>OX463245.1:72321009-74970176 GCA_949820135.1 Sylvilagus floridanus | reverse complement strand
TATAGTGAAAATTCCTAATTAAGTTTAATAAGCTAAATCCCATAGTATACTAAAAATAATTGAAAGTATCTATCAATATGAATGGGCAAAGGTCGTGTTTTAAGGTAGTGTTAAGTAAAATATTCTTATAAATTGTATTAAAACTTTCTGACTTTGAATAGTATATAAGGCTTCATATGACAAAGCTTTAAAATGATTACCAGAATTAAAAATGAGTGGAAGTCTTCCGGTACTTTTGTGAAGGATAATGGAATTGTGTCCCAAGGTGTAACCATTTAAGAATTTAACTTTGCAGGGAGTTTCATGAGGTGCTTGCTTTGACTTAGGAATTCTTTTATATTTCTATAGCTACTGACTCAGCTGCTGCTTAAGATGAGCCATCGTTGGGTCATCTTGGAGGTTTTATAGTAGAGAAAGCCAGATTTACTGTTTTAATAGTTAATGATCCTTTTTCTGCATCATGTTGTCTATGACAAATACATTTTTGTATTTGTTTTATTTATTTGAAGGGCAGAGAGACACAGAGAGAGATCTTTTATCTGATGGTTCACTTCCCAATGCTCACAACAACCGGGGCTGGGCCAAGCTAAAGCCTGGAGCCTGGATCTCAGTCTGGATCTCCCTTGTGGGTGGCAGGGACCCAAGTAGTTACTTGAGGTGTCACTTGCCTCCTCCCAGAATGTACATTAATAGGAAATTGGATTTGACATGGAGCCAGGATTTGAACCTAGGGACTTCTCTATGAAATGTAGGTGTTCTAAGTGGTAACTTAACTCCCGTACCAAACACTTGGACCAGTATATTGTTTGGGTTGACATTTTAAAGGATGTTTTGTTTTGTTTTTTGTTTTTTTCAGAATAGTTGAATTATGCTATGAGTAACACTATTTAAGTGTCTGGGAAAGACAGGCTTTAAAATCCATAATGTGGGGCAGTTAATGAATTAATAGTGATTAGTTAACAGAATTAATAGTAACAAGTTATGTAGGCATGACCATGTTAGTTGAATTTGATTATGTTTTATATAGATGGGTGTTAGGATTGGTATTCAGAATACATAAAAATTTTTCCTGTTTGAAATTTATAATTTAAACATTGTGCTTATGTAGGAGAATGTTTTAGGAACAAATTTTACTTGTAAAGAATGGGAATGGTACTTTCTGGAAAAAAGTTTATTGTACTTTTGACTTTCATTAATTAAATATTTGGATTTATTTTAATTTCTTCCTCTTTCTTGATATTAAAATGTCAGGAATACATCATGTTATAAAATTGACATATTTTTTTCTTCCCTAATACAGAAGCTCCACCATGAGGCGAGGTGGATGGAGGAAGCGAGCTGAAAATGATGGCTGGGAAAAATGGGTGTGTTTTAAAAGAATAAAAATAATTATTTTGAACTGTCTAGGTATTTCGCTCTTTTTTTTTTTTTAAGTTTATATAATGGTTTAAAGCATTTTCTAAATTGTAAATCACTTTAGATACCACCTCACAATTTCACAGTGTTTCTTATACTTAATGGTGTTCATAAACTTTAACCCCTAAATCTTACTCTCAGGGATTTTATCCTAAGGAAAAATCTATGCTAGTATACAGAACTTTAGTGAGAATGCTTTTATTGCAGTGTTATTAACAAAGCTGAAAAACAGGAAAACACATACATATCCAATAATAGGGAACTATTCGAATAAAGGACTGTCAAATAAGTTATTTATTGGGGCACACTGTGCAGTTGTTATTTAGCCATATATGTGTGTATATTTAAAGTTTTATTTATTTGAAAGGCAAAATGACAGAAATGGGGAGAGAAAGAGAGCTTCCATCTGCTGATTGATTCCCCAAATGGCTGCAGTGGCCTGGGATTAGGCCAGGCTGAAGCCAGGAGCCGAGAACTCCATCTTGGTCTCCCACATGGGTGGCAGGGGCCCACATATTTGGGCCAGCCTCTGCAGCTTTCCTAGGTACATTAACAGGGAGCTGAATTGGAAGTATAGCAACTGGGACTCAAAACAGTGCTGTGATACTGGATGCCAGCATCGTGCCACAGTGCTGATCTGCAGCTGTGTAGTTCTTGAGGTAGAACGATAGTCTTGATTAAAGCAGTGTGTTAAAAAAGTATGATCCTATTTTTGTAAAACCTCTATGCTCTGAGACACAGAAATAATGTTTGAAAATACCCCAAAATGTTAATGAATGGAGTCATTCCAGTTTTAATTTACTTCTTTATACTTTCTACATTTTCTGAAAATTATGAAAAAGTAATATTTTAATAGACTAAAAACAGTTATATTTTGGAAAAGTATGGGCCACTTGTAGCCACCTACAGCTTTAATTTAAAGACCTTATGATTCAGATCAATCAGGCTTAATTATTTCAAGATTAGAAAAGGTGTAGTCGAATTCACTTACCTAAAGGTGTTTAGCAAAAATGATGATTTTTAAATATTCCTTCTGAGGTTGGTATTATCTGATGAAAGTTATTATACTATCATAATAGATAGGTTGATGAAATCCAGAATTTATCCTGAGTCATTCATTGTTTTCTTATTGCTTTATTTTACCTGAAGTAATTCATCTTAAGCTCCCTATGTATAAGACATAGTGGAATCCAGTTTAGAATGTGCTCTTAGATAACTTGTCAAATATCTTATTTGTTTAAACATTGGTATGTAATTACTTATGCAAGATTATTTATGTAAGAACAATGTTTTGTGGAATTAAATCCCCCCCCCCTTTACTTACTCTAAAAAATGTAGTAAAATTGTGAAAAACTGCATTCAGAAAAGTTTTTTTGCTGTATGTGTTGTTACTGTGCCTTGTGGTTTGTGTGTAGGAGGTCGTTGGGGTACTAGCACAGCATAAGGAGCTTTTATGTATTATTACTTTAAATGTATTCATTTTTAAAAATTAGGTGGAAGAAAGTAGGTGGGATTTTTGTGATTGGTTTCCCTTTTCTTTAATTCTAGGGTGGGTACATGGCTGCCAAGGTCCAGAAGTTGGAGGAACAGTTTCGATCAGATGCTGCTATGCAGAAGGATGGGGCTTCATCTTCGATTTTTAGTGGAGTTGCCATCTATGTTAATGGATTTACAGGTTGAGTACTCTCTACTTTTGGGTACCTTACTTTGGCATGCATTTTTATTAAGGTTGAGTGATTTATTTAAGCTTGCTTTTAATTCTGTGTATAAAATAAGTTTAAAGTTGCAAATAATACCGTCTGCTTAGGCAACTCCTCCTCCACTTTTTCTTTCCATCTACCTTTCCCTATTATCGTTTTATCAAAGAACATATTAAAAAGTCAAATGAGGAGTGGGCATTTAGCCTGTTAGTTAAGATCAGCATCCCACTTGGAGTGCCTGAGTTCTGGCTCTGGCTCCTGCTTCCACGTTCCTTCTAATGCAGACACAGATGATGATGGTAATGGCTTAAGTAGTTGGTTTTTTAACACCTCTGTGGGAAACCTGGATTTAGTTCCTGGCTCTGGCCATTGCAGGCATGTAGAGAGTGAACCAGCAGAGATGGGGAGCTTGCTTTGTCTGTTTTTTTGCCTCTGAAATAAATAACTATTTTAAAAATGTAAAATGAAGTTTAAAATGAAAAACAGTAGCCCTCTTTTAAATCACTGATTGGAAACTTCTTCATGGTATATGAGTGGAGCTTATAAAATGAGCTTCACTATATGGCATGTGATAAGGGTTTTTCATTAGTAAATCTCCAGCTGTAATTATCTGTAGGTCCTGTGTGTGTGAGAGCGAGATCACAGAGAAGAATCTTTCTCTTGTGTGGAGAAAGGTATAATCTGTACTGCCTGCTTTTTGAATGTCCGCTTGGAAGGAAAGGGCCAGATTGCTTACAGTGCAGGAAGTAGAGTTTCACTTAAACTCCCACTTCTTTTTTTCTTGCTAAACCAGTTACCACTGAGTCCAGTGTCTGGAAGGGGTAGAGTAGTCTTTTTGTATCTGAATGGGGGAAGAAATCTGGAAATTCTAATTTGTCTTTTACATAGAGTTTCAACCATAAACTTTAAGACTTGTCTATATTATATTCATTTGGAGTTGCCTGATGCCTCTCTGTTTCATGAGTTTCTGTTTTCCTAACATCATGCATTCTTTTTATCTTTTTCTGATCTACAGTCATTTTTCACTGACTTTTTTTTAAAAAGACTTATTGAGAGAGAGAGAGAGAGAGAGAGAGAGAGAGAGAGAGATTGATCTTCCATCTGCTGGTTCACCCCCTAGTGGCTGCGATGGCCAGAGCTGAGCCAGGCCAAAGCCTGGAGATAGGAGCTTCATCTCCATGTCCCATGTGGCTTTCAGGAGCCAAGCGCTTGGGCTGTCTTTCCCTGCTTTTCCCAGAAAATTAGTAGGGAGCTGGATTTTAAGTGGAGCAGCCACGACACGAACTGGTGCCCATATGGGATGCCATTGCCACAGACCACAGCTTTATCTGGTATGCCACAATGCCAGCATCATGCACTGACTGGTGGTTATCAAGTTTACTCTTAAAAGTTTTTCATAATTCTCCTGGAATTTCTTTTCTTATAATCATTTTAATGTATTTTTTAATGAATGGCTAAAGGCTGGCGCACAGCTCAATAGGCTAATCCTCTGTCTGCGGTGCTGGTACCCCTGGTTCTAGTCCCGGTCAGGGCGCCGGATTCTGTCCTGGTTGCCCTTCTTCCAGTCCAGCT
Organism: Sylvilagus floridanus; assembly: GCA_949820135.1. Taxonomy (NCBI): domain Eukaryota; kingdom Metazoa; phylum Chordata; class Mammalia; order Lagomorpha; family Leporidae; genus Sylvilagus; species Sylvilagus floridanus. The sequence continues at coordinate 74,965,488 of OX463245.1, read as the reverse complement.
CTCTGCTGTGGCCCGGGAGTGCAGTGGAGGATGGCCCAAGTGCTTGGGCCCTGCACCCACATGGGAGACCAGGATAAGCACCTGGCTCCTGCCTTCGGATCAGTGCAGAGTGCTGGCCGCAGTGGCCATTTGAGGGGGGAACCAACGGCAAAGGAAGACCTTTCTCTCTGTCTCTCTCACTGTCCACTCTGCCTGTAAAAAATAAAAATAAAAATAAATGAATGGCTAAATATTATCAGTGTTCTCTTTTCGCCTCTTCTCAGCTAGCTGTTCCCTGTTGATCTTTGATTCCCTTCATTGATTATCGCCATGCTAGTTTAGGAGGCTGCTCCTGCTCCTCTGGAGCTGAGTCTCCATGTACAGCTGTGTGTCTCAGTTTTCATTAGACCTTACAGGATTAAAATGCTAGCTACATTTTTCATTTCATCACTGTTGTATCCTGTTACCTCTACAGTGATTGGGCAGAACCATTCAGTAAATATTTGCTGCAGTAAAGCTAAGAATTAATTGCTACATGTGACTGGTGTTGTGAGAATTGAGCAAGTTGGTTGTAATTAAAGACTTTTATTAGGACACCTGACAATGAATTTAGTCTTAATGTTCTCTAAGTGAATGCTGATGCAGCTTTGGGAAGTTCACATGCAGAAAACTTGGCTATTTCAGGCTTCATGGACTTTTCTCACATACACTATAAAAGATTAAAAATGTTAATAAAAGCAAACTTCTTATATTAGCCACCATGGAAGTTCCCCATTTACAAAGGTACCCATATTCGTATAAGAAGAAGGAAAGGAGGTTCTTTATGTAGGGGAGAAAAAATGAATATGACAGTAATTACTTGTGTGATTGAGAATGTGTAATGATCATTTTACTGTTACCACTAATTTTTTTATCACTAATTTTTTAAGTTTTTTCTTTTAAGATTGATGCATTTGAAAGGCAAGAGTGACAGAGATCTTCCATCTATTAGTTCACTTCCTGCATGCCAACAACATGCAGGCCTAGGCAAGACTGAAAACAGGAGCTAAAAACTCCATTCAGGTCTGCCTTGTGGGTGGCAGAGACCCAAGTACTTGGATCTCATCTGCTGCCTCCCAAGTGCATTAGCAAGAAGCTGAATTGAAAGCAAATTGACATTCCTAGATGGGAGTGGCAGCCTCACTTGCTGCCCCAGGACACTGTCACCCTGCCTTTTTTTTTTTTTTTTTTTTTTTTTTTTTTTTTTTTTGAGAGGCAGAGAAGCAGAGTACTCCTCTGATGGAGACATGATGGCCTCCCTACATTCATATAACAGGTGAGGCTGGCCTGGAGCTGGGAACCAGGAATACAATTCAGATCTCCATGTTGGGAGCAGGAATCCAGTTTCTTAATTTTCCAATGATACACAAATTGGGATAATACAAATTTTTACTTCCAAACATTTTCAGTTTTAGTGAATACTTCGCAACTCTATACATAAAACAGAATTACCTTCCGTATATTTAATTGGCAAGTAGAAAATGATGCTTTAGATGCAGTAGAATAAGTAGGGGATGCTGCTTTTTGTTGTCAAGTCTTAATCATGCTCCCTACGGACTCTAATATTCTAAGTTTTCTTGATTACCTGAAAGTTCCCATCTGAGGCTCCTTCATAGCCCCCATTTCTCCCAACCCAATTAGCACTGAACTTGAGCCTAGAGAAAAAGATTCCCCCATCCCCAGGGTGCTCTGCCTCTGTCAACCTAGACTGTCTTTCCTCCCTCCAAAAAGTGTCTTGTCTTCAATACAGTTAAGTTCTTATCCGTCCATCACATTTTTTGAGATAAGTTGTGGATTCACATGAAGTTGTAAGAAATAATTCAGGCCGGCGCCGTGGCTCAACAGGCTAATCCTCCGCCTTGCGGCGCCGGCACACCGGGTTCTAGTCCCGGTCGGGGCACCGGATTCTGTCCCGGTTGCCCCTCTTCCAGGCCAGCCCTCTGCTGTGGCCCCGGAGTGCAGTGGAGGATGGCCCAAGTGCTTGGGCCCTGCACCCCATGGGAGACCAGGAAAAGCACCTGGCTCCTGGCTCCTGCCATCGGACGAGCGCGGTGCGCCGACCGCGGCGGCCATTGGAGGGTGAACCAACGGCAAAGGAAGACCTTTCTCTCTGTCTCTCTCTCTCTCACTGTCCACTCTGCCTGTAAAAAAAAAAAAAAAGAAAGAAAAAAGAAATAATTCAGAGATAATGTGAATCCTTGCTCAGTTCCCCCCTACTGATAACATCTGTGATGTTATCATCTGTTAACTGTGATGAAAGCATCACAGTAGGAGAACTGACCCTGATGGAGTGAAGCTACAAAACCTTCCAGGCAAGGATCCTTCCTGTTGACCTCTTAGACTCACACCTGCTTTTCTCTGCTGATGGCCTCCTCTTAACCCCTGGCAATCTCTAAACTAGTCTCTGTTTCTTTAATTTTGTCATTTCAAGAACATTGTGTAGTGGGTCTACATTAGCCTAGGCATTAGGAGGTGTACCATATAGGTCCTTGAGTTCCATTCCCGCTTTGGCTCCTGACTTCCAGCTTGATACTATCGTAGATCATGGGACGCAGCAATAATGGCTCAAGCGATTGGCCCTCAGACCTGCGTAGACTAGCGGGATTGGGTTCTCAACTCCCAGCTCTGCCTGCTCTCCCTCCAGCCCTCCTCGCTGCCCAAGTTCTGGACATTTGTAGAAATGAATCAATGGATGGGAGTTCTCCTTGCCTTCCAAACAAAGTTAAAAGATCTTTAAATGTTGTATAACTAGAAAATACAATATATAACCTTTTGAGATTGGGCTTCAAAAACTTTTTTTTTAATTAAAAAGCCTTTTTACCTAACTGACAGATTGGCCTTCTTCCCACTCAGTTTTATTCACTGGAGATACATGAAAGTTGCACATATCATTAATTTTTTCCTTTTTGTTGCTGAGTTGTATTGTATACCTGAATGTACTATAGCTTAACCATTTACTTGTTAAGGGACATTTGGATTATTTCCTGTTTTTGGCTTATGAATATTTGTGTATAAGTTTTTGTGTGAACATGAGTGTAATTGATGGGTAATGTGGTAGTTACACCCTTAGTTTTTTTTAAGGAACTGCCAAGCTGTTTCCCAAAATGGCTGTCCTGTTTTATATTACCATTAGCATGTTTGCATCTATACTAGCATTTAATGTTTTCTGTTTATCCGTTTTCATAGGTATGTAATGATATCTCATTGTGTCTTTCATATGTGTTACAGTTGCTCTACATCCTCAGCAGTATTTGTTAAGTTCAAGTTTTTTTCGTTTTTTAGTTTAGATAGTATAATAGATGTGTTACTGTGGTTTTCATCTGTATTTACATATTGTCTAATAATGTTGAACATTTATTCAGGTATTTTTCCAGTCATTTCATTTTCAGCAAATTGTTTGTTGTTGAGGGTTTTTTTCCTTGTCCATTTTCTTTCTTTTTTTTTTTTTTGACAGGCAGAGTAGACAGAGAAAGGTCTTCCTTTGCTGTTGGTTCACCCTCCAGTGGCCGCTGTGGCTGGCGTGCTGCAGCCAGCGCACCGTGCTGATCCAATGGCAGGAGCCAAGTGCTTATCCTGGTTTCCCATGGGGTGTAGGGCCCAAGCACTTGGGCCATCCTCTACTGCACTCCCGGGCCACAGCAGAGAGCTGGCCTGGAAGAGGGGCAACTGGGACAGAATCCGGTGCCCCGACTGGGACTAGAACCCGGTGTGCTGGTGCCGCAAGACAGAGGATTAGCCTATTGAACTGCTGCGCCGGCCTTTCCTTGTCCATTTACAATTAAACTGTTTGGGTTTTTGTTTTTACTGTTAAATTTTAAAAGTTATTTATGTTCCAGGTTCTACTCCTTTGACATTTATATGATTTGCAAATATTTTCTCCAAGCCTGTAGCTTGTCATTCATCCTTTTGACATAGTTTTTTGCAGAGCAAAATTTTTAATTTTGACAATATCTAATTTATCTTTTTTTCTATGGATTATACGTTCAAGTCTGAAAACTCAATGCTAGTGCTAAATCCCAGAGATTTTCCCCTGATTTTTTTCTTTCAGAAAAATGTGTAGTTTTATGTGTTACATTAAAGTTTATGACCTGTTTGGAGACTTTTTTGTTGCTTTGCTTCCCGGCCCCCTCCCCCCTAGGCCTATGGATGTCTAGTTGCTCATGCACCATTTGCTCAAAAGGCTATCCTTCTTCCCTTGAATTTATTTTGCATTTTATAAAAAATGAGTTAGATGTATTTCAGTGTATGTGCTTCTGAGTTCTCTGTTGTCTGTAGCAGTCCTTTATGTTGAGTAGAGTGCTTCTGCCCAGTGGATTCTTCTGTTTCAGGATCATTTTAGCTGTTCTAAGACCTATACCTTTCCATATAAATTTTAGAATAAATTCTAAAATTCTGAGGTTCTATTCTGTGTATTTTGTGAATGCAGAATATCTTGCTGGGATTTTGAAAATAATTACATTAAACCTATAGGCCACTTTGGAGAGAATTAACATTTTTACTGTTGTGTTAGTTTGTAGACCTTCCATCCCATTTTATTCTGTTGTGCTTAATTGAACAGGTATCTTTCCGAAGCTGCTTATGTGTTAGGAAGTAGGGATATGTTTAAAAAGAGGTGATAGTTGATGGAGAATGTGGATTTTATAACAAATAGGTAATCTCAGGGAATTAAACATGAATAGAGGAAAATGAGTGGCAATACAGAAGAGAAGCAGTTGTCTTTGATGGTATGAAAAAAGATGGTATGAATCCTGCATAAAGGAGTCGATTTTGCTAAGTCTTAATTAGGTATTTTCTGTATCTTAAAGGGTGAAGATGCACTAATCCTAGTCCTAATCTATTTTTCACCCTTAAATTCTCTAATTTTGTTCAGAGAACGTACTGTTATTCTAGATTTGTCTTGGTACTTTCTCAGTCTTATGTTTTCTGATTAAAACAAAAGCTCCTAGCCGGCACTGTGGCTCAACAGGCTAATCCTCCGCCTTGCGGCGCCGGCACACCGGGTTCTAGTCCCGGTTGGGGCGCCGGATTCTGTCCCGGTTGCCCCTCTTCCAGGCCAGCTCTCTGCTGTGGCCTGGGAGTGCAGTAGAGGATGGCCCAAGTGCTTGGGCCCTGCACCCCATGGGAGACCAGGAAAAGCACCTGGCACCTGGCTCCTGCCATTGGATGAGCGTGGTGCGCTGACCGCGGCAGCCATTGGAGGGTGAACCAACGGCAAAGGAAGACCTTTCTCTCTGTGTCTCTCTCTCTCACTGTCCACTCTCCCTGTCAAAAAACAACAACAAACAAACAAACAAAAACCTCCCTTCCTCCCTGATTCTGTGTATTGGAATCATGTTTATCCACTTTAAGCTCCAATGTAAAGGGCTGGCATTGCAGCATAGCGGGTAATGCTGTCACCTGTTATGTCAGCACCCCCTATGAATGCTGGTTTGTGTCCCAGCTGCTGTACCTCTGATCCAGCCCCTTACTAATGTCCCTGGGAAAGCAGCAGAAGATGGTCCAAGGGTTTGGGAGACCCGGGTGAAGCTCCTGGCTTTTGTCAGTCCCAGCCCTGGCCATTGTGGCCATTGGGGGAATGAACTGGTGGATGGAAGATATTTCTTTGTCTCTCTGTAATACTTTCAAATGAAAGAATCTTAAAAAAAAAAAAAAAAAAAAAAAAAAAGACCCAGTGCAAGTTAGATTTCTTTTGTAAGGCAATCCATCATATTTAAATTTCATAGCATTATTAATGGAAACATTCATTTTCATACCTGAGTTTTATCTTACAGTTTTGGAGTCAGCAAGCCCATTTATGCAATAACTCCTTGCCAGACATGAAGATAATAATACTTTCAATGCCTTAAACTTGTTGTTCTTCTGCTTTCTTATTCAGATCTTGGTTAAATATTACCACTTTTTGGAGTGACCGGTCTGGCTGCTCTTATCTAAAATAGATGTGTTTTGTCCTCTACTTGTTATCTAATCTTTTATCCAGCATCATTGGTCTTCATTGCATTTATTTCTGCCTGATCTAGTTGTATTTATCTGACATAGTACATTGTGTCTTCTGGGGAAATATAGATACCACAGAGCACAAAGTTAAGTCTTGGTCGTTGCTGTACCCCCAAGATCCTAGAACTGTAAGTGACAAATTGTAGATGCTCAATAAATAGTAGTTGAGTAAATGAATGAATAGTAGACTTTTGTATTTGCATATCAGAATGTTTTTTTTTTTTCTTATTTTTGACAGGCAGAGTGGACAGTGAGAGAGAGAGACAGAGAGAAAGGTCTTCCTTTGCCGTTGGTTCACCCTCCAATGGCTGCCGCGGACAGCGCGCTGCGGCCGGCGCACCACGCTCATCCGATGGCAGGGGCCAGGTACTAGGTGCTTATCCTGGTCTCCCATGGGGTGCAGGGCCCAAGCACATGGGCCATCCTCCACTGCACTCCTGGGCCACAGCAGAGGGCTGGCCTGGAAGAGGGGCAACCGGGACAGAATCCGGTGCCCCGACCGGGACTAGAACCCGGTGTGCCGGCGCCGCAAGGCGGATGATTAGCCTGTTGAGCCTCGGCGCCGGCCCATATCAGAATGTTAATATGTTTTCATTTGTATGTTAATTCTTCAATCTGTAATTTTTAATAGACCACATTCTAGGTGTACTGAATTATAATCTCTGGGAGACAGGCCCTGGGACTGTTTACTTTTGTGAAAGCTTCCCAGCTGACCCAGCGCTTCAGATTCAATGGACAATAACTGCACCCTTCTGTTGGGTGGGATCAGGATAGTTCATCTGCAGAGAGGTGTTTGAATTATTTTCTGCTTTTTTTCAGTGTGTAGATAAAAGATCAAATCTAGGGGCCAGTGTTGTGGCTCAGTGGCGTAAGCCACTGCTGTGGATGCCTTCATCCCTATCAGAGTGCCTGCATCCCTAACAGTGTCTGATTCAAGTGCTGGCTACCTAGCATCTGATCCATCTTCCTGCAAATGCACAACCTGGGAGCAGCAGATGATGGCTGAAGTGCTTGAGATTTGAATGGAGTTCTTGACTCCTGGCTTTGGCCTGGCCCAGCCCTAGCTGTTGAGGACATTTTTGGAGTGGAGTAAATCAGCAGATGGAAGATCTCTCTATCTCTCCCTCTCACTATTTCACCTTCTTTCTCTGTTACTTGCCCTTCAAAGAAGTAAATCTTAAAAAAAAAAAAAAAAAAAAAGATGACGATGACCTAGTCGAATGATTTTTGACACCCTGAGGTTTGTGGAAAGGCAGGTAGGTGGGCAAACACCTTGCTGCAGTTAGTAAAGTGAAGCAAGGGAATGTACAAATGTAGCAGACTTCCACTTCAAATGATAGGGATTTGTCTGAAAGTTTGCAGCCTTACATTGATGTTTTCTGAACATGTGAATGTGGTAATTTAGGAGAGGAGTCCATTTAATTTTTTTGGAATCATATGTCTTCCAGAAATTATTTTCTATGGGCATATATTATCTCTTTCTACTTTCTGGATAACTCTGATCTTAAAAGTCAGAGGTGAGGGAATCAAATCCCTCACACAAGAGAGATGCCACTGTATTCATTTGTGCCACCTCCCATAATTTTACCAGCACCCAAAGGGGTATCGCACTAGTAGGTACTCAGAAATTTGTTCTATAAACTTTTGAAGCGTTCCTTCATTTTTTGTCTGGTGAGTATAAGTGGTTTTTAGTTGATTGTGGTGACTGGTTTGGTAAATGTTAGAAAGTTGTGGTAAGAGAAGTCAAGAGAATGAGCCTGGCTACTGGAGACAGTCAAGCACAGGTGTCAGAATATAGGGGTGTTCCCTATATCTGTGGTTACAGGAAAGTCTCTGGTTTTCTCTGTTTGATCACCAGTAACTGTCCTAAGTTATCTTTTCCAATTTATAGGATTGTGAAACTAATGAAAGAATGAAGGTTCTGCTACACTGAGACCAAAGGAGATACAGGAGCCTTTGGCTTCTTTCTACTATTTATGTAGTATAGCACAACCAACATTTAATCAAGTTCTTTGGTTTTGCAGACATAAAATGGTGCACATAATGAATATTTTCTCAAAGATCTAGGTAAGAAAGCCTTTGCACAAAATTAAAAATTTTTGTTTATAGGTTTTGTTTTAACCAAATGAACAAATCTCTTTATAAGCTGTGCTTTCAAACATGAAAACGGTCTTCATATGGTTACTCTAGTATTGTGAGGCAGTGTTTAGTGGAGTCCACTTGTAAAGCTTTAAATCTAAATGTGGTCTGATTTGTGGTCCTTTGTATAGTATGTGCTTTTTAAAAAGGGTTGTTTTTGAGAAATGTCTCTCTTCTGCTGGTTCACTCCCCAAATTCCCAAAATGTCCAGGGTTGACCCAGGCTGAAGCCAGGAGCTGAGAACCAAATTCAGGTCTCCCACATCAGTGGCAGGGACCTAATGACTTGGGCCATCACCATCTGTCTCCCGGTGTCTCCCATCAGAAGGAAGCTGGAATCCAGAGTGGGACGGGTACTGCAACCCCGGCACTCTGATACAGGATACATGCACCTTAAGCAGAAGCTTAACCTCTGCAAAACACCTGCCCCTACTTTGCAACTGTTAACTTACTGTGGTTGATGTTAGTTAATCCTGAAATTTTAGTTGCATATAGAATATTCTTTTTTTTTTCTTTTCTTTTCTTTTCTTTTCTTTTCTTTTCTTTTTTTTTTTTTTTTGTGACAGGCAGAGTGGACAGTGAGAGAGAGAGACAGAGAGAAAGGTCTTCCTTTGCCGTTGGTTCACCCTCCAATGGCTGCCGCGGATGGCGCGCTGCGGCCGGCGCACCGCGCTCATCCGATGGCAGGAGCCAGGTGCTAGGTGCTTTTTTCCCTGGTCTCCCATGGGGTGCAGGGCCCAAGCACTTGGGCCATCCTCCACTGCACTCCCGGGCCACAGCAGAGGGCTGGCCTGGAAGAGGGGCAACCGGGACAGAATCCGGCGCCCCGACCGGGACTAGAACCCGGTGTGCCGGCGCCACAAGGAGGAGGATTAGCCTGTTGAGCCACGGCACCGGCTGCATATAGAATATTCTCAAAGAACATTCTGAAAAGTTCAACTAACATTGGGTATGTAATGGTGGAATAAAATTTAAACTTGCATTCAGAAAACACTTCAGATTTCTAGAGTGGCTTCATTTTCATTAGGAACACTGGTTATTTTGCACTAAAAATGTTTAAAAAGTGGATTTCTAGAGTTTCAGAAATCCTTTTATTACAGTGGAGCTAGTTCTTTAAACCCACTACTTTGTTTTTGATGATACCGTTGGCTTCTGGCCAGTATTTTGCAACAGAATATAACCCAATTTACATTTTATTTTCCCCCAGTGATCTGTTTCAAAACACAGGTGGGACCAAGACAGTGACGGAGAAAAACAGTGAAAAGAGCTAAAGCTGACCTCTCAGAGCCTATCAGGGATTTTCCTCAGTGTGTTCTCAAAACATTTCTATGGTTTCATCTTTTTTACATTTAGGTCTTTGATCCCTTTCATGTTCGTTTTTGTCACTAGTGGAAGAGAAGGTCTAATTTAATTCTTTTCTTTAAAAAAAAAAATCTATTTACTTGAAAGGTGGAGTTGCAGAAGCAGAGAGAGAGCGCGCGAGATCTTCCACCTGCTGGTTCACTCCCCAAATGGCCGCAATGGGCCGATCCAAAGCCAAGAGCAGGAGCTTTTCTGGTCTCCCATGTGGGTGCAGGGGTCCAAGGACTTGGCATCTTCTACTGTTTTCGCAGGCCATAGCAGAGAGCTGGATCAGAAGTGGAGCAGCTGGGACTTGAACCAGCACCCATATGAGGTGCCGGCACTGCAGGCGGCAGCTTTAATGGCTGTACCACAGTGCTGGACCCCAACTTCATTCTTGTGCATATCCAGTGAATCCTTTGAATCTTTATTCAGTCCAGCAGTTTTTTTTTTTTTTTTTTAACGATTTTATTTATTTGACAGGTAGAGTTACAAAAATAGTGAGAGAGAAAGGTCTTCGTTTTCTGTTAGTTCACTCCCCAAATGGCCGCCACGGCCAGAACTATGCCGATACGAAGCCAAAAGCCAGGTGCCTCCCCCTGGTCTCCCATGCGGGTGCAGGCACCCAAGCACTTGGGCCATCCTCCACTGCCTTTGCAGGCCACAGCAGAGAGCTGGACTGGAAGTGGAGCAGCCGGGACTAGAACCTGGCGCCCATATGGGATGCTGGTGCCGCAGGCAGAGGATTAACCCAGTGAGCCATGGAGCCAGCCCCTGATGTGGTTTTTCAAATGGTGTATTTTCCCACTGCTCTTCATTTCTGACTACTACCATCATAGAATCTACATTGGAACAATGACCATGACATCTTTTGGTCTTCCCTTGATGAAAGTGCATCATTTATACCTCAGGTTAGTTTCTGTCTTTTTTTTTCCTGCTAGTCTATGACAGACAAGTACTTGATACAACAGCATCAGCACCTTTGTAATTGACCTGCACATGAAGTCACCTGGCAGTGCTTAGTTACCAAATGGCTATCCCCATGATCACAAAAGGCTTGGGGGTGGGTTGAGTGTTTTGTGTTTTGTTTGGTTTTTTTTTTTTTTTTCTTTTTACTGGATCAGTGTTGACATTAAGGATTCTCAGAGAACTTTGAACTGAAACTGTACTATTGAATTCCAGTATTGGAAATACCAGTGGTGAGGATTAATGAGATAAGGTATGTAAAATACCTGATTGGAATGGGTTCTAAGTTAATGTTGTCTTTCTTCAGTTTTTGAGTATAGTTCTAAAGCAATTAATAGCAGTTTTATTTTGCTATATGAAAAGGTAGATGTTTCTAATAAAATTGACATAATTGGTACTAATAGAATGGACATAGGTATCTACAAATTACAGGAAATAAAAAGATTTTCAGGTTTTATTACTAAGATGTATAAAAATGTACCTTGGGAGCTGGCATTGTGGTACAGCCGGTTAAGCTGCTGGTGATGCTTGCATCGCAAATGTGTGCTGGTTCCAGTCCCAGCTGCTAAACTTCCAATCAGCTCCCCGCTAATGCACCTAAAGCAGTGAAAGGGGGTCCTTTGGCCTCTGCATCCACATGGGAGAGCCAGGTGGAGTTCCTGGCTTCCACTTGGCCCAGCCCAGGCCATGTGGCCATAGAGGGAATGAATCAGTGGATGGAAGACTTTTCTCTCTCTCAGCTTTTCAAATAAATAAATATTTAAAGAAAATAGTAACTTTGCTATTTTGTTTAGCAAACATTTATTGAGAGCACTTACTCTATACCAGGATGTGTTTTGTATGTTGTATCTTTTTAGAAAACTATTTTCTTAAATCACAAAATTCTATGTGACTGCCAAATTACTTTGTTGTAGAGGAGATTTTTCTGAGCATTGCTCATGTATGATACTTCTAGCCACTGCTGCCTGGCCTCAGTGGTGAAGCAGCAGTTAAAGAGGTTAGGCACAGCTTTCTTTATGTACATTAGATCTTTGTAAGTGGACAGTTTGGGAGTCACTGTAGGTAGTTTGGGATATGTGTACATCATAGTGGTGTTAAAAATACTGCTTGTGGAAAAGTTAGAAGACCCTCTTTAAATCTTTCCTTTTTGCTCACAATTACTGTTAGCATACAGCAGTGCTGGATACAGAACTTCTGTTGTAGAGTATAAAGTAAAATAAATCAGGACTCTGGAAAGCATTGTAAATGTTGGTATATTTTAGCAGATCATCACAGTATTCTTACTTACTGAAGGGTGGTAGAATTGAACTTGCTATACTAATTCTGATTTTTGTGATAGTGTTTGATATGTTACAATCTCCTTGCAATGGATTTTAAATAATGCTGAGTAGAGAATTCGTTTGGAAGCTGAGTAGATTGATATTATCTTAGGTCTGGAAAGAACCTCAGAGGTCAAGGTTTTTTGCTTCGTTTATTTCATCTGACTTCTGTCATTAAAAGCACAACTAGTAGAAAACTTGTTAATGTTATCTCGGTGATTGTGACAGAACCAAACTAGAACCAAAGATTTCTCTTACACCACATATTTTTTTTTTTCTTTTAAGATTTTATTTATTTGGCCTGCGCCGTGGCTCAACAGGCTAATCCTCCACCTAGCGGCGCCGGCACCCAGGTTCTAGTCCCGGTCGGGGCGCCGGATTCTGTCCCGGTTGCCCCTCTTCCAGGCCAGCCCTCTGCTGTGTCCCAGGAGTGCAGTGGAGGATGGCCCAAGTGCTTGGGCCCTGCACCCCATGGGAGACCAGGAAAAGCACCTAGCACCTGGCTCCTGCCATCGGATGAGCGCGGTGTGCTGGCCGCAGTGCGCTGACCGCGGCAGCCATTGGAGGGTGAACCAACGGCAAAAGGAAGACCTTTCTCTCTGTCTCTCTCTCTCACTGTCCACTCTGCCTGTAAAAAAAATAATAATAATTATAAAAGATTTTATTTATTTATTTATTTGAGAGGTAGAGTTACAGACAGGCAGGAGAGACAGAAAGGTCTTCCATCTACTTGTTCACTTCCCAAATGGCCAGAGCTAGGCTGATCTGGAGCCAGGAGCTTATTCTGGGTCTCCCATGTGAGTGCTGGGGTCCAAGCACTTGCCAGGCCATTAGCAGGGAGCTGGATAGAAGTGGGGCAGCCAGGACTGGAACTGGCACTGATATGGGATGCCGGCACCATAGGTGGAGGCTTAACCTAGTACTTTGCACCGCTGACCCTGCAGAGTAATTTTTAATTGCTGAACATTTTACTGGATTTGATATCCATATTAGTCTGTTTTAATTGAACCTTTTATTTGGTGCTTTCTACTGTAATAAGGTCAGCTGGAATCTTTTAAAAAGAAAATGCTGTAGATTGTTAATTGGCTAGCTGTTTAATTTCCACAATTTGCAAAATTTGACCTTGAATTCATTGTGATGTTATAGTTTAGTGTTTGTGATCCTTCTCCTGAAAATCTTCCATTTTACATTGAGTTGTTTTACATTGAATTGTTGTGATGTTATAGTGTACATATTGTGATCTGTCATCCCTGAACACCTTTCATTATGAATTTTTAATTTTATTTAAAAGTATGCTTACCTTATCTGCTGTGGTAACATGTAAGTTACATGTATTAAGTACTTGAAATGTGGCTAGTCTAAATTGAGGTGTACTGTAAATATAAAATAACACTGGATTCTGGAGACAATATGAACAAAAGAATAAATATCTCAATTTTTAAGAATTGATTATAGGAAGTATTTTTAATATATTGACTAAGCAAAATATTACTAAAATGAATTTCATTTTGTGTTTCACTATTTTTAATGAGGCTACCAGAAAATTAAAAAATTATGTACATAGCTTGCATTGCCATTTACATTATATTTCTTTTGGACAGTATGTGTAATCTGCAAAGTCTGAATTCTGTGTTGCAAGAACTTACCAAGAATTAGACAGACTTAGCATATCTATAAAAGAGAGGTTTTAAGAGGTTAATGGACTGTGCAATTTTCTAGATGAATTTCAAATTTTTTTGCATGGAAATAAACTTTTATTTCATTTTTTCTACAGATATTTTGAAGTTGTCTCAAATATTCTGTTTTATTTATTTTTCCTTCTATAGGCTAAAATTCACCTAATTAGACAGTTATCTAAATAAAAAAATTTGTTTAAATACTTGAACCTTTTTAGGTTTGGTTTAAGGAAAAGCTGTTGGTGAATAACAAAAGTGGATATATTAGCCTCCTGTGGAAACTTCCCCTGGGTATCACTGTTGCTAGGAGAGGTGTGATTTAGAGTATTCATTATGATGTTAGCTTAAAGAAACAGCGAAGTGTTTGAGAATAATTAGCTTAATGTGATACCAGTAATGCAGGTAATAATGTAACTTTAGTGAAGCAGATGTTTCTTTTTATGGGAATGCATAAGCCACAATAATTCTTTAAGATAAAGCAGTTTCATAGTAGAGAACTGGACAAGATGAGATATTTCATCCTTTTAAAATATTTTTTAAATAAAAATTAAGATGATTAAATTTCATAGGAGCAAAGTCTGTTAATAAGCCCTACAGTAAATCGGCGAGTGATTTGTTTATCTGAGTCTTCTTGTATTACTCTGAAGGAAGTGAAGGATTAGTTGGAGACTCTGTAAAGTGGTCCATAATGGTGCTTACAGTTATTAATCTTTGAAAACGTAAGTTACCAGCATCCAGGTTCCTTACTAATGATCAAAAATAAAAATGTTGTTACTTAGTCCCTGTTTGCTCTGCTGGATCTCTAACAGTAGTGGGTATTTGGGTGTTGGTTGACTGGGAGCTGTGAGAAGAGGTTATGATAAGGCAAAATGACTTTATCATTTGTGATTTGCCTCCCCACTGTGTTTTTTGGCAACACAGCCAGAGAGAAAGTAAATGAGTGATTCTTTAAATTGACCTATTGATGGGATTTTTTTAGTGTAGGATTTTGCTTTTTTACACATAAAATTGAATTTATTGTAATACTAATTTTACAGATCCTTCTGCTGAAGAATTGAGAAAGCTAATGATGTTGCATGGAGGTCAATATCATGTGTATTATTCCAGATCGAAAACAACGCACATTATTGCCACAAATCTTCCTAATGCCAAAATTAAAGAATTAAAAGGGGAAAAAGTAATCCGACCAGAATGGATTGTGGAAAGGTAAGTTTAAACTTTGATTAAGTTTAATCAGGGTAAGGCTTTTTTGAAAACTAGAATACTTTTTATTATAGATGCTTATCTAACATATTGCTTGTTATTTGACAGGATGAAAAGTGAATAATGTCTAAATAAAACTAATATATTCTTTAACCTCACATTGACAATTCAGGTAGCCTAGGATTTGGCATCCTATAAAAATGATGTGAGTATTCTTGCAGCTTCGCTATCAGGAGTCAGGGAGGATTACTCAAATAAGCAGAAGGAAGTAATTATGCAAGAGTTTGACCAAACATGTTATTCATTCAGCGAATATGTACATACTCCTTATGGGCTAGGCAGTGTTGTGTATACCTGGGACACACTAGTGAGCCAAACAAAGATGCCTCCACAGCCTCTTGGAGCTTACATTCTGTTAAGAGAGATCATGAACTTAATATCCAACCAAATGTTATGTACTGTTTATATGTTTATATGTTTTATGTACTGTGTTGCTTTTTTTCCCTTTTCATGTTAATACATCAGAATAATGTGGACCTGGATTGTAGAGTGAGAGCAGTTTTCAGTATCATTATTAACTATTATTTAATTATGCTTTCTCTGTTGTTGGTTTGGAAATGATAAATTTTAAGTCAATGGTGACCATTCATACTAATTTTCTAAGTTTAAATGTGTCATCTGAGTCTTTGGTGATAAAGGAAAACCCAAGAAATTTGTGTTTTGAAATCATAGATATACAGTATATAGGAGTGATTGCTAGATTTATAGAAGTGAAGATATTTATTTAAAAAAATTTTTTTAAAGACAGTTACAGAGAAAGGTAGGGACAGGGAGAGGTCTTCCATCCGCTGCTTCACTCCCCGAAGTGATCTGAAACCAGGAGCTTCTCCTGGTCCCTCACGTGGGTGTAGGGGCCCAAGGACTTAGGCCATCTTGTACTGATTTCCCAGGCCACAGCAAAGAACTGGATCGGAAGTGGAGCAACCGGGACTCAAACCAGTGCCCATACGGGATGCCGGCACTGCAGGTGGTGGCTTTACCTGCTACACCACAGCGGCAGCCCTGAAAATATTAAATTTATAACTTTGTGGGTTGATTATAATCAGTGTATACGAGAATGGTTAGATTATGATGGGGTACTGATGAAGCCAGCTTCAGAATCATCTTTAAAAGTCAGTTGCCAGAGCCACCATTGTGCTGTAGAAGTTTAAACTGCTGCCTGCACCAGTATCCCATGGGGGCACTGGTTCATGTCCTGGCTACTCCATTTCCAATCCTGCTTCCTACTGTTGTGCCTGCAGCAAAAGATGACCCAAGTCCTTGGGCCCTTACCACCCATGTGGGAGACCCAGAAAAAGTTCCTGGCTTTAGAAGGCCCAGCTCCGGCCATTGCAACCTTTTTGGGAATGAACCAGCAAATGAAAGATCTCTCTCTTTCTCTCTTCCTCTCTTTCTCTACCTCTGCCTTGCAAATGAATAAAGATTAAAGATTTATTTACTTGAAAATATTACAGAAGGGAGAGAGAGAAATTTCATCTGTTAGTTCACTCCCTCCCCAAATGCATATGATGGCTGGAACTGGGCCTATCTGAAGCCAGGAGCTTCTGGGTCTCCTTGGGTGCAGGGACCCATGGATTTGGGCCATCGTCCGCTGGGAACATCAGCAGAGAGCTGGATTGGAAGTGGGGCAGCCAGGACTTGAACTGTGTGATGCCAGCTTTGCAGGTAGCGACTTCACCTGCTGTGCCACAGCACTAGCCCCTGAATAAATAAATATTTTTTTTTCTTTTTAGACAGTGAGAGAGAGAGACAGAGAGAAAGGTCTTCCTTCAATTGGCTCACCCCCCAGATGGCTGCTGTAGCTGGCACACTGCGCCGATCTGAAGCCAGGAGCCAGGTGCTTCCTCCTGGTCTCCCATGTGGGTGCAGGGCCCAAGCACTTAGGCCATCCTCCACTGCCTTCCCGGGCCACAGCAGAGAGCTGAATTGGAAGAGGAGCAACTGGGACAGAATCTGGCAGCCCAACCAGGACTAGAACCTGAGGTGCCAGTGCCGCAGGCGGAGGATTGGCCAAGTGAGCCGCAGCGTCGGCCTAAATAAATCTTTAAAAAAAAAAAAAGTCCTTTGCCGTACTTCTAATTCTAGCTTTCACTAATTCTTGACACCTTCCATTAACTTAAACAATTTCAGTATTGTTAATTTCCTTTGTAAGGTGTATATAGTCAACAAAAATTCAGGGAGAGGCAACATAGTAGTGGAAAAGGCTGTAGTTGGTTTCTGAAGACTACTTGGGTAGACATTCACAATTGGCAACTTCTCATATGTATAACCTGGTATAACTTTGGAAGCTTTATTCAGTCACTTGGAACCTTGTTTCCTCGTTTGTTAAAATAGGATAAGAATGTCTGAGTGCTGTGGTTATATGAGAAGTAGAAGTCACTGAGCAAAGTATTTAGCATTGATGCCTGCCTGCCCTGTGGTAGAGCCATGAAATCTAAGAAGCTACTGTTGTTACTTTATTCTTAAGTGTTAGAAAATACATTCTATATATTTTTTTTAACTTGAAAGGCAGAATTAGAGAGGGAGAACTTCAAAAGTGCATTACTAATAATTATATGTTCTTTCTTTTTTTTTTTTTTTTTTTTTTTACAGGTAGAGTGGACAGTGAGAGAGAGAGACAGAGAGAAAGGTCTTCCTTTGCCGTTGGTTCACCCTCCAATGGCCGCCACGGTCGGCGCACTGCGGCCGGCGCACCGCGCTCATCCGATGGCAGGAGCCAGGAGCCAGGTGCTTTTCCTGGTCTCCCCATGGGGTGCAGGGCCCAAGCACCTGGGCCATCCTCCACTGCACTCCTGGGCCACAGCAGAGGGCTGGCCTGGAAGAGGGGCAACCGGGACAGAATCCGGTGCCCCGACCGTGACTAGAACCCGGTGTGCCGGCGCCGCAAGGCGGAGGATTAGCCTGTTGAGCCACGGCGCCGGCCAATAATTATATGTTCTAGCATACAGGGAAACTCATTCTCATATAGAAGATGTTAGTATCGGGACCAGCACTGTGGCACAGCAGGTTAATCCCTGCCTGCAATGCCAGCATCCCATATGGGTGCTGATTCAAGTTGGCTGCTCCACTTCTGATCTAGCTCCCTTGCTAATGAGCCTAGGAAAGCAGCAGAAGGTGGCCCAAATGCCTGGGCCCTTATCACACGTGGGAGACCCAGATAGAGTTGCTGGTTTTTGGCTTCAGCCTGATCCAGTCTGGATTGTTAGGGTCATTTGGGAAGTGAATCAACAAATGGAAAATATCTCTCTCTCTCCTTCCTTCTCTGTAGGTCTGCCTTTCAAAGAAATAAGTACATCTTAAAGACATTAAGCTCATTCCACAATTGAGTCCTAGATAATACAATTACTGTGCTATGGCTGGAATTTTGATTTGGGGGTAATAATTGGGCTTTGGAGGGAAGTGGGAAGATCCATGGACAGCGGGGGGGTAGGGTAAAAGGGCTCTTCTTGGCTAGAATTTGATCTGCTTAGAAAATGATGTTACAAGCTATTTTCTTTGTACCCATTCTTCCTTATTTCCATGTGCAGTTAGGGATAGAAAATGCAAGTGAGGTAGTTTTAAATGTCTTAAATGCAATTTAGTAAATTTTGTGTATGTGCTGCCAAAGCGAGCACACTGTTTAGTAATTTTTGTTTTAGTTTGGAATCAGGCTTCATTCTTTGTTTTTAAGTAATGAAAATGATTTAGGACATCATGTCAATTCATGGGCTGTTGGCTACAGTTTGTATCTGAGAAGGCAAGGCTAGTAAGATAACTGATTTGCCTAAGAACAGGGCAGAGTTTAGAAGTCAAGTTTCCTGACTTGACCTGTTACTGATGTGTTGGCCTTTGTAGAAATGGAGTTTGGGTTAAATCAAAGTATATAAAATAAATGCCAAGTGTCTATTATATCAGTATAGCATGGAATCTTTCTGGTTAGATCACATTGTATTTTCTTTTACAATTTAATCCCAATCTTGTTGATCTTTTCTCAGTGGTATTTTAATGAAATTCTATTGTACTTTATCTTTTTTTTTTTTTAAGATTTATTTATTTATTTGAGAGGCAGTTAACAGAGAGGCAGAGAAAAGTCTTCCATCTGCTGGTTTATTCCCCAAGTGGCCACAGTGGCCAGAGCTGGGCTGATTTGAAGCCAGAAGCTTCTTCTGGGTCTCCCACGTGGGTACAGGAGCCCAAGGACTTGGGCCATCTTCTGCTTTCCCAGGCCATAGCAGAGAGCTGGATCAAAAGTGGAGCAGCCAGGACTCGAACTGGCGCCCATATGGGATGCTGGCAGTGCAGGTGGAGGCTCTACCTGATATGCCACAACACCGACCCCTCTATTATACTTTTAATTCTCAAGATTTTGTTAGCTGTTTAATGGATGATACATGGTACTCTCTTCTATAATTACTTTTTCTGTTTTTATTTGAGCAGTTAAAAAGAAGCTGCCACTTCTAAGTGTATGGAGTGTTGCATATATTAGAACTCCCTGATGTCTCTATACTTGCCATTAAATCTGAATTAGAATGGTAAGATTATAGGGCCCTGACATCTAAAAGGCAGAGGGAGTCCTTTTAATGAGTATTTTGTACATTGCTTAAGGTAAAATTGCAGTCAGAAGTTAATTTTCATCATAAATACTTAATCTGTATTTAGATTTCATAAAATTTACAGTTGAAAAATACTCACATACCAACATTGTTCCAGATCTTCAAAAAACAGTTCTCAGTAACGGATTTGAGAGTCATTTTCTAAGTTCAAATTAATTAAATGTAAAAATGTAGTTTTGGGGCTGGTGCTGTGGCATAGTGGGCTAAGCCTCTGCCTGCTGTGCTGGCATCTCAAATGGCTGCTGGTTCAAGTTCTGGCTGTTCTTCTTCAGATCCCACACTCTGCTTACAGCCTGGGAAAGCAGTGGAAGATGGCCCAAGTGCTTAGGCTTTTGCACCCGTTTGGGAGATCTGGAAGAAGCTCCTGGCCCCGGATTGGCTCAGCTTCATTTGTTGTGGCCATTTGGGGAGTGAACTAGTGGATGGTAGATATTTCTCTCTGTCTCTCTCTCTCCCTCCTTCCCTCCCTCCGTCTCTCCCTCTCTCTCACAGCCAGATGTAACTCTGCCTCTCAAATCAATAAGTAAAACCTTAAAAATAAAAACATTTTTGGGCCAGCACCGTGGCTCACTTGGTTAATCCTCTGCCTGTGGCACCAGCATCCCATATGGGTGCTGGGTTCTAGTCCTGGTTGCTCCTCTTCCAGTCCAGCTCTCTGCTGTGGCCCGGGAGGGCAGTGGAGGATGGCCCAAATGCTTGGGCCCCTGCACCCACATGGGAGACCAGGAGGAAGCACCTGGCTCCTTGCTTCGGATCGGCACAGCACCAGCTGTAGTGGCCATCTGGGGGGTGAGCCAACGGACGGAAGACCTTTCTCTCTGTCTCTCTGTCACTGTCTAACTTTGTCAAATAAAAATAAATAAATTAATTAAAAATATAAAAACATTTTCTCTATGTCCCTAGTCACATCTTAAGTTCTTGGCAGCCACATATAGGTAGCTGCTGTCATGCTGGACAAAATAGACCTTTGCCATAAGCATGCCCTCGTAACTTCTTGAAGCCATTGACCAAAGCCATAGATCTGTAAGCATCTCCTAATGAAACTGGTCAGGATTCATAATTTTTTGCTTCGTCTTCCCACAGATCTTTTTCCTCCTGCTGTTTTCAGTATTACTCATTGTACCCTAGTGAACCACTGTATCATAATCCTAAAGGACGTGATTCCTGAGTTTAGAAGGTCTGGGTTGGATTCCTCGATTACCTGTCTGTTCTTTGTGACCATGGGCAAACTTACTTGTATTTTCTGGTCCTCAGATTCCTTCTCAGCAGAATAGGAATGCTAATAGTACTTAGTCGCATGCTATAATGGGGATTAAAAGTGATACAGCCTGTAAAGTGCTTCATTTGTATGACAGTTTAACATTGTGTCACAGGTTTGCACATATTACCAAAAAAAATGAAAAAGCAAATGTTACTGGTCTGTTTCCTTCTCAGTTATCTTTCAAGATGAAAGGCTGTGTCATTGTCTACTTGTAAGCCAACATTCTCTAGCAGTGTGCTGGGTAAACAATAAATATTGAGTTTAAATTCATATTGCATGCCATCATTTAGATTCATGCTTTCTGCTTCCATTCTTCTGTGTTTTATCTCCATTTTTTCTCTTTTTTTGCTTCAACCTTTTGTCTTCTGTGTTTCAGCAGTCATAAAAGTCCCAATAGATAGGTGAGGAAAATAAAATTTAAAAACCCTCTGTATTAGGCAAAGCAGTCACTGAATACAAATGAAATTTAATTTAGACCTACATTGGAATAGGGATGGTTGGTGTATCACTGTAACTCCTGGAAATGTATTCATAGCTTTGACTTCTCCCCAGCAACTCTGGGTGGGTCAGTGTGGCAATCCTGTGTACAGTCGCTCTCCCAGGGTCTGGCGTAGGTATTAGGAAGTTCTGTCTTCATACTGATTCTTTGAATAAAAAACTTCAGATTCCATCACGGTGGCTGCCATTACCTGATGAATCACCTCAGCCAGCAGCACTTCGTGCTGGAGACCGGCCTCACAGAGAACTGCAGAGTGTGGGACCTGTGGAACCATAAGTCGGGGACTGGACTTTCCTCCTGTTCTGATTTTGGAAACTGAGTTCCACCTGGGTGTTCTCTGACTCTGCTTTGAACAGCTGCTTCCCCAACAACTCTGGACAACCCCCTACTTTCCCTTATTCCTTAAACTAGGTTTTTACAATTAATGCTGTGGTTAATGGTTTCCAAAAAATGGTATCCATAAGCATCTGTACACATTTTTGCCTAACTATTGAGAAATCTGAAGTACATAATGCAAAGCCTGGGTGCACATGCCCATAGAAAGTAGCTATTCAGGAATCATCTTTGACCAAGTGACGAATGCAAAGGGAATGAAGCCTTTTTTCTCTCTGGGCAGAGTTTTGGACCAGCCTTTCTAACAGATTTCTTTGGAATGTAGGTGTTCACTATTGAATACATCATTCAAAGTCTTACTTGTTTTTAATTTGTGTACCATAGCAGTTTTTTTTTTTTTTTTCTTGACAGGCAGAGTGTACAGTGAGAGAGAGAGAGAGAGAGAAAGGTCTTCCTTTGCCGTTGGTTCACCCTCCAATGGCTGCCACGGCCGGCACACCGCGCTGATCCGATGGCAGGAGCCAGGTGCTTCTCCTGGTCTCCCATGGGGTGCAGGGCCCAAGCACTTGGGCTATCCTCCACTGCACTCTCTGGCCACAGCAGAGAGCTGGCCTGGAAGAGGGGCAACTGGGACAGAATCCGGCGCCCCGACCGGGACTAGAACCCAATGTGCCGGCGCCGCAAGGCGGAGGATTAGCCTGTTGAGCCACAGTGCTGGCCATCCATAGCAGCTTCTTAAAAAACAAATGGTAGACCCTAAAGTGAATAGTGCCAAAATGCAAACTCAATAGTGAAGTATGTGGGAATTATCCAGCCCACTTTGAGAAGCCTCAGTTGCAGCCTGGGAGAACTCCATGTCACCTTCCAGTCACATTCTTGAGTACTGCCAGACTGAAAAAGCATCTTTACATTGTAGTACATTTGTTTGATCATTGCTGAGAATACCTTCCATATTGGCTTCTGTTTTTTTTTTTTTTTTTTTTAATTACAAGTGTGCATATTTTGGGGATGCTATTGTGTTGGTTTTGAAATTGAGATTTTGATATATGGTGCTTCTACCCCCTCTTTATTTTGGTAAGAAGAATAAGAGAAAATCCAGGTAACTTTGTGTGTGTGTGCTTAGGGAAATTAATGTTAGAAATTATCCCTGAGAGGTTTTTTAAAGGTCTTTTAAATATATATTTCAGGTAATAGTTCTGTTAATGTACAAGTATCTGTAGATAGAAAAAAATGAATGCACAAGAATAATTAGGAGTTTACAACTTGTATATGGTGTATTAGATTTCAAATGATAAGAATTTCTTATCCTAATGTTACTGTAGTAAATTGGACTTTAGTTCTTTTTACTGAATATCTCTGAGGATAAATAGTTTGAGACTTGCAGTGTTTAAATTAGTTGTCTGATTTTGTAACAATCTCCATGGGTTTGTTATATAAGCCTAAGAATTCTGCTGGGTCACATTGCTCATTAGGTGGACATGGTTTCACTTCTGATTTTATAACAGTCTCCATGGGTTTACTTACATAAGCCTAAGAATTCTGCTGGATCACTGTGCTCATTAGTTGGACGAGATCGCTTACTGTTGTGTGTCTGTGCTGACCATAGAGAGCACCTGCAGAGTCTGTATCACTGCAAGCTGGCGGTAGAGTGGGAGAAGTGGCATCATGGGGCACTTTGTCTGCTCTTTGCACTTGGGCTTAGCAGCATTTCACATCTTCACCCAGTGTCCCGTGTGGGTAAATTATACATTAGTTAGAGCTATCTGTGATGGACAGGATGGAAAGCTAAGGTTTTTACTTTACTATTAAGTAAACTTTTCTATTTACTTAATAGAACCTGTACATGTTGGGGGTTGAGAAGTAGCGATGCAGGGAACATGTGAGTTGAGGTACATAATAGTGTAAGAAGATAGATCTGTGGCCAGTGTTGTAATGTAGCAGGTAAAGCTGCCTCCTACAATACCAGCATCCCATGTGGGTACAGGTTCAAATCTCAGCTATTCCACTTCCAGTTCAGCTCCCTGTTAATGTATCTGGGAAAACAGCAGAGGATGGCCCAAATATCTGGGGCCATGCACCCATGTGGGAGACCCAGAAGAAGCTCCTGGCTCCGGCTTCTACCTGGCCTAGTCCTGGCTGTTGTAGCCATGTGGGGAATGAACCAGCAGATGGAAGATCAATATCTCTGTGTCTCTCTCTGTGTAGCTCTTTCAAATAAAAAAATTTTCAAAAGAAAAAGATTCATAGATGGGTAATTGAGACCATCTGTTAAAGGAAGAAAAGTTACTTTGACGAAAGAATAAAGTAAAATAATGAAGGATCTAATTTTGAGGATTTGATTCCAATATTTCAGAAGTGTAATCTGTAGTTTTGATAAAACTTTTAGCCTGATAATAAATCCATTTTAGTAAAGTGAAAATTGAAATGTCTTGTGACTAGTGTGTTCTTTATCATTATAATTCAGTAATTTTAGCCTTTATTTGTAGTATAAGCTACTTTAGATAGGATTACTGACTACATTTTTCCATAATTACTTAAGGATATAGTCTGTGTCATTTACAGTTCTGTTATTGGAATATGTCATCAGTGCTTTTTACTGTTTTCACAGCTGTTGACTCAATATTCTCTTTGTTTTATGTAATCTAGTTTGTTCAGTTCATCGTTTTAAAAAGTTTTGTGAACATTTAAGAAAATGTCGAACTTCTTGAATTTATGAGACTTTTAAAAAGTAATTTTAGTCTGTTCTTTGCTTTTACTAATTTTTTCCTGAATTATTAAGGGATGTATTTCTTGGTATTCACTTTAGTTGTAAAACCCAAATTAGTTTTTTTCGTATTTCTTAATATGAAGGTATTAAAAAAGCTAATGGAAATGCAAATATGAAAAAAAGTATGCAGGGGCTTGGTGATTTTTGTGCAGCAAAATAAACTTCACTATGTTGTCCTACGAACTTTGAAGTAGCTTCATATTTAAGGAGTGTGAAGTGCCTGCATATTTAAGGAGTATGACAACTTTGATTTTATGCCTATCAGTTTGAAATTTTGACCTAATGATTTACTAGACCATTTTTGTTATCAAAATGTTTTTTTTTAAAAATGGGATTTGGCGTAAGTATATTGTTTGGTTATTGTAAAATTCGAGGTGAAAATACCTTAAGAGGTGGAATAGTCCTGTAACTCAACTTTCTACCAAGCAAAAATCAGTTAAAGACAGCTTAGGTGCCTGCCTTATGCAGCAGGTTAAGCCACTGCCTGTGACCTTGGCATCCCATAGGAGTAATAGTTTGCTTCTAGTCTGCTCCACTTCCTACACAGCAACCTGCACCTGGGAAAGCAGTGGAAGATGGCCCAAGTGTTTGGGCCCTACCACTGACCTGGGAGACCTGAGACCTGAATGCAGTTCCAGGCTCCTGGCTTAGCCTGGCCCTAGCCCCAGCTGTTCTGGCCATCTAGGGGAGTGGGGAGTAAACAAGGTAATGAAAGATCTCTGAAACTGTCTGCCTTTCAAGTAAATAAATAAATCTTTTTTTTTTGACAGGCAGAGTGGACAGTGAGAGAGAGAGAGAGAGAGAAAGGTCTTCCTTTGCAGTTGGTTCACCCTCCAATGGCCGCCGCGGCCAGTTGGCTGTAGCCGGCGCCCTGCGCTGATCCAAAGGCAGGAGCCAGGTGCTTATCCTGGTCTCCCATGGGGTGCAGGGCCCAAGGAATAAATAAATCTTAAACAAACAAAAGCTTAATGGAATGAGTTTTGTTAATTCTGAAGTACAAAAGGAATTTGATTATAAATTTTGGTTAAAGTGCCAGTACCACAAAATTCCATAGTGTTGGTATTGTCCTGGATTTCAGTGGTTAAACATTGGGAATAGGATATATGTGGTAGCTTCTACCCTCTGAGAGTTCCTGTCTCTTAGCATTCTTTCCCACCCCCCACCCCCCCAGATTTATCTATTATATTTGAAAGGCAGAGTTAGAGGGAGAGACCTTCCATCTGCTGGTTCATTCCTCAAATGACCACAGTGGGGCTGGGGCTGGGGCTGGGGCTGGGGCTGGGGCTGAGCCAGAGCCAGAGCCAGAGCCAGAGCCAGAGCCAGGCTGAAACCAGAACACAGGAGCTTCTTCCAGTCTCCCACATGGGTACAGGTGACAAAGCGCTAGAACCATCTTCCACTGCTTTCCCATGTGTATTAGCAGGGAGCCTGATTGGAAGTGGAGCAGCCAGAACTTGAACTTATGCCCATATTGGATGATGGTCCTGCAGGTGGCGGTTTAACCCACTATACCACAGCACAGGCCCCTCTTATGATTATAATATACACAATAATAGTATGAATCAGTTATTACTCTAAAGTTGAGATTCTTTATTTTGTCTTGTATTTTTATTTTACCGTTTTCAAATTGTGGAAATTGAGAATCCTCAATTCAGGTTACCTTCTAGAAAAGCTTATTAACTGAGTAGCAATTTGAGAAAGCCTTAATAATTCTGTGTTAACGGGGGGGGGGGGAATAGTGATCAATATTAAAGTCATGAGAATTAAAATACTGTCTAGTCCAGCTCTGTGCTGCTTTTTTTTTTCATCCAACTCTCGTTTGGATTTTTTTTTACCTCTCATGTAAGATTGTTGGCCACTAATTTTTAAAATTACAGATGTGTGTCTTTTTATGGGTGAAATGTCTTGTCCTTAAGTGTTAGATAACATCATATTGTAGTAAGATCACTGAAATGGAAATAGAAGAAATGAACTAAGAAGACAGGTGATGTATTGTTGGTGAAATCCTATCTTTAAGAACTCTGAGTTTTCATAAAGTTCATATTCACCAATTATCAAACTAAAATAGTATTGCTCTTCTGTTGCAGCATCAAAGCTGGGCGACTCCTGTCCTGCATTCCGTATCAGCTGTACAACAAGCAGTCCGCTGTGCAGAAAAGTCTCCCCTTCAGTGCTGCATGTAAACCTGAGGATGCCCTGCCAGGTCCAAGCAGCATAGCCAAACAGTTCAACAACAGGGTGTAAGTTTATCTAGCTTGGGAATACCACCTACCTGATGTTTAGCAAAGAAGATAGAGAAAAATACAAGCTGTGGCCTGTAGTAAACTTACTGAAATAATGTAAGGGTGTCTTATCTAAAAACTAGTTTTATGACAGAAGTTCATGAAATGTAAATAAAATTTTCCAGTTATACATTAGATTTTGTGTGAAATGAAATGAAATGATTAGTAAATTTTTTTGTTTCCTGAATATTAGT
This sequence comes from Sylvilagus floridanus, assembly GCA_949820135.1. NCBI lineage: Eukaryota > Metazoa > Chordata > Mammalia > Lagomorpha > Leporidae > Sylvilagus > Sylvilagus floridanus. The sequence continues at coordinate 74,938,845 of OX463245.1, read as the reverse complement.
TCTTCACAAGTAGTTTGACGTAGAGTGTTACTTTCACAGAAGACTGAACTAACTGCACAACCATACTTTGGTTGTATGCCTTGTGTGTAAAGACAAGATGTTAATGTTTCTATTTTATTTTTGAAAAACCAATTTGTATCTATAATTCTAAATATTCAGGTATTTTATGTTAATAATAGTTTAGTTGCTGATGCTGAGTTACAGAATTAGGAGTGAATGTAGACTTTATTTGATGTGATTTATCTCATTTTTTAAAAATACTGATTTAACCTTTGTTCACAATAGTCCTGGGCAAATTGGTTTCATAAGTAATTGGTGTGTTGCCTTAACTTATATATCAGGTATTCATTATCATTAGTCTTCTTATTTATTAAATTGCTTGCTTTGGGAGTGTGATTTTTTTGTTTTCCAAAAGATCAGAAGTTAATTAATGTGGGAGGATCCAGAATCACTATGTTCTCTAATTTCTGTGGTTATTTGGTATTTAACTTGTATTCACTTAACAAGTATATTGGAGTGTTTTTCTCATTACCTAAAGCTTTTACTTTTTTAGATAATGGTAAGGTATATATTCTATGGAATATATATATTTTTTCTTACACTAATTAAAGAGAAAATAGATATCTTTTCAAATTCTTGTTTTTGACAATTTTAGAAGAATTTACCTATTAAGTTTTACCTTTATTTTTTTTTAACAATTTTATATATTTATTTGAGAAGTAGATTTAGAGAGGGAGAGACAGAAAGAGGTTTTGCATCCACTGGTTCACTCCTCAAATGGCTGCAATGGCTGGAGCCTGGGCTAGGCCGGGTCGGGCAGGGCCAGTCTGAAGCCAGCAGCCAGAGACTTCTTCCAGGTCTCCAACATGGGTGCAGGGGCCCAAGTACTTGGGCCATCTTCTGCTGCTTTCCCAGGGCATAGCAGAGAGCTGGATTGGAAGAGGAACAGCCAAGATACAAACCGGCGTCCATTTGGGATGCCTGTGCTGCAGGTGCAGGCTTAGCCCACTACACTGCAGTGCTAACCCCATGGTTTACTTCTTGATAGATTTATGCTATTGCCTAATAGTTACTTATCTACCAGTGATATTTCCAGTATAGCTACTTTGCAATTGTCCATTTACCCAGGCTTAGAAACTATAGAAACACAAGAAATATTTATTAACAATATGTTTTCTTGAATGTATGTATTTCTGTTGCATGTGTTACTGTTAAAATGGTACCCATATGGGATGCTGGCACTGAAGGCGATGGCTTAACCTGCTATGCCACAGCACTGGCCCCTACTGTTAAGATTTTTTAGAGGGGCCAGCGCTGTGGTGCAGCAGGTTAACATCCTGGCCTGAAGTGCCGGCATCCCATATGGGCGCCGGTTTGAGACCCAGCTGCTCCACTTCCAATCCAGCTCTCTGCTATGGCCTGGGAAAGCAGTAGAAGACGGCCCAAGTCCTTGGGCCTCTGCACCATGTTGGGGGCCTGGAAGAAGCTCCTGGCTCCTGGTTTCAAATCAGCGCAGCTCCAACCGTTGCGGCCAACTGGGGAGTGACCCATTGTGATGGAAGACCTTTCTCTCTCTCTCTGCCTCTCCTCTCCTCTCTCTGTGTAACTCTGACTTGCAAATAAATAAATAAATCTTCTAAAAAAAAGATTTTTTAGAAACATTTTTACACAGAAAACTGGATGTAAGATTTTTTTAAATATAATTTTTAGTGCTTTTTGTTTTTTGTGGTTTTTTTGGCTATGTTCAATTCATTTTATAAATCTGTTTTTTTTTTAAGATTTATTTATTTATTTAAAATCAGAGTTACACAGAGAAGGAGAGGCAGAGAGAGAGAGGTCTTCGATCTGCTGGTTCACTCTCCAGTTGTCTGCAGTAGCCGGAGCTGCGCTGATCCGAAGCCAGGATCTAGGAGCTTCTCAGGTCTTCCCACGTGGGTGCAGGGCACCAAGGACTTGGGCCATCTTCTGCTTTCCCAGGTTATAGCAGAGAGCTGGATCAGAAATGGAGCAGCCAGGACTTGAACTGGCACCCACAAGGGATGCCACTGCAGGCTGTGGCTTTACCCACTCCGCCACAGTGCCGGCCCCTATAAATCTCTTTGAAATGTTCTTAAGGACTTTTTTGCTTTCTTGGTTTCTGTTTATCACAACAGACAGACTTTCTTTGACATGTAACAAATTAGATTTTCTCTCCTTCCTCTAATAATCCTTTCTAGTTTTGTCTTCTATTTTCCCTTTCGCTGGTGTGATCATCTGTGTGAATTGAATCTACTCAGAATTGGCTGTTATATTCTTTGAGATGGTTAGCCAGAGCTCAAGCCTACCTAGAAGTGGGTTGGTCATATTTTGTATCTGACTTGTGTGCCTTTTCTATGTAATCAGCCTGTCATTACTGATAAACCAAGTTGGTGTTAGAGTGCAAGACTATAGCCAGAACCTGGTAATACAATGGTGTTCTGAACTATGCCGTGGCACTGTCATCTGGATTGTATAAGTGTACTTAAGCTGTGGACATTCTCAGTAAAATGCGTTATTGCCCTGTAATACAGGGTTGATTTTGTCGCTTAGATGATTTTATCATGCCAGTCATCTTTGTCGTTACAGAGCATTACCAGCAACATGTAGAGGAGCTGGGATGTGAGTTTAGCCTAAGATTTATTATTTATGAACCTGTCACTGGGAAGCTTGGTTCATGTTGCCTTGGATTACCCTGACATCTTAAATATATTTCTTATAAATGAAATGCCATTTTTTTCTTGTCAATAGTGTAAGCATTCTCATTCTTCTAGGTGTAAATTTTTCTGAATTACCCCCAAACATTTACCTGGTTCTTATTTTTTTTTTATATTTATTTATTTATTTATTTATTTATTTTGACAGGCAGAGTGGACAGTGAGAGAGAGAGAGAAAGGTCTTCCTTTTGCCGTTGGTTCACCCTCCAGTGGCTGCTACGCTTCGTCCAGCGCACCACGCTGATCCGAAGCCATGAGCCAGGTGCTTCTCCTGGTCTCCCATGGGGTGCAGGGCCCAAGCACTTGGACCATCCTCCACTGCACTCCGGGGCCACAGCAGAGAGCTGGCCTGGAAGAGGGGCAACCAGGACAGAACCCGGCGCTCCGACCGGGACTAGAACCTGGTGTGCCGGCGCTGCAAGGTGGAGGATTAGCCTGTTGAGCCATGGCGCCGGCCTGGTTCTTATTTTTTAATCTGCTTGTGCAATAGCCCTGTTGATGGGTTAATTGGAATTTTTTAAAAAGATTTATTTTATTTATTTGAAAGACAGACATACAGAGCGAGGTAGAGACAGAGAGAGAGGTCTTCTGTCCGCTGGTTAACCCCCCAGATAGCTGCAACAGCTGGAGCTACACTGATCAGAAGCCAGGAGTCAGGAGCTTCTTCCGTGTTTCCCACATGGGTGCAGGGGCCCAAGGACTTGGGCCATCTTCCGCTATCCCAGGCCACAGCAGAGAGCTGGATTAGAAGAAGAGCAGCCAGGACTTAAACCAGCGCCCATATGGGATGCCAGCACTTCAGGCCAGGGCTTTAACTTGCTGCACCACAACGCAGGCCCCAGTATTTTTTTTTTTTTTTAAGATTTATTTATTTATTTGCAAGTCAGAGTTACACAGAGAGAGGAGAAGAGCCAGAGAGAGAGAGAGAGAAAGTCTTCCTTCCACTGGTTCACTTCTCAATTGGCTGCAAAGGCCGGAGCTGCGCTGATCTGAAGCCAGGATCCAGGAGCTTCCTCCAGGTCTCCAATGCGGGTGCAGGGGCCCAAGGACTTGGGCTATCTTACTACTGCTTTCCCAGGCCATAGCAGAGAGCTGGATTGGAAGTGGAGCAGCCGGGTCTCAAACTGGCAGCCATATGGGATGCTGCTGCTTCAGGCCAGGGCATTAACCCGCTGCACCACAGTGTCAGCCCCCATATATTTTTTTTTTTCTTTTAAGATTTATTTTATTTATTTCAAAGTCAGAGCCATACAGAGAGAGGAGGAGAGGCAGAGAGAGAGAGGTCTTCCATCCACTGGTTCACTCCCCGACTGGCTGCAACCGCTGGAGCGCGTTGATCTGGAGCCAGGAGCTTCTTCTGGGTCCCCACACAGGAGCAGGGGCGGGCTAGCCTCCATTGCCTTCCCAGGCCACCAGCAGAGAGCTGAATTGGAAGTGGAGCAGTTGGGACTCGAACCGGTGCCCATATGGGATGCTAGCACTGCAGGCAGCTCCACCGCCATGCCACAGCACTGGCCCCTAGTTGGTAGTTTTTTTTCCTGATTAAAACTAACTGTCCTCAGTACTTTAATCCTGTTACGGCATTATTGGATTTAAGATGTTGAACCAGTGCTTCACAGGAAAGCTAACTGAAACTAGAAATAAGAATTCAAATAAAGTTTTTAACCACTTTTGTGGAAGTTAATGATACTGTGTTAATTTAGCAAATAGTTACTGATTTTGTAAATGCCAAGCACTGTGCTTTGGACATTCAGCATTTAGACCTTACAGGTTCAATTAACATTTTGTGGTAAAAGCAATTAAAAATAGTTTTTTTTTTTCATTTTTCTTCAGCTATGAATAAGATTCCATCATATTTCTTCTTTTGGACTCTCTGAAGTAGGGAAATAAGTCCCAAAACCTGAAAGACTGTGTTCTAGAATTTTCCTGGTAACCTTGCTACTGTGATTTAGTGACGAATTATCGTTTGTCAGAACAGAATGAATATAAAATTTTTGTTTAATTTTCAAGAGCTTTTTTTTCTCCTCCTAACTTTGAGACAGAAATAAAGATTTTGTCTTGATTTACTCCCCAAAGGACTACACCAGGCAGAAGTGAACCAGGCTGAAGTTGGGAGCCAGGAACCAGAGCACATGAAAATGCGGTACAGGAATTCAACCAGGTGGCTTAACTGCTAAGCCAGTAACCCACTCCCTGACTTTGCTGTTTGTAAAGAGGGCGTTAACCAAATGTTTATCACTCCCAAGAAAAAAAAAATTTTAAGAAAAAACTGTTTAGCCTGAAAGACATTACTAACTTAAATAATATTTTTTTTGCTTTAGAAATCACATAATTAAGAAGATTGAGACCGAAAATGAAGTCAAAATCAATGGAATGAATAGTTGGAATGAAGATACGAGTAATGATTTTAGCTTTGTGGATCTGGAGCAGACCCTTCCAGGAAAGAATCAGAATGGAATTCTGCATCCCAGAGGCAGCAGTGCCATTTTTAATGGACATACTCATAGCTCTAATGGTGCCTTAAAGACACAGGATTGCTCCGGGCCCCTGGGCAACAGTGTTGCCAGCAGGCTTTCTCCAGACTCTGCCCAGGAGAAGGCAGCTGAGAAGAGCAGCGCTGATTTCAGAGACTGCACGCTGCAGCAGCCGCAGCAGAGCGCCAGGAGCGCAGATGCATTGCAGAATCCTCACAGAACTAGTTCTTTCTCTTCATCTTTGCACAGTAACATTAAAATCAATGGTGCTCACCATTCCACTGTTCAGGGGCCTTCAAGCACAAAAAGCACTTCTTTAGTACCTACTGTTAGCAAGGCAGCACCTTCAGTGCCACCCAAACCCTCAGACTGCAATTTTATTTCAGACTTCTATTCTCATTCAAGACTGCATCACATAGCAACATGGAAATGTGAATTGACTGAGTTTGTCAATATGCTACAAAGACAAAGTAGTGGTATCTTTCCAGGAAGGGAAAAATTAAAAAAAATGAAATCAGGCAGGTCTGCCCTTGTTGTAACTGACACAGGTAGATACTTACTAAAATTGTTTTTCTTAAGAAATGGTCATGTTTGATCCTTATCCTTATATCTTTATACCCTTATATCATCATTGGTATTCTAATGAATACTGAGTACTCACGAAGTCTCTGGGAATATCAGGTTTTACATGTTAAAGTAAATACTACAGATTATGGAAAGCTTTCTTATTAATTTTTTTAACTTTAGATTTAATTGTGGCTCACTGGAAAATTTCAGGTAATTTGGATAATAACACGATTGGGATTCTGAGCACTCTGTTGCTCATGTAGACCTTATCAGTTGTTGAAGTTTTGACCTGTGTAAATCTGACATGTTTTAATTCAGTGCTTAAACTCCTGTAAGAATGAAATTGATTTGGTAAGACTGTTGATTTCTAGATTACATCATAGTGATTTTTTCAAAAGCAAATAACTTTGACATATAACTGCTGTAATTATAGTGGAAAACTTATAGTGAGATTAAGTATTTTCACATCTTAAGTAGATCCGTTAATTGTATATTGTTTTATTGTACTTTCCTTTTCATCAAAAACAAACCCAACAGTAAGTGGGCTATATTTTGGTGCCAGTTATTATAAGTTAATATCTGGGTGAGGGTTTAGTTGCTTTTTTTAAAATATAGGGTTTTTTTTTTCTTAAGAGGAACAGATCTCAGGGATTATCTAATATTACCCTTTAATTCATAGTGGTGGACACTGAGGTAAAGAGAGAAGCTCCTGGTTCTGCCCTTACTAGTAAGTGTTAGAGACTCTTGGTGTGGATTTTTTCTGTTATCTTTGACTATGTTTGATGTCTTCCTACATCATGGCTTGGCCTTGGAACCTGAAAGTTATTTTTTTTTTCTCCAGAAATCTTTTATTTAAGATATACAGACTTCATGCATTTTATGAATACATATTTAGAAACATAGTGATTCTTCCCACCTGGTTATTTAAGTTTGAAAGCTTCAAAGAACTATTATGAGTTAGTTCCAAGAATGTGAATAAAGTGAGAAATTATTATATTGCTTAAAAGTATTTAGTAGGTATTTGGTTCATGCATTCTAAACTACGTGAACATGTAAAATCATTAGTTTGAGTTGTTTACATTATGTTTTTATAGTACTTTAATACAGCAGAATTGTGATTATTAAGATCTTAAATCATTTCTCATGAAAATATGGAGGGTGGGAAGGACATACATGCCTTTGGAATTCAGTAGCTTAGCCTGCGTCCACATCTTGGCTCTGCTGCTCTGTACGGCAGAACCGTGGGCAAGGCTGCTCTCCTCCCTCAGCATTGTTTCCTTTCTATCAAGGAGTGACTGCCTCTGCTCACCTCATGAGGTTGTAAGCTTAAGAAAGATAACATGAACAAAGGTTCAGTGCCTCTCACATAGTGAGAACTAGGTCAATGTCATCCCATTCGCAGTCTGGCAAATGGAGTGGTCCATAACTTACAGAGGGTCGATCTAAAGTTTTTAGAAGCCTATTATAAAGACTATTCTCAGGTACTAAGATATTCTGAAACCTATTAGAGGAAAATTCCTGTGTGAGATTCAAGCTCTACACATTCAGAGTCCTTATTTCCAGGACTTAGGTCTCTTGAAGGCAAAGGATGAGACTGATCAAGGAGGAAAAGTGGCTGGGACTGGCTTAGTGTTAATAAAACCCTCATGAAGGGTGTTAGAATCCGTTGTCCTGTGGAGAAGACGCCTTTATCTCCTCAAGTGTGTGTCAGAGCTGTTTATAGGGGAAAAATTCCATTGGTACACAGAATATTGTGGGTTCTTGTTTTTTAAGATTTATTTATTTGAAAGGCAGGGTTACAGAGATGGAGAGAGGTTTACTATCCACTGTTAATGTTGCATCCGCTCGGGGTCCCCCACATGGGTGCGGGGGCCCAAGCACATGGGCCATCCCTCGTTGCTTTCCCTCGCACATTAGCAGGGAGCTGGATCAGAAGTGGAGTAGCCAGGACATGAAACACTGTCCAGACAAGTGGGATGCCAGCATCACCGGGAGCCGGCCCCAGGCTGTTTCACATAGTATTCCTGAAGTACATCTACTTAGACCAGCAGCATGGTAGTTTTAAGAATTTTGAAATCATATGAAAATGAATGTCAGCTCATGCTATGTTAAGAGAAGCAGGTTATAATCTGCAAAATGGGTGATAAAATTGCCTCCCTCACATTTTTGTGAGGATTTAGATAAATTAATACACATAAACATCTATCACACCTACCAAGCACTGGATGATAATAGCCATTTTTATTGTTATTTTGTCAAGGAATGTTTTGTAGACTCTAACAGTGCTCATGAAGCATTAATTAGCTCCCTGTAACTACAGGTGTGAAGACACTTTGATACATTTCTGTAAACCAGCATTATAGAAATAACTTTACTATAAGCTGTGTAACAAACTATTTTAGGTAGAGGTTTAATTTTTAGAATGTAGGGGAGGAAAGCATGGTATCTTCAGAATTGATTTGAAATTATGTTTGGAAGCAAATTAGATTTCTGTGAAGGTAGTAGAAGTTACCTGTAATAAATAGAGTCTGTATTTTTAAAGACTCCATTCTGTTTGTAAGCATCTTTTAAATACAGTTCTAACATTTACTAGACCTAGTATTTTTATATATTAAAAAAAAGTGGTTTGGCGTTTGAATACTCTCTTTTTCCTTCCAGGAAATATGTCAGTATTGAGTTCACCCAGACATCAGAGCTGTATAATGCATGTTGATATGGATTGCTTCTTTGTGTCAGTGGGTATACGCAATAGACCAGATCTCAAAGGTCTGTATCCTTGTTTGTATTTTAAGAAAACTGATACATTGTTAACAAATAAGTATTCTAAGAGAGAACACTGAAGAGATTTTTTTTTCCTGGTTTGCCTAGGCCAGTTGAGTTCCTGTTCCAGTTTTTGCTCCCCATTATTAAGAACAGTGTAGAAGTTAGGGAGCTCTCCATTGCTGCAGAGAGCAACTCTGCAAGGACGAGGATTCCTCTTCAGCTTGTCAATCCAGAATTAACACAGGCAGGGGGCTGTATTGAGTGTTTCCTGTATTTCTATTTATAGTTATTTCTCCCTTATTGAGTGGAAATGTTATGGTATCCCTGTCTTTAAAACTTGGTTCACTAGGCTTTCTTTTGAGTGAATAACTTGATTAAGTGTCCTGATGCAAGTGAGTAGAATCATTTTGTATTACTGAATTTTGCTAGAATATGTCAGATTGTTTAGGCAGTCTTTGTTGTAATGAAATCTCAGGTGATTAAACTCATCAAAACTTTTTGAAGTATTTATTCTGGATTTTTCAGTAGTTATTTCTTTCTGGAAGAGATTAACTATTAGTATTTTCTTCTGAGAGTCAGTCATTCCCCTTAAAAAGAGAGAATAGCTAATTATGGCACAGTGGCTGCTGAGTTTATACAAGGGCTTTATTTTTGTCATGCATATTTGCTGCTGTTTTCAGAATGTTTAAAAATTTTTAGTCTAAAGAGACCTTTAATGCATTGTTGGGAGTTTTTCTTTTGTATTTACAGCAGATGGTTTCAGTAAATACATATAAATCATCTGTGATATTGCTTTTAGTTATCTTATAACTTAACACTTACACAAAAGAAATGAAAGTAATTTTGTAATGAAAGCAAAAACCTAACGGCTGTATACTTATTTTTTTCTATCGTTGTGAAATTGAAAGATGAATATAGATGTTAGCCCATTTGTCTGATTTCAGAACCGTAAGAAGTGTATATGTGTATGTATATAGATTTTAGTTTTTCTTTCTCTCTCCCCTTTCCCAGTTTGACTCTCAGACCTGAGTTGGCTATTTTGTATTGAAAGAAATAAAAAAAAAAAAAAACCTGATAGTGCTACATTTAGCTTGAACAGATGTATCAAAATTATCACAGATAATTTTTTTGTAGAGTGCTGAAAAGCGTAGATGATGTTTGCATGTTGATAATCTTTACAGATAGTAGCTTCTTTATGGGTAAACACCTAAATAAAGCTAATGTTGTTAATAACATTTCTGTTCTTAGATGCAGACTAAATTTGTTCTGCTCGTCACAGGAAAACCAGTGGCTGTGACAAGCAACAGAGGCACAGGAAGGGCACCTTTACGTCCTGGCGCTAATCCTCAGCTGGAGTGGCAGTATTACCAGAATAAACTCCTGAAAGGCAAAGCAGGTACAAGTGAGCTCTCTGAAAAGTCATAGTGCTCCTGTGATGACTTCTAGATTTGCTGTTGATCCTGTTACAGAAATGAGAGTGGAGTTGCAGTAATTAGCTTTTCTTCCATTCGAGGGTTTTAAAGATGCCAGTGATATTTTAAAGCAAAATCTGAATATAACAGAAATGACTTGTTCTGTAGTTATTCTTTGTTGAATTGGATGGTGATTTTTTTTTTTGGAGCAGTGAAGAATGTTTTAGATGGTGTGATCAAGCTTACCTTTTGAAAATCATGGACATCTTTTTGTAGAAGCTTCTATCTGTGTATACTTAGGAGTTAATTAACTAATTATTTTGTATCACCATCACAATAAGGACATTAAAATTTATGTTCCTCAAGATTTATGTAATCATTCTCCGTGTCCTTTATAGAACCTATTTTATATGAGAACATTTTCTTTCCTCTCTGGGGTTTTAAATTTTGGATACTGGGGCCAGCAGGTTAAGCTGCCACTAGTGATGCCGGCACTTCATGAGTACTAGTTCAAATCCTGGCCACTCCACTTCCTATCCAGCTTCCTGCTAATGTGCCTAAGAAAGCAACAGAAAATGGCCCACATGGTTGGGCCATTGCCACCATGTGGGAGACCCAAATGGAGTGCCAGGCTCCTGGCTTCAGCCTGGCCCATTCCTGGCCACTGAGGCTATTTGGGGAGTGAACCAGTTGAATAGAAGATTGATACCTCTATTTCCCTCCCCTCTATCCTTCCCTCCTTCTCTCCCTGGAACTCTGCCTTTAAAATAACCAAAAAATGGATATTAATAAAAAAAATCAAAAGTTATGCTAATTATAATACTCATTAAGATTTGCATGTTCTGTTTTTTCCCCTGAGAAATGTTTGCTTAGAAATTGTTTGATCCTGATTGGTTTCCACATAATGACTTGAAAGACAAAAGTTTTTAAAAACTTAGCCTTTCAGAAAAATACTAATCAAAAAAATGTCATAAATTAGGTATGCAGCCGGCGCCGTGGCTCAACAGGCTAATCCTCCACCTTGCGGCGCCGGCACACCGGGTTCTAGTCCCGGTCGGGGCACCGGATTCTGTCCCAGTTGCCCCTCTTCCAGGCCAGCCCTCTGCTGTGGCCCAGGAGTGCAGTGGAGGATGGCCCAGGTGCTTGGGCCCTGCACCCCATGGGGAGACCAGGAAAAGCACCTGGCTCCTGGCTCCTGCCATCGGACGAGCGCGGTGCGCCGGCCGCAGCGCGCCGTCTGCGGTGGCCATTGGAGGGTGAACCAACGGCAAAAGGAAGACCTTTCTCTCTGTCTCTCTCTCTCACTGTCCACTCTGCCTGTCCAAAAAATAAAAATAAAAAAAATAAATTAGGTATGCAGTGGAATGTGGAATGGAAGGTATGTCACTTGATTTTATCTCAATTATTTCAGATCTATAGTTAGTTAAAAAACATTGGACTTACTAGAAATTACCTGAGGGAAAGTAAGGGAAAAGGAAAGCCAGTAGATGTTTGTGAGAACTTATTTTGGGGTTAGGGTCTTTCTGTCGGTTGTGATCATCTTGTTTACATGGTATAAGTGCAAAAGAAAATAACTTTAGGTACGTATTTATACCTTGTGTATAGATACATTTTACAGATTTTTCTAATGCTTTTCCTTGTCATTAAAAATCTTTTTTAAAGATTTTGAGATTTTTGAATTCTGTATGTCATGAGCAGTGGTATAACTGCTTGTTGATGGAGTTATTTTGGTGTGGGTTGTTTCTTAAGTATTACTAGTGTGGTTTTGTAGTAGGTTGGTTTCTCTTGTATTTTCTGTGTGGTCTCATCAGAAATATCAAATATTAAATTCTAGGAGACAAGAAATAGTAACTTTAGGAAGTACACAATACTTGTCACACAGTGGGCACTTACTGAATGAGAATGTTGGAAAAACTACTTGTGTATGTATGTTGTTCAGCATCTCAGTTACTTGGTGCTCAGTCTGGTGGGTGGAGTCTTGAGTTTGTGACACTCATCCTATATGTTCAAAAGCGTATATTTATTTAGAGTTTTAACCTTGGCAAGTGTGTTTTTTGATTAGCAAGAAGTTACTTTGTTTATTCTTTCACAGTTCTCACTATAGGTGGTTTATTAACAGAATACTGGAGTTCATTATTTAGTTTCCCTCATCAGCTTAGCCACCAAGTTTTCATAACATCTTGATGTTTTATAATTTCACACCCCTTTTCATTGTTAAAGTTGGTAAATTTAAGAAGAAATACTTAAATTTCACTTGACGTGAAAATTGTAAAAAAAAAAAAAAAGATTTTCCTTTCACTAGAAAAGTTGAAACATGAGACTTAATACTAGTACTTTAACTTTGTCATTTACTTTTACATCCTAAGCTTTTTGACCCATTAAGAGTTTACCAAGCCGGCGCCGTGGCTCAATAGGCTAATCCTCCACCTAGCAGCTCCGGCACACCGGGTTCTAGTCCCAGTCGGGGCGCTGGATTCTGTCCTGGTTGCTCCTCTTCCAGGCCAGCTCTCTGCTGTGGCCCAGGAGTGCAGTGGAGGATGGCCCAAGTGCTTGGGCCCTGCACCCCATGGGAGACCAGGAGAAGCACCTGGCTCCTGCCTTCGGATCAGCGTGGGGCGCCCGCCGCAGCCCGGCGGCCATTGGAGGGTGAACCAACAGCAAAAGGAAGACCTTTCTCTCTGTCCACTCTGCCTGTAAAAAAAAAAAAAAAAAAAAGAGAGCTTTCCAAGATATTTCTGCATGTAAAAGTAGACTGACCTTTTTCATAATGTTTGCAACTCACCTTGTGCTCAGAACTTTTTTTTTTTATGCTTTTGTTGCTCTCTCCTTGCTGTCCTTCCATCTTTCTTTCTCGGGTCATTGTTAGGCCTGGTCCCAAGTATCAAAACATTGAGATCAGTGGAGGGATTAGAACCTGTAAACTAGATTAAAAAAAATCACTTCTAATCATGTTTTGACCAGTATAATTAAGCAAAAGTATTAGGACAGATTATCATCGGGAGTCCTTTTCAGAAACTGGTCTCTTAGTCACCATAGTTAGGCCCGGATAACCAGGGGATCTCATCCTGCCATGACTTCCTTTGGAAGCTGCTTCTTGAGAAGTACCCGTTAGCTACACTTCTCATTTAGGATCTCATTTTGGAACCATTTATGTCCCAGATCTTATGGCTGAAGCTTTTTCCCCTTTCTGAATTCCCAGGAGACAGTGTTTCCTGTCAGCAGCCTCAGTTTTCATTCTAAAACTGCAGTTTTAAAAGTCGTGTTAGTCATAGATTTATTCTCAGCGATTTCTTTTTCACAGACTTGGGTCCTGGCCTCTGATTTCTCCAACCGTTCCTCCACATTCTCCATGGGCCCGTCTAGTTTGTCAAGTTTTGATGAGCAGTTCTCCACTTTGCCCTCCAGTGAGGACAGTGTGTCCCTGCATTTCCCTGAATCTCACAGGAAGCAACTCCGCTGGTGGAGGGACCCACGCACTCTGCTGCACTGTGGAACAGGTCAGCCAGCCCAGGGAAGAGAGGAGCACCGTGGTGCTGCTCACAGGCCAGGGCGTTGGGGGCGCATGGACCACAGGCTGTTCTCGCCTGCCTCAAGCATGAGCCTTCTGTGATTTCCCAGACAGGTTATCCTAGGTTAATTAGGCCTTAAAATACAAAAGCCACGGAACCCCCCAACTTTCAGGGCATAACTCCCAATTTACACCTTTGAAAGGCAGTTGCTTGTGGCTGTTCAAGCTTTAGCACTACTGTTTTTTTTTTTTTTTTTGTCTAGTAGCACCCTCTGTTTTCAGCTAAGAGTAATTTAAATTTAGTAGTCTTTTATGAGCCTTCAGAAACACTGGGTGACACGCTCATGCCTTCTGTGTTCAGTTTATACTAGTACAGTTTATGTTACATTTGATCGGAATTCATAGTTTACGTACTCTGTTGTTTTTATTTTTGGTACCAGTAGAAATTGACCTCAGATGCTAATCCTCAAAATTCGGTATGCATTTTTGCTGTGCATTTGTGAGTGCTGGATTCCAGAAATGCTTGTGTGGATAGGGTTGCACAGTTAGATAAGAGATGTTGATGATGATTGATCAAACCAGGAAGAGTTATTTTAGTACATGAAGACAGCTTCTTTGTCGTGTTTTAAGCTTCTGAGATGAACAGAAGTACAATGCTGTTTGTTGTGTATCATTAGTGTACTCAAAATAGGCTTGTCTAGAATTAGCTGAAGAGATGTTTTGTTTATAATAGAAATATGGCTGAGATTATGTCTTTGGGATATAATATCCTTTTTTATAGCATATGCTTCTTACAGCCTGATAGTATTATTCCCAGAAATCTGTGACTAACTGAGTTTTAATCTATTTCTCAATTCCTGGTGAATCTGAAGGTGGAAAAGAAGTATAGTGGCATGTAACCAGTAGGCTTTCTGCAGCTTTTATTTGGTAATGCAGAGTTGTACCTTTGTTTTGGGTATGAGGAGATACTGGTGAGCTGTGCTGTGTAGACTAGAGTTGTGTTCATTGAAGCAGTTGATATTCTGATCATCTTGAGTGTCTGAACATGCGCTATTACATCAAAAGTAGAATTAACTGAAAGGAGTGGTCATATCGTGAAGCTCTTTTTACCTAATGTCTGTTCAAAAGGCAAAACTTAAATTTAGGATGAAACCTATTCATGCTATGTGACCTACTAAATTATTGTTTGATCAGACAGCTGATGGGAATGTCATGTGTTGAACATGGTAATTAGCTTTGATTGTTCTTTTAGGAAACATCGAAGGTTATTCTGAGAAATTTGTTTTAGCCATGAGTTTGTTCTCACTACAGAGAACTGTGTAGTCCTTTCAGGGCTATTGGAGGGAGTTCATCTCCCGGATCAGTTTGCATCCTTGTCTGCCTCAAGGGACAGAATATTTTATCTTTATTTTTCATGTATTTTTAAAAATCTATTATTAAAATAGGACACTTTGAATTTATTGTAATAATTGATTGGCTGCTGATGAAAGGTATAAAGGAAGTAAGCCATTTTTTAGTTAACAGCTTTCCTTTGTAAATAAGGATATATGATACCAATGGAGATAACTATTATCTGGATTTACTGAACAGTTATAAATGAAAATAATGGAAAATGTGTTTTAAGTAAGAAAAAATCAGTTTTTAACATATAATCATTAAATTGTACTATTTTAAAAGCAGATTTACCAGATTCATCAATGTGGGAGACTCAAGATTCTGTACAAACCAATGGAATTGATTCTGTTTTGTCAAAGGCTGAAATTGCATCTTGTAGTTACGAAGCCAGGTATGTAGAAGTCAAGTGTACTTCAATTCCTAATGAAAAGTTGATTTAATTAATTTTCTTTGCATCTGTTGAAGTGGATCCAGACATGCTGCTCAGACCTCTGATTTAAGTGTTTTGCAGTCTTGCTATGTACAGAAATGTTTTTGTCTTAGTCCTCAGCTGCCTTCTTCCCTGACCTTACCCACCACACATCTAGATCAGTAACTTCATAATTTCCAGATGAACCAGTCTGTCTTAAGGTGAAAACCAAAAAGAGGGAGCACTGTCATTGTCTTTTGGAACATAAAATTAAAGAATTAGAATTTTTTTGAATGAGAAAGAGTTTTAGTATGTAGCCACTCTAATTTTTTACAGATCGGAAGAACTTGTAATAACACTCTGTTTTTTTCAATTACGTTAAAACTTGATTACTTTTTAAATTATAAGTAAACATTTCAGAATGGTTTACCTGATACTCTTTTCATTAAAAATTGGTAATAGTGTTAATAAGCAATGAAATAACCACTTATAACCAATAATAGCTATAAAAATAGAAGGAGTAATTAACTAAACTAGAAATCTCTTTTCTTTCTTGGTAACTGAACACATTTTTACGTTTCTAACAGCAGGCACACATTGTTGGCAAGTGCTAAAGGCTTCAGTGTGTGATTGAAGGGTGACCTCTGCATCTGGCAGTCACAGTTGTGCTCAGCATCTGGAGGGTGCGGCTGTCAGTCAGTCTTTAGGTTTTGTATCTGCACCCTTACCGTGCTGACTCTCTAGGGTGCCCCGCCACACCCAGCACTCCCAAGATGAATGCTGGTTGGAAAGTGCCAGAGCTGCCTCAAGGGGAGACGTGTTAGCAGCTCCTGAAGGCTTGCTTCTAGGAACTTCAGTTTTGTCCAGGCTCTTGGTTTCTATTGGAGTCTGGATGGTGCATTTGTATTGACTCACAGGTGGGGACTGTCAAGCTGAATGCCTAACAGAGTAATTGGGGTGACAGTATAGGAGCTAGATAGTATGTAGCGAGCCATTTATGAGCCAGTTAAAGGACTACTGTCTGTTCTATGGAAATGCATAAAGTGATGAAAATAAATTTAGGTTCAGAAAAAACCCCAAAACTATGGGATTTTTATCCTGTGGTTATAAATTTTCCATTTTGTAGTAGTTTATACATTTTTTGTGCCTATCCAACAGGTATTTTTTTTTCCTTAATGAGAGGTTTTTTAAAGAATTTAAAGTACAAATGAAAAATGGTATTAGAGAAGTGTTTCTGAGATTGGCATGGAGACCAGATTGTAGGGGTGTCCATTCGCCTTTTATGCATTAGTGAGTTTTCAATAGACATAAACCGATGATGGTGTCTTCAAAGAATGAACCACAAATATGAGAACAGGAGTCCCACTAAGGTAGAATGTGTATAGCAGTTCACAGCGTGTGTTACCATTAGTTTTACTTACTGGAAAGAACAAGCATTGTACATGTGGATGAATAGATAATGATATAGATATCCTAATCATGGGTTTTTAGGTCAAATAAATTATTTTTTAAAAGTCAGAGTTGGAGATGGAGAATCTTCCATCTGCTGGTTCACACCTCAGGTGGCTGTGACAGCCAAGCATGGGCTAGCCAAAGCCAGGAGCTTCTTCTTGGTCTTACATGTGGGTGAAGGGGCCATCCTTCCTCTGCTGCTTTTCCCAGGCCATTACCAGAGGGAGCTGGATTGGAAGTGGAGCAGCCTGGACTTGAACTGACATCCATATGGGATACCAGTGTTACAGCCTGCAGCTTAACCCGTGTGCCACAATGCCAGCCCCTCAAATACCTTCTTTTATTTATTTAAAGATTTATTTATTTATTTGAAAGTCAGAGGTACATACAGAGAGGTGAGGCAGAGGGAGAGGTCTTCCATCCTCTGGTTCACTGCCCATTTGGCCGCAACAGCTGGAGCTGCGCCCATCTGAAGCCAGGAGCTTCTTCTGGGTCTACCACGTGGGTTCAGGGACCCAAGGATTTGAGCCATCTTCTACTGCTTTCCCAGGCCATAGCAGAGAGCTGGATCAGAAGTGGAGCAGCTGGGACTCGAACCAGCGTCCATATAGGATGCCAGCACTGCAGGTGGCAGCTTTACCCATTATACCACAGTGCTGTCCCCCTCAAATAACTTTTAAACCTCTATTTTCATTTGCTTTTATAAGAATCCTTCACCATTCTTACTTATTTATAATAGAGATCTCTTAATATGTTGAATGGACAGTGACTGATTTTTTTATATAAAGATTTATTTATGTATTTGAACGACAGAGTTACAGAGAAGCAGAGGTGGAGATAGAAAGAGGACTTCCATCCGCTGGTTCACTCCCAAATGGCTGCAATGGCCAGAGCGGGGCCAATCCAAAGCCAGGAGATTCTTCTTGGTCTCCCATACAGGTGCTAAGGGCCAAGGACTTGGGCCATCTTCCACTGCTTTCCCAGGCCACAGCAGAGAGCTGGATGGGAAGTGCAGCACCTGGGACTCAAACCCGCGCCCATATTGGATGCTGGCATTGAAGATGGTAGCCCCTCCCGCTGCACTATAGCACTCCTATATTTTTATAAATAATGTGTCTCTAAAATAATGTATAGATGAAAATTTTGAAAGTGGAAAGTATTGTAAATATAAGAACATCATATAACAATTATGTATCACATTCCATTCAAACCGGCAAAGGAAATTTGGGCTCTGGGCTGTATAAGGTCTGGGACATTATCTGTACTGGCCCTGCCAAAGCAACCGCAGGCAGGACTTAAAACGTCAATAAATCTGTAGCAGGTTCATTTTTAAATTGATGATTCTGTATGGCCCGTGACTGGTGTCATAAACATCCAAATGGCCCTTGGCAAAAAAGATTTCCCACACCTGCTTAGCTTAAATTTCTTAAATGTAGATTTCATGTGGTGAACCTGTTTATCTGGCACTATTATTACCTGAAGTTTACTCTTTTTGATACTTGACCTTTTTTCTGCTTTAATAATTTTTATTACTCTTCTATTTATATGTTTGTTTATATACACCTAAGCTATATAGAAGTATATACTGATTACATATAATTAAAAATTGCATTAACAAGGCCTGTTGAGTATAATCCATCCTTTGGTGGATGAATACAGGGTCCTACAGTGACCATGAAACAATCTCTTTTATTTACCATCTTTACTCACCACCTCACAAAGTACCTGAGTGAAAGAATTCATTCTGTTTGTCAGTGACCATTTCTTTCATCGTCATTTTTCCTTCCTATTGGATATTTCTCATCCATTAGGGACTTAACAGTGAGCTGACTTATTATTGTTCTCGAGTACACAAAAAAATACCTGTGATTTTGTGTGTGCTTCTTAGTAACTTGGAGGACTGTTTCCTTCTTGGCTTTCAGTAGTGGTCTGAATACCGGGAGGCTGCCACAAGCCTCTAAGTAATTGAAGACTGAGTGTGCGGACCTTTGTTAGCAGTTGCTTACTGAATAAATGTGTAGGATAACTGTTTTCATATTACATAATTTGGTGAAACAGTGCTTTATTATTTGCTAATGGTTTTACTATGGTTTTTTTTTTTGTTCTTTACAGTGATTAAATGGAATTTTACTAATTATGTATAATTCCATAACTGTAGTTTGTGCTGAATGCTCCAAAATATCAGAGGTAATGTGGGGCATTGAGACACATAGATTTAAAATTTACCATTTTCAATTAGGTCCCTCAAAGTTCTGGAACCCTGGCTCCTGCCCAGAGTGATGTCCTACCATATACAATGCTGTTGGCATCTCAACCACTGTGGAGCCACTTCAGGAGCATGGAATTGGTCATTTGGGAATTGGGTGGTAATAGGATGAGTACATTTTGTGTGTTTGTCACATAGCGCTGTTTTGTGTAGTTCTTGCGTTTCTATTCTTTGTCTTTGGGGGATGAACCCTGGCCAAACTGTGCCTTGTATTAAGGGAAGAAAACCTGTTTTTGAAGCACGTTCCTGCTCTGTGGTGGTTGTGATATCACCAGCATATGGCATGCTGGCATCTCTGCAAAGGGCCAGAGTTCTAGTCTTAGGAGGAGGTCATCAGACAGAGAAGAGATGTCATTTGTACCGGTCACACAGTTGCGTGATTATTTTGTTTGTTTGGGGGGAAACAAACCTGTAAGTTTTCTTAACCTATTTATATATTTAATCCCTAATGAGAAAGGGGTTAAATGGAGATTATATATTAGTGGCATGGGGAAATATCCATATATTTGATAGTTCATTTTGGAAACTTCCTAATATAATCTCTATTATGTTTTGTTCTCTCTTTGTAGACAAGTTGGCATTAAAAATGGAATGTTCTTTGGGCATGCTAAACAGCTGTGCCCTAATCTTCAGGCTGTGCCATATGATTTTGATGCATATAAGGAGGTTGCCAGAACAATGTATGAAACCTTGGCAAGGTACAGTGGAAAATAGTCATTTCATGTCTGTTGTTCTTCTCTTAGATAATGTTGAAGGTAATCCAGTTTTCTTCAGCACTGTCAGGGTCACTTTTGCCAGACATCCCTAGAATCCCCTTCCTCAGCATCCCAGTTGGATGGCCTTCTCCCCTCCCCTCCCCTCCCCTCCCCTCCCCTCCCCTCCCCTCCTCTCCCCTCCTCTCCCCTCCTCTCCGACAGGCAGAATTAGAGACAGAGAGAGAGACAGAGAGAAAGGTCTTCCTTTTTCCATTGGTTCACCCCCCCAAGTGGTATGGCCGGTGTGTTGCCGCTGGCGCGCTGTGCCAATCTGAAGCCAGGAGCCAGGTGCTTCCTCCTGGTCTCCCATGCGGGTGCAGGGCCCAAGCACTTGTGCCATCCTTCACTGCATTCTTGGGCCACAGCAGAGAACTGGACTAGAAGAGGGGCAACCAGGACAGAATCCAGTGCCCCGACCAGGACTAGAACCCAGTGTGCTGGCGCCGAAGGCGGAGGATTAGCCTAGTGAGCTGCAGCGCCGGCCGGCCTTCTTTTCTTTGACCAGTTTCAGTAAGGTGACAGCTCATTCTGGAGGAAGCCTTTTTGCATTGCTAAATTACTCCAGCACTTCCTGATGCCTATATAAAATTTGATTTCTGTTCCTCTGTAACATATAGCCAGTGGTTCCAGTTTTCCTCCCATGGGACCATATGGATGAATGAATGGAACTTATTTAGTCTGTTTATCTCTTTCATTGTATTTGATTTGTAGTTTTGTTTAAAATTAGGATGGATAGGTTGATTACAACCTATATTAAACAGTTTATCTTTTAAAAATTTTAGATATACTTAGCAACAGTTAGTTTTTAGAAAAATTAGTCTTTTGTGATGGTTTCAAAATGGCTCATTTTTTAAATGTTTAGTAGAGGCATGTTTTAATATTGACTTGAAACTCAAAATTTTAAAAAAATCTGACACAGGGTACTCTAAAGCAGGGGGCCAGCACAGTTTTGTCTGCTGTAATTCCTCAGCTTCCCTAGTAAGCCAGAATGTGCATGGATAGAGCTTCTACTGAGTAAAACCAGTAAAGCTTTATTTACCAAAACAGGCATCTGGGGGTTAGGCCGAGGGTTGTTGGCCCCAGGACTGTAGTAATGTTCCAACAGATGCGTATTTCTTGTCTCTGTCTCCACTTCTACCTCTTCTTTCTTAGGCTGCGTTTTGAACATGAGTATTGAATATGCATATATCACTGCTCCTTGCTCTTTCACAGAGAGGAGTGAAATCCAGTCTCTGCCCCTGTGGGATCTATAGTAAGGGAGAACAAGTATAAAAGGATGGATGAAGTTATCTGGTATCAGTTTGTAGGACTGAGTGTGGTCACAGCTATGTGTAAGACCAGAAAATATGGCATTGTCGGTGCTGCCAAGTAGAGAGTGCATTAAATCTTGCAGCAGAGCTGAGACCAGTGGTAGTTTCCCAGCGGGGGCCGTGACTGGGTGACTGCGGCGAGGGAGTGGGACTGCTGTGTTCTGGGTGTCAAGACACTAAGGCAGACTGCCAACCTGGACCTTGGATCAGGATCTGAGGGAGGATGTGACACGTGCAAGTCCTGGTGGGATTTCAGTCTGAGGAGGCATTGTCAATGGCATGTTTCTGTTCTTAGGGAATAAATTCAGTGTTATTCTCCCACCACCCTTTGGAAAGCCTGCTCAGCTTCCTAGTCTCCCTGCCTCAGAGCAGCTATCGCTCTAAAGCCGAAATCCTCATAGCAAGTATACCAGTTCTGTTCTTAAAAAGTGTGCTTTTTTATTGTAGCCTAAACAAAACATTCTTGTTTCTTGAACGAACAGGGCTATTATTCTGATTTGTAACCTGCTGTAAGGTATCAGTGAGGTAGGGCCTGATTTTCCCAGCGTATTCATTACCAAAGGTATTATTGAAGACACAGTTTTGATCCAAGGCTTCTTTGGTTGCCTCCCGTTTCTGACACAATTTTGTTTTGTGAATTCATAGTGCTTATTAAAAATTAGCATTGGAAAGTCATGGCAGCTCTTAACTTCCCTTCTGTAGTAGAGTTAAGAAGTCCTTCATGATGGGCAGGTCATATAAAATGATTTTTTTAAAAAAAGGATCTCCATGGGATGTAGTTGGGGTTCTCTTAGGTGTTAGGATGATTGGCCACCTGATCTTACAGGTCCTGGGACCTGCTGTTGAGAATGATATTTAGTTGCATTTTGTTTTACCAGAGCAGCAATTAGTTACTTGATTTGTATAGTTTTTCTGTTCCATAAGGATTTTTTTTAACCATGCTTGAAAACTTTTTAGATTAAATGTTTTAACAGTTCTTACTATCTACTACTTACTATCCAAGGGTTTACAAAATATTCTCGGTGCAGGGAAACTGGAATGTTGATTTCTGCTGTATTTTTGATAGTTACTATGGAAAAAGAGAACTCAAGGCCGGCGCCGTGGCTCAACAGGCTAATCCTCCGCCTTGTGGCGCCGGCACACCAGGTTCTAGTCCCGGTTGGGGCGCCGGATTCTGTCCCGGTTGCCCCTCTTCCAGGCCAGCCCTCTGCTGTGGCCTGGGAGTGCAGTGGAGGATGGCCCAGGTGCTTGGGCCCTGCACCCCATGGGGAGACCAGGAAAAGCACCTGGCTCCTGCCATCGGACGAGTGCGGTGCGCCGGCCGCAGCGCGCTGTCCGCGGCGGCCATTGGAGGGTGAACCAACGGCAAAGGAAGACCTTTCTCTCTGTCTCTCTCTCTCACTGTCCACTCTGCCTGTCAAAAAAATAAAAAAAAATAAAAAAAAAAGAAAAAAAGAAAAAGAGAACTCACTAACTTTGAAGTTGGAAGTTGGGTGACTAAATGGCACTTCAAGCAGTTCATTTAAAATGCTGGGTGGGGTTTTTTTGTTTTATTGTTTTGTTTTTAGTGGTGTAAGCTTTGTGAGGAAATGTTGAAGATGACTTTATTTGCAACATGGTGTCTGGCACGCGGCTTCCTGGCTGTGGTTCATTGCCTTTGCTTTGTGTTGATAGTTACACTCATAATATCGAAGCCGTGAGCTGTGATGAAGCACTGGTCGACATCACCGAGATCCTTGCAGAGACCAAACTCACCCCTGAGGAATTTGCCGATGCTGTCCGTATGGAAATCAAAGACCAAACTAAATGTGCTGCCTCTGTTGGAATTGGTTAGTATCTAGCTTGTTCTGGATTATTATTTTTATTCAGTAGAACTGCTTTAGGATCCTTGGATGCCATTGCTCTGAGCAGTGTTTGTTTTCACGAGCTTCCCGATACCAGTGCCTTTTTCCTCAAGGTGTCTCAGTGCTGCTTCCTCTTAGGAGATGCATGATGTGACGCATATTGGAAATCTGAGTAAATGATTGATGGCTTTGCAGTAAACCTGTTTAAATATTTTACTTATTCTTTCAATTTGAATTCTATTTTGTAGGGTTTTTTTCCTTCAAAAGTGAATCGAAACTAAATCTAAAGAGGGGGTGTGGAGTGCTGTGCGGGATTGAGTTGAGTGCTAATACCAGTCAGTCTCCCTGTACTCTGTTACCGTCTGTACTGCAGCTTCCTGGACTACTGCTGTGCCTGTCTGCTCTGTCAGTGCTGGAAGTCTGGCTAACTCGCACTCTCAGTCCGTGCCGCTTACCCACTGCGGCCGCAGCCTGGGCTTTGTGTGCACTTACCTATCTTTTGCGGACCCTTCCTTTGGTGCCCTTGGAACTCACTGTCAGACCTCTTCCTTTCTGAACCTCTGCAGCACCTCTGCCGAGACAGCCCTTTTCTTGCCCTTCTCTGGAGTGTAGCCATTTGCCCCTGCCATACTCTGTATTCACAGACTGGGGAAGTAGAGATAATGTTTTCTAATTGTCACTACTTTTAATTTCTTTATTTGAAAGGTAGAGGTACAGAGAGAGAGACAGAAAGAGATGTCTTCCATGTACTGGTGTCTTCCATCCATTGGTTCACTCCTCAAGTGGCCAGAATGGCCGGGGCTGGGCCACGTCAAAGCCAGGAGCCAGGAGCATATTCGGGTCTCCCATGTGGGTGCAGGGGCCCAAGGACATGGGCCAACCTCTCCTGCTTTCCCAGTCACATTAGTGGGGAGTTGGATTAGAAGTGGAGCAGCCGGGACTCAAACTGACACCTAATTATTTTCCTGTCCTTATTCAGAGACCCTTCTTTCTCTGAGGCTCCTTGTCTCTTTTGTACCCACAGGAGTTAGGAAGGTGACTGAGTGATGACACAAAGGCTAATGCCATTGTAAGAAAAGTTTGTTAGATTGCCTTTTACATTTACATTTGTTATATTTCCCAAGAGGAGGGCCACACTATGCAGAGAAAGCAGCAGGGTGCCTAGGAGGCAGTAGCAGAACTGGCAGCAGCTGATGCCAGAGCCATTCTTGGGATCCTGGGTAAAGCAAGGCAGGACAGAGGAATCAGTTTAGGGTTGGCTAGTTTGAGTAATTTTGGTGGGTTTTAGCCCTGTGAGGGTGGTCTCTAGTGGCCTGGTAGATAGATATGAGCTGCTTAGGGTAGGAAATGTATTGATCTTGGTGTGAGAATTTGTTAAGGAGGTGATTGGGGACGACTTACTGGGTGGCATATGAGAAATATGTTCAGGAATTACCCAGCCCTGCGAGGGTTGGCGTGCGAAGGGCAGTCTCTCCCCAAGCAGCGAGATCCAAGATGTCAAAATATCTTAAGACAAACAATTTGACATCATTAATACTCCATGAGCAATCCTGTGGTGACGCGCTAGCCTGCCTCTGACTCCTGCCTGCTGGCCCAGAGAGCCTTCTCCTTTCAGACTCAGCTTCTGTGTCCCAGTGTGAGGTTGCTTGTAATAGCACTTACTTTTAATTTACAAGTGGTTGTGCTCTTTCAGGTTCCAGCATGTGATTCAAACCAGAATCCCACTTGATGTTTCCACTTTCCTCAGAACTCACCACTATTTTGATGTGACTTTCCAGAGCCTTTTTTTCTTTGCAAGAATCTTTATCACCCTAGGAAAAATACAGTTTTTAATTAAGTCCTCCATAAAAGCAAGAGGTGTCCTTGCTGTCAGTGTCCCTTGATGTCTGGAGGAGTTAGATACTCAGGGAGGTAGCAGCCCCGCACTGCACATCCTGACCTTATCTGTGCAGCTTTCCTGGCCCACGACGGTCCCTGCCGTGGACTCTCCTGGCCTCACCTCCCACCACTTGTGTGTCAGTGCTCAGGGCTTGCTTGCTTCAGCCCAGTGGCATTCTTGTGGCTGCATTTCCCTCCCCAGTGTGTCCTGGCAACCCTGCTCTTAAGTCAGGACTGCTTTCTCTCAAACCTTTATGTCCAGCAGCCTGCGGTCAGAATCTGGAATACTTAACCAAAGTCTGCCCGTTTTATGCACTGTTGCAAATGATCAAAATTATAGCTTATTTTCATAAATGATTGATGTCTTTATTAGGAAATTTTTAAAATTGTAAAGATTTCTTGATTTTCCTTTTAATATTGTAGGTTCTAACATTCTCCTTGCTAGAATGGCAACTAGAAAAGCAAAACCAGATGGACAGTACCACTTGAAACCCGAAGAAGTGGATGATTTTATCAGAGGTCAGCTAGTTATTAATCTACCAGGTAAGCAGAAATCTTCTTACTTTTTTGTCTACCGAAGACACTCATAAATTCTTTGCATAGTTCTATATGTTTCCCAAACATGAGTATTAAACATTTTTTTTAGTCTGCTTGCGTGTAATGAAAAACAAAATTTTTAATTCTTATTGAAAATCTTCTCAATTGCTTTCTCTAGGCCATAGTATTACATTTTAGTTTGGTGATGGGTGTTTTTCAAGTAGCAAGATTGAGGATTCTAAGAAGTCATTTTAAAGGGAATATGCTGCAATTGCTATTGTGTTTTAAAGAAATACTAATTGAAATAGACAAAGTCTGGAGATCTTTGTTTATGAAATGCAAGACTACTGACAGTTTGCAGATAATTTTAAAAGAAAATGTATCAGCTATATTAGAAATAAAACCTAAATATGAGGTGTTGTGTTTTTGTAAACTTGAGACACTGAAGAAAAACTTCCTATATATACCTTCCTTGCGAAGGGAAGAGTGTTATGTGTTATTAAGCCACCCGTGTCAACTTCATAAAGCTCTTGGGTATTTGTGTTATAAAGGTGTTTTTTTTTTTTTTTTAGATTTATTTTTATTTGAGAGGCAGAGTACAGAGAGAAAGAGTGAGAGCAAGCTTCCATCTGCTGGTTCACTTCTCCAATGTCCATTATGGCTAGAATTCAGCTGATCTGAAGCCAGGCGCTAGGAGCGTTTTCCCAGTCTCCTATGTAGGTGCAGGGCTCCAAGTACTTGCACCATCGGTTTTTAAGATTTTTAAACTCATCCATTTGTTAAAAGTGGATTTAATGGTATTTTTAAATGCGTAATTTTAAACCCGCTGAAATATATGGAATTGAATTAGAAATTTCCATTATAGGTCATAAAATAAGAAATTATTCAGATGCCATTTTGTGGTGGAAGAAGATTCCCAACCCCTTAGTAGATGTGTGACCTAAAACAATGTATTATGGCAAAAAATAATGTTTTTAATGTCATCTTGAGGTTCAGTTTGAAGAATAAATAGCATTATAAATTCAAAGTAGCAAATTACCTTATTATATTTAATAATTTTTTTAATGCAGCTTTCTTCAAGAAGGAACCAGTGTATGTAAAGTTCATTATGCTAGCCAACTCTGTTATTTGCTAAGAGGCGCCTTAACAAAGGGCCCCAAACTCAGAGGCTTACACAGGAATTTATTGTTAAAAATATTATCATGATTCTGGAGGCTGGGAATGAAGATGTTAGTGGGATTGTTTTGCTGAGGCCTGTCTCCTTGGCTTGTAGATGGCCACCCCCTTGCTCTGTCCTCACATGAGCTTTCCTGTGTGCATGCTTGTGTGTTTGTGTCTCGGGTTTCTTTTTTTCTCTTTTTAAAAATGTTATATTGATTTTCATCAACTTGAAAGGCAGAGCAAGATAGAAAGAGAGGTCTTATGTGCTGGTTCACTCCCCAAATGCCTAGAACGGTCAGGGCTAGGCCAGGCTGAAACCAGGAACTTGGAAATTCCATCTTGGTCTTTGATGTTGGTGGCAATAGGCCTACGGACTTGAGCCATCATCTACTATAGGGGTGAGGAATGTCTCGCCTACCGGCCACATAAACCCAGCAGAAGGCCTGGCACTGTGTGTAGTAGGCTAAATCTTCCTGGGATGCTGGCATCCCATATGGGCACCAGGTCTAGTCCCAGCTGTTCCACTTCTGATTCAGCTCTCAACTATGGCCTGGGAAAGCACTGGAAGATGGCCCAAATGCTTGGGCACCTGCAACCATGTGGGAGACCCAGAAGAAGCTCCTGGCTCCTGGCTTTGGATCGGCCCAGCTTTGGCTGTTGCAGCCATCTGGGGAGTGAAGCAGCTGATGGAAGACCTATCTCTCCCTATTTGTCTGTAACCCTGCCTTTCAAATAAATAAATAAATAACATCTTTTAAAAAAAAGATCTGGCCCTTCCAAGGCAACTACAAGCCAGACTTGAAATTCAGTAAATCTATAGCAGGCTAATTTTTAAGTTGATAATTTTGTAGGGTCCACAAATGATGCTACAAATATCCAAATGGCTCTTGGCAGAAAAAAAGATTCCTCACCCCAGTTCTGTTCACTCCCAGAACACATCAATAGGAAGCTGGATCCAAAATGGAGTAGCTGGGACTTGAACTTGCATTCTGATGCGGATTGTAGGCATCCAGTGCATGATGGAGCCGGCCTCCCCCATTCCCTCATCCCTGACTCCCAATTTCCTACCAAGAAACCAGTCAGATTGAATAAGAGCCTGCCCACATGACCTCATTTTAGCTTAGTTACCTCTTTAAAAGACTCTGTGTCCATATATAATCACAGTGTAACATACTGGTTGTTAAATGTTAGACATGTAAATTTGGGGAATACATATTCAGTTCAAAACACCATCTTTGAACCAATTTTGTAGATTTTTTTCTTTTTCTTTTTCTTTTTTTTTTTTTTTTTTTTAACAGTTTTTAACTTGTTGACCTAGTAATCTTACTACTTATTCCCCTTCATCTGCTTCCTGGCCAGATGAGGAGGAAAAACATTTACAGTACGAAGTTTGTTCTAGAGGACACCATGGAAGAATACTTATGTTAAACTAGCAGATACATCCCCTAACTTGATCTTACCTAACTAAAACTAGGACCATCCCCAGCCAGTGTCTCTGTACCAAGAACATCTCCACACATTCTGGGCCTTTGCCAGGCCTTTGCCCTGTGTGGGAGCCCCCAGTTAAGAGCCCTGTGCACCTCATTCAGCCTGTGCTTGATTTGTGGCTTCGGTCTGTGATTTCCATCTCTTCTGAAACACTTCGCACACCGGTGTGGACACAACGACCAGTACTAGCATCGGAGTGTAGCCAGGTGAAGCTAGTAACATCAGAATTAACAAGTCAGTTCCTGAGCTGCACTGACCACATTTCCAATGTGCTGTAGCCCCATGCAGGGCACACACAGAACATCTCCTTTTTTTTTTTTTTTTTTTTGACAGAGTTAGAGACAGAGACAGAGAGAAAGGTCTTCCTTCTGTTGGTCCACTCCCCAAATGGCTGCTACGGCCAGCGCTGTGCCAATCCGAAGCCAGGAGTTTCTTCCTGGTCTCCCATGTGGGTGCAGGGCCCAAGCATTTGGGCCATCCTCCACTGGCCTCCTGGGCCACAGCAGAGAGCTGGCCTGGAAGAGGAGCACCCGGGACTGGAACCCGGCGCCCATATGGATTGCCAATGCCACAGGCGGAGGATTAACCAAGTGAGCCACAGCACCGACCCACATCTCCATTTTTGTGTTTTCTTGCTTGGTGGGGACGTAGATGGGCAAAATGTTATTCTTTGAAACTTTCTTGTGTCTGTATTGCACAGCTAGGTCTGGATGCCACGGTGGGGCCATTTTAAATACCAAGTCTTCATTCCAGTTGCTGGCAAACAGCTCCCGTAGCTCTGATTTTCTTCTCTCCTTCTTGGAGAAGTGGTTCTAAGCGTATTTTCCTTTCTAGGTGGCTGCATTCAGTTTGGGCCCTGTGCTTCCTTTACTTTCTCTTTAAATACGTCGTCTTTTTCTTACACTTACATTAGGCATCCAGTTAAAACTAGCAGCCCTTTCCAGGATTTTGGTGCTGCTCCGAGATTGGTTGGTTTATTTTTCCACCCTTCAAGTAATAGGAGTAGAGGTCAGCCACACCCCCCACCTCTCTCAACCGTCTCCACCTGAGGCTGTTGCCTTCCATGGAGTAGAGCTTTTCTTCTTCACTAAAGGGACAGTGCAGTTGAATTGGATTGTATTTTGTTTTAAGATTTAGTTATTTGAAAGGCAGAGAGGCAGAAAGAAGAGAGAAGTCTTTCATATGCTGGTTCACTCCCCAGATGGCCACAGTGGCTGGAGCTGCGCCAGTCCAAAGCCAGGAGCCAGGAGCTTATCTCCAGGTCTCGCATGTGGGTGAAGGGGCCCAAGGACTTGGGCCATCTTCTACTGCTTTCCCAGGCCACAACAGAGAGCTGGATCAGAAGTGAAGCAGCTGGGACTCGAACCAGCGCCCATATGGGATACTGGCACTTCAGGCGATGGCTTTACCTGTATGCTACAGCGCTGGCCCCTGGGTTGTGTTTAATTTGATAATGTTTAATATAACACCCTTTCTTTTGTACCTGTTAGTAAGAGTTTTCTTCCTGTATTTACTCCTAGCTTTAAAAGTACGGCTACAGGAAGACACTTTACAACCTATAGGTTAACCCCTGCCTGTTGCTACACACACACATTAATCTAATATTATTACTGCCTCTTGCTAGTATTGCAAGTCCACAAGAACAGATTGGCACCCATATCTATGCAGAACAGATTATGATCAGGTGTGTGGGAGTGGGGAGTGAAGCAACATGGGAAAGGGAAAAAAATATGTTTCCTGAACACAAATAGCTGCCTGCCTTTTCTGTAGTATATGATTCTTCCATTCCCGTGGATTTCTCCTCCCCATGTTGAGAAATATTCATCATACACCTCACTTAGAATCTTACCTTTTTGTGGTTGGTCTCTAGGATCTTCCTAATTGTCAATTCATAGTCTCTGGTATTCTTTTGATCTGACTTACACGTTAAATTGGCACAATTAGGAGCTAGCCCCCTTAACGCCTTTCATCCAGCTTTCTTGGTATAAGCTAGTCTGGCCCACTGCTATGGATGTAGATCTTCGTAAAGTGCACAACCTAACGTTGTGGTGTTCATCACTGCTTCTGGTGGTTCTCTGGGTGGAACCTGCTACTAAAGGCAGCCCTGGACAGGAGCTAGCATTAACAGTGATGAGCAGAAGAGGGCAGACTTCACTATAAGCTCTCTTGATAGTACAGAACACCAGAAATGCACATGATCTTTTCATCTTCAGTGGGAAATAACTTATTTGATGTTGTGGAACCATTTTTATTAAGAATTACAGTTTACCTAGATTTCTCTAAAACACTTTGCTAGATATGTCCATCTTTGTAAAGCCTGTAGGGCAGACTGATGAAAACCAAGATCCCAACCTAGAGAAGCAGAGCTCATGAGCATCCTTCAGATGGGACAGAAATCTGCAGGGTAGCAGATAGCACCTGCTGCCCGGCTAGCTGTTGGAGTGGGTAATACCTTTTATGGGAGTTTTGTTCTTTTAAGACTTATTATTTGAAAGGCAGAGTTACAGAGAGAGAAAGATCTTCCATCCCTTGGTTCACTCCCCGAATGGCCACAATAGCCAGGGCTAAGACATGCCAAAGCCAGGAGGCTGGGGCTCTGTCCAGGTCTCCTACAGGAGTCCAGGGGCCCAACTACTTGGGCCATCTTGCACCGCTTTCCCAGGTGCATTAGCAGGGAGCTGCATTGGAAGTGAAACAGCAGGGATTTGAACCAGCACTCAAATGGAATGTAGTCACCACAGGCAGCAGCTTAGCCTGCTGAACCACAGTGCTGGCCCCCATATCCCATTCTTTAGATAACTTTAGTTACACATACAAGGACATTTCCAGAAGTTCATGAAATATTGAATTAAAAGATAACATTAATTTTGGTGAAAAACACTTTGGAAATGCATTCATAGTTTTTCCATAATATATATTGTCCATGAATTTCAAAAAAAGTCACTTGAAAGGCAGTGAGATCTTCCATCTGCTGGTTCATTCCCTGAATGGTCAGGGCTGGTCTAGGCTACACACAGGAGCCTGAAACTCCAGCTGAGTCTCCCATGTGGGTGGCGAGGGCCCAAACACTAGAGCCATCGTCTGCTTTCATTACCTCATTGGCAGGGAGCTGGATCAGAAGCAGAGTTGATGGGACTCAAAGCAGCGCTCCTATAAGGGATGCCAGTGTTACAACAGGCAGCTTAACCTTCTGCACTACCTATCTGGCCACTTCCATGAATTGTTTGAAGATTCCTTGTATGCATGGATTTGTGGCCAAGCCATCTCCTGTGACGCAGGCATTCCATATGGGTACTGGTTCGTACCCTGGCTGCTCCATTCCAGCTCCCTGCTGATGGCCTGGGAAATGCAGCGGAAGATGACCCAACTCCTTGGGTCTCTGAGAGACTTGAAGAAGCTCCTGGCTCCTGGCTTTGGCCTGCCCTGCCCTAGGCTGTTATGGCCATCTGGGGAGTGAACCACTGGTTGGAAGATCTCTGTGTGTTTCTCCCTGTCTCTGCAACTCTGACTTTCAAATAAATGAATAAATCTTTAAACATCTTTTTGCACCGAAATAAATACATCTCTTAATTTGATTTTCTGTGACCACCTTGAAATACCCTCACATTTAAGTCTGGATTCTCTCTTTGTAGAGTCCGAACTGACAGGTAGATTCTAGAAATACTACTGCTGTGATGACTATACTAAAAGAACTTTATGCAGTCTTATAAGATGCTTAAGTTTTGTCACTTAACTAAGCTTTTTAAAGATTATTTTAAACTAGTTGTGCATGAATGATAGTTATTTCAGATTACTAAAATTACTTTTAGTAAGTGTGTCCTGCAAAACTAGAACTCTCTGTTCCCTTTCCTAGGCGTTGGACGTTCAATGGAATCTAAGTTGGCATCTTTGGGAATTAAAACTTGTGGAGACTTGCAGTATATGACCATGGCAAAACTCCAAAAAGAATTTGGTCCCAAAACAGGTCAGATGCTCTATAGGTTCTGCCGTGGTTTGGATGACAGACCAGTTCGAACTGAAAAGGAAAGAAAGTCTATTTCAGCTGAGATCAACTATGGAATAAGGTTTACACAGGTACTGATCACGTGACAGATTTTTTTTGTTTCTTGAGACTTATTTTCATTTATTTGAAAGGCAGAGCTAGAGAGAGAGGAGGACAGCGTGAGAGAGAGATTTCATCTGCTGGTTCAGTCTCCACATGGTCAACAGCCGAGGCGGGGCCAGGCTGAGGGCAGCAGCCGGAGCTTTCTCCAGGCCTCCCACCTGGGTTTAGGGGCCCAAAATATGTGGGCCCTTCTCTGCTGCTCTCCCAGGCGCGTTAGCAGGGAGCTGGATCAGAAGCGAAACAGCCAGTTCATGAACTAGCACTCGTACAGGATGCCGGCTTCCTGGTGGAGGCTTAACCAACAACACTACAGCTCCATCCCCCACGTGACAGATTTTGCCTTAGTGTTTATAGCTTACAGTCTTTTCTCCATCTAAACCAGAAGACTCCTAATGTTTGAAATGAAATCTTAAAACCTGGTTTTCTGAGAACGTCAGGAGAATTTTCAGAAGTAATACTGTGTAAGGTAGAGCTCGGATAAGACCAAGAGAATTTGGACTGGGGGAAGGGGATAAAGTTGACGTGTTGGGGGTCAGTTCTTACAGAACTGGAGACTTTGTAATTCTCAGCTCCAATGAAGAGGGAAAAAAGACCCTAAAAATGTTTTCGGTGTTGAAGTTATTTTTAAGCTACAGTTACAAGTAAGTTGCAGCCAGCTTACTTGTATTGGCACAGATGAGTAGTTTCCATTGTCCTTCAGAATATGTATTTGGATGTGTGTTTGAAATTTAATACATGCTGTGAGGACCTAAAATGTGATGAGGTAATTTCCCTCTCATGCCTACTGTGTGGAACTCACCCAGTTCACAGTTTCTTAAGGATGGAAACGATGCTTGGACTGTTTGTGGGAATTAAGGTCCTGTTGGAGAGCGCATTTTATTAGTAGCACTTGTTAATAAGAATAATTTAGAATTGTAGCAGGTTAGTGATGGTGTAGAAAAGCAAAAGAAATGCATTTGTAAGTGATTCCTTTTGCTTCATTGGGAAGATGAACCTTTTGAATATTTAGTTAGAGTGCAGAGAATGATTTTTCTTTTAAGATTTATTTATTCATTTGAAAGGCAGAGTATCAGAGAGAAGGGGAGAGAGGTATTACTCCCTGGTCACAACTGCCAGGTCTAGGCCAGACTGCAGCCAGGGCCAAGAAACTCCGTTGGGTCTGCCACAAGGGCAGCAGGGGCCCAAGTGCTAGGGCCATCCTCTGCTGCTTTCCCAGGCGCATTAGCAGGGGGGTTTCATGGGAAGTGGAGCGGCCAGGACTTTATTGGCACTCTGAGAGGGGATGCACGTGATACGGGATGTTCGTCACAAGTTTTTGTTTGTTTGTTTGTTTTAAATTTATTTGACATAGAGTTATGGACAGTGAGAGACAGAGAGAAAGGTCTTCCTTCCGTTGGTTCACTCCCCAAATGGCCGCAAGGGCTGGAGCTATGCCGATCCGAAGCCAGGAGCCAGGAGCTTCCTCCCGGTTTCCCATGCGGGTGCAGGGCCACAGCAGAGAGCTGGACAGGAAGAGGAGCAACCAGGACTAGAACCCATCGCCCATATGGGATGCCGGCGCTGCTGGCAGAGGATTAATCAAGTGAGCCATGGCGCTGGCTCCTCATCACAAGTTTTAACCTGCTCTACCACAGTGCTGGCCCTCCAAGGTTTTTTTTGTTTTTGCAATATTTTATTTATTTGAGAGGTAGAGTTACAGAGAGAGGTAGATGTGGATCTTCCATCCATAGATTCACTCCCCAAATGGCCACAACAGCGGAGCTGGGCTGATCCGAAGCCAGGAGCTTCTTTTGGGTCTCCCATGCGGGTGCAGGGGCCAAAGCACTTGAGCCATCTCCCACTGCTTTTCCAGGCTACAGCAGAGAGCTGGCTCGGAAGAGGAGCAACCAGGGCTTGAATCGGCGCCCATATCGGATGCCGGCGCTGCAGGCAGAGGCTTAGCCCACAACACCGTAGCCCCGGCCCCGGAATGATTATTTTTGACAAAGGATTAATTAGGATAGTAAATAATAGATCTCTTTGATATTAAGAAAATACTTGAAAATAATTACTAAGATCCAAAGGAAAATAACATGGAAGTTTTTCACATTTGTGTTTCAAAACATAGCCAAAAGAGGCGGAAGCTTTTCTTGTGAGTCTTTCAGAAGAAATTCAGAGACGACTCGAGTCTGCTGGTGTGAAGGGCAAACGTTTGACTCTGAAAATCATGGTGCGAAAGCCTGGGGCCCCTGTGGAGACTGCAAAATTTGGAGGCCATGGAATTTGTGATAACATTTTCAGGTAAGCTTCAACAGGAGCTCGATAGTTCTGTTTCCCTGAAGCTTACTGTAACAGAACATAAAACCCAGAAAGAGCTATAAAGCTAAAGAGCTATAAAGTCTGGGGTTATTTGATGTTCTGTGGGTCCAGGCCTCTGCCCAAGGCCTTCGGAATTGGCGAGTCCACTCCCGTTCGGCCATCACAAATGGAATGGGAATGGGGTGGGGCTGGGGCTCGGGCCTCCAGACTGCTATGGTCAGTGCGTGCACTGAAGGAAGTGGCTGCAGACGTGCAGAGCAAGGGCACCGTTGGGGTTTGTGGACTTGGCAGCTCTCCCTGAGGGAAGTTTCTGTGCACTCCTTTCAGCAGTGATGTGTAGGTATGAACTTTGTGAAGAGAGTCACTCTGAGAACTGGGAGGAAACATTTGAAAGCTGTTTTGATGATTTTTAACGTGAGGGCCACTTAATAAACTTATGTAACATATGTGACCAAAATAAAATACTGGTTTTGCATGCCGTTTTATACTGCATGATACAGTGTATTTTAATATATCTTTCAAACTAAAGTTAAAGCCTTCCGACGCTGGAAGCCACATGTAGGGAATTGGAGTCTGGTGCAAAGAGTACTCGTGTATGTGGTGAGGCTGCCGTGTCATTAGGCAGCTGTCAGACACAGGAACTGCCCAGTTCGTCATTGTTGTTTACCATGGAAAACAGGAATATAAAGTATGCATTAAACAAGGGAACCTACAAAACATTTTATGCAGTTGGTTATTTTGAACTGTTACCTTTATCTCCTGTAATAAGTGTTATAATGTATGTATATTTGAAACGGTAGTTTAACATAGTTCAATACAGTGTTAGTGGTCATTTCTATGATAAGCTGTTTATTGGGCCCTTATTCAAGGTTATTACCATTTTTTAAAGATTTATTTGTTTGTTTGAAACATGGTATTACGGAGGCAGAGAGAGAGAGATGCCAGCACTGCAGGTAGCAGGTTTACCACTGCGCCACAGTGCCAGCCCCAAGAGTATTACCTTTAAAAAAAAAAAAAAAAAGATTGCTTTCTTTATTTGGAAGAGTTACAGAGAGGCAGAGGCGCAGAAGGAGAGAGGTCTTCCATCCACTGGTTCACTCCTCAAATGGCTGCAAAGGCAGAGCTGGGCCAATCTGAAGCCAGGAGCCAGGAGCTTCTTCTAGGTCTCCCACGTGGGTGCAGGGGCCCAAGGACTTGGGCCATCTGCTGCTGCTTTCCCAGGCCACAGCAGAGAGCTGGACAGGAAGTGTGCGCTTCTGATGGCCCTGGTCTGGTGCCCATATAGGATGCTGGCACTGCAGGCAGTTGCTTTACCTGCTGTGCCGCAACCCCAGCCCTGAGTATTATCTTGGTAAACATAATTTCTTTAGGGAAGTCAGATTCAATTTTATGATACCTTTTCTGGGAATACAAGTTGTTGTTCTAACTCCTGAAATTTAATGTTTAAGATACACGCAAAGAATCATCAAAACACTTGAATTTTCCATTGAAAAGAGAACCAGAAGTAATATATTGATACTGAGTTAGTAATTTTCTCTTTGCATTGGGCTACCCTGCTCATGCCAGAGCCCCAGGAAGGCCCTGAAGAAAACAGTGGGTGAGCGTAGCACAGGGTTTTGGCACCAGTGGGCGGCTGATCCCCTGGTTCCAGTTCTGAGACTCACACTGCAGTCTTTGGGTATTAGGTTACAGTGGATGTCATGTCTCGTAGCTGCCCGCTTGGTTCCTAAGTCCAGATGAGACCAGGCGCCTACAGGGTGTTAGGGCCCTCTAAAAGGCATGTTCACTTGTGCAAATTACTCAGTGGCTTTAAACACAGTGGAAGTTAGTAACCCAAATGCAGAGAATTCCTCTCTTTTCTGCGTTATCAGTTACATCTCAGCAGAGGTAACCTCGGAACCTAACATCCTGTGCTTATCGCTCATTCATACCCAGAATTTTGTCTTTTTCTTAGGCTTCTGACTTCATTTTTAGCTGACAGATTCCACTAGTTTTTACTTAGAAGTCCCAAGGTTCTGTATCCTTTGCCCCCTCTTGCTGCCAGTATCATTTGGTACTGTTGGATTCCTTGGAGGGAAATTGTCTCATTCATTTTTACGTACTGTTTTATATAACTGTTTGACTTCTCTGTAACTCCTTATATGTAACTCCTTATATAGTTCTGTGCTTTTCACTGGAGTTCCAGTGAATCCATGTGCAAGGTGGCTTTTGGTTCTCTAAAAAGTACTCCTGTCATTTACAGGACTGTAACTCTTGACCAGGCAACAGATAGTGCAAAAGTAATTGGGAAGGCGGCACTAAACATGTTTCACACCATGAAACTCAACATATCGGATATGAGAGGGGTAAGTGTGTGATACCTTGCGGAATTCTGACTTGCTCTGGATGTTGCTGTGGTGGAGGTTAGGTCTATGCAGATCATGAGCTCCACTCTCACCTGAGCTGACCTCCTTAGTCTTTGTGCCAGTCTGGTTTGTTAGGACATTCTGAATTTTCTGTGTGTCTATAGAGCCTTTCTTTCTCAAAGGCTACTTTTAAAACCAATATCTTGTTCTTCCTGTTAATGTTTCCTAAAAGATGGGACATCAGAAAATGTATCTTTAATGTCCTTTTAATCAGCAATTTATTCTGATGTCTGTGGCATGACAGTCTAAAAAGGAGAAACAAACCACGGGAGAAGGCACCTTGGGAACAGCTAGGCAAGAGGGCATCAGGATGTCGAAACTCTAGATCTTAAAGACAAATTGTTGTGGGTTTAATTTCATGACGCATAGGAGTGGAGAACGTGGCTTGATGTGGGTTTAGTTGAAGGATTATAGTCGCTAAGCCAGCATAATGGAAGCTGCTCTCTGAAATAACTGCACACTGGGGCTTTACGATGGGGATGCTTTTGGTAATCTGGTGCACTTGTGTTCTTCCGCCTCCCATTCTTGATTTGAAAATTACATAATTTTTAAAAAGAAAAAATAAATGAAGTAAAAAACTGCTCAAGTAGGGTATATTTTCAGCATCTTTAAAGGTCTGGTTTAAAACCTTAGTTGACTAGAATGTCTTTGGAATACACTGGAATAGTATTTTAAAGATACTGCAGTATACTTAGGTAGAATGTATTGCTCACTAGCTAGGCTGGAAGTGGTTTTTGTAATAAATCATATACAAGGCTGTTTTGACAGTTTTTATTTACCTCTGTTTTAGAAACAGGGTCTATAAGATAATCTTACCATCTAAGAATGTTGCTTAAACTTCCATTTGCTTTTAGTGTTCCTTTTTCTAGTGACATGCTCTTTATTCTGGTTTCAGGTGGGGATGCACGTGAATCAGTTGGTGCCCGCTAACCTGGCACCCTCCACATGCCCTAGGCACTCAACAGCTCAGTCGAGCCACCATCCTGGCGGACTGCGTTCCGTCCATGATCTCTTCCAAGTCCAGAAAGCTCAGAAATCCACAGAAGAGGAGCACAAGGAAGGTTGGTGGTCCGTGGTGTGCGTTTTTCATATTGGCATGGCTCCATGAGACATTTTAAAACGGATTTTCATTTTTAATTATGATGAATCTGATCTGTGTTCTGTGCGTGCAGTGGTTCTGTCTGCTGTGGATGGGGATATGTCGTCTGCCTCTAGAACTTGCACTATGTTGCCATCTCTTCCTGCACACGTGCCAGCGTTTCCCAGTCCTGACACCAGCAGAGCCGAGTCTGCCGGGAAATGGAATGGTCTGCATTCTCCCCTCAGTGTGCAGTCCAGACTGAACCTGAGTATAGAGGTCCCGTCACCTTCCCAGGTACATTCTTATCCTAAGTACAACCAGAAAACCATGGCCCAGCTGGTTTTACAGTTGTTGCTTACGAATGAAAATGACATTTTCCAATGCTCAGCATAACCAAGAAAGGGAGAGAGGATTACTTATGAGGGTGGGTCATGGTGTTGCAGAATTCTCAGCACGCAGCAGTTGGCTTGGTGAATGATAGCACTTTCGCGGAGATTAGCAGCTCTTGCAAGTCGTGCAGCCTCGCTGAAAGGCAGTTCTGTGAGCTGCACCCTGTGTCAGCATCATGGCAGACTCACACTGTTCAACAAAGCAGCTTTGCTGAGCAGTAGGGGAGGAAGTAGAGGCCCATGTCAGAAGATGGGGCAGGATTTGAGAACACTTATTTCTGTAGAGTGAGTCATTTTCGTAATAAAAGCTAATTCAGTTTGTGTGGGCTGCTAGTGTGTTGTACTCCTGGCATCCTTGGCTCCTTTTCATTAGGATAGCACTGGAAACTATTTTGAAAAGGTTTGTGGTTTTGTTCCCCAACATGGGAGGCGGCTGAGGACTAGGGAAAGCAGCAGTTCTGGTATGTTGGCAGAGGACCCCAGTTGCTTGGTCACTTAATTCAGAACTGGCTGCTTCTAGCAGGATAAGGCTGGCCTGTCCAGGTTGTGGGACTCAGTGTTTGCAAGGGGCTCATGTGAAGACAGGTGGCTGTAGGCTTGACCCAAGTAGCAGGTGATAATACTGTGCAGGCTAAGTAGTTAGGTCTGAGGAACTCTGGTCCAGCTTGTTACTTGCAGACTAGGGTTTGCTGTTGGTTTGGATAGTCTCCCATCTGAAATGTGAACATCTTATCCAAGACTTCATTAACCTGCCCCTGGAAATGAACATGTCTTCCTGGCGATTCCCATTCCAGACCCCCGTGGCTGTTTGTGGATCTTGCAGATCACAGACTGCTTGTCTTCCGCATTCAGGCTTCAGTGGCTAAAGGCCAAGATGTTCCAGAAATGAACTAGTTTGGGGATGACAGCTTTCCTACTCCTGTAGTCTCTACACCTTATGTTCATTATTCTACGTGTTCAAACCAAATCTGTTACCTCTCCAGTACCCCATGTCTCAGCCTGCTGTAAATTCAGCCTCGTGTGTTTGGCATTTTGTAGCTCGATCAGTCTGTTCTAGAAGCACTTCCACCTGATCTCCGGGAACAAGTAGAGCAAGTCTGTGCTGTTCAGCAAGGAGAGTCCCATGGCCACCAAAAGAACCAACCAGTAAATGGCTGCAATACAGGAATTTTGCCACAAGCAGTTGGGACAGTTTTGTTGCAAATACCAGAACATCAGGAGTCTAACAGTGACATGGGAATAAATGTAATAGCCCTTCCAGCATTTTCACAGGCAAGTTAAACCTCGGGACCTTTTCGGTGTTTGAAGTGCTCGTACCCATCCCGATCCCTATGGCATGCCTCATTTCCCTTTCCCCTCTGCACCTTCCTGCCCAGTGACTTCCACTGCGTCCATGGGGCAGCTGTTAGCTTTGCCCCACCTCATGTATGGAACACACTGACAATGCAGCCTCTCCCTAAAGCACGTGAGGAAAGAGGAGGGGGAGGTTCTGGTATGTGGGTGTTTAAAGAAGCTTCTTGCAAAGTTAAGTAAACACATCCTGTTCCCCTTGGGCCAGAACGCCCAGCTGGGCCACACTTGACACGGACAGGGTGGAGATGCACACTCATGCAGGGACAGTACCAAACCCCAGATCTCACCATGCTGCCTCTGCCAGTGTCTCTGCCCAGTGTGTGCAGGTGTCAGCTCTGGAGTTGAGAAGCCCTCTGAAGGCTTATTCTCACCCTAAGCTTCTTGAAGATTTAATGAGCTTTGATACTGACCTCATAAGAACTCGTACTTGAGAACAAGGTCCGTTGTGTGAGAAATGCCAACCAGGCACCACCTGGAGGGCTGAGGCCTGCCTCTTCCACCAGGTGGACCCGGAGGTGTTCGCCGCCCTTCCTGCTGAGCTGCAGAAGGAGCTGAAAGCAGCCTACGATCCACGGCCACGGCAGGGAGAGCCCACCCCTCCCCAGCCCCCAGCCGGCACATCCGGTAAGCCTGGACACATGGCCAGAGTCTGAGCTGTTAGGCATTTTAAGATCTCTTCATTTGTGGGGAGTAACTGTAACCGTTAGGTCTTGTCAGAGAAGTCTGAAAAAGATGACCAGCAATCTTGTGAACAGGTTTCTGCACATGTATCACAAACACCTGAACCCAGACTTCGCAGTAAAAATAACATTTCGTGGGGCTGCCACCTACAGTGCCAGAATCCCCTATCAGGAGTTTTAGCTATGGCCTAGGAAAGCAGTGCAAGATGCCCAAGTCCTTGGGCCCCTGCATCTGCATGGGAAACCCAGAAGCTCCTGGCTACTGCTTTTGATCTGAGCCAACAGTTATGGCCAGGTGGAGGATGTCATTTCATTAACTCTACCTCTCAAATAAGAAATGTCTTCCATCTGCTGGGTCACTCCAAATGGCTGCAGTGGCCAGAGGTGAGCCAATCTGAAGCCAGGACCCTCTTCCAAGTCTCCCACACAGGTGTAGGGGCCCAAGCACTTAGGCCACCTTCTTTCCCTTTCCTAGGCCATAGCAGAGAGCTGGACTGAAACTGATGCCCACGTGGGATGCTGACAGTGTAGGCAGAGGCTTAGCCCACTATGCTAGAGCAGCCCCGCTCCCTAACTTGCCTTTCAACTAAATAAAAATAACATTCCTTGACCT
The DNA here is from genome assembly GCA_949820135.1 of Sylvilagus floridanus. Taxonomy (NCBI): domain Eukaryota; kingdom Metazoa; phylum Chordata; class Mammalia; order Lagomorpha; family Leporidae; genus Sylvilagus; species Sylvilagus floridanus. The sequence goes on along the minus strand of OX463245.1, from coordinate 74,897,970 downwards.
TGTAGTTTAGCAGGCCCTATTCTAATTACTTGATGAACTTCCATAGATAAAACATTGTGTTTCTGAGTTGGGGTAGAAGAGGAGGAGGCATGGGGATGTTTGGAAGAAGGAGAGAGACCCATGAAACTATCCAGATTCACTTTATTGAGGATCTTACATCCATCTTCTTCTAGTGCCCAAGAACCCTTTACTTCACTTAAAGCCAGCAGCAGTTAGGGAAAAGAAAAGAAGCAAGAAAAAAAACCCCATCAGTCCCCACAAGAAGATCCAGAGTCCTTTGAAAAGCAAGCTCAGCAGTCCTGCAGCACTGCCGGGGGCCTGTGTGAGTCCCCAGAAGCTAATTGATGGGTTTCTAAAGCACGAAGGACCTGCCCAGAACCTCCCGGTAATGCTCAATACTCCTTTCACTTTGACCTTTATCAGGCCTTAATGTACCTGAAGCAGTGCCTGACCGTAGCACGTCCGTCCTTTGTCTTCCTAATAGGAACATGCTGCTTCCACGTCAGATGGGCCGGGCCCTTCCAGTCTGCAGCCCGAGTCACGCAGCAGCGGGAGACCCCCAGCACCCAATCTGGCTGGAGCTGTGGAATTCAGCGATGTGAAAAACTTGCTCAAAGAATGGATAACCACCATTTCAGGTTGGCTTGTCCTGGGTTCAATGGCCCAAGACTGAAGTGTAGTGGTCCTGTTTCTGTAACCAGCTACTCCCAATCTTTTAAATTCTGGGGCTTTGAAAAGTTACTTAGAGCTCTGGTTACAGAAATGCAGTTTTCCCTCAGCTCTCTGCCCTTTTACAGAAAGATACAACTGTCCTCATTTGAGGCTTTTCCCTCTCCCTAGATCCAATGGAAGAAGACATCTTGCAAGTTGTGAAATACTGTACCGATCTAATAGAGGAAAAAGATTTGGAGAAACTCGACCTAGTTATCAAATACATGAAAAGGTACATTTCCTCAGCACTTCCGTCCCCGGGGAATAGCATGTCCGCAACAGCTACTGAGCAAGTTTTAAACATTCTGGAAAGTCAATCAAAAAGTGATGTCCTTTTTGAATTCTAAAGAAGGAAATGTAATAAGGTCAGAAAATGAAGTTGTATTACAGCCATGTGGCTAAAAACCGTAGGAAATAGTTTTCTGGTGTTGGGGAGGTTAGATTGGGCTGAACTGATCCTTGCCGGGCTCCGTCCTCACCTGCTTCTCCTCCCACCTTCAGGTTGATGCAGCAGTCAGTGGAATCGGTTTGGAATATGGCGTTTGACTTTATTCTTGACAACGTTCAGGTGGTTTTACAACAGACTTATGGAAGCACATTAAAAGTCACATAAATATTGCCAGGGAGCCTGGGGCTCTCCGCTAGCTGTGCCATAAGTGCTTGTGAGGTATTTGCAAAGTGCATGGTAGTGACGCTCTGAGTTTTTTATAATTTTAAATTTCTTTTTAAGCAAGTGTTTTGTACGTTTCTTTTCAAAAAGTGCCAAATCTGTCAGTATTGCATGTAAATAATGGTGTTAATTCTTTTACTGTAGCATAGATTCTATTTACAAAACGTTTGTTTATAAAGTTTTATGGATTTTTACAGTGAAGTGTTTACAGTTGTTTAATAAAGAACTGTATGTATATTTTGTACAGGCTCCTTTTTGTGAATCCTTAAAAACTCAACTCTAGGAAGCAACTACTGTCAATTATACTAACGGCTGCAAAGTCGCCAGGCCAGACCGTTGCAGGCTCCGTGCTAAGCTTTGAAATTCCTGAGAGGTCCCAGGCTGGGATTCTGCTCGTTCCAAGAAAGGGTAAAGCTTCGCTACCGTCTCCACCTGCCTGTCTCCGAGCATGAGCGCAAGTCCTCTTTCCTTCTCTCGTGAAGAAGCTCACATTGCTAACTAGAGCACCCTGCCCACTTCTGGGTTTGGCCCACACATCGTTTGGGGGTGGTGGTCACCTCTGCCTCGAGTGGACCTTGATACACACTGAAGACATATAAAATACAGCTTGTAACTTTATGCTAGTGAATACTTGGAACTTATTCCTCAAATATCCCACACTGACTTTAACACTATGTTAGAGAATTTCACTTAAATTTACCAGGTTTCCTAAGTTGCGGAAAACATCTTCCTTGCAACCACTTTCTTCAGGAAAACCAAACTTAGCTACAGTCAGACCACAGGGGCTCAATCACTATGCTATCCAGAGCACCAACTGAAGCCCTGTTACTGCGTCCGTCTCCCTAGAGAATGTGCTAGTGGTATCCAAGGTCTGGTCCTGAGGAAGAGGAGAAGCTACGCTGTCATGGAAGCCTGCCAGAGCTCACTGGTCAATGTGTGTTCTCTTTATTGGTGGTTTGGAACTCTGATTACAGTGGACGCTCAGGACTATACAAGCAGTAAAAAGCAGCCAGCTACACTTTTACACCATGTTTTCACACAAAAGCAGATAGAAATACCAGAATGCCTAATTTTCTATTTTAAAAACTTCCTAAGAGCATATGGCAGAAGGAGGCCAGAAAGAAAATTACTGTGGGAGGAATATGCATAAATAAAGTAGTATTTCTTACATCAAAAAAGTCCCAAGAATCACAAAATCTGCAGAAGCTTGGTTAATCAAATACTGCAGTACTGATTTAATCAGTATAAAAGTGAAAGAGCTTTAGATTTGTAATAAAAATCCAAATTTGGGGAAGGGCAAACTTTAAAACAGCAGCCAAGTAGAGAAGGTAGGGCGGGGGGGGGGGGGGTGCGGGAACAGGCACATTGGAACTGTGGGGACATGTAGTTGACCACTGTCAAACCAGTGTAAGTTTCTTGGTTTCTCATGGAAAACATTTTATACACCTATTTTTTTTCCTTCCATACCAGTCTGTCCGTGTTCAGATATGTCTCTTCCATTTTTTGTCTTGATGATATTACAACAGAATATTGCGTTTACTCCAATTTCTGCCCCACGTGGAAAAATTAGATGATTTCAAAAACTTTCTTCAGCTCCACAATAAGCTGCCAATCACTCTTCTGCATTTCGTCTCTGAACCAGTCTTTGAGCGCATCAATGGACTGCCGGCTGATCTGGAATGCCAGAGGCACAAGCAGAGTGAACACAGTAACACAGACACACCAGAGAAATTCAGTGGCCCCAGATACTGCTCATTATCAGGCTAACCAAGGCAATGCTCAAGGAGCAGAATTCAGCACCAGACAGATCTGGAAGCCCTGGCATTCTGATAGTGCCACTCCATGTAGCAAACAGAAACCTTGCTACTGACTGAACCAAATGAAGGAGCCTACCCCATCAGATCCCACAAGCCCAAACTTACCTATTCCTAGCATACGGAGAGGGCTGACAACCAGACGAAAGGGACTTGCCTTGCTGTTGGTGCTGCGGTACTCACCTTACTGACAAGAATGTCTGTAGCTTCAAAGTGTCTCCCAAACATCTTGGGAGATTCCCCGGGGATAGGTTCTATTTTGACACAGACTTCTTGTCCTTTCTTTGCAACATCTACTTGTTTATGGTTTATTTCAATACTTGTTACTATTCCAATGTCAACAAACTGTAAAATAAGAGTGCAAGGCATGCTGAGGAATTCACACCCCTCACACATGCCACGACTAAGCAGCTTAAAGAAAGACTGGAAACAAAGGACCCTACTTTTGAAGCTTTGGCATCAAGATCCTGCATTTATCGATTAATGTCTCCACACTTTAATTTTTGCATTGGTAAACTAGGGCTGCCTACCAGCCCAAACTATACCTTTCCCAAGAGTCATAAGGGCCAATGGCCATCATTAATTTGCTGTAAATAATTAGGGCCATGGTACTGACCCAGTGTCATTTTGTGTGACAGCTCTATCTTTTCATGTGACGAGTCTCATGAGCAAAAAGCTGACATACATCTAAGGAAAGAGCCTGAAGCAGGCAGTGAAGTCTGCAAGGCAGCCATGGAACTATGCAGTTTTGGTAAAAGCACCTGGCCGCCATGTGGAGCAATAGGACAGGAAGAGGGAGAACATGGAAAGTCTGGTTTGTTTTGATGTTGGAGGCCAAAGCCATACACTAAAAAATCACTGCCGATAATACCCTAGAGCTTGGTCTACTGACATAAGTGGACACTTTTGAAGGGTTGTGTCCCACTAAGGAAACCAGATCTGGGACAGGGAAGAATCAGTGAGCCTGGAACATCTCACTGAGTCAGAAAGGGAGGAAAACGTTCCAGGTGCTATTATAGGCCCCCTTCTTAAAAACGGGACCAAGTGGATAATTATCAGAAAAGGGCACAGACTACCATGACAGATTGAGTACACAGGATGGTTACTAGAGCAGTTGCTGGGAAGAGGGTACACAATTTTGTAACCATTTATGTAGTAACTGACTTAGGCAAGGATACCACTGGAATGAAGTTTACTGAAAAACAGGTTGAGTACCCCATAGACTCTTTTTCCCAGGTATAATTACAAGTAGAGATTCTAATGGAAGAGCATCTTCCCCAGGAAATCAAGAGGCTCCTGTCTAGTCACCCCAGCCTGTATCTAGTCAGGAGTTATCTGACAAATCCAAGTGCAGCAACAGTTTTCAAAACAGCCCAATACAATGCATGTTGAGACCAAAAACATCCTTGGATCAAGTGGTGGAATGTGACTGAGAACTGGAAATGACAGAATACCACAGAAGTGAAGTTCATTTTTCTTGGGTACTGTGGGTATAAAGCCAAGATACAGACATTCATCATACTTAAAGATTTTTGCCGAGTCTTCAAAGTTTCAAATCTTAAAAAGGCAATAATTCAAAGTATCTTATGACCCTCATTAACTGAAACATGTGATGAGGTGCTCAGAATGAACACTAATTACCAAAGTGCAAGTTACAGAATGTAACAAGCTCTGCTTGCTGTTACAGTTATTACCGCGATAGAGAAAAAATGTAAGACCCTAAGAGTAGATAGCAGGGACAGCGCAGTCCTAGCTGCTGCTCTTCTGACCCAGCTCCCTGCTAATGTGCCTGGGATAGCAGTGGAACATGGCCCCTGCACCCACATGGGAGACTCAGAAGGAGCTCCTGGCTTTGGATCCACTCAGCTCTGGCCATTGCGGCCATGAGGGGAGTGACCAGCAGATAGAAGACCCCTTTCTCATCCCCTATCTCTACCTCTCTAACTCTTTCAAGCTAAAATAAATAAAAAGGTAGATAGCAACTCAATATGGAACACAGCACTGTGAACTACAGGCGCAAAGCTCTGTTACCACCACTCTGGGATTCTCATTTTCTGCTTTCAGAAATAACAAGTTTTAAATTAACTGCAACTTACGTTTTTGCTTGGGACGCACATGGGTGTCCCTTGTTTTACCTGCCCTGCTTCCACAGTCACCCCCATCACTATTGGGTCTCGAGAATTGAAAATGTACTGAGGGAGGATTTTCATCTTGCAAGGAAATACTGCTATGTGCCTGCAAGGAAGAAACAAAGCAGGAACGTCTAAGCTTATCCTTACACAACTGTTGAAGCATGAAAATAAACAAGGCTTCTCCCGTTATTTGGAAACAGCTTTCCTCAGAGGCTGCAGCCCATGGCCCCATTCCTGTCGTACTTCCAACATCTTTTATTTATACTCTCTCCAAGTCTCGGGTGAAAAAGGGGCCATACTCCAGGGGCACTTTTGCCCGGACTAAAATACTGAGCCTGGCCCCTGACCACATGATATTCTTTGCAGCCACACACTGGGGCTTAAAACCCAGGCGGCACCTGACGTATGCCATTTGACACGTGTAGTCAAGTCTATCCCATTCAAGTCCTCTTCTCCACCATGTTCCCAGAATGTTGATCCCAAGACTACAATGCGGTTAATTTATCCAACATATGCTTAAAGTGCTTTACCGCTTTATTGAAGTCTCCAAAGTCCATGTGTTCCAACTTCCTTCAGATCTCATCACCTAAATCATGCTATCACAATCTGAATCTCAGTATTTCCCATTCAGTGCCCCAAACTCAGCCCTCGTTTACTCTGGGCAGTCCAGTCTGAAACCTGACCATCTCCTGGCTGACTACAGAGCCTCCTGACAGACACCTGTCATTGACTCCTTGACAACTCATAGTCCTCACAACACAACCAGTTTCACGCTGACCACAACCACCTTGGCAATGGCATCTAGCACAACTCAGAGAAAAAGCCCAAGGCTTCCCTACGGCCCACACAGGGTCCTATGTGATATGGGCCTGCCAACTTCTCTGTCCCCAGTTTGCTGCTCTGCCTCATCCGTTGTGGCCCTTCACCTCAGAACCCAGTCCTGCCTCATGGTGCTGTTAGCCTGGACACTGGGACACACCTTTGTGGTACAGTCCCCTCATCGCCACCACTGTGCCTTTCCTGCTGTATTTTTCTTCCCGAGTCCTTTGCCTACTTACCCATTTATTAGTTGTCTGTTTCAAGGCAAGAGAGCCCCAGACCTCCAGGAGGAAACCTGGCACAGGTTCCTGCCGCCTTCCCCTCCAGCGCTCGCCACACTGTCGGCACTGCAAGTCCTTGGCATGCCTCAGCAGAATGGCTCTCTCCCCAACACAAGCTCTCTGCTTCCTCATTCTCCCCAATCTAGTTCTGTTACAATGCCAGGAAGCAACTCCAGAAAGGTGAAGCCCCCAAATTTAACAAGTGCTAACCCAGCAATGAGACCTAAGCTGCCAAATTCAATTTTAGTAAACAGAGAGGACTTGTTGAAATGCTAATGGAATGTTCCCAGTGTGAATTCCTGGTTTACAACATACCATGTCCGGTGAGTGAGCAGTTGCCACACTTTTGTTGCACATACCCCTCCCTCTTATCTAGTACTACTTAATTTCATTTCCAAGATACAATGTCAATAAAAGACTAACTTACTTAAATTCTTCTTGTTTCTGTTTCTTGTAGTCTTGTCTGTATTTTGTAAAGGCATCAAATAAATGATAAATAATTTCTGCACTAAAGATTCTAACTCCTAAACTATCAGCCATTTCTTGTGCATCCCGTTCAATTCTCACATCAAAGGCCAAAATTACTGCATACCTGAAAAAAAAAAAAAACACAGCAAGGATCATTCAGTGAACAACAGTGTATCACAAAGGAGTAGTTAACAGGTAAGTAACATGAAAGCCTTCTGAGCAGGAGAGGAACTTACTGTGGATCATGTTCCAACATTACTGAAGCCTTCATAACATCTTTCTTATGGACTGGACCAATGTTAATTCCTGCATACTGAAAAAGAGGGGGTTCTAGATGTATCTGCCTGTATCTGCTAATAGTAACACTACCCCAAACTATGACCAACACTGACTTGTGGAGCAGAGTACAGCTACTTACGGGCACTTCTGATGTCTTGAGAAACTCAAGTAGAGCTTCCAGAGAACCCAGTGTAGATGCCTGGACGTAAACTCCTTTTTCCTCTAATTTGATAGCGTTTAGTGTCTGCTTCAATTCATGGATCAATTCATCCTTGAAATGCAATCAGATTTGACAAGGTTACCTATCCCAGCAGCCTAGAATTAAATGGTTGCTCTTTTTGGTTAAGCACTCATCTGCAAATACAGAACTTAGGCTTAGAGAAAGCAAGACCTGTATAACAACTACACTGCACGGGAGATCCTGGAGCCATATTCTTGCTGTTTTTCACCTCCTTCTGTTTTGGGTTTACCAGTTGTGTAACAGATTTAACCGCTTCTCCATTTGATAACTATGGGAGATGGAGTGGGCAGAAACAAACACCCAGTAGGAGTACCACACAAATGTAGCGATAGCCCCAAAGCTGTGCTTGACTACTATGAAATGCCCTAATCTCACCACCAGCTCTTTCTCCCATCACTGTTCCTCTGGAGAAGGAGAAGATATTTTGACCATAAAGAAGTACAACAAGAATGTCAGCATGACACCCAAATGCACTCCAAAGTCAGGACTGGGCAAAGAGGTCTGCTCTGTTTTCGCTGGCTCTGAGATGGCCGAGTCCCTGATATGACTAAAGACAGCCAGGGCCTGCAGGGGCCACATGCTGTTAGCAGCTACCTTTTCTCCTGGCCAAGTCAATCAAGTCTGCTTTTGTGATACTACACTGGACATGAGCCAACTGCTCCTAAGAATGAGCAAACGGGCTTTGAAATGACCCCCTAGTAAGGATAAAATGTTATTTAGTCCTGTCAACATAACAGGATATCTAAAATAGAATATAAATAAGCACCTTCATAGGCGCTTTCAACTCATACATGAATTTCAGCATTCTAGTGTATATAACCATTACTGATGCCAATTCATGTTACAAACTTCCAGTAATTTAAAAGCATCAAGTCTGTTAAGCAGCAGACTGCAGGCTTCACAGAGACCAAAAGTCCCATTTTAGTCAGCATCCCTAGCACATTCCCGCCAACACACAGCAGAGCTCAAATAGTGCTGGAGAAGCAACTTACCTTGAGAACAGGAATTTCATCTTCCTTATAGGCCACAAGGAGAGGTAAGCCAGCCAATGTTTTTTCCAGGTCTTTTCCAAGAATTTTTACTCCCTGAGCTGCTTCTACTTCTTTATGCTTTTCATACTGGTTCTACAGAGAGAAAAACTTGTTACCTTTTGCCTGAAAAATGGTTAGTAGTAGGAAATGACTTGAGTATCTTCATGGCCTTGGAGTCAGGACTTATTTCTTAATTAGACACAAATAGCTATCACCATGAAGTAAGACAGATAAATTCAACATTAAAATTAACAAAATCCTGAGGTGGCTTTTTGGCCTAGCCCTTAAGACACCTGTGACCCATATTGGAGTCCCCACATTCTGTACTCCGTTCTGTTCGCGATTCTAGCTTCCTGCTAATGTAGATACTAGGAAGCAGCAATGGTTCCTGCCACTCACATGGGAGACCTGAACTGCATATCTGGCCCAGGCCTGCCCCTTGTGTACATTTAGTGAGTGAACCAATGGATGGGAGTTACCCTTCCTGACTCAAATGAATTTCAAAAGCGAAGTATTGTCAATAGCAGGTTAGTACAATACATACACAACATACTTTTGTCTTGAATATTAACAACTCCCATGTATCTGTAAGAAAGGCAATGCAGAAGAAAAATGGGCATTTTATAGAGGACAAAATGAATGGCAAAGTAAATGCCAATCATTAACAATCAGGAGGGGCCAGCACTGCGGCTTAGTAGGTAAAGCTGCCACCTGCAGTGCCAGCACCCCCATATGGGCGCTGGTTCAAGTCACAGCTACTCCACTTCAGATCCAGCTCTGTTACTGCCTTAGAAAGCAGTAATAAGATGGCTCATGTTCTTGGGCCCCTGTGCCCACGTGGGAGATCTGGAAGAAGCTTCTGGCTTTGGATCGGCCCAGCTCTGGCCATTGAGGCCAACTGGGGAGTGAACCAACAGATGAGAGACCTCTCACTCTCTGCCCCACCTTCTCTCTCTGTGTAACTTGAACTTCCAAATAAATATCTTAAAAAAAAGAAGAAGAAGAACAGGTAATGGAAACTGAGTGAGATAGCCAATGAGCTATGTATGCACCCACCAGAATGGAAAAACTTACATCTGATGGCATTAAATACAGCTGATGAGGATATAAAATACAAAGTAAAATCTTGCAGTTTGGTATCTAAGTTGTGGATAAGAGTATGGTCATATAAAGTAAACCTGGAACTATCCATGAATGAGGACTTACTTAACAATTCACCCAAGTCTACACCCTGAGAAACTGACACAAATGCAGTAGGATGTAATAAAAGAATGTCACAGCAGCAACATCAGTAGTAGAAATAAAAAAATACTTTTCCATAAGCAGGGTAATAGATAAATCATCATGTATTCACCAAATGGAACAAAAATCTTAAATGTTTTTGGAAGGAGCCAGATAAGAGGATACTTGGAAGTCTGTGCAGGAGCAGGCATCTACCTAGTTGTTATGACACTTAGATCCCATACTGGAGTACCTGGGTTTGACTGTTAGCTCCTGACTCCAATTTTCTACCAATGTAAACCGGAATAGAGGGGTGGTAGTGGCTCAAGTCACCCTGTTCCTAGCTCCTAGCTTTAGCTGCACGCCAGCCCAGGATATTGTAGGTATGTGGGGGAATAAATCAGCAGATGGCAGCTCACTGTCCATCTCTTTCTGCCTCTCAAATAAATATTTAAATGTTCATGGAGGGGCCAAGTGTTGTGGTGTAGCGGGTAAGCCACCACCTGTGATGCCAGCATCCCACACGGGCGCTGGTTCAAGTCTAGGCTGCTCCGCTTCCAATCCAGCTCGCTGCTAATGGCCTAGAAAAAGCAGCAGGAGAAGGTCCAAGTGTCTGGATGCCGAGCACCCACATGGGAGACCCGGAGGAAGTTCCTGACAGTGGCCTGGCCCAGTACTGGCTATTGTACCTATCCGAGAAGTGAGCCAGCACATGAAAACTTTGTTTTTCAAATAAATAAACTTTTAAAAACTTCATGAAAAATGTAAACTATGAAAAAGTTTACATAAATATCATATATCCTGCACTAACACAATTTTCTCACAAACTTGTTGAAGTATCCTTACAAACACTGAGAATAACTCCATTTACATAAAGTTCACAAACTGTTTTTAATGCCCTCAGGTACTCAAACTATAATCTTAGTCACTATCATAAAAATGCAACTTTGATAATGCTCAGGGAGAGGCAGGTAAGAGGCAACATTCTGATTCTTCATCTGGTCGCTTCTTAAAGATGAATTAAGCTTTTCTTCTATTTTGTGTAGTTTTTAAGTATGAACGTTATATTTAATAATTTTTTTCCCCCTTTTTTTTTTGAAAGGCAAAGTAGACAGAGACAGAGAGAAAGGTCTTCCTTTACTGTTGGTTCACCCTTCAATGGCCGCTGCAGTCCACGCACTGCGGCCAGCGCACCAGGCTGATCCGAAGCCAGGAGCCAGGTGCTTCTCCTGGTCTCCCATGCGGGTGCAGGACCCAAGCACTTGGGCCATCCTCCACTGCCTTCCTGGGCCACAGCAGAGAGCTGGCCTGGAAGAGGAGCAACCAGGACAGAATCCGGCACCCCAACTGGGACTAGAACCCAGTGTGCCGGCACCACAGGAGGATTAGCCTAGTGAACCATGGCGCCGGCCTATATTTAATAATTTTAAAAAGGTAATGAAAAATCAGTTAGCAGTGCAGAACCAAAACAATGTGTTCAATTTTTATGAAAGACCTTATCTAGTAAATAAATACAAGGGTATTAAAAAAGGTCACAGAAAATACATGTGATGCCAAAATTATGCTTGGATTTCAAAATTTTTTTGCACTGAAATAAATTTACTTTCACTCTGATAGATGGGCCCTGCCTATTAGGGCGACTAAAGGGAAACAGAGAGTGAGGGATCTGTGCATTGTGCATTCAGCCAAGCAGCTCTCAAAGGAAAAAACCACCTCAGCAGGATTCATAAGCACCCAAAGCTCCTGTGTGTCACACTTCCAACCCTGGCTCACCTTCACTCGTAATTCCTTCATAGGAGGTGGTAATAAGAGGCCTCGAATCTGAGTTACAATGGGTCCTTCTACTCCAGGAACAATGATGGTATCTCCTTCCTTCAAACGGCCATTAATCAGTATGACATCTATAGTGGTGCCCATTCCAGGGAGCGCTTTAACCTGACAGACAGGAGAGAAAAAATATACAGTGCATCTCACATGTTCATTAAATGTGTAGGTGGTAAATACTGGAGCATCCAATGAGATCTCTATTAAAAAAAAAAGAGGGCAATAAGCTGAAAAGCTGACGTTACCTCCATCACCTGTGCTCTCAGCTCTTCACAGTGTGCAAGTCTCTTGCTCAACATGGTCTGAGTTAACTCAACAAGAAGGTAGATGAGACTTCCCATGCCATCACCAGTATGTGCAGAGGTAGGTACCAAGGACACAAAAGTACGGGGATCCTTATTCTCATAAAACAAAGCAGCATTCAAACCCTGGAAGCAAAAAGCATTCTACAATGGCAAGCTATCACAGGAGGCACCTGGACGAGGACTGACTATAAGCAAAAACACTCTAGACACAGTCGCCTTTATTCTGTAGGCATTAACTACATTACAGAAAAGTAGTTTCTACGCAACTCAGTTTTTTACATTAGAACATTCAGACTACGAAGACTCACCTATGAAATAGTTTTATGATACTAAAGAGGAAAAAGGGATGAAGGAAAAATAAAAATACCATCTTGTTAACAGAGGAACAGAACTGGTATTAGAGAAGATGCTGAGTGCATTGTAAAGATAATGTAATAAACTATTCTATGAAACAGGCCCTTCAGGAGGAGGGAAAGCTTTCTTACCTGCTGGGCAAATTCAACAATAATAGCCTTCGCTCGCTCCTCAAATTCATCTTTTGTATTCTTTTTCTGCTTCTTTAAAGTAGCAGCCACATCAGAGTCAGGACTCTTTTTCCAATCATATAACCTATCAATCTGGAAAAGGGTTTTCATAAGAAACATTTCTAAAAAATTTACGAACATTTAAAAATTTAACATCAATAGTTCCAGAAAATTCCTAATGTATACCTCATATATACTGAATGTGATTTACTCAGATATTTTATTGTCCCTAACTAAAGCTCCACTGTACCTTCTCTCAAATTGGAACTTGCTGAGGTACCCAGCTACCTGTCAGCCTTCAACAAGTTCACAAGGGGCTGTTATTTGTAAAAGATGAGATCCTAGAAATTATCCTATGGCCATTAAAATGTTGTCAGAATTCCAATGCAGTCTTGTGAATACTTGACAAGCGTGAGGACTGGGGCTGGCACTGGGGCACGGCAGGTAAAGCTGCTGTCTCTGACACCAGCATCCCACATGGGCATTGGTACAAGACCTGGCTGCTCTACGTCCAATCCAGTTCTCTGCTAACGCCCTGGGAATAATTTCTGACTTCCAAATAAATAAATCTTTTAAAAATTAAATAAAAAGACTTATTTACTTGAAAGGCAGAGTTACAGAGGAAGAAGGAGAGTTGGGGCGGGGTTGGGGGAGGAAGAGAGAAAGCGAGATCTTCCATCTGCTGGTTCATTCTGCAAATGGCTACAACAGCTGGAACTTAGCTGACCCCAAGTCAGGAGCCAGGAGCTTCCTCCAAGTCTCACACGTGGTTGCAGGGGCCCAAGCACTTGGGCCATCCTCCTACTTTCCCAGGCCACCAGTATGGGACTGGATCCCAAGTAGAAGAACCGGGACTTGAGCAAGTGCCCATACAGGATGCCAGTGGCTTTACTCGCTATGCCACAGTGCCAGCCCAGTAAATATATAATTCTAAAAAAAAAAAAAAAAAAAAAAAGATAAATGCTATGAACAGACATATATGGTCAATTAATCTTTAGCAAACACTTCAAAACAATTTCCCAAGTTCTTGAACCCTACACCCACATGGGAGACCTGGAAGAAGCTCATAGCTCCTGGCTTCGGCCTGGCCCAGCCCTGGCCGTTGTAGCCAATTGGGTAGTAAATCAACAGATAGAATCTCTCTATATAACTTTGGCCTTTAAATAAGCACATAGACCTTTAAAACAAAAAAAGATAATGTGGGGGCTGATATTGTGGTGCATAGGGTTAAGCTGCTGCCTACGTAACAGTGGCATCTATATAGGATGGGTGCTGGTTGGAGTCTCAGTTGCTTTGTTTACAATCCAGCTGCTTGCTCATGTTTGGTAAAGAAGCAGATGGTCCAACTGCATGGGCCCATGCTACCAACGAGGGGTACCTGGTTGGAATTCTAGGCTCCAGGCTTTGGCCTGGCCCAGCCCCAGCTGTTTTTGGCCATTTGGGGAGTGAACCAGTTGATGGAAGATCTGTTTCTTTATTTCTTAACTCTGCCTTTCAAATAAATAAATCTAGAAAAGAAGATAATGTACATATCCATAAACTTTTTGAAGTCCCCATGTATTAAAAAAAACTCATAAAAATCAACAGACAACAACCCAATAAAGAACAAAAGATCTTCAAAGGACTCTTCAAAGAGATGCTGCCATCTCTATAAGCATTAGTGCATTACCGCATGACTAATGCAATTAGCCACAATAGAAATGAAAACTAAAGCAAAAAATAAAAAAAGTACAATATGTCTATTAGAACAATATGTCTAAAGACAAATGTCATCCAGGGCCTGGACTCTTTAAAAAACAAACTTATTTTCATTTCATTCAAAGATACAAAGACATACATGACAGAGACCATCCATCCTCTGGTTCACTCCCCAAAAGCCAGTAACAAGCAGGGTTGGACCAGCTTGAAGCCAGGAGCCCTGAACTCATCAGGGTGTTCCACAGGGGTGGCAGGGACTCAGTACTGAACCACCATCTGCTGCCTCCCAGAGTATACATTAGCAGGAAGCTAGACTGGAAGCACAGTAGCCAAGACCTGAAGTAGGATGGGAAGGGGATGCGAGCACACGAGGCAGTGACATAACCTCCAAACTGCAAGCCCGTCCCCGAAAGCGAATCTCTTACATAATGCTGATGAAAACGTAAAATGGAATAGTTGCTGGAAAAATTTGTTGTTTCTCTTCAAGCTAAACATTACACATACCACATGATGCAGCAATACTATTCATAAGCTTTTACTCAAAGGAAGCAAAAACAAATGCATATACAAATATTTGTATAGAAATTTACACATTCAACTTATTAACAAATAATCTGAAAATGGAATCAATCAAAATGTTCTTCAATAGACAGACAAAGTATGGTATTATTTCAAGGGTGGGGAATGCTCAGCCTGCTGGCCTTATAAGGCATGTGAAATTATTCGGTCTGGCCCTGCCAATACAAGCACAGGTAGGACTCAAAATTCAATATATCTATAGCAGGCTAATTTTTAAGTTGATAATTTTATATGGCTCATGAATGACGCTATAAATATTCAAGTGGCCCTTGGCAGAAAAAAGGTTCCCCACCACTGAATAATGAACTACTCAGAATAAAAAGGAACAAGCTACGATACATGCAACATTAATGAAGGTATAATAACACAAGAAACAACAAAATAATCAGACTCAAAACACGACACACTATCATTCCATTTAAGAAACTGAAATGGCCAAAATAGTGTGCAGTCACAAAAAGATCAGTGTTTACCTGGGAATACATCAGACACTGTGCACGGGAGCATGACAACTTTCTGGGGATATGGAGTGATTTATTTTCTGAATAGTAATGGTTAAATAATATATAAATTTGTCAAAACACATTAAATGTATACTTGATATAGAGTCCATTTTCCTATGCTAGTTATACTACATTAAATGACCAAAAATTTAGGAAGCATGCTTTTGCAATTAAATTCTGAGAGGAAGTGCTTACCTTATTGAGTGCAACAATGAAGGGACATTTTTTAGATTTGAGGAGGTTGATAGATTCAATTGTCTGGGGCTCCAAACCATGCATAATATCAACAACTAAAATGGCAATATCACAAAGAGAGCTTCCTCTGTTTCTCAGATTACTGTTAAAAAGAGGAAAGAGATGTAAAAGTAAAAAATACTGAAAAATTTCTTACATTAAAATATACAATTCCTTCATAAAACCTAGACAAAAAGAATAAAACAGCTATCTTTCAGTATCCATTGGGGATTGGTTCTATTCCCTCTCCTCCTTCAAGGACACCAAAATCTATGGTTGCTCAAGCCCCTGACACACAGTAGCACATATTTTGCATAGCTTTTTCAAATATGGATTTCCCACCAACTTTCTCATTAGCATTTACATGCATGGACATCAAAATTTTTGCACTAAAATAAGTATCTCTTATTTTCTACAAACTTTTGCAAGTATTCTGGTATTTGCATATAGCCTGAGGCAAGAGAAGAAGGGAAAGGGGGAGATTTTCCATCTGCTGGTTCATTCCCTAAATGCCCACAACAGCTGGAGCTGGGATAGGCCAAAGTCAAGTCAGGAGCTACATTTGGGTCTCTCACGTGGGTGGCAGAGACTCGAGCACTTAAGCCATTATCTCATGCCCATGCCACAAACAAGTTTTATAAAAGTTGTTTTTTTTTTTTTTTTGACATGCAGAGTTAGACAGTGAGAGAGAGAAAGAGAGAAAGGTATTCCTTTCATTTGTTCAACCCCAAATGGCCGCTATGGCCAGCGGGCTGCGCCAATCCGAAGACAGGAGCCAGGTGCTTCCTCCTGGTCTCTCATGTGGGTTGCAGGGGCCCAAGCACTTGGACCATCCTCCACTGCCTTCCCAGGCCACAGCAGAGAGCTGGACTGGAAGGAGCAATCGGGACAGAATCCGGCGCCCCAACCGGGACTAGAACCTGGGGTGCTGGCACCACAGGGGAAGGATTAGCCTAGTGAGCCACGGCGCCTGTAAATGTATTCTTAATTTGCTTTTGGTGAATCAATTTATGCATAATCTGTGGATAAAGATGGCCAACTATATACATGCTAAATTTTACAAGTTCCATTAGCCCTTAACTTGTCAAATGCTTTTTTATAATCTGATTTTGTATCTTTTAGAATGAGTTAATTCCAGAAATTAATATTTCTGTCAATTTTATAAACCAATTTTTTTGTGTTACAGAAAGTTTCTGGAGCTGGCGCTATGGTATAGCAGGTAAAGCCGCTGCCTGCTGTGCTGGCATCCCATATAGGCACCAATTCGAGTCACAGCTGCTCTACTTCAGATCCAGCTCTCTGTTGTGGCCTGGGATAGCGGAAGATGGCCCAAGTGCTTGGGCCCCTGCACCCACATGAGAGACTCGGAAGAAGCTCTGGCTCTGGATCGGTGCAGCTCCAACCACTGCAGCCATCTGGGGAGTGAACCAGTAGACAGAAGACCCCTCGCTCTGCTTCTCCTTCTCTCTCTGTGTAACTGACTTTCCAATAAATAACTACCCAATGGTTAATGATTCCACTGAACTTCTCAACTTAATGATTCCAAGCAGTCGGAAGACAAACGACTCTAATCAGTCTTACCTGAACGATTCATGCCCAGGAGTATCAATAATCAGCATTCCTGGAATCCGTACATTCTCTCTATCAAACTAAAGACAGTGGGGAAAAGTTTAGAGCTTAAGGTGTCCATAACAACGAGAGCTTCTTTAACAAACACATCTACTTAAATGAAAATTTAACACATCTTCCTTTGCCAAATAAAGAAGTGAGTTAATCAACAAAGCGTAACAGTTAATATCTTCATTCATTTAAAAGTTTTACAGAGAAAAATGAAATGAAAAACTATCCCCACTATTAAAGTCAGAAACTATGGTATGGTCTGAATTTGAGCATATTATTTAGCTTAAATAATGATATAAAAAATCTCAGCAGTCACCTGAGATTATCTGTAACAACCTGCCATGCTAGAGGTGGTGCTCAGTACCTGCAACGCTTATCTGGTCCAGTGTGCAACCAATTCTTACCCTCCCCAAAATACCCCAATATTATATTTGAAAGAGAATTTCCACACTGATCAAAAATGCTGAAGAATAAATGTATACTTTGCTTTATTCAAATGTCATAAACACTTGCTTTTCAAGCCAAAAGCATATAGATGAATGCGAACATTGCAAGAGACTGACCTCACTTGGACACTCCCTTTTAAACTAAAAAGTAGGACATGTCAACAAATCTCACATAAACACAACTTTATCATTCTGCTTAACTACATTTTCTGCTAATCTTCAACGATTCTGTAAAGTTTTATCTGGTAACCCATGTCAAAATGACTGAAATACGAAATACTTCAAAACTGCAGCATTCAGGAGGTCTTAAATCAACAAGCACTGAGTACCACAATTACAGTTCAGTGTCTCAATGACAAACACTAATTAGGACTGTCACATAAAGGTTATCCTGAGAACTTTAACACAGGACTAATAATTATCTTGCTCTTTGTGGCCTAAAATAACACAAAATTTCAAGCTCTAGAAACCGGTGGGGTAAGCTGTTATGAAGCCTCCAATGACTAACACACAGAATTACTATTTAAAACACAATGAAACTAAATTTTAAATTTGGAAAGGTATAATTTAAATCTATGTTAAAAAATTCAAAAGTATACAAAGAAACAGTATACCACATAACTAGAAAATTAACCCACAGAACCTATCAACAAGAAGCAAAAAAGTCCATACATCTCGTAAGATAAAGAAGACTGGCTTGAGATCAAATTTAACCCTAACACTTTATACAAGAAATAGGAAATTCAAGATACAGATACTTAAGGAAAAAAGCACTCGGGATCAAGAATTTTATATGTGGCCAAATGACTTTCTATTTAAGGCCAGAAAATCATCCTTCAACATTTAAAAACTAAAAGAATGTTATTTCCATAATTCCTTCCTTAGAAATCCATCAGAAAATAATCTTCACAAAACTCAATCACAATCAAAACAAACAAAAACAGGAGAGACAAGGTCAGAGACTATTTAGGAGCAGATTTACAAACATGACATTAAGGAACAAAAGGAGATGCTTGCATGTTATAATAAACACTGTTTTTTCAATTTACTGCTTAGCAATTCCAAATTCGCCACTTCCGCCTGCTCAGTGGTAATGGAACTTGGGAATAATTCATAAGGCAGGCTTAGTGTTGGGTCTGGGGCATTTCTCTATCAAATGAGTGTGGGACACCCTGCTACACCAGACAGCAGGGATGCACCCAAAAACTAGAACTAGCAAAATTCTGTCAAAAAGACCAGAAGCCAACTGGGCAAATATGGAACTACCAGCAAAATTAGAAAATGGATTAACATATAGCCAGTATCAGGGCTGGCGCTGTGGCAGAGTTGGTAAAGCCATTGTCCAGAGACACAGTTGCTCCACTCCCAATCCAGCTCTCTGTGCTGTGGCTTGGGAAAGCAGTGGAAGATGGCCCAATTCCTTGGGCCCCTGCACCCAATGGAAGACCCAGAAGCAGCTCCTGGCTTCTGGCTTCAGACTGGCACAGCACTGGCCATGGCAGCCAATTGGGGAGTGAACCAGCAGATGGAAGACCTCTCTCTTTCTCTGTGTAACTGTGACTTTCAAATAAATAAATAAATCTTTAAAAAAAAAAAAAAAGTTACTTGTGGGTAAAGAAGAGTGTTTTGACTGGGGAGGAAAACATGGAAAGTCCTAAGATAACCGGCCAGGTCCTTCCTATCTCCTAAGAAAGGTGTCTGCCTTATATGGTATTGGCATTACTATGACTAATTATGCTCTACATTTGTTACGTCACACTGAGCACAGACAAGCTGAATACCATCAAACGTAAAGAGAAAGTACAGGGGATACATAAAAAGGAATTAACGTGAAAGAAGGAAACAAGAATTAGGGAGAGAACAGAATTTTTAGATGAACATCTGCAGCAACTTAAAATACAGAGGAGAATGACAAGCTTTCACTTCAGAACAGAGGTTGCCTCTGAGAGAGAAAAGGAGGGAATGGAACGAGAGCGCTCCGACCACATGCAGTGCTCTGCTTCTTCAGAAGAAAAGATACGGTGAGAGCAGACATGTTACTTCTAGATGGTGAACACAGAGATCTGTTACAGCAATTTCTTTTCTTTCTGTTGATTCTGAAATGGAGAGTAAAATACACAGAGAATATAACGTACTTACATTTTTAATCATCTTAGTCTGTTCATTAATAGCTTCTAGGGGAACATTGGTGGCCCCAATTTGCTGTGTGATCCCACCTGCTTCACCATCTTGCACATGTGTATGACGGAGCTAGAAGACAGTAAATACACACCAGTATTTTTTGACATGCAAAAAGACACAGAAACAATAAAAAATTGGAAATTCATTTACTATATACAATTTGAAGTGCTACAAATTTTTGAAACTTTTTAATAGGGTACCCTTTACTTATTTTAAAGTTGTATCAACGAATAATACAGTGTTTTCTTACTTTATCCAGAATTTTTGTCTTTCCTGTGTCCACATGTCCAAGTACACAGATAACAGGCGCTCTTAGTTTCTCTGTATTTACATTTTTACTGTGTTCAAGTCGACGTTTCTAGAAACAGAAAAAAAAAAATCAGAAGAGTAACTTATTGTCTCAAGCCCCCATTTTCCTTATTTCTTCTGAGTTATTATGCCTTGGCAAGACAATGTCACAATCTGCATCTGAATTCTTAACTGACTACATGCAATTGCATTTTACGATGAGAAGTTTGCAATTCTCTTCACAGCACCTCTGAATAAGCAGAAATCTGATTAGAACAGATTTCAGATTAGCACTGCTAAATATAAATAGGAATGCTGTGAAATGTCACCTCAAACTTTCTGAACATTTTTGTAAGCAGCCAATTTAATGAAATACAATAATAAATAGAAATAAATTAATCTAACATGCAGAGCATACAGTATAACCCCTAATATATGTGGGGGCTTGTATAAAGAGAGATAAGCTTGCACGAAAGAAAAATTTTTACTTAAATGTAAAGATTTTTAAGTGATTTCATAGTTTTATCCAATGCACAAAAGTCACAAAACCTCTAATGAGCAAAGTGTTTGTTTAAGCCTGAGCTTAAGTAAATCCAATGACATCTCCTGCCTTCCTAAGGCACTACCATGTCCAATGGACAGCAGTCATGGTAAGAAAGCCTTCTTCAACCACGTTTCTTTGTAGCATTTACCTGAGGACCAAATAAAAACACAAGCTAGCACAGCTCTACTATGAAGCTATCAATCATTCAAGTACAGTAAAGCTGGCATTCAAATGAGGTATTTTCATCAATGTCATTTTTCTAAGAGCTCTTTCCCTTCTTTCTAGCACTTGTTATCAGATTTTTCCATTGAAATTAGAACAAAAAATCTTTTTCAAATGTCAAAGGTAAAATGTTCATATTGACCACAAAACAGGCCTTATCTGCCCACAAAGCAGAACTTTATTGCCATGTAGTGCACAAGAACCTTACTGTATGCACAACTCAAATCTGAACATACGGCTTTTAGTGAAGATTTTATTTATTTTATTTATTTATTTTATTTTTAGTTAAGATTTTATTTAATTATAAACTGCCTATCTCTTCTATATTTGGTAAAGTGTTTTAGCATTTGTAATGAGGTATAGAGACACTGATTCAGAAATTCTACCTCTACATACAATTTTATGACTGAACCAGTGACAGACAAGTATACAAACCTCTATTTGTGCAACCCTGTTTATTATTCATGCTGTATTAATGACAATTTAGGGGGCCGGTGTTGTGGTGCAGTGGGTAAAGCCCCGCCTGCAATCCCGGCACCCCAAATGGGCACTTGTGTTCCAGTTACTCCACTCCTGATCCAGCTCCCTGCTTATGGCCTAGGAAATGCAGAAAAGGGCCCAACTACTTGGGCACCTGCTACCCATGTAGGAAACCTGGATGAAGCTCCTGGCTTCAGCTTAATTGGAAGCTGCTCAGCCTTGGAGAATCCATCTTTGCCCTACTTCCCCTGACCCCTGCCTTTCCTTTTCTTTTTAACCACAAGATTATCCTTAAAAAGGAGAAGCAAAAGATTAAAATGTTTCCCTCTAAAGTTCATGGGCCTGTAAGAAAAGAGAAATTAAGGCAAAAAATGTAAGCAGGTAAAGCCATCACCTCTGACTCCAGCATCCCATAGCGGCAGTGGCTTGAGTCCTGGCTGCTGCACTTCCAATCCAGACTACTACTCATGGCATGGGAAATGCAGAAGATGGCCCAAGTGTTTGGGCCTCTGCCATCCATGTAGGAGACCTAGATGAAGCTCCTAGTTCCTAGCTTTGGCCAAACTTGACCCTGGCTTATGGCCATCTGGGGAGTGAACTAGAAGATGGACAACCTCTCTCTGCCTCTCTTTCTCTGTAACACTGGCTTTCAAATAAATAAATAACTACATGTATATAAGGGGGCTGGCGCTGTGGTGAAGTGGGTAAAAACCACCACCTGCAGTACTGGCATCCCATATGGGTGCAGGTTCAAATCCCGGCTGCTCTCCTTCCAAGTCAGCTCTCTACTATGGCCTGGCAAGGTAGTGGAGGATGGCCTAAGTCCTTGGGCCCCTGCACCCACGTGGGAGGCCCATAGAAACCTCCAAGCTCCTCACTTCAGATTGGCCCAGCTCAAGCAGTGGCAGCCATTTGGGGAGTGAGCCAGTGGATGGAAGACCTCTCTCTCTCTCTCTCTCTCTCTCTGCCTCTCTGTAACTGAGCCTTTCAAATAAATAAAATGAATCTTAAAAACAAACAAAACTAGACAAGATACAAACATAAACAGTGATACTCAAAGCCTTTAGTTATAGAACACAGTTCTAATGACCACGCATTTGGGAGGAAAGGAGAAAAGTGGGAGGAAAACAAATACCTCAATCCTACGTTTTGCTTTGTCATAAGCTCTTTCTTCTTTAGTTCGATCATCATCAGAGTCATATTCAGAGTCTGAGCTCATTTCTTTACTTGGCTTTTTATCTAACGTCTTCCCTGAATCTTTCTCATCTGATAGTTTTTCATCTTCCTCATCACCTTCACTGCCTTCGCTTTCTCCTTCCTCTTCCTCCTCTTCTTCACTTTCTTCTTCCTCCTCATCTTCCTCCTCATCCTCTTCTTCCTCTTCAGGATTTTCTTCTACTTCTATATGAACGGTGTTTTCTTTAAGAAAAGTAAATAGAAGCAGATTTTAAAATAAATGAAATCGACCATTATAGACCAGTATCAAGCTATAAAGTGCAAAAGAAAAATATTGGAAGTGTGCTAATTAAGGTAACAACATTTTAAATGCATAAAAATGCAGTGTGTTTGCCAATGTGCTATAATGAAGACTGTCATTTAACATTAAAACTGAAGGCAGTAATCCGTGGTAAGTTACTAACAAAGAAAGGCATTACTAAGCCAGAATCCAAAGGAGAGTATATACCCAAGGATGTAAGTACAATATTGACTAACACTTCCCCTTCTTGGTAATTTGCTGATTCTGGAAAATGTCTCACTGCTGGAGAACAGGTATGGAGTCTGGGCTTAAGCATTGAGAGGGTTGTGTCTAGGAGGGGAGACACAGTTACTTATTGGTAAAGTTCTAAAGAGCTGTACCCCAAGAGTAAGCATGAATGATGAACAGTACCTCCCTATTATTGGCAGATCACATTCAGAACCTCTCAATTATAAATCTAGAATAAGATGATTTTATGGGCCGGCACCGCAGCGCAATAGGCTAATCCTCCACCTTGCGGTGCCGGCACACCAGGTTCTAGTCCCGGTCGGGGCACCGGATTCTGTCCCGGTTGCCCCTCTTCCAGGCCAGCTCTCTGCTGTGGCCAGGGAGTGCAGAGAAGGATGGCCCAAGTGCTTGGGCCCTGCACCCCATGGGAGACCAGCAGAAGCACCTGGCTCCTGGCTTTGGATCAGCGCGGTGTGCTGGCCGCAGGTGACTACTCATTTAAATATATAAATCTCCTAAGAATCACTGGATTTATATTTTATGCTTATGAGTGATTCACCTTTTTCTCTTTCCTCATCACTGGCCATAGCTTCCCAATCATCCAGTCCAGCATCTTCAGCTTCTTCTTCTTCTTCTGTAAACATAAATGTTCATTAAACAAATAAAAATTATTTAGAAACATGAGGTTTCTTTTGGAAAAAAGTAGGAAATTATGCTCTGACAAATATTGTTTTAATTATGCAAAAATATGTATATAACTTGGTTATCTTAGGAACTATCTTCTCAAAAAAGCATGTTATAAGCTCCTGTTACTTAATTCTTCACCATTTTCTACTACTATCAGTACATATGAAGCAACTCAGATTTCATATTTGAGAAATTAACATATTAAAATCCATACAATGAAATGTTCCTCTAGATCTTGAAAAGGTACATGAATGCACTAAGACCTAAGAGAAACTTTATATATAATCTTGTTTTTCAGCTTTCAACTCACATAGAATTTTTTAATTTATTTTGTTTAGCTTTTACAAACACATTGAAATCCTGCCTAGATTCCAAAGTTGAAGGTACAAAGCTACTACCACCACTCCAGTTCAAAATAAGATCAGAATGCTATTAAAAAAAAAAAAAAACACATAAAATGCTGTGTTTACAATTTCAAAATAGGCAGAAAGCTGAAATTTTGAGTAGTGTTTCACTATTAAAAATCCTAATATTCTAATACTAATACTCTTTCTATTAAAGTCCAAAGAAGCAAACTTATTCTTGTATAAAGATGAGAGTGGGACATGGGTTATCTGGTTCCCTGTAATTATTATTATTTACCACTAAGTCTGGATAAATCAACTTGAGGAGAAAACGGGACTCAGGCATACAAAATACCACTCTAAATAGCATTTCTTACTGGTGTTATGAATAGAACCTAAAATGGTGGACTGTTACTCAGTAGACCAACTTGAATTTCTCTAATTTTATCTTATTAATGCTAAGCCAAGGTCTATTCAAGTTAAATGATTCTATTTATTTAGAATAGGAGGAAGAAAGGAAAACAAAGTATCAATGATATTCACCAGTGTGAATGATTCTTGACATTCTCTAAAGCTATTTCCACTCTTGATCCCAGTTTTAAACCTTGAGATTCTCATGAATTAGAAACACACATTTAGCTTGCTCCAGCTCTCCTATCAATATCTAGTCTCATAAATTAGAATGTTTAATTTAAAAAAAAATAAAAATAAAAGCCAGACATTTTCCTCAAAACTCAAAACCCCTAATGAATAACTTTAGTCTTCTTATTAATAGAAGCTAACTGTAAGGATTTTTTAAGTTAACTTTTGTGGTTCTTAAGTTCTAATTGACTGGTGCCACGGCTCACTAGGCTAATCCTCCGCCTGTGACGCCAGCACCCCAGGTTCTAGTCCCGGTCAGGGTGCCAGATTCTGTCCCAGTTGCCCCTCTTCCAGTCCAGCTCTCTGCTTGGCCCAGGAAGGCAGTGGAGGATGGCCCAAGTGCTTGGGCCCTGCACCCACATGGGAGACCAGCAGTTAGCACATGGCTCCTGACTTTAGGTCGGCGAAGCGCACCGGCCGTAGCAACCATTTGGGGGGTGAACCAATGAAAGGAAGACCTTTCTCTGAGTCTCTCTCTCTCTCTCTCACTGTCTAACTCTGCCTGTCAAAAAAAAAAGTTCTAATTAAAAATAATTGTTTGCTTCTGAAGCATTAACTTTAGGCATTCTTTGAAATTTATGACCCACAAATGAAAACATCAGAAGAAAATCCAAAACCTTCTATCCTCTCTAGAGGACATTTCATGACACTACTAAAAAGCATAAAATTGACTGAGGTTGCACCTGGATACTTAAAAGTTGAAATGAAAA
Organism: Sylvilagus floridanus; assembly: GCA_949820135.1. NCBI lineage: Eukaryota > Metazoa > Chordata > Mammalia > Lagomorpha > Leporidae > Sylvilagus > Sylvilagus floridanus. The sequence continues at coordinate 74,872,767 of OX463245.1, read as the reverse complement.
GAAAGGAAGAAAAGTCACCCAAACAGATACCTACTTGGTTTCCCTGTACTATTTAACGAGAACTAAGACTATTTGATAGGAATTAACTGGTGAATGCTACTGACCTGGTTCAGCAGGAGGTGGGGTATCTTCTTTTTCTTGCCCTCCTTGTTCTACAACTTCTACAGTAGCACTTAATTCCACTGGTTCAGACACTAATAAAAGGGCAGACATCAAGTTAGTAATGTTTTAGCATAATCATTTTTGTTAAGATACTCTGTTAAGTACTGAATAAAATAATCAACAGTGCAAGCCTATTTCTTCAGTAAGTTCAGGTAAGGATTAACTATCAGGCCTGTTTACAGGAAACTACCTTTTCTGTTCAAGGCATAATATAAAAACCACAGAAGGCGGAGAAGGAAACAGTAAGACTGATAGCTTTACTTTTAAAGTTAACAATGTTATTCAGAAAGTAGGACTCAGATTCTTTAAATTCAACTACTTGTTAGCTTATCCTGACATTCGAATCAGGTGAGAATGATGGCAATAATAATAAGCAAGGTATAGAACGAAGTTTCAAAATGCCATTCTGAGTTATTCCCTTTTTGAAACACATTCTGTTTTGAAGGTTATGTGGAAAAGGCAAACAAAATAGTTTCTAAATCAGAAGCTATTTTATATACAAACCTTCTTTATTTTCCATCTGCTGTGGTATTTTTTTCTTCTTTTTATCTTCATAAATTGGCCTTTTCTTTGGCAAAGAGTCTTTTGACGGCACTTCAACACCTGTGGGATTAAAAATAGAAAAACTCAGGCTTATTATACTTGCATGTCACCTGATATATTATTTAAAAAAGATAACACTTCCTTCACCTGAGAGCTATACCCTAAAATATAAGAGTAATCAATGAAAAAAACCATATTTATTTTTATTTTTTGCCAGGCAGTTAGACAGTGAGAGAGTTATAGACAGTGAGAGAGAGAGAGAAAGGTCTTCCTTCTGTTGGTTCACTCCCCTAATGGCCGCTACAGCCAGTGCTGCACCAATCCAAAGCCAGGAGCCTGGTTCTTCCTCCCAATCTCCCATGCAGGTGCAGGGACCCAAGCACTTGGGCCATCCTCCACTGTATTCCCAGGCCACAGCAGAGAGCTGGACTGGGAGAGGAGCAACCAGGACTAGAACCTGGGGTACCGGCGCCACAGGCGGAGGATTAGCCAAGTGAGCCACGGCGCCGCCAAAAAACCTTGTTTTTAATATAATTTATATATCTTATTTTTTTTCAAGATTTATTTGAAAAGTGGAGTTACAGAGGCAGAGATGAAGAGAAAAGTCTTCCATCCACTAGTCCACTCCCCAAACGGCCACAACAACCAGAGCTAGACTGATCTGAAGCCAGGAGCCTGGAGCTTCTTCAAGGTCTCCCACGTACCTGCAGGGACCTAAGCACTTGAGCCATCTTCCACTGCTTTCCCAAGCCATAGCCAAGAGCTGGATCGTAAGCTGAAAAGGCCAGGACTTGAACCAGCACCCATATGGAATGCTGGCACTGCATGTGGCATCTTTAACCACTACGCCACAGCACCAGCCCCTGTATATCTTATTTATTATATAATTTATATATTGTTTTCAAAATTCATGCATAGTAAAAAATTTTTTTCGGTGTAGAATTTAATGTGCAAATTATGCATCCACCATCACCATGAAGATGTTGAACAGCTCTATCACTCTATGTTGCTCCCATAGCCATATTCCTCTATTCTCCATCCCAAAAGATCTGTCTTTTCTAAAATGTCACATAAATGGAATCTTATAATATGGCATTCATAACTATATACACCGAGAGTCATCCACTTTGTTGTATTTATCCAGTGGAAGGACATCTGAGTTACTTCCCATGGTTTGTGTTCATGAATAAATAGATATTAACTATTTCTCTTAGGTAAATATTTCAGAGAAGATGGTAAATATGCACAATTTCATATGAAATGATCAGCTGTTTTCCAAAGTGGCTTTATAATTTTGCAATTCCATCGTAATAAGTAAGAGATGGGCCTACTATTTTATTATTTGGTTTATCTAGTTATTCAATTTTCTGTTCCTCTTTTCCTCATTTCCTGCATTTTCTTTCAGGTTAGTATCCACTTTAACTTATAAACTGATTTTTCAGCTTAATCATACCTGATCTTAAACAGTATACTGGGAATCAATATTTTACCTGGCACTGAGCCACTAAGAAGTCAGGGTCATGATCACTAGTTTATATCACAGTTCAGTTCTAGAAGCTTTTACTAGACTTCCATGGTGAGCCCGAGATACGTGTCACTTCACAAAACAAGACTTTCTTTTAGATCTCTCCAAAATCCCTGCACACTCTGGTTCCCAAGAACTCCCTTTTAGTTTCTCTGCCAAAAAGGTGAGATTATCCATTTTATGCTATAAGTTGTGGCAAAATTCTACACAAGTAGAGCCGTCATTTGGCTAAAGCATCAAAAACAAAACAAAACAAAAAACAAAAAGGCAAAAAACTAGCAGGGAGTCACATCAAACTTTTTAGATAACAGAGACCTCTTCCCTTGGTTCCCATGGCCAAAGTGAAGTAACACAAGGAGTTTGCACCACTCTAATGTTATGTTTATCCAACAATGTATTCAAAAAATGATCAAAAGAATTTAAAAATTTAACAGCTGAAAAGAAGGAAATTGTTAAAATTCTTTCCATCCCCAAAAGACCTCCAAAACCTGCATTAACAGTACAAATCCCATAAATTTGGGGATATAAGTGACATACAGAACACAAAATTTAAAAAGCCAAATCAGAACCTCAGTAGAAAGGCTGGTAAATGCTACCACTAACCAATCTTTTTCTTGCAGTTAGGCGTTTCCAGAATCTCATAGGAATACCAAGAAGAAACTTCCTTAGTAATAAAGTAAATTTGTCATCATGTATGTAAGCACCAGCCATAATAATGATTAAATAATGATCAAACCAACTGTTTTGTCTGAATGCTCAAATTTAAGGACTGATGACAAGATATTTTGCCTACAGGCAAACAAATAGCACCAGAAAATCTGTGGCACATTTCCGAGTAATGTGTGCTGATCTCTATCAGGAGATTTTGGTCTTCAAAAAATACAGTAAAATGACATTCACAAATGTATTGTTTTCATTTCATAGTTCTAGGGGTTCACAGTCCAGATTGAACAACCCCATCAGTGTCAGTCTGATGATGGCAATGGATCACCGAGAGCATGCAGAGGAAGATCACATGGTGAGCCAGGAAGCTGAGGTAAGCAGGGAGCAGCACCTACTCTTTATAATCTTGTTACCACGACTGGATCCTAAAGACTTCCACCTTAACAACTAATACAACCCAAATCAATCATATCCAAAACTCCAACTTCAGATACCATAACAGGATCAAATTCTACCTTTAATCCAATAAACTAACACTCTGGAGACCAAGCTTTTAACACCTAGGTGTTTGGTGAATAGCCAAATTTACCTAAATTATAACAAATCTGGCCAGCGCCGCGGCTCAATAGGCTAATCCTCCGCCTGTGGCGCCGGCACACCGGGTTCTAGTCCCTGTCAGGGCGCCGGATTCTGACCCGGTTGCTCCTCTTCCAGGCCAGCTCTCTGCTGTGGCCCAGGAGTGCAGTGGAGGATGGCCCAAATGCTTGGGCCCTGCACCCCATGGGAGAGCAGGAGAAGCACCTGGCTCCTGCCTTCGGATCAGCGCGACAGCCACTGGAGGGTGAACCAACGGCAAAGAAAAACCTTTCTCTCTCTCTCACTGTCCACTCTGCCTGTCAAATAAAAATAAAAAATTATAACAAATCTTATACAAGAATAAAACTTTGAGGTTGGGCATTTGGTCTAGCAGTTACTGTGCCAGTTGGGAAGCCAGCTTCCTACACTGGAGTGCCTGGATCCAATACGAAGCTCTGCCCCCTATTCTGGCTTCCTGCTAACATGTATCCTAGGAGGTAGCAAGTGGTCCTCAATTAGTTGGGTACCTGCTACCCACTTAGTGTGAGACATAGACTGAGTTCTCAGCTCCAGGTTTCAGCCTAGCTTAGTTCGGGCCATTATTGGTATCTGAAGAGTGAGTGAGCAGACAGAGTATCTCTCTCCAACTTTCAAATCTCTCAACTTTTAAATAAAATTTTCTGAAATCTGAGTACTATGTTTCTCTGCATTCACTGCTCCTAACCAAACATAATTGCGAGGACTTCAAAAAGGTCATGGAGAATGTAATTAAAGCTAAGTTTGCTTTGTTGCAGAAAATTCTGAAACCTGTGCATCATTTCTTCATAATATACATTTTAATATGGTTTTCAAAGACGCCTCATATCCATTTAAAAATTTTTTCCAACAAAAATAAACTTTCATTTCTATTTTCCAGAAATTTTTGAAGTGCCCTAACAACATATAATTAAAGACACAGTCAGATAAACCAGTTTGAACTTCAGCTCTCGGATGTTGGGCAAGCTATTTAACTTCTCTGATTCACCATTTCCTCATCTATATCGTGGGAGTAAAAATATTTATAAGATTTTTATAAGAAAAAAATAAGCAATGTCAAAGTTTTATTACAGCATAAGTTATAGACCAAGCACACAATAAATGATAGGCTAATAATTATAGTAATGGCTAAGTACAATATATCAAAATCTGTAGACTACAGGGACAGGAAACTAATGGAGGTCAAGTAGAGCAAAAACACCATTTTAAATTATCAGATCCCATCAAAAGCAATTAATTGTATGCCCAGATTATGGTCTCAAAACACCATGTACCACAAAAATCAATTGAGGCTCCCTAGGCAAAATAGTTGATTCCAGCCTGAGACAAAAGTAAGTAGTCAAGCTGCTAGATTTAAATCATAAGGCGGGGGGGGGGGGGGGGGGGGACCTGACACTGTGGCATAGTGGGTAAAGCTACCGCCTGCAGTGCCAGCATCCCATATGGGTGCCGGTTTGAGTCCTGGTTGCTCCATTTTAGATCCAGCCCTCTGCTAAGGCAGGGAAAACAGTAGAAGATGGCCCAAATCCTTGGGCCCCTGTACCCACTTCGTTGATCTGGAAGTGTCAGGTTCCTGGCTTTGGATCAGCTCAGCTCCAGCTGTTGTGGGCATATGGGAAGTAAACCAGTGGATGAAATCACTCTCTCTCTCTCTCCCTTCCTCCCTCTCTGCCTTTCAAATAAATAAATCTTAAAAAAAATTTTTTTAAAGGATAAGTGCTTGTGTAATCACTAGATTCAACAGCACAAAATAATGCAATTAAACAAATTCAGAATATGAGAAATTCTAGCCAAGCATCTAATACTGTCAATAAATAAATATCATCCAAAAAATGGGGGCTATAGGAAGAAGAGTTGTTTGTGAGGGAGAAACATATCAACCAAATGCAAGGTGTGGATCTCGTGCGGATCTTGTCCTGAACTAACCAGCTGTGAGACACTTTGAAGACTAGTGAAAAATACTGGAGAGAGAAAGGAGGTCAGATGTTAACAAAAGATTAATCTTGAAAAATCTGATAATATGTATTATACTTACCATAAAAAACAAAACATCTTTATCTGATAGATACACACTGTAGTACTTGGGGGCCAAAAAAAAAAAAAAAAGACAATATGCCATCTAGGATTACCTTTTTTCCTGAAAGGAAAAAAAAAGTGGGCAGGGGAAACCAAAAAATGACTAATGTAGATGCTGTTGAAACTGGGTACCTTGATACTCATTTTATTATTATCTCCATTTTTGTTCCAAAAGAAAAAAGTTATAGAAAACATATTATCATTCACACAAAATTTTTGTCCTAGAATAGAAATTATCTTCTTAAACAATAAAATTTATCATCTGTTCCTTCCTTTTATTGGTTATTTTCACAGGAATTCTTTTGATTCAGTTCAAGTCTTCCTCTGAACACGGCAGAAATATAACTGAGAGAAGCTCCCACACCGTACAGCTCCCTAAGGGTACCACTTACCCTGAGCTTGCAGGAGTTTAAGGGTAGCTTCAGCTCTGGCTCTAGCTTCTCTCTGGGATTTAGTTAAAAGTTTCCCTTCTTTTTTCAAGCGTTCTTTTCTTTCTTTTTCTTTTTGCTTTTTCCTTTCTCTTTTTTCTTGTTCCAATCGTTCCTATAAATGAGTACATTCAAGAAATTCTATTAATGAAATATATAAGCAACTCAAGCATCAATCAAAGCTCTTGAGATAAATAGTAACAGATTTCAAATGAAAATATTTCAATGTTGTACACGATTATTAATGTTACAGGGGTGGCACTGTGGCATAGCGAATTAAGCCTCCACCTGCGATGCCAGCATCCTATATGGTTCATGTCCTGACTGCTTCACTTCCAACCCAGCTCCTTGCTAGCGTGCCTGCGAAAAGCAGAAGATGGCTCAAGTGGTTGGACCGCTGTTCACCCATGGGAGTCCCAAATTAAACTCCTAGCTTCAGCCTGGCTCAGCCCCAGTCATTGTGGCCGCTTTAGGGAGTAAACTAGTGGATGGAAAATCTCCCTCTCTCTGGGCCGGCATTCTGGCACAGCAGGTTGGGCTGCTGCCTGCAAAACCAGCATGCCATTTTGGTATTGGTTCCAGTCCTAGCCACTCCACTTCTGATCTAGCTCCCTACTAATGTGCTTGGGAAAGTAGTGCAGGATGGCCCAAGCGCCGGGCCCCTGTACTCATGTAGGAAACCTGGATGAAGCTCCTGGGTCCTGGTTTCAGCCTGGCCATGCCTAGCTGATTCGGCCATCTGGGGAGTGAACCAGCAGATGGAAGATCTCTTTGACTCTTCTTCTCTTTTTAATTCTTTCAAATAAGTAAATAAATCTTAAAAAGAAAATCTCCTCTCCCTAACTTCTGACTTTCAAATAAATGTCTTTATTTAAAGAACTTGTACATGAAATAAAAATAAGATTTTCTATACCTCTTAATCTTATTATTCACATCAGAACAATATAACTGAATTGCCATACAACTGAAATTTTGAGAGTCAGAAGGTTAGAGGTATTTTATACAAAAGAGATTTTAAGTTAAGCACAGTATCAATTTGGCAACTTTATGAAAACATACCTCTTCTTTACGCTTGGCTTCTAATTCTTCAAGCCGCTTTATCCGTTCTTCCTCTTCTCTTTTCTGTCTTTCTTCTTCTTCTTTAAGCTTAGCCAGAGCTTCTTGCATAGCTTTAACAGTGGCTTTGCTAGGTCCTTTTTTCTTCTCTTTCTCTTTCTCTTCCTTTTCCCCTTTCTTTTTCTTCTTATCTTTTTTCTTTTTGTCTCCTTCATTGTCATCTAACAAAAAAAGAGAAGTGTTTAAGAAAAAAAATGGTTATTTCCTATGACACGATGGGCAAAGACTATCCAGAACTCAAAGACCATAAAGGGCTATGGCTCTCTAGGCATGAAGGTGTCCCGAGCACCTGAGTACCCAAAGCTGCTGCAGCTCACCTGATGGCACTCGTCTGAGGGTTCCTGACAAACATCACACAGGAGAAGGAGCCTGTCAGCAGGGAGAGGGCAATACGCTACGTCAGGGACTCTTCATTTTTGGCACCTGAACAGAGTGGCTGGCATGTGAAATACTTGTCTGAAGTTCCAATGAACAAAATGAACTAATTCCCATCTAAGTTCTGTATGAGTTTTACTTCCGTAAAATGGAGATGAGAATTATGTCTAGAGTAAGAGGATATTAGGAGGATAAAATACAAAAATGTAACTAATCTTCAAGAACTCTGAAGAATTGAAAGTTATGAAGCAGACAGTAGGCATTTGGTGCAGAGGTTAAGACACAGCTGGGACCCCTGCAGTCTATACTGGAGCACCCAACTCCTAACATCAACCTGCTAAACGAAGGCAGATCCCGGGAGGTAACAATGATACCTCAAGTAACGGGGTTCGTGTTACCCATGTGGGAGACCTGGATTGAGCTCCCAGGTCCAGGCTTCAGCCTAGGCCAGACTTGGTCATTAGGTGCATTTGGGAGGGAACCAGAGATTAAGAGCAAGTGCAGGCACTCTCCCTGCCTTTCTAATAAATAAACAAAAATCTAAAAAAATAAAAATTCTGAAGCTACACTCATGGTTTCTATTCAAAGACGAACAATAAAAATCCCAGTGAGCGAAAGAGGCCAATTTTCCCATGAAAGGTTTTCTCTCCAAAGAAAAACAATTCTCAAGCTTAAGAATACAACTTTTTCAAAAAGTTCATTAGAAAATGGCTAAATTCCTTCTTAAAAAATGCATGTTCCATGAATTTCTTGAAGATCCACAATGTACAGATTTCACAAAGTATTTTGCACCAAAATAAACGTATCTTTTAATTCCATTTCCACAAGCTTTTTAAAGTTCTGTTGTACAGTCTTTTTTTTTCTATATTTTATTTATTTATTTGAGAGGCAGAGCTACAGAAAGGAGGAGGGAGAGACAGAGAGAAAGATTTTCCACCTGCTAGTTCACTTTCCAAATGGCCACAATGGTGGAACTGGGCCGAAGCCAGGAGCCAGACCCTCCTCTGAGTCTCCCATATGGGTACAGGGGCCCAAGCACTCAACCATCTTCCCCTGCTTTCCCAGGCCAAAAGCAGAGAGCTGGATGGGAAGAGCAGCAGCTGGGACAGGAACTGGTACCCATATGGAATGCTAGTGCTACAGGCAGAGGCTTAGCCCACTACCCCCCAGAGCTGGCCCCCACTGTATAGTGTTTACATGCAGATACAGTCCTTAACTATTTTCATTCTAAATAAAGGAAGGAAATTAGCTAGAATGCTTCTTTTTCTTAATTGGCTCTGGTACAAAAAATTGGCTTATGTTGCTTTAAAGACTAATTCATTTCAGCCTAAGGTTGTTGATCTCACAGGTTGAACTGGCCTTTTAAGAACAGGGAAGAGGAGTGAGTTGCGGCATGGCAGGTTAGGCCATCTCCTGCTTCTCTGGAAGCTGGTGTCAGAGCGCAAGTTCAAGTCTCTGCTACTCTGCTTCCCTTCAGCCTCTACTTGGATAAACAGGAAGACAGCAGAGGAGGGCCCATTAGGATAATATTCCTGGCTTCAGCATGTCCAGAACCAAGCTGTTACAGCCTTTTGGGGATGAAAGATCTGTCTCCCCCTCACCCCTTCTTGCTCAGTAGCTCTTTGAGTGAATAAATCTTTAAAGGAAGGAAGGAAGGAAGAAAAAAACAAAAGAATTCAATGATACTATCTGACACCAAGTCATAAGAATAAATTTTTCATTAGGCAACTTCTAGTCTATCAGCGGCAAAGAAAGTTTGCAGGGAAATTCCTAAAACGTCCAGCCTGTACCCAAACCACTTGAATGATATTTCCTACAGTGCATATAAGTGTTTAACCATGAAAATCAAGTCAAAGAGTACTTATATGTATTTTTTAAAACGTTTCCTACATTCAAGCATTTCTGTAGCCAAGGACAAATAACAAGACGACTTTGGGGGCACAAAGTCACCACTCAGGTATCAGTCAGAAGCCTCAGCTCCTTCCTCTGCATCACTAACCTTCTGCAGCTGCCGGCGTCTCTCCTCTCTCCTCAGAGGCAGGGGCTGCTCCAGCATCAAGGACCACTTTGGATTTTACAGCTTCCTCTTCAGATTTCTTCTGAGATTCTTTTTGTTTGCTTTGATCTTTTTTACCTGATTCTAACTCTTCTTTCTCTTTCAGCTTCCGCAGTTTCGCTTTCTCTTCATCACGTTTTTTCCTCTCACGCTCTTTCTTCTCTGCCTTCTTTTGAGCCACTGTCTTAATTTTGAAGGAGGAATCGTCGTCTTCATTCCCACTCTCTGTATTAGGACCCGGCTTGTTCTTTTGGTTTTTCTTCTGTCCTTTTCTAGACTGCAAGAATTCATCTGATTCATCGGCACTTTCACCTGAAGAATTCACCCTGGGACGCTGCTTAATCCTTTTACTGTTATCCTCATCCTCTTCTGACCCATCCCACTTCTTATTTGACTTTTGAGCTTTCCCTTTAGGTTTTTTGGAAAGTTTATTAAAATCATCATCATCATCACTCCCAGAGTACATTTCCACTTTTGCTTTTGCAGTCTTTTTAGATTTTGAATCTTTATCTTCTGATCCTTCACTATCATTATCATCAAAACTTTGTTTTTTGCCCTTCTGTCCTTTCTTTTTTTTATCTTGTTTTGAAGTGGACTCATCTTCATTGTTTTCTGTTGGCTAAAAAACGTCCACTATTAGAACATTAACAACTGGATTTCATTCCTTAAAAATAACTGAAGGGCAGGTATTTAGGCTAGGGATTAAGACACCAGTTAAGATGTCCACATGCCACATTGAAGTACATGGGTTCAATTTCCATGTCTACCTCCCAACTCCAGCGTCCTGCTAACACAACCCTAGAAGGCAGACATGATGGCTCAAGTAACTGGCTTCCTGCCACCTATATGGGAGACCTGGTGTGAGTTCCCAGTTCCCGGAGTCACCCCTACCAGCAATTCAGAGTATCTGGGGAGTGAACCAGTGGATAGGAAGGTGTGTGCTGTCTGCCTCTCAAATAAATAATTTTAAAAATAATAACAATTGAGGCCCCTCAGTCATGTGCTTCATTAAAAACATCTTAAACATTGAAAACATCTAAACATTTTAAAAACATCTCAAAAAATTTTATAATAAGGATTTTTAAATAAGAACAGAAAACTCATCCAAGCACCAGTGGCTACCATAAGCCTTGAAAGCATTTCATATTCAAGGCATTGTACACTTCAGAATTCAGGTTCTATGAAACACTGATGAGTCTATTTACTAATTTCTTCAAAGGACATATGAAGCATAACAGAAGAATGGAAAACTTATCTATCACTTTCCCATTATTTTGAGGCTTATCCAAATTCAACAGGTGAAACAGAATACACAGAATTAGAGATGAAGATGAGAGATGTTTTCCAGATATACCAATTTTATGAACAGGCAACATACCATGGGATACCTTTAGATTCCTGTACACAGCATCTTTATTATCTGTGAAAGGTTTAAAATACACTATTTTTTCTAATCTGGCATCAGATTTTATACAGACTTTGAACTAACATGTGTACATTGCTCAAAAGTGTCTAAATACAGCTCTTCAGACCAGTTCCCAGAAGCATGAATAGATTATCAAATATGAATGTGGAACAACAATCTGTCTTTCACCTTCACTGCAGCAGTTTCTCTGTCAGCTTTGATGCCTTGAGCTTCCAAGGATAATTCTTCCAGTTCTTTCAGGATATCATCTTCACTAGAAAAGGATTAAAATATATTTTGAACCACTATAATAGTTGACTAGGTGAATCCAGTGCCAAAACTAATAAAAGTCAGATATATTAAAACACACTTACTCAAAGTCCTGCTTTTTCTTCTCCTTTTTCTTTTTCCCCTTTGACTTCTGAGGTTCCTGGTCCTTGGCAGCACCAGCCCCTTCTATTTCTGCAGCCAAGGCATCAAGATCAATGTCATCCTTGGCACTTAAATGAAAACAAAGACCCATATTACTCAAGAATAAAATAATCTACCACATACAGTTACACAGAAATTTTTAACATTTTAACCCTTTCCATGCATTAGCAGCACACTGTGTATCTGACTGGAATTATTGATAAAATGTAAAAGATAAAACAAGTTTTATTTTTATTTATTTGGTTTTTTTTTTTTGACAGGCAGAGTTAGACAGTGAGAGAGAGAGACCTAGAGAAAGGTCTTCCTTTTTCCGTTGGTTCACCCCCCAAGTGGCCGCTTTGGCAGGTGCATTGCGGCCGGTGCGCTGTGCCAATCCGAAGCCAGGAGCCAGGTGCTTCCTCCTGGTCTCCCATGCAGGTGCAGGACCCAAGCACTTGGGCCATCCTCCACTGCCTTCCCGGGCCACAGCAGAGAGCTGGACTGGAAGAGGAGAAACCGGGATAGAATCTGGCGCCCTGACCGGGACTAGAACCTGGGGTACCGGCGCCGCAGGTGGAGGATTAGCCTGGTGAGCCGCGGCACCAGCTAACACAAGTTTTATTTCTTCTATATCAATAAGACACCTAAATATTAGACCCTTGTCCACTGTTTTACTTCTAACTACAGAAACTGTACAGTGAGAAAGAACTTCAGAGAACACCTACTGTATGATCTCATTTTACCAATGAAAAGACTAAATGCCTTGGGAAAAGTTTGACTATGCAGTCAAGTCTGAATAGGAATAGTTCACTGAATAAAACTCCTAAAACCAAAAAACTCAGAATCAAATGTGCTCTTAATCTTTCACATTTCTGCTTTAAATTTGATTCTATTCTAAAATGCCCTCCTCTGCCCTAATATTACTTGAGGGTAAACAAAGCTATTTCCAGTCAAAACCAATAGACAACAAAGGTCAGTCTGAGCTACACAATGAATCAAGGGCACAATAAGAAAACAAAGACCTCATGTAAATGGCTCCACAGACGCTGACTTGTAAAGCTGCTTTACTTCAGTAAAGAGAGTTCCTAATGAGATAGAAGTAACTTCTAACTACGTAATTCAAAAATTATAAAACAAGACATTGAGGATAGAGGATTTATCCTCCAGGAGCTTAGCAGGGGAGATAAACAGCAAACCAGTAAACCAGGAACTGCAAAATGCTAAGCAGCACAAAGTGAAACAATTCAATGCTTTTATAAATAGCTGGCCAAAACTGACAAATTCCCTTTTACCTATACTTTCGACAGTTTAACACGGAATGGCTGTAGAATACCAAATGGGAAAGTCAGAGGGTTCTTAGCAGAAGAGATACCTAGAGCCAAGGACTAAAGGAAGAGCAGAAGTTACAGAGGCAAAGGGAAGGTTGCTTATCAGACAAAGCAAGTACAAAAACCTAAAGGCAACAAAACACAGTTTGATTTCTAAGCCACGTAAGAAGTTCTTGTGCAGTATGGGTATGTTCATCTTACAAGCTGTAGGCAATCAGGAAGCAAAGGGAATGTTTTTAGTACTTCCAGATAATTGTGTGCCGCATTTGAGTATTTTTTTTAAGATTTATTTATTTGAAAGGCAGAGTTACAAAGACAGGCGAGGCAAGCCAGATCATCCATCCGATGGTTCACTCCCCAATTTGCCTCAAGGGCTGCAGCTGAGCCAATCAGAAGCCAGGAGCCTCTTCTGGGTCCCTTGCAGGTGCAGGGACCTGCTTTCCCAGGCCATAGCAGAGAGCTGGACTGGAAGTGAAGCAGCTAGGGCTCAAACCAGTGCCCGTATGAGATGCCGATGCTTCAGATCAGGGCGTTAACCCGCTGCGCCACAGTGCCGGCTCAGTATTTTTTTTTTGACAGGCAGAGTGGACAGTGAGAGAGACTGAGAGAAAGGCTTCCTTTTCTGTTGGTTTGCCCTCCAATGGCTGCTGTGGCTGACGCACCATGCTGATCCAAAGCCAGGAGCCAGGTGTTTATCCTGGTCTCCCATGTGGGTGCAGGGCCCAAGCACTTGGGCCATCCTTCTCTGCACTCCCGGGCCACAGCAGAGAGCTGGCTGGAAGAGGAGCAACCGGGACAGGATCTGGCGCCCTGACCAGGACTAGAACCCAGGGTGCCAGCACCACAGGTGGAGGATTAGCCTAATGAGCCGTGGCGCTGTCCCTCTGAGTATTCTTTTTAAACAGAGTTTGCCCAGGAACACTAGACAAGACATGGGATTTGAAACCAATAATTCTGATTACATAGCCAGAACTCCTAATACTGTTAATATACTCAAATTTCAAATTTGAGGCTACCTATTGTATGAGTAGCAAGACTGAATCCTGGCCGGCGCCGTGGCTCATTAGGCTAATCCTCCGCCTGTGGCGCCGGTACACCAGGTTCTAGTCCTGGTCAGGGCGCCGGATTCTGTCTCGGTTGTCCCTCTTCCAGGCCAGCTCTCTGCTGTGGCCAGGGAGTGCAGTGGAGGATGGCCCAAGTGCTTGGGCCCTGCACCCGCATGGGAGACCAGGAGAAGCACCTGGCTCCTGCTTTCGAATCAGCGCGGTGCGCCGGCCACAGTGGCCATTGGAAGGTGAACTAATGGCAAAGGAGGACCTTTCTCTCTGTCTCTCTCTCCACTCTGCCTGTCAAAGGAAAAAAAAAAAAAAAAGACTGAATCCTGCTTAGTCAGGAAGCAGGGAGACTAGGTAGGGATTTACATTTTAACCAGAAGCTGCTCTGCCTTTAGGCTGCTCCACAGGGTCCAGATGCTGCTGCACTACTGCTTCTCCAGTGCTGGAACATATCCTAAGCCATCCTCTGCTGAAGGTTCTCGCGTTCAACTACTTTCAGTTCTGCAATTATTGAAGGGATATTATGGTGAACCTGAGGGGTGAATGCTCTTTTCTAATCCAAGTATCTTTACTGCATCTTTTCCACTTTTTATTCTGTTAACAATATGTACTTTATGAGGGCACTGTGGATCCTCACTATGTTTTTCATGATCTTTGGGTGAAGGCTGAAACACCTTAAGTGGAATTTTTCCTTTTTCAAGTATGTCATGAATCCAATTTATACAAATGACAAATCCCAAGTTCTGTCACAATCTGCAGTGTAGCTTCCGGTTTTTCAACTACTTTAGTTCAAAACCCTCGCACTAACTGTGGTAACTGTTTTCTTCAGAGGAAGCACCCAAAGAATGTTCACACTGAACTTTCTGGGCAACTGATTTTTCACAAAGTTAACAAAAATAACAATATAGGAAGGACAGGAGCAGGCACTGAGGCCAAGCAAGTTAAACCACCCACTGAGATGCCTGCATCCCATACCGGCGTACTGACTCAAGTCCAAGCTACTCCACTTCCAATGTACCTCCCTGCTAAGGTCAAGAAGCTGTGGAAGCAGTGGATGATGGCTCAAGTACTTGAGTCCCAGCCCACACGGAAGTCATGGACGAAGCTCCTGCCTCCTGGCTTCAGCCTGCCCCACCACCTCTAGCTGTTGTGGCTATAGGGGAGCGCACTAACAGATGGAAGGGAGCACTCCTGCATGTGCTCTCTCTCAAACAAATCTTTGGTTTTTAAATGTGGGATGGATAGTCTTTTCAACAAATGGGCAAATGGGCCTCCAAACAAAAAATGAGCATGAACCTCCTTCCTTTTAT
This sequence comes from Sylvilagus floridanus, assembly GCA_949820135.1. NCBI lineage: Eukaryota > Metazoa > Chordata > Mammalia > Lagomorpha > Leporidae > Sylvilagus > Sylvilagus floridanus. Next base: position 74,857,702 of record OX463245.1, on the reverse strand, counting down.
TAAGAATGAATTCAAGGGGCAGGCGTTTAGTGCACTGTCAACATCTGAGTTATTCTGTAGCACAATTTTGCAAGATACAACCTTTGGGGAAAACTAGGTAAAGGGTATACAGATCTCTTTGTATTATTTTCCACAAATGTACATATAATTATCTTCAGATAAAAAGTAAGCCAAAGACTGAGAAAACATTGGCAATATACTGATGAAGGATTCATATGTAAAATATAAAGAATTCCTACAAGCCTAAATCAAAAAACACAAAATTTTAAATGGAAAAATTTGAATATACACATTACCAATGACATCCAAGAATGGTAAAGAAACACATGACAAAATAGTAGGCACCCTTGACCAATAAGGATACATAAATATACAACCACAACTAGATTTCACCATGCAGCCATTAGAATGACTCAAATTAAGGACTAATTTCAAAGTGTTGATAGATGATGTGAAGCTACTGGAAAAATCACACATCCCTTCAAGGAAATATAAAAACAGCACAGCCACTTTGGAAAACAGTTTGGCAGCTTCTCAAAGTTAAGCCACCACTAGAAGACCCAGCAATCCCACTCCTACGGATTTACCTAAGAGAATGAAAATGGATGTTCACACAGAGACTTGTTCTCGAATGTTCAAAGCAGTTTTTATTCATAATCATCAAAAGCTGGAAACAACCCTAATTTTCATCTACCAGATGGCTTATAAACAAACCATTATTTACTTATATAATGGAATACTACTCAGTGATAAAAGGGAAAAACTAGTTACATGCCCTAAAAATGGATGAATCTGTCATTGTACCATGGGAAACCCAGTCAGCCAACAGACTATATATTCTACATTCTATCCATAGGAATTTCTAGAACAGACCAAAGTAAAGTGACTAACCAGTCAAAAGCCAGTTTAAGGAGAAAATATTGCCTATAAAAGGTAATGAGAACTTTCTGAGGTACAGAAAAACTGTGTATCATGCTTGTGGATAAAGATGTGCTACTGCATACATTTAACTGATCTCAAATACGAAATGTGAATTTTATGTCAGTCATGCCTCAAAAAGACAAAAAAAGTGTTAAATTTCAATTTCTAGAAATTGTATTCAAATAGTTAATGGAGCAAGTGTTTTGCTGAGTGGTTAAGATGCCGGCATTCCTGAGGGCCCGGCATTGTGCCATAGCAGGTAAAAGCCACTGTCTTTAACAAGGGCACCCCATATGGTTGCTGGTTCATGTCCTGGCTGTTCCACTTATAACCCAGCTCCCTGCTAATGGTCTGGGAAAAGCAGCAGAAGACGGCCCAAGTGTTTGGGCCCCTGCCACCCATGTGAGAGACCTGGATGAAGCTCTTGGTTTCACTGGCTTAGTGCTACCTGTTGCAGCTAGGACACAGTCTAGTCCTAGCTATTCTGAGCATTTGGGGAGTGCACTAACACTTCTCGTCTTTACCTGACTTGTCACTTTACTGTTCAAATACATACTTTTTAAAAGGGAATGTGAAGCCATATGCTATTACATAGTACAATGTAATGCAAGAGATAAGTACTACCAGCAGATGAAAGATGGATCTCTTTGTAACTGTGCTTTTCAAAAAATAAACAAATTTTTAAATTAAAAAAATTATGCTGGCATCTAATATCAGAATGGCTAGGTCTGATAACCACCTCTTGATGACTCCAGGTTCCTGCTAATGCAGACATGGGAAGCAGAGGCTCAAACAACTAGGTTTCTGCCATTCATGTGGGAGATATTCTATAGAGTAAGTTCCGAGCTCTGTTTCATCCTGGCTGAGCCTTAGCCATGGTGGACATCTGGGAAATGAATGAGCAGATGGAAGCTGTCTCTGCCACTCTGCCTCTCAAATAGGAAAAAAAACAGAACAGTTTAGAAATAAGTTACAGGGGCTGGCACCACGGCTCAATAGGCTAATCCTCCGCCTGTGGCACCAGCACACCGGGTTCTAGTCCCGGTCGGGGCGCCAGATTCTGTCCCAGTTGTGCTGGCCACAGCGGCCATTGAGGGGTGAACCAACGGAAAAGGAAGACCTTTCTTTCTCTCTCTCTCTCTCTCTCTCTCTCTCTCTCTCACTGTCCACTCTGCCTGTCAAAAAAAAAAGTAAGTTACAGGGATGGTCATTTGGTCTAGCGGTTAATACACTAGTGTCTTATATAGGAGTACCTGGGTTTGATACCTAGGGCTCTAGTTCCTAACTCCATTCTCCTGCCAATGCAGACCCTGGGAGGCAGATGATGGCTCAGGTAGCTGGATCCCTGCCACCTACACAGAACTGGATTGAATTCCTGGCTACCACCTTTGGCCCAGTCTAGTCCTAGCTATTCTGAGCATTTGGGGAGTGCATTAACACTTCTCGTCTTTACCTGACTTGTCACTTTACTGTTCAAATACATACTTTTTAAAAGGGAATGTGAAGCCATATGCTATTACATAGTACAATGTAATGCAAGAGTAAGTACTACATCGCCTACCACAAAATTAAACCTAATCCCTTATTTTCTTTTTTTTTTTTTTTTTACAGGCAGAGTGGACAGTGAGAGAGAGAGACAGAGAGAAAGGTCTTCCTTTTGCCGTTGGTTCACCCTCCAATGGCCGCCGCGGTCGGCGCGCTGCGGCCGGCGCACCGCGCTCGTCAGATGGCAGGAGCCAGGAGCCAGGTGCTTTTCCTGGTCTCCCCATGGGGTGCAGGGCCCAAGCACCTGGGCCATCCTCCACTGCACTCCCAGGCCACAGCAGAGGGCTGGCCTGGAAGAGGGGCAACCGGGACAGAATCCGGCGCCCCGACCGGGACTAGAACCCGGTGTGCCGGCGCCGCAAGGCGGAGGATTAGCCTGTTGAGCCACGGCGCCGGCCCCCTAATCCCTTATTTTCTAAATATCTGATAAAGTGACAAAAAGAATAAAAGTGTAAGCATCATCTTATAGACCCAAAATACATAATCTAAGTTCCTATGTGTTACAGATGTTAGAATATCTGACAGTAAATTAAGTCTAGCACAGCTTTTACAAACTGGAGTATGCTCAACAAAAGTGGGGGGAAGGACAGGTAGGAACACAGGGTTGTAGATTTTAGGAGCCTGTAAATCCTCCCTAAGTAACTTTTAATTTATCCACTTTTATTTTTAATTTGGAAATAGATTTAAAACAAATCTGTACCACATGGATCTGTCACAGAACATCAATCCAACCTTTCATTTACAAATCTCCACTAGGTTGTCTCAGGTTGACTAAAACAAACAAAAAAAATCAGGTACAGACTTAACACATAAACTAAGTCTTCTTTTCAAGATGATATAATATAAAGTTCAAAATCACCAGTTCAGGGGCCGGCGCTGTGGCGCAGCAGGTTAACACCCTGGCCTGAAGCGCCGGCATCCCATATGGGTGCTGGTTCAAGACCAATTGCTGCACTTCCCATCCAGCTCTCTGCTATGGCCTGGGAAAGCAGTGGAGGATGGCCCAAGTTCTTGGGCTCCTGCACCAGCGTGAGAGACCCGGAGGAAGCTCCTGGCTTTGGATAGGTGCAGCTCTGGCCATTGTGGCCAACTGGAGAGTGAACCATCGGATGGAGGACCTCTCTGCCTCTCCTTGCTCGCTCTGTATCTCTTACAAATAAATAAATCTTTTAAAAAAAAATCACCAGTTCAGATTTTAAAAAGTGAATGAAAAATCCAATTTTATGGGGCCAGTGAAATGGTATAGTGGGTAAAACAGCCATCTGTATTGCCAGCACCCCATATGGGCGCCGGTTCAAAACCCAGCTGCTCCACTTCCCATCCAGCTCTCTGCTTTTTGGCCTGGGAAAGCAGTGGAGGACGGACCAAGTCCTTGGGTACCTGTACCCGCGTGGGAGACCCGGGGGAAACTCCTGGCTCCGATCCAGCTGTTGCAGCCATCTGGAGAGTGAACCAACAGACCTCTCTCTTTCTCTGCCTCTACCTCTCTCTAGCACTGCCTAATAAATAAATGTTTTTAAAAAATTTTAGCTATACCAGTAAGCTGAACTCAAATGAAGTCATTTATAGAAGTCAATACACCCACAGAGGAAATAGTCATTTAAAAATTACTACTCAGAGTTGCAGAACAAGTAGCATCCCTATCATCTTGTCAAAAAAAAAAAAATGTAAAATTTAGGGCAGGCATTTGGCACAGCAGTTTTTAAACTCTCCTCCTGTATTGGAGTACCTGGATTCGAATACCAGTTCCACTTCCAAATCCCAGTTTCCTTGGGACACATGCAGGAGATGGCTCAAGTACCTGGATCCCTGCCACGCATCTGGGAGATCAGAACTAAGTTCCAGCCTCCCAGCTTTGGACTGACACAGTCCTGTGCGCCCTGGGCACTTGAGGAATGAACCAGCAGAGAGATGTCTCCCTCTACCTTTGAAATATATGTGGGAATTTTTGTTTTTAAGTCAGTAAGCATAGATGAGGTTAGAGAGAAACTGGAACCCTACACAGTTGTTTGTATAGGGAGCAGCTACTTTGGCAGTTCCTGAAAAAAGTTAAACTGTTCGGCAGTTCCTGAGCACAAGTAAGTTATCCTAGGATGCAGCAATTTCACTCCTAGGAATAGGTATAGCAAACAGAACTTTAAAGTTTGCATTCACACAAAAACTTGTACAGTGATTTTTATGGTTCTATTTACAATAGCCAAAAAGTGTTTAATAACTCATTGCCCACCCCATCAACTGATGAATGGACAATATTTTCATAAAACAGAATCTTAGAGCATGTAGTTCTAGACTTAGAAGAAATTCCACTATAACATCATTAGTCACATCTCACCAAAGCTCAGTACCAGAAACTAATGACTTATATTTACATTAAAATAGTAAGTCAATTGTAGTATTTAGGGACTGTTTCACACAGTTTCTAGCTTTAAGTTTCAGAAACAGAAAAATCAAGCAAATTTTTTACATCACAACATAAGAGATACTTTTATCATCAAAGAGAGGTTCAAAAACTAGTGATTCTAAAAGCTGCCACCTGGATGAAAAGGGATTCCTCTGTAGAAAAAACATGTAGTTGAAGTTTCATTTCCATGTCTGAAACGGGAAGAAATGAAACACTAAGTCATTACTGCTTTCACTTTAAACAGACAAGCTCAGAGACAGTGGTTATAAAGTTAAGGTTAAGGGACACATTCTTTAAATAACTTTCAGCACCTACAGACAATGGCTGCCATGTTTCTTTTTTCTTCCCTTCTTTGTTAAGATCCTAAAAATCTTTAACAGTTACTTTACCAGTGAAGAGTCTATGTAGATATTAATTTTTCTTTGGGAAGTCTGTATTTTGGAGTATCAGGATTTCTTAAACCAGCAAGAATAGCAAGGACAAAAAAAAGTCATGCCTGCAGTCACACTTGATTCTTGAGAGGCTCTAAGCCTCAAAGCGCTGTACTGTGCTAAAACGCAGTAAAGCTCCTACGTACCTTTCCCTCCTTCCCAGATTCTCAAAACAGCAAGGCTACTGGTTCCTCATTTAGTATTTTTATTATCAAAATTATGTAACTATTGTGGCAAACGGCAGGGCAAATAGTGCACTGCGTATTTTATAAAATAGCTTCTCAATAGTGCATTTTCCTCTCAAAGCACAAGAAAGGGAGGGAAAGTCACCTATGTATCACTAATCAAGACATCTGGATTCTGCTGTAATGTCTTTCTCCCTGCTTTCCCTCATTATTTAGTTATCCATTATCATAAACTGTATCACAATTAAGTCCTCACCCTTAGACAACTACTTTTAATAATTCACTAAGCTGAGTCAGACACAAGATAAATATCATAGAAAAAAGCTTTCATATTTATCAAACACAAAGAATTAAATAGTTACATTAACAGAATCAAAACTCATAACATCTAGGAATAAGCCTAACAAAAAACACCTTAGGGCTGGTCCTGTAATACAATGGGTTAAGCTGCCACCTGCAACACCAGCTTCCTATATGGGTGCTGGTTTGAGTCCTGGATGTTCCACTTCCAATTCAGCTTCCCACTAATGTGTCTAGGAAAACAGCAAAAGATAGCCCAAGTGCCTGGGCCTTGAACTCTGCACCTGGAAGAAATTCCTGGCTCCTCACTTTGGCCTGGCCCAGCCCTGGCCGTTGCTGCCATTTGGGGAGCCAATTGGCAGATGGAAGATTTCTTTCTTTGTCTTTCCCTCTAACTCTGCCTTTTAAATAAGTAAATAAATATTTTAAAAATATACCCTAGAGATACAAATGAAGAAAATAATCTTACAGATATACAATTACACAAATTAAGAAGCATATCATGTTATCTTTTCACTATTTTTAACACCTAGAATAGCAGCTCACATTTAAGCACTCAGACAGTAAATATGTTTCTTGAATGGAATGACTCAATACCATAAACATATCTAGTGCCCCAAATTATCTAAATAATGTATTCCCAGTTAAAATCAATTGCAACAGAGTTTTAAAACTTATTTGAAACACAGACACATGGCCCTCTCATCTACTGATTTATTCCCCAAATGCCCATGACAGCTGAGACTGGGTCAGGTTGAAGCCAGGAGCCAGAACGCCATCTGAGTCTTCCATGTAGGTGGCAAGGACCCAACTACTGGAGCCATTGTTTGCTGCCGCTCACGGTATGCACTAGCAGGAAGGTGGACTTGGGAGCCAAGCCTGGAATCAAACCCAGGCACTCAGATGATAGGATGTGGAATCCCGAGCTTTGTCTTAACTGCTGCACCAAATGCCCACCTCACAAAAGAGTCCAGTATGCACCTGCTGGTAAGTTTGCATACTCAAAGAAAAAAATCCCAAGGCCATTACCATGCCCTCTAACATCTCAGTTGTTTCTAGTGATTCACAAGGATTCTAAGCATCAAACATTAATGATGTTCAAGCAGCTTGGAAAAATTCTCACAAATGCTTAAATCTCATTTAGAAATTCCTAAACCAGCAGCTCAACTTTGTCCCCAAGACCTCTTTAGGGGGTGTAAACTAATTGAAGGGAATCAAAACTATTTTCAAAATAGTACCAAAAGGATGTTAGTCTTTTTCATTCTCTTTTTCCCACAACTGTACAGGGAATTTTTCAGAGACCACATGAAGTGTGATAATACAAAGGCACAGCCAAAAGGAGACTCTTACTTTCTTCTATCAAGTCAGACAATAATTTCACAAAATGTTTAACAATCATTCCTCACAATTTTTGAAAACTTATTTAACAAAAGCGATTTTTAATGAAGAAATACTTTTGTTTTAATTTGTAATATGGCAAACATCCACGAATAAAATCTTTTGCGATCCTAGCTATGCAAAGGAGTCCAGAGACCAAAAAGTTTGAGAACTGCTATTCTAATAAAAGCAATGACACTCACTTTCTCACTCACTACCTTACCTTATAACTGTAAGACTGGAATAAACTTAGAAGGATAAACAAAGCACAACAGGAAGTAACATCAGAAGTGGCCACCATCAGCATGCAAGGTCTCTAACCTACAAAGGTCTCTAACCCGCTTTCTTATTCTTCTATGGCAAACCAGGACTTCTTCCCCTAGCAATTTCCTAATGAGTCAGTTTAGGAACAAGCTAAACTCTCAGATTATCCATCTTTTTCCATATTTTTTTTAATCTAATATATGTAGATAAGTTTTAAATTAATTCAAATATATGCAAGTGAGAAATTAATTCCTTTGTTGAACCTAGATTATATGAACTACAGGATGAGTCTCCTTTTCCAACAGGCATGAGACCCAGGAGTATTTTTAGTTTTTTTGGACTCTGAAATATTTGCATAAACAAACTGACATCTCCTGGGCATAGGACTCCAGTCTAAATACGAAGTCCATTTGTGTTTCATATATACTTTATACACACACCTGAAAACTTTATACAACATTTTAAATAACTTTGCGCATTAAACCAAGTTTCACAGTGTGGAATTTTCCACTGTGGCATTTGTCAGCGTCAAACATCTTTGGATTTTGGCGCATGCAGCCTTGTACTGCACCATGGACGGTTCCCTCTCTGGGTAGCTCTGCAGAGCCAGCTACACTCACAACCTACAGGACAGGTTCCATAAGTGGATCACAGCACTTTCTATCGCAGGGACCCTGCTACCATGATCACACTCGACTGTCCTCATCTAAAGGTTGAGCAGCTGCCTCAAACAACCAGAACTTCCACAGAAGGAAGGGGTTTTGTCATTAATAACCAGAATATTATCTGTGGTGAAAAGCAAATAGTGGAGTCATACTGCCCAGAGCAATGACGTGCTGAATGGCTACTAAATGATATCCTCACCTCCATAACCGACTGCAGGACTACTGAAATAACCTTCTTCTCTTTCTCTACATTGGGGGAAAATGAGGAGAGAAGGGGAAGATGGTAGTGCGGAGGAGTGATTTGCATAAATCCTAGTTATTAAGGTAACATAACAGTCCTCAAAACCTAAAAATCTAACTGCCCCATTTAGTTAACACTTTTTTTAAAATTTTTTAATTTTTTTTTTACAGGCAGAGTGGACAGTGAGAGAAAGAGACAGAGAGAAAGGTCTTCCTTTGCCATTGGTTCACCCTCCAATGGCCGCGGCAGGGGCCAGGTGCTTCTCCTGGTCTCCCAAGCGGGTGCAGGGCCCAAGCATTTGGGCCATCCTCCACTGCCCTCCCGGGCCACAGCAGAGAGCTGGCCTGGAAGAGGGGCAACCGGGACAGAATCCGGAGCCCCGACAGGGACTAGAACCTGCCTTAAGGCAGAGGATTAGCCTATTGAGCCGCGGCACCAGCCAAGGTAACACTTGGGATCCTTTTAAAAGAGAAAAAAAGGGCTGGTGCTGAGGTGCAGCAGGTTAACACCCTGGCTTGCAGTGCCACATCCCAGATGGGTGCCGGTTCAAGTCTTGGTTGTTCCACCTCCAATCCAGCTCTCTGCTATGGCCTGGGAAAGCAGTGGAGGATGGCACAAGTCCTTGGGCCCCTGTACCCACGTTGGAGACCAGGAAGAAGCTCCTGGCTTCAAATCGGCGCAGCTCTGGCCATTGCAGTCATTTGGGGAGTGAACCAACAGATGGAAGACCTCCCTCCCTCCCTCTCTCTGGCTCTACCTCTCTGTAACTCTGCCTTTCAAATAAATAAAGTAAGTCTTTAAAAAAGAAAAAGAGAAATACCAGAATGAAGAACTAGAGACTAATGGTAAGAAAGAACAAAGTCGGTCTTGATCCTTTCCTCTCTGCACACACCAGCAGAACATTCACTGTACTGTGTAAAGGGAGAGTAGGATATCACCGGAACACCCAAGGTATCATCAGGCAAACTAAGGACAGGGAGGCTTTGAAAAGGAATTGAAGCACTGCCTTAAACTGCTTCACCTGAATCCTATCCTTTGTCTCAAGAGTTTCCCCAATTAAAAGAAAAACTCGCTAAACACCTTATCAATATCTCACTGTCAGAGTAACAGAAGCTGCAATAGAATCTGATCTTTAAACAAAGATCTAGAATGAAAAAAATGTAGACAAGAATACTACATCGCAGTCACTGATGCAACAGAACATGTTATAGGAATAAAATTAGATGAAATAAAACTAGAAATCAACATCGAGTGGCTAACAAGCTAAAATAAGGAATAATTCCACGTAAGGGTTAAGAACAGTCAACTATTTTAAGTTCTTTCCAAAAATTTAAAAGCCTCATCTTGGTAACTAACAAGCAAGAGTTCACTGCTCACCTAGCTCTGCCCAGCCACATGTTCAGCTTAGGAGAGCCTGGAAGAGGAGGGGAGGCAGGATGACAGCAAAATCTTTAAAGCGGGGATCTTTCTACAGGAGAATTCAGAACATCTTTCTCATTTTGTCTAATAACAGTAATCCTCAAACAGGACCTTCTCCCCCCAGATTTTCTACCCAGGCTCGATTTGGGTTCCTATGATATATATGTGAAATAATCTTGAAGAAAGACTACTGACAAACACGATGGGGAAAAAACACACTCACAAAGCCGGAGAACTTCCCTTTCCTCACCTTTAATAACTCCTGCGGAACCAAAGCAAAAGAGCCAAGCAGTTCTGGCCAACGGGGCACAACTTCGGAATTTCTTAGGTACAATTTGAAACTCAAGGAAAGAAGTCCATGAAGCATTTTTTAAAATATATATATAAATGTCATATTGATATGTGAGAAGATAAATGCGTGTTTTTAAATTACACTGCAACTGCTTTCCCTTCAGCATGAGCCAAAAAATAAAAAGACCACAGACTGGTTTCAGGAAGTGAAAAACCCAATAGCACTGCTCCTACACTACCCAACCAATCATTTAACAAGCTCTGGTGTTTGCAATTTGAACTTCACACCATCCAGGGAAATCTTTATGAATCAATAAGACATTCAATTTTCTCTAAAAATACACAGACAAAAATAAGTATCTGCCCTCCTGTTGGCTTTTTCCTTTGTAAAAGAGTCTGGACCGTCAAACTGGAAATATAACATATGCATGTATTTTTCAATCTAAAGAATACACTTGTACAACTGTGACCCAAAGAAACCAATCTGGAAAACAAATTTTAATAAGTCAATCAGGGAAACTGGAAAACTGAATGTCTGATAACATTTAAGAAATCACTATCGATGTTCTTTAGGTCTGATGGTGACATACAGTTGTGTTTTATATGTCTGTGCTTTTCTTTTTCATGAGTTTCTCTATCAGATACACCTGATAAGAGCTACCCAGAAAGGCTACTCAGATCTGCTCTGAAATATCCAGCAAGTGGAACAAGCAGAATTCGCGGGCGGTGTTAACAATGCCACAATTAATTCATGAACTTTCATTATATCTATTCTGGTGTTTGTATACAGCTAAAATTTTTCTGATTTATTTAAAAAAAAAAAAAAAGTATCCCATGCAACAGAAAAGAATCCAAAGTACAGAAATGTGTGTCCACTAAACCTCTCAGAATTAAGTTCATCTCTTTGAATAAACGTTCAAATCAATTAACTTCCTCCGATACACCTGAAACTGAAACAGAGGGCGCTCCTGTCAACCACGTAAGTGCTAGGTGAGCAAACAATCCAGGATTCCCATTTTACTTAGGAACTCGATTTTAACCTCAAGACCTCTTACTGTGGGTCCGAATGATGAACCAGCACACGTTTTGTTGTGTTCCGAGTCTACCTTACCGTCCCCTGGTATTTAAGCTAAGTTTGGCACAAAGGTGAAAAGTAACAGATGTCGCTCACTCCCAGGAAGTAAACTCTTTCGATGAAAAGCAGAGAGAACTCCATCGAACGTAACACACAGAAACGTTCCAAAAATCGGATAGCAACGTTATCCACCACCCACCCACCAAAAAAAAAAAAAAAAAAAAACCTTTTTCAGTGGCCAGAACCGAGCGACCCTGGTTGGTTCGCTTCATCTCCTCGTCCTTTCTTAGGGGAGGTGCTAGAGAGCAAAATTACCAAAAGACAGGCCGGAAGAAGGCAGGCGAGAGGCGTGGAGTCGGACAATCGGTCCTTAAATCATCCAGCAGCCAGTCCACAACACACTGAAGTGCGAAGGCAGCGCGCTCCCAAGCGGCCCCCGCAGCTCCAGCGCGCCGGAGAGGAAAGCCCCGCGGGCTGGGGGCTCCCTTCTCGGCCCCCGACTCCTCACAAAGGCACAGGAGGAACTCTTCCCCAACAGCCCGAAAGGCCAGCTCCCGCCCGCCGGGCCCGGCGCAGCCGCCCCAAGCCCGCCCCGCGCGGCCGGCCAGGGGCCCCGCACCACCGTCCCGCTCCTCAGGCCGAGGGGCGGCGGGGAGACCGAGCCCAGCCGGGAGGACGCGCCCGCCCGCCCGCCTCTGGGCTCTGCGGTCCGCGCTGCCGCCTCCGGGGCCGGGCCCGGAGCCCCGCGAGGCTCCTCACGAGCCTCCACCCCGGTCCAGCCCCGCGCCCCTCGGACCCAGAGCCACTGTGGCTACCTGTCTTCGCTCTTGTTTTTCTGCTTCTTCCCCATGGCTTGTCAGCGGTACTCGCGACTCCAGCCCCTCTATCCGGTCTCTCACAGACCCGCCGTCCCCCCCGCCGACTTGGGGCTCCGCTCCGCTCCGCGCTGCCGCCTCTCGCACCCGGCTCTCCACAGACGCGCGCACTGGGACAGGGCACATATGGTGTGGGCTCTCAGTGCGCAAGCGCATCGCCCCGCCGCCTCGGCGTGGGGACGCAAGGCGCGGCTCATCGAGAGCTGCGCGGCAGATAGAGCGTCCGCAGCTGCCCGGCCGGCCAGGCAGGAGCCCGAGCGCCCCCTGCCCGCACGCGTGCGCCTTGCACGTTCGCCCGCGCGCCTTCCAGGTTCTAGAACCCGGAGGGGGACAATGAGGCGGCCGGTTCCCCCACGTCAGCCCAGGGCCCCGAGCGAGAAGGCAGGGCTGGGGGCTGGCAGGCGGCTCAGAAGCGGGTCCTGAGCTTCCTTTATGCCCCTGTATTCTTAGAAGCACGAAGTTCGGTGAAGAATCACGATGAACCCATGATGAGCCCCCTCTGAGGTAGCAGGACAAAATGGGAGCCTCTCGCCAACGTCCGTGGATTATGAATGACGAGTATGGACAGTCACTACAAGAAGCGCACAGGGACATTTACAGAACGAGTTCTATAAATCCCGTCACGGGAGAACCTACTGGAGGGGTGGAAATGTTCCATCTCTGGACTCGGGTTTTGGTTTTTGGGTGTTAACGGGAAATTCTGTCTTGTTGTATAGGCTAGACCTCCATTTTAGAAAAAGGGCAACCTTCAAAAGACAGTAGAAACGAGTTCGAGTGTCAACTCCCGAGCACGGTCTAGCTCCGGTATTTCTGATGTAATATGAGTGCTGAGGCACGGTGCCTAAGAAAGTCGGACAACCCCAGCTGTTCCCTAAGAAACTACAAGTTCCAGGATACTTTGCGGCCTTTCCCGCCGTGCAGTTTACCCCGAGGGAGGAGCCTCAGGTCCCGACCACAGGGCATGCGGGGGAGGGAGGGCGCATGCGTAGAAGCGCTTGCCACACGCCCAGCCTCCCCCTCCCTCGGGCAATGTAGATTGTATCGCGAGACGGCCGCAGCCAATGAGAAGGCGGAAGTGACGCTTGTCCGCGCCCACCGGCAGCGGCTGAGAGGCTGAAACCAGAGTGGACCGCTCCTGTTAAGCGGCTGTTACCCTTGCTTCTCAGGAATCGGCGAGATCTTGGGTGAGGCGGAGGGTGGTGGGGCAGAACCAGCCATCGCGGCCCGGTGTTAACGTGAGAGACCGCTGCTCGGCGCTGGGGCTGGGGGAGGGGCGCGGCCGGGACGCCGGTGTCCGGGCGGCGGCGGCTCGGCGCATGCGCCCGGGGGCGTTGCCCTCAGGGCTGCCGGAACTGAGCGCTGGTCTGGTCCCGGGGGCCCAGGGAGTGGCGGGGTATTGTCGGTTCCCGGGGGTGCTGCTGAGGACGTGGGCCCTTGGCCGTCTGGTCGTCTGCCTGGAGGGAGTGGGTAGGGGATTGGAGGACCCGCGGTGCCGCGCCCCTCCCTTCCACTGGAGCTGTAGAAAAGGAGAAACCAGAGCCTGAAAAGTTAGCGGGACCTCCTTCCGTCTCCTGACCCCCTCCGGGCCGGGGTCACGACCGCCAGCCGCCCCCACTGTTCCGCAGTTCTGAGCTTGTTCTTTGGAAACCCCGGGCTGGCCCCCGCCCCGAGCGGCGCAGGCCTCTGACATCTTCCTGGAGAGAGTCTCTTACTGTACTCGGAGTGCAGCCCCGTCTCTTTCCTAGCGTTGATGTTGTGCTAATTCGGTTTCTTACTCAGATTTCTAAGATCTTCAGTAATACAGGCTGACTATTCCTCATCGGAAATGCTTGCAACTGGAAGCGTATTGGATCTTGGATTTTTTTCCTTCAGATTTTGGAGTATATGCATATACATGATGAGTTATTTTCAGATTTTGAACTATATATGCATATACATGATGAGTTATCTTGGCAGTGGGACTCAAGTCAAAACATGAAATTTACTTACATTTTATTTTCATCTTATACATGTAGCCTGAAGGTATTTTGTACAATATTTTTAGTGCGCTTGCATTTTGACATCACGTCAGATCAGGTATGAACTTCAAGTGGCTGGTATAATGTTGTTGCTCAACAAGTTAGATTTTAGAGCATTTCAGATGTTTGGATTAGAGATACTAGGCCTGTATTAGTAAATGGGCCGTAGCTCACTTCTTCCAGGTCTCCCATTTATAATTTGCTTTGGCAGGCAAATTATAAATCGTATTTCTATGGTAATAACTCAGGCATAAAATTGCCCTTTGTTGCTGGTAGAAAACAAACCATTTCTTTTCAAACATACGCTGTACTTTAGATCTTTTCTCATCTGAATTGAATTTTAAAACACACAGTGGAGTGATGGTTGTGGGGTGGCAGCAATGTTTTAAAAATATTTGAAGTGTTTATTTTACATCAAAGCTAAGAACACTGGCTTTAAATAAATTGAATCCAATATTACTTTTTACAGTCTCATAGATTCTGTTAGGTATAGGAGAATAGGAACGGACACTAACACTTATAGAACACCAGACGCTGCCTTCTTACACAAATTCTGACACGGTTCCTTAGGAGTTAAAGAAATGAAACTCACTTGGGCAGTGATCATAAAACAATCTAATGTACTAAACTCTGTGTTGGACCAAGGTTTGATAGATGTGCATGCTGTATGTGTAAAACTTCAGTAGTTATAAATTATCACTGTTCACAGCCACTTCTGTTTTGCTTCCCTTTCCATTTGGTAAAGAATACTGATTATCAGTATAATTCACTAATTATAACTTCACAACTCATTGTTCTGTGGTCTGGTTGTGGTTGTAAAGCTTTGTCTTTGTCTATCTTTGCTTCAGTTTAGACAAAGACTAAGAAACACCTACAATTTGCTGTCTAAGCTTTTGGGTGGAACATTTAATTGAAAATTATTAAGCCTAATGTCAAATGCTCGGGTGCTGACACAGTAGTCCGTGACGTACACATAGTACCGACTGCAGAAGTTGTGAAAGTAAGAGAGAAAGCCGTTTGCTGATTGTTGGCTTTTCTGTTTTTGTAAACTCTCTTCCCAGCCCAAGGCTGAACTGTGCCATTTGGAAGAATGGAAGCAGACGCATCTGTCGACATGTTTTCCAAAGTCCTGGAGAACCAGTTGCTTCAGACTACCAAGCTAGTGGAAGAACATTTGGATTCTGAAATTCAGAAACTGGATCAGATGGACGAGGATGAATTGGAACGCCTCAAAGAAAAGAGACTTGAGGCACTAAGGAAAGCTCAACAGCAGAAACAAGTAACCTCTCTGCCCTGCTTTCTGACATTGCTATAACAGTATGCGCCTAACAACTTATATATACGTGTGCTGTAGCATATTTTGGTCCTCATGTTTAGGGTTTTTTGAATTCAAAGTACCTAACACTGCTAAAAGTTTGCCCAGGGGGGGAAAAAAAAAAAGTTTTAAAGACACGTTTAAATTAGCCAAATCAGGCCGGCGCCGAGGCTAATCCTCCGCCTTGCGGCGCCGGCACACCGGGTTCTAGTCCCAGTCGGGGCGCCGGATTCTGTCCCAGTTGCCCCTCTTCCAGGCCAGCCCTCTGCTGTGGCCCAGGAGTGCAGTGGAGGATGGCCCAAGTGCTTGGGCCCTGCATGGGAGACCAGGATAAGCACCTAGCACCTGGCTCCTGCCATCGGATCAGCGCGGTGCGCCAGCCGCAGCGCGCTGTCCGTGGCAGCCATTGGAGGGTAAACCAACGGCAAAGGAAGACCTTTCTCTCTGTCTCTCTCTCTCACTGTCCACTCTGCCTATCAAAAAAAATAAATAAAAATAAATAAATTAAGTAAAAAAATTAGCCAAATCAGTGCTGCTCTCCACAGTAGGGTAAAAGCAGGAACTGCCCGAGATTGTTTTCAGAGTTTGGATTTGTTTAGTTGAGACAGTAGACCAGAAACAGTGTCAGAAGATCTGGGGAGTTGGCAGTTTCCAGGAGTATTATGTCCATCCGAATTTGGATGTCTTCAAAGCAAACGAGATAAGACAAAGATGAGAGGCTTTGAGTCGATTTATGTTGAAGGGATTCATTCAGGCATTTGCAGCATAATCTTGTATATGTTGCTCCTGTGTTCAGGAAAGCAGTACGCGCTGGGTCACAAAGGAAGGTGGCCCCCTAGCCCCATCCTTGCTGGCCTCTTCTGGTTGCACATTAGCAACTAATTAAAGAAATTGTCACAGCCAGGAGATTTTTATAGAAAGACTGAATCTACCTGAATTGGCAGTAAGGAACATACATTAAATGATCCTTAAAGGAAATTTTCACCAGTTCAAAACAGTCTGGTCACTTATAATTAAAAACCAGCTAAGTCAGGCAAGATAATTTGAGACCTTGTTAATATGTAAACCAACTTAAAATGTATCATGGGGTAACTCAGGGTCCCATTGTAGAGCTGCCATTGCATTTAAATAGTTTACTTACGTGGTTATTTGAAAAGCAGAGCAATAGAAAGAAAAGGAGAGACAGCTAGCTTCCATTCGCTGGTATGCTCCCCAAATGGCTGCAACACCCAGGTCTGTGCCAAACCAAATCCAGGAACTGAGAACTATATCCAAGTTTCCTACATGGTTGCTGGGACCCAAGTACTTGGGCCTTCATCCACTGCGTTCCCAGGCACAATAACAAGAAGCAGAATTAGAAGTGAAGCAGCCAGAACTCAAACCAGCACTCTGATATAGGGTGCTATTGGTAGCTTAACCTTTTGTGCCACAATACCCTCTGTAGTTTTGGTTTAAGATTTATTTATTAATTTGAAGGGCAGAGTTACAGGATGGGGGGAGAGACAAAGAGAGCTTCCATCCACTGGTTCTCTCCAAATGGCTGCAAAGCCTGGAGTTAGGCTAGGCTGAAGCCAGAACTCCATCTGGGTCTCAGACATGGCTGTCGGGGGCCTAAGTACTTGGGCCATCTTCCGCTCCTTTCCCAGATACATTAGCAGAGAGGTTGATTGGAAGTGGAGCAGCTAGATTCAAACCTGCGCTCATATGGGATGCCAGCAGTGCAGGGAGCAGCTTAACCTGCGCCACAATGCTTGCCCCAGATTTTTTTTTTTTTTATTAAAATGTTTTCTGTGTAAGTAGGCAAGAAACCTTAGTAGTTTATATTAGTTATTTTTTGGAAAGAGTGGTGTTGATTGTATAGTAGTTTTTGACTCTGATCCTTGAAGGGATTGGGGAAATCTGCAGTAGTTGGTAATCAGCAGTCGATAGGCCTTTGCTAATCTATAGATTCCTGTGTCAACCCTCCTACCCTTATGGCAGCCAAAGATGTGGCACTAAGGAAGGGAACAGAGGGATAAGAAGGAGAAGTGGAGCCTAGCAGAGGCTTAGGTGTCACTGGGAGAGCCAGGTGCTGCCAGCTGCCACACCTCAACAGGCCTGTCCTCCTTGGGGAAGCACGTGCTGTATGGGAGGTTCTGTGCTAGGAGTCCAGGGGCATGGGGAGTATCTCTGGACAGACATTGAGTATGGGCCAAGGTGAAGAGTGAGCACACCCTCACAGGAATCTGGACAGGCTCAGGTCTTCAGTGTCTTGGTTCAGTACATGAGGATAAGTAATGGAAGAATTAAGAGTACTTTAAACAAACACTTTCTATTGAAGGCAAGTGTCTTTGGTGAGTCAGGAAAACAGTGTGGAGGAACTGTATTTGAGAACTTAAGTCTTTATAGAGACTACACGTAAGAAGACATTGTAAGGGGGGCTGGCGCTGTGGCGCAGTGGGTTAACACCCTGGTCTGAACCACCGGCATCCCATTTGGGTGCCGGTTTGAGACCCGGCTGCTCCACTTCCGATCCAGCTGTCTGCTATGGCCTGGGAAAGCAGAAGATGGCCCAAGTCCTTGGGCCCCTGTACCTGCAAGAGGCTCCTGGCTGCTGGCTTCTGATTGGCTCAGCTGCAGCCCTTGAGGCAAATTGGGGAGTGAACCATCCGATGGAAGACTTCTCTCTGTCTCTGCTTCTGCCTCTCCTCTGTCTGTGCAACTCTTTCAAATAAACCTTAAAAAAAAAAAAAAAAAGTGACATTATTAAGGCCTCCTGTGAGAGAGAGGTCAATGTAAGCTGATAAAAATTTGTATGAAAACCAGCAATACAGTCTGGGCCGTGTCAGCTGAAGTCCAGAGGCAGAACAGAAATGGCACTCCAGGCCTCCCTGGGTGGGCCGTTTCTGGAGGGCTGGATTCAGACCTCTGCCATGTGTTGAAAGTTAACAGGCAGATGAGAGTACATTCAGAGAAGGACATCTGGGAAGAGGAAAATCTAGGAATCTTTTCATGTAGGAAAAAGATAAAAAGAACTGGAAATGTTCATTGAGGAGAAGGGAGGACTTAGGCAAGATGGGTGATGATATTTGACAGGCTGATGTGCGAAAGAGGTAAAACCTATCTAAGACCAAGCTGAGATGCACAGATCAAAGCTAGAGATGTGTTGCAGTTTGATGTGAAAAGACCTTCCTAAAGATGAGATAGATGCAAACAAATGCCTTGAAGCACACGAGCCACTTACCTTTTCAGGTGTTTTCCTATCGATTGCCTTATTTTCATTTCACGGCACAGGGGGTGATTGTTTTGTCATCTGCACTTTACAAATGAGGAGATGGAGGCTCCGAGAGGCTGCTAGAAGGCATAGCCAAAAATGGTAGCGCATGTGTTCATACTTATGCCTTCTGCAGATAAGCCCAGTGCCCCTTTTCATTAGACCCAGCTTCCAGCCATGTGTCAAGCTTCCTGCCGCAGAAAAGGCTCCAGAAGCTGCAAGGTGTTATCAGACTTGTCAATTTGATTTGGGGAGTTGGGTTGGACGCAAGATCTTCACTGGTTCTGGGCACCATGTGAGCAGACTACCTTTTCTTCCAAGGACACCGCCCACTGGTGGCTAGCGTAGAAGAGGTGTGTGTCTCCCTGAGGTGGTCAGCAAGAGCAGGCAGGGCTCCAAAGTGCCAGTGCTGCTCTCTCCTGGGCTGCTGGGCCGTGACTCCTAGCATTACTACGGAATGCTTTGTAGTGACTTCTGGTTTTTGTTCAAGAGTGCAAAAAAATTAAATGGATGTTTACTGTGTCTTTTGAGACACAATTTTTATTTTGGGAGTTCTGAGAAAGCAAATGTTGTAAATTGCCAAGACTTAGAACGTTCATGTCTCCTGTCTGGGCAGCGCTGTGCAGTCAGTGCCCATGGGTGGTTTTGCATTGACACTAGAAATGTGGTAAACTCTCCAGGGATTCATTTCTCTGCAAGGTAAAATCAACTTCTTTAAGAATTACTGTGGCAGCTGGGACACTTGGGATGCCAGGTGGTACAGAGATACTGAACATGTGTAATACTTTGCTTCTCTCCAATTTAGGAGTGGCTTTCTAAAGGACATGGGGAATATAGAGAAATTCCTAGTGAGAGAGACTTTTTTCAAGAAGTCAAGGAGAGCAAAAAAGTGGTTTGCCATTTCTACAGAGATTCTACATTCAGGTAACTTTATTTCCATCTATGACTTTTTCTGAAATAGAATGAGATGTTTGGCTAGAGACACTCTGAGAAAACTAAAAGAACCACCTTCTCGTTGTTTCATTGTACTCTATGTACTCCAGTGCCTTCTTTAATGTTCGTCAGCACTTTGAAGTTAAACGAATGTTCTTTTAACAATTAACTTAGACTTGTGATGTGAAAAGCAACAATATTCCCATATGAATAGCTATACTTCCTGAATTATATTTTCGCTAGCTAAAAACATCTGAGAAAAATACACTTAAAATACGGCCACAGACTTTCACGGTTGGTGCTCAGTCACTCCCCAGCTGGCAGGCAGCTCTGCTGGCTGAGCAGCCCTGACTGAGGACCCAGATGTCTTAGAAAGTGAACATGGCTCAGAAGAGATTAGACCGTAAAGCAGAGAACTCAATCTTGCTCTTTTTTCTGGCCGACAGATTTGATTAGGGGATGGCATTTGAAAAAGTGAGAGAAACCTCATTTTAATTTAGATTTTAGAACTTTTCTTTAAAAAAAAAATCAGAAAACTTGAAAGTAGCAGAGCTGAAATTCACTGCAATAGCACTGTTCCATTGCTGAGTTGCAGCCACCTGCCTTAGATGGACATCCACCATATTGTAGGGTCCCTGTCACTCACTGCTGTCTCAGCTCTGCCCTCTTGCCTCTGCTGCGTGCTGGCTCTTGGCTTCATCTGACAACCCACAGCTTCATTTTTTTTTTTAAGATTTATTTATTTATTTGAAAAGTAGAATTACTTGGCGGGGGGGTTATTCCCCAGATGGCTACAATGGCCAGACTTGGGCCAATCTGAAGCCAGGAACCAAGAGCTTCTTCCAGGTCTCCCACATGGGTGCAGGGGCCCAAGGATCTGGGACATCTTTATTTATTTATTTTAAGATTTATTTATTTGAGAGGTAGAGTTACAGTGAGAGGGAGAGACAGAGAGAAAGGTCCTCCTTCCACTGGTTCACTCCCCAGGTGGCCGCAATAGCTGGAACTGCGCCAATCTGAAGCCAGGAACCAGGAGCTTCTTCTGGGTCTCCCGTGCGGTTGCAGAGGCCCAGGGACTTGGACCATCTTCTACTGCTTTCCCAGGCCATAGCAGAGAGCTGGATCGGAAGAGAGACAGCCAGAACTAGAACTGGTGCCCACGTGGGATGCTGGTGCCACAGGCGGAGGATTAACCACCGAGCCATGGAGCTGGCCCCAGTCACGGCCATCTTATGCTACATTCACGGGCGCATTATCAGGGAGCTGGATCAGAAGTGGGGCAGCTGGGACTCGAACTGACACTTATATAGGATGCCAGCACCACAGGTGGTGGCTTTACCCCCTATGCTACAGCACCAGCCCCACAGCTTCATTTGAGTTGGTGAAAATCCCCTGTAAGGAAGCATGGAGGGAAGAGATTAGGAAGGGGGAAGGGTTCAGAGAAACATTCTGCATTTGTAGTACACTGTCATCTCCCATTGGCACACCTTCCTTAAGTTGCCGGTTGTCAAGAGGTGAAATGTTGGTATCATATCAGTGTATATGATTTATACTATTTGTTCACTTGTGTGCCATGTCTTCTCTGACCAGAGAGTTATGGAAAGGCACAGAGTTTCATTGCATTGTGGCCCACTGTGCCCTGAGTGTGTAGCACTACAGCAAGGGTGGGGAAACATCTGTCCCGTGAAAGCATGTGATGTGGCCCTGCCAAGGCTGCCGCAGGCAGGACTCAAAATTCAGTAAATCTGTAGCACTCTTACTTTTAAGTTGATAAGTGTGTATGGTGCATGAATGTTATAAATATCCAAACGGTCATTGGCAGAAGAAAGGATCTCCACCCCTGCCCTTGAGTAACAGTGCCCAACAAATAGAAGTTGTTTGGTAAATGTATTTGGTAGACGTGCAAACAGTTTGGCACCAGGAGTACTTTTCAGACAGAGCTGAAGATCAAAATTCAACTCATTTAGTTAACCTGTTAATCTGTCTAGCGAAGTTCTTAGTACTTAATATGACTACATGCTTTCTTGTAGGCTAGAATATTCACAGTAACCCTTCAAGGTAGGTACTGGTGTTATGACCAATAAAGTTGAGAAAAGCTTTAGATGACTATGACACCAAATGCTTCTTGGGTCTTTTGTCAGTTTGCCTTTTGTGTACTTTTTTTCTCAAGTAGATTGAGTTTAGCAAAAGTTTCTTGTAATCTTGATGCCTGTTTATTGTGCCCTGAAAGTTTCTTTCCTGTATCACATATGTAGTTCAGTAATGAAATCTTGGTGGAAAATGGTAAAAGAACCAGTGAATAAATGGTTTTTACATTTTTTAACAGGCAGTTCAGCTTTTTAAATTTTGTCTCAGTTTTTATTTGATACAGAAATCCTCTATCCCCTGGTTTACTCCCCAAATGTCTGCATCATGCAAGATAGAAGTCCAGGGCTGGAAACTCAATTCATGTTTCTCACATGGGTGACAGGACCCAAGTACTGCTACTTCCCAGGGTGTACATTAACAACCAGACTCAAAGTGGATCTGAGAATCTTAACCAAGCACTCTTGGTATGGGATGTGGATGTCCCAAGTGACATCTTAATGCTAGGTGAAACGTCCAGCCATAATTATTATAGGTGTAAGCTCCTACCCTGAGTTTTTATAAACTGGTGAACACTGTGACAAATTATTTCTCATGGGACTATAACCACATAGACTCAGTATAAATATATGGTTTAACTAACAGTACACAAAGGCATTTTATCAATTACATAATAAAACAAATTCTCAGATACTCAAAAATTAAGTTGCACAGTTCAAAAGGCCTACCATATTAAAAAAAAAAAAATGTCTGCCCATTTTTTTTTAACAAAACCACTTTTATCTTTACAAGAGGTTTGGAAGAGAAGGGAAAAATTAGACTTCCTTCAAAGAAAAATAAAGTGGGTAAACAACTTAAAAGGTATAGGAAAGCATTAGAAGAATTTTAGAAATTTTATAGTAAGTATTGTTTTAGTTATAATAACAAAATACCTTTTAAAAGTATTTGCCGAATTAGGGACGAGCACTGTGATGTAGAAGGCTAAGCTTCTACCTGTAGTGCCAGCATCTCATGTGGGCACTGGTTTGAAACCCAGCTGCTCCACTTCAAATTTGGCTCCCAGCTAATATGCCTGAGAAAGCAGTGAAAGATGATCCAAGTACTTGGGCCCCAGTACCCATGTGGGAGACCCCACCAGCCGTTGCAGCCAATTTGGGAAGCAAGCCAGAAGTTGGAAGATCTATCTCTGCCTTTAAAAAAAAAAAAATATATATATATATAGATAGATAGATAGATATAGATATATATGCCAAATTAAAGAGCATGTTTTACATACTCTGAGCAAGACACAGGCAATATTTTTACTAAAAATATTTAATAATCTGTCCCCATTCTTTTTCTAGGCCCTCCCTTTAAATTGAACCTCCAAGTGCAATAAATGTTAAGAGTTTTTTGTCTCAAGACATTAGACATGTGATACAATGTAGATTATCAAAATGGGATTTTTCTATAACATTACAAAAGGAGATATATAATCACTATAAGATTTGATTAAATTACTTTGTTTGGAAGTAGGGAGATAGTGATCTCCCATTTGCTACTTAACTTCCCACAAATGCCTACAGCAGCCAAGGCTGAACCAGGCCAAAGCCAGAAGCCAGAAATGCAATCCAAGTATTTCATGTAAGTGTCAAGGACCAATTACCTGAGCCGACACCTGCTTCCTTCCAGGGTGTACATGAGCTGAAAGCTGGAATCAGGAGCAGAGCCAGTACTTGAGCCTAGGTACTCTAATATTGAATGCAGGTGTTCCCAGCAGCTTCTTTACTGCTACACCAAAATGTACACAGAGTATGCTGCTTATTTTGCACTTCATCTTTCTAAATTACCTATTGATAAAATACTGGCTTGGGAATAGATTTAAAGACATAACATTCTAGGGCCGGCGCTGTGGCGTAGCGGGTAAAGCTGCTGCCTGCAGTGCCAGCATCCCGTATAGGCACTGGTTCTAGACCCAGCTGCTCCACTTCTGGTCCAGCTCTCTGCTATGGCCTGGGAAAACATTGGAATATGGCCCAAGTCCTTGGGCCCCTGCACCCACGTGGGAAGACCTGGAGGAGGCTCCTGGCTTCTGGCTTCGGGTCAGTGAAGCTGTTGCAGCCAGTTGGGGAATGAACCAGTGGATGGAAGTTCTCTCTCTCTGCCTCTCCTTCTCTCTGTGTAACTCTGACTTTCTTTTTTTTTTTTTTTTTTTTTTTATTATTTTTTTACAGGCAGAGTGGACAGTGAGAGAGAGACAGAGAGAAAGGTCTTCCTTTTGCCGTTGGTTCACCCTCCAATGGCCGCCGCAGTCGGCGCGCTGCGGCCGGCGCACCGCGCTCGTCCGATGGCAGGAGCCAGGTGCTAGGTGCTTTTCCTGGTCTCCCCATGGGGTGCAGGGCCCAAGCACCTGGGCCATCCTCCACTGCACTCCTGGACCACAGCAGAGGGCTGGCCTGGAAGAGGGGCAACCGGGACAGAATCCGGCGCCCCGACCGGGACTAGAACCCGGTGTGCCGGCGCCGCAAGGCGGAGGATTAGCCTGTTGAGCCACGGCGCCGGCCTTTTTTTTTTTTTTTTTTTTGACAGGCAGAGTGGACAGTGAGAGAGAGAGAGACAGAGAGAAAGCTCTTCCTTTTTGCCGTTGGTTCACCCTCCAATGGCCGCCGCGGTCGGCGCGCTGCGGCCGGCGCACCGCGCTCGTCCGATGGCAGGAGCCAGGTGCTTTTCCTGGTCTCCCCATGGGGTGCAGGGCCCAAGCACCTGGGCCATCCTCCACTGCACTCCCGGGCCACAGCAGAGGGCTGGCCTGGAAGAGGGGCAACCGGGACAGAATCCGGTGCCCCGACCGGGACTAGAACCCGGTGTGCCGGCGCCGCAAGGCGGAGGATTAGCCTGTTGAGCCACGGCGCCGGCCTGACTTTCAAATAAATAAATAAATCTTTAAAAAAAAAAAAAAAAGACATTCCACAGGATGTTCATTGGTGTAAATGATAAGTGTATTTTAACTGCTGAACAGCAAGAATCTTTCTCTAAATGTTTAAATAGGTTGATCATAATCTAAATGTAAAGATTGTGGTTCTATCACACTTGTGACTTGGTATTTTCTTTCAGTATTCCCAAGTCTTGTCTTGAATTCCACTTCCAAAATAATAGCATCAGGCACCCTGGTTTTACAGAATGCAACAGTTATTTCTGTGACCACTGGAATCTTCTAAGCTTGTCTGTGTTTTAGGACAGTACTTCTCCAAATACCAAAGTTGCTGACTATTAAAAGCCCCATGTCTGGTTAGGCATGTGACACAGAGGTTAAGTTGCCACTTGGGATCCTATATCCCATATCTGTTCATGTCCTGGCCCTTCTGTTTCCAGTCCAACTTCCTGCTAATGAGTGCAGTGGGAAGCAGCAGGTCATGGTTCAAGTAGTTGGGGTGCTGCTACACATGTGAGAGACCTGGATTGAGTTCCTGGGTTTTGGCTTCAACCTGACCCAGCCCTGACTGTTGTGGGCAGCTGAGGAGTGAACCAGCTGGTGGAATATCTCTATGTCTCTTTCTTTCTGCCTGTCAAATGAAAGTAATTTTTTCAAAGGGGAAAAAACCTCCATGCTGCTTTTGTCTTTTGAGTTGTATATCTTCATATTTCATTCCACCTTCAATTAGGGGTAGGGCAACAGCCACTGGGACTCTTCTAAGGCCTGCAACACAAAAACAGGAGTACAACACTTGGGTTCTTCCCGAAAGCTAATTTCAAGTCCTCAGCTAATCTGGTTAGATGGTGGTGTGACACCATCAAGAGGCCACTTGAAATCATGATGCCTTCTCCAGCGTTAGTGTAAGTGTAGTGTCTTAAGTTGCTTCATATATTCTTACTATTGTAATCCCAGACTTCTTGAGTTCTCCCATAAATTTTTCTTGGGTTATAGTAGGTAGATTATAAATAATAAGTCTTGCCTTTTCGGGTTTTTAAAATTTTTGATGTATTTATTATTGAAAGGCAGACAGACAAAGAGAGCTCTTTCTTCTGCTGATTCACTCCCCAGATGCCTGCAACTGCCAGGACTGGGCCAGGCTCAAGTAAGGAGTCCAGGTGTTCCACGAGAGAGAGAGGGTCCCAAGTACCTAAGCCATCACCTGTTGCCTTCCAGGGCCAGAATTGGAAGCAGAGCCATGACCTGAAGTTCACTGGAGTGAACTCAGGCACTCCTGTATGGAATATGGGTGGCTCAAGCAGCACTTTTTTTTTTTTTTAAGATTTCATTTATTTATTTGAAAGAGTTACAGAGAGAGGTAGAGACAGAAAGAAAGAGGTCTTCCATTCACTGGTTCATTTCCCAGATGGCTGCAACAGCCAGAGCTGAGCTGATCTAAAGCCAGGAGCTTCTTCCAGGTCTCCATGTGGGTACAGGAGCCCATGCAGTGCTCATTTCTGATTCTTAAAGGTCTCTGGGTACTATGAAGTTTAGATCTGTCCTTAATGTTTCCTGTTTGAGATACCAGGAAACATGAATAAGGGAAACAGCAATAAAGATGTACCTTACTGATGTTTATTTTGTGACTTACAGGTGTAAAATACTAGACAGACATTTGGTGATATTGTCCAAGAAACATCTTGAGACAAAATTTTTGAAGCTGAACGTTGAAAAAGCACCTTTCCTTTGTGAGAGACTGCGTATCAAAGTCATTCCCACACTGGCACTGGTAAAAGACGGGAAAACACAAGATTATGTTGTTGGATTTACCGACCTAGGAAATTCAGATGACTTCACTACGGAAACTCTGGAATGGAGGCTCGGTTGCTCTGATATTCTTAACTACAGGTAACTTTCATCAGAAAAACATTTAATCCATATCTAGTTGGCATTTTCAGAGAAGTTTCTTATAACTCCCCCCCTCCCCCCCCCAAGATTTACTTACTTGAAAGGCAGAGTGAGAAAGAGATTGAACTTCATCTACTGGTTCACTCCCCAAATGGCCGCAGTGGCTAGGGCTGGAGCTGAGCCAGGCCAAAGCCAGGAGCCAAGAATTCCATCTCCATCTCTGGCATGGGTGGCAAAGGCCCAACTTGGGCCATCCTGTGCTGCATTCCCAGGTGCATTAGCAAGGATCTGGATCAGAAGTAGAGCAGCAGGGACTCTATAACTGGCACTCCTACAAGATGCCAGCGTTGCAGGCAGCAGCTTAGCTCAGTATTCCACGGTACCAGCCCCACTTTCTTGTATCTTACTAAATTAAGAGCTTTTAACTGAGATGTAGAAAGTTTACAAGCATAACTCTTAAAATGTGATTGGGGGGCCAGCACTATGGCATAGTGGGTAAAGCCACCGCCTACAGTGCCGGCATCCCATATGGGTGCCGGTTCGCGTCCCAGCTACTCCACTTCCAATCCAGCTCTCTGCTATGGCCTGGGAAAGCAGTGGAAGATGGCCCAACTCCTTGAGCCCCTGCACCCGTATGGGAGACCAAGAGGAAGCACCTGTCTCCTGGTTCCGGATCAGCACAGTTACAGCCAACTGGGGAGTGAACCAGTGGATAGAAGATTGATCTCTGTCAGTGTCTCTGCCTTTCCCTCTGCCTCTCTGTAACTCCGTCTTTAAAATAAATTAAAAAAAAAAAATGGTTAGCACAGAAAGATCAGATTTGTGGAGGCTTGCTTTGTGGTGCAACAGCCTAAGCAAGCCGCTGTCTGTGATGCTGGCATCCAATATGGATATTGGTTCAAGTCCAGGCTGCTCCACCACCAATCCAGCTCCCTGCTGTTGTGCCTAGGAAAGCATGGCTCAAGGGCTTGGCCCTTACCACTGATGTGGGAGACCTAGATGGAGTTCCAGGCTCCTGGCTTCAGCCTGGCCCAGCCCAACAATTGCAGCCATTTGGGGGTGAACCAGTGGATGGAAGTTATCACCCTTTCCTTGTCTGTCTCTCTGTAACTCTGCTTTTAAATAAATAAGTAAATCTTAAAAAAATACCAGACTTCTGGATAAATCTGAGTCTTAGAGTACACCTGACTAAAAGTGTTCAACCTTTAAATATGCTATTGAAATTGATTCTGTGTTAGTCAGGAAATCCAAAATAACAAGTTGACTGTTTCAAATTGAGGCCCCATTACTCCAGTTGACAATGAGTTAAGTGTTTCTCTTTGGGGAATTTTTTTTTTTTTTTTTTTTGACAGGCAGAGTGGACAGTGAGAGAGAGAGACAGAGAGAAAGGTCTTCCTTTTGCCGTTGGTTCACCCTCCAATGGCTGCCGCGGTCGGCGCGCTGCGGCCGGCGCACCGCGCTCATCCGATGGCAGGAGCCAGGTGCTAGGTGCCTTTTCCTGGTCTCCCATGGGGTGCAGGGCCCAAGCACTTGGGCCATCCTCCACTGCACTCCTGGGCCGCAGCAGAGGGCTGGCCTGGAAGAGGGGCAACCGGGACAGAATCCGGCGCCCCAACTGGGACTAGAACCCAGTGTGCCGGCGCCGCAAGGCGGAGGATTAGCCTGTTGAGCCACGGCGCCGGCCTCTTTGGGGAAATTTAAAACATGCTACTATAAAGGTTATGTTTTGAAATGTTAGTTTTTTTGTTTTTTTTTTTTTTTTGACAGAGTGGACAGTGAGAGAGAGACAGAGAGAAAGGTCTTCCATTGCCGTTGGTTCACCCTCCAATGGCCGCTGCGGGCGTGCTGCAGCTGGCACACCGCGCTGATCTGATGGCAGGAGCCAGGTGCTTCTCCTGCTCTCCCATGGGGTGCAGGGCCCAAGCACTTGGGCCATCCTCCACTGCACTCCCGGGCCACAGCAGAGGGCTGGCCTGGAAGAGGGACAACCGGGACAGAATCCAGCGCCCCGACCGGGACTAGAACCCGGTGTGCCAATGCCACAAGGCGGAGGATTAGCCTATTGAGCCACGGCACCGGCCGAAATGTTACATTTTTTACGGGTTCTGTGCTTAGTTTATATTTCTGTGGAGAAATGTCTCGAAGTCTAAAATGCAGTGTCCATTTCTCATTCATCTCTTTGTCCACTTCTCAAAAAAATTTATCTAATTCCACAAATCAGAACATCATCTTAAGTCTTGCCCCTGTTAGTGATTTGCAAAAATAACAGGTAAAATTATACAGTTATCATTCCAAAGGTATAGTGTCTTTCAGTGAGTAGAAAGTTGTCATCTTTTCTCTCCCCTTCTTCCTCCCTACTTTTTTCTAAATCCTCTACTAGACATGCCTACCTCATTCTTACGCTTTGTAAATTGGTTTCATTTTATTAATATTAATAAAATACTGTTAAAATTATATACTTTGAAAAGACTTCACACTTCTAACACGTTGCATACTCTTTACCCACATTCTCTTATTTTAAACATTTTATATTTGCTTTATCATTCTGTTTGTAGATACAAGTAAAATTTTATTTCAGAACCATTTGAGTAGTAGTTATGGATATCCCTTGATTCCTAAATATTTCCATATGTATCCCCTAGGAAGAGGGACATTTTCTTACATAGACGCAGTGCAGTATTAAAATAGGAATTATATAGACAGGAATTTACAGGCCTTATGACATTTCACCATTATCCTAGTAATGTCCTCTATACAAAAAAAGTGTCACATCTACTTATATGTCTTTAGTTTTTTGTAACTTACAATTTGTTAGTTTATTTTTCAAGACTTTGGTATTTTTGAAGAGTTATTATTTTATAGAACATCCCTCCTTTGGGTTTTCTAATATTTCCTCAAGATTTGGTTCATAATATGCATTTTTGACAAGCATTTTATGGACGTGATGCTGGATCCCTTTTCTCTGGTGCATCGTATCAGGAGCCTTATGATGATGGTTTGTCTCACTTCTAGTGATAATTGCACGTCAAATGAACCCTTGTTCTCTGAGGCCAAATGGTAATTTAATGAGGAACTCTCCCATCTCCTCCACTTAGTATTCAGTGAGTTGTAGTCTGTTACTGTTATTACTTACTTTGACATTGACATAGCCCCAGATTTGACCTAGGGCCTCATTCATGCTGGCCTCTGTATTCTTTGGACATAGCCCCATAATTCTTTGAGCATTTCTTTTCTGCTATAAACAAGGTGTGTTGGGGGTCACATTGTATTCTCCCTTGAATCAGCTGTTTCTCCAAAGGGCTGTGCTTCCTTTTAGTGACAGATGACTTTTCAAAACTAACATCTGGTTTCTAGGAATACTCCCCAGATATTTTTTAAAGAAATGTCACATTTTATTTCTCAGACATCATTGAAAAGTTTAATACCAATTCCAGGCCAATGATACTGAATTCCATAAGTTTTGCTGATATCTCTAGAGACCTGAATATTGAGGAATATTAAACAGAATCAAGCTAGTTATAGCAGATTAGCTATGAGAAGTAGAGTAGTATTGTTTGTCATTCTAACAGTAAAAAGAATTTCTAATACAGGCTCGCCATATCCAGAAACAATAAAACCAAAATGCTCTTCTGTGCTTTTCAATCAAAAATTCTGTTGACACAGCCTTGAAATGTTAATGAATAATTAGTGACAAATGGGGAAAAAATTACCTAAATGGTACAAAATGAGATTTAAAGCTATTAATCATCAAGGTGGGTATTATACCTCTTCCATGACACATACTACAAAGAAATTGTGTTATATTCTAAGAGGAAGAAAAGATTTTTTTTGACTAAAACTTAATGTCTCAACTGTTCTAAACTATGAAGGATAAAATACTATTCAAATTTGTTTTATTTTTAGTGGAAATTTAATGGAGCCACCATTTCAGAACCAAAAGAAATTTGGAACAAACTTCACAAAGCTGGAGAAGAAAACTATCCGAGGAGGAAAGAAATACGATTCAGACTCTGATGATGATTAGAGCTCAATAATTCTTTGTAAATCGTCTTCTTATTTCTACAATTACTTCAGGTTTAAATGTGTTTTCTAAATTCTGTTGCTTTTGATCCATTGATCATCAGTACTCATATTCTGGAGATTTATATACTCCAACCATTGAAAGGCATCTTTACCATATTCTCTGTGGCCATCATGTTTCAGTTGAGGAAAATGTCTGAGTTCTTAAATTATCTGGGAAGAGTGTGGATTCTCTATTTTTGAGGTTGATTTTATCACATATGTTTCTTACATCTTTATACCATTCACAATTGTGTTTTTAATCTACTTATTAGAATTAGAAATTCAGCAGACTATTTCAGGACTGATTCTTAATCAGCGTTATTTACTTTCTACAACAGGTCATGTAACATTTACTGGTGTAACATTGCACTTGTAAATGAACTATGAACACGCTTCACTTTGGGAATATATTTAAGTAACTATTAAAGAACTGCTTATTTATTCTGGATGCTTCATGTTGATGTTGAATCAACTGATGGCAGCAGAACACTATTTCAGGTTGTGAACATACTGCCTTAAAGGTCCTGATTGCCTGTATTTTAATCATGCATTAAACAGTAATCAGGAAACACTTGAAATGGCAATTGAGGAAATCCACTGACTCTCCTCAATGAAACAACCGTAACAGGTAAAAATTGTTTTTTAACAAATGTTTAAGTTTCTGAAAGTTGTACACACTGCTAAAGTATTTATTCAAGAAAATCTAAATCTGGGTTTAAAAGAAAAAAGTCTGTGGCATTTGAGCCCTGACCTCTCTTCCCCTCCCTTTAGATCTCAGTCTGGGCCTACAGCTTCTCCTTTTGAAGAGTAGATTAACGTTACTTCTCACTCCTCTCAGCTTCATGTTACAGAAGCACTTTGCCAAGCAAAAACAGCCAAGGAGTCTAAAACTGCTTCCTCTGTCTGGTCCCTGCTTGTAGTTCAGAAGCTGTGACACAGGAATGGCACATCAACAGTGTTGGACTCCAAATGCTTTTGCCCCAGCTTACCCATAGGGTGGAGGTTCCATACAAGGTGAGGCAAGCAGAAAAGTCCAGAGACTACCACCCACTTCCCCACTTGCAGGCTGTGGGTGTCGTTTCTGAAAAAGCAGGCTACTATGTATCTTCAGCTCTGTATCAACAGCACAGCAGTCTATCAAGTGGGAATGGCATGCTATAAAAACAGCTCCATAACATTCACCAAAGGGCCTATTTATATTAGAGTAATGGAGAAGTTAGAGTATGAGGGTGCTGCCAAATACAGTGGGTCGTTGCATTGGGGTATGGCGTAATGGCAGTGAAGAGGAGACTGGTAGCTCCATGATAGCAACAGGCAGTCGCAACAAGAAAAGACCAACAAAAAGTTCAACAAAGAATGACAGAGGCAGAGTCCTAGGGTAGAGTAAGGTTCAAAGATACTCTACAGGGGCCTGAATTTCATTGGATCAAGCAATCAACTGCCCCCCACCCCCACCCCAAACAGTGTCAGATGAAGTATAGAGGTTAGCTAGCAGAAGTAGTTGCTAACAGCAGGATGTAATAACAATAGAGGCAAACTAGCTAGAACCTTTCCAGGGAGTTTAGGAAGGGAAACAGTGAAGCAGAACCTCTCCAAAAAGAAAAAATCCTCCTGTCCTTGGAATTGTAGGGAGAAGTTTGGGTGATTAAATACCCCCAGACCTAATTGTCTAAGGAAGAACAGCAGAGGCCACACTTTTCAGGGTAGCTGGAACAGTTTAGCCAAGTAACTAAACAAGCCCAATTTGGGAAGAGAGAGACATGAATATGCAGACCTGCTGTGACATGTTATCTAAAATACCCAGTTTTCAATAAAAAATTCAGACATGCAGAGAAACAAGAAACTGATCTATACATAGAGAACAAGAGGAAGAAACAACCCACATGTTGGAAGCAGACCTCAAAGTGCAATTATTAACATGTTGAAACTAAAGGAAATAATTGATGTTGGATGTGAAAGAAGGTATGTGATAATATTCCATCAAATGGAGTATATCAGTAAATTAGGTAATTACGATAAAACTAAGTGGAAATTCTGGAATTAAAAGGTACAAAAACTACAATGATGAATCGAGAAGTGCTGAAAAGCAAATCAGCCTTTAGTAAGAAGAATCTGGAAATAAAGATTAATTGGTACGAGTGCAGATAACACAATCCAAAAAATACAAGAGAAAAAAGAAAAGTATGAAACATGAGTTATCAGACTGGTGCTGTGGCCTAGCAGGCAAAGCTGACATAATGCCTGCATCCCAACTGGGTGATGGTTCCTGTCCTGGTTGCTACACTTTCAATCCAGCTTCCTGCTAATGCACTTGGGAAAACAGCAGAAGATGGTCCATGTGCTTCAGCTCCTAGCACCCACATGGACGAATGGGATGAAGCTCTTGGCTCCTAGCTTTGGCCTGGCCTAGTGCTGGCCATTGTGGCCACCTGGGTCATGAACCAGCAGATGGAAGACTTTTTTGGTTTCTCCCCCTCTGAAACTCTGATTTTCAAATAAATAAATCTTTTTTTAAAATGCTTTTAAAATCAATTATATGTGCTGGTGTTAAAGGAGAAAGAAAAAATGAATTATAAATACCTGAAAATCCAAAATTTGATGAAAAACTGTAACCCAAGATCAATAGTTTTAAGATAACCGACCCATACCCAGATGGAGTAAAAAATGATGAACGGCAAAAAAGATATTGAAACATCAAAAGAAAAAAAACACTCATCTTGCACAGGGCAGAAAAAAATCTTGAAAACCACAAAGGAAAGATTAATTATATACAAGAAAAACCCTGTGGAAATTAACTTCTCAGAAACAATGGGGGGCGCCCAAAGGCAGAAGAATAGCAGGAAGAGCTGCTCAAAGGAAAAAAGCCTTCTCAACTAAGAATCTTATATTTTTTTCTTTTTCTTTTTTGGACAGGCAGAGTTAGTGAGAAAGAGACAGAGAAAGGTCTTCCTTTTTCCATTGGTTCATCCTTCAAATGGCCGCCACAGCGGGTGCTGCACCGATCCAAAACCAGGAGCCAGGTGCTTCCTCCTGGTCTCCCATGCGGGTGCAGGGCCCAAGCACTTGGGCCATCCTCCACTACCTTCCCGGGCCACAGCAGAGAGCTGGACTGAAAGGAGCAACCAGAACTAGAATCTGGGGTGCTGGCACCACAGGTGGAGAATTACCCTAGTGAGCCGTGGCACCGGCCAAGAATCTTATTTCAACAAAAGTATCAGAAGTGAGGGCAAAATGAGGTTATCTGGTTTTTTTTTTTTTTTTTTTTTTGTAAAGACAAGGTGAGCTGAAGTGAGAATTCCTGTGACGCACATCTAGAAAAAATGTTGAAGGAAATTTTTTCAGTGTGAAAACGACCACACTGACAAATCCTGCCTCAAAAAATTAAGTGAAAATTACAAAGAAACATAAGATGTTGCAGTTAATCTATTTCTCCTTGTTCTATAAAATAACATAACTGTGTACATATAACATAGAGAAATGTGTATTTGCAAAAATCACGTGGGTGATTATCACAAAATGAATCTACAGGAAGAAATGCACAGAATGAGAAATGATAAGAAGACTAGCAAAAGTACTTGCTCTCCCTTCAGGTATTATGAAAGACCTAGGATTATAAGAAGTGTTAATGCATTTAGACTGTGATGCAGTGATACACAAGTGTGCAACTGACTAGAAGGAATAGAGTAGATTCTGATAAGATCATTCTTTTGGGTCCTTGGTTCCAAGATGACAAATGAAGTAATAATGGCCATGCTAAAAGGGGCTGTGGCCATGTGCAGCAAACTGCTCTCACTGTGTGCTGAAGGACAAGGCCAATAAGAAGTTTGTCATTTGAAACAGTGGAGGCTACAATGTCAGGGACATTGCTGCAGCAGTGTTTTCGATGCCTGTGTGCATTGAAGCTGTATGTGAAGTTACATTATTGTGTGGGTGGACACAGTTCACAGCCTGGTGGTCAGAAATCTATATCATGAAGCCTACAAGGACCAGACACCACCACCCCAATTTAGGTCTGCCGGTGCTGCCCCACATCCTCCACCAAAGCCCATGTAAGGAATGTGATCTTTAAGGGTTGAAGAAAAATTATTCTCTGGAAAATAAAAGTATGCTTAATATTAAAAAAAGATGTGTAAGGTCTAGGTTAACTACTAAAGAAATCATTGAAAAAGTACATACTGAAAAAAATCATTAAAGGAATTAAAATATACCAGAATATATTCACTCATATAAAAGAAGGCAGAAATCAACTGGAAACCAGTAAACTGACAAAAATCAACCATATTAATAGTGACATTGGACAATGAATCATAAAGCGAATGTCACAGTGGGTTTTAAAACCATGATCCTGGGGCACATATTGTGGCACAGTGGATTGCACTGCCAGTTTGGACACCTGCATCCCATATCAGAATGCCAGTTCAAGGCCTGGTTCCTATACTTCTAATCCAGCTTCCTGCTGGTGCACCTGGGAGACAGCAGATGATGGCTGGGCTGGAAGAGGAGCAACTGGATAGAACAACTGTGCCAATATATGGGATGCCGGCACCACAGGCAGAGGATTAACCAAGTGAACCATGGTGCCGGCCCCAAAACTGTCTTTTAAAGGAAAAGAAAAGTTTGGGCTATTCAGGCAAAAAGGTCAGGTCATTTTTATGAGGAAGAAAAGTAGATTAGCCTTGGAATTTTATCTACTACACTTTATGTCAAAAGACAGTAGAGAGATTGGATTAAGATAGAGAAGGGAGGGAGCTTACTGCTCTAGTTTAGGAAAAGATAATTTTTAAAAAGTGGAGAGATTGTAGTCTCAAGGTTAAGTTAGGGAGAAAACAGTAAAGTCCAAACAAATTAGAGGGACACAGTGGACCTACAAGGAGGGCAGGGGTGCACAAAACTCAGACCCCAGCAGCCAAGAGCCTCCACACCAGTGCTGGAGAGTGAAGTGAGCTCAGCCACTGACAATAAAGCTACAGGAAGAGCCTGGAGGGAATCTGGCTTGAAATTCTGCGGGAGACAGCGTACCTGCCAAACTAAAGGAGAAAAAAGGGGTCACATTTCTCTCTCCCTGATAACCCTGCAACAGTGTCCCGTAACAAGGCAATAAAGAGCGGGTGACATTTTGGACATACCTAACAGCTGCACCAGCCCGTGTCCACACCCAGCAACCAGCTGGGTGGAGATTCCCGAGTCTGGTGGGGAGAACTGACAGGAGGCTGGGTGCTTGTGACTATGGGAGGCTTGTGTGCCGGGATTGTGAAAACACTGAGGCTGTGTGCAGGGGCTCAGAGTGTGGCTGGGACTTTGGGCAGTTACTGCGGGAAACTAGACATGCTCAGGGCTCTCTGGTTACCTAATGAGGGACATTGCTGGGGAATCTGTGCTTACATCAAGGACTGCACAGATCATTTGCATGGTCCTGTGGCAGCACAGGTGACTATTATACCCACTTGGGCTAGCTCTCAGCCACTGGTCTCCTTTGAGGAGAGGAGGTGAGCTGAGTCTATGTCAACAGAGCAGAATAAACTTCTCCTCTGATTTAAAAAAAAAAAAATTTACCATGTCCAACCTGGGTGTCACCTTAGATACTCCCTTCACCCTGGAGAACTGAACAGAGCTCCCTGGACACACCCACCACACACCTCTAGGTGTTCACTGAAGGTTTGATACTCCACTAATCCACAGAGGCATAGTCCAAAAATAAAACCTGCCACAGTGAAAAAACAAAGAAACCAACGAGTATCTCCACAAATGCTGAATAACAAATGCTTTAATTCAAGAAATAAGAATAAGGAACACAACATGATGCCCCCAAAAGGATACGCTTCAGTACTAGACTGTGAAGATGATCAGACTGAAGAAATGCCAGAAATGGAAGTCAAAAAATTGATTGTAGGATTACTTAGAAGTAATCAGAATCAAATGCAAGAACTAATAAATTCCATATGACATGAAAGAAAATTACTCCCATGAAATTGAGATCTTAAAGAGAAATCAAAATGAAATCTTGGAAATGAAGAACTCAATAGGACAAATAAAAAATGCAGTGGAAAGCTTTAAAAACAGAATCGGTGAAGCAGAAGAAAGAAAATTCGACTCAGGAGACAAACTGCAGGATATTATACAATCAGACCAAAAACAAGAAGAAATTAGAAAACAAAAAACATTATTGGGAATCTACAGAATACTATCAAATTACCCAACATATAGGTCCTAGGATTTCCTGAAGGCGTGGAAAGAGAAAGAATTAGAAGGCCTTTTTATTGAAATAATATCAGAAAACTTCCCTAATTTGGAGAAAGAAAGGGACATCCAAGAACAAGAAGCACATAGAACTCCTAATAGACATGACCAGAAAGGATCTCCACCGTGACACATTGTAATCAAACTCTCCACAGTAAAACATAAAAGATTCTAAAACGTGCATGAGAGAAATGCCAGATTACTTTCAGAGGATCTCCAATTAGACTCACAGGTGACTTCTTATCAGAAACCCTATAGACTAGGAGAGAATTGCAAGATATATTCCAAATCTTAAGAGAAAACAACTGTCAACCCAGAATACTGTACCCTGCAAATATCATTTACAAATGAAGGTGAAATAAAGACCTTCCATAACAAACAAATTGAAATAATTTGTCAACACCTGTCTAGCCTTGCAAAATATGCTTAAGTATGTGCTGCACACAGAAACACGGTCATCACCACAAAAGGAAGTAAAGGCAGAAAATCTCCCAGTGAAAGTACAAAGGAAATCCAAAGAAAAACATAGGAATATTTATGGGAAAATGGCGGGGCAAAGTCTTTACTTATCTATAGTCACCTTGAATATAAATGGCATCAACTCTCCAGTTAAAAGACAGACAGGCTGAATGTATTAAGAAACAAAACCAGTCAATTTACGGCCTACAAGAAACACATCTCACCAACACACAGACTGAAAGTGAAAGGATGGAAAAAGATATTCCTTGCTAGCAGAAACCAAAAAAGAGCTAGTGTAGCCATACTAATATCAGACAAAATAATCTTTAACACAAAAACTGTTAAAAGAGACAAAGAAGGGCACTATGTAATGATTAATGGGTCAATTCAACAAGGAGATGTCACTATTATAAATGTATACCCATCTAATTACAGGACACCTGGCTATCTAAAGGGAGACATAGACTCAAATACAGTAGCAATGGGGGACTTCAATACCCCACTTTCAGCAATGGACAGATCAACCAGACAGAAAATCAGCAAGCAAACAATAGAGTTAATCAATATTATAGACCAAAAGGACCTAATATATATATAATATGTAATTATATATTACATATAATTATATTATATATAACATATAATTATATATAATATATATTATATATATTAGGTCCTTTTGGACTATATTGTATATTATACATTGTATGTTATGTATAATTTATATATATTATATATATATATATAATTTTCTATCTTACAGCCACAAAATACACATTATTCTCATACAAAAATCAACAAACAACAAATGCTGGTGATGATGTGGGAGAAAAAGTATCCTAATCCACTGTTGGGGGGAATGCAAACTGGTAAAACCACTACAGAAGACAGTTTGGAGATACCTCAGAAATCTGAATATAGACCTACCATATGACCCAGCCACCCCACTCCTTGGAATTTACCCAAGCGAAATGAAATCAGCAAATAAAAGAGTTATCTGCACCTCCATGTTTATTGCAGCTCAATTCGCAATAGCTAAAACATGGAATCAACCTAAATGCCCATCAATAGAAGACTGGATAAAGAAATTATGGGATATGTACTCTATGGTACACATATTTTTACACAGTGGTAAAAATAAAAAAAGAAATCTGGACATTTGCAATAAAATAGATGAATCTGGAAAACATCATACTTTGAGAAATAAGCCAATCCCAAAAGGACAAATATTATATGTTCTCCCTGATTTGTGACAAAAGAGCACCTAAAAGGAAACCTGTAGAAGTGAAATTGATACTACAAGAAGCAATGACTTGAACAACCCTTGTCTTGACTATTGATGAAGAGTTTATTATTTTTTTATTATTTTCTTTTTCTACTTAACACCATTGGTCGAAGTCTTTACTTAACATAGAATTATTTAAGGGTTAATAAAATCCAATTGAAAATAGATCCCAGGGCCAGTGCTGCGGTGCAGTAAGGTTAAAGCCCATGTCTGAAGTGCTGGCATCCCATATGGGTGCTGGTTCTAGTTCCAGCTGCTCCCCTTTCTGATGCAGCTCTCTGGTATGACCTGGGAAAGCAGTAGAAGATGGCCCAAGTCCATGGGCCCCTGCACCCATGTGGGAGACCTGGAAGAAGCTCCTGGCTTCAGGTCAGCACAGCTTCAACCATTGTGACCATCTGGAGAATGAACCAGCTAATGGAAGACCTCTCTCTGTGTGTCTCTAACTCTCTCTGTAACTCTGTCTTTCAAATAAATAAAATAAATATTTAAAAAAAGCAAAGAAAATAGATTTCAGTAAAAAATGAGAGTGGGAATAAGAGAGGGAGGAGCTGTATATTTTAGCACACATTCTCACAGACTTACCCCTAAGGATAAAGCTAAAAACTTGCCATGGGACACCAAATCCCATTAAGCTGGGTGGTACTAATGGCATCTTATCTATTAAAGTGATTGTATTAAATGTGTAATTGATCTTATAGATAAGATTAAGTGTCAAAGAGATCACATAAGTAAGATCAAGTGTCTGGTAATAACAATAGGTAGAATTAAAAGGGAGAGAATGATCCAACATGGGAAGCAGGCTACACAGCAGACTCATAGGATGACAAATGCCCTAAATAGCACTCTGGCCTCAAAATCAGCCCTTATGGCATTCAGATCTGGCTGAAAAGCCCATGAGAACATTTTAGGCATAGAAAGCCAAGACACTGTGGCAAAAAATGATCTACATGAAGGATCTCCATGAGTGAGACCCCAGTGGGAAAAGGGGCCATCCAAGAAGGATGTACTTTACTCTGAAGGAAAGAGAGAACTTCGACTTTGCTCATGGCCCTGTCTAAATAATGATAGAGTCTGTGGACTCAAAAGGCTTCCATAGCCTTGGCAGCTCATGTCAAGAGTCTTGGGTGATCACTGACATCATAAATAAGAGAGTCAATTGTTAAATCAACAGCAGGAGTCACTGTGCACTTACTCCCCATGTAGGACCTCTGTCCTTAATGAGAATTAAATGTAAAACTTGTCTTCAAACAGTATTTTATCCTTTATGTGTCTGTGTGCATGAAAACTGCTGAAATCTTTACTTAGTATAGAGTTGGTCTTCTGTATATAAAGAAAATTAAAAATGAATCTTAATGAGGAATGGGATGGGAGAGGAAGTAAGAGGTGGGACAGGAGTGGGGATGGAGGTTGTGTATGGGGGGAAGAACTACTATATTTCTAAAGCTGTACCTATGAAATTTGTATTCATTAAATAAAAGCTTTCTTAACTCTAACTCATGCTCACTCGGATTTACCCCTACTGGTAGAGTTAGAAACGTGCCAGGGGATTCCAATTCAATCCCATCAAGGTGGCATGTATCAATGCCATCTCACTAGTTAAAGTGATCAGTTTCAGTTTATTATTGATCATAATGATAGGATTAGGTGTCAAAGGGATCATATAAACAAGACTAGCGTCTGATCATACTGATAGAATTAAAAAGGAGAGAACAATCCAACATGAGAAGTGGGATACACAGCAGACTCATAGAATGGCAGATGTCCTAAACAGCACTCTGGCCTCAAAATCAGCCCTTAAGGCATTCAGTTCTGGCCTTAAAGCCCGTGGAAAGCCAAGACACTGTGGCAAAAAAAAATAAAATGACCTAAATGAAAGATCTCTGTGAGTGAGACCCCAGCGGAAAGTACGGGCCATTAAAGAAATAGGTACCTTTCTCTGAAGGGAGGAGAGAACTTCCACTTTGACTATGGCCTTGTCTAAGTAAGAACAGAGTTGGCGAACTCAAGAGGCTTCCACAGCCTTGGCAGCTGATGACAAGAGCTTCAGCTGATTCCTGACGTCATAAATGAGTGTCAATTGTTAAATCAACAGGAGTCCTGTGCACTTACTCCCTATGTAGGATCTCTGTCCTTACTGTGTTGTACTATGTGAATTAACGGTATGACTAGTACTCAAACAGTACTTTATACTTTGTGTTTCCATGTGAGTGCAAACTGTTGAAATCTTTGCTTAGTATATACTAAGTTGATCTTCTGTATATAAAGATAACTGGAAATGAATCTTGATGGAGAATGGGATGGGAGAGGTAGTGGGAGATGGGATGGTTGCAGGTGGGAGGGAGGTTATGGAGGAAAAAGCCGCTATAATCCAAAAGTTGTACTTTGGAAAATTATATTTATTAAATAAAAGTTTAAAAATTTTTAAAAATAAAAGCTTTCTTTAAAATATAAAAAAAAAACCCACAAAGTGGAAGTACAGAGACATAAGTGGGAATCTTCAAAAAGTTCATGTAAATACCT
The DNA here is from genome assembly GCA_949820135.1 of Sylvilagus floridanus. Lineage (NCBI taxonomy): Eukaryota > Metazoa > Chordata > Mammalia > Lagomorpha > Leporidae > Sylvilagus > Sylvilagus floridanus. The sequence goes on along the minus strand of OX463245.1, from coordinate 74,816,744 downwards.
ATGGTGAAAACCAGATTACAAATTTTTCTGCACCAAAATAAACATTTTAATTCCATTTTTTCCCACAGACTTTTCTAAGTACCTTCATGATTCCATTTGTATGAAGTTTCCAGAACAGGTAAATCCACACAGACAGCAGAATTGGTGGCTGCAAAGGACTGGGGAAGGGGGTGGGGGAGTGGGTAGTCTCAACTTAATGAGTACAGGATTCCCTTTGGGATGGTGGACACTGGATAGCGATGCTGGCTACACAACACTGTGAGTGTCCTTGCTGCCACTGAACTGTGTACTTTAATTTTTTTATGTTGTTTCAATTTCACCTCAATTTTTTTTTTTTAAGATTTTATTTATTTGAAAGAGTTACAGAAAGGAAAAGGTAAAGGCAGAGAGAGAGAGAGAGAGAGAGAGAGAGCGAGCTTCCATCTGCTGGTTCACATCCCAAATGGCCACAATGGCCAGGGCTGGGCCAGGCTGAAGCCAGGAGCCAGGAAGCTTCTTCCAGGTTTCCCACGTGGGTGCAGGGGCCCAAGCACTGGGCCCATCTTCCACTGCTCTCCCAAGCATATTAGCATGGAGCTGGATTGGAAGTGGAGCAGCTGGGACTTACCTGACACGTATATGGGATGCTGGTATTGCAGGCGGAGGCTTTAACTGCTAGACCACAGCAGTGGCCCCTCACCTCAATTTTAAAAACTCATTCAAAATTATGGAAATAAAGGATACAGAACAGTATGTAAATCATTATGTGCTCTCATAATATAAATAAAATACACTTTTTTTTAAATGAATGGATATAATACTTAAACTCATCATTTACAAATGCAAATTAGCAACTAGGAAAAGGAAAGAAAAGATTATTAGTGGCTAACTTCAGCATTGTTCAAAATAAGGATTAGTAACTAATAGAGCAAGTTTTATGTAAGTATAACCATGAGAACAAAAATTACAAACTTTTTATTACATCTTAGTTATTTCTGAATTTTTTTAATTCAAATATTTTCAGGATTTCTATTAAGGAATATTGCTAAATAATTGTTACCATAATGAATACATCTTCCTGTCTCTTTTCACATTCTAACCTTCTAACTAACCTTCCATCTGCAATTGTAAAATACATCTTCCTTTCCTTTTCACGTTTTAATTAACAACAACAACAAAAAGCCAACTGCTGTTCTGGGGAATCAGAATGTTTATTCAGTTCAATGAATGAATAGTACCCCCCTAGAAATTCCAGGGACCGACTGCAGGGAAGTGGTTCCCTGACAGAGCTCTGAGAAGGAAAGAATTTGTGACCACTTAGCTTGGTGTTAATTGACACCACCAATGGTCAAGAACTTGGGCACTGGCAGGTGTTGTGGCTCAGGCAGTTAAGCCACCACTTGAGTTACGCACTTCCCATATGAAGTGCCATTTCAAGTCCAAGCACCTCCACTTCTTTTTTGACAGGCAGAGTGGACAGTGAGAGAGAGACAGAGAGAAAGGTCTTCCTTTTCCGTTGGTTCACCCTCCAGTGGCCGCTCCAGCAGCACGTTGCAGCCAGCGCACTGCGCCGATCTGAAACCAGGAGCCAAGGTGCTTCTCCTGGTCTCCCATGTGGGTGCAGGGCCCAAGTACCTGGGCCATCCTCCACTGCCTTTTCGGGCCACAGCAGAGAGCTGGACTGGAAGAGGAGCAACCAGGACAGAACTGGTGCCCCAACCGGGACTAGAACCCGGAGTACCAGCTCTGCAGGTGGAGGATTAGCCTAGTTAGCCACAGCACCAGCTGATAAATATTATTTCTATTCTGTTCCCTGATAAGTGTATTCAAAGAAAATTCTGATATTGAGTGTGATTTTATGTTTGAAACTCTTTTTAAATTTTTATTTATTTTTGTTTATTTGAAAGACAGAGAGATAGATAGGGATCTTCCATCTGTTGGTTCTATCCTAGATGCTCTTAACAGCCAGGGCTGGGTGAGGCCAAAGCTGGGATCCAGGAACTCAATCTGGGTCTCCTACATAGGAGTACTGGGACTTGAGCCATCATCCGCTGCCTTCTAGTGTACACGTTAGCAGGAAACTGGATCAGAGGCAGAGTACCAGGGACTTGAATCAGACACTCGAGGGTGTCCCAAGTGGCAACTTAGCCAATGAGCCCAATGCCCAGCCTAGTCTGGAACTACTTTAACTCGAGATTTGCCTTAGTCCTGGTCTTGTCAAGTGACTTAAGTCAATGCTGTCACTGCTGCTCAGGGTGGGCCACAACAGTATCAGCATCACCAACACTAGGGAGCTTGTTAGAAATGCACATTCTATTTTTTTTTCAAAGATGTATTTTTATTTGAAAGTCAGAGTTTCACAGAGAGAGAGAAGAGGCAGAGAAAGAGGGCTTCCATCCACTGGTTCATTCCCCAGTTGGCCGCAACAGTGGGAGATGTGCTGATCTGAAGCCAGGAGCTTCTTCCAGGTCTCCCACATGGGTGCAGGGTCCCAAGGACTTGGGCCATCTTCTACTGCTTTCACAGGCCATAGCAGAGAGCTGGATCAGAAATGGAGCAGCCGGGTCTCCAACCAGCACTCATATGGGATGCCGGCGCTGCAGGCCAGGGCGTTAACCCACTGCGCCACAGTGCTGGCCCCCACATGCTCAAGTCACATCCCAGACCTATGGAATCAAAATTTTAGGGCTGCAGCAACCTGGCCTTCAGGTGATTTCTCTACACGCCGAAGCAGTGGAGGGATAGATAGCTGGCTTAGTGAGCCAGGATAGGTAAATAATTGGCCTAGGCAGGTGGCCCAAACACTAATGTAACAAGCATCAATCTCTTGACAAGAAACAGGCCCTTACCATCAATAATTAAGCAACCAGACTCCAACTACCTCCTTCCATGCATGGGGCAGATCAGCAAAAAACCAGTTTTTTTCCAGCTCAACTGGGCATCTTGACTACTGATCAAGCTTTGCTTCAATATAATAGTAATTTAAGAGATTTGAGATGCCAATGAAACATGCAATGTATAATAGAGAATGGTATACCAACCGCACCCTCAGGAGGATCCTCCCTGAACATGGTAAAGGACTCTCCCTTCAGTGAAGGGTGTGTCCTGTATTGGAAAAACCTAATAAAAGAATCTATCCCAGCCCTTGAACACTGCCCGCAATCTGCCTGTCGTTTGTGCACTCTTTCTGTCAATAACTCTTATCTTCCCTTAGTCTGTGCCCCAGCCTTAAATTGGCAACAAGAACCTGCACCCCTCATCCCCACCCTGAGCCCCCCAGTAGTGTGACTTAGGCAACTGTGAGAATTTAGCCTCTTATCAAGAGAGGAACTATGCAAACAACGTCTATCCAAATACCTCATGCTGACAAAAGCAAATAACAAGTTACCTTCCACTTGGACACTAACTTTCCCTTTTTTTTGTAGCTTTGAGTTGTAATCCGCATACTACACAATCTACCTGTGTAGACTGTAGAATCAGTAGAGACCTGCTGATTCGATTGGTGGAAGGGGATATTTATTATGAGGAACTGGCTCCTTTAATTATGGAGGCTGAGACACCCCACTCTTGTGGCGTGGTCCCTGGTTGGCTGGTTAGGTCTAGGGTCCTGTCTCCATGGGAGAAGGAATTAAAGCATGGGACGTATAGAGAAAGGTCAGCAGAGAAGGAAGGTTTATTTAAAGTGAAAGTACACGTTCCTGAGTGAGTGCAGGCAAGCTAGGGAGAGAAAGAGCCACACTTAACAGGTTTCTGGGCAGTCCTTTTATTTGATCTGAGGGCATGGGGGATAATGACCAGGGTGAGGCTTAACTGAATATTCAAAGGAGGCAGAGTTTGGGGCAGATAGGACTTCTTTGGAAATCTTGGAAGTGTCATGGAATCAGATTTATGATGGGAGTTGGGAGTCTGGGTAATTCTATTATAATGACATTAGAATGAGCCTAAGGTCATCCCAGGGACTCAGGGGGCAGCTGTGTTGTATGTTTTTACCTGAGGCAGTCGACTCTTAAGCAGTGAAATCCCTGCAGCTTTGGTCTGCTCGGAACAGGTTGGGGTTTGGACCGTGAACACAGAGCTGCAGTGCAGGCCTGGCTGTAGCGCAGGTGCTGCCAATCCTCAGCTCCTTTTGCTAACTACCTCCCCTACCACATCACCATGACCTACTGTCTGCAAGCTGGAGACGGCTCTAGACCCTCTGAGCCTAGGGGTCTGAGGACCAAGGGGCTGATGCTGTAATCCCAGCCCAAGGGCCCGAGAAGATTGGGATGGGATGGGCCAGTTTGTGGAGCTCGCTCTCTCCCTCTCTCTCTGGGCTGTGTCACTCCCTCTTGAATAAATTATTTTTGAAAAACTTAATTTTGTAGAAAAATGAAACTGTAAGAAATTTATTTTGATACAAAAATTCTGATATCCCTGTGTAGATTCCAAGCACACATTTTCCAGGAACTTTCTGAGGACTATTCCTGGAAAGAGGTTGGGAGTGGAGAGTCCCATGGTCTGTAAGTTTATTTCCTTTAAAAATGGTAGGATTTCATTCTTACATTCTCATTTTAAGATTTAATAGATTTTTTAAAGCTGCCATGTGCAACATATATTTAATACTAGAATTGCTTGGGTTTTTTTAGTGTTTATTTTATCTTGAAAGGCAGAGAGAGCAAGTGAGTGAGCGAGACAAAGAGTGAAAGAGAGGTTTTCCACCTGCTGATTCACTCACGAAATGCCCATACCAGCCAGGGTTGTGCCAGGGTGAAGCCAGAAGCCTGGAATTCCATTCAGGTCTCCTAATGGGTGGCAGAGGCCCAAATACTTGAGTGTTATGTGCTCCCTCCCAAGACGCATTAGCAGGAAGCTGGATTGGAAGCAGAGTAGCTGGGAGTTGAATCAGCATTTTGATATAGAATGCAGGTGTCCTAGCTGCTGTGCCACAATGCTTGCCCCAACTAGATCAGCTTTGAGAAAAATCTTCAAACATAGCTAGAAAGGTTCATGAATAAAGGAAATGTCAGTTAAAATCAGGGTTTTTCTGGGGAGGGTGTTTGGTGCGATCTTATTGCTTGGGACACTCACATCTCATCCTATAGTCCCCATGTGTGAGTCCCTGCTCCTCCGCTTGTACTCCAGATTCCTGATAATGTGCAGCCTGGGAGGCAACAGGTGATGGCTCAAGTACTTGTGCCCCTGGGCCACCCGTGAGAGAGAGATTCAGTTCCAGGCTCCTGGTCCAGCCCTGGCTCTTGCAAACATTTTGGGGGTGACCCAGCAGATCAAAGACCTCTCTCGCTCGCTCGCGCTCTCTCTCTCTCTCTCAGGACCTCTGTCTTCCAAAAGCAAACAACATCAAAATTGAAGTTTTTCAACCTTACACTATTGGCATTTTTAACTGGATCATTATTTGTTTTCAGGAGGCTACTCTCCGAACAGAGGTTGTATATGCAATGTAGACTGTAGATCTCATTCCTTCCCCCTCAAGACCAGATTAATAAATACTGTGGCCAAATAAAATAATTAACATGCAGAGAACACAGGTAACCGACCAGTGAACCCTTCAGACCAGAGAGAAAGGCCCACACGTTTTTCCCCACTCCACTCATTCTGTGTAGGTTTCCTGCCTGGGTTAGATTGGTAGAAGCAGCTTCTTGTGTTTGGACACTGTTTGCCATGATCGTGAGATCAATGTGCTTCGCCATCAAAAAATATTTCCGAATATATTTCTTAGTCTTACCTAATTCTCAGGGAATGGAAAAAGAGTTTCTTCCCAGGAGAAAGGTCACAGGGCAGTTCTAATTAACAATCTTACTTGCTCAGTCATATCCACTGAGACAAAGGAATCCCCCAGTAGCTGGTCAGTCTGTGGTCTAGTCAACACACTGGGAGTCTGGACTGCTGCCGGGAGCTGGAAGTGGCTCTGGGGAAACCTGTTTTCTTACATTCCCTTCTGCCCACTCTAGTTGACCTAGGTCTTGAACTCCTAGATGATGGCTGAGCGTGGAGTACTCACCTGTCTATGATTTTTTCCCCCTACTTACTCAGTTAAGATTCCAGCTGAGAAATACCTCCCTCTCTGAATATGATTAAATAACTGCCCCGCCTTATTGAATGAAAGCTCTGAATTCCTCCAGGAGAAAACATGTTAGCAGTGACCAGACAGACCGAAAGCATAGCAGTGGGGGTGAGCGTCACCTGGGCAGTCTCAGAAATAGTAGAGAGCAACGAAAGCTATAAGAGATATTTAGAAATAGGATACAGTAACTCATATGAAAATGTGGCTGCTCAGGTGTTGGAGTGGGAAGAAAGAGAGATGGGGAGAAGTTGAAAACAACTCACCTGGGTCATTCTCTAACCAAACCAGGGAAGCTAAGAAGTGCATAGCTGGGTGGAGAGAGGAGAGGATACTCACATGGAGATAGATGAAGAGGAACTAAGAATCAGAAATGGAGGCTGGCGTTGCGGCACAGTGGGTGAAGCCACTGCTTGGAATTCTTGCACCCCATGGCAGTGAACCAGTTTGAGTTCTGGCTACTCCACTTCTGATCCAGCTCCCTACAAAGCATCAGGAAGGCAACAGGTGATGGCTTAAGTGCTTGAGTTTCTGCCACCCACGTGTGAGAATTCCTCACTCCTTGCTTTGGCCTGGCCCAGCCCTGGCTATTGTGACTATCTGGTGAGTGAACCAGTGGATGGAAGATCTCTCTCATTGTGTCGCCCTCTCTATTGCTCTACCTTCCACATACATACATACATACATACATACTTATAGAAAAATAGAAAATATGAGAGTACTTAAAAAAGTTCATGAAAATGGAATTAAATATGTTTTTGAAGCAAAAATAATTTTAAAGCCATACATAGTTTTTATATCATATTTTTTACATATTATGAAATTACTACCAAAAATTTTTTTGTACCAAAGTAAACTTATACTTTGAATTCCCTCTTCTCTACAATTTTTTATGGAATACCCTTCTGTATTAAGTATTTACAGGGGCCAGTGCTGTGGCGTAGCGGGTAAAGCCACTACCTGCAGTGCTGGCATCCCATATGGGCACCGGTTCGAGTCCTGGCTGCTGTACTTCCAATCCAGCTCTCTGCTATGGCCTGGGAAAGCAGTAGAAGATGTCCCAAGTCCTTGGGTCCCTGCACCTGTGTGGGAGACCCAGAAGAAGCTCCTGGCCAACTGGGGAGTGAACCAGTGAACAGAGGACCTCTCTCTCTCTCTCTCTCTCTCTCTCACTCTCTCTCTCTCCTTGTCTGTCCTTCTCTCTGCATAACTCTGAATTTCAAATACATAAATCTTTTTTTTTTTAATAAGCATTTACAGGGGAAGGAGAGCATAGACTCAAGAAAACTCAAAGGAGGCAGATTGAAACAGGAGGACGTGGGCCGGCGCCGTGGCTCAACAGGCTAATCCTCTGCCTTGCGGCGCCAGCACACCGGGTTCTAGCCCTGGTCGGGGCACCGGATTCTGTCCCGGTTGCCCCCCTTCCAGGCCAGCCCTCTGCTGTGGCCCGGGAGTGCAGTGGAGGATGGCCCAGGTGCTTGGGCCCTGCACCCCATGGGAGACCAGGAAAAAGCACCTAGCACCTGGCTCCTGGCTCCTGCCATTGGATGAGCGCCATGCGCCGGCCGCAGCGCGCCATCCGTGGCAGCCATTGGAGGGTGAACCAACGGCAAAGGAAGACCTTTCTCTCTGTCTCTCTCTCTCTCACTGTCCACTCTGCCTGTCAAAAAAAAAAAAAAAAAAAACACAGGAGGACGTGGTTAGCAGTTTTTGATGCTGCAAAGAGGAGAAAATGAAAGATGACAGAGAGGCAGCGCTGGGAGGGCCCTCAGCAGTCATCAGGAGAGTGAGCCCACAGTGCAACCAGAACAAAAACCATCCTTCAATGCCCAAAATATGAAAAACATGGTCTGGGTAGTGGATGCATTTGTCTAGATGAATTCTTTCCATGTTCCAAAAACCAATACATTCATTTAACAAATCACCATTACCAAAGTATTGTAGGAAGGAACCAGCCTGGAGAGCCCATCACGTATTGTGACCATGACTGGGGGGGGGGGGGGGGGGGGTGAGCAGCCAGATGTCAGAAGATTTCAGGAAGGGGGGCGTGGTGTTATGGCATAGCAGATTATGCTGCCGCGTTGCCAGCTCCACTTCCAATTCAGCTTCCTGCTAATGCGCCTGGGAAGGTAGCAGGTGATGAGCCCAATAACTGTGCCCCTGCCACTGAATCTAGTAAGTAACAGGCAAAATTGCAATCCAGAATCTGGAAACACTGGGGTACGTTCCCCTCTCTCAGGCAAGAGCTAGTTGGAAAAATGATGCTAGGAGCCAACAGAAACAGGGATTCTGAATCTGGTTATGTTTCCCACGGCTGCTGTGACGTGACCAGTAGCTCATCGGCTTAAAACAAGAGGTTTTTTGTTACCTGCTAGTTCTGGAGGTCAGAAGCCCAGAGTGGTGCTCACTGAGCTAATCCTGAGGTCCCTGCGAGGCTACCTTCCTTTTCCAGCTTCCAGAGGCTGACTCAGTGCCCCCTCCCTCTCCCTCCGAGGCAGCGCTGCTGGTGGGGAATCTCACAGCGTTCACTGTGGCGCACTGCTCTCCTCCTCTTCCACAAGGAAGGACCCACCTGGAGGACCCACACTACGCTTGTAAGATTATGGTTAACACCTGTGTGAGGAGAAAGGGGCAGAAACAGAGGAGACAGGGTACGAAATCACAGCCGGACTGAATTTATTCAAAGAAAATAACTTTGCAGAGGTCAACCAGCTACCAGCGTGCACACAGAAGAAACACATGAGAGCCCAGACCCCAGGGACTGGGATTTTTTTTATATCTTAGGTGGGCTAGGGTTGGGGATGGGGGCAGTAACAGAGGTGAATACCTTCATACAGGTTCTTCAAGTTTGCCGCTCCCTCTCGCCCCCACCACCCAAACCAGGGGAAGAATACAAGGAGTGAAGAAAAATAGGGTATGAGACTGAATTGGGGTTCAGGGACAAGGGATAAATTCCGGTTTTATCTATCTTTTTGGGCAATGAGCTAGAATGGCTGAGACTTATGTCTTTGTTCCATCAACCTGAATTCATTTAAAATTAATGTGTTCTCTCTTTATTTGAGAGACAGGGATCTTTCATCTGCTGGTTTACTTCCCAAATGCCTACCGCAGCTGGAGCTAAGCCAAGCCAAAGCCAGGAATTAGTAGCAGAGCTGGGACTCGAACCTAGGTCCTCTGATACAACACTGGGTGTCCAAAATGATGTCTTAACCACTAAGCCGAATACCTGCCCCTAGCAACTTGAATTCTGTCTACTGTCTTGATTCCCTTCTGCTGTGTAACCTAACAAGTTGGCAGGTTCCTGGAGTTAGGATGTGGTCTACTTTGGAAGATCATCATTTTGCCCGTCACTCCTGGAGCGCTTCAGGAAGTACTGACACCAGCACCCTCCTTTCCCCACCCTGGAGTTTATGGTCTAATGGTTCAAATGAGGCCTGGGCATCAGGGGCATGTTAAAGGCCCACAGGTGATTCTAATGATCATGGATCATGGATCATGGATCACGAGCCCCCCCTCACTGTTGTGAGAAAGCAGTGCTGGGATGGGCTCCCTAACAACACTTTGGTCAAGGGCAGACCCCCATTGTTAAGTGACACAAAACTGTGCTTGATAATGATACTAAGCAACTATGTTGCTGATTTATTTTTATTGTTATCTTTTTTTTTTTTTTTTGACGGGCAGAGTGGACAGTGAGAAAGAGAAAGAGACAGCGCACTGCGCTGATCCAAAGCCAGGAGCCAGGTGCTTCTCCTGGTCTCCCATGCAGGTGCAGGGCCCAAGCACTTGGGCCATCCTCTACTGCCTTCCCGGGCCACAGCAGAGAGCTGGCCTGGAAGAGGAGCAACCGGGACAGAATCCGGGGTGCCAGTGCCGCAGGCGGAGGAGTAGCCTATTGAGCCGTGGTGCCGGCCTTTATTGTTATCTTACAACGTACCTCTACTTAGTACAAAAAAAAGTACTGTAAACACTGTGCTGTTATACCAGCATCAGCCCCACCTGTGTCGTGTTGACATCTCTCTCTTGATTGCATGGTTTCTCTTGATTGCATCTCGTGTTGTGTTGTTCATCATGGCCCTGACAGCTATAAGCTAGATCGTGTAGTCTAGGTATACAGAGCAGACTAGACTCTCCAGGTTGTAATGCACACACTAGGATGACCAAGTGACGAAATCTGCCTAATGATGCCTTTTGGAACTGTCTCCATCGTTCAACAACACATGGCTGCATGTACGTGTGTCTGGCACTGTCCTAGGTGCTTCTGTTACTTACATTCCATTCAGGCTTCCCAGAAACCTATTTTCAGCCAACAATGACCATTTATATGCCAGGCATTATGGTAAGTTAATTGATACTAATATGATGTGGATACTTTACAAATATTTTATCTCCAGCTGGCACCACGGCTCAATAGGCTAATCCTCCACCTTGCCGTGCCGGCACACCGGGTTCTAGTCCCGGTTGGGGCACCAGTTCTGTCCTGGTTGCTCCTCTTCCAGTCCAGCTCTCTGCTGTGGCCCGGGAGTGCAGTGGAGGATGGCCCAAGTGCTTGGGCCCTGCACCCGCATGGGAGACCAGGAGAAACACCTGGCTCCTGGCTTCCGATCAGCGAGGTGCGCTGGCCATAGCAGCCATTTGAGGGGTGAACCTATGGAAAAGGAAGACCTTTCTCTCTGTTTCTCTCTCTCTCATTGTCTAACTCTGCCTGTCAAAAATAAATTAAAAAAATAAAATAAAAAATAAAAAAAAAGTTTTTATTGGGCCAATGTTGTGGCCTAGCAGTTGGAATCCCATCTGGACACCAGTTTGTGTCCTGGCTGCTCCACTTCTCATCCAGCTCCCTGCTAATGTCCTGGGAAAAGCAGCAGAAGATGGCCCAAGTATTTCAGCCCCTGCCACCATGTGGGAGACCCAGATAGAGCTCCTGGCTTTGGTCTGGCCTAGCCTTGGTTATTGCATCCATTTGGAGAATGAACCAGCATATGGAAGATCTCTCTCTCTCTCTTTGCCCCCTCACTCTTTTGAATAAGGAGGTCTTTTAAAAAATTAAAAATACAGTTTTTTAAGTTTAAGATTTACAGAATCTGAACACCTTGAAATCATTGCAAAGGAACCTTACACTGGGGTGGATGGGCCCTGAACACAACCCATGTTGAGCCCACAAAGGTGTCCACCAACCAAAGACCCAGCTTAAAGGGGAGTCACCTACTAAAATCTTAATTCAACACCACAGGCAGCCAATTCAACATTAAGCCATCTTTGAGAGTGCAAGGGGCTTGAGTGGCCCCAGGGATCTCACTGATAAGACCATGCTTTGTGGCCATGGATCGTGTCTGGAAGGCACATGAGGGGGTGTGGCTGGGCACAGTGGCATGGTGACCAGACCTCACAGCCTGACACAGACAGTGCAGGGCAGTGACCACAAATCTATCACTGCAAATCTTCCAATCCTTAAATGGGTCCTAGCAACACAGCCTTAAGTGAGAAAATAGGAAGATGCTTCAAAAAGTGTCTCTCTCTCACTGTCTATAACTCTGCCTGTCAAATTTAAAAAAAAATGGAATAAAAGGTAATTTCATTTTGGTGCCAAAAAAATTGGAAATGTATTCATAGTTTTTACATAATATACATTTTCCATGAACTTTTTGAAGACTCCTTATAAATTAAAAAGTAAATATTAGTGATACTGATATACCAAAAAATGCAATATCAGCAAACAAAAGAAAGAATGAAATAAGCAAAAAATAATAGTTTTTACAATTACTATATAATTCCGGAAACTCAGTAGACTTCTCTTTTCCCTCCTTTGGTATTACTGAGCAGTCCAAACCTCACAAGCTCCCAGCTGGCCTGTGTTAATGGCCCCCCGCCCAGTCCCACCACTGAGCAACTACATAGGCCCAAGGCATTCTCTCTGCTTCTCTCAAGCCAGCCCAGCCATGCTTGTGCCCACTCTGTTCTCCCCAGGAATCTCTCATGTGAATAATAAACTCTGTTCAAGTTTTCTCATGAAGAGCATCATCAGCCTCAATGACCCACTTATTACACAAGAGAGGGTCTACTGGCTTCTGCAGAGTGACTACAATATAACCAGCTTCAGGAACAGGATGGTCTAGGCTATGACCACACTCCTTCCCTTGCTCTCGATTTCTTCCCTGAGTAGGAGCTGCTGCACTCAGAGCACATGGGATGGCTCTGCAGGGTGCACTGAGCATGCGCTGGGCGTTGTGCTGCACTGTACTGAATTTGCCGAGTTCTACAGAGCCTCTGTTATCTTCGTGGGCTTAGCCAACCTCATTGGGAAGTTTGGATCATTCAGAGGGAGTCCTGGGTTGAATCCCTCAGTAAAGCAGGCCTGTGTTGAGTGTTCTGGCTGGGACCCATCTATGTGTCTCAATGGAATCACACACTTCATTTCTGTCTTAAGCTGTGACTGAGCTAAGCTCGGGGAAAGACCGCTGGTGTGTGTGTCTCAGCCAGGCTTTGGTTCCTTTCCTATAGAATGTTCCAGAGAAAGACTGACACCCTGTGTGACGCATGGACCCACTGGGTGGTCACTCACAAAAGAAAAAACAGTCATCATGCAATGCACTAAGATCTATTCTTCTAAGGCAGATGGCTGAAATCCTGTGATGGTTAATTTTATATGTCCATTTGGTTGGGCCACGGAGCCCAGATATGTGATCAAACATTATTCTAGGTGTTTCTGTGAGGGTGTTTTGGGATGGTGCTATGGGTTGTGTATTATTTTGAATGATAGACACATGTGTTAAAAGATTGGTTCCCCAGAGTCTCAGTGGTACTGGGACTTGATCCAATTGTGGTGTTAAGGAGGTGGATCTAGTGGGAAGTTGTCAGGTAACCAGGGCATGCCCTCAGAAAGTAATTCTCACTGGAGGGTTGGTTATACGAGCCTGAGTCAGTCCTAGTCAAGCTACCTGCTTCCTGGCTCAGGGTGTGGTCCTTCCTCCACACACTCCCATCATTGCCTTCCTCTGACCTCACTGGACGACCAAACCGATGGGTCTGGCCTGATCTTGAACTGTGGACCTCCAAAAATGTGAGGGAAAATACACTTTCTTCCTTCATTAATAGCTTGCTGGAAGTATTTAGTTATAGTAACAGAAAGCTTGATGTTTAGATCAGCAGACTTTGAATAAAACAGATTGCCCTCCATAATGGGGCATTATGACTCAATGGATCATTTGGAGGCCTGAATAGAACAAAAGGCTGACCTCGCTCTAATAATGGCCTTTGGATTTGAACTGCAACATTGGCTCTCCCTCTGACTCCAGCCTGCAGGCACACCACGCAGATTTTGGACTTGCTAACCTGCATAATCATGTAATTCCCACAATCCATCTCTCTGAATATACAATCCTATTGGTTCTCTTTCTGTGGAGAGCTCTGAGTAATACAGACCCTGAAATCTTCTCCTAACACAGCTGCCCATATCTCCGCCACAACAAAGACCCCAGTCCTCAAGAAAATAGGGCAAAATGCGCATAGCGTGCAGTGGAATAAACTCTTAGAAGTGGCCCAAATGCCCTACCCTGGACCCACCTAAAAGACCAGGGAGCACTGTAGCTCATTTGGCTAATTGTAAAGCAGACTAACGATAAATACGGGTCCTCTTTCAAGGTGCAGACCTATGAAACAGGTGTCTAGTGTCTACTCACCCCGACTCGTGGGTACAATGACTGGTGTTGCCCTTGCTTTACTGGGTGTTTATGGCACTTCAGTTATTGGCCCACATGCTCTCAACAACTGGAGTACCTTACAGGAGAGACACTGATTAAGGGGAACAATTTGCTTTAAAGGCTGTCTTACCTGAGGAGCACCCCAACGGATGGGAGGCCCCAGCCAGACCTGCACAGGCTCTTTGAGACACAGGCCCTGAGCACTTATTTCTCAATTGTCTATTAAACTATAGAGTTCCTTTGCTCCTTAGTCAAGCAACCACCATGAAAAAGGCCCTAGATCCCTGGGAATTATCGGTTGCTTAAAAGACTCAGGGATTTGCTTCCCAAGGTAACAAATCTCACTATGAGGCCTCTATTTCAGAATCTCTTTGGTCTCCCTCCAGCAACAAAGAACCCTCATGGAAAGACCAGGTATTTGTAACTTCATGACCTGGGTCTCCCCCATGGTATGATTTTGGTTAAGAATTCCAAGGTACTGCATGCTCCTCTACAGATCATCCAATTTCTTTTTTTTTTTTTTAATTTATTTGACATGTAGCATTATAGACAGTGAAAGGGAGACACAGAGAGAAAGTTTTTTTTTTATTTTTTTAATTTTTTTGACAGGCAGAGTGGACAGTGAGAGAGAGAGAGACAGAGAGAAAGGTCTTCCTTTTGCCGTTGGTTCACCCTCCAATGGCTGCCGGGGATGGTGCGCTGCGGCCGGCGCATGGCGCTCATCCGATGGCAGGAACCAGGTGCTAGGTGCTTTTACCTGGTCTCCCATGGGGTGCAGGGCCCAAGCACTTGGGCCATCCTCCACTGCACTCCCGGGCCACAGCAGAGGGCTGGCCTGGAAGAGGGGCAACCAGGACAGAATCCGGCGCCCCGACCGGGACTAGAACCCGGTGTGCCGGCGCCGCAAGGCGGAGGATTAGCCTGTTGAGCCACGGCGCCGGCCTAGAGAAAGGTTTTCCTTCTGTTAGTTCACTCCCCAAATGGCCTCCACGGCTGGAGCTACGCCGGTCTGAAGCCAGGAGCCAGGTGCTTTCTCCTGGTCTCCCATGTGGGTGCAGGGGCCCAAGTACTTGGGCCATCCTCCACTGCACTCCTGGGCCACAGCAGAGAGCTGGACTGGAAGAGGAGCAACCGGGACTAGAACCCGGTGCCCATATGGGATGTCAAGATTAACCAAGTGAGCCACGGTGCTGGCCCCCAGATCATCCAATTTTATCTTCTCCCAAATACAATAACAATAGCTGCTCCATTTCCTGGCCCGAGGTAACGACCAAGTCCCCTGCCTCACTAGGGATCCAGCATGCTCCTAGGACCCCAGCCACCAAATGAACACCATTGCTCCCAAACAACCATGGTGGACCATTTGTCTCCACATAATAACCTGTTGTCTGTAGCCTTGATTGACTGTCCCCACATCACAGCATTCCCAGAGATGTCACTAAATGTATGCAAGGACCTCTCGAAGTTCTGGAGTCACAGGACACAGGATTAAAGGCAAACAAATCCACCTCAACAACCACTGGCCCCTCCCTGGTTTGGAAACTTGGATGAGTCTCTTCACCCCTGAGCACCACAGTTGCCTGTAAAATCGGAGCAATCACTCTGCCTGCCCTGGGCGCATCACAGGGGTGTTGCAATAGCATACGTGAAAGTGCTTTGTACCTGGGGAGACATCAACTGCTGGGAGGTGTGACCGGGTGATCCCCAAGGCAGGTTCCCACGTGTGAGGGAATGTAGTCAGATGGTGTGAGTCATGGCATGGAGACAGTTTTATTGATTCCTAGATACGTCTCGCGTTTCCATGACTGTGAACAATAAGGAATTCTACGTAGTGTTACCACATCAGTTAGTTGCTGGCTGGCTGATGGAGTTTTACGATCTGTGTATGAAGGGTTTGATGTTTGCTCCAGGGACAGTCAGCAGTTTAACCCCCTTAGTCCAACGTAAAATAGGTGGAAAATATCAGTAAATACCCATCCACCACCTGGCACTGAGCTTCTTGAGGGATGTAGCTATGTCTTTTTTTTTTTAAGGTTTTTATTTAATGAATAAAAATTCCATATGTACAGCTTCTAGGGACAGAGTGTTCCTTTCCCCCATTCCTGCCCTCCCACCCCTACTCCCATCACACCTCCCACTCCCTTGCCCATTCCATTTGCAGCTACTCTTATTCAACTTTTTATTTCTGGTATACAGCTCCATGCTTGGCACATTGTAGATGCATTTATTGAGTACCCACAATGCATAGAAATGTGAAAGGTCTTCAAAAAGTTCATGGAAATGCACATTATGCAACAACTATGCATAGAAACTTACGTTTTAATTCTGCTTTCCACAAACTTTTCAGAGTCCACATGTTTTAGAAGTTGTAACTTGTGGCCGGCGCCGTGGCTCAACCGGCTAATCCTCTGCCTTGCGGCGCCGGCACACCAGGTTCTAGTCCCGGTCGGGGCGCCGGATTCTGTCCTGGTTGCCCCTCTTCCAGGCCAGCCCTCTGCTGTGGCCCAGGAGTGCAGTGGAGGATGGCCCAAGTGCTTGGGCCCTGCACCCCATGGGAGACCAGGGAAAAGCACCTCGCACCTGGCTCCTGCCATCGGATGAGCGCCATGCGCCGGCCGCAGCGCACCATCCCCGGCAGCCATTGGAGGGTGAACCAACGGCAAAAGGAAGACCTTTCTCTCTGTCTCTCTCTCTCACTGTCCTGTAACTTGCTTCCTGGAGTTGCTTATCTCCACAGCGAGTCTAGGTCTTCATGAATTATTTGCCACTTTTTTTTTTTTTAATTAACTTATTTGAAAGGTGAGAGAGAGAGAGAGAGAGAGAGAGAGAGAGAGAGCAAGAGAGAGAGGTCTTCCATCCGCTGGTTCACTCCCCAAATGGCCACAATATCCAGGACTGGGCCAGGCTGAAGCCAGGAGCCAGGAGCCAGGAGCTTCATCCAGGTGTCTCACATGGATAGCAGGGGCCCAAACACTTGGGCCATCTGCTGCTTTCCCAGGCACATTAGAAGGGAGTGGGATCGGAAGTGGAGCAGTGGTTCTTGAACTGGCACCCACATGCAATGCTGGCATCACACAGGTGGTGGCTTTACTCAGTATGTCACAATCCCGGTCACTGCCACTTTTGTATTTTGTTTTTTGTCACACAGGGTCAATATTTTATCTCATACTCATTGGAGAAAAGGCACTATACAAAAATAAATTGAAAATATACATATAGTACCTAAATTAGGTTCATCATTCAAATACCCAACTGTTCTTTTCCTGAATACAAACCAGAAGAAAATGAAAACAAATGCGGCGCTGTGGTATAGTGGGTAAAGCTGTCGCCTGCAGTGCCGCATCCCATATGGATGCTGGTTTAAGTCCCGGCTGTTCCACTTCTGATCCAGCTCTCTGCTATGGCCTGGGAAAGCAGTAGAAGATGGCCCAAGTCCTTGGGCCCCTGCACCCACCTGGGAGACTCGGAAGAAGCTCCTGGCTTCTGGCTTCATATCGGCTCGGTTCTTACCATTACGATCATCTGAGGAGTCAACCAGTGGATGGAAGACCTTTCTCTCTGTCTCTACCTTTTTCCGTAACTCTGTCTTTCAAATAAATAAAATAAATCTTAAAAAAAAAAAAAAGAAAACAAATGGAATTCATAGCCATTCTCCCCACTGCTTTCAGGCCAAGGTAGTTCCAGGTCCATGTAAAGTTTTTTGACAACTGAAAAGTATTGCTCTTGGAGATTTTATTAGGTGTAAAGAGGAAAGCCAATAAAAGATGCGTGTTTACATGTCTAAATTTATATGAGTATTCACACATTTGTAAGTTAGGATTAATCACTGCCTTTAACACAAAGGCATTTCCGCACTTTAGGTCATGTGCCCAACCAACCAAGAAAAGTAGAAATTCAAGTTGAAACCCCCACAGGGAACAATTCCCCAAATAAGCACACTGCGCCCTCTGCATGAGCTGGGGTTTCACTGTGACCGACAAGTCAGGGACCTCCTGGCCCCGAGGCTGGCAGGTGGCTTTGCTGAGCCAGAGACCAGCCTTTTCCTCCTCTTCCAGAAACCACTCCCAAGAAGAGTGGGAAGATTTCCCAGTTGCCTTTGCTGCAACCTGCAGTAAGTCGGATATGGCACCTTTTCCATTCGACAGTTTGAAACAGTCCAGGTTTTCTTTTAATTTCTTTCATTTATATAAGGGGAACAAATTTCATGTATTTCATACTTAGAGATTTAAAAACGTACTGATACTCCGCACCTTCCTCTCTTGCCCCCACCACCTTCCACCTCCTTCTTTTCTATTTTGCTTTTCATTTTTACAACCACATATTTTCCATTTACTTCCTAATTATAAGCTTAATGCTTTACTTAGTAGAAACAAGTACTAAGCAGAAAAAGCACTGTTCCTCAGACATACAGACAAGGGCTGAAAACAATAACTAAGTCTCCCAATGTCAATTTCATGCACAGACATTACAGCTTTTCTTACACTGAAACTTCAAGAACTGCCTTCCTTCAACGATTTTCATGAAAACTGGTAAGTGTGGGGTCTTTCACAATCTGAATACCCGACTACATGAAGATTTCCGAAGATGACATTACCCAGTGCAAAAAAGAAACAACAAAATAATAATAATAATAACCCATACAGTCTGTGTTCCAAGTATGGAAAAAGTAGATGTTGCTGATGTTTCAGCTGATCTATGATGAAAAGTGACAAGGCCACGTGACCACAGGTTAGACGACCATGGACGTCTTCTAATAAACACAAAGGTTCTATAGCTGCCCACAAGATCAGCTCAGCTCCTTCCTTTGCCCTAAGTAAGACACTACCAGGATCCTTGCAAGATAGGGAGTACGCCTGCCAAGTGAGCGTCTTCTGCGACTACATGCCACGCCCTGTATTATGCTGGGTACCTGCTGTGAGCTAGGATGCTGTGTCCGGAACTCCTGTCTAGGAACGCCCTCTGGGGAGTGTAACAAAAGCTGTCACACTTCCCCCAGGAAGTGTTAGCCAAGCGCACCGCGGGGTCTACCTCGTGCTCCTGCCTCTTGTAAAATGCAACCTGGCGCCCCAGCACTCCAACATGTGCAACTGGACAAAAGTTCAACAGTGTGTCTCAAGGGGGTGTTGGATGCCGGGGCACACCCCAGAACTGTGACTACACAATACCGTATCTCCAAACACCCTTCCTTGGAATCAGTTTAGCCCCTTTCAGTGAGATAAGCAGAAGGAATGTACGGTTTTCATATTAGTCTGGTTCATGTTCCTTTTTTCTTGTCTTTTGGAAAGAAAACTAATGTTCAAGAGGGTCAGAGATTTCCACCATAAAGCATAGCAGGTCAGTGGTGTCCAAAGCCAACACCAATGGCACATTCTTAGTTTTCTATTTCTGATCTCTTTCCTTCCACCTGCTTCTTGGCCTCTGTGGCCAGAAACCACCCATGAACCAGTGAACCTGTCAGAATGACTGAGGAATAATGACATCGTTGTCCTCCCTTCATCTGGGAGGAGGATGCTGCTGACTGCGCTTTTCCGGGGAGCCAATGCCTTGTCAGCAGTACCTGTTTAATTGCCACCTGAAAACTCCACAAGGATTTTTCTGCAGATTCTTTGGTATAGAACTCAGGGGCTATAAGAGGGAAAAAAAAGCTTTGCAACTATACATCTAAATCATCTTTTCTCCTGCCCCCCTTTCTTCTCCCTTTCCGTGAGTGTGTCACTAGGTCCCTCAGCCCCAAAAGACAATCCAGCACTTATTCATTTTTTTATTTCTTTTTTTTTTTTATTAGACAGGCAGAGTTAGTGAGAGAAAGAGACAGAGAAAGGTCTTCCTTTTCTGTTGGTTCACCCCCCAAATGGCCGCTACGGCCAGCGCCCGAAGCCAGCAGCCAGGTGCTTCCTCCTGGTCTCCCATGTGGGTGCAGGACCCAAGCACTTGAGCCATCCTCCACTCCCCTCCTGGGCCACAGCAGAGAGCTGGACTGGAAGAGGGGCAACCAGGACTTCACAGGACTAGAACCTGGCACCCATACGGGATGCCGGCACCAAAGGCAGAGGATTAACCAAGTGAGCCATGGTGCTGGCCCCTGACAATCCAGCATTAAATCAGATGTTTGTTAGTAGCTTAGGACGAGTTGCTAGAGCTGAATGGGGTTTGAGGGGAAGAGGAGAGGTCTATCAAAACCTAAAATACACCACCGAGGCACTTATGCACATTACCTCTTGTCATTCTCACACATCCCTGTGAGGTGGCAGCATTTTAAAGACCAACAAAACCATCTCAGAGAGGAGACCTTGCCCAAGGTCACTCAGCTAGTTTTCAGTCCGTGCTCCCAGTCCTCTGCCCCCTTTCCCAGAGATAGCTGAGCCCTTGCATGGCCTCTTACCTTCTTGGAGATTTTTTTTTTTTTCAAAAAAAATTTTTTATTTGACAGGTAGAGTTATATGTTGCTGTGGATTCGTTCTGAGAGGAGGAGCATGGTGGGGGCAAGAGGGGCGGAGTCACCACACAGAGCCCGGGAGTGGAGTGAAAGCGGGCCAGAGGCAAGCAGCCCACAGACTCGTTTATTTCAATTGGTGCAAAAGCTTATATAGCCAAGACAGCCAATCTGGTCAAGGGGCGTTCTATGCCCCAACCAATCACAGCCTGTTGCCAGGCAGGCTCCTTTTGCCATGTGGTTTCCAAAGCCATCCAATCACAGTCTGTTTCCAGGTAGGCTCCGTTGCCAGGTGGGTTTCAAAGCCATTCCTGAGTAACTGACACTTGCTTGCCAGCGGCCATTTGGCATGGCCTTTTCATTCCACCACAGTTATAGACAGTGAGAGAAAGAGACAGAGAGAAAGGTCTTCCTTCCGTTGGTTCACTCCCCAAATGGCTGCTACGGCCAGTGCTGTGCCAAGAGCCAGGTGCTTCCTCCTGGTCTCCCATGCGGGTACAGGGGCCCAAGCCCTTGAGCCATCCTCCACTGCCCTCCTGGGCCACAGCAGAGAGCTGGACTGGAAGAGGAGTGGCTGGGACTAGAACCCAGCACCCATATGGGATGCTGACGCCATAGGCGGACGATTAACCTAATGCACCACCGTGCCAGCCCACAGCCAAGTTTCTTGGATGGCCTCCAGGTGTTGATTCCATGAACTCACCCCCATTCGCTCTTCAGTCAGTCTTCTTCCACCTGGCTTCTGCCTCCATGACATCAACTCCTCTGTTCTTTGCAACTGACCTGATCTGCATTTGCCTGACACAGTCCAGGTGCTCTGAAGGGCTCTGCCTCTAGTGTGGGCTCCAGGCTGATGCAGGCTCTCAACACAGCACTTAACTAATCATACTATCACATTCCCTGCTGACAGTTATGTTGGTTTAAGAAAAAAATCACGGGGCAGGCTCTGCAGTATAGTAGACAAGGCTGCAGCCTGTGGTGCTGGCATATGGGCGCCAGTTTGAGACCCGGCTGATCCACTTCTGATCCAGTGCCCTGCTGATGACCTAGGAAAGCAGTGAAGGCTGTCCCAAGTGCTTGGGTCCCTGCACTCATGTGGGAGGCCTGGAAGAAGCTCTTGGCTCCTGGCTTCAGCCTGGCCCAGCTTCATCCATTGCAGCCATTTAGGGAGTGAACCAACAGATGGAAGATCTGTCTCTCTCTCTTTCTTAAACTGGCCTTCTAATAAATAAATAATCTTTAAATATTTTTTATATATTTGTGATGCAGAAAGAGACAAAGAGAACACATTCTCCCACCTACTCATTCATTTGCCAAATGCCCACAACAGTCAGGGCAGGGATGGATCAAAGCTGGGAGCTGGGAACTCAATCCAGATCTCCCACATGAAAGGCAGAAACACAATCACTTGAAGTATTATTTACCACCTCTGAGGGTCTGCATTAGCAGGGTGCTGGATTCAGGAGCTGGAGCTGCGAATTGAACCTGGACACTCTTAAATGGGACATGGGTGTCTTAATGGGCAGCTTAACTACTAGGTCAATGCTCACCCCGTCTTGTTTTTTTATAACCAGTAAAGAGCAGACACATGATGCAATAGACATAAGGTTTACCAGTTGTATCGAGGAAAGGTGTTTTTCTCACTTTCCTGAGAGTTGCTAAAGTGATGGTCTCTGCCTCTCAATATCAGGAAAAGCAGTGGAAGATGGCACAAGTGCTTGGGCCTCTGCACCAGTGTTGGGGATCTGGAGGAAGCTCCTGGCTCAGGATCCACTCAGCTCTGGCCATTGCAGCCACTTGGGGGAGTGAACCAGCGGATGGAAGACCTTTCTCTGTATCTCCCTCTCACTGTCTGTAACTCTACCTCTCAAATAAATAAATAAAATCTTAAAAAAACTCTCTCTCTCTCTCTCTCTCTCTCTCTAACTCTACCTGTCAAATAAATTAAAAAAAAAAAAAAAGCTATAGGGGCTGGTGCCGTGGCTCACTTGGTTGGTCCTCTGCCTGCGGCGCCAGCATCCCATGTGGGCCCCAGGTTCTAGTCCCAGTTGCTCCTCTTCCACAGCTCTCTGCTGTGGCCCAGGAGGGGAGTGGAGGATGGCCCAAGTGCTTGGGCCCCTGCACCTGCATGGGAGACTGGGAGGAAGCTCTTGGCTCCTGGCTTCAGATTGGCGCAGCGCTGGCCATAACAGCCATTTGGGTGGTGAACCAACAGAGGGTAGACATTTCTCTCTGTCTCTCTCTCTGTCTGTAACTCTACCTGTCAAATAAATTAAAAAAAAAAAAAGATTTAAACTAGTAGTTAAGCCTGTTTTCCAGCTTTTAATTACAAAAGAGTATGATTGTATTATGTGTTGATCCCAATTTATGTTCAAAATCCAGAAACATTTTTCCAGAAGAAGTTCTCTGTGGAGAGTATTCCAAGATGGTGGAATAGGGAGGGTGCTTGCTGCTCTGGTCTAGAGGAAGATTGTAAAAAAAAAAAAAAAATGTAGAGTGAGTGCAGTCTCAGGGAAGGGTTAGGGAGAAATCTGCAGAGGAAACACCACACAAATTAGAGGGACAATGTGGCTCTACATGGAGGATGTAGGCACCCACAACTCAGAATCCCAGCAGCCAAGAGGCTCAGCACCAGCTTTGGAGAGTGAGGTGAGACCAAGCCACTGGTGATAAAGCTATGGGAAGAGCCTGGCGTGAGTCCAGCTTGGAGCCCTGTGGGGACAGCGTACCTGCCAACCTAGAGGACAGAAAAGGGGCATGTTTCTCTTTCCCTGTCCACCCAGCACTGGCATCCTATAACTAGAGAGGGTGGGCGCCATTTTGGATGCATGTAACAGCTTTGCCAGCTTGTGTCCCTGTTCCCAGCAAGCAGCCAAGAGGAGACGTCCGAATCTGGCTGGGAGAATTGGCAGGGGCTGGGTGCTCGTGACTGTGGGAACCTTGTGTGCTTGGACTGTGACAACACTGTGCCTATGTGGGAGGGCAAAGTGTGTGGCTTGGTCTTTGGGCAGTCGCTGTGAGCAGTT
Organism: Sylvilagus floridanus; assembly: GCA_949820135.1. NCBI lineage: Eukaryota > Metazoa > Chordata > Mammalia > Lagomorpha > Leporidae > Sylvilagus > Sylvilagus floridanus. Next base: position 74,793,551 of record OX463245.1, on the reverse strand, counting down.
CCAAATGCTTGGGGCTCCCTGATTCCCTGGTGAGGGTCATTGCTGTGGGATCAGTGCTCCCACAAAGGGCTGCACAGATCCTTTGTGTGGTTCTTGTAGCAGCATAGATAAATATTGTGTCCATTGGGGCTAGAGCCCAGGCATTGGTCTCTTCAGAGGAGAGGCAGTGGGCATGAGACTACTGATCAAAAATCCCCTCTCATTAAAAAAAAAAAAAAAAGAAAGAGATTTCACATGCCCAACTTAGGTGTCAACTTGGACACTCCCCTCACCCTAGAACACTAAACAGAGCTCTCTGGCCACACCCAGCACACAGTTCTGGGTATTCACTGAAAGAGCAGACACTCATAATTCCAAAGGCATAGTCCAAGGATAAAGCCATCACAGGGAAAAAAAAATTAAACCAACAGGTATCTCCACAAATGCCTAAAAATAAATGCAGTAATTCAAGAAACAAGAACAAGGAAGACTACATAATGCCCATAAAGGAACACAACAACGCTTCAGTACGATAATGTGAAGATGAAGACATTGAAGAAATGCCAGAATTGGAATTCAAAAAATTGACTATATGGTTACTTGGAAGTAATCAGAAGCAAATCAATGAATCCATACATGACATGAATGAAAATTTTTCCCATGAAATTGAGATTTTAAAGAGAAATGAAAATGATATATTGGAAATGAAGAATTCAATAGATCAAATAAAAAATGCAATGGAAAGCCTTACCAACAGACTCGGTGAGGCAGAAGGAAGAATATCTGAGATAGAAGACAAATCTCTGAAAGTTATGCAGTCAGATAAAAAAAAAGAAATTTGAAAACTAAAAATCAGTGTTGGAGACTTATGGATATCAAATACCCCAACATATGGATTTTAGAAGTCCCTGAAGGTGTAGAAAGAGAGAATAGATTAGGCGGCCTTTTTAGTGAAATAATTACAGAAAAATTTCCCAATTTGGAGTAAGGGGTATCCAAGTATAGGAAGCACATAGAACTCCTAATAGACATTATCAGAAAAGATCTTTACCACCATACATTATACACAAACTTTCCACAGTAAAACATAAAGAAGAGATTCTAAAATGTGCACGAAAGAAATATCAGATTACTTTCAAAGGATCTCTAATTATATTCATGGCTGACTTCTCATCAGAAACCATACAGGCTAGGAGAGAATGGCAAGATATAGTCCAAGTCTTAAGAGAAAACAACTGAAGGCCGGTGCCGTGGCTCACTTGGCTAATCCTCCACCTGTGGCACCAGTACCCCAGGTTCTAGTCCTGGTTGAGGTGCCAGTTCTGTCCTGGTTGCTCCTCTTCCAGTCCAGCTCTCTGCTGTGGCCCGAGAAGGCAGTGGAGGATGGCCCAAGTGCTTGGGCCCTGCACCCACATGGGAGACCCGGAGGAAGCTCCTGGTTCCTGGCTTCGGATCAGCACAGTTCCAGCTGTTACGGCCATTTGGGGAATGAACCAACGGAAGGAAGACCTTTCTCTCTGTCTCTCTCTCTCTCACTGCCTGTAACTCTACCTGTCAAATAAATAAATAAAATCTAAATAATTATCTTATAAAAAATAAAAAAATTTAAAATTTAAAAGTTATAGGATACAGCAAAAGCAGTTTTAAGAGATTCCCACTAAGATCCAGAACCAGAAAAGGATGCCCACTCTCACCATTGCTATTCAGTATAGTCTTGAAGTTTTAGCCAGAGCCATTAGACAAGAAAAAGAAATCAGAGGGATATAAATTGAGAAGGAGGAAGTCAATCTACCCCTAGCTGTAGGTGATATGATTCTATATACAGGGAACCTAAAAGACTCCACTAAGAGACTATTGAAACTCATAAAAAGAGTTTGGTAAAGTGGCAGGATATAAAATCAACACACAAAAATCAACAGCTTTTGTACACACAGATAATGCCACAGCGGAGAAGGAACTTCTAAGATCAATCCCATTCACAATAGCTACCAAAAAAAATCAAATACCTTGGAATAAATTTAACCAAGGATGTCAACAATCTCTACAATGAGAATTACAAAAAAATAAATAGAAGAAACAAAAAATGGAAAAAATCCCATGTTCATGGGTTGAAAATCAATATCATCAAAATGTCTATACTACAGAAAGAAATTTATAGATTTGCTGTGATACCAATGAAAATACCAAGAATGTTCTTCTCAGATATAGAAAAACCAATGCTGGCTGGCGCCGTGGCTCAACAGGCTAATCCTCCGCCTTGCGGCGCCGGCACACCGGGTTCTAGTCCCGGTCGGGGTGCCGGATTCTGTCCCGGTTGCCCCTCTTCCAGGCCAGCCCTCTGCTGTGGCCCGGGAGTGCAGTAGAGGATGGCCCAAGTGCTTGGGCCCTGCACCCCATAGGCGACCAGGAGAAGCACCTAGCACCTGGCTCCTGCCATCGGACGATCGCGGTGCGCCGGCCACAGCACGCCGACCGCGGCAGCCATTGGAGGGTGAACCAACGGCAAAAGGAAGCCCTTTCTCTCTGTCTCTCTCTCTCACTGTCCACTCTGCCTGTCAAAAAAAAAAAAAAAAAAAAAAGAAAAACCAATGCTGAAATTCATATGGAAACACAGGAGACCCTGAATAGCTGAAGCAATTTTATGCAACAAAAACAAAGCCAGAAGCATCACAATACCAGATTTCAAAACATATTACAGGACAGTTATAATCAAAACAGCCTGGTACTGGTACAAAAACAGATGGATAGACCAATGGAACAGACTAGAAAGGCCAGAAATAAACCCACACATATACAACCAACTTATCTTTAACAAAATGCAGTTAAAATCAATTCCTGGAGCAAGGACAGTCTTTTCAACAAATGGTGCTGGGAAAACTGAATCTCCACATGCAGAAGTATGAAGCAAGACCCCAACCTTAAACACCTTACACAAATATCCACTCAAAGTGGATCAAAGACCTAAATCTACAATCTGATACCATTAAATTACTAGAGAACATTGGGGAAATTCTGCAAGACATTGGCATAGGCAGAGTTCTTAGAAAAGACCCTGGAGGCATCGGTAATCAAAGCCAAGATTGACAAATAGGATTACATCAAATTGAGAAGCTTCTGCACTGCGAAAGAAACACTCAGCAACTGATAAAATGGGAGAAATTATTTGCAAACTGTGCATTGTTTATATATATGAAGGCTATTGATTTGTGTTGATTTTATATCCTGCCACTTTACCAAACTCTTTTATGAGTTTCAACAGTATCTTACTGGAGTCTTTTGGATCCCTTATATATAGAATCGTGTCATGTGCATGATTAATAACCAGAATATATAAAGAGCTCAAGATACTCAACAACAAGTCAACAAGCAGCCCAGTTAAGAAATGGGAAAAGGACTTAAAAAGGACTAAGTTTCTAAAGTTGTATTTATGAAATGAATGAAGTTTATATACCTTATATAAAGAGGAAATCCAGATGGCCAACAGACACACAAAAAAGTGCTCAGGATCACTAGTCATCAGGGAAATGCAAATCAAAACCACAATGAGGTTTCACCTCACCCCCATTAGAATGGCTTTCATACAGAAATCAACAAACAACAAATTCTGGTGAGGATGTGGGGAGAAAAGGTACCCTAATCCACTGTTGGTGGGAATGTAAACTGGTACAGCCACTTTGGATGACAGTATGGAGAGATCTCAGAAATCTGAATATAGACCTACCATATGACCCAGCCATCCCACTCCTGGGAATTTCTCTAAAGGAAATGAAATAAGCACATTAAAGACTTATCTGTACCCCCATGTGTATTGCAGCTTAATTCACAATAGCTGAGATATGGAATTAACCCAAATATCCATCAACTGAAGATTGGGTAAAGAAATTATAGGCTATGTACACCATGGAACACAGTGGTTTAAAAAATGAAATACTGTTGTTTGAAACAAAATAGATGAAGCTGGAAAATATCATACTTCGTGAAATAAGCCAGTCCCAAAAGGACAAATACCATCTGTTCTCCCTGATTTGTGGTAACTAATAGAGCACCTAAAAGGTAATCTATAGAAGTGAAAATGACTCTTCGAGATGTGATGATTTAGAACAGCTCTTGTCTTGACTGTTGAGGAACAGTTTTATTTTTCATACTATTTATTGAAATCTTTACTTAGTAGAGAGTTAATCTTATGTGTATAAAGTTAGTTGAAAATATATCTTAGTAACAAATAAGAATGAGAATAGGAAAGGGAAGAGGAAGAATGGTGGAAGTGTGGGTAGGAGGGCAGTTATGGTGGGAGGAATCACTAAGTTTCTAAAGTTGTATTTATGAAATGAATGAAGTTTATATACCTTACATAAAAGGTATCTGGGGGAAAATTCAGCTAGTAATGAACCCTGGGAGTTGTTGGGAGCCACTTCGAGTGATGGGTTGTGGAAAGGGGGCAGCCTTAGGGGGAAGCTGACACTCAAGAAAACAGAGTGGAGAGGTTCAATGATGCAGGTGCATGATTACATTATTTAAATGCTGAATTGAACCATACCTAAAACTCACCCTACCTCTGAATTTCCTGGTATATCTGTTAATAAGTCTTTATTAAATAGCCAATTTGAGTCCCATTTTTAGTTACTTGCAACAAAACAATTCTTGAAACACTTGTCTCAAAATTATTTTCACCTAGTTAATGAATGAGCTCTACGTTGCTTACTACAGTAATCTCTTCTTGGTCTCACCTCTTCTCAATGGCATCTGACAAACATACCATTAGCTCCTTAAGACAATGTCTTAGTCTGACTTCCATGACACCATTCTCAACTGGCTTTCATTCTCCTCTGTGGCCTCTCTTACTCAGTCTCCTTCATCAGCTTTCCCCCCTCTACTCAGTCCCTAAATATGGGAGTTCTTCAAGGACTGGTGATAGGCACACCCTTGAATTCTCACTTGACACACCGGCTTCCTAGGTAATGCCTTCTGTTTCCCTGTCTTTACATCTCTTTATATGGCAATAACTCCCAGATTTATAGTCTGCATTCCAAACCTAGTTTTTTGAGCTGCAACTGCCACTGTGACATCTTGCTTGGAAGTCTCACTACACCTGAAGCCTAACCCATTATATTAGAATGCTAGGCAAAATTAGGTCATTTTGCCAAGCAGTTAAGATGCTGGTTAGGGCACCTGTATTCCACATAGGAGTACCTGAGTTCAATTCCAGGCTCTGGCTCCCAACTGCAGCTTCCTGTCAAGGCAGATTCTGGGAGACAACAGGTGATAGCTTAAGTGGTTGGGTTTTTTCCACCCACATTGGAGACTTGGATAGAGTTCCTGGCTCCCAGCTTTGGCCCTGGCCCAGTCCCAGTCATTGTGGACATTTGGAGTGACAATCAGTGAATGGGAGCTCTGTGTGTGTGTGTGTGTGTCTACCTGTTTGTCTCTGCTTCTCAAATAAATTAAACAGAAGAGTATAGGTTTCACAGGGGCAGGGGCCATGGCTATAATTGCAGATAATATATAAATGATGGCTGTGGCTGTATTCCAATAAAAGCTTATTTACAACATGGTGGTAGTTCTTGGGCTGTAGGTTGCTAACCCCTATTCTAGATCCACATGTCAACAGTTCAGCAATCTGGAGAGGGAAGTTCACAGCACAGTTCCAGGTTGTCTCTTGGCCAAACTCAGGTCATCTTCCCTTCTGTGATAAAAGAGGCTGTGGCCCAGGAAGCGAGGTCATGTTTCAAAGTGGCTGCTTCCATGGCATTCACCTGTACTGCAAGAGGACTGAAGATGAGGGTAGCAGAATATTGTGGTTTGGCTTGGTCCCTCCAAGACTCCTGTTGGAGTTTAACCTCCAGTGTAAGGTATTAGGAGGTTGGAAAGTTAATCCAACTATGATGTTTAGAGGTGGGACCCTTGGAAGGTGACTAAAGTGAAATAAGATTGTGAACATACAGCCCCCATAACTGAATGCTGATGGGTTTATAAGAGTGAGGCCAGAGAATACACATGCATGTATCCTATGCCATGTGCTGCCTTGCACTGTCTTGGGATTCTATCAGCAGCAAGGCCATCATGAGATGTAGCCCTGTGATCGTGGACCAGAACCATGAGCCAAAATAAATCTCTTTTCTTTGTAACTCACCTGGTCTGTGGTAATATGCTATTAGCAAAAGAGAACAGACCAAGACAGGGGAAATTCACTGGAAAAAATGCTATAAAATTCCAACATTTAAAACTTAATTCATAATCTTCTTTCACTGACCTGTTCCTTCTCCAACATTTCAGACTCTGAGACATCCTCCCAGTATTTATGCTCTCTCCTTTCCCTCATCCTTGGCCTCTAGTCTCACACAACATCCTCCAATTCCATTTCTATACTAGATCACCAATAAATCCACTCTGTCTCCTAACCATCATCCTAATCCAACAGTCATCTCTCATCTGGTCTTCTGCAGTCTCTCCCAACTAGTCCCTTCACTCTTACTCTCCTCTGGTTAAATCAACAGCCAGTAGACACTTTTTTTTCTATTCTTTTTGTTTTTAAAGATTCCTTTGTTTGAAAGGAAGAGTGAGAGTCAAAGAGGGAGAAACAGGAAGTGAGAGGGGACACAACTCTTCCATCTGCTGGTTCACTCCCCAAATGGCCACAATGCTAAAGCTAGATCAGACCAGGGCCAGGAGCCAGGAACTCCAGTCAGATCTCCCACTTTGATGGCAGGAACTCAAGTACTTGAGTCATCACCTTACCACTTCCCAGGAGCACTAGCAGGGAGCTGGGTTGGAAGTGGAGAAGCTTGGACTCAAACCAGCATGCTGATGTGGGATGCCGGCGTTAAAGGCAATGGTTTAACCACCTGCTCCACAATGTTGGCCTTGGGTGTAATTTTTCTGCTCTATAGAGCATGCTCCCTTAGGTCACTAGGATTCTTAGGGTTGGGGTAACCAGGTACAGCGGGTGAGGAGTTAGATGTCATCATAGAGAGGCAGCGTCCATGAGATGCCATTTCTCAGAGACTTGGACAGCAATAAAAGACATCTCCTGGGGTCTGAAAGTGGTTGGAAGGCCAAACAGGGCAGGGCAGGAGACTGAAGAGGCAAGAGTCCAGAAAGTAGCTGCCAAAAAGGGTTGTCTGGAATTTAAGAGCCAAATGCCACCAGGGACAGCATCCACAGGAAGAGCAGTTTTGTTGTCAGCCTAGTCTTGCATTCCTAGCCCAGTCATTCCACTCCCAAGGAAGCCATTTTCCTTATTTGCTAACTCATATGGTTAAAGGAGAAATCAAAGAGCTGGCATTTGCAAAAATCAGATATGCTTGATACGTGCTTTTGAGTTGCATGCAGCAGAATCTCTTCTTGAGATATTGCTGGAGAGATAGACAATGCCAAGAGGTCCCAGAAAGAGATGAATGGGGAGGAGGATGGTATTTAGGAGGAATCCATGTAGTGTGGGTGGGAAGAGTCACTTCCTGAAACTTCGGAGAGATGGGTTTGCAAGGTTGGCTTTGTGATGTGTTGGAATGGTTTTCTTTTGGAGCATCTCAAAACAGTTTTCTGTAAAGCTCTGTATTCATTCTGGGGACTTTTGGGGACTAATCCGTGTTCCTTGGACAGGTACCTTGCAGGACCTAGCCATAGGTGAGAATAAGTATACTGAACTTGGGGCTGGCGCTGTGGTGCAGTGGGTTAAAGCCCTGGCCTGAAGCACTGGCATCCCATATGGCGCCGGTTCTAGTCCTGGCTGCTCCACTTCCAATCCAGCTCTCTGCTATGGCCTGGGAAAGCAGTGGAAGATGGCCCACTTCCTAGGAGCCATGAACCCTTGTGGGAGACCCAGAAGAAGCTCTTGGCTCCTGGCTTTGGATCAGTGCAGCTCTGGCTGTTGCGGCCATCTGGGGAGTGAACAAGTGGATGGAAGACCTCTCTCTCTGTGTCTCTACCTTTCTCTGTAACTGTGTCTTTCAAATAAAATAAACTAAATCTTAAAAAAAAATACTGGCCGGCGCCGTGGCTCAACAGGCTAATCCTCCGCCTTGCGGCGCCGGCACACCGGGTTCTAGTCCCGGTCAGGGCGCCGGATTCTGTCCCGGTTGCCCCTCTTCCAGGCCAGCCCTCTGCTGTGGCCCGGGAGTGCAGTGGAGGATGGCCCAAGTGCTTGGGCCCTGCACCCCATGGGAGACCAGGATAAGCACCTAGTACCTAGCTCCTGCCATCGGATGAGCGCGGTGCGCCGGCTGCAGCGCGCTGTCCGTGGCAGCCATTGGAGGGTGAACCAACGGCAAAGGAAGACCTTTCTCTCTGTCTCTCTCTCTCACTGTCCACTCTGCCTGTCAAAAAAAAAAAGAAAAAAAAAATACTGAACTCATCTGAGACAGAATCTCGAGCTCGGTAGCAGATGCTGTGTTTGAGAAGGTAAGACAGACATGGGAGTGCCTGGCTGTTCACAGTTTGCCTGGACACTGATGTCATGGGAAATATCTTGAGCTATTGCTGTCTAGTCTTACTTACACACAGGTGCATCAATATCTGAGAATATTTCTTTCAATAACACCCGCTCTGATGTCTAGGATTCTCACTTTGATGGGACTCACGATTTCTGAGTGTAATCCAGGTCTTTAAAACGAAGACGTCCATAGGAGGCCTGGTTGAGAATGGAGCAAACCTGAGGACACAGGTGGACACCGTCTCTGTGAAGCATTGCCAGGCAACATGTTGACTGCTGGCCTGGGAGAAACTTCCAGGATGCTAACGTGGCCCTCAGCACTGACGATGTGGTGCTTCTGTAGATGGTGCCAACGCATCCCCACATTTCCTCACCGTGTATTAAATTTTAATTGTTGGTGTGTGCCAGACCTTGGTGAACAACACGAGAAAAGGTTCAGGTTTTTGGATGTGGGATGTAGTTTTTAATGGTGTACACATTTTCTCTACTTTCCACCCCAAGTTGGTCAACAGTGGAGAGGCGCCTGGCATTCTCGTACCCCTCTAAATGTATAGCTTAGGAACTCCCTAGACATCCACGGCTGCATCCTTGCTCACTGGGCCCTGTCTTGTGTCCCAATCTTCTCAGCCATGGACAGAGGCCAACAAGATCCTCATCCCCAAAGTCTGAGTTGGGGGTGCTGAAGCAGTGACCCGTGATCTGGAAGCTTTGTTCACCCAAAATACAGATCAAGAATGAGAGGTTCTGGGTGCCAGCGCTGTGGCGTAGCAGGTAAAGCCGCCGCCTGCAGTGCCGGCATCCCATATGGGCACTGATTTAAGTTCTGGCTGCTCCATTTCTGATCCAGCTCTCTGCTGTGGCCTGGGATAGCAGTAGACGATGATCCAAGTCCTTGGGCCCCTGCACCCACATGAGACACCCGGAAAAAGCTCCTGGCTCCTGGCTTCAGATTAGCACAGCTGTGGCCATTGCGGCCAAACTGGGGAGTGAACCAGCAGATAGAAGACTTCTCTCTCTCTGTGTCTCCTTCTCTTTCTGTGTAACTCTTTCAAATAAATAAATCAATCTTAAAAAAAAAAAACCCTAGAAACATTTTTTTAAAAAAGAGAGAGATTCTGACATGCCAAATTCAATTCCTTCTTTCCTTCCTTCTCTCTCTCCATTTCTTTCCTGCTTTCTTGCCCATCCCTGTACGCAGAAGCTAGTGTGAATAAAAGCAAAGGTTGGACTATAACCAGGCCCTGCCCTCTGAAGAGTGGTAAAGAATTAATGGGTTCATGTTTCTAAAATGCCAGGCCATTCTTGAATAAAAGGCCTCATATAAGTTCAAAGAATTTGTAATTATTATGATTATCATTTTAATTTATGAGATTTAGCCATAACTGTCAATAAGATGAGGTCAACGCTGTTTAAAAGAAGCAGGTCCTGGACTGTGTATAAAGGGCTGTGGACTCACCGTGTGTAAGGACAGAGCTGACTGACGACAGGTGAGTACGCAACAGGTGTGGACCCTGTGCCGGGTTTGTATAGGAAGAAAATCCCAGAGTATGGCCATTGTTGACAAACAGTGTGTCTGCTGCTGAGCAAATAAGAAAAGTTGGATCAGACGCAACCTAGAAACCTTGCCAGGAAAATCCAAGCTTGACAAGATATGTACATGATGGGATGGGTTTTTGGTTTTTTTTTTTTTCCTGTTGATTACAATACTTATACAACTTTTGATTTATTTTTTTAAAATTTATTTATTCACTTGAAAGGCAGAGTTACAGAGAAGTGGAGGGGGAGAGAGAGAGAGAGGAGAGAGGAGAGAGAGAGGGGGGAGAGAGAGAGAGAGAGAGAGAGAGAGAGTGAGTCTTCCATCTGCTGGTTCACCCCCCCAATTAGATGCAGTGGCCAGAGCTGGGCCAATCTGAAGCCAGAAGCCTAGACCTTCTTCTGGGTCTCTCACATGGGTGCAGAGGCCCAAGGACTTGGGCGATCTTCCACTGCTTTTCCAAGCCATGGCAGAGAGCTGGATTAGAAGTGGAGCAGCTAGGGCTTGAACCAGTGTTCATACGGAATGCTGGCACTGCAGGCAGTGACTTTACCTGCTAAGTCACAGTGCTGGACCCTCGATTTCTTTTAACACCAACTTGACTGTGGTCACATTTGGATTTATGCACGAGTGTAAAACAAAGACCAGGCAAACAGAAGTACCTGCGCATTTAGCAGTGGCTGCAATGGGGCAAGTGGGATGCCTGTTTTGTTGATTCAAAGCCGACGGACTAAAGTGTTTGTATTTTGCCAGGTGGGTAATCTCTTCTTGGCCCAATCTTGCTCAATCTTGCCAATGTTACATGAACCCATAGACCTTAGTGGCAGCTTTATGATAGAGTCCTCTTTTCTCTGGAAGTGGAGAAGGCACTCAGACCTGCACGTACAACAGTGTAAGTCTTGGCTAACTGAACAGACAGACAAGCTTCGCGATTCTTCGGCAGCAAGAGACAGGCCGGGATTTTTCTGACGTGGTCTTGGTTCAGAATGGGATACTCCCATGCAAGTCCCCAGCACAGGGGGAGCCTTCCTGGAGTTCTCAACTCCGGAAACCTGGACGCTAATGAGAGGAGCAGCACACCTGGAGGGGCACAGGGAGAAAGGGGTTCCTCCCCAGGCACGGCCTCTGGGATGGAAGAATGCTGAAGCCTTCCAGGTTCTTCTGAGCAGTCACCATGGCTCATGGTTCAAATTCAGTAAATATTTACAGATCATAGAATCTGCAAAACGTGACAGTTTCAAGCAAGCTGTTCTTTGCTGCCTGATATTTCAGTAAGATTTTTCTCAAGAACAATGCGATCCTGGTAACAGATGCTTTATATGCTTCACTAATATTTTTTAAATTATTTATTTATGTGAAAGAGTACAGTGAGAGAAGGAGAGACACACACAGAGAGAAGAGATCTTCCATCCACTGGTTTGCTCCCCAGGTGGCTACATGGCCAGCACTGGGCCAGGCAGAAGGCAGGAACTTTATTCTGTTCTCACATATGGGTGGCAGGGGCCCAAGAACTTGGGCCATCCTCTGCTGCTTTCTCAGGCCATTAGCAGGGAACTGGAGCAGAAGTGGAGCTGCCTGGACATGAACTGGCACCCATATGTGTTGCTGGCATTGCAGGGGGCAGTTCTACCTGCTATGCCACAAGGCCAGCCCCCCTCATTGCTATTATTTTAATTAAAAGTCAGTTGGTACACAGGAGAGTGAGAAGGTGTGCCTAAGCTATGGTGCTACTGGAAAGCCCTCTGCGCTCACAGGGACCAGGCAGATGGAAAGAAGAACTAGCAGAACAAGGGCAACAGCGTAGCTTGGAGCCTGTGACCACACCTTAACATAGATGCACAGAGCAGTTCTCTAGTCTTCCAGGACCAGATGGGAGTGTGCCACCTGCATCCATCAGCAAATCAGGGTGTTTGTGCAGCACACTTCTGGGCTGCTTGAAGGACCCCAGTGACCTGGGATATCATTGTTCAAGGTCAAAGTGAGGATAGAGAGCATTCAGGGAAAAGGGAGTTGTACCGTGAAAAAAATCAAACGTCCTGATTGCCACCCTTTCCCAGAACATGTGTTGAACGGAGGAAGAAACAGTCCATTACACCTTATGCATTTAAACAGTGCTTTGGGAATTACAGAGCACCCAGGGGAAAAGGGAAGGAGGAGAAAACACTGTATTCAAGGCCACCAAGAACTTGAACTAGACCCTGAGAGAGATGCTCTGTGCTGGCAGCCCCTTGCTATTACTGTTTGACTCTGCAGGGAGGGAGAACACTGGGCTTGGCATCAGGACGATGGTGCTGTCTTGGCCTCACATTTTCATGCTGGTTTCAAGCACAGGGAGTGACATGATATTAACAAATGAGTCTCGGCAACCAGCTGATGGACACGCCTTGGGCACAGCCTGGCGATGCCTCAACAGTTCTTTCCAAGTGTGGAGTAGTTTTTGGCACCTGTAAAGCTGGACCATGGAGTCTGGGTTGCTTTCACATGCTGCACTTTTGGACAGAACACATTGTCTGTTATCACTTTTACACTTCCTGATGTAATTTTAAAAAATGTTTTTTGAACACCTAGTCTCAGGGCAATCAGAAAGTAACTCTGTGTTCCTAAGTAATTGGCATGTGCCTTACATACTCTTGTCATTTGTCATCCAAGCACTTGTTCAACACAGATATTCGTTTCATGCATAGAAAATGAGTTAGCTCTCATATTGCAATAAAGTAGTTCTACTTGGGTTTCCAAGAGAAAGTACTTTTTTGGTTTTGTTTCAAAGATATTTCTTTCTTTATTTCTTTGAAAGGCAGAGTTAGTGAGAGAGAAGGAAGAGAATGACAGATCTTCTATTAGCTAGTTTACTCCCCAAATGGCTGCAACAGCCAGGGCTGGGCTAGGAGCCAGGAGCTTCTTCTGGGTCTCCCACGTGGGTGCAGGGGCCCAAGCACTTGGACCATCTTCCATTGCTTTCCCAGGCACATTAGCAGGGGGCTGGATAGGAAGTGGAAGTAGGGCAGCTGGGTTTCAAACCAATGCCAGTATGGGATGCCAGCACTGCAGGCGGCGACTTAATCCACTAAGCCACAACGTTGGTCCCTTCTTTTTTTATTTTAAGATTTACTTATTTGAAAAGCAGTGTGCCAGAGAGTGAGCAAGCAAGCGAGGAAGCAAGTGAGTTGGAGCCAGGATCCTATAATGTCATCTGGGTAGGGACCCAACTACCTGCGGCAGTCATCCACTGCTTTCCCAGGCACCTTAGCAGGAAGCTGGATCAGAAGCAGAACATCCAGGACTCAAACCAGAACTCCAGCATAAGATGCCATTGCAAGCAGTGGCTTATCCCACTGTGCCACAATGCCAGCCCCAAGAAATATTTTTCCTGGAAAAGCAACAGCAAAAAGAGGGAGAATTCGTGAGGTTTGACATTTGAATTGCAAGCACTGCTTTACCAAGGAGGGAGACGACTCTGTAAAGACCGTGGTCATGAGACCATGGCCGTGAGCACTTGTGCACCCGTGCAGCTCCTTCTCCTCTTCCTTGTGGGCTGGATTGTCCTCGCTCGTTCAGTGCTGGGGAGCCAGGGTGCTGAATAAATTATTCTTGTGGGTGATTAAGTCTGAGCGTTCCTGCAGACCCCGAGCGAAAACTGAGCGTGACATTTTTAGCTTTGCTCAGTGAAATGAGATCATCTCAATGTTGTGGGGGCAAGAACAGAAAGTGAGGCACATGAAGAAGATGGAATTCAAACGACTTCACTTGTGGAGAGCCGTGCTGAGATGTCATCTCTTCCTGGGTGTAAGAAACTGCCTGTAGGAGAGAAAAGCAGCATCCAAGTGCCAAATGCCACGTTCCTATGCACATTCCTGCCCATAATGACAACAGTAATTCAGTGATGTGTTGGCACCTTGGCTCCACTGTCCAGGGGAGGTGCTGGTGGGAAAGAGGAGGCACTGGGGGCAGGGGCTGGCTCCTCCAGCATTCCCTGGGGTCACTGGTAAACCGTTCTGGGTGGCATCAGCGTTTGGATGGTAGCTAGAGAGGGAACCAGGGAAGTTTGTGCACGTGGAAGGGGATGAGAGGAATGGTTGGGATGAGAAAGAGAAGGCTTGGAGGCCAGGCTTGGCGGTTGCCAGTTCTCCAGGCTAGTGAGCCCCTTGCAAAATCAGTCCTGGAAACTGCCCACGACCCAAGCTCCTAGGGATTTGTCTCCGCATCCTCCTTGGGCTCTGGCCCTGCAGTTCGAGGGAGGAAGAATGGGGATCTTGGATTCCCAGTGTCGGGGGAGGGGGAACGGGGGATGTCTTCTGCCTCCTTCCTTTATCCAAAGCGAAGACTCAGTCCGTCTTCCAAGTCCCGAGGAAAGGGTGACCGTTCCTCAAAGCTACAGGGAAGGAGCCCGCGTTCAGAGAAAGCATTCCTCCCAAATGCTCCCTTTCATTTTCTCTTTAGATAAAGGAGGGGCTCTGGGAATAAGGCACAGGCACCAGAAATCTGCTTTTTGGGGTCTGGAGTCAGGACCCCGTGTTTCTGGGTGGAGAGTCAAAGTCTCTCAGCTTCTTAAAACACTAGGCATCTGCTCATTACTTGACAGAGTGTCAAGCCCTTGGGCTGAGTAGAAGTCTCGTCATTTTCAACCAGCTGGAAGGACGGATGGAGCACTGGTCCAATATTCGCTTTTTCACTATGACTTAAATTGTCAATTTTCTCCATCTGCTGTGTATGGAGGAACTTGTTTTCATACTTGTCTTCAACTGAAACATTATATATCGCCGTGACACTGATCACAATTTTGCATCTTCTAACTAATTTCTATATAAAAATTGTCTCAGGAGCCGAAGAGTCGGATCCTCGACATGTCTGCACTGTGGCTGCTCCTTGGTCTCCTTGCACTGACTGGTGAGTGTTTTCACTGGTTTTATTCCTTAATGTTTGTTTATTTTTATTCATTTGAAAGGCAGAGAGAGAGAGAAAGAGAGAGAGAGAAATCTCCTATCTACTGGTTCACTCCCCAAAGACCCACAATAGCTTGGGTAGGGCCAGGTTGAAGCCAGGAACCAGGAACCCAGTCTGAGTCTTCCTGTGGGTGACAGGCACCTCACTGCTTGAGCCATCATCTGCATGGTAACAGGCAGCTGGAGTCGGAAGCAGAGATGGATGGGGACTAGGCACTCCAACATGGGGATGCACCTGCTGCACCACGGTGCCTGCCCCCATTCCATGTTTTCTGATTGGCTTTAGAGATGGGAAGGATAGTCACAGGTACAGAATGGTATTTCTGACACTTGCCACTCAGTGGAAAACATTTTTCTCCTAAGCTGTCCAATAAATCCTGGAGTTAGGAGCAGCTGTTGAGAGGCAGGCCCTCCCCCAATGCCTGACACAAGATGGGGTTCTCCAGAATTTGGGGTGGGCTTAAAATCAGAGTGGCCTGAGGCCAGATTTCAAATAGATGAGCACATTGTTAATAACCTTTCTGTGCCCACTGTAAAAGCTTTCACCCAAGTATCTACTGAATGTGTTTATAGATCGTATATTTCCACTAGGATGTAAGACTGATATGACTCAACCAGAGAAGCAGTATCCCAGAAACCAAGATGTGAGTGGGCTGACCACTGAGGCGGAGCGGCCACTGTGACTGAACTTCAGCTTTGGTCCTAAGGTCCTTTCAGCTGAGACAAAGAGGGAAACTATTTGTCTTTTGATAAATAAAATGAAGAAGCATAGTTCCTTGGGGGAAGCAAAACTTTCCCTGGCTCTCAGTTAAAAACATTTCTCAGGGTGGGTCTTGGTTCTTGAAACTTCTATTTATTTGACAGAGAGGTAGACAGAGAGGGGACATCTCTCAAACATGGTTTCTCCCCTTAACCACCTGCAGTAGACAGGTGTGGGCCAGGCTGAAGCCAGGAGCTGAGAACTCCATCCAGATCTTCCACCTGGGAGGTGGGGACCAAAGTATTTGAGCCATCGCCTGCTGTCTCCCAGCATGTACATCAGCAGGAGACTAACATCAGAAGGAAAACCGAGGCTTGAACCCAGGCACCCCCATATGGGTCCCAATATGGTGTCCCAGTGCTGTCTTAACCACTGAGCCCGACGCCCGCCTCTTGGGTGACATTATATGTTTATGATCTCTTGGCCCATTCATTCAACAAACATTAAACATTCCTGCAAGGTGCTAGCCATGGGGACTCTAAGGAACTCTGTGGATCATGTGATGTGGTTAGAGAAGGGCCCACAAGGCACGCAGGCAGCTGCAGTATTAAGGTATTTGTCACCAATCATAAAGACAGGAGTACACTTATTAAAAAATTCAAAATGACCTGTAGTTTAATTTTTAGCATACTCATAAACAACCAGACCTTGTCATTTCCATATTTCTCAGGTTACCCACCACAGCTTCTAAATTATGTAGAGATGCTTTCTCCAGAACACTCCTTTTTTTTTTTTTAAGACGTTAACCTCATGAAGATGTTGGTAAGAAAATAGAACCATCGTGCGGCATTGTGGTGTAGTGGGTAAAGCCACCGCCTGTGGCACCAGCATCCCATATGGGCGCTAGTCCGAGACCCACCTGCTCTACTTCTGATCCAGCTCCCTGCTAATGTGCCTGGGAAAGCAGCAGAAGATGTCCCAAGTTCTTATGTCCCTGCACACATGTGGGAGACTCAGAAGTTGTTCCTGGCTCCTGGGTTTGGCCTGGCCCAGCCCCTGGCTATTGCGGCCACTTGGAGAGTGAACCAGTAGATGGAAGATCTCTCTCTGTGTAACTCTAACTTTCAAGTAAATAAAGAAAAGAAAAAAGAACCTTAAAATGCAATTATGTAAACCTACAGGACTCATGTGATAATACGCAAGGGATATATTTCCAACAACCTGCAAATCCTTAAAACTTAATCTTTATTCTACTTTAGTCACAGAATAAAACAAAAAGTGATTGGATGAGAAGTTTCTACAAGCTTGTAATAGTGAAAGGATTCTCACAGGGAGCACCGTCCTGCCCCCTGCAGGTATCTTGTCATTGCTCATCCACCGTTCTCCAGGTGTGAACTGTAAATAGTCAGCCCTGGCTGCCTATGGACCTCCCCATATACCAAAATGTGCACATGCCTAAGTCCTACAAGGCACTAATGACTGGCACCATGGCAACATTTGAGGATCATGCACCGGCATAGTATTTGCACGGAACCTATGCACAATCTCCCATATCCCTGTACATTTTTATTGATTTTCATTTATTTGAAAGCAGAGAGAGAGAGACATAGACAGATCTTCCAGCTGCTAGTTCACTCTTCAAATGTCCACAACACCCCAAGCAGGGCCAGGCTGATGCCAGGAAACTGCAATTCAGTCCAGGTCTCCTGTGTGGCTGGCAGGGACCCAAGAACCTGAGCCATCACCTGCTGCTCCCAGTGTCTGCATTAGCAGAAATCTTGAGTCAGGAGCTGGAGGAAGTGTTAACCCCAGGCACTCCAGCATGGGATGCAGGCATCTTAACAGCCAGGCTAAATGCCATCTTCCTGAAGTTTTGTTGTTCCTGACTTTATTATTTTTATTAATATCATTTCGTCCCTAGAAGGATGATGAGAACAAGTCAAGTTAACACTTTTGGTTGAATTCCCTCGATTTGCAGCCTCAGCTGAAAGCAGCAATTGGGGGTGCTATGGCAACATCCGGACCCTGGACACCCCCGGAGCGTCTTGCGGGGTTGGAAGACGTCACGGCCTGAGCTACTGCGGTAATTACAATCCTCTGGTCTGTTCTCGGCCTCTCAGCATGGCTTCTCAGTGCCTACTGTCTCCCACAGTCCCACAGACCCAAGGGCGGAGAGAACACTGGATGTAGACGCCAAAGTCCTCGTCAGAGCCCTGGCTCTGCTTCGTGAACAAGCCACTTAGCTGCCCCAGGCCTGTGGTGGAGCGGGTAATAGCGATCAATTTGCAGCACTGTTACATTATATTGTATTACATTATATTATATATTATATGGATGAGAGTGCCTTTTAAAATCATAGAGTCCCTTAGAAGGTAAGTGGCCAATCAAGTCAGTTAGGATTCGCTTTCCTTTCGCCCTGCATTCTTGTTAAAATAAAGGCTTAAACTCGTGTGATTTTTAAATTGTCCCCTAGGGTTGCAAAGACTGGACTTGCAGAAGGGGATGGGGGACGTGCTCCAGCACATTGGTGCCCTTATTCGCTGAGGGACAGAGACATCTTACTGGGTAACCCTGTCTGGGGTGCTCAGGCCCAGAGCAGTGGTGTTGCTGGGATTGTCCCGGGAAGGTCAGAGCAGCCCCTGAGAGCCCCAGCAGAGGGGAACCGCCGACTCAAACTCGCAGGAGGAGAGTCCTACTTTCAGGTCTGAAAATGTCCACTAGAGACTTAAACCCCAAACTTGGGCTTAGGTCTCCACTGCCCCCCAGATCCGTGGAGTGAACTTTCTGTCCCCTTGAGCTGGTGTTTCAGGGTGAGTCGCTCCAAGCTGCTGCCCTCCTCCTGTGTTTGCTGCAGGAGTTCGGGCTTCCGAGCGGCTGGCGGAAATAGACACGCCACGCCTGCTGAGACATCAGCCCATGATGCGCGCTGTCGGCCAAAGGTACTGCGTGGATCCCGCGCTGATCGCTGCCATCCTGTCCCGGGAGTCTCAGGGTGGCGGCGTTCTGCTCAACGTGGGCACCATGGACGATGGAATCGGAGAGGCGCAGGTAACGCTCCGGCACTAATGCGGTATGTTGGCCTTCCACTTCCCGGCCGCGCCCTTGAGCGGAGAGTGAATGATACTCCGTGGGGTCGTGAGAGCCACAGCCCTGAGACATGAGCAGCAATGCTCACTTCTGCTTTGTTTAGAGCCACAATTTTTTTTTAAAGTTCATTTTTATTTAAAAGAGTTAGAGGCTGACGCCGTGGCTCACTTGGTTAATCCTCCACCTGCAGCACCGGCATCCCATGTGGACACCGGGTTCTAGTCCCGGATGCTCCTCTTCCAGTCCAGCTCTCTGCTGTGGCCTGGCAGTGCAGTGGAGGATGGCCCAGGTGCTTGGGCCCTGCGCCTTCATGGGAGACCAGGAGGAAGCGCCTGGCTCCTGGCTTCAGATTGGTGCAGCGCTGGCCTTAGCAGCAATTTTGGGGGTGAACCAACGGAAGGAAGACCTTTCTCTATGTCTTTCTCTCTGTCTATAACTCTACCTGTCCAAAAAAAAAAAAAAAGAGTGTGGGGGGGAGGCGAAGAGACACCTTTCATCCATTGGTTCATTCTCCAAATGGCCACATCAGCTGGGGCTGGACCAGGCCAAAACCAGAAGCCAGGAGCTTCTTCCAGGTCTCCCACATGGGGGCAGGGGCCCAAGCACTTGGACCATCTTCTGCTGCTTTTCCAGGTACATCAGCAGAGAGCTGGATGGGAAGTGGAACAGCCGGGACTTGAACTGGCGTTCATATGAGATGCAGCATTGCAGGTGGCAGCTTAACCTGCTATGCCACAATGCCGGCCCCTACAATTTCTTTTCAAAATAAATAATGCTGTGTTTCCAGGAGACCATCCTCTTCTGGGTTTCCAATAAAGCTACGGTCCAGGAAAAAGATCACTGATTACATCTTTGCTCCGTCATTTGGTAGCGAGGTGACCTTGCTTAGTCACTAAACTGGACCTCTGTTCCCCACCTGTAAAATGCCATTCTTAGAGAATTATTATGCAGATTCAGTGAAATAATGTGGAAAAGTACCTGATATTTGGTAGGATATCAAATATTAAATTTCTTTTTCCTTGTCTTCTTTCTACACAATTTTTAGTTCTGAGGATCAAGTTTCATTTTTCACTAATTCTGCCTGTTGGCACGTATGTGTCAGCGATTTCCAGGGAATTGGCCATTAACCTCATTATTGGATAACATCTGTGCTGGGCAATCAGTAATGGCAAGAATCAAATGAGGCTCAAATTGTCCTATTGTATCTTACGCTGCTGTTGAAAAAACTGAGTACTGTGGTCATGCATGCCTTTTTTTTTTAAAGATTTATTTGAAAGTCAGAGTTACACAGAGAGAGGAGAGGCAGAGAAGTCTCCCATCTGCTGGTTCACTCTCCAAATGGCCACAATGGCCAGAGCTGTGCTGATCCGAAGCCAGGAGCCAGGAGCCAGGAGCCTCCTCTGGGTCTCCCACGTGGGTGCAGGGGCCAAGTCTTTGGGCCATCTTCTACTGCTTTCCCAGGCCATAACAGAGAGCTGGATCAGAAGTGGAGCAGCCAGGTCTCGAACCGGCGCCCATATTGGATGCCTGCACTTCAGGCCAGGGCGTCAACTCGCTGCGCCACAGTGCTGGCCCCAGCCCCTCATGCATGCTTTTAAGCTTTTAGGAAAATCGACTCTATTGTCTGTTGGCTTCCTGTGAGTACTTTGTATGACACCTAACTTAAAAGTACTTTTCTTATTTGGGGGCCCATGCAATAATCTGATGAGATGGGGTGGGGACGTGTAATCTGTCTGTGACAATTGAACAAGCGGAGCCACAAGGAAGGAGTTACTACTGGAAAGCCACACCCAAAATGCAGAACCGGAACCAAGAACACCTGGCGACGTTAGGGCTGGCATCAGCCCTTCCGCCCCGTTCTGCCTCCTCCATGAAGCATGCCTCCTGGCAAAAGGAGTCCGTCTCCTATGAAGATGGAATGCAAATTCTGCACGTTCAGAAATTTCTCCTAAATATCAGGAGACCTACGTGGAAGTGGTAACTAAAGCTGTGTAAGAAGGGTTGGACAGAGGTCCTCTTGGATGTTGCAGCCACGCAGAGGGGGGGATCACAGAAGCATCACTGCCAGCATGGAAGCCAGTCCTGACTGTCGGGTGGTTTGCGTTTGCAGCATCGAGGGGAGGCATCAGATGGGTGCCCAGGCTAAACTTGTCTTTGGCTTGCAATTTGGCCTCTCGTTGTGACACTGAAGCAGCCATGAAATGTTTGTTCATCCCTTCCTTAGCCAAAACCTTGTAGCTTCACAAGTATTTAAAAAAAAAAAAAAAAAAAAAAGCAGAGTAACAGAGAGAAAGGAGAGAGAAAAGAGAAAGAAAAAGAGGTATCTCATCCAGGGTTCACTCCCCAAATGGCCACAATGGCCAGGGCTGGGCCAGGAGCCTGGAGCTCCATCTGGGTCTCCCACAGGCCACCTGGGCCTGTTCTCCGCTGCCTCCTCAGGTGTATTAGCATGGAGCTGGGTCAGCAGCCAGGACTCCAACTGGCATTCCACCAGGAGATGCTGGTGAGACAAGCAGTGGCTTAGCCCACAGCACAACACCACTTTAGTACTTTTTAAACTCAGAACACTTTCAAGAGGTCTACCTTCTTAACAGATGTTAAATACTGTACAATACAGTCTTGATAATTCCAGGTATAATTTTGTTCATCAGATTTCCAGACTTTTCATTCCAAGACTGAAATTTGATACATGTTGACTGGCAACTCCCCATTTTGCCTCCCTGCAACTTTTTTTTTTTTTTTAAGATTTATGGCCAGCACTGCAGCTCACTAGGCTAACCCTCCACCTGTGGCGCCAGTACCCCAGGTTCTAGTCCCAGCTGGGGCGCCAGATTCTGTCCTGGTTGCTCCTCTTCCAGGCCAGCTCTTTGCTGTGGCCCGGGAGTGCAGTGGAGAATGGCCCAAGTCCTTGGGCCCTGCACCCCATGGGAGACCAGGAGGAAGCACCTGGCTCCTGGCTTTGGATCAGCGGCCATTGAGGGGTGAACCAACGGTAAAGGAAGACTTTCTCTCTGTCTCTCTCTCTCTCTCTCTCTGAATGATATGCCATGAATTGTCTTCATCCATCACCGACATCTAGGTTGTCCCTACCTCTTGCTATTGTGAATAGCTCTGCAATGAATGTGGAAATGCTCATGTTTCTTTGAGATCCAGAGGGAGGCTTGCTGGATCAGATGCTCACTGGGTTTTTAATCTGAGGATTTTCCGCACCCTTCTCCACGGTGGCCGTCCAGTTTCCCACTCCTGCCTGCAGTGCAGGAGGGTTCCCGTTTCTCCACTTCTGCACTGACCCTGGCTGCTTTCATGTTTTTGGTAACAGCCCCCCCTGACAGTGGTGAGGAGCTTTACCATTTAATCGCCAGGAAGGCTGAAGGTGGCACTGGTCCCACCGCAGGTGGAAGGAGAAGGGCAGGCGGATCAGAGAGCAGCGCTGAGCCTGTGACAGACACATCACCTGCCTGCCAAGCCAACCCGGTTCCCCTGACTTTTCCTCTGCCTTCCTTCTTCTAGGACCCTGCTGTACATGCTCGCACACCTTGGATCAGTGAGCCTCAGGTTTCCCACATGACCGAGACTCTGACTGCTAGAATCAAAGAAATCCAGAGGAGGTTTCCCACCTGGACTCCCGACCAGTACCTGAGAGGTACGTGACCATGGGCCAATGGTTTCACAAAACAGAATTAAAAGGGACAAATGAGTCCCCCAAGCCACGGATACATAGTTAGGGGAGAGAGTTTGGAAGAACTGAGCACCCTGGAGCAGTGAGGGGCCATGGGATCAGCACTAACCTCTCCCATGAATTCCAGGTGGGCTGTGCGCCTATAGTGGGGGTGCTGGACGTGTCCAAAGCAGCCAGGACCTGAGCTGTGATTTCTGCAATGACGTCCTTGCTCGAGCCAAGTACCTCAAGAGACGTGGCTTCTAGCGCTTCCCTTGAATTCCAAGATCCCTGCCAACGAGGCCTCCTTGCCCACTGTTACACACATGAACTAGCAAGATGGGCTTGGACCTGCCCATTCACATCTAACACGAATCACAATAAAGGAACAAAGGATGATTCCTTGCATGCTGTGGCCGTGTGTTTTGTGCATGTGTGTTTTGTGCGTGTGTGTTTCAAGGTATGTCCAAGGAGGTTAGCTGTTATGTTTCTGTCAATGGACACTGACAAGAGTTGCCAGCTTTAGCAAATAAAAATATAGGACGTTCAGCTTAAATTCCAGAAACTGAAAATGATAGGTCTGAGAAGTGAAAGATATCTGGGTTTGGATTTTTGGTCTTGTCCTTTACAAGTTTTTTTTTTTTTTTTTTTTTTTTTTTTTTTTTTTACAGGCAGAGTGGACAGAGAGAGAGAGAGAGACAGAGAGAAAGGTCTTCCTTTTGCCGTTGGTTCACCCTCCAATGGCCGCCGCAGCCAGCGCGTTGCGGCCGGCGCACCGCGCTCGTCCAATGGCAGGAGCCAGGAGCCAGGTGCTTTTCCTGGTCTCCCCATGGGGTGCAGGGCCCAAGCACTTGGGCCATCCTCCACTGCACTCCGGGCCACAGCAGAGGGCTGGCCTGGAAGAGGGGCAACCGGGACAGAATCCGGCACCCCAACCGGGACTAGAACCCGGTGTGCCGGCGCCGCAAGGCGGAGGATTAGCCTGTTGAGCCACGGCGCCGGCCAACAAGTTTTGTGCCTAGGGCCAGCTTCTGGCGATGAGGTAGTTGGCACTTCTCTTGTCTGTTCAGTGGGATAAAGTGACACACCCTGCCAGGGCCAGGGTGAGAGGCCAGCACCTAATGCTTCTCCTGTCAAGTCAGGCGCAATTTTCTAGAACTGCCCCTCTGATTTTCTCATTTTTCTCTTCTTTAGAGAAGTTAGCTTATTGGGTCCTAAGCTAATTATCGCATGTATCTTGACTAGAAAAGGAGTCCGGTGAGTAATGAGTGTGTCTTGGCATTTTCATTTTACAGTTCCTAACACCTCCCTGGCTGGCAGGTGCAAGGAGTCCTATAGGATTTGTTCATCGTTGTATGATTAACACTCCTTTTCTGTTTTTCAGAAACCTTTTAAGGTTTTTTTTATTATAGTGATTCTTCCCACTGTACCTGCCCCCCCGACTCATACTCCCACCCCTCTTCCTCCTCCCTCTCCTATTTCTATTCTTATTTTTTACTAAGAACTATTTTCAATAACTTTATACACATACACTTAACTCTTTACTAAGTAAAGAGTTCAACAAATTGTATGTTCCTCAACATACAATTGTATGTTCCTCAACAGTCGAGCAAGGGCTGGTCAAAGTCAACACTTTGTGTTTTCATGGAATTGATAGTCACCCTTAGTCGCTTGCTGCCTTAGTTTTCTCTGCACTCATCACTGGTTCAGTTCTGTCTCTTCTCTACTGGCAGTTCTTATCAGGGAGGCCATCCATTGCTTTTCATGAAGTCTTTCCTGGAAATTTCTGATCAACTCCTCCAATCTAAGGTCAGCCAGAGAGTTCCCCAACATTGCTGAATCCCTTTACCAGCACTATGTCAAATTCAATAGAAAAAAAAAAATACAGAGACAAGGTGGGCGTGCAATCTAGCAGTTAAGATACTGGCTTGGACAACCATTCTGCATATGGAAGTGCCTGGGTTCAACGCCAGGCTCTGGCTCCTGACTCCAGCTTCTTACTAAAGGGGAGGCAGCAGTGATGGATCAAATGACTGAGTTCCTGCCACCTGCGTGGGAGATTGGAATTGAGTTCCCAGCGCCCGGCTTTGGCCATGCCAGCCATTAGAGATACTTGGCAAGTGAACCAGAACTGGGAACTCCTTTTCTTTGTCTCTCAAATACAGATTTTTCTTAAAGTATCACTCTTTAAAATAGAGAATAGGATTGAATTCCGGGTCATGCATTAAGTGACGAGGGTGGGCTCTGATATGCCCACTGAATAAAGGATATGAGGGCAGGGAAAGCTATACAAGTTATTTTCAAGGAAAGCTAATTGGAACTTTCCATGTTGGAGAGAGCTGTTATACCGTGACTGACCAGCAGAGGCAGTACCAGGTAAAACTGGTTTTAGGGTCAAGCCATTTCACTGGGTTGGTGCTAGAGCAGGCATCCAGGAGCTAGCTGGGTGTTTCCCCGTCTTTCCTGTGGCCCTCAGCTCTCTTCAGTGGAGTGCGACAAGGAATGACCCCATCCCGTGCAGTGAGTGTGCACAGTCGCCTTCCTGCTTCTGATGTGGCATCTTCATTTTCACAGCTTTTCCTCCCTCACTCCCTTGTACATGGAGCACATCATCTAGCCACTTTCTAGGAAGGGACTGAGAAGTTGCTGAAATCTTTCAAGTCCAAGTATGTTTTTTTCTGTTCTTGCATGAATTGGTGATTTGGCTTGGTACAGAATTTGAGCTTATAACTTTTCCTTCAGAATTTTGAAGGCATTGCTCCCTTTCTCTTCTGGCTTTGAGGTTTTACTCTTGAGAAACTGAAACTCACTTTAATTTTAATCATTAAAAAGATATTTCCTCTCCTTGCCTGTAGAAATGTAGGATCTTGGGACTAGTGTCGTGGCACAGTGGATTCAGTCGCTGCTTGCAATGCCATTATCCCATATCAGAGCACCAGTTCCAGTCCCGGCTCCTCTGCTCCTGACCCACTTTGCTACTAATGCCCCTGGGAAAGTGGAGGAAGATGGCCCAAGTGTCTGAGTCCCTGCCACCATGTGGGAGACCTGGATGGAGTTCCTGGCTCCTGGCTTCAGCCTGGCTGAGACCTGGCTGTTTCGAGCATTTGAGGAGAAAACCAGTAGGGGGAAGATTTCTCTTGCTGTCTCTCCTCTTTGTCACTCTGCCTTTCAAATAAGTAAATACCTTTAAAATTAAAAAACAAAAACAAAGCAATGTAGGCTCCTCTCTTCATCTCCTGTTTGACTTCCACGATGCTATGCTTTGCTGGGATCCTGCTTTTATCCCCATCATGGGCACTTGAGTTGGTCTTTTCAATGTGCAAACATCAAAGCTTTCCTTTCTGACAATTCCCTGCACTGCACTTTTTCCTGTTCTCTTCATGATTTAGAGTGGACCTCTGGACTCTCCTCCAATTTACTGAATATTTTCTCTGTCTCATCAGTTCTATTATTTCCTCAAATATATGTTTCCTAACCTACCAACATTTTAAATAAGCCTTTCTGTTGTATTTCCATTTTCCAAGAGTTCTTTGCTGTTTTCTGAATGTTCTTTTAAAAAAAAATATCTTATTTGAGGTAGAGATATAGATACATGATAGATAGCAAGTAGAGAGGGTGGGGGAGAGAGAGAGAAACACGAACACAAGAGAGCTCCCATCTGCTGGTTTACTTCTCAGATGCCTGGCAACAGCTGGGGTGGGCACAAGCCAAAACCAGGAGCCAGGAAATCAGTCTTGGTTTTCTAAATGGGTGGCAGGGAACCAAATACTTGAGTCATCACCTGCTTCCTCCCAGGGTGTCAGGGTGTGCATTAGTAGAAAACCTGAATCAGGAGCAGAGTTGGGACTTAAATCCAACAATATGGGATGTGGGGGTCTTAACCCTCGGCTGAACACCTACCCTCAAATGTTCCCTTTTATAGCTTGTGATTAGGCCTCAGGAATACGACATCTTCTCTGGGGATATATATATATATATATATTTTTTTTTTGACAGGCAGAGTGGATAGTGAGAGAGAGAGAGAAAGGTCTTCCTTTGCCGTTGGTTCACCCTCCAATGGCCACCGCAGATGGTGCGCTGCGGCCGGCGCACCACGCTCATCCGATGGCAGGAGCCAGGTGCTTTTCCTGGTCTCCCATGCGGGTGCAGGGCCCAAGCACTTGGGCCATCCTCCACTGCACTCCCGGGCCACAGCAGAGAGCTGGCCTGGAAGAGGAGCAACCAGGACAGAATCTGGCACCCCGACCGGGACTAGAACCCCGTGTGCTGGCGCCGCAAGGCAGAGGATTAGCCTAGTGAGCCGCGGCGCCGGCTCTGGGGATACTTTTGAGAGTCCTCTTCTATCTCCCGCAAGACTTCCTACGTAATCTGTTCCTTCCTATGTGTGTTTCTCCGCTTCTTTTGATCTCTTTATTTCCTGTTGGAGGCTTTCTTCAAATTTCAAGAACAACTTGGTTGTCGGTCAGATTTAAAAATTAGGGGACTGGCTGGCGCTGTGGCTCACTAGGCTAATCCTCTGCCTGCGGCACCGGCACACCGGGTTCTAGTCCCAGTCAGGGCGCCAGATTCTGTCCCAGTTGCCCCTCTTCCAGTCCAGCTCTCTGCTGTGGCCAGGGAGTGCAGTGGAGGATGGCCCAAGTGCTTGGGCCCTGCACCCCATGGGAGACCAGGAGAAGCACCTGGCTCCTGCCATCTGATCAGTGTGGTGTGCTGGCCGCAGCAGCCATTGGAGGGTGAGCCAATGGCAAAGGAAGACCTTTCTCTCTGTCTCTCTCTCACTGTCCACTCTGCCTGTCAAAAAATAATAAATAAAATAAAAATTAGGGGACTAAAGAGTTTATCTGAAACTGAGCACATGGGTGGGATTTACTATCAGTTATCAGTGTCCCTGTCAGGTGATCTTGCTATGCTGTTCATCAGGAGATCCTCTCTGTCTGTATCTTCAGATACTTTCTGGTCATATTCTCAAAATAAAACGTACTTGGCCTTTTGTCTGGAAGGTAAGCACCCAGCTGCCAGTGCTGTGGAATCCCAGGAGGTAGCAGGCTGAGGAATTTCACATTCAGTATATCTTACACTTCATCTCCCTGTTTGCTGTTCAAACTCCCAAATGCTCCAGGTGTTTTCCTGCCCAGAGACCTTCTGTACTCCCTTCCTAGAGACAAAACCTCTTCTGGGATCAGGGTAAGGAACCAGGTTTTCAGCTGCCTCTTAATCATCTTTCAGCCTTAAACATCCCATTTCATTCCCATTTGCCCTCATTTCAACAGGAGCCCAGTGATGTCCATTTTCAAGTCTTTTGAGGATTTTGCAGCATGAATCAAGTTCTTTGCTTCCCCACTTCCAAGATTAAATCTTTCTTTCTTATGTCTCTTAACCATGACCTCATGTTTACCAATTCTCTACATTTTCAATTTTGTTGCTTTATCTATTGATGATCTAGGGATTTGTCTGAAGTCTATGTGTTTTCAACCAGAATTTATTTTTTTTAAAATCATATCCAAAGTGTGTTTGGTAGATTATTTCTCCTGTGGGTTAATGCCTTGTATCTTAGTCCATTTTTGTATAGCTCTCACAGAATACCACTAAGTGGGTAATTGATGAAGAAACTTATCTGGTCCATGGTTCTGTATGCTGGAACATCTAAAACATGGAGTCATCATCTACCCAGTGTCTGGTGAGGGGTCATTGCTGCTTCAGCCCATGGCGGAAGGTGGAAGGGCAAGATAGCACAGGAGCAAGAGAGAAGCAAGCAAGGTCCAAATTCACTCCTGTAACAAACCCACTGATTCGATAATGAACCCATTCCCATGATCATGATGTCCATCCATTCACAAGAGCAAAGCACTCACGTCCTAGTCAGCAATTGAAGGTGCCATCCCTCAACGCTGTTGCACATAAACTTTGGAGTACACATTCAAATCATGTAATGTTTTAAATACCAACTCCTTAAGTGCAGTTTTGGTGGGGTTTTGAAGGATTCAAAACTTTATGCATGTATTCATCCACCATCCTTCCATGAATACCTGGATCTTGACCAGGACATACTAAAATTTCAGCTAATAACTGAAGAATATTTTAGGAAATAATAGGAGCATATTGGGTGTTGGGTACGTTATAAACAGACTTGGTAGCTTGAAGCAGCACGTGCTTCTGGGAGAAATAGAGGGGACTGTACTTTGCTGGAACCTGAATTGCAGGGGCAAGGGGAATTCCAGGAAATGGGAGTGGACACTTGGGCAGAACTGATTGAGAACCAGCCCTTCACGAAATTCCAAGGATGCTAAAGCTTGTCCCAAAGGTAGGAGAGGGGCACTGAGAGACTCTGAACCCTGCATATGATCAGGCTTTCCTCCCTCCAGCTGTGGGGAGGCACGTGGTACAGACACAGCCTGGAAGAGCAACGCTGGGTGAGGAAGCTACTGCTTACAGGACCCAAAGGAGGAAGCAGCAGGGGGATGGGAAGGAAGATGTGGGTTTGGAAGAGATTTACGAGAGATCGTTGATAAATTGGTGAGTAGTTGTGTGACAGCTCTTAAAAGCACAGCCCATGAAGAGAAAGAAACTGCTGCCGTACATGAAAAAGTCAGAGTAAACACCTTCAGTGGTCAGAGATCAGAAATAAGATCAGAAATAAGGCGACGATGCCCACTTTCATCATTGTTGTTTAACCTACAAGCAGAATTTCAATCAGAGCAATTAGGCAGGAGAAAGTAATTAATAATATCCATATTGCAAAAAAAGAAGTAAAATTATCTTTGTTCACAGATCTTTTAAAAATATTTTTTTTTGAAAGGCAGAGAGAGAGAGAGAGAGAGAGAGAGAGAGAGATCCTCCATCTAATGGTTCACTCCCCTAATCCAAAGCCAGCAGCCAGGATTTTCCTCCAGATCTCCCATGTGGGTGCAAGGGCCCAAGGACTTGGGCCATCTTCCACTACTTTCCCAGGTGCACTAGCAGGGAGCTGGATGGGAAGTGGAGCAGCCAGGACTGAAACTGGTACCCATATGAGATGCTGGCACCGCAGGCAGTGGCCTTACCTGCTATGCCACAGTGCCAGCCCCAGATATCATCTTAGATGTATAGAACTCTAAAGATTTTACAAAAAACTTCTAGATCAAATAAAATTTAAAAAGTGATAGTACACAAAGTCAGCACGAAAATTAATTGCATTGCTATACATTAACAATCTGAAAGGAAATGACAAAAACAACTCTACTTGCAATATCTTCAAAACCAATAAAACCTTAGGAATTAAAAAAATACTTAGGAATTAGCTTAACAAACAAAAGACTTAGAAATTTAACTTCTAAAGACTTATACAATGAAAACTATGATACATTGTTGGAAGAAACTAAAGACAAGATAAATAAATGGAAACACAGCCCATGTTCGTGAATTGGAAGACTTACTACTATTAACATATCTATACTATGCAAATCAATTTACAGATTCAATGCAATATTTATTAAAATCTTGATGATTTTTCTTTCAGAAATAGAGAAACCCATCCTAAGATTCATGGGGAATTTCAGGGACCCAAAATTTTTGAAAAAGAACAAAGCTGAAGGAGTTAGACTTCCCAATTTCAAGATTTACTACAAAGTGAATCCTTTACTGGCATAAAGACAACATACAGATTCGTTTTAGAGACTAGAGTGCCCAGAAACATCAGAATAGATATTCTAGAAATAAGAATAGAAATCTCAGAATAGAGGTCCCAGAAACAATAAATGGGGGGTGGGGGGTGGACTCCCTTGCATTTACGGCCGAATGATTCTGACAAGGGTGCCAAGACCATGCAATGGAGGAAAGGACCATCTTCAATAAGTGATGTGGGCCAAACTGGACATACATACGCAACTACAAGGAAAATGGACCTTCACATTACACTGCATATAAAAATCAACTCAGAACAGTCAATAACCTAGACATCGGAGCCCAAACTACACAATCTGGAAGAAAACATAGAAGGAACATTTACAACGTTGGATTTGTCAACATATTCTTGAATATGAACCCAAAAGAAAAATCGATAAATTAGACCTCATTAAAATTTTTCATGGAATATGATGGTTGATTTTCTGTGTCAATTTAACTAGGCAACAAAGAGCCCCAACACTTGAGATTAGCATTTGAATCCGCAGACTGACTGCCCTTCACAAGGTGGATTCAGACCCACTGAGGGCCTGAAGAGACCAAAAAAGGCAGAAGCAGAGAAAATTCATCCTCTCTTTCCCTTCTCTCTCTCTCATACACACACACACACACACACACACACACACACGTGCTGTTTCTCTGGAGAACCCCAATACATGTATCAAAGGACAGTATCAACAGAGTGAAAAAGCACCAAGAGAATGGAAGCAACATTTGGAAATCATTTATCTGATAAGGGATTAATGTCTAGAATATGTAGGAGAACTCCTATAACTTTGAAAAAAAGCCACCAAAAATCAATTTAAAACTGGGCAAAAGACCTGAACAAACATTTCTCCCAAAAAGACATGCTGTAGCGGAATCATGCATGGAGAGCAGATGGCAAGGCCTTTAGCAGGAAGTAGCCTTCTGTTGCTATCATCTTTCTGCAGGCACAAGGCCTAAGGTGAATTTTTATCCTAAAGTCTGAACCCATAACAGAGAGGGGTCAAAACTCACTTAACATAATTTGAGGTTATTTTATTAGAGGCTTACATGTTTAACATTTCTAAATCTAAAAATTTAATCTTTGTCATTCATGGAACGTTTCTATCCCTAATGATGTGCTTTAGTCCTCAGGCCTATTTTATCTGATATATTGTAGCTATACTAGTTTTATTTTAGGTATTATTTGACACAGATGTCATTTCTATCCATTATCTACAATTTTTGCGTATCTCTGGGTTTTAGATTTTTCTTGGTTTATGTCTCCTTTTAACCTTTTCTTATATTTTAATTTTTTTGAGAGTGAGAGACACAGAGCATCGATCCGCTGGTTCACTCTCCAAATGCCTGCAATAGCCAGAGTAGGGCCGACTGGAAGCCAAAGTTGGGAACTCAATCCAGGCCCCCCACATGGAGACCATGTGATAAGCAGGAAGCTGGGGTTCTGGAGCAGAGCTGGGACACAGACCCAGGCACTTTGGTTTGAGGTGTGAGTGTCCTAACAGAATCATCATTAGGTCAAACTGCTCTGATTTCCTTTATTTTAAAAATTGATATCCACCCCTTACCCTAATAACATAAGAAATTAGCATATTCTTACATTCATCAATCTTTCTCTATAGCATCCCTATCAAACTAATACTTTGTAGAGTTTAAAATCTAGTTTTTTTTTTTAAAAAAAGGAAAAGAAATCCTTAAGAGGATTTCAAAAGAAGAAATCCTTATTTTGAAAGAGTTAGAGAGAGACAGGGGGAGAGAGAGAGGGAGATCTTCCATCCCCTGGTGCACTCCCCAAGTGGCTGTGTTGGCAGGAGCTGGGTCTGTCTGAAGCCAGGAGCTTCTTCCGTGTCTCCCATATTGGTGACAGGGGCATGAGCACTTGGGCCATCTTCTACTGCTTTCCCAGGCACATTAGCAGGGATCTGGGATTGAAGTGGAGCATCCAGGACTTGAATTAGCGCCCATACGGGATGCCAGTGTCCCAGGCTTTACTTGCTATGCCACAGTGCTACCCCCATCCCCAGCTTTTTAATTTTTTTTATGCACCAAATAACTTTACTAAAAAATGTCATCCTTCATGCATTTTTTTTTTTTTACAGCCTCTCTTGGATTTATTGCTCTAATTTAAAAAAATGTTCTAGTATGGGTCTTTCTGAGGCAAATCTTCTGAGACTGTGTATACATGAAGATGTTTTTATCACATCCTTATATTTGGCTGGATTGCAAATTGTAGGTCTTGAGTTATTTTTAAGTGTCTTAATATTTAAGTTTAATATTAATATTCTTAAACTATAATGCATCTAGATGTGAATTTGTCCCTGTCTCTTTGCACTCTCTGAGCCCTTTCAATTTTAAATTTACCACTTATTTTTTTAAGTGACAGAAAGAGGCAGTGTGCCAGCTAGACAGACAGGAACTCCCATCTGCTGGTTTACTCCTCAAATGACCGTCACAGCCAGGGCTGGGCTAGGCCAAAATTGGGAGCCCAAAACTCAATCCAGGCTTCCCATGTGTGCTACAGAGACCTAACTACTTGAGCCATCACCCGCTGCCTCTCCAGGGTGTGTATTAGCAGGCAGGTGGAATCCAGAGCCGAGTGAAGGCCCTGACTCAAATCAGGAACCTCCATCACCAGGTCATAGGGCTCCCCCATCACCACCACCATTTTTTTTTTTTTTTTTTTACAGGCAGAGTAGACAGTGAGTGAGAGAGAGAGAGAGAGAGAGAGAGAGAGAGAGAGAGAGAGAAAGGTCTTCCCTTTTGCCGTCGGTTCACCCTCCACTGGCCGCCGCGCTGCGCCTATCCGAAGGCAGGAGCCAGGAGCCAGGAGCCAGGTGCTTCTCCTGGTCTCCCATGGGGTGCAGGGCCCAAGCACTTGGGCCATCCTCCACTGCACTCCTGGGCCACAGCAGAGAGCTGGACTGGAAGAGGGGCAACTGGGACAGAATCCGGCACCCCGACCCGGACTAGAACCAGGTGTGCCAGCGCTGCTAGGCGGAGGATTAGGCTATTGAGCTGCGGCACCGGCCCACCATCACTTTTAATTCTAGGAGATCTATACACAGTATTCCTCCAAGTCCTTCTCATCACTTTTATTTCTTCTTTCTGGGACATCTGCCATTTAGATTAATAACTGGATAACACTTTCATTTCTAGTTAGTTCAAGTTAGTAGTTCTTCAAAAATAAAATTATTTGTTGGTCTCTTGGGGCTGGTGTTGTGGTCCAGTGGGTTAACGCCCTGGCCTGAAGCGCCGGCATCCCATATGGGTGCTGGTTCTAGTCCTGGCTGTTCCACTTCCAGTCCAGCT
The DNA here is from genome assembly GCA_949820135.1 of Sylvilagus floridanus. Lineage (NCBI taxonomy): Eukaryota > Metazoa > Chordata > Mammalia > Lagomorpha > Leporidae > Sylvilagus > Sylvilagus floridanus. Next base: position 74,760,272 of record OX463245.1, on the reverse strand, counting down.
CTCTGCTATGGCCTGGGAAAGCAGTGGAGGATGGCCCAAGTCCTTGGGCCCCTGCACTGTCGCGAGCGCCTACTGTCACGTAGCTCAACAGTAGCAAGTGCAACGTACGACTTGTCAGTCATGGGGAAGAAAGGAACACATGGACACAAGACTGTCTTTTCTCATTTTATTGTTCACACACCGCGGACACACCAAGGGTTTTATATCACACTACTCATCAGCATGCTCATTGGGATCAATACACTTATCAATATACTTATCTATACTAATTAATACACTTATCAATAAACTTAACACCACTACTTAATCATGACTTAACTACTTAACTTAGCTACTTAGCTTAACATGACTACTTAGCTTAACTACTTAGCCTAATCACCTAACTTAACATAATTACTTAACACACTTATCAATATCACTAATATCACTATCAATAATGTCAATAATATCACTTATCATAACTTATAGCTACCTTAACACACTTACTGAATTACTTAGCTTAACATAACTACTTATCTTAATATATGTACTTAATCTTAACAATATCACTTATTGGCCAGAAAAAGCAATATTCTTATACCATAATTCACAACAAACACTATTAAAATAATCTTAAGGGCCGGTGCTGTGGCTCAATAGGCTAATCCTCTGCCTTGCGGTGCCGGCATACTGGGTTCTAGTCCCGGTCAGGGCACTGGATTCTGTCCCGGTTGCCCCTCTTCCAGGCCAGCTCTCTGCTGTGGCCAAGGAGTGCAGTGGAGGATGGCCCAAGTGCTTGGGCCCTGCACCCCATGAGAGACCAGGATAAGCACCTGGCTCCTGCCATCGGATCAGCGAGGTGCGCCGGCTGCGGCGGCCATTGAGGGGTGAACCAATGGAAAAGGAAGACCTTTCTCTCTGTCTCTCTCTCTCACTGTCCACTCTGCCTGTCAAAAAAAAAAAAAAATCTTAAGTGCTATCACAATGAACACTACAAGGACAACAAAAGATTCAATACACAACATTGGTTTGCTACGTATCTAGGCTCGCATCACGGTCAAGAAAAAAAGAGTGTCAGTGTTCAAGGTCCAGAGCTGCATGTCTCAGCAGAGACGGATCTCGGACCAGTCACTCACAGGCAGGAAGCTGTGGGAAGGCTGTCACTCTGGGCAGTAGGCTCAAAGTTCCCAGGCGGACGGCCAGGCGAGAAGTTGGAGAGGTCCCCTGCTGAGAGGCCTGGTCCAGCTTTGTGGTCAGGTCTGGCAGCAGTCTGATAAGGATTCCAGGCCAGGCGGTGAGGCGGCATCTTGGCTGGTCAGACACGGCCGCAGGACAGCAACACAGCAGCTCCAGATGGCCTCTTGATCCCGTTGTCGCCTTGTGCCGCATAGCAAAAGCTAGTGGGCTCTTTGACTCCAAATTCGAGGAGATCCAGAGGTTCACTCATACTAGGACACATACACCCACCCACCCACCCACACACACACACACACTCACACAGACAGTGGGGCTACAGCTCAGGGACAGCTCTGCAGGTCAGTTTGTGCCACTACCTGCTCCATGTAGAGTAGCGGGCTGCCCCTTCAGCTCCGGATGTGTGGAGATGCAGAGGCTCACACACACCGGGCCATGATCCCCGAGAGGATAAAGAGTGGAGCAGGGGCTCCCTTTTTATCCTCATTTTCAGCAGTTCTCCGGCTCGCCATCCTCCAACTTGTCCAATCAATGCTGGTTCTTCTTTGCTTATAGTTGAACAGTCCAGTCAATATTATTCCCGCCTTACTTATGTTTGAATGGTCCAGTCAGTATGGGTAGGAAGGTATTGTCCATAGCACACTGTTATCTGACCGACCAGAGATGTCTGCTTGGTACGATTAGGAGCGTCTCCCTAACAGTAGTTAGTTATTACATTAGCTCCTGACTTATAACTCCACTTTACTTTTATTTTGTGGCTAGTGGTAACTTCTTAACTCAATGTTTTACTGTCTTTCCACAGTTCATCTCTGTCAGGTAAGCGGTGATCCATGACTGTTTTAGATTCCTGTGGGATTCTCCACATGCACCCATGTGGGAGACTCCTGACTCCTGGCTTTGGATTGGCGCAGTTCTGGCAGTTGCAGCCAATTGGGGAGTGAACCAATTGGAAGACCTTTCTCTCTGCCTCTCCTCTCTCTGTGTAACTGACTTTCAAATAAATAAATAAATCTTAAAAAAAAATTCATGGGTCTCTGCTAATATTTTTGCTGTTGACAGAATCTCTGAAATGCCTCTATTCCTCAGCCATCTAAAGACTTCAGCCTGTGAATCCATCTGCCCCTGAGGACAGCAGTGAAGTACAGACCTGCCTGGTGCGTGCTGGGGCCAGAGGAGAGCCCCGGGCACCAATGACTTAGAACAGGAGGGACAGAGTGGAAAGGGTTAATTAATCTCCACCTGCATCTCCTCCCCAAAAGCCCAAGGCTTTTGTGCTGCTTTGATGCCCAGGGACACCCAAACCAGGTGACAGGTGTGGGCAGGCACGGTTTGCCTCAGGGGAATACTGAATGAAGCAAGATCAAACTCCAACAGTGCCCCCTCCTAGCCCTGTTCTACCTCCTGAAACCAGCCAGGCTGCCACCCATGCAGAAGCCACCTCAAGAAACATCAGGAAAAAACAGCCCGACCCATGCCCCCAGGACATCTCCCAGGTTCTTCCTCTTTTCCCTTCCGTAGGTCTTTAGGGCTTGACCTAGGAGGAAGAAGCTATCTGTCCATCTCAGCACACCTGCACCTCTGCCTTATTTTTTGTAGCCTTTCTATTTGACATCAAAGCAATGTGTGTCATAGAATAAAAAGAAAAAAGGGAGCAAAGCTTATAATGAAAAATATAAGTCCTCCTCTCCATCCTGCTCTGTTCCCAGTCACAATTCCTCAGAGTGAAACATTTTTTTTTTTTTTTTTTTTTGTGACAGGCAGAGTGGACAGTGAGAGAGAGAGATACAGAGAGAAAGGTCTTCCGTTGCCGTTGGTTCACCCTCCAATGGCCGCCGCTGACGGCGCGCTGCGGCCGGCGCACCGCGCTCATCCGATGGCAGGAGCCAGGAGCCAGGTGCTTTTCCTGGTCTCCCCATGGGGTGCAGGGCCCAAGCACCTGGGCCATCCTCCACTGCACTCCCGGGCCACAGCAGAGGGCTGGCCTGGAAGAGGGGCAACCGGGACAGAATCCGGCGCCCCGACCGGGACTAGAACCCGGTGTGCCGGCGCCGCAAGGCGGAGGATTAGCCTGTTGAGCCACGGCGCCGGCCAGAGTGAAACATTTTAATCCTTTCTTTTTGTGGATTTCCTGGGGGGATAGCTCTTTAACTTAAAAAAGTTAATCCTGTTATTTCTTCTCTTCCTCATTATTAGAGTAGTACATATAGTTACCCCAAACGGAGACAAATATAAAATACATACGCGGTCTTGGTCTCGGTCTCCTTCTTCCTCCCTCCCTCCCTTCCTCCCTCTCTCTCTCTCCCCGCCCCCCTTTCTCTCTCTCTCCCCGCCCCCCTTTCTCTCTCTCTCCCCGCCCCCCTTTCTCTCTCTCTCCCCGCCCCCCTTTCTCTCTCTCCCCCCCTTTCTCTCTCTCCCCCCCTCTCCCCCTTTCTCTCTCTCCCCCCCTTTCTCTCTCTCTCCCCCCCTTTCTCCCCCCTTTCTCTCTCTCCCCCCCTTTCTCTCTCTCTCCCCCCCTTTCTCTCTCTCTCTCCCCCCCTTTCTCTCTCTCTCTCCCCCCCCTTTCTCTCTCTCTCTCCCCCCCTTTCTCTCTCTCTCTCCCCCCCTTTCTCTCTCTCTCTCCCCCCCCTTTCTCTCTCTCTCTCCCCCCTTCTCTCTCTCTCCCCCCCCTTCTCTCTCTCTCTCCCCCCCTTCTCTCTCTCTCTCCCCCCCTTCTCTCTCTCTCTCCCCCCCTTCTCTCTCTCTCTCCCCCCCTTCTCTCTCTCTCTCCCCCCCTTCTCTCTCTCTCTCCCCCCCTTCTCTCTCTCTCTCCCCCCCTTCTCTCTCTCCCCCCCCTTCTCTCTCCCCCCCCTTCTCCCCCCTTCTCTCTCTTCCCCCTCCCTTCTTTCCTGGTACATTTTGTAAAATCAGTAACTGGTTCTCTTGCAGGGTTAAGTTTTGCCCATCTTTTGTGCATGTGGTATTTTCATGAATGACCTCATACCAATGTCATTGTGCATGCGTACAAGTGTAGCTCAATGAATTTACTCTCCAGTAATTTTTAGTGGGGAAATAAACACAAAGACCAAACAAACAAGAACGAGCACAGCCATTCATTCAGAGCTTGCTGTCGGCCATCTTTCCCTGTACTTGGGGGAGACTCGAAGGCAGGCGAAGGAGTGGGAAAGCAGCAGGTGCTGCTAGCAAAGAATCTGGAGTGGGGCTGCATGGAGGGGGAAGAGTCTCTTGACCGGTGAGGGGTGCATATTTGTCTTTCTCTTGTTGATCCGAAATTGGAAACAGCGACAAATACTAGGGCAGCTGTCAGCTACTAATTAAGTCCTGGCTGTTTGGTGCCAGTTGTTACAGGGTCTGTGATTCGGCTTCCTGGACCATCGCCAGGGATAATGGTGTGACTTCCTTTAACTCTGGCCTACAGGTGGCAACCTGGCTGCCTGGGCTGCTGACTATACACATGGGTTGGTTTCCTGGGCGAGTTGGGATCGGAGTGATATTCTAGGATAGAACTGGCCATTTTCTATGTAGATACTCAGCCCCTCTTCAGCACATTCGCAAAGCTGTACAGCTACCACGTTGTCTAAATCCAGAGCATTCTCACCACCCCAAAAGCAACCCCATGCCCCTTAGCAGCCACTTTTCATTCTTCCCAATCCTGCCTCAGGCAACTACTAATCTGATTTCCATCTGTGTAGATTTGCCTGTTCTGGACAGAATATATACATGGAATCATTTAACTGGACTGTTTCACTTGGCATAGTACTTTCCATTTTCATCCACATTATAGCATGTGTCAGTACTTTGTTACTTTTGACTGCCAAAAATATTTTACCATATAGCTTGTGTTTTTATACATTTGAAGGATACTGATAAATGGCTCTCCATAATGACTATACTAATGTCATTCTTATCAGCAATATGAGTTTTTTTTATCCACAGCCTCAATACAAAGTGTATTTTAAAATTTTTTCACCAATTAGTGAGAAGTGGTATTCCAGGCCAGTTTTACTTTTTTTTCTTGCTATGAATGAGGATAAACACATACAAATAGCTCTTAAACATCAAATATCTATCTGGAAACTCTTCATAGTCTTTGTCCATTTTTCCTACTTACCTAACCTTTGGAGAAACTTTGTATGGGCTCACTCAGCCCTCTGTCATAGAGTTCTGGGTATTTTACCCTGACTTTCGTCTTTCTTAAACATTAGATTTTTTCACCACATAGAGGGTTAGATGTTTCATTTCCCGCCTTCGCGTTCTGATCTCGCCCCCCTTTATCCTAGCTACAGTGTAAGGCAGTGGTCTGTCTGCATCTGTGCTGCTGGAACAGGATTATCACAACCTGGGTCATTTGTAAACAAAATAAAAGTCTTTCTCACGGTTCTGGAGCTGAGAAGTCCAAGACCAGGAGGCAGCAGGTGCAGCTGGACGACGGTGCCTTCTGCTGTGTCCTCCACGGGCTGAACACCACACCCTCACATGGCAGAAGGGCAAGTGAGCCAAACACGGTGTGAGGCTGCTTTTATAGGGGCCTAATCTCCTCCACGAGGGAGGGGCCTGCAAGGCCTCATCACCTCTTAAATGTCCCACCTGTTACTACTATCGTGTTGGCAACACCTGAATTTCGGGTGGGGACGCGATCAAACTGTAGCATGGCCCAACCTCACTCTTCCTGGAGAGCTACCTGGTTGTCCCAACGCTATGTGTAAAATAGTCCATGTTTTCCCCATTGACTCGAAGCATCGCCTTGTAACATTATCAATTCCTGTTTATCTGGTCAATTTCTGTACTGTTCATTCTTTCCCACCGGTACTCTGTCTGCACACGGGCCAGTACCACATCATTTTGATTTCAGAATTGATTTTATTCTCTTGTGATCTCGTTCTTGCTCACTGTTATTTTTTCAGGGGTTTCCTGCCCATTCGTCCCTGGAAAGGACTTGATCTGTTGCCAGTGGTTAAGACAAAGACTAAAACTCCAAATCCACCTGCAGAGCAACAATTCAAACGTGTGGACGATCTCCTCTATGAGAACCCTGGGACTCAGGCCTGTTAGGGCTGGGAATGAGGGCAGGTGTGCAAGCAGGAGGCGGAGCTTCTGGAAGGGATGGGCGCTGGGCCAAAGGTGTTCTGTAGACTCCGGAAGTTAGCTGATACTCACTCTTCATGCTAAGGGAGTCATGTGTCCTGCTCACTAGAGTTCTCCACCCCAGCTGCACAGTGGACTCCCCTAAAAGCTCTAAAGACTGCTGCATCCCACCCCCAGAGAATCGGCTGTAATGGCTCCCAGGTGTGGTACGCATATGGCAACTTTAAATCCCGGGTCTCACTCCCAGGTGATGCTAATGTGTAGCCACGGGGGAGAACTGTTGTCTCATAGATTCTCCAAGATCACAGGGAACACATAGAATGTAGAGGAGGTGCTTTTATACAGCCACCTGAAGGGCTCCAAAGCCTCCTCTCACTTTTCAGGATTTTCCAAACCCAGATTCTTCAATGCTGTGTGCTACCTTTTGGACTTGGGTGGGCCGATGGGGTCGCGGCACTTCTGTGTGTGTGTGTGTGTGTGTGTGTGTGTGTGTGTGTTTTAAGATTTTAAAAATTTACTTGAAAGCCAGGACTTGAACGGGCACTCTGATATGGACTGCCCATGTCACAAGGAGCGCCTTAACACACTGTACCACAGCATTGGCCCAAGAAGACATAGCTATGTTAACTGCTGGACTGATGGTGGCTTGTTGTAAAGATTCATAAGGGAGTTGTGGTGTAGTGGGTAAAGCTGCCACCTGCAGTGCCGGCATCCCATATGGGCACCAGTTTGAGTCCTGACTGCTCCAGCTCTCTGCTAATGGCCTGGGAAAGGCAGCAGAAGATGACTCAAGTACCCACATGAGAGATCCAGAAAAAGCTCCTGGCTCCTGGCTCCTGGCTCCTGGCTCCTGGCTCCTGGCTCCGGCCTGGTCCAGCCCTGGCCATTGCAGCAATCTGGAGAGTGAGACCCTTGATTTAAGGTCGTCATATGCGTGCCACACCTGGGAGCCATTAGAGCTGATTCTCTGGGGGGTGAGATGCAGCAGTCTTTAGAGCTTTTAGGGGAGTCCACTGTGCAGCCGGGGTAGAGAACTCTAGTGTGCAGGTGGAAAATCTATGTCCCTCTCTCTTTGTAACTCTTTCAAATAAATAAATCTGAAAAAGAAAAAGAACTAGATTACCATTTGGGAGAGTGAGAATTTTTATTAATTTTTTCAAAAGATTTTTATTTATTTATTTGAGAGGTAGAGTTACAGTGAGAGGGGGAGACAGAGAGAAAGGTCTTCCATCTGTTGGTTCACTCCCCAAATGGCCGCAACCGCCGGAGCTGTGCTTATCCGAAGCCAGGAGCCAGGTGTTTCTTCCCAGTCTCCCATGCTGGAGCAAGGGCCCAAGGACTTGGGCCATCTTCTACTGCTTTCCCAAGCCATAGCAGAGAGCTGGATCAGAAGAGGAGCAGCCGGGACTAGAAACCAGCACCCATATGGAATGCCGGCGCCACAGAATTAACCTACTGTGCCATGGCACCAACCCCAAGGGAGAGTTAGAATTTTCTAATGGTCTAGCAATGGCTCTTGGTGGTCTATCTTGGGATGCAGAAACCTTGCATCTCATAATTGGCAACTATCACTTTTTTTTTTATTTGACAGGTAGAGTTATAGACAGTGAGAGAGAGAGACAGAGAGAAAGGTCTTCCTTCCATTGGTTCACTCCCCAAATGGCCGCTATGTCTGGCGCTGCACCGATCTGAAGCCAGGAACCAGGAGCTTCTTCCTGGTTTCCTATGCTGGTGCAGGGCCCAAGCACTTGGGCCATCCTCCACTGCCTTCCCGGGCCACAGCAGAGAGCTGGCCTGGAAGAGGAGCAGCCGGGATTAGAACCAGCGCCACAGGCAGAGGATTAACCAAGTGAGCCATGGCCCCAACCCTGGCAACTACCACTTCTGTTTTTCTGGTTACTCTCCGGTCTCTGCTCACTCATGACTTCTGCCTCAAGGCTCTGCTTACTGCGCTCTCTCCATGGGTCTTTCAGCTTCTGGCTACTCAGCGGGGCATGTCCCTCTCTGAGACTTACCTTCAAACTCCCCCATCAGAATTCCATGGGTTACTCTCCAGCACACTCACAGAGCTGTTCAAACTTGCCCTTTCCCCTGGTCCATGAAAATCGCTTTTGGAGATTTACCAGGGGCTGAATGGCACCTTTACATACTTATGTTTTAATATCTGCCCCTCCAAATCCATATTAAAATTTAATTGTCACTGAAACAATATTAAGAGGTGAGACCTTTAATAGGTGATTGGGCCACGAGGGATCCACCCCCATGAGTGGGATCGGTGCCCTTATAAAAGGGTGAGGCCGCCCCCTCTTGCCCTCTGACCTTCCACCATGTTATGATGCAGCCAGGAGACCCCCACCAGCGGCCGCCACCTTGGACTTGCCAGCTTCCAGAACGGTAACTCAACAGATTTCTGTTCACTATAAATTACCCAGTGTGCAGCGCTCTGTTAAAACAGCACACAGTGGGCTAAAGGCACTTGGTGTCCCCCATGTGCTTTTCTCATTTCATGTGAGGGCAACTGCGTGAAGCCAAGTACGGGGGTGTAGAGGTGGATAGGACAGGACACTGGTGTTAGTCTATTGGTGGAAGCACCAGAAGAGATAACTGAAATGTGGGAGTGTATTTGTTTACCAGGGCTACTGTAGCAAATGGCCACAAACTTCAAGGCTCAAGCAGTAGAGATTTATTGTCGGTTTTGGAGGCTAGAAATCCAAGGTCAGGTTGTCGGCTTTGGGAAGAATCATTCCCTACCTCTTCCTTGCTCCTGGAGCTTGCCAGTGATTCTTGGCATCATTTGGCTTGCAGACACATCACTCCAACCGTCACATGCCTGTCCTCACATGGCCTTCCCTGTGCATCCTTTAAGGACACCAGTTTTTGGATCTAGGCCTGGGGGTGGGGTTTTGGAAGCAAGCAGACAAGTGTTTGTCAGTGTCCAAATGCAGGTGGGCCTATGTGGCACTGAGGAGGGGTCTTTGTGCCGCCAGATGTGAGAGCATCAGCGGATGGGTGTTGAAAATGACAGAAGAAATCACCGCATCCTAGAATTCCAAATACCTGATGAATAACAAATAACAAATACCTTACGAATTGACTGATGCAATAAGGGATGGAAAGGAGCCATGGACTCGGAACCCAAATGACCAGGTTCTCATCTCAGCTCCAGCATTTATTATGGTGGAGGTCTTGGGCCAATTACTTAACTTATTTTCTTGTGTGTCTAATGGGATGGATAAAACATGCTTGTCCTTGGAGAGTTATTTCAGTTATTATTGTTATTTCTGTTTTATTTTAGAGGGAGGGAGTGAGGAAGAGAGGGAGAGAGAGAGAGAGAGAGATTGAAAATTTGTTCTGCCGTCTTCTTGTTCACTCCCCAAATGCCCACATTGGCCAGGGCTGGGTTGGGAACAAAGCTGAGAGCCGGGAACTTAATCCAGGTTTCCCATGTGGGTAAAACCACACCACACACTTATTTTAACTTATTCAAAACCCCATTTAAAATTCCAAAGTACTGTATAAATACAAGATGTTACACACATGTTGCCTGCTTTACAGTCCTAGCTCGGTAGTATATGTCTACAGATAGTTGACAATTTTCAAACTGGGTGACCAATTTACAGATAATTTAGCAGTGAACACTTAAGTGTGTTTGTGTTGATGTCTTCTCAAATACAGAGAAGCAGGAGGAAGCAAAAGTAAAACCTGCAGCTTCCATTTTTACTATTTTTTCTATTAAAACTACAACCCAGTAAGGGATATTTGGATCAAAATTCTGGAACCTAGCAAAATTAATTTAATGAGGATGAGATTATTAAAACAGGACAAAATGAGCTGTCCTAGGGTACTTCAAAAAAGTTTATGGAAAGTGGAATTAAAAGGTAAGCTTACTTTGGTGCCCCAAACCTTGAAATCCATGCATATTGGGGCTGGTGCTGTGGTGTTACAGTACCGGCATCCCATATGGTTGCCGGTTCAAGTCCTGGCTGCTCCACTTCCAATCCGGCTCTCTGCTATGGCCTGGGAAAGCAGTGGGGGATGGCCCAAGTCCTTGGGCCCCTGCACTCGCGTGGGAGACCTGGAAGAAGCTCCTGACTCCTGGCTTCGGATCAGTGCAGCTCCAGCCATTGTGGCCATTTGGGGAATGAACCAGTGGATGGATGTGTAACTCTGACTTTCAAATAAATAAATCAATCTTAAAAAAAAAAAAAAAAAGAAATCCATGCATATGAGTAGGCTGATGTTCTAGCCAAGCTGTTAGCTCGGCCCAAGTCAGCACCTTCCTATACGCACCCTTCTCAGAGGCAGACAGTGCAGTGCTGCTCTGTGTGGTCAGCAGAGTGCCATGATCCACAGACCATTTCCCACGGAATACTGTAGGCAGTCCTCAGATCCCAGGGAGATGCTGGGGAGCACGCCTGAGGCCCTCCTACCCTTGTGCCAGCCTCAAGACAACCCGCTGAGGTTGGATTGTATCTGGATTGGCCAGCTCTTCCTTCCTACAGTGAAATCCTGCAACAAGCGACTTGAGAAGGAGAGCAGCAGTTGATTTTGGCTTGTGGTTTTGTGGGTTCAAGTCCAAGAGCTGGTGGGTCCCATGGGTTCAGCGAACGGTGATGATGTTATGGCCGGCAGAGTCCAGAGACACGGCAGGGCATTGCATGGCACAAGGGAACACATATGACTGTATCTAATCTCTCCTATAACGACATCAGTGATTTGATCAAGGGCCCCACAACAACCTGATCCAATCTAATCACTTCCCAAAGGTCCTACCTCTGAGCAAGATAATTGGATTCAGTCCTCATCCTCTTAGTAGCATTAACAGAAGACTGGGGACAAAGCCTTTAAGCCATGAGCCTGTGGGAGACAACCACACTAATATGCAAACCATAGCGCTGACGGCCATGATTCCCGAGACAGCCTCTCTCCAGTGCTTGCTGCCTGGCTGGGCCCTCGGGGGGCCAGTGCTTCCTTGGCTCCTTCTGTCACTGTCCACATCTGGAACTGCAACCCCGAGTGGAGCCCTTCGACTCTGGAGCTGAGCCAGAGCGTGAACAACCCTAAACGGCCCCTTACTGCCCCACGGTCCCAGCCGTCAGAAGGTGCCCTTGCTGTTCTCATAAAATCCCAGGGGCCTAGGGAAGCCCTACACAACAGCTGCCATGAGATCAGACTTGGCTGCACTTTAGAGAGCCCTGAAGAGTTTCAAAACAACTGACAATTGAATTGATAGGAGTTCCCTGCAGAGCACTTGACAATTATTGACAGTTACTGTGATTACACCCCCATGGGTAATTTAATCTTTTGTGTCATGCAACTCCTTTTTTTCTTTTTTCTCTTTCTTCTTTGCATATGATTAGACCAGGATCCAGATTGGGTTAGTATGTTAGGACTCCTATTTTTTAAAAAAAGTTAGAGAAAGACAAACGTCCCAGTGAAAAGTGATCAAAAGATAAAAGCAAGCAGTTCAGAATGGCAAGAAAAGGTGCCTAACCTCAGTCAGAAAACTGAGACTTTTTCCATTCACTTTAAGTCTGGTAACAGCAACTTTGATGGAGATGAGGAACGCACTCCCACCTTGCGCCAGAGGTGAATGAGCACAGAACCCTGAAGAATACTTTTTTTTAATTTTTAATTTTTTGGACAGGCAGAGTTAGAGAGAGAGACAGAGAGAAAGGTCTTCCTTCCGTTGGTTCACCACCAAAATGGCTGCCATGGCCAGCGCACTGTGCTGATCTGAAGCCAGGAGCCAGGCGCTTCCTCCTGGTCTCCCATGCGGGTGCAGGGCCCAAGCACTTCAAGCACTTGGGCCATCCTCCACTGCCTTCCCATGCCACAGCAGAGAGCTGGACTGGAAGAGGAGCAACCGGGACAGAACCAGTGCCCCAACTGGGACTAGAACCCTGGGGTACCAGCGCTGCAGGCAGAGGATTAGCCTAGTGAGCCACGGCGCCAGCCTAAAGAACACTTTTATAACATCTGGTGCACCTGAAGTTGCAGGTCAGCTTCTTTTCCATGCCTGTGAGTACACACCCCTAAAATTGCAAATATTCATTAATCCCATGTAATGACCTGCTTCTAAAGAGCTTATTATGAGCATTTTTCTGCTGTTCAATAAGAAAATGCATGCTGAAAAAGCCTCCAGTGGAGGGCCCTAACCCTTGTTCCTCTCTCTGCACCACGTGGGCCTCGGCCTGATGACATGTCGCTGGAGCCTTTACCTGCGCGGCCCAGGATGCCCACAGCAGCACCCTCCCTCCCTGTGTTCCTCTCACCAATCATCCCCGCACCTCCAAAAAGCACTCCTGCCAGTGGGTCACTCGTGTCACCAGGGAGATCCACAGGGGCTTCCAACTCTCCTAGAAACCAAGACTGCAGGAGGAGAGGCCAGGGAGGAAGCAGGGCTTGGGGAAGAACTGGCACAAAATAGGGTGAAGCTTGCAGCTGGCTGTGTGGGTGTGGGTGGAGTAAGGCTGACGCAAAACAAGGAGCAGGAAGAGTATAGGACACACTCCCCCTCCACACCTTAAACTTAAGTCTGCTCTCTGGCCCCTGACACCAACTACTTTCTTCCTTCAGTCCCTCCCCGGGTTGACTCCATGCTCCACTGCTACTTCCGTTCTCCTGCCAGCACTCCAGGTCACTTGTCCCTTTATCCTTGCACTGCACCTGCTGAGCTGCCCTCAGCTCTGGACTGTTCCACTTTCTACCTGTCTCCTTAGGGGGCTTTCTACCTGTCTTTACTCACTGCCTCTCAACACGTCCATGACTCCCAACATGTAAGGACTCCAGCCTCAACCTACACCTGCACCCAGGAATCTTCTGGTCTACCTTGTCAATTCTCTCTTCACTTCTCCAAGGTGGCTTTTCCACATTTATCCCATGTCCTGATTCAGCATCGTTTTTTACTCTCAGCACATGGTTTGGCCTCCTATTTCACAGAAGAATTGGGAATCATTTGAGAATACCTTCAATTTTCTCCATTCAGCTCTATAAATGGGCCTGTGTTGCTATCTGATTTTTTCCTCTCTCCCTGTTACAGTGGAAGAGGTGGTCCCATTTCCTATCTGCTGGTTCATTCCCAAAATGGCCACAACAGCTGAGGCTGGGCCAAGCCAGAACTCCATCTAAGTCTCCTACATAGGTGACAGAGGCCCAAATATTTGGGCCATCATCTATTACCTTCCCAGCTACATCAGCAGGGAGCTGGATCAGAAGCAAACCAGATGGGACTTGAATCAGCACTCTGATAAGGGATGCCTGTGTTGCAGGCAGCAACTTAACCCACTGCCCCACAATGCCACCCCTGAATTCTTATACTTTTTTTTTGACATGCAGATTTAGACAGTGAGAGAGAGAGACAGAGAGAAAGGTCTTCCTATCTGTTGGTTCACCACCCAGATGGCTGCTACGTCTGGCGCGCTGCGCCAATCCAAAGGCAAGAGCCAGGCGCTTCCTCCTGGTCTCCCATGCAGGTGCAGGGCCCAAACACTTGGGCCATCCTCCACTGCACTCGCGGGCCACTGCAGAGAGCTGGACTGGAAGAGGAGCAACCGGGATGGAATCTGGCGCCCCGACCGGGACTAGAACCCGGGGTGCCAGCGCCACAGGCGGAGGATTAGCCAAGTGAGCCGCGGCGCTGGCCGTGAATTCTTCTACTTTTGAACTCATGTCCCCAACCTTCGTTGCCTGATCAGACATCCTCAGTATCTTCTATAGCATCTGAATATGTTCAATGCACTGCCCTGTAAACCAGAACAAAGTGGCCTGGATGCAAGCCCCTTCTCTAGATATTAGCCTGGCGCTTCTCTCCATCACAGGTAGCGTGAACAACTACGGCACATAAAAAAAAACCAGACTCAAACCACAATGAATCCTCTTTCCAAACCGATCTACTCCCAGGGATGGTGAAGGGGCCAGAGGTGGGCATGTGACCCTGTCTAGGTTAACTTGAGTTCATCTGGGTATTATCCCATTATACAGCTATACTTAACTGTTAATCCACTCTTCCACTGCTGAATTTTTGGAGTGTTTCAAGACTGAAGTTATTACAAATAAAGCTGCTATCAACATTCTTGTCTAAATCTTTTGGGAGACATTTGTTTTCATTTCTCTTGGGTAAAGCTTAAGAATGGAGTTCTTGGCTCACAGGGTTGATCCATGTTTAACATAAGAAACTGCTGAACAGTCTCTAAAGCAACCACACCACACTGTATTCTAGACAGTTAGGTGCGAGAAGTCTAACTGCTTCATTTTCTCACCAACATTTGCTACAGTGAGTTTTTAATCTTAGCCTTGGTAGAGAGCATGAAATATTATCTCATTGTCTTTTAAATTTGCATTTCCCTGATTTCCTTTTTTTTAAAAGTTGTATTTATTTATTTATTTGAAAGCCAGAGTTACAGAGAGAAAGGTCTTCCACCCGCTGGTCCACACCCCAAGTGGCTGCAACGATCAGAGCTGTGCCAATCCGAAGCCAGGAGCTTCTTCTGAGTCTCCCATGTGGGTGCAGGGGCCCAAGGATTTGCGCCATCTTCTACTGCTTTCCCAGGCCATAGCAGAGAGCTGATGGAAGTGGAGGAGCTGAGACTCGAACCGGCACCTATATGGAATGCCAGCACTGCAGGTGCCAACTTTACCCGCTATACCACAGCACTGGCCCCATGATTTACATTTTAAAAAGGGGATTTGAGAAATATGAAAGCATGATAGAACACTTCATAGGCCACTTTACACAATCATGTAGGCAATAATTTTTTAAGGATAAACAGTCATGATATTAACACTCATGTATTTCCCTAATTTCTAATGAAGTTTAGCAATATTTTTGTGAGCTTTGTTGCCCATTTTTTAATCTTTTCTGAAATTTTGGTCAAATATATGACCCTGGGAGACCAGCGATGTAACCACATCAAATGTTTTTTTTTTTTAACCTATCAAGCGGCATTTAACCTATCATATAGCAGATTAAACCCAAGACAAGAAAAGCTCTCATCCTTCAAGTCTGGCATTGCAGTGTTTGGGGATTGAGGACAGTGGGTTAAGTTGCTGCCTGAAATACCAGCATCCCACATGGGCACAAGGTCAAATCCCAGCTGCTCCACACTGGATCCAGCCCCCTTCTAATATGCCTGGGGAAGCTGGCCCAAATGTTTGGGTCCCTGCCACCATGTGGGAGACACGGATGGAGTTCCCGACTCCTGGCTTCAGCCTGGCCCAGCCTCAGCTGTTGCAGCCCGTTGGGCAGTGAATTAGTGGATGCGATCTCTCTCTCTCTCTCTCTCTCTCTCTCTCTCTCTCTCTCTCTCTGTTTCTCCCTCCCTCTGTAACTCTGCCTTTCAAATACATACATGTTTTAGAAGTACTCGGGGATTGCATTGCACTTCTACTGTAACCTGTGCTGTCGTTCCCAGGCATTCCCTTCCTTCTACAAGATTCTAAGCTATGCAGCAAGTGCTTGGGCTGCAGTGTCTTGCAAGGCTATTTCTGATGGTGTCTTCCCTTCAGTCCCACGGGCAGGCTGCAGAGTTCCAGCAGGAGTCCTTACTTGTCCTACCATTTCTCTCGAGGCTCCATGCCTACCTGCTGCCCTATATATAAAGCAACACTTAAATTATTTTTTCTGAGTCCATGGATAAACAAACAAAGCCGCGAGACCAAACAAGGACACGAGTACAGCCACATCGTGATAATCACTTGGATCTATCTTAAGCACCGCAGCGTATGACCAGTCTCCACATAATAAGTGTAATTTATTTTTATCTTTGAAACAATGTTGTGGGGCATTATTATTATCTCCATTTTACAAGTGAGGAAAATAAAGGCTCAGGGGTTGGATGAGCTGCCTGTGGTCACCCTCTCTCAGCTGCTCTTCCTGAGAAACCGGGGCTGTGGCTGGGATTCACAAGCGACAACATGGTGGAGACCACTCGGTCTCTATCGTCACCGACTGGCGGATGGGGATGAAGAAGAGGAGGCCAAGGAAGCTCGAGATGCTTCCCTCCTCTGGCTCCTGAGGGTGCTGGCCAAAGCTAGCTCCGAGGACGGGGGCAGTTTGTTCTGTGCTATAATTTGAGGAGGCCCTCAAAGAACTCCCACCAAAATCTTACTTCTTGGGCATGCACAGTGCCTCCGTCTGCACTGTCACTCGCTGCCTCCTAATGAGGGAAGTGCTCCTAGAACCTCTCAGTTGCAGCTCTCTGAAGGCAGAGGCACACAAAGGCCTCTCCAGGGGATCAGAAGTGGAGCCCGCAAGAGGGAAGTAGGAGAGATTTTTTTTAAAAAAGATGTCTTCATTCAGGGACTGGTGTTGTAGTGCTGTGGGTTAAGCCATGCCTGCAAGGTCAGCATCCCATATGAACACCAGTTCATGTCCTGGTTGCTCTGCTTCCAATCCAGCCCCCTGCTAATGCACCTGGGAGAGCAGTGGAAGATGGCATGAGTGCTTAGACCCCTGCACCCATGTGGGAGACCCGGATGAAGTTCCCGGCTCCTGGCTTTGGCCTGGTTCAGCCCCAGCACTTGAAGCTATTTGGTGAGTGAGCCGGTAGATGGAAAAGAATCTGTTTTTCTGTCTCTCCCTCTCTGTAACTCTGCCTTTCAAATCAATAAAAATAAATCTTATAACAAAAGCAAGCCTGGCTCCTCCCCACCGTGTGATCTTGCTTCTCTCACCATGTGATCTCATGATGTGATACCATTCATCATATATATATATATATATATATATATATATATAAACATAAGATTGATTTGTTTGTTTGAAAGGCAGAGTTACAGAGAGAGAGGGAGGGAAAGCGAGATCTTCCATTCTCAGGCTCACTCCTCAAATTCCCATAACAGCTATGGCTGGGCCAGGCTGAAGTCAGGAGCCTGGAATCCATCCGGGTCTCCCACATGAGTGTTAGGGGTCTAAGCAATGGACCATCTTCCGCTGCTTTCTCAGGAGCATTAGCAAGGAGCTGGATTGGAAGCAGAGTAGCTGGGACCTGCACAGGCCCTCATGCAGGATCCCAGCAAGGCAGAGACGCTCCCTGCTGCGCACCAATCTCAGCCTCAACCCCTCACCATGTTTAGAGGCAACCAGAAAGCCCTTCCCAAAGGCCACCACGACGGGTCCAGCCTTGACCTTCCAGCCTCCAAAACTGTGAGTTCAATGAATTTCTTTACTTTTTTTTTTTTTTTGACAGGCAGAGTGGACAGTGAGAGAGAGAGACAGAGAGAAAGGTCTTCCTTTGCCGTTGGTTCACCCTCCAATGGCTGCTGCGGATGGCGCGCTGCGGCCGGCGCACCGCGCTCATCTGATGGCAGGAGCCAGGAGCCAGGTGCTTTTCCTGGTCTCCCCATGGGGTGCAGGGCCCAAGCACTTGGGCCATCCTCCACTGCACTCCAGGCCACAGCAAAGGGCTGGCCTGGAAGAGGGGCAACCGGGACAGAATCCGGCACCCCGACCGGGACTAGAACCCAGTGTGCCGGCGCTGCAAGGCGGAGGATTAGCCTGTTGAGCCACGGCGCCGGCCTGAATTTCTTTACTTTATGAAGTATCCAGCTTTGGATAGTCTGTCATAGCAACAACAAAATGAACTAAGACATCCATATTGCTGGTAACTCTGACATAATGGGGGGCATAGATTTTGGGACCTTAGAGACCTGGGTTCAAGGCCCAACTCTGCTAACTGTGCCATCTTTGTTAAGAAGCTTATATTCGCTCAGGCTCATCTTCCTATCTCTACTTCTCAGGGCTGTTGGGAAATGGAGTAACAGAATGCCCATAGGGACCTGACATGCGGCGGGGGTCAAATAAACACTCATCTGTTTTCTCACAGTTTGGATGAGGCAGAATGACCAGCATGTGTGGAAACAATTAGGATTTGCATACCAGGAGGGACATGTGGCCTCACCAGCTGAGAGCAGGGGGAGAAATATCCTTCCCATACAATAATCTTACCGTCTTTCCTCCCCAGGAGCATCTAGTCATAGCGTCAGCCTCTACCCACTAGGTTTTACATAATCTTTTTTTTTTTTTTTTTTTTTTGACAGGCAGAGTGGACAGTGAGAGAGAGAGACAGAGAGAAAGGCCTTCCTTTTCCATTGGTTCACCCTCCAATGGCTGCCGCGGTCCGGCGCGCTGCGGCCGGCGCACCGCGCTCATCCGATGGCAGGAGCCAGGTGCTAGGTGCTTTTACCTGGTCTCCCCATGGGGTGCAGGGCCCAAGCACTTGGGCCATCCTCCACTGCACTTCTGGGCCACAGCAGAGGGCTGGCCTGGAAGAGGGGCAACCGGGACAGAATCCGGCGCCCCGACCGGGACTAGAACCTGGTGTGCCGGCCCCGCAAGGCGGAGGATTAGCCTGTTGAGCCACTGCGCCGGCCAGTTTTACATAATCTTTACTTCTTCCCCTCTCACCTTTCGCAAACTTTCTCATTGTACTTAGCCTGGAAGCCTCATTCAACTCACCCTGGGCTTGGCCATGAGCTCAGCCTCAATGCGATGCTGCCAGCGATGGCCTATTTCTAAGGCAACCTCAGGGCACCCTGGGAAACCCCTTATTAAAAAGTGGCCCTGACTGTAGTGTCGATGGTAGCAGAGGAGCAGGCCCTGCATGAGTCATTTTCCTAGAGTCAAAGCAGGACTCACCCTCACGCACTGGCTCAGAACACCCCTGGCTGTCCTCTGTTCTACAGGCAGGAAGCAACAGGACAGAAGTGAGTGCCATGACGTGGTGCAGAGATGCGCTTTGATGGGGCCCTGTTCTCCTGGCTGTACTTTCTTTAGTAGTTGCTCAATTTGGGGCTTTGGTCTGCCGTTTTCTGCTCAGCTCTTCACTCTGTGGGTGTGTGAAAGGACTGCGTGCAATCCAAGAAACTTCTCACACTTGAGGAAGGATCCAGGCCACACTTCTTCCCTTTCTGGGAGATGAGCCTATTTCTAGAGTGTTCCAGGGGCCGGCGCTGCGGCTCACTAGGCTAATCCTCCACCTGCAGCGTTGGCACACTGGCTTCTAGTCCCGGTTGGGGCGCCAGATTCTGTCCTGGCTGCTCCTCTTCCCTGTCCAGCTCTCTGCTGTGGCCCAGGAGTGCAGTGGAGATGGCCCAAGTGCTTGGGCCCTGCACCCGCATGGGAGACCAGGAGGAAACACCTGGCTCCTGGCTTCGGATTGGTGCGGTGTGCCAGCCACAGTGCGCCACTGGAGCAGCCATTGATGGGTGAACCAATGGAAAGGAAGACCTTTCTCTCTGTCTCTCTCTCTCTCATTGTCCACTCTGCTTGTCAAAAAAAAAAAAAAAAAAAAAAAAAAGAACGTTCCAGGGCACTGGTTCACATCTCAGCTGCTGCACTTTCAATCCAGCTCCTTGCTTATGGCCTGGGAAAGCAGCAGAGGATGGCCCAAGTGTTTGGGCCCCTGCTGCCATATGGGAGACCCGGAAGAAGTTCCTGGCTCCTGTCTCAGTCTGGCCCAGAACTAGCCATTGTGTCCATCTGGGGAGTGAATCAGAAGGTGGAAGATCTCTCTCTGCCTACCTCTCCCTCTCTTTGTGTAACTCTTTCAAAATAAGTAAATAAATCTTTAAAAAAAAAAAGTCCCTTCCATTTCCCATTTCTGAGACTGACAATAGGCACAAGCATGAAGAAGCATACTGTATCCTTGAAGACATTTTTATCGCTGGCCAGATCTGTTTTACCCAAATCCTGAGAAAATGTCATCTCTGAGCACCCATGTTGTGACTGTTTGTGCTGGTCGCCCAGAGCAGGCAGCCTCTCTTGCACTTGTTTGTCTGAAGTGGCATTGGAGCAAGGATCCAAGTTCACCTATCATGGTCATGTGACATAGTGGAATGAGATCATATGATATATGGCATGGGGATCACGGATTGTGTGACATTGGAATGGGGAACTCAGCCTTGTAGGTAAACAGCTAATCCAGGAATGAGAGCTGTTTGTACTTCCGGCTTATTTATCTTTTTATCTCTTCCTATTCTCAAACTTAGAAGCTATTTACCTCGCACAATTTTAGATATCCAGAAGCAATCCATAAAATAGATGCCTCCAGTACAATCTGGGGGGTTCATTAGCTTTATTAATTAATAGTGGATAGGAAAAACTTTGAAGTCCTTTTATTAAAGAGGCTACCCACACACAAAGTACTATTATAATCGGGCCTAATGAGGTCAGTGGTTTAAAATGTGGGGTTTAAAACCACCTATAAAGCTCCTCTACCAATCGCTGGTACAGGGTGAAGGAAAAAAGAGACAGGGGAGTCTCCTTGCTGGCTTTTAAAAGCTTCCTCCACGCAGCAGAGCCACACTGAGGTCTGCTCAGGGGAGAGCAGAGGTGCGTGGATCCTCTGACCACTGGATTCTGCAATTGTTGAACCTATGCTAGAGGACAAAGATCACGGTTTTGTAAAAGCTTCACCCGCAGCTTGCTGCTGAGTACAGAAGACCTCAGAGAGGGGGAGATTTTCTCTGTGAGGTTGCACAACCAGGTGAGTGCTTGAGCATCTTGTATCTTAGGAAACTTACGAGCTGTCTTTTGAATGAAACCTAGGAAAGAGTTGATGGGGAAATAAATGGAGCACAGAAAAATCTCTTCCAAGTCATGTTCTCTGATGCTGTAATCAATCTACTGTTTTGTTTCCCCTAGGGAGACTGTAGTACAAGAACAGGGCTTGTAGGGATGAAAATGGGTGTGGGGTAACATAGACACAATGGGCATGGGGCCCTTGTCAACATGAAGTTTGGTTGGGACAAGTTGGGTCATTATGCTTAGGAAAAAATGATCCGATGAAGCATACTGAGACTATGAGAATACCATCTTGAACTGGAAATGTGTATTGAATTGGAAATGAGTCTAAATTTTTTTTAAGCAAAGCAAATTTCCTTTAAGATGTTCAAGTTTTAAAATTAACTCATTTCTATTTCAAATTAGAACAGGTCCATGCTGACCCCTGTCATCCTTTTGGGATTTATTGCCCTCATTGGTAAGTCATTGACTGACATCTACCATTGTTTGCAGGGTTTCCACGAAAACATCTAGTGCTGTCATGAATTAGAAAGAGTAATGACTGCAAGCAATGGAAGAGTGGGCACTCCTTCTCATTAGCTTGACCACTAGCCAACTGCTTTTTTACATAATGTGTATTAGGTTTGCCAAGGAATCGATATCAGTGGAAATTTTCAATAATCAAGTATCAATTGGTCTGCTTACTTCCTGTCTGACAATTCACCTAGCAAGCTTGATATCTTACTAAGAGGTATACGAAGAGTGCTTTGGGAGGCTAGACACATAAAGAGAAAATTATCCATGCCAAGCAGTAGATACAAGTTAAATGAGTGTAAATAGAATAAAACCACTATGCTGGAAGGAGTTTGGAAGGAAGAGCTCATATCAAGCCTGGATGCTCACATCTGAAAGGCTGAAGTTGTGGTAGACATAAAAGTTGAAGTTCAGTGATTTAATAAGAGGAGGGAAGAGCCTGCTGGATGGGAAGAATGACTCCAGCAAAAGAAATGCATGAAATACACTTTGGATCTAGCAGGCAAGTCCTTGTGACAGAACAGACAAGGGGACTTCTAAGGGGAAGGCTAGAAAGGTAGGTTGGTGAGATGGTAAGGAACCTTGAATAAGAGATCAAAACTTAAGTCTAAGAAAAATAAGGAGCCATTGTAAGCAGTGTTCAAGTTGTCTTTATTTGTAGGGTGATGATTGAAAAGCAATTGTTTCTCAAATGTTTAATTCTAAATTTGGAAAAGGGAGGTTACTCAAAGGCAATGATTTCCTGTTGCTTATGGTCAAAGATGAGCAAACATATTTTTACTTGTTTACTCCTTTTTAAATTGCTGCATAGAAGCAGGGTCAGAGAGCCAGTAGACTAATTATGAGTTACCGTGCTAGCTGTGTATGACTGACATGTGACTCTAATGAAAAACGGACCTGGGTGTTTAGTACAGGGACCAGGGTCATATTCCAGTTCCCTTAATGCAGTGTTTCTCAAGCTTTATGTACAGAAGTCAACTGGGATAGTTGGTTAAAGTGTGGACTGTCTGACCTGATACCTAGATTCTGGTATTAGGTGCCAAGTGATCTGTATTTTTAATAAGCAGCCCAGATCACTCTGATGACTATGGTCTGCGGGTCACACAGTGAACATGGCAAAGGCCCCCCAGTAAAAGGACACTGAACCTGTCAATATATTGACACAATCCAAATAGTTTAGATAAACCCCTCTTTCCTCTTCCTTCATCCATGAAGTTATTCACTGAACAAATGACTATTGAATGTCTGCTTTGTGTCAGGAATTTTTCCAGGTGCGGAGGAGGGTACAGCCAAGAAAAACATGGAGTCCTTGCTCTCTGGAGTAAGAGAGAGAGAGAAGTGCATGGAAGAGAAGGGGGATGGGAGGAAGGAGAGAAGAAAGGAAGGAAGTTAGGAAGTTAGGAAGTTAGGAAGGAAGGAAGGAAGGAAAGAAGGAAGGAAGGAAGGAAGGAGAGTAGAGTGTTGATAAGTGGTGTGAATACAATAACATAAGACCATGGGGATAAGGAATGAGATATGAATGTTTTTCTTTTTAATATGGGTATGCAAGAAAGTCTCTCGGATAAAGTAACTTTAAAGATGCTTTTTATTATAGAAATTTTCACATATACAAAACACAGAGGGACATCTATTCTCTTACATGAGGAAGCTTCAAAAGGTTCATAGAATTGGAATTTGGTGCAAAAAAACTTTTTTGAAATCCATGCATAGTTTATAATACATTTTCCATGAACTTTTTGAATTCTCATGTACCCACAACCAACTTCTACAATGTTCAACATTTGCCATTATTATTTTATCCAATCTTTATCCCTACTCTGTGTGTGTGTGTGTGTGTGTGTGTGTGTGTAATATCAAACCATTTCACCTGGAATGGGTGTTTGGCCTACTGGTTGAGACGCAGGCTGGGGGACTTGTATCCAATATCAGAGTGCCAGGTTCAAGTCCTGGCTCTGATCCCTAATTGCAGCTTCCTGCTAATGTGCATTCTGGGAGGCAGCAGGTTATGGCTCAAGTAGTAGGTCCCTATCATCCATGAGGGGGACCTTGATTTGTTTATAGACTCCTGGCTTCAGCCAGGCCCAGTCCTGGCCATTGTGGGTATTTGAGGAGTGAATAAGTGGATAGGAGCCCTGTCTATCCACCACTCTCTCTGTCTGTCTGCCACTATACAAATAAGGCTGTAACCTTAAAGAAAAAAAAAAGATTTTAAACATTCACCTATAAATTATTTTGTGTGTGCCTAACATATAAGCTGCAGCTCTGGTGCCAGAAGATGGTCCTGGCTCATCTTGAGCATTTCCTGGTTCAAACCAGGAACTGGCCATTTTCCTGAGGAGCACTGGGTCCTTTAGCTGGTAATGCTATTTAGAGATCACAGTTTGGATACTAGGGGTGCTCTACTGCCTCAGGGTTGTAAATCCTTCTAAGTTAAAGAAAAATAATTATGCATTCATACAGATATCTCACATTCATATTTCAGAACACAAGGGCTTTATATTTGCATCTGCTATTTTATAGTAAAGATCCTAATTCTAATTGAATTAACGTTACTTATTTATATAAAACAGCATCAAAATAATTATGACAGTATTACTGACCAACAAGACAGTGAATATAGTTTATGATTTTCTCATTTGTTTTATTTTTAATTTTTACTGGATAGACAGAGGGGAGAGAGAGCGAGAGCGAGAACGAGAGAGAGAGAGAGAGAGAGAGAGAGAGAGAGAGAGAGAGTGCTCATTGTCTGGTTCACTCCCTAAATACCCACCAAGCCAGGGCTTGGCCAAGGTTGAAGTTGGGATCCTAAACTCAATCCACGTCTCCCAGTGAGTAGCAGGGACCTCGTTACTTGAGCAGTCATTTACTGCCTCTCAGCATGTGTATTAGCAGGAAGTTGGAATCTGGCACAGAGCCAGGACTTGAACCCAGGCACTCCAATATGGGATGTGGGTGTCCCGACCAGCTTCTTAACCATTAGGTCAAATGCCCATCCCTTAGGTTTTTAGGATGTAATCTACTAGTCGTAGACACTTACATTGACATGTTTAGTCATATGCAATAATTCTTCTCTGTGTTAATTAACTTTGTTTTTCTTTTTTGTTGTTACTTTTTTTTTTTAACTTGGTCAATATGTTTATTATCTTTATCAGAGAAATCTTCACAGAAAATTGTCTGGTTTAGCTCCCAGCAGCCCGCTCCTGAGCTCTGAGGAAACTTGCTTTCTTTTGAGCTACCCGATCTTTCTTCTGGGCAAGGGACATTTCGGGACAGTTCTACCTTTTCTTTTTGACTTCTCTCTTACGCATCTTCTCATAGACTGGATTCTCTTGCGTAGCTGCATGGGCTTTCTTAGACATCTCCTCCATCCTGTTTGGAGCCATACTGTTTTCTATTGAGAGAACTGTTTCTTGTGAGCATCTTCATCTTTGTCCACTAGGGTAACGCATATAATCTGCACTGTTTTAACCCATGGTGTGCTTCCGGTGTTCTTCTGCATTAAACTCTGTGCTTTCAGAATCATAAATAGGGAATCATTTGCTACTGTAAGGGATAGAGAAGCCTCTATCCACACCCAAAAACGTAACTGCCAGTAGTAGTCCTGGCACAACTTGCGTCGAAATAGCGGGTGGGGGCACCAGGCTGACCGTCAATGCTTTCCACATTGTATTCATCTCCAGGCACCTCATTTGGCCTGCACAGATCTTGTCCATGCCAAACCTACTGAGAAGCCTGTGAGCCAGCAGCAGGCCAGCACAATGTGCTGCAGCATCGTCTGTCAGACCCACTTTCACATTGTGTTTTGGTAGTTCGAGTGCATAAGCTGCCCACTATCATATCCCGTTCTATATGGGCACAAACAATCTGACAAATGAGCTCTCTGTTACATGAACTATCATCCTGTATTTGGGTGTATTGTGCTTATTTTTATCCTGGATTACCAAGCGCTTCTGGGCATAGTAATCAGCATACTCTCTTATCACCTTCTAATTTTCACTTGGTATCTACTAAAGTAGGCCTTGTTCTTGACATCTCTAACAAACCCCATGCTGTGGCCCAGAGACTCATGACCGTGGCTCAACACAGACCTCTGTTTTCATGATTCATTTCTTCCCTATTCAATTTTTGTATTTATGATAACACTCACATGGCTCCAAAATAAAAATCATATAAGGAATATTTAGAGACGCCTGGCCTCTAGCCCTGTACCCTCCTCAATCCTTTCCCTATAAATAACCAATTTTATTAGTTTTTGGCTCATCCTTGTATTGTTTTTTAAATAAGCAAATTACACACACACACATTTTTTTCTCTTTCTTACACAAACAGAATACCTCTATAAATACTATTCTGTGCATGGGATAATTTTATAGAAGTATATATAGATCCTCTTTCCTCTTTATAGCTCATAATACACCACTGGTTGCTGTAGCTTGCATGATTCAATCAGTCCCCACACAGGTGGCATTGGCATTGTTTTCAGTCCTTTGCTGCTATGAAACTGCTATTTGCAAAACTTCCTTCCACAGCAATGTGGGGGATTGCCGATTTCTTCATGACCCCACTCACCCTTGTGAACCCTTGTCTGTTGAAGAGTTGAAAATGCTCTTAGCGATGCTACAGGATGGCCTCCTCTTGAGTGTGATTGAGGACCTGTCCATATGTGTACGGATCATTGCCACTTTTTGCTTGTCAACTGTCTATTCATATCTTCTGCTGATTTAGTGATATTTGAACAGAGATCTGAAGGCAATGGGGCAGAAAATCACATTGACAGTTGGAGGGATAGCATTCCAGGTAACAGGAACTGCCGGGGTAAAGGCCCAGAGGCAGAATCCTGCCCAGCAAGTTGAAGGATAGGCACCAAGAAAAGGGAGATAAAGGAAATTCACAAAAGGAGTCAGATGGGGGCCGGGAGGGGGAGGGGCTTGGAGGCCGCAGTGTGGACTTGGCCGTTCCTCCGAGTGATGAGAAAGCCATTGGAAGGTTAAGAGAGAAACTGATGATTCCACGCACATTCCCACAGGAGCCCTCTGGCTGCCCGGTGCAGAGTAGACTGCAAGACTGGAGCAGGGAGGTTGGTCAGAAGGCAGTCACAACGATTCAGACGAGCCGCGAAGCCGATGTGGCCCACAGTGGCAGCGAAGGTGGGATGGGTGGTTAGGTCCTGGGTGGTTGGGTCCTGAACTCCCAACAGCAGTGAGATCTCTGTGAGGGAACCTGCCGCTCATCCACTCACACACACACTGTAGGTGAGAGGTACTAACCGCGCACCTGGGAGAGTGCTGACCTCGTGGCTCCTCCCCTCTGGATGGGACGGAAATCCACTCTTCTTACAGAGCTTCATGGCTTTGCTGGTGTCTGCTGCTCTCATCCTCTAGGTTTTCTCGGTTCCCCAAGTTCATGTCACAGTACTACTGCCTAATTTTCTGGTCCATTCACAATTCCTTTTGTGCTTGTTTGTGGTGGGAGAGAGTGAGTTGTGTCTGTATTTTTGTTGGTTTGGTGAATTTTGCTTTTCAAAAGATTACATATTTAAATTAATCTTTAGAGTTGCTTGGTTTTCTTTGCAAAATAAATATTCACATATGCCTAATTCTATCCATTTATGCCTAATTCTAAGTAAATATCCAGTCTCTTTATATACTGTTATGTTAATCAGAACTATACCTAGAGTGGCTATATCAAATCCACCTTTCTATTAAAAGGCATTATTTACATAAGTGAGAGAACATACCTTTTTACATCAAACATTTCAATAAAAGACAGTTCTTTTCCTTTTTAAAAATTAATTTATATGAAAGGCAGAGTTACAGAGAGAGAGAGACAGGGAGGGAGGGAGGGAGGGACAGACAGACCTTCTATCCGCTGATTCACTCTCCAAATGGTGGCAACTGCCAGGCCTGGGTCAGGCCGAAGCCAGGAACCTGGAACTTAATCCACGTCTCCTATGTGGGTGGCAGTGGTCCAAGCACTATGGCCATCTTCCAATGCTTTCCCAGGTGTATTAGAGGGGAGTTGGATCAGAAGTGGGACGGCCAAGACTTGAACCGGCACTCACATGGGATGCCAGTGTTGCAGCAGGGGCAGCTTAAGCTGCTGCGCCAGGACACTGGGCCCCAAAGATAGCCTCTTAAAATAGATATTTGTAGTCTTATTGTATAAGCCAACAATTCTTGGGACTATTAGAACAAACCTGTCAACAAACCTGTCTACTATAGAAAATAGACTTGTCTCTTTATAGTGGCAGAATAAAAAATAAGAATAGGTCTAACTTAAAATTTTACAGTAAATTGAAATTTTATTTCTTTTTTTAAATTAATTAATTTATTTTTTGACAGGCAGAGTGGACAGTGAGAGAGACAGACAGAAAGGTCTTCCTTTTGCCGTTGGTTCACCCTCCAATGGCTGCCGCGGATGGCGCGCTGTGGCCGGCACACCGTGCTCATCCGATGGCAGGAGCCAGGTGCTAGGTGCTTTTTCCTGGTCTCCCATGGGGTGCAGGGCCCAAGCACTTGGGCCATCCTCCACTGCACTCCTGGGCCACAGCAGAGGGCTGGCCTGGAAGAGGGGCAACCGGGACAGAATCTGGCGCCCCGACTGGGACTAGAACCCAGTGTGCCGGCAACGCAAGGCGGAGGATTAGCCTGTTGAGCCAAGGCGCCGGCTGAAATTTTATTTCTTATTAGAGTTAGAAACTCAACCTCCCAGCAACATGCCAGAAGCATTTGTGTCCCAGCCTTGTAAAGTGTCTGTCAAAGTTCCTGATTAAAACTCCTGTGGTAATTTTCATTCTGATCAAGACTACATCTGAGGCCTATGGAAACTGATTTTCACAATATTTTTCCTAATGCTTTAGAATTGGAGCAGAGTAGGAAAGGGGAGCCCCTGTGTTGTCTAATGAGCCAAGGATGGCAAACAAGACTTGGGGAAGACTCAGCCTATGGCCTTGGTGGTTAGCTTAGTACTGTTCTTATAGCAAGTCACCAGCTTCATATGAACTACTATTCTGCCCCCCAGGCACTTCCAGGGGCTCATCTCCCTTCTTGCACTCAATAAACCCTCACCTGCATCCTCGCCTGTACCACGGCTGCTATGGGGACATCATGACCATGGAGACCTCGGGGGCGCTCTGTAACATAAAGAGTTTGCTTCACTGCGGTAAGTGGAAAGCAAAGCACACCCCAGCATGCCCCCTTTCCCTGTTTTCAGATTCTTTTTTAAGAATTAATCTTGAAAAGATGGAATCATTATTATAACATGGAATATCAAAATTACAAGTTAGAAAAAATACCAGAATGCTGACCAACCTAACAAACCATTTTACTTCCCCCAGGCATGGCTCCATTCTTTCCAAACCTTGGCCACATACATTTGCTTTTACCTATTGAAACTATTCCTTAAGTCAACTTTCTAGATCCTGGCTTTGTTGCTATGCTTACCTGTGTGACAGCATGAGAGTTTTAAGAAGGCCTCTTGTTCTTTGTGTGTGCTCTCCTTTGTCACCCTGGTGTCAGATGGTCAGAGCTGTGACTGCAAGGTCACCTCTAACCCTACCCTGTTAATGTACAGATGTGAGCCCCGAGCCTCAGTAGAGAAACTCCCCAAGGCTCAGAGCTAGGTGGTGGCAGGGCCAGATTAGAACTCAGATTGGCTGACTCCTAGTCAGAATGAGAAGACATGAAGGAGAAGGACAAACAGAGCAGAATCGGCCCTGTTAGGGGGTGTGGGACTATCTGGTTTTCTATGGATCCTAGGGATGGCTTAGAGATGTGGCCAACTTAGTAAACTTGGGAAAGGGTTCCCTTAGGGAGTGGAGGAAATGCAGTTTCTCTTCTGTTTACTCAGGAATACGTGGTTCAGAAATGTTTGCTGAGATGGATTTGAGGACCTTGAAGCCCTACCAGACTCTGATCAAAGAAGTGGGACAGAGGCATTGCGTAGACCCTGCCCTTGTCGCAGCCATCATCTCCAGAGAAAGCCACGGAGGAGCTGTTCTGCAAAACGGCTGGGACCACAGAGGCCTCAAATTCGGCTTGATGCAGGTATTCAGCTAGAAACTTTCCATCAGCCCTACTTCTGCAAAAACTTTCCTTGCACAAACTAGAAATCTGTCTGCAATGCTTGCAGGCCCCGAATCACTCGGGCATCTGGCTATACTTTGTTCTGAGATCTGTGTAACACATCTCTAGTAACAAGATTTATCATTTATTGGGTATCTTCACAGAAATGTTTTATAACTATAATTTTTAAAAGATTTATTTATTTATTTGAAAGTCAGAGTCACACAGAGAATGAAGGAGAAGCAGAGAGAAAGAGAGAGGTCTTCTATCTGCTGGTTCACTCCCCAACTGGCTGCAATGGCCAAAGCTGCGCCGATCTGAAGCCAGGAGACAAGAGCTTCTTCCAGGTCTCCCACGTGGGTGCAGGGGCCCAAGGACTTGGGCCATCCCCCACTGCTTTCCCAGGCCATAGCAGAGAGTTGGATCAGAAGTGGAGCAGCCGGGACTCCAAGCGGTGGCCATATGGGATGCCAGCACTGCAGGCAGCAGCTTTACCAGCTATGCCACAGCACTGGTCCCTATAGTTTTATAATAAATAATATGCCCTCTGTTTTAACTGAGAACATACTCTAAAGAACACTATTATTATAAGTGTCCTCTTGGGGTTCATGAAGCAGTGCAGTTCATCCATGGCGATAAAAACATTTTAAGCCCTTCTTGAACCAACTTGTTCCTTTGGATAAATTGGAGAAAGGGATCCAAATTACTGGAATATTTGCTTCCAGGATCCATTTTAAATTGTTTGTAGAGGGGCTGGCATTGTGGTACAGCAGGTAAAGCCACTGCCTGTTACACTGGCATCCCATATGAGTCCCAAGTGCTCCTCTTCCAATCTAGCTCCCTACAAATGGCCTGAGAAAGGCAGCAAAAGATGGCCCAAGTGCTTGGGCCTCTGCCACACACATTGGAGACCCAGAAGCAGCTCTGGGCTCCTGACTTTGGCTTGGCCCGGCCCCAGCCATTACAGCCATCTGGGAAGTGAACCAGCAGATGGAAGACCTCTCTTTCTCTGTAACTCTGACTTTCAAATAAATTAGTAAATCTTTAAAAAAGAATAAAGAAACCTAGACTTCAGTTGGGAGGGTGGGTATGGTGGGAAGAATCAGTATATTCCTAAAGTTGTACTTATGAAATGTATGAAGTTTGTATCCCTTAAATAAAAGGTTTCTTTGGGAAAAAAAGAGAGAGAGACTTAGACTTCTAGTCTTTCTGGTTAGAAGCAAATTTTTATCTTAATTAGCTGGATAATAATTTATTACTATAAGTGTCCAGACTGTATGCTTTAAAACAATATTCTTTTTGTTATTATAATTTGGGTTATTTTACAATGCTTAGCTAAAAGTATGCCATGTCCACTTGCCCCAAACCTTTCTTTGTTTCAATGACACTATATTAAAGAAAGGACAACAGAATTGTTTCCTTGGGATAAAGGAAACGAGTCAAGACCAGTGTCTTTGAACTTGAAAGAAGAGAAATTAGGAACTGCAAAAAAATGTGTTGCCTCATCCAGAAGCTGATATTATGACTTTAATTTTCTAGCTTGATAAACAGATTTGCCACCCTATTGGTGCCTGGGACAGCAAAGAACACCTCTTACAGGGTGTTGAGATACTAACAGACAGAATTAAGGCAGTCCAGAAAAAATTCCCCACATGGAATACGGCTCAACATCTCAAAGGTAGGCCCTATAAGTAGTGCTGTGTAAATGAGTAGGGAATGAGACTTGAGGGTCAGATGCACCCTTGGCCTCCCTTGTTGGGTCAGCAGTGGGTCTGGGAGCTGTGAAAGGCTGAACTAGCATTTTGTGAATTGTTGAGTTACTTGTTCCACAGATCCTTTCCCCTCTCTAAGATGCTGGGCTTCTTACGGCATCTCTCTCATCAGGACCAAACCACTGAGTGATGCCCTGAGAGTCAACGTGATGGCTTCAAAGAATGTTTGCCTTCTTCTCATAGCATCTCTTGTGATGCAAGATACTGTTAACCACTTTCCAGGTTGTTTGGATAAACTTTGACTCTGCAAGCATTCTCAGGGTTTCAGGTACCCTGAGAAGCCCAAGTAGAGATCTCCAGTTGACAGACCACAGACTTCCTCAAATTCAGTACTGCCCAGACAGAATGAACACACTGGACTCCCACCATAATTCTACTCATCTTCTGCATTTCGTGTGTCTTTGGATGGACCATCATATAGCTAGGAAATTCAGCCAGAAAGCCAGACTGTTTTTGTAAGCCCTCTGGTCCCTTCTTTTATCACATCCAACCACATCAATTCCTATAGATCCCCAGTATATGTACAGCCTCTCTTCTTCTACCCTTGATAGTCTTAATTCAGAAGTTTCTCTGTTTCAAGATTATTAAAGGCAAGGAATCTTTACTCTTGAGCTCAAAGCAGAGTGCAATTATGTTAAACACACAAATAATTATTGAAGATAAAATGGTAGGGTAAAATAGCACATGCATGTAGCTGCGCATGCATGCACACACACACACACACAAACACACATCCTATGAAGAAATGAATGCCTTGGGTACCTTGCATTCAGTGTGGCACCTCTCCTGGCACACAGTAGGTATTCCGAAACATTTATTGAATAATGAGTTCAGTGAGTGACTAAATGAGTAAGTTATCAAATAAAGCTTTCTCAGAGTGAAGATTTGCTGGGGATTTAGTTCTTCCAGGCCTAGACTACACAAAGATCAAGCATGATGCTTGCAGCAGGAAAAACAAGACAGAATACCAAATGGGGAGTCCTGGGTGGTACAGCCCTTCAGGGAGAGGTGAAGGAGGAGGGTTTGGGCCTACCTGCTTTATAAGGTTTGCCCAGACGGCCAGCATCCTAGGAATGCTGATAGTTTATTTTTGTTGACAGATAATATGTGAATTTAAGCCTCTGTGTTTCATTTCAGGTGGACTCTCAGCCTTTAAGTCGGGAATTGAAGGCATTGACACACCTGCAGACATAGATGATGACTTCGTCGATGATGTTATTGCCAGAGCTAAGTTCTATAGACATCATGGTTACTAGGCAAAGCTCTGTAATTGGGTCAGGTTGGCAAGGAACCAGGTGGACTCTTTTTGAAAGTTTGATATGAATGTGTTGTACTCAACACTGACAAAGAAATGGTACAAATTATAAAATAAAATTCATTTGCCAATTTCCTTAATGAAAATAATAAGCAGTTAAAAAAACAAAACAAAACAAAACAAAACAAAAAAGAGCCCAGCTAGGGGTACGTGTTGGCCTAGTGGTGAACACCAGTTAAGACGCCTGCATGTGATGCCTGCTCCAGCTCCTGACTATGACTTCCTGCTAATGTGGACCCAGGGAGGCAGCAGTGATGGCTCCAGTACTCGAGTTCCTGTCACTCACACAGGAAACCTGGATTGAGTTCCTGGCTCTCTGGCCATTGTGTGTATTTGAGGAGTGAACCAGCAAAAGACAACTCTCTCTTTGTCTTTGTGACTCAGACAGGAAAGAAAGAAAAGAAAATCCTCCTCGTTCACAATATGATTCCCAAGAAATGTACAAAGAGTCTTCAAAAGGTTCATGGAAAATGTGTATTACAAGAAATTTTGTGTGAATTAAAAATGTTTTGTACCAAAAAAACTTAAGTCTTTTAATTCCACTTCCAAAAAACTTTTTTTTTTTTTTTTTTTATTTTTGACAGGCAGAGTGGACAGTGAGAGAGAGAGACAGAGAGAAAGGTCTTCCTTTTGCCGTTGGTTCACCCTCCAATGGCTGCCGCGGACAGCGCGCTGCGGCCGGCGCACCGCGCTCATCCGATGGCAGGAGCCAGGTGCTAGGTGCTTTTTCCTGGTCTCCCATGGGGTGCAGGGCCCAAGCACTTGGGCCATCCTCCACTGCACTCCCGGGCCACAGCAGAGGGCTGGCCTGGAAGAGGGGCAACCGGGACAGAATCCGGCGCCCCGACCGGGACTAGAACCCGGTGTGCCGGCGCCGCAAGGCGGAGGATTAGCCTGTTGAGCCACGGCGCCGGCCTCCAAAAAACTTTTTGAAGTACCCTTGTACATATAATGGCTTTGTAGTCACTGTGAATATCATGACAGGTGACATCTACATGCTCCTGTGAGGTCTCATATAACCCATGATTTCAATGTCCACCTACTCCTCGTCTACCAGAATTGCTAATGAGAAGTGAAGTGAGTCTGATATGAGCCTCTTTCCTTTCCTCATTATCTTCCCAAACCACTATGGCTTTGCTTATGAGACCAATCAGTCAGCTCATGGGACAAGGGAGAAGTTAGGGAGGGAGCTGTAGCTTAATAGGTAACAAAATGCTGACCAAGATAAAGCTGATCTTCAAGTCATACACATCATACTCCTTAGTCATACCAACCTCCTGTGTCTTCTCGTTGTTTTAAAGGTTTATTTATTTATTTGAATGTCAGAGAGACAGAGAGAGAGTGACAGTGAGAGAGAGAGAGAGAGAGAGAGAGAGTGTCTTCCATCCACTGGTTCACTCCCCAAATGCCTGCAACAACCGGGCCTGAGCCCATTGGAAACCAAAAGCCAGAAGCTTCTTCTGGGTCTCCCACGTGGTGCAGGGGCCCAAGGACTTGGGCCATCCCCCACTGCTTTCCCAGGCCATAGCAGAGAGCTGGATCAGAAGAGGAGCAGCTGGGACTTGAACTGGCATCCATAAGGGATGCCAGCGACTGCAGGAGGCGGCTTTACCTTTATCACAGCGGTGGCCCCTTCTCTCGTTTTCAAAAGATCCAGGGACTGATTCCCCTTGGTTACTTTGTTCTTTGGTTTTGCTCAACCTATCCAAAATTTTCCTTCTTCTTGAAGGAAACCAGGTGCTATTTGTAGCCTTACTTCCATAATCAGGAGAGGATACAAACAATTGTATGCTGGAGTGGAAAAGTCACAACATCCTCGCTGACGTGGCTGGGCTTTTAAGTTCAATGAATGTTTCTACCCATTACTACTCTCAGAAGCAACCAAGATCATACTCACCTACCTCTGAGCCACTTGGGGAATGCCAGGTAAACCTTTTCCTGCCCAATGACTTCTCAACCTACCCTGAAGATGTGAACCAGGCAGAATGAGAAATAACTGTTTCCCCAGGAAGAGCCGACAGTCAGTGTGGCAGCGATACAGCGTACAGTCCTGCATCTCTTGTGATAGTTGGAGGTCCACATTGTCACACCTGCTGAGTATTGTGAACACCACCCTGGCAAGTGAGCAAGCCACATGTCTACTTCGATTAAGAATGACTGCTTTGGGGCCAGCGCTGTGGTGTAGCAGGTAAGGCTGCCGCCTGCAGTGCCGGCATCCCATATGGCCACTAGTTCAAGTCCCGGCTGCTCCACTTCTGATCCAGCTCTCTGCTATGGCCTGGGAAAGCAGTGGAAGATGGCCCAGGTCTTTGGGCCCCTGCCCCCACGTGCGAGACCAGAAAGAAGCTGCTGGCTCCTGGCTTCGGATGGGCTCAGCTCCAGCCGTTGCGGCTATCTGGAGAGTGACCCAGCAGATGGAAGACCTCTCTCCCTGCCTCTTCTCTCTCTGTGTAACTCTGACTTTCAAATAAATAAATCTTTAAAAAAATGCTTCTTGGCTTTTCCTCACAAGCATGCATTTCACTTCGTTAATAGCACCTGCAAAATCACTATGCAGTGATAATGCTGGGGAGTGGTGCTAATCCCCTGCTACTCTGAGCTGACAAGCAAGGACGAAACGCACTTCACTGCATTTCTAAGGAAAAGAGGCTGCAGGGATAGAAAGGCAGACACTGGCAGTTGGAAGTCAACTGGGAATTCTGAAGGGTTCAGGAATATGAGAGGTACTGATGTCTCCATCACAAGGGTGAGGTACACCTGGAGGGCTGGACTATCCCTCCAACATGGTTTGCCTTTGTCTATTACTTAACAACTTGCTAGGAATCATCTGGGAATAACACGAAAGCCTCATTATGCCTTATGATTTCCATGGCAAGCTTCTCCACAATCTGTTAGAAACACAAATTAGATATAACAGAACTGCCTGCTGCATCCTCTTCCCCATCTCCAGCTTAACAGCCGGCCTCCGGGATTTACCGAGAGCAGTGTCAAAGCCGTGGGACTTACGTGGCACCACCAACTATTCCCGTGTCTTCAGAAACGCTCAACTTCTTTCTATTGTTTGCTTGTGATCCTTTCATGGATAATGAATTATTTCATATCTGCATACTACTGCGTAAAACATCCCTCTTCCAGTGGTTCAAAAACTAGGCTTCCATTAGGAGATGAATAAAGACTCTCTTCTAGTTTTCAAAATAAAAATCTGAAAACATTTCCCTCGTGGATCTTTCATGATTATAGTTACCCCCTTTTTTTTTTTTTTGGCCATCAATGTCTCACATCCTAGAACTGTGAAGTAAGAGGAAATATGTATTTGGTCTCCAGCATGTGCAGAAGTGGCAAGGGAACGAAGTTTCAGCTTCAGCATATGTTTTTTTTTTTTTTTTTTTTTTTTTTTTTTTTTTTTGTGACAGGCAGAGTGGACAGTGAGAGAGAGAGACAGAGAGAAAGGTCTTCCTTTTGCCGTTGGTTCACCCTCCAATGGCCGCCGTGGCCGGCGCACTGCGGCTGGCGCACCTCACTGATCCGAAGCCAGGAGCCAGGTGCTTCTCCTGGTCTCCCTTGCGGGTGCAGGGCCCAAGCACCTGGGCCATCCTCCACTGCACTCCTGGGCCACAGCAGAGAGCTGGCCTTTCCAGCAACCGGGAGGGGCAACCGGGACAGAATCCCGTGCCCCGACCGGGACTAGAACCCGGGGTGCCAGTGCCGCAAGGCGGAGGATTAGCCTATAGAGCTGCGGCGCCGGCCAGCATCTATTCTTTCTAATATGTGTAATGTTCTCAACATTGATATTTAAAGTCCAGGGGTAAATTGAGATGATGATCAAAGCACACAAAGCCTTAATCAGGACAAATAAGGTTTTGTGCTTTTAATTAATTAAATATTTGAAAGGCAAAGTTACAGAGAAAGAAGGACAGAGAGAGATCTCTGGTTCACTCTCCAAGTGGCCACAATGGTCAGGAGTGGGCTAGGCCAAAGCCAGGAGCTTCTTCCAGGTCTCCCACATGGGTACAGGGGCATAAGCACTTGGGCCATCCACTGCCTTCCCAGGCACATTAGCAGGGAATGGGATTGGAAGTGGAGCAACTAGGACTTGAACCAAAGCCCATATGTGACAGTGCTGCTGCAGACAGCGGCCTAACCTGCTGCGCCACAGTGCCAGCCCCCAAATAAGGTGGATTTTTTTAGCTCTATTGCATAGGATGTTGACTATGGTTAATAACAGTTAACTGAACATTTCAAAATCACTGAGTATAAATTTCAAATGTTCTTATTCCCCAAAATAGTACTTAACATGTTAATTAGCTTGATTTAGTTTACATTGCATTCATAAATAAAAATGTAAAAGAAATTAGATTTCTAATGAATAAAAAGATTATAAATCTCAATAAAGAAACAGAAATGATAAAACAACTAAGTGGTAATTCCAGAACAGAAAATAATGTCTGTTATAAGATATATTTCCAAAACCATAAAAGCTTTCTTCATGCCTCTTTCTAGTCAATATATCCCTTCCCTAAGAGGTTCTGACTTGTACTAAGGTAATTTGAACAAAAAGTTTATAATAATACAGACTTAAAATCAGTTTATTTTTGCACAAAAATTTTGAAATCAATGCATATATGAGGTTTTTTTTCTTTTTTTTGACAGGCAGAGTGGACAGTGAGAGAGAGAGACAGAGAGAAAGGTCTTCCTTTTGCCATTGGTTCACCCAACAATGGCTGCCGCAGACGGCGCGCTGCGGCCGGCGCACCGCGCTCATCCGATGGCAGGAGCCAGGTGCTTATCCTGGTCTCCCATGGGGTGCAGGGCCCAAGCACCTGGGCCATCCTCCACTGCACTCCCGGGCCACAGCAGAGAGCTGGCCTGGAAGAGGGACAACCAGGACAGAATCCAGCGCCCCGACCGGGACTAGAACCCGGTGTGCCAGCGCCGCAAGGCGGAGGATTAGCCTGTTGAGCCACGGCGCCGGCCCATATATGAGGTTTTTAAAAGGTTCATGGAAGTAGTGTTATGGTGCAGTGGGCTGAGCTGCTGCCTGCAATGCCAGCATCCCATGTGGGTGTCTGTTCAAATCAAGGCTGATCCACTGCTTATCCAGTTCTTGGTATTGTGCCTAGGAAAGCTGCACAAGATGGCCTATGCTTAAGCCCCTGCACCTATGTGGGAGACCTGGATGGAGTTCCTGGCTCCTGGCTTTGGCCTGGCTGAACCCCGGCCATTGAGGCCATTTGAGGAGTGAACTAGGGAGAGAAGATCTGTTTCTCTCTCTCTCTGTGTGGAACTCTTTCAAATAAAATAAATCTTTTTTAAAAAGTTAATAGAAAATATAGATTATGAAAAATTATGTAAGGATTGCTAAATTTTTGTATCAAAATAAATTCATCTTAAAATTCCATTTCCATGAACTTTTTGAAGTACCATCATAATACTATAGAATAGTTTTGCCTGTTATATGAATAGAATCATACAGTTTGTACTGTTTTGTGCCTGACTTCTTTTGTTCAACATAATTTAACCTTTGAGGGGCGACCATCTGGAATAGCAGTTAAGACCCTGACTGAAACCCTCCACACCCCGTATCAGAGTACCTTTATTACTGTCACTCTTTATGCTTGTTATACTGATGGTTACACAGTGATAATATGTTATTCTGATTTGCATTTACCTAGCAGCTAATGATGAGAATCTTGTCACATGCTTATTGGCCATTTGATTATCCCCTCTTGCCTTGTGCTTTTTTTTCCCCCTAAAGATTTCTTTATTTTACTTGAAAGTCACAGTTATACAGAGAGGAAAGGCAGAGAGAGAGAGAGAGAGACATCTTCCATCCGTTGGTTCACTCCTCAATTGGCTGCAAGGGCTGGAGCTGCACCAATCCAGAGCCAGGAGCCAGGAGCCAGGAGCTTCTTCCGGGTCTCCCATGTGGGGACAGGGGCCCAGGGACTTGGGCCATCTTCCTCTGCTTTCCCAGGCCATAGCAGAGAGCTGGATCAGAAGTGGAGCAGCTGGGTCTTGAACCAGCGCCCATATGGGATGCTGGCACTGTAGGCGGCAGTTTTGTCTGCTACACCACAGCACTGGCCCTGCCTTGTGCTTTTAAAGTCTTTCATCAAGTGTTGGTGGGATTTTTGGTCTTTTTCTAACTGCTTTTTAAGGATTATTTTATAAATTCCAGATATGAAAAAAATATATATATATCTTGTAACTCTCTTTTTCTAGTTTGGGCTCTGCATTTTATCAGTCTTCGTGGAATCTTTTGAAGAACAGAGTGGCTAATTTTAATAAAGTTTTATTTCAACACTTCCTTTTACTTTCTTATGTCCTACTTAAGAAATCTTTGCATATTCTAAGACATGAAGATGACAACTTGATGTTTTATTTTCCTAAAGTTTTGGTGGTTTATCTTTCACATTTAAGTCTCATAATTCATTTTGACTTAATTTTGCATCAGAGTCAAGGTTTTGGTTTTTTCATTCTCATATGACCATTAAGTTAGTTAGCATCACTTATTACAAAAACTATCATTTTTCCACTGAATTGCAGTGATGATATTTTTCATAAATCAGGTCACTTACATGTATGTGTCCATTTCTAAATTCTTTATTCTATTAGTTTTTTTTGCTTCTACCAATACTGCATTGTTTATTTTATCTTTGCAATAAGTTATGATATCCTGTGGTGTAATTTCACCTACTTTGTTCTTCAATATTGTCTTACCTGTTCTATGTCATTTAAAACTTTATACAAGTTTTAGAATCAGCTAAATTCCATCAAAATGTTAAGACATTTAAAGGGATCACACTGACTGTATACCAATCTCGGAAGAATTGCTATATTCACAACATCAATGTTAGATATGTATTAGGGTTCTCCAAAGAGACAGAACCAATAAGATAGTACATAGATATGAGAGGTGATTTATTAGGGGAATGGGCTCAAACAATTATGGCAGCTGGGAAGTCCCAAGATAGACTGCAAGCTGGAGACCTGGGATGCCAGCAGCATGGCTCAGTTAAAGTCCAAAGACCTAAGAACCAGGAAAGACAATGGGATACCTCTCACTCCAAAACTCAAGGCCTGAGAACTGGCAGAGGGGTATATCTGGAGAAGAGTCCAGTTGACCTTCCATAATGATTCTCTCTGGGCCACCTGGATGGTTCCTAGCCACAATAAGGATGGATCATCCCTACCGCGTCCACTCAGACTCACTCAGTAATCTCTGGAAATACCTTCAACAGGCACATATCTAGGTATTCTTTAATCTAGTCAAGTTGACAACTAAAATCAATAATCACAACCAATGGTGAAGTCATTTACATCTAAATTGATTGCTGATGAAAAACAATTTTCTTTTACAATTCTGCTATTTGTTACCTATATGTCTATATCATTTTTGCTTCTCAATTCTTCCAACATTCTTTCTTTCATGTTTGATTTTTTTCTAGTATGCTTTTTGATACCCTCCTCAATTCATATATATATATATATATATATATATATATATAAATGGTAGAATGGATAAAAAATAAATAAACTGTATGCTGTGTGCAAGAAATTCATTTTGGATCCAAAGACACAGATTGAAAGTGACTTGATCAAAAAAGATTTCTCATGCAAATAAACAAAAGATAGCTGTAGTAGCCACCTTAACATCAGACAAAAGTAGACTTTGTCTACAAAGTTTGCTACATCAGACAAAAAGGTCACTGTATGTAATGACCAAGGCGACAATTCACCAAGATAATATAACATTATAAGCGGACATGTACTACATAAAACAGCCCAAAAACAGAGGACACAAGACTGCAAAGAACTGAGGAAGAAACAGTCAATTCTATAGTAATTCTGCGATAAGGCAGACATTTCAATATCCCACTTTCTACAACTGATCCACTCTAGACAAAAAATCACTATGGAAAAAGAAGACTTAAACAATACCATAAACTACCTAGATCTAACATACATATATAAAACACCCAAACAGCACATTATTTATTCTTCTGAACTTTATGGAACGTCCTCCAGGATCAAGACAATGTATTGGAACAGAAGTCTCTAGGGACTGTTGCTGTGGTGTAGCAGGTGAAGCCACTACCTGAGACAACAGCATCCCACATAGACATGGTTTGAGTCCTGGCTGCTCCACTTCCAATCCAGCTCCCTGCTAATGTGCCTATGAAAACAGGGGAAGATGGCCCAAATGCTCAGGCCCCTGTACTCATATGGGAGACTCAGATGAAGCTCCTGGCTTCTGACTTTGGCCTGGCCCAGTCCTGGCTGTTGCAGCCATTTGAGGAGTGAACCAGTAGATGAGAGGTCTCTCTCTCTCCCTCTCTCTCTCTGTAACTCTTTCAAATACATAAAACAAATCTTTAAGGAAAGAACACAGTCTCAGTGGGTACCAGACATTATACAAAGTATCTTCTCTGACCAGATACCATACCCTTGCAGGTACAGTCAAAGATGATGAGTTGATATGGAGTTGAATTGGGGAGTGAGGGTTCATTCATTGATTAATGTCCGCAGAAGACTAGGGACATTTAGACACAGAGGGGACACAGGAAAGAAGCCACGTGAAAATGAGGCCGACATAAGCTCGGAAAGAGGTATGGAACAGATTTTCCTTGAGGGCCTCTCAAAGGACTCAACCCTGCCAACATTCAGACTTTGGACTTCTGATCTCCACATTGAGGCACAATACATTTATGTTGTTTTAAGCCACCCAGGTAGTGATACATTGTGATGGTAGTCCTAGGAAACTAATACACTCCTTGATGATACAGTTGTGTTTGCTCTTGGATATACCTTGCCACCATCATATGAGATGTACAACCCAGATAAAGATCTCGATGCCAAAACTGACACTCCACATTTCATTGACATAGGAAAAACAACTGGACAGAACCTCTTAAAGTTGATTGATCTACCAAATCTTTCTCCAATTTTTGCCATTGTTCCCCGAAGCCAGAAGGAGGGGCCCGAATCTATAGCTAAAGACCTTATATCCAAATGTCTTCTCACACCTTGTACTGGCTCTTTTAAAACTTCAATCCTGCCAATAATAATAATTTTAAAAAGGTAAGGATATAGATTTATTCAAGACCTCAAGGCTATTAGCAAAAATTGCATCATTTGCTTCCTGGCAGAACTAATCCAAATACTACTTTGCCTTCAGTTCTGCCAGAAGCCACTAGCTGCACTGAATGGATCTCTGTTATGCCTTTTTCTGTGAGCCTCTAGACCAGAACGGTCAATATCTTCCTGCCTTCTACGGAGGTGAACATACCTGGACATATTCGTGCCCCAGGGGTCGATACAGTCAGGCTACAGGGGTTCACTGAGGTCCCTCCTACTTTGTTCAGAGAAGACAAACCTATAAAAAGGATATCATTTACTTTCTCTCAGGATGAACAGAAAGGGGACATAAAGTTGAAAAGAATTTGTAATTTTGCCAAAACAGAAGTTCACACGTGGGGCATGTTCTATTTTAGGAGAGCAAACTTTTTCCCCTGATAGGCTACACTATCCAAATGTATGCTAACTCTGCTGCCTGGCTCACCATGTGGTAGCTCCTATGCACCTGCTCTGCCACCACCAGACTTCACCAGATGCCAGGCTGTTGGGACCATCTGATCTGAACTGTGAACCTCCAAACTGGAAAAGATAAAGAACTGCATGACCAAATGACCAGGAGCTAATCAAGAGCTCTAGATGGTATTGCTCCACCAAAATAAGGAGGCGCATTGTAAACAAACAAAAACAAAACCAAAACCAAACCAGAAGCACAGCACCTGTGGAAGATTCTCAGTGAGAGGATTCCTCCACCTCTCCTCTGTTTCATCTCCTTTGAGAATATACCTGACACAGATACCAATGCAACAACTCCCCAGTCTGCATGCAGAAAAGCTATACATAAGTAACAAAGCAAAAATCTAAATGACAGTTATAGGAATACAGCTCTTTTTTATTGATTCACTCACAATTTCTCTAAGACTTTGGAGAACAGCATCTTTTGGTTACATTTTTAATAGTCATGTCATTAAAAAAAGATGTATCCTAGACTGCTCCCAAATTGACAGTTGAGGGGATTTCTAGGTTTAATTTGTTATTTCAGACAGTGGATAAAGATATTTTCTGAGACTGACACCTGTAGGGAACTCAAAGAGCAGGTCTTCTATGACCTGAAGATTCTTCAACAGCTTCTTCCCCTCTAGCCCTAACTACAGAAATCTTTTATTTACTGGTGGCTATGGCATGCAATAAGTCCTGGGAGTTTTAACGCAACTTAAATGGGAACTATCAAAAAAGCCATCACTTAATAAAAGCATAGCCTCTCCCTTCACCTGGCTGCAAAAGCTTATCTTTCTCTTAGGGCAGTTCCTGAAACTGAGAAATTTCTTGATGCTCCTATCAAACTAATTCTAGGCTCCTTGCTTGTTCTCACAGTTCCTCATAGAGTTCAGACTTTGCGATTGAGACCATGCAATACTTTCCAGCCAATCAACCCTGGGAGATTTTGTTACTGTCTCCCATTTACACTGCTACTACTTACTGCAGCAAATGAATCCCGCCAGGCTCCTGCCCCTGGGGGTGACCGACAATGTCATCATTATCTTACCTCATTTGGGGGACTTGCTGTACTGTCACTGAGCCCCTTTACTTAATCTGATCATACCTGACCATCAGAATTGGAGGACTGTCAAGCAATGTCATCCCTAACTGAAATTCCCCTTTATAATACAAGTGTACTTCAAAAAGTTCCTGGAAAAACAGAATTAAGGTAAGCTTATCTTGGTACGGTTTTTTGGAATTCATGTATAGTGTTTTCATAGTATGCACATTCCACAAACTGAGTGACAATCCTGTATATGGTCCTCTGCGGTACAGTCAACCCAGAGAACAGAACTTATGGTACTTATTAGATCACATCAACTAGCCACAGACTGGAAAAGAAGCATGTGTACAGACAGCAGGTATGCTTCTGGAGTAGCAATGCACTAGAACCAAGGTGTTTCTTATCTCTGCTGGAATTCCCATAAAAAGTAGACAGGTTAGGGAACTGTTAAAGGTACTCCGCTTTCCTAGAACGGTGGCTATTATCTATGCTGAGACTGAGAAAAAATGATGATATGAAAGCAAAAGGAAATACTCTATTAGATCATTATACCAAACAAACAGACGAAAGCCTCAAAAGAGACATTGCTTAGAGGGATCCAAAGAGGTCATTATAAAATACAAATGCTTAATTCTGAGGGGTCCTGTCAGCTTGGGCTATAGACTTTAAGGAGGCCACCATCATCCCTGTCTCCTGGTAGACATGCCTTTGGGTAGCTTTCTGCTTCCTTGAGCATGGGCAGGACCTGACTTGCTTCTAACCAACGGAAGGCAACAGAGGTGATGGGATACACACAACTGCCTTACGTAGGTGTATAGGGCCCATCTTGTTTGAGTCTTCCCAATGCTGGTTTTGAAGAAGCAACTTGCTGTGAAATCTATAGCCATAAGGAAATCAGTTCTGCCAGACCAAGAGCTTGGAAGCAGATCTCCCAGTCAAGACTCTATCCAGAACCCAGCCTTGGAAAACACCTCTTTTGACCTGTGAGACTGGAGGCACACTACCCAGCTAAGCTATGCCCACTTTTTATTATTATTATTATTATTATTAATTTATTTACGTGAAAGGCAGAGTTAGAGAGAGGAGAGACAGAGAGAGACCTTCCATCTGTGCTTCATTCCCCAAATGGCCATAACAACCAGGACTGAGCCAGGCAGAAGCCAGGAGCCAGGAGCTTCTTCTGGTTCTCTCACAAGGGTGCAGGGGCCCAAGCACTTGGGCCATCTTCTGCAGCTTTCCCAGGAGCATTTGCAGGGAGCTACACTGGAAGTGGAGGAGCCGGAACTCAAACCAGCACCCATATGGGATGTTAGCACTGCAAGCTGGGGTTTTAACCTACTGAGCAACAGTGCCGGCCCCAAGCCCACATTTTTTACCTATAGATACTGACAGACAATGGTGTGTGTGTTATTTTAAGGTAAATTTGTGGTAACTTGTTATTTTTTTTTTTGACAGGCAGAGTGGACAGTGAGAGAGAGAGAGAGAGAGAGGTCTTCCTTTGCCGTTGGTTCACCCTCCAATGGCCGCCGCGGACTGCGTGCTGCGGCCGGCGCCCCGCGCTCATCCGATGGCAGGAGCCAGGTGCTAGGTGCTTTTCCTGGTCTCCCATGGAGTGCAGGGCCCAAGCACCTGGGCCATCCTCCA
The DNA here is from genome assembly GCA_949820135.1 of Sylvilagus floridanus. Taxonomy (NCBI): domain Eukaryota; kingdom Metazoa; phylum Chordata; class Mammalia; order Lagomorpha; family Leporidae; genus Sylvilagus; species Sylvilagus floridanus. The sequence goes on along the minus strand of OX463245.1, from coordinate 74,715,568 downwards.
CTGCACTCCCAGGCCACAGCAGAGGGCTGGCCTGGAAGAGGGGCAAGCGGGACAGAATCTGGCACCCCAACCGGGACTAGAACCCGGTGTGCCAGCGCCGCAATGTGGTAACTTGTTACTTGACAACAGAAGACTAACAAACTGGCCTATTTTTACATGTTCTCCTCCTGGGAGGCAGGGGCTGAAGCACTTTGGCCACTTTCCACTGTCTTCCTATGTGTACCAGCAGGAAACTGGATCAGAAGTGGAGTAGCCAGGCCCACCAGCACTCTGATATGGACAGGGTAGATATTAAGAAAAAAATATTAAGCCCACCAATGTGTTGTTGCTGTCTAAGCAGAATTTTACAAGGACCAAAGGAAAATAAAGGCTAACTAGGATACAGTGGTTCTTCACCATCATCTTCAATTAGCCACCACAGGAATCCCCAGCAGTAGGCCTTCCCTAAAAGTCTAACTTCTGCTTGCCCCTTCAGGTCAGAAATAGAAAAAAGGGAAATAAAATAACCTCCCTCAAAAGATTTCTCCACCCTTTCTCTTATTTCAAATAGCAACCTTATCTGTTATCAGAGGTTCCTTAGGAATTTTAAAAAGATTAATTTTGAAGCTGAAAATAGTCTGTTTCTGAATAAATCCTAAAATGCTTTCATTTCATATCCTTGTTCCATGAGGAAAAAACTTACACAGGGGTGAATAGACTTTGTCCAGAGTGAAATAATAAAGTTTAGGTCTAATTAGACAATTAGGAAACAAACAGTACTTTTGGTATGAAATTTCAGGATAAAACGAACCCATGCCCCTGGCTGTATTTACAGTCAAGCATGGGGCAGCCACTTCAGCTGTACGCAGAGTTGCTAGAGTTTGGCTGCCTCTCCGTTCTCAGCAGAACAGACTGGAAGCAAGCTCCTGCAGGCCAGGGACTCTGTTTTGGTCAGCTTTGGGTTTTTCTAACATAGAGCAGTGTTTACTCAAAGAGCCTGCTATAGTTTACATATGATATGGTTTGTTCCCCTCCATTCTCCCTACCCCCGATCCAAGGCTCATGTGCTGGAGGCTTGATCCCCCATGCAATGGTGCTGAGAAGTGGCAGGACTTTGAACAAGCAGGGCTAAGGCAAGGTGACTAGGTCACAGAAATGCTACTTTTGGAAGGGATTGCTGCCGCTCTCCTGAGAGCAGCTATTACGAAGCGATTCTGACGTCTAGCTAGCTGTCTTGTACCTCTCTCACCATGGGCTCTCTCGCACACAAGTTCCTATCATGATGGTATCTGCCACGACAGGACACGGCGTGATCCCATGGCCAGATGTGGCTGCCTGAGGTTGGACTTCACAGCCGCCAAAACCGTAAACCCAAATAAACCTTTCTTCCTTACAAAGTGCCTAGTGTTTTTGCTACAGAAATGGACTAAAGACAGCCATTCAGAATTTGCTGAATTCAATTAAATGAGAAAACAACTTCTACAAAAAGTTAATGACAGGGCTGGTGCTGTGTAGTAGTTGGCTAAGCCTCCACTTGTGGTGCCAGCATCCCACTGGTTCTAGTCCTGGCTGCTCCACTTCGGAACCAGCTCTCTGCTATGGCCTGGGAAAGCAGCAGAAGATGGCCCCAGTTCTTGGGCCCCTGCACCAGCATGGAAACCCAGGAGAAGCTCCTGGTCACTGGCTTCGGATCCGCACAGATCAAACTGCTGCAGCCAGTTGGGGAGTGAACCAGTGGATGAAAGACCTTTCTCTCTGTCTCTCCCTCTCTCGGTAACTCTACCTCTCAAAACAAAGAAACAAAACAAAGTTAATCACGATTGCTAACTATGGTGGCTGTGGACCTGAAACTACTGTTTGAACAGTGCTATCCTTACTCATTTTGGAGTCAAACTATCAGGGGAAAAGGGAGAGCATTAAACCAAATAATAGCAGAAGACCCTCCAAGTCTTTAGGATAAGGAAGAACCACAGGGAGGTCAGGCAGTGAAAATGACAGGGATTTAATACATTGTAGGGAGTACACTTTCTCCCCACCATTAAGTGGAAGCGGTTTGCGGAGTTAACCTGTGCTGCTCTGGTGTCAGGACTTCACCACGCCCTGCTCCACAGGTTTTAGGTGCCACTGCACGACCAGCTCCCCGGTGCTCTTGAGGCACGTGCTGGACATGTTCTCCTCTGTTGGAAGGCCTTGTGGCAACTTCAGGGGCTGGATTCTGGGACATAAGAAAATGTGTTTAGGATTACACTAAGTGACACATCTTTTAAAAAAACTGCTGAGATAATAAACAACAAACCTTATCAAATGTTTAACCACTTTCAGTTTGGCATTCACTGAAGGGATATTCTTGTGAACCTGAGGGGTGTGAGCCTATGAATAAAAAAAAGAATGCTTGGGTCAATTGAAAAAACAGATGGCTCCAAGTTCCAGTCAACTGTTAAATGGGGGGCTCACTCAAACTTACAAACCTAGAGATAAATGCAAATAAATTGCATTTACAAACAAGTACACTAGTAACACATTTAAACTAAGAAATAATAAATGCATACCTTAACAATAAATGTATACATTAAGGTTTAAAAAGTATAAAATTTACAGCAGATTTAAACAACATCAACAACAACTAAAACAGCAACATACTTTTCCTAATCCAAGCATCTTTATTATATTTTTTTCCCAATACGGACGTCGTTTTGTACTTTTTATCCTGGTAACAACATGCAGTTTGTGAGGGTGCTGTGGATCCCCACCATATTTCTCATGATCCGCAGGTGAGGGCTGAAATACCTGCAGCGGCAGAAGCACAAAAGGCACATTTTCAACTTACGCTTAGTTATTATGCATCTCCATTTCTTCTGAAGCACACACACACACACACACACACAACTACACAACAGTCTCATTTCGAATCTTCAACCTCAAGGTAAACATTTCTACCATTCAGATTATTCAGAATCTAAGAATTTCATGTCTTAAGAAACATCACCCAGGCGGCTGGCGCTGTGGCTCAATAGGCTAATCTTCCGCCTTGCGGCGCCAGCACACCAGGTTCTAGTCTGGGTCGGGCAGCCAGATTCTGTCCTGGTTGCCCCTCTTCCAGGCCAGCTCTCTGCTGCGGCCTGAGAGTACAGTGGAGGATGGCCCAAGTCCTTGGGCCCTGTACCCCATGGGAGACCAGGATAAGCACCTGGCTCCTGCCTTCGGATCAGAGCGGTGCTGGAGGGTGAACCAACGGTAAAGGAAGACCTTTCTCTCTGTCTGTCTCTCTCTCTCACTGTCCACTCTGCCTGTCAAAAAAAAAAAAAAAAAAAAAAAAAAGAAAGAAAGAAACATCACACAGGCAAGGATTTTTTTTTTAAAGATTTATTTATTTATCTGAATGGCAGAGTTAGAGAGAGGCAGAGGCACAGAGAGAGGTCTTCCATCCGCTGGTCCACTCCTCAGATGGCCACAACAGCCAGAGCTGAGCCTATCTGAAGCCAGGATCAGGAGCTTCTTCCCAGTCTCCTGCGTGGGTGCAGGGGCTCAAGGACTTGGGCCATTTTTTACTGCTCTCCCAGGCCATAGCAGAGAGCCAGATCGGAAGTGGAGCAGCCGGGACTCAAACCAGTACCCATATGGTATGTAGGCACTGCAGGTGGCGGCTTTACCCACTACGCTACAGCACTGGTCCCAGGCAAGAACTTTTTTTTTTTTTTTTAAGATTTATTTATTTATTTATTTGAAAGAGTTATAGAGAGGCAGAGAGAGAGGGAGAGAGGTCATCTACCTCTGGTTCACTCCCCACAATGGCCACAATGGCCACAGCTGAGCTGATCTGAAGCCAGGAGCCAGGAGCTGCTTCGGGGTCTCCCATGCAGGTGCAGGGGCCCAAGGACTTGGACCATCTTCTACTGCTTTCCCAGGCCATAACAGAGAGCTAGACTGGAAGTGGAGCAGCCGGGACTAGAATCGGCACCCATATTGGATGCGGTACTGCAGCCAGCGGCTTTACCCGCTATGCCACAGCGCAGGCCACTTTTTTTGTTTTGTAACCTGTGGAACAAAGCAGGAGCATGCAGATGACACTAAAGAATGCAAATGTCTGGAGGATACATTAGTACCACTGTAAGCTGGGCACTAGGCTGCACCCTCTCCCTGTTCTTCAGCTAGGTGTTGACTGTCAAGTGGGAGAACATGTAAATTAGAAATGAAAACAGGGGCTGGCGTGGTGGCACAGCAGGTGAAGCCTCTCCCTGACACGCTGGCATACCACACGGGCACTGGTTAGAGTCCCTGCTGCTCCACTTCCGATCCAAATCCCTGCTACTGTGCTTGGCAAAACAGCAGAGGATAGCCCCAGTGCTTGGGCACCTGCACCACATGGAGATCTGCAAAGGCTCCTGGCTCCTGGCTTCAGCCTGGTCCAGCCTGATCGTTGTGGCCATTTAGGGAGAGCAACAGAGAATTGAAGATGAAGATCTCTCTCTCTCTCTCTAACTCTGATTTTCAAACAAAATAAATAAAACTTTAAAAAATAATAAAAGAAAGGGGCTGGCACGGTGGCATAGCAAGTAAAGCTGCCTGCCTGTAGTGCCAGCATCCCATATGGGCACCAGTTTGAGTCCTGGCCACCCCACTTCTGATCTAGCTCCCTGCTAATGTCACTAGAAAAGCAGCTGAAGATGGCCCAGGTGCTTGGGCCCCTACACCCGCATGGGAGACCTGGAAGAAACTCCTGGCTCCTGGCTTTGAACCTGTCTAGCTCCAGCTGTTGCGGCCATTTGGGGAGTAAACCAGTGGACAGATCTCTTTTTCTGTCTGTCTCTCCCCACCCCCAACACCTCCCCGTAACTCTGCCTTTCAAATAAATAAGTCAATCTTTAAAAAAAAGAAAAAGAAAAAGGAAACACGAGTTACAAAGAGTGTGTACAAAGTACCACTCACGAGAGTACAGCAAGTGACTGATAAGGCTGCCGGTGCAGGCTGAGAAACAAGCTCTACAGAGCTGACATCTCAACTGTTTCTCTGAGTCGAAGGTTCCAGGAAGCGACTACATAGAAACCCTCCATTGACTACACTACGATACTGAACAGAGATGTACACTAGAACACCATTTCTACTACCCCTGAAACATCTGAAGGCAACACAGACTGTTCCTCAATAGAATAACACAGTTCAGCTATTCCAAATAAAACTGAATAAAATATGACACAAATCATAAACTCTGATGCATTCTACAGGATACAATGCTGTCATAAACATGAATAAAGTCTACTATCTTGCAAGTACAGACACTGAAGGATGGCTGGAACACAAGTATTCCTGAGTCTAGCCATACAACAAAACAGATTTCCACACCACTATACCTGGCAGACGATGGTATTTGTACCTTCTGTACCAAGTGCACGACTGCCTATGTTTTTAGGAACCATGTAAGATGTATAAAAGTCTCAAAGACAGATGATCAAGAGACATCTCTTGGAGAATATGGTCACAAAAGGCTTCTATAGCCTTGGCAGGCCCTGGCAAGAGCCTCGGGTGATCACTGATGTCATAAATAAGAGTGTCAATTGTTAAATCAACAACAGAAGTCACTGTGCACTTACTCTCCATGTAGGACCTCCATCCTTAATGAGCTGTACTATGAGAATCTACTGCAAATCCTGTTCTCAAACTGTCCTCTATATGTTGTGTGTGTGTGTGTAGGTACAAGCTGTTGAAATCTATGCTTAACAGGGAGTTGGTCCTCTGTATACAAAATCAAACTAAAAATGACATGGGAGGGAGATGGAGGTGGGATGGGAATTGGGGTGGGAGAGTGGGTATGCGGGAAAGAACCGCTATATTACTGAAGTGTATCTATGAAAAAATGTATTCATTAAGTAAAAACTTAAAAAAAATGAGACATCTCTGTGATTAGACCAACAAATTTTTCTTTTTTTACAAAAAACAGTATTGGGGCCGGTGCTGTGGTACAGTGGGTTAAAGCCCTGGCTCGCAGCACTAGCATCCCATGTCGGCACCAGTTCAATTCAGCTCCACTTCCAATTCAGCTCTCTGCTATGGTCTGGGAAAGCAGCGGAAGATGGCCCAAGTGTTTAGGCCCCTGCACCCACGTGGGAGACCCGGAAGAAGCTCCTGGCTTCAGATCAACTCAGCTCTGGCCGTTGTGGCCACTTGGGGAGTGAACTAGGGGATGGAAGATTCATTCTCTTTCTCTCTCTCTCTGCTTCTACATTTCTCTGTAACTCTTTCAAATAAATAAAATGAATCTTTAAAAAAACCAGTATTATTCAATGATTACAAATAGTTTTATAGAAACTTATCCACTGAGAGGTTTACATTATGTTGATAAGCAGAAAGCAGCTAGGGAAACATATAGGAGATGACTCACAGGTTTATAAACATACAGTCATAAAGGATACTGAAGGAGTTGACAGAACTGTCTGGAGAGGTGAGATTAAGAGTATTTTCTGGCTCTTTGTACTTACATTTTTCTCTGGACTTTGAAGAAATGTAGGGCGAGAAGAATGGTAGAAATCAGAAAGTGGGACAGATGCATGAAAGAAAAGGAGAAACTATAAAGAAAAAAGTCTCAAAGGACATGAAACACTTGGAGAAAGCAAGTGGTTCACTGTGGCTAACAAGAACAAAGCACGAAGAGGGTGAAGTTAAAGAGGTGCTCAGCTGTGCTCAGCCTTTAGCAAGTGCCAGCAGGAATACAGAGCAACTGAAGACTTGAAGCAGTGTGACCTATTTCAAAAAAAGCTTCAAAAAGAAAACTCTTACAAGAGGATAAAACGAACTGAGGCTGAGAGACTGAAGAAGGAAATACAGTTAGGGAGTATGTATAGCCCTGGCTTAAAAGGCTGAGCTACGGTCATTCCAATAGAAAGGGGCTGAATCTGGGGACAAACAGCAGTAAGACGGATGGGTCTGCAGTGGGTAAAGGAGACGGAGCTTGAGCTCGACTCAGACGTCTCTAGTCTGGAAAGCCAGGGAGAGGACGGCAGCGTGAACTGACCTAAGTAGCACACGGGGAGCACCTTCCTTGTTCAGTTGTCTGGAGGGAAAACAAGAGGAGTTTGATTTTGGATATGTTTAACTTGAAATACCCATGAATTATCTAAGTGGCAATGTCCAGAAACCCAGTGAAGAATACAAGAGTAAGTTCAGAAAATAGGCAGGGGCTGAAGGTACGCACCTCTGGGTCATTTCTATGAAGTTTTAAAGTCTTCATGCTTACCACAGTTCATGATTGAAATCACTGCCCTGCACAAATTTAAAATGAATGCTAACATTTGTATCTATCCTTAACTTCTAACAACGTGGAGTAAGAAACACGGAACAATGTAAGACAATGTCATGGAAAGACCATGACTTGAAATACAAAGAGATTTCTGACAAAAGCATATCAAGTACATTAAATGGTATCAAAGTAGTCTATAGTAGTACTATTTTACCTTTTAAAAAGAGCAATGGAGGATGGTGGTGGACAGGGGCTAGAGATGGAGGAAAGGCGACCTAGTGTTTCATGAGTGTACAGTTTCAGTTCTGCAAGAAGAAAGGCTTTCTGGAGATGGATTACAGGGATGGACGTAAAACAACGTGATGTATTTAATGCTACTGAACAGTTCACTAAAAAATGATTAAGACAGTATATTTTATATTATGTGATTTTTATTACAAAAAAAAATTAGAAAACCAAACAAAACCCAGGCCTAACCAAGCTAAACGTAATCTTTACCATACAATCCAGGGATGGTCCTAGGCATTTACCCAGTGAATGCAAAACTTACATCTACCTGGGGTCAGCACTGTGGCAGTCGGTAAAGCTACCACCTGCAGTGCTGGCATCCCATGTGGATGCCAGTTTGTCTTGGCTGCTCCACTTCCGATTCAGCTCTCTGCTGTGGCCTGGGAAAGCAGTAGAAGATGGCCCAAGTCCTTGGGCCCCTGCACCCACGTGGGAGACCCAGAAGAAGCTCCAGGCTCCTGGCTTTGGATCCGCCCAGCTCCAGCCATTGTGGCCATTTGGGAAGTGAACTGGCAGATGGAAGATCTTTCTCTCTCTCTGCCTCTGCCTCCCTGTAACTCTGCCTTTCAAATAAATAAATAAATCTTAAAAAATAATACATATCTACAAAAAAGCCTTTTTTAAATTATTGCCCCAAATTGGAAGCAACCAAGATTTCCTTCAATAGACAAATTTACAAAGAAACCATATTCATCCACTCCACGGGATATTCAGTAATGAAAGAAATAAACTATTGGGCCACAACACATGCAGGAACCTTAAATGGATGCTGCTAAATGAAAAAAGCTAGTCTAAAAGGACTGGCCCCAGTCCAGCCCCAGCCATTGCAGGCGTCTGGGGAATGAACCCTCTGTCTCTCAAATAAATAAAAAAATAATAATTTTTTTAAAAGGTGAGGCCTATTGTAAACATATACCACTGGCAATGTAACAGAGCATTCTTTATTTTTAATAATCATTTTACAAATCCTACTGTTTAAAGCTCTCAACTACTACCTATATCCACATAAAATTTAACATGTTTTCAATATTATAAAAATAGGTATTATTTAAATATGTAAAATTTTAAAAATTATTCTTACTTTATCTGGGATTCTTGATTTGGTAAATTTGTGACGAATCCAATCTGTACAAATGAGAGACTCCACACCTTTTGTCACAGTCTAAAACATGATATAAAACATTTATTTTTTAGAACTCTGTATTGTGCAGAAATCCATACTCACCAATCTCTAGGTTATGAAAAATCTGTTCTGAGCCAACATATAATTTTTAAAGGTTTATTTCAGCTCCCAAGATGAATACATCCTATCTCACCATGAACACATAATAAATCCAAAAGTACATGAATACAGACTTCCAGGGCAAGGTTTGGTGACATTTTTCTGGAAAGGACTAGATAAGTACTTCCAGCTCCGGAGCTATACAGGCTCCACTGTCAAGACTCCACTCTGCTATAACCAGGTGAAACCGGCATGGACAATAGGCAAATTAATGGGCATTGCTATCTTTCAATAAAACTTTATTTACAAAAATAGGTGGAGGCTGAATTAGTTTACCAACTCTTGGTCTAAACTAGAATATAAAATAATTCACCTTCAACAAACAATGTAGAAGAAACCCAAAATGAGTTTCGGTTTTCTTTCTAGTCCTAAAAACGCCATCATTCCTAGTTCTTATCTCTTGTTTGAGTTTTGTATTTGTCCAATTCCATTTTTCTCAGGCTGCTGAAGAAAAATATTCACTGGGAATGGCTGCTGCTTATGATGCTGTTATCCCATATCAAAGGGCCAGTTCCAGTCCCAGCTACTCTGCTTCCTATCCAGCCTCCTGCTAACGCACCTGGGAAAGCAGTGCAACACAGCCCGGGTGCTTGGGCCCCTGCCGCCCGTGTGAGAGACGAGGATGGAGTTCCTGGCTCCTGGTTTTAGCCTGTGTCAGACTTGGCTGAAGATGACATAAACACGCAGAAAATGGGCAGGAGGGAGTGGACGTGGGAAAGGAAGGACAGGGGCTTTCACACAACATGAACACTGGACTCTAACTCTGTTCTGCTGCCTACCAGCTCTGAGACACGCGATATCCTCCCAGAGTCAGCTTCCTCAGTTTTAGAAAGGACTTAATACTGACCTCACAGGATTAACCTGAGAGTAAGATAATGTATGTAAAACCTTGATATTATCATCATCTGCATCTAGTAGCAGGTGCACACCTAGACGGGCCCAAGTAGATTAGGCCGCACCGTCACACTTTCTGAAACAAAGACCAGAAGGAAGTAGATAAAAACACCAACATTAATGGCTTCTGGAAGACTGCTTCTCTTCTTTCTGTTTTCCTATATTTTTCTAATTTTCTATGATTGAAAATGTACTCCTTTCATAATTGAGAGGGGAAAAAACCCTAAAACTTTAAGAAGATTAAGACAGACCAAGTGGGAATCAACAGTACATTTTTTTTACTGACAGGTTTTTCAGGAAAAGAACATCTGTGATTCCAAATCTTTAGGGATGAAACAGATGAAGCCGTAATAAACAAAATCAACCCCAACACTAAAAAATATAAAAGGAATGTGTAAACAAATCAAATATACTTGTATAAGAAAGAAAAAATTCCTAAGGATTAGGGAACAAAAAGATTACTTCTTTCGAGGAAACTCTTACCTGCAGTCTGCTCGGGTGCCTCTGAACTAGTGAGCACAAAATGCCTGCCATGGTGTGATGACTGTTCTCTCGAGAGGCTGTAAGGACTAGAACACAGATCCATCGGTCAGTTAAGTCTGGAAACAGACAGGTGTCACATTCTCTAATACTAAAAAAGTAAGCAAAGGGTTGGCATTGTGGCAAAGAAGTTTAAGCTGCTTCTTAGGACACCCACAACCCCTATGGCAGCGCCTGGATGACCTCCTGGTGACGCCCCGCTTGAGGTTCTGGCTTCCTGCTAATGCGCCTGAGGCAGCAGATGATGGTCCTGATACCTGGGTTTCTGCCACCCTTGTCAGAGAGTTAGACAGAGTTCCTGACTCCTCATCCAGGCCAAGCCCTGGCTGTTGTGAGCATTTGGGGAATGAACAAGTGGATGAAAAGTCTCTCTCTTGCTCCCTTTCTGTCTGCCTTTCAAATAAATAAATCAAGGGTCAGGGCTGTGGCGTAGCAGGCAAAGCCACCACCTGTGGTGCCGACATCCCATATGGGCACTGGTTCATGGTGCTCCATTTCCGATCCAGCTCCCTGCTAACACACCTGGGAAAGCACTAGAAGATGGCCCAAATACTTGGACCCCTGCATCCATGGGGGAGACCTGGAAGAAGCTCCTGGTTCCTGGCTTCAGATGGGCCTAGCTCTGGCCATTGTGGCCATTTGGGGAGTAAACCAGTGGATAGAAGATCTCTCTATCTCTCTTTCTCTAATTTCGCCTTTCAAATAAATAAATAAATAAATCTCATTTTAAAAAGCAGCAAATTAATTATAAACTTAGTTGAAGTTTAACAGCAAAATCTTGGTTACTTTAATATAGTAAGGGTATAAATTAATTTATAATAAATGATTTATTCAGAGTTCTGCAAAACTCCAGGTAGTAACTACAGTATACAGTAACCACATCTCATTTTCAACCAGTGAATTAGCACCAAGGGTGACTCCATAAAACCAGGAAATGGGAGTTTACCATTATTTTAAAAGTTGTCTTCAACAATGAGGGCGGATTAAAAAGATACTTGACACAGAACCACAGAAAATTAAAGAGCTAGAAGGGACTGAAAAAATCCCAACTCCTACAATTAGAAATCAACTACTCCTAATTCACGGATGGAAAATGCATGCCAGAAAGTTTACCCACGCATCCAAGGGCATCCAGCTATCAGGAGAGTATGCAGCATGGAACCCCCTTCTCCCAAGTCCTGGTCTAGAGCACTTTCACTAAATTGTAACTCTTTACTGCTAAAAAAGGAAAAGGATTCTTGCTTAATTTTTAAACTATTTTCTAACATGCAGGTAAAGCTTCTATAATCTAAAAAGGTCATGTTTATTTAGTAAGGCACAAAACAATCATAGCTTAATATACTGAAAACAGAAAGATTAGGTTTATGAACCATATGTGTACATATATACATATATGTACATATGTACACATTAGGCTTATGAACCATATATATATATATATATATATACATACACACACACACACACACACACACACACCTTGGGCAGGTGGCCTTATGCTTTTCAATCCCCACCCCCCAAGAAAAGAAAGAAAATTGTCTCGTAAATGAATTACTCTACCTGAAACAGTACCTGGTACACGAGAAGTCCTCAATAAATGGCAGTTCTTATTATAGTGAAATTAGTACATGATCACAAAGCTAGTAATACCCTGAGACATAAACAGGCTAAGCGCTGTATTTCAGTGTCCACAGATTCTAGCTCAGTGAGGCTCTGCGGGATTTTCCTGTGATGTGGACAAAACAATGGCGTTGTGGGAATCAGTGCAGGGTGTCTCCTGATAAAGAGACCTCAGAGAAATTCCTCAGCAACTGCAACAATTTAACGCTGAATTATTTCGCCGTACCTCTTCCTTCCAAGCTAAGCATTTTATATTGATGCAACTCATTTAGCTTCTCTGATCACTTTGATTTCAACAAAGTACCCTACCAATCAATATTTTTGAAAGGCAACAAATAATTCATTTTTAAAAGGTGTAGCAAAACTATTCCTCTCTCGGTGTGCGCCATGCTTAATGACCTGCTCCCAGAGTACAGAAGGAAAAATGGAAAAAGTAACTTTATGGTAGAGAAATCTGACAAACGACCGGGGATGGGACTGGGAAACAGACCTACCTGGGCGGCCGTGCACCGCAACGCGGAATGAAATACGGAAGATCAATCTGCTTTGGAAAGAGTTCCCAGATTCAGACTGCTGGCGGAAAATGCAGTATTTTCAGTCACTCACCCACCATTCATCAACGCTGGACAACCACCCGCTTTGAACCTCCCCACCAAGGGGAAGATGAGGGGAGGAAGGACAACCAGGTCCGACACTCAAACCTTCCGTCGCAGCGACAGCTGAACTGGGACACTTCAGTTCCGGCGCGGTTCCTGCCAAAGGCCCAAAGGAAAAGAGCGCAGGCGCATGGGTGTCACGTGACCACCCCGGAAGTGCAGTTGGGCTTTCCCCGAACTTCAGCCGGAGTTGAGCCCGGGAGCAGTGTTCGCGATTATGGCGAAGTCCGGGCTGGGACGCGAACCGGACAGCTCGGCTGCAGTTACTGTGCTAAGTCGGGCGGTGGAACTAGATTCGGAGTCCCGGTACCAGCCCGCTCTGGTGTGTTACCAAGAGGGGATTGACCTGCTCCTGCAGGTTCTGAGAGGTGAGCAGTGAGCGGCGGAGGGGAGGAGCCGGGTGTCGGGGATGCCACGCAAGAGTTAAACACCATTCTTCCACCCCGCCAGGAACCCGAAACAGAAAGTGGGATATTCTGCTGGACAGCTGGGCTGGTTTATTTCCTTTAGTAGTCTGTTGGTGAAATCCAAAGAGGGTGTAAAGATTTAAAAAGATGTAAGAGACCTAACGAACTTTAAAAAGACACTTTTGGATCAATTTGGGCAGTTGCAATATGAATTGGGTGACAAAATTAACCTTGCTATTGTGATGTTTTTCGAAAACTGCCCTTAATTTTTAGAGATGCAGGCGTGTTTGGGAAAGAAATGTCATGATGTCTGTAACTTTACATTAAAAAGTTGAAGCAGGCCAGCGCCGCGGCTCACTGGGCTAATCCTCTGCCTGCGGCGCCAGCACCCCGGGTTCTAGTCCCAGTCTGGGCGTTGGATTCTGTCCCGGTTGCCCCTCTTCCAGTCCAGCTCTCTGCTGTGGCCCGGGAGTGCAGTGGAGGATGGCCCAAGTGCTTGGGCCCTGTACCCACATGGGAGACCAGGAGAAGCACCTGGCTCCTGCCTTCGGATCAGCACGGTGCGCCGGCCGCAGCGGCCATTGGAGGGTGAACCGACGGAAAAGGAAGACCTTTCTCTCTGTCTCTCTCTCTCACTGTCCACTCTGCCTGTCAAAAAAAAAAAAAAAAATTGAAGCAACTATGGCAAAAATGCCAAGCATTTTAAAATCTGGATAATGGGTAATAAGGATGTTCATTACTTTGTCCTCTTCAATTGGAACATTTTCATTAAAAGTAACTAAAAATCATGGAGATAGAAAAGGTTGTTTTATTAAATGGATGTACTGAAATTCCTTGTGAGAAATCGGCAAGATTGCAGATGGGAGATACAGTTTTTTCATATTACCTAGTTATTCAATGCTGAGCAGTACCCAAGTATCACAACCCCTGGCTCATCGAAGACGCTTAGTAATTGTGTGTATAATTGATTATGACCGGGTCTGGCGCTGTGGCCTGATGGGTTAAGCTGGCATCCCATATAGAATCCCTGCGGCTTCACTTCTGATCCAGCTCCCTGCTGGTGTGCATGGGAGGGCAGCGGAAGATGGCCCAAGTGTTTGGGCCCCTGCACCCACGTGGGAGACCAGGAAGGGGCTCCTGGCTCCTGGCTTTGGCCTGGCACAGCCCTGTCTGCTGTGGCCATTAAGGGAGTGAACCAGCTGATGGAAGACCTCTCTGTCACTCTGCCTTTCAAATAAATAAATCTTAAAAATTGAAAAAATTATTAAAAAAAATTGATTCCTGCTCCCTTACCCCAACAAGGCCTAGATCTGGCTCTCTCTGTGCTTTCTAATTTGTTCTAGTTTAAGTGTTACAGAGATTTTGACACAGCAGAAGGCATCCTCCAAGGTTTGGTGCTTTTCTCAGAACCGTAAACTCCACCGTGGGCAGGGCCCTTTTGGTGATGATGAAGATGAAGAAGATGATGAGGAGGATGATGATGATAGTGATGATGACCAAATCAACAACAAATGTAGCTACGTCATCTGAGTGCTGAGGGTCTGGCACTGTGCAGCACACATTAAAAGCACCCTCTGGTTTCATCCTTACAATTGCCCTGTGACATAGAAGTGTTCTTAGGTCTGCAACTAGGTGATGATGACAGAGCCATGAGTGGAGTCCCAGGCCTCAATGACTGTTACACTGAATTCCAGAAAGAGACCGTGTACAGTGTTGTCAGGTGGAGCGCTGCTCTCAAATGTGAAGTAGGACAGTCACAGGAATTCTCCTCTGGTGTGCTTCAGTGATCACACGGGGGTTACAGAGACAGTGACGTGAGAGACACAGGTTAAGACCCAAAACGCGAGTGCTAATACTGGGAGTAAGTACCGGAAAGGGATGTGGACAAGTGCAGTGAGGATTTAACAGTCAGAGGTCATTTGGGGATGCAAAGGGAGAGGTGTGATTTGATAGCGGTTTTGGAGAAAAAGCTAGAATCTTAGAAGTCAGAAATTCAGCAAAGAATATTCAGATTCTGTCTGTGCTTTTTTTTTTTTTTTAAGATTTATTTATTTATTTGAAAATCAGTGTTACAAAGGCAGAGAGACAGAGAGAGAGAGAGGTCTTCCATCCACTGGTTCACTCCCTAAATGGCCACAGTGGCTGGAGCTGGGCCATTCTGAAGCCAGGAGCCAGGAGCCTGGAGCTTCTCCTAGATCCCCCACACGGGTGCAGGGGCCCTCGGACTCAGGCCATTTGCTGCTTTCCCAGGCCATAGCACAGAGCTGGACTGTTAGGGGAGCAGCCAGGTCTCAAACCAACGCCTAGATGGGATACTGGCAGTGCAGGTGGAGGCTCTACCCACTGCGCCACAGTGCTGGTCCCTGTCTGTGCTGTTGTACTAAATAAGAGGTTCAGTTTGTTCCAGCATATGTGTAAGGAAGAGTAACAAGTTTTATAGATTGGGACATGGATCACACTGTGGTTTGCCTTGGCTGCCAAAAAATTTTAACCCTTCCTCAGATAAAGACATACTACTTAAGGATCTTACAGAAAAGTGACATAGTTACAGGTGCACTTCAAGGTTTGCCTCTTAGGAGTATGCTCTCCTCTCCCTCCTTTTCTTTTTTCTTTTTTTATTTTATTATTATTATTTTTTTTTGACAGGCAGAGTGGACAGTGAGAGAGAGAGACAGAGAGAAAGGTCTTCCTTTGCCGTTGGTTCACCCTCCAATGGCTGCCGCGGCCGGCGCACTGCGCTGATCCGCAGGCAGGAGCCAGGTGCCAGGTGCTTTTTCCTGGTCTCCTATGGGGTGCAGGGCCCAAGCACTTGGGCCATCCTCCACTGCACTCCTGGGCCACTGCAGAGGGCTGGCCTGGAAGAGGGGCAACCGGGACAGAATCCGGCGCCCCGACCGGGACTAGAACCCGGTGTGCCGGCGCCGCAAGGCGGAGGATTAGCCTGTTGAGCCACGGCGCCGGCCCCTCCTTTTCTTTACACAAATACCACCCATGGGGAGCCTTCCCTGACCTCTAGTATAAAATTACAACCCTACCCGTAACACTCCCTCTTCTCTTTCCTTGCTTTATTGTCTTTTAATTGCACTCCACACAGTCACAGTACATGTGTTGTCAGCTTATTTTTATGGTGGGGGTGGGTCTACAGTGCCAACTATTGACCATGGGTGGTGACTTAGAAAGGACTACTCTGGGACCAGCACTGTGGCACAGTGTGTTAACGCCCTGGCCTGGAGCACCGGCATCCCATATGGGCGCCAGTTTGAGACCTGGCTGCTCTACTTCTGATCCAGCTCTCTGCTATGGCCTGGGAAAGCAGTGGAAGATGGCCCAAGTCTTTGGGCTCCTGCACCCATGTGGGAGACCCAGAAGAAGCTCCTGGCTCCTGGCTTCGGATTGGTGCAGCTCCGTCTGTTGCGGCCAGCTGGGGAATGAACCATTAGATGGAAAACCTCTCTCTCAGCCTCTCCTCTCTCTGTATAACTCTGACTTTCAAATAAATAAATAAATCTTTAAAAGAAAAAAGAAAGGACTACACCATCTGTAGAGCAGAGGTCATTGATGACCTCAGCTTTTAGAAGCATTTATTTGAAAGGCAGTTACAGAGAGAGAAAAGGGGAGACAGAGAGAGGTCTTCCATCCACTGGTTCACTTCCTAAATGGGAACGGCCCCTGCACCTACGTAGGAGACCCAGAAGAAGCTCCTGACTCCTGGCTTCAGATCAGCCCAGCTCCAGCTGTTGGGGCCATTTGGGGAGTGAACCAGCAGATGGAAGACTTTTCTCTCTCTCTCTCTCTGCCTCTACCCCTGTAACTCTGCCTTTCAAATAAATAACTAAATCTTTTTTTAAAAAGAGCAAATAGAAAATTTGCATTTTGCAAACATTACAGTCATAGTTGATGCAGGGAAAGACCATCAATGTGTGTTATAATCATTGGGAGAAAGAATGATGAGAAACAGGATGTCTTCCCATAAGATTTGTACTAATTACCAAGGTGAAAATAATGATTAACTGTGAAGAAATCTGTGAGCAACACTTCAGCCAGGGAATCAAAGCTAATATCAGTAATGAGACACAAACATCAAGTACCCAGTGGGAATGGCATATCACTTCTGTGATTTTAATAGAAATGGATAAACTCATGTGTAGTCATGAGAAAACATCAGACAGCCCACGACAAGAGATACTCTACAAGATGACCAGTACTCTCCTCAACATCAAGGGCATAAAAGGTGAAAAAAGAACTGGCTCTGGTTATTGTGCTTTTTTTTTTTTTTTTTTTTGACAGGCAGAGTTAGACAGTGAGAGAGAGACAGAGAAAGGTCTTCCTTTTCCGTTGGTTCACCCCCTAAATGGCCACTACAGCTGGCATGCTGTGCCAATCCGAAGCTAGGAGCCAGGTGCTTATCCTGGTCTTCCATGCGGGTGCAGGGCCCAAGCACTTGGGCCATCCTCCACTGTACTCCCTGGCCACAGCAGAGAGCTGGCCTGGAAGAGGAGCATCCAGGACAGAACTGGCACCCCAACCAGGACTAGAACCCAGAGTACTGGCACTGCAGGCAGAGGATTAGCCTAGTGAGCCATGGTGCTGGCCTGTGCTTTGGTTTTGTAATATGTTAATACCAGAGCAGTCTGGGTGAAAAGAACTCTACCATTTTTGCAACTCTTCTATAAATATAACATTAACTCAAAATAAAATATAAGAAATAGGAGATTAAAAATGAAATTATGGAAAATAAAAGTAGTAGTGGAAGGAAGGAGAGAGGGAAGAGAGGGAGGGGCACTGATTTGGTAACTGATTTGCAGGGGAAGGGAGATTGGGATAAGATGCTATTGATAATACACATTCAAAAATAACTGTTTCCTTTGGCTGGTTGGGAAAATGAGCATTAACCATAATGGAGAAGTCTTGAGAAGTATTTTTGTGGAGAACAAGTATTCTTTGCTGTCTTTTGGTTACGGTAAAATTTCAGACTTGTGGATAATTAGGATGAGTGAGTGCTCAGATTTAACATGAAATAAGCCACCCTTCTCCTTCGCAGTCTCTGAGTCCTCAGCCCTGCACAAAGCTGCTTCAGATGCTCAAGGTTAACATGAGGGTCCTGGGTAATTGAGCCCAAGCCCATCATCTTGAGAATTTTGGGATGGAGGGAGACTGTGTTAGAAGATAGGTAATCCGTGGAAAACCTTAGACACTGGAAGTAATACCTGAACTAAATAGAAAAAACTGTTTTGAAACTTGAGAACTTATTTCTTTTAAATTTGTAGGCACCAAAGATCCTGCTAAGAGATGTACTCTCAGAGAAAAAATTTCTGGCTATATGGACAGAGCAGAAAACATCAAGAAATACTTGGATCAAGTAAAAGAAGGTAAAGAGGCTGTCTTTGAAAGCTGCCCATAGCCCCTGTGGTCCAGCCCATTCACCAGGGGTTTCTGGCTCTGCCCTTTGAAGCTGTATATGGCCTTGACTTCTTGTCCGTGAAGCTGACAGATTTATACAAGAATTATTCTTAACTTTTTTTTTTTTTTAAGTAAGCTGGGTTGGACTGGGTTCAGACTCTTCTTTGAACATCTGATGGGAGCTACGTACACTGCAGAACTTTGCGTGCTGTTTTTAAGGAATTCACAGATCCCTATAAAGCTTATGTGTACACTGCATTATAAGAACTGTAGAGAAATACTGACTGCAAATCTTGCATTCTGTTTCTATTTCCCTTTATGAAATGACCAAAATCATTAAAGTAGCTAAAGAAACTCCTATGACTCCTCAGATTTTCTTGTGAATCAAACACTTCAGAGTTAAGCATTGCTAATGATTAGGGATGAGGCAGGTATTGTTCCCTATCTGTTATTAGTTCACAGTGCCTAAGAATCTGGATGACAATAAAAAAATTAAAAAAAGAATCTGGTTGATAAAGATCAGTGTAATAGGCCCTTGCCACCCTTACATGAAGTGCACAGTACTGCTGCTTTCTATGGTCAAAGATACTACACCTGAGAAGCCAGGGCACTCGGGCCTCCACTGCCCTTCCTTTCTCTGTTAGTACAACCCTCTTCCCACCTCTTCCTACAATTCTGTTATCAGCCCATACCCTGAGGATCCCCCTCCCCCACTGAGCTCTGTGGATTAGTAATAAAATCGTGTCTCCTCCCCACGTTGAAATCTATCCTGTGGATACTGTAACATCCCAGTCTTTAGCTTGTTATTAAGAAGTGCTATAAAATTTCTGCTTAAAATACTCAGCTGTGAACAATGTCTGAACTTCACATGGCATTACAGTTATGTTTAAAATCACTTTAGCTGTTGACTTTCAAGACATAGAAGGTCAAGTCTGAAGAGGAGGACCAGATAGCCACTGAGTTATAACTTGTGGTTCTACTCATGGGGACAGGAAGTTGTCAAATCCACGTAGCCCCTCCCCCGCCTTGAATAAACTGCCCGTCTAGAGGATCCAGCTCAGGAACCTCACAAGAAACCTCGGAAGTTTTCCCCTTGCCTAGCCGCTGGGAAGGCAGAAATCATTTATGGAGCAAGTGGCCTTATTTACCTCTGTATATGGAGTTTCCTGCAAAGTGCATGGTATATGGTAGGCATTTGATAAATATTTGCTAAGTGAGTAAGTTCAAAAATGTATAACTGTTTCTGATTAATCAGCCTACTTAAAATATAAAATGTATTTTAGAAATGGTCACTGGCTATATAATATAATCTTGTGTCTTGTAGATGGAAAATATCACAAGCAAATTAAAATAGAAGAGAATGCAACAGGTTTCAGTTATGAGTCACTTTTTCAAGAATACCTTAATGAGACAGTTACAGAAGTTTGGATAGAAGATCCTTATATTAGACAGACACATCAGGTAAGTGAAATGTTCTGAAATATTATTTTTTAAATATGTATTTATTTATTTGAAAGGCAGAATTACACAGACAGAGGGAGATCTTCTAGGCCAAGCCAAAATCTAGGAGCCTGGAACTTCATCCAGGTCTCCTATGTAGATGACAGGGGCCCAAGTATTTGGGTCATCCTTGCTACTTTTCCCAGGTCAGTAGCAGAGAACTGGACTGGAAGTAGAGCAGCTAGGACATGAACAATTGCCCACGTGGGATGCCCACGTTTCAGAGGGCCTCAGAAGTCACTGTGCCACAACACTGGCCCCTGAAATATTTTAAATATACGAGTTATTGATAATCCATCTTAATATTTTTCAGCTATATAACTTCCTTCGATTTTGTGAGATGCTTATTAAAAGACCATGTAAAGTAAAAACTATTCATCTTCTCACCTCTCTGGATGAGGTAAGCATCTAAAAACACTTACTCTGTCTTAACTTATTACCTTTGTTCAGTTATGAGATGTAGTCTGGTCTAGGAAAACCTGGGGACAGTGTTCTAGCTTGACCTCATCTATTTCTTGGGACTTTATTTTGGGACTTAATTTATTATTTTTTTTAAGATTGATTGAAAGGCAGAGTTACAGGGAGGCAGAGGCAGAGAGAAAGGTCTTCCATCTGCTAGTTCAATCCCAAATTGGCCACAAGGGCCAGAGCTGGGCTGATCTGAAGCTGGGAGCCAGGAGCTTCTTCCGTGTCTCCCATGTGGGTACAGGGGCCCTAGGACTTGGGCCATCTTCTACTGCTTTCCCAGGCCACAGCAGAGAGCTGGATTGGAAGTAGAGCAGCTGGGACTCGCAGTGGCACCCATATGGGATGCCGGCACTGCAGGCGGTGGCTTTACCTGCTGCACCACAGCACTGGCCCCTTATTTTATTATCTAATGATAGGCATAACACGTTTTGGAAAAAAAAAAAAAGTACTGAATTTTAAGATGTTTATCTTATCTCTGGTCACTTTGCTAAACTCTCTTATTAGTTCAAATAGTTTACCAATTTACTCTGTTGGATTTTCCAGGAGGTGATCACTCTGCACTACTGACAATTTTGTCTCTTTTTTTTAAAAGATTTATTTGAAAGGCAGACTGACAGAGAGGGAGACAGAGAGAGATCTTCTTTCTACTGGTTCACTCTCCAAATAGCCACAGCAACCAGGTCTGGGCTAGGCTGAAGCCAAGAGCCAAGAACATCCCCGTCTTCCACGTGGGCGGCAGGGACCCATGTCCTTGGGCCGTCTTCTGTCGCCTTCCCTGGAGCATTAGCAGGGAGCTGAACTGGAAGTGGAGTAACAAGGACTCAAGCTGGTGCTCAGCTAGGGGATGCCGGCATCACAAGTGGGTTAACACGCTGCGCCACAATACTGGCCCAACAACTTTGTCTCTTTTCCAATTTTATATATGGGTGATAGCAGCATAGCAGGCATCTCGATTTTAACTTAAATAGGAATGAATAAGTAATTATGGTTTCTAGGATTAATTCAAGACATAGGCAGCCCCACGTGGATGACTAGACATCAGCACTAAAATACATGTCAAGAGACAGGAGAGTTATGTTTACATTAGAAGGGAGCAATTATTTTCATTAAAATAGTTGTTCGTTAAGCTGTTTCACTTTCCTTCATTGCTTCTTTGAGTTAACAGACACTAAAACTAGTATAGAAACTTTCCATTGTAATCTGCATATGATATACACAGGATAGCTTTAGAAATACAGTAATAATACAGGCAAAAAATTTAACTCTCGCTGTTAACAGGGCATTGGGAACATGCAGCAAAGTAGTGGCCTAAAAGAAATAAAAGAGTCTCTCAGGAACCATGGAGTATTGTTGGAAGTAGAATATTCTTCTTCAATACATGACCGAGAAATTAGGTTGGTTTGCAATATTTTAATTTTTATTCAGTTGAAATATATTTTGTAAATTTCTGTTAATGTTTTATGATTGCACGTTACTATTTTTAAATATTGAAAATTTGAATAATGTAATTGGAGTAAGTTGTTGAGGAGAAAATACTTGAATAACTGTTCTTTGTGTGCATTTAATATTTCCTAATAGAATAAAATTTACATGTCCTGTGTCATGTGAGAAAGATGAGTAGTTTCTTGTCTATTCAACTATCTATGTAATGTTATGATGTTGGAATAATTCATTTCTTAGTGAAATTAATATTTACTCAATGTGGTTTTACCAGGATATTAAATATCCTGGTAGTTTGTGGGTCTGTAAGAAAATAGCATATGCAGTTATTTTAGCAGGGTTTTCATATGTTTATGGCAATATCATCCTTGGTTTTAATGAAAACTTGTTTAAAAATTATTTATTTTAGAGGCAGAGGGAGACAGAGTAACTCATCCTGTGGTTCACTCCCCAGTGCCTGAAACAGACAGGGGAGTTACTGAAGCAAGCAGCCAGGAAATCAAAGCAGGTCTCCCATGTGGGTGGCAGGGCCCAACGACTTGATCCTTTACTGCCTTCTCCCAGGTTCACATTAGCAGGAAGCTGGACTCAGGAGCTAAAGGCTTGCATTAAACATAGGTACTCTAATGAGGGATGCTGGCATCCTAACCTGCATCTTAACCACTAGGCCAAATGCCCCGCTGTGAAAACTTAGGCAGAAACTAAATAAATGAAGCGGATGCAAGTGCAGCTGCTTGCTTCAGTAGAGGTCAAGGTCCAGGGCTCTTCCTCACCTCTCCCAGATCCAAGTAGGAGAGCCTCTGAAGCACCACCAAGTGCCCTTAAACACACTTTGCACTTGTCAGCAGGACAGGGAAACTTACCAACAAGCTAAATTCAAGAGTCAGTTTTGATTTAATTGTTAAATTTTTTTTACCAGTTAATCAGACCAAGCGATTGTTTCTACAGGATGGCCGTTTTGTTTCATTCTATGCAGAGGCCCTGATTAACTCCAGATTTGATGCAATTCCTGCCACTGGAGGAAACAGTGGGAAATTCTGCTGAGAGTTGATACACTATAGCTTGAATAATTGTCTGATTTAAATGTCTTCAGTGTAATGCTATATACTAATTTCCATAGGTTCAACAATGGATGGATGATTAAGATTGGAAGGGGACTTGATTATTTTAAGAAACCACAGGTATGATATAATCTTATGAGTATGTATATATAGTGTTGTTTTCATATAATTTTTAACAGTATCTTTTTTTTCCTCTTCTTAGGGTCGTTTTTCCCTTGGATATTGTGATTTTGATTTAAGACAATGTCATGAAACAACAGTGGATATTTTTCATACCAAGCACACAAAAAAAATATGATGGGTAGCAGCCTTATATGTTTCTACTCTAAGTGATGTCTTAGTCTGTTTTCTGTTGCTACAACTGAATACCACAGACTGGGTAATTTATAAAGAATCGAGATTTACTTAGCTCATGATTCTGGAGACTGCAAAGTCCAAGAGCATGGTGCCGGCATTTGATGGAGGCCGCCTTCCTGCATATTAACATGGCCGTGGCATCTCTAGCCAGAGAGAGCTTGCTACTACAACACACCACACCAGCAACAGCCCATTAACCCATTATCATAAAGGAGCCTCTGCAACCCAATCATCTCCCAGCACTGCTGCAGTGGGGACCAGATTTCCAGTACCTGAACTTCTGGGTGGAACCTTAGCCAGTGATTATTGGATTTTATTTTTTTATTTGAACAGATGACTTTTATAATGTATGAGTGTAACAATAAACTCTGTCTAGTAATTTATGGATCCATTGTTCAGTTGAAGGAACTGAGTACTTCTATGAACATATTATTCTCAGTAGATTCATAGTGCAGTGTTTCTTTTCAGGTCACACAGCCAATTTAAACATTTCACCAGTTTTTCTCTTACTTGTTAGCAAATAATTCCACAAACAGTAAGTGGGTATCACGAAGATATTAATCTTGACCCTGAAAAGGGAAAATTATCCTGGATTAGAATGCTCTTAAGAGACAGATCAGAGGCAGATGTTGTGGCTTAGTGGGTTAAACCACTGCTTGGATGTCCATATGCCACACCAGAGTGGCAGCCCGAGTCCTAGCTGCTCTGCTTCCCATCCATCCTGCTAATCATCCTGGGAGGTGGCAGGTGATAGCCCAGGTACTTAGGTTCCTGCCACCCATGTAGGATACCCCTGTGGAGTTACAGGCTCCTGGCTTTGGCTTCGCCCAGCCATGGCTGTTGAAAGCATTCGGAGAGTTAAACGAGTAGGTGGAAGATCCCTCTCTATTTTTTCTCTCTCTCATGCCTGTTCAAATAGATAAAAAAAATAAACATTTTTAAAAGATGGACATTGGGAGCCCAATAACCAGATCAAAACACCACAACGTTAATTTTATGATTAAAATAACTGTCATTGGCAGAATCACCAGCATTCAGTTGTCCGATATGGACGACTGCATTCAATTTGAACCTGACTCTAGACAGGCACATTGACTCAGTTATGCAGATGCATTTTGCATCTCATTCCCTTTGGCAAACCCTTGAAGCTCAGAATCCACTGGATTAATCCATCCAGATGCTGGTAGAGCCATTGGGGACAAATGTTAGGATTCATGGAGATGGTCGGGAAGAGGGAAAGCATCCTGGGGGCAGTGGGCAGCCCATAAGCTTAAAGAACAAATCCAAAGTCCCTAAGGGAAAGCTGAAGTACCAGTTTTACAGAGAGTATTCAACAGTGTGATGGACCAAAGCCAGGTAAAGGCCACTGGAACAAGGTTAGACAGAGGTCCTGGGCAGCCTGGGACACTGGGTTTATGTTTAGCCTTTGTGTCCTACAGGTATTTGGGCATTCAAAGACAGGAAGGGCTTCCAGGAAATTTCCTGATGTTCTTCTCTGATATTTTCAAGTTCAGTTGCTGATAAGGCTGAACCTGAAAAACAGACCCAACTAGCTTTGCTAAGATTATCTGGAAATTAAGGGTGTCTGGAGAACTCTTGGACAAGTTTTTTGTTTTGTTTTGTTTTGTTTTTGGTTGCTTTAAAATTTATTTTATTTGAAAGAGTTAAAGTGAGAGAAGGGAAGACTGAGAGAGGAGAGAGATCTTCCATCTGCTGGTTCACTCCCCAGATGGCCGT
Organism: Sylvilagus floridanus; assembly: GCA_949820135.1. NCBI lineage: Eukaryota > Metazoa > Chordata > Mammalia > Lagomorpha > Leporidae > Sylvilagus > Sylvilagus floridanus. The sequence goes on along the minus strand of OX463245.1, from coordinate 74,690,708 downwards.
TAACAACCAGGGCTGGACCAGGCTGAAGCCAGGAGACCCACTGGGTCTCCCACGTAGGTGCAGGGGTCCAAGCACTTGCGCCATCCTCTACTGCTTTCCCAGGTACATTAGCAGGGAGCTGTATCGCAGTGGAGCAGCTGGGACTCAGACTGATGCCCATATGGGATGCTGGCTCTGCAGATGGTGGTTTAACCTGCTGCCCTATGGCTCCAGCCCCAGATGGACAAGTGTTTAACTCCATCAAAAGTTCCCTTCTGCACAGTACCCCAGCCTATCTTGCCAGTACCCATTGCCAGGTGGAGTGCCTTTTCATTCAGGGGACAACATGTGGTAGACCTCTTTATCTTTTTCCTGTTAAAAATAACAATTCTGATTTTATAAGCCATTTGAATCTCTCACTATAGAGAGTAATTCACAGCCCTGTGAAATTAACTTTTATCCAACTTCTTTAAAAATCCTAGCTAAGAGATAGTGGCATTTAAGAAAGTGAGTCTGTGTACTATTAATTATTTTAGATATTTGGAATTCTATCTCCAGGTCAAATTAAAATGCCAGAAGGCTACCAGGTACAAGTTTAAATATATCAAGAGATGTGCAAGAATTATGTGGATATTTAAAAGCTTTATGAAAAGATGTAAAGGCAAACCAGAGCAACTGGAAAGACAAATTATATCCTGGAAAGGGAAAAGTTAGTTTCAGTTCTCCCTAAATTAATTTACAAATCAGATGACAAAGGAGACCTAACATTAGACTTACCTGACCCACTATAAAGAAAAAGCTACGATACACACACACACACACACACACACTCCTGAACATCCAGTGACTAGTGTAATATCTGGCAGATAGGAGCCACTCTGAAATAAACATAGTGAACGAATGAACTGTAGGAACAGGAAATGTTTAAGAGTGATATTATTTTTTGTTTTTACTTATTTGCGAGACAGAGCTGCTGCCTACTGGTTCAATACTCAAATGCCCGCAGCAGCTCTCCACTGGGGCCAAAGCCAAATTGAGAATTCAATCCAGGTCTACAAGGTGGCAGGGATCCAACCACCTGAGCCATCCCAGGATGCGCATAGCAGGAAGGTGAAATTGGGAGCAGAGCTGGGACTTGAACCGGATACTCTAATAAAGGATGCAGACGTCTTCATCTCTAAGCCAAACACCTGTTCCTCTTTCAAGTTTTTGCAATGAAGAGATGGAGAAAGGGTCTTAAGCAGGAGAGTTCTGAGACCAAGATGTATGTCACTAACTGTGGTTAATGATGCAGTAAAAAGGAACAGAGGGGAAAATGTGATACACAAAATACAAATTGAGAGTGCAAGTCCAAACACAAGCAGGAGAGAACAGAATCTAGTGTACAATTAGGACAGCATTAAGGAAAGAAGGTACTTCCTTCTCTGAGACTGCATGAGAAATGTTGAAGGAGAAAGCATGGAGGCCACAGGGATCTTACTGCGTGCAACTCTCAAATTAGGAATGAAAGTTTAGGAAAAGGTGAGATTCGTAGAATTCTGAGTGGGAGAACGGTGGAAACAATAATCCCTCTTAAGAAAGAGGGAGTGAACCAGAGACAAACCGAATGACACTAACAGCAAGAAGATATGAAATTGGACTAACATATGTGATTACATAATCCCCATGCCCCCCAGCATTGCCTGACATTTAGGTACAGGGGTTTGGATTCAGCAAATGTGGCTGTGAGTAGTAGGTGAAGGGAGAGAAGTAAAAGAATACAGGTAAGAAAGTACAGTATTCTTGCAGTAATTCTGATTAGAATATGAAGGGAAGTGAAGCCAGAGTTAGGGCTCTTTAATCTTACAGAGCAGTAGGTTTCGTTTAGTGGGAGAACGAAGACAAGGAAACTTACTTAGTCCCCAATATTTGCAGATTCAGTCAACCAGGGATCAAAAATATTGGGGGGAGGGAATGCATCCCTACTGAACTTGTCTAGGCATTTGTCTTTGTCATTATGCTCTAAACAATGCAGTATAACAGCTATCTACATAGCTTTTACATTGCATCAGGTATAAGAGTTCTAGAGATGATTTACAATATATGGGAAGATACGCATAAAGGATATGTGCCATCACCATGCCATTTTTTGAGAGAGACAGAGAGAAAGGTCTTCCATCCTCTGATTCGCTCCCCAGATAACCGCTGCTGCCGGCTCTGCGCCAGTCCAAAGCCAGAAGCCAGGTGCTTCTTCCTGGTCCCACTGCACTCCCGGGCCACAGCAAAGAGCTGGACTGAAAGAGGAGCAACCAAGACTAGAATCTGGTGCCCATATGAGATAACAGCGCTGCAGGCGAAGGATTAACCAAGTGAGCCACGGCACCAGCCCCACCATGCCATTTCTTTAAGGAACTCAGTCATCCACAAATTTTGGTATCCTTCAGGTGTGCTGGAACCAATCCTTCATGGATACTGAGGGTCAACTGTGTAACTAAAAGGGAGAATTTTAGAGTTTAAGAAAAATAGAAGCCTGGGTTATAATCCTTAGAAGTAAAAAAGCAAAAAACAAATTCAGAGTTCAGAGTGTCTACCATGGTTCCCATCTAGAGGTCAATAAATGAGGAAGAAGCTGGAATATAAATATGTGCCAGGTATTAAATCAGTGAAGAAAGAAGGAATATTCTAGAATACGGTAGGAAACAGACAGGGATTGGTGATCATTTCAAATGGGAGTTACTGGGAAAGTAAGCCCTCTCCCATTTTTCAAAGCAGACACAAAACACACATTGGGAATTTTTATTTTATCATTGAAATGGTATTAAGAAATGTAGGAATCACATTATTCCTTTAATTTTTTCACAGAGCATATTCCATTTACTGTGCAGTTCATGGTCTTCTGGACATGTTCTAAGTAATATATTTGTTAGCATGGTAGTTTCAATTGGGCAAAACTTGCTGCCAATAAAACTTGAATTTAATTTGTCACATATTTCCAGGGGCAACCAATGATCAGGTGCTTCAATACTGCAGATTTCAATTCTGCCATTCCTTATGTCTATGAATACTTTAATTTCTAGGTGTGAGTGTTTATACAACACATTAAAGGAAGTGTTTATACTAAACTTTGGAGTTTTGCCATATATCCAATCCCAAGTTTGTAGCTCTTCAGCTTTGCCATTTATTCCAGGAAACAGTGTCTCATCTGCTGGGTTTATTAGGGTAATGTGATTATCAAGTTGATGGTAAGCAGCATACTCTGCAGCAATGGCATTCATCACCACTTCACAAGTCAGAGTTGGATCTTTTTCAGAAAGATTCTTTACCACGGAAGGTATGCTAGTGGTGGCATTGGTCTTGATCCCCTGGTAAGGGCTCTTCAGCAAAGAAGATAAGGTGGTCCTATCAGTACAACATAATAAAGTGCAATGGTGATAGGCAGTCGTCCGGCCGATCTTCGAGGCTGTTCCTGAGATTTTAAACTGTCCATCGAGTAAAAGGTCAAACCTTTTGGTAGCCTGCACATCCAGCTGGGGTTGAACGGCATTCAGAGCTCTCACAACCAATTTGAGATTTTTCATTCTATCATATCTGTTTTTGGTTGTAAAGAAAGTCAAATTGATATTACCCATATCATGGTAGACTGCTCCTCCTCCACTTCTTCTCCGAGCCAGTTTTATACCTCCTTCTCTCATCAGATTCAGATTACATTCCTGCCAAGGATTCTGATGCCTGCCAATTACAACAGAGGGAGAATTTCTCCAAAAGAAAAGAATCGGCTTGCCTTCGAGATTCACATGGTCATGGATCCAGTCTTCCACTGCCAGATTTTGATAAACGTCATTGGAAACTGACTGTAAAATGAGTCCACTTTTCACTGTGGTTTTAAAGCCAGCTACTGGGACCTTGTGGTTACAAAGTAACTGGAGGCAATTCTTCATTGAAAATGGAGTCCGCATGCTCTGGAAAATAGAATACAGACCAGTTAATTCAAGGAAAATTAAATTCTCTTTTCTCACTATGAATTATTGGTTATTTACTCCAAACATACCTAATTCTCTGAAGTATCCAGTTCAGTTTCTTCTCATGCCTTTCAGCTTTATTCCTAGTCCTCTGCAACTCTATAACACAGTCCTCAGAGTAAATAGAGACGAACTCCAAATCATTTCAGTTGACGTAGTTTCCAATCAATAAGTCTACAGCATATACATTATGCACTAAATCTCAGAGCTGAGAAAATTTATTATTATTACTTTTGAGAGGCACAGAGAGCGAGAGAGCGAGCTTCCATTCACTAGTTCATTTTCCAAATGCTTGCGATGGCTGAAGCCAGAGCTGGGTACCAGAAACTCAATTCTTGAGCCAACATTGCTGCCTCTCAGGGTGCACATTAGCAGGAAGCTGGAGTCAGGAGTGGGAGCCAGGTGTCGAACCCAGATAGTCTGATGTGAGCTGTAGCATCTCGGCTGGCATCTTAACTACTAGGCCAAATGCCTGCTCCAAATCATTTTAAAGTATTTCTTTATTCGAGAGGTAGAAGCAGGGGTTGGGGGACGGCTAGCTCCCATTTGCTGGTTCACTTTCCAAGTGCCTGCATACGCTGAGGCTGGGCTAGGGCCAAAACTGAATGCAACCCAGGTCTCCTATGGGGGTGACAGCAACCTCATTACTTGAGGCATCACCACTGCCTCCCAGGAGGCAGGACTGCACTGGCAGGAAGCTGGAGCCAGGAGTCAAACCCAGATACTCTGATGTGGGATGCAAGCATCGTGACTAAATGCCCACTCCATCAAACCTAAGCAAATTATTTTGAATTTACAAGTAATACAAGTTCATTGAGAAAAATGAGAAGATACTATAAGTAAAATACAGAAAATAAAAGAATCCATAATCCCACCACCTGGAGAGGATCAAAATTTAACATTTTAGTATATACCCACTTTATTTCAGGCCTTATTGTGTATATATATGCATGCACGCACACACATACACACAGAGGTTATTCCAGGCAAAGGCAAGAGTCATCCAATAATAAGGCATCTTCTAGGGGCTTCTTCCTAAGGGACAGAGTTATATTATCAGTCTTCTAACTCCACTGAAGCCTCTGGCTACACCATCCCAGGAAGTCCCTGCATCCAGATTGCATTTCTTTGGTAAGTCTCATCATTCTTGGTTCTATTTGAATTCCTCCAACAAATATTTATGGAATGCCTACTAGGCACAAAGCAGGAAGGGGACAGAGGAGAGGACAAGAAAATTTCTTCTAATCTGTAACATTTGGACTGAACAGTAGCTATGACCTTCACAAGTGTTTTAAGCAGGAAAGTGTTAAGTTGGCCATTAAATAAGCCTGCTGCTGCAGGTTGACAACATGTTAGAGAAAGGATAGACTAGAAGTAGGGAGAGCAGCTAGTAGACTAATGCAGTTGTCAAGGCTGAAGATAACAAGGATCTGAACCAGGGTGAGGGGGGAGAGAGGGAGGGAGGGAGAGAAGGGAATGGTGTTTGGCACAATAGAGAAGTCCCCACTTGGGATGGCCATATCTCATATTGGAGTGTCTAGTTGGAGTCCTGGCTACTCCACTTCTGATCCAGCATCTGCTGAAATCCACCCTGGGAGGCAGCAGGTGATGGTTCAAGACTTGGGTTTCTGCTACCCACAGGGGTGATCCAGACAGAGTTCTGGGCTCTGATCTTCAGCTTGGCCCACCCTGGCTGTCACTGGCATTTGGGAGTGGACCAGAAAATAGAAGAGTTCTATCTCTGTCTCTGTCTTTTAAATAAAATGAAAATAAATAAAAATTAAATATTACAAGAAAGAGAGATCAAAGTGCCTTCAAAAACTTTTACTATCTTCACTATCTAGTAGGAGACACTAGAAAGCAAGTGAGGCGATGATAAACATACAGCGTCATAAGTGCTGTGATAGCTCTAAGTGTATTAGAGGACCATCTAACCCTCTAATCTGTTTAAGTGCCATTAAAAGTGCTCACTTCAGCAGCACATATACTAAAAATTGGGACATTACAGATGAAACGTAAAAGGGGTAAGGAAAAATATTTCAACCATGTACAGCAGCTTCATAGAAAAAGAGAATTCATGCAAAGAATTTGATTCCAGTCGCTCTAGTATATATGAGTGCAAGAATGGGGAGTTGCAAGGGAAAAAGAGATAGAAGAGATCAGATTAAGATAAGCCTTAAAATCCTTGCGGAAACAATAATCCTTGAGAAATAATTGAACTTCACCCTCAGAAGCATGAGGGAGGCATATGGTACTGTGGAAGCTTCAAGGAAACAAGAGGGGCAACAGAGCCAAATGCTGAAAACATACGATAAGGAGTGGAAAGATCTTTTAGCATGAACAGCATCAAGGTTATTCGTGATCTTGGCCAAAACCAGATGTGCTGTGGCAAATGGGAAGCCCACAGTGGAGAGCAAGTGTATCCTAGCTGTGAGGTGGGAAATCTAGGGCAGTAGTCAGCAGCGGTATGTGCAGTTAGGAGAGGACTTAAGACATAAGAGACCCGACTATGTTTAGATCCCTGTAGGAGAGACGGAAGATGAGAGGACAACCTTGGTGGAGGCAGGTCTCTGAAAAAGTGATGGTGTTGGAATCCAAAGTGCAGGTAGGGAGGCAGCCTCTGCCAGTACCAGGGATTCTTTGACGGATCCAAGGGAGCAATAGTAACAAAGAGGGGTGGTGGATGCTACTAAGCTGGATGGTGTTTGTAACAAAGACCCTCAAAGACCTTGTGTACATCCTTCCCTAAGGCTAAGGCTCTCACACTAGTCTGCGAATGCAGCCTGTAGCAGGATAGCAAATTACTGAAGAGCTTAAAATTTTAATCCTGGCTCTGCCACTTAGCACTAAATAACCTTAGGCAAGTGATTAACTTCTACTTGCTTTAAATGCCCCAGACTTCACAGAATGCTTGAGAGAATTAAATGTATTAAAATGTACAGAGTTGGCCTGTACTGTGGCACAGCGGGTTAACGCCCTGGCCTGAAGCGCCAGCATCCCATATGGGCACTGGTTCAAGTCCCAGCTGCTCCACTTCCCATCCAGCTCTTTGCTATGGTCTGGGAAAGCAGTAGAAGATGGCCCAAGTCCTTGGGCCCCTGTGCCGTGTGGGAGACCCGGAAGTGTCGGGAACCCTTGCCAGCAAGGGTCCAACCCACGGATTCACGTATGACACGACCGCTGTTGATCGGTTCTCAAGGAACTTTTATTTTTAGTGATAGAAGAAGGAAAGGAGGGAAAGAAAGAGAAGAAAGAGCAGAAGCAGCCGAGAGAAAGAAAGAGAGAAAGACTGAAGAGGCTGCTCCCTTTCCCACCCCTATCCTGGTCTTTTATCCATTCTCCGGTCCCCTAGGGCTAGGGCTAGCAGTCCATCAATCAGATCAAAAGGCACGCATATCCTCAGGTTGAAGGTGTATCTCTTGCATGTCTTGCAGTCAGTACTTCCTTGACTTTGTTATGCTCAGCAGGTTAAGGCAGATTGCAATGAGGAGGTACCCACAGGCAGCAGGCCTGGCCTGTGGTTCCCCACAGGGAAGAAGCTCCTAGCTCCTGGCTTTGGATCGGCGCAGCTCTGGCCATTACGGCCAATTGGGGAGCGAACCATTGGATAGAAGACTTCTCTCTCTCTCTCTGCCTCTCCTCTCTCTGTAACTCTTTCAAATAAATCTTTAAAAAATAAAAATAAAATGCACAAAGTATCCATGTCTGGCAAACATGAAATACACTATGTTAACTGTTGTTATATTATATTATACCCTTCCTACTTTTTCATCTTCATTCTGATCATACTGTTCTGCTGTATAACAAGCTTTCCTCAAGTACAAGAATTCCTAAGACACATCAAATTGACATCTGCCTTGACAAATTAACTGCAGTTCACAATATATTAGCCAAAAACATGATCTTGTTGGGGTTCCAGGATTAATTCAATTCATGCATTGTGGATCACATATTAATCTAATTCATGTCTTTTTTTTTTTTTTTTTTTTTTGGACAGGCAGAGTTAGACAGTGAGAGAGAGACAGAGAGAAAGGTCTTTCTTTTCTGTTGGTTCAGCCCCCCAAATGGCCACTACGGCTGGCGCTGCGCCAATCTGAAGCCGGGAGCCAGTTGTTTCTCCTGGTCTCCCATGCAGGTGCAGGGCCCAAGCACTTGGGCCATCCTCCACTGCCTTCCTGGGCCACAGCAGAGAGCTGGACTGGAAGAGGATCAACTGGGATAGAATCTGGGGCCCCAACCGGGACTAGAACCCAGGGTGCCGGTGCCACAGGCAGAGGATTAGCCTATTGAGCCACGGCACCGGCCGTAATTCATGTCTTTTAATAGTGCTCAAAATATCTCTATTCATTTAGGTATTATGTGTACAGTGTGAATGAGACAACAGAGGAATGAATTTAACAAACTGTGCATCTATTACCTGACAGGAATTGCTTTTGGCACTTGGTACTCATCCCTGGGCCAATAATTAAAAGTGAAAATAAAAAGCAGAGGAAGGAAAGGGCGAGGACTGGAAATGTGTACTCTGAAGGAATTGGGTTGGAGTTCTGAGTAGGGTTCTGAGTAGGGTTGTTATACGACAGCCCTCATTAAAAAGTTGACAGGGGAGCAACCATGGAGGAGTTAGAGGGAGTACCTATTATTGGCCCAGCAGCTTTCAAGGCAACTGAACATGTGAACCCATACATAGGCCTGGGGATGTAGCATTTTAACTGAGCAATGAAGAATTAGAAAGGTTCACACAAAAAAGTAAGAAAAAGTACAAAGGGGTTGCTCCACAAACTCTGAATGCAAGAGAACTATGGACTACCAGCCAGATACTCAGATCAGCCTGCCCAGCTACTGGCTGCGGGAATACTGATAAACCAATTTGTCCCAAATGTGCCTGGTGAACATACAATCAGAACAAAAGGGTTAAGTTCTACACTTCCAATGTCTGACTGGAGGGGGCCAGAAGAGATCGTGTCCACACCCAGGTCTGGAGAATTAAACCAAGGTATCTCCTGTTTTCTTAGATTCTTCTGGGATGAGTACACCTTTCCTTCTCTCCTTTCCTTATTTTTTTTTTTTTATTTTTTTTTTTTAGATTTATTTATTTGGAAGGCAGAGTTACAGAGAGCAGAGGAGACACAGAGAAAGAGGTCTTCCACCACTGGTTTAGTCCCCTGATAGCCACAATGGCCAGGGCTGGGCCAGGCTCAAGCCAGGGGCTTCACCCGGGGTTTTCCACATGGATGGCAGGGGCTTGGACACTCGGGCCATGTTCCACTTGTCCCAGGCCATCAGTAGGGCGCTGGATCAGAACCAGCGCCCACATGGGATGCCGGCATCGAAGGCAGCCGCTTTACTCCCTATGCCAAAACGCTGGCCCCATGCTGGCCTTTCTTTAGCTGTCGGGATCTAGTCAAGCCTTCGAATGCCTGGTAATAGTTTGAAGCCATTTTGCATATCTCTGCTTTCTCTACACTCTGTTTTGTTTTTACAGTTTTCTCTTTGAGGGGTTGATTTTATTTATTTGAGAGAGGGAGGGAGAACCAGCGAGAGCGCTCTCTTCCACTGGCTGGGTCACTCCCTAAAGTCTGGCAATGACCAGGCTGGGCAGTCAGGAATCCACCTGTTGACTCCCAAGGTGGGCGCTGGCAGGAAGCTGGAGTCAGGAGGGCGCCGAATGGGGGAATGGATCCCAGGTACCCCAATAACGGACGTGGGGGTCTCACCGGCCATGGCACCTTAATTGCTAGGCCAAACGCCAGACCCCCTAGGAAGGCATTCTTATTGCTGTGTTCTCTGGGACACTTCGCTACCGCTTCGCACTGGCAAACACGCTTCTATCTCATCAAACAGCAAAGCACAGTGCTATCTATGCTTCTAGGCAGGCCAAGCTGCTTCACAAAGACCCCATGATCTTGCTATTCTCTGAGAATACACTACCTATCCGGCATCTCATCCCGGGAGTGTGCCAGTTTTACTGCGCCTCTAGGCTCTCTGCGGGCGTGCACGCAGCTAGCAGCTAGCACGTTTTACGCTGTAGACCCTCCCTAACTGGATTTAGGATCAACCATACCTAACAGGGAAAATCAGGTCGTTCCAAGCGCGGAGGACAAACCGCAGACCCCTGAGCACAAGCTGCGGCGGGCCTCGGGCGGCCAGCACGCGGGACCCACCCTCAAGGTCTCCGGGTCCGTGCCTCCGGCGGGAGGAAGCCCGCGCACGCACGCACGCGGGGCCCTGGTCTCCCGCCAAAGCCCGCGGCGTGCCCGGGAGATCCGCTTCCGGTTTCACTCACCGGCTGCTTCCGGGCGCGTCGCGGGATTCGTGAGTGTTCTCACGGTTCGTGCGGGACGAGGACGCGTCTGACTGCGAGCTCCCGGCGTCCCGTTCGGGCCCGGCCTGGGTCTCCTATCGGCTCCGCCCAGGGGCGGAGTCGGGTCTGGGCCCGCCCCCGAGGGCCCGCCCCCCGCTCGCACGGCCCGACTGCCGGAAGTGCCGGCGGAAGCGGGGCTGTCCCGGGAGCGCGCCCGGACTCCCTCTGGCTTTCCCGGGTCGCGGGGCCCGGGGCTCTCGTAGGGCTTCCAAGGGCACTGTGGGAGGGCCAAGCCCACCAGGGACGCAGGACACGTGGGAATAAAATACAAAAGTCACAAATCCCCGGTTCAGATGAGAGTTCCAGGCGTGACCGCTCGGAGTTAACCGCCAGCCCGGGCGAAGGTGGGAGAAGCCGGTGTGGTGTGGTGGAGCGGGTTCACGGGGAGGCGCCGGGCAGGGGTCTGTCACCCCATCCCGAGCACGGACCCTGTAGGTATCGCCCTGGTCTTCGGCAGGTTAACTCCCCTTGACAGGTGAAGAAGCTCACTCCTACCGGCTGGGAAAGAAATTGCATTTGGAGGAATAAACGTAGGCATTCGCAGTATAGAGATGGCAGTAAGTAGGATGGAGTGGAGCAGAAAACGCACCCCGAGGCTGGTGATGTTTTGCTTAAGGTTTATTTTATTTATTTGACAGATGGAGTTAGAGGTAAACAGAATGAATCTTCCATCCGCTGGTTCGCTTCCCGAATGGCCACAACGGCCAGAGCTGAGCCATCCGAAGCCAGGAGCCAGGAGCTCAGGAGCTTCTGCCGGGTCTCCCACGTGGATGCAGGGGCCCAAGGACTTGAGCGCACTAGCAGGGATCAGAGCGGGATGGGAAGTGCAGCAGCCAGGACTCGAACCCACGCCCACATGGGGTGCGAGCGTTGCAGGCCAAGGGCTTTAACCCACTGCGCCACAGTGCCATCCCCTAGCGATCTTCGTTTAGGGTGTCCCTCGTAGCATTTGGCAGGAAATCCCCCCAGCTGCTAAGGTAGCATGGTCATAGTTTCAACTTACTATTGCACGCCTTAACAAATTGCCACCAACATCAGTGGCTTACAAGGAATTATGATCTCTAGCAATCATGTGGCAGGTTGGGTGATTCCTCTGCTGGTATCACCAGAGCTTCTCCCGTGGCTTCCCTCGGCCAGGGCTGGCTGCACTGGGCTGGTTGGGCAGAGCCTTAGCAGCAGCCCTTCAGCTGCATTGTTTGCCAAAGCCACAACAAAGCCAGCCCAGAGGTAAGGGGTGGGGTAATGGGCCCATAGAGTTTAGTAAAAATTCTTTTTCAGTGACAGTGAAAGACAAGACTTGCCTCTTGGAGTAAGAAGTGGTCAAGGTTCACCATTTGGTGGTGCCGATACTGCATCTGACCAGGGTGTCATATAGAGCTACTGTGAAGACCCAGTGACCCCTCATTTATCATTACACCTGTGAACAGTCACCCAGAGTCGGTCTTGTATTATGCACGTGGGATTAGTGTTCAGAATTTAATTCCCATAGGCATTTTCCTATTTGAAATAACCACGTAATATTGTTACTCTGCTTATACCCCTGCTAAATCCCATTTCTCTGGAAATTAAGATGGCTCTTCCCCCGCCCGGTACCCGGCCCCTATTGTCTTCTGAGGTGGTGTTAAGGGTCCCCTGCCTTTCTCCCTCCTCAAAGGCTTCTGTCCCTTGGTTATTCTTACTCCCTCTCCTACTTCTTCGCCTCTCTGTGACACTCAGACACGTGTATCCTGTCTCATCTCAAGTCCTCACTTCTTCCACCTTCATCCTTCCACTCCCTTCAAAGCAGAGCTGCTTCTACTTCCCCACTTCCAAATCTACTCTAAAGTGGCTTTTGCCTCACTGTCCCAGCGGAAGTGCTTCTGACCCAGGTCACTGGTGACATTCATGTCGGCAGATCCAACGGACTTTCACTGTTCTTCATCTAACCTCTCAGCTCACTGCCTCTACCTGGCAAGACTCCTGTGGATGACCTTGACGTTAACCTGCTCCGGTTTTTCTCCAGCCCCATTGCCAAATCCTCAGCGCCCAGCTGTTCCTGTTCTCATCAGCCGCTAACCGTTTTCGGTTTTTATCTCACACTGTATGTTCTTAAACAATCTCCCTTATTCCTATGGCTTTATAAATTCTACATCTGAATACAACTTCAAATTTTTTATTTGACAGGCAGAGTTAGACAGTGAGAGAGACAGAGAGAAAGGTCCTACTTCCGTTGGTTCACCCCCTAAATGGCCACCACGGCCGGCACTGCACTGATCCAAAGCCAGGAGCCAGGTTCTTCCTCCTAGTCTCTCATGCGGGTGCAGGGCCAAGCACTTGGGCCATCCTCCACTGCCTTCCTGGGCCATAGCAGAGAGCTGGACTGGAAGAGGAGCAGCCGGGACTAGAACCCGGCACCCAAATGGGATGCCGGTGCTGCAGGCGGAGGATTAACCGAGCCACCGTGCAGGCCCCCCAAAATTTTTGTTTTCAGTTCCATATACTTAACTACTTTAGAAACCTAGGATGTCCGAAATCCGTGCTCCTGAATTCTCTCTTCCCCTCAGGGGATTTTCATGTGTTGCCCTTTCTTGCTAGAAACCCTTTCTTCTTCCTCACTTTCCACTTCCCAACCATCACCACATCCGCCAAGCTTCTCCTGGACTCTTGTCATAACCTACGTGGACAAGCATGTCAATGCAAAAACTATAAATGTCATGTCCTCAGCGAGTTTATGTGTTGTGCCTATTATCTCTCTCTAAATGCTTCAGTTTTTCTCCCAGGCACGTCGGTTTTCATCTTCTACAGTTAGTGAATAATGTTTTTGTCTTCTCTGGTGGACAGTGCTGTGAAGGCCGTGGCTGCTCTACTCACTGCTGTATCTCCAGCACAAAGCACAGTGCCAGGGCAGATGCGCAAATGAAGACTTGTATGTGTTTTCTATTTTTCTCTTCTAAAAATTGATGTTCTGTAAACAACACAAAGCATTGTCTTATTGGCTTGTGTTCCATTCAACATTTTTTTCCTCCTCTAGGCCCAAAACTACCTACCTCTGTATTTTTCTGATTTATAAAATACTGATTCCCCCAAAAGAACATGTCTTTTCCTTTTCGTTTGTTATGACTATTAAGGAGGTTACACAGTTCAGCATCATTAAAGTATAGGAAGATGTTCAAAACATATATAATACAATTACAGGCCATAGTCAGTACAGTTAAAAAAATGGCTTTAATTTCATCTAACAATATTGCTGTTCCACACAAGACATTTTAATAACCAATATATTCAACAGGTTTTTTTTTTAAAACACTGTGTTTTTTAAATTATATATTGGTGGTATACAATAGTAACATCTTCAAGATAAACCATTAAAATTGGAAAGAGTATTTTCTAACTGAAATTATTTCAATGTGAGGAAAATAACAGCTTTAAAAGGAAAGTGTGAAATGTGATACGCTTCTTTCTGAAGATGCACAATTAGCCTGTCTTTTGCAGAGTTCGTCTGCAGTGATCTTATACAGAATAGAAATGGAAAGTGTAGGAAGGTAAAGTACCTCAAAGCAAAATCCCAAATTGGAAATGTCACATACAGAACTGGTCCACCAAACAGCATGTGAAATACTGAAGTCAAATTGCTTGCACATTTTAAAAAAATAACACTTGCTAAAGAAATACAGTGAATGTTGATGCCATTCAAATATTCTTACTGAAAAACTTTTTTTTTTTTTAATAAGGATAGAATATACTACCAGAGAAACCTGTTTTAAATTTTGGAAGGCTTTTTATCCTTAAAGCAACTGCTTTTTGAATACACATCATCAAAAAATGCAGTCTAAGATGGCTTATAAATAGTGAAAAATAGTCTTCCTTCATTTTGTCAACTTTCCTGAATAAAGTTCAGTTCTCATTCAACACCCCCTCTTTCAAAAGCAATTTTGGTTTCCGTGTTAGTATGTAGAAATTACTTCATTCCACATCTGTCATTTCTATTCCATCACTTTCTTTAACATATACCACTGAACCCAAGGCCTTCTCTGAAAGATATCCTGTGCCAGTCCCTTCATTCCTTGAAAAGTTGGCTTGGCTTGTGTCTTCAAACCTTATTTTCTTGGTGTTCTGAAATAACTGAGTTACAGGTTCCAACTTAGTTTTCTCAGTCCCCTGTATTAAGTGGTCATCCATTTTGGAATCAGTGTGCATAGCAGTCACCTGAGTGACAGATTTACTAAGTGAAAATCCCATTGGGACTGACTGCTGAACAGATATCACAGTGGTTCGCAGGTACCTTTTTAAGTTGTGGAAATGTTTCTTCAACTTTATTACTGAAAAAAAAAATACAGGAAACAAGTGAATACAATAGGAATTTCAATCAATTTTATGTTAATGTTTGGATAAAGTGAAATGGAAATAACAAAAATTCACAGAATAAAATTGCCTTCCACCCTTCAGCGTTTACATATTCTTTGGGGGAGCATTTGCGGATCCTATACATTCTCACTGAAATTCTTTTTAAAAGGAGATTTGCCTAATTTTATGCTTGGTTGCCTTTCTAAAAATAGAACTTCTTATAATTGTCCTTCAATCTTGTTAGTAAAAACGTGTAATTAATTATTACTAGGTTATAGAAATAATTACCACAGGGCCTGCTAGGTATTCTGCAAAAAAAAAAAAAAAAAACACAAAAAGTTCAATAAAGATATGGTATTTGGTATTAAGAATGCCCTCTTTATTAATAGTAGAGAGCAGGCAACGTTGAGTGAGGCCTTGAAAAGTTTCCCAAAGGAGTGGGGGCCTCGGTCAGGCTGCAGCTTTGAAAGGCAGGCAGGAATTTTCTAGCAAGAGTTGACCAAGATGGCAGAAGGGGAGGGACTCTTGGCACAACAGATTTGAGAAAGCCCAATTCTTTTTCTTTCTTTAATAGGGTTTATTTTTATTTATTTGAAAGGCAGAGTTACAGAGAAAGGGAGCTCTTCCATCTTCTGGTTCACTCCCCAAAGGGCTGCAATAGCCAAGGCTGTGTTAAGCAGAATCCAGGAGGCAGGAGCTTCACCTGGATCTCTGGCATGGGTACAGGGGCCCAAGCACTTGGGCCATCCTCTGCTGCTTTCCCAGGCACGTTAGTAGGGATCTGGATTGGAAGTGGAGAAGCCAGGACTTGAATTGGCATCCAAATGGGATGCTGGCACTGCAGAAGGTGGCTTTACCAGATACACCACAATGCTGGCCCAAGGAAGCCCAGTTCTTATTGCAGAATACTAATCTTGGCCGGCGCCGTGGCTCAACAGGCTAATCCTCCGCCTTGCGGCGCCGGCACTCGGGGTTCTAGTACCGGTCGGGGTGCCGGATTCTGTCCCGGTTGCCCCTCTTCCAGGCCAGCCCTCTGCTGTGGCCCAGGAGTGCAGTGGAGGATGGCCCAAGTGCTTGGGCCCTGAACCCCATGGGAGACCAGGAAAAAGCACCTAGCACCTGGCTCCTGCCATTGGATGAGCGCGGTGCGCCGGCCGCAGCGCGCCATCCATGGCAGCCATTGGAGGGTGAACCAATGGCAAAGGAAGACCTTTCTCTCTGTCTCTCTCTCACTGTCCACTCTGCCTGTCAAAAAAAAAAAAAAAAAAAAAGAAGTGGAGCAGCCGGGACTTGAACCGGTGCCCATATTGTATGCTGGCACTGCAGGAGGCAGCTTTACTTGCTGTGACGCAGTGCTGGCCCCCTAATGTTTTTTTGTTTTTAATGTAAATTTTATTTCTCTCTCTCTTTTTAAACTTTTATTTAATAAATACAAATTTCAAAAGTACAACTTTTGGATTATAGTGGCTTTTCCCCCGCATAACCTCCCTCCCACCCACAAGCAAGCATCCCATCTCCCACTCCCTCTCCCATCCCATTCTTCATCAAGATTCATTTTCAATTATCTTTATATACAGAAGATCAATTTGGTATATACTAAGTAAAGATTTCAACAGTTTGCACCCACACAGATACACAAAGTATAAAAAGCTTGTTTTCAAATGTTTGAGTACTAGTTTTACCGTTAATTCGCATAGTTTCCAATTCCATACCCTTCAAGCCCTAATTATCTTGAAATCCTGTTTATCCATTTCTATAATGGAATACCAATGTTTAATCTAGCTTATTGTAGTATTCTAAATTCTGTAGTTGTACAAATGTTAACAATTAGATAAATAGTAATGATTTGGCTTTGTGGGAATCAAATACAATTTCACTAACTTTGTAAATGTCTGTGATGAAATTCTAAAATGTAGGTACACTTGTTTCTTAGATTTGTAACGTCAAGATGGATTTTTCTTCCTCACCAAAGTAATATCCAGTACTACATTCAAATTAATAAAACTGGCTTTATTCTATTCTATGGTTTTTCTTCTTTAATTACAAAGAAAACATCCTGTCAAAAATGCATAATCTGAATCTACTCATGAAGAAACAAAGAAACCCAAATTGACAGTCTATTAAACAAAATGCCTGTATCTGTTTTATAGTATCAATGATATGAAAGTAAGAAAAGCAGAGGAACTGTTTCCGAGTCAAGGACAATAAAACTGCAGGATTTCCAATTACAATGGGCGATCCTGAACTGAGGGTGGTAGTGGAGAATGCACTATAAAGTCTCTGAACAATTTCAGAATTTAGATATGGAGGCTTTCTTAGATAATAATGTTGCAATGTGACCACTCTATTCACACTCTGGTGAATGTCCTTGGTCTTAGGAAATACATGCTGAAATAAGGGTGAAGGATCAGATCTGCGCTTGTGTTCAAATGGTTTAGCAATAGGCAGATTGACAGGAAGATAAATACAGAGAGAAAGTAAAATATGCCAAATATTAACAATTGTTGAATCTAGGAAGTAAAGAGTAAAAAACTAAGCATATTATTCTTGTTACATTTCTGTAAGTTAAAAGCCTTTCAAAACGTCAAAATTGGAAATCAGTTTGAAAAAATACTAACAAATTCTACAGTCATATTGTGTTTGAAAGCAACAAATGTAAACTAATAACAACATAATTATCAGTTTGTACATTAAAAACTTCAATCTAATAGTGTGATTGAAGAGGAACCAAATAGGTTAGATTTGGCACTGCGGATTATCTCACCTTTCCTCCCCCAGAATCCTGAGGCCTTGCAGGAAGAAAAAGTCTAATGGGGCTTCTTTGGCCTGCTTGCCATTCATGAAGTCTTAAATGTACATGGAAGAATAAAAGAATATAAGAAGCTAAATCAGGGCTGGCATGGTACTGCAGTGGTTACTTCTGGTCTAGCTGCCTGCTAATGTGCCTGGGAAAGCAGTCAAGATGGCCCACGTAGTTGGGCCCCTGCACCCATGTGGGAGACCTGGAAGAAGCTCCTGGATCCTGGATTCTAGCTTCAGATTGGCCCAACTCCGGCTGTTGAGGCCATTTGAGGAGTGAACCAGCAGATGGAAGATCTTTTTCTCTCTGTCTCCCCCCACCCCAGCCCCGTAACTCTGCCTTTCAAATAATCTTTTTTTTTTCTTTTTTCATAGAAAGGCTACATCAATTTGGACAAAAAGAACAAAGAAACTTGCCTACTTGCCTTAATAGATATGTTACAAAGCCAAAGTAACACAACCAGTCAGGTGCAGTTAAACCCATAAAACAGGACAGAACTGCAGCTTGAACTTGGGTATGTTCAGGAACTTCACATATGACACAGGCGGCACTCTTAGGCAAAGGAGAGAAAACAGACTTAGTATGACAATGTTATGACCATTGGCTCACTATGTGGACAAAAGTAAAGCAAAGATCCCTGTCATATGTGTATATATATATGCATATGTATAAAATATACATATATATATAAAAGTGGAGTCCAAGTGCATTAAAGATCTAAATCTGAAAGGCAGGACTGTAAATGCAATAGAAGAAAATGTAGGAAAATATATTTGTCACCTTCAGGTGAAGGATTTCTTGAACAAGACCTAAATATAAAAAAGAACTCCTTAAAGTCAACAAGGAAAAAAGAAAAGCTAGTAGAAAACTGGGCAAAGAATATAAAGACATAATTCACTGGGCAGGGAACTCCAAGTAGATAATAAGCATATTAAAGAGATATTCCTATTTAGCAAAAAATCACACCAATGCAAATGTACTGCCACCAGAATGGTGGACTTTACAAGGGTAATAAACAGTATCAAGTATTCAAGACTACAGGACAGGAAACTTTGGACACTGCTGGAGGAGTCATTCCAACTCCTGTCTTTGAGTTCCATGCCCAATTTGCCAATGAATCTTCTTTTCTCTTTCTTTTTTCCTCCCCCCCCCAACTTCCAACTTTTTTTTTTTTTTTTTAAGATTTATATATTTGTAAAGGCAGAGTAACAGAGAGCAATAAAAGCAGAGAAAGAGATCTTCCATCTGGTGGCTAACTCCCCAAATGGCTGAAACAAGCCAGGGCTGGGCCAGGCTGAAGCCAGGGGCCTGGAATTCCATCCAGGACTCCCACGTGGCTGGCAGGAACCCAAGTCCTTGGGCCATCTTGCACTGCTTTCCCAGACACATTACCAGGGAGCTGGGTCAGAAGTGGAGCAGCCAGGGCTCCTGCCAGCAGTCGGACATGAAATGCTGGCACTGCACGCACTGGCTTATTCTGCTGTGCCACAAGGCCAGCCCAATGGATCCTCTTTCTATTTCCACCCCTGTCCATCCTCCCTGCTGTACATTCTTCAAAGACTTTCACAGCATAAGCCAAATCCCATCAATCCTCTGCTCAACAGTGCTAGTCCCTTCTCATCTCAGAGCAAAAACCAGATTCCTTATACACCTAGACCCCAGCTAGGGCAGGAACAGCAGTGGTCTCCAATGATGTGTATGTCTAATCTCCAAAACCTATGAATTCGTTGTTACACGGAAAGGGGGAATTGAGGTTGCTAGTCTGTTGACCCTGAAGTGGGAAGATTACCCTGCATTGATTTGGTGGTGCCTTTACAAGTCAAACAGGGTGGCTGGAATGTTGGTGGAAACGTGAGCAGCACTTGACTGGCCATTGTTGGCTGTGAGAGCCAAGGAACGTGGGCAGCCAGTGGAAGCTGGAAAGGCCAGAGAGCAGATGTTCCCCTAGTTTCCAGCATGAACGCAGCCTTGCCAACATCTCACTGTTAGCCTACTGAGACCTTTTTTGGACTTCCAACCTCCAGAACTACGTTCTAATAAATCTGTGTCACTTCAGGCCACAGTGTCTGTGGTAAATTGTTATGACGTCAATAGTATATTAAAGAGACATTCTTGTCTAACATACAACACTGTCATCTCTCTCTCCCCCTTCATCTGCCTCTGCCCTATGACCTCATTGCTGTTCCTCAACTGTGTGCTGTGCCAAACTCTCTCCTGCTTCAAGGTCTTTGTGCTTGGTGTCCTCAGCTGGAAACAATTTTTGCATCGCAAACGCTTCTGTTGGGATAACTAGTGACGTGGGACCTGCGGCTATGAATGGGGGAAGACTTCTGCTTCCAACCATAGTGGAGGAATGGGGACCAGATTTATCCTCATGCTTCTTTATTATTATTTATTTATTTATTTATTTATTTACAGGCAGAGTGGACAGTGAGAGAGAGAGAGACAGAAAGGTCTTCCTTTTGCCGTTGGTTCACCCTCCAATGGCCTCCGAGGCCGGCGTGCTGCGGCCGGCGCACCACGCTGATCTGAAGCCAGGAGCCAGGTGCTTCTCCTGGTTTCCCATGGGGTGCAGGGCCCAAGCACTTGGGCCATCCTCCACTGCACTCCCGGGCCACAGCAGAGAGCTGGCCTGGAAGAGGGGCAACCGGGACAGAATCTGGTGCCCTGACTGGGACTAGAACCCGGTGTGTCGGTGCCGCAAGGCAGAGGACTAGCCTGTTGAGCCGCGGTGCCGGCCTATCCTCATGCTTTAAACATCTTAAAAAGAACAAAAAACAGACAAAACACATGGAACAATGATCTTGATGTTGATGTAGGCAGCAGCTCAGTAAAAAGGCGAAATTCGCCCCAGACATTATACTGGAGTTGATAAGCCTTAAACGCGAGACTCTATATAGCACTATCCAATAGAGCTTTCTCTAGTGAGGGAAATATTCTGTATCTACACCATTCCATATGGTAGCCAGTTGCCAAATGTGGCTTTGGAATTTGAAATATAGATAGTACATCTCAGGAAATGATTTTAAAAACTTTATTTCATTACTATGAATTCAGACAACCACATGTAGCTAGTGGCTTCCATTTGGGGTAGTATAGATCTAAGTCTTCCAAAAAAGCTTACTGCATCTCAGAAGAAAGCCATTTTTTAAAAAAATCATTTATTTGAAAGGCAGAGTTACAGAGAAGAAGAGGCAGAGAGAGACAGAGAGAGAGAGAGAGGTCTTCCATCTGCTGGTTCACTCCCCAGATGACCGCAATGGCTGGAGCTGGGCTGATTCAAAGCCATGAACCAGGAGCTTCTTCTGGGTCTCCCACACTGGTGCAGGGGTCCAAGGACTTGGGCCATCTTCTACTGCTTTCCCAGGCCATAGCAGAGAGCTAGATTGGAGGTGGAGCAGCCAGGACTCAAACCAGTGCCCATATGGGATGCTGGCACTGCAGGCTGGTCTTTAACCTGCTGCGTCACAGCACCGGCCCCAGCAAGCCAAATATTTATTTATTTTTTCCTTTTTTAAAAATATATTATATATGTTTATTTGAAAGGCTACAGAGAGGCAGAGGCAGAGAGAAAGAAAGAAAGGTGTTCTGTCTGCTGGTTCACTCCCCAGATGGCCACAACAGCTGGAGCTACGCAGATCCAACGCCAGGAACCAGGAGCTTCTTCTGGGTCTCCCACATGGGTGCAGGGGCCCAAGGACTTGGGCCATCTTCTTCTGAAAGCCAAATATTTTTAAAGGAAAAAACAAAAACTACCCTATAACATCCAAAAGTACAAATCTTCAGTCTTTCTAAATCAATCAAAACTTAGAAGGCATGAAAAGAAGCATAAAAGTACAATCCACAGGGCTGGCGCTGTGGCGTTGCAGGTTAAGCTGCCGCCTGCAGTGCTGGCATCCCATATGGGCACTGGTGTGAGTCCTAGCTTCTGCGCTTCCAATCCAGCTCCCTGCTAATGTGCCTGGGAAAACAGTGGAAGACAGCTGGAGTTCCAGGCTCCTGGCTTCGGCCTGGCCAAGCCCCAGGCATTGCAGCCATTTAGGGAGTGAACCAGAAGATAGAAGTCTTTCTTTCTCTAACTCTGCCTTTCAAATAAGCAAATGCATCTATTAAAAAAAAAAACATACTAATTTTTAAAAATGAACAGAGCGGGGCCAGCGCTGTGGCATAGTGGGTAAAGCTGCTGCCTGCAGTGCTGGCATCCCATATGGGTGCCAGTTTGAGTCCTGGCTGCTTCACTTCTAATCCAGCTCTCTGCTATGGCCTGGGAAAGCAGTAGAAGATGGCCCAAGTCCTTGGGCCCCTGCACCCACATGGGAGACCAGGAAGAAGCTCCTGGCTCTTGGCTTTGGATTGGCACAGCTCCAGCCATTGCAGTCAACTGGGGGAGTGAACCAGCAGATGGAAGACCTCTCTCTCTGCCTCTCCTTCTCTCTGTGTAACTTTCAAATAAATAAATAAATAAAACTTAAAAAAAGAGAAATGAACAGAGCATCAGTGGGCTGTGGACGAACTTAAGTAGTTTAACACATGTATAAATGGAATCCTAGTTTTTTCTTCTTCTTCTTCTTCTTTTGGAAGGGACCAGGAAAAAACAAAAAAGGCAAAACAGCTGGTTTTTAGTGAAGCTTATGAAATGATGGAGAAACTAAGGCACTAGAAAATCCAAAACTTAGAATGAGACAGAAGGTGTCTGCATCAAGAGATAGCAAAAGCACTAAATCAGGTTTACGTGGGGAGGGTGGAGCACTCGCCACTCTTTGGGATTCCATAGAGGGAAGGGATTTCCCTCTCAGACTAGGGAAGTGTAGAGCCCTCTACAGAAAAACAAAGGGAAATCCTCATGCTCTCTTTTGACCTGAAAATGATCTTTTTCCTACATTCTTTCCAAAGAACTTTCAGAAACATTCACGTGGCATACTTCATTGCCTAATCTTTTGCCACTCATTTCATAATGGAATTACTTTCCTACCTACTTTATTAATAATCCTCTCTTCTCCACATTTTTAATTCTATGCAGTACATTTTTCTTATTAGTTTTCAATAAAGCTAGGTCATAAGATTCCTATATTCAAAATAATTTCAGTTATCTGAAGAGGCCATGAGATTATCCATTTATTCCCAGAACATAACTTTTCAGGATATTCTCTGAGAATACATTGCTTGTCACTTATTTTATCAATTACGTATAATTATATTTCAGGACAAATGTGTTCCTTAGGTCTTCTGAGATGTTAATCTGAAAATAAAAGGCAGCAGTTGGCAACTGTCTCATGGGTAGCTGGGATACTCATGTCTCATTTCAGACTGGGTTCCTGGCCACCAGCTTGTCCCCAGCGGCTGTGGGCGCTTAGGGGAATAAATGAGCAGAGAGAAGCCCCCTATCTCCCTTGTTTCCTCTCAAAAGAAGATTTTAAAAAATAATGACAGAGACACTCAGTTTAACTTTCTAGTGTCTAGTTATACTTAAAAAATGGTATCTGAAAATAAAATACAACATATGAGACTATGGCACAAACCCTATGAAAACAACAAGAAGCTGGAAAAATAAGGCACTTTTATGAAGAAATCTGTTTGAACCTAAAAACTGCTCATCCTTTTTATGTGTGTGTGTGTGTGTGATGGGGGAAGAGTACTCACCAGGAATTGTCTCCTTAAACAGATCTTACTTTCAAAACGCACAGGCGTATATTACATCTAGGGCATCAGAGGACTGCTGTAAAAACCGAGTGTCTGTAATTCGACTGTAGAAAAACGCAAGGGGATGAAGTCAGCGCTGCGGTTCCCAAGTTCCTGGGTTGTTTAAGAAAGATGACACACTAAATAGCAAGAACTATTCCCATTCGAGCCGGGCCCTTAAAAAACCGGCAGAATCACGCCAGTCTCATTCTTCACTAAAAATCTAATTTACCAACCTCAAGGTCACGTTCATTTTCACGCACTTGGATGGCCAAAAAGACGACAAAAGGTTAAGTTACTGAGTGAGCTCCGACCAGAGGCTCCCAGATAAAAAGGTTTAAATAGTATTAAACAGGAAACGTATTAAATAGGAAGTGGGAGTGTCCATCTTTTCGTTTTCTTCGTTACACATCACCGGTTTTCTGGAAACGGGGTCTGGCGAAGCACCAGCACGTGCAGAAGAAATACTGGGCAGGAACCAGGGCTTTCACTGCCTGTTCTGCCACTTCCCAAATCCTCCCAGCCTCGGCGGCGCAGCGCTGACCGAGTCACTCCCCGAGGCCCAAGAAGAACCCCACCTGGTCGGCTTCCTGGAAACCGGCCCCGTCGGCTGCGGCAACGGCTGCGCCAAGAGCAGCTCTGAGGAGTAACGGGCTCGCCGAACTCAGGTTCCGGACGATTCCGGCTCCCGGGGCAAACCAGCACAAAGACACCGCCACGAAGCAGCAGGTGCTCCAGCGAGCGGAGGCGCAGCGGCCAGACACACCTGCGCATGCGCGCTGCCGCCAGGTGCGCCCGCCCCGGGCCGCGGGTAGGGAAAGAAGTCTCGCGGCTGGTTACTAGGAGACGGGACGCTCGGGCCGGGAGCTGGGCGCTGCGTGGGCGTGCGCCTGCGCGGCGCGGATGGGCCAGGAAGACGCCTCTCCTCGGCGCCCTGTACGGCGGGCAGGTGGATGTACGCGACGCTACGTGCGTAGGTGCGCGCGCGCACGGCTGTAGTCCTGTCGAGAGGGAGGGTCGAGCCAGGTACGCGTGCGCACGGGGACCGGAGGCGCGTGGGACGGAAGCGGAGCCAAGGCGCCGCTGAGGTGGAAGACGAGCCCGCCTCAGGTACCGAGCGTGAGGGCGGGGCCGAGGGCGGCTCCGGCCGGCGCTAACCGCCCCCGCCCGCTCGCCGCCGGGTCCCCTCCCTCCTCCGACTCCGCCGGGGCGGGGCCAGGTCGATTGGGGGCGTGGGAAGGGCGGAGACAGGGGCGGAGGATGGAGGCGGGGAGGGCCCCGGCTGGCCGGCGGGGGCCGCAGCCCGGCAGTGGCCGGGATGAGCTCCGCGGAGGACGCGGGGCCCAGGAGCCCGAGCAGGGAGCCGGAGCGCCAGGTAGCAGCACGGAGGATGCGCCGGGGTGGCGGGGGCGCTCTCCTGGGCTTGACGGCCTCGGCCGCAGCAGGGTGGGAGAGGTGGGCGCGGGGGCTGTGGGCGACCTGAGGAGGGTCCTGGCTGCCCGAGCCGCGGTGAGGGGCCGGAGCGGACGGAGCGGCGGGGGCCGTGTTGTCCGGCCTTGGGAGCTTAGTCCCTATGGCGACCGCCCCGCCTCCTGGCGCTCCCCGCTCGGTTGTTGGGGACGCGGTTTTGTTTAGGAACTCTGTCGCGGGGCTGAGGGATTTGGAAGGCGAGAGACTGGGGGGTTCAGCCTGGCTCTCAGCTTCTCTTCAGAGTCTCCATAGACTTAGGGAATCGAGGGCCGAGACCGTAGCAGGCAATTGCATGACATCCTCGCATGATTTCAGGAGAAACTGTACAGCGAAGGCAGGGTGGCAGGGTTGTGTTGGGAAAAGATCCTTGGTCCTGGTTGATCAGGGGCCTGACACCTGAAATGCACAGGACTACAGTTGTGTGGGGGCTTTTTTGCCCGTCAGGTAAAGTCAAGGATTGCGGCTTTAGGAAGTGTTGCATATAGGACAGTGTTCCAGCGTTTTCCTAATTCCGTACTAGCGCTTGTATACCACGACATCCGATGCTTTAAACTTCCTCTGCTGATTGTCAGCACTTTTTTTTTATTTGACAAGTAGAGTTATAGACAGAGACAGCGAGAAAGGTCTTCCTTCTGTTGGTTCACTCCCCAAATGGCCGCTACAGCCAGCACACTGCGCGGATCCGAAGCCAGGAGCCAGGTGCCTCCTCCTGGTCTCCCATGGGGTGCAGGGCCCAAGCACTTGAGCCATCCTCCACTGCACTCCCTGGCCACAGCAGAGAGCTGGACTGGGAGAGGCGCAACCGGGACAGAATCCGGCGCCCCGACCGGGACTAGACCCCGGTGTGCCGGCGCCGCAGGCAGAGGAATAGAGGATTAGCCTAGTGAGCCATGGTGCTGGCCAATTCTTATTTGTATTTTAAGTAATCTGTAACCCAACCCGTGAGTCCTAATCAGTGGGAAATTTACTTTATTATTAAATTTACATTAAACCCTTAGGCAATACTTAATGGTGGCTTTCAAAATATATCACAACTGTTAATTTTCTGAAAAAAGAAAAAAAAAAGTCACTGCTTGTTGTCTGGAGTATAATCAGGTATCCAGACTGGTTGGGTTCTCCTTTCTGTCTTTTTCAGTTGTTTGAAGCAGTTTGCTTTAGAATGCTTGGTTTTTAAAATCTCCGTATGCAGAGGCAATCGGAGCAGGTGTCACTGTTCATTGTCTTCAGATCATCCATCCCTTTCTCTTCCCACAGGTAGCAACTATCTCAACTTCTAATAGGATTTTTCCTTACAGTTTGAAACTATATATGTGAACATGGGAGTTTAGTTTGCCTTTTTTTTAAACTTTATATAAATAGAATTGTATTTAGGTATTCTTGCTGTTGCTTGTAGTTGGTTTGCTGGCTAGTGTTCTATGTTCTGTTGTAAGGGTGTATTACAGTTTAAATACTGCACTGTTGGTGGACATTAAGGTTTTTACAGTTTTTGGCAATGATGAATGACACTGCAATGAACTTTTCATACATGTATTTCAGGATAACCTTTCAAAGTGAGCTCATTAGCAAAGTAATTATTTTGTTAAGCTATTAACATCAGTCTTTTATGTTAATAAATCTTGTAGCCCAGAAAAGCTTCTTGAAAACAACTGAGTAATCCCTGATGGAGCAAGGACAAAAAGCCTTAGATCCATGTTGACCTGTCACCTACATAACAGCAAGCAAGCCCCTGTCTCTGCCCTGCTAATACAGCCCACACTGCTGTGACCAGCCCTGCCTGCCTGGACTGCTGGACACTCCACTGTCTGAAGAGTCCTGCTATCAGGCTGAGCTTGCCCTGCTCCTCCCAAGCTCTCTCCCTTCCCCTCTCTCGGTTCAGCAGCCCAGCCTCAGCCCAAACCCCTCCCAGTTCACACCGTAATCTCTCAGGACCTTTAGAACTAGCTCAAGCTCTCCCTGTATCTCAGACCTCAAGCCCCTCTTTGCCACTTTGTACTATATAAACCGCTAGTCTGGAAGGGAAGGGGCTCTCTCTGCTGTGTGTTCCCCTGGGAGTGAGCCCCTCCCTGGCTTGATTCTTCTGAATAAGCCTGGCCTGGCTGTGGCTTCATACTCTTTCTCTTTCCTGGTAATTCCTTTTTGTGTTTCCAAGAGGTCTTGATAAACATTATTTCTCCTGTGGCCATTTTTTATGCTTCTTTGAAAAGACAAGTTATTTCTTTACACTCTAGTGTGGATTGTGGAAAAGAGAGGAGCTTGGGTTTGGATGGAATGACCAGAGAGGTTCTTCTTCTTAAGAAGGATTCAACAGCGGGGCTTTACTGTTTTGTCTGATGTGAATTCCCAAAACATTTATTCAATTATGTTTATTGTAAATAAAAGGAGTCAAAATTATATATAAAAATTCTGTGTGGTTTTCCACATCTTTCTGTTTGTAAGGCTATTTCTACTTCAGAGTGTGTATAAGTCTAAAAACTTCTGGAGATCATTTAAAAAAAGATTTATTTATTTAAAAGAATGATTGAGTGAGAGAGAGAGAGAGAGAGAGAGAGAGACCTCCCATCCAGTGGTTCACTCCCCAGATGACCCCAACGGCCAGGGCTGAGCCAGACCAAAGCCAAGAGCTTCATCCTGGTCTCCCATGTGAATGCAGGGGTCCAAACACTTTGGCCATCTTCTGCTGCTTTCCCAGACCATTAGCAGAGAGCTGGATTATAAATGGAGCAGCTGGGACACAAACTGATGTCCATTTGGGATGCCAGTGTTGCAGGTGGCAGCTTTACCTGTTACTCCACAACGCCAGCCTCTGGAAAGAATTTTTAAAAAAGAAAACAGGGCCGGCGCCGCAGCTCAGCAAGCTAATCCTCCACCTTGCAGCGCCGGCACACTGGGTTCTAGTCCTGGTCGGGGTGCCGGATTCTGTCCCGGTTGCCCCTCTTCCAGGCCAGCTCTCTGCTGTGGCCCGGGAGTGCAGTGGAGGATGACCCAAGTGCTTGGGCCCTGCACCCCATGGGAGACCAGGAGAAGCACCTGGCTCCTGCCTTCGGATCAGCGCGATGCGCCGGCCGCAGCGCATCAGCCGCGGTGGCCATTGGTGGGTGAACCAACGGCAAAGGAAGACCTTTCTCTCTGTCTCTCTCTCTCTCACTTTCCACTCTACCTGTCAAAAAAAAAGAAAAAGAAAAAGAAAACAAATTCAATCCTAGTTGAGCTTTTGTGGAATACAATTGAAGAATCTCATGTGAAAGTACTCTGGTAGTCTCTGTTAGCCTGTCAGAATATTCAGTAGACATTGTTGGACCCATATGTGTCTCATGTTTTGCTCAACGTTGATGGTATTTTTTTAGTACTTTATCTCACTGAAAAATTAAAATTCTAGCAGATAGGAACTTTGTCAGATTTCTGTCCCTTTTGTAAATTGTCACTTATACTTGCTTTTCGCTCTCACTCTTCTTTAATCTCAAAGGACAGTGCACACTCTTTACCTGGATCTCCTCAGCTGTTTTCTTTGTCATTTTACACTACCCATATTAATTAGGTTATTAATCAGCTGTCTTTCTGTCAGTCAACATTAACTGTGTCTTAGGAATCTTTTTTTTTTTTAATACTCTAGGGCTGGGACGGTGTTGTGGTATAATAGGTAAAGGTACCGTCTGTGATGCCTGCATCCCATATGGGTGCTTGTTCATGTTCCAGCTGCTCTACTTCTGATCCAGCTCCCTCCTAATGTCCTGTTAAAAGCAGTGAAAGATGGCCGGCGCCGTGGCTCAACAGGCTAATCCTCCGCCTTGCGGCGCCGGCACACCGGGTTCTAGTCCCGGTCGGGGCACCGGATTCTGTCCCGGTTGCCCCTCTTCCAGGCCAGCCCTCTGCTGTGGCCCAGGAGTGCAGTGGAGGATGGCCCAGGTGCTTGGGCCCTGCACCCCATGGGATACCAGGAAAAGCACCTAGCACCTGGCTTCTGCCACCGGACGAACGCGGTGCGCCGGCCGCAGCGCGCCATCCGCGGCGGCCATTGGAGGGTGAACCAACGGCAAAAAGAAGACCTTTCTCTCTGTCTCTCTCTCTCACTGTCCACTCTGCCTGTCAAAAATTAAAAAAAAAAAAAAAAAAAAAAGCAGTGAAAGATGGCCCAACTGGACAGCTGCCATTCATGTGAGACACCCAGATAAAGCTCCTGGCTTCAGTCTGTCTCAGCCCTGGCCATTACGGCAGTTTGGGGAGTGAACCAGCAGATGGAATATCTCTCTGTTTCTCCTTCTCTCTCTCTGTAACTCTTTCAAATAAATAAGTAAAATCTTCAGAAAAAAAAATACTGTAAGGTTTCATTACCTGAGGTCATAAGGTTATGCAAGGACCTAAGGGAGTTCTAGAACTGTCCCCACCTTGTCCAAATTGTAAAGTTTTGTGGGCACAATATGCATTTTCCTGAGGAGTGGACTCAGGGCTTTTATTTGATTTTGAAAGGGGTCCTTGATATAAAGAGAATTAAGAAATGAGTGTGTCTCCTCTTGAAAGGACCTGGCACAGCGTTCGTCTGCCCCCAATTTTTCTCTACTTTTCTTGCTCCTACAGGCATGCTTCCTGAGAGAAGTATATGTTCCGTTTTCTTTTCTTTACAGTTCCTTTATTCATTAATCCTCTTCAAAGCTGCTTCTAACCCACAGCTATCACTGAAACGGATTTGCTTGAATCAAAGTGTGTGGTCTTGAAAGTGTTTTATTAAGTCCCAAGTTCATACTGGGCAGTTTTCAGGCTTTAAGGATACAACCAGAAAAGAGCCTTCATCTCCCAAGTTTATGTTCTGGTTGGGGGAGACAGACAATAAAGAAATGAGCAAGTAAATGGTATAATATCAGGTAGTGGTAAGTGCAGATAGCCTGATGAGCCAGTGACTGGGAGAAAGGCTACTTTAGGTAAGAAGTGCAGGAAGACACTCTGACATTGCAGCTAAAGAGCTGAGGATGAGAAGTGGCCAGCCAGAAGGAGCTAGAGGAGAGAGTCCTCCTAGGGAAAGCAAAGCAGAGGCCTTGAAGTGAATGAGATTGGCACTTGTCTCTGGGCTGCTTTATCAAAGTGGGGTGGCTTATAAAGAGCAGTAATTTAATTCTCATTCTGGAGGCTGGGAAGTCTGGGGTTATGGCACGAGCAGGTCTGGTGTGTAGTGAGGGGCCCATTTCTTGGTTATATATGGTGCCTTAAGGCTGTGCCCTCAGTGTGTTGGAAAGTGTGAGGGAGCTTTCTTGGGCCCCTTTTAGAGGGCAACTAGTTATGTTCCCAAAGGTTGCACCTCTTGATATGCGTTGGGATTTCAATATAAGAATTTGTGGTGGATGCAAACATTTAGACTTTTGCTGCACATTAGAAGAACAAAAAGAAAATTTAGGAAGCATGTGAGTGAACAAAAGAAGAGTACTAGATCTTTTTTATTTTTTTCCAAGATTTATTTATTTATTTGAGAAGTAGAGTTACAGACAGAGGGAGAAAGAGAGAGAGAGGTCTTCCATCTGCTGGTTCATGCACCAAAAGTCCAGAACGGCTGGAGCTGAGCTGATATGAAGCTAGGAGCCAGGAGCTTCCTCCGGGTCTCCCATGTGGGTACAGGGACTCAAGCACTTGGGCCATCTTCTGCTGCTTTCCCAGGTCGTAAACAGAGCTGGATTGGAAGAGGAGCAGCTGGGAAACGAACTGGCACACATATGGGATGCCAGTGCCACAGGTGGAGGCTTAACCTAGCATGCCACAGCACCAGCCCCATACTAGATCTTTTTTTTTTTTTTTTTTGACAATGCAGAGTGGACAGTGAGAGACAGAGAAAGGTCTTCCTTTTCCATTGGTTCACCCCTCAAAGGCCGCTTTGGCCGGTGCACTGCGCTGATCCAAAGCCAGGAGCCAGGTGCTTCTCCTGGTCTCCCATGTGGGTGCAGGGCCCAAGCACTGGGGCCATCCGCCACTGCACTCCCGGGCCACAGCAGAGAGCTGGACTGGAAGAGGAGCAACCGGGACAGAATCGGCGCCTCGACCAGGACTAGAACCCAGGGTGCCGGCGCCACAGTTGGAGGATTAGCCTGTTGAGCTGTAGCACTGGCCCATACTAGGTCTTTTAAACAAAGATGGGGAATTAAATCATCTAGAGCCTTAAAAAGTTCGGATTTTTTTGCATAATTGCAGTTGGAGACTTGGAATGCTTTTGAATAGAATCTGATTATTTTAAAATGATTGATTTGATTTCATTATAGAGAATGCATTGTAGGAAGCAACAGAAGCAGCAGAAAGACCAGTAGGAAATTGCTGCAGTAATCTAGGTGGGTGGGAGATGTTGGTTCTTGTACCAGGGAAGTTGTAATAAAAACGTAGAGCGGAGGGGCCGGCACTGTGGCGCAGTGGGTTAATGCCCTAGCCTGATGCACCGGCATCCCATATGGCCTCCAGTTCTCCTCTTCCTATTCAGCTCTCTGCTATGGCCTGGGAAAGCAGTGGAAGATGGCCCAAGTGCTTGGGCCCCTCCACCTACGTGGGAGACCCAGAAGAAGCTCCTGGCTTTGGACTGGTGCAGTTCTGGCTGTTGCGACCAATCGGGAAGTGAACCAGCAGATGGGACACCTCTCTCTCTCCCTCTCTCTCTCTGCCTCTCCTCTCTCTATGTAACTCTGACTTTCAAATAGATAAATAATTTTTTAAAAAACAAAAAATAGAGAGGAGGATATATTTTGGAGGTAGAACCAATGTGGCTTGCTGATGGATTAGATGGAAATCAGGGAAAGAGAAAAAGATGATCTCTCAGTTTTGACCTTGGTCACCTGCACATACGTTGGTGCCATTTGACACAGGAAAGGCTGAGAAAGAACATGGTGGAGGAAGGATTGAGAGCAGCAGAGCAGATGGGGGAGTTAAGAGGTCTGTCACAGATGTGTCAAAGTTGCTGTGCTGTATACATGTTCATAAATGCAACATAATGTGTCTTTGACTAGAGATGTGTTCATAATTTTTTGGGAATGGAGAATATATCCTAAATCTTTTTGGTAGAAGTAGAAGTCAGAAGTACTTTTTTTTTTTTAATGATTTATTTATTTATTTATTTGACATGTAGAGTTACAGACAATGAGAGGGAGAGACAGAGAAAGGTCTTCCCTCTGCTGGTTCACCCCCAAAATGGCCACCACGGCCGGAGCTACGCCGATCCAAAGCCAGGAGCCAGGTGCTACCTCCTGGTCTCCCACATGGGTGCAGAGCCCAAGCACTTGGCCATCCTCTACTGCCCTCCCAGGCCACAGCAGACAGCTGGACTGGAAGAGGAGCAACCCGGACTAGAACCCCAGACCCTTATGGGATTCTTGTGCCGCAGGTGGAGGATTAGCCAAGTGAGCCACGGCGCCGGCCCCAGAAATACTTTTTGTAGTCCTTTTCTCTGTGTTCTGTTAGCATACATGTTCCTTACTCTGAAGTGACAGTAATCATCAGTACTGTAATTTATGATTTATTTATTGTAGATTTTCCTAAATGAGATTTAAGATAGTATGTTTTTATTTGTTTTCTTTCTTTTTATTCACATAGGCTAATTTTCTTGGCACATTCTCATTCTAGCTATTTGTAAGTTTGTTTGATAAGTGAATAAAGGTTATTGATAGCATTAAATAAAACAACGATAATAGGGATGGAAGAAATACATTTGAGAGTGATTGTAGTGAAAACATCAGTAGGATTTGATCCATTAGATTATGTAAATTAATAAATAGTAAGTTATAATACATATAATAGATATTATGAGCCAGATACTCATATAAGTGCTTTACATATATTAGCTCCTTTAGTCCTCACTCAGCTCTTATGAGGCAGATACTATTATAACCATCCCTATTTATCTATTTACTTACTTGACACAGAAGGCTCCCCTTTAATGATTTAACTCCCTAGATACAGTGACCAGAGCTAGGCTGTGCAGAAACAGATAACTCAGTCCATGTCCTCCTCATGGTGGCAGGGACCCAAGTACTTGAACTGTCACCTGTCTCCTAGGGTATTTTAACAGGAAACTGGGGTTGAGAGCAGAGCCAGAACTCAAAACCAGGCACTCTGGTATGTAATGATGGTGTCCCAAGTGGAGTCTTACCTGCTAGAGCAAATGATTTCTTCATCATCCTTATTTTATAGATGAGGAAGCAATAAACTTACCCAAGGTCACATAGCTAAGAAGCAGTAGAGCTAGCATTGTGAACATGAGCAATTAGATGCCAAAATATATGCTGTTAACCACCTGCTATGTAACTTCTTAATGAAGAATGAAAGTACTTTCATTTGCATTATCTGAGATCTGTACAGGAACACAAACTCCATGCTAGTGTATATTAGAGATTACAGGACTGTGGAAGACACTCACCTGACCTGAAGTGTGGAAACTGGCAAGTCAGGCATGGGAATTTCAGTTTTATAGCTCTCTTTCTCCCTCAGCAACATTGCCTGCAGTGTTAGTGGAGAGAATGTGTAAACTCAAGCCTGATTACTCAGAATTGTCAGGTGGACTCTGGGCTTTTTCCTAACTGTATTTCCAGACCTGTCTGATAGATGATTTTACAGAAAACTCCCTTGGCTGTTCAGCTTACCAAAGGGAAGAAGGAAAATTCACCTACCTTGGAAGGCAAGTGATAGTGTGCTTCAGCATACTGCATTAGCAACCTCCATAAATTTCTATTGACACCTTCCTATTATTTATAAACTCGGCAGGGTAATGGAGATACAGAGAACTTTTGGATATTTCTTGTTTTTAATAGTCTAACAACAGTGTTAAGAATACATACAGAAGGCCGGCGCCGTGGCTCAACAGGCTAATCCTCCGCCTTGCGGCGCCAGCACACCGGGTTCTAGTCCCGGTCGGGGCTCCGGATTCTGTCCCGGTTGCCCCCTTCCAGGCCAGCTCTCTGCTGTGGCCCGGGAGTGCAGTGGAGGATGGCCCAAGTGCTTGGGCCCTGCACCCCATGGGAGACCAGGAAAAAGCACCTGGCACCTGGCTCCTGCCATCGGATGAGCGCGGTGCGCCAGCCACAGCACGCCATCCGCGGCAGCCATTGGAGGGTGAACCAACGGCAAAGGAAGACCTTTCTCTCTGTCTCTCTCTCTCACTGTCCACTCTGCCTGTCACACACACACACACACAAAAAAAAAATACATACAGAAAAATAGCTATATTATTCTGTGGCCAGTATATATAGAAATCTCAATGGAGACGTAATCATGCCTCGGAGAAGACAAAAAATCTGGAGAAAGGCAGTCAAGCTGAGTCTTGTAAGTGTCTTTTTTTTTTTTTTTTTTTGACAGGCAGAGTGGACAATGAGAGAGAGAGACAGAGAGAAAGGTCTTCCTTTGCTGTTGGTTCACCCTCCACCGCGCTGATCTGATGGCAGGAGCCAGGTGCTTCTCCTGGTCTCCCATGCAGGTGCAGGGCCCAAGCACTTGGGCCATCCTCCACTGCACTCCCTGGCCACAGCAGAGAGCTGGCCTGGAAGAGGGGCAACCAGGACAGAATCCGGCACCCCGACCAGGACTAGAACCCAGTGTGCTGGCGCTGCAAGGCAGAGGATTAGTCTAGTGAACCGCGGCGCCAGCCGTATGTGTCTTTAGTTAAATGGAGAAAGGAGTGAGTGCAAGGCTTATGGGTAAAAGGTAAAGTGCTTTTGAGTGAATCAAGAATGTGTAGAACAGGGACCGGTGCTGTGGAGTAGCGAGTAAAGCTACTGCCTGCAGTGCCGGCATCTCATATGGGTGCCAGTTCGAATCCTAGCTGCTCTACTTCATCCATCTCACTGCTGATGGCCTAGGAAAGCAGTAGAAGATGGCCCAAGTCCTTGGGCCCCTGCACCCCTGTGGGAGACCTGGAAGAAGCTCCAGGCTCCTGGCTTTGGATCAGCCCAAAGTTCTGGCCGTTGCGGCCATTTGGGTGAGGAGTGAACCAGCAGGAAGAAGACCTCTCCCTATCTCTCTCCCTCTGCCTCTCTGTAACTCTGCCTTTCAAATAAATAAATCTTCTTTTTAAAGTGTGTAGAACAGTATTTAATGTGTTACTAGAAGTGTTTTAGGAGGTAATTGTGGAGAAATGGGAAGGGATCAAATTATGAACTCTAGATGTTTGATAGGTTTAGACTTTAAGTGAATAGATGTTTGCTCTTGAGTGTAGTCCTTGTACAGACAAATGGGGATTGTCCAGCAGTTTTTCAGAAATGCAGAATCTCAGGCCTACAGTGACTAAGGTTCTGCATTTAAGCGAGATTCCCAGGTGATTCATTTATCCACTAAAATTTGAAAAATACAGTGGAGGAGTCATTCTGTTATTCTAAGTCAAATGTTTACAACTGGGAACACATTTTTTCAACAGAAAATATTTAAGAAATGATAGTAAAAGTTTTTATATAGTCCATAAAAGCCTAAATAATTGATAATTTCTAGTACTGTGTGAAAACTAATGCTCCAAATGTCTAGTAACTTTGAGAATGAAGAACAGAAAAGCAGGCTTTTGTCTTGTTTAGACAAAGGAAAAGAGGGAAGTAAATCTGCCAGCCTGTGTTAAGTGCTGAATTGTACAGAGTACAAGTTTAGGTTAGTTGCTTGCCAGATCCTGATCCAGTAATTTCCTAAGATCTTGGAGAAAACAGCTGTGTTCACTGGAAATATATAGGAAGTTCATAACAAACTCTTACTTTCTCAACATAATGGCAACTTTGATCGAGAGAAAGAAGTTATTTTGCTAATATGCAAAATCACCAGGATACACTGTCAGGTAAAAAGCACAACGCAGAGTATTATGTATAATAAAACGTCCTTCACATTTGTATTGTTGCACATTGGCAAACATATCTGTAGGATAAATTCCCAGAAGTGGGATTATTTGGACAGAGGCCATATTTGCATTTGTAATGTTAATAGATTTTTTTTTAAAGATTTATTTACTTATTTGAAAGGCACAGTTAGAGAGAGGGGGTGGAAAAAAGAGATAGTGATCTTCCATCTGCTGGTTCATTCCACATATAACCTCAATAGCCAAAGCTGGGCCGGTCCAAAGTCAGGAGGCAGGAGCTTCCTTTGGGTCTCCCACATGGGTGGCAGGGGCCCAAGCATTTGGGCCATCTGCTGCTGCTTTCCCAGATGCATTAACAGGAACCTGGATCGGAGGTGGAGCAACCAGGACTCAAACTGGCGCCCGTACCAGCACTTCAGGTGGCAGCTTTACCTGCTATGCCACAGCGCCAACCCCTGTTAGTAGATATTTTTATATACTTGTTCTCCATAAATATTGTACCCATTCACACTGCCACCAGAGTTAAGAATGTTATAGTGTTTCTTTTCTTTTTTTTTTTTATTTATGCGAATTACATTTCCTGGAAATCAGAGTTTACTATATGGGTAGCAAACGCCGTACCAGCACTGCAGGTGGCAGCTTTACCTGCTATGCCACAGCGCCAACCCCTGTTAGTAGATATTTTTATATACTTGTTCTCCATAAATATTGTATCCATTCACACTGCCACCAGAGTTAAGAATGTTATAGTGTTTCTTTTCTTTTTTTTTTTTTATGCGAATTACATTTCCTGGAAATCAGGGTTTACTATATGGGTAGCAAACCTTTGTTAAGTATGCAATAGCAACTGCAAATGTGTAGCTGATGTCTACTATACCAGACAACAGAAGTCTAGAAATAGACTATTTGATTTACCACCAACCTGGGTTTACTTTGAATAGTGATTACAAGGGAGATAGGGCAGGCATATCTTCTTTGAAAAGCATGTTCAATGTCATAGTTTCATATTTGGAAAACACAAAATTTTTTTTTTTTATTTTTTTTACAGGCAGAGTGGACAGTGAGAGAGAGAGACAGAGAGAAAGGTCTTCCTTTTGCCGTTGGTTCACCCTCCAATGGCCGCCGCGGATGGCGCGCTGCGGCCGGCACACCGCGCTTGTCCGATGGCAGGAGCCAGGAGCCAGGTGCTTTTCCTGGTCTCCCCATGGGGTGCAGGGCCCAAGCACCTGGGCCATCCTCCACTGCACTCCTAGGCCACAGCAGAGGGCTGGCCTGGAAGAGGGGCAACCGGGACAGAATCCAGCGCCCCAACCGGGACTAGAACCCGGTGTGCCGGCGCCGCAAGGCGGAGGATTAGCCTGTTGAGCCACAGCGCCGGCCCGAAAACACAAAATTTTGTAACAAAATTTTAATCCTCCTAGCTGGTGGGAAATGGTTCTAAACAACATATTTAATAATGTTATTTTAAAAATTTATTGATCTGAAAAAAATCATAGAGCTGTTTTTAACTGAATGCTTGTGCATTGTTGTCCATTCTTTTCACTAGGTTACCACCAAAGAACATGATTTTGGTCTAGGGGCTCCAGTTTCTGAAGCTGAAAAATACCAGAAGACTCTGCAGCTAGAACAAGAAGTGAGAAACCAAGACAGATTCATCTCTACACTAAAATTACAGGTTTACCTTTAGTTTATATATGTATTTTTCTGAATTTGAATTGGAGCCTACTTTAAAACAAGATGGACGGGGTGGGCATTTGGCAGAGGTTAAGAAGCAACATGGGGTACCCACATCTCATGTTGGAATGCCTGAGTTTGAGTTCCCACTCCACTTCCAATCCAGCTTCTTGTTGATGTGCACCCTGAGAGACAGCAGATGATGGCTCAAATACTTGGGTGGCACCTGTGTGGGAGACCTGGATGGAGTTCCAGACTCCTGGCTTTTGCCTGGCCCAGCGCTGGCTGGGCATTTCAGAAGTGAACTGGTGGGTGGAAGAAGTCTCTTTGTATCTGTCTCTGTTGCCCTGCCTTTCAAGTAAATAAAAATTAATAAAGATGTTTAAGAATAAAACAAGATATAGAATAAATAATTATTAATTCATAGCTCATTTAAATCTGAACCATTCAAATTTTATCTTAACCTTTTGGATAAACAGGTTTAGAGTGAGTGAATGCAAACTTTGTGCCAACTTGTGAATCAGATGCTTTCAGGAACCTTTTGAAACAATGATGATATTTCCATTTATAGACATGAAGCTGAAGTTCCAGTAGGTTAAATAATTGTGATATTCAACTAATGAGTGACAGCTAGGATCTGTCTGAGCTCCCAGGTTAGCTGAGATTTGGACCTAGTTCTCTAAACTCCCAAGTTCAGTGTTGTTTCTCTTCTCAGGATGTCTAATGTGGTATAACTGTTAATAAAGCCTGTGAAAGAGATTACAACTTTGGAATGGAGTAGACGTCTTTCTTTTGCTAAATACACCTAAAAACTCACTCTGAACTTTATATATAAAACAAAAAAAAGAATGCTCTAAAAGTAGAGGGACATCAGGACACATGCTACTGAGTTCCTGGATTTTCTTTTTCCATATATATGTCTCAGACAGGGTGCAGGAAAAACTGGCAAATGGAAATGACAATGAGTGCAGAAAAAACAGACCTTAGAAAAATCATTCCTATCTGGCCAAAGGACCAGGAAATGGGCGGTCTAGCAAGGCAGATGACATTTAGACAATGTCTGATAACTGCCCTGTCCACACAAAGACCATAGAAAAACTTCAGCCCCATTCCTGCCAGCGCAGGACAAGTGGAAAGCCTGTGCTTGTGCCTACGCTTGTACCCTTGCCAGGGTCTGACAGAGGTTCCCAAGCCTTCCTGTTCCCTCTCCCCTATGTGGGCTGAGTACTGAAGTCCTCAGTAGGCGATGCCAGTGGAAACCACATGGGGAGGCAGGACATCTTTTCCTATCCTGCAGGAAGAGGTATCCTCCTCCTCCTTGGGATGGTGTGAAAGGAGACCTGCTGCAGAGTCAGGACACTGGCCATCTCTCAGCAGTAGCAAGGCCACATACTCATGATGTCAGTGACAGACACAGGAGGAGCCCTAAGGAGGAGCCATTGTTCCTTTGAGCTCTGGTGGTAACAACAGAGGCCTAGAGGGAGCCTGATCTCCCACCCCTGTCTACGAGTACCTAGGAGCCTGGCCCTCCTCAGGTGTCAGCTGAGGCTGGGTAGAGAAGCTGTACTTGTACCCTTTCCTAGCACTGATGAGGCAGTGTCTTCCTTTTCTAGCTAAAGGAATATTAAAAGAGGCCAAGTAAAATAAAAGATCAGAGTTTTATAGTCTCAATAGGTCTCAATTAAAAATTCACTCATCCCAATAATCAGAAATATGAGAAAAGACAAATCAGGCAAATATGAGAAACGAAACAGATGTTAACAGTTATCTGGTGGTCTGCACTGTGGAGTAGTGGGTAAAGCCACCACCTGCAGTGCCAGCATCCCGTAGGGGTGCTGGTTCGAGTCCTGGCTGCTCCACTTCCGATCCAGCTCTCTGCTATGGCCTGGGGAAGCAGTAGAAGATGGCCCAAGTCCTTGGACCCTTCACCCACATGGGATACCTGGAAGAAGCTCTTGGCTCCTGGCTTCGGATTGGCGCAGCTCCGGCTGTTGCAACCAATTGGGGATTGAAACAGCAAATGGAAGACCTCCCTCTCTCTCTCTGCCTCTCCTTCTCTCTCTATGTAACTCTTTAAAAATAAATAAATAAATCCTTAAAGAAAAGTTATCTGTTGAAGATTTTAAAAGTCATAAAAACGCTTAATAAATAATTATGGGCATGCTTGAAACAAAAGAGCAAAATAGAGCAAAATAGTCTCAGCCAAGAAATTAAAGTTATAAATAACAAAATGGGAATTTTAGAACTAAAATGATACCTGGCTCACATAAAAAATCTTGACACACGTATTTCTAGCAGCCTTATCACAATTGCAAAAAC
Organism: Sylvilagus floridanus; assembly: GCA_949820135.1. NCBI lineage: Eukaryota > Metazoa > Chordata > Mammalia > Lagomorpha > Leporidae > Sylvilagus > Sylvilagus floridanus. Next base: position 74,651,322 of record OX463245.1, on the reverse strand, counting down.
CTGAAAGTAGTCAAGATATCCTTCAATAGTAGGTGAATGAATAAGCAAACTTTGATAACTTTTATACAATGGGATAGTATTCAGCGATAAGAAGAAATCAACTATGAAGCGAAAAAAAGGCATGAAATAACCTTGAAAGCATACTAATAGGTCAAAGAAAAGTGAAAAGCCTTCACACTGAGATTCCATTTATGTGACGTTCCAACAAAACAAAACCATAGAAACGAAAAAAGGAGCAGTAGTTTTCAGGGATTTGGGAGATGGAAGGAATGAATACACGAAGTATAACAACTTTTAGGGCAGTGAAGCTATCAGTATGACACACTGATAGTTAGCATGTCATTCCACGTTCATCACAACCCACAAGGTCTACCAGGAGTGAAGCCTCCTGGGGACTGTGAACATTAATAATGTATCAGTATTTGTTTATAGTTAACATGTCAGTCCACCTTCATCACAACCCATAAGGTCTACCAAGAGTGAAGCCTCCTGGGGACTGTGAACATTAATAATGTATCATTGGCTGTTGCCGCCGCTCAATAGGCTAATCCTCTACATTATTAAATATGTTGTTTAGAACCATTTCCCACCAGCTAGGAGGATTAAAATTTTGTTACAAAATTTTGTGTTTTCGGGCCGGCGCTGTGGCTCAACAGGCTAATCCTCCGCCTTGCGGCGCCGGCACACCGGGTTCTAGTCCCGGTCAGGGCGCTGGATTCTGTCCTGGTTGCCCCTCTTCCAGGCCAGCTCTCTGCTGTGGCCCAGAAGTGCAGTGGAGGATGGCCCAAGTGCTTGGGCCCTGCACCCCCATGGAAGACCAGGAGAAGCACCTGGCTCCTGGCTTTGGATCAGCACGGTGCACCAGCTGGCGCAGTGGTCATTGGGGGGTGAACCAAAGGTAAAGGAAGACCTTCCTCTATGTCTCTCTCTCACTGTCCACTCTGCCTGTCAAAATAATAATAATAATAATAATGTATCAGTATTTGTTTATTTGTAGCAAAAGGTGCAAATAAAAGGGGACACACTATTGTAGCAAATGTAACATAAAATCTAATAGGAGAAACTGTAGGGAAAGAGTTTATGTGGGAACTCGACTTTCTGACAAGTTTTTCTATAAAATTCTCTTTTTAAAAAAGTCTATTAAAAATAACATGGCAGAAAATATTTCCAACTCATATATTTGGTTAGAACTTAATATCCAGGATATAAAACATCTTCTCAACCAAGAAACAAAACAGGCAGGTGTTATGGCATGGTGACTTATGTGCCTGGATCAAGTCCTAGCTAGTCTGTGTTTCTGACTCAGCTTCCTGCTAATTCATTGGGAGGCTACAGGTGATGGCCCAAGTACTTGGGATCCTGCCACCCACATGGGAGACCCAAGGGAGTTCTGGGCTCCTGGCTCTTGCTGGGCCTAACCCTGGCTGTTGTGGGCATTTGAAGAGTGAACCAGTGGATGGAAGATCTCTCTCTGTCTCTCTCTCTTTCTCTGTCACTCTTCCTTTCAAGTAAATCTTTATAAAAAAGCAATCTAATTCAAAATCGGACCAAGGGTTGAATGGACATTTTCTCCAAAAAAAGTATACAAGTGACCACCAAGTAAATGAAAAGATACTCACCATCATGTGAATCTTAACTACAATGAGATACCACTTCATACTCATTAGGATGGCTATTATCAATATAATAAAATGAGTGGGGACAAGAATATAGACTTCTGTGTTGCTTGAGGGAATGTAAAATGATGCAGCAGTTTTGGTGGTTCCTCAAAAGTTAAAGCTTGAATAACCAGGAGCTGACACTGTGGCGCAGCAGGTTAAAGACCCGGTCGGCATTGTCAGCATACCATATGGGTCCCAGTTCAAGTCCTAGCTGGTTCACTTCTGATCCAGCTCTCTGTTATGGCCTGGGAAAGCAGTAGAAGATGGCGCAAGCCCTTGGTCCCCTGCACCTGCATGGGAGACCCAGAAGAAGCTCCTGGCTCCTGGCTTTGAATTGGCGCAGCTCTGGTCATTGCAGCTATCTGGTATGTGAAGCAGCAGATGAAAGACCTCTCTCTCTCTGTCCCTCTAACTCTACCTTTCAGATAAATAAATTAAAAAAAAAAAAAGATTGAATAACCATATGATCCAGCTATTTCACTCCTAGATCCCCTAAAGAAGTGGCGGAGACTCAGACACTTACACAGAGATGTTCATAGCAGCATTGTCCACAACAGCCAAAAGGTGAAAACAATCCAAGTGTACATTAGTAAATGAATGAATAAACAAAATGTGGTATGTAATACAATGGAATGTTAGTCAGCCTTAAGAATAAATGACCTGGGGCTGGTGCTGTGGTATAGTAGGTTAAGCCTCCATCTCTAGTGCCAGCATCTTACAACGAGCACCAGTTTGTGTCCCAGCTGCTCCACTTCCAATCCAACTACCTGCTAATGGCCTGGGAAAGCAGTGGAAGATGGTCCAAGTGCTTGAGCCCCTGCACCCACGTGTGAGACCCAGAAGAAGCTCCTGGTTCCTGGCTTTGGATAAGCCCAGCTCCAGCCATTGCGGGCATGTGGGGAGTGAACCAGCAGATGGAAGATACTCTCTTTCTCATCCCTCCCCCACCCTGTAACTCTGCCTCTCAAATAAATAATTAAAAAAAAAAAAAGACCTTCTGGTGCATGAATGAACCTTGAAAACATGCTTAGTAAAATAAGCTAGACACAAAAGGACAAAAACTGATTGCACTTGTACCTAGAATGGAGAGATTCATACAATAAGTAAATTTTTTTTAAAGATTTATTTATTTATTTGAATTACACAGAAAGAGGTCTTCCATCCGCTGGGTCACTATTCAGTTGGCCACAATGGCTGGAGCTGCACTGATGTTTGCAGAGAATCTCTATCCATGAGCTTCCTCCAGGTCTGCCACGTGGGCCATCTTCTACTGCTTTTCCCAGGCCACAGCAGAGAGCTGGATTGGAAGAGGAGCAGCCGGAACTTGAACCAGCGCCCATATGGGATGCCAGCACTGTAGGCAGCGGCCCAAAGGGATGATGAAAATTCTGGGAACTGATGGTGGTGATCATTGCACACACTGAACATACTTAATGCCACTGAATTGTACACTTAATTATGGTTAAGATGGTAAATTTTATATTTTATTGCTAAAAGCATTTACAGTAATAAAAACTCAGTGTTCTGAAACAATGGTATGAAAGGTAGAGGAATTGAATCAATAAGCATTAGACTAGGATAACAGAATTATTTAATCTGAACACCAGAGAGAAAATAGGTTGAAAAAAGTGTGACTGGAGCCTCAGGAACAGCTGGAACTATAACAAAAAGATCTAACATTTGGGGGCCAACGTTGTGGTAAAGTGGGTTAAGCTCCCACTTGCAATTCTGGATCCTGTATGAGTGCCTGTTTGGGTCTTGGCTGCTCCATTTCTGATCCAGCTCCCTACTAATGCAGTTGGGAACGTAGCAGAAGATGGCCCAAGTGCTTGGGCCCCTGCACCCTACACCAAGTGCTTGGTCCCCAATAGAGTTCCTGGCTCTTGGCTTTGGCCTGGCCCAGCCCTGGCTATTGCAACCGCTTGGGAGAGTGAACCAGCTGATGGCAGATCTCTTTCTGTCTTTCCCTCTTTGTTGCCCTGCCTTTCAAATAAATAAATGTCTTTTAAAAAACCCACTCTAACATCCCAGTCACTGGAATTCCAGAAAGAAGTGACAGGGGCGGGCACTGTGGCATAGCAGTAAAAGTGTTGCCTTCTGTGCTGGCATCCCATATGGGCACTGATTCAAGTCCTGGCTGTTCCACTTCTGATCGAGCTCTCTGCTATGGGCTGGGAAAGCAGTAAAAGATGGCCCAAGTCCTTGGGCCCTTGCATCCGCGTGTGAGACCCAGAAGAACCTCCTAGCTCCTGGCTTCGGATCAGCCCAGCTCTGCCCATTGTGGCCAACTGGGGAGTGAACCAGCGGATGGAAGACCTCTCTCTGCCTCTCCTTCTCTCTCTGTGTAACTCTTTCAAATAAATAAATAAATCTTAAAAAAAAAAGTGACAGAGAGGTCTGAAAAAATATTGGAAGAATTGATAGCTGAAATTCCTCATGTTTGGCACGAAAGATGTAAAAGAGATTTAAAAAGTGAATGAACACCTAACAGGAGTTGCCCAGCGAAATACATCCTGACACTTCATAATCAGATTTCTGAAAACTCAAGACAACAAATCCTGAAAGTAACCAGAGAGAAAGGATACTTTTAAAAACAGACATAATTTTTCATCTGAGATTGCAGCAGTGAAAAGGAAGTGATGCAACATTTTTCAAGTTCTAGGAAAAAAAACTGTCAACCCTGTATTTTATATGCAGAAAAAGAATCTTTAAGGAATGAGAAGAAAATGAAGACATTGTAAAATGGGGAAAACAGAATTTGTTGGTCAGCAGAGTTATTCTAAAAGAAAAAAAGATTTTGCTGACCATGATGAAAGAAGGAATCTTGGAACACTTCAATAAGAAAGAATGAGCAACATATATAATATAGAGAAAATATGGGTAAATGCAAAAATATTGTTTTAGTTTTTAATATGTTTGACCAGAGTAATTCTTAATATATATAAAGGAAATATTTAATATGATTATTTTATTAATAGAGATGAGTGGAAGCAAGGTTCATACCCTTGAACTGGTAAAACATAGGTTCTGATAAGTTATATGTATATCAAGTAATGCCTAGAGCAGCTATTATAAAAGACACACAAAGAGATAACTTAAAACCCCTAAGATAAATCAAAATGAGTTTCTAAAAATTGTTAACCCACAAAAAGGAAAAAGCAGAACAGAAAAGGAAATCAGAAGAGAAAAAACATTAAGCCTAAGTACGTAAATAATTACATCAAATATAATCAATACAGCAGTTAAAAGACACAGATTGACACCTGGCTCCTGCCATCAGATCAGCGTAGTAGCACGCTGGCCACAGCGCAGCAGCTGCGGCGGCCATTGGAGGGTGAACCAACGGCAAAGGAAGACCTTTCTCTGTCTCTCTCTCTCACTGTCCACTCTGCCTGTCAAAAACAAAAACAGAAACAAACATGACCTAGAGACTGGCACTGTGGTGCAGCGGGTTAACACCCTGGGCTGAAGTGCCAGGATCTGATATGGGTGCTGGTTCAAGACCTGGCTGCTCCACTTCCGATCCAGCTGTCTGCTATGGCCTGGGAGAGCAGTGAAGATGGCCCAAGTCCTTGGGCCCCTGCACCCACGTGGGAGACCCAAAAAAAGCTCCTGGATTCTGACTTCAGATTGGCACAGCTCCAGCCATTGCTGCCAACTGGGGAGTGAACCATCAGATGGAAGACCTCTCTCTCTCTCTCTCTGCCTCTCCTCTCTCTGTGTAACTCTGACTTTCAAATAAATAAATAAAGCTTAAAAAAAAAAGTTGGAAAAAGAAAGCAAGTAACATAATTAGAAGTACATTTTAAAAAATGACATAGTTATACGCTGTATCAGGAGTTACTTCAAATGTGATTATGCAATTTGGTTGAAAGATTGAAAGGCATATAGACCTAAATTGAAGCAGTAAAACTGCCCACTTGCAGATGATATTATTGACCTAAAAATCATACAAAATCTGCAGTGCAAAAACTAGAATTAATGAGTTCATCAGGATTGCAAGATACACGATAAACATTGTATTTCTGTGTATTAGATACAAATGGAAATAAAATTTTAAATACAGTATCATTTATTGCTATTCAAATAGAAAATGAAATTCAAAGATTTAAATATAGCAAAACAAATACTAGTGATAGAAACCACAGAAGACCTACACAAATGAAGAGAGAGAATCAGAGTCATGGATTGTAGCATCAACATAGTAGAGATTTTAATTTGAGGTTTGGTGCATTAACCGTCAAAACCCCAGCAAAATGACTTTGAAAAAAAAAGAATAAAGACTGGTTCTCCCTGATTTCAACTCTTATTGTATGTAACTACAGAAATGAAGAGTTATTGCTACTTGGGAGGGGTAGACATAGATCAGTGGTACAGTACAGAGAATTCAAAGATAGTCTTATACAAGAGCTGGATGCTTTTTTTTTTTCTTGACATAAGCAGACTCAATTCATGGGAAAAAAGAGGTCTTAATAAATAGTAATGGAGCAATTGGATATTTTAGCAGCAAAAAATTGAACTTCTACTGCCACCTCATACTTCATACAAAAATTAACTCAAAATGGGTCATTTAAGTATGAAATTGTGTAACTTCTAGAAGGTAACAAAGGAGAAAATTTTCAGGACAGAGTTCTTCACAAGCATGAATCATAAAAGAAAAAATTAATAACTTGAGCTTTTTCAAAATTTATGTCTTGCTCTGCAAAAGTTCCTGATAAAGTGATGAAAAAATAAACTAAAAACCATGTGTGCTGAAAAACTTGAAGAATTTTATATGAAGAACTCTCGAAATTCTACAGTAAAAAGAAAACAGTACAATTAGAAAATTAGCATAAGGCTTGGAGAGATACTTCACCAAAGGATGTGTGGTTGACATGATAGAGATTCTCTGCAAACATCAGAGAAGTGTACATTAAGACTGTGATGAAATAGCAATACAGCTAAATAAGAACAACTAAATAAGAATAACTAATAATTGGCAAAAATACCAAATATTGGTGAGGCTGTGAAGAAACTGGATTACCTATGCATTCCTGCTGGGAATGGTAAATTATACAGCCACTCTGGAAAGTAGTTTGGCAATCGTTTTCATGAGACTAAACATAGATATACCATAAAACACAGTGATTACACTCTTAGACATTTATTCCAGAGAAAACTGTGCACAGTTTTTTCATAGCAGCTTTGTTTTAGTCCAAAACTGGAATCAACTAAAGTTTTGTCTTTTCTGAGAATAGTTGAAGATAGGAGATATTACTCAGCAATAAAGAGGAATGAACTGTTGGTCCGCGTAACAACTTCTTGGGGTCTCAAGGACATTGTGCTGAGTGAGAAAAAGCAGTCTCAAAAGATCACATACTTGGCCAGCACCACGGCTCAATAGGCTAATCTTCCTCTTGTGGCGCCGGCACACCGGGTTCTAGTCCCGGTTGGGATGCAGGATTCTGTCCGGGTTGCCCCTCTTCCAGGCCAGTTCTCTGCTCTGGCCCTGGGGGTGCAGAGGAGGATGGCCCAAGTGCTTGGGCCCTGCACCCCATGGGAGACTAGGAGAAGCATCTGGCTCCCAACTTCAGATCAGCGGCCATTGGGGGGTGAACCAATGGTAAAGGAAGACTTTACTCTCTCTCTCTCTCTCTCTCTCTCTCTCTCTCACTGTCCACTCTGCCTGTCAAAAATTAAAAAAAAGAAAAAAAGATCACATACTGAAGGGTTTATTTACATATTCTCAAAACGACAAAATTACACAGATAATGATTATTAAGAGTTGTAATGGGGGCCCAGAGCTTTGGTATAGTAGGCTAAGTTTCTGCCTGCAGCACCAGCATTCCATATGGGCACTAGTTTGAATCCCGGCTGCTCCACTTCAGATCCAACTCCATGCTAATGGTCTGGGAAAGTAGTGGAAGATGGCCCAAGTCCTTGGGCCCCTGCACCCACGTGGGAGACCCAGAAGAAGCTCTTGGCTCCTGGCTTCAGTTCGGCGCAGCTCCAGCCTTTGCAGCCATCTGGGGAATAAACCAGCAGATGGAAGACCTTTCTCTCTTTCTCCTCTCTGTAATTCTGCTTCTCAAATAATAAATAAATATTTTTTAAAAAGTTGTAATGGGGAAAGAGAGGTTGTAATATACAGGGGTGCTAAGAGGATTATCTTTGTGGTGATGGAACAGTTCTGTATCTCCAGGTGGTAGAGCAATCTGCACATGTGAGAAAATGATATAGAAAAATATACACACATTGCAATTATAGTGCAATAGATACTGTGCTATATTTAAGATGCAACTATTAATTTGCACGTGAGCCTTTAGTTATTTAAAACTAAAAGCTTTTTTCTTAAAAAAAAAAAACCTTAATTTTGAGTACCTGTTACCTGCCAGTAATTTTACTTGAGATTTTATAATCTCTAACTACGACCCTGCAAATTGTAAGTGTTCTCTCCGTTTAACAAATGAGACTCAAAAGTCTCCCATTTATTTTTTCTGAAGTCGGATGCATCTTCTAGGATCCAGAAAGTATGGTAAATTGCCCAAGGTTATGTCACTGGTAAAGAGATACAACAGGAGTTAAGCCTAACTGCTAAAATCCAAAGCCCATATCCTTTCTATTACTGTATATGGCCTCATCTAAAGTACTTTTGCCTTGGAGTGGAATAAAAATGGATTTGATGTCAGAGGTGAAGGGAGTGTTCATTTATTGATTCATTATCTGTTTATGTAACTTGAACATTATGTGTAAGATGTATAATAAAGGATATAGAAATCAGACATACATTGACAGATGAGAGATGTGATCCCTTAAGTTGCTTAGAGTTTACTGGAAAGGATAGGGAAATGAACAAGAAATTTTCTAAAAGATTCATTCATTCATTCATTCATATGAAAGGCAGAGTGATGAGGAGAGAGAAAAAGAGATCTTCCATCCACTGGTTCACTCCCCAGATAGTGGCAAAGGCCAGGTCTGGGCCAGGCTGAAGCCAGAGCCAGAAACTCCATCCTGGTCTCCCACATGGGTGGTAGAGGCCTAAATACAAGGCTGTCATCCACTCCTCTCCCAGGCACATTAACAGGAAACTAGATCATAAGCAGAGCAGCAGGACTGGAACTGGCACTCTCATATGGGATATTGAAGCCACAAACCATGGCTTAACCCACTGCGCCACAACACTGACCCCTGAACAGATGATTTTTTTTAAAAAAAATTTATCTCAAAATTGGTCTTCCATCCACTGGTCCAATGGCCCGAGCTGAGCTGATCCGAACCCAGGAGCCAGGAGCCGCCTCTGAGTCTCCCACATGAGTGCAGGGCCCCAAGCCCAGGCCATAGCAGAGAGCTAGATCTGAAGAGGAGCAGCTGAGACACAAACCTGCACCCTCATGGGATGCTGGTGCTGTAGGAAGATGCTAAGCCTATTGTGTCACAGCGCTGGCCCCTGAATAAATAATTTTAATATATCTTATAAAATACTCAGATTAAGCCGTTTAATAGGCTTTGGGAGTATGTACAAGGGCACTTCAAAGAGTTTATGGTACATGAGATTAAAAGATAAATATATTTTTGTGCAAAAAGTTTTTAAATCCTTGCATAGCTTTTTTTTTTTTATAATGTGCATTTTCCATGAACTCTTTGAAGACCCCTTGTATGAAAAAGGTGAAGCATTTAACTTTTCCTGGTGTAGTGGAAGATTAACAAGCATTTTTAATGCCTTCCATTGCTGAGAACTGTAGCATAGTAGAAGCTAAAAACAAAAACAAAAAATGTAGATAGATAAATTGAAATTTATCTGTTCATTCCACATCCTGTAGTTTGTTAGGATAGGGAAAAACAAACTTAGTGGAAGTGTGGGATGAGAATAACAAACATTGCACACATTTTCTGTATAAGTTATTATAGTTGGGCTGCAGATTCAGCTATAAAATTAATTCGAGGCAGAGGCCAAAAGGATGTATTAAGTAACTCATGGAGATTAGGGTAAAAAATGGGCACGCAAAATAAGTATTTTCAGGGAAGTGGTTGTGGTACAGCCATCTCTTGGGATGTCTGCATCCTCTGTTGTGCTGGTTCAGAGCCCAGATGCTGTGCTTCTGATCCAGCTTCCTGCTGAGGCATCCTGGGAGCTAGCAGGGGATGACTGAAGTGCTTGGGCCCCTGCCATCCACGTGGATGACCCAGGTGGAGTTCTGTGCTCCTGAATGACTCAGTCCAGCCCTGGCCAGGCATTTAGAGAGTGAACCAGCAGATGGAAGATCACTTTCTCTTTGTCGTCACCTATCATAGATGAAGGTAAATATTTAAAAACAAACCAAAAAAAGTATTTTCCTGAAACTGATGTCTGAGCAAAGTTTTTCCATGAGGAGTCTCATAAAGAAGGTTCTGGATATATAGTATATAACAATTCAATAATTTCCCTAAAATAAATTTTTAAATGAGTTTAGATTGTTTCTTACAGTGTGTCTGGAGCCTAGGTATATATTTGGAACAGTGAGAAGTTAGACTGGATGGATAAGTAGGCTGGGATTACACATGACATTTTAAAAAATCTTCATATGATAATAGACTATGAAGTTAAGGGAGTGACCTCAAATTTGCATTTTTGAAAGCTTTTTTAGCTCCTTATGGGAGAAGGCCGAAGAGAAGAGAGTAGAAGTATTGTTTTGGTAAGACTCTACTAATGAAATAGGGCATTTATAGTTTCCCTGTTTTTAAAAATTCCTTCAAATTCTTTCTTATTTTCGGGCTTTTTAAAATTTTTTTTATTTTTTGACAGGCAGAGTGGACAGTGAGAGAGAGAGACAGAGAGAAAGGTCTTCCTTTGCCGTTGGTTAACAATGGCCGCAGCTCTGATCCGATGGCAAGAGTTAGGTGCTTATCCTGGTCTCCCATGGGGTGCACGGCCCAAGCACTTGGGCCATCCTCCACTGCCTTCCCTGGCCACAGCAGAGAGCTGGCCTGGAAGAGGGGCAACCAGGATAGAATCCGGCGCCCCGACTGGGACTAGAACCCTGTGTGCCAGTGCCTTAAGGCGGAGGATTAGCCTGTTGAGCCACAGCACCGGCCTATTTTCTGGCTTTGATAATTCTCTTCTGAGTTTTGTAAGTAGTGTGCCATACAAAAATGCCAAAGCAAGGATTGGATTAAACTAATTACTTTTACCATGATTCTTTGTGTCTATTTATTGGGTAGAGTAAGTCGCATTGTAACATATTTGGTTAAAAACAATTTATGACCTCTAGGGTATTCCTATTATAGTGTCAAATTATAGATAAACTTTATATTTTTAAAGAAAACATTGATTTTGGTAGTTTGGGGGAAAGTGTCTTTATGTTATTTGAAAAGGGCAAGAACAGTGATAAAAAAATTGAGATCAAGGGTTTAGGAATTTGAGATGCTTCTTCCAGACAATTTCTCCTGGGTTTTTTGTTTGGTATCTTCTTCAGAATGCCAAACGGTATTTAAATTTTTGTTAAATACACAATGAAAGACGAACATTGTGGAAAAGTATTTTTGCCACCACTTTATCTAAAAGCTGTTTGTCTTATTATACATTTGTGTTTCTTTAAGAAAACAAAATTCTCTGAGGGCAGGTACCAAAGCAATCTTTGGAATTTAATATAGTTCCTGATGTAATCATGTAATTATTATTCAGTAGATCTAATGTGTGTTTTTTTTTTCTTTAAAGGCATTTGAATACCTTCGTGATAGGAAAGGCCCTTTTCTTCATCCGTTGATGGTTTGATAGTGGGCTGGGAAGGAAAGCTGTGGTCCTCCACATTAGTCAGCAAATACTTGATTGATTTGGTATTTAGTTTAGTCAAGTAAGTTATTGATACATTCAAATGGACTTTAAGAGCTAACATATTTTGATAACCAAAATTAGAGATGTAATTCTAAGGAACTCTTCATGATGTTAATCATTAAAATTAAATTTAAGCGCCGAGTTCTAGTCCCAGTTGTTCCTCTTCTAGTTCAGCTCCCTGCTGTGGCCTGGGAGGGCAGTGGAGGATGGCCCAAGTGCTTGGGCCCCTGCACCCACTTGGGAGACCAGGAGGAAGCATCCGACTCCTGGCTTTGAATCAGCGCAGTGCCGGCCATAGCGGCCATTTGGGGAGTGAACCCACGAAAGGAAGACCTTTCTCTCTGTCTCTCTCTCTCTCACTGTCTATAACTCTACCTGTCAAATAAATTTAAAAAATTAAATTTAAGATCAAGATTTACTTCTTGAAGATAAAAGTATTTGGCCATTTTCCTAATAATTCGGTTAGAAATCAATAGTTAGTATTGATACTATTGTTACAATCTTATTTTAAAAAATAAATTGTAAATTATATGGGAATATAAAAGTATTAAAATTTGAAATGTTCATTCTTCATGTGTATTTATAAATATATTTATATGCTACAAAATTCAGAAGGCACATAAAGGAGTATAGTTAAGTCTCCTTGTCTGGCAAGCAAATCTCCCTGATTCCAATGACCTAGTTGCTCTCATCAGAAGTAAGTTGAAGGAATCTTTTTTTTTTTTTTAACTTTTATTTAGAATATAAATTTCCAAGGTATAACTTATGGATTACAATGGCTTCCCCCCCACACTTTCCCTCTCCCCCTGCAACCCCCCACTCCCTCTCCCCTTTCATTCGCATCCAGATTCATTTTCAATTCTCTTTGTATACAGGAGATCAGTTTAGTATGTGTTAAGTAAAGATTTCAACCATTTGCCCTCATATAGCAACACAAAGTGAAATATACTATTTGAGTACTCATTATAGCATTGAATCACAATGTACAGCCCATTAAGGACAGAGATCCTACATAATATTTTTTTTTAAAAATTGATTAATTTTTTATGCAATTTCAAATTTAACACCAAGTTTTTTTTCATTTTCGAATATCTTTATATACAGAAGATCGATTCAGTATATACTAAGATTTCATCAGTTTGGACCCACACAGAAACACAAAGTGTAAAAATTCTGTTTCAGTACTAGTTACAGCATTACTTCACTTTGGACAACACATTAAGGACAGATCCCATATGGGACATAAGTACACAGTGACTCCTGATGTTGATTTAACAATTTGACACTCTTGTTTATGGCGTCAGGAATCTCCCTAGGCTCTAGTCATGAGTTGCCAAGGCTATGGAAGCCTTTAGGGTTTGCTGACTTTGATCTAATTCCGACAGGGTCATAGTCAAAGTGGAGGTCCTCTCCTCCCTTCGGAGAAAGGCACCTCCTTCTTTGGTGGCCCCGTTCCTTCCACTGGGATCTCACTTGCAGAGATCTTTGATTTATGTCTTCTTCTTTTTTTTTTTTTTTCCTTTGCAGAGTGTTTGGCTTTCCATGCTTAAAATACTCTCGTGGGCTCTTGAGCCAGATCTGAATGCCTTAAGGGCTGATTCTGAGGCCAGAGTGTTATTTAGGACATCTGTCATTCTATGAGTCTGCTGTGACTCTGCTTCCCATGTTGGATCATTCTTTCCTTTTTTGGTTCTATCTGTTTGTATTGGCAGACACTAGTCTTGTTTGTGTGTTCCTTTTGACTCTTAGACCTATCGGTGTGATCAGTTGTGAACTGAAATTGATCACTTGGACCATTAGGATGGCATTGGTACATGCCACCTTGATGGGGTTGTATTAGGATCCCCTGGCATGTTTCTAATTCCTTCATTTGGGGCACGTCCGATTGAGCTTCTCCCAAATTGTACATATCCTCCCTTTATTTTTCCCTCTATCATAGTTAACCGGGATCACTTTTCAGTTAAAATTTAAACACCTAAGAATAATTGTGTGTTAGTTGCCGAGTTCAGCCCATAGAACTAGAACAAAAACAAACAACAAAGGGAGATACTAAAATGGGTAAAGATTTACATTGTACATCAACAGTCCAGACAAGAGCTGATCAGGTCTTATTTTCTCATAGTGTTCATTTCATTTCAACAGGGTTCCCCTTTGGTGCTCAGTTAATCGTCGCCAATCAGGGAAAACAAATGATATTTGTCTCTTTGGGACTGGCTTAATTCACTCAGCATGATGTTTTCCAGATTCCTCCATTTTGTTGCAGATGACCGGATTTCATTGTTTTTGACTGCTGTATAGTATTCTGTAGAGTACATGTCCCATAATTTCCTAATCCAGTCTACTGTTGATGGGCATTTGGGTTGGTTCCAGGTCTTAGCTATTGTGAACTGAGCTGCAATAAACATTAGTGTGCAGACGGCTTTTTTGTTTGCCAATTTAATTTCCTTTGGGTAAATTCCAAGGAGTGGGATGGCTGGGTTGTATGGTAGGGTTATATTCAGGTTTCTGAGGAATCTCCAGACTGACTTCCATAGTGGCTTTACCAGTTTGCATTCCCACCAACAGTAGATTAGTGTCCCTTTTTCCCCACATCTTCTCCAGCATCTGTTGTTGGTAGATTTCTGTATGAGCCATTCTCACTGGGGTGAGGTGAAACCTCATTGTGGTCTTGATTTGCATTTCCCTGATTGCCAGTGATCTTGAACATGAAGGAATCTTTTAATGTGATTTTTTTTTCTTTCTGATTACAACAGATTGAAGACCTCACACAGACAAATCATGGCTTAGAAGAATATGTTAGGAAACTCTTGGATAGTAAAGAGGTGGTAAGCAGTCAAGTAGACGACTTAACCAGCCACAATGAGCACCTTTGTAAAGAATTGATTAAAATTGACCAACTAGCACAGCAACTAGAAAAAGAGAAGAATTTTGTGGTGAATATTGCTGACAAGGAACTTGAAGAAGCAAAGGTACTACTGATCAGGATTTTAATTCTGCTTTAAATATCATGTAATTATTAAATATAGTAGAAAAGAAATTCTTACATCATTTGGAAGTTTCTCAGATGTGACATTTTATTTAAGTGTTCTGAGGGTTAGATTGTGCTATATTTTATTTATTTAAAATTTTTTGGTCAAAAATTCCCAGGGCGGGCCAGATATTTGGTGCAGCACTTAAGGTGCCCCTTGGGGCACCCCCATCTGGTTAGCTCAGTGCCTTGGTTTGGGTCCTACTCTGCTTCATTACCTGAGGCATGAATTTGACCTAGTGATTGGGTCACCACTTGGGCTGCCTAAGTGGGTGGCTGGTTCCCAAGCACTTGAACCATATTCTGCTGCCTCGCAGCATGCAAATTAGCGGGAAGCTGGGTCAGAAACAGAGGTACCAGGGCTCAAACCAAAATTCAAATATGGGGTACAGGTTTCCCAAGCAGCAGTTTAACACTTTGCCGAATGCCCATCTATTTATTTATTTATTTTTAAATAATCACCTTGCTTATCTTTTATTTATTTATTTTTATTTGAAACGCAGAGTTATACAGAGAAGGAGAGGCAGAGAGAGATAGAGAGAGAGAGGTCCTCCATCTGATGGTTCGCTCCCCAGTTGGCCGCAACGCCCAAAGCTGTGCTGATCCGAAGCCAGGAGCTAGGAGCTTCTTCCGGGTCTCCCATGTAGGGACAGGGCCCAACACTTAGGCCATGTTCTACTGCTTTCCCAGGCCATAGCAGAGAGCTGGATTAGAAGAGGAGGAAAAGATCTAACTATGACTTGGTTCCTATTATCCTAATTTCCTCTCTATTCCCACCCCCACCCATTCCCCACCACTGCCACCACCAGCCCCTTACTAGTCATTATTCTGTGTTCAGATTGAAATTTGATTTTTTGTTTTTAAGGTTTATTTGATTATTTGAAAGTCAGAGAGAGAGAGAGAGAGAGAGCGAGCTTCTTTCATCCGCTGGTTCACTCCCCAAGTGGCCACAATGTCTGAAGCAGGACAGGTCTGAAGCTAGGAACCAGGAGCTTCTTCCTGGTCTCCCATGAGGGTACAGGGACCCAAGCACTTGGGCCATCCTCAACTGCTTTCCCAGGCATGTTAGCAGACAGCTGGATCGGAAGTGCAGCAGGCAGAGCTCAAACTGGTGCCTAATGGGATGCTGGTACTGCAGGTGGCAACTTAACCCACTGTGCCACAGCACTGGCCCCCATGTGGCAGTTGTATTTCTAGTTTAAAAAAAATCTCTATACTGCTTCCCATAGTAGTTGTGCTAATTTGGATTCCCACTAACATTGTACAAGAGTTCTCCTTTCTCCATATCCTCCACAGCACTTATTACTTTATTTTTTAAAATATTTATTGCCGGTGCCATGGCTCAATAAGCTAATCCTCTACCTACGGCACTGGCACACTGGGTTCCAGTCCCGGTCGGGGCGCCAGATTCTGTCCCGGTTGCCCCTCTTCCAGGCCAGCTCTCTGCTGTGGCCAGGGAGTGCAGTGGAGGATGGCCCAAGTGCTTGGGCCTTGCACCCCATGGGACCAGGATAAGCACCTGACTCCTGCCTTCAGATCAGTGCAGTGCGCCGGCCGCAGCGTGCCGGCCGTGGCAGCCATTGGAGAGTGAACCAACAGTAAAGGAAGACCTTTCTCTCTGTCTCTCTCTCACTGTCCACTCTGCCTGTCAAAAAAAAAAAAAAAGAATAAAAGAATGATTGATTTATTTGAAAGAGAGAGAGAGCGCAAGAGATAGAGATATCTTCCATCCACTGGTTCACTCCCAAAATGGCCACAATGGGGCCAGGCCAAAGCCAGGAGCCAGGAGCTTCGTCCAGGTCTCCATATGGGTGGCAGGGGCCCAAATACTTGGCCATCTTCTGCTGCTTTTCCTAGGCCATTAGGAGAGAGATGGATCAAATGTGGAGCAGCTGGGACAGGAAATGCCAGTATTGCAGGCGGGGACTTTACCTGCTGTGCCACAATGCCAGTCCTATTACTTTCTGTTTGATAGTAGCCATTCTAACAGGGATGAGGTGATAGTGCCTTGTGATTTTGATTTGCATTTTACTAATGGCTGGTGATGCTGAGCATTTTTTCGTATATTTATTAGCCGTTAGCGTTTCTTCTTTGGAGAATTATCTATTCAGATCCATTGCTCATTTCTTAGCTGTATTTTTTGTTGTTGAGTTTTTTGATTTCTGATATATATTCTGTATATTAACCTTTTGTCATCTAAGCAACTTTAAGACTGGGAATGTTCAATGTAATAAAATTGACTCAACCATATTTTCTGGGTTGGATTGAAATAAACTATTTAAAGCAGTTCAGAGGAGAAATTAGTATATTATGATTGAGATAACTTGGGAAAACTTTTATTTCAACCATTCCTTTTTTTTTTTAAAAGATTTATTTTATTTATTTGAAAGTCGGAGTTACACAGAGAGAGGAGAGGCAGAGAGAGAAAGGTCTTCTGTCCGCTGTTTTACTCCCCAGATGGCTGCAACAGCTGGAGCTGCGCCAGTCCGAAGCCAGGAGCCAGGACCTTTTTGGGGTGCAGGGGCCCAAGGACTTGGGCCACCTTCTACTGCTTTCCCAGGCCATAGCAGAGAGCTGCATCAGAAGTGGAGCAGCCGAGTCTCGAATCAGCACCCATATGGGATGCTGGCGCTTTAGGCAAGAGCATTAACCCACTGTACCACAGCGCTGGCCCCATCAACCATTCTTATCACTTCCATATTGCCATCTTTAGAATTATAATTGGTTTTTTAAATTTTATTGCCATTTGTGGGGCATAGTTTGGAAAAATATAGTCAGGGTCAATTAATATTTTATGCAAAATAGTGCATCATTTAAAGGAATGCTATATTTCATGGTAGATTCTTTTACCATTAAATGTAGGTCAACATAAGAGGTAGGTTATTTTCTTCTTAAAAATATTCACTACCGGCCGGCACCGTGGCTCAACAGGCTAATCCTCCGCCTTGTGGCGCCGGCACACCAGGTTCTAGTCCCGGTCGGGGCGCCGGATTCTGTCCTGGTTGCTCCTCTTCCAGTCCAGCTCTCTGCTGTGGCCCGGGAGTGCAGTGGAGGATGGCCCAAGTGCTTGGGCCCTGCACCCCATGGGAGACCAGGATAAGCTCCTGGCTCCTACCATTGGATCAGCGCAGTGCGCTGGCCGCGGCAGCCATTGGAGGGTGAACCAATGGTAAAGGAAGACCTTTCTGTCTGTCTCTCTCTCTCACTGTCTACTTTGCCTGTCAAGAAAAAAAAAAAAAAGGAAAAAATATTCACTACCTTCATGTTTGTAAGCGTCTTGTTTTTTTTCATGTGCTCTCCTTTCAGTTAAATCAGTTTAAGCATCTTTAATATAAGTAACATGTACTGTTTTGCTTGATTTTTAGATTGAACTCATTTGCCAGCAAAATAACATAATAGTATTGGAAAATACTATAAAAAAGCTTAGATCTGTAAGTACATTTTTTCAAAAGTGAATGTTAAAGAATCATTTGTATTTGGTTAGTAAGCTACAAAAATTGCATGTATGTTTTGTCTCTCCTACCTTTTGTGAACAATCAAAAGCTTTTGTTTTCTTGAATCAGTACTCACAGCTCAGGCTGTCTGTCAAACTGATGCTTTTCATGCTCCCTTTCATCACTACTTTCTTTCCTGGAAGGAAAGAACAATTTTTGTTTGATTTTATTAATGCATTTAGCTGTTTCTTGATTTAAAATAATGACTCTGAAAGAGCTAATTCTCAAAATGTAAGGTGTATTTGCCTACACATGAACTTTCATTGCCCTTAGTAATATTTTAAAGTCATTAATTTTTGTTACTTAACTCCAAGTACTGCATTTTATTTATCCAGCAACTTGAAATGAAAACCGTTGTACTTAAACATTTCAGTCTTACCATTTAAAATACTTAAAACACTTTTTGAAAGAATCTGTAGTTTTCTTCCATATTGGTAACAGAGTTGTTCAAGAAATGTTTCTAAAGATATCAAATTTGATTGAAATTCATGGGAATGCACTTGAAAGTGCATGTGTAAGTAAGGAATACCCAATATTTCATTCATTCATTCATTCATTGAACAATAATTGAATAGAACTTACATATTTTAATAGATGCTTTAATAATAGCACTCAAGTTTTCCTAAAACAAATTAATTCCATTTCTGGGATTTGGAATCTGTTGGCAGATATTTCTGGCCAATGAATGTTTTTTAACCATTTTTTTCTTCAAAATTATTCAGTGAATTTAGGGATATTTTCAATTAAATAAAAATATAGCACATCCAGAAATGCTGGAAAGGAAAGGCATCTAACTGCTTTTCAAAAACTAATTATGAGGTACTTTTTAAGTTGGTTCACCCCCGAAGTGGCTGCCACGGCCAGCACGTTGCAACCTGCGCGCTGTGCCAATCCGAAGCCAGGAGCCAGGTGCTTCCTCCTGGTCTCCCATGGGGTGCAGGGCCCAAGCACTTGGGCCATCCTCCACTGCACTCCCGGGCCACAGCAGAGAGCTAGACTGGAAAAGGAGCAACTGGGACAGAACCTGGCACCCCGACCGGAACTAGAACCAGGGGTGCCAGTGCTGCAGGCGGAGGATTAGCCTAGTGAGCTGTGGCGCCGGCCAAGGTATTTTTAAATTTTTCTATTTTTGAAGTACCAAATTTAATGTATTTTTTAAAGATTTATTTTATTTATCTGAAAAGCAAAGTTACAGAGAGAGAAAGAGGTCTTTCATCTACTGATCCACTCCCTAAATGCCCACCACAGCTGTGGCTGGACCAAGCCAAAGCCAGGAGCCAAGAGCTTCTTCTGAGTTTCCTATATGGGTGCAGGAGCTCAAGCACTTGGGCCATCCCTTGATGCTCTCCCAGGTACATTAGCAGAGAGCTGGATCAGAGGTGGAGCAGCAGGGACTTGAATCCTCCCTCAAATGGGATGTCAGCACTGTAGGCAGCAGCCTAACCAGCTACGCCACAGCACTACCACTCCCAAATTTAATATTTTTAAGGATACCATTAAAAAAAAGCTTTCATTTAGAAAAGGACACTATAGTTTAGCTTAAAATAATGACCTGATTTTTTTCTTCTTTGGGAAGATAATTTTAGAGACTGAAAAAGCACAAAATAAATCTCCTTCCAGACTTGATTCCTTTGTCAAGACTTTAGAAGCAGACAGAGATTACTACAGGAGTGAAGCACAAAATTTGAGAAAGATGATCAGAAGTAGATCTAAAAGTCCAAGACGCCCATCACCATCTTCCCGGGTAGGTTTTGGAAACTTATACTTTGGAGTTTGTTGTTCACATACTACTCTCATTCTTTGATTTACCTAATCTGGAAATAATTCATTTTAATTTGATATGAGTTGAGGTTTGGAGAGCGAGGTCTCTCATGGCTGTTGTAGACTACCTGTAATTAGTTCTTTATCCTCAGCATAGTTAATGGTTGAGAGGTAAATCAGATAATGCGGAGCAATTTAGGATGAAGCTGTTTAAAAGAGATGATTTTGTAGCTTTGTCTTTATCACTTCCTTTCTTTATATCATCATGTTTGCTTGGTAGAGACGTTATTGCTATCAGTAGCACCTTTTTATTAGTGCCCTATCTCAAAGAAACATTTCAAATGTCTTATATAATAATTTCAGGGTGCAAATTGTGATGTAGAGCTTTTGAAGTCAACAACAAGAGATCGTGAAGAACTTAAATGCATGCTGGAAAAATATGAGCGTCATTTGGCAGAAATTCAGGGTAATGTCAAAGTTCTTACGTCTGAGAGAGACAAGACCTTCCTTCTTTATGAACAAGTAAGCTTATTTATGAGTAAGCAAATTATATAAGTAATAATCCTGGGGATATGGAATCCTTTTTAAGCTCCATTAGAGTGCTTAAACCCATCAGTCAAATTAATATAACGTTTGGGGATTGCTTTTGTTCTAAGATGCTCTTGATGACATGTAATATATTTCCAATATAGTGAATGTATGAGTACACACATGTATTTACATACCCCCACAAAGATCATATACATGTATAAATATAATCTAATTTTCAGAATGACAAATGGGAAAGTGTTAAATGATAGGGCATAGTGATTTCAAGGTGAAACAGTAAGGGTTTGGGAATTAAAAAAACACATACCCGGGCCTGCATTGTGGTGCAGCAGTTTAAGCTGCCGCCTGTGACACTGACATCCCATATGAGCACGTTTTGAGTTCCAGCTGCTGTCATATGAGCACCAATTTGAGTCCCAGCTGTTCCACTTCCAATCCAACTCCATTAGTTGCCAAGACTTGGGAATGACATTTGCATTTTTAATAGAGAAAGATTGAAACACTAAGGTTTTTTTTTAAAAAGATTTATTTATTTATTTGAAAGAGTTATATGGAGAGAGAAGGAGAGGCAGAGAGAGAGAGAGAGGTCTACCATCTGCTGGTTCACTCCTCAACTGACTTCAGTGGCTGGAGCTGGGCTGATCCGAAGCCAGGAGCCAGGAGCTTCTTCTGAGTCTTCCATGTGGGTACAGGGGCCCAAGGACTTGGGCCATCTTCTACTGCTTTCCCAGGTCTTAGCAGAGAGCTGGGTTGGAAGTGAAGCAGCCAGGACTCGAACCAGCGCCCATATGGAATGCTGGCACCGCAGGCAGCGACTTTACCCACTTACAGCGCCGGCCCCCAAAACATTATGTTGATAGTCATTAAAACAATAGTCTTTTTCAATTGTATTCAATTCAAGTTTATGCTTTAAAATATATTAATAGAATGTTAAATAAATAAATTTCTTAGTGAAACATTTTCTGGTGCAGTGACTCTGAGTTAATTTTATTTTAAATTTTTGGCCAAGATATTATACAATGAATTTCTACTTAAATACATTAGTTTTATTTATATAGATTCATTTAAAAATAAAAATACCATTACTCTTCTGCATGCATATTTATATAAGTTGCATTTTAACAGGGTAAATATAGCTATATTTATGTTTGTCTTAAGGCTTGTGAAACTGAATTCTTCTATGTATTTAAATAATAGGCACAGGAGGAAATTGCCCGACTTCGACGAGAAATGATGAAAAGCTGTAAATCTCCTAAATCCACAACAGCGCATGCTATTCTACGGCGAGTAGAGACTGAAAGAGATGTAGCCTTCACAGATTTACGAAGAATGACCACAGAACGAGATAGTCTGAGGGAAAGGCTAAAGGTATGAAAGAATCTTACCTGTATTAATATATATGAAGCACAGGTGCACTGTCATTGAAAGGATTTGTTTTGTTTTTGTTTTGTAAACAGATTGCCCAGGAGACAGCATTTAATGAGAAGGCTCACCTGGAACAAAGGATAGAGGAGCTGGAGTGTACAGTTCATAACGTAAAAAAAATTACTCTGACCATAACCTATTTTTTTAAATATTTTATTTATTTATTTGATAGGTATAATTACAGAAAATGGTTCACTCCCCAAAATGTAGCATTTTGTTATAATGAAGCAAAAGCACTAGAAAAAGAAACATTTTTTTCTTTTCTTTTTTGAAAGGCAGAGTTAGACAGTGAGAGAGAGAGAGAGACACAGGGAGAAAGGTCTTCCTTCTGTTGGTTCACCCCCTCAAATGGCCACTACGGCCGGCATGCTGTGCCGATCTGAAGCCAGGAGCCAGGTGCTTCCTCCTGGTCTCCCATGCGGGTGTAGGGCCCAAGCACTTGGGCCATCCTTCACTGCACTCCCGGGCCACAGCAGAGAGCTGGACTGGAAGAGGAGCACCTGGGGACAGAACCCAGCGCCCTGACAGGGACTAGAACCAGGGGTGCCGGTGCTGCAGGCGGAGGATTAGCCTAGTGAGCCACGGTGCCGGCCACTTTTCTTTTTTTTAAGATTTATTTTCTATTATTTGAAAGAATTAGAGAGAGACAAAGAGGGAGGGAGGGAGGGACGGAGGGGAGAGAGAGAGAGAGAGAGAGAGAGAGAGAGAGAGAGAGAGAGATCTTGCATCCACTTCCATTATTCTCAGATGCCTCAATGGAAGGGGCTGGGCTAGGCAGAAGCCAGGAGCTTCCTCCAGGTCTCCCATGTAGGTGTAGGGTCTAAGCACTTAGACCACATCCTCAGTTCTTTTCCCAGGCAATTAGCAGGCAACTGGATCAGAAGGGGAACATCCAGGACTGGAACTGGCACCCATGAGGGATGCTGGCATTGTAGGCACTGGCTTAACCTGCTATACCACAATGCCGGCCCATAATTTTTATTTTCATACTCTCATTTTATATGTGTAGGCTATTAACATTGGACAACAATTAAGAAGTCCTTTTGCAAATAGGATTTGCATGCTATAGTTAAGTTGAACAAGATCGAAAAATACAGACTGATATACTATAATGTGCTTTATAGAAAAGAATTGTGGCTTGTTCTTGTTTCTACTACATAACACGTTGTCCATAAAACCTCCCATTCAGGTCTAACTGATCATCTCATCCTGTAAATCTTGACATAAACCAGTTTGCACAGAGGGAATGTGTCTCTTCAGGAGCATACCTAAGGCATTTTAGTGATGGCAGTAACCTTGTCATTCTACTTAATATAGCTTGACGATGAACGTATGGAGCAAATGTCAAATATGACTTTGATGAAGGAAACCATAACTACTGTGGAAAAAGAAATGAAATCACTAGCAAGAAAGGCAATGGATACTGAAAGTGAACTTGGCAGACAAAAAGCAGAGAACAATTCTTTGAGGTAAACTAAATGATCTTTAAACAACTAACAGTTCACTCTATAGGTAATAGCTCTGATTTTTGTTGTATATTTTATAATGAAAATTAAATTACTGTTGACTTTAATTTCTGAGAGGATTGTTTTGAAGTTGTAGAACCCTCAGCACACATTGAACGATGTCACCAAAATCAGTCAGACTGGTAATGCCACACTTAACTAAAAGTCATACTTGCAGTAATTTTAACCTTCCTTTGCAAAAGCCTTGAAGTTTAACCAAAATAATTTAAAAAAACAGACTTATTTATTTGAAAGAGTTACAGAGAGTAGGGAGAAACAGAGAGAGAAGTCTCTCATCTGCTGATTCACTCCTAAGATGGCCACAAATGGCTAGGGCTGGGCCAGACCAAAGCTAGAATCCACGTGGGTAGCAGGGGCCCAAGCTCGTGGGCCATCCTTTGCTGCTTTTCCCAGACCATTAGAAGGGAGATTGATTGAAGTGGAGTAGCTGGGACAGGAATTGGCTCCCATATGGGGTGCCAACATTGCAGGTGGAGGCTTTTACACTATGCCGCAATGCCAGCCCCCAAAATAACTTTTACGAAGCCCTCTGAGTAAACAGCATATTGGCTTTGGTATTTGGTTGTTTAATGTACCTTTATAAC
This sequence comes from Sylvilagus floridanus, assembly GCA_949820135.1. Lineage (NCBI taxonomy): Eukaryota > Metazoa > Chordata > Mammalia > Lagomorpha > Leporidae > Sylvilagus > Sylvilagus floridanus. Next base: position 74,627,504 of record OX463245.1, on the reverse strand, counting down.
TTACATTCTGTTCTGGGATATGAACAGGATAAGAAAGCACAGACTGGACAGTAGCTTAGAAAAAGGGTACTTTAGCTTATAATTAAAAGCCTTAGAGAAAAAGGATGGAGCTTCTGTTAATTGAATGCCAAGTATTGTTCTTAGCCATTTCTGTATACTTGGTATACTAGCAGAAGAAATACCAAAGACGCCTACAGATGATAAGTATGGGAGACTACATTTTTGAAGATCTCTGCATTCCTGGTTTTACTTTAGATATGTTAATATGAGTAATAGAGGCTCTAAAGGGTGAGCATATCTGAATTTCAGTGCATTGTGGATATTGGAAAGAGTTCATATGCTTTAGAAGTGTATTATTAAATTTACAGATAATACTTGGTTTGCATACAAACTCTCAAAGTCTCTCTTTGATCTTCTCATAGTACATAGGTTAGAATCAGTTGTCAGGACAGATGGTTACTCAAACTCATTCCTTTCACTTATTTTAAAATGTCCTGCTTATAAGAATGTTTTAAGCCTGGGCAAAATTAAGCAAATTATAAAACATATGACAACAAAGAAAACCTTGGAATACAAAAAAAGTAGGGAGAGAATTTAAATTACTCATGATTCCACAATCTGGGGAGAATTGAGATCACCCTTACATAGTTTTATATTTGGTCAATTTCATTTAATTATTTGTCATAAGCATTTCTCCATGTCATTACAATCTCTTTAAAGGCATTCTAGTGTAGTCTTTAAAAATATTCTAATGGATAGATATGTTATAATTTAGGGTTTTGTATATAATTTGTCTTAACAGTTTCATTGAAGTATAATCAGTGCACACACAGTACACTGGACATACTTCATGTGTTCAGCTAGTAAGTTTGGGCATATATGTGCACCTGTAAAACCATCACCACAATCAATATAATGAGCATATTCTCTACTCTCAAAAGTGTCCTGAATGGTCCTCTGTTCTCTCTCCCCACCCTGTCATTGCCAGACAACTGGTGATTTGCTTTCTGTCAGAGATTTGTTGGGATTTTTAAAATTTTAAGAAGTGAAAGCATATGTATGCTTTGTTGGGCTGTGTACCTTCATCATAATTACTTTGAATTTTTTCCTTGCTGTTGTGTGTAATCAGTATTTCATTCTTTTTGATTACTGACTAGTATTCTATTATTTAGATACACCCATAGGCTTTTGGATTGTTTCCCATCTTTGGCCATAATAAATAAAGCTGCTAAGAACATTTCCATACAAGTCTTTGTGTGGACCTATGCTTTTATTTCTCTTGGATTAATTCCTAGGAGTATGATGGCTGAGTCATATGATAGATATTTGTGTTTTACTTTTAAAGAAATCATTAAACTGCTTTCAAAAGTGTCTGTACACTTTTATTTTACATTTGCGCTAGCAGTGTATGAAGTGTTTCAGTAGATATCCCCAACATTTGTTATGTAGCGCCTTTTTAATTTTAGCCATTCTAATAGGTATTTATTCTTGTTTTGATTTGCCTTTCCCTATTGACTAATAATTTTGCGCATCTTCATTTTCTTATTTGTCATCCATTTATCTCCTTTAGCTACATGTCTGCTCAAATCTTTTATGTGATAATATTGAGTTGTTTTTATTGGTAAATTGTGGAAGTTCTTTCTGTATTCTGTGTATAAGTCTTTGCCATATGTATGTTTGCAGTTATTTTCTCCTGTGAATGACTTGCCTTTTTATTTTCTTGATAGTGTCTTTTAAAGAGAAAATTTTAAAATTATTTGTTTAATTTATTTGAAAGGAAGAGAAAGGTATCTCTTGTCTACTGATTCACTCCCCAAATGTCTTCAGTAGTGAAAACTGGGTCAAGTTGAAGCCAGAGCTGGGAACTCAATCCAGGTCTCCCATGTGTGTGACCCAACTGCTTGAACCTGCTGCCTCCCAGGATGTACATTAGCAGGAAGCTGGAATTGGAAGTAGAACTAGGCAGAAAACCTAGGCATTCCAATATGGAATACAGGTGTATTAACCACCTACCCTCTATTTTTTGAAGACTCCTTGTATCCACTTCTTTATCCATTTATTTCTTGACATTTGTGCTGTTCCCCTGTCTTGGCTATTGTTAATAATGATGCAATTAATTGGGTCTTTGATATAGTAATTTTATTACATTTTTGATATTTATACACAGAGTTGGGTTTGCTAGATCATATAGCAGCTTTAATTTTTTGAGGAGCATGCATACTGTTTTCCATAGTAGCAATACCAAGTTACATTTCTATCAACTGTGCATATGTGTTTTCTCTGTATCCTTGTCAACACTTACTATCTTTCATCTTCTCAATAAGAAAACTGCCATTCTCACAGGTATAAGGATATTTCCCTGATGGTTAGTATTGTTGAGCATCTTTTCATATACTTGTTGGCCACTTGTGAGTCTTCCTAGGAAAAATGTCTGTTTAGGTCTTTTGCCCATTTATTAATTGAGTTATTTGTTGTGGTTTTGGTTGTTCTTTTGCTATTAAGCTGTATGAATTTTTATATACTTTAGATATTAACTTCTTATCAGATACCCGGTTTAAAAATGTTTTCTCCCATTTTGTAAGTTGCCTTTTCTTTTTATTGATTGTTTCCCTGGCTGTGCAGAAACTTTTTATTTTTATGTGGTGCCATTTTTCTTTTTTTAGGTTTTATTTTTATTTGAAAGCCAGAGTGAGAGTGACAGTGACAGTGGGACAAAGGAGAAGGAGGAAGTTGGGAAAAGAGAGAGAGAGAAATCTTGTATCTGGTGATTTGCTCCCCAAATGCCTGCAACAGGAAGGGCTGGACCAGGCTAAACCCAGAAGACTGGAACATCCAGGTCTCCCACATGGGTGGCAGGAGCCCCTAAGTACTTGAACTATTGCCTTCTACTCCAGGGTGTTGTAGCAGGAAGCTGGATTGGAAGCAGAGGTAGAAGTTTGTACCCAGGCACTCCAATTTGGGATGTGGGTGTACCAAGCAGTAGCTTTACCACTGTACCTGTGGTGCCATTCTTCTGTTTTTTGCTTTTGGTGCCTGTGCTTTTGGTGTCATATTTTAAAAAAATTGTAGCCAATGTCATGGCACTTTCCCCCTTTTTTCTTCTGGGAGTTTTATAGTTTAAGTTTTATATTTAATTTTTAAAATCATTTTGAGTTGACTTTTTGTGTATGATGTAAGATAAGGATCCAGTTTCTTTCTTCCTTTCCCAGGCCATTATCAGGGAGCTGGATCAGAAGTGGAGCAGGCCGGACACAAACTAGCACCCATATGGGATGCCATTGTCTTAGTTGGTGGCTTTACTGCTACGCCACAATGACAGCCCTTTAAAAATATCTTTAAAAAGCACCCATTTTTGTTCAGTTAGTAATGTCAAAAGACTACATTAACATAGTTAAATTCCTAGGACTCTCATTTCTTTAGTGACAGACTAAATGGCTGATATCCTTGCTTACAAAAGTATCTTGAACTTGATTGAGCTTATGTTGAGAAATAAAGCTTATGTTTTTTTACTTTTATCTTTTAATTCCATTTTCAATGAAAATGAAGTCCTCTCATTTATTTATTTTTTCCAGTGAGTTTTATACTTTAATATGTTTTCATCTTACTAATTAGCATCCTTTCATTTCAGCTCAAAGAACTCCCTTTAGCATTTCTTGTAAGGCAGGTCTAGTGTGATGAACTCTCTCAGCTTGTGATTGTCTGGGAAAGATTGATCTCTCCATCATTTCTGAAGGACAGTCGTGTCAGGTAAAGTATTCTTGGTTAGCAGGTTTCGTTATGCTTTCAGCACTTTGAATGTATTATCCAGTTATCTCCCAGCATGTAAAGTTTTCTGCTGAGAAATCCACTGAGAGCCATATGGAGACTCCCTTTTATAAGAATGTGAGGAAACTGCTCTCTGGGCGTTCAAGATTTTCCCTCTGTCTTTGATTTTGTAACAGTTTCATTATATTATGTCTTCAAAAAGTCTTTGATTTGAAACTGATTGGAAGCCTTTGAGCTTCATATACTTGGATGTTTATATTTTTCCCCAGATTTGGGAAGCTTTTATCCATTATTTCTTTAAATATGCTTTCTGCCCCTTTTCCTTATATTCCCATAATATGAATATTGGCTCTCTTGATGATAGCTCATAAGTCTTGTGGGTTTTCTGTTTTCCTCTCTGAATATTTTCAGCTGACATTTTTCTGCTTCATCATTGCATTTTTCTTTTCTTTTTGGCTGTGCATAATATTTATTAAAAATAAATGTGATTGGGATTCACAAAGAATAGGTCATTTAGAATTAAGTCAGTCTCAGGGACTTACTTACACTAAAGAAGAAGAAAAAGAATTCTTGAGATTATTAACCAGTTTTATGGGAGGGCCTCATTTAGACAGACAAGCCTAGAATAGAATTAAAAGGTATGATTTTCAAAAGCAATATTCACAGCAAGCAATGATAAGGTACTATTTACTGAAGTCATAATGAGTCCTCAGTGTTCATCATGTAAGAAAATTTTTTTTGAAATTCTAAGAAAAGGTTATGAGATCTTAGGTAATTTACTGTTTATGCCAGACTTAAAGTGACCAGTAAGTATAGTATTACACATAGGCTGATGGAACACAAAATAATCCTTATGCTAAGGTGTCTATTTTGGGATGAAATACTCTTGACACCTTACAAAGTTCAGGTGTCTTAGAAACAATGAACCTTACACATACGACCAAACATTTTACCAATTTTACCAGTGCAAGTTTGATGGATATTGCAAATGTGACTTTGGAAACATTGTCAGTGTCATCACTGACTTCAAGGTTGCTTTTCTCAAACAATGAATCATTGCATTTTTCATTTCATTCATTGTGTTTTTCAACTCCAGAATTTCTATTTGATTCCTTTTTAAAAAATCATTTCTATCTCTGTTGAAAATTTTGCATTTTTGTTTTGTGTTGTTTTCCTAATTTTGCTAAATAGCTATGTTCTCTGTGACTTGGATTTCTTAAAATTATTATTTCGAGTTTCTTTATCCAACAGTCCGTAGAATCTATTTCTTTAGGATCAGTTATTGGGAAATTGTTGTTTTCCTTTGGTGGTGTCACATTTTTCTGGCTTTTTTTTTTTTTTTTTTTGTTTCTTGTTGCCTTGTGTTAATGTCTGCACATTTAATGGAATAATCAGTCACTTCTTCCAGATGCTTTATGGCCTAGTGTCAGTGGGGAAAGATCATCAACTACAGGTGAGTGAAAGGGCACTATTTGGATACAGTATGGTGGTTCAGTCTCTAGGGAGAGCGCAGCAGCATAGTCTCATACATTTCTTTCAGCTTAGTTTGGAATCAGCAAAGATTGTGATCTTCAAGCAACCAAGTCTGTGGATGTCTGCTCCGGTGCAAAGGTTATTGGGGTCTTTGATGGCAAAGACTGTTAGGATTCTTCTGATCTCTTTTTCTCCTGTGGTGGAAATTTTAACTAAAGATATCTGTTGTGGCACTGATGTCCTGGCACAGACTGTTATGGAATGGCTTCAGTGACAGGATCTCTAGAGCATAGGTATGCTCTAGAGAGCTACCATTGCTCTGGGGAGGGGCATGGGACATCTGCTGCAGCAATGGCCCCACTGTCCACAGTGCTGGCATTTGTAGAATGACTGAAGGATTGGGGTTTGGAAAGTAGTCAACATAGGATGACAGTGGCTTTGTGGCCTAGGTGCCTTCTAGCTTGCCAGGTTGGTGCCTCCCATGTCTGAAGAATGGATGCACAAGTAGCAGTTGTGGCACAGAGTGTCCATGGCTCTGGGCCCTAGGATGGGGCTAGACCATAGTAATATGGCTTTGATATTTGATGTATGGGCATGCATGGAGCAGTCACAGCTCCACTGTGTAGAACACATGCAGGTTTGGGATGGTAGTGGACCTGGTTCCAGGGCAGAACGATACTGACTCCTTGGAGGTAAGGGCAGAGCAACTTCTTCATCTCTGAGGGGCCTGTGGCAAAGGTGACCGTTGGTTACCTTAGTGGTAAAAACTTCCAATGCCCTGTGTAGAATAGCCTGCTAAGGATCACAGTGGCACTCACCATCTGTTTGATACTGATAGCTCCTGTTTTATTTGTTCCTAGTGATCTCTGGTTGTCTCAAGTGTGCTGAGCTCTCCAGCAATCTTTTCTTAGCTGTTCTTTTTTCATTCTTTCCTTCCTTCCTTTCTTTTCTCTACACTCTGTTGCTACATATTTTTAAAAAAGATTTATTTATTTATTTTGAACAACAGAGTTACAGAAATACAGAGAGGAAGGAACAGAGGAGAATCTTCCATCTACTTGTTCACTTCCCAGATAGCTGCAATGGTCAGGGCTGAGCCAGGCCAAGGCCAGGAGCCAGGAGCTTCTTCAGAGTCTCCAATCTGAGTGGCAGGGGCCCAACTACCTGGGCCATCCTCTGCTGCCCTCCTAGACACATCACCCTAGGGCCCATGGGTCAGAAGTGGAGCAGCCAGCACTCAAACTGGAACCCATTTGGGATGCTGGTGACTTTACTCACTCTGCCACTATGCCACAGCACCAGCCCTGCTGCACATTCTCAGTTGGCCCCTACACTTTCATTGGAATGTATTTTTTTCATGGATAGCCAGTTTTGTGTGTGTGTGTGTGTGTGTGTGTGTGTGTTTGTTAAGGAATGAAGGCTGGTATTTCTTCTGCCATCTTACTAATGTCACACTTCCTATTTTTAATGTTTTGAGATTTCATACTGTTTTCAGTGGCAGCTTTCCCAGCAGTAGCACACAAGGGTTACATTTTTCTCCATATCCTTTTAAACCTTTATTTTCTGTCTTGATGGGGGTTTCGTCTTTTATTTTTATAATGGCCATTCTAACCAGTTACCTCATTGTGGTTTTGATTTGCATTTCCTTGATAATTAGTGATGTTCAGCATCTTTTCATATACCTGTTGGTCACATGTATGAACACGGCTTCTTTGGAGAAATGCCTATTCGAGTCTTTTGCCCATGTTTTGTTTATTATTAAGTTATATAGATTTTTTTATGTATTTTGAGTATTAATCCTTTATTAGATATATATTTTGTGAATTTTTCACCAATTTTATAGGTTGCCTTTATTTTTTTTTAAAAAATTATTTGTTTATTTGAAAGATTTACAGAAATGGAGAGAGAGAGGTCTTCCATCCCCCTGGTTCACTCCCGAAATGGCCACAACAGCTGGGGTTGCGTCAGGCTAAAGTCAGGAGCTAGGAGTTTTATCCAGGTCTCCCATGTGAGAAGCAGGAGTCCAAGCATTTGGGCCATCTTCCACTGCTTTTACCAGACCATTACTAGGGAACTGGATCAGAAGTGGAGCAGCCAGGACACAAACTGGAGCCCATATGGGATGCAGGCATTGCAAGTGGCAGCTTTACCTGCCACACCACAACGCTGGCTCCGTGATTGTCTTTTAAGAGACATTTATTTGAGAGAGAGCTCTCAGCCACTGATTGACTCCTCAGACACCTGTATTGGCCAGCACTGGGGCAGGCCAAAGCTGGAGCTGGGAACTCAGTCCAGTTCTACCACATAGGTGGAAGGAACTCTTACTTAGTTTGAGCCAACACTGTTGTCTCCCAGGGTCTACATTAACAGGAAGCTGGAGTCAGAATCTGGAGCCAGGTATTGAATCCCAGGACTCCAATATAGCATGCAGGTACCTTAATTACCGTTCCAGCCACAAGGCTAAATGCTTGTCCCATGGGTTTTAATCTGTTGATTGTTTACTTTTTTGTCCAGAAATTTTTAGTTTTATGTATTCTCATTTGACTTTTTTCTGCCTGCCAATGCTTTTAGTCTAATATTCAAGAAATCATTGCCAAAACCAATATAATGAAACTTTATCCTTTTTTTCCCCCTAGGAATTTTATAGTTTCAGGTAATATTTTCATTATCCATTTGAGTAGATTTTTGTGTATAGTATAATATAAAGGTACATTTTTTTTTGTGAGTGAATTCCCAGCACCATTTATTGAAGTGACTCTCCTTATCCTGTTATGTAGTTTTGATACCGTGTTGAAAATCATTTGACCAGATATGTGTGGTTTATTTTAGCACTCTCTTTTCTATTCCATTGGTCCATATGGTTTTTGTCCATACTAGACTATTCCATCATTGTAGCTGTGTAAGATGCTTTGAAATCAGGAACTGCAAGGCCTGTAGATTAGCTTTTCTTTCATAGGATAATTGTTTCTCAATCTAGGAAAAGGTTTGCCAATTTTGTTGATCTCTGTGGGTATATTTCTTGATTGATCTATTTTATTCTATGAATCTATTTATGTATTTTGAGTCTTTACAATCTTAATTACCTTAGTTTTTTTAGAATCTTATTATATAGTGTTAATCTTTCATCTTTTTTTCTAGTTTTTTAAAGTTGTTTTGGCTAATCTGGTTCTTTTGCTTTTCATTAAATTTTAGAATCAACTTCACCCACACAAAAAATCAGGATACTAAAAAAAACCCAAAAACCTGAGAATTTGATATTGTGGAGAAATGGTAACAAAATTGTCTTCCATCTCTCCATGTAGTTAGACCTATAATTTGCCTTAGTAGTGGTTCGTAGTCTTTAGGGTACAGATCTTGTACATCTTTTGTCAGATTTATTCCTATGTGTTTCATATTCTTTGATGCTGTTGTAATGGAGTTCTATGTTTCAATTTCTGAGTGTTTATTCTTAGTGTATAAAAATTCAATTAAAGAAACTATCTTAGAACAGTTTTAGGTGTACATAAATAGTGTGAAGATTGTATAGAGTTCATGCACACCTCACATCTAATTTCCTCTAGCATTAGCATCTTACATTAGTATGGTACCTTTATTATAATTAGTGAATCTATACTAATACATTATTATTGACAAAACTCCATGCTTATGCAGATTTCCTTAGTTTTTTCCTAATGTCCTTTTTCTGTTCCAGGGTCCCATCCAGGATACCACATTATATTTAGTTGTCATGTCTCCTTAGGCTTCTCTTGGCTATGACAGTCTCAGACTTTCCTTGTTTTTGATGACCTTGACAATTGTGAAGAGTACTGATCAGGTATTTTGTAGAACGTCTCTCAATTGGGGTTTATCTGATGTTTTTCTCATGATTAGATTGCAGTAAATATGTTTCTAGGAGAAGTTCGCAGAGATAAACTGCCATTTTAGGGTACATATGTATCAAGAGTACATATGGTCAATATGATTTATTACTGTTGGTTTTTATATTGATCACCTTGCCGAGGTAGTGTTTGCCTTTTCCAAAATGTTACATACTTGGAATCATCTATTAAGTAGACTTTTCGTATTTGCTTCTTTTACTAAGCAGTGTGTATCTAAGGTTCATCCGTGTCTTTTGTACCTTGATAACTCATTTCCTCTTATCACTGGGCAGTAGTTCACTGTATAGATATACTACATTTTGTTTATCCTTTACTTATTGAAGGATATTTTGTTTGACTCCATATTTTTGGTGATTATGAATAAAGACACTATGAACTTTCACATGCAGGTTTTTGTGTGGACATAAATTTTCAAATCAGTTCATTAACTACCTGGACCACAATTGCAGGATCATATACAAGTAGTAATACTATATTTAATTTTATAAGAGACTGCTAAACTCTTTCCAAAGTGACCAGACCATTTTGCATTCCTGCTCACAAGCTCCACATCCTTTCTAAGATTTGATATCTTCAGATTTTATTTTTTAGTTATTATAATAAATGTGAACTGATGCATTGTTATGATTACAACTCCCAAATAACACATGATGTGAAGCATTTTTTCAAATGCTTATTTTCCATTTGGACAAGGGGTCTTCAGAAAATTTGTGGACAATGTATATTCTAAAAAAAAATGTGCATTTCAAATTTTTGCAATAAAGTGCACTTATTTTTAAACTCCATGGTTCCATGAACTTTTTGAAATTCCTTTGCATATCTTCCTTGGTAAGCTTTTATTTAAATCTTTTGTTTATTTTAATTATCTATTTATAAGTACTTATTGTTTAAGAATTCTTTATATATTTTTGATGCATTTTCTTATCAGACATCTATTCTGTAAATATAGCTTCCCAATGTATGCCTTGTCTTTGCATTCTTTTTACCGTGTGTTTTACAGAACAGAAATCTGTCATTTTAATAAATCCCAACTTGTCAATTTTTTCTTCCATGGATTGTGCTTTTGATGTTGTACTTAAAAACACATCACTAAACCCAAAGGCATAGATATTTTTCTCTTTTGTTTTCTTCTAAAGGTGAAATAGTTTCACATTTTCCATCTAAGATCAGTGATTCAGTCTGACTTAATTTTTGTAAAGTTGTGAAGTCTATGTTCACTAATTAGTAGATGAGCAGCCTCAAATCGTTCCCTCACCATTTGCTGAAGGGCTGTTCTTTCTGCATTGAAGTGCCTTTGCTCCTTTATCAAAGATCACTTACCTATACATGTTTGGGTCTCTTTCTCAGCTCTCTATTCTGCTCCATTTGTCTGTTTTTCTTTTGCCAAATCATGCTGTCTTGATTACTGTAACTTCATAGTAAGTCTTGAAAGCAGGGGTGGGCATTTGGCCTAGAGGTTATGATGCCATTTAAGATGCCTGCTTTCCTGGGTTTGGGTCCCAGCTCTGGCTTTGATTCTAGCTTCTTGGTAATGCTGGAAGACAGCAGATGATGGCTCAAGTGGTTGGATTCCTGCCATCTTCATGATATACCTAGATTGAGTTTCCTAGTTTACAGCCTCAGTCCACCCCAGTTCTGTTGGGCAGTGAACTAGTAGATGGGTGCTCTGTCTCTGTCTTTGTCTCTCGAACAACAACAACAAAATCTTCTGAGTCTTGAAACCAGGTAATATGATGAGTCCTCTAACATTGTCTTCTTTGTTAACACATTGTTGTCCATTCTGAGTCTTTTGCCTTCTCATATACTTTAGATTTACTTTGTCAATGTCTGCAAAATAGCTTGGCAGGATTTTAGTTGAGATTACCTTACAAATAGATCTTGGCTGTGACCATCTGTACTTGCCTTTGTTTTCAAATTTTGAGGTGGCAGTTTGCTCTGAAACTCAGTTCCCTGATGTGTCCAAGAAAATCTTTGATTTTCAGTTTGTTCACCTTTGTTTTGAACGAGAATGATGGATTGCAAGCTCTTTACACGTTTGGGATAAAACAGGAAATCCTACAATTGATTTTTTTATGTATTCATTGTATATATTGATTTATATATATTGATCTGTTCTATGATCTTGCTAAGTTTACTTTCTACTTCTTGTAGACTTTTTATTGATTCATTGACTTTTCTACATAGACAATTATGTCATCGGAAAATAAATGAGGACAATTTTATTTATTTAGTCTGGATGCCTTTCCCCCCCTTTTCTTGCTTTTTTTTTTTTTTTAAGATATTTTATGTGAGGGGCAGAGTTACAGAGAGAGAGGAAGAAGGAAAAGGAGAGAGAGAGAAAGAGAGAGAGATCTTCCTTTGCTGGCTTACTCCCCAAATGACCACAGTGGCTTTAGCTGGGGCAGGCTGAAGCCAAGAGCTAGCAGCTTCATCTGCATCTCGCTTGTGGTGGCAGGGCCCTAAGCACTTGGGCCTTCTCCCACTGTTTTCTCAGCCACATTAGTAGGGAGCTGGACTGGAAGTAAAGCAGCCAGGACTCAAACCGGCGCCCATACCGGTTGCTGGCATCTCAGGTACCACCTTAACCTGCTATACCATAATGCTGGCCTGCTCTTCTTTTTTATCCTGGGTAGAATATCTAGTACAATGTTGAATAGGGATAGTGAAGAAGTGGATAGGCTTGTCTTATTCTAGATCTTAACATGGAAGCATTCATACTATAAACACACAGTATGATATTAGTTATAGATTTTTTATGGATGTCTTCTATTAAGTTGAAAAAATTACCTTCTGTTCCTAGTTTACTTAGAGATTGTTTTTAGGATTGGATGTTGTACTTTGTCAAATTCTCTTTCTGTACTTACTGAGGTGGGCATATAACTTTTTTACGTTAGTTAACTGAACTGTAATTTTTATCTGAACCATTCTGTTGTTAGATAAATAGATGATTATTGCTTTTTCTGTTCTATTTATTTTTCTTAGTATTGATTCCTAAAAGTAGAGGTGTATTTAAAAAACTTTACATCCTTTATTACTGTATTACTTTTCAAGAAATATTTATCAATTTTTTTTAATTTTATTTTTTTTTGACAGGCAGAGTGGACAGTGAGAGAGAGAGACAGAGAGAAAGGTCTTCCTTTGCCGTTGGTTCACCCTCCAGTGGCTGCCGCGGATGGCGCGCTGCGGCCGGTGCACCGTGTTCATCCGATGGCAGGAGCCAGGTACTAGGTGCTGTTCCTGGTCTCCCATGGAGTGCACGGCCCAAGCACTTGGGCCATCCTCCACTGCACTCCGGGCCACAGCAGAGGGCTGGCCTGGAAGAGGGGCAACCGGGACAGAATCCGGCACCCCGACCGGGACTAGAACCCGGTGTTCCGGCGCCGCAAGGCAGAGGATTAGCCTGTTGAGCCACGGCGCCGGCTAATATTTATCAATTTTTAAAAAAAATTTGAATAAGAAGGCAAGTTTTGTTAGGTCTTTAGGAGCATTACTATTAACCTTTTAAAAAAAGGTGGGTGTTTGGTGCAGTCATTAAATCACCATTTAGGATGCCCATGTCTCATATTGGAGTGTTTGATTCAAGTCTGGGCTACTTCTGGGAAGCAGCAGGTAATGACTCAAGTGCTTATTTCCCTGCCAACCACATGGAGGCTCAGGTGGAATTCCAGGCTCATAGCTTGCCTTGTCTGGTGCAGGTATCTGGGGAGTGAACCAGAAATTGATCAGAGACCTCTGTCTCTCTGCCTTTCAAATGAAATTTAAAAAATAAAAAATAAATATAAAAAACTTTCTAATTTAGCTTTTAAAAATTTATTTATTTATTTGAAAGGCAGAGTTATAGAGAGAGAAAGAGAAACAAACAAAGAGATCTTCTATCTGCTGGTTCACTCCCCAGATGGCCGCAATGACCAGCACTGGGCCAGGGTGAAGACAGGAGCCATGGTGCTTGGGCCATCTGCTGCTGCTTTCCTAAGCACATTAGCAGGGAGGTGGGTTGGAAGTACAGCAGGAAGGATACAAACTTACACCCTTATGGGCTGCCAGCACTGCAGGAGGTGGCTTAATCTGCTGTGCCACAGTGCCTGCCCCGGAAAATCTCATTTTAAATTACTTTAATTATGAAATTGAGGGTGATGAGCTTTGTGGCATAACGGGTAAAGCTGCTACCTGCAATGATGGCATCCCATATGGGCACAGGTTTGCATCCTTTCTGCTGTACTTCCAAGCTAGCTCCCTGCTAATGGCCTGGGAAAGGCAGTGGAAGAAGGCCCATGTGTCTGGGGCCCTGCCATCCACATGGGAGACTTGGATGGAACTCTTGGCTCCTGGCTTTGGCCTGGCCCAGAATTGGCTTTTGCAGCCATCTGGAGAGTGAGCCAGTGGATGGAAGATCTCTGTCTCTCTGCCTCTTCCTCTCTGTAATGTTGACTTTCACAATAAATAAACCTTAAAAAAATGAAATTGAAGATTTTAGAAAATGTATTAATTTTTCATTTATGTAGTTATTGAAATCATTTTTTTCTGGTAGATAATTGATATTTAAATGAATTTGAGTGTATTTTTAGAGAAGATATATTGAAAATGGTTAAATTTTATCATATTTGTGATAACTATTTTAAGTTTTTTCTTTTATTACATCTTTTAATATATAAATACTCCTTATTTTTAAATTTCTATTTTCCTTGGTGATTTGTTTCACTGCTTTTATGAAAATAGTTTTGTTAACACACATACACACAATGGAGACAATAATTGTATACCTGAATACCTTAATGAATTATTATAATGTGAAATCCCTTTCTCTGTCAGTTCCAGAAATGCAGTGGTTTAGTCACTTTATAAGTCCCTTATGTCTACACTTAATCACATGATACTTAATATCCACAGAAGTAATCACCATTCTGACTTTTATGACTACCTCTCCCTTTCTTTCCTTTATAATTTTGCCACCTACGTGTGCAGGCCAAATGGTTTGGTTTACGCTTTGTGATTGCTGATCAGGTTGAGCACCTTCAGTATCTGTGTTCTCCATGTGGATGTATTGTTTTGTAAAAGTGCTTATTCACATTCTTTACATACCTATCTTTTTGAAATTGTAGAAGGTGAAGACAGTGTGCTTTATGTTCTATGGTAATTTAATTATTCTGGATACCTGACCTTTGTTGATTGTAACTTCTCTCTCTCTGTCCTTGACTTGTCAGTTTTGCTCTCTTTAAAGTGTTTTTCGGGGATGGTGTCTGGAGTAGTGGTTAAGATGCTGGTTGGGATGCCTACATCCCATACTGAAGTGCCTGCTTAGAGTCCCAACTCTGCTTCCAATTCCAGCTTCCTGTTAATGCACACCCTAGGTGACAGCATGTCCAAGTACCTGGGTTCCTGCCACCCACATAGGAGACCTGGGTTCAGTTCAGGCTCTTGGCTCCAGCTTGGCCCAACCCTGCTATTGTGGCCATTTGGAGAATGAACCAAGAGATGGAAGATTTCTCTCTATCTTTGTCTCTCTGCCTTTCAAATAAACAGTAAATAAAAAAAAATTGAAAGTCTTTTGATTAACAGAAGTTACTTGTATAATCAGCTTTATCAGTCTTTCCCATTTAGTTTATGGTTTTTTGTTTGTGTTTTATTTAGGAAATATTTTTGTACCTTAATGTCATGAAGGTATTTTCCTGCATAATCTTCATATTTATATCTAAAATTCCCCAGAATTACTTTTGTATATTCTGTGAGGCAGTGGCCACATACTGTTTTATTTTTGTATATATGGCTACTCAGTTTTTCCAGCAGTGTATTGTGAGAAGATTATCCTTTTCTCTACTGCTCTGCAAAGCCATTTTTTCTTACTCATTAGATGTTCCTGTTGCTAGACTCAATAATATGATTTCTATTTTACAGAACTCTTCTAATTACTTTAAGTGTGTAGTAAGTGGTGTATTTATTAAGACAAGTCCACGTTGTTTGCTCTTTCTTTCTTTCAACAGGCAGAGTTAGACAGTGAGAGAGAGAGAGAGAGAGGTCTTCCTTTTTCCGTTGGTTCACTCCCCAAATGGCCACTACGGCCGGCGCGTTGCGCTGATCCAAAGCCAGGAGCCAGGTGCTTCCTCCTGGTCTCCCATGGGGTGCAGGGCCCAAGGACCTGGGCCATCCTCCACTGCCCTCCTAGGCCACAGCAGAGAGCTGGTCTGGAAGAGGAGCAATTGGGACAGAATCCGGCGCCCCGACCGGGACTAGAACCCGGGGTGCCGGAGCTGCAGGTGGAGGATTAGCCAAGTGAGCCGCGGCGCCAGCCCTGGCAATGTTTTATGTTACTTATAGAAATTGTACATTCTGAAATAGTTGGATGTTGTATTTTATATTTGTAAGATCAGTTTTATTATTATCTTATTCAGATATTCTATATTCATGCTACATTTTCTATATGCTTTATATATACATATCATTATAAATGTACAACATAGGTATGTTGAATTTTTCCACTGTGATTGTTGTTTTACTATCCTTGTATGGTCAATTTTTTCTTTCTGTTTTTTGAGAGTGCACATAAATTACTATGTATATGTAAATTTAGATACTTATTTGAAAGTCAGAGTTAGAGAGGGGAAGATAAAAGAGAGAGAGTTCTTTCACCCACTGGTTCATTCTCTAAGTGGTCGCAATAGCCAGCATTGGGCTGGGCCTAAGCCAGGAGCCAGGAGCTTCTTCCAGGTTTCCTAGCAGGGAAGCAGGGGCGCAAGCACTTGGGCCATCTGCTGCTGCTTTTCCCAAGCCATTAGCAGGGAGCTGGATCAGAAGTGGAGCAGTTAGGAAACGAACCTGTACCCATATGGGATGCTGGCATTAAAGCAGCAGCTTAACCTGCCACCCCATTACACCAGCCCCTAGAATTTTTATATTACTAAGTGACTAATCATGTTTTTACATTATCCTTTACCTGATATCAACATAGCTTTATCAGATTACTTTTGGCAATGGTATCCATGAAAAATGTTTACTGTTTCTCTGTTGTCATCCCTTTTGGTATCTTTATGCTTTAGATTTCATTCAAAAATAGTATATGGATAAGTTTTTTTTAAAGATTTTATTTATTTGAAAGAGTTACACACACACACACACACACACACACACAGAGAGAGAGAGAGAGAGAGAGAGAGAGGTCTTTCATCCACTGGTTCATTCCCCAATTAGCTGCAATGGTCAGAGCTGAGCCAATCTGAAGCCAGGAGCCAGGAGCTTCTTCCAGGTCTCCCACATGGGCACAGGGGCCCAAGGACTTGGGCCATCTTGTACTGCTTTACCAGGCCATAGCAGAGAGCTGGATATGAAGTGGAGCAGCTGGGACTTGAACCAGCGCCCATATTAATGCTGGCACTGCAGGTGGCAGCTTTACCTGCTACACCACAGCCGGCCTGTGGCTAAGTATTTTTAACCCAATTTGACCCCTCTGATTTTAACTCGATCATTTGTTCCATTTATATTCATTTTATTTTGTGATTTTTATAGTTTAACAATATATGCTGCTTATTATTACTCTTTATTATATGATTCTTTATTCCCCCTTCCTTGCCTTTTTTAAGACTGCTAGGGTTTTTTAAAAAAATCATTCATTTTCTTTTTAAGTGTTATTTATTTATTTGAAAGGTAGAGTTACAGTGAAGCAGAGGCATCCACTGGTTCTCTCCCCAAATGGCCACAAAGGCTGGAGCTGGGCCCATACAAAGCCAGGAGCCAGGAGCTTCTTCCAGGTCCCCTACATGGGTGCAGGGTCCTAAGCACGTGGGCCATCTTCTACTGCTTTCCCAGGCTATAGCAAAGAGCTGGATTGGAGCAGCTGGGTCTTGAACTGGCGCCCATATGGGATGGCGGCACTGCAGATGGCAGCTTTATCCGCTATACCACAGCACCAACCCCCACTCAATTGCTTTCTGTCAGCTTAAAAATCAGCATAAAAGTTATAAACTTTATTATTATTATTATTTTAGTAATTACCTGAGAGATTACAAATACCTTAGATTGTGAACTCCATTTAACTCCTTCTCAACCACCATTGTCCTCTATTTTAATAAGGCAGACGTTTGCCTATGTATGTCTAAATGTATGTATATAAACTTAAGATTCTGTTATTGTTGTTTGCTTGGTCAATATTTGTTTAGGTTTACTTAATACGTTCATCTTTTGCATCCCTTTATGTCATCACCTTTGAGTGACCCTGAGTCTTTTTTTTCAATCAGAATACTTTACAGAATTTCTGTTTTACTTTTTAAATTCTATTATATATTTTAGATTAAGAATATACAATAAAATATCAATTTGATGAGTCAGATAGTTCTATGTATCTGTAACCACCACTTGAGAGAAAACATTTCCTTTCCTCCAAATGGTTACCTTATTTTCCTTTCCCCTTTACTGTCAGTTCCTTTCTTTTCCATTCCCTAACACTTATGATTGATTAATTTTGCCTCTATTTGGATTGCATTTAAGGCAGTCCTCACTTTTCATGACTTCTCTATGCATGAATTTGGTTAACAGGGTTTAAGTAAACTAAATCAGTTTCACCATCCATACAGTTCAAATTTTGTTTACCACAGTAAAACTGATTAACTAAATGAAGTACAAACTTAACCTCTAGTTTTTCAGACCATAAATCACTAATTGAGTAACAGCTGTAGATCATGAACAATGACTGATCACATCATTTCTTTCAGAATATTTTGGTGATTGTTCAGTGACAGGTGTTATTCAATTCATGTACAGACAGCAAAGCATGTTGGTATAGTGCCTCTTAGGCTCCCAATGATAAACAGGCACTACATTTTATAAAATGAATAATTGAAAGAGGGAATTGGTCATCAATGATGAAAATATAATAAACAAAAAGTCATAATACTGGAAGTTAAAATTTGAATCAGTAAATGTATTATGGAAGAAATATCTGACCATGGGATTGTAGACTCTGCTGCCAATCAAGAGATTCTAGATATGCAGTCAGGGGAACTTAGTAAAGGCAACCTTATCAACATAAATGAATAAAGTGATTGCAACACACAGGATGAAGGTGGTCTAGAGCAGGGGTAGGGAACCCTTTTTGTTCCGAGGGCCACTTAGATATTTATAACATCATTCACAGGCCATATAAAATTATCAGTTTGAAAATTAGCCTGCTATAGATTGATTGAATTTTGAGTGTCCCCTGCAGTTGCCTTGGCAGGCTAGACCAATGTGATTTTATGGGCCTATGTGCTCCCAGGCCACACATTTCCCACCCTTGGTCTAGAGCAAGTGACACTGGCAAAACATCAAAATAAAGGAACTCTCATGGATATTTAATGATGTGGAAAGCATAAGGGATATAACATGGAAGCTGATCCAAACTTAGAAAAGCATATAAAAGTTGGCCAAGGTGTAGAAAAGATGCTTACTTGCCCTGTTTTGACAACAATTTTATTTATAACTTAAGTTTTTTATTTATTTGAGAGAGAAACAGAGAGTTCTCACCTGCTGGTTCACTCTCCAGATGCCTGACAACACTGGGGCTTGGCTGGGCTGGGCTGTGCCAGGCTGAAGTTGGGAGTTGGGAACTCAATCCAGGTCTCCCCCATGAGTGACAAGGACCCAGCTACTTGCTATCACCACTGCCTCCCAGGGTTTACATCAGGAGGAAGCTGGAACCAGAAGCTGGAGCTGGGCATTGAACCCAGGTACTCCAATATAGGATATGAGTACTTCATTTTTTCTAAAATTTATTTATTTATTTGAAAGAATTACAGAGAGAGAGAGAGAGAGAGAGAGAGAGAGAGAGAATGAGATCTTCCATCTGCTGGTTCACTCCCTATGTGACTGCAACAGCCAGGACTGGGCCAGGCCAAAGCCAGGAGCTTCATCTGCATCTCCACATGGGTGCAGGGGCCCACACATTTGAGTCATCTTTCACTGCTCTCCCAGGCACATAAGCAGGGAGCTGGATCAGAAGTGGAGCAGCTGGGATCAACCATCATCCATATGGGATGCTGGCACTGCAGGCGGCAGCTTAAACCACTATGCCACAGCACCAATCCCAGGATATGGCTACATTTATACAGTGTCTTAACCACTAGGCCAAATGCCTGCCCCTTGACAATAATTTATAAAGGTGATGTAAAAACAGTTTTCCCCATTGTTGATTAATCATTTTGCATGCTCAGCTTCTGTAGTCACTTTTGAGGTCCTATACAGCTGTGAAACCAGGATTAGTATATGGATGATGCAATGTACCTTTTTAGGCTGGCTTTTTTTTTTTAACCCACTACATGGTATATTTTGGAGTCATCTATATCATTACTTATACAAGTTTCAATCTTTTTTTAATTTCTAAAACATATCCCTTAGTATAGATATAGTTTACCTGTGTATTCATTCTCCTGTTGATGGATATTTGGGTTAATTACCCATTTTGGCTATAAGGATTAAGACCACTGTGAAGTTTTTGTACTTTTTTGTAGTTGCATATTTCTATTCTGTTAATCGGAGTGGAAATGCTGGATTACATAATAAGTACATGTTTAGCTTCATAAGAAATGACCGGGGCGGGGGGGGGGGGGCGGCACCGTGGCTCATTTGGTCAGTCCTCTGCTTGTGGCGCCAGCATCCCATATGGGAACTGGCTTCTAGTCCCAGTTGCTCCTCTTCCAGTCCTGCTCTCTGCTGTGGCCCCAAGAGGGCAGTGGAGGATGGCCCAAGTGTTTGGGCCCCTGCACCTGTATGGGAGACCAGGAGGAAGCACCTGGCTCCTGGCTTTGGATCAGCGTAGTGCTGGCCATAGCAGCCATTTGGGGAGTGAACCAATGGAAAAAGGAAGACCTTTCTCTCTCTCCCCTCTCTCTCTCTCTCTCTCTCTCTCTCTTTCTCTCTAACTCTACCTGTCAAAATAAAAAAAAAAAAGACCAAAATGTTTTCCATGGTGATTGTATGATTTTACAGTCCCAATAAAAGTGTATAATGCAGCCCTTCATAGTAGGGAGTCTGAGAGAGCCTAATCCACTAAAATGTCCATTGTCTGTAATAAATTACCATCTCTCTGTGATTCAAGATTTCTGGTACTAGCTTTGTACTCTTGTTAAGGGAACTGAGAAAATGGTCTCTCACATACTATATATATATATATATATGTGTGTGTGTATATATATATGTGTGTGTATATATATATAATTAACTTATTTGAAAGCCGAGTTACACAGAAAGAAAAGGAGAGAGACAGAGAAAGAAAGAGAGAGAGAGAGGTCTTCCATCCGCTGGTTCACTCCCCAGTTGGCCGCAACGGCCAGAGCTGTGCTGATCTGGAGCCAGGATCCAGGAGCTTCTTCCAGGTCTTCTATGTGGGTGCAGAAGCCCAGGACTTGGGCCATCTTCCACTGCTTTCCCAGGCCAGAGCAGAGAGCTGGATCGGAAGTGAAGTGGAGCAGCTGGGACTCAAACCGGCTCCCATAAGAGATGCCGGCACTGCAGGCGGCGTCTTTACCTGCTGCACCACAGCACCGGCCCCCACATACTATATATTATCTAGTTCTTAAGTCTGTTACAGAACCCAACTTGAGATAGGTTGTGTGTTTCATTTGCTCCACATCCTTGCCAACATTAGCTGGTGTCATTCTCTGATTCTACCCATTCTATTGAACATCAAGTGTTATTTCTTTGTGGTTTTAATCTGTATTTTATTGATTGCGAATGATGTTTGGTGCCTTTTAGTGTGCCATTTGTATGTCTTTTGTGAACTTTATGTTCAATTCTTCTGTGCATTTTTTGTTTGCTTATCTTTTATTTGTAGAAATTATTGTAGATAGGAGCCCTTTTTCTTAAACATGTGTTATCAGTTTTTTCCCAGTCTGTGGCTTGCTTTATGTTTTTGATTGTCTTGTTTTTTTAATGAGAAGTTTTTAGTTCTGTTGTTTTAATGTCTTAATGTTTTAATGTTGTTTTTAATGTCTTTTTAAATAGTTTGTAATTTTTACTATCTTGGAAAGTCTTTGCTGATGCTAAGTTTTTTGAAATATTACATATTTTCCAGAGGCTTAAAATTTCTAGAGGCTACTGTAGGTTATGATACTTCTTGAATTATTTTTAATTTGAGGTATGATAGGGGCCATGGTTCATTTTTTTCTGGATGAATATTTAGTTTTTCCATGAACATTTATTTAAAAGATTTTCTTTTCCCTATTGAATGGATACTTTTCACACCTTTCTTGAAAATGAATACATTTAATAAGTTTGATTTTATTTATAGAGTCTGTTTCTATTGATCTATTTCTCTGTTTTTATACAGTACCACAGTATATCTTGATTACTGTAGCTTTATAATGAATCTTGCACTAATTTCATCTTCATTATCTTTAACCAGCTTTATTGGTGTGTGATTTACATACAATACTCTATAGCCATTTAAGAGAATAGTGCAGTGATTTCTAACAAATGTTTACACCCAAGTAACTACCGCCACAATTAAGATAGAACATTTCCAGTGCTCCAGAGGACTCCCTAGTGCCCTTTTGCTGATTGGCATTCCCTAGTTCCAAGCAACTACTGATCTGCTTTCTGTCACTGTAGTGACAAACACCTGCTAGCCAGGCTACACAGAGATGGTTGTAAGCTCAAACATGAGCATGGAAAAGAGCTTCCCCTTTTGGATTTGGTAAAAGCAATTTATAAATACATCTTGGAGGATGTTTTACATCTGTTTTCTGACATTTGAGTTGCAAATTTCTGCAAGAGAAGCTACCAGAAACTATTTCTAAAGTTTCTCTTTCTTGAATGCCTGTTTTAGGATTTAGTTACTAATTTTTGGACAGGAAGCAGAATTTATTGAGTGACATGGTAAAGGAGGGGACAGTACAGTGTAAGCCCTTATCAGTGCAGAAGCCACAACTTGCCAAAAGGGCCGTGATTGAGGATGTATTTGAACCTGCAGCCATCCGGGAGCCACTTTTCAGCCACAGTGTCTCCAAATCCACCCTAATTAATGTTGGTAAAGCCCCACTTCTTTGAGATGTGGATCTTCTGGTACCCTGGACACTTGAACTTGCTCCTGCACAAGGCTTCAGTTGTACGTTCCTTGATCTGCAGCGTAGTTTGGATGAACATAATGACTTAGCCGGTGTGAGCTCTGGCCACCATGCCCTGGGGCTTTCTAAAAGCGCCCCGCAAACCTATGTAGAGCCTAGACTGGAGGCAGCACAAGGCAAGACTCATGAAGGTTCATTGAAAGGGGCTGTCTCCAGGGGTTCTAAACTTAGGGTAACAAGTACAAGCAAGAGGCTGCATACACTTCCGACAAGGTTGCTCTTTACAGCCACTGCACACTGGGCTTCTGCACGGAAAGGAGCCTGTTCCGCTTCCTTGGCTGCAGAAGTTATTTTTTAGATCAATGATTTAATGATCTGATTTGATGACTTATGATAATGCATATAGTTTTCCATTTTATTTTTTTCTTATTAAGTGGTTCTGCAGTGTTTTGCAGGGATCTTATTGTTGTTTTGGAAAACTTTGGTAATGCAGTTTAATAGCACAAGACTAGCCACAGTGTATACCGAAAGGTTTTGCCAATGTATATGGATACAACAGTACTGAGAAGGCAGTGACCCAGATGCCATAAAACCACAATGACAAAACAAACAAACAAACAAAAAAACAAACAAAAAAACCCACAATGACTTTTATGTCATGTAACACCTTCTCTGTTACAAGTTTTTCACCTTTTGCCCTCCTAGGTAAAGAGATGTTAGGAGGCATACCTTAACAACTTTGGCTGCATAATGGAATCAAACAAGGGGCTTAAAAAATATATTGATGCCTAATTCCTGCTCTCAGATAATTTGATTTAATTGGTTTAGTTGTTCATGGATCTAAAAAAATTTTTTTAAATGATTATTTATTTGAAAAGCAGAGTGACAGAGGGAGAGACAGAGAAGTTACTTTCCATCCTCTGGTTCACTCCCCAGATAGCCAAAGCCAGGAGCCAGGAATTCCACCTGGGTCTCACCTGTGCAGGGTCAGGAAACCAAGTACTTGGGCTCTATCTGCGGCCTCCCAGGAACACTAGCAGGCAGCTGGATCTGAAGTGCGGAGTAGCCGGGACTAAAACCAGGCACTCTGATTGGATTTGGGTATCCCATTCAGCTGCTTAACCTGCTGCACAACAAGACCTGTCTCAGATTTGGAAATTTGTTTTCCGTACTTTAAATTATTTGCTAATTCATAGGAAGTCACAGAAGTATGCAAAGAAGTACATGTACCTTTTACCCCAGGTGGTATCATTTCTTAGTGTGTTTTGTCATTTTGAATTGTGACATCATTTTTAAAGGCATTTATCTGGGATTTAGTCCTGTGCCTGGGTTGAGTGCAGGTCAAGTGTTTTAAATTATGTGAACAACCTGGAACCAAATTTTATTTTGATTTTTTTTATTTAAGTTTAGTGATTCTGGGGGAGGGCTTTTTATTTCTCTGAGGCTAGCAACAATTTAAAAGGTCTGGCCTTTCCACTAACAGTGTAGCCCTCAGTCATTTTATGTGTGACATTTTATTTCTATTCCTTGTGCTGCAAGGCCTCACATTCTGTTTCTGAGTGAAAGCATAAAAAACCTAGATTACTGAGACAGACGGACCCCCATCCTAGCTATTTAACATCAGTTCACAGTCTTAGTCTGATTTTAAGGGGATTTATGTGCAAATCCATACAAGTTTTACTGTACATGTAGAAGGATGATTATGTTTGTATTCAATATGGTTTTTATGGTGAGAGAATGTTCAGATTATTTAGTCTTCTTCTATGTTTCCAGAAATTAAATTCTGTTTACTTGTCTTAACGATGAACTCCATGAGTGTGGTGCCAATACCAACCTGGTTCGCCACAGCTTCCTCAACACCTAGTGCTAGGTACATACTAGCCACTTAATAAGCATTTGTGGAATTAATGGAATTCTGTTAATTACAGAGATTAATAAAAGTGAAAAAGTAAAATGAACCCTGAATATCTAATGATAGGGGAATAGTTAAATGGTTACATCTGCTTAACAGTAGATTGCTCTTTCTCATGCAATGTTTTAAGCCAGAAATTAATGATTTAGAGGGTTATATTATTAATACTAAAATATTAATGATGAAATGAAGGTTAAAAATGTAAATTTATAGTACGGTAACTTTAAAATGTGTATAGCAAAAAAACTGCTAATAGTAACTGATGTAGGAGTGGTAGATTAAGGATCCCTTATAAACAGTTGTTTTCCAAATTTCCTATTGTCTGATTTTAAAATGAAAACATTAAAAAGAGGGAAAGGTATATTAATATCCTTGGAAGTTTTTATGTTTAAATACACTAAAAGTTAACATAAAAATTTCAGAATTAGCTTTATTAAAATATTTGCAGACTTTTATATGAGAACACAGAAAAAGATCTTTCTGATACTCAGCGACACCTTGCTAAGAAAAAATATGAGCTACAACTTACTCAGGAGAAAATTATGTGCTTGGATGAAAAAATTGGTGAGTTTTTTTCCTTCTTATGTTACATTTTTTTTCCTTAAGACTAGTAGGAAAATACATTTTCTTTTCTTCAGTTATAATATAAATAAAGTTGGAAACAAATACTTCACTTGAAAGTTTATGAATAAATTTTTTTGTAATACAATTTTTTTTTACTTAGATTTAGGATCACAGATACTTGTTAATGATTTAAAATTTATCAGTAAAGAAATAGATAAAGGGGAACACTGTAAAATTATAATGATTACTTTTAAATTTATAATTTTTTGAATGGTATTATAGTTTGTTCATAGCTATTGTAGTAAAACACAGTGCATCTATATTAGTTCTAGTGAAAAGTATACATATGTTTGGCTGTGTCTGTGATATTGGGTTTATAGAGAAAATTACTTTTATGAAGTCTCCTAGTTAGGTTTCTTAACATTAATCTAATAAAATTTGGTCATAGCTTAATCTTCCTTTAAGGTAAAATTTTGTCAGGGCTATAAAAGAACCTATTTTAGAGCACAGGAAGTATTTTTAACATCTGCTATTATTTAAGTTCAAAAATGACACAAACCATTAGGTAGAGGGAATTGCTATTTATGGAAATATCTTAAAAATATTACAGGAAATATCTTAAAAGGAATGTGAAAGTAATATCGAAGGAGAATTCTTTTTTTATATTTTAAATTTAAGTAAAAATGTAAGGTAAGCAGTTGAATATGTTTGTGCTTCAGAAAATAAGTCTACACCAAAGATACTTCTTTGGGACACATAAGCATATAAATGAAATTTTTTTGCAGAAAATTTATATATTTGAAAGGCAGAAATACAGAGAGAGAAGGAAAGAGAGAGAGAAATCTTCCATCCACTGGTTCACTCCCCAAATGGCCACAATAGCCAGGGGCTAGGCCAGGCCAAAGCCAGGACTCAGGAGCCTCATCTGGGTTTCCCACGTGGGTACAGGAGTCCAAGCACTTGGGCCACCTTCTACTGCTCTCCCAGGAGCATTAGCAGGGAGCTGGATCAGAAGGAGCAGCAGGGACACAAACTGGTGCCAATATAGGATGCCAGCACTGCAGGTGGAGGCTTAACCTTCTACACCACAACTCTGGCCCCTATATTTGATATTTTAAAACCATGAAATCACCTTGAGAAAATATAGAGAATGAGAAGAGGATCCAGAACTGAATAAGAAGAGACCAAAGACGTAAGAAGAAAAACCAGAAGTGAGTGTTTTGGAAGGCAAGAAAGTATTTTACAGAGATCAATTGTCAGACACTTTTGAGAATGAAATAAGATGAGGGTACAGAAATATGGGTTGTATTTAGCACACTGGAAGTTTTGATAACAAACAAAAAAAGTTTGAATGGAGGGTTGGTGCTGTGGAAGATAGAGTGGATTGAGGAATGAATGGGAAATGAAATAGATACTGAAAGGAAGTTTGGCTGTTAAAGGTTTGCAAGAAAATAGAGTGGTAGCTTGAGTGGAATGTAAGGTGGATTTTGTTTTTTAAATTGCCACTGCTAAGCTATTTTAGTGATTGATTGCTAACAGGAATGAATTCAGATATAAGAACATCTGAAACATATATTTTACAATGAGGGCAGTATTGCCTGCAAAAAGAGATATGATGCACTGTCAAGTACTATTTAGAGCCTACTGTTGGCATTATGATTGTGATATTACTTCTTTAAGTACTGTGGCTAGATGCCTTTGGCGGGATTAACCTAGAAGTATGGGCCTTCTTACAGTGCTCTAGGCCAGTGGTCCTTAAACTTTGGTGTGTGTCAGAATTACCTGAACAGCTAACAAGGATCCCCGGAGCCAGAGTCGTGAAATAGGATGGGACCAGACTTTTTTATCTTTACCAATTTCCCTGGGTAATTCTGATACCTTAGTGCCTGTGGTCTAGACCACGGATTCTTTTTTATTTTTTTTAATTTTTTTTTTTTTTATTTGAAAGAGTTACAGAGAGAGGTAGAGACAGAGAGAGAGGTCTTTCATCCACTGGTTCACTCCCCAGATGACTGCAATGGCCGGAGCTGTGCCGATCTGAAGCCAGGAGCTTCTCCTGGTCTCCCATGAGGGGGCAGGGCCCAAGCACTTGGGCCATCCTCCACTGCACTCCTGGGCCACAGCAGAGAGCTGGATTGGAAGAGGAGCAGCCGGGACTAGAACCAGCGCCCATATGGGATGCCAGCGCTTCAGGCCAGGGCATTAAACCACTGTGCCACAGCACCAGCCCCAAGACCACTGATTCTTAAGCCTTATTGTACATTAGAATCACTGTGGGGGAGGGAGTTCAAAATAAATTGCTGTGCTTCCTCTCAAGAATTTCTGATTCAGTGAGTCTGGGCTAGGGGCCTAAGGATTTGTCTTCCCAGGTGATGCTGATATTTGTTTAAAAACCACAGTTTGAAAACCACTGTTCTTTACCAACCATTTAGACCTCAGTATGGACGTAGGCTTGCCAGAGTACTCACGAGTTGATTCAAGTTTCCTGGATGTTTTTTTAATAGAATTTTTTGTAATGTTACTTTAGAAAAATCAGACTGTTAGAAGACATTTGACTCTGACGATTACTTGCTTGAATATTAAATTCTGTTATTGACTGACTTTACATACAATAGTCATTCTAGGCTAGAGGGAGCAAAGAGGAAATTAGGGTGGTAAAGTCCACTGGTCATTTTGATATTCTACCTACTTCATCTGCCCATCTTCCCCCTGCCACACATGTAAATCTACTTTGAGAACTTGTGATTAAGAGTTTCCATTTGCTATCATAATTCATAGATATAAATTGTGCTTTAACATTTATGAGTCATTTAGAACTTTGTGACTCATTGTAGCTTTTTTAATCACAAAAAAGCCACCTTTTTCTTTTTAAAGGTAGGATTTTAAAAATTATTTATCTATTTGAGAGACAGAGAGGGAGAGAGCTCCCAATCACTATTTCACTCCCCAAATGGCAGCAACTTGGCTCTTGGCTCAGACCAAAGCTGGAAACTGGGAACCCAAACCAGGTCTCCCACATGGATGGCAGGAACTCTCTTTCTTTCTTTCTTTCTTTCTTTCTTTCTTTCTTTCTTTCTTTCTTTCTTTCTTTCTTTCTTTCTTTCTTTTAGGATTTTATTTATTTGAGAGGTAGAGTTACAGACAGGGAGAGGGGGAGACAGAGAGAAAACTCTTCCTTCCGTTGGTTTACTCCCTAGAGCTGTGCCGATCTGAAGCCAGGAGCCAGGTGATTCTGCCTGGTCTCCCATGTGAGTGCAGGGGCCCAAGGACTTGGGCCATCTTCTACTGCTTTCCCAGGCCACAGCAGAGAGCTGGATTTTGGAAGAGGAGCAGCCAGGACTAGAACTGGTGCCCATATGTGATGCCAGCACCACAGGCAGAGGATTAACCTACTGCACCACGGAGCTGGCCCCAGGAACTCACTTTCTTGAGCCATTATGGCTGCCTCCCACAATCTGCCTCAGCAGGAAACTCGAGTCGGGAGTAGGGCCAAGTGTTGAATCCAGGTACTCCAGCATATCACATGGTAACCCCCACCACTGTCCTCTAAAGCCATTATTCGGAATATAGTATTGTTGTTTCTAATTGTTGAGTATAATATGGGAGAATCCATTTGGAAAAGTATTTAAATCTGCTTGCACTGGAAAAAAAGTTTTGTCTTGATTAAAACTACATCTTTATGATTACATATTTAGATAATTTTACGAGGCAAAGTATTGCACAACGAGAAGAAATCAGCATTCTTGGTGCAACTCTCAATGATATGGCTAAAGAAAAGGAATGCCTGCAAGCATGTTTGGATAAAAAATCTGAGAATATTGCATCCCTTGGAGAAAGTTTGGCAATGAAAGTATGTTCTGAGACCTGTGGTTTATAAGAAATTTTTAAGTGAAATATTTAAATGTTTATAAACTGGTCTAAAAGAGCTCAAATCTGAATAAAACAGTAGGATTGTCTCAGTTTTTTCTAGAGAGCTGAAAATTTAAAATCTTACTTAAGGGTATTTTAAGGCAGTCTTAGAAATATGTGTGCAAATCCACTAGGCAACATTTTCTATGATAATGTTCACTGATAATTACCAATTCTAATATCAAAATGTAAAGCATGACAATAAAGTAGCAAGAGTGATTACTTCTTAAAAATGTTTTCACGTAGTCAACTTGGAAGGCAATATGTTTATTCCATTGAAACTGCCTTTCTGATTGTATTCAGAACTAGAAACACATTCTACATTATCCTCTGCTTTTGAGAATATATCACATGGATTCCCTTCCTTCCTTCCTTCCTTCCTTCCTTCCTTCCTTCCTTCCTTCCTTTCTTCCTTCCTTCCTTCCTTCCTTCCTTCTCTTTCTTTCTCTCTTTCTCCTTCCTTCCTTCCTTCCTTCCTTCCTTCCTTCCTTCCTTCCTTCCTTCCTTCCTTCCACTTGTAAAAGAAAGGGTGTTTCTAAAACAGGGTGTTTCTTTTCTAGTTCATACACTGATTTTGAAGGCAATTCCAAACTTGTTTTTTACAAATCTCTTGGCAAAGGCAGCATCATTGGAATAAAATCTTTATCCACTCTGTGGAAACCAATTATTAATTTCCATCCATTTATGAGCATCTATTGACGTGCTTTAGCTATTATATTACAAACTGAGGGTGAGTGGACCTATAGTATAACAGGGAGAGATAAATGAAGATGCTGCTGTGATAGACATGTGCACAGTGTGTTGTTAGGGCTTGTCAGAAACACACCTGAACGGGACCAGCCCTAGAACTAATCAGGAGAGGAGGAAGATTTGGGAAGCCTTCCAGAAAGTAATGCCCTGGAAAATGACTACAGATTAATCAGGAAAAGTTTTAGGGGGAGAGAACATGAGAAATGTGTTCCAGACAGGTCAAGTAGCTAACATAAGAGCCCAGTGGCTTTCATGAAAGAATTCAGCAATACTACCTGATAGTTTAGTATGGCCAGAGATTAGATTGCAACGAGAGAGGTACAGAAGAACAAAAGAGATGAGATAGAAGAACATCATAAAAATATATGTGATGTGGAGTGTGGACTTTATTATGAATATAGAGGAGGGTCTTTGAAATAATACAAATTAAATGTTAACATCAGATTTTTTATTATAGAACAAATATATTGTTACTTGTATATCCACCTAAAGATGGCAGATAGGTAAATGAAAATAGTGACAACGACACCAGTTAAGAGAACAGTGATGAGACATGTATCAGAGAGGTGGCAGAATCAGAGAAAGAAAGAAATAGATCTATTAAAGAAGTAAAATTGAAAAGATGTATTTTCTTTAGGAAACTACATGGATAGTTTCTAAACATAGGAAAACAGGTATAACAAGGAAGATTATTGGCAGTCTGAACTGTCTTTGGTACATACAGGTGAAATATTCATAGGGTTTTGACTTTTAGATTTGGAGAGGAAATTAAATTGAGGCTAATAGATTTGGTATCATGGGCCTAACTGAAAGTCATCAAAGGTATGAGATAGTAAATACTAGCTAACTTGTTAATAAGGCTCATTGATTATTTTTGAAATTTTATGATTTTTAGGTAGAATTTTGCTTCTACTTATCTTAAAAACATTTTTGAATTAAGTATAATTTCTGTTTAAAACACTAGCACTAAGTAATTCTTCACATCTTTTTGAATCTCACTTCCCTCTGCCATATCTAGTACATGAATGCTGTCTTCGTTCTGCTCTGTACCAACAGTGTCTTTCTTGCAGCAAGAATACTGTTTCAGTCCAGCTCACAAAGACTTTGCATAAATGAACACATCCGCCCTCTGACGGGAAAACAACTTTTAAAACAGTGTTAGAAAGTCAAAAGAGCACGTATCTTCTGTAATATCTCAGAGCTGAACTAACAAATGCCCTTCAGTGAAAAGTAGTACTACTTTACAATTGATTATAGAGAGTATAGAAATAAATTGATATGGCAAATGGTATGGTGTGATAAGGTATAGTGAATGAGGTGAAATTTTTCTGCTCACCATAGTTTTGAAATATGTTTTACTGCTTGCTATCAATTACAATTAGAAAACTCAGCAGCATGTCCATAGAATTTTGAGGAAGATGAGCCAGAATTGTTTGTGTAAAATTTCAGTTAATTTTTTCTGAATACATTTATGAACATCCTGTCCAGGCTGAATTTTAACAGTTAACTTGAATACATACTCCCAGTTAGACAAGCATTCTGAGGTTGTATGGGAATGTTTCGTGATGGTAAATTTGAGAAATGGTACCAGGGACATATTAAGAGAAAAATAGACTAGGAAGATATATTATTGAATTCTGCCCATTAATTTTGTTGTCCTGGATACTTTGCAATCTTCCTAGAGAGTCTTACTTTCAAGGTGCACTTTTATTGATAAAGAAAAAATTACTTTTAGGCATTTAAAGTATATTTTAAGCTTAATCAGGTAATACATTTATAGAGCCACTAAAAATTCACTTCATCCTTCAGAATTTGTTTGAAAATATATTAACTTACATTTCAATTCAATATGTAAACATTCTGCTTTATGAGATGTTTTGGTTTTGGGTTTTTCCTCGTCTGGCTTGTCCTTCTTAAAGGAGTATAACTGGTTTTGTAAGTGGGTATTTTAGCTACACTCCAATATCCATTACTACAAGCTGTGGAATTTACACCATCCTATCAGAAAACACAGTGAGAAAGAATAGCTAAAAATACCCTGGAAAGAAACACATGAATAAAGGAAGGTAGTGGGCACACACAAAAAACAAATTCTGTCTGTAAAAAGACAGAAGCAGAACTGAGAAATATAATTTTGATTTTTCATCTTTTTACTTGGTTATTCAGGATTTGAAAATTCAAAGGGCAGGGTAAAATCTAGTCATTATTTAGTGAAAAAATGATTTCTCTACTGTGTTTTTTAGGCTTAAGTTTAGCTCTAAATGTTTGCTTATGGTTTAGACTAATTCAGGCTCAGTTCAAGTTTTAAAAGGTGATATGACAATGGTAGTGAAGATACTAAGATATCCAAACTCTTCAACACTGACCCACTCCACTAATTCTACTCCCTCACAAGATCTTGGCAAAAGGAGAATGTAAATGGTTTACTGCTTTATACCTTTTTTTCTACACCAAATTTTATCTCCCTATTAACTCACACTTGAAAATATTAATAGTATACTGTTTGTGAGTGCTTCCATGGAGCAGCTATTTGAAAATGTTATAGCTTACTAATATAAAGAATATAACTGATGAAAGTTATTTTTAAGAGCTAATTTTAGTTACGCGTCATTCACTTCTCTAGCTTTTTAACGTGAAGAGGGTAAAGAAGCACATCTTTCCTTTTACCAGGGTAGGGCAGTCTAGTGCCAATCTGTCAGTTTGCTTAAAAACAGCGTGGCTTATGGGGTTCTTGTGTTGTTGGATGATTCACAAAACATCTTTTTTTTTTTTTTACTTATTTGTTTGCACCCATTTCATAAATACAACTCCAAGAACATAGTAATTCTTCCCACTGTACCTGCCCTCCCACCCACTCTCTCACCCCTCTTCCTGTTCCCTTTTCTGTTCCCTGTCCCAACAAAACATCTTTTATCAAAATATTTGAAACACTGATCTTACATCAGTACATCTGAGTGAAGGCTTCGTGTCCATGAGCATAACCTATTGTTTTTACCACATGCAAATATTCATACTTACATGCTAAATTTAAAGTACAGAAAAGAAGAATAGGACAATAAATGTTTAAAATCAGATTGAAATCAAAAGGGGAGGAGATTTTTTTATTCATCCAGTTTTAAAAAAATAAGTTTAAGATAATTTTTTAATGTAATGCTTATATTACTTTTCAAGGAAAAGACCATTTCAGGCATGAAGAATATCATTGCTGAGATGGAGCAAGCATCAAGGTAAATCATCCATTCAACAAATATTTGAGAATTTACTGGAGGCAGAATACTATATTAGGTACAAAGATAGTAAAAATCAAGAGGTATAGTGTTAGGTATAAAGCAATAACTCTCTAATATTCAATAAATCTCAATATATAAATAAATAAAGCATAAAAAGAAAAAGAAAACCTGAATCTATCAAGGGACATAAGAGAGTGAAGAATTTCAAAGTAGAAAGAAAGGCAAAGAACCACAGAGAACTACAGATTTGTTTAAGAGCCTCTTGAAGAACAAGGGAGGAGAGGCTAAGCAGACAGTCAGAGGCCTATGTTACAGAAAAATGAGTCTTGATTTTATCCTTTGGACAATAAAAACTCATTAAAGAATTCTGAAGAGACTACCCAGGCAGAAGAGCTGTTGGTAAATTGGGGTTTAGGGATGAGAAAGGTCTTATGTGGGAGAGACTCTAGGACAATGTCGTGTTTCTGAATGGGGATGAATACTGAACACGACAGAGACATTATGAGAAAGATAGGTTTTTTTTTTTTTTTTTTGACAGGCAGAGTTAGAGAGAGAGAGACAGAGAGAAAAGTCTTCCTTCTGTTGGTTCACCCCCCAAATGGCCGCTACAGCCGGCGTGCTGCTCCGATCCAAAGCCAGGAGCCAGGTGCTTCCTCCTAGTCTCCCATGCGAGTGCAGGGCCCAAGCACTTGGCCCATCCTCCACTGCCTTCCCGGGCCACAGCAGAGAGCTGGACTGGAAGAGGAGCAACTGGGACTAGAACCCAGTGTGCCGGCGCCGCAGGTGGAAGATTAGCCAAGTGAGCCATGGCGCCGGCCAAAAATGTTGATTTTTAAGAGACAGAGGAAGAGGAGTCTGTAAAGGAAACGGAGCCATTCCATCTAGAGGTATGATGAAGGCCTTCCTATACTTGAGTGTCAAAAGTTTTGAACTACATAGCAAGTTGTTGACTGCTATGGATATTTAGTATCCTTTTCATAGTGAGATGATGGCAACATAGATTGGAATGTACTGTATCAGCAGAATTTATTCCTGTGTACTTACATATATTAAAAACCTCCTCAAATGTTTTCATGCTAACTGTCCATCTTCTGTCTTGTGAGAATTTGTTATTCTGTTTCAGTAAAATGTCTCTTCTTATGTGCTATTTGATTTGTGGAATAGACAGTCTACTGAAGCCCTAATTATGTGTGAACAAGACATTTCCAGAATGCGCCGACAATTGGATGAAACAAATGATGAGCTGGCCCAAATTGCCAGGGAAAGAGATATCTTGGCTCATGACAATGACAATCTCCAAGAACAGTTTGCTAAAGCTAAACAAGAAAACCAGGTACACATGTTCCTAGGGTCTCTTTCTCCAAGAATGCGGTTATTTCTTAGGCACAGCCCTCATTTTATTTTATAGGAAAACCTAGATGCAGTTTCTAAATGAAATTCTCAGACCTGAGTATTAAATATTAAAAGAAGGAATGGAGACATAAAAGATTTGTTCTAAACATTTAAAAAGTACTTCCTTACTGAGGGGCCAGTATTTAAATAAATCAACAAGTGATGATAAAAACTTTTAGAACCTTAAAAAAGTGTTATACTTGTAGCACATATTTTAAAAATATTTATGATATCTTTAACATATAAGAATTTTTAAATATTTTATAGTCAAATCTAGCTGTCTTTTTTTCACCATAGGCACTGTCCAAAAAATTGAATGATACTCACAATGAGCTTAATGACATAAAGCAGAAGGTCCAGGATACTAATTTGGAGGTTAACAAGCTGAAGAATATATTAAAGTCTGAAGTATGTATACATTTTTTTCTCTTTGCTCATGATACCCAAGAGATTTCATAAGAGTTAATTTTAGTAATCAATTATACTCATCAAGACAGTTGAATCAGGTTTTCTTTTAATACATAACTTATTTTAATTTTGACAATGGTGTATTAACTGTATGTTTAGAATGTCTCCAGTGTCCAGAAATACTTAAGAATCTGGGTCAAGCATTTGGTGCAGTGGTTAAGATGACTAGGATGTCTGTAATCCCATTTCAGAGTGCCTGGTTCCAGTCCCAGCTCTTCCACACTTATGACTCCAGCTTCCTATTAATGCACACCTTAGGAGGCAGCAGGTGATCATTCAAGTAATTGGGTCCCTGCCACCTATGTGAGAGACCTGGATTGGGTTCCCAATTCTGGCTTCTGCCTGGCCCAGCCCAGTGTATTTGAAGAATGAAGTAGTGGATGGAGATCTCTCTGTATTTCTGTCTCCATCTCTTTGTGTCTGCTTTCAAATAAATAAAAATTAAAATAAAGAAGAATATTCCCCTTTTAGTTTGATACTCAGCCAAACTAGACAATCAAAATCTTCCAAACTCATTGAAGGACAAAGGGTCAGAATTAACTTGCCTCACTTATATTTGAAAATGGAGTTTTCTATTACAGATCTCTCACAGAAGAGACTCTGGCTGATTGTGTAGAAGATCAGGACTGGTCACCCTGTTAGGGAGCCATCTGTTTCTTAGGACCATAGGGCAGATGGCTCTTCTCTGCAATTGTATGTTAGTGAACATTGGACCAGACTTATGTATGTGACATCAGATGATTCCAAATAATTGTGGGTGTGTGTGTGGCAACCCTGGAAGAAACAACCTGGCAAAGAATATTAGATGTGTTCATTACGTAAAATATCTAAGATACTACAGGTGGATTTTTATGATAGGTGTGGTATTACCTACATACAACTTCAACCATTAATGGGAATAGTTTCCTTCCAAACTGTTTATTGTTTAATGTATCATGTAGTATTAATTCACAAACATATCTTTTTAAAAATTTTTTAAAAATTTATTTGGAAGAGAGAGACACCTTCTATCTACTGATTGCTTCCCAAATCCTTGCAACAGCTGAGGCAGGGCCAGGCTGAAGACAGAGGCCTGAGACTCAATCCAGATGTCCCATGTTGGTGGCAGGGACCCAGGTTCTTGAGCCATCAACTGCTTCCATCCAGGGTAGGAAGGAAACTAGAATCAGAGGTGGAAAAGCCGAGACTTGAATCCAAGTATTCCAATATGGGTTGCAAATACCCCAAAAGTGTCTTAACCACTGCATTAAATGCCTGTCCTTACAAACATTTTAAACATTTATTGATAGTATACATATGACTATTAAGGGCTTTCAGGAATAATAAATTGTAAGGACTTCAAAATTACAGTCTATACTTTGAGGCAGTAAGGCAGCAGAGTTATTCAGGCAAAGCAGGCTGCTTCATACATTCTTGATTTTAAGATGCCTCAGTGTAATATGTAAAAGGATGGAGCCTTTGGATTCAAACAGACATGGTTCCTCTGCTCACTGATGACATGGACTTACCTGGACTGTGCAGTTTCTCTGAGTCTCCATTTCCCATGTGTAATTGGGAAGAACATCCAAGTAAATGAGATACAGTATTTAAATAATTTTTAAAGTTTCATTTTTTAAAAGATTTATTTATTTTCTCTGGCTCACTCCCCAACTGGCTGCAACAGCTGAAGCTGCGCCAATCCGAAGCCAGGAGCTTCCTCCAGGTCTCCCACACAGGTGCAGGGGCGCAAGAACTTGCGCCATCTTCTACTGCTCTCCCAGGCCATAGCAGAATGCCAGATCGGAAGAGGAGCAGCCAGGACTAGGACCAGTGCCCACATGGGATGCTGGCACTTCAGGCCAGGGCTTTAACTTGCTGTGCCACAGTGCCAGCCCCAAGAATTACAGTATTTAAAAGACTGAGCACAATGAACTATCTAAATCTATTCTGAATTAGGTCAGAAATAAATAAGTGAATATCTGAAGCAACATAATAAGCTTTCAGCCTGTGTTAGACAATTCCCTTGTCTCTCTAGTCTGTCAGTCATATTACCTGAAAGTCTACCTTTAGGAATTGGAGCTTTTAGAAGCTAGAATTATATTTTTAGACATTACACATCAAGCTTCTCTAAAGTATCTGGCATGAATTTGTTTTTGAGATTGGACTTTACAACACTTGGTGAGTCTAGACACCTGCCCGGAGAGTGAATCACAGGTCCATTTTGATAGGGAAAGGCCATCAAGTAGTGTGGGGTACTTCATTCACTCACACTGCAGTATGCTAGGTGCTGAGGTGCCAGAAATGAAGATCGGTGGAAACAGAGTGGCTCCCCCAAGCAGTGGGAATGGCATGAGTGAAGATGTGAAGGGTAGAGAAGGGAGTACAGTTCCTGTAGCTACAGTGGAGTGTGTGGGTGGGGGGTAAGAGAGCAATAAGAAGGGCCTTCTTAGAACTCCGTTTTTCATTAAAGTGAAAGCTTTCATTAAACTTAAACACAGAAGTTATTTGAGAATTGCCTTTTAGAAAAAAATAGTTACAGCCCGCGCCGTGGCTCAACAGGCTAATCCTCTGCCTTGCGGCGCCGGCACTCGGGGTTCTAGTCCCGGTCGGGGCGCCGGATTCTGTCCCGGTTGCCCCTCTTCCAGGCCAGCCCTCTGCTGTGGCCCAGGAGTGCAGTGGAGGATGGCCCAAGTGCTTGGGCCCTGCACCCCATGGGAGACCAGGAAAAAGCACCTAGCACCTGGCTCCTGCCGTCGGATGAGCGCGGTGCGCCGGCCGCAGCGCGCCGACTGCGGCAGCCATTGGAGGGTGAACCAACGGCAAAGGAAGACCTTTCTCTCTGTCTCTGTCTCTCACTGTCCACTCTGCCTGTCAAAAAATTAAAAAAAAAAAGAAAAGAAAAAAATAGTTACAAAGATTATGCTGGAAATGTTAGGGAGAATAAGTCAGAAGGGTAACAAGGAGAATGAGAACAGTTAGGGAGGCTGTAACACTAATTGAAGCAAAAAGTGCAGAGGACTCTAATTGAGAGAGGTAGAGTGTTTGCAGTGAACCTGTGGGCAGCCAGAGGGGGCCTTGTGAAGGATGGGATTGGCACCATACAGTGAAGAGATTCTGAAAAACAGCACAGAGAATACCCAAGAGTTCTTTCATGTTCTTTATGATGCTATCTGTGCTGTCCTAGCCTCAAGGGGAAAATTCAGAAGGGAAGTAAAACGGGCTCTGGTTGCCAAGAGAGAGAGGCACTGAGTAGTTGAAGGACATGAGATATTTTATGGTAATCTTTTTTTGCTTTGAGCCACATGTTAGCTGGTCACAAAACTAAATGCTAATAGTGGTTCCTATCCTCATGAAATACATGGTGTTATTGAGGAGGCAGGACCTCCATACCACACTACCTGAAGCTGAAATGAAAGGCAGTTCAGAGAGTGACATAGACAATGCGTACAACAGAGTTATAAAAGAGAAAGGTTGATGAGAGTAAAATTCAGCTAATGTATATTGTACCACAAACTCCCAAGTACACACTCTGTAACCAGCTGTTTTAGTACAATCAGGGAAACCATACATCATATTCCTGCTGGCACATTTGGATTATCTGAATCTTAAAAGCTAGTAAAGTAGTATATAAATTTGACAGACTTGGCAAAGCTCTTTCACATTAGAGGCCACAAGGTGGCAATATTCACTGAATTTCTTCTTTTTTTTAAAGATTACTTATTTTATTTGAAAGTCAGAGTTACACAGAGAGAGGAAAGGCAGAGAGAAAGAGAGATCTTCCACCCAATGGTTTACTCGCCAGTTGGCCGCAACGGCTGGAGCTGCACCTATCCGAAGCCAGGAGCCAGGAGCTTCTTCCAGGTCTCCCACGCGGGTGCAGGGGTCCAAGGACTTGGGCCATTCTCCGCTGCTTTCCCAGGCCATAGCAGAGAGCTGGATTGGAAGTGGAGCAGCCCAGTCTTGAACTGGCTCCCATATGGGATGCCAGTGCTTCAGGCCAGGGCATTAACCTGTTGTGCCACAGCGCCAGCCCCAATATTCACTGAATTTCAACCAGTCTCTTACTAATCATAATTGTAAGACTATAAAACATTTTTTTAAAAAGACTCATTTATTAGAAAGAGAGAGAGACAGAAAGAGGTACTGATCTTCCATCCACTAATTTACTCCCACATCAGCCAGGCTAAGGCAGGCTGAAACTGGGAGCCAG
This sequence comes from Sylvilagus floridanus, assembly GCA_949820135.1. Classification (NCBI taxonomy): domain Eukaryota; kingdom Metazoa; phylum Chordata; class Mammalia; order Lagomorpha; family Leporidae; genus Sylvilagus; species Sylvilagus floridanus. The sequence goes on along the minus strand of OX463245.1, from coordinate 74,588,949 downwards.
GAACTCCACCCAGGTCTTCTAAGAGGGTGACAGGAACCCACATACTTGCACCATAATCTGCTGCCTCCCAGGTATGTTAGCAGGAAGCTAGATTGGAAGCACAAAGTAGCTGGGACTCAAACCAGGCACTTGGATATGGGACATCCACACCTATTGGGCTGTATTTTTTTAAAAGCATATTTTAGTATTATGATATATGGCCAACTTGCAAGAGAGCTCTTTCTATTTTATCTGTTAATAAATAGAACATTTCCCTGTCAGAAAAACTGGGCTAAATGAAATGACCAAATTGCAGTAAATAATGTATCACTCCATAAGCCTTCTGAATCAAGTTCGTGGTATGGCAGCTTAAGCTGCCATTTGGGATGACTGCATCCCTTACCAGAATGCTGTTCAAGCCCCTGGCTCAGGCTTCTGACTCCAGCCTCCTGCTAATACAGACTGTAGGACAGAGCGGTGATGATTCAGATAGTTGAGTCCCTGCCTCCAATTTGGGAGACCCGGATGTAGTTTCTGACTCCTGGCTTCAGCCTGGCTCAGTCCCAGCTACTGTGGGCATTTGGGGAATGATGGGAAATCTCTTCTATTTTTCTTTCTTCTTCTCTTTTCTTCTTCCCTCTCCTCGAAAATAAATAAGTAAATATCTTAAAAAGCATAATGCGTATGACTCAGTATATTGTTTGTAGAGTTGAATTTTTCCCTGCAGAAATAAGATCCTGCTTTAGTCAGTCTACTTATAATAGAACTTAGAAAGTTTTAAAAATCTGATTCTGTATTGTATGCCCAATTTATACATGAATGTATATTTGTGATTTGTGCATACTGTTTATTGACTAGTAGGGTATTTTGCATCTGAACAATTTCAGGTAAGTTACTAGAAGAGAAGGAAAAGTGAATCATGCAACAGTACATGATAAAGGAAATTAAGACTGGAGCTCTGATTGAAAGACAGAAATGACACAGGGAATGTGCCAAGCCAGGAGAATTGTCAGAAATTGACATGAAAGATACACAAGAATGTAGTGGGCATTTAGCCTAGAAGTTAGGATACCGATTGGAACACTGATGGCCCACGTTGGAGTTCCTAGCTCCAACTCCTGACTCTTGCTTCCTGCTGATGTGGACAGTAGGGGCAGTGCTGATGGCTCAAGAAGTTTGATCCCTGCCTCCCATATGAGAGACCCATAAGGATTTTCTGGCTCCCTGCTTTAGACCAAGCTCAGTCCATTGCAGGTATTTGGGAGAGTAAACCACTGGACAACACACACACTCTCTCTCTCTCAAAAATAAATAAATAAGGCCGGCGCCGTGGCTCAACAGGCTAATCCTCCACCTTGCGGCGCCGGAACACCGGGTTCTAGTCCCGGTCGGGGCACCGGATTCTGTCCCAGTTGCCCCTCTTCAAGGCCAGCTCTCTGCTGTGGCCCGGAGTGCAGTGGAGGATGGCCCAAGTGCTTGGGCCCTGCACCCCATGGGAGACCAGGAAAAAGCACCTAGCACCTGGCTCCTGCCATCGGATGAGCGCGGTGCGCCGGCCGCAGCGCGCCGGCCGTGGCAGCCATTAGAGGGTGAACCAACGGCAAAGGAAGACCTTTCTCTCTGTCTCTGTCTCTCACTGTCCACTCTGCCTGTCAAAAAAATAAAAATAAAAAAAAATAAATAAATAAGAAAATAAGTAAGTTTGTAAAAGATACGCAAGCTGTGGTAAGGTCTGGAGCCAGTACCACCCAATGAAGTGGTCTGGGAATACTAGTCTGGTATAGAAACCAGGCTAGCAAGTAGTAAACAGACTTATGGGAAATGAAAGCAATGAAAAATTTAGTTTGAACAGAAGAAATATAAGAATATATTCATTCAGGTCCTAAAGAGAAGAGTAATTTATTAGCAAGATGAATGTGACTCAGGAACCAGGGAAGGTCCTGGTCGCATTCCCTTTTGTAAATAGCAGGATAACCAGTTTTCTAAACCTAGAGTAAGGATGGGTTTCCACAAGTTTATATTATAAACGCTGCACATGGCAGGTGAATTCCCAGTTACCTGGAAAATGTTTGATTTATGTCATATATTGAACATTTTAAAAGTTTTAAAGTAACACCTAAGGTTTACTTTTTAGGAATCTGAGAATCGGCAAATGATGGACCAACTTCGAAAAGCCAATGAAGATGCTGAAAGCTGGGAAAATAAGTCCCGTCAATTAGAGGCGGACAACAATACCCTCAAGTTGGAACTTATCACTGCCGAGGCAGAGGGTAACAGGTTAAAAGAAAAAGTAGATTCCCTCAACAGAGAAGTTGAGCAAGTAAGTCTGGGAAAATATATGTATAATACATCCTGTATCATATTAAGAAGAGTTTTGTTGGTCTTCCAAGAATGAAATATATAAACAGGCAATTAAATTATTTAAATATACTGTGATTTATAGCCTATTAATCATTCTATTTTTAACTTTTATTTAATAAATATAAATTTCCAAAGTACTGTTTATGGATTACAATGGCTTCCCCCCCCCCCATAACTTCTCTCCCACCCGCACCCCTCCCATCTCCTGCTCCCTCTCCCATTCCATTCACATCAAGATTCATTTTCAATTATCTTTATATACAGAAGATCAATTTAGTATATATTAAGTAAAGCTTTCAACAGTTTGTACCCACATAGAAACACAAAGTGTAAAATACTGTTTAGTACTAGTTATAGCATTAAATCACAATGTACAGCTCATTAAGGACAGAGATCCTATATGAGGAGTAAGTGAACAGTGACTCCTGTTGTTGACTTAACAATTTGACACTCTTGTTTATGGTGTCAGTAATCACCCTAAGCTCTTGTCATGAGTTACCAAGGCTATGGAAGCCTTTTGAGTGCTCCGACTCTGATCTTATTTAGACAAGGTCATAGTCAAAGTGAAAGTTTTCTCCTCCCTTCAGAGAAAGGTATCTCCTTCTTTGATGGCCCGTTCTTTCCACTGTGATCTCACTTGCAGAGATCTTTCATTTAGGTCCTCTTTTTTTTTTTTTGCCAGAGTTTCTTGGCTTTCCATGCCTAAAATACTCTCATGGGCTCTTCAGCCAGATCTGAATGCCTTAATGGCTGACTCTGAGGCCAGAGTGCTGTTTAGGACATTCTATGAGTCTGCTGTGTATCCCACTTCTCATGGTGGATCATTCTCTCCCTTTTTGATTATATCAGTTAGTATTAGCAGACACTCGTTTTGTTTATGTGATCCCTTTGACTCTTTTTTTTTTTTTTTTTTAATTTTTGACAGGCAGAGTGGACAGTGAGAGAGAGAGAGACAGACAGAAAGGTCTTCCTTTTGCCGTTGGTTCACCCTCCAATGGCCGCCGCGGCCGGCGCGCTGCGGCCGGCGCACCGCACTCATCCGATGGCAGGAGCCAGGAGCCAGGTGCTTTTCCTGGTCTCCCCATGGGGTGCAGGGCCCAAGCACCTGGGCCATCCTCCACTGCACTCCCGGGCCACAGCAGAGGGCTGGCCTGGAAGAGGGGCAACCGGGACAGAATCCGGCGCCCCGACCGGGACTAGAACCCGGTGTGCCGGCGCCGCAAGGCGGAGGATTAGCCTGTTGAGCCACGGCGCCGGCCCCCTTTGACTCTTAGACCTATCAGTATGATCAATTGTGAACTGAAATTGATCACTTGGACTAGTGAGGTAGCATTGGTACATGCCACCTTGATGGAATTGAATTGGAATCCCCTGGCACATTTCTAACTCTACCATTTGGGGCAAGTCTGATTGAGCATGTCCCAAACTGTACATCTCCTCCCTCTCTTATTCCCACTCTTATACTTAACAAAGATGACTTTTCACTTAAATTAAAACACCTAGGCATAATTGTGTGTTAATTATAGAGTTCAACCAATAGTATTAAGTAGAACAAAAAATACTAAAAGGGATAAAGTATTAACTTGTTCATCAGCAGTCAGGATAAGGGCCAATCAAGTCACCGTTTCTCATAGTGTCCATTTCACTTCAACAGGTTTCCTTTTTGGTGCTCGGTTAGTTGTCACCAATCAGGGAGAACATATGATATTTGTCCCTTTGGGACTGGCTGAATTCACTCAGCATGATATTTTCCAGATTCCTCCATTTTGTTGCAAATGACCAGAATTCATTGTTTTTGACTGCTGTATAGTATTCTATAGAGTACATATCCCATAATTTCTTTATCCAGTCTACTGTTGATGGGCATTTAGTTTGGTTCCAGGTCTTAGCTATTGTGAATTGAGCTGCAATAAACATTAAGGTGCAGACAGATTTTTGGTTTGCCAATTTAATTTCATTTGAGTAAATTCCAAGGAGTAAGATGGCTGGGTTGTATGGTAGGGTTATATTCAGGTTTCTGAGGTATCTCCAGACTGACTTCCATAGTGGCTTTACCAGTTTGCATTCCCACCAACAGTGGTTACTGTCCCTTTTCCCCCATTGCCTCACCAGCATCTGTTGGTAGATTTCTGTATGAGCCATTCTCACTGGGGTGAGGTGAAACCTCATTGTGGTTTTGATTTGCATTTCACTGATTGCTAGTGATCTGGAACATTTTTTCATGTGTCTGTTGGCCATTTGGATTTCCTCTTTTGAAAAATGTCTATTGAGGTCTTTGGCCCATCTCTTAAGTGGGTTGTTTGTTTTGATGTTGTGGAGTTTCTTGATTTCTCTGTAGATTCTGGTTATTAATCCTTTATCAGTTGCATAGTTTGCAAATATTTTTTCCCATTCTGTCAGTTGCCTCTTCACTTTCCTGACTGTTTCTTTTGCAGTACCGAAACTTCTCAATTTGATGCGATCCCAATTGTTAATTTTGGCTTTTACTGCCTGTGCTTCTGGGCTCTTTTCCAAGAAGTCTTTGCCGGTGCCTATATCTTGCAGGATTTATCCAATGTTCTGTAATAATTTGATGGTGTCGGGTTGTAGATTTAGATCTTAATCCATGTTGAGTGAATTTTTGTGTAAGGTGTAAGGTAGGGGTCTTACTTCATGCTTCTGCACATAGAAATCCAGTTTTCCCAGCACCATTTATTGAATAGACTGTCCTTACTCCAGGAATTGGTTTTAGATACTTGATCAAATATAAGTTGGCTGTAGATGTTTGGATTGATTTTTGGTGTTTCTATTCTGTTCCATTGGTCTATCCATCTGTTTCTGTACCAGTACCATGCTGTTTTGATTACAACTGCCCTGTGGTATGTCCTGAAATCTGGTATTGTGATGCCTCTGGCTTTGTTTTTGTTGTACAAAATTGCTTTAGCTATTCGAGGTCTCCTGTGTCTCAGTATGAATTTCAGCATCATTTTTTTCCAGATCTGAGAAGAGTGTCTTTGATATTTTGATTGGCATCGCATTGAATCTATAAATTGCTTTTGGGAGAATGGACATTTTGATGATGTTGATTCTTCCAATCCATGAGCATGGAAGATTTTTCCATTTTTTGGAATCCTCTTCTACTTCTTTAAGATTTTGTGATTCTCATCATAGAGATCTTTAACATCCTTGGTTAAGTTTATTTCAAAGTATTTGATTGTTTTTGTGGCTATTGTGAATGGGATTGATCTTAGACGTTCTTTCTCAGCCATGGCATTGCCTGTGTATACAAAGGCTGTTGATTTTTGTGTATTGATTTTATATCCTGCTACTTTGCCAAACTCTTCTGTGAGTTCCAGTAATCTCTTAGTAGAGTTCTTTGTATCCCCTAAATAAGGTGTCATATCATCTGCAAAGAGGGAGAGTTTGAGTTCTTCCTTCCCAATTTGTATCCCTTTAATTTCTTTTTCTTGCCTTAAAGCTCTGGCTAAAACTTCCACAACTATATTGAATAGCAGTGGTGAGAGTGGGCATCCCTGTCTGGTACCAGATCTCAGTGGAAATACTTCCAACTTTCCCCCATTCAGTAGGATGCTGGCCGTGGGTTTTTCATAAATTGCTTTGATTGTATTGAGGAATGTGCCTTCTGTACCCAATTTGCTTAGAGTTTTCATCATGAAAGGTGTTGTATTTTATCGAATGCTTTCTCTGCATCTATTGAGATAATCATATGTTTTTCTTTTGCAGTTTGTTAATATGGTGTATCACATTGATTGATTTGTGAACATTGAACCATCCCTACATACCAGGGATAAATCCCACTTGGTCTGGGTGGATGATCTTTCTGATGTGTTGTTGAATTCTATTAGCGAGAATTTTATTGGGGATTTTTGTATCTATGTTCATCAGGGATATTGGTCTGTAATTCTCTTTCAATGCTGCATCTTTTTCCAGCTTAGGAATTAAGGTGATGCTGGCTTCATAGAAAGAATTTGTGAGGATTCCCTCTTTTTCGATTGTTCTGAATAGTTCGAGAAGAATTGGAGTTAGTTCTTCTTTAAATGTCTGGTAGAATTCAGCAGTGAATCCATCTGGCCCTGGGCCTTTCTATGTTGGGAGGGCCTTTAATACTGTTTCAATTTCTGTCTCAGTTATGGGTCTGTTTAGGTTTTCTATGTCTTCCTGGTTCAATTTAGGTAGGTTGCATGTGTCCAGGAATCTATCCATTTATGATAGGTTTCCCTGTTTGCTGGCATACAAGTCCTTGTAGTAATTTCTGATGATTCTTTTTATTTCTCTGGTGTCTGTTGTTACGTTTCCTTTTTCATCTCTGATTTTATTGATTTGGGTCTTTTCTTTTTTTAGTTAGTTGGGCCAATGGTGTGTCAATTTTTTTCAAAAAACCAGCTCTTCATTTGGCTGATTTTTTTGTAATTTTTTTTGGATTCAAACCTGTTGATTTCTCCTCTGATTTTAATTATTTCTCTTCTCCTACTAGCTTTGGGTCTGGTTTGCTGCAGATTTTCTAGATCCTTGAGATTCCTTGAAAGCTCATTTATTTGGTGCCTTTCCAATTTCTTGATGTAGGCACCTATTGCTATAAACTTTCTTCTTAACACTGCTTTTTCTGTATCCCATAAATTTTGATATGTTGTGTTGTTATCCTCATTTACTTCCAGAAAGTTTTTGACTTCTCTTTTAATTTCTTCTATGACCCATTGTTCATTCAGGAGCATGTTGTTCAGTCTCCATGTGTTTGCATATGCTCTAGGGATTCCTGAGTTGCTAATTTCCAGCTTCATTCCACTGTGGACTGAGAAGCTGCATGGTATGATTAAAATTCTTTTGAATTTGCTGAGTCTTGCTTTATGGCATAGTATGTGGTCAATCCTAGAGTAGGTTCCGTGCACTGCTGAGAAGAATTTAAAATCTTTACATGTAGGATTGAAAGTTCTGTAGATATCTGTTAGATACTTTTGGGCTACAATGTTGATTAAATCTGCTGTTTCATTGTTGATCTTCTGTCGGTCTTCTGTCCGGTTGATCTGTCTATTTCTGAGAGTGGAGTATTGAAGTCCAACAGTACTATTGTATTGGAGTCTAAGTCTTCTTTTAAGTCCCTTAACATATCTTTTAAATAAACTGGTACCCTGTAATTAGGTGCATATACATTTATAATAGTTACAGTTTCCTGTTGAATTGATCTCTTAATCATTTTTTTTTTGACAGGCAGAGTGGACAGTGAGAGAGACAGAGAGAAAGGTATTCCTTTGCCGTTGGTTCACCCTCCAATGGCCGCTGCAGCCGGCGCACCGCGCTGATCCAAAGGCAGGGGCCAGGTGCTTTTCCTGGTCTCCCATGGGGTGCAGGGTCCAAGCACTTGGGCCATCCTCCACTGCATTCCCTGGCCACAGCAGAGAGCTGGCTTGGAAAAGGGGCAACCGGGACAGAATCCAGTGCCCCGACAGGGACTAGAACCCAGTGTTCCGGCGCCACAAGGTGGAGGATTAGCCTAGTGATCCGCGGCACTGGCCAATCCCTTAATCATTTTATAGTGCCCCTTTTTGTCTCTCTTAACAGTTTTTGTGTTAAAGTTTATTTTGTCTGATATTAATATGGCTATGCCAGCTTTTTTTTTTTTTTGGTTTCTTTTGGCATGGAATATCTTTTTCCAACCTTTCACTTTCAGTATGCATGCATCTTTGTTGGAAAGATGTGTTTCTTGTAAGCAGCAAATAGATGGGTTTTGTTCCTTAATCCGTTCAGCCAGTCTGTGTCTTTTAACTGGAGAGTTGAGTCCATTAACGTTCAATGTGACTATTGATAAGTAGTAACTGCCCTGCCATTTCCCCAAAGATATTTTCTAATATATGCTTTGAACTTCCTGTGATCTTTTACTGTGAGGTTTCCTTCCTTTACCTTCTTTCATACTGATGGCCGTGTTTCTGTGGGTAATACATCTTTAAGCATCTTTTGCAGGACTGGACGAGTGGTGACAAATTCTTTCAATTTCTGTTTGCTATGAAAGGTCTTTTTTCACCTTCATTCACAAATGAGAGCTTTGCAGGATATAATATTCTGGGCTGACAGTTTTTCTCTCTTAGTACCTGGGCTATATCTTGCCATTCCCTCCTAGCCTGTAGGATTTTTGATGAGAAGTGTGCTATGAGTCTCATTGGCCATCCTCTGAGAGTAATCTGAGGTTTCTCTCTTGCACATTTTAGAATCTTTTCTTTATGTTTCACTGTGTTGAGTTTGATTACAATGTGTCATGGCAAAGATCTCTTTTGGTCATGTTTATTAGGAGTTCTATGAACTTCCTGTACTAGGATGTCCCTATCCTCCTCCAAACTGGGGAAGTTTTCTGCTAGTATCTCACTAAAAAGGCCTTGTAATCCTTTCTCTCTCTCTCCATGCCTTCAGGACCTCCTAGAATCCGAATGTTGGGTTTTTAATAGTATCCTGTAGATTCCTGACAATATTTTTTAGATTTCTAATTTCCTCTTTTTTTTTTTTTTTTTTGGTTTGACTGTATACTTTCCTGTGCTCTGTCTTCTAATTCTCTTCTCTTCAATATTCTCTCTTCTGCTTCACTCATTCTGTTTTTAAGGCTCTCTAGTGCGTTTGTCATTTTATCTATTGAATTCTTCATTTCATTTTGATTTCTCTTCACTATCACAATTTCATGTTCTACTAGTTTTTTCATTTCATTTTGATTCCTCCTTAAGATTTTATTTTCACGAGAGAGATTTTCTAACCTGTCCAGTAAGGCTTTCTATAGTTCAAGAATTTGTTTTTGATAACTTCTAGATGTTCTTATCATGAATTGTTTGAAATCTGTATTTTGCATTTCTTCTGTCTCATCATCTTCATAATCTTAAATTGGGGTGTCTTGTTCATTTGGGGGCATCATAATGTCTTCCTTGTTATTGTTTTCTCGGTTTCTGCATTTGTTGCTTGGCACTGTGGAGATATTCTTTGGTTTCTTCGCTGTAGTGGTTTTTCTCGTTATACTATGACCCTAGATTAAGTGGACTGTCTGCTTTTGATGGATCCTTAGAGGCTTGTGATGGGTGTGGCCAGCAAGCTCTGTTTGGTTCCTCAGGGTTAAGGGTGTGCCAAAGGTGACACACCCAGGTTAGGCATGGTAAATCTTCTCTCTCTTGCTCTCTCTCTTTTTTTTAATTCAGAAGGGAAGTAAATCTGCACAGCTGAGCAGAGTTGAAGGCAGTCAGTGTCTGAGCTCTGGCCACTGTGGGTATAATATTCGTCTGCTCTGACCCAAGGACCACACAAAGGATTTGTGCAGTCTTCAGTGTAAGCTCAAATTCCCCTTCAATCTCCCACCAGGTTGCCAAGGTTACTGAGATTGTGGTGTCTCCGGAGAGTACTCACATCTCTGGTACTCCGTGAGTCCTCTCATACACTCTCAATTTTTTTTTCACAGTCTCAGTTCATTAGCTCCACAAATTCACTAGGTCCTAACCTCTTGTTATTTCTCCCCACCAGAGTCAGGTTTTTCTGCTTGGCTGATGGCGGGTGCAGCTTTTATATATGTCCAAAATGGCGCCTGCTTTTTGTCTTGCTTGCCTTTGAAAGGTGAGTGGAGAGAGAGGATCGTGAATGTACCAGTCCCTTTTATTTATTTATTTTTTTCTCTCCTCTAGTTAGGCTGGTGAACTTTCCCCCATGGGGCTTTTTTTTTTTTGACAGGCAGAGTGGACAGTGAGAGAGAGACAGAGAGAAAGGTTCCTGTGCCGTTGGTTCACCCTCCAATGGCCTCCGCGGCCAGCGCACAGTAGCCGGCACACCGTGCTGATCTGATGGCAGGAGCCAGGTTCCTCTCCTGGTCTCCCATGGGGTGCAGGGCCCAAGCACTGGGGCCATCCTCCACTGCCTTCCCTGGCCACAGCAGAGAGCTGGCCTGGAAGAGGGGCAACCGGGAAAAATCCGGTGTCCCGACCGGGACTAGAACCCAGTGTGCAGGCGCCGCAAGGTGGAAGATTAGCCTAGTGAGCCACGGCACCGGCCCCCATGGGGCTTCAAGCCTCGTTCCCTCTAGACTCCCTGTCACTTTCCTGCCAGTGTCTCGGGCTACTGAGGTTTCACCTCACCTCTGTTTCCAGCGCTGGTGCGTAGATTTGGTGGCTGGGGTCCCAAGCCATGGGCACCCATGCCCTCCATGTAGGTCCACTGTGTCCCACTGTTTCCAGAAGAATTTCCTCTGCTGTTTTTTCCCTAACTCTTTCCTGAACCTATAGTATCTCCACTTTTATTAAACTGTCTTTTCCCGGACTATCAGTGTGCTCCCTCCCTATTCCGCCATCTTGGAGCTCTGCTGCCTATTTTTCTAATCATTCTTCTTATATCTATTTTGTTCTTCTATAATCTCTTATCTACCCTACAACCAGAATAATCTTTATTACTTTCATTTTATTAAGTAAAATATTTAATAGGAAAAAATTTAACAATGATAAAAGATACAATTTGATAGTGATGAAATGTATTGAAATCTGCAAAGGGTGTTTAAAGCACCATGAGAAATCATCAGTAACACAATGTTGTACAAAATGTTACTAGATCTATTAGATTCCTCTGGGCTTTCACATATAAAGTAGACAAAGGATTGAGTTAATAGGGATATATAGAATTTGATCATTATCATAAGATTAGTGTTAGTTTCCAACTTTATAGGCTACAAATACAGGAGGACCAATGAGAATTTCCAGTTGCTTCCAGGGGCCTTGACAGATCTAGATGTTCAGGAAAAGGCTGCTTAGCTCCCCCCTGAGATCATGACCAGTCAGGTAGGGTGGCTTGTCTCATTTCCTGGGCCTCTGTAGGCTGAGCTTCTCAGGACTGGTTGCCTGGTTGCTTCCCAGGGCCATAGGTACCTTGTATCCTCTTAAGAATCATAGAAAATTTAAAAATCAATTTCAAATTCACTGGTCAAATTCTCCAACCACTCAATTTTAAGGAAAATTCATTTGGAAAGTGTGAAAGAAGCCATTTTCTGTATAACTGCTGAATTAAAAGGCAGATGAAAGCTATTATTATGGACTATTAAAGATATTAATGTATATAAAACTTGAGGTTGTGACCATATCTAAACCTATAGATATCTCTCTAATGCTGTCATGATCAAGTAAGAAAAAATGAAAATGGATGTAGAAACATTAAACAAAAAAATCTGTCCAATTGCTTCCTGGGATGAAGGGTGGCTTGGAGGGGCCAGGCACCTGCTTCTCAGGGCCTCAGTAGGGCAATCATCTGTGAATGGACTGCTCAGCTGCTTCTTGGGATCACAGCAGGCTGAATAGGACTGCCCAGTTGCTTCCTGGGGACCTCAGCAGGCCAAACCATTCAGAAAAGGCTATACACCCTTTCCAAGGGTCGTGGATGGGTGAGCGGAGTGGCTTGTAGGCTATTCTGGGCCTCTGTGAGCTAGCCATTCAAGACTGGTTGCCTAGTTGTTTTCTAGAGCCAAGTGTTCATAGACCAGGCTATCTGACTGATTCCAGGGCAGCAGTAGATCAGGGTTGCCTGACTGTTCCCTGGAACCAAGAGTGGGGATGTGGGGCTGCCTGATTGTTTTCTGGGAGTCTTTGCAGGCTGAACCATTCAGGATATGCAGCTCCTGTTCTTCCCAGGGCTGTGAGGGTAGTGGGTGGGCAAGGAATCAAGATGGCTCTGTGTAGCAAGAACCCTAGAGCCTCAGAAGTGAAGAGTGCACAATACGTAGTTTGGAATTTCTCTAGGACAATGCAGTGGTTTGATAACTCGGTGCCTCCTCAGATTGGTCTCAGAGTTTGCAAGGGCACAGGGTTCTCCAGTGGTCAGTGCCTTCCTCGGTTATCTGTGGTGTGAGCGTGGACTGTTGAGGGCATTTAGATCTTTAATCCACTTTAGATTGATGTCTGCAATTTAAAGTGGAGATATAATTTTTCTTTTTGTCGATGGATATCCATCATCTTTTCTTCACTTATCAGTTTGCTTTATCATAAAAATAAATGTCCATACATCATTCACTCTTGTAGCTTCTACAAGAGTAGAACTCTTGTAGAACTCTTGTATCTCCTTTTATCTGAGATAATGATCTCCAAAATTATTTTGATTGTGCTTGATCCTTACTAAATTCTCTCAAATGAATTTTAGAATAAATTCATCACATTACATGATTTTCTTTCTTTTTTTATATGCTTTTAAGGCTGGAAATTTCTATCTATTTCTTTGTCTGAAGTCCACAAGTTTTGATGTAATGCTTTTGTCTCATTGCTTTGTTTTTTAAAGATTTGCTTATTTATTTGACAGGCAGTTACCAAAATAAAGAGAGAGAGAGGGAGAAGGAGAGAGAGAGAAAGAGAGAGAGAGAATGAATGAATGAATGAATTTTTCATCCACTGGTTTACTTGCCAAATGGTTAGGGCTGGGCCAAGTCCAAGCCAAGAACTCCATTCTGGTCTCTCATGTGTGTGGCAGGGACCAGTCTTTCACTGCTTTCCTAGGCATATTATCAAAGAACTGGATCGGAAGCAGAGCAGCTGGGCATTGACATTGTGGCATAGAGGGTGACTTCCGCACCAACATGCCAAAATGGCACTGGTTTGAGTCGTGGCTGCTCCACTTCTGGTCTAGCTTCCTGCTGATGCATCTGGGAAGGCAGTGAAGGATGGCCCAAGTGTTTGACCCCGGCACCCATGTGGGAGACCTGGAGGAAGCTCCTGGTTCCTGGCTCCTGGCTTCAGCCTAGCCCAGTTCTGACTGTTGTGGCCTTTTGTGGTAATAAAAACTAGCAAATGGAGGACCTGTCTCTCTGTGTCTCTCCTTCTCTCTCTGTAACTCTGCCTTTCAAATAAATAAAATGAAAATAAGGAAGTAGCAGAGCAACTGGGTGTTGAACCCATGCTCTGATACTGGATGCTGGTGTCCAGGTAGCAGCTTAATCTGCTGTGCCACAATACCAGCCCTTTCAGACAGATTTAAATATCACTTAAGTTCACAATGACATTTTTAAAATAAAATTTATTGTATTTATTTGTAAGGCAGAGTGACAGAAAGAAAGAAAGAGGGAAAGACGCAGAGAGAGAGCGCTCTTTCATCCACTGTTTCACTCCCCAAATGGCCACAACAACTAAGCCTGGGCCAGGCTGAAGGCAGGGGCCAGAGGCTTCTTCTCGGTCTCTCCACATGGCTGCAGGGGACCAAGCACTTGGACCATCCTCTGCTGCTTTCCTAGGCCATAGCAGGGATCTGGAATGGAAGTGGAGCAGCCAGGATTTGAACTGGCATCCAAATGAGATTCTGTCAAAACACAGACTGATGCTTTAAATAATAATAATAATAAATTTTCTGATAGTTTTGGAGGCTGGAATTCCATGATCACAGTGCCAACATGTTTGATTTCTGCTGGGGCCTGGTACCTTAATCCCTAAATGACTGCCTTTTCCTGTGTCCTTTACTCTGGTGCATGTGAATCCTTGCCTCTTCTTACAAAGAAATAAATCAGATTAGCCCTACACTGGTGACTCCATTTAACCTTAGTTATCTCTTAAATCATCCTGTCTCCAAATGCAGCCACACTGGGGTGTAGGCCTTCAACATATTAATTTGAGATTGTTGGGAGGAGAGGACACAATATAGCCCATAACAAGTCATTTCTAGTTTTTGGCTATTAGGAATAAAATTTCTGTGAACATTGTATTGAAGACTTAATGTGCATATACATTTTCATCTTTCTTGAATAACTAGAAGTGGAATTGTTAGATTGTATGGTTAAGTATACTTTGAAAGAAACTGACAAATTGTTTTCTGAAGTTGTTGTACCATTATTCACTTTCATTTGGCATTATTTGATAGTTCTAGTTGTTCCATATCTTCTCTAATGCTTGGCATTGTTAATAAGTATGTAGGCTTATGGCACTGTTGTTTTAGTTTGCATATCCCTCACGACTACTGATGTTGAGCATGCTTATTGGTCACTCTTCTATGCTTTTTGGTGAAGTGTCCATTCAGATCTGTTGCCCATATTTTTATTGGGATGTTTGTTGTCTAGTTCCTAAGTTGTAGGAATTTTTAAAAAATACAATGAATGTTTATTTGTCAGGTATTTGTATTTTGTATATTTTCTTCCAGTCATTGGTTCGCCTTTTTATTTTTAGTCTTTCTAAGAGAAGTTTTAAATTTGGTAAAGTCAAATTTATCCATTGTTTTATATTTATCAATTTTTTAAAGATTTATTTTATTTATTTGAAAGGCAGAGTTACAGAGAGGTAGAGGTAGAGGCAGAGAGAGAAAGAGAGAGAGAGAGAGAGAGAGGGAGAGGGAGAAAGAGGGAGGTCCTCCATCCAGTGGTTCAATCCCCAGATGGTTGCAATGACCAGAACTGCACTGAACTGAAGCCAGGAGCCAGAAGTTTCCTCTGAATCTGCTACTTGAGTGCAGGGGCCCAAGAACCTGGACCATCCCCCATTGGTTTTCCAGGCCATAGCAGAGTTGGATGGGAAATGGAGCAGCCGGGACTCAAACCAGTGCCTGCATGGGATGCTGGCACTGCAAGTGGCAGCTTCACCCACTACACACAGAGTGAGCCCCAATTTATTTTATACTTTGTACTTGTATGTCCTGTCTCATAAATCTTTGAATACAAAGATACATAGACTTTATTTTAGGGATTTTATACTTTTAGATTTTATATCTAGATTGCCAGACATTTTGAATTAATATTTGTGTGTATATAAGGATCAAAGTTCACTTTTTCCCATGTTGATATCAAGTTGTCTGGTAAAATTTGTTTAAAAAATCACCCTCCTGGCCGGCGCCGTGGCTCAACAGGCTAATCCTCCGCCTTGCGGCGCCGGCACACCGGGTTCTAGTCCCGGTCGGGGCGCCGGATTCTGTCCCGGTTGCCCCTCTTCCAGGCCAGCCCTCTGCTGTGGCCCGGCAGTGCAGTGGAGGATGGCCCAGGTGCTTGGGCCCTGCACCCCATGGGGAGACCAGGAAAAAGCACCTGGCTCCTGGCTCCTGCCATCGGATGAGCGCGGTGCGCCGGCCGCAGCGTGCCGACCGCGGCGGCCATTGGAGGGTGAACCAACGGCAACGGAAGACCTTTCTCTCTGTATCTCTCTCTCTCACTGTCCACTCTGCCTGTCAAAAAAAAAAATCACCCTCCTACCAGTAAATTATCTAATAACCTTTGGCAAAAATATAATGATTATATACAAGAGGTCTTCAGAAGTTCATGGAAAGGGTGTGCTTTTAATTCTGCGTTTCTGTGAACCTTTGGAAACCTCTTACATGTGTAGGTCTACTTCTGCATTCTCTTCTATTCTGTGGATGTATTATATGTCTATACTTAGCCAGTACCAATATCTTGATTAATATATCTTTATAGCAAGTCTTAAAATGAATTAATATTGTTATGGGGGTAATCCCTGGGTGAGCTTGGTCCATATTCTTCTCTCTGCCCCAAGAAGGAATTCAAGGAAGAGATATAGACAAAAGTGAGAAGTACTGCTTTTATACTGTCAGCAGGTATAGAGGTATGGAGATGGTAGGAGATTCTTAAAGCAGTGGCTATCTGTTGAGTTATGTTAGAGACAAGGGAGGAGCTGTTATCATATCAGAAGGACTTCTGGAGCCCAACACATGGGATTTTTTCTTTTAGTAGGACTTTGGATACTTCTTGTGTTTTTTCTGTTCAAGTTGTAAAAAAAGGATGTCTTCTATCTGGCAAACCAGAAGCACATTTTCGAAAGTGGGGCTTACCATCAACTTTTGTGATTACACAGCTCTTTGGGGATGGGCTCCATGTGGAAATTTAGCAAAGAGTAAGTGGTTCCCATATTCATTAGAAAATTGGTACTGTTACCTGCGACATACAAGATCAGCTGGGGCTCCAGGAGTGTGATCTTTAGATGGGTTGTGGAGGCCCCCTGAGTTCCCAGCCTGGTCAGTCTTCAGATAAGGACATGAGGGACCTGGGAGACCTCCTCTCCTTTCAGAGCTGAGGGTAATTCCTTTTTCACAGCCCTTTACCTTGAGGGTAGGTTCCATGCAAGCTTTTCAGGTGGGAACATTCCTTGCAAATATTCCAGTTTCCCACACCCAAAACATTCTCTCATGAGCCTTTCAGACATGGTAGGACACATCTGATTTGGAGTGGTACATAGAAAGGGAGGTTTTGATGGTGCAGAGAAAGGAGTTGGACAGTTAGTGCTTTGGAAAGGGGATTTGGATAGAGTAGGCCTGGCTATCTATACTGCAAACTATGAGTTGGCTGGGGCTGCTGCATGAACTGGGCAAAGCTGTTGCAGCTTCACCACAATAGTGCCATCAAATCTCAACTCCTCTTTGCTAGCTACCTACTTGCCCCTGTCAGCATGAGTCCTCTAAATATGTTCTTCCTCAATATGCTTGGCTATTATGGATTCTCTGTATACTGATTTCAATATAAATTTAGAATGAGCCCACCATTTCCTTCCTCCCAGTCCCCCATGCGGACCCCTTGGGCAGGGACCCAAGCACTTAGGCCATCCTCCACTGCCCTCCTAGGCCACAGCAGAGAGCTAGACTGGAAGAGGAGCAACCAGGACTAGAACCCGATGCCCATATGGGATGCTGGCGCAGCAGGCAGAGGATTAACCAAATGAGCCCCAAGCCTACCATTTTCTATGGAAAAAAACTACTTGTGGTTTGATTAGCATTGTTTTGAATGTAAAGAACCATATGGAGAAAATTGAGATTTTAACAGTCTTGAGTCTTCCAATCTTGTCAACAGGGTACATCCACCCATTTCTTTATATTAGTTAGTCTTATTTCTTTTTTAAAAAATGTGTTTATTTATTTGAAAGGCAAAGTTAGACACAGGGGAAGAGACGGAGAAGGAAGGAAGGAGAGACGGAGAGAAGGAGAGAGAGAGAGAATCGCCCATCTGCTGGTTCACTACTCAAATGGCTCAATACTCAGAGCTGGGCCAGTATAAAAGCAGGATCCAGAAACTTCTTCTGGGTCTCCCACGTGGGTACAGGGGCCCAAGGACTTGGGCCATCTTCCGCTGCTTTCACAGGCACACTGTCTGGGAGCTGGATTGAAAGTAAAGCAGCTGGGACCCTCAACTGGCACCCTTATGGGATGCCAGCATTGCTTTACCCACTACATCACAAAACCAACCCCTTAGTCTTTTATTTTTTCAACAATCTTTATACATTTCAGTTTATGAAATTAATATATATTATATATAATATGTATGTGTGTTTGAATTTATATTCTTAAATTTATCTCATCTATCACATGAGCTTTTAAAATACCATTGTAAACTGTATTAAATTTTACATTATGTTTCTGGTAGCCTATATGTAGAAATAGAATGAAATTTTCTGAGTTTTTATTCTGTTTCATTGCTTAAATTCAATATTTTACTTCTAGCAGACTTTGCAAGGATTTTCCATGTATACAATCATGTTCTGTGCATATGAAGATAGTTTTACTTCTTCTTTTCCAGCTGAATGGCTTTTAATTCTACCTAGGACTTCAAGTATGAATATTGAATAAAATTGGTGAGAGTAGATGTGTTTCCCTCATTTATAGTCACAGGAAATAATATTCAGTATTTCAACTGAGTATGATGTTAGCTGCAGATTTTTTTGTAGAGACATTTTTTCAGGTTAAAATATTCCCTTCTCCTTCTTCTCTGTAACTCTGACTTTCCAATAAATCTTAAAAAAAAAAAACTAAACAGAGGGGCAGGCATTTTGGCGTAGTGGGTCAAGCTGCTGCTTGGGATGCCAGCATCACATATGGGCACCAGTTCAAGTTCCAGCTGCTCAGCTTCCTATCCAGCTCCCTGCTGATGCCCCTGGGAAGGCAGAGGAAGTTAGCCCATGTGCTTGGCTCTTGCCACCCACATGAGAAACCTGGATGGAGTTTCTTGCTTCAGCATGGCCCAGGGCTGGCTGTTGTACCCATCTGGGGAGTGAATAAGCAAAGATCTCAGTTTGTCTTTCCCTCTCTCTGTGCCACTCTACCTTTCAAATCAATCTTTTAAATTAAGTGTTACTGTAAAAAAAAAAAAAGTGTGGTGGGAGCAGTGCTGTGGTGCAGCAGGTTGAAGCCTGCAGTGCCAGTATCCCATATGGTCGCCCATTCAAGTTCCGGCTGCACCATTTCTGATCCGGCTACCTGCTGATGGCCTGGGAAAGCAGTAGAAGATGGCCCAAGTCCTTGTGTCCCTGTACCACAACAAACTCCTGGCTCCTGGCTTCAGATCCTCTCAGCTCCAACTGTTGAGGCCATTTGGGGAGTAAACAGTGGATGGAAGACTCTTTCTATCTCTACCTCTCTTTGTAACTCTTTCCAATAAATACAATAAATCTCTAAAAAACATTCCCTTCTCATTCAAGATTTTCTTGGGACTTTTATCGTGAATGGAGATAGAATTTTATCAAATGCTTTTTCTGTTGCTATTGTGCTGATAATTTTCTTTTAGTCTATCAACTTGGTTAATACATTGATATTTAAAATGTACCCCTCAGATAAACCCTAGTGGGTCACGAAATAAGAATATTGTCTTTTAAAGAAATAATTATTAGAATGCTAATATTTTGTTGAAATTTTTTAAATATTTATTTATTTGAAAATTAGAGTTACACAGAAAAAGGGAGAGAGAGAGAGAGAGAGAGAGAGAGAGAGAGATCGATCTACTGGTTCACAACGGAGCCAGGAGCTTCTTCTAGGTCTTCCATGTGGGTTCCAGAGCCCAAACACTTGGGCTATCTTTCACTGTTTTTCCCAGGCCATTAGCAGGGAGCTGGATCAGAATGGAGCAGCCAGGACTCAAACTAGTGCCCATATGGATGTCACCATTGAAGACAGCAGCTTAATCCATTATGCCACAATATCGGCCCCTTGTTGAAGATTTTTACATTTGTATTTATGACTGTCTTTTAAGATCATCAGTGTGTGTTTTTGTAAAGATTTATTTTTTATTTGAAAGAGTCACCTTTGATAGGGAGGACAGGTAGACCATTTGCTGGTGCACTCCTCTGATGGCTGCAACAGCCATCACTGGGCCAGCCAGAAGCCTGGAGCCAGGAGCTTTATCTGGATATCTCATGTAGATGGCAGGGGCCCAAACGCCTAGTCATTATCCATCTTCCTCTGTTCTTCCCAGGCCATTAGAAGGGAGATGGATCTGAAATAGAGCAGCCAGAAGATGAACCAGTGTCCATATGGGAAGCTGGCATTACAGGTAGTGGCTTTCCCCACTACACCCTGACTCCAACCCCTTCTTTATATTTTATTGCATTTTTAAATTGCTTGTTTTCATCTATTTGTAAGAGAGAGAGAGAGAAAGAGAGACCCTCCAAATGCCCACAACATCCAGGCTCTGGGCAAGCTGAATCCAGGGGCTTGGAACCCCCAGGTAGAGTTTAATAGACCTATAATTTAATAGACCTATACCAACAAAGAAATTAATTAGCAATTTTAAGACTTCTCATGAAGAAAAGACCAAGTCAAGATGGATTTACTGGTTAATTCTACTGAACATTAAAGAAGAATTAACACTAATCTCAAACCAAAATCTCATTACCAAAAGAACAAGGCGAGCAGAGTGGTGTAGCCTGTAAAGCCACCACCTGGGACATCAGCTTTGCATATAAGCACTAATTCACATCCCAGCTGCTTCACTTCTGATCCAGCTCCCTGCTAATGGCCTTGGGAGACCTGAATGAAGCTCCTTGCTCCTGGTTTCAACCTTGCTCAGTGCTGGCTGTTATAACCCTTTGGGGAGTGAACCAGTGAATAGTATATCTCTCACTCTCTTTGTAACTCTTTAAAAATACATGAATATATCTTTTTTAAAAAAAAAAAGTCTAAAATAAATAGTCTAAAATTTAAAAAAATTTTTTTTAAAAACCCCCCAAAACCAAAAATTCCTTTTGGATCTTTTTAGTATTTTTTTACCACTCATTTTTATTTTTTATTTTTCTCTTTAAATCCTTGGACAAGCCGGCGCCGTGGCTCAACAGGCTAATCCTCTGCCTTGCGGCGCCAGCACACCGGGTTCTAGTCCCGGTTCGGGCGCCGGATTCTGTCCTGGTTGCCCCTCTTCCAGGCCAGCCCTCTGCTGTGGCCCAGGAGTGCAGTGGAGGATGGCCCAAGTGCTTGGGCCCTGCACCCCATGGGAGACCAGGAAAAAGCACCTAGCACCTGGCTCCTGCCATCGGACAAGCGCGGTGCGCCGGCCGCAGCGCGCCATCCGCGGCAGCCATTGGAGGGTGAACCAACGGCAAAAGGAAGACCTTTCTCTCTGTCTCTCTCTCACTGTCCACTCTGCCTGTAAAATAAATAAATAAATAAATAAATAAATCCTTGGACATACTGAGTATATTTATAATAATTATTTTAATCTCTGTTTGCTAATTCCATCATGTCTGCCATGTCTGATTCTAAATCTATTGACTTTTTTTTCTCAATTATAAGTCTCATATTTCCCTTTTTTTTTTTTTTTTAAAGATTTATTTATTTGAAGACATAGTTACAGAGAGAGGTAGAGACAGAAAGAGAGAGAGAGAGTGAGAGAGGTCTTCTATCCACTGGTTCACTCCTCAGATGGCCGCAATGGCTGGAGCTGCACTGATCTGAAGCCAGGAGCCAGGAGCTTCCTCCAGGTCTCCCACATGGCACAGGGGCCCAAGGACTTAGGCCATCTTCTACTGCTTTCCCAGACCATAGCAGAGAGCTAGATCGGAAGTGGAGCAGCCTGAACTAGAACTGGCGCCCATATGGGATCCCAGTGCTGCAGGCCAGGGCTTTAACCCACTGCACCACAGTGCTGGCCCTGAGTCTGATATTTCTATATTTGAGCCCATCTAGTAATTTCAGGTGAGATTTTAGATGTTGTTAGTTTTACGTTATTGAGTGCTACTTATTATTATTATTGTTATTGGATAGGCAGAGTGGACAGTGAGAGAGACAGAGAGAAAAGTCTTCCTTTTCCATTGGTTCATCTCCAGTGGCCGCTGTGGCTGGTGTGCTGCAGCCAGCGCACCGCGCTGATCCGAAGCCAGGAGCCAAGTGCTTCTCCTGGTCTCCCATGGGGTGCAGGGCCCAAGCACTTGGTCCATCCTCCACTGCACTCCTGGGCCACAGCAGAGAGCTGGACTGGAAGAGGAGCAACTGGGACAGAATCCAGTGCCCCTACCAGGACTATAACCCATTGTGCCGTCGCCACAGGCAGAGGATTAGCCTATTGAGCCATGGCGCTGGCCAAGTGCTAGGTTTTTAAAATATTAGGTTTTATCCTGACCAAACTGTTAAGTTGCTTACAGGCCATTTGATACTTTGGAGGAATGTTTTACAACTCTGGGATTGTTTTATAGTTCTCTTTTCTAGGGCTAATGTATCCCAGCTAGTGAAGTGTTATGTTTCCTATGTCTCTTTTGAATGCCTCGTGTGTTTAGTGCAGCATCAAAGTGTCTTTATTGTGGCTGAAGGGATCTTCAGTAGTTCCTGGGCCTGTATGAAATGTGGGAATTGTTTGGCTTACAGGTTTAGTTGTTTTGTTTGTTTGGTTGGTTTTTGATAACTGTTCTTTCTTAGAAAGTTGTTTTTGTTAGCCTCATAGAGTTTCACCTATATGTGTACAGATTTCTGTTACTCTCTCTGCATAGCTTCTACCTCTCTTCAATTTTTGATCCACAAATTCTATTCACTTCACCTTCCCTAAATTCTGCTCTGCTCTTTTTCTTTTTTAAGATTTATTTATTTTATTCAAAGGCAGAGTTACAGAGAGGCAGAGGCAGAGAGGAGAGAGGCAGAGGCAGAGAGGAGAGAGGAGAAAGAGAGAAAGAGAGAGAGAGAGAGAGAGAAAGAGAGAGAGAGAGAAAGAGAAAGTCTTCCATCTTCTGGTTCATTTCTCAAATAGCTGCAATGGCCAGAGCGGATCTGAAGCCAGGAGCCTGGAGCTTCTTCCTGGTCTCCCATGTGGGTGTAGGAGCCCAAGCACTTGGGCCATCTTCTACTGCTGTCCCAGGCCATAGCAGAGAGCTGGATCGGAAGTGGAGCAGCCAGGACTTGAACCAGGGCCCATATGGGAGGCTGGCACTGCAGATGATGCCTTTACCCATTATACCACAGTGCTGGGCCCTGCTCTTTTCTTTTAAACTTAGTGAGATCTTTGGGTTGATTTTGGTTTATTGTCCGTTCTTCATGATCTAGAATTTGTGTCTAGGCAAGATGCTGTGGCAGCCAGGAGTTCTCTTGCTGGTTTTCCTTCACTCAGGTATCATAGTTCTGTACATCTGCTACCCACCATTTGAAAACAGACCTTCTATTTTTGTCCATTTTTAGTTATTTATAGAAACAAGGTAATTTATTTGATTTCAGAAACCTTTAACTTCCTTTCATCTAGATACTAGCTGTTTTGAAGCTCTCTCTGCTCATGCCATCATTTGTCATTTTTTAATACCTGTTTACTGTTGGCTGGTTTTTATTCTAGTTGTGCATGCAGTTTCCTATTCCTCTGCATGCCTGGTGTTGTAAAGATCGAGTAGTGGACATTGTGACTCATTTCTTGTTGAATGCTGGTTTTTTCTGTCTTCCCTTACAGAGTGTTAGACAAGTTATTTACAAATCAACTAGTCTTTTCAGATAAATTTGAAGGTTTGATAGAGCGTACAAAGTAGCCTTTTTGGTAGGCATAGTTTAGATGTAATCCTTCTGGGGTCATCCCAAGGTTGGCCTTACTCACTCTGCAGAGCAGATTCAAACTCTCATACCTCCCCAACTCTGTGAGCTACAGGATTGTTTATCTTGTAACTCCCTGCTTGCTTGTTTTCCAGATTTCTGGAGCTTGACACTATACATTTATGGCATCAAACTCAAGAAAACTGCTGGTAAATTTCTGTAGGTCTTTCTTTGTGTAGATCCTTCGCTTCTAAAACTCTGCCACACGAATATCAGACACCTCTCGGTCTCCTCAACTCAGCAAAATGACTATGCTCTGACTGGAGTTTCCTTCCCTGAACCAGTCTGGAAAGTGTCTCCAATTGGAAAGTTGGGATGGTCGTAGGGTTTATCTCATTTGTTTTCCTTCTTGCAAAGATCACAGGTGTGTGTTGTCAATGTCTGAAAACAATTGTTTTCTTTAGATGCCTTTAAAATGGAGAGGGGGGATTTTTAATTAACTGAAAAACTAAATTTATGCATATAACATTCCTAGGTTAATTAAACACACACATTTAATGGCGGTCATCAGTCCCAAGGATCAGTTGATGCAGAGTATCCATAATCTCAGGGATTGAGGGAGGAGGCAGGGTAATGAGCATCCTCAGATGCTGTTGAGCAAGTCCAACCAAAAAATAGTTTTGGGGGTAAGTGTTTGGCACAGTGGTTAAGATGCCACTTGGGACACCCACATCTCCTACTGGAATGCATGGATTCAAGTCCTAGCTGTGCTCCCAATTCCAGCTTCCTGCAAATGTTCATTTTGGGAGGCAGTAGGTGATGGCTGAAGTAGAGTCTCTCTCCCACTCCATCTTTCAAATAAGTTAAATTTTAGAATTTTTAATACAAATTTTGGCTTGAACGCTTAGATTTTTGAAAATAATTATAAAAATAACATTGAAAACAGTTAAAAATTTTTTAGCTATTTATTTCATTTGAAAGAATGAAACAGAGAGAAACAGAGAAACAGAGAGAGAGATCTTCCATTTGTTGGTTTACTCCCCAAATGGCCACAATAACCTGGGCTGGACCAAACTGAAGCTAAGAGCCTGGATCTCCATCCAGGTCTCCAACGTGGGTAGCAGGGACCCAAGTACTTCAATAATTTGCTGCTTTCCCAGGCATATTAGCAGGGAGCTGGATCAGAAGTGGAGCAGCTGGGACTGGAAACTGCACTCCAATGTGGGATACCAACACTGTAGGCTCTGACTTAACCTGCTGTGCCACAATAGCAGCCCCTAAAATTGTTTTGATTAAACATGTAATCCCTACACATTTTTATGGGACACAGTACAATATTTCAACACATGTATATGATGTAAACTGATTAACATTTCATTTTCTTTGTGTTTGGAACCTACCAACACCTCTCTTCCAGTTCTTTATGCAGTGTATAATACATTTCTGTGAATTATCAGTTGCCCCACTGTGCTGTGGTGCTCTAAAATTTTTTTTTTTTTGACAGGCAGAGTGGACAGTGAGAGAGAGAGACAGAGAGAAAGGTCTTCCTTTGCCATTGGTTCACTCTCCAATGGCTGCCGCGGACAGCGCACTGCAGCCGGCGCACCGTGCTCATCCGATGGCAGGAGCCAGGTGCTAGGTGCTTTTTCCTGGTCTCCCATGGGGTGCAGGGCCCAAGCACTTGGGCCATCCTCCACTGCACTCCTGGGCCACAGCAGAGGGCTGGCCTGGAAGAGGGGCAACCGGGATAGAATCCGGCACCCCAACCGGGACTAGAACCCGGTGTGCCGGCGCCGCAAGGCAGAGGATTAGCCTGTTGAGCCACGGCGCCGGCCAGTGCTCTAAAATTTATCACTTCTGCCAGCGCCGTGGCTCAACAGGCTAATCCTCCGCCTTGCGGCGCCGGCACACCGGGTTCTAGTCCCGGTCGGGGCGCCGGATTCTGTCCCGGTTGCCCCTCTTCCAGGCCAGCCCTCTGCTGTGGCCCGGGAGTGCAGTGGAGGATGGCCCAGGTGCTTGGGCTCTGCACCCCATGGGGAGACCAGGAAAAGCACCTGGCTCCTGGCTCCTGCCATCGGACAAGCGCGGTGCGCCGGCCGCAGCGCGCCAGCCGCGGCGGCCATTGGAGGGTGAACCAACGGCAAAAGGAAGACCTTTCTCTCTGTCTCTCTCTCTCACTGTCCACTCTGCCTGTAAAAAAAAAAATAAATAAAAATAAAAATAAAATTTATCACTTCTAACTATGGTCTGGTTTTATACATATGAATATCTCATTTCCCTAACTTCATTTATTGAAGAGACTGTACTTTGTTCAGTACGTGTTTTTGGCAAGTGGGTTAAGAATTAGTTGGCTTCAGATGCATGGGTTAATTTCTAGGACCTCTATTCTTTTGGTCCATATGTCTGTTTTTATTCTAATAATGTGCTATTTTGGTTATAATGGCTCTGTAGTATGTCTTGAAATTTTGTACTTTATTGCCCCCAGATTTGTTCTTTTTGTTCAAGATTGTTTTGACTAGTGCAGGTATTTGGTGACATGGTTAAGATGTCATTTGGGATGCCCACTTCCCATATCAGAGTGCTTCAGTTGAAGTTCTGGCTCCACTCCTAATTCTAGCTTCCTGCTAATGAATAACCTTGGAGGCATCAGATAATAGCATAAGTGGTTGGGTCCCTTCCATCCATTTGGGAAATCAGAATTGAGTTCTCAGCTCTTGTTTTTGGTGAGGCCCAGCCCTGAATGTTGCTGGCACTTGGGTATTGAACTAGTGAATGGAAGAGCTCTGATTGTCTCTGATTGTGTGTGTGTGTGCATGTGTGGGCACATGTGCAGATGCCTTTAAAATAAATAACAAAAATGTTTAAGAAAATATTGCTTTGATTATTCAGGATATTTTTTTGCTTTTTTATGAATTTTAGGATTTTTTCTAATTCTGAAAAGAATGTCATTAGCATTTTCATAGGAATTGTGTTGAATCTGTAAATTGCTTTGGATAGTAAGGACATTTCAATATTAATTCTTCCAATCCATGAACATGGGGGAATCTTTCATTTTTTTCTTTTTAGTATCTTCTTCAATTTCTTTCACTAGTGTTTTATACTTTTGATTGTGGAAATCTTTTGCATCTATGGTTAAATTTATTCCAACATATTCTTTTTTCTTGTAGCTCTTAAGAATGGGATTGCTCTTATAATTTCTGTTAGTAAGTTCTTTATTGATACATAAAAATGCTACTGACTTTTGTGTGTTGATTTTGTATCTTGCAACTATATTATAGTCTGCTGAGACCCATTGTCCTAGGTTTCTGTGAAATGTCTTGGCACTCACCTACCATTTCTTCTCCCAAGTGGGAATAGGAATCGAGTGAGCAGTTTTGTGGCCTTCAGTGCCACAATAGTAGCCAGAGCACACAGCATGCCCAAACCAGCATGGTATGGGGTTGCCATAGCAACATGCTATGGGCTGCTTCCTGCCAAAGTGGACTTAGGGCTTGGGGCCACTGCAGCCTACCATATATAATGCTGATCAGGAAATAAATCTAATCTACTAAGGCCTTGGGTATCCAACTATGCACTGGGGCAGGTCCAGAGGTTCCTTTTGTAGGCGCTGACCTATAGATGGCACATTATCTTCCCAGGGTTGGGTTTTACCAGCCTGACATTGAACTCCAAGACACGCTCCTGTGCTACTCCTCACTAGCTGAAGTCTTGCTCTTCGCTGTCTGTCCAAGGTTGGGGGAGGGTTGCCACAAGGGTATAGGTCTTCATCTTATGCTGGGCTAGTACAGAGGCTCCTTCTGAGAGGGCATGGGTGGTGTAGGCAGTACTTGGCTTCCCAGACTGATACTACAGTGTGATACCTGGATCTTGCCATCACCAAGCCCTGAGCAGTCTCAGAAGTACATGTCAGGCCAGCACAAAACTGTGGTACAGGCTCAAACCAATCCCTCTCACCTGAGTGCAGGTCTTTAGCTGATGCTGGGCAGATCAGAATCTTCATTTGTAAGCACTGTCCTGGGGAAACAGGCCTTTGAGCTTTAGATAGTGCTGAGTCTCATTGCAGCAGAACTGGCACTGAGACTCAAGGCAGTGTCCTGCGCTCACTTTCTGCTGAACTCACAGCAGGCAGAGTCTTGCTCTGCTATCTGCTGGAAGTTGGGGGAAAGGAGTGGTTACTGTGGTCTCTTGTCCACCTGCTGAAAGAGGGTTCAGAGACTTAGTCTGTGTACTACTTGGGGCTGATACAGGAGTGACACATGTAACTCTTTCTTCCTTCTTTCTTCAGTATGCCTTTCTTATTATTATAACAGACTGTGGTCTCTAGCCCTTGTCTCTGTGAAAGTAGCTCGGAGTGTGTATAGTGTCTTCTTCAACTGCCATCTTGCACCACTTCCTCTCTCTCTGTCTCTCTCTCCTGAAACCAGTTTTCTAGTTATTTCCAGTGAGATGATACATTCTGTCCCAGTTACCCTGTCATGACCTGAAGCAGAAGTATGACGTATCTTTTAAAAAATGTTTTTTATTGTCAACTATTTATCTCTAATAATAAATGTCATATGGATTTATCTAAAAAATTTGATTGAGAATGTCCTTCTGTTAACTGGTAAGTTTAATCTGCTTGTATTTATTTATATTACTATCATATTTAGACTTATTATTACCCAGTCATTTAATGTTTTCTATTTACCATGATATTATGCTTCTTTCTATTCTGTCCAATGTACTTTTTTTCTTTGTACACTTTCTACTCCAATGCTCACTGGCTTTGAAGTTCTTATTCCTTATTATTTTAGAAGTTTTTAAAATTTTAATAAACATATTTGTAGCAAATTCTATCGCTGATATCTCCAGCACTCTTTCTAAATAACACAGGGACCAAGACTATTTGAATAACGAGTACAGCACTCTGTTGTATACTGTTTTAGTTCTACCTTGTTTTTTTATGTCACCCACAAATGCATCCTAATGTGTTCTAGTCAGTGCTGATCTGTATCTATCCATATGTTTATACAGTCTTTGCTCGTCATTGCTTCCTGCATTCTGTTTCTTCCCTCTAATTTCAGTTTCCTTTCCTCAAATTACTTCCTTTTAGCAAAGATCTGTGAATTAATATTCCCAATCTCTCTCTGAAAATCAGTTTATTTAACCTCTGAAAATGAGTTTACTTATGGTTTTGCTGAGTAAAGAACTCTAGGTTAGAAGTTAATTTTTTGTTGGTACCATTGCAGTATTTTTTTTTTTTTTGGTCATTTTTTTGGTTGAAAGTCTGTTTTCATTATAGTTATTTATAAGTCTGTCTTTTGTCATTTGTTCACTTTACAATCCATTCTTCCCCTTTGTTTTCAGTTTCACTATTTTAATCTAGGTATTGATTTGCTTTTCTGGTTTTGGTTTTATGCTCCTTTTCGTGGCTGTCATGATTTTTATCAGTTATAAAAATTTTTCAGATATTATTTATTTAACTACTGCTGCTTCCAAATTCATTCTATCTCCCTCAACTCTTAAACTTTTTGAATCTTCTCCTTCTGGTTCCCATGTTTTATTAATCATTTTCTCATAGTTTCTATGTGTTATTATTAGTCTTCCTTTTTAAAAAGATTTTATTTATTTATTTGAGAGGTAGAGTTACAGAAAGAGAGAGGGAATGGCAGAGAGAAAGGTTTTCCATCCACTGGTTCACCCCACCCAAATGGCTGCAGGCCCATCCAAAGCCCGGAGCCAGGAGCTTCTTCCGGGTCTCCCACACTGGTGTAGGGGCCCAAACATTTGAGCCATCCTTCAGTGCTTTCCCAGGCTATAGCAGAGAGCTGCATCAGAAGAGGAGCAGCCAGGACATGAACGGGCACCAGCGCCACAGGTAGAGGCTTAGCCTATTATGCCACAGCGCCAGCCCTATGATTAGTCTTCTAGTTGATTCTTCCTCTGTTTAGTTTTATTAGTCTATTCTTTGATATGTTGTGTTTTTAATTCCAATGACTACTTTTCTTTCCAGAAGTTATATTCAATTCTTTTTTAAATCGACATGGTTTTATTTACGTGTGTGTGTGTGTGTGTGTGTGTGTGTGTGTGTCTTATCCTTTTTGTCTTGAAATTGCTTCTATGTTAGTCTGTTTTTCTTTGCTATAATAAAATACTTAGGACTTCATATTTTTTTTTTGACAGGCAGAGTTAGACAGTGAGAGAGAGAGAGAAAGGTCTTCCTTCCGTTGGTTCACCCCCCAAATGGCTGCTATGGCCAGTGCACTGCGCTGGAGCCACGTGCTTCTCCTGGTATCCCATGCGGGTGCAGGGCCCAAGGACTTGGGCCATCCTCCACTGCCTTCCCAGGCCACAGCAGGGAGCTGGACTGGAAGAGGAGCAACGGGACAGAATCTGGCGCCTCAACTGGGACTAGAACCCGGTGTGCCAGCGCCACAGGCGGAGGATTAGCCTATTGAGCCACAGTGCCAGCCTAGAGTAATCGTTTCAAAACACAAACATCATCAGTCACCTCCCTATTTAAAATCTTTAGGTGGGTTTTCATGGAAAATCCAACAAAGTAAAGATCAAAGTTTTAACATGCGTTACTAGGCATTGTCCTGTACGTTTTCTGCATCTTTGCAACTGTATCTCATATCATTTTTTTCTTCACATTCTAAGCTCCAGACATACTAGCCTTCTCTTGTGATTAAAGCATGTCATTCTTCTTTTTGCCACAGTGCCTTTGTGTATAGTATTCTTCCCACATGAAAAGCTCCCTCCCCAGCACAGTTCATTTCTACTTACTGTTCACTTCTTGGCTCAAGTATGCTTTACTCAAGAAAGTCTTTCCTGACTTCCTGGACTCTCTCAGTCTTGGTCAGTTTCCTTTTTTATATACTCTTCCTCCAAAAATGTTTTCTTAGTATTTGTTTATGTTCATCTGCTTATTGATTTGATTGACACATGACTTCCCCAGTAGTCTGGAGATTTCATGAGATCAGAGACCATTTTGCTTACCATTAAATATATGTTGAGGCACATAGACTAGAACATAGAATACATGCAAGAAATATTGGACAGGTGGGTAGATGGATGGGTGGATGGATGGATAGAAGGTTGGTATGAAACAGTAAAAAGATGAGTGAGGAAGGAAGAGAAGGAAAGGCAGAGAAAGGTAGGACTGAATTGTCGCCAAATAATTTCCACTAACAGCAATTTTTAGTGCTTTATACTTGTAAAAGCACATAAATGTCTTTGTCTCTCCATTCTGTTATCTTCACATTATAGCAAATAAATACTTCTCTGTAGGTGGCAGTGCGCTTACATATGGCATTTTTCTTGAAAAGGGGAGGAGTGGAGTCACCTTGAACATTTGAAAACATTTATGTAGCTTGAATCTCATGGTTTTTTAAAACGCTTATATTTCTCATGACTGTATGCATGTTTAATTTATACTTGTTCAGAGCTTTTTCTCTCAGCGTATTAATGAAGTGCTAGAGAATTTATGGATCTCATCTTATGATATTATGATTGATATCAACATACCAATCAAAAATTGAAAAAGAGATGTTGTGAACAAAACAGTGGCTAACATTTTCTCTTTAGCAACAATAGTAACATTTGTATTATAGAATCATTGAAATTGTAACAAGTATAGATAGAATTTTAAACTAAATGTACTTGAAATAGGAAAAGGTTTTTTCCTACATATATTTAAAAGAATTATCATTTGACTACCCTACTACTCATGAATTTTATTGAAATAAATTTGAGGCTGGAATTTATCTTTCCCAGAGTGTTTTGAGCCACCTGTACCATCTAAAGCTTCTTATAGTCTAAGTATATTCTCGTTAAGATTTACCCTACTTTTTTTTCCATGTTGTGGTTTATTTCAAGTTTTTAAATACATGTCCATAAAATCTTGTCCTTGCAGCACCTAAATGCCGAAAGATCTTACAAGTCCCAGATTTCAACCTTACACAAGTCAGTTGTAAAGATGGAAGAGGAGCTTCAGAAAGTTCAGTTTGAAAAAGTATCTGCCCTTGCAGATTTGTCTTCCACAAGGGAACTCTGTATTAAACTTGACTCTAGCAAAGAACTTCTTAATCGACAGCTGGTTGCTAAAGACCAAGAAATAGAAATGGTATGTACAATATTTTTTAAAAGTCTTTTAAAATGGCTATTTCTATAAAGTTATTATAATTTTAGAGAAAAGTTCCTTTATTTTAAAAAGTTCCTTTTTAAAATAAAATATTGCATCGTCATGTATTTCAACTTTAGATTTTATTTTTTAAGTCCAAAAATTAATTTATGACAGCTATCTTGCAAGCAATCCAAAAATATAACAGGAAGTTTTCTTCTAAACATGTAATTCTTACATTTACTTTCAGCCAGAATAATTATAGGAAACATTGACATCACAATCAGCAAAGAACCGTGAAGTTGAGGTTAATTCAGCTGAATTATAACCTTAGTGATATTCTTTTTTTGTAAGATTTATATTTTGTTTATTTGTAAGATTTATATTTTGTTTATTTGAAAGGCAGAGTTAGAGAGAGAGAGAAAGAGAGTAAATCTTCATCTGCTGTTTCACTCCCTAAATGGCCACAAAGGCCAAGGCTGGGCCAGGCTGAAGTGGGAGCCAAGCTAAAACAGGAGCTGGGAGATTCTTCCAGGTCTTCCATGTGGGTGCAGGGGACCAATCACTTGGACCATCCTCTCTGCTTTCCCAGGGAGCTGGATCAGAAGTGAAGCAGCTGGGACTCAAACCAGCACCCATATGGAAGACTGTGCTACAAAAGGCAGTGTATCCCGCTATTCCACAGCACAGCCCCATTTTTAATGTGAAAGCGTTACAGAGAGAGGTAGAGCCAGAGAGAGAGAGGTCTTCCATCTGTTGGTTCACTCCTCAAGTGACTGCAACAGCCAGAGCTGAGCCGATCCAAAGCCAGGAGCCTAGAGCTTCTTCTGGGTCTCCCATGTGGGGCAGGGGCCCAAGGATTTCTGCTATTTTCCACTGCCTTCCCAGGCCACAACAGAGCTGAATCAGAAGTGGGGCAGCTAGGACTAGAACCAATGCCTATATGGGATGCTGGCGCTGCAGGCCAGGGCTTTAACCCACTGCACCACAGAGCCAGCCCCTGGTATTCTTTTAAAAGCTGGCTTTATTTACTAACTGGCTGAGTTCTTTACAGCTGTAATTCAATTGATCATATCTACTTTGTGCCTGACTTAGTATTCACAAAGATACAGACTGCTGTCCTCAAGGATCTCTCAGCATTGACATACAAATATTTAGAGATGAATGTTCTACTAACAAGAGATACTTAAGGTTTTATAGAAGAAATTTCTGTTCAGTTTAGGGGTATCAGGGAGAAGGTCTCAAAGAGGTACTACTGAACTCTAGGCATGAGGCATCCTATTCAAGGGGAACAACAGTTTAGGCATACATGGATATGTTTGTGGATTCTTGAGTGAATAAGTAATTTATAATGGCAACTGTGGCGTGCATGGGAGAACATGGCTAGAGAGGTGGATATACATACAGTGTAATTAAAATAATAGCAAATTTTGATATTATTTAGTTTTCTGTTGTTACCAAACCTTATCAAATTTCTAATTTTGGGCCGGCGCCGTGGCTCAACAGGCTAATCCTCCGCCTTGCGGCGCCAGCACACCGGGTCTAGTCTCAGTCGGGACGCCGGATTCTGTCCCGGTTGCCCCTCTTCTAGGCCAGCCCTCTGCTGTGGCCCGGGAATGCAGTGGAGGATGGCCCAAGTGCTTGGGCCCTGCACCCCATGGGAGACCAGGAGAGGCACCTGGCACCTGGCTCCTGCCATTGGATGAGCGCGGTGCGCCGGCCGCAGCGCGCCAGCCGCGGCGGCCATTGGAGGGTGAACCAATGGCAAAGGAAGACCTTTCTCTCTGTCTCTCTCTCTCACTGTCCACTCTGCCTGTCAAAAAAATTTTTTTTCTAATTTTGTTAGTCTATTGTTTGATGATGCATTTGAGAATAACATGTCTGGTTTGTTTCTGTAAGATTCCATGATTAATGTTTTAATGAAGTGGTATATGCCAAATTTCTCAGATCTTAACTTGAATTATTTTTTATTTCAGTAAGAATGTTTTAGTGATGTAAGTGACTCATTAAAAATGTTCACTCTAAAAACCAAACAATATTTCCTTGTTTTTTACTTGATGTTTTCAAATTAGTAAAGTATCACATGTTGTCATAATAACTAAATCAATATAAAGGTATAATACCAGAAGTTAACATACCAAAGCTTGTACAGATAATACGCCATGACCAGGTAGGGTATATTCTAATAAAATTCTTAAGGTTTTAAAGTCATTGTCTTTAACATAACTATATATAAAGCTTGACAATTTATACTAATTTTAAAAGTGTTTGAAATTTTTTTACTCCATGTTTCATAGTTTTTTTATTTCCATAGTGCCTCAAAATATTCCTTATACTAATCCTTTCTTGTCTTGGAATTTAGTTATTTGTGTGTATGTTTTTATGTCCTCAGCTGCGATCTTAGGTGCTAGAACCATTCTATTTACTTTTCTGTTTCTTTAGCTTTACTGAATGTGTATGGGAAGCACTCATTTTTTTTTCTGAATTAAACTTTTGACTTCAAGGTAATGGTAGATTTGCATCCTATTTAAGAAATAAAACAGATACATCTTGTGTAGCCTTTACTTGATTCCCACTGATGGTGATACAGTCTAACACCAAAACCAAGATAGGAACATTGATGCGAGTAAGATGTAGAACATCATTAATCTATTCTCCAATTCTGTAATTTTGTCAGTTCAAGGATGTTATATAAATGGAATCATACAATATGTAACCCTTTTTGATTGGATTTTTTTTTTCACTCAGCATAATTCTCTAGAGATCCATCCAGGTTGTTTTCTCTGACATAGTCCATTCCTTTTTATTGCTGAGTAGTACTCCATGCTATTTGTATAATACAGTTTATTTTTTCAGTTTTGTAGCATAACCAGTAAGGGTATGGTTAACACTTATGTACAGGTTTTTGTATGAGTGTAGGTCTTCAATTCTCTGCGATGCCTAGGAGCATGGTTTTGGTATCATGTGTCAGTTTCATGATTAGTTTTTCTAGGAAGTGCATAACTGTTTTCCTGAGTGTCTATACCAATTTGCGTTCCCACCAACAGTATGTGAGTAATCAAGTTTTTTGATATCCTTGCCAGCATTTGGTGTTCTGTTTTTTTATTTTAACCATTTTGATATGTGTATAGTACTAATCATGATGGTTTTAATGTACATGTTCCTAATGACTATTGATGCTGAAATTCTTTTTTTGTGGTTTTTACCAATTGTAAATCTTTAGTGAAATGTCTCCTTATGTATTTTGTTCATTTTCTCATTGGATTGTTTGCTTCTTTAACGTTTTCACTATATTTATTCTAGATAAATATATTATAAATATATAAATATATTCTAGATACCAGTCCTTTATTATACTTGTGGTTTGAAAATATATCTTCTCACTTTTGTAGCTTATAGCTTCTATTCTTTTAACAAGATCTTTCTCAGATCAGAAGTTTCAAATTTTGATTAATTCTAATATATTAATTTTCCTTTTATGGATCATACTTTTAGCTGTAATTCTTTAAGATATTTATTTATATGAAAGGCAAAGTTAGAGAGAGAGAGTTACAGAATTAGAGAGAGAGAGAGAGATCTTTTCATTTATTGGTTCACTCCCCAAATGGCCACAATGGCCAGAGCTGGGCCAGGCCAAAGCCAGGATCCAGGAACTTTATTCCGATCTCTCACATGGATGCAGGAGGCCAAGCACTGAGCAGTCTTCCAGTGCTTTTCCCAGGTGCCTGAGCCCAGAGCTGGATGGGAAGTGGAGGCTCCGGAACACTAATTGGCACCCATATGGGATGCTGGCATTGCGGGTAGTAGCTTTTCCTGCTGTGTCACAATGCTGGCCCCTATAGTTCTATTTTATTTATTCCATCATTCCTTTTGAGTTAATTTCTTCATAAGGAGTGAGGTTTAGGCCAAAGTTCACTTTTTTTTTTTTTTTTTGCCTTTTGTTATCCATTTGCTCAGATACCACTTGTTAAAAAAGCTATCTTTCTATCTTTAAATTGATTTTGTACTTTTGTGAAAAATAAGTTCCGCAAATTCTTATGATACTGTTTCTTGGTTTCCTGTTCTTTTATATTGACCTGTGTGTCTGTCTTCCCACCAATACCACACAGTCTTGATTATTGTAGTTTTAGAATAAATCTTTAATTCCAGTCTAATCACTTCATTCTTCTCTTTCAAAATTGTTTTAGCTATTCTAATTTCTATCCATATATATATATATATATACACACACACACACACACACACAGATTTTCTACAGAAAATCTTGCTGAGGTTTTTAAAATAAGAATTGCATTAAACCTGTGAAACAATGTGGGAGACTTGACATATTTACCATGTTGAGGTTTCTAATCCATGAATAAGTTGTATTTTATTTAGATTTTCATTTTATTTTTTAAAAAAGATTTATTCATTCATTTGAAAGGCAGAGTTACAGAGAGGCAGAGGCAGAGAGAGAAAGAGATGTTCTTCCCTCTGATTCACTCCCCAAATAGCTGCAGCAGCTGGAGCTGGGCCAGTCTGAAGCCAGGAGCCAGGAGCTTCTTCCTGGTCTCCCACATGGGTGCAGGGGCCCAAGGACTTGGGCCATCTTTTGCTGCTTTCCCAGGCCATAGCAGAGAGCTGGATAAGAAGTGGAGCAGCCGGTTCTCAACCCAGTGCCCATATGGGTTGCCGGCACTGCAAGTGGTAGCTTTAACTGCTGTGTTAGAGCACCAGCCCCTTATTTAGATTTTCTTTGAGTTCTTGTATTTTAGGGTGTTTTGTTTTGTTTTGTTTTGTTTTGTTTTGTTTTGTTTTTTTGACAGGCAGAGTTAGTGAGAGAGAGAGACAGGGAGAAAGGTCTTCCTTCCATTGTTCACCCCCCAAATGGCCACCACGGCCGGCTCACTGTGCTGATCTGAAGCCAGGAGCCAGGTGCTTCCTCCTGGTCTCCCATGTGGGTGCAGGACCCAAGCACTTGGGCCATCCTCCACTGCCTTCCCAGGCCACAGCAGAGAGCTGGACTGGAAGAGGAGCAACCGGGACTAGAACCCGGCTCCCCGACCAGGACTAGAACCCGGAATGCTGGCACCGCAGATGGAGGATTAGCCCAGTGAGCCGTGGTGCCAGCCAAGTTCTTGTATTAACCTTGTATAACTTTCAGCATGCAAGTTCTGTACTTGTTTTGTGAAATTTACACCAACAAAATGCAAAGTATTTCTTTTTTGAGTTATTTTAAATGGTATTCTAGCTTTAATCCTACTGTCAGTGTGTTCATTGCCAAAATATAGAAATACTATCAAATTTTGAATGTTTATATTATATCCTGTGATCTTGCCAAACTCACTAGATCTACAAGTTTTATGCAGATTTCTTGGGTTTTTCTCTGTAAACAACCCTGTTATTCTGTTCCAATCTGTATGCTTTTTTTTTTCCCAAAGATTTATTTATTTATTTATTTGAGACATAGAGTTACAGAGAGAGAGAGAGAGAGAGAGGTCTTCCATCCGCTGATTCACTCCCCACATGGCCACAATGGCTGGAGCTGGGCCGATCCAAAGCCAGGAGCCTGGAGCTTCTTCCGGGTCTCTCACATGGGTGCAGGGAGCCAAGGACTTGGGCCATCTTCTACTGCTTTCCTAGGCCATAGCAGAGAGCTAGATTGGAAGTGGAACAGCAGGGATTTGAACCGGCGCTCATATGGGATGCTGGCATTGAAGGCAGCAGCTTTACCCACTGTGCCACAATGCCGGTCCCTGTTTGCTTGTTCTTATCTTTGTATGCTGTTGAGTGCTTTAGTACTAGGTTGAAGATAGTAGTTAAAAAAAAAAAAAAATGAAGCTGTTGCCTTCTTCCCAGTATAAGGGAACAATTTTCAGTGTCATTTAATTAGTGTACTCATGTCTGTAGTGATGTGTAGTTGCTTTTTATCAAGCTGAAGGTGTTCTTCTCTATCCCTGTATTTCTTAAAGATTTTTATCATTGATGGCTTTTGAATTTTTGTTACGTACTTTTTCTACACATATTGACATAATCATATGATTTTTCTTCTTTAGCATGTTGATATGATAGGTTACACTGATCGATTTTTGAACATGGGTTCAGCTTTTCATCCCTGGAACCACTCCAACAATTCTAATTGAGAAAGGAAAAATTAAGGACAAAAGATCTAAATTTCTGTCTTCATTCATAATGATTTAATACAATAACATAAGGAACTCTAGAAATGTTTTTAGTCATAACTGTTTGATTTTCTTTTTAAAAATATATTTATTGGGCCGGCGCCGTGGCTCAACAGGCTAATCCTCCGCCTTGCGGCGCCGGCACACCGGGTTCTAGTCCTGGCCGGGGCAACGGATTCTGTCCCGGTTGCCCCTCTTCCAGGCCAGCCCTCTACTGTGGCCCGGGAGTGCAGTGGAGGATGGCCCAGGTGCTTGGGCCCTGCACCCCATGGGAGACCAGGAAAGAGCACCTGGCACCTGGCTCCTGCCATCGGATGAGCGCAGTGCGCCGGCCGCAGCGCGCCGGCCGCGGCAGCCATTGGAGGGTGAACCAACGGCAAAAGGAAGACCTTTCTCTCTGTCTCTCTCTCTCACTGTCCACTCTGCCTGTCAAAAAAAAATATATATATTTATTGGGATGTAATATCATACAAGTTCACAATTTACCCATGTGTTAGTTTTCTCTTTAAAATCATAAATGTAATCATATGCTTAATTAACTAACTCTCCTCAAGAGGATTTTGACATCGCGAGTTCCAGATATTCTTCCTTTAACATCCTTTATTTAATATTTACCAATGATTTCCTTATGAAAATTTGAAAAATTCTTTGGAGACATATATGTATTTTTTGAATGAAGCAAAGGATTTTAACAATTATAATCATCATCTTAGGCTACAGGAGATTTCAGAACCTAAAACTAGAAATGAGGGTCTTTCTATTGCTGTAGGCATTTTGTTACATTTCCTTCTTGCTCTTTTCTTTCCCTGTGCAGATTTTTTTTTATTTTATTGCATGCTTGCAATAATAGTATATTAGTACTGATTGTCCTAATTTTTTCCATTTTTGCATAAATATTTTCATGCTTCTTATTTGTACATAAAACAAGATGGAAAATATTTTGTTGCATAAAGCTTGTATCACATTTTGTATTATATTCATAGGAGTCCCATAAATGAAAATTTTAGCATAGACATAGAATTTTCAAAAAGTAGTACTTAAGAGGAAGCTAGTAGGTTTGTGACAATAAGAAATGAAACAGTAAACCTCTGATAAGTTTAACAGAGAACTGCAGACAGAGACAGCTGAGAGGAGCCCTCTTGGGGACAGAGCAAGTCTCAGAGATTTGTCTCAAAACTATGCCTGCTAGCATAAGTTTTACAGAGAGTAGAATGGTGGTGACCAGGGTCTGTAGGGTAGAAGAAGAGAGAAAGTGGTGGTCACAAGGTACCGACTTTCGATTATAAGATGAATTGATTTATATCTGCTATGCCAGAGTGCTGTTCCCCTGCCTTTTATTTTTAATTAAAAGTAATTATGATTTAAAAATATTTATATATTTTATTTGAAAAGGAGAAGTGGGGGAGAGAAAGATTTCTTATCTACTGGTTCACTTTCCAAATGTACACAATAACCAGGACAAGGACAGGCTGAAGTCAGAGCCAGGAACTCAATTCGGGTCTCCTGTAAGGATGATTACTTGTGCTGCCTCACAGGGTGACATTAGCAGGAAGCTGGAATCAGGAGTGGAGCTGGGACTCAAATCTAGGCACTTTCATATGGAATGTGGAAATACCATGTGGCATCTTTTTAAAGAGAGAGAGATCTTCCACCTGCTGGTTCATTCCCCAAATGCTTGCAACAGTCAGGGCTGTGCCAAGCTGAAGCCAGGCTCCAGGTACTCTATCCGGGTCTCCCACTTGGGAAGCGGGGACTCAAATACTCATCATCTGCTGCCTCCTAGGCCCAATTAGCAGAAACTAGATCAGAAAGCAGAGGTGGGACTCAATCCTAGACACTCAGTATGGAATGCACATGTTCCAAATAATGGCTTCATCCGGTACATCACAATGCCCACTCCACATGTGGCTTAGTTTTTTTTTTTTTTAAAGATTTGTTTATTTATCTGAGAAGCAGAGTGTCAGAGAGAGGGAGAGACCTAAGAAAGATTTTTCCATCCACTGATTTACTCCTCAAATGCCTACAACTACCAGGACTTGGCAGGGCCAAAGCCAGGAGCCAAGAACTCTAATTAGATTCCCCACATAGGTGAGAGGGACTCAAATATTTGGGCCATCTTTTACTGCCTTCTCAAATACATTAGTAGGAAGCTGAATTGGAAGCGGCATAGCCGGGACTTGAACAAGCACTCTGATATGGAATGCCGGCATCATAAACAGGGTCTTAACCTGCTGCACCACCATCCCCTGCCAGTGTGGCATCTTAACCGCTGTGCTGGATGCCTGCCCTGTAATACTTTGATTTATGTTTACATTGTGAATAGATTCTGTCAAGCTAATTAACTAATCCATCCTCACCAGCTTAACAAATCTGTAAAGCACTCTGCAATAAGTAGAACAAGCTTCTCAATTGTATA
The DNA here is from genome assembly GCA_949820135.1 of Sylvilagus floridanus. NCBI lineage: Eukaryota > Metazoa > Chordata > Mammalia > Lagomorpha > Leporidae > Sylvilagus > Sylvilagus floridanus. The sequence goes on along the minus strand of OX463245.1, from coordinate 74,549,270 downwards.
TGGAAGATCCTCCAGAACAGATGGTAAAACAAGCCTCAATAGATTCAAAAGGATTGAAATCTAAGTATTTTCTCCCACTACAGTGCAATTGTTAGAAATTAATAAAAAGAAAACTTGGGAAATTCACAAGTATATGGAAATTGTACAACACATTCAATTAGAATGCATTCACAGAAGAAGGGAAAATCCAAACAGTCTTTGAACCAGGCCTTGAATTATAATTCTATCCAGCTGATGAAGAAAGCTATCAAATAGAATTGCACCAAACAGGGTAGCGTCAGAAGAGGACAACATACTTAGGAATAAACATAACAAAATAAGTACAAAACTTATAGAAACTACAAAATGTTGTCAAAAGAAATTAAAGAACACCTACATGCAGGTACTTCAAAAAGTTTATAAAAATGGAATTAAAAATATGAATATTTTGGCAAATAAGAATTTTTACAACCCATGCTTAATTTTTTATAATACACATCTTAACCATTTTCTACAGATTATGAAAAACTTCTTGTAAAGATTTTATTTGAGAGGGAGAGATAGAAAGAAAGGTCTTCCATCTTCTGGTTCACTCCCCTAATGTCCACAGTGGATGGAGCCAGGGCAATCCAAAGCCAGGAACCAGGAGCTTCTTCTGGGTGTCCCATGCGGGTACAGGGGTCCCAAGCACTTGAACCATCTTGTACTGATTTCCCAGCCTACTAACAGAGAGATAGATTGGAAGTGGAGCAGCTGGGACACGAACCAGTACCCATATGGGATGCCAGCACTGCAGGCAGAGGCTTAGCCTACTATGCCACAGTGCCAGCTCCCATGCAAAACTTTTGTACACTAAAATAAACCTGTACTTTAAAAGAAAATTATTGAGGTAGAGAGAAACATTGAACTCCCATTTGCTGGTTTACTCCTCAAATTCCCACAAGAGCTGGGGGCAGGGGACAAATGCAAGAATTCAACTACTTGAGCCATCACTGCTTCTTCCCAGGAGCTAGTTTAGTAGAAAGCCAGAATCAGGAGCCAGAGCCAGAGATTTGATCCAGGTTCTCCTATGTCAGACACGGATGTCCTAACTGATGGCTTACCTGCTAAGCCAAATGCCTACCCCTTCATATTTTTTAAAAGATTTATTTATTTTATTTGGAAAGAGAGAGAGAGGGAGAGACAGAGAGATCCTCCACCCACTGGTTCACTGCACGATGGCCACAATGGCCAGAGCTGGAGCACTCCAAAGCCAAGAGCCAGGAGCTTCTTCTGGGTCTCTGTGGGTACAGGGGCCCAAGCACTTGGGCCATTTTCCACTGCTTTCCCAGGCATATTGGCAGGAGCTGGATCAGAAGTGGAGTAGCTGGGACTTGAACCAGCACCCATATCGGATGCTGGTGGTGGCTTAACCCACAACACCACAACACCACCTCCCCTTCATATTCTTAATTCCATTTTTTCATGAATATGTTAAAGGGCTCTCATATAAATGGAAAGATATCCTATGTTAATGTATCAGAACAATTTTCATGATTAAGATAACAATGCTCCCCAGATTCATTTACAAATTTAATATAATGCCTCTCAGAGTTCACTGTTGTGAAATTGACAAGGTGGTCTAAAATTCATATGGAAATGCAAGTGACCCAGAATACCAAAACAATCTGTAAAAAGAAGCACAAAGTCAGGGGACTCACAGTTCCTGATTTCAAACCTTGCTGCAAAATTATGCTAACCAAGATAGCATAAGGAAAGACATAGAAGATAGGGGAAGCCAGCGCCGCGGCTCACTAGGCTAATCCTCCACCTGCAGCGACAGCACACTGGGTTCTAGTCCCAGTTCGGGCACCGGATTCTGTCCCGGTTGCTCCCTTTCCAGTCCAGCTCCCTGCTGTGGCCCAGGAAGCAGTGGAGGATGGCCCAGGTCCTTGGGCCCTGCACTCCCATAGAAGACCAGGAGGAAGCACCTGGCTCCTGGCTTCGGATCTGTGCAGCGCCGGCTATAGCGGCCATTTGAGGGGGTGAACCAACGGAAGGAAGACCTTTCTCTCTCTCTCTCTCACTGTCTAACTCTGCCTGTCCAAAAAAAAAAAAAAAAAAAGAAGAAGAAGAAGAAGAAGAAGAAGATGATAGCGGAACAGAATGGTTCTTTTACATTTATGAACAAATGGTTTAACAAAGTTGGTGTTATGACAGTTCATTAGGAAAGGGTAGTATTGTCAACAAATGGTTCAGGGATAACTATATATCTATATGGAAACTAATTAAGTTGGATCCCTACCTCATACCATAGCAATGATTAACTTGAAATGAAGCATAGGCTTGCAAGTAAGAACCAGTAAATCTTAGTGACTTTGGGTTAGACAGTACTTTCCCAGATACATATCATAATCTCAAGTAAGAAAAGAAAAAAATAAATGTACTTCATCTAAATGAATTAAAAAAAAAAAAAACACCTTTTTGTGCTGCAAAAGAAACCATCCAGACTGAAAAGACAATGCACAGAATGGGAGAGAACATGCGCAAATCATACAGCACATTAGAGATTTGTATCCAAAGTTTATTCAGAACTCCTACAACTTAATATTTCTCTATAGAAGACACATAAATAAACAATAAGGACATGTAAAGCTGTTCAGTGTCGTTAATGATAAGAGAAATACAGATCAAAACCATACCATTTCACAAAAACCAGTGTTCTGTAGTCAAAAAGTCATGATAAAAGTACTAAGATGGGGAGAAAGTGGACCCCTCATTCATTGCTGGTAGGAATATAAAATAGTGAAATCACTTTGGAAAACGTCTTTGGCAGTTCCTCAGAATGTTAAAAATAGGAATACCATGGACCCCAGAAAGTCCACTCACATTTTTCTAAGAGAAATGAAAACTTGACACTTGTATATGGGGATGGATATTGTGGCACAGCAAGTTAAGCTGCTGCTAGGGATGCCTGGATCCATATTGGAGTGCTGATTTGAGTCCAAGTTCCTGTGCTTCCAGATCCAGTTTGCTGCTAATGTGCCTGGGAAAGCAGTGGATGATGGCCCAAACACTTTGTTTCCTGCCACCCACATGGCTCCTAGCTTCAGACTCTTGTGGGCATTTGTGGAGTGAGCCAGCAGATGGAGGATCTTGCTTTTTTTGCTACCATTCTGCCTTTCAAATTAATGAAAAAAATGTTAAAAAAGAAAAACTTGTACATAAATGTTCATGGCAGAACTATTTATAATACTCTAAAAGTATAAAATGTTCCTGTCTCATGAATGAATATCTGGTACATCTGTGCAGTGGGATATTATTAGATGATAAAAGTGACAAAGCTAAACACTGATATCTGCTAAAACATTGATGACTGTTGAAACCATTATGCTAAATGAGGAAAACCAGCCACAAAAAGATCACACAAACAGTATTTGATTCCATTTGTTTGAAACTTGCAGAATAAGACAAGTCACAGAGAGAAAAAGTAAGTTAGGGATTGCCTCGGACCAGGGAGGGTAGGGCAAAGTAGCTGCTAATGGGTGCTCAGTTTTTTGGGTGGATGATGAAAAAGTTCTTAACATTAGATAGTTATAATGATTACACAACTCTTTCAATATGTTAAAAAACATTGAGTTATTATGAAACTGTTACCAAAAAAAGTCATGCTCCATTTTGTACTGCTGCTAGAAAAGATGGCATCGCCATTTGCACCTCTTAGTGTTCGTCAACACAAGCTAAACATATTTGCTAGTTTGATAGATTAGGAAAGTGTCATTGGTTCAACCATGGAGTGTTTTTGCTTCCCAGGAGATATTTAGCGATGTCTTGATATGTTTTTGATTGTCCTGACTAGGATGGGGAATCCTAGTGGAATCAAGAGGGAAGAAACCAGGAATATAGCCAACTATCCTATCATGCATAAGGCAGTCCCTCACACCAAGTAATTACCCAACCCAAAATACCAGTAGTTACTAGGGAAGAAACTCTGTACAAGAACTAGCATCTTGTTTGAATTTGTATTTTTTGTATTACTAGTAAGGATCATTTTTTTTCATTTCATTGTATTTCGTAAATTTTTGATCATATAATTAGTTGATATTTCTCATCAACTTGTCTGTATTCTTCATATTAGTAAAGATATTAACTATGTACTGTTTATTTTTTATAGCGATTTTCTTTCAAATTTTGGTCATGTTTCTATTGAATATTAAAATATTAGATCAAATTTTTAAGATTTTTGTGTTGTATCTTATTTCTACTATATACCTATCCACTCCCACCTCCTGTAATTTCATTTTTACTCATTTTCTTTACTGGAATTTTAAGCCTTTCACATTTAACTTCTTTCTGCATATAGAATTTATTATAATACATATTTTGAGGTATGGAATAACTTTTTCCAAATGATAATGACTGGTCTTTCTTCATTTGAAGAAACATGTGGCTTACAGAGTATAATTTAGACTCAAAATAACCTTCAGAAAGGAAGCTCTCCACAGGTTTACACAAGAGAGCAAATGTGCCATTCCTCCTTATGTTCCTTAACTTAGAGTGCAGTGACATTTCTTCAGATAGGTGTTTGGAACTCACCTAGCTTAGGGCAAAGTCACAGAGATCACCATGTCAGCCTTGTAGAAACATAACATAAATATAGAAGCTAGGAATGGAAATTGGTTGCAGTTGGGATGAATCTGCCTTAATGAATTTTGTGATAGGAGCTGAGAGATGGAGAAAGTGATATTATACATGTATGTGTGGTGTGTGTATTTGGTAAGAAGGCAGATATAATTTCATTAAGTGATTTATCAGTTTATAACATGATACAACAATTTTTATGAATTCCTGATAATATACCAATTACATGAATGAATGGGGATAAGTATAGATGTCTTCATATTGTTATACAGATGGAGAATGAGTTAGATTCTGCTCGTTCTGAAATAGAACTCCTCAGGAGTCAAATGACAAATGAGAGGATCTCCATGCAGAATCTAGAAGCTTTGCTGGTGGCCAACCGAGACAAAGAGTATCAGTCTCAGATAGCACTACAAGAAAAAGAATCTGAAATTCAGCTTCTTAAGGAACACCTTTGTTTGGCAGAAAATAAAATGTGAGTTGTTTAGCAATATAATAACAGAAAGTCATGTTTTTAATTTTCTGGTGCATTTATCGATTACAATTCTAAAGCTACAATGTAGAGAATATCATTCCCATGATTTGCCATTAATTAACCTGTGGTTCAGAAATACTATGATTTGACTAAGACCTAGTATTCATTTTTATTTTGTTTTATATAAATTTGAGTTTAGCAGTCTCTATTCATTGTTTCCATCAGAGTTTTGGATATCATAGAATGTCAGATCTAAAATACTGCCTTTAAAAATATAATCAGATTAGAAAAGCAATTAAGCACTCTGAAACCAGCAGAGTTTTACATGTCTGGACCCTTCTGCCATTGCTATCTAGTCTTTCCATTTTTCACCTAGTGTTTCTTTATGTCCCTGAGGCTCTTGGAAGAACTACACTCACTTCCCCAGAACATGATTTGGGGTTGTTTCTTTAGTCCCTAGCTTCACTAGTACTTTATTAGAAGACCCCTGGCTGAGGAATGAGTGGAAATGCCTATTTGATTATAAGCATTTTATGATTAAACTTGGTCACCTCACAGAAACTGAAAATAGGTCTTTGTAAAAATTAAGAATGGGAATGGGAGAGGGAGGAGAAAGAAGGGTTGGAGCGTTGGCAGGAGGGAGGAGAGGGTGGGAATTATCTATGTGTTCGTAAATCTGTACATAGGAAATACATGAAACTTGTATTAAATAAAATTTTTTAAAAAGAAAAAAGAAAAAAAAACTGATGCAGACTCTTAGCTTCTGTCCTTATGTGTCCCATCCATAATGCTTTTTTGCTCTGCCCTCATGTCCATGCCTGAGACCTCGCAAAGGGCAGAGATGGTGACCTCAGACACCAGTCACTCCCAGAAGCCCCTGAGTAAGCAAAGGCTGCAGACTCAGGGCCAGTTTCCTTCTGAAACTGCTTTCAGGTCATGGTAGCCATGCCTGAGCCACTCCTTTCGGTTCCTGGAGCTGGGCTGTTGTGGTACTTTGAGCTGGTTCTGCGGGATCACTTTCTCAAGCTGGTAGGTAGAAATCCATTTTGTGAAGGAAGCCAAAACTCCCACGCTAGGAGGGACACTCTGCACCTGGCTGATGAGCGCTGTCACTGAGAGATGTTAGCACGATGAGCTTGTGCTCTCAGTCTCCGAGGTAACATTTCAGCAGTCTGTGCTGCTGTCCTGACAGCAGGCCCAGAGGACAGAATGTTCCGTGCCAGCAGCCTTCATCTCTCATCAGTCTCCTTATGAAGTTGTACCTTATTACAGGGTTTTGAGGCCTCATTTAGCCTTAAGGAAGATCCTGTTAAGTTGAAGAGTTTTTGTTCCTAACTGTATGTATATAAAATTTCATTCTATATATGAGTACATATAAGGCAGACCATATTAATTATTGTGCTTATGCATCCCGGTGTTAGCTGTTTGATCATGCTACTAAACACTTATATAATATTTCCAAGTACTGTTATAAAAATAATTTGCAGTAAATAGATAATATATATTATCCTATCTATATATAGGAAAATAGAGAAGGTTTAACCAATTGAGTGGTTAGGCTGGAATTGCTTAGGCTTTTCAAATAGGCAACTCTGTACATTCTGTATATCTGAAATCGGCAAATTTTAGAAATACTAATAAAATCTCTCTGTAAAAATCAGTGTGACATTAACTCAAACTGAGAAACCATTCCTATGACTAGGGGTCATAGCCTTATCCTAAGTTTAATCAGCAACCACTCCTATCTTGTTTTGCACAGGGCCATCCAGAGTAGAGACGTGGCCCAGTTCAGAAATGTCGTAACGCAATTGGAAGCTGATTTAGACATTACCAAAAGACAATTAGGGACAGAGCGATTTGAAAGGTAAGTTTATTTCTATGGCCATTTTCAGTCTGGAAAACATTGTTTCTTGGATACAACAGTAGGTTGAACTTCTTTCCTGAGTGTTTGAATTTAAGGTATGAGATGAGTTATGGTTTTATGAGCTTTGATAGTGGTCACTGGATATTACAATTACAAGCACCATTATTTTGCTTTAGGGAAAGGGCTGTACAAGAACTTCGCCGCCAAAATTACTCAAGTAATGCTTATCATCTGAGTTCTACAATGAAGCCAAATGCAAAATGTCATTCACCAGAACGTGTTCACCATCGATCTCCTGACCGAGGCCTGGATCGATCATTAGAAGAGTAAGTCAGTATAAGAGTCGATCCTCTTGGAACCATATAGCAATATTTTCAGGGAGTATTTGAGAGTAAGGGAACTCAATAAACAGTTGAATATTAATAGTGGTATTTAAACATGGTTACCAAGATATGTTGACATGAAAATAGTTTTATGGTAATGATAAGCACATGTATTTTTAAAATTTTTCTTTTCTTATGCAAAAGTAGCATATTTTAGATGCTACTGCTTTTTAAAAAATTGAATTATTTGCTTTAAAAGTCAGAGTTACAGGGAGAGAGGGAGAGAGATAGAAAGAGAGATCTTCCATCCGCTGCTTCATGGCCACAACAGCCAGGGTTGGGCCAGGCCGAAGCCAGGAACTTCCTCTGTGTTTCTCACATGGGTAGATGGTCGATGTCTCACGTGGGTATTTGGGCCATCCTCTACTGCTTTTTCCAGACACATCAGCAAGGAGCTGGATTGGAAGTGGAGCAGCTGGGTCTCAAACCAGCATCACAGGTGGTGGCTTTACTCACTGCGCCACAACACTGGCCAGCCCCCTATAGATGCTTATTCTCACTATGTTTTTCCTGCTTAATATATCCTACAAGTTATTCCATAATGATTCATAGAGATTCTCTTTATTCCTTTCAACAGCAGCCTATTCCACTGTGTGGATGTACCATAGTTATTTAACCACTATCCTAAGTAGTTTAGAACAATTTGCGATTATAAAGAAGACTGTAATCAATAATCTTCATAGTTGTAGAAATATTGTCAGAATAAATTCCTAGAAGTAGGATTGCTAGGTCAAGGGGTAACCCATGTATAGTTTCGTTAGATAGTACCAAATGCCTCTCTATTTTGCATTTCCTCCAGCAATATGCGAGAGTGCCTGTTTCCCCACAACCTTACCAGCAGAATGCACTCTTAAGTTTTTGAATGTGTGCCAATATGGAAGGTGAGAAATAACATTTCAGTGTGCTTTTAATTTCAATTTCTCTTATTATGAGTGAAGCTGAATGTCTTTATAGGTTGAAGGGCTATTTTTGTGTCTTTTTAAAAAATTATCTGTTCATTTCTTCTTTACTATTTTTCTAATAGTTTTGATCCTTTTGTTAAAAATTTTTAGAATAAATTTGAAATATTCAGCAGTGATACAGGCCACAAATATTTTTTCCCATTTTTGTCACTTCTATTTTAACTTTACCTGTACTGTTTTTTCCATGTGGAAGTTATTTTTATGTAATCAAATTTTAAAATCTTTTCCTTTAATACATATAGATTTCTATTCATAGTTAGAAAAATCTCTGTATCTAAATAATTAAGGAACTCACTGTTTTCTTTCAGTATTTATACAGTTTTCCTGTTTTACACATGTGTATTTATTTATTTGTATTTTTTTTTTTTTATTTTTGACAGGCAGAGTGGACAGTGAGAGAGAGAGACAGAGAGAAAGGTCTTCCTTTGCCGTTGGTTCACCCTCCAATGGCCGCCGCGGATGGCGCGCTGCGGCCGGCGCACCACGTTCGTCCGATGGCAGGAGCCAGGTGCCAGGTGCTTTTCCTGGTCTCCCCATGGGGTGCAGGGCCCAAGCACCTGGGCCATCCTCCACTGCACTCCCGGGCCACAGCAGAGGGCTGGCCTGGAAGAGGGGCAACCAGGACAGAATCCGGTGCCCCGACCGGGACTAGAACCCGGTGTGCCGGCGCCGCAAGGCGAGGATTAGCCTGTTGAGCCACGGCGCTGGCCTGTATTTTGTTTTTAAAAAAGATTTATTTATGTGAAAGGAAGAGTTACAGAGAGGCAGAGGCAGAAAGAGGGAGAGAGAGAGATGTCTTCCATCTGCTGGTTCACTTCTCAAATGGCTGCAACGGCCGGAGCTGTGCTGATCTGAAGCCAGGAGCCAGGAGCTTCTTCCAGGTGTCCCATGCGGGTCCCAAGGACCATCTTCCACTGCTTTCCCAGGCCATGGCAGAGAGCTGGATTAGAAGTGAAACAACTAGGACTCGAATTGGCGCCCGTATGGGATACTGGTTCTGCAGGCAGCAGCTTTACCCACGATGCCACAGCACCAGCCCCCAGAGAGAACTTTTTATATTCCGGTTTGTGATCCATTTGGAGTTTATGTACGGTTTGAGGAATATATCTAAATTTATCTTTTTCCAAATGATTGTTCAGTTGTCACAGGACCATTCATTACAAGCTCTTTGATCTGGTGATTCAAGTGTCTTTCTGGACTTTCTGTCCCATTGATCTGCCTAGTCATGTGCCAGCCCTATGACAGTTGGATTAGGGAAGCTTCATGGTGGGTTTTGTTGTCTCGTTTCTTTTTGCAGGCTAGCCCAGAGGTACACTGGTAGACAAGTGCTTCAACGGGAGCAGGGCAAAGCTCTCATCTGCAGCACCCGCCATTCTCTCTGGTGTAAATACTCCCACTCTGGCCAGTTTCAAGCCATCAATGATTTAACAACTAGGTCCCAAAATCCTTAAATATTTTTTTTTTTTATTTTTGACAGGCAGAGTGGACAGTGAGAGAGAGAGACAGAGAGAAAGGTCTTCCTTTGCCGTTGGTTCACCCTCCAATGGCTGCCGCGGATGGCGCGCTGCGGCCGGCGCACCGCGCTCATCCGATGGCAGGAGCCAGGTGCTAGGTGCTTTTCCTGGTCTCCCCATAGGGTGCAGGGCCCAAGCACCTGGGCCATCCTCCACTGCACTCCCGGGCCACAGCAGAGGGCTGGCCTGGAAGAGGGGCAACCGGGACAGAATCCGGCGCCCCGACCGGGACTAGAACCCGGTGTGCCGGCGCCGCAAGGCGGAGGATTAGCCTGTTGAGCCACGGCGCCGGCCAAATCCTTAAATATTTACCATCAGTTGTAAGCCAACTCCAGCACAGCAATGGGCTAGTTCACTTTAACAGTTCTTCTTTTCAAGTGTTTATATTTTCCTGGGAGTTTTAGTTTTCATATGAACTTTAGAATCAACTTGTCTATCTCTGTTTTTAAAAATCCCATTGGAATTTTTATTAGGATCACACTAAGCTTATAAGTTAACTTGGGGAGAACTGACATCTTGATTATGTTGAGATGTCCTAATCAATTTGTTTAAATTAACTTTTGTGTCTTTTCAGGAATTTCTTGTAGTTTTCTTTACATTGGTTTTGAACATTTTTTATTAAGTTTTTACCTAAATATTTTTATCTTTTACATTGCTATTATAGATGTCTTTTTCATTTGTTGTATCTTCAGAAAATGCTATTTTTTCAAGATTTATTTATTTATTTGAAAGGTAGAGTTACAGAGAGGCAGAGGCAGAGAGAGAGAAAAGTCTTCCATCTTCTATCTGATGGTTCGCTCTCCAAATGGCTGCAATGGCTGGAGCTGAGCAATCCAAAGCCAGGAGCCAGGAGTTTCTTCCAGGTCTCCCATGCAGGTGCAGGGGCCAAAGCACTTGGCCATCTTCTACTGCTTTCCCAGGCCATAGCAGAGAGCTGGATCGGAAGAGGAGCAGCTGGGACTCAAATTGGCACCCATATGGGATACTGGCACTGCAAACAGTGGCTTTACCTGCTGTGCCACAGCGCCAGCCCCGCTATTTATTTTTGTATGTTAATTTTTCATCATGCTACCTCACTAAATTCTTTTTATTGTCTCATTAAGTTTTGTCTTTGACTCTCTAGATTTTTCTAAGTATGTTATCTGCAAAAAGAGATGGCTTTCTGTCTTTTCCTATTTTTGTGCCTTGAATTGTGTTCTCTATCCTTTAAAACAATTTGCATTGCTTTGAAGCTGTCTGGTTTCTGAAGATTTAGTTGAACTCATGTATGTGACTGAGTAGCCTTGTTTCATTCTTGTGGAGTGCCTTCCTTGATAACTTGATTTTTCTTCTTTAGTAACTGATCTCTTAAACTTTCTGTCTGTATAGGCTTAAAAAATTATTTATTGTTTCTAGGTTTTCAAATTTATTTGCACGAGAGTGACCAATGTAGTATTTGTGAATTTTTAAATTTCCTCTTTATCAACAGTTACATTCCTGTTACCATTTCTTATTTGTGTATTTGTGTTCTACCTTCTACTTCTTTTTTTAAGATTTGTTTTATTTATTTGAAAGGCAGAGTTACAGAAAGACAGAGGCAGAGAGAGGAAGGTCTCGTATCTGCTGGCTCAGTCCCTAAATGGCTGCAATAGCCAGAGCTGGGCTGATCCAAAGCCAGGCCTGGAGCTTCTTCCAGGTCTCCCTGTGCTACCCTCTACTTATTTTCCTCATTATATTAGTTAGTTCTTTGCTTACTGTGTTCATTGCATCAAAGAACCAAAAAAAATCTTTTTTTAAAGAAAGCTTTTATTTAATAAATATAAATTTCATAGGTACAGCTTTTGGAATATAGAGGTTCTTCCCCCCATACCCACCCTGCCACCCCCACTCCTGTCCCACCTCCTACTCCCTTTCCCATCCCATTCTTCACTAAGATTAATTTTTAATTATCCTTATATACAGAAGATCAACTCTATACTAAGTAAAGATAAAAATCCTTCAAAAAATGTATTTGAGAGACAGAAAGAAACACAGAGACCGAGAAAGAGAGCTCCCAAATGCCTGCAACAGCCGTAGCTGGGGCTAAAGCTGGGACCCTGGGACTCAATCCAGGGCTCCCGAGTGATTGACAGGAATCTGATTATTTGAGCCTTCTTCACTGCTTCCCAGGATCTGTGTTAGCAGGAAGCTGCAATCAGGAGTAAAGCTGGCTATGGAACCAAGGCACTCGATATGAGACACATCTAAACTGGCAACTTAACTGTTGGAGCCAGATGCCTACCGGAGAAACAGGATTTTGATTTGGTCACCTGTTTCTCTGTCTTACTAATTTTTGAAAATTATTTCCTCCCTTGTCCTATCTTCTAATTTGTTGTGTTTTTCCTGGCTTTTTTAGTTGGAGAATTTAATTAATTCTTTGCTGTTCTTTTATTTTATTGATATAAGTGTTTAGATCTATGAATTTTCCTCTGATCACTGCTTTAAATAGATACCAAAGGTCTGGATACATAATACTTTTCTTCTCATTCTTTTCAGATTCTGTAATTTCTATTTATAGTTTCACTTTTACCTGGGTTATTTGATAGAAAATATTTAATTTGCACTTTGAAGGGCTTTTTGTTTTGTTTTAGTTTCATTGTTAATTTCTAGTCTTACTACACGTGACTAAGGAATATTATCTATTGTGTTTCTGTTTTGTGGAACCTACTCATATTTTCTTTGTGCTTTGTGAAAAGTTCCCATACATTTAAGAAGATGTGCTCTTTCTTATTGGAGTAGTATCCAATATATTTCCAAAATATTTACCTTTTTGATTTTCTGTAGATCTATTAGATCATTGCTTAATTTTTATCCACTTGGCCTGTTTTAAACTAAGAGTATTTTAAAGTCTCCAGTTATTTGTAGGTTTTTATTTCTTCTGCTTTGTGAAAAATATTTATTTGTTAATTTGAAAGGCAGAATGATAGAGAGAGAAAGATAGAGAGAGATCTTCCATCCACTAGTTCACTTCTCAAACAACAGTACTGGGACTGGGCCAGACTGAAGCCGGGGATCCAGAACTCCATCCAGGTCTCCCACGGTGGTGTAGAGGCCCACATATTGGGCTGTCTTCAGCTCGTTTCCCGGGAGCATCAGCAGGGAGCTGGATCAGAAGCAGTGCAGCCAGGACTGGAACTGGCACTTCAGTACAGGCTGCAGCATCACAAGCAGCAGCTCGACTTGCTACGCCGCAATGCCAGCTGTGCCTCTGATTTTGTGTTCTGTAGGTGGTCTGCTGTTTCATTTGTTGCATAGGTATTTTGAACTGCATTCTTCATCGTGGAAGGTAGATTTTATACTGTATCCTTTTCTTAATGCATTTAAATTTGGAGGGCAGAGGGACTGGTACTACATTGGAGTTGCAACTCCTGTTTCCCTTTTTCTCCATTTGCCTGGTAAACATCTTTATTTTTAGCTGTTTTGTTTTAAGCCTATCTCTTATATATGCAGTATGGATTTGGAATTTACTTTGAGACATTTTGAAATGCTCTTTTTAAGGTAGATGAGTTAAAATCCTTCACATTATTTATGTGACTATTATGTTTGGTTGCAACTCTGTTACTATTACTGCATGTAACGTGCTATTTGGTTAATTCTCTCTTTTTAAACAAAACTTCTTATGTTATTTATGGAGGTTTGTATCTTATTGAATTTTTCCATCGACAGCAAAGAACTGAAACCCCTTGGTAGACTATATCCCTTGCAGCCCTCTGCTCCTCAATCCCTTGGCAAACTCTAAATTTATTCTCTCTTTATTTTGGTAATCTTGAGAATGTTATGTGAATGGACTCCTATAGTGTATGTAACATTTTGGGATTGACTCTTTTCATTTCTCATAATGAGATCCATCCCAAGTTGTATATAGTAGTAGTTCATTCCTTTTATTGGTGAATAGCATTCCATAGTAGGCACTTACCACAGTCTGTGAAAACTGAGTAGAAAAAAATACATCATACCCTTCACAGAAGCTAGAGGGAAATCTTAAATGTTGTGAAGGTAATGTTAGAATATATATTTTTATACATGCTGAAACAGTTAAATTAAATTGTTAATTTAAAATTAAATTGTTAAATTAAAAATATTAATCTGCATAATTTTTCTCTCTCATAGGAATCTTTGCTACAGAGATTTCTGACACGCGAAAAGATTCTTCACATCCTTGGAAGAGTCAAAGTTACAAACTGATTTTTTTGCTATATGATTGCATTTATCTTTTGAACGCGTGATGGTGTTAAATGTTTTTATTAACTTTGTGCCTCTGAATCTGTTCTCATGTGCCATACCGCAGTGATCCGAGATGACTTATAAAACAAAAGTGTATGGCTCTTTCTATCCATACAGTAATAGTGAGTGTAAAATCTGCTTACTTCACTATTGAACACTGTTTTGTTAACTATCCAGAGTAAATAAAGAAACTTAAAAAAAAGAGGGAAAAGTGTTTTTACAAAACTGATGTCCTTTCCTTTCTTAGTATCTCAAATAATTTGTTGGTTAGATTTTTTTTCATTGTGATTTATGCTTTCATGGCTGAAGAAGTTGTGCCAAAATAGGCGCAGTTTACCGATACTGGCCTGGGACCCAATATTCCATTTTGGAACCAACCTGATATAAATTCTATGCCATAATCTGACTTCAAAGCAGCAGAAAGTAGGAGTGTGTCAGAGTTTTAAATCCATACTATTGTACCACTCAAAGACTAATAAACATACATTTTCTACATTGTGTTTACTCCTGCTATTTTTAGAAAGGTAGGTGATAATACATCTGTCAAGAATGTAAGACTTTCAAAAATCTGTATTTTCGATAAGTTTTCTTTAAAACAGTAAAGTACTACAATCAACTTAATTGCCATTTAATTATATTTTTTGCCTGTGGCAGCTGTCTGTAATCTGGAATAACAAGTTCAGTGATGTTTCCCTTTTTTCCCTCTTAAAATTTCCTAAATTGCTTATCTGTCCATAGGCTTTTATTTAATGTTGATATTAGAGCCTGAATGCTACTGTATTTTACTGATATAAGCTATTTGTATTCTTGCCATTTTAATAAAAGAAACAAATTCTGTTATGAATAGTATTCATATGATGTAGATAATTTCTCATTTTATCTAGTCATTTTTCAGTATGACTGTAGCGTGTAGGCCAGTGCCCTGATTTAAGTCATATTTAATCATTTACACACTGACGCTTTACTGTACGTTCATGCTGCAGATTCACTTTAGTTTCATTTTTGAAAACCTTCAGGTTTCCTCGTCTAGTTTAATATAGTCCCTTACAGATTGGTTAAAAATGAAAAATTTAAAATAAGATACCCTTTTACATGTATTTTAAGGACAAGATGTCAAAATGTTGTTCTTGCTAATATTAAATGATATATATATATATATATATATATATATACAAAATGAACCTTTTCTGGGGACCTCCATATTCTTAGCAGTAGGTCATCACAACATTGATTTTAGTCTGTCCATGTGGAAGAGCTGACCCAGAGCTGAGTGTCACTTGTCATATACATTTAACACGTGTGTAGAGGGCAGTAAGTAAGGAGAGCAGCATGAGAGGAACATATGTATGTAAGAAAATATTTTCATATGCTATACCTGTGCTATCAATTACAGACTATTTAAAAAGAAAAGTATGTGGTAAATATGGCCAATATTATCCAAAGGCCAAGGAAACGTCAGATCTCTTCTATGTTAAAACTTCAAAGCAAATATTGTTTGTAGTAATATTCAAGAACATTTTTTGTTTTAAATAAAAGTCTAATCACGTAATTATAAATAATCAGTAGCCCATTGATGTAGTAGAGACTACTTAATGCAAACTCAATATATACAAACTATAACAAGCATAGTCTTTCTTAGATGACAAATCACCTGAAAAAGCTTTCAGCTTCCAGGTGTCATGTCAGTACAAAACATACACTCCTGTTGAAGCAACAGTGTGTGACAGAAAATTGTTAAATCCAGGATCCCTGGTATAAACATCCGATTTTGAAGTTCAAGCACCACTAAGATTGTGTTAGTCTTGTCTTTGGCTTATTTGAATTGTCATCCAACTTTCTGTTTAGGGTAGAAGCAAAGCATTTGCATGGTGTGCCATTTAGAAGTTCATAAGCTAAAATTTCAAGAACACGTGGCTGGTGCCGCGGCTCACTAGGCTAATCCTCTGCCTAGCGGCACCGGCACACCAGGTTCTACTCCTGGTAGGGGTGCTGGATTCTGTCCCGGTTGCCCCTCTTTCCAGGCCAGCTCTCTGCTGTGGCCAGGGAGTGCAGTGGAGGATGGCCCAAGTGCTTGGGCCCTGCACCCCATGGGAGACCTGGCTTCGGATCAGGCGGCCATTGGAGGGTGAACCAACGGCAAAGGAAGACCTTTCTCTCTGTCTCTCTCTCTCACTGTCCACTCTGCCTAAAACAAACAAACAAACAAAGCACGTGTTACAGTTTTGATCTTTAGATTATGACAGTTAGGGTTCATTCCTCTTATAATTTAGCAACAACAAGCATAATGAGTTAACTAAGTGTATGTTCTGGTAGTATTAGCTACTAAAAACTTAGATGGAATCAACTAAAAATGTTAATAATGTAAAGAAAATGTCTACATGACATTTTGTAAGAATACTGGCCACTGTGTTTATAAATGACTCACCTTGAAGATGCAGAAGAAAAAGAAAAAAGAATATGAATGCAAGCCTTTGGGTTCCTCATCACTTTTAAATGCTTCAAAACT
The DNA here is from genome assembly GCA_949820135.1 of Sylvilagus floridanus. NCBI lineage: Eukaryota > Metazoa > Chordata > Mammalia > Lagomorpha > Leporidae > Sylvilagus > Sylvilagus floridanus. The sequence continues at coordinate 74,532,725 of OX463245.1, read as the reverse complement.
TATTTGAAATTATGCATTCAGGTATTTATTAAGATAAATTTCAAAAATCAGTCTCATAAGAATCTGCTATTTCCTCCTTTTCTACATATTTCCTCATAAGTCCTTGCTGTGCCCTTTTATAGAATCTTCTCAGCTCCCCAAATTCTTTTCTTAAGTTTTATTTTAAAGGCAGAGAGATGGAGAGATTTCTTTCACCTACTAGTTCACTCTCCCAAATGCCCAAAACACCTAGAGCTGGGCTAGGCCAAGGCCAATGGCCCAGAGCTCAATCCAGGTCTCCCTTGTGGATGGCAGTAACTCAAGAGCTTGAACCATAATCTGCTGCCTTCCCACAATGCACTTTAGCAGGAAGCTGGATCAGAAGCAAAGTAGCCAGGGCTTGCGCCAGACACATTGATAAGGGAGGCATGCATCCCAGTCAGCGACTTAACCAATGTACTTAATGCCCACCCTGGCACCTCAAATTCTGTGTTCATAGATGCATTGCTAACATAATCAGAAATAGTTTGCAACTCAGTTTTCTAGCCCCATTCACTTTCAGTCAGGTAGAATGAGAACTCCCACATGAGAAAAGAATCTAAAATTCATGCATTTGTGGTCTTCTCCAGATCCACTATCACAGCAAATCATAGGTTATTTAGTGGCATAAACTATAATTCAAAAGCCAAATCATAAAGTACCAGAAGATAACTTTATAGATTTTTGTTATCTCTGAACTTTTCAAGTAAAGAAAAAATTCTAGCCTTATACTATAAATAAATAAATAAAAAGGTCAAGATAATTAGACCACCTATTTAAGCCCTGTCATACATTTTTTGCAACTTAGAATACATTTATACAACCAGAATGAGTTAGACTAATAACCTTTGAGTTTTCAAATAATTTCCCAATTAAATTTAAGAACATTTAATAGGTTTTATGAGGAAGATTTATATTAAATAAAATTTTAAAATCTCAAGATTTTATGATCACAAGATACTCAACCTTACTGTCATTATCAGCATTTTTTTGAATATTTATTTATTTGAGAGGTAGAGTTACAGAGAGAGAAGGAGAGACAGAGAGAAAGGTCTTGCACCCATTGGTTCACTCCCAACATGGCCGTCACAATGGCCAGAGCTGGGCTCTTCCTAAGCTAGGAGCCAGGAGCTTCTTCCAGGTCTCCCACACAGGTGCAGGGATCCAAGCACTTAGGCCATCTTCTACTGCTTTTCTAGGCCATAGCAGAGAACTGGATCAGAAGAGGAGCATCTGGGACTTGAACTGGCACCCATATGGGATGCTGATACCACATGTGGAGACTTGGCCCACTATGCCACAGCACCAGTTTCTTGAATTAACATATCCAGCCATCTGATGTGAAGGTACTTAAAGAAGTTCATGAAAAATGGAATTGAAAGATGCTTATTTTGATGTAAAATAATTTTAAAAATCTATGCAGTTATTCATAATATGGATTTTTGATGAAATTTTTTTTTTTTTGTGACAGGCAGAGTGGACAGTGAGAGAGAGAGACAGAGAGAAAGGTCTTCCTTTGCCGTTGGTTCACCCTCCAATGGCTGCCGCGGATGGCGCGCTGCGGCAGGCGCACCGCGCTCATCCGATGGCAGGAGCCAGGTGCTAGGTGCTTTTCCCTGGTCTCCCATGGGGTGCAGGGCCCAACACTTGGGCCATCCTCCACTGTACTCCCGGGCCACAGCAGAGGGCTGGCCTGGAAGAGGGGCAACCGGGACAGAATCCGGAGCCCCGACCGGGACTAGAACCCGCAAGGCAGAGGATTAGCCTGTTGAGCCACGGCGCCAGCCGGATTTTTGATGAACTTTTTAAAGACCACTTGTAGGTGTGATTTTCAGTATTTTTGCACCAAAATAAAACTTTAATTATATTTTCTACAGATTTTTTGAGGTACTTTTGTATTACTGACAAAATATGAAGTATATCAACTTCTTTCTTTAAGTAAATTTTCTAGTAGAAATAGTATTTCTTAATTTTATGAGGAATACATATGTTTTATATTTTGGAAAAAGGATATCTATGTAATTATAGGATTAAAAAAGCAGAATATATAAACAGCATCATACTAGTTTGTTTAGGTGCTCCTTAATGTATCAGTTTTAACGGTTTGTAGAAATAAGCAACCTTTAGAATTGTCTGATAAACATGCAATTAAAATATTTAAGTATAAATAACTAATAATTGTGCAGTTCCTATAAAATAAAAATTATGCAAGGTGTTCTTCAATAGTAGACCTTATTCGAAATAATCTTGTGATTCATGGATTGAGTTAATATTGGAATAATGTAACATCTGCAGGCAGGAAGATAATCACAATATTGTCCCATGTTAAATCTGCTTCCTTACGGTGCAGATTGAAATGTGAGGCAAGCAATAAGAAAAATAACATTTGTTAACTGTCTCATTACTTCAGTAATTCCTAATCCTAGCTTCACTTTATAGTGACTTGTGAATCTTTAAAAAAAAATACAGTGAACTTAATGACCTAGGGGCTGTAATGCGCCTAAAGCAGGAAATATCCTTATGACTCAACTCCAGGGAATCTATTCTTTCTGAATTTTTTGGACTTAAGTTATAACACTATTTGATCAAATTACTTATACTTGTCCCTTTTAAATTGTATTTAAAATGTTTCTTGTTTTTCTTCCTCATTTGATTCTCTAGGATTATAGAATGATTTCTCTAATATCAATTTTTTTCTGTACAGTTTCCGTATTCTTTTTTTAATTAATTAATTTATTTTTAAGGAATACAAATTTCATATGTACAACTTTAGGAATATAGTTATTCTTCCCCTCATACTCGCCCTTCTACCCACATTCCCACCTCTCCTCCTCCTCAGTCCTATTCTCAATTAAGATTCATTTTCAATTGGCCGGCACCACGGCTCAATAGGCTAATCCTCCACCTTGCGGCACAGGTACACTGGGTTCTAGTCCCGGTCGGGGCGCCCGATTCTGTCCCGGTTGCCCCTCTTCCAGGCCAGCTCTCTGCTGTGGCCAGGGTGTGCAGTGGAGGATGGCCCAAATGCTTGGGTCCTGCACCCCATGGGAGACCAGGAGAAGCACCTGGCTCCTGGCTTCGGATCAGCTCGGTGCACCAGCCGCGGCGGCCATTGGTGGGTGAACCAACGGCAAAGGAAGACCTTTCTCTCTGTCTGTCTCTCTCACTGTCCACTCTGCCTGTCCAAAAAAAAAAAATTCATTTTCAATTAACCTCATACACAAAAGATAAACTCCATAATAAGTAAAGATTTCAACAATTTGCACACACACACACACAAAACTGCTTGGGAACAAGTATCACATTTAACTCTCATAATACAACTCATTGAGGACAGAGGTCCTGCATGGGGAGTCAGTGCACAGTGACTCAGGTTATAGATTCCAAGATGGTGGAGTAGGGAGGGAGCTTACTGGTCTGGTCTGGGAAAGGATAGCTTAAAAAAAGTGGAGAGTGCAGTCTCAGAGAAGAGTTAGGGAGAAAACAGCAGAGGAAACACTAAGCAAATTAGAGGGACACTGTGGACCTACATGGAGGGCGTGGACACCCATGGCTCAGGACTCCAGCAGCCAAGAACTTCCGCACCAGTGTGGGAGAGGAGGTGAGACCAGACTGCAGCAGCCCCAGCCACTGGCGATAAAGCTGCAGGAAGAGCCTAGAGGGAACACGGCTTGGAGCCCCATGGAGGGTAGTGTGCCTCTAATACCTCTTTTTTGGCTTTTTAGCTTATTACTTAGCGTTTTATCTGTTACAATAAATGGCCTTTTCCAGCCTTTGTCACTGAAATGAATAATGTACCTTTGTGTGCTATAGTGGTAACTTCAGAAACAACTTTAATGAGTGAGACTCGGTTTGCTATGTTACAAATATGCGCTTTAAAGAAACACAGTGCTGTCCTCAGAGGGTGTTACTGAATGGAGGAGGGCAAAACATATGCCTACTTGAGCATTCTATTGATTGCTATGCCATTATATAGCTTCCTGATGTCTGTGAGGTTTATGAATGGGCTGCTCAGATGTTATTTATCATGAACTTATGGGGCCCATGTCATCACCCGTCATCGCTGATTTGTTTTTGTTAGAACCTCTTGTCACACCTTGTATACTTTGCATTGTCTTTCTTAAATTAACTTTCTTCTTTAATAATAGATTTAGTTATTCTTAGTCTGTTACATAAATATATTCAGTTCCCCAAACAGCTAGTGATGTAGCCACGATTTTTTTCTATTTTAGGGGAGTAAGGAGAACATTCAATCTCAGGTTTTATAACTATCTTTTATACAAGATGCAAAACAACTAAGTATTTGATTGAAGGTCTTTCTTCTTTTTATTCATTTAAATTTATTCTAAAGGGAAAGAGAGAGACAGACAGAGAGAGAATTTCCATCTGCTGGTTCACTCCCCAAATGCCTGAAACAGCTGGTGCTGGGCTAACTGAAGCCAAGAGCCAGGAACTCCATCTGGGTCTCCTATGTGGGTGCCAGGGGCCCAAGTACTTGAGCCATCATCTGCTGCTTTCCCAGGGTACACATTAGCAAGAAGCTGAATCAGAAGTGGAGGTGGATCATGGGAAGTGGGATACACAGCAGACTCATAGAATGGCAGATGTCCTAAATAGCACTCTGGCTTCAGAATCAGCCCTTAAGACATTCGGATAGGGCTGAAGAGCCCATGAGAGTATTTTAGGCATTGAAAGCCAAGACACTCTGAAAAAAAAAAAAAAAGAAGACCTAAATGAAAGATCTCTGCGAGTGAGATCCCAGTGGAAAGAATGGGGCCATCAAAGAAGGAGGTACCTTTCTCTGAAGGGAGGAGAGAACTTCCACTTTGACTATGACCCTGTCGGAATAAGATCGAAGTCGGCGAATTCAAAAGGCTTCCATAGCCTTGGCAACTCATGACTAGAGCCTAGGGAGATTACTGACGCCATAAACAAGAGTGTCAAATGGTTAAGTCAACAACAGGAGTCACTGTGTACTTACTTCTCATGTGGGATCTGTCCTTAATGTGTTATCCAATGTGAAGTAATGCTATAACTAGTACTGAAACAGTATTTTACACTATGTGTTTCTGTGTTGGTGCAAACTAATGAAATGTTTACTTAATATATACTAAATTGATCTTCTGTATATAAAGATAATTGAGAATGAATCTTGATGTGAATGGAATGGGAGAGGGAGCAGGAGATGTGATCGGTGTGAGTGGGAGGGAAATTATGGGGGGGAAGCCATTGTAATCCATAAACTGTACTTTGGAAATTTATATTTACTAAGTAAAAAATAAATTAATTTAAAAAAAAGAAGTGGAGGCGGGACTTGATCCCAGGGACCTCCCGTATGAGACCTCCCATATGGGATGCAGGGTCCTGGGGTGGTTTAACCCACTGCCACACACTTGCCCCTGAGCCAAGGTCTCTGTATAAGTCTGTGTGTTCCCCGCTTGCTCTTCTGCCTGCTCACTGCACAGGGATTTGTGTGGCCATTGCCTGACAGGTGTGGTGATTTCACTAATTGGTGAACTTACCTATGACACAGTTTTGTCATCTCTTTGTTCCTCCTGCAGAACTTACATTTTGAAGCTTCTTTGATTTTCCATAATTTTCTTGAATTAAGGGTGTAATTCTGCAGAGTAATGGGTACTCAGTGTTCACACAGTATTATCTGTTATTTATGAAGCAATTTTCCATTAAAATCTGTTTATTTCCATAGACATGACAATTCAGAAAACATTGTTGCCTACTCTTTTTACATTAATAAACTTTTTGAATAGGAACTAAACATGCAAATACTTTACCTATGACTTTTACTCTGAACACTTCATACAATTTTGGTCTTTTCATTTTTTAAATTAAATATTTATTTATTTATTTATTTGAAAGGCAGAGTTGGGGGGGGAGAGAAAGAGGGGGGAGAGAGAGAGAGATTGATTTTCCCTCTGCTGGTTCACTTCCCTCATGGCCACAATGGGCCAGACTGAAGCCAGGATCCAGGAGCTTCTTCCAGGTCTCCCATGTGGGTGCAGAGGCCCAAGGACTTGGGACATCTGCTGTTTTCCCAGGCCATCATCAGGGAGCTGGATTGTAACTGCAGCAGCAGGGACACAAACCGGTGTCGCAGGTGGTGGTTTAACCCACTAGACCACAACACCAGTCTCATTTCACTTTTTTATTTTACTCAGAAATAGGTGTTAAATATGAAAATTTTAGAGTAAAGCAATATGTATCCCTTTGGTTAGCTGAAAGTGGATCTTTGTGAATGGAGCGGTCATGGCAGCAGAGCATTTGTTGTAACAAAAGCATCTGAGCATGGGATGCTCAACCCTCATAGGTACTCAGCTGGTTTTTCTCAATTAAGTCTTAAAGTCAGTGTTTAGTCTGATTCTGTAGCATCATAATTCCTTCTTGATAGAGTATAGTCATTGCAAAAATAAAATACAACCCTTTGAGGATGGGCAATAGCAATTAGTATTCTATAATAGCAAAAGTTTCTTTTAATGTACTGTTGATTGATCATTTGAGGAGGAAAGAATTTTATTTGAAGTTACTTGAACTTGTTTTGCATTGCTGTTTCATGAGGCCCTGTAAACTTTCTCTTTGACACATTTGTTTATTCCTGTGTGACTTAGTGCTGCCTGAAATCTTTACTCCCAGCCAGTTGAAATAGCCTCAAAATGAAGCTGTGTGTGATACATATTGTCACACCCTAGCTTTCCTTCCAAGAATAGACTCACTTCGACATGTTGCACTTCAGTGGAGTATTAAGTGGTTTGGAAGGCCTCGCTTTCCTGTAAAGAAGGAACATATCGGACCTTTTAGGATCCTAACAGACAGAAGAGTTGTAAGTGACTCTCTTTCACCAAGTATATCTGATATTTGGTGTTAACACAGACCAAGTCTTCTGAATCATTTGTTTTTCAGCGAATAGTTCACAGATGTAATTATTTACAAATCTTCTTATGCACCCAAGCCAATTTGAAATATACCTGCCTAACTTGCATAATTGATGTATCAGGCTATGGATGCTTTTAACTACTGTTGAAAATTTAATTAATTTATGTAATGGTTTAAATTTTTTTGGAAGAAAAAATTTTGCAGCTTCTAAATTCCAGAGCTTAGAGTTGTGCCAAGCACATAATAAGTTTTTAATAGATGTTAACATTGTTACAGTACCTCCCTTACTCATCCCATAAAGAAACTGGAAGGGACCTAGAGAAGACCCATGCTCCCTTTCTCTAGTGTTGGCTGATGTTAAACACAAACACGTAAAAGAATGAATTTAAGAAACTTACAAGTGTGAATTTGCCAACATTACCTCCCACAGCAGGGCTGCGAATCACCACTGCTAAGAATTCTAGGATGTCATAAATAGTATATTTTAAACAGATTTAAGTTTTATACGTGCTAAAATATGATAAATGTCTTCTCTTTATTTTCAGCAGAGAAATGAACACCAGCTAAAAACACCCCAGATCTCTCACAATAGAAAAACCAATGATTTTTGAGTAAAGCTGCTCACATGAGGAGTCTTCAGAAAAGTTATGGAAAATGGGCATTAATAAAACTAGACATGGATTTCAAAATAAACTTATTTTTTAATTCCATTTCTCCCACCAATTTTTGATATCACCTGTACATGACCTCTCTGTCATGCAGTTCCTGGTTTCTGGCTTCAGTAGCACAGCATCTCTCTAGCAAGGGAGGTTTGGCCAGACTAATGCCTATTAAGGCAGGGTGGGAAATATTGTCCAGAGGAGACATCATCAGCAAACAGCACAGTGCTCAGACTCCGTGTGCTGAGAGGGACTGCAGAGTCCGACAGTGCTGTTTTGATGTAGAAGGACACCTTCCATGGGGCCACACTTTTTAAAAATTTTTTTTTTATTTTTTGCCAGGCAGAGTTAGACAGTGAGAGAGAGACCAAGAAAAATGTCTTCCTTCTTTTGTTTCACCCCATAATGGCCGTTATGCCTGGCGCTGCACCGATCTGAAGCCAGGAGCTGGGTAGTTTGTCCCAGTCTCCCATGCGGGTGCAGGGCCCAAGCACTTGGGCCATCCTCCACTGCACTCCCTGGCCACAGCAGAGAGCTGGCCTGGAAGAGGGGCAACCGGGACAGAATCCAGTGCCCCGACTGGGACTAGAACCCAGAGTACCGGCGCCGCAGGTGGAGGATTAGCCTAGTGAGCCATGGCGCTGGCCAAGGAGCCACATATTTTCAACAGTCTGCTTGTTATTTCCCTTAATGCATTTTCTCATGGTGAAACAGTTTGGTTGTTATTACTGAATCGGTACTTACTCTCCTATGTAAATTAAATAAAACACTAAATTATACCATGAAACTAATGTCTTCCTTTCAAAACCAGCACCATATTTTCTCCAAAGAAGCATTTGATCTGTAATGAATATTTTCAATATATAAGCCAGGGATTATGAGGCCAGCTGAGAAGCAAAAGAGCGGTATGTGTCAACTGGAGCTGGAATTCTTTGTTTTGTATGAATGTGAAGAGTTTAGAGCAACTGCTTAAGGGAAACTGAGGAGCTACATCCTCCATAAATATGAGATTAACAATTTTTAAATATCTCCACATAGGCAACCTTTGGAGGGCTTGAAATAACTCATAATGACAGCTGATAGCAGAAATGTACACATTAGAGGCAGGCATCCGGCCTAGTAGTTAAGCGTCCAGTTGAGATGCCACATCCCATACCACAAAGCCTGGGTTCAAATCCTGGTTCCACTCCCAAATCCAGCTTCCTGCTAACGTGTGGGCAGTGTTGATGGCTCAAGTACCTGGGTCCTTCCCACACGTGTGGAAGACCCAGGGTGAGTTCCTGGCTCCCAGTTTTGGCCTGGCCCTGTCCCAGTTGCAGGCATTTGGGGAGTGAACCTGAAGGCAGAAGAAAACTTGTGTGTTTCTCTCTCTGCTTCTCAAATGAAAAATAAAAATAAACCCATTATTACTGTGTGTATATATACACAAATATGCATATATAAAATTATTCATTTGTGTTTTAAATAAAGGTATTTCAACTTAACTTTGTGTAAACATTGGCCGATCCTCCAGAATTTAGCAGAGGTAACCATTCAAGTGAAAAAATCATCCACACACTCAATTTTACTACAAGTTAATATAAGCCAGTAAAAATGTGCCTTAAAAGTTAACACAAGTAATAAAGTTAATGCTGTGGCTTATTAAAGAAGGAAAATGCCCAGTTCAAGAGTGGTATGTCTGCTCTGACCACTTAATTTCAGCAGAGACAAAGCGTGGAGAAGTGTTAACCAGTGCTAGAGAATGGCAGGTGGGAAAAGTGGGAGAAAAGGAGTCAGGGATGCTAGTGATGTCTGCTGCTGAGCAGTGTAGACTGCGGATCCCACAGGACTAAGTCCTCACCGTTGCCGCCATTAGATTGTAAGATTCACAAGGGCAAGGCCATGTCCTAAGTCACTACTCTAGCCCCACACCTAGGTCAGCACACTTTCTAGGTCTCACTCAATATTATTGACAGCATCCATGTGTGAATCTAGAATCCACTGTCTTTACATGATGTGACCGTACAAATTTTATTCTCCAGCCCAGCTGAGAAGGAGGAAGGAGGAGACCCGCACTGCAAGAGAACAGACCAATGTGGAGAAAGTGCCAAGGAATGAAGGAGCTAAACAGTCTGCGGATTGCAGGTGATTCACTGAAGGTGGAGCACAGAATGTGAGTCTCTGCTGGCTGACAGCCGGTGCTGGGCAAGGGAGGGACCAGGTCGTAACGAGCTTCATATGCTGTACTAAGGGGTTTCAGCTTTGTCCAGAAAGCCTTTAAGGAAATTTCAGGGTACCAGTAACTAGGGGAATGAGCTATTCAGCTTTTCATTTTAGAAGGATTACTCTAGGCATGGGTTGGGAGTGGGGACAGACCAGTTATAGGCCACTGCTATAAATCGTAAAACTAAGCTAGTGGGGGGAGGGGGAGCGGCGCTGTGGTGCACTAGGTTAATCCTCTGCCTGCAGCGCCGGCATCCCATATGGGCGCCGGGTTCTAGTCCCGGTTGCTCCTCTTCCAGTTCAGCTCTCTGCTGTGGCCCAGGAGTGCAGTGGAGGATGGCCCAAGTGCTTGGGTCCTGCCCCCGTGTGGGAGACCAGGAGGAAGCTCCTGGCTCCTGGCTTTGGATCGGCATAACTCCGGCCATGGTGGCCATTTAGGGGGTGAACCAATAGAAGGAAGACCTTTCTCTCTGTCTCTCTCACTGTCTGTAACTCTACCTGTCAAATAAATAAATACAAATCTTTAAAAAAATTTTTTCAAAACCTAAGGTAGTAGGAATGGAGAAGTGGAAATTTCAGAAATACTGAACAGTTAGGACTTGGTAAGCAACTGAATAAATGACTTGAAGGAGAGAGATGTTTAGGACTTACTTTCAAGGTTTCTGGCCTAGGAAATTGCAAGAGAAGGTGGGTTCACATTGTTGTTTGGGTTCCCTGAGGAAACCCAGCGCTTTCTGCTTGGGTTCTGTGATGCCATTTGCTCGTGGTTTTCCTTCTGCCTCTCTGGGAGGCTTTCATTCTCTCTTATACATGTCCTCTGCCTTCAAACGAAGGTTTCCTCAGTGCTCCGTTGTAGACCCCCTTTTAAAATTATTCCGGAGATCTCATCTAGTTCCTTGGTTTTAATTATTATCTGTGTACTTTTTAATTTATCTTTCCAGCTTTGATCATTCTCTTGAAAACCATATCCCACTAGTTGCCTACTGAATATCTATATAGCTCATAAGCACTCAATTTCAATATAGCTAAGCAAAATTCAATGTCTCCTCCCTGAATCCTTTGTTTTTTTTTTTTTTGTTGTTTTGTTTTTTGTTTTGTTTTTTTTGGACAGGCAGAGTGGACAGTGAGAGAGAGAGAGAGAGAGAAAGGTCTTCCTTTTCCTCCCTGAATCCTTTGGTTTTTTTTTTTTTGTTGTTTGTTTGTTTTTTTTTTGGACAGGCAGAGTGGACAGTGAGAGAGAGAGACAGAGAGAAAAGTCTTCCTTTTTGCCGTTGGTTCACCCTCCAATGGCCACCGCAGACGGTGCGCCGCGCTCATCCGAAGCCCGGAGCCAGGTGCTTCTCCTGGTCTCCCATGGGGTACAGGGCCCAAGCACTTGGGCCATCCTCCACTGCACTCCCAGGCCACAGCAGAGAGCTGGCCTGGAAGAGGAGAAACAGGACAGAATCCGGCGCCCCAACCGGGACTAGAACCCGGTGTGCCAGCGCCGCAAGGCGGAGGATTAGCCTGTTGAGCCACGGCGCCAGCCCTTTTGTTCTTGTTCCCCACAGCTTCACCAGCCACTGTGTCAGATGTCTGGTCCTTGAGCCCACTCGTCATCCTATTACTCCCTACCTTTCCCACTCCCCACATTCAATTAGCCTGAATGTCACTGTCTACTATAAAATACTGCTGAATAAATTTTAAGATTTAAGCAAATGGAAAGACATTATGTGTTTATGAATTGGAGGGCTTAACTTGCTGAGATGACAATATTCCCCAAAGCCATCTACAAACTAAATGTAATCCTTATCGAAATACCAAATGGTTTATTTTTCATTCTAAATATGTACACTTTTCTTCATGTTTTTGGGACTCAATTGTTAAGTTTATAATTGTTTAACTGTTATAATTAAACATTTCTATAATTGTTATGTTATAATTGTTTGGTCTTTCTGATGTATTGACCCATTTGTAGTTATAAAATCTTTCTTTACCTCTCATAGCAGTTTTGTTTAAAGTCTACTTCGATATTTAAAGTCATTCTAATCTTCTTATGTTTGCTGTTTACATAAGTCTTTAACATCCTTTTACTTTAAATTTTTGGCTTTTATTCCTGTCATATCTTTGGATCTTAAGTTTGTATTATAAAAAATACATATTTGAATTTTTTTTCTTTTTTTTTTTTTTTTGACAGGCAGAGTGGACAGTGAGAGAGAGAGACAGAGAGAAAGGTCTTCCTTTGCCGTTGGTTCACCCTCCAATGGCTGCCGCGGATGGCGCACTGCGGCCGGCGCACCGCGCTCATCCGATGGCAGGAGCCAGGTGCTAGGTGCTTTTTCCTTGTCTCCCATGGGGTGCAGGGCCCAAGCACTTGGGCCATCCTCCACTGCACTCCTGGGCCACAGCAGAGAGCTGGCCTGGAAGAGGGGCAACCGGGACAGAATCCGGCGCCCCGACCGGGACTAGAACCGGGTGTGCCGGTGCCGCAAGGCGGAGGATTAGCCTGTTGAGCCACGGCGCCGGCCCATATTTGAATTTTTAAAAAATTAGTCTATCTTTGCCTTTTTGGTTGAATTGTTTGTATTCACGGCCATGCTCTTTTTGACCGTGGTTAGATTTACCTCTGCCACTTACCATTTTGTTCTCTATCTATCGCCTGCCTTGTTTTCCTCTCGTGCCTTTCCTGTCTTCTTTTCTATTAGGTCGCTGTGTTCTAATTAACATTTTGATTCACTTAATGGCTTTTAGCTGCATACTGCTAGTTGTTTCCCCAACGATTGCTCTAGGATTCTCAGTATACATCATAACTTACTAGAATCTACTTGGCATTTTTTAGTAACTTAATTCCAGTGGTATGTATTGTATGTTACAACCCTTTATTATAATTTTATGTTTCTTAAAGAAGTTCAGAGAAGAAAGGAGAGCACAACTGTTACAGAGTTTTGAGACAAATCAACCTTCTTGTATCCCAATTTAGTTTTTTTCACTTCTTCCTGTGAAGTCACCAACTGGTGTGATTTCTTTATCCCAATATAGTTCTGTTCCCACACACCTCCTTTGTGATGTTGTCAAATATATGACATTTCCTATATGCTGTAGACCCCAAAATACAATTACATGCATATGGTTTTATGTAATTATTTTTAAAATATGAGAAGAAAGGAGAACTATGCAATTATACTGTCACCTCCCTAATTACTTTAACTGGAATTCTTTGTTTGTTGTGTGTAGATTTGAATTACCCTCTCTTGTCACTTCCTTTCAACCTAAAGAACTTCCTTTAGTATTTCTTGTAAAAGCTGGTTTACCATGAACAAATTCTCCCCATTTTTGGGTAGCTAGAATGTGTTTATGTCTCCTTTTTGAGAGAGAGAGAGTTTTCTTGGCTATGGGAATATAGACTGACAATGTTTTCTTTCAGCACTTCAAATATGTCATCCCACTGCCTTCTGGCCCCCATTGTTCCTGATGAGAAATAGCTGGTGGTCTTTTGGGTTCTGCTATAACAACTGACAAGTCAACAGTTAATCTTACTGGGGTAGTTAATGAGTCAATTTTCTCTTGGTGCTTTCAAGGTTTTCTTTTTGGATTCAAAATTTTGGCCATGATGTATTTATGTGTCAACCTCTGTTTATCCTAGATACAACTGGTTGAGCTGATTAGATGTGTAGATTAATGTTTTACATAAATGTGACTTTTTAGCTATTATTTCTTCAAATATGTTTTCTGCCTCTCTTTTCTCTCCTATCCTCTGATATTCCCTGACACATGTAAGGACACTTCAAAAAGTTTGTGGAAAATCGGAATTTAAAAAGTTTATTTGGGAGCAAAAAAATTTTTTCAATAAAGATTTTTATTTGAAAGGCAGAGTTATAGAGAGAGATGGGAGGAAAGACACAAGATTTTCCATCTGCTGGTTGGTTCATTCCCCCCAAATGGCCGTAACAACCAGGGCTGGCCAGGCTGAAGTTAGGAGCTTCTTCTGGGTCTCCCATGTGGTTGCAGGGCCCAAGCCCTTGGGCCATCCTCCACTGCTTTCCCAGGCTATAGCAGAGAGCTGGATCGGAAGAGGAGCAGCCAGCTCAGCTCACCATGCCACAGCGTTGGCCACTAAAATAAATTTTTTATTGTTGATATTATTTGTTTTATGAGACATTGTCACCACACCTTATTTTATTTATTAAAACATGCTTTCCATTAGTTCTTTTAACATATTTATTAACAGCTGAGACATTGTCAGCTAAGCCCAAACATCTGGGTACCCTCAAAGGCAGTTCTATCCTAGGGAATAGTCAAACCCCTCACACCACCGTTCTGTAGGTCCTAGCCCAGTTTTTTCTATTGGGTCTTTGAAGTCATCATTTTTAAGTATTTAAATTGAGTAAACTTTCAGAATATGTAAGTCCTTTTTTAAAAAAAGAAACTTTTTTTCCTCAAAGTACTGATGAAAACAGGAATGTAATAAGCTGTTGAGGAATGAAAAGGATTGGATCTTAGGAAAAAAAAAAAAAAAGATGCACTTGATGGTCACAAAGAGAAAAGACCAAAATTTACGAATTCTAGGAGCCCCTTTCTTTGGGCTGTGGCTGGAGAATGTACCTTCATTACTTTCAGGTGAGGTGGACAGAGATGAGAACAAACCAGGGACCAGTGAAACTGAGTAGAACAAATCTACTCAGTGGGAGGGGGCTCTCCGTCTAAGAAAGCCCAGGTGTTCAGCTGATGAATGCCCACTCATCTTTTTTTATTTTTGCCTGACAGGCAGAGTTAGTGAGAGAGAGAGAGAGACTGAGAGAAAGGTCTTCCTTCCGTTGGTTCACCCCCTGAATGGCCACTACGGCCGGCACACTGCACTGATCCGAAGCCAGGAGCCAGGTGCTTCTCCTGGTCTCCCATGCAGGTGCAGGGCCTAAGGACCTGGGCCATCCTCCACTGCCTTCCCGGGTCACAGCAGAGAGCTGGACTGGAAGAGGAGCAACTGGGACAGAATCCGGCGCCCCGACCAGGACTAGAACCCAGGGTGCCTGTGCCGCAGGCGGAGGATTGGCCTAGTGAGACTCAGTGCCGGCCCATTCATTATCTTTCCTGACATCTTTCCCTTTTAAGTGTCTCTGATTTAGTACTGGAGAGAAACCCACTCCCCTTCGTGTTTTAAATTTCTTGTTGCTCTACTTACAGGAAAATGTGCCCCTTACACCTACTTATTTAGTAAAATGAAGACCAAACCTCATAAAGCTTCAACAAAAACAAAATGACAAAATAAATATATGAAGACCCCAATTTTATCCCTCAGGAAATGAAAAATTACTTTAAATTCATTTTGCTTTTGGAGGTAATGTTGTATATATGTGCGGTAACATTGAACTGGTATCCATTCAAGCAAGACAAATATGCTATTATGTTTTCAGGAGTTAAGGAAAAGAAATTATCTTCTGTTTGCTACCTACTTGCATGTTTTGTTTGACTCAAACCAGTTTTATCTCAACAGAACAGAGAGATTATGGTAATCATCAACGCATCTGCGTCATCTCTTAGGCTATAGCATCTGTGTAATAGAGGTGGCCTTTTGCAATATTCTCAACAGGAAGACTTTAGACTCCTCTGTGTGACAGAGTTCTCTTTCGTTCTGTCAGTTTTCCTAATGGCTGTGCAATCTTAGGGATTGCATCAAAGGGTCAGTTTCTCTAACGAGGTTTCCATCAAAATTGGTCCAACTGGAAGCAAGCCTGGCTCAAGGGCAGCTAATTAACTCCATCTGTGCTTCCTTTGCCCCAGGATAACAGCCTGGAGCAAACAGGCCCAGGCAGTAATGGAGAAACTCAGGAACACGTCTCCTGGTTGCCTTGTTTCAGACATGGAAAATAGGCTTCATCTGTATTGAAGCATAGGCTTAAACCGACCTTTACTCTCATAGAATTCTTCCTATTTTTGTTTAAAGATTCTAACAGCATTATTCACTAATGCAACCTAAAGTATCAAAAATTTTCAGATAGTAGCTGTTTAGTAAATATTTGTTGAATGAACAAATGAGTGAAGTTTGTTTTTAATTTTTAAAAATTTTCTAAAATTTATTTGAAAGGCAGAGAGACAGAGCTCTCACATCTGTTCACGCCCCCAAGTGCCTGAAACAGCCAGGACTGGGACAGTTTGAAAGTAGAAGCCAGGAACTCCATCAGCTGCCACGTGGGTGGCAGGGACCCAAGTCCCTGAGCTGTCCCCTGCTGCTTCCTAGGGCGCACATTAACAGGAAGCTGGAATTAGAAGTAGAGCAAACACTCATATGGGACGTGGGTGTCCCAAGTGGCATCTTTTGTTTTATTTTGTTTATTTGAAAGGCAAAGTTAGAGGGCAGGTGGGGGGAGAGAGAAATCTTCAGTCCACTGGTTTACTCCCCAAATGGCTGCAATGGCAAGGGCTGGCCCAGGCCAAAGCCAGGAGCCAGGAGCTTCATCTGGGTCTCCCATGTGGGGGGCAGGAGTCCAAGCACTTGGGCCATCTTCTGCTGCTTTTCTCAGGCCGTTATCAGGGAGCTGGATTGGAAGTGGAGCAGCCAGGACTCAAATAGGCACCCATGTGGAATGCTGGCCTTGTAGGCAGCGGTTTAACCCATTACACCACAACACCAGTGCTCCCAAGCTGCATTTTAACTGTTGTGTTAAATGCCAGCCTTTCCATATTGTTATGAGATTTACCCATGTTGATGAATCTGGCTATAATTTCAGCTTGCTAATTTTCACTGTTGCATATTGTTCCATTATACAAACATAACACTATTTATTCATTCTACTGGTAATGGGTCTTTGAGTTGTTTCCTGGTGACTCATAAGGACAATGTCGCTATGAACTTTCACGCAGACGTTTCTTAGTGTGCATGTGCATGTATTTTTGTTGGATATTCACCTAGAGGCAGAATTACTCTTGTGCTCATCTTAATAGATAATCCAAATTGTCTCCCCGAGTAATTGTACTAATTTACACACCCACCAGCTGTCTAAGGGAGTTAATGTAGCTCCACAAGCTTGGTATTGTCAATGGTTTTAACTCCTGCCATTCTGGTGTGTGTGAAACAGTGTTTCACTGCAGTTATCATGGGCATTTCCCTAATAACTAAGAAAATCCAACACTTTTTTAGATGCCTATGTTCCAATTGGTATATGTATTTGTGAAGTTTCTATTCAAGTCTTTTACCCAGTTTTGGATTGGGTTTTCTATCTTAATAAGTTGTAGTTCCCAGATCCTGGATATAAGCCCACTGTCAGTAATATGTGTTGCCAATAACCTTCCATTGTGGCTTGCTTTTCATTACTCATTTAATGATGTCTTATAATAAACGTAAGTTAATAATTTTAATATACATTGATTAATAACTTTATTGATCTGTATTTTTAATATGTATTTATTTTGAAAGAGTTACAGAGAGAGAGGGGCAGAGACAGAGAGACAGGGAGAGATCCTCCATCTGTTGGCTCACTCTCCAGATGGCCACAATGGCCAGGGCTGAGCCAGGTGGAATCCAGGAGCCTGGAGCTTTATCTGGGTCTCCTACATGGGTACAGGGGCCCAAGCACTTAGGCCATCTTCTGTTGCTTTTTGCGGGCCATTAGCAGGGAGCTGGATTGGAAATAGAGCAGCCAAGACATGAACTGGTGCCCATATGGGATGCCAGCATTGCAGGCTGCAGCTCTACCTGCTATGCCACAATGCCAGCCCCTGGATATGTTTTTTTTCCTTTTATAAGAAATATTTCCCAATCTTAAGGTCATAATCATTTTCCATATTATCTTCTATGGACTTTATTGTTTTGCTTGTCAATGTTAAGGCTGCAGTCCATTGAGAATTGATTTTTATGAATGGTATGGGGCCATTTGATAATTAAAAAAATTTTTTTTATTTTTATTTTTTTATAGGCAGAGTGGACAGTGAGAGAGAGAGACAGAGAGAAAGGTCTTCCTTTGCCGTTGGTTCACCCTCCAATGGCTGCTGCGGCTGGTGCACTGCGGCTGGCGCACTGCGCTCATCCGATGGCAGGAGCCAGGTGCTTCTCCTGGTCTCCCTTGGGGTGCAGGGCCCAAGCACTTGGGCCATCCTCCACTGCACTCCCTGGCCACAGCAGAGAGCTGGCCTGGAAGAGGGCAACTGGGACAGAATCCGTCGCCCCGGCCAGGACTAGAACCCGGTGTGCCGGCGCCACAAGGCGGAGGATTAGCCTGTTGAGCCACTGCGCCGGCGATAATTTTTAAATTTTTACATACACTTTATATTAACTCAGTACCAGTTATTGAAAAAACTTTTTCCTACTGTCATGCATTGCCTCTTTTATTCTATTCAGTTCCTGCTCTTAGGAGAAAACATTCAGTCTGGCTGTAGGCTTATCTTAGATGGCCTTTATCACGTTGAAGCAATTTCCTCTTTATTTCTACTTTATTAAGTGATTTTAAAAAAAAGATTTATTTATTTGTTTGAAAGTCAGAGTTACACAGAGAGAGAAGGATAGGCAGAGAGAGAGAGGTCTTCCATCCGCTGTTTCACGGCCCCAGTTGGCCATGATGGCCAGAGCTACACTGATCCGAAGCCAGGAGCTTCTTCCAGGTCTCCACGTAGGTGCAGGGGCCCAAGGACTTGGGCCATCTTCCACTGCTTTCCCAGGCCATAGTAGAGAGCTGGATCAGAAGTGGAGCAGCTGGGACTTGAACTGATGCCCATATTGGATGCTGGCACTGCAGGTGGCAGCCTTAATCTGCTATGCCACAGTGTCGGCCCCAGTAAGTGTTCTTGTCATGGGAAAATGTTGAATTTTTGTTAAATGCTTTTTAGAATTTCTGCATCTAATGAGATGTTCATGTGGTATTTGTCTTTTATTCTGTTAATATGCTTTATTGCATTGATTGAATTTGGCTTGCATTTCTGGATAAATCCCACTTGGTAATAATGCATAATAGTAATATCATAATGTAATACATAATCCTTTTTATATGTTTCTCAGTTAACTTTGCTAGTATTTTATTGGGAATTTTTATATTCTTATTCATAAGAAATATTGGTTGGTGGTTTTCTTGTGATGTCTTTCTTTGTTTAGATATTAACGAAATACTAACCTCATAGCTTGAGCCTGGAAAGTGTCTCTCTAGGAACTTTCCATTTATTGTGGGCATTTGATTTGCTGCCATACAACTTTCATTGTGTTATACTCTTTATTTCTGTGGGTTGATAATGATGCCCCTTTTTTCATTCCTGAATTTGATTATTTGATTTTTTTCTGCCTTTATCCTTTAGTTACTGTAAACTAAAGTTTTTTCAATTTTGTTGACATTTTATAAGAAATGACTTTTGGTTTATAATTCGCATCAAATCTGGAAATTTTGCATCTATTATCCCTTCAGCTATTTCTCTTTTTTTGTTTACTTTTCTCTCTACTCTCAGTCTGGGGCTTTAATACCACTATTTTAGAACATTTGCTATGGGCCTGTAGCTCTAGTCCATTTTTCCCTCTAGTTTATTTATGCTTTATTTTGGATAAATTCTGTTGCTTTGTCTTTGACTTCACTCATTATTTTTCTTCTACAGTCTTTGTTCTGCTGTTAAGGCCATCCAGTGAATTTTTAATTTTATAAATAGTTTTTCCACTTCTAGAAGTTCCAATATACACACATCCCCACGTTTAACATAGATTCCCAGGTCACGGTGAGAAAGATAGAAAGCGAAACTTTGCTATGTTCATGTTTTTCTTCAAATGCCCGAGCACAGTGACGGCAGTTGCTGCCTTGCTTGTCTGTTGGTCCTGTAACCTCTGTAAAGTCTGCCTCCGGTTCCGTTGCCTGGGCACATGTGACCCTTTCCTTGGAGTAATTAACCTTTTATTGGATGCTACAGTGTGTACATGTTGGGTCATGGAGGGTCTTGATTTTGTTTGTCTTCCTTTTAAAAGGGTTGCTCTTTGTTTTGAAAAGCCAAAACAGGCTTTCAAAAGGACGTGATTTTATCTTTTCGTATGCATGGACCTATTACATTACTATCTTCTCATTTAACTGACAAGGAAACAAAAGTTCAGGAAGCTTTGGAAACTTCTGCATAGGTGAGCAAGCCGCTCAGAGCAGAGGCAGCTCCAGGACCAGGGCACGTATCACTCACATGACGCTCTGACTGTGCCCCAACAGTTCTGGCCACTCCTTCTCATGCTCCTTGATTTTGTTTCTTACACTGCACCCCTCATCCTAGGCGGCTGGCATCTCTCCCTGCTTTTGTTCGGGGGAGAGTCTTGAACCCTTGTTTCTCAGAATGCCCATCCTGCCTTGCCACGCCACTGCTAATGGGCTCGGTGGTGGGTTTATTCTTCAGGGGGCATGGAGCTGGTAAAGGATCTCTTCAATGGGTCTCACTTTGAGAAGGGAGGACTCAGCATGCTGTTTTTAAAGTGAGTCAGAGTATGAAGCATGAAACCATTGCGCCTCTGAGATTTTTCTTTCCAATGACTTTCCTTTTGTAAAGATACTATCTGTAGAGAAGGACATTGGAACTTCAAAAAGTTCATGGAAAATGGAGATGCCAGGTACGTTTATTTTGGTGCAAAAAGTTTTAGAAATCCATGCATGGGCCAGCACCATGCCTCACTAGGCTAATCCTCAGCCTACAAGCGCCGGCACCCTGGGTTCTAGTCCCGGTTGGGGCGCCGGATTCTGTCCCGGTTGCCCCTCTTCCAGTCCAGCTCTCTGCTGTGGCCCGGGAGTGCAGTGGAGGATGGCCCAGGTCCTTGAGCCCTGCACCCGCATGGGAGACCAGGAGGAAACACCTGGCTCCTGGCTTCAGATCGGTGCAGCTCCGGCCATAGTGGCCATTTGGGGGGTGAACCAACGGAAGGAAGACCTTTCTCTCTGTCTCTCTCTCTCACTAACTCTGCCTGTCAAAAAAAAAAAAAAAAAAAAGAAGGAAGAAAGAAAGGAAAGAAAGAAATCCATGCATTGTTTTCCACAATGCATATTTTCCATGCGCTTTTTGAAGACTCATATATGCACATAATAGGAACGATAAGAGTGATCGTGTGAGGAGAGAACCAGCCAGAAATTCAGAACAATTCATTAGACATTAAAAATTAAAACTTTGGGATGGGATGGGATGGAAGATAGTAAGTTCTGTTCACACAGCTGTTCCATACAGTGCAACTGTCTGCAAAAGTAGGAATAGATCACACAGCAATTCAACTACAAAGCTAAAGCCATAGTCTTGCTTGGGTTTATAACTTTTGAAGTCTTTAAAACTGGACTAATCATCAAAGACCTTTTCGTGAATAGGCCAAGGAAGAAAAGCCTAATTTGGTTTTAAGTGCTTTAAACTACTGTCTGGCCTGCAGGTGGTAGATAGGCTGTGTGGGAGTACACCCAGTTGTTTGCGGTCCATCTTAACGGGTGAGCCCACTGGAGAGAGAAGACACTAGATTTGCCTTGGTTTCCTGTTGCTCACATAGATTCCCAGGTCACTTAGTTTAACTACTGGGTAAAGATGTGGTTAAAGCACCAATCCCGAAGGAGAAACCATGGCAAGTTTGTCTGCATGTCCTCTTTGAGACTTTCAAAAAAGTTCAGCCTCTCCTCTGCCACTCTTTCACAGGGGTCTCGTTCAGAGAGACTTGCTCTCCTACAGTTTCTATTTTGCTCAAATTCTCAAGTGGGTATTTACATTCAGAGTCTAGTTGAGGCAGTGCAGGTACAACTGGTCTGGCCAGGCACAGCCTGTGGAGGCTTGCAGAGTGTCCCACCCCCTGCCTCCCCCACTGACCACACCCGCCCTGCCTCCTTCTGAGTCTTGTGTATTCATTTTCTAAGGTTGTCATAATGAAGCACGACCACAAGCAAGTGTTTTCAAACCACAGAAACGTGCCATCTCACGGTTCTGGAGGCTGCATGTCCAAGGTCAGGGTGTTGGTAGGCCTGGCAGATTCTGAGGGCCGTGAGGGAGATGTGTGGGTTTGCTGGCAATCTTCAGCATTCCCCACCTCCTAGATCCATCACCCAGACCTCCGTCTTCACGCTCACAGCACATTCTCCCTCTGGGTGGGACTGTGTTCAAATATCCCCTTTTTACAAAGACACCAGTCACATGGGATTAGGGGCCTACTCTACTCCAGTATGACCTAATCCTAACTAATTGTATCTGCAGTAATCCCTCTTCAAATAAGGTCAACTTGGAGGAATTGGGGGTTAAGGCTTCAGCAAACAAACTTTGTAGGGGAGGGGAACAAATTCATCCTTGGCTGGGGTGGGTGTAGAGGATGAGTAAACCAGGAAAAGCTTAGGCCGGCTGCGAATGTGTGACCCTTCCTGGATCTTCCCTGAGCGAGCTGTGTGATCCCCACAAAACTCTACCTTGGCCCAGAGCTTGAACGGCCCCTATCAGGGTGAGCCCTGGGATGGTTTAGCGTCCAAGTCCTTGGTCATCCGTTGTTCAGCCTTGTGGACTTTCTTCCTGGGCATGGCAGCCTCACACTCAGCAGAGCCTAGATTCCTGGAGTTCTTTCCCCCAGGACTCTCTCTTTTCCAGAACTCTGCCCTGCACATTCCAGCCCCTTCAGCCTCCCTGAATTCTCATCTCCATTTCCTTAACTCAGTGAGACTCCAGACTCTGGATTCCTTCTGCCTGCCCACGCAGTCTAGAAATCACCCTCAGGCAGGAAGCCAAGGTGAGCCTGGGATCCAGCTTCAGCTGTTTCTTGTTTTCCTCAGGGCTCACAGCCTGATGCTGCCGCTAGCCCGAGGTCCCTAATCATTGCATATCATTTTCTCCAGTGTTCTAATTGTTCAGCCCTTCTTATACCATTGTACCCAAAGGCAGAAGTTCAGAAGACAGTATTAAAAATCTCTTCTGTTTTACTTAATTGACTTGAAAGGCAGACCTACAGAGATACAGAGATTTCGATATATCCATTTGTTCATTCTTCAAATGCCTACAATAGTCAGGGCTGGGCCAGAGCAAAGCCAGCAGCTGAAACTCAAGCCCGGTCTCCCATGTGGGTAGCAGGGACCCGTCATCTGCTGCCACCCAGGCGTGCATGTGCAGGACGCTGGAGTCTAAAGCAGAGGCAGGCTGGAACCCAGGCACTCCAACATGTAGTGCTGGCATCCCTAATGGCGACATAACCGCTGCACCAAACGCCCACCCTCTTCTATTTTTAAAACAGCTACACAGTCACCTGAGTTGGTATAAAGTCTGCAGTTTTAATTGTCTTCAGCATGTCGAACGCTGAGCTGTGCTACGGGTGCACGTCGGCTTAGCTAAAAGGACTGCAGAGCCCTCTTCCCACGGGCTCGCAAGGGCTCCCTAATGACATTGATCACAGGCCTCCCCCAGACACAGTGCATTTGAGTACCAGCAAGCAGGAATACACTAGTTGGCTAAATCTGTTCTCAGGTCACATGGGGAAATATAAGCTACAGGAGACAAGCAAGTGGGATCCCGAAGCTTCAGGCCATCCTAGAAAAAATGTGGGAGTTGGCTCTGCCGTTTGTAACGCACGTTGCTCACTGGTTTTGCTGTTATGCCCCACAGGCTAAAAAGAAATATCTTCCCATTTCTACCATACCTTTGAGTTCAGAACTATCTTACTTAACTCAAGGATCAGAGGAGAGGCAACTTCTGAGTGGCTGCGGGTGAGGCTTCCCAGGCGGGTCTCAGTCCTGGCTTCGCAGCTCAACCCCTTGACCTTTGGCAAGTATGCTCTGAGGTTCCTAATTCCTGGAATGAAGATAATGTTTATCTCATAGGTGCCCGTGGGTGTTACGCGGGAGCACGTGTCTGCTTGCAGCTGGCTCATGGAAAGGCAGCTGGGCTTGTTTCGATAAGCAGTGTCAGGGAAACGCTAACAGCCCACCCAGCATCTCCTCCTCCAGTGCCCTGTGCTAGGCTTTTTCCCAACAGGCATGCATTATCAAGGGCCTTTTTTAAAGGATTTTACAAAGTTTTACTTATCTATCAAAGATAGAATCTGGAGAACATCAAGCCGGAATATGCCATTTACCCTTTTGAAAAAGATTGGTCTACAAACATGGTGGCTGACTAGTGGATGGGCATATTTGAATGAAGACTAGGGGACGAGTAAAAAATGGGGTCTTGCTTCCAAAAAGAGGGCCTAGCACATCTGCAATACCGTCTTTGAGCTGCAAATGCATTCAAAACAAACTTCACCTCCATCACAGTCACCACCCCCTGTGCAATTGAGCATAGAATCAACACTAATTGGACAATAAGCAACCAGGGACAGATACACAGGTATTGAACACTTCCATGCATACGGGAAGTAGGCCAAGACTCCTAGGCATTTAGAATGGGAGGTGGTAACAGTGGTGAAATGATCGCCAGTGTCTTGAGGTCTGTCAGCGATGCCATCCCATTTCTTTTCAGCAGACAGCGCCTATGACATTGCTCCTGTTTTTCCATGGAAACAATGAAGAAATTATTCCACTTCCTACTTTCACTCCAAACCCTATTTTTAGTGTTACCATTTGCTATAGAAACATTTGCTGCCTTCTTTCACCTCCATGTCCTAGCATTTCACTGCCAGCGACGAGGAGCTGCTCCAGGGAGAGCGTGTGCGCTTTGGGTACACAAAACAACTGCTTTCTGTACCTGTTCATAACTCAGCCACAAATAAGCAGCTGCCCAAATACTGACCGTTACAAAATCTTTGTGATAAAAAAAAAGAATATCGACATTTCTTTTAATTTACAATCTGCTTCCCCTGCCAATGAATAAAACTGTCAGTAATGTGTCCTCCTAAGAAGATAAGTTGTCTGTCAAAATGTTGCTGGGGCTTCCAAGGCTCAGGGAGCTGTCCAGCCAGACTGAGGTGGGCTGCTGCTTGTGGGGGACTAACGCCCCCTCCCCTGGGTGTAGCTGTAAGGTGTAGCTCGGCCATGGACCCGTAACCCTGGGCCAGTCGCTCTCCTGCCCTGAACAGGAGACCGAAGAACAAGATCTCCTAGATCCTGGGCAGCCTCCAAGTCTGCATTCCAGTCACGTAGCACATCCTGCTGAGGAGGCCCCATCTAAATGAAAATGAACGGCATTGGGTCCCTGGAACTCAGCGGAGCGCTCATTGGCAGAGATGATCACTCTTGTTCACTGCCTTACATTTCTACTCCCACATTTGTTCTCCTTGCTTCTAAATTAGTCAGTGTAAAGACTTTTACAAGATTAGCTGGTTTAAAGCCACATTTGCAAAAGGAGCTATGTGGGCCAGCACATAAATCAGATAACAGGCTGCTTCTCTCTCCCTGCCCGAAAGAAAAGCAGTGGTTTAGACTTTTTCTTTATAGCCATAATTAAGGTCCTCATTCCTCGTATTTAAAATATTATGCCATATAAACTCAAAATAGGCCTCTTAGGGCACTGTTCCAAAATAAGCTTTCAGATTCATCCACATCCATGGTACTGACTCCGTCCTTGGACGAGCAAGTCACAAGTAGCATCAGAGGAAATGAAGGGTTATGCATGAAATTGCAGAACATTCTGGAAAATGATATTATTACTGTTAAAGACCAACAGAACTCTGATTTTTAGGTCACCTAACTTTTCTAAAGTTTTTGTTTCTTTGTTTAATTGAAAGACAAAGTGACAGAGAGAGAGAGAGAGAGAGAGAGAGAGAGAGATCTTGTATGTTAGTTTGCTCCCCAAATGGCTACTAAAGCTCAGTCTGGGCCATGCTGAAGCCAAGAGCCAGAAACTCCATATGGGTCTCCTACATGAGTGATGTGAACCCAAGTACTTGCATCATCACTGTTGCTACCCAGGTGCAGCAGCAGGGAGGTGGATCAGAAGCAGAGGTGGTGGGCTGGTGCCGTGGTTAATCCTCTGCCTGTGGCACCGGCATCCCATATGGGCGCCGGATTCTGTCCCGGTTGCTCCTCTTCCAGTCCAGCTCTCTGCTGTGGCCCGGGAGTGCAGTGGAGGATGCCCAAGTATTTGGGCTCCTGCACCCGCATGGGAGACCAGGAAGAAGCACCTGGCTCCTGGCTTTGGATCGGTGTAGCACCAGCCGTAGCGGCCATTTGAGGAGTGAACCAGCAGAAGGAAGACCTTTCTCTCTCTCTCTCTCTCTCTCTCACTGTCTAACTCTGTCAAATTAAAAAAAAAAAAAGAGAGAGAGAGAGAAGCAGAGGTGGGACTGGATCCTAGGCACTCCCATATGGGATGCAGGCATCGTTAGTGGCGGCTGAACCTGCTGCACTGTAACGCCTATCCCAGAACACATTTTTTTTAAAATCAGGGAAAAATTAACTTAAAAAATCTTATAAAATATGGGCAGGTTGAAACCTAAAATGTTTTTGATTTACCAAAGGATGTAATTGATTGATGTTATTGAAGGTTTTATAAACTGTGGAAAAATATTTAAATGACTGAACAAGGCCCCAAAGCCTCAGATTGTCAGTGTTTTTTATTTATTAATAAAGGGTTTATTTATCTCTGTGAGCCTTAGGTGAGAGCCTGAACCCCATTAGAGCAGTTTGAATAACCTCCATTTATTGGTGTGTGTGTGAATTTATTTTATTTGAGAGTCAGAGACAGACCGATTCACTGACTCAGGGATTCATCCACTGATTTGCTTTCCAAATGCCTGGAATAGCCAGGGTTGGGCCAGGCCAAAACCAGGACCCCAGAATTCAGTAGGGTCTCTCAGGTGGGTTGGCAGGGATCCAAGTACTTGGTCATCACTACTGCCTCCCAGGATGCACACGAGGACGAAGCTGGATTGAGAGTGGAGCTGGGACGCATTGCCAGGCCCTCTGATACGGAATATAGGGATCCCAATCAGCGTCTTCGTTGTTGAGCCAAATACCCTCCATGGAAGATAGTAAGTTTTCTCATCCAGGCGTTGGCCACCGTGTGTCTGCCAGGCCTCTGCTTAGACTGTGCCGGTGCATAGCTCTGGGAAAGTGGGGTTTCCAGCAATAGGATCAGGCTCATCTTTTAGAAATCTGCAATTGTTTCCTATTGCTGTGGTCCAACAAACCACCACAAGCTTTGTCACCAAATGACACAAATCCATCATCTCACGATTTTGTCGGTGGAAATCCTGGTCTGGGGCCCACAGGGTGGAGATGGAGGGGCCTGCAGGACTGCGTTCCTGCAGGGGAGGAGTCACTTCCTTGCATCTCTGCGTTTAGGGGCTGCCCCTTCCTTGGCTGTGCGCCCTCCTCCACCCCCTGTCAGCAGTATGGGGCAGATCCTTCTCTCACCCTCGGCTCGCTGGTCCCGTCACTCTACCCTCTTCCACTTAGAAACACCTTGTGACGATTGGGGCGTCATCGAGATGGTTCCAGAAACTCCCCGCCCCCTGTTGCAGGCAGCTGATTGGCAGGCTTATTTCCATGCTGGTAACCTTAACTTTCTCTGCAGCAGGAAGTGAAGCCACGTGTTCAGAGCACATCGTGGGCATCGGGAGCACACCTCGCGAGACTGCAGTGAGGGCCGGTTCTGCTGGGGGGAATGGGAAAAGGAGCTGCCCAGTGACAAGTGGAGGTGCGTGGAGTTGTGGCATTTGGGATCTAGAACCTTAGAAACCTTCATACTCTGTGTCTCAGTCAGAGCCTTAAACTCAGGAATTGCTCTTTGGACTTCTCCTAAGGAAATAAATACTGGCAAATAAATGCAGACAGATTGCGTACACAGATATTCGCAAAAGAACATGTATTGTAGGGCCGGTGCTGTGGCATAGCAGGTAAAGCCGCCGCAGTACCAGCATCCCATATGGGTGCCGGTTCTAGTCCCAGCTGCTCCACTTCTGATCCAGCTCTGCTATGGCCTGGGAAAGCAGTGGAAGATGGCCCAAGTCCTTTGGGCCCCTGCATCCCGGGGAGTGAACCAGCGTAACTCTGCCTTTCAAATAAACTAAGTACATCTTAAAAAAATTATGTATTACCCTCAAATTGGAAACAGCACAGAAGGGTGAAAATACAAAAATCATGATATGCTCACATAATGGAATTATTAAAAATTTATGCCTATGGGCCGGCGCCGTGGCTCAACAGGCTAATCCTCCGCCTTGCGGCGCCGGCACACCGGGTTCTAGTCCCGGTCGGGGCGCCGGATTCTGTCCCGGTTGCCCCTCTTCCAGGCCAGCCCTCTGCTGTGGCCCGGCAGTGCAGTGGAGGATGGCCCAGGTGCTTGGGCCCTGCACCCCATGGGGAGACCAGGAAAAGCACCTGGCTCCTGGCTCCTGCCATCGGAGGAGCGCGGTGCGCCGGACGCAGCGCGCCATCCGCGGCGGCCATTGGAGGGTGAACCAACGGCAAAAAGGAAGACCTTTCTGTCTGTCTGTCTCTCTCTCACTGTCCACTCTGCCTGTCAAAAAAAAAAAAATTATGCCTATGAAGTCAGTAATACAAGTATCACATGGGATGATACTTGTATTAAAAAGTGGATGACAAGTCAGGATACAAAATTATACATTTGGCTTAATTTCAACTATGTAGAAGACACTTGAACTTGTAGGCAAGCTCAAATGCCTCTTTTATAAAAAGAAAAACTGGGAAAAACCAAAATGGCAATGGAGATTCCACTGGGGTTGGAATCATGCATGTTGTCTCTTATTTTATGCACCATCCTATTTGCCTTTCAGAGCACGGTTAAAAGTAGTAAGGCTCAAGTGAGGTTGAAGACTACATTTTCGTGGTTTTACTCTGCATGGTTTTGTGAGTTTTCCTGGTGGTATGAAAAGGTTTGGCTGTGGGAATGGAGGAGACTGGAGCTGAAAAGGCGAGTCACAGACAGGGAGCATTCTCTCTCTCTTCCTCCCTCCCTCTCCTTTCTTCCTCTCCATATCTATTTATGTGTATATGTATGCATGCACACACAGACCTAAATACAGATATGCAAAAACATATTTCTAGCAAAGGAATCCGACCTAGAAGATATAAGAGCTCCTGTCAATTTATAAGCAAAAGTCCAGCACCAGTGTTGTGGTACTGCAGGCTAAACCTTTGCTGGCAAAGCCGCCTCCCCTGCCAGAGTGCTGATTTGAGTTCCAGCTGCTCTGCTTCCGATCCAGCTCCCTGCTAGTGCTCCTGGGAAGGCAGCAGAGGATGGCCCAAGAGCCTGGGCTCCTGCTAGCCACGTAAGAGACCCCCATGGAGTGCCTGGCTCCTGGCTTTAGCCTGGTCCAGACGTAGCTGTTGTGGCCATCTGGGGAATGAACCGGTGGATGGAAGATATCCCTCTTTCTCTCCCTTTCTCTCTGTTGCTCTGCCTTTCAACTATATAAATAATTAAATTTTTTATGTAAAATATCCAGTAAAAGAGCAAAAGACTTAAATAAACACTGCACATAAGAGGATAGCACAGTAGCTAACAAAAAGATGCTCAGTAGTTATGAGATAAATGGAAAGTAAAACCGTAGTAAGATACCACTAAACACCTACTGGAATCACTAAAAGACAGCAGTACATTTAAAAGTAAAACTTCTACATGAAGGGTGGCAATTTAAATTAGTTCAACCACTCCAGGAAGATATCAGTACTAAAGCTACACACACCTATGCCCTGTGTCCCAGAATTCTGCTCTTGGGAAATACTCAGCAAAACTGAGGGCTTAGGCCTACCAGAAAAAATTCATGGGGAATAGTCATAGCAGATTTATCATAATTACCCAAACCTGGAACCAATGCAAACACTAAAGAAAACTAGAATGGGTAAATTGTGGTACATCCCTATGAGGGAATACTATACAGCATTATGAGGGAATGAACTGATACACACAATATGGATGAATCTCATATGCATAATATTGAACAACAGAAGTCAGATACAAAAGAAAACATACTGTATCAGTCTGTTTATGTCTATCTATTTACTGAACACCAAGCAAATTTAATCTGTGGTGACAGAGGTTGGCAGATCGGTTAGCCTGGGTGTGTCAGTGACTGCAGAAGGCCACAGGAAAGCACCCTGTGTTGTGAGAAATGTTCTCGATGTTGATTTGGATGATAGTTGTCTGGGAATGATCATATGTAAAAACTGACACTAAGCATTTCAGCTGTGTGTTCCTTAGGTCAGGTAGACCTCAGAAAACAAAAACCAAACCAATCCTTCCATTCAAACAAACCATAACAAATGCGGCCAAGATTTGCCCAACCCTGAAATGGTAAGATTTTATGAAACTTATCATCCCTGATAAATTGCGAATAAAGCTACAGCCTCCCAGCCAACATTAGGCCAGAACTACTGAGTATTCTTACCTCACTATGTTTTGGGGTGGCTAGGTCAAGATGTCATCAGCTGGCTGGGTCCAGGTTCTTGTCTCTAATGCAAGAAGGAATTCAAGAATGAGATATAGGTAAAGTAAAGGAAGATTTATTTGCAGGCAAATTGAAAGTACATACCCAGGAGCTACACTCAGTAAGGTTCAAGGCCATCCCTTCACATGATTTGCAGGCATGCAGGGTGGAGTTTGGGTAGCAAAGCTTTCCTTGCTCTCTTATGGAGATCTTGGAAGTGTCATGATGTCAGGTGCATTATGGGAGTAGGAGTGTCAGCCATGATAATTTTATTGTAATGACATTATAATTAGCTAAAAGTCATCATGGAGATGCGGTTGGCATCCAGTTGGTTACTTTTGGCCGGTGCCAGTTATGAGCAGCAATTCCTTGGAAGCTGTGGTTTCCCACTGCACGGGAAGGTTTGGGTGGTACTGGTGGGGCTGCAGGGCAGGAGGGACTGCTGAGCGGAGCTGGTGACCTCAACTCCTCCTTGCTAGCTGCCCCTTGCCTACATCAAGGAAACCTGCAACTCTTCACTAAATATCAGCAAACTGGCCAGAGCATTTCCTAGATACCAGTAAACATAAAATATACTGTTTAGGTTAGAAAATATAGAATGCTTTGAACTTGTTCTGACATAAAACCTACTTAGTTTTTAATCTGCCATCTGCCTTACAAAAATGTCATAGAGATTTATGAGAAAACATTCAGAACCTCTGAAATAGAGATGTGATATAAACGCAAGTCCTCAGGGCTGTTACCATTACCTTGAAAATAGTTCATCACTCGGTAGAGCCAACGTGCATACTGCAGCTTGTTTGTGGGGGCAAAAATGTACCTGCTTGGATTTCATGGTGACAGATGATGCCATGTACCTAACAGACAAGCAAGTAGGAAACATAACAGAAATAGGTGCGGAATGCATAAGTGATAATAGAATTCCTTAGTCTCAGAACAAAGCATCGACATCAAATGATGAGGATAAAATTCAGGTGAAAAAATGGGATTATGATGTACCCCCTTTCAAATCTGGAACAATGAAGCCCAACATGCAGAAAATACTTAGAAATCCCACGTAGAAGTTGAGAGCTTGAAGTCATAGGTGGGGTGTGACAGCTCAGTGTGAGCGAGGAAACATTCCACAATTTCCTGAATTTCAGGGAGTTCCCTCCCAGAAGTTCAAACGGGAATCTCTGGAAGCAGCTGCCATAATATCTTATATACAGGCCGGCGCCGTGGCTCACTAGGCTCATCCTCCACCTTGCAGCGCCGGCACACCAGGTTCTAGTCCCGGTCGGGGCACCGGATTCTGTCCTGGTTGCCCCTCTTCCAGGCCAGCTCTCTGCTGTGGCCCAGGAGTGCAGTGGAGGATGGCCCAAGTGCTTGGGCCCTGCACCCCAAGGGAGACCAGGAGAAGCACCTGGCTCCTGCCATCGAATCAGCGCGGTGTGCTGGCCACAGCACGCCGGCCGCGGCAGCCATTGGAGGGTGAACCAAAGGCAAAGGAAGACCTTTCTCTCTGTCTCTCTCTCTCTCGCTATCTACTCTGCCTGTCAAAAAAAAAAAAAATCTTATATACAGTAGTTACTCAATGACGGGTAATTGATCCTAATTCTATCTGAGTATTAGAAAGACTCGAATCGTGGGTCGTAACCTTGGAGGAAGTGGGTGCAAGTCAGCCTTGTCTGAAATGTCAGAGGTGAGGAAGTACCATCGCACGTGAAGCTTAAGCGATCGTGTTGTAGGACTGGAGTGGGTGAGGGGTTTTGAGAGTCCATGGTTGGTAATGTTGGTTTTCTCTGCAGAATGAAGCAAATCCACATGTTCAGAAGAGGATACAGTGGCCACCGGAGCACAGGAGCATGGTAGCAGTGAGGGCTGGTTTTGCTGTGGGGAACCGGAGGAGGAGCTACCTAGGGACGGATGAGAGTGTGTCCAGCTGTGTCATTTAGTCTTTGGAAGCTTCAGTGCTTCATACTCTGTGTCTTGGAGCTGAGGTTCCTCCATACCCACCCCACTCATCAAATCTCCCCTAAAGAAACTCATGAAGGCAGACAAATTATGTGATAGACGTTGTCAAAGAATTTTGTATAATATCCTCAAATGGAGGCCGGCGCCGTGGCTCAACAGGCTAATCCTCCGCCTTGCGGCGCCGGCACACCGGGTTCTAGTCCCGGTCGGGGCGCCGGATTCTGTCCCGGTTGCCCCTCTTCCAGGCCAGCCCTCTGCTGTGGCCCAGGAGTGCAGTGGAGGATGGCCCAGGTGCTTGGGCCCTGCACCCCATGGGGAGACCAGGAAAAGCACCTGGCTCCTGCCATCGGAGGAGCGCGGTGCGCCGGCCGCAGCGCGCCATCCGCGGTGGCCATTGGAGGGTG
Source organism: Sylvilagus floridanus (assembly GCA_949820135.1). Lineage (NCBI taxonomy): Eukaryota > Metazoa > Chordata > Mammalia > Lagomorpha > Leporidae > Sylvilagus > Sylvilagus floridanus. Next base: position 74,500,362 of record OX463245.1, on the reverse strand, counting down.
AACCAACTGGCAAAGGAAGACCTTTCTCTCTGTCTCTCTCTCTCACTGTCCACTCTGCCTGTCAAAAAAAAAAAATATCCTCAAATGGAAGACAAGGCTGAGAAGAATTTTTTTTTAAATCCAAATAATGGAATAGTAGCTATGTATCAGAAATGCTTATCTGTGAAAACTTTACTATCACATGGGAAGGTATTTGTTTTGTAAAGTAGTTGAGGGAAGGAAGTGGGGAACCAGGATTCAAAATTGTGATTTGGCTCAATCTGAAGAGAAGACATTTGAATGGGCCGACCAGATCAATCACCTGGAAGAAAAAAATGATCCAATGGCAATGATTGCCTGTGATGAGATTCTGAGTGGTCTTGTGTCTTTCCTATGGCGTGTGCCACCCCATTGTGTACTTGAGCACGATTAAAGGTAATAAGACCCGAGGAAGGTTGCAGACTGCACCTTTGCAGTTTCCATCTGCGGGCCTCTACGAGCTTCCTCGGCAACATGGAAAGACCTGGTGTTAGGAACAGAGGAGGCCCATGTGGGGTAGAGTTTCCAGCAGGATTTATGGCAGGAGACCAAGAACGGAGGGCACCAGGGGAACCAGTAAGAGAGCCCTGCGGTGATGACCATGAGGGTCAGTGCTAGGAAGAGCAAGGCTGAGGAAGGATGGCTCCTGAGACAAGAGGCAGATCCCTACAAGAGCAAATGGAACTTGGGAGCCAGCATTTAGGTAGCAGATAAGCCTCTCCTTATGCCACTGGTATCCCATATGAGAGCACGGGTTCGAGTCCCTGCTGCTCTTCTTCTGATCCAACTTTCTGCTAATGCATCTGGCAAGGCAGTGGAAGATGACCCAAGTGCTTGGGCCCCTGTCACTCATGTGGGGAGCTAGATGGAATTGCTGGCTGCTGGCTTCGGTTTAGCCCAGCTCTCTGGGTTGCAGCTATTTGGAGAGTGAATCAGTAGATGGAAGCTCTCTCTCTCTCTCTCTCTCGCTCTCGCTCTCGCTCTCTTTCTCTCTCCTTGTAACTGCCTTTCAAGTAAATAGATAAATAAAGTCTTAAAACAGACACTGCCGTTTCACACATTGGAGGCAGAGCAGCTCAGCATCGTGACAGCTCATGGGGGAAGCTTATTGGTTCATAAATATTTATCAAGCAGCTGCCATACACCAGCACCATGCTGGATGCTGGCTATTCCACAGTAATGCAGGGAACCAGTGCAGTCTGTGGAGACTGTGGCCTGGTGGAAGAATCCAGGAGAAATCCCAAAGGTAGTAGTGCCCTAAGGAAAAGGAAAAGTGCTATGGGGAAATACAGGTCAGGTCAAAATATCCAAGGAAGTGACCCGTGAGCTAAGACCTGAAAGATGAGGAGGCACTAGCCAGGGGCAAGGCAGCTTCAGATGAAGGGTGGTGGGAAAGCACTCCAGGAGAGGAGGCAAAGACCCCCAAGGCCAGGCGGGGCTCTAGGTGTTCCCGGAACAGGAAGCAGGCCAATGGGGTTGGAGTGTGGCGAGCAGAGAGCATAGTGAGAGGGGGCAGAGAGAGGGGCAGGGAACAGGGGAATCTCTCAAAGGATCTGGGTTGTGTCCTCCTGCACGGTCCCCAGGGAAAGGTTTTCAAAGAGGGAGATGAGGGGGTCCAATCCATATTGCTGGTGTAGGATCCAGGGAGGGATCCTATAGCGCTGAGATCTGGGACCTGCTGGGCGGTTGGCACCTGGAGGGTCCCTTACAGGTAGGAGCCAGGTGACCGTGGCAATGAGGCCGCTGAAGCCAACATCTGGGCAAAGGCCTGTCGTCATGGCAGGAGGATATCTTTTCTTCTTGGTTGGTTCCTGGCAGGCCTGTAGCTCTAATCCTTTACCTCGGCAAGGATGCCTGGGCCTGCAGGGTTTGGATTTTCTGAACCCCAGTGAAGACAAGCAGGTTGAGTGCTATGAGGACCCCGGGGTTGAGTTCTGGGACGAACAGCGTTCTGAGGAAGCCTGTCCTCATGCCAGCCGGGTTAGGGAGCCTGGTGCCTTCATTCATGCGGAGCCTCTGGTGGGAGTTAATGAGGCGTCAGGAGGAGAGAGACGGATGTCTAGTTAGGTCTTGTGATGATGATGGTGGTGGTGCTGGGAATAATTGAGTGAAGAAGGAAACATAAATATTTTAATGGGTTGTAAATATTGAAAGAGTAAGTAGCCTTGCTTTCTGGTATCCCAGAGGATACATCACCCTGAGTGCTGGAAGGGCTAATTCTTTTTCTTTTCCCCCTAAGCTAAAAGCCAGCCTCATTTTTTTCAGAGGACTTCAATTTTCAGAAAGTCAGCCCTGCTCAGGATTAAGAGTGGAGATTGTGGGTTCAAACCCTGGCTCCACCTCTTGTTACCTACATGACCTTAGGCATGGTCCTTGCTCTTTCTGTGCAGTCTCTTCACCCACAGCATGGAGACAACGTCAGGGTCTCACCTGTACACTGTGGTAATGGCAACTCCTCTCTCAGGGTTCTGCTGGGAACTGAATGGTTTACATGAGTGACCATTAAGTGGCTTAGAACACTTGCCTGGTATTGATAAAATGATAAGAATGTGATGCCAGGTGAGATGTAGTATATTCAGACGTAGCATAGCCTTCTTCTGTTTGGCTTGTCACTGAGGTCCCCCTTCCGTGGATGTAGGTATTATTGAGGGCTAGCTGAGGGAGGCTTCCTGGGATCACAGGGAGGCAGCCAGCCCTACGCTCCTAGCTTTGCGGTGGACTGTGTCAGCTGCCTTTGACCTCGCAGCAGAACCTTGCTTGAACAGCTTAGCCTTTTCTCAATACAGCTTAGAGGATTGGTCCAAGAGGCTTTAGGAGGGAATAAGCTTCCTTGATTGCCACTTGGTAGATCCCTGGGAACCAGAATTCTCAGAAGGTGAAAGTCCCAGGGTGGGGGAGGGACATTTTTTATTTTCCTCTCCAGAGAGACTCAGAGACAGACAGCTCTCATCTGCTGGTTCATGGCCAGGGCCGGGAACCAGGTACCCAATCCAGGTCTCCCAGTTGGGTGGCAGGGACCCAACTACTAGGATCACAATGCCGCCTCCCCGGGTCTGCCTTAGCAGAAAGCTGGAATCCGGAGCTACAGCCGGGCATGCAAGCCAGACACCCCAATACGAGAGTCGGGCATCCTAGCTGGCATCTTACCCGCTGGCCCCAAACACCCACCTCCTTTTCCACATTTGAAAAGTGCGAAGGTGTTTGCTCTGCAGGCTCCAGATAACTATCCATTTTCCTAACCTATGCACAAAGTTCCCTGCCACTTTCTATTTTGGGTGTTGACACCATGTTCCCAGCCTTAGCTAATCATCAAGAACCTTGGTTTTTGTCCTCTGAAAACCTGCAGTAACTTCAAAAGCCACCCACAGTACACACAAATAAAGCCAGAGGCTTAAGACATTCTGGAAACAAGGTTCTTTAGGTAGAACGGCAAGCCATGGAGTCAATAAATATTTAGCAGTTACAACAACAACAAAAATACATGTGATTTGGAATAGCAGGGGACAGAGGCTCAAGGTGGGATATAAATTTGTTCAGTTTGGTTTGAGGATTTTGAAGAAAAGCACACACACACACACACACACCCTGACAAATTCATTGTCTCTGCTTGTCATGAGTCACTTGTCCATTGTGAATGCGGGTCGTTAATTTGGGGGCTGTTAAGACCCACAATTTATGTTTGTTCGGTTCATACAGGAAAAGGGGGCTATGGGGGTGGAGGCGGTGGGGGCTGAATAGTTTACACCAAAGGGTATCAGAGCTCTATAAAGGAAACTTCCTTTTCTATGTTCCCAAATGGGCTCTGCGCGCAACCGCTCCTCCGACTCTGCCGCGGAGGGCTGCGGGGACGCCGGGCTCTCCGGCTCGTGCCAGCCGTCAGACCCACCGCGCCACGTGGGGCGTGGGGGGCGAGCCCCACGTCGCGGCGCTGGCTGGCCTGGCGGCTCCTTCGTGGGGCCCCGAGGTGTCGCCGTCGGAGGCCCGCACTCCTGCAGCGGGGAGCGGGGTCTGCGCGGGGGTTTCCCGCCGCGGCCGCGGTCCCGAGGGCTCCCTGTGGCGCACACGGGCGGCGGGGCTGTGGGATCTGCAGACCACAGCTTCAGGGCAAGATCTGTAGCTGGTTTGCCTGCGACACCCACGTGTGCCAAGCCGGTCTCCCGACGCGGCCCGGCCCCGTGTTGGAGAAGGGAAGCTACAAAGCGGAGCGGGCGAGGCTGGGGAGCCGTCGGCAGCCTTTCTTCCCACTCTTGCCCGTGTCACAACAATGATTCACCTCACGACGGGGCGGCAGCTTCCCTAATTAGCCCGGAGACGCTGAGGACCCACACGGTTATAAAAAAAAAAAAGTATATATAAAAAAACTTTTTTATTCAAATGCACCTTCCCCTCCCACGCGCCGGCCCCGGGGCCCGCGAGGCGGATCCCGAGCGCCTCAGGCCCCACTGGTGACCCGGAAGGTGGAAGCTGGAGCCGGCGGCGTCCCAGCCTCCGTCCCCGAAGGTGCGTGCACAGGTGTCCCCCGAGCGCGGGTCCCCTCACCGTGGGGGCGCGGGGGTCCTCCCGGCTCAGGTAACGGCGGCCGGGCCCCGCGCCCCGACAGCGCCGCCGAGTGGGCGGCCCGAGCAGCAGGGGCCCGCGCCGCCGCGCCCGTGTCCCCCGCGGGCCGCCCAGGCCGCGAACGCCGTCCCGCACGCGGCCGCGGCCCGAGTCGGCCCGGCGGCGGCAGCGCGCCGCGGGGGAGGTGCGCGCGGCGTCCGGCGAGCGGAGCGGAGCGGAGCAGCGCGGCGTCCGCCCCCGCCGAGCGGAGCGGCGCCGAGCGGCGCCGAGCGGAGCCGGCGCGCCGGGCTTGGGCGCTGCGAGCGCGCGCGCCGAGCGCAGAGCTGAGCCGAGCCGGCCGCCGGAGGGTCGTGTCCACGCCGGCGTCCCGGACCCGCGCTGGGTGGAGGCCCGGCGGCCACCTGCTGCGTCGCGTCGCCGGGCGCTGGGGCTGCGGGCAGGGGGTCAGACTCGCACCGCGGCCGGAGCAGCCCCCGGCCCGCCGCACCCCGCGGACGGCGCCCTTCCCTGCGAGCCCGGACCCCGCTCCCGTGCCAGGTACTCCGGGATGGCTGGAAATCGCGTGGCCCCAAGGCGTGAGTGGGTGAAAGACCGGGGCGGCGAGGGCAGAGCCCACGAGGCCAGGAGCCCTTGGACCTCGAAGCGGCGCCACCCTCGCGGCCGTCGCCTCGGGCAGCCCGGGGCCGTGGGGCGGACGGGAGGCAGACGCGCGCGTGCAAGCGCCCAAAGTTTCCCCTTGCTCACTTTGCCGGACTTAACTTAGCGTTGCCAGGCGAAGCCCAGCCTTTTACGCGGTGATGAAACCTATCGGGGCCGGCGGTCTCGCTGGGCTTCGATGGTGAGCGTTTGTCCCTAAGAGCCATTGCAGGGGCAGACAGTGGACTGATTCGCTAAGGGCTTCGCTTATGCGTCAGAGAATGGTTTATTTAACAGGTTTTAAGGCTTGGATGACAACCCACCATCGGAGATCCTGACTTAGGTCTAAGAAATGGTCAAATTCCTATTCAACAAATATTTGTGGAACCGCCGCTTTCTGACAGGCTGGGCTCTAACAGTAACGCGTGATCAGAGCCTTAAGGAGTTACTCGAATGAGCAAGCTTTTGGCTTTGGGAATGCAAGTGGAAAAGGACTCCCACGGTATGGCTGGGTCTCACACCTGAGCACAGGCCAGCAGCTGGCACCCTGGCACTGCTGAACACTTAAAAAAAATTTTTTTTTTTTGAACACTAAATTTTGAGCCAGAAAAAAATCCAAGCGGGAAGACAAGCAGATGTGTGAGCCGTCTCCAACCGGTGTCTTATAGTCTCCTACTCCCTTCTTGGAGCCTGCACACCTCCTTGGGGTTACAGAAACACAGGGGTCAAGTCTGGCCCTGGGTGTTCTTCCTGGTGTTCACCTGGGCAGGTGCAGGCTGATGAAGCGTTGTGGTCACCTTAGGAGCCACTGGAGACAGAGCCAAAGACAGCACCCTGGGGTGTCATCAGGGTCCCTGTGTCCTGGTAGATAGAGCTGAGCTGGGCTGGTTTCCAGGTCCTGCCCAGGTGCTGTGCTGAGCCACCTTGGAGCCTGAAGCCGGAGGGAGCATCAGGAATAGCAATTCTGTCTTTATTTCAGATCGTGGCATTTTGCACCACTCATGGAATTTTGTGTTAATTTTAACGTTTTAAAATGCTGCATGAAAACCTGTCTCTTAGTGAGTTTTTGAAATCCCCTTAAACCATGCGCCCTGGGCTAGTGCCTCACTTGCCTTTCTCTAAGTCTGGATTTGCTCTGCGAGTTGAGTCTGTCAACCTCTGCAAGCATCCGTGTCCTTGTCTTTGAAATGAAGTGTGCCAGCCAGGGGATGTTGCCCGGCGTGCACACCGCTGTGGGCTGCTGCACGGGGCAGGCTCGTGGGGCACGCTCGAGGCGGCTTCCCATTTGTGTTGCTGCTCAGCTTGGTCGTTCTGGGGGGAGTTTCCAGATCTTGCTAAGCCTCAGTTTGCCTTGGTGCTATGGTCTCAGTGTTTGTGTCCCCTCCTAGTTCATGTGTGGAAACGCTCCAGGTGACCGTATTTGGAGGTCGGGGCTTGGAGAATGGAATTAGTGCCCTATAGAAGAGGCCCAAGGGAGGTGGGTTGCCCCTCTCACTATACAGGACAAAGGCACCATCAGCATGGGTGATCTTCGACTCACAGCCTCTGGAGCTGTGGAAACAAGTTTGTATTGCTTAGCAACCACCTAGTCTGGGGCCTTTTGTTATAGCAGCTCGCATGAGCAAAGACAGTTGTTCTCAGGCTTAAATGAGAGAGAGAGAATGTGTGTGAAGGTGGCTGGAGGGCAAATTGTCCACCATGGCCCAGTGGGTCTGGGTTGGGCGTGGTGGCTGTAGCCCCAGGCTTTTCCTCTGTGCCACGTGGTGCCCACATCTATACGTACTGCTCATGTTGCAAGTGGAACCTGCAGAAGTGTTTCAGACAGGCTAGAGATGTTTCCTGACCAGGGTTTATTGTGGAGGGGTGCGAGGGCTGTGTAAGTGACCCTAATTTTGCCACCTCAAGCTGCTTCGGTTCCCTTTTTGGTATAGCTCCGGCCCAGGCTCATGCGTGGCTCTTCTTGAGCCTGCCTTACATTGCCGTATTTCAGTCACTGCCTACTTAAAGCAGCTTGGCCCCTGAGAATGGCTCTCAGCCCCTCCAGGTCACCCCCAGAGGCTCCTTCTCTCCGTGGGTGGTCTGTGGGCACCGGGAGAAGGTTGCAGTTGCCTCCAGGCATGCATGGGTGGCGTCTTATTGATCCTCTGGTCTTCTCGCTGTCCTGCAGTGATCCCTGGCTCACAACACACACACACACACACACACACACACACACGCACACACACACTGAGCTTCCTTTTCAATGTGTCTGCTGCGTAGTGTCCAGCTGGGTGTCCCTGGAGTGAGTCACAACTGGCAGCCTGTGGCCCTGCATTGTCCCCGAGGCATGTCCCATGGTTCTGAAGTTTCTGCCCGGTCCCTGCTGGGCACCCGAGAACCTGTCCAGCTGGTGCCGAGCCCCGCTGGCCACCGTTTCTGCTCTGCTGAGCATCTCTCCCAGGCGTGGCCCACAGGAAGCAGGACAAGAACGCCCTCAGCCTCCCAGGGCCTTTTATTCTCTTATTGCTCCTCCTCCTCCAGGCAAGGGGCAAGGGGGGATGGGGTCGATGGAGTTCCTCCAGGCTCACTGCCTTCCGGGGGGCGGGCGAGGGTGGCCCCAGGTTGTAATTCTGCCCTCTGTGTACAGTGTGGCTCGGGATGGTGCTCCAGGCTCACACCCCAGGCTTTGCTGTCAGTGTGTGGACAAAACTTAAAAATGCTTTCACGTGAGAGGAACAAGTTCTGCAGCATAGTAATAATACTAATTTATTGTTTTATTTGCTCACTTATTTTATGTAGTTGAAAGGCAGGGAAACAGAGGGGGAGAGAGAGATCTTCCATCCCCCAGTTCACTCTCCAAATGCCCACAACAGGTGGGGCTGGGCCATGCTGAAGCCAGCAACCTGGATCTCCCATGTGGGTGACAGGGACCCAAGCACCTGAGCCATCAGCTGCTGTCTCCCACAGTTCACGTCGGCAGGAAACGGAAAAGGAAGCTAGAACTCTAACCAGACACTCCAGTATGTGACCAAGTGCATCGTGACCACTGCACCACAATGCCCACCCCAGTAATGTATTGAATAGCTCAAAATAGTTAGAAGATTTTAAATGTTCCCAACACAAAGAAATGATAATTGTTTGAGGTGATGGGTGTGGGAATTACCCTGATTGGATTCTGACATATATTGAGGCATCACATTGTACCCCTTAAATGTGTATGGTTATTATGTCCATTTAAAAAAGTGTATTAACCTCTCCCCTCCGCCAGCCCTGGAGAAACCACATGAGATGGAAGGAGGCAGGGAGGAACAAGCTGGTAAAATGGACAGGGGGCTCCCTCCTCTTCCTGGTCTGGCAGGCAGACCCTGATCTTGTGTGCTGGGCTTTTCATTCCCTGACAAAGGCTGGGAAGCTGTGGGGTCTGAGGGAGATGTCCACCAGGGGCTGGGGGAGGCAAGGGAGAGAGCAACCCCCACGCCTCCAGGCTGGTGGTGAAGGGGGATAGAACACTTTCTGCCTACACGTTACTGAGCCCAGCCCAGTAAGCCAGTTTATTCACTCATTATTATTTCCTATTTATTTGAGAGGCAGAGAGAAAGACAAAGGCAGAGAGACAGCTCCTAATCCCTGATTCACTCCCCAGAGGTCCACAATGGCTGGGGCTGAGCCAGATTGAAGCCAGGAGCCAGGAGCTCAATCCAGGTCTCCTATGTGAATGGCAGGGACGCAGCCGCTGGAGTCATCACTTTTGCCTCTGGGGTCTGCATTAGCAGGAAGCTGGACTGGGAAGCCAGAGCTGGGAGCTGAGCTCCCACACTCCGATGTGGGACCCAGATACCCCAAGCAGAGTTCTGACTGCTGGGCCAAGTGCCTGCCCCCAGCCAGCGTTCTTAGTCCTTCTGTTTTCCCCAGCCTGAATGGAAATCGGGTGAATTCTCTTGTAATCCTGTTATTCTCAGATCTCTGCACCTGGAAAATAATGTCAAACCTTTAGATCAGGTAAAGGATCTGTGGGACGCATTTGTGATTCTGAGAAGTGAGCTGGAAGTGCCTTGTGTTGCTTTGAACGTGATCGCCTGCACTTCTGAGCTCAGCGAGTCCTGACCATGAGATGCCGCGTCCGTGCTCTGTGCAGGTAGCCGCGAACTGACTGGAAATGCGGCGGCAGGTGTGCGCCCGTGTGTGCCCCTCTCTCCGTGTCAGCCGCCAGCTTCCTGCAGACTCAGACACTGCTCCTGAGGAAGTTCCTGGTAGGAAGGGTTCTCAAATATTTTTCTTGTGATTACGGTATCTGTGAAAAGAAATTGCGAAAGATCCTTTTGGAAGCGAGGGGTTGAAGGTGATTTGTTTGTTCAGGCCTCCTCCTAGCTGTGGTGTGCAGAACTGGTTTTTAAATGTATGCAGTTGAAGAATTCCCAGAAGTAGTTGCTCTCACCTCCAAGGTCTGAACACCAGTCTCTCCATGGCTTCTGCCTTCACGTTCTCATGTCTGTGGGAGGCACCAGGACCGTGAGCTGTGGTGCAGGTGGTTCCTGTCTCAGGAAGACGTGCCCCCAATGTAGGATATGAAAGTGTCAGAGGGGCTTCACGTTCTTAGAGCGGGTGGTCCGGCTGATGGAGGAGCTGGTCTCTGGTCTCTGCTCCATCACTTGGGGGCCCTGTAAACAAGTCACCGTATATACTAGGAGTGGTTGTGTGTGCGTGCACTCACATGCACACACACACACGCATTCAGTGAGGTGCAGGCATAGGAAAATGCCTCCTACGTGACTTGGGGATATGTCTTTCTATAAGAAGGTGAAAGGGCTTTCATCATACTTCCCAATTAGGTCCCACGGTAGAGCACAGTACTCTATGGCAATAAAGGGTCCTTCCACAGCCAAGATCTGATGACCTTTAAGGAAATCCATTTCTAGATTGGGCATCTTCTGCACCCGGTGCTCCTGAGCAGAGCCAGTGGTGGGAGATGCCCTGTGGGAAATGACCCGGATGCAATGTAAAACGTACAGTGAGGAGCTAGGCCAGAGTGCTGTGGTAGGTGGCGCAGGTGGGAGAGGGTGCTGTGATCGGGAGGCCCACTGCCCTTGCAGCCTGGGGTACAACGCACGCACGTGTCCCATCTCTCTGCAGCACCAGCCTCCCCCACTAACAAGTGGTCACGAGCCTGGGCTTAAACTGGCAGCAGTGGGGCCGCAGGTGAGAGGGGCTCTGGGCCAAGGACATGCACACTTGTGCTGTGGAGGGACGCCGGGGCACTTCTGCTCTGTCACATCTGATGACCAGCCTGGGGTTCAGAAGACCAGAACAGATGGCACCAATGAGTGACTGATGACTGAATATTGGACTCCCCTTGTATATTTAGTTGCATACATCTGCATGTATTATCATGAATATTGAGAACCTTTTCTGTATTTGATGCATCATGAATATTTGCTGCCCAGCTGCCTTGGGTATGTCTGGTGCCTAAGATGGGTTCCTGTTGGTCCTTCCAATTCTTCCCAGCTTTACGGTACACGTGTGCTACACTCCCCGAGACTGTGCCCATACTTAACATTTCTTACGTGATTCATCCATTGCACCGGTCGTATTTTCATCAGAATTGAATGTTCCCAAATAATGCAATGAGTGTACAGGGAAGAAGGCCATTCATCTCCTAAAGCTGATTTCCAGGTCAGGTGTGCTTCCTGTGTGGAGGGGAGCCCAAGGTGCTCGGGGACCCCTGGCTCCAGCGAGGGCCTGTGGGGGTTTGTGAAGCTTGCTCACGCCCCCTCTGGTTCACCGACAGTGCTGAAGTCTGTGCTCAAGGCTGAAGTCTACCCTTGGCTCCTCAGTAAGGACAAGTGCCCCTGGGAGAATGCACGGATCCCTTGGTCCATGCGCTTCTGTCTTGTACACAGTGGTCGGTCTCTGCTCCCAGCAGTTCTCGTCTGCTTGCAGCACCTGACAGGTGTTGGGCCAGTGGACATCAGGGCTACAGTTTGTCCCAGGGCTTACCCTGTGCCCGGAACTCTTGAATTCCCTTCATTTCTATGCAGCCAACGTCGTTGGGAACATGATGAGTAGCCCGGAAGCACCGTGTCTGGTCACTCCAGTACTCCAACCTGGCTTGGTACCCAGCCCCTAGTCCTGAGGTTCTCTGGTCTGGCTTTTTTTTTTTTTTTTTTTTTTTTTACAGGCAGAGTGGACAGTGAGAGAGAGAGACAGAGAGAAAGGTCTTCCTTTGCCGTTGGTTCACCCTCCAATGGCCGCCGCGGTTGGCGCGCTGCGGCCGGCGCACCGCGCTCGTCCGATGGCAGGAGCCAGGAGCCAGGTGCTTTTCCTGGTCTCCCCATGGGGTGCAGGGCCCAAGCACCTGGGCCATCCTCCACTGCACTCCTGGGCCACAGCAGAGGGCTGGCCTGGAAGAGGGGCAACCGGGACAGAATCCGGTGCCCCGACCGGGACTAGAACCCGGTGTGCCGGCGCCGCAAGGCGGAGGATTAGCCTGTTGAGCCACGGCGCCGGCCTGGTCTGGCTTTAATACCTGAATTATTCACCTTCCCCTCCCACCTCAAGAAGTGCTACCAAGAACTTGCTTGTGGGTCGTTTTGCACAGAAGTTTTGTGACTTCGATGCTGCAGCGCAGTGCCCGTGGAGATAAGGCAGGAGAGGAATGGGGTCTGTTGGAGGGTCAGACCTGGCTGCTGAGGTCTGAATCACAGGGCGTCCCTCCTCGTGGGGCTTGGTGATTCATTCTGAACTCTGATCGTTTCCACAGGAACCAGATTCCTCATATTTTAGGGTGGTTGCTGGGTGTCAGAGCCTTAAGTCATCACGTATTAGTGCTTCCAGGATGCTCTCTGGGTGAAAATAGGATCCTACTGTACAAGCACGAGCTTTGTGCAGCTTCGAGTCACGCATTCTCCCAGGCTTGGCCAGAGTGCCCGAGTTTTCTTTGTGGCCTTTGAGTGGAGGCGCCCTGGTAAGTGCAGCCCTCTGGTACCACACTCTGGAACAGAATGACTAAGCATGTTTCATGGTCCTGGGACATCCCCCGGGGGCTGCTTCTACAGGTGGGACCTGGCCACGCTAGCAAGCAGGGGAGGTCCCCTGTCTGCCTCAGGGACTGCACTCAGAATAGTGATCATCTGACCCTCCTCGGGGTGCTGGTGTGACAGACACGGTCTTCCTAGGCAAAGCCAGGGGCAGAACAGGTGCAGAGGTCTCTGTAACATCTGGGACAGGTCCTTCCACATTTGTGTCTGTGCTGTATTAAATACGCATGCACAAAAGTACATACAGTCATCCTTCCGTGTCCCCGAATGCCACCTGTGACTTCAGCCTTCTGTGGATGGAAAATATTGGGGGAAAAAATCACATCTGTGCTGAACACATCTAGACTTTTCTTCTTGTCATCATTCCTTAAACCACACATTAGAATAACCGTTCATGTGGCGTCTACAAGTAATCTAGAGGTGATTTAAGGTGTGCCCGAAGGTGTGTGCAGGCTATATGCAAATCATTCATCCCTTTTACCTGGGAGAATTGGGCATCCGTGGATTTTCGTATCCGATGGGGGTCCTAGAACCAATTCTCCATTGACGCCAAGGGATGAGAACTGTATTTACTAGGAAGGTACTGTCTGTGGGTGCTGTCTACATTGGTTAGTGGGCTACCTTGTCAAAATGGATTGTATGTGTTGAGTCTGTTCCTCCACGTGTTAGATTCTAAGACACTCTTCCTGTGGCTGTGAGGAATACCACTGCGGGTGAAGGCCCAGTTTCCTTGCCCAGGCCCTCTCTCAGATGGCTGTTTAATTAGGTCGTTTTTGGCCTCTCATGACTTAGTAACAGCACGCTGTCTGTGCACATTTGTCTGACTGGTTCCTTCATACAGTAATCTGCTAAGTAGATTTCGGGATCTATATGAGACTCCCCCTTGGATATGTCCTGCCTGAAACATGTCCCACCCCCACACACCAGGGCATTCTCCCATGACAGGAAGTCTTACTAGGATTTCAGGCCTCTTGTTTGTAGCATCTGTGTTACTCGGGAGTCCCTCTAGTTAGTCTAAGCAGAAGAGGGTTTAATGTAGGAAGTTCTGGGCCGCCAGAACGGTTGGAAGCTTGGCTGTCCGGGAGGCATCCAGGGGCGACCCCAGAGTGATGCAGCAGAGCTGGCCTGCAAGGAGCCACTGCCACCTCTGCCACAGCCGGGGGATTGGTGGTGACTCCAGCCCACAGGCCTCCTGCCACCCACACCTGCCTCACGGAGGCTGCACCTGCTGCTAAGCGTCCTTGGGGCTGTGGACAAGGCTCTGGGACCCCCCCCCCCAAGAAAGCCAGATGCTAAGGTAGTCTGTTGCTATGAACCCCGAAGCCCCCTCCCTGCTGTCTCACAGCAGTCAGCCTGGAAGCTTCTGCAGCCTGACTTGTAAGATGAAGCCACACACAGGCAGTTCCTGTAGACGCGCCTGGCATACGACCCGGGTGTCCAGAGATCAGAGCCCCAGGGGCCTGCCAGGCTGAGAGGGCGTGTGCATTGCAGGGGCCTCTCGGGTTATTTTGTCGATGCCTGATCACACTTGGGTCCCTCGGCTCCTTTCTTGGCAGAGCTGCTCATGTGGAGCCGCTCTCTGCTATCAGGCGTGGGTGGGAGGCAGGAGTTAACCTACTGCTAGGTTAATAGCCAATTTTTTTTTCATGAGTCATAATTGATCAGCAGTCCGTTTATGAACAGTGTTTCTCTTGGCCTCTTCGAACAGGCTTTTGTGGATAATTACTGTGAACTCAGGTGTTTCTATAGTTCTTAGCTACCCCTGTGAGTGGATTATTGCATTTTCTGTTCAAGGAAAAGTACAACTGAGCAAAGAATTCAGGAAAGACAATGTCTTCAGCAGCCCGCGCACAGCCAGGGGCTGGGGGAGTGTTGCAAAAGGTGGGGGGCTGGGGAGGAACCACTGGGTGCACGCTCTTGTGACCCCCAACAGTGAGTGTCAGTCCATCAGGGGTGCATTGTTTAGAATGACCTGGTGCTCCCCACCCGCTGTGCGCCTAGGGGGTCAGCCAGAGGAAGAAGGAGCCCAGGCCAGGCCTCCTGCCCCGGAGGTGGGGTAGGGGGTGGGGTGAGGGGGGTGTGGGAGGGTGGTCTGCTCCTGGAGGGGAAAGCAGGTTGGCAGGGTTCATCCGGGAACCCATCATTTTGTAGGAGAGAAGGTGACAGCGATTGGACACAGAGCAAATGATTCCCGAGAGGTTTCTATGGCACCTTCTCGTTATGAACGTGGAACAGGGCTTGACTTTCATGCAGCAGCTGCTTTTCTGTGGGGAGGGGGTGCACTGATCGTGTATTGTGAAGTAAGCTGTAATAATGATCTTACCAGCCATAGCTGCTTTTCCCTTTCAGTTCTGTTCGCCATTATAGCATGAGGTTCTTAGGGGGCGTTTGGTGGTGTGCAAATGCTTGGGTAATTCTGGATGCCTGGGGTGCAGCCCCTACCCCCAACCCCTTATCTGTGCTTTCAAATAATGAGTAAGGTGGGAGGGTGCACGCGGTCCGGAGAGAGCCTCGCGCCAGCTCCGAGGCTGACCGCCTGGGGAGTGCTGCCACTCATTCTGGGTATCCCCGGTGCACTTTTCAAAGGTGGAAAACCACGGTCAGGAGATGGGAAGGAACTGGGCTGGGGCTGCCCTGTTGGCAAGTGACAGAGCCCTGAGCTGCCCCGGGCCTGACTTCCCTTCCAGCTCGGCCTGCGCTTGTCCTCATATGTGTGCAGGGCACTTGTTTGTTGTCCTGGTGTGGTGATCCGGTCACCTTACCCCTCACTGCTAAGTCCCCAGAGGGGCACCCTGAGGCGCTGAGCCGGCTCTGGCCTTGCCTAGGTGACCAGCACACTGTGGAGCAGGGATTTGAACCAGGTTCCTTTCCTGCACCGTGTTTTTCATCTGTTTGAACTGTGACCTTGGAAACGGCCGCCTGGGGCGTGTCCTCCTAATCCTCCCAGGGTTTCACTTCCTGCGGGTGAGGTTAAGCCCCAGGGTGTGCAGAGCCCTGGGAGCTGGGCCTGGGGTGTGTGTGCTGGGGGTGGGGAGGGCTCTGTACTCCCTAGGCAGTTCCTCTCTCCTCCTGGGTCCAAGCCCAGACCCTCCCCTTCTCCTCCCACAACGCTAGGAGAGGATGATGCCTGCCGGAAGTGGCAGATATGCTGTCATTGGTGTCCACAAGTGAGTTGGAAGCATTTCTATTATAATTAGATCTCCTTAATCCCTCTCCTTCCTCCCATTAAAAGAGACTAAGCCTAGGTGAGGTGGAGGTGCTGGTGGGGGGGAGCAGAGATGAGGCGGCGGCAGGACTCTGCTGCTGTCCTTGCCCTGTGCTGGAGGTGTCACCTTCTTGGGCCCAGCTCCCAGCACAGCTCTGGGTGCACAAAGCCCGAGCCTCCCCGGGTGCAGGAGCGCTTCAGGAGCCCTTCCTTGGGGAGGGACAGTCACACGGCTGCCATCTGATCTGATGATAAAACCCAAAGGGCGAGGATGGGAACAGAGTCACAGTTGGCTGAGCGGGTGCTGTGCTCCCAGCACCACTAGGCAGTGAAGGAACGTAGTATCCCCTCGTCCCTTGTCACTGTTCTATGATTCAGCGTGCAAACGGTGATCCTGTTTTGAGGTTAGGAAACTGAAGCCGAGGGAGATGAAAGAGGCTGGCCTGTCCCCAGCCTGGGAGGGGGATGGTCCCCTGAGGCGAGGGCTGGGGTCCGGAGCTGGGATGCAAGCCCAGGCGGGAGAAGGTGGCTGTGTGCCTAGACTCAGTAGCTCCTCAGGCCACCTGGCTCCAGGATGAACTGCTCACCAGCACCAGCATGAGCGATGGGAGGAACAGATACTTCCCAAACGTCAGCTGTTCTTGTTTCTCCCCGGTTCCTAGAGAAACACTTCCGCCGTGAGAGCACGTTGGCATCACAGCGGTTCTTTGCTCTTCTGACGGACGTGCAGTCTTCAGTGCAAAGTTGTGATTTAAGCTGCACGCCAGCAACCAAACTGGACCCGGCGCGGAGTTCCCTTCCGGGGTCAGGATCAGGGTGGCCTGCCGCAGCGTGGGCTTTGGCGTCGGCTTTCTTAAAGGCTGTTTGCTCTCCCGCAGAAGCCAAGCTCCCAGGTTTTTCTGGGCGCAAGGATCCCTTCGTAACATTGAGCAATTGGGGAAGCCTTTCACGTGGCAGTCACTGTATTTCTGCAGCCTCTCACAGGAAGAGTAGACATCCACAAAAAGATGCCGAGCGTTTCGAGATCTGTTTCAGCGACTGATCCCATCAACATCCAACGCGTTGTTGAAAAGTAGTAACCTGTGTGTGTCTGCATGGGTGAGAGAGAGACAGACAGAGAGAGAGAGAGAGAGCAGTGTTGATTCTGTTTCCAGATGCCACTGTAGACCGGGAAATCACCTGTGAAAAGCTAAGTATCCCTGTTTGGAGATCTCATGTATATAACCTTCCAAAGAAGGCAAACCAGCTGCCTTTTGGCAATTTGCATTTTTTTTGCTTGCAATTCCAGTCGCTGCCATCAGGGGCTGCCTGGGATCATGGTGTGCCTGTGCCTGTGAGGGTTTTCTACTCCTCAATGTTTTCTTTTCTTAAAAAAAAAAGAAAGAAACCACTGAGGGCTGGTGTTTGGCTTAGTGGGTAGAGCCACCTACAGTGCCATATCCCATTTGGGTGCCAGTTCGAGTCCCAGCTGTTCCACTTCTGATTGAACTCCTTGCTAATGGCCTGGGAAAAGCAGTGGAACACGGTCTAGGTTCTTGGGCCACTGCACCCACATGAGACACCTGGAAGAAGCTCCTGGCTTCAGATTGGCCCAGCCCTGGCTGTTGCAGCCATATGGGGAGTGAACCAGCGGATGGAAGAACTCATTTTCTGTTTCTCTCTCCCCACCCCCTCCAACTGTGCCTTTCAATTAAATAAAAATAAATCTTTAAAAAATCATATGAATTAGCAGAATATAGTCTAAAAGAAGTAACCAAACATGAACACTAGTTTAATAACAGCAGGCCCAGATACCAACTAAAAGCCAATGATTAGTTACTGCTCAGTTTTTTCGATTCTGGGTTTTCTTTCTTCTTAGCTTCCAGACAGTAAAAGAAACCCCAAGCATTGTCCTCTGGGCCAGTTCCAAAGGGATTGAAGTGCCATAGCCCAGGACAGCTTTAGTGTTGAAAGTCTGCAGGCCAGGGTGGGCATTTGGCCTAGTGGTTAAGACACCAGTTGGGATGCATGAATCCCATATCATGATGTCTGGATTCAGGTCCCAGCTCTGCTCCTGATTCCAGCTTCCTGCTAATTCCTAGCTTCCCTAGGCTGCAGCAGGTGATGACTCAAGTAGTTGGGTTCCTGCCACCTCCGTGGAAATCCTGGATTGAGTTCCCTGTTCTCAGCTTTGGCTGCAGCTGGGACCATTACAGGCAATTGGCGAGTGAACCAGCAGATGGGAGATCTCTCTGCCATCTCTCTGCCTCTTAAACGAGTAACTAAACATTTGAAAGTAAGAAACCTGCAGGTTGGCTTGGCCACTCAGGGCGTGGTGATGCCCTCAGGGTCCCTCCTTCTCTGGAACTCTTGCAAGTGTGTCCTTCTCTCTGTAGCCTGATCCCACAGGGAACCTTGGCCTGCACTCATCTCTGTGTGTGTGTGAGAGAGAGCTGGGTGTGGGGCTTATTTCAGGAAGAAATACATAGTCACAAGGGAACTGGGTAGGTTTCCCAGGAAGACCTCTTGTTCCTCCAGCAGGCCCATAGGTGAAAGCCCACATTCTATTCGGTGTTCTAGCAGGACACATTTAAGAGGCCCTGGTGGGCGCACACGCTCTAGCTGTGTCCACTGAAGTGCAGCAAGGGCAGTGGGGAGGGCAGGGAGTCCCTGAGGCAGGTGTGCTTGGGGCCCAGGTATAGAAGTAGCGCATGCTTCTGCTGGGCCTTCCGTGGGAAGTGTCCAGGGGACCCTGAGGGCTCATGGTGGGGTGCTAGGCCAGAGAGGCACAGTACTGCGGGCCTATTGTAGTTTTCAGGGCCCATAAAAGGGTTTTAATTTGGGGGATGAGAAGGAAGAGGTAGAGAGACAAAGACAGAAGCAGAGAAAGCTTCCATCCGTTAATTCACTCCCCAAGTGCCTATGTTAGTCAAGGCTGGACCAAGGCCTAAGCCAGGAGCCAGGAGCCAGGCAGGAATCCAATCACTTGAGCCATCACCTGCTGCCTCCTTGGGTGTGCATTGGGGGCTGAAGCCAGGACTCGAACCCAGGCCCTGCAGTATGGGATGTAAGCATCTCAGCTGGCATCTTGATGGCTAGGCTGAACACTTGTTCCAGCTTAGCTCGTTTAATACTGAAACAGTCCTGCACACTGGGTTTCGCATATTAGCACCTTGGTCAAATGTCTGCCCATGTATTCCTTCAAAATCAGAAGTAAACATGAACTTCAGGTCAATGAAGATGTTTCAACATATGCATTTGTATGTCATCTTTATATCAATGCCATGGAAAAATATACTTTTCTAATTTTTTTTTTTTAACTGGAGGAGGGGGTGCGTGAGGACAAAAAGTGCACAGAGCCCAAGGAAGTCATCACATGACCCTGCCTAGGAGCGAGACAGAGGGCCCTTGGTGACCTGGGTAGCAATGGCCCAGCTCAGGGGCTGGCCCAGCGATTTGGCTTAGTGATGCAGGGTGCATAATGGGGCGGGAAAGGCCCCGGGGACTTAGATAGACCCTGCTTCAGTCAGAGCTCGTTCCTTGTTTCTGCAGGTGAAGGACCGACTGCCTGCATGCCTTAGGCTTGGGGTTCCTGAGAGCTGGATACCTGGGAGTTTCAGGACTTTGAGAGAATTTTAGCTAAAGCAGAAAAAGGACAGACTTCTCAGTTGGAGTCTTCCCTGGTGCCTGTCTCGGCCTGCTCCCTGGGGGATGAGACTGCCGTCTCTGACAGCATCTCCTCACCTGGACACGGGGGCAGCTATGCCGAGAGAACTCACAAGACCTGGCACCTGTCTTTCCGAGCCCAGAACCTGGCTCAGGGCCACCCTGGAAGGTCGGTTTCCTTCTCCATTGCCTGTTGGCTCCATGGCGGTGCCACTTGCGGCTGCCGCAGCCTCACGCTGCAGGGCTGACTCAGGAGGGCTGGCTGGGACCGTCCGGGTCTGACAAGCTTTGCAGGTGATTGTGCTGTGCAGCGGGGCTGAGGAGCCCAGCCTTTGCCCCAGCGTGTCTGGGCCCTGAGTAGACGGACTTGATTTCCAAGAACAGGACTCTCTCCTTCCCCCGGGGAAAGAGGAGCCTGAGACCTGGGGCTGGACTTGCACACACCCCTGTCAGCTCTGGGAGGCACAAACATGCTTTTGTCCTTTGTTGTTAGCTCCTCTGGTGCGGTTCTTCCTTTTGGCTCAGGAGTGAGCAGGGAGGAGGGGCTCCTGCACGCCACGGTGCCCAGTGCAGGCCTCCTTGATGCCATTAGTGAACAGGCACTTGGTGCCGCCAGGTGCGTGGCGCCGTGATTTAAGGCAGGGTGGCCGTGGGGCAGGACCACCTGCACACAGCCCCTCCGAGAGAGGGGCTGATTCTTACCGTACAGTAGATGGAAGTAAAGGCTACTGCACAAGACGAAGACCCAGCAGGGATCTGTGGATCTGGAAGAAGATCAGTATCTTAAACATTTCAGTTGTTCCCAAATTAGTTTGTGAATTTAATGTAATTCCTGGCCAGAATCTGAGTGGATAACTACCAGATATTGCCCATTTGTGAGAATTCAAGCATGTTGTTATTGGGATGAAATAGCATGTCCATAGAACAGAAGTCTGGACAATGGAAGTTAATAGATTTAGATAATTTTATCCACTTGGGAAAACATCAGACACCTCACTCATATCAAATCCAATTTGGTCCATGTGGATGAAACATTTTAATGTGAAAATGAAATTATTAAAGCGCTAGAAGAAAGTTTAGGAAAGAAAGCAATTGCCAGCTATGGAACATCTTACTACACATGATACCAGACACAGAGCCATGAGCCCAGAATTGTGTTTGTTCATTGGAGTGACTTAAACCTTTCGTGTATAAAACTGAATTTCAGATGATAATCTGAGAAAAAACGCCTACACTGTATTAGACACATACCCCATTACATGAGCAACAATTATTAGCATTGATCTGAATTAGTTCACAGGAGGAGAAATATACATGACAATAAACGTAAGAAAGAAAGGTTAATCAAGTCAGTGCACACTGGAATGAGATAGTGTTTCTTGGCATCAGACTTGCAAATGTTGGGTGTGTTTTGTTGGTGCTTGTTTTTGTGAATGCGGGTGTGCAGTACAGGTGAAAGGGTGTGGCAGGGACGCTCACGTGCCTGTAAGAGTGGGAGCTACCAGCTTTTTGCCAAGCGCTTTTTCAGGAGCTCCCAAAACCTCTGGAAGAATTCCTCCCTTTGTCCTGGTGATTCCGTTTCTAGGAATGGCTCCCAAGGAGCCAATTCAGTTCACAGTCAGAGATTCCTCTGCAAGGGTGTTCGCCACTGCTTTATTTATAAAGGTGGGAATGTGGAAGGCATCCAGGTAGGGAGCGAGGGGCTCTTCATATGCTGAGTACAGTCGAGCCCTCAGGAACATTTCTGAAGGAGGCTTAGTCACAAGGGAGCTTCGTGATCTGAGGCTAAATGAGGAAGGCAGGGTGGATGATGGGCTGGCGCTGCAGGGAGAAGCAGCACCCGTGGGAAAGCGGCGGGTGCAGACCAGAGGCAGGAGACGCAGCCTGTGCTGGAGCAGGGGCCTCCGTTCCCGTCAGACTCTGCAGAGGATGCTGATCCGATAGGTGCTGGCAGCAAGGCGCTGTCATTTTGTCTCCATGGAGTGCTGGAGTGACAGGGAAGCGTGCTAATAGGGCGGGCTCTTGTTCAGCGCTAGGGACTGATGCTCCTGCACTGTGTCCACGTCTGCACCCCAGCAGGCTTTGCCAAGGGACTCCACCCCTCTCCTGGCCGCTTAGGCTCTCTTTCCCAGGGCGTGCATAAGAGATTGGACTCCAAAACCAGGCCCAACAAAAACTCAGGATCTGTAACTTTTTAAATTAAATAAAAACTCAGGGTATGGAACTTTTTAAAAGAAAGACTGCGCTTTACTTAAAACCAAGTTGATGTATTATTTGTATGTGTATGTAGGACAAACACTGGAGGGAAACATACCAAATGTTATGTTTGGGTTAGCTTTGGAGAATTGTGGGAGACTGCTTATTTTTCTTTCTTTAGCATGGACTACTTTGGGGGGAAAAGAAGCTTTATTGAGTATAATTGACCTAAAGTGCACAGTTTGATAAGTTTGCTACTGCTGTCCACCCAGGTTTAGTCCATGGTTTTGGTGCAAAAGTGGGCCATGTTGGTGAGTCCTTGATGAGTTGTGACTTAGGAAACAGTGTTAAACACTGTTTAATTAAACACACATACCTATCTGCAGCTACCCCTCTCCCCCACCAGGGAGTTCCCCAGGTCCCCTATAGACACTCCTTCCATCTTGAGACCCTCCAGAGGATGACCATTGGTCACCTGTTACTATAATTTGCATTTTATGGAATTTTCTATAAGTGAAATTGTACAGCGTGCACTCTCTGTGGCGGCTTTCAGCCCATAGGAACTTTGTGATTCACCTGTGTAGTTGTATGTGTAGGTTGTTTGTCCCTTTTTTAATACCTTTTTTTAATAGTTAGGAAAATCCCTACTTTCCTAAGAGTACCCTGAGACTGCCCACGGTCCAGAGAGTTCGGGTCTGGGCTGTCCGCATGCATGTGGAAGTTTGGGGCAGTTCTCAGGCCCGGCTGCTGTGACCTTAAGGGCCGAGGACCCATGGATTATAATCTGCCAAACAGAAGGCTCGGCCTAGCCTGGGAACGCTTGAGCCACGGGCAGGTATGTCTCCGTGGTCAGAGTTTGGAGTTGGGTACCCAGGAGGTTTCATGCTGGCCAGAGTTTTACGGAATGGTCCTTGTGCTTTGCCACAGCGAGAGGCTTAGAGAAAGCTTTGTTGAAAGAGCTTGACCTCTTATCACCAATTGGCGTTGACTGTAACCTTGTCACATCACCCATGCTCTTTCCTGGAATCCACACATGGCAACAGCTCTTCCCGCACCCCCACCCTCAGTGCAGGGGGTTCTCGTCTACACTGCCCAGGGAGCTCTGCCCAGGTCACCCTGTGGCTTTCGGTGGAGCTGATGGCCCTCCGCCTCCCACTGCGCTTGGTGGTTTTGGTGAGGTCTCCTGGATTCACAGGTTTTTAGGACTCCAGACAGAGTCATATTTTCACCAATTCCAGAGCATCCCTTATGCTGTGGTCCCCATGATGGGCTCCGTGCCCTCTGTGTTGCCCCATGCATCTCTGGGGGGCTTCCAGGTGGCGCCACCTGCATGCTGAGGAGCAGGTCCACCATGATACCATGCTCGGCCGCCTCTGGACCTAAAGGCAGGACTTAGCCATTGCTGGGTCTCTGCAGAATGTAGGGATGCAGAGGCCAGCAGCAGCCCCTGTCCAGGGCTCCATGCCTGCTGGCCCCTGTGCCAGAGGCTCCTGAACTCTGGCACGTGACACCCTTCTCTGCCTTTCCTTATCACTCCAAGTACAGGTTAACCCAGTCCAGGGGCCAGGCCAGGAAGTGGATATACTCACCTTGGCTGGCCTCCCTCCCGTGTTCTTTCTCTACTCTGAACACTCCTGACCACCCCTTTACCAAAACCACTCGTGTTGACTGAGACGTGTGACTCTGAACAGGGTGCTGATGCAGGGGTCTCCGTCTGCTGCCCCAGACTACATCCTCGCTGCTGGGCACCTGCAGACTGAGGATACAGCCCTCAGGGAGCTGCCTTCCCTCTCCTGTCTCTCTCTGAGGTCCTGGATTCCCGGGGTGATGTTGTATCAGCGGGCACAGGAGGGAGGACCCTCTCCTTGGAGGGGCTGATGGCCCCTGTGCCCAGCCCCTCTTGGGCCACCCTGCTTGAACAGAAGCGCTGAGGGAGAGGCCGGTGGCTGCCTGGGTCCTGGGCATGGGTGACAGCATGCAGAGGAGGCTCTGTGAACTTGTGAACTGGCTCCACAGGAGGCAGGTGAGGGCTTGAGGGGGTGGGAAGGGGGGGAACTAGCACAGCGCTCTTCTCTGTTGGTGGGGCTCCTGTGTTTTGAAAAGTCTCCCTCGAAGAAGATGGAAACGAGCAGTAAGCCGGCCTGGCCAGCATCCAGCTGTGTAACCTTAGAGCCGCCATGTGCAGCCACAGGCCCCAGCTTATGTAACCTGAGGTCCTGGTTGGGGTGAGCTGGAGAGCCTCCAGGACTGCAGGCTGCCCGTGTAGGGCTCAGCTTGCATGGTCCGCACATGGCGGTGCCACCACCCAGCCTGCCCCCTTCCTGGCTGAGATCAGTGCAGGAAGTGGTCCCGTGGGGGTGGGTTCTGCTCCTTATCCTGCTGGGGACAGGAGAGGGGCTGGGGGCAGCAGGACCCTGCTCAGTTTTCCCATGGGGCCTGGCCTGTGTCTGAAGCAACCCAGGTATGCAGTTACATGTTTATCCAGAGTGATGTCCACAGTACACGTAGGTGTGCCGTCCCCTTCTCCCTGGAAACCTGCTCCAGGATGCTTCAGACCAGGGTCGGGGTGCAGAGGCTGACTGGAGTGCACGTCCGCGCTGCTGTGGGAAGAGGCAGGGGCTGCTGCCTGGGGCTCGAGGGGGTGGAGGAGGAGACTGACTTCTCAGTGAGACATGGCCCCAGCGCAGTTACCTGGGTCTTCCGGCTCTGGGCTCGGATTCCCAGATCCCCAGCTCCTGGCAGTGAGCAGGGCACACAGAAGTGCAGAGATCGCTTCTGAGCCGTGAGCAGGCACTTGGGATGCCCATTCCTAGTGGGAGGCAGGCCACAGCTCTGCAGCCTCAGCCCCCTGCCCAGGGCCGACTGCGGCTTCTAAAACGTGCAGTTGGGGGTTGATGCAACCCCCCCCCCCCCCACTGGATCAGATGGTCACGGTAAGCAAAAGGCACATGAGACTCCACAGACCAAGGGCTTCCACTTAGCTTATTATTTTTTATCTTATTAAAAGATTCTTTTTAAGAATTTCTTTCTGTTTATTCTAGGGGAGTGCAGGGTTGGGGGACATACACAGAGTTCCCCTCTTCTGGTTCACTCCCCAAATGCCTACAGCAGCCAGGACCGTGCCAGGCCAAAGCCAGGAGCCAGGAACTCAACCTGGGTGTCCCACATGGGTGGCAGGGACCCAAGAACTTGAGCCGTGACCTGTTGCCTCTGGAGATGTACATTCATAGGAAACTGGAATTGGGAGTGGCGCTGGGATTCCAAGCCAGCGCTCCAACAGGGGATGTGGGTGTTCCGGCCAGTGTCCTAACCACTGTGTCACATGCCTGCCCAGCTTAGCTCGTTTGGTTCTGAAAACGGCCCTGCAAGGTAGCGGTGGCCCGATTGTTTATTCTTTTTTTTTTTTTTATTTTATTTTATTTTATTTTTTTTACAGGCAGAGTGGACAGTGAGAGAGAGAGACAGAGAGAAAGGTCTTCCTTTGCCGTTGGTTCACCCTCCAATGGCCGCCGCGGTCGGCGTGCTGCGGCCGGCGCACCGCGCTCGTCCGATGGCAGGAGCCAGGAGCTAGGTGCTTTTCCTGGTCTCCCCATGGGGTGCAGGGCCCAAGCACCTGGGCCATCCTCCACTGCACTCCTGGGCCACAGCAGAGAGCTGGCCTGGAAGAGAGGCAACCGGGACAGAATCCGGTGCCCCGACCGGGACTAGTACCCGGTGTGCCGGCGCCGCAAGGCGGAGGATTAGCCTGTTGAGCTACGGCGCCGGCCCGATTGTTTATTCTGATGATAGTGGAGGCTCAGGGTGCCAGCAACCAGCCTAACCACACACCTTTGTTAGGGCTTTCTACTCCCAAGGTCCCTACTTCCCACCGCTCCTCAGACGCCCTGAGCTGCCCTTGAATGAGAGGCGTGGTCCTGGTGACTAAGGGACCATGTTTATCCAGGCTGGTCTGTCTGCCTTGCCACGTGACCTTCCGTCTTCACCTTCCAGTCCTGTCTCCTCAACGCCTTCCCAGCCCCTCCGCCAGGTTCCTTCATGGCCTGTGCACGCGCTGTCGGACACAGGTGTTTCTGTGTCCGGCCCCTGCTAGTACTCGCCCTCCCCCACCCCCACAGGGCCTGGCTTTGATTCTTCCTGTTCTGCAGACATCCGCAGGCACCACAGGCCCCCACACCTGTGTTCTCTCAGCCCCAGCACCTGCCCACCTGGGCCCCTGCCTGTGGGAACCTGGAGGCTGCCTTGCTGGGCTCTCTCCCCTCCTCCCATTCCTGGGCAGAAGGGATTGTCCTTGTCCCTTCCCCTCTAGTGCTCCCAACATACCTGTCACAGGTGGGCTACAGAAATGCTGTGTGCTTAGGCTTCTTGAGGGTGGGTACTGCACTTTAGGTTTTGGGGACCTATGAAAGACTACATTAATGGGGGTTCAGTCAATTTTGAATCCAGTTGGAATGGATTTTTAGATGCCCACCATCTCCCTTCTTGCCTGAACGAATGCTTTTATATGTTTGAGAACTTTAGCAAATTCTAAGACATTTCCACGAGCTGAGTCGGGTCGTGGTGACAAAGAGTGATACAGGTTTAATGTTTAACTCCCAATTCCGTCCTTGGGTACCATGAATATGTGGCTGGGGGAGGGAGGTGCCCACAAGAAATTCGTGGAATTCTGTCCTTGCAAAGGCGGGCAGAGGCCTCAGGTCCACCTGAGGACTGCACTGTCAGCCTGGGGATGGGGCCCCGGCCGCTGCCGGACGCCCAGCCGGGGCCTTGCAGCCCTCCTGCCGGGCCAGGCTTTGGGTGCCTTAGCATGAGTCAGAGCATGTGCAGCGTGGGCTTGTGCGGGAGGTGGGGAGCCCAGAATTAGCTCAGCTGCCTGTCAGCGAGGCTGTTGCGGGGAGGGGAGGTGGTGCCAGGCGGGGGCCTAGAGGCTTCATAGCTTGAAGCTGCAGCTCTCAGGAACCATCATAGGCCTCAGGGCATGTTGGGAAAGCCTGCTTCTAGCCTGGCACATGCCCCATTGTAGGTGAGCAGTGGGTCAGGGGAGTAGACCGTGGCGTGGCCCTGCACACCTGAAACAAATGTGCATGCTAGATGGCCAGGTCACTCCCAGGGGTGAGTGGCAGACAGTGGACATCCCCAGTCTCACTGTCCCCAGTATAGCAGGGACAACTGGCTGCGTGCCTTTTCCTGTCTGCACACACCCACGTAGGCAGAGCCGAACCGAACCTAAGCCCACCTGACACCAGACCATGTGGCCTGCTCCTCTGTCTGGCTGTTTACCTCTTTGCAAACTGCCTTTTTGCTAAACTGCAGAGAATTGTTAGCCATCGGTACCTAAATCAACTGCAAAATATTTTGTTCTCCTTTCCACCTTCTCCTGCTTGCTCTGCTCTCTGGCACAGATGTGTTGCCCAGGACACCAGCGGTCGCCATCAGAGGAAACAGGGACTCAACGCTTGTCACTGCGCCCAAACATAAGGGCCAGCTTCAGGCCTCGCTGGGGTTGGGAGTGCTGGGTACTTGTGTCAACACCAAATGAGTTGGCTAAATGGGACAGTGAAATTTTTCCTCTCTAATGTGTCAGCATTGTTCTAGAGTTAAAAAAAAAAACCCACATTGATACAGGATTTGGTGCGCTGTCTGGGCACACGATGTTATTTTTGTGGTTTTCCCGTTGCCATGTGAGACGCACACAGGACAGAGCGATTGGTGTGTTTGGGGTTTCCATGGGGAATAGAATAGTATGGGGAAGGAAGCAAAACAGCTGACCGTCCTCAGGGTGGCCCAGCTTGGAGGCTCAGCTGGGTCATGCCCGCCTTCCAGCCCCAGCCTGGCCTTGGCCACCAGTGTGTGGGATCAGGAGGCCACAGGGGATTGGCTCAGTTGTTGCCCGTGGGTCATCCACAGGGCACCTCCCCAGCGGAACACATAGCAAGGGCCCTCCTACAGGTGCCTTCTCCCTCTTGCCCTGGCACCAGCACCCACAGTGCTGACCTGGTCCCTACTGATCCCTGGACACAGAAGGTTCCCGGAGGGGTGTGCTGGGCGACACCTGGACATGGCACATGCTGCAGTACACTGGCCTGAGCCCTGCCCTTAGTGCCTGATGGATGATGCGCTCACTAGGCATGCCTGCACGCTGCTGGTCCCTGGGCAGGCCCGGCTGCACAAGTCTGGAGAAAAGTCCCCCTCCCTGCAGCCATCTGTTCTTCTCCAGGCTCACCTGTCTTTCGGGAGTGCCACCTGTGCGGCAGGGTGGGCGGGGCCCGAGTTCCCAGACCCTTTTTGGAAGTCCAGGTGCCTGAGGCCCAGGTGCAGAAGGGCTGTGCCTGCACTGGGAGCAGATTGAGTGTGGTGGGCCTCCAGCGTCTCAGCGCAGCACCTCGCCCAGCTGCCTGCTGCTCGGCCGCTGTCCGGCGTCATCCCGCCGCCTGCAACATTTCAGAAAATAAAAGGTTTCTTAGATCCTTCTGATTCTCTGTGCCCAGCAAGCTTGTTGGAGCCTGAGGTGGGTCCTGAACTGCCCCTCAGTGACTTAGGAGTGATTCCACACAACCTTGAGCTCAAAGCTGGACCCCAGCACCTCACTGAATTCTCCTGCCACCTGGGAGAGCAGGGACAGTTACTGGCTCCCGATTACTGAAAGTGGGCGGGGCCTGCCCATTTGAGGCAGACCTTGGCTGAGCTCATACACCAGGCCTGGCAGACTCCGAAATCCATGCTCTGGCAGCTGTGGGGTACGAAGGGAGGGGTCTCCTCAAGTCTGACTTTCATCAGCTTTGAGGCTGCTCCGTGTGTGTGTGTGTGCGCGCGCGCGCACGTGCATATGTGTGTGTGTAACGGTTGTAAACTGTGAGCAGAGCAGACACTGGTCCTCAGAACGGCTGTTTGGGTTGCAGGGAACCTCTCTGGATGCATGGGCAGAGCTGATGCTAGTTTGCCTTTCTCTCTTTTTTTTAGTATTTTATTTATTTATTTGAGAGGTAGAGTTACAGACAGTGAAAGGGAGAGACAGAGAGAAAGGTCTTCTGTCCGTTGGTTCACTCCCCAGATGGCCGCAACGGTGGGAGCTGCGCCGATCCAAAGCCAGGAGCCAGGTACCTCTTCCTAGTCTCCCATGTGGGTGCAGGGGCCCAAGCACTTGGGGCATCCTCTACTGTTATCCCAGGCCACAGCAGAGAGCTGGATTGGAAGTGGAGCAGCCGGGACTAGAACCGGTGCCCATATGGGGTGCCAGTGCTGCAGGCGGAGGATTAACCTGTGCCACGGCGCCGGCCCCCTTTTTCAAAGGGCACATGAAGTGTCCTGCCCGAGGGTGAGCACAGCCCGCAGCCCCCTTGGCCAGCAGCGTCTCTGAAGGCTGCCTCCCACAAGTAGGAGCCACAGGAGGAGGGGTCAGAGCCCTAGTGGGGTGAGGGGAGACAGTGACCTGTGTTACTGATGGCTCTGAGGTCCCCCAGTCAGAGACCTGAGGACCTGAGCCATAACACACTGGCTTCTTCCTTCACAGGTCAATTACTCCTTTCCGGAAGCTCCTGCCTGCACCCTCTGTGGCTGGCCCTTGTAGCCATGGGGCTGGCCCCTGGTCACACCAGCTGCCACGCTCTGTACCTCCAGACAGGCTCTGTGAGTTTACTGGGAGCGACAGGTGGCCAGGTGGCCTGGGGTAGCTGGCAGAGGCAGCCTGTGGTGCCAGGCCCCCCCCTCCTGGGAGGCATCGGGTTTCAGGGGGCCTTAGAGCCTCTGGTAGGCAGGTCGCCAGCAGGAACATGCTGGCGGGAGGAAGCGCCACTCACCACCAGCCAGTGTTTGCTCAAGTCCAGGAGCCTGACCGCTCCATTTATTTGTCCCATGAACAGTGAAAAGGTTTGAAGACAGGTGTCTGGGGACAGTGCATGGAAATCTGTAACCTTCCCTGGGCTCCTTTATCTCCTCATCACGGCCGCTCTCGCACACACGGTACAGGGGCACGTCTCCTTACATGTTACAGCTGTTTGATCACACGGCTGTCACGTGCAAATTGGGAGAACATGGAACAAACATAAAGCAAGTATTCTTGTGAACAGATTAGCACCCCACCTTGAGAAGCGCAGGAAATGGGGTACAGACACATAGGGGCAGTTTAGGAACCTCCCATTGCCTCCTGGGGCTTGTGAACCTCACGGGGTGCGCAACATTGAGCTTACACAGAAATTACCCGGCGGTTTTCTGCTGGTCTCTTCTGGTTCTTCACCAGCGGTTCCTCCCAGGAGTCTCGGAGGCAGCAGAGCTGCCTGCTGACTCTGCATGAGGCTGATTGCCAGCACCCACTCCCACTTCCTGGACGCTCAGTGTTTGCACTGAGCTGTTGAACAGGGGAGCAGACAGGCCAAGTGTCCGTAGCAGCCTTCGCCTGTGTGCAGACCTCCCAACCTGTCGGATTATTCTGGCTACGGATTATTCTAGCGAACGGATATGGGGGCTCGGTCCAGGCTGATAAATGAAATCCCTTTCCATTTGCATGGACTTTTAATGGACATTGTGAGGCTCAGCCCACTTCTTAGGTGTGGCTCCGGCCTCTCCTAGATCCTGAATGTCCTGGTACCACTGCAGGCGGCGACACCAGAGAAGGGAGGTCACTGGACTGTGACTTGGAAACCCGAGCCCCGGTTGGTCTGTTGTGCAGGGCAAGGGGAGGCTTGTGTGCTTACCGGGGAAGGGAGGAGGAGGCCCCTTCAGGTCTTTATCTGCCTGGTAGGCGTTCCCAGCAATAGGTGAGTGTGGCTTTGGGTTTTTATTTGAGCTGATAAAATCTTTCCGTTCACTTACAAGCTGTTAGGTTGACAGGCCATGCACAGGCTGTGGGACAGGAGAAGCTGTGGAGTCATTTAACTAGGCAGCGAGGCAAAACTACTGGTTTCTCCCCAACCCGGGCTCCTCCTTGCAGTGCCAGAGGCAGGAGTTTGCTGGAAAAGGACGTGTGTTGACAGGTTGATTGGGGCTGCACCTGCGAGGGAGGCGGCGCATGGCCCGCTCCCACCCGCAGCTGAAGAATGCCACTGTTTCAGAGGCCAGCTCCTGCCGCCGCTGAAGCTGGGCCTGGCCAGAACACCAGGGGTGAGAGGGGGTCCTGCCACTCCAGCCTTCATCCCTGCGTGTTCCGCACTGGCATCCGAGAACTGGCCTCACGTTCCCATGAGTTTATCTGAAGGTGCACATCTTATTCCCCATGCCTTGCGTACGTTTGCACAGGTGTCTACCAGGTGTCAAGGCATTAGCGTTTTCTGCTGCAAGCAGGACACAGGCAGTGTTGTTCATGTGGCCCGAGGCTGTGCCCTCACAGTTTGTCTTCCCATATTTTCTCTGCAGCAGCCAGAATCACCTGTTACAATGTAATCAGACTCCAATCCCAGATATGATAGTGATAGATACTGGATTTTCTCTCCTTTTCTATCTATGATACTAGACAAAAAAAAAAAATACTTGAAGCAACTGTTTTTAAGAGTGGAACGGGCTGGTGTTGTGGTTAAGCTGCCACCTGCGATGCTGGCATCTCACATGAAGCTGGTTCAAGTCCTGGCTGCCCCAGTTTCCATCTAGCTCCCTGCTAATGTACCTGGGCCCCTGTACTTGGGCCTTGCTACTTAGAGGGAAGACCCAGAGGGAGTTCCAGGCTCCTAACTTTGGCCTGGCCCAGCCTTGGCTGTTGTAGCCATGTGAGAAGTGAACCAACAGATGGAGAATTCATGTCTCTCTCTCTCTCTCTCTCTCTCTCTCTCTCTCTCACACACACACACACACACACACACACAGTTTCTCTCTCTATTTTTTAACTCTCCTTTTCTGGAACTTCGCCTTTCAAATAAACAAACAAATGTTTAACAAAGTGTTTTTAAAATTTTTTTTAAAGATTTACTTATTTATGTGAAAGGCAGAGCTACAGAGATAGAGAATGAGACAGAGAGAGAGAGAGAGAGAGAGAGAGAGAAAGAGAGAGAGAGAGATTTCCATCCACTGGTTCATTCCCAAAATAGCCACAATGACCAGGGCTGGACCAGGCTGAAACTAGGAGCCCAGAGCTTCTTCCAGGTCTTCCATGTGGGTGCAGGGGCTCAAGCACTTGGGCCATCCTCCACTGCTTTCCCAGGCACATTAGCAGGGAACTGAATTGAAAGTGGAGTGGCCAGTACTTGAACCAGCACCCATATGATATGCCAGTGCTACAGGCCATGGTTTAAACCACTGAGCCACAGCGTTGGCCCCCTGAGCTGCATTTATACAGAGTAAGACTCCTTGAGGATCATCAGAAAACAGCTACTTTTCAAATAAATAAAATAAATTAAAAAAATTTTTCCAGTATCAGAAATGAAAGAGGCTAATTTGTAAATATTTATACATATTAAATGGATAACAAAGGGACAGTAATAACTAATTTACATTGATAAATTCAGTGAATTAGATGAAAAAGGTAAATTCACTGAACAACAAATAATCAAAATTGACACAAGAAGAATGCTGAAAATTGAATGAAATTCTTACTTAAAATTCTTTCCTACAAAGAAAACTCTAGGCCCAAATGATTTTACTAGGAAATTTTAGAGAACATTTAAGAAGGAGATAGCACCATTTTTTAAACATTTATTTATTTATTTGAAAGGCTGAGTTACACAAAGAGAGGCACAGACAGAGAGAGAGAGAGAGAGAGAGAGAGAGAGAATCTTCCACCCTCTGGTTCACTCCCCAAATGGCTGCTACAGCTGGAGCTGGGTCAGTCCAAAGCCAGGAGCCAGGAGCTTCTTCCAGGTCTTCCACATGGGTGCAGGGGCCCAGGGACTTGGGCCATCTTCCACTGCTTTCCCAGGCCATTAGTGGGGAGCTGGAATGCAAGGGGAGCAGCCAGGTCTTGCAGCAGCCCCCATATGGGATGCTGGCATCTCAAGCAGCTGCTTTACTTGCTATGCCACAGCACTGGCCCCGAGAGCACTATTCCTATGCAAAATCCTTCATGGAAGAGGAGGAGATATGTCCCAGGTAATTTTATGAGGTCTTGATATAAAAAAAAATAAAGAAGTTATAGACCAGTATTTTTTATGAATGTAGGGATAACAAAAAAACAACAAAATAATTGTACATTGAATACAACAATTTATCTGAAGGACAGTGCCTCATGGCCACATGGGATTTATCTCAGTAGTGCAATGTTTGTTTAACATGTGAAGTTAGTGAATTTAATTCACCATATTAAGTGAATAAAAAGTTATATTAGCTATTCAGTAGATGCAAAAAAAGATTTGACAAAATGTACAGTTTGTTGTTGGTTAAAAACTCAGCATTGTAGGAAAAGGAGAAAAATCCTCCTCCCTGTTAAAGTTCTTGCAGAAACGCACAGCAAAAAAATCATTCCCAACAAAAAGAACTAAAAATATAAAGGTTGGAAAGGAAGAAAATTATTCTCATTTTCAGAAAACATAATTCTACACACAGTAGTTCCTCCTTATCCAGGAAGAATATGTTCTAGAACTGCCAGTGGGTGCTTGAAATCACAGATAGTACTGAATTCTGCCTACCTGCCTACCTGCCTACCTGTCTAGAGCTATATGACATATGGTGTATCTGTGCATTATATATGGCATATCTATATATAATGCTTTTTTCTTCTGCATGCATACCTGTGATAAAGTTTAATTTACAAATCAGACATAGAAAGAGATGACTAGCAATACATTGCTGTAGATCTCAGCTAACACAGCATAGAATGTTTTTCTTCCCTTAAGTTGAGAACTGTCACCTTTTCGCGTCAAGAAGGCACTGTGTGGCTTTCTTTGGCATACCTGGACTGCCAGCGTTGCTACTCTTAGACTAAGCCCATTGTTAAGTGAAACAAGGGTTACTTGAGCACAGCACTGAAACACAGCGACAGGCAGCCTGGTAACGGAGATGGCTGCTGCTGGACAGGTGGGTAGTGCATGCGGCGTGGACACGCTGGACATGGGGGTGATTCATGTCCTGGGTGGGATTGAGGTCTCCTCCCAGCACTCACAATCGCACACAATTTAAAATGTAGGCATTACTTGCTTTTGGAACTTTCCATTTCCTGGTTCCAGACCGTGGTGGACAACAGGTAACTGAAACCGTGCAGGTTGGGGGCCTGCAGGAATCCACAGAGATGTTAAAAGAATCAACAGTGAATTTAGAAGGGGTCCCGGGTATGTGGTCAATGTGAAAAGTAATTGTACTTCTGTGTACTAACACAAGTGAGTGGCAAATGAAATCAAAATATAAATCATTCTGTGCCAGCCCTCAGCTCAGATGACCTGAGGGCATCTTACTTGACTCAGGATAAAATCTAAGCTCTTGTCCGGGTGCTGTCCACCCTGTGTCCCCAAGCCCGTAGCATGTCTCTGAGCACTTTGTTTTCCCTTTGCTCTGTTGTTCTGCTCCGTGGAGTTTGCTGTCCCCTGTGCCTACACGGTCCTCTGCCCAGCTTGGCCCTCAATTCATTCTCGCTCGGTCACCTTCTCAGAGAAGGCCTTGCATAGCCCCCGTGTGTAAACTGGTGCCTCCCCTTCCCCAGCCTCAGTTCCAAAGCGCTCCCCACCACCTGGCACAGTGAACATCTGTTTGTTTCTGGTCCTTCTCCCCCCTGAGAACAGCACAAGGAGGACTTTGTCTTTTGTTGCGGATCACTGTTGAATCGGCAGTGCCTGGAACTCAGTGGTCGTCCACAAATATTTGTTTGGTGAAAATCTGGGGACAAAATGTACTGCCGATAGGAGCAGAATCTGGGGCAGATATCCTGAAGTGGAAGTCCTTGATGTGGTACACATTCACAAGGGAATATTATTCATCCATTAAAACAGTGAAATCCTCCGATGGAACTGGAGGACCTCATGGGAAGTGAATGAAATAAGCCAGGCACAGAAGGTCTCATTTGTACAGGGAAGCTAATAACCATGTTGCCCTCTCAGATGCTGAGTAGAACAGTGGTTCCCAGCGCCTGGGGAGAGTGTGGGGGAGGGGGCAGGAAGGGGATGGTCCAGGAGTGCAGGTGGAAGGAGGAAAAACTCCTGATATTCTATAGCTCAGTAGGGGAACTATGGGTGACAACAGTTAATTGAATATCTCAAAGGAGTGGGAGGGTTTTGAATGTTCCCAACACAAAGAAATCAATGTTTGAGGTAAGGATGCATGGTTACCCTGATCCAACTGTTACACATTGTGCACATGATGCACGTGATGTCCCATGTATATGTAAAATTGTGTCACTTAAGTTTTTTTTTTTAAATAATTGCTTAAAAAGAAAGTACTTGGTATGATAGGCTCTTTTGTCTTTTAAAAAACTCTATTGAATTTTGTTGTGAAAGGAAATTTTCCATTAGAAGTCTCGGAGTCTCCAGGCAGCAGGAGGCGTGTCTGCAGGCGTGGCCGTGGAGGCACCCATCCTTTGTGTGGTGCACTGTCGTTTGCAAAGTGCTTTCCTAGATGGTGGCACACTGGCTCCGCACAGGGTCCGGTGACGTAAGGGGTAGGGTAGTAAGTCAGAGACATCCAATTGCCTGCCCAGCGCTGCACGGACAAGCTAAGGCCAGGAGTCCTGGCTTTCAGCCCTAGGTGCTTTGCCAGTGCACCCCACAATGGGTGTTGGACCCTGTGATTGAGTTATTGCATGGGCTGTATGGGCAAGGGCCCCTCTGGTCTGATCTTTGTGAGGTCAAATATTCTGCTGTCTCTGTTTTGTGCACATGAGCTGAGAGTGAATCGGCAGATGGAGGAATAGTTTTCCAGGTCTTCTAGGTCTCTGGGAGTTAGAAGCTCTAAGAATGGATGTTGGCACCAGCCCAGGTCAGCAACACTTCACAGGGGTGGGTGTTGTGGTGCATTGGGTTAAGTCATTGCTATGGGAAAGCCAGTTCAAGTCCCACCTCCTCTGCTTCTGATCCAGCTCCTTGCTAATGCACCTGGGAGGCAGTGGATAATGATTCAGGTACCGGGGTTCCTGCCACCCATGTAGGAGACCTGGATGTAGTTTCTAGGCCCTGACTTCAGCCGGGCCCAGCCCTGCTGGTGGGCATTTGTAGAGTGAACCAGTGAATGGAAGATCTCTCTCTCCCTGCTCCTTCCACTTTTCATCATTCCTTCCTTTCCCCTTCCGCCTCTCATTGTGCCTTTAAAATAAATAAATCATTTTAAAAAAATGCTTTTGAGGCCAGCGCCGTGGCTCACTTGGTTAATCCTCTGCCTGCGGCACCGGCATCCCATATGGGTGCCGGGTTCGAGTCCCGGTTGCTCCTCTTCCAGTCCAGCTCTCTGCTGTGGCCTGGCAGGGCAGTGGAGGATGGCCCAAGTGCTTGGGCTCCTGCACCTGTGTGGAAGACCAGGAAGAAGCACCTGGCTCCTGGCTTCGGATTGGCACAGTGCCGGCCATGGCAGCCATTTGGGGAGTGAACCAGCGGAAGGAAGACCTTTCTCTCTGTGTCTGTCTCTCACTGTCTATATATTTACCTGTCAAATAATAAAAATCATGCTTTTTATGTTTTCATGTGGGAAAAGGAAGGGCCATGCTGGTCCTGGCTGAGTGAAGGCTCCAGTGTGTGAGCTGAGTTCAGTGAGGAGGCCCAGTAGGGCCTGTGGCCTGTGGGCGACCCAGCTCTTGTCACCCATGCCATCTGAAACTGTGTGAGGGGAAGCAAAGGTGGCTTTTCTCTTCTCTGATTGACCTTTGTTTCAGCAGACCCACATCTGCAGGGGCTCTGTTGCAGATGGATGAAGAGGTACACATTTGCCTGCAGTATCTCGATGGGGCCTCCAGATGGACAAGCAAAAAAAATGCCTCCTCCATCTGCTTAGTTGAAGAAACAGGCAAAGGATGGTCATGTGCATTTCCCAAGGTCATTCCCATATTTGGAGGCACATCTGGGACAAGAATCCAGGGCTGAAAATTCCAAAGCCGGGGCCGGCGTCATGGCAAAGCCAGTTAAGCCGCTGCCTGTGACACCAGGCTCATTGGAGCACTTGTTTGAGTTCCGGCTGCTGCACTTCCTACCCAGCTCCTTGCTAATGCACCTGGGAACGCAGCAGAAGATGGCCCAGATCCTTGTGGGAGACCTGGGTAGAGTTCCACGTTCCTGGCTTTGGCCTGACCCAAACCTGGCTGTTGCAGCCATCTGGGGAGTGAGCCAGTGGATGGTAGATCAATCTCTTCTCCCCTCACCCTTCTGTAACTCTGCACTGTGGTTCCATAACTGTAACAGGGGGGCTTTCTGGAGGTGTGTCCCTGGGGGAGGGAGTGAGGGTGGCCTTCGTGAGAGGAGAGGGGTTAAATGAGCTCCTCTGAGGGTGCAAGACAAGAAGTGGGCCCTTTGATTCCTACTCCTTTGCAGTCAGCGTCTGTTATGTCAGGGGTCCCTATGTTTTTACAGTTCTCCCTGGGGGTCGTTTTACCTCGTCCTCACAGGGGCCAGGGCGAACAGTGTTGCTGACACCTGAAGTGAGAATACAGCAGGACTCTCTGCTGGGTTGCAGATGTCCCCTTGGGTATCAGGGAGCTGGGGACACACCAGAGATCAGACAAAGCAGCGTCACCGGATCACCATCCAGGAGAGCAGGACTTCTGACTGCAGCAGCCTAGACTCAAAACCAGCGCCTGTATGGGAATGCCAGCACTGCAGGTGGCTGCTTTACCTGCTATGCCACAGCGCCGGCCAAGTTAGGAAATTCTTGCAAGTGATATGTCTTGAGGGCAGGAGGTTGGTAGGTTTAGGACAGCTGGGCTCTCAGCCCACCTGATTGTGGCCCCTGAGCACCCACTGATGCCAGTCGTGAGCCTACTCCGTGTGACCCTTGCATTAAGTGCACAGCAGCAAGGGAAGCTGAGGCCAGGTGTGAGCTGCTCATATGGACCCCCAGGGCTGCATAGGATAGGAGCCAGCCTCTGCAGCATTGAGTTTGGGGCTCCTCATGGGGAGAGAGGCTAGGCTGGCTCCTTCCCCACGGCCAGTGGCAGTGAGCCCTTGACTCTACGAGTGCAGGTGCTCCTCACGCCACTCTGAGCACACAGTGCAGTTCCTGCAAGACTCTGCATCCCAAAGGCCAGAGCTTTGTCATCCCAGGGCTGCAGGCTTCTAGGCGAAAGGGTGGTCTCACTGGCTGTAGACCCCAGCCCATGCTGATGCCTGTTCCTGAGTGGTCGGCTTGGGGGCACGTGCCCTGGGTTTCTTTGCTTGCCTTGGAGAGATGACTTATGGGCCAGATGTGTCCTCTGAGTGAAGCGGTGGCTGTTGAGCCTGGAAAGCTGGGCCCATGGAGGAGGGGTGCCTGGGGGTCTCAGTTCAGGGAGATGGGGCAGTGGTCTTCTCAGGAGACCCCCAGCGGGTGCAGGACTCGTGGTCCTCTAGACCCTTCCATCCGACTCTGGGAGTGAGTGGGCCCTGGCAGTGACCAGCAACCCTCTCCCAAGCTCATTCAGAACTGCTCTGGAAGCCTAAAACCTGGTGTATGAATTTTGAACAGGGGGATACGTCTGTTCCAAAGACCAGAACGCCCCTTCGTGGCGCCCACATCCTCGGGGAGCCCACTCAGCCGCATCTGTCCTCTGTGCTGTATGGATTGATGTGCAAATCTCATTTGCAATAGTTTCCCTTCATGTTTCAGGATCGCGGAGCCTCCAGGCAGCCAACCCTGCTTCCATTTATCTGCAGGCCTCTGGAACTTTCCACGTTGCAAAGTGGCCGTCTTGGCACCTCCCGGCATGGGAGGCTCCGACTCTGTGGTCCCCCTTCTCTGTGGCTGTGCAGTCGTACGCTGTTGCTCCCAGCCTCCCTGGGGTTCACACATACCACTGTTGGGCCTGATCTCTGAATTCCTCGTGGGGAGGGGCCGTGCATGATCCTGACTTCCACCTGGACACAGCACATTCCCAGCGTCTCGCTCGGTCCCGTGATGCCATGCAGATTTGCCCATTCTGGCCCCAGACTGTGGTCTCTTTATTAAGAGGCCCCACCCCTCGACTACGTGTCAGAGCCTTTAGACTCGACCTCCTTTGTGACTCAGGACTTTGAGAACAGCAGGGTTTCCTACGAACTGCAGGCTCCACAGAGCTTGCCCTGATACCTTTCTGTGAGGTTCCCTATACGTAGGTGAGCATCCCAGACAAGATGCTCCTGGGGGGTGTGATACATCTGCTTGTGGCCCCCTGCACTGAGACGCTGCTGCCTTGCAGTGCGGGGGAGCCTGCCAGGGGATCAGGACCCTCAGGCCACACACACTGGCTGCCCACGTCACCCACTCCACCTGCAGAGCCCTGAGTTCTGAACCAAGAGAGCCTATGTGCCTTTGTCTGTGTCCTGTGTGCCCTGTATACAGGATCGAGGTTTTCCCCGGTGCTGGGAACTAAAACCAGAAGTCCCACTGTACAGTCCTGACCACCTCCCTGCTGGGGCAGAGGCTCCACAGCCTTGTCACGGTCAAAAGGGGCACCGTGTTTTCAGGCCACCCTACGGCCAGGCCCTGTGCCACACTAACATCGTTCAATTCCCAACAACCTTGCCCAGAGGGGTGAGTCTATGCAGCAGAACCAAGGTGCAGACCTAGGCCAGCCACACTGCATGCTCGCCTCCCCCACCCCCATTGCTTGCTGGATCACGGTCCCCGGTGGGGCAGGGGGCTCAGTGCCCCTTTCTCCAGATGACTTCCCTCACCTGCTGACTACCCATGACGGATGGCAGAGACCGTGATCTGCATGCCCAGGGCCCTATCCCTGCAGCCACACACATCTCTAATTGTTTCCTGTGCTCTGCTCAGCAAGGCTTCTCCAGGAAGGCTCACTCTCTCTCTGGCTGGGCTCTGGCCCTCACATCATGTTGGGGTGCGCAGTTGGGATGGGAAGAGTGTGCTTGGTTCTTCCAGGAGGCCTGCCTCTCTCTGTCTCTTTTGACAAAGGAGCCGACAGGTAGCAGTAAGACTTTGTCAAAAACTGCACCTCCTGCCACGCTCACACACAACACCCAGGCTCGGCAGCCAGGCCCAAGTCCCATCTCTGCTTTGATTCTGACCTGTTGCCTCTTCTCTTGGAAAAGCTGGGGGCAGTGGGTATCCGTGGGACATGGCTGGGAAGGTTTTGCAGCCTGGCTGTGGCCATGGGGGAGACCAGGGCACCCCTCTCACTGAGCCTGCAGTTCACCCCTGCCTTTCTGCTGGGCTGAGATCTTCCAAATGCACTTCCCCTGCCTCACCCCCAAACCCTCCAGCGGGAGGTCTGCCCTCTCCCTGGCCTCTCCAATCCCCCTTGGGTGCTGTTTCCTTCTGGTACGATGGGGCCACTCCATCTGCTGACCACGCCTTGCCCTTTGCCTCCCTGCCCCTCCTCAGGTGTTTCCCACCTGTTCTTGCACCTGGCTGTTCCCTGCCTGTCTGTCAGGGCTCGGCTGGGGTCCCAGGTGTTCCAAAGCCGCAGCGATCTCAACCTCGGGAACGTCCTTTGGCACCTGCTCCTGTTCCTCCTTAAGGACACTTTGCTTTCCTGTGCAGACTTGTTTTTACGTGTGTCTTCCTCTGCCGCCCACCTGGAGGGCCCCATGACCTATTTTTGTCATTTTTAGGGACTTACAAGTATTTGGATTTTCTTACAAAGCACTGATGTCTTGAGGTTAAGAAACCTTGTCCCACACCTCTGCTGGCCCTCAGCTACTTCCTGTCAATGGAGCCATTGCTGGGCCAGGGGAGAGGGACAGAGAATTGTGCTGGGACTGGAATCTGGGCTGAATGGAGGCAGGTGGGTATGCTCTCTGCCACTGTTCTGCTGTGGGTTGGGGGCTGGGGGTTGGGGTTGGTCCCAGACACCATAGCTCTCCTGTGTTAGGTCCGGGGAGATGGAAGGTGTGTTTCTGACATCCTGACTCAGTGGGGGCAGTGGCGGCTAGCAGCCATGGACTGTCACTGAGTTTTTTTCCTGTCGCCATGATGGAGGCCTTTAATTGTGACTCCTGTCTGGATCTCAGTGTGTCTTCCCCCTTTTTGGAAGGAAGTTACCTTCTGGAAGAAGTGAGTGCATTGCTCTGTTTTGAAAAAGATAAAAGGTTGTCCTCTTTAAGTAGGCCTTTGCCACGCCAGGCACCAGGTCAGGCCTGCCTTGTGCTCCTTGAGCATCTCTCTTGCACTGCCCTCTACGGCCTGTGCGGTCTCCTTTTGTGTGTTCTGAGGGTTCCCTCAGGGCTCCAGGCTGTGCTGCTGGGGCAGAGGAAGGCAGCCAGGCACAGGCCGGTTAGGAAGACGTCCAGCCGGCCTGTGGACACCGTGGGAGTGGTAGGTAGGCGCTGGGCAGTGCAGCAGATGAAGACGAGTGTATAGGGGCAGACTCAGCTCCCTGGAGCCCGTCTGAGCCAGGGGCATATGCTCTGGGCCCAGAGGGTGCTCACTGTGGCTGGGTAAGGGGGCCTTAGATGTGCTGATTGAGACACAGAGAGCTCGTGGGCCACTCCATGATATTATCTGAGTCTTACGCTGTGCTCTGATGTTTATTGGGGGCGCGTCTTCCCCCCATGAACTCAGGGAAGCAAGCACTGTGCTCTCTTCGAGGCCTCTGCTTTGTCAGCCAAGTTGGCTTGCCCGTGGCGCGCGCGCTCTCTCTCTCTCTTTGGTAAGATTTATTTGAAAGGCAGAGAGAGAGAGAGAGAGGTATCTTCTATCCACTGGTTCACTTACCAAATGGCTGCAGTGCCCTGGGCTGGGCTGGACCAGTCGGAAGCCAGGAGCTTCATTCCATCACCATCTTCTGCTAGTTCTTGGGAGCGTTATCAGGGAGCTGGAGCAGAAGTGGAGCAGGCAGGACTCCAGCCAGCACTCCTGTGGGATGCTGGTACCACTGCAGGCTATGGCTTAAATCTTTTGCACCACAGTGCCAGGCCCCCCCCTCCATGGCTCTTGAAATGAGTGTTGACCTTGACTTTCTTCTCTGACACCAGCAGTTAGGCCCCACCTTGCAGGCGCCCACTGAGAATTTCCCTCCAGCTGACTCCACAGTCCTGGTATCTTGAGCTAACAGTGTAATATAACCCGCCCTTGATGCGTTGGTGTGACAAACTGCACATCCCACATCAGCTTCCTCACCTGCACTGGCTCGGGGCCCCCTGAGCCACCCCATGAGTGCTGGTGGAAGCCTGGGGAGCGTTGGGATTTTAACAGTCTCAGCAAGGTGCCATAAGGAGCCAGCTGCAGGGAAGGGAACCTCCCAGTGGACTCTGTGGCCTGGGGACCGTGTGGACCCACCTTCCTCCAGGGCAGGAGCGTGTGCCACCTGCTCCTCTTCTCAGGACTCTGTATCAAGGGCACATGCGGCCACTCAATAAATATTTGCTGAATAAACTGTGAAACAAGGGTGCCATCCCCAGTTGCTGCATAGCCCAGACTTCTGTGCACAGCTAGGCCCCTGTATTCTTAAGATAATGGTAAGCAAATATGGAAGCTATGACTTGACTTCCTCTCCCAAGTTAAGTCTGTAAACACTGAAAATAAATGTGATTTTTTCCCCCTTTTTCGTTGGATTACATTCAACATCCCTGCTATAGGCATTAGAAGTGACCAGAAGGGGCAGGCATTTGGCACAGGGGCTAACTCTCCTGCATCCCATAACTGAGTGCCTGCTTTGATTCCTGGCTACTCTGCTTCCTGTCCAGGTTGCTGCTAATGTGCGACTTGGGAGGCAGCAGATGATGAGGTGAGGGCTTGCGTCCCTGCCACCCACATGGGAATGGGAGACCTAGATTGAGTTCTGGACTCCTGGCTTAGGCCCGGCCCAGTCCTTGCTGTTGTGGTAGCATTTGGGAAATGAACTAGCAGGCAGACAGTCTCTCTCTGCCCTTTAGAATAAAAAGAAAAAAAATAGATTTTTTTTTTTTTGGTAAGATAAAGTGACCTGAAAAACGTTAGCACACACATGCTTCAGGGCTTGAGTGTTTACTGATCTATTCCGGCAGAAGTCACTGGTTTTTCTGCATACTCAGTGTTAGGAATTTGGTTTGCACCAATCAGGACACCTGTGACAGAGACGATTTCTTTGGCATCTGTGGAAAACGTAGTTGCTAAAAGGAGCAAATTATATCTTTAGCAATGCTGTCAGTGCAACTGTGTTTAATACCAGGAGGGTGCAGGGAGCAAACGCTGGCCCCTGCAGCAGCTTCACTCTCAGAAGCCTCGTGCCCAGTGAAAGAAGCCAGTCTCTAGATGTTCCACACTGTACGATTCCATTTCTGTGACATTCTGACAAGACAGACCGAGTGCCATGGAGTGCAGATCAGTGGTTGCTAGGGGTGCAGGAGCTGGGAGTCTGTGCCTGTAGGGGAGGAGCCTGTGTTGGGGAGGGGTTTCTGGGGATGGAGGTGGGGTATTGGGACAGCTCTGAATCCAGGGGGTGGCCTCAGGACACGGAGCCTGTGTCCAGAGCCACGGAACTGCACGCCCAGAATCGCGCATGCGTGTTTATTGCAGAGTCGCCGATGGCAGGCTCGGGCAGTGCCCCTGTGCCCAGGGCTCACCTGCGCCTTCTGCTGCTGTTGCTGATGGTCACTCAGCCTTGCAGCTGCGCCTCCTCTGTGTAGAAAGAGATTGTGACGTTGGCACATCTGCTGCAGACTGGCCCCTTGAGGTGTGTGTAGGGTGTGGGTTGGGGTGGATTGTTTTTTGGGCACTCAGGGGTCATTTTCTTTTTGATGAATGGAAGCGCTTGATTATATGAAGTCTCTCAGTGTAGGACCTTTACTCCCGTCCAGCTCTCGATTTCTCCCTTGGAAATTTTCTCTGCAATGAAGACACGCTTATGTCGGAAGCTGTGAGTGCCTCTTCTCTCCCCTGCCCAGCCTCTGCTCGCCCGGCCTTGACTCCAGCACAGGGACCATCCTCCTTGTCTCCGGCCCTCCGTTCCCAGCTCTACCTCAGGCACCGTGACCTCTATGTCCTGTTTTCTGCAGAGCCCTCATGCTGGCCTGTTCCTCTCTCTGCCGCTGCCACCGTGCAGCCCTCCTGGGTCTGCCCTTGACTTGGTCTGTCAGAGCAGTTGTAACAAACAACCCTAGCCCGGGTGGCTTGTGAACTACAGAAGGCTGCTTCTCACAGTTCTGAAATCTGGCAGTCTCCTAAGATCGGGGCGCCAGATGATTTGGTGCATAGAGGGTGCCTTCTCACCATGCCACATGCGGCTGAAGGCCAGGTCTCTTTTATAAGGGCATTGCTTCCCATCCATGAGGTCTCCACCCTGATGACCTAGACAGCCCCCAAAGGCCCTACCTCCTGACCCCATTACCTTAGGGGTTAGGATTTCTACATAGGAATTCCAGGGTTGGGGGACGGGGAACATAAACTCCCAGGCCATCCCCTCTAACCGAAGAGATCTTCCTCATGCTCAAATATGATGTCACTCTGCTATTGAAAATCTCGTTCTCATTATTGATAGAGTGCAAACACCTCAACGTGGTTAATCATCCCAATCCTGTAGCTTAATCCCCTGCCCACCTCAGTCCAACACTCAAAGCTGCAGGCATTCTGAACTCCTACAGTGCCGCCACCAGCTTGTGCCCTCTCTCGCCTGCTGGCCATTGCCTGTGCCATTCTTCGTACTCGGAACCTCGGCCTGGGCCCTTGCCCCACCACGCTCAGTGTTTGTCACCTGGCCACCCTTGGCCCAGGTCCCACTTTGATCTGTATGGAGCATCCTTCCCTCCTGCTCTGTCCTGGCACCTGTCACACTGCGTCATAATTGGCCCTGGAATCTAGGCTGTAAGACCTTTTTTTTTTTTTGACAGGCAGAGTGGACAGTGAGAGAGAGAGACAGAGAGAAAGGTCTTCCTTTCTGTTGGTTCACCCTCCAATGGCCGCTGTGGCTGGCGCACTGCGATGACCTGATGGCAGGAGCCAGGTGCTTATCCTGGTCTCCCATGCAGGTACAGGGCCCACGCACTTGGGCCATCCTCCACTGCATTCCCAGGCCACAGCAGAGAGCTGGCCTGGGAGAGGGGCAACCAGGACAGAATCCGGTGCCCCAGCTGGGACTAGAACTCGGTGTGCCGGTGCCACAAGGTGGAGGATTAGCCTAGTGAGCTGCAGCACCAGCCGCTGTAAGACCTTTGATGGCAGGACCGTCCCTGTGTTGGTGCCGTTGCGTCCTGCACTCCTGGCACGATCCATGTGGTTGAAGGTGCAGTGGTGGAGACTGTATTGCAGGACTTGAGTCTAAGTGCCAGCTTAGCTGCTGGCTCCAGATGCCTGCTGATGCACACACTGGATATCAGGTGACGGCTTAGGACTTGGGTTCCTGCCACTTACATGGGAGACCTTCATTGGGTCCTAGGCTCTTGGCCTTGGTCTGGTCCAGCCCTAGCCTTTGTGGGTCTTTGGGGAATGAAGCAGCAGCTGGAGGCTCCGGTTTTCTCTCTCTCTCGCTTTCCCCCTCCCCCTCTCTCTTTCTCTCTCTCATAAATATATAAAACGGAAAAGAGTGCCAGACAGATTTTATGATGGACAGACTGAGGCATGTGTGAATTCCTGGAGCCAGTGCTGTGGGCATAGTGGGTTAAGCCTCTGCCTGCAATGCCAGCACCTCATAGGAAGGCTGGTTCAAGTCC
Organism: Sylvilagus floridanus; assembly: GCA_949820135.1. Classification (NCBI taxonomy): domain Eukaryota; kingdom Metazoa; phylum Chordata; class Mammalia; order Lagomorpha; family Leporidae; genus Sylvilagus; species Sylvilagus floridanus. The sequence goes on along the minus strand of OX463245.1, from coordinate 74,455,507 downwards.
CGGCTGCTCCACTTCTTATCCAGCTCCCTGCTAATGCACCTGGAAAGCAGCAGGTGTTGGTGCAAGTAGTTGGGCCGCTGCCACCCATGTGGGAGACCTGGATGCAGCTCCTGGCTTCAGTCACCCAACCCTGGCCATTGCGACCATTCGGTGAGTGATCCAGCAGATGGAAGATCTCTCTCTCTCTCCCCCTCCTTGTATCTCTGTAATTCTACCTTTCCAATAAATAAATAAATCTCTAGACAAAATCCCAGAGCCCATCTAGATTATTTATTTGAAAGGCAGAAAGAGAGGGACAGACAGAAAGAGAGAGCTCTTCCATGCACTGGTTCACTCCCCAAATGCTTGGAACAGCCATGGGCTGGGCCAGGCTGAAACTGGGAGCCAGGAGCTCCCTCTGGGTCTCCCATGTGGGCAGGCACCCAAGTACTTGGTCATCATCCACTGCCTCCCAGGTGCACTGGCAGGAAGCTGGATCGGAGGGAGAAGTGGGACTCGAACCGTGCACTGCAGCGTGGGCTGCAGGCATCGCTAGGAATGGCGCAGCCCGCTGGGCCGCAGTACCCACCTCCGTCCTGCTTTTCTGTGACCTGCTTGACTTGCTGGTACTCTGCCCTGGTTATTGTGAACGCACGTCCCAACGTGGCCTCTCAGCTCTCACTCCCCTGTGATTTATAGAGCTGTGGTGGTGGGTTCTCTCCTTCCTCCCTCTTCTCGCTCTGTGTGCCCTGCCCCCACATGGAGAAAGATAGCGTTCCACTTGGCAAACATCGTCTTGGATCACAGTTTGAGCAGAAGGATCACTGATGGGAACTTGCTACCAGCTTCTGTCGGTGAGGGGGAGACAGCGGTGCTGGGAGCAGTGGGGGAGTTGAGTGGTTTGGGGTCCATGGAGAGGAGCCAGGCCATTGTTGCCGAACCCCGGTGACCCCCTGGGATCACCTAGGCCCTTGATGCCCACAGCCCCTCCCAGTTAATTCAGTCTGAGTACCCAGGGGGGTGAGGTGGGGTGAGGGTGGCACGCAGGTGACTCTGCTGTGCGGTCCGTTGGAGCTCAGTGGCCTTGATCTTCAGGATTTGCAGACTCAGCGTTTTGACTGGGCGGCCACTGCGGGCATGGGTTCCCTCAGGGAAGGACAGTCGGCTCAGAATGAGGAAGCCAGAAGCAGACCCGGGAGACACTTTTTATTTTAATTGCATGAGTCACTGAAAAAAAATCTGGGAAGCTTATAGAGTAAAAAGTTACAATCCCATCATCCCCAGAGATAAGCCGCTGTGTGCCCTCCCAGGTCTTTGGGGTACTTGTACACAACAGGATGTGGAAATGAGGCTCCTTCTGCTCTCCTGACAGAGAGAGAGAGGCCCCTAGGTCCCATGGCCAGGGCAGGTTGGCCCCAGCCCCGTGCAGCCTGCTAATGAGGTACAGTCTGGGCCGAGCACAAGCCTGGTGCTCAAGGCTTCTGCAAGGTGCCGGCCTCCCACGTTGGAGTGCATGGCTTCGGTGGCTGCCTCCCCTTCCTCTCTCCAGTGTCTGCTACGGCAGACCCTGAGCGAAGTAGTGATGGCCGGAGTACCTGGGTTCCTGCCACCCACGCGGGAGACCTGGACTGTGTTCCTGGCTTTGTCCTGACCCAGCCCTGACCTTGTAGGAATTTGGGGGAGTGGAACAGCATCTACATGGGGCTCCTTCTCTGTGTCGGTCTGCCTCTGCCTCTCAAATAAACAAATAACTTTTTTTAAAAGTGCCATCTTAGTGTTATAAGGAGCCCATTTTTCCTTTCCTGTGCTGCTCTCCCCACACTGCCTGGAAGAAGGAGGCAGGGAGACGCCTGGGACAGCCTCCCTGACCTGTGGCATGCTGTTTGTGAAAATGAAGCCCTATTCTATTGCCATGCCTTTCTGTAGCTCATTTCTAAGGCCTCACACTCTATTTTATAGATACTTTTATTCTAGTATAAAGGGGCTCTAGAAAAGTTCATGAAAAGGTGGACTCAAAAGATGTTTATTTGGTGTAAACATTGTTTTAAGGGGCCAGCACCGTGGGGTCGCGGGTTAAGCCGCTGCCTGCAATTCCCACATCCCATCTGGGCGCTGGTTCGAGTCCCGGCTGCTCCACTTTCAATCCAGCTCCCTGCTAGTGAGCCTGGGAAAGCAGCAAAACATGGCCCAAGTGCTAGGGCCCCTGCTGTTGCTGCTGTTTGGGGAGTGAACCAGTGGGTGGAAGATCTCTCTCTCTCTCTCTCTCTGTTTCTCTGCAATTCTGCCTTTCAAATAAAAATAAATAAATCTTTAAAAAGTTTTTTAAATCTATGCAGTTTTTTTTTGTAAAACACATTGTCCATGAACTTTTTGAAAGACCCTCATTTGCATGAAGTTCAAATTTGTATTGCACCAAAACACAATTCCATTTTTCATAAACTTAAAAAAAAAAACTTAATTTTTCTGAAAGGCAGAGTAACAGAGAGGGGAGTTATCCTTCATCCTCTGGTTCGCTCCCCAGATGCCTGAGACAGCCGGGTTTGGGCCAAGATGAAGTTGGGGACATGGATCTCCATTTGGGTCTCCCATGTCATTGGCGGTAACCCAAGTACACTTGAGCCACAATCTGCTGTCTCCCAGGATGCTGGGTCAGAGGCAGAGTAGCCAGGACTTGAACCAGGCACCCTGGTTTGGGATGCGGGCCTCTCAGGTGGTGGCTTAACCTACAGTGCCATGACACTTGTCCCTTTGTTTTACTTTCTTTTTTTTTTTTTTCCTAAAGATTTATTTATTTGAAAGAGTTATACAGAGAAGGAGAGGCAGAGAGAGAGAGAGAGAGAGAGAGAGAGAGAGAGAGAGGTCTTCCATCTTCTGGTTCACTCCCCAAATAGCTGCAATGGCCAGAGCTGTGCCAATCTGAAGCCAGGAGCCAGGAGCTTCTTCCGGGTCTCCCACATGAGTACAGGGGTCCAAGTACTTGGGCCATCCTCCACTGCTTTCCCAGGGCATATCAGAGAACCAGGTCAGAAGTAGAGCAGCTGGACTCGAACCAGCACCCATATGGGATGCATGCACTGCTTTACCTGCTGCACCACAGTGCCGGCCCCTACCTGCCCGTTTCAAGAACTCTTTGAAGTGTTCTCACAGGTAGATCTACCCCTTCTCTTAACACTCCTTAGTAGTTAACCATTCCTTTAGCAGGGGTTTTTATTTATTTATTTATTTATTTTTTGCCACAGGAAATAGTAATATTTATTTCTTTTTCAAATTTCTTCCATTCTTCTGGATGTTAAGGTTTTCTCCTTAATTCTTTTTTTTTATAAAGCTTTTATTTAAAGAATATAAATTTCCAAAATACAGCTTATGGATTAGAATGGCTAAATCTTTAATATAAACCTGACTGCAGGAAAAATCCATATTTGTTCATTTATCTGTATATGCCTCTTTGAGTATTTATATAGAATAAATTTAGAGAACCAGGATTGCTAGGTTAAAGCATATACACTTGGTGTGCTTAAGATTTTGTTAGCGGGGCAGGTGTTTGGCTTAGCAGTTAAGACAAGGGTTAAGTTGCCTGTGTCCCATAATTGCAGTGTCTGGGTTCAATGCCAGGTCCCCATTCCTGATTCCTGCTCCCCGCCAGGGCAGACCCTGGGAGGCAGCAGTGATGGCTCAAGTAGTTGGGTCCCTGTCACCTGTGTGGGAGACCTGGGTTGAGTTCCTGGCTCCCAAACTTGGACTGGCACCGTACTGGCCATTGTGGACATTTTGGGAGGGAACCAGATGCATACATACACACACACACACACTCTCTCTCTCTGCCTCTTGAACAAATTAAAAATAAATTTTTGTAAGAAATTTTTGTTAGAAATTCCCAACTAGTTATCCAAGAAACGTGTTTTATTTCAAAACTCCTATCAGCAGCACATGGGAGTGCCCATTTCTCATACTCTGCCAACCATGAATAGTTTCTGTCTTCAGATTTCCAGAAATCTGGTTGTTATGTAGTTTTTACTAGGGCTACCCGTTTTTTATGTTTACTGACCATTTTGTCATGCATATTATTTTCACATAACCTATGCCTACTTTTCAATTGAATTATTCACTTTTTTTTATATTGCTTTATAGGAACTTTATAAATCAAGGATGGAGAGCGTATGAAAGTACTTCCAAAAAACTCCTGGAAAAATCTAATTAAAAGATAAATGTGTCTTAGTACAAAAAATTTGAAATCTACACATACAAAAGAGTCTTCAAAGAGTTTATGGAAAATGCTTATTAGGAAAAAAACTATGCATGAATTTAAACTTTTTTTTTTAACCAAAGTGTACCGCATGTATTGTTTCCCATAATGCACATTTTCCCATGAATCTTCTGAAGACCCTTCACAGGCCGTTCTACTCCAGGAATTTACACACATGCACCTTGAAATTTTCATAGAAAATTGACTTAAAAGATGTCTATTTAGGTCCAAAAATTTTGGAAAATCTCACATAGTTTTTTTTATAATATACATTTCCATGAACCTCCTGAAGATTCCTTGTGTGTGTGTGTGTGTGTGTGTGTGTGTGTCTATCTCCAGCATACACCTTTTTTTGTATATCTGTGCATACTTTCTCTATCTCTTGCCTTTTATTTTTATCGGAATCCTTCTCAGGTAGAAAAGGCTTGGAAGAGATAGAAATAGAAAATCATGTGCTTTTAGGATTACAAAGGAAATGCTTGTGATCTGCATACAGTGTTCTAAATTACCTTGAACTTCACTAACTAAGAAGAAAAGTTACAGGAATTGCATTTTATGACTGTACTGGACTGCTTTTATCTCCCTTCACCTTTTTAGTAATTTTTTGACAGGCATAGTTAGACAGTGAGAGAGACAGAGAGAAAGGTCTTCCTTCCGTTGGTTCACTCCCCTAATGGCAGCTACAGCCGGTGCGCTGTGCCGATCTGAAGCCAGGAACCAGGTGCTTCTCCTGGTCTCCCATGGGGTGCAGGGCCCAAGCACTTGGGCCATCCTCCACTGCACTCCCGGGCCACAGCAAAGAGCTGGACTGGAAGAGGAGCAACTGGGACAGAATCCGGTGCCCCAACCGGAACTAGAACCCAGTGTGCCGGCGCCGCAGGCGGAGGATTAGCCTAGTGAGCTGCGGTGCTGGCCCACCTTTTTAATAATTAAGATAGAATTCATATCCCAAAAGAAAATTGTGAATTATCTTCACTATTTATTTCTAGAACATTTTTATCACCTTGAAAAGAAACCATATACCCCATAGTAGTCTTTAAATGTTTGCTAGAATTCACCTGTGAGCCATCTGGGACAAAACTTTTCCCTGTGGAAAGTTTTAAAATTCCAAATTCAATCTCTTTAGTTGTTACATAGTTTCCATTTCGTCATTAGCCTCCTGTGGTAGTTTGTGTCTTTGTAGAAAGTTGTCCATTTCCTCTAGCTTATCTAGTTTGTTGGCATACAGCTGTTTATGGTATTACCTTATAAACAGTTTTATTTCTGTATGGTCAGTAGTGATGGCCCTTCTTTCATTCTTGATTTTAGTAATTTGAGTCCTTTTTTTGGTCAATCTAGCTAAAGCTTTATTGGTTTTGTTGATCTTTTCAAAGAGCCAGCATCTATTTTTGTAGTCCCAATTTCATCAATATTTTCTCAGTATGTATATGCATTTGAAACACAGAGAGGGAGAGACAGAGAGTGAGCTCCCACCTACTGATCATTGCAGAAATGCCTGGGAACTCAGTCTAGGTGGCAGGAGCTGAGCCCTCAGGGTTGCATTCCAGGGTCTGCATAGGCAGGAAGCTGGAGTCAGGAGATGCAGCCTGGCGTTCTGGCTTGGGAGGAGTTGTCTCCACCACTGAGCTGATCACTCACCACTGTGCGCTCGTCTTTATTATTCTTTCCCTTCTGCTTGCTTTGGGTTTAGCTTGATTTGTTTTTACTTTTATTAAAATATTTTATTATTTATTTTATTTATTTATTTGAGAGGTAGAGTTACAGACAGTGAGAGGGATAGACTGAGAGAGAGGGCTTCCTTCCGTTGGTTCACTCCCCAAATGGCCACAAGGGCCGGAGCTGTTCCAATCTGAAGCCAGGAGCCAGGAGATTCTTCTGGGTCTCCCATGGGTGCAGGGGTCCAAGGACTTGCACCATCTTCTGCTATTCCAGGCCACAGCAGAGAGCTGGATCAGAAGAGGAGTGGGCCGGCGCCGCAGCTCAATAGGCTAATCCTCCGCCTTGCGGTGCCAACACACCGGGTTCTAGTCCCGGTCGGGGCACCGGATTCTGTCCCGGTTGCCCCTCTTCCAGGCCAGCCCTCTGCTGTGGCCAGGGAGTGCAGTGGAGGATGGCCCAAGTGCTTGGGCCCTGCACCCCATGGGAGACCAGGATAAGTACCTGGCTCCTGCCATGGGATCAGCGCAGTGCGCCGGCCGCGGCAGCCATTGAAGGGTGAACCAAAGGCAAAGGAAGACCTTTCTCTCTGTCTCTCTGTCTCTCTGTCTCTCACTGTCCACTCTGCCTGTCAAAAAAAAAAAAAAAAAAAAAAAAAAAAGGAGCGGCCGGGACTAGAACCGGCGCCCATATGGGGCCGGCACCACAGGTAGAGAATTAACCTACTGCGCCATGGCGCTGGCCCCTATTTCTTCATTTTTTAATGTGGCCATTTACAGTTATAAGTTTTCTTGTCAGCAGTGTTTTAGCTGCATCTTATAAGTTTGGGAATGTTTTATTTTTGTTTATTAATCTCAAAGTAGTTTCTAATTTCTCTTGTGATTTCCTCTTGAACCCACTGGTTATTTGAGGGTATGTTGCTTAATTGTTACATAATTGTGAATTTTCCAAATTTTCTTCTGTTATTGATTTTTAATTAATTCTACTGGGGTAGGAGAACATATGAGTGAATATACTTTAAAGTGTGGGAAAATGGAATTAAAAGATAACTCTGTTTTGGAGCAAAAAAATTGAAATTCATGCATAATTTTTTCATAATACATGTGTTTCATGAACTTTTAGAAGATGCTTTATAAATTTTGTGATTTCTTTTGAACCAAAATAAAGCAATCTTTTAACTGCATTTTCTACAACTTACCAAAGTACCCTCATACTTAGAATGATTTTAATCTTGTAAATATATTGCCATTTAATGGACTAACTGAAGAACATTCCATGTACCCTGTGTTTTCTGCTGTTAGTGGGTGAGTTTTCTATAAACATTGGTTCAGTCTAGTTGACTTATCATGTGTTCAAGTCTTTTGTTCCCTTATCAATCGTATGTCTGATTTTTCTGTGAGTTATTGAAACAAAGCATTGAAAATGCCAAATTCTGTATTTTTCCCGTCAGTTCTGGAGCCTCTATTACTAGATGTGTTATTAAGTATAATTGTTAAATCTTGACTGATGGACATTTTTATAATTATAGTTTATCACTAATTTTTGTCTTAAACATATAATATTTTGTCTGGCATTAGTATAGCCACTCTACCTCTGTTCTGATTACTATTTTCATGGTAACCAATGGAAGGAAGACCTTTCTCTCTGTTTCTTCCTCTCACTGTCTGTAACTACCTCTCAAATAAATAAATAAATAATCTTTAAAAAAGATTTATTTTATTTATTTGAAAGACAGAGTTGCAGAGAGAGAGGTAGAGAGAGAGAGAGGTCTTCCGTCTGCTGGTTTACTCCGCCAATGGCTGTAACGGCCAGAGTTGCACCAATCTGAAACCAGGAGCCAGGAGGTTCTTCTGGGTCTCCCATGTAGGTGCAGGGGCCCAAGGACCTAGACCATCTTCCACTGTTTTTCCAGACCATAGCAGAGAGCTGGATCAGAGGAGGAGCAGCCGGGACTAGAACTGGCGCCCTTATGGGATGCCAGTGCTTCAGACCAGGGCTTTAACCTGCTGTGCCACAATGCCAGCCCTCATCTTTTTACTTTTAACCTATTAGTATCTTTGAATTTAAAGTATTATTAAATTAGATCATTTTTTTTTATAACGCTTTTATTTAAAGAATATAAATTTCCAAAATACAGCTTATAGATTACAATGGCTCCCCCCCCATAAATTCCCCCCCACCCGCAACCCTCCCCTTTCCCACTCCCTCTCCCCTTGCTTCACATCAAGATTCATTTTCAATTCTCTTTATATACAGAAGATCAGTTTACTATATATTAAGTAAAGATTTCAACAGTTTGCCCTCACATAGCAACACAAAGTGAAAAATACTGTTGGAGTACTAGTTATAGTATTAATTCACAATGTATAGCACATTAAGGACAGAGATCCTACATGATATATTTTTTAAAAAATTGATTAATTTTCTATGCAATTTCCAATTTAACACCAAGATTTTTTTTCATTTTTAATTATCTATATGCAGAAGATTGATTCAGTATATACTAAGTAAAGATTTCATCAGTTTGCACCCACACAGAAACACAAAGTGTAAAATACTGTTTCAGTGCTAGTTATAGCATTACTTCACATTGGACAACACATTAAGGACAGATCCCACATGAGACGTAAGTACACAGTGACTCCTGAAGTTGATTTAACAATTTGACACTCTTGTTTATGGCGTCAGTAATCTCCCTAGGCTCTAGTCATGAGTTGCCAAGGCTATGGAAGCCTTTAGGGTTCGCCGACTTCAATCTTATTCCGACAGGGTCATAGTCAAAGTGGAGGTTCTCTCCTCCCTTCAGAGAAAGGTACCTCCTTCTTTGATGGCCCCATTCGTTCCACTGGGATCTCACTCCCAGAGATCTTTCATTTAGGTCTTCTTTTTTTTCCAGAGTGAAATTAGATCATTTTTATTCATTGTGTCAATCTCTGCCTTCTAATTAGAATATTTAATCCATTTACATTTAATATACTTATTAAAGGTAGAGTTTACATCTGCCATATTGTTCTTTGGTTTCTGTACATCTTGTGTCTTTTTAGTTCCCCTGTTCCTCCTTTGCTGCCTCCTTTTGTATTAAATGGGTATTTTTCTAGTGTGGCATTTTAATTCCTTTTTTATTTATTCTACCACTTTTAAGGTTAGTTTCTTTTTTTTTTTTTTTTTTTTTTTTTTTTACAGGCAGAGTGGACAGTAAGAGAGAGAGACAGAGAGAAAGGTCTTCCTTTGCCGTTGGTTCACCCTCCAATGGCCGCCGCGGTCAGCGCGCTGCGGCCGGCGCACCGCGCTCGTCCGATGGCAGGAGCCAGGAGCCAGGTGCTTTTCCTGGTCTCCCATGGGGTGCAGGGCCCAAGCACCTGGGCCATCCTCCACTGCACTCCCGGGCCACAGCAGAGGGCTGGCCTGGAAGAGGGGCAACCAGGACAGAATCCGGTGCCCCGACCGGGACTAGAACCCGGTGTGCCGGCGCCGCAAGGCGGAGGATTAGCCTGTTGAGCCACGGCGCCGGCCAAGGTTAGTTTCTTACTAGTCACCCCGAGGATTGCAATTTGTGTCTTAATTTATAACAGTCTAGTTTTCATATATCAGTTTAGTATTTTTGGTGTAGACACTTAGAGAGCTCCATCCCTGTCCCCTTTCTGAGCTGTTATTGTCATAAAATTATATCTTTAAATAGTATATGCTCAGCAACATGCTTCCTTGTTTCTTTTATATGTTATCATTCTTTGCTGAAAATTTTCAAAACATCACGTGGAAACTTGAGATACTGGATTCTCCCTCCTTCCCCAGGGTTTATCGCTCTTGCTGTTTGTGGTGGTGGTGTGTTTGGTGACTTCTCTTAATTAATTCTGTAAAGCCTGTGTTTTTGTTGTATGTGGCTGCTGGAGTCTTCCTGGTTAGTTTAGTAATCAGCAGTAATTGGATAGAGATTTTCTAAAGCATTTAGAAGCAGTAAGGCTTTGCTGGCAGACTGCGTGTGCTTGTTGGGACACTCTCAACACCCCATCATGCATTCCCCAGCTCTGCCTAACCCTCGCTTCTTACTGCGGCAGCGCTTCAGCCAACCAGGGGTGACGGTGTAGGGGTTTCTCAGATGTTTCCTGAGTATGTGCGTGGCCTTCAAGGAGGCGTATCCTCCTAGGGATATGCTGGGCCTTCCTGTAAGCGTTTTAGCCTGTTATTTGCCCGGACTGTCATCCTGGCTCCAGCAGCTGCGAAGTGCAGTGTTTGCCTACAATTGTCTTCAAAAACCACCTCAGTGGGAAGGAAAGGACTTCTCACAGTGGGTGAGCTCTGACTCAGGTCAGAGTGCCTTTTCCTTTTTTGCAACTGAGTTTCTCCTAGGAGCTACCAGGCGGGTTAAATAATGACAGTTCTCTGGGAATGGAACTTTGAAGAAACGTTAACCTCATTTTTCTGCCCTGCAATGGCTGCAACACTGCTAGTTCACACGGTAATTGTGAAGCTGCGTGGTCTTCAAAATTATCATGGAGCTAGAGAGCAGGGGATCGGAATACTGCAAGTTAAATGCCACGAAACTCCCTGTGCCTGCTGAGAGTCCGCTGTTTCTCTTGTATAAATGCTCCCTGGAATCTGCTGTTGCAGTCAATTATTCAGCAACTATAAGGGGTGCATGAGACATATTGCCTGGATAATATGTCACAACACTTTTCAGAGTTCTGAAAAAGTTGTTTCTGATCATGGACGCGATTTTCTCCTTGCCTTTATAGAAGAGAGAATTTTGGAGGTCCTTGTTCTGCTGTTGTTGCAGGTCCACCTGCTTTTGTTCTTTATTATTAAATGTGTTTTGGGTCATGTTGAATTTTGGCATCATCATATGTGATTAGCAAAGAGAACTCAGCTTTGCCACTAATGCACTCTGTGTCCTGGGGCAAGTTACAGAACCTGTCAGCCTCAGTTCCATGGCTGGAAAAATGTTTTGGTTGGTTGCCAGGTTGAGCGCTCCAGTTTTCACCACCTCTGAGTTCTGAGCTTCTGAAGGCATTATTTCATCTGCATTTTCTATTCCTCCTTATGCAGTTTTACTGAGTTCATTTTGTTAAGTTCTTATCACAGCCTGTTAATCATATTTTTGCGATAATTATTTCATTCTCAACTGTAAACATGCGTCCAATAGCAGAATTATGGCTCTTGGCTATTATGCATTCCTGCTGAGAAAATACTGTTGCTAAAAAAATGGTAAAAAATACAGTTACTCTGCCTACCAACATCCTCTCCCTTGGCTTAGTATCTCCTAGGTGTGCAGTCCAAGGAGAGATCTTGGGGCTAGCATTGTGGTACAGCAGATTAAGTTGCCGTCTGCAATACTGGCATCCCATTGGGCACCACTTTGTGTCCTGGCGACTCCCTTTTCAGTCCAGCTCCCTGCTAATGTACCTGGGAAAGCAATGGAAGATGGCCCAAGTTCTTGGGCCTTTGCACCCATGCGGGAAAACTGGATGAAGCTCCTGGCTCCTGGCTTTCGCTTGATCCAGCCCTGGTCATTGCAGCGATTCGAGGAATGAACTAATGGGTGGACGATCTCCTTGTCTCTCCCCCTCTCTCTGTAACTCTGCCTTTCAAATAAATAAAATAAATCTTAAAAAAGGAGGGTCACAGTCGTAGGATATTGCTGTCAGTTCAGGAGTTCAAATGCCGTATTATCGGAGCCACATGTCTCATGCATCCTTTGGGGTTGCTGGAGAACTGACCCCAACATCAGGTTCCTGTCACTGTCTTGGCTGGGTCATCTCCATAACCACAGGAGCTTTGGCTTCCTGCTGCTGACCCTGCAGTACAGCTGCTGATGGCCCCAGGCACTGCCCTCCCCACACCCTTATGCCCTTCTGTTCCGGGCACTCTCTCTCTCTGCTTGCTCATGAGCTTCTGAAGCTGACCCAGCAGCTACTCGTTCAGGGTTTGAGAACGAGTCACAGGATCGATGCCATCTCTGCATGGCTCAGGTGTGTCCTTGCGGTTTTCAGTGGCCTGCCAGGAGCAGTGGAGGCTGGGGGCAGGTGGTCTGTCTAGGTCCGCTTGGCTGCTGTAACAGAATACCGTAGGTCAGGCACAGGAACACATCCCCCACAGTTCTGCACTACAGGAAGTCTAAGACCTAAGCATGTGCAGACTCAGAGACCGGTGAGGGCCCCACTGCCTGCTTCACGGATGCACCTGCTCTGCGTAGCCTCACCTGCTGGGAGAAGTGAGAGCAGCACCCGGGGCCTCTTCTATAAAGGCATAATCCCTGACAAATCCCCGACAAAAGCGCTGCAAACTCATGATTTCACCACCTCTGAAGGCAAGGGGAGGGGTCCCCCTCCCAATTCCATCCCCTTGGGGGTTCAGGTTTCAGTCTGTGAATTTTCTGTCTGTGGCGGGATCCTATCAGCATCCTTGCTCCTCTCTCTGTGGGATTTGGGTCACATGGCGGTGATGGGGCAGGGCTGTCACGGTGGTGTGGTCAGGTGCGCCTGCTGTCCATCGCTGTGGGAGAAGGTGGAGGTCAGGTCTGGCCCAACCATTTAACTCTCTCTGTCCCTGCTTCTAGCCCTGAATGTTTTTGTTCCCTGAGGGTCTGAGCAGAAGGCTGTAGGAGGCCCCTGGCAACATGTGGCCACCTCTGTACCTGTCCATCAGTGTGGAGCCCCGTCTTGGCTCTGCAGGTGCGCAGGCCTCTGAACCGCTGGCCAGTACGGGGAATTGGTTGCTACTCCAGGCTCTCTTTGGACTTGTGCCACTCATTTACAACACAAAGGCTTCCAGGGCCTCCTTAGCACCAGGTTTGACCCGCACAGTCTCCCTCTGGCCCTCTGCTGGCCTGTGCTCCGTGGACGAGGGCCCCTGCAGGTCTGCTGCTGCCGGCCTCCCCAGCCACAGCCCCTCTCCCGGGGGCGGCACTATTTCTGAATCCCAGTGCGGTAGGACAGGACAGCCAGAGCAGGCCTGTGTGGAGGTGGTGTGGGTGGGTGCCCATGTGCTGCATTTTGAGAGATGCCAAAAATAACAGTGAGCAACAATCCCTTCTATTAGCTCCATCCCTCCTTTGTACGTTACATCATCTCATCCAGCACAAGACAGCAGCCTGCGCCCCAGGCCTCCTTGTCCCCTCTTAATAGCCAAGAAACTTCCCAGGCCCAGGGAAGCGCCAGCAGGACGACAGTGTTGACAGCCAGGTGGACTCTCTCGCGTGCTCAGGCCCAGGTTTAGGCCTTCATAGGAAAGTAAGAGTTTTATCGTCTCTGGTCCATCACACTGGTTGTGCCTCGTGCCACCTCTGCACAAACCTGCTCTCTCCAAGGTGGTACAGAACCAATGGTAACAACATACTGCTGCCTTCATTGAGCACTTGCTGTGTACAGAGCCTCCAGGGAGGGCATTCAAGGCCTCCAGTGCAGATGCGGGAGAAACAGAGCTTTCAGCCCCATGTCTTCTCTGAGCCCCCTGGGGCTGCCTGCCATCTTGATCTCAGCTACCTTGGTGCTTCTCCCGCTGTCTGCACCCAAGGGTGACCCTAAGCTCTGGGTTCAGTGCCATGGAGCCTGGGTGTCTAGATGGGGCCATTTGTCCAGTCCTTCAAGATCTCCACCCCACTGCCCCTGTGCTGGTCGCTCTGGGTTCTCACTGAGTCTTCCTTTGCTGTGGCCCCTTTGGGTTTGGTGACCTGTCCCACTCCCAGGCCAGCCCTGCAACACAGGATTTCTGCCACTCTGCTGCTTTTGGGCTCACGGTGCCATGGAAGACATCCAAAGCTTCCTTTCCTAATACTCCTTGCAGCTCTTTCTACCCAGGGATCTTGTGTGGACCTGGGTGGTCTTACTCCAAGGCCCTTCATTCTTTGCCAGATTCTTTCCCACCCAGTGGAAGAAGCTCTCAGGAGGCAGTGGGCACATGGCAGAGCATGGGCCAGAGCGTGGAGTCCTGCTGGTGACTGAGCTGTTCCTAAGTAATGCTGATGCAAAAGGGATCGTACCTCTGCCCGGTGTAAAGCTACATCAGACCCCGCCTTTGCTGATACTGCCTGGCTGTGGGCCTCTGCCTGTCCTGGTGCAGCAGTCCTGAAAGCACTTGTGTGCAATAGATCTACAAACTGAACCAGGCAAAGCATGCCCGGGCGGCCTCACAGAGTTCAGACGGCTGGCTGAGCGACAGCTGGGGACTCTTTCTTTTGCATGGAAGGCTTGCAAAGGCTTGTTTGGCTTTTTTTTTTTTTTAAAAAAATGAGACAGATCTGTGGCTCGTGTAACTAGAAAGTCACCAATGGCTGGTGTCAGGAATAGCTGGATCCAGGACTCCAGGTTTCCCAGGTCCACTTGCTCTTCTCTTGTCATTTCTTGGTGTTTCCTTCTTCTATAGATTCACATCCTCTCAAACCCAACAGGAAAGAATATTATGTTTCACCAGTTCCAAAAAGCAACAAGCTTTTTAAAATCCATGCATTTTTAAAATTTATTTATTTTTTATTTTTATTTTTTGACAGGCAGAGTGGACAGTGAGAGAGAGAGAGAGAGAGACAGAGAGAAAGGTCTTCCTTTGCCATTGGTTCACCCTCCAATGGCCGCCGCAGCCGGCGTGCTGCAGCCGGCGCACTGCGCTGATCCGATGGCAGGAGCCAGGTGCTGCTCCTGGTCTCCCATGGGGTGCAGGGCCCAAGCACTTGGGCCATCCTCCACTGCACTCCCTGGCCACAGCAGAGGGCTGGCCTGGAAGAGGGGCAACCAGGACAAAATCCGGTGCCCCGACCAGGACTAGAACCCGGTGTGCTGGCGCCGCAAGGCGGAGGATTAGCCTGTTGAGCCATGGTGCCGGCCAAATCCATGCATTTGTTAATAATAACATTTTTCATGAACATTTTTAAGACCCCTTATATGCATGGATTTCAAAAAAAATTGCACCAAAATAAAGTTACCTTTTCTATTTTCCATGTTTTTTTGGAAATACTCTAGTACATGGGGAGTGGTCTCCAAGTTTCCCCAGCTACAGGCTTACTTTGAGGGCGGCTTTCAAAGGTCTCAACACACTTCTAGGATAGTACTTCTCTACCAGGACTGCATTTTGAATGTGTCTGGGGAGCCGTGCCCCACTGCCCGCAATTGGACTGGGCCATCACCTGAGCAATCAGGAGTGCTAACAGTTCCCAGGTGATTCTGTTGTGCTGCCCGTGTTGAGAACAGCTGATCCCAGGCTGTGGTTCTCAGCCTCTACTCTGTAGAGAAATCACCTGGGAAATCTGTGCAATACAAGTTCTGATTCTGCAGGTCACGGTGAAGCCCTAGAGTGTGCATCTCTAACCAGCCCCCCGTGGGGCTGAGGCTTCCGAGCCTGGCCTGCCTGTTGAGTGACAAGGGCCACTCAGCACTAGCATTCCTTCCATGAGCCTCGGAACTCCCTGGCAGGTGGGCACATCAGCCTGTGACAGTGTTCGCTGCCTGCCCAGACACAGAACTGGCCACGGGGCTTCAGACAGGTGCTGAGTCCAGCCCATTCCACCTGTCAACCAGAAGGCCACTAGGATCCCTGACGTACGACTGGCGGCCATCCTGAGGGTGGGGTTAGGGACTAGGTGAACGCAGCTCTGCAGGTTGGTCTACCCATGAGCGCCTTGAGTTATTAGAAGGCTGCTCGGCAAGTATCCTTCAGTCTTAGCAACCCTACGGGCAGAGCAGACAGAGGCTGTGCGGCCCTCCCATGCTGGGAGGTGGATGGATCAGACTTGCAGGAGAGCACTTGGGGACTGGAGTGTCCCAGCGTGCCACCCACGTATCTCCCAGGCACTCAATGCTGCCCTTTGGGGAGTTTCATGGTAGCCCTCTGGCCCTTGGAGAGAAATTGGCCCAGAGAAGGGTATGGAGCGAAGACATGGTTGGCTCCTGTTCTGTGTGGCTGCCTGACCTTGCTACCAGAGCACGGGAAATCCAGTTACTGCCTTAGGACACGCGTCTAGCAGACACACTCAGAAACAGGAGGGCCATTATTTAGGGACATTGTCAGGATGCCCAGAGGCCACTGCACTCCCCCTCCCCCCATGCTGCCCTCCTGCTTCCTGTTGTCCCTGACTGCCACCTGGTGAGCAGTGCAGTCCCTGGCTTGGAGGACGTGCTCATATTATTCAACTGAGCTACCACTGAGGGCTTGAACATAAGAGACTTGGCCGGCGCCATGGCTCACTAGGCTAATCCTCCACCTGTGGCGCCAGCACACCAGGTTCTAGTCCCGGTCGGGGTGCCGGATTCTGTCCCGGTTGCCCCTCTTCCAGTCCAGCTCTCTGCTATGGCCCGGGAGTGCAGTGGAGGATGGCCCAAGTGCTTGGGCCCTGCACCCCATGGGAGACCAGGAGAAGCACCTGGCTCCTGGCTTCGGATCAGCATGATGCACTGGCTGCAGCGCACCAGCTGCGGCAGCCATTGGAGGGTGAACCAACAGCAAAAGGAAGACCTTTCTCTCTGTCTCTCTCTCACTGTCCACTCTGCAAGCAAACAAACAAAAAACATAAGAGAGCATTTCCCAAAGTGTGTGAAAAAGTGAAGTGAAAAGATAAGTTTAGGGTCTTATAGATAAGTTTGGCTTGGTGGTTTAGAGACTCCCATATTTGTATCACACTGCCTTGGATCCAGTCCTGGCTCTACTCCTGCTAATGTGCATCTTGGGGGGCCAGATGGTGGCTCAAGTAGTTGGGTCCCTGCCACTCATGCGAGAGACCTGGGCTGAATTCTGGCTCCCAATTTTGGCCTGGCCCAGCCCCAGCTGCAGCAGGCATTTGAGAAGCGAACCAGTGGATGGATGTCTCTATCTCTGCCTCTCTACCTTTCAAGCAAATAAAATAACTTTTAAAAAAAAAAAAACTAACTTTATTTGGGTGCCACATATTTCTGAAATCCATGGGCAGCTTTTTTTGTAATACACCTTATCCAAGAACTGTCTTACACGTGTATCCAAGATGCTGTCTTACATGTGATTTCATTTTTTTATTGTACCAAAACACTCTTTTGACTCCACTTGCTGTGAACATTTGGCAGTACCCTCGTAGGTCAGCTGGTTGGAATGGTTCCTAGCAGGTGGCAAGATGCCACTGTTGTCAGTTGCTGACTGTACTACAAGAGCAAAGTTTGAGAAACCCCCAGCATCCTCATCTGTCCACGAGATCTTACCTGGTCCCCACAGCCTGCCCTCCCCGGGTCAGTTTCTTGTGCAAGTGCTCCCCTAACGAGTATGGTGCCAGGCCCTCTGCCATCACTGCAGGTGATCCTGCCCATAGGAGAACTGCATAGTTCACATGTGACACTGTGTTCATAACTCTGCATTTCTTAAGCACCCACTGTGTGCGCAGCACCATGGGACATAACAGATTATCAAGATTTTGATACTGTCCTCCAAGACTTTACACAGTTTCACTGAGGAAGCCAGCTAGGACCCAGGAGACAATGCAACAGTCATTCAGGGTGGCACATCTGTAGATACTACCCACCCCCTGGGACATGCTCAAGAAAATGAGGACTTTGATGCTTCTTTTGTAGGCTCTTAAAATACAGGGGCTAGAATGATTTGGAAAATAAGGTGTCTTCACATAATGAGCCAAATGTATTTCCATATTGCTCCATGTCCTCACCCTGCAAACGGGATGTCTCAGAATTTCAAAATAGGAACATATTTATGTCAAACCAAGCCAGCCCCCGCATCTGAATCACACAGGGGCCCTTTGTCAGAGAGTCCTTATTTGGTACAAATAAAAATCAATTATTTGAGTATATATATATATATATACTTAGGAGACAGCTAACACAGTGACAGCCTTATGAAAAGGTTGTTACCTGGTGGATGTTCTCCATTGGTTCTACAATCCTAAGTGGTGAGGCTCACACATTCATAAAATATTTAAGGATCCCCTACTGTGGGTAGGTATTAGGACTACACAGATGAAAAGATCTGGTCTCTGCTTTCAAGAAGTTCCAAGTCCAGAGGACAGAAGTGCAAAAATTAAATGTGCTGAGTGGGCAGGGGCTCCAGGAAGGGGGCAACTTGCTCATGTGTGAGAATGAGGCAAAGGGTGGGCGTTTCCACCAGCAGTGGCTGCCTGTGGCCCTGAGCTGGGGATGGCAGGAGGATGAGTGGGCCAGGAGGGGCTTCCTGTGATAACATCATCACGACTTCATTTTTCTGGGTCACAAACAAGCAGTATATCGATCGCTAGTTTTGAAAATGCAGTCCGTCCTCCGTATCTGTCCCCATGGGTTCTGGTTCTGTGCAGTCTACAGCTATAAATCCGAAATATTTGAGGAGGGACTGGCATTGTGATGCAGCAGGTTAAGCCACAGCCTGTGATCCCATATTGGAGCAAGGGTTCAAGTCTCAGCTCTCCCACTTCCGATCCAGCTCCTGCTAATGCACCTGGGAGAGTAGAGGAAGATGGCTCCAATGCTTGGACTCCTGCCATTCACGTGGAAGACCCGGATGGAGTTCCAGGCTCTTGGTTTTGGTCTGGCCCAGCCCAGGCTGTTGTAGCCATTTAGTGGGGTGAACCAGCAGGTGGAAGATCTCTCTCTCTCTCTTTCTCTTCGTCTCTCCCAATCACTCTGCTTTTCAGATGAATAGTCTTTTTAAGAAATATTTTTGGAAAACATTGGGATTGTACTGAACATGTACAGATCGTCTTCCTTGTCACCATTCTCTAGACAATATAGTGTATCAACTATCTACACAGCATTTGCATTGTATTAGGTATTATGAGTCACCTAGGCATGATTCAGAGTATACAGGAGGAAGTGTGCAGGTTATCTGCAAATACCATACTATTTTATATGAGGGACTTGAACACCCTCAGATTTTGAGGTCCTTGGGGGCTCCTGGAACCAGTCTCCTGTGAATATTAACATGTGACTACACAAGGGTGCTTCAGAATGCTCATGGAAAAATGGAACTGACAGATAAATTTATTTTGGTGCAAAAATGTTGCAATCTATGCATAGTTTTCTGATAAGACACATTTTCCATATGTTTTATATATTGGCCAACTGAAATATCTGCACATAAAAGGAAGTTTATGCCAATTCTACAGACCTGTGTTTTCCAGAAGTGGCCCAATAGGATGTTAGATGTCAGAGTCCAGACCAGTTCCATCACAGCTCAGGCAGGCCTAGGCAAGGAGGTGATTTGTCTTAAGTCACTCAGCTTAACAAGATAGCTTGTTAGTGGCAGAACCAAGGCTAGAATGGAGTTCTGCCGAGTTGTTGCTATTTCTGCTGATGGTAGCAGCATGCTTCTAGCCAAGTATCATGCTGAGCTGCTGGCAGTGGCTGCCTGGAGTACTGTGCTGTGAACAATCCCGAGACTAATGCTGTAATTGATTATTGATGTCTGCCAGGGACAAGCGAGTAGCAACCAGAGTGCCAGGTATTACCATTCTTCCTCATCTTTCCTTGTGGTGATGAAAAGGAAGCGTCTTCAAAAGAACTGTTAAAATTAGCTTTAGAGTACACTCGTGTAAGCTTATAATAATTTATTAGGATCTGAACACAAAGCTGAATTCTGCATAGCCTGGCCCTTTCTAAGGTCACAGTCTTAGGGTAAAAGCCCCGTGGGGTAAGGAACCTTCCTCAAACAGCAGCAGCTTGCAGCAGAATGGAAAAATGAGGAAATAATTTAACAGCAGATTTAAACTCTGTAGTGCATGTATACTGGTTGTCTAAACTATTTTAATGTTAAGACAAAAACCAAATATCCCTTTAGATAAAACTAAATGTCCTTTTAGTTACGAAAATCAGCAAGGTGATTTTGGACCCATAAAGGCATTAAACTATTACCTGCAGTTTTACTGTCAATCTCAAAACATATAGGCACACACATTTTTCTTAAAGATTTATGTATTTATTTGAAAGGCAGGGTTACAGAGAGACAGAAAGAGAGAGGTCTTCTATCCGCTGGTTCGCTCCCCAAATGGCTGCAACAGCCAAAGCTGGGACGGTCTGAAGCCAGGAGCGTCTTCCGGGTCTCCCATGCAGGTGCAGGGGACCAAGGACTTGGGCCATCTTCCACTGCTTTCCCAGGCCACAGCAGAGAGCTGGATTGGAAGTGGAGCAGCCGGGACTCGAATGGGAGCCCGTATGGGATGCCGGCACTGCAGATGGTGGTTTTACCCACTACGCCACCGCACCAGCCCCTTGTTTTCAATAATCTTGTAATTCCTCAAATCTGTACATCCAACTCCAAACTCCTGTTCTTGCAAGTCGGGGAGATAGTTAGAGCAAGCTGGCTTTTGCTCCCAAGTCTCAGGAACCAGTTTGCAGGTTCATGGCTTAACCTGGGGTCAGGCTGGGTGATTTGGAACATGAGGGTTGGTCATGAGGCAAGTGAACGGGCAGGCAGGCCGTGCTGAAGTGTGGACAGATGGTGCTCACCATGCCCTCGAGGGCCAGTCGCTGGCTACCGCAGCCTCTGTGTCATCAGATCTGCACAGTGCCAGCCCTCCGGGGCAGATGTGGTATTTCATGCGCCTGCTGGTTCCTGTCACGTCCTTTTTTCCCAGTAAGTGCAGAAACCTGCTGTGTGGGGCACGTCTTTATTTCTGTCCTCAGTGCCGAAGCCCGTTTTCCCAGTCTCCTGCAGCATATCCTCTCCCGCGAGTCTTGATGCCTCCGCATTGAGTCACAGACGCGTGGCTTCCTCATTAGGCCGTGAGCTTCCCGAGCCTTGTTCTGCACGGAGCCACCAGCTGCCAGGAGTCAGAGAACAGCCGGCCGGCCCCAGCTCACTCTGTTCTCTCCTGCTCCCCCTCTGTCAGCCGTGTGCCTCCTCACACCCGTACCAAGTGACTGAGACACAGGACAGATGTCCCCGGGGAGCGCAGTGTCTGGGAGCTGTCGACTTGCAGGCAGATCCAGGAGGGCCACGTCTTGTGGGAAGGGGAGCAGGGAATGCAGTGTTAGGAGGCCAGGAGTCCTCATGGTGCCCTTGGCTAACCAGCCATGAACCTGAGCAAGCCTCTGAGTATTTGCAGCCATATCTACACTACTGTTTTTTTTTATTTTATTTTTTTAAAGATTTATTTTATTGGCCGGTGCCGTGGCTCAACAGGCTAATCCTCCGCCTTGCGGCGCCAGCACACCGGGTTCTAGTCCCGGTCAGGGCGCCGGATTCTGTCCTGGTTGCCCCTCTTCCAGGCCAGCCCTCTGCTGTGGCCAGGGAGTGCAGTGGAGGATGGCCCAAGTGCTTGGGCCCTGCACCCCATGGGGAGACCAGGAGAAGCACCTGGCTCCTGCCATCGGATGAGCGTGGTGCGCCGGCCGCAGCACACTGACTGCGGCGGCCATTGGAGGGTGAACCAACGGCAAAGGAAGACCTTTCTCTCTGTCTCTCTCTCTCTCTCTCTCTCTCTCACTGTCCACTCTACCTGTCAAAAATAAAATAAAAAAAAAATAAAAAAGCTTACAACTTTAAAAAAAATATTTATTTTATTTATTTGAAAGACAGAGTTACAGAGAGAGGTTGAGACAGAGAGGTCTTCCATCTGCTGGTTCACTCCCCAGTTGGGTGCAATGGCTGAAGCTGTGCTGATCCAGAGCCAGGAGTCAGGAGCTGCTTCTGGGTCTCCCATGTGGGTGCAGGGGCCCAAGCACTTGGGCCATCCTCCACTGCCTTCCCGGGCCACAGCAGAGAGCTGGATCGGAAGAGGAGCAGCCGGGACTAGAACCAGCATCCATGTGGAATGCCGGCACTTCAAGCCAGGGCTTTAACCCACTGCGCCACTGAGCTGTCCCTGCCCACCATGCTGTCTCTTGAGTGACTTGTGTACATCAGCTGGGGACCAGGCCAGGCTCTGACAGTGAGTGCGGTTCTTGGGCAGCTGTGTCAAGTGCCAGCGCTCTGGGAAATGGCATTTGCATGGCCTTGCCATAGATGTGTGATCTTACAAGCATGTCAGCTGTGTTTGTCCCACACTGCATGGGCTCCAGGTGGGAAGTGAAATGAAGAACCAGTCCCCTGGCCAGGCCTGGGAGGGCTGTCTTGGGTTGTTTCCGGGACGGCATCCAGATGGTGTAAGGAACTCGTTGGGGTGAGTGTGGGTTGCCATGGTGAGCAGAGGACCTGAATCTGTGACCCTGGATGGAGGCAGCACTGCAGTGAGCCGTAGAAAGGACGAACCTTTCTTTGTAGAGAGCATCTTTGTCACCTATGCTTGGCCTACTTCTGAAGGTGGAGTGATGGGGTGACAGCTGGTGACAGTGGTGGAGTGACCCTAGATCAGAAGCACACCACCAGCTGGGCCAGCCATTGCCTGGGTTTTTTCTGGGGCGGGGGGGCCCATCAACCCCTCAGGTCTGCAGTGTGGATTCTGGAGGGCCTCAGAAGAGACTACATGGTCCTGTCTTTAAGAACAAGTCTGTAAGTGACTTTTTATTGCATCCTGGGCATGGGAGGGGTTCCAGAGCACACTGAGGGTGTCCGGCCCCCTGTGGCCTGAGTCTAGGCAGAGTGGCTTGGGCCCAGCTGTGTGTGCAGGGCCACCTCCTGACCCCGAGCTGGACTGTTGCCCTGGGGCTTTATGCTAGTACTCTGACACAGTGAGGCACAACTGGAAAGCGCAGTGTTAAAGCTGTGGGCACAGCAGTGTGGTCTGTGAGTGCTGCTTCCATGTCCTGGGTTTGGTTAGATGGCAGTAACCCACAAGGGCTGTTGGGTTCTGTGTAATGTCATTCTGGGATATTAAACCAGAAGAGGAAGTAGATGAGGCAGGTCCATGTGTACAAGCTATCCCAGCAGAGGGGAGGGGAGAATTCCACGTTATCTAATGCATTTGCCACCATGGTAGACAGCCAATCTGAGCCATTTCAGAGCCCAGTCGGGCTTTGGAGCGTAGCTGTTGAATGGCCTGTGCAGCTGTAGGGAGCTGCTGACAGACAGCACTCCTGTCTCTCTGCTAGGAGTTACTTCCACAGCCTCAAGGTTCAAAACATCGCAGGAGGAAAAGCACATTGTGTTGTCTCGAAAGTCCCACAAGTGAGCAAGGGTTACCCTTGAGAAGCGTGGGTGGGCTAAGGGACCCAAGTGTGAGGGCTCCCCAAGCCTCACTTCCGCATCTGTCCCAGGCTAGTACAGCTCGGGGCCCTGGTCCTGCCCTTGATCACAGAGCAGCCACTGTAGTCCCTGTGTGTGTGTGTGTGTGTGTGTGTGTGTGTGTGTGGTGTATGAGAGGGGCATTAGCAGGCAAAGGGGAGCTGCGTTCTGTGAATGGAAGCTCTGGGCCTGGCCCCACGCTGGCACCTCACAACCTTGGGCCAGCTGGTTACCCTTCTTGCAATACCGCGCACCAAAACTCTACCACGTTCGTTCTTCCTTGAGCCCTCTCACAGGGATGGTGTGGGGACCAACGAGGAAACCACTGCAAAAGTGCTTCGGAAAAACCACAGGAGTAGAACTGCTTCTCCTAGACACAGCTCCTAGCTTCCAACAGCAGAGGCGGCAGGACCTGCCATGGGGGATTCCCCTCGGGTGCCAGGCCCTGCGTAGAAAACGTACACATTGGCTGTGCTTTAATCCTCGTGACGGTCTGTTAGGTTTTCCAAGTTAGGAAACCGAGTCTCAGAGAGAGCGCAAGGAATTTTGGTCCAAATCCTGAGCCCCAAATCCCAGGCTGTTTACTTCACACTGTCTTTCAGAGCAACGTTTGCAGCTTCTTCCTAATTATCAACAGAGTATGTGTTCAATCAGGAAACTCACAAAGCACAGAAAAGCACAGTGAGAAGGTTTCACAGGTGTGCAACTCCGGGTCTCAGGAGTAACTTCAGTTCACGTCTTTCTGTGCTCCTCTTTTGTCCCTTCTGTGTATGAAGAGATCTAAAGTCTAGGTTCTTCCTGACACATCATTTTGTAGGATGCTGCTTACCAAAGGGAGGTCTGTGGGCAACACCGTCGGCATCACCAGGATCTTGCTGGAAATGCAAGAAGCCCCTCAGGTCCCAGCCTATACTTCCTGCAGCACAATCTTGACCCCAGTCACTTCATTATGGGGTATTATGGGATACAGGATACTGGAGCCTTAACCACTGGTCCAGACACCTGCCTGCCCCTACACTCACTTGCATAAGCCCCATCATAACCTGTTTCCTTGTGGTGTACTCTGTGCGTTCTCCTGAGCTGGCCAGTGCCTTGACATCATGGTTTTTAGTGGCTGTGCTGTGTCCGCCAGCCAGACTCCGGTTTATGCTTCCTCCTGATGAGCCTACAGGGTGTTTCCAGGACACTGTGATAAGAGAGGGCCTGATTAGCTCTTTAGAATAGATTCCCCAAACCTAGAACTCGTGGAGCAGTGGCAATGAGGATTTTGAAGGCTTTTGATCCATGCTGCCAGGCAGGCAGCCCAGAATGGATGGACCACGATGTGCCCCTCGGGCTCTCAGCCTGGGATTCTTCATGGGGAAGGCGTGCGTGTCAGTGGTGTGGGCATCAGGTTTCCTGCTTCTGGGCCCAGTCCTCTTGGATAGGTCGCTTAACCTCTCAGACCCTCATTGCTACAGAAAGGAGATGAACCCTTTAACTCACAGGTGGTTGTGAGCATTGGATGAGAGCAAATATAACCCACCTGGGACCTGGTGTGTGTCTGGGAAACATTCGCTCCCTTCCTCGGAAAAAATGAGCCCAGGGACTAAGGAGGCCTTAGACTGCCTTGCCTAGGAGACTCCCACTCACGCGTTAATCATTGCATTTTAATAGACGCACATGGGTGTTGGCCTCTGGGTCTGGCTCTCTGGTGTTCTAGGGTTCTTAGGCCCCACAAAGGAGAGCAAAGAAAATTTCTGAACATATTGGTCAAAATTGAGCCATGATGTAAAATGTGAGAGCTGGGTGGTGGTAGAGGGGGCAGTGAGACATACATGTATGTGGGCGTGCATGTATGTATGGGTATGTGCACATGTGCATGGCCTGGGTCAAGCCTGCGTCCCATCTTGCTCAGCTGGCTCTGGGCATTCAGCAGTGTGACCCCAGGGTGAGACACCGCGTCATCTTTTATGGTGCTTGTGTCTAGAGTGGCATCTTGGAGCACTGGGCACCGTACTGGGTACCATCCTGGATGCAGGGCCACCTCTGACAAAGCGCTGATGAGGCTGCCACAAGCCGAGAGCAGGCGACAGCAGTGACCGGCGACCACGAGCTCTGTCTGGCTGACTCTGAGCAGGGTACAATTACCCCTGTGGCTCTTGTCTTGTAGGGTTTGGCCTGCTCGTGCCACTGGATAGAGACTGCTGCCAGCTGAGCTCAGTCCTTAGAAATTCAGCCCTGCAGCCCTGTCCCTGTCCCTTCAACAATCTGTGCTTGCTACATGGTTCCCTGCACTGCCTCCCAGGAGACAGGCTCCCCGCCAGCCTGTGTGTCTCCTTGGGAGAAGGCTCACTTGTTAGCAGTGGTGTCTTCCCACAGGGGCACCTGCAGAGTGTCACTCCAGGGCTTCTCACCAAGTTCTATGAGCTCATTATTTTGTCACCACCAAATGTATCTGTTAGGTGTTCTCCTTTAAATTGTAAACCAGTTGACCAGAACTCTACAAAATTGCATTTTGAAAAACAGAAGAACAAGATAAGGATTTTTTTGATAGGCAGAGTTAGAGAGAGAGACAGAGAGAAAGGTCTTCCTTCCGTTGGTTCACCCCCCAAATGGCCGCTACGGCTGGTGCTGCATCGATCCAAAGCCAGGATCCAGGAGCTTCAACTTGGTCTCCCATGCGGGTGTAGGGTCCAAGCACCTGGGCCATCCTTCACTGCCTTCCCGGGCCACAGAAGAGAGCTGGACTGGAAGAAGAGCAACCGGGACAGAACTGGCACCCCAACCAGGACTAGAACCCAGTGTGCTGGCGCCGCAGGCGGAGGATCAGCCTAATGAGCCGCGGCGCCGGCATGGGTAAGGATTTTTTAGAACCATCTTCCAAAGTTGCCATAGCCACCTGCCTACTCCTGGGTTTTAGTAATGCATAGTCAAGCCCTTTGGTTGCCTAGAGCTGCTGTCAACACTCCAGACGTGGCCTGAAAACTGCTGACTGTAACCAGTTAGCAGCTCAGCAGCTTTAGACCTGGGACGAACTAGAGTCAGTTGGAATCTCGATGCCGGTTGCCAGAGTCTATTATTTTGAAGTGGTACCTGCAGATAACCAGAGAGGACGTCACCAGGGCAGGTGGCTTTGTCACGTGGAGAGGGTGAGGAGGCTGACCCGGCAGGCGCGCTCTCTGTGATTTATCTTGGGTGGGCGTGGCCTGTGCACCTGCCAGGTGTGATCTCCAGTGGCAAGGGTGGAAATCCTATCAGTGCCACAATGAGTGGGGTACACAGGTCCCCAAGTATAAGGAGCAATTGGAAGGTCCCAGGAAAGCAGTTCACAAAACTTATTTAGGGTACGAGCTAACAGGATGGACCTTTAAGAAAAAAGACAGCAAGCTACAACTGGAGAGCTAGTGTACAGGCAGAGGGCTGTGCATGCCCCCATCCGGCCCCTGGCTCAGCAGAGAGCAAGGTGCATCCAGGGGGCCTGGAATGAGGGAGGGGCGCCCTGGGCGCTGGTGTGTTTGGCTCAGAATTTGTTTCAGATCTTTGCAGCTGTGGATCTTAACTTCTTCCGCAGGATCTGCCCTCCCTGGGTGGGGCTTGCAACCTCATCCTCCTGTTGCCCTTTGCCTGCTTCCATGGTGAGTGCCATAAAACAAAGCCTGAGTCTGTTGTTTTTCGTTCTCGGCAATTCAGCAGCAACTCCAATCACAGGGCTGCAGACCAGCTCCCTGAGGAGTCAGGCCCGCGGGGCTGGGCTGGGGTGGAAGAAGGAAGTGTGCCTGTAGCTCAGGCACCTGTGCTGCTGTGGCCTGCCAGGCAGCTTGCGGAGCTCCGAGCCGAGCCGGCTGACTGGCAGGAGCCTCGCTCCTTGGTGGCCCGTGGGTGCCACCACGCCCAGTGGTGCTGCCGGTGGAGATAGGCTCGAGGCTCTTGTTAAGCGCCCAGAGCTGCAGGCCACTCGCCAGAGGACGGGAGCCAGCGCGTCTCCCTGCTTGCCGGTTCCCACAGGAGGATGAAGGAGGCCGAGGTTGCAGCCACGGTCAGGAAGATGGCTGTCTTCTCCCAGTGCGTCAGGCCTCTCCCCAGGTGCGCCCTGCGAGCAAGGAGGTCAGGGTGGGCGACGAGACGCAGGGAGGGGGGACCATGCTGCCCCTACCAGGGCATGAGTGGCCCCCTATCATGGGGGCCTAAGGATAGATCTTCAGGATCTGTTTAATGTTCTAGAATGTGCATGACCTGCTTCGGTCAAATCCTAATTGTGTCCCCTTGAATTGTGTGAACTCTGGAGCAAACTAAACATTCTCTTGTTTGTTTTCCTTGTGACACACACACACACACACACACACACACACACACAAACCCAGAGGCAGCCTGGGTAGACAGCCTTTCACTCTTACTTGCAACTTGGATCCACATGGCATGGGTGATTCCCCCTAAGTGGCAGCAGAGGTCGAAGGACCTTGGAATTATGCTTATACCTAAAGCTGAATACAAAAGGCTTGTGCTCAGCTGCCAGCCACAGCCACGGGAGGTGCCCTGCCCTGCTCCTGAACACAGAGCCCAGTAGCCCTGTACACAGCACCTGGCCCTGCTTTAGGGGACGGTATCCTGGAAAGAGTTTGGTTCTCAGCACACTTTGATTCTATGCATAGTGGCATGGAAGGAAGTAGAGCTAATTCTTGTGCTTAGCATAAGGAACCAAATTGTCTGTCTTGTAACCTCAAATGGAAAATTTCCAGGGTGACGCCTCTGTCAACTCAGGCCTTTGTCCCATCTGCACGTCACTTGAGCTGCGTGGACAGTCCTGGGACATCCGTGTTGCATCTTTGCAAGGACCCGCCTGCATCTTGGCAGAGGGGGTGCAGATTCTTAGGGACCTGGGGCAGACAGTCCAATCCCGAAACCTTACTTTCTTCTTTTGTCATGTAGGGGTGGTAACCCAGCAACACCAGGATTCCTTGTGAGCATAGGGCCTGGTACTGGATAAAGCATGTGAGTCCTCCTCGTTGTTACTGTCCCATAAACATCTTAATAATTGTTCGTCCCCAGGGTTTGATGCCGCCTGTTTTGAGTGGGCCAGGATAAGTTGGTGGAATTATGTCTTCTTATTACTAGTTCCTGAAGCCTGAATTCCTTCTAAGAAAAACAAACAAACAAACAAACAAAACCCCAACCCTCGGCTCTGCATCTGCCATGGTGCATACATGGCATTCTAGATGAATTAGGCAAAAAGTGAGTGTACTCCTTTAGTAAACTCATGAAGTTAAAAATAAGCCAGACCTGTGAAACTGCTCTCAGACTGAAAGTCTTGGAGTTAGATGGCATCTTTGCAGCATACTTCCCAGCATATGAATTGATTTATATTGTCTTCCTCCAAGAATTATGCAAATATAGTTTCAAAAATAAGGTTATAAACTTTGAAGCTCTGTTGCTTATCTAATTTTGATAGAATATTATCATAATACTTTTGTAAATCTCTAATAGTTTTTTTGTTTGTTTGTTTGCTCTGCTAGCCTAGAAATATCTAAACTAATGTTTTTCAAATCTGATAAGAAAGCGTTCAACTCTAGCCGAGTGAGAACAGGCTGCTCTTGGCAAAGCCATCCTGCTTCATTGAGAAGTGAATTGTAGTCAGGTGCATTTACATGGGCTTAGGCTGCCTTGTGAATTTAGATCCATGCAAGAGGTTACTCGGAAAAGTTCATGGGGAAATGGGATTTTGTGTATTTCATGACATATGAGTACAGGAATACACAACTGTACTAAACAGCTATATGCATTCCTTGCTAAGAATGTAATTTGCTCATTCGTAAGGATTCTGAATCCCACTGAATCAACTGATGCATGATTTTCAGAAAATAGTGGAGTCTATCGTATTCACATAAGGTATAAATTAAAAATATTTCTGAACTAGGTTGTTCATCCAGCAATGGCTGAGCTTGTCAGAACAAAGCTATGGTGTTTCTTTGCAAAAAAATAGCCCCCTGAGAGTTGTGGCCCACTGCCTCATCCTCTGGAGACGCCCTCACGGTCTCCCTGCTCATGGCCAATGGGGATTCTGGAAGGGACCCGGCTTCCAAGCAGGGACCCTCCTCTGCATTCCTACTCCTTCCCTCCTAAACTGAGGGACCCGCACAGCCCCTCACACAGCAGCTTTGCATGGCTGCATGGCCAGAGGGAATTCTGACAGACGATGATGGGCAAGAAGAACGCAGGCTGCAAAAATGTGGTGCTGCCCAGCTCTGTCACAGACCAGGACACGGCCAAGGGCAAGGTGGCATAGAGGACAGTGCCTGAGGAGTTGATGGCATCCCATTTTTAACAGGAAGCGATTCTTTGATCTAGCAAGCGTTCCAGATAAGTGACTCACATTCATTCATTCATTCATTCCACAGCTCTTGGCAAGCACCTACTATGGGGCAGTGCCATGCTGGCCTGTGTGCCCTTGTCCTCATGGAGCTAGGTGTTATCTACTGAGTAAAAAGGGGGTGACTCACGTCTCTAGGCCAAACCTTATTTTCCGTTTATGAAGCAAGATAAAACATTACACTTGGAGGCCTCAAGGCTGGTGAGTTCCTCTGCTCTCTTCTTGCTGCCACTGAGCACTGGGGTGGGGGTCTCCAGGGTCAGCCCTCAGCCTAGGAGATTGCTGTGTATTCTCTGTTCCTGGGTGTCACAGTGAGGCTGTCCTTGCCTCCGTCCTGTCGTTTCTGGGCAGAGGAGGTTGGGGTGCTGTGGGGAGCACCAGAGCCTTCATCTGCTACCTCCAGGGCAAAGTGGCTGGCTGTGGGGAGGTCCCATGTCCTTGGCCCTGCACTTCCAGTGTGGGGACAGTAGCTGGGTTCTCCTGCTCCTGAGGGTAACAATATTACCCAGCAGCAAGCTGCAATGTTTGCACAGATTTCTCACAGGAACTCTGTGAGCATCCCACTGTATTTGTTTCAGTGATGTGAATCTGATTTTTCTAAAAAAAAATATCCCATCCAATCCTGGTGTGACTCACTAGAGAACAATAGTTAGTCATAATTTATTTTCATCTTTTTCCTCAAGAAAAGGAAAAATTGGTTACATGTACAGAGAATGTCTGCAGAGGGGATCTGGACCTCTCAAACCTCAACCCTACGTACAAGAAGTGTCCAGAAAGTTCCTGGAAATGTCTATTGTGATAAACCTAGACATGGATTTCTTTTCTTTTCTTTTTCTCTCTTTCTTTCCTTTTTTTTTTTTTTTTTTTTTTTTTTGCACCAGAACAAACTTTCCACAAACTCTGCGAAGTCCTCTCTCA
Source organism: Sylvilagus floridanus (assembly GCA_949820135.1). Lineage (NCBI taxonomy): Eukaryota > Metazoa > Chordata > Mammalia > Lagomorpha > Leporidae > Sylvilagus > Sylvilagus floridanus. The sequence continues at coordinate 74,425,316 of OX463245.1, read as the reverse complement.
TAAATAATGGGTGTGTTTTGATGTTTTGTGAGGCTCAGGCGCAGGGGCTCCCGCAGTCTGACGTGTGAGGTCTTACGCATCCTGCAGGGGTAGACTGGGCTTCCTGGGGAAGTGCAATGGAGGCTGAATGCTGAAAGGCAAGCAGGCGATGGTTGGACCGAGGTGGGGCATGGGGCACATCCCAGCAGAGGGGCAGCACCTGCAGGGCCCTGGGCTGACAGTAGATGGGGCATTGTGGGGAGAGGAGAGCAGGCGCCAGGTGCCCTTCTGCTGGTTGCGCACAGAACCTCTGGTCGGACTGGCAACATTTAGATTTCCCCACATTAACGTTGCTCCCCTACCTGCCCACCTCGCCAGGCTTCCATCCCATATCATATCCTTCTGTGCGAGTTTGCTGGAAACACAGGGCATCGAGTCCTCTTTTCTGAAGATGCTTTCACTTTACCCTTTATTTCCTGGTAACACTTTGTTTTTTTTCTTCCAACGGCTTTGTTGACAAATAATTCACATACCATAGCGCTCGTGGATTTCAAGAATCACACACCCATGAACACATTCTAATTTTAGGAGGTTTTCGTCTCCTCAACAAGAAATAAATCGCGTGCTCATTAGCAGCCACCTCCCACTCCCTCTCTCACCTTCCTCTCGACAGCTGTAGGTGATCCTTCATCCACTGTGTCTAGGATTTGCCCCTTCTGGACATTTCAGATAAATGGAAATCTACAGTGTATGATCTTCTGTGACTGGCCCCTGACTTCACACGATGTGTTCAAAGTCCACCCATAGTGTGGCTGGCATTGGTACCTCGCTCCTCCTTATTATTGAATAACATTCCACTGTATGAGTAGAACACATTTTTAAGCCATCCATCAGTAGGTGGACACTTGGGTAATTTCTGCTTTTGATTCTTATATAATCAGTGCAGCTATGAATATTGATGCATACGTTTTCTGTCACTTTTTTTTCCTTTTTTTTTTTAAATGGTGACATACACACAGAATTTGCCATCTTAACCATTTTTAAGGATCCGGTACAGTGGTGTTTATATTTAGATTGTTGTGCAACCATCACCACCCATCCACCTCCAAAATTCTTTTGCTCTTGTAAAATGGGAACTCTACACACATTTTTTTTTTGACAGGCAGAGTGGACAGTGAGAGAGAGAGAGACAGAGAGAAAGGTCTTCCTTTGCCGTTGGTTCACCCTCCAATGGCTGCCGCGGCCGGCGTGCTGCGGCCGGCGCACCACGCTCATCCGATGGCAGGAGCCAGGTGCTTCTCCTGGTCTCCCATGGGGTACAAGACCCAAGCACTTGGGCCATCCTCCACTGCACTCCTGGGCCACAGCAGAGAGCTGGCCTGGAAGAGGGGCAACCGGGACAGAATCCGGTGCCCTGACCGGGACTAGAACCCGGTGTGCCAGCGCCGCAAGGCGGAGGATTAGCCTAATGAGCCATGGCACCGGTCTCTACACACATTTTTAAAAGTCCTTCTCCAGCCCCTCTTCCTCTAGCCCCTGGAAGCCACTATTACGCTTTGTGACTCTCTGACCTGTGACTGCTCTGAGTACTTCATGTAGGTGTAGGTAAAATCGTACAGTTTTTGCTTTTTGGTAACTGACTTAGTTCAATTAGCATAGTGTTCTCAAGGTTCATCCATTTGGTTACAGTGTAAATCACAAATTTCATAAAATTTTTAATGCTGACTGATAACAAGGGACTTATGTCATTTTGATACTGGTTTGCCATATGCCTTATAACATTTTTATCTCTTTTTCATTTTATGCATTATCATCCTTGTGTGTGTATTGAGCTGCTTTTCTTATAGAGAAACATTTAAGTTCCTTTCTCACTTCCTTTTATGCATATTGTATGGCTATTTTCTTTGTTACCATGGAAATTTCATTTGACATCCCAAAGTTCTAACACTCTAATTTGGATTTAGACTACCTTACCTTCAGCAACATACAACATCTATGCTCTTTTACACCTCTTTCCTCATGTTTTTCACTTATTAATATCACTAATCATGTTTATACATTGTATATCCAAAAATATAAACTAATAGTTTTTAAAATGCGTTCATTTCTTAGGTATAGAAAGCAAAATGTGAAGTTATAAACCAAAGTTAAATACTAATTTTAGGGGTTGGTGCTGTGGCGTAGTAGGTTAAGCCTCCACCTACATCCCATATAGATGCCGGTTCGAGTTCTAGCTACTCCACTTCCAATCCAGCTCCTGCGAATAGCCTGAGAAAGCAGTGGAAGATGGCCCACGTCCTTGGGTCGCTGCACCCAGGTAGGAGACTGGGAAGAAGCTCCTGGCTCCTGACTTCGGATTGGCCCAGCTCCACCACTGAAGCCATTTGGGGAGTGGACCAGCACATGGAAGGCCTTTCTCTGTAACTCTGCCTCACAAAGAAATAAATCTAGCTTTAGACTGTAAGTTAAAAAACATATTAGTGGAGCAGGTATTGTGGTGCAGTGGGCTAAGCTGCTTCTTTGGAATGCTGCATACCATGTAAGAGTGCCTGGTTTGAGACCTGGCTACTCCATGCTTGTGATCCAGCTTCCTGCAAGTGTGCCTAGGAGGCATCAATTGAGCAAGTACTTGGGTTTCTGTCACCTACTTGGGAGACCTGGATGGAGTTGTTGCCTCCTGGGTTCGGCCTGGCCTAGCCCTGGTGGCTGTGGGCATTTGGGATGTGAATCAGCCAATGGCATCTCTCTGCGTCTTTCAAATAAATATATCCTATACAAATTAAAAATAAATACATGCAAAAGATAGTATTATTGTAACAACAGTTTGTTACTCTACTTTTTATTTCCCACATGATTTAAGAGCCTAATACATCTAAATTGTTATTTATGTATTTATTTGAGAGGCAGAGAAACACACAGAGTGGGAGACAGAGAATGAGACGCATGGTGAGAGAGCATTTTACAAATGCGTGCAGTAGCTGATGCTGGACCAGGACTGAAGCTGACAGCTGCAAATGCCATCCAAGTCTTTCACATTTTTTTGACAGGCAGAGTTAGACAGTGAGAGAGAGAGACAGAGAGAAAGGTCTTCCTTCCATTGGTTCACTCCCCTAATGGCCGCCACGGCCGGCGCTGCACTGATCTGAAGCCAGGAACCAGGTGCTTATCCTGGTCTCCCATGCAGGTGCAGGGGCCCAAGGACTTGGGCCATCCTCCACTGCCTTCCCGGGCCACAGCAGAGAGCTGGACTGGAAGAGGAGCAACTGGGACTAGTACCCGGCACCCCAACCGAGACTGGAACATGGTGTGCTGGCGCCGCAGGCAGAAGATTAGCCAAGTCAGCCACGGTGCTGGCCCAAAGTCTTTCACCTTGGTGACAGGAACTTGAGCCATTGCTGATGCCTCCCAGGGTCTACACTGGTAGGAAATTGGAGTCAGAAGCTGGAGTTGAAGATCACACCCAGATATTCCAATGTGAGATGTGGACCTCTCTCCTGGTCTCCCACATTGGTGGCCCTAGTACTTGGGTCATCTTCCACTGCCTTCTCAGGCACATTAGCTGGAAGCTGGATCAGAAATGGAGTAGCCAGGACTGAAACCAGCACTATGATATGGGATGCCACATCACAAGTGGCAGCTTAACTCATCACACCCCAATGATTATTGAGAATCTTATTTTTTCCTGTGACTTCAGGTTGACACCTGATGTCTTTCCATTCCAACCTGCCGTACCCTTGAGTATTTCTGGCAGGACAGTTCTAGTGCTAATGAGCTCACTCACCTCCCTCTCTATTGAAGGACAGTTCTGCCAGATACAGGATTCTTGGTTGACTTCTGTTGGTTTGTTTTAGCACTGTGAATATCAGCTGGCAATTTTCCGAGGTCTCTGATGAGGACGAGGCTGCTAATCTTATTGAACACCCCTTGTGTGTCGCGTATTGCTTCTCTTGTGCTACTTCCAAGAATCACTTCGTGTTTGCCTTTCAGTGTTTTGATCACAAGGTGTCTCATTGTGGGTCTGAGTTCATCCTTCTTGGATTTCATTGGGCTTCTAGGATGTTTATTGTATGTATTTCATCACGTTTTTATGTATGCTGTGAGGTAGGAGTGCAAGTTGCTTTTTGCATGTCTATGTCTCAGAATTTGTTGAAAAGACATTCTTTCCTTCACTGAATTATCTTGGCAGCCTTGGTGCAACTCAGTTGACTCTAAAAGTGTGTGTTTATTTCTGGACTCTGAATGCTGTCGTGTTGACCTGTATGTTTACCCATATTTCAGTAAGATGCCGCCTCGATTACTGTATCTTCATAGTGTGTTTTGAAAATGGAAAGCAGTCCATCTTTGTTCATATTTTTCAAGATTGTTTTGACCATTTTGGGTACCTTGCATTTCCACATGAATTTTCTGACCAGCCTGTCAATTTTCTATATAAAAAAAAAATCAGCTGACATCTCGATAGGGATTGCATTGGCTCTCTCTCTCTCAACTTAGGGAACATTGCCATTTAAATAAAAATTAAGTCATCTGATCCATGAACACAGACTGTCTTTGCACTTATTTATGTCTTCTTTATTTTCTATCAGCCATGTTTTATGATTTTCAATATGTTAAGTGTCCCACTTTGTTGGCTTAATTTATCCACATTTCATTCTTTTTAAAAAATGCTATTGTAAGTGGAATTGTCTTCTCAATTCCATTTTTGGATTATTTATTGCTACTCATATATAGAAATACAATAGGATTTTGTGTATTGAAACTTTGAAATCTTGAAACCTTACAAACGTTAGCCTTAATAGTGTTAGGCTGAATGACTTAAGTTTTTCTGTATGCATGATTGTGTCATCTCTGATAGACATCGTTTTACTTCTTCCTTTCCAGCCTCAGTGCTTTGTGTTTCTTACCTACTTGCGTTGTTCAGGATCTCCTGTAAACAGCTTGTAAGAAGTAGATCTCCTTGTACTGTACTCATCTTATGGGGAAGCATTCCATCTTACCACTGGGTGTGATGCTCGCTGTAGGTTTTTGAGAGATGTCCTTTATCATGTGGACTGTTTCATCATCAACAGATGTTGGATTTTGCCAAATGCCTCTTCTGCAGTATTTGTTCTTTTTCTTGTAATGCAGTGTATTACACCAGCTTTTCCTGTGTCGACCACTTACATTCCTCAATAGGTCCCATTTGGTTGTGATATATAATCCCTCTTATATGTTTCTGTTTTAATTTTGCCAGTTTTCTGTTGAGGAGCTTTGCATCATGTGGTTTTGTCCTTTCTTTTATAATTATAAGTTTTACATTGATTTTCATACATGAAGCCAATATGTATTCTTGAAACAAATCCCACTTTTGTATCTTGATGGATTTGGCTTGCTAATATTTTGTTGAGAACTTTTGTGTTCATATTAATAATAGATATTGTTTTGTAGCATTTTAAAATTGTGATGTCCTGGGGGCCGGCACTATGGCTCACTTGGTTAATCTTCCACCTGCCGCGCAGACATCCCATATGGGCACTGGGTTCTAGTCCCAGTTGCTCCTCTTCCCGTCCAGCTCTCTGCTATGGCCCGGAAAGTAGTGGAGGATAGCCCAGGTGCTTGGGCACCTGCACCTGTGTGGGAGACCAGGATGGGGCACCTGGCTCCTGGCTTCGGATTGGCGCGGTGTGCCTGCCGTAGCGGCCATTTAGGGGTCTGCGGAAGAAAGACCTTTCTCTCTGTCTCTCACTGTCTAACTCTGCCTGTCAAAGTAAAAATAAAAAAATGTGATGTCCTTGTATGGTTGTGGTGTTAGGGTAACACTAGCCTCATAGAAGGAACTGGAGTTGCTTTTCCTCTTTTGAGAAGACCTGTGCAGGGGGACTTTGCCGTTAATTCTTCTTTAAGCAGTTGATACAATTCACCAGTGAAGACTTCTGGCCCTTAATTCTTTCTTGTGGAAACTTTTTTTTTTTTTTTTTTTTTTTTTTACAGGCAGAGTGGACAGTGAGAGAGAGAGACAGAGAGAAAGGTCTTCCTTTTGCCGTTGGTTCACCCTCCAATGGCCGCCGCGGTCGGCTCGCTGCGGCCGGCGCACCGCGCTCGTCCGATGGCAGGAGCCAGGTGCTAGGTGCTTTTTCCTGGTCTCCCATGGGGTGCAGGGCCCAAGCACCTGGGCCATCCTCCACTGCACTCCCGGGCCACAGCAGAGGGCTGGCCTGGAAGAGGGGCAACCAGGACAGAATCCGGCGCCCCGACCGGGACTAGAACCCGGTGTGCCGGCGCCGCAAGGCGGAGGATTAGCCTGTTGAGCCACGGCGCCGGCCTACTTGTGGAAACTTTTTAAAATAATAATTCATTCTGTTATTTGAGTCTATTCAGGTTTTTTATTCATTATTGATTCAAATTCAGTAGTTTGTGTCTTTCTAGAAATTTGTCTACTTCATCTATGGTATCTATTTTGTGGCATACAATTATTCATAGTACTCCCTTAAAATGCATTTTTACAGGAATGATCTTTCATCTCTAGTTTTAGTAAATTTCAGTGTTTGCTCTTTTTTGTTGTCAGTTGACCTAAAGGTCTGTCCGTTACGTTGATCTTTTCAAAGAACTTTTAGTTTCATTGATTTTCCAAATGGTTTTCTAGTCTCTTATTATTATTAATTGTTGCTCTAATATTTACTTTACCCTTTCTTCTGTTCCTTTTAAGTTTAGTTTTTTTCTCATTTCATACATTAAAAAGTTATAATACTGATTAGAGATCTCTCTTCTTTTTTATATAGGTGTTTATAAGCACAGATTTTCCTCTACACAGTGTTTTATCTGCATCTTGTATGTTTTATTAATCCTAACGTACTTTATGCTTTCACTTATGATTTATTGCTTGGTACATTTGTTGTCTAGGAGTCCACTGCATAATTTCCACATATTTGTGAATTTTCCCAAATCCTTCCTATTGTTGATTTCTAATTTGATTCTGTGTGACTGGAAAACATAGCCTATATGAAATGTATTATTTTAAATATATTGACTTGTTTTATGATCGATTGTATGGTATCATGGATAATATTCCATAGGTAGGTAAAAAGACTTACATATTTTGTCACTGTAGGATTTGTATTTTAGATCTAGTTGGTCTACAGGGTTGCTCAAATTTTTCATATAATTTCATTGTCTGCTTATTTGTTCTACCCGTTGAAAGTAAGATCCCCAATTATTGAAATTCTGACTATTATTGTTGAATCATCTCGTTATCAGTTTTTGCTTTATATATGTTTGTGAATATATATGGGGGTTCTGTTTTTAGCTGCAGACATGTTTATAACAATTATATTTTTCCCTGATGGTTTAGCCTTTTATCATTATAAAACAACTCTAGCAGCTATTTTTTCTTTATATTTCCCAGCATTGCCATTGGTTATTTAAGAACGTATTCTTTAATTCCCACCTATTTGATGACTTTCCCAAGTTTCTTTTTCTTATTTCTGGTTTCATTCAGTTATTATCAGAAAGCATAGTCCCTCTGACTTCAGCCCTTTTAAATCTGTGTGGGTTTGTCTCATGGCCCAGTCACAGTCCATCTCAGAGAAGCTTCTATGCTTCTATGTGAGCCTGTGTTTTGTTATTCAATGGGGTGTTCTATGGACTTCTGTTAAGTCTAAGTATTTTATATGATTCTTCAAGTCTTTTGTATCCTTGTTGACCTTCTATTTATCTGTTTTATCAAGTATTGAAAGTAGGGTATTAAAGTCTCTATTGTTCAATTTTCAGTTTCTCACTTCATTTCCATCAGTCTTTGCATTATGTAGTTTAGGTCTCTGTTGTTAGATGTATATATGAGGGTACTTCAAAAAGTTCATGGAAATGGAATTAAGAACTAAGTTTACTATAATGAAATTTTTTAAATCATCTATACAAGGGATTTTCAAAAATTTTGTGGAAAATTTGTATTAACAAAAAGGTGTTGACATTTCATCACTATAAATTTTCCCCTTTATTTTTAAAAAGATCTCTTATTTTAAAGCATGTTTTGTCTGCTGTTGGCATAGCTACTCCATTTCTTGTGGTTGCTATTTGTATAATTTAATGTTTCCATTCCTTTACTTTTAACCCGTTTGTACTTGTGAGACCAGCATATACTTGCATCTTAATTATTTTTTTTAGTCTGATAATCTCTTTGTTTTGAGTGATTGCTTCATTAGTTTACATTTAACCTTACTATTGATATGGTTTGATTTATATAAGCCATTTTGTATTTTGTTTTCTTCTGTTTATTTCATGAAATATTTATTCCTCTGTTACTCCTTTACTATGTCTGTCTGTCTTAAGTGACTATTATTTAGCATACGTTTTAATTCCTTATTGATTTTTTATCTATATTCAGTCTTTTTTTTTCAGTGGTTGATGTAGACTTTACAATTCCTAGCAGAATCAGAATCAGCTTAAGATTTATAATAATTTAATTCTGTAAGATACAAAAAGATAAATGATTCCTTGATAATTCTGCCTCCCCTTCATGGTGCTATTGTTGCATTTATTACATCTGTGTTTGTTACAAACTCAACATAGAAGGGAAAAAAATAACAAAAATACAGAGTTTGTAAAAATATATTAAACTTCTTCATTTAACATTGTTTGGCTTTCTTTTTCCCATGGGTCAAGTTGCCAGCCAACGTCATTTCCTTACTTCGATGCAGCTTTGTTAGAAAGCTGCAAAGGGACAAATAGGACAGGAAGGTCCTTTTGTGGGGTCTTTAGGGACAATTCCAACATATGTGTAGGAATTGCACTTTGAGAAACATTACTTTAAATAGTATGCTATGCTCATAGGTGCCAGAGAAGGTGGCATGGGGTGCCACGCCATGTGTGGGCTCATATGAGAAGAACTCCTAGGAAGAAGGCTCAGCCAAGTGGGGTAGAAGATGAGAGCGAGTGTAGACTCAGGAGTGCAGGGGCGCAAGGACTTGGGCCATCTTCTGCTGTTTTCCCAGGCCATAGCAGACAGCTGGATTGGAAGTGGAGCAGCCAGGAAATAAACCAGCACCGGTATGGGATGCCGGCACGGCAGGCAGAGGCTTAGCCTACTGCACCACAACGGCAGCCCCTCTATGATATTTTTGATGTGAATTCAAGTTACTGTCTGGTGTTGCTTCCATCCTGAAGAGCTTAATTTAGTATTTATTGTAAGGAAGATCTGCTAGAAAGATATCATTTGAATTTGTTTGTCCTACCTATCTTTAGCTCTCCTTTATTTCAAGACAGCTTTGTCAGATACAGGATTCTTGGTTGACAGCTTCCTGTGTTTGCACTGCAGTATGGCATCCTACTGCCGCATGGCCTCATTGTTTCTGATGAGAAATTCATTTTAGACTCATCCTATAGGATAAGTCTTTTTCTCTTGATGCTTTCAAGGTTTCTCCTTGTCTTTGGTTTTCACATTTTGACCATAACGTGTCAGGCAGAGAGAGGGAGAGACAGAGAAAAAAGCCTTCCATTCGCTGGTTCACTCCCCAAATGGGTGCAACTGCTGGAGCTGAGCTGATCTGAAGCCAGGAGCCAGGAGCTTCTTCTGGGTCTCCCACACGGCACAGGGGCCCAAGGACTTGGGCCATCTTCTACTGCTTTCCCAGGCCGTAGGAGGGAACTGGATCAGAAGAGGAGCAGCCAGGACATGAACTGGCACCATGTTCCCATGCCAGTGCCACAGGCAGAAGCTTAGCCTGCTATACCTGGCCCCACCACATTTCCTTTATCCAGTCATCAGTTGACAGACATCTAGGTTGATTCCATATCTTTGCTGTTGTTACTTGAGCTTCTGTAAACATGAGAGCACAAGTAAATCTTCCATATGCGGATTTCATTTCCTGTGGGTAAATTTCCTGGAGTGGGATAGCTGGGTCATATGGTAGATCTATTTTTAGTTTTAAACTTAATTTTTTTCTTCATATTTTTTCTAACTGAAGTCTTGTGTTGAGCCCCTCCAATGAATTTTTCATTTTACTTATGATATTTTCCAACTCCAGCATTTTCAGTTTGTTCATTTTCATAATTTCTACTGCTCCTCTTTAAAAATATTGTCTGTTTGATGAGTCTTTATAATCATGCTTTTTTTTAATGCTTTCAATGTGATTTCCCTTGTTTATTTGAGTATATTTACAATAGCTGTTTTGGAGGCTTTGTCTGCTGAGTTACACCTGTGCTGTCTTAATGACAGCCTCTGTGACCTGCTTTTCCCCGAAGTGGAGGTTGGGCTTTCTGCTTCTTTGGAGTCATTTCACCAAGCTCTTCTCACTGTACCTTTGGGATTCCTGCCTCTCCCCTTTTTCAGTAATTTTTAGAAAACTTTATATAACACCAAACCTACAGCATAAGTTCCATAACGCAAAGAATCCCCGATACCATTTTTATCAAGGCTCACCGGTCGTTCACATTTTGTCTCATTGTTCTGTATCCTTGTTTCTTTGTGTGTTTGCTTATCTGTATGTTCCTATCTGTTTTTGATGATTTGAGAGTGAACTAGAGAATGTACAAGTGTATTTTGTAAGAACAAGAACAGTCCTCTAAATAATTGTAGTTCCAGTGATCAAAGTTAAGAAATTGTACATTGACATGTTGTTATCCAGTCTGCAGTCCATGTCCACTTTTGTCGGTTTTCCGGATGGTGTCCAGTCCTGGAACCTTCAGTACCTCTGTGCTGGAATGCTTCCTTGGTCCAGTGCCTTCTTTTTTAACAGCACAGCATGGTCATTTTACAGGATGTCTCTCATTTGGGTTTTTCTTGTGTTTCCTTGTGATTAGAATCTTTTTCATGTACCGTTTCTTTATTGGCCATCGGCATATCTTCTTCCTTGACATGTCGTTTCACATTATTTGCCCAATTTTGGAGGAGGGAGATTATCTTTTATTTATTTTCTCCCAGTCCCTGGCTTATCTATTCCTTTTTTGTAATACTGTCTTTTTGATGAGCAAAAATATTTCATTTTTTATGAAGAGCAAAATATACCTTTTAATGGAGATTTATGGCATGTCTAAAAGGTTTTTGCTTCTCCCAAGGTCAAGAAAGTAAGTGCCTATGTTTTCTTTTAGAAGCTTTATATATTTTTCTTTTGCATTTACACACACACACACACACACACACACACACACAATTTTGCCAGTTTTTTCTATGTGTCCCATCTGGTTTTTTGATGTTATTCCTCTTGCTTTCTTCCTGTTCTGCCTTCTTTGGGATTAATTGAATACTTTAGTGTTCCATTATTAATTCTCTTTTGGCTTTTTAGCTAAACCCACTTGCATTAAATTTGTTAGTGTTTGCTCTAGAGATCACAAAATTCATTCTACTTAGAGCTGAACAAATATCACTGGCTATTTAGAGTTAATATTTTACCACTTCATGTAAAATGCAAGAACTTTGTAATAATCTATTTACTACTCCCACATTTATGATGGAGTATCTTAGATAGATATATTGTATCTGTGTATGTTGTGGATTTATATATTCAATTTTTCCTTCAACTTGTCTTATGCCTTTAAATAAATTCAGAGAAGCAAAGAATAATTTTTAATATTTTAAAAAAAATTTTAAGGATTTATTATTTACTTGAAAGTCAGAATTAGAGAGAGGGAGAGAGAGATCTTCCATTTTCTGGTTCACTCCCCAAACAGCACCAGAGCTGGACTAGCCAGGAGCCAAGAGCTTCATCTGGTTCTCCCTTGGTTCTCCTTTGTGGGTGCAGGGGCCCAAGCACTTGGACCATCTTCCACTGCTTTCCCAGGCACATTAATAGGGAACTGTATTGGAAGTGGAGCAGCTGGGACTCGAACTGGTGGCCATATGGGATGCTGGCACTGTAGACAGTGGTTTAACCCACTGTGCCACATCACTGACCCACTTTTTAGTGTTTACCCACATAGGTACTATATCTAGTGTACTTCATTCTTCCTGTAGCCTTAAATTTCAGTCTAGGGATCTGGGGTCATTTTCATTCATCCTAAAGAACTTCTATTTGCATTTCTTATAGTGCATGTCTGCTGGTGGGGGGGAATCTTACTCTTCCCTTATCCAACAATATCTACTTTGTCTTCATTATTGAAAGATGATTTTGCTGGATATAGAAACTGAGTTGCTGTTTTTTCTGTCAACACTTTAAAGATGTTCTTCCATTGCTTTGTCTTACCCATTGTTGCTCATTCTTGTTGTCTGCCGTAGGTGATGTGCTGGTTTTTTTGTTTGTTTGTTTGACAGAGTGGACAGTGAGAGAGAGAGAGACAGAGACAAAGGTCTTTCTTTGCCGTTGGTTCACCCTCCAGTGGCCGCCGCAGTTAGTGCGCTGTGGCCGGCGCACCACGCTCATCCGATGGCAGGAGCCAGGTGCTTCTCCTGGTCTCCCATGGGGTGCAGGGCCCAAGCACTTGGGCCATCCTCCACTGCACTCCCGGGTCACAGCAGAGGGCTGGCCTGGAAGAGGGACAACCGGGACAGAATCCGGTGCCCCGACCAGGACTAGAACCCGGGGTGCCGGCGCCACAAGGCGGAGGATTAGCCTGCTGAGCCACGGTGCCGGCCGTGATGTGCTGTTTTACTCTTGCTGGCGTCAATATTTTCTCTTCATGTCTGACTTTGTGTACTAGGTTGTGCCCCGCATTTCCTATGAGATCTATAATGTGCATAGGTGTGGTTTTCTTGGAGTTTAGTAAAATTTCTCAATCTATCCCTTGTACCATCTTTTGGAAATTTTTATTCATAAATTCTCTGAATCTTTACCTGCCTCTCCCCTTTCCACACTACCTTTCTCCTGCTCCTGGGACTGAATTGCATGTGTGTTAGACTAATCGCTATTGTATCACTTACAATTTTTTTCTGCAGTCTTTTTTTCTCTCTGCTCTTCAGATTGTATCATTTCTATTGATCTATCTTTGATCCAGTTCACCCTGTCTTGATGTCTCTAGTCTGCTGTTACACTCATTCAATGCATATTTTATTTCAGATATTATTATTTTCATGTTTAAACTTTCATTTGCTTCATTTTGTATAGACTCTTTGTGCCTCTTTCTACTGCTTTCTGAGGGTAGAGGACCTGATATTCAAAAACCTCACAGGGTACCACACCAGAAGCCACTCTTGTTTGTCAGTTTCCTTGTTCATGTGTTGGGTTTCAGTCTTTACTCCACACACCCATACGAGAACTTTGAGTATTACAGGCCTGAAGCCCTGGCCACAGAGTGCTTGGGGGGAAGTTTTCAGCAACCCCTCCCCAACAAGTTCTTGATGACAGTATGTTGGGTGTTGTGAAAGAAAGATGTTGGGGGTGGAGTGGGCTATGAAAGAACCCAGCAGGGGTCTGAACACAGCCTGGAGGGTGGCGGGAATTAGCTGATCTGTAGGGGTGAACACTAAGGCTTTCATGTGTAATTTTGGGTGATTGGATGTGCACAACCAGGGTATAGATATGTTCCTTTGCATTGTGTAAATAGATGTAGCCAGCTGGGACGTTTGAGATGTCCTATGAAAGTGTGTTTTCATTCTTCTCGTAAACAGACATTCATTCTTCTCGTAAACAGACATTTGCAGTTTTTTCCAGTAGAAGCTGCAACTAATGACTAAGTTTTGCTTGATTGGTTGTAGAGCTGTTAGAACAGGAGTGGGAGAGTACTGGGGAAGACTGGTTGAAGGGGATGCTGATTTAAACTCAGACTTCCAGCGAGAAGCACTGTCCTCAAGTGAGATACCCTCGCTGTACTGGGAGGTCTGGGGGAGGCGCCACGTTGCCCTTCTTTCTTCCCTCCCTTCCTCCCTCCCTCCCTCCCTCCCTCCCTCCCTCCCTCCCTCCTTCCTTCCTTCCTTCCTTCCTTCCTTCCTTCCTTCCTTCCCTTCACAGGCAGAGTTAGACAGTGAGAGAGAGACAGAGAGAAAGCTCTTCCTTCCGTTGGTTCACTCCCCAAATGGCCACCATGGCCGGCGCTCTGCACCGATCTGAAGCCAGTAGCCAGGTGCCTCTCCCGGTCTCCCATGTGGCTGCAGGGGCCCAAGGACTTGGGCCATCCCCCACCGCACTCCGGGGCCACAGCAGAGAGCTGAACTGGAAGAGGAGCAACCAGGACTAGAACAGGCGCCCATATGGGATGCCGGAGCCACAGGCAGAGGATTAACCAAATGAGCCATGGCGCCGGCCCCCATGTTGCCTTTCTAACTACAGTTTTTCTTCTGGGTTTTGCTGAGATTTTACTGGGGGTGAGGAGATTCCAAAGGGCAAGTGACTTGGCCCAGTAGTAGGGGGCTATTCCATTGACACAGCCACGGGGTGTTTCCCCTTAGAATATGGGTGTGAACGGGACACTTGTGCAGCCGTGCACTCCGCAGTCCCACTGGGCAGACGTGCCTCATTGACCTTGAATGTGTTTTTGCTGGTTACCTGGCAGCGGTTTGACTCTGTCAGGCTGCAGGAATTAGGAAGCTCCCAGGTCAGCTAGGAATACTGATGTCTCATCTTAAAACTGCTAACAGGGAGCCATTTGTTTGCTCAGGGAGGCTTTCTCTTCATGAGGTGACACGTCCAGGGCGGGTCCACCTTGTGCACCTTGGGTGCCGTGTGTGCATAGACAGGAACAGCCAATGGGAAATGAACCACCCTAATTGACAGCTGTTCCCACGCCGTGCCAGCTGGAGGCTGTGCTCTGGGCTCATTGAATTACAGTGTCACTGTCCCCCTTTTGTGGCTGAGTCGTCCCAAGTCTGTGTTTCCCTGCACTGTGTTATACTCTTGCCAGAGTGGGCACTTGGCGTGTCCGTTTGCTATCCCTAAATCTGTGGGTGACTTTTGCCCCCTTGGGTGAGTCCGCTGGTTCCCTTGGCATCCCTGCTTGCAGGGCAGATGGCGGAAGGACCCGTAGGAGAGACTGGGCCTCTCCTGCTGCTCCTGCCCTCTGTCCACTCCTGAACCCTTGGCCCTGAGGGGCTTTATCACAGCCACATCATTCACCCAGGGAGAAGCAAGTCTGAGCTTCTGGACTGCAATGGAAACAGGGGACCCTTCTCCACCACCAACCCTCATTTGCTGTGTTTTCTTTTTCTTTTTTTTTTTTTTGAACAGGCAGAGTGGACAGTGAGAGAGATACAGAGAGAGAGGTCTTCCTTTTCCGTTGGTTTACCCCCCAATGGCTGCTGTGGCCGGCGCACTGCAGCCGGTGCACCGCGCTGATCCGAAGCCAGGAGCCAGGTGCTTCTCCTGGTCTCCCATGCGGGTGCAGGGCCCAAGGACTTGGCCCATCCTCCACTGCCCTCCCGGGCCATAGCAGAGAGCTGGCCTGGAAGAAGAGCAGCTAGGACAGACTCTGGCGCCCCGACCGGGACTAGAACCCGGGGTGCTGGCGCCACAGGCGATTTGCTGTCTATGGCCCTGCACACTCCAACACTTCCAGATGGTAGCTGCAGACGCTTCTATCATCCAGAGCCTTGTCCTTTCCCAGGTGATACAGCTGGGCCCCTCAAACCCCCTCCCTCAGACTAAGATACCCTAGCATGCCCAGTGGGTGGGTTCCTGGGGCTCCTGGGCAGGGAGCCATTTCAGTGGGAGATTATTCCCTGGAGCCCCTCTGGGACAGCCCAGGACCCTCCCCTTCACTGGGTCAGCCCCTGCAGGAGGTAGAGGCCACAGTGGTCTCATCTGTCCCTGTATCCTCATGTTTCCAAAGCAACCTCCTGTTCGATTAACATGAATATCAAGACTGGTGTCTGCTTTGCTACCTTGGGTAAATTAATAATAAGCCACCTGATATGTGTTCTCATCTCCAAAATGGGAAAACTAACAATCCTTGGAGAAGAAATGCAATAATTCAGATGCTAATACGTGGCATGACTGGTAGGCAGCGTGGAGTTGTTGCAGGTAACTCCAGACTCAAGCAGTGGGAGGCTCTTGGGTGTCTGCTTTCCAGCTCAGTGGCAGCCTTAGGAGAAGGTACCAACCAGGTAACAGCCATGACTCTTGACCAACGCTCACCACTCTCCCTCTCCCTCTTGCTGCTGGTGTGTTTCTTCTCTGTTGCCTCTTCCTTTAAATGCCCTGGTAGCTTTCCTCCCAGTGTCAGTGAGCACAGGACACTCAGGCATCAGAAGTTGCTGATGAACCCTAACATCTTGGGAGTTGAGAACATTTGGGCCTTTGGATTGGGCCACCTGCTGGAACCATTGTAATCATTCTACTCACTGACAGCAGTGTGTCTGTTACTTTGGCGGTGAACACAGATAATGCAAACAAAGATGTTCTTAGAAGCCTGAAACAGTGGTCAGGATTTGAAAAATACTATTTCTGTCCAACCCTCATTTTATATATATGATTGCATGATCATGAGTCCGGTTTATGTGCATGTACACAAAATATTTGTGTAGCAAAAATATTGGAAGTAGACTTAAACGCTAGCTGTGGTTTCTAGATTGGTGGGATTATGGGTGATTTTCATTCACTAAATTTTCCAAACTTTCTACAGTAAGTAAGAGAAAAACATTATTTCCCAGCATTTGAGGAAATCTTTTTTGAAAGAAAGGAACATCGTCCTCACTGTGTGAACTGGTGAGGCCTTTGTTCCAGTTACCTGTTGCCAGTAAATTGCTCCGGTGAGTGATTAGATAAACACTTGTGTTCTGCTGCTGTTGTGACTGTGGACATTTTGGGCCTGTCCTGTCCTGCATTATGCCTTGGACTCCGTCTCTGCTGGGGTGTGTGCAGGCGAGGTCATGGGCACAAGCAGTCCCTACCACCATGTCTCTCATCGGTGACTTCTGCTACACGTGTTCCTTTAACACGAATCTCCATCTGATTTTAGTGATCCGGACATGATTTCCACAAGAGTGATGGACATGAAGCTTCGGGAAGCCGCCGAAGGCCTTGGGGATGACAGCACAGGTAAGGTATGGCTTCCCCTGCTCTGGGAAGATCCTTTGTTTGGCTACGGTGCAGAGAGAGGGGCTGGCAGTGCAGAGGCTGCCCACCCTGGGAGTGAGAGCACGTCTGTGTTATTCAAGGCCAATCGCGGGGACAGTGCTCCTTAGCTTCTGTCAAACACAGGGCCTCTGCGCGCGTTACCCACCTCGTCCTGCTGGTAGGCGTGTTGCCATGTCTGGTTGACTAGAAAGTGAGGGGAGGAACGCATTTGTCGTCATCGGAGGGTATCCAGAGGAGTCGGTGGGAGGCCCAGGCAAAGCACTGGCTGTCCAGGAAACAAGGACTTCACCAGGAGAGCCTCAGCCCCTCTCTGTGGTGACTTCTGTTCCCACTAAGGAGGTGTCTGTTCCAGCCTCCCCTGAGCTGCACTGCAAACCTGTGAATCATCACCTCATAGCACATTCCAGATGTTGTTGACTGTCACCTGCATACTGCTGTGCGTGGTGGGAGCTGTACAGTTGACGTTGTAACCCTGGTCTCCTGCAGTACGCTTTTTTTTTTTTGCTTCATTTTGGGAGCAAAGTTCTCCACATCTCTCTTGATTGATGTGAAAAGGCCGGTAGCGATTTTCTTTGACTTAGTTCAGGAGGAATAGCTTCCAGTGATATTAAATCCTGGCTCTTGGCCACTAGCTTCAGGTAATAATTTCAGTAAAGACTCTATTTAGATAGATTTTATTTTTTTCCGATCGTTCTATATTATAGCCACTTTTCCCCTCACCCATTTCAATAGACACACACACACAAAACCCAAATGTAAGGTAAGGCTTTTAAAAAAGATTAACCCTGACAAAAAAAATGGATTTTCAACTTTTCTTATGAGACACTGAGTTATTGCTTATTTTAACAAGAAAATACTGTTTGAACAACTATTTCATACTGGAAACAACCTCAGTAGATGCTAGTTTTGGTTACATACTGAGGTCATCATGAAGAATCAATTTAAAAAAGAGAGAAAGTAAATATTCCTTTTTTCAAATGGCAGTGAGCTTAAATTATTCAGACCAACCTTTTCCCAGCTCACAAATTTCAAATTCTTGATAAGAACATTCTCTAAGATATTTTCATAGAGCAAGAAAAAAATGAGACCAGGATTGAAAGAAAAATGGTAACCTGGAGAGATTAGTGAGCATAAATGCCACTTTTGCCTTCAGATTGTTTGGCAGTCTTGGAAATTTTGAATTTCATTTTCATGTCTTCATGGGCTGGAAGGTCAGGTAGAGGGTCAGAAAATAAATGGACCTATAGACAATTACCCTTGCAAAAGGCTGGGGGCCCAAGGAGCTATAAAATCAGTACGAACCACAGGTAAACCAACCATGTGCAGATTTGTAGCTTGAGCTTGTATCACTTGAGTACTTGAGAGAACATCAACCCTTAAACTTGGTTAATATACTCCTAGACTAGACACAAGGTTCTTTCTATGTAACTTCAAGTTCTTACAGAAAGTAGTGTTTCCAGTACTCTGGCAAGCATGGATCAGTAGTCACTAAGCAGCCAAGGCAGCAAGGCACCATGGGCTCCATGAAATGAAGATTCACACACTCGCGATTGAATTGCATCCCCACTATCTCAGAATGGGACTTTCTGTGGAAACTGAGTCATCGTGAGTGTAGGGCATTAAGATGAGATCATGCAGGAGTCAGGTGGGCTCCTCCACACCCACTATGACTGATTCCCTGTGAAAGGGGGAATTTGGAAGTAGGCAAGAACATTGTGTGAATATGAAGGACGAGATCAGGGTGATGCACCTGCAAGGCGAGGAACAGCAAAGATTGCTGGCAGACTTGCAGAGGGGCAGACATGAAGCAGAGTTCTGTCACAGCCAGGACTTTGAGGGAGACCTTCCAGCCTTCAGAGCTGCGAGGCAATGCATTTCTGTTGCTTCAGCTCCCGACTTTGTTGTCCTCCGTTACAGCAACCCTAGCAAACGAAAACATAGCAGAAATGAGAGACACGGATACGTGGAGGCAATAGTATCAGAACCATCAAGCACACGCGATAAAACAGCGATGCACACTATGTTTGAAGATCGTAGGGAAGTTTGAAAACAGCTGGAAGTTCCAGGATCCTATAAAAGGGGCACAGGATCCAGCCAGTGCCATAAAGCAAAATAAATAAGTAATAAAATGAAAGGCATAGAGATGGAAGAAATCAAACTGTCTCTGTTTTCAGATGCTATGATTGTATAAAATATGCCCCCCAAAAGACAGAACTCTTAAACAGGTTTGACAAGCTGTAACATCATTATATAAAAATTGGTTGTGTTTCTACATACAATGAATAATCAAAAATTGTTTTTAAAAGTACCATTTACAGCAGCACCCAGAAAAATTGAAATTCTTTCGTTTAACAAAATATATACAGGATATGTATACCAAAGAATACAAATAATCTCTTAAAGAAATTAACACGTGGCCAGTGCCGTGGCTCACTAGGCTAATCCTCTGCCTGCGGCGCCATCACCCCAGGGTTCTAGTCCTGGTCAGAGCGCCAGATTTGGTCTCGGTTGCTCCTCTTCCAGTCCAGCTCTCTGCTGTGGCCCATAAGTGCAGTGGAGGATGGCCCAGGTGCTTGGGCCCTGCACCCGCATGGGAGACCAGGAAGAAGCACCTGGCTCCTGGCTTTGGATCCGCGAAGTGCACTGGCTGTAGTGGCCACTGGGGGGTGAACCAACGAAAGGAAGACCTTTCTCTCTGTCTCTCTCTCTCTCACTGTCTAACTCTGCCTGTCAAAAAAAAAAAAAAAAAAAGAAAAGAAAAGAAGAAGAAGAAATTAACACATAAATACATGGAGAGAGGGACCATGTTTATGGATTAGAAGACTGTTGCTAAGATGTTCATTTGCCCCAAATTAAGCTGCAAAATGCTATTAGTACATACAGAGATAGTGCACTGTTTAAAAGTCAGCTGCAGAAGGCAGCGATACCGTTAACTCAGCATTCTGTAGCAGGAATGTTGACCAGTTAGCATTTATTTGATTTCCGTGGAGAGTCAGAGGGTTGTTGTTTCTGTTTTAATTTACAAGGAAGTCAAATTTCTAGGAATGAAATGATGAAAGTGTCTGGGATGATTTGCTTTGAAATAACCGGTGGAAGTGGGGAGGGGGAGGAAGGATGGAGAGGAAGCAATCAACATCCCAGCAGGATTTTCAGCAGGTATTAGCAAGCTGGCTCTAACATGTGTGTGAAACAACAAGAACTGGAATTGGTAACCAATTTTGAAGAAGAACAAATTTGAAAGACTCACCTTACCTTATTTCAAGACTTACTATAAAGCTATAATAAGCAAGATGGTGTGTTACTAGCCAAAGGATAGACACATAGAGACAGAACAAATGTCTAAAAATAAACCCTTGCAAATGCAGTCAACTGATTTTTTTACAGAATTGTAAAAGTGATTTATCGAAGAAAGGAGTCTTTTCCATAAATGGTTCTAGAACATTTGGGCATTCATATGTACCAAAAGAACATCCTTCCAAGCATCACAGATTATACAAAAATTAACACAAAATGTATAGTAGATATAAATGTAAAATTCTGAATTCCTTAAAAGAAGGCATAAGAGAAAAATGCCTGTGATCTAGGATGAGGTAAGAGTTCTTAGATACGACACCTCAACCCATAAAAGAAAACATTTACATGTTGGACTTCATTAAACTGTATAAATTGTTTTTGTCTCTGTGAGAGATACTATTAAGAAAATCAAGCTAAGTCACAGACTGGGAGAAGATATTTGAAATCACATTGATAAAGGACTTATACCCATCATATAGTTACAACTGTTAAAGCTGAAAAGGAAGGAAGCAAAAATGGATAACAAAATGGGCAGAAGATTCTGTAAGATGCTTCATCTAACAAGGTGTACAAATGGCAAATAGGGACATGAGGGACTGCCCAGCACTTATAATCAATCATACAGGAATGCAAATTAAAGCAACAGTGAACCACTACTTCACACCTATTAGAGTGTCTAAAAATAATCCTGACAACAGGTGTGGGTAGGGATGCGTTGCTGGTGAGACGCAAACTGGTACAGCCGCTTGGAAATAATTTCAGCAGTTTCTTCTAAGGTCCTAAGTATTTGTCGAAGGGAATGAAAACTTAGATATTCACAAAAGGCCTAGAGCAACGTCCCTCATAATTGCTAAAAACAAGAAAGAACCCAAATGCCCTTCCCTGGGTCAGCGGCTCCACAGACTAGTATATCCGTGCCCTGGAATCCCAATCAGCAATAAAAAGAAACAGAAGATCAATGGATAGAACAATACAAATGAGACTCTGACGTGTTCTGCTAAATGAAGAAAGTCACAGTCGAAAGACTACGTTTGGGGCCGGCACCGTGGCTCACTTGGGTAATTCTCCGCTTATGGCACCAGCATCCCATGTGGGCACCAGGTTCTAGTCCCGGTTGCCCCTCTTCCAGTCCAGCTCTCTGCTATGGCCCGGGAAGGCAGTGGAGGATGGCCCAAGTGCTTGGGCCCCTGCATCAGCATGGGAGACCAGGAGGAAGCACCTGGCTCCTGGCTTCGGATCGGCGCAGTGCGCCGGCCGCGGCGGCCATTTGAGGAGTGAACCAATGGAAGGAAGACCTTTCTCTCTGTCTCTGTCTCTCTCTCTCTAACTCTGCCTGTCAAAAAGTAAATAAATAAATTTTTAAAAAGAGACTACATTTTATATGACTCAATCCATGTGACATTCGGGAAGAGGCAGAGCTGTGGGAACAGAGCAGTTGCCAAGGGTTAAGAGAAGGGAGAGGTCTTGATGACAAAAGAACGGCCTTAGGAAATCGGGGGGGGGGGCGTCTCTGTATCTTGATTGCGGTGAGAACTATGCAACTCCGTGTACAGCAGAAATAGTGAATTTTACTGAATTTACTTTGTAAAATCAAGTCTAAAAGATGATATGGCAGATTTAAACTATTGCCAAATGAATTCCTAGGAGGAAATATAATTGTTAAAAATCTCAGTGGATGGGTCTGACCACAGATTATGTCACCTCGAGACAGATCACAAGAAACGAAGCAGAGAGCAGCCTGGAGTGGGGGAAGGTGGAAAATCCTGAAGAGATGACAGAAGCGCAGAGAGCTGTGGAAGGGCATGGAGTCTCAGAGGAGAGAGTGGCCCAGGATCTCATGGAATTGATTAAAGGGGAACCCAGCGCACAGGGTTCAGAAATGAATCCCAAGGAAGAGAAACAAAAGGAAAACCTCAAAGTGTGAAACTGCAGAAAACCAAAGGCAAAGTGAAAGATCTTAAAATTAATCTGAGAGAAACAGATTACCTTCCCAGGAGCAAAATATCGACGATGGGCTTCTCAATAGTGAAATCAGTGCTTCAGTGTATCATTAGACACATAGGGGCCAGCGCTGTGGCGTGGCGGGTAAAGCCACTGCCTACAGCGCCAGCATCCCAAATGGGCACCGTTTCAAGTCCCAGCTGCTCCACTTCCAGCTCTCTGCTGTGGCCTGGGAAAGCAGTGGAAGATGGCCCAAGTCCTTGGGCCCCTGCACCCACGTGGGAGACCCGAAGGAAGCTCCTGGCTCCTGGCTTTGGATCAATGTAGCTCCAACCATTGTGGCCATCTAGGAAGTGAACCAGCAAATGGAGACCTTTCTCTCTCTCTCTCTCTCTCTCTCTCTCTCTCTCTCTCTCTCTCTCTCTCTGCCTTGCTTCTTTCTCTGTGTAATTCTGACTTTCAAGTAAAATAAATAAAGCTTTTATCACACAGCCTTTGCTTCATTGGAATTTTTATTGTTGCCTGTATGTATTTTAGAGATTAAGGTTTCATGTGACACGAAAGTTGCTTGTATTTTGATTCTGTGACTACGTTCCAGAGCATTCTTGGCTTGTTTTTTTAAATAGCATCTGTTTGTAGAAATCTAGGTTTGTTTCCAAGTGTACAAACTGGTAAGTGATGTGGTTCCATACACCGTACTTTACTGGCATTGACAACTACCGCGTGGACAGAGATCCTGGCTTGCTCTCTGTCTCCCGTGTGCACATCTCACATCTGCACACACACACACACACGGACTCTTCCTTATTTTCTTGTTGTTCTTTAACATCTATTTAGGAAAGAAAAAATCCAAATTCAAGACTTTTAAGAAGTTCTTTGGGAAGAAGAAAAGAAAAGAATCTCCTTCGTCCACGGGAAGTAGCACCTGGAAGCAAAGTCAGGCCAAGAGCGAGGTCATTGCCATCGAGTCCGGCCCAGTGGGCTACGAGTCGGAGGATGAGCTTGAGTAAGTCGCTTTTCCTTCCGTCAGACTGTGAGTTGCACCCAGGAAGAGAGCACCCTGGGTACAGGGGGACCCAGAGCCTTTACTTCATTATCTCAGTAACTTGCCGAATTTCTGAGTCTCCTTTCCCCCTAGTAATTCCTCTAGTCCAGAGGGTCTTCCACACAAGTTGTGTTTTCTGCCTTTTCAAGCGGAGTGATGGAGAAAGTTAGGGGAAAACACAGTTTGGTAGGTGCTGTGTGCCAGGTGCCTTTTCAAAAAGCTCACAGTGACTGCGGGAGAAGTAGTACTGCATATGCAAGGGCTTCAGAAAGCTCATGGAAAATGTATACTGTGGGAAACCAAGTTTGGGGCCAGCGCTGTGGCGTAGCGGGTAAAGCCACCGCCTGCGCTGATGGCATCCCCTACGGGTGCCAGCTCATGTCCCAGCTGCTCCAGGTCCGAATCACCTCCCTGCTGATGGCCTGGGGAAAGCAGCAGAAGATGGCCCAAGTGCTTGGGCTCCTGCACCCATGAGGGAGACCAGGTGAAGCTTCTGGCTCCTGGCTTTGGCCTGGCCCAGCACTGGCCGTTGGGGCCATCTGGGGAGTGAACCATTAGATGGAAGATTGATCGATCCTTCTCTGCCTCTCTCCCCGTAACTCTGACTTTAAAATAAATAAATATTTTTCTTAAAAAATAACAAACCATGCATGAATTTCAAAACTTTCTGACCAAAATAAATTTATCTTTTAATTCCTTTTGCCACTAATTTATGAAGTATAAATCAGCAAAAAATAAATATTAGCAAAAATCTGAAACTTGCCCGACATCCTTTCACTGAGAGTAAAAGGGTTAAAATATAGGCCCTGGCTTACTTTGCATTCAGACTCATGAGGACCTGCATGCTAGAAAAACACATTTCCCTAAAACTGAAATAAGTTTGAGTGATCTCATACGAACGTTTTCAGAGAGATATAGGAGTGAAGAGAAAAAAAGACTGCTTGCCATTTAGTCCTAGAAGAATCATCCAAAAATAGCGTGAGGAAGAACGGTCCCAACGAGTATGAGAATTTGGGGAGGTTGAGTGAAGAAATCCTTATTTTTATAGCTTGTATTTTATAACTTGTATTTATTTTTATAACTTGTATTTCAACATAGTTACGATACACATGCAGTTATTTCTGTGACTAACGGAGGAGACAGATTTCTTTATATGCCAGCATTTATGTTTGAAACAGCATGGGCCCTTTAACATGAGGATGGAACTCTCCACAGGGCATAGCATCGCTCGGAATTGGGGGACTGACCACAGGGAGATGGGGAGGGGCAGCTCCGGCTGGAGCATCCCAGCTTTGGTGTCTTGTCCCCTCCTCTGCTCCCTCCCCTCACCAGCCTCCCAGCCTGTTTGTCAAGGAGTAGAAATTACACTGACCACTTGGTGGCACCAAATGACTGAACAGGAAAGACTGGATTTCCATTCTCTGTTTTCCCTAGTGCTAGTGGGGAGCTGCGTGCACATTTTCATAGGCAGCGTGTTCCAGCCGCTCAGGGTGCAACACGTTGTGAGAATACTAATTACTCAGTGTCATCAGCAGGCCAGCCCAGGGAGACTACCCACACCCCTCCAGACACGCACACACACATGTACGTGCACATGTAGCGTCTCGGGGAGATTGTCAGGGGAGATCAGGGGTGGGATATGTTAAGGCACACAGCATTTTTCCAGAGCAGCGAGGAAGGAAGAGACCAGAATGCAAAGGCCACCTTCTGCGTGCCTCTGACCTCTGCAGCAACGTCTCACCCATGGCTGTGGGCAGAACAGTTCCATTTGCTGAGGCTCACTAGTGCTGGCGAACCACTTGAGGCTCCGTGGGTTTTAAAAGTCAATGTCCATTTATCGTATTGCTATCCGTGTGGTCACACGTGGGCAGTCTGTTAATCCACAGCAAATTCTCCACTTTGTTTCATGTCACTGACCTGTGGGAGGAGCAGAGAACACCTTGCCTTGGGAGTATCCCACTTCCTGTTTTGCTTTGTCTTAACACATTTGAACTCTAGCCTGTATTCTCTCCATTTCCTGTAAACATTTGGCTGGGTCTAGATTTAGGTTTATGAAGGTGCTTGGTGTGCCCTGTGACATCGCAGCAGGAGGCGTACGCTCTTTGGTCATCCCCCTTCTAGTGAGGCTGAGACCAAGCCCTTAGATTGGGTGCCTGTGTTCAAGTCCCAACTCTGCTTCTGATTCCAACTTCCTCTACTGTGCACTCCAGAAAGCAGCAGGTGATAGCTTAAATACTTGTGTGTCTGCCGCTCTTGTGGGAAACCCAGACTGAGCTGTGGGCTCCTGGCTTCAGCCTGGCCCAATTCAAGCTCTTGTAGGCACTGGGAGAGTGAACCAGTAGATGGAGGATCTCTCTGTCTCCATCTCTGTCTCTCTGTGTATGTGTGTATTTCTCTCCATTTCAAATAAATAGCAACTTTTTAAAAAAGAAGACTGACATCTTGGGGTTTTGGGAGGTGTCACTGTGATCTCCCACTGATTTTAACATCTGCTGATAATCAATTATTTCTTTACAAAATGGGGATTTTTCCACTTCTGCCATTATCTTACATTTGCTAGCTAGATTTGGTCTATGACAGAGAACTTTCCTTCGTCACCACGTTGGTGGCACTGAAATACAATCGGTACAGGACAAACAGAACAGTGTGCGGGTCTCCTTTTATTGATCTAGCCTGAGTAATGACCTGGTACCACAGCAACTCCGGTGGTGACCAATGAGTTTTGGAGGTTTTTTTTTACCCTTTCTTTGTTTTTTTTCCTCATGTATCATTGTGGACTTAATGGTTTTTATATATTTGGCTTGCTTTAACCCATGGCTGTCGTTATGCATTTTAATGCTCAGATTGTCCTGTCTCCGGCTGTTGGGGGTCACTTCATATTAGCTCCTGGATTCCTTTAACATGAGCGTATTGCTTGCTTTCTTGCCTCGTGGGAGATCCCAGGCTCTGTTTGTGTATTTCCCACCCCAGGTGCATCAGCGCTCTGTTCACAGGCCCAGTTCCTTCCTGTTAGTGTGGAATGGTGCTTAGAGACCACACTCTGGCTGCCAGGGGTGAACATTGCTAGTGGGCTATCATTGCTTCCAGACCTTCTCAGTGCATATAGCTAAAAATATGTTTTTTTAAGGGAATAATACGTGGATTCATTTCCAATCCAAGTTTAATAAGAGAAAATGTTTACTTCTTTGAGTCTTTGTACTCTACTTTTTCTTGTACTGAAAAACTTATTGATATTACCAAAATTATTTATTTTTTTGTCCTGTAATAATTTCATTATCTTCTTTCTCTCACAGAAACTATGTACTCTAAACATTATTCTATATTGTTTTTTAAATTTTATTTAAGATTTATTTATTTTATTGGAAAGTCAGAGTTACAGACAGCAAGGGAGAGACAGGGAGAGGTCTTCCATCCTCTGATTCACTCCCTATATGGCCACAAAGGCCAGGACTGGGCCAGACCCAAGCTAGGCGCCAAACTAATAGAACCTGTACCAAGTGCAGGTTGTTTTCTTGCTGTTTTGTCAGTATTAGTCCAAATAAGACTGTCAGGTGCAGTTTGACATCCTTGTATTTATTATTGTTCTTAGAACCTATCTTCTTCTGGGTGTAGAGTCAAAAGTCATTTAGGGGGTAGGCATTTATCCTAGCAGTTTAGACACCCACATCCTACATGGAGTACCTGGCTTAGAGTCTTGGTTCCACTCTCAATTCCAACTTACTGCTAGTGCAGACTCTGGGAGACAGCAGCCAGTCTCAAGTAGCTGGTCCCAGTGACTCGAATGGGAGACGCAGACTGAGTTGCTAGCTCCTGTCTTCAGCCTGGCCTGTGGGCCTGACCCTTGTGGGCATTTGGGGAGTAAACCGGTGGATAGGAGCACTCTCGTGCTCACTCACTCGCTCTTTCTTTACCTCTCAATTTTTTTTAAGAGTTCATTTATTTATTTGAGAGGTAGAGTTACAGACAGAGAGAGAGAGGACAGAGAGATCTTCCATCCACTGGTTCACTCCCCAAATGGCCGCAATGGCCAGAGCTGGGCCAATCCAAAGCCAAGATCCAGGAGCTTCTTCCAGGTCTCCCATGCAAGTGCAGGGGACCAAACATGTGGGTCATTTCTGCTGCTTTCCCAGGCCATAGCAGAGAACTGGATCAGAAGAGGAGCAGCCAGGACATGAACTGGTGCCCATATGGGATGCCAGTGCCACAAGTGGAGGCTTAGCCTACTATGCCACAGTGCTAGTCCCTGCCTTTCAAATTTTTAAACATTCTAAAGCTTTTGTGTACATAAAGTCACTAGAAGTCATACCTTGCTCTGTGTAGTTATCTCAGCAATCTGATATAAAATTAGTTTGGTTTGTTTATACTGGTTTTCTAGTTTCAGAGCTGGTTTTATTCCCCCTCATCTTTTTTTTTATTCTATCTTATGTTTATGTTTTCAAAGACAAAATTGTAAATGTAGGTACTTTTGTACCCCATTTCCCCAACTAGTTATATCCCCTAGAAGAAGTATTTTTTTCAAGGTATTGTTACATATCCTTCTATTTTTATGTTTGTTATATAGACAACACACATATGTTCATGCATGTTCATATGTATAAGGTACTTCAAAAAGTTCGTGGGGAAATGGAATTAAAAATAGCAGTTTAGGCCGGCGCCATGGCTCAACAGGCTAATCCTCCGCCTTACGGTGCCGGCACACTGGGTTCTAGTCCCGGTCGGGGCGCCGGATTCTGTCCCGGTTGCCCCTCTTCCAGGCCAGCCCTCTGCTGTGGCCCGGGAGTGCAGTGGAGGATGGCCCAAGTGCTTGGGCCCTGCACCCCATGGGGAGACCAGGAAAAGCACCTAGCACCTGGCTCCTGCCATCGGATGAGCCTGTGCGCCGGCCACAGCACGCTGACCGCGGCGGCCATTGGAGGGTGAACCAATGGCAAAGGAAGACCTTTCTCTCTCTCTCTCTCACTGTCCACTCTGCCTGTCAAAAAAAAAAAAAATAGCAGTTTATTTTGGAGCAAAAACAATTTTGAAATCCGTGCATCACTTTTTATAACACACAGTTGCCACCTAGGATGGGGGAAAAATTTTGCACAAAAATAAGCTCATACTTTTGATTGCATTTTCCATGAACTTTTTGAAGTGTGCTCATATGTTCATAGTGCCAGCATCCTGTGAGCTTTGCTCTGCTTGTTGTCTCTCGCACCTGCTCTCACCTGGTGATGCCTGGGCTCCGTGTGCAAATTCAGCCTCGACCCCTGGGTCAGTGGCAGGGTTCGCCGCCTGGCCACACTCCATGGTTCATTCCTTTAGGTGCTTCCTGGAGGACACTGGGTTGCTCCCCATCCTTTGATTTGACAGTTGTCACTGAAATGAGTGGCCCGGCACATACCACCTCTCGTGTGGTTGCCAGTGTATCTTTGTAGAGGCCTCCTGTGGCTGTATGAGCCCCCAGCGTGCCCTGAAGGAGGGATACGGGCTGTGGTCCTGGTTCTCCAGGTGTGGGGTGGGATCTGGTGGGGGAGGGGGTGGGAGTCGGTGGGGGAGGGGACTCCAGGTACCTTTGTGCTGACAGCTGCTGTGGCAGGGGGGGCCGGCCCCTTTGCTTGGCTCGATTCCCCTTCAGGAATGTGGGGATACACCCTCTGAGGGCTGCGGGCCCCCTCTGGCACACTACTGTTACAGGCTAAAATGCGTTGGAAAGGAAGCAGCTCTGGCCAGCGCTTTGATCCGCAGCAGGGAAGGTCTACACCTCCGCATCCCCAGAGCCACACCGAGGCCAGGATGCCCCGGGAGAGGACGAGGAGGGCTTGGTGCCCGGCCACTGTCCAGCGTGGGCAGAGGCCGGCTTTCCTTCCTTGACCAGGACTCGGTCATCTCCTTCCCCCTATTGTTCTGGCCGCCGAGGCTGCTCGGAAAGTCTGACAGTTCATTCCCACGTCACCTTAGGGTCTTTTGTGACTGCCCTGTGGATAAGATCCTTGGGGCTGGGCATGGCACTTGGATGGTGGGGACACAAGGGCTCCGTGCTCCAGGACCTAGGTACAGAGGTGGGCTTGCATGGATCAAGCCAGGCAAGACAGAGAGTGCTGCTTTGCAGGTCAGCAGTTCTTGGTTCTGGGGCCGTCTTGGGCCCAGCAAGGTCCGTTGCCCTCACCCTCACAGAACCCGGCCTGTGTCCACTATTCCTTTCTGCAGGCCCCCAGTCTTGGACCTCACACCTTGTCAAACCTTGGTGTTGCCATTAACAGAAAGAATCACACAACCGTTCGCCCTCTTAGGGAGTTCCTGTCTCTGCGGTGCTCCTGGTAGTGGCCCATGGTATTCAACAGTGCAGAGGGCATGCTGTCGGATTTCATTTTTAAAAAACTGTTATTTATTCAGTTTTATTTATTTGAAAGGCAGAGCAACAGAAAGAGACAGAAAAAGATCTTCCATGCACTCGTTCGTTCCCCAAATACACACAACAGCCAGGGCAGGCTCAGGCTGAAACCAGGAACCTGGAACTTCATCCTGGCCTCCATGCAGGCAGCAGGAATGCAAATGCTTGAGCCATAACCAGCTACCTCCCAGGCACATTACCAGGAAGCTGGATCAAAAGCAAAGGACTCAACTCCAGGGACTCCGTTATGGGATGTGGGGTGTCCCACGCGGTGACATAACCCACCAGCCTCCTCTGTTTTAAAATTCGAGTTTCACTTTATATGGATACACAGTAAGGGTGCAGTGTGACATTTTAGTACAAATATACAATATGTAAGAATCAGGTTAACTGGCTTATTAGTCACCTCAGACACTTAATATTTCTTTGTGTTGGGTACATTCAAAATCCCCTCTACTAGCTAGTTTGAAATATACAATGAACTGCTGTCATCCGAGTTTTTCTACTGTGCAATAGAATATTAGAAGTGATTCCCCCCACCCCCCACCCCCCAGCTTCCTTTGGCATCCTGAGAGCCCCAAGCGTCGGAGGGGGGAGGCAGGCAGAGTCTTACACTGCCCCCTCTCTCCTAGGGAGTCAAGGGGCACCCTGGGCAGCCGGGCCCTCTCGCACGACAGCATCTTCATCCCCGAGTCGGGACAGGACCCTGCTCGGCCTGTGCGGGTGTTCTCCCAAGAAAACGTGTGCGATCGGATTAAAGCTTTGCAGGTAACACCCCCTTGGCAGCTTCACTCGGCCTGCATGTCAGGAATCGGTGGAGAAATTTCTCGTTGGTTCCGCCTAGTTTGTCTGGCATATGGTAAAGTAGAGTCACACCCATGTCTCAGCTGTCTCGGGACACCACCAGGTCACCCCTGGATCTCAGCTCTTGAGTTTCAGCTCGGCAAAATGACAATGCCTGCCGGTGGCATGGACTCTTCTGGTTCCGGCCCCTGCGGTGTGCAAGCGTGTTGAAAATATCCCCCAAACAAATGAACCGGAGCAGGAAGATTTGTGGATTGATGCTGTTGATGCAATTACTAAGGGCAAATGTTCTTTGTTCCAATCTAGTTAAAAATCCAGTGCAATGTGAAACTGGGGCCGCCACCTCCTCCAGGGGGGCTTCCTGCCAAGCGGGCAGAGGATGCCGGCATGAGCTCTGAAGATGACGGGCTGCCCCGGAGCCCCCCTGAGATGTCTCTGCTGCACGATGCAGGTCCCAGCACAACCATAAAGGCAAGTACGGTCTGTGGCACATGTGTCCCTCAGCGTCGACGGCAGAGTTCAGCCATCCGGAGCTCTGTGTGTTCCCCCAGGGTTTCCTGGGTGGGAGACCAGGATGCTGGAACCTACTGGGCCCTTGGGCTGGGTTTATTTTCTTTCTTCTTCTTCTTCTTTTTTTTTTTTTTTTTTTTTAGCAGAAATTCAGGTCTGGTTAGGAAGTGTGGTTTGGGTGACATTATTTTTGCGTGATGGTCATCAGTGGAATACAGTCCACCCAATACCTCGTCTTTCCTGTCTGGGTAGATGACACAGAACCCCATTCCAAAGAAAGGAAACATCTTAGAGTCTATTTTCTGTCGTCTTGACATTTGGCCTGCAGGAGAAGGACACAGTAAATACTGCTGCAGACTCCGGTCTGAAACCTAGGGCCAGGGGAACAGGGGAACATGTTGGTAAAGGAGTATGAGGTACGTTGCAGCAGGGACTGGACAAGGAGGCCAGAGTTTACGACCTCAGCAGGGTGCAGGAGCTGACCCCAAACACCACCTTCCCCGTTAGAACATGAGAGGAGGAACCCATGAGCTCATTCCAGGCCTAACCAGCGAGCATGTGATGCTGCTGTTTTTAGAAATGTTACTTTATTGTGGTAAGAGCATCAGCTGCCAAACGTCTACGAATGACAAAACAGATGATCACTTGCCCCGTGGAGACAAGTCTTACTGTGGAGTTGACAGAGTTGCACTTACCCAGGTGAACACCCACACCTGAAAGACAGAGCCTGCTTTATAGCCACGCACCTGCTCCGGGCCTGCTCAGGACGCTGCCCCCTCTGGCCCGGCCCAGGGGCTGTTCATGGCACAGTCGTGGGCTCCTACTGTGGCCCCGTCTCGCAGCCACTCTGCCTTGGACACCCAGAAAGCCTCTCGAACCTCATCAGCCTGTGTACTTGGGGGTTCCTGGAGCCACACGGACGAAGGACTGTGGTGGGGCTGAATTTGAGTCAGCCCTGGGCTTGATATTCACTTGGACCTGGCCAGAGAAATATTGTCTCCCCAGCCTGCCCTGGCCCCGCCCTGAGTTCTGCTCTCGGGGAGCCTGTCTCTGTCCCCTCCCCCAAGAGCAGGCTCCTAGGACAATGGGCTGCATACAGCAGCTCTCTGCCCCAAGAGAAGGAAGAGCAGGTGGTGGTAAGGGTGGTGTGGCTTGTTTCCTGGACTCTGCCAGGCCAACCCTGCACCCCTTAACACCTTAAAATTCTCCTGCGAGCAGCTGCATTGCCCACCGCCGCCGCCTCTGGGGAGCAGGTGTGGTGCTGTGTATTCTGGGCTGCAGGATGGAAAGCTGCCACAGTGAGCCATCTGCTTCCTGTGCCACCTCCCGTCCCACAGAGCTGCGGCTCTCACAGCACCCTCCCTCTGTGCCTGCGTGAGACAGGTGGGAAGGCAGCACAGGTGGTTTCCGTCCACTGCACAGCAGGCCCAGCTGCAAACCCGCACAGCACCATGAGGCACGAATTCTGCATTGAGCTGAGGGCGAGCCATTCCCGGCAGCCTGGGGCCTGCCTCGTCCTTCTCAGAGTCTCTCCCAGGGTCGTTGTAAACTTTATTATTTTTTTAAATCGCTTTCAGATCGTCTTAGTTACTGGGTAACACGAACAATCTCCCCAGCTTTGTAGGGAACCACAGCCCAGGCCTTTAAGACGGAACAAGGTCCTCCCTGGGGCAGGGAAGAGCCGGTGATTGCACTCTGCTCCCGGAGTGCGGTGTGTGCCCATCAGCCGACCGAAGGAGGAAACAGAGCAGCCTCTTCAAACATGTTTGTGTGCCATGGGATTTGATGTACGGCTCCTTAAATCCCAAGAGGGTGGCATTGGGGGCGGCTTCCGTGTTTTCTGAGTGACACCTGCCCCTGGCCCATGTGCTTGACTGAAGATTATTGTGGAGGAAAAAAGAAAAAGTCTTTAGTAACAGATATTTGAGGACGTGGTCAAACTGGTATTTCCTCGTAGAATAAATTTCTCAGGAAGTATGTGCAATTATTATTATTTAAATTTTGTTACCACCTGAGTTGACCAATGACACTTGATGGTGGCTAAGGTAAAATTCCGTCAAACCAGTCATAGTCTAGGCCTCCTGCAGTTCAGGTCTTGGCAGGTTCGTTGCCTCCTGGAGCCTGTGTCTTCAGAGGATTTTGGGGAGGATAAATGAGCTCCGGTAGCTCAGGGCTTCCTCCTCGCTGCAGAGCTGGAGGGCTTCTCACCACCCCCATGGCACAGCCCCAGCCTGGGGGTCGTTCCCACGTGCGCCATCCTCAGCCCACTCTACAGTGCCACAGGCCCTCTGTGTGAGGTCAGATGTCAGGAAGCAGCCATCGCCCAGTGTCACTGGGGAGAAAGCTCTCCCAGGGGCCCTTGGGGCCACGTCCCCTGCTGCAAAGGGCCACACGTGAGACTTCCAAGTCCTCTGCTTCCAGTATCGTCCAGAAGCACAGGTTCCAGGGGAAATCGGGTGCCTGGGGCCCAGCAGGGCCAGAGTGAAGGCTGTGTGGCTGCTGCCAATCACCCACCGGAACACAAGCCCCTCCCCCGCCCTTCCCCAGGACCCCGCCTCAATGTGCTTAAGTCATTGCTAAAAGGCAGCAACTCATGGTACTCCCTGGTCCCAGAGGGTGTTGATCTATGCGGGACCGGAGAACTCTCAGAAAGGCAGAGGGACTGAGTTCCTGGGGACAGGACAACAACAGTAAAGGGTCTGCATGTAGGTCAGGGGCCAGGGAAGATCAGCTGTGTGCCAAGGTCCCCAACACAGGGGCCAGTGTGGGCCTGGGGCTGCCCGGACAGCACAAACCAGCTCACCCCCATGGAAGAGGAGTGGGATGTTTGCCCCTTGAGGTTACAGGAGGGTGACAGAAGGCCCACGGTGTTGTCACAAAGCGTCATCTTGTGCAGTCACCACATTTGCAAAGGGCTTCATCTTTGTTCCATGAGTTCCAAGCAGTGAGCAAAAAAATTTTACCCACCGTTTATCTGCTGTTTGTCCAGACAGTGGTAAAAATTAAAGGACTCAGTTTGATTTCAAAACATACACATCCTGTCTGTGGCCCTTAAGAACAATAATCCGGGAGAGGCGTAACTTGCCGGGTCAAAGGTGAGTCCTTGGCTACAACAGTAGAAGCCAGAGCTGCCCGCACGGCTCTTGTAGCGGCCAGGAGCCCCGCAGTTTAATTTTTAAAATAATTTTTCCTGCTGTGTTCCCGTAAGTACCTGAGTAGTTAAGAGAACTAAAATAGATGATGACCACTTAGACCCCTATCGCCCTCATTTTGATAATTACCTCCTGCCCAGTTATTGGGCTCAACTTGCATCAAACAATGTCAAGGGCCTTTATGTGAGAGGGGAAAGTAAGTTCTCTGAGGTTGTTGCTTTGCGGGGATAGTCCCCGTGGTGGGGCCCAGCCCTCTGACAGCCTCATGCAGTGCCGCAAACGCTCTTGGGCACCTGCTGCATGTGGGGTTCCAGGGCTGTGGACAAAAAACCAGGGAGCTCCAGGGATGGGAAGGGGGACAATGCTGATGTCTTACTCTCTGCCCGTTTCCTGAGAAGACTGTTTTCATCAGGACTTGCTAAGTCATTGTGTGATGAATCAGACTACATTCCTATGTTTGAAATGTAGATGTGACCCTAATAGTGAGCACCGTGCTTGAATAGAAAGTTTGGTTGGGTGGACGCTTTGTTGCTTGGTTTGGGTCATACCCAAAGCCCAGTGCCTCTCGGCTTGTCCTCTGCCCCTGGGCCACTCCTCTGGGCTGCACGTTCTCATGGACGCTCAGGGCTGTATTCTGTGAGCCCTCCTGACCTCACTCGCTGAAGCACGTGTGCTAGTGCATCGCCCACACCCGTCCACACGGCTGCCAGCGTCCCCTCCCTCCCTAGCAAATGCTTGCTCTTTGCCGACTGTCAGTTCCTCCCTGCTGAGGTCTAAACTAGAAACATCCAACAGATGGAGACTGAATGCCAGATTTCTCCCAGAGGATGTGTGAGGATGCAGAGACCTTCTGGAATGAACAAAACTCTCGTGATAGGACGCCAGGCGGTGGGCTCCGGCTCCCAGAACTCCACCCCAGGCTGCCCTCTTGGTTTCCAGAGACAGGGACGGGTGACTCTGCCCTTGCAGAGCTGGGGCTGGTCTCTTTCATCAAAGGAAGTCGTTCTTTGATCACAAGTGCCTGTGCCATCTGCTGTGAGGAGGGTGAGGGCAGAAGCATCCTGCCAAAGGAGCCTGGACCCAAGTTCCCTGCATGGCCTTGGAGAGGAGTGCCAGGGTCCCTAAGGGAGCATGTGTCCTGTACCCTGCCCCGTGGAGAGACAGGTGCGCAGGCTCAGAGATAGCGCACCATTAAAGGAGAGAGTACATAGGTTGGCTCCGTGGCAGGAGGTTCATGCTTGCTTTGTTTGCTTGCTTTTTGTCCCACGAAGGTCTCCTTAGTATCCTCGTCCCGGCCGCAGTCTCCAGACCAGGCGAGCGATGCCACCGTCACGTGCCGGACCTCGGACAGCAGCCTGGCCCCCGTGGCTGACTTCAGCTATCCTCCCGAATCCTCCTCCTGCCTGGACAACTCTGCAGCCAAGCACAAGCTCTTGGTGAAACCCCGCAACCAACGGTCCAGTAAAATGAGGCGGCTGTCTTCGGTAATGGCACGCAGGCTCGGCACCCCCGGCCCCAGCCCCACCCCGCCTCTCGTGCCGCCCTGAGCACCCCCATGGCCGATGGGACCGTGCTGCTGGGGTTACTAGTCTTTCCAACATAAATCAGATATCTCTCCCTTGCATAAACATTCCATTCATTCATTGCACACACGCTTGTCAGGAGCCCTCTGTGCAGTGTGTGAGTTACCTTCCCAGTGCACCCGGCTTAAAGCCATACTCCAACCTTGGCACCACCAGGCCCTGGACTCCTTACCTGTTTGTCATGCAACACTCAGGCCTGGTCCTTGGTCCTGCTGATCGCCCTGCCTGTCTCCTTTCCAGCACTGGAGTCTAAGCCTGGAGCTCCACTCCCTGCGGAGGCTCACCCTGACTGGGCCTTTTCTTTGGAGGACCTGCCCCCCACAGAGTCACCTTTGTGACTGTACGTGCTCCCTCATTTATTCCCAGTCTTCCTTGAGAGCCTGACCCCCTGAACTCCCAGCCCCTAAAAGCAATGCTATCACAGAGCTGACACTCGGTGGCAATGTGCTGCATGGATGAGTGAGTGAACAGACTAATGGAGGTGAGTGGCAGAAGCCGCTGAAACACAAGAGTGGGTGCCCAAGAACCCACCCTCCTTTGGGCATGCTGTCCTGGGGGGGATGGTCACCTTGTAGTCCTGGCAGCCCAGAACCTGGATCGTGGAACACTCCGGCTTGGTGGTTCCTGTTGCATGGTGGTCCAAGTGGGATCATCGCCTCCTCCCCTGCCTGATGGGGCCTACGAGGCCTCAGCCGTAGACAAGGCGAGGAATGGGTACAGGCCCAGCTTGGCCACCAGGCATGAAGGGCTCCCAGGCTGACAGCCTTTCTCCCTTCAATGTGATGCCAGGGTGTTGATGAAGCACCCAGGACAGGCGTCCACTAGAGATGTTGGCCGTGGCCACTTAGGATTTCAGGGACTCCAGACAGGGAGCATTCCCTTGGGCACTTGGAAGGGGCTTGTCAAACCCCTGGCAGCAGGGTTGGCTGGAGGAAGAAGGGGGTGTGGTTACCTTCATGTAGTGTACCAGCTGGTGATTGGTTAGAGCAGTGTGCGGAGGGTGTGACAAGGCCCCGTCACTCCAGACCTGCACATCCTTGTGCTGGGCCAGGGCCAGTCTCTCTGGTGCTCCAGTCTGTGTTTTGCCCTCATGTGAGGTCTTCTGCTGTGGCAGGGGCATGTGGGACTAGCCACAGCGTGGCCAGGAGCACCCATCCGCTCTGGCCCTCCTGGGCAAAGCCACAACTCTCCCTCTTGTTTTGAACTTGACTTCATTCTTGACTCTCATTTTGTAGAATTACAGGACATCTGATATAGTCAGTATAGGTAAACACACACATAGAGTCATTCCTTGATTTAAACACTGCCATTTCCATGCCCTTCTTTGCCCTTTTCGCCTTCTCTGTTTGGCAGGGAGCTGGCTTGGACACAGTAAGTCCTCAGAGGCGTCTGTGTGTCCCCGACTGGGCACTGGGCACCACCATCCCTCCATTCTCTGTTGAACTGTAAGTTGGAGGCCTCTGTCCCTCAGTGTCCACAGCTCCCTCTGCCTCTTGGTCATCAGATACCTCTTCCCCCTGGGCCCTCTCAGAGTTTAGGGGGCTCCCCAATGCTCCCTTACTGCTCCAAGAGTGGGAAGGAGCCACACACCACCCCCCTTCCTCTGCCGTCTGACCCTGAGGCCTCGGAGCCTGCTGACCCTCTGGCCATAACTGAACAGTGAGCCCTGTTTCTCTCACCTGGCATGGAAGCTTCTTTCTCCTTCGCCTGCGCCCTCACCCCTCGGGCCTCCGGCATCCTCAGGGTCTCTGTGCATTCCTCTGTCCGGGTGCAACAGCTGTCCTTGCCTGGCCAAGTGATCCCTGGCCGCGTCACCAGTGACGTGAACTCTGCATCACATCATCTAGGCTCGGAATCTTGGGGAGACCTAAGGGGGAAAGAGACTCTTCATATCCTAAAAACATCATTGTGCCCAGCAGGAGCCTTGACTCTCAAGACCGAGACACGTACTGTGAATTTAGAGAACACAGGTGCGCTTGGCTCAACCTCTCTGCCCCTACCAAAGCAGAGATTGAGAAAGACAAACCCTGGATGTTAGGTCAGCGTGTCACCTGGTGCTCAGAACCATGCGCCGTGTGGTTCCATACTCCGTGGTGGTGGGTCACTTCCATTCACATCTCACCACGCCAGGCGGTCCTGGCACAGCCTGGGCAGTGCCAGGAGCAGGGTTATTATGGTGAGCTCCAGTTTAATAGGAGCAGCACAAGGAGATGACTAGGCCCGGGTCTCATGGTTGGCAGGGCTGCCACGTGCAAGACCTGGGACTCAGACAGGATTGACACCTTCCCTCTGTCCCCTCTGCCCTGCTGCTCACGGGCAGCCCCCTCTGCCTGGAGGCGACCAGGTGTTGCTCCAAGGAACTTTATCATCCTGGCAGGAGAACGTGGAAGAACAGGAGCCCAGACCTCAGCTCCATCCTGGTGCAGCCTGAGCTGTGAGCCACCCGTTTGCTATTTCCTTCGATGGCAAAGCCACTCTGAGGGCCCCAAGAAGGTGACAGGGAGGCTGTGGGGATGGAGCCAGCATAGTGAACCTGGTGACTTGGGGCCCCGTGCTGCTGGTGGCTGCGCCTGGCCAGAGCCTGGACTGAGGGAGAAGCAGTCTTCCCCTCCTCAAGGCCCATGTTCGTGCGCCGGGCTGACCTTCCTCCAGCCTGACCACTGTAGCTACCTCCTACGCTGCCTGTGCCTCAGCTGGGATGTGCCCGAGCCAGACCCAGTCCCCAGCTTCCCACTGACGTATCTGGAATCTCAGATCAAGAGTTGTAACCGTGACCCACACCCAGAGCGCTCTCAGCACCCACAGTCCCCTGTAGTAGCAAACAGCCGGGGTCGTGGCCATGTTGAGAAGCCACAGCTCTGGTAAAGTCTATTAATTTCTCGACGCACCTTCCTCTTTTCAACACCCATAGAGTACAGCTGTGCGTGTGGGCAAGCGTGAGTTTAGGTGTTGTCGTCACAGTCCTTCTGTGTTCTGTGAGCAAGCAGATGCCAGCTGGGAAATGTTAGAGTCACACAACAGCAGCAAAAACCCACTGCAGACGCACCGCTCAATGGCTCGTTTCCTGCTTTCGAAAAAAGGAAAGCGAGAGAGGTGGTTATGCAACAGCCTGGATGACTCTTGAGGTCTAAGGGCATGAACTTTTTAAAAAGTTCAGCCTGAATCCCCTCTGCATCCTTTGGGTCATTTACGCGTGTCGCTGTTGGATCCTGTGTGATTACCTTGGCGTCCTGTGTCTTTCTGGGAGAGCAGGAGCTGACTTTGTGACAGTGAGGAGGAAGCTGGACAGAATCCAGAGGCTGCCCAGAAGAATGCCACAAGGCCAGCAGGGCTCCGGGAGGCCAGGGAAGGGAGACTATAAGCTTGCAGGGGCAGGCCGGCCTACCTCTAGGAGGCAGAATCCGGAGCAGACCCTGAGGGTGCCAGTAGAGCATCCTGGAGGTGTGTGGTGTCGGAAGGCAACGGGGAGGGTGTGAGAGGCAGGCAGGCACTCAGGCCCAACCTCTGGAGCCCGAATGGGGACTCTGATCTCAGTAAGGAGGTCATAGCGCTGAGAACACACGACTTCATCAGCCATAGATTTTGGATCGAGTTCCGTAGGCCGCGGTGAGCTATGGGCCCCGTTTGGCATAACATGCATTGTCTTTTAGCGAGACTAGCCCTGTGTAGCCATGAGGGCTCATTCCTGGGGAGAGGGGCAGCAAAGGCGTGTGGAGCACAGCTGTTCAGCTGGGCCGTCTGTCAGCTCAGCCGTGACCAAGGTTCCGACGCCGTCTCCGAGCCCCCGGCTCCCCAGGTGCAAAAAGGGAAGTGGTAACCCCTTTTACCCTCGGCAGAGTGAAACCACAAGCACGGAGCACAAGGCCCGGCAGGCTTGGCCGATGTCTGTCCCCTTCCCTTCACTGCACCCCGCAGCGCGGTGTCTGCCGGTGCAGTGACTCAGCCCCTGAGCGGAGGTGACATGTATCTGGAGGACATAGCTGCCATGGTGCTGCTAGCTTTGTGAGCCAGTGTTCCGCGTAGACTGGTAAGGAGGGATCAAGGAAAGACACTGGCGTGTGAACGTGTACTGAGCTGCCCCCTGCAGCTGTCCCGAACCTCTGTGAAGGCTGGAGGAAAACAGGGGGGTCGTCAGCTTCCTCTATTC
Organism: Sylvilagus floridanus; assembly: GCA_949820135.1. NCBI lineage: Eukaryota > Metazoa > Chordata > Mammalia > Lagomorpha > Leporidae > Sylvilagus > Sylvilagus floridanus. The sequence goes on along the minus strand of OX463245.1, from coordinate 74,385,578 downwards.
ACTGCAGCACAGTGACCGTGTCTTTTATCTCTGTTTCTCGTAGCGGGCACAGTCGGAGTCCCTGAGCGACCTGACCTGCACGCCAGAGGAGGAGGAATATGATGAGAAGCCATTGCCCGAAGCCAGCACAGAGGGGAGCCCCGGGGCCGGGCTGCAGGACTGGGTCCTGGACAGAGGCGCTGAGCCCAGGGCACTGGCCACCTTGCTGCATCCCGGAGGGCCCCGGGCCAGACGTGGGCGCCTGCAGCACTCCCCAGCGCTCAGCGCCAGCGTGGAGGAGGGGAGCTCCCCTGGGGATGACCCCGTAAGCCTCCCAGTGACCCCAGAGGTCATGGAGCCTGTGTTAGACCCAGCTCCCTCCTTGGAGTCCCCATCCCTGCCGGAAGACCCCGCATATGCGAGCCCAAGGAGCGGAAATCAGGTGGAGGGGCTGCCAGCGACAGAGCCAGAGCCCCCGGCCACAGCCACAGTGGAGGCAGTGGTGTGTGTGGAGCAGGTGCCGTGTGCGGAGCAGGTGCCGTGTGCAGAGCAGGTGCCGTGTGCAGAGCGGGTGCCGTGTGCAGAGCAGGTGCCGTGTGCAGATGTGGAAAGCCCAGCAGCCGCCCACTTGGCTGAGGGGGACACGAAACCTCCTGAGACTGTCGCGACCTCCACCCTGGAGACGTCCCCTGGGCCGGATGAGCCAGACCCAAGTACGCAGAAGGAAGCGGAGCCAATGCTGAAAGTGCCCGGGCCTGAACAGGCAGGGCAGGAAGCCCCCGTGGCGCCCTCCCCGAGCCCCCCGATGCCCAAGAGCTGCCTAAAACACAAGGCCTCGGCGGCGAGCGCGGGCCTCAGCGGGCCCCCCGTGCCTGCCTCTGTGGACTCACCTCCCCAGGAGCCCCGTCTCTGTGTCCCCGACAGAGAGGCCGTCCCCCTGGAGCATCCCAAGACTGAGCAGGCCGAACCGCCGCAGGAGGGCCCCGAAAAGGCAGCGCCGGAGCGGAAGCCCGAGAAAGTTGGCGGCGAGTCGCGGAGCGTGAAGAAGTTCTCCGTGTCCTCGTGCAGGGCTCGGCCGCGGCCCGGTGGCTCCCGGCTGCTGGAACGTTCTGAGCTCGCCGGCCCCTCCTCCAGCGTGCGCCTGCCCCTGCTGAAGAGCGGCCTGGCCTGGAGGAGCGAGGCGGCTCTGGATGACCTCCAGTCACTTCCTGAGCCCCCGATCAGGAAACTGGACCCTCAGAAGCCAGCGGACTGCCACCCTCAGGACTCAGGGGACAGAGGGGCCAGCCAGGCCGGGCAGGGTGGAAGCGCCCAGGAGGCTGTGCCCACGCCCAGCCCGAGAGAGCCCTGCCTGGCCGTTCAGGAGCCAGCCGTGGGTGAGGACAGAAACCCCTTCCCTGTTAAGCTCCGGTCCACCTCCCTGTCTTTCAAATACAGAGACGGCTCTTCGCAGGAAGCAAAGGGGATAAAGAGATACAGCGCCGAGATGAGGCTAGAAAGAGGAGGACTGACTTTGCTCCCCAAAGATGAGAAAGGCCCCCCGGGGACAGCCCCTTCGCCTCGAGGTGCCAGGTCCCCCAACAATCAAGGCAAGGGGAAGGCCCGGTCCCCGGAGCTGCTTAGCTCCAAGCCGCCCCTGCCCAGGAAGCCGCTCCTCCAGAGCCTCACCCTCCCGCACCCACCCGCGCCTCTGGAAGCCAGCCCCGGAGAACCCGAGAGAGTCCTCCCACCTCCGGACCCCAGGAAAGAGGGCAGGATGATGGAGAAGAACAGGGCAGCTGGTAAGAGCCTTGCGGGCGGGTGTTGGGGGAGGGGCCGCACAGGGGCTGGGAAATCTTGGTGGCCGGCCACGGCCACAGGGATGTGGCTATGTGGGCACGCGCCTGGTTGCAGGGGGTTTGGAAGAAAGAGTCGCAATTCCTCTCAGTGCCACCGACGTGAGGCTCAGCCAGTCAGACAGTAGGCCTGGGGAAACGGATACCAGGGTTTTGTAAGAACGCTGATGATAACAAGGGAGCGTCAGAGCTGACGGGACTCGGTGCGGGTCTCCCAGACGCTTCTCCCACTTCGTGTGTCAGGAGGCTCAGCACGGCTGCAAATCCCGGGACGTGTGTACTCGCTCTGATGTGGCTTTTCCTGGGGGCCTACGTGCCACGTAGCTCAAGGCCTGGGCAAAGCTGGTGATACGTGAAGCAGCTGACTATCTGTCAGTGACAATGACGGTCCTAACTACATCCCCCCAGGAGGAATTCCTGGCCGCTTCACAGGCAGGCTCACGTGGGCCTCCTGTGGAGAGCAGCCCGTCCCAAGTCTTGGTCAAATGTAAGCCCCCTCAGGGTGGAGCCCCAGTGTTCACTTCCTGTTCCAAAAAAGAGATAGTGTAAAGATGGGAATAGCGTGTCAGACTCACTGAAAGCAGCTAGCTGTCTTTTAGGATGAGCAGAGACAGAATGGTTGACCCTTGTGTCTCTTTGACCCTTGTCTCTTCTGGTTTCCGGCGATTCCAGTGAGATGAGAAATCTGTTGGGAATGAGCATTTGAAGTGGGACTAAAGAGTCTTTCGTTGCTGGTTTGTTTTATTCATGGACATCAGCATGTCAGGAAATACAACTACGCAATTGAGGAGTGTGCGTGTGTTTGCTGAGGGGCCTAGGGAACTTTCCAAGGCAAAATTATTTTTAAAAAATGTTTCTGGCTACTTTAAATGTTTGCTAGGATTCCAGGAACCCAGTTTACTAAGCACAGCAGTGTTAGAGAGAGAGAGAGGAAGTGGAACTTGGTGGCCATTAGGGAACCCTGTACCCCAAAAAGAAATTGCACACACAGGAGGAAAAGTTAACTCCAACAAAGCAATGTACAGACAGGTCCCAAGACATTCTGCCTCCTGCTTGGGAAGTTAGCAAAGTACAATGGATAAGGTGTTTTGAGTTCCTGCAGTGGCAGCCAAGGATCCAGGCAGTAGCCGAGAGCCCATACGTGTGGTCCTGATCCCTGGGCCCCTTGGCTCTGCTGGGATTTTTTTTTTTTTTTTTTTTGCTTGTGCCACCCATTATGGTACTTGGTGATGGAGCCCTGGGCAAGTTCAGGGCATAGCTGATGATCCACCCTGTGGATTTCCAGCGAGGTATTGAAGCTGCTGTTCAAAAAGCCACTAAAATGGCCAGGGGACATGCTGTGTGCAGATGAATCCCTCCCATCAGCACCATCCACCTGCATGACCTAGAATTGAAAATGCATCTCAAGGGCTTACTGGACGAGTGGCACTGAAAATTGGATGCTCAAGTTCATAGTCAAAGCTAGGAAGGAGGCTGCAGGGGACAGTGCCTGGCCCTTTAGTGACATGGTGCTTCCTCCTCCTAAGCCTAAGGAGGCTTCCTTCCCTATGAAGTGCCTGGCGTGGTCTGCAGGGACCATGTGTGTTTTTCTCTGTAGTGGGTTACATGCAATGCAGTATTTATTTGTGAGATAGCTTTGCTTATACAGACTTGCCCCGGCCAGCGGTGACTATTAACTTTCTCTAAGCCACAGAAAGAACAGAGCCGGTAAATTCCAAAGTGGAAGAATCTAGGCTACTTTACCAGCAGGGGTAATGATGTGGGTTTTACTTCAGAGAGAGGGCGGGAATGAGCCAGATTCTCTTGGGGAGCCGTCCTCTCAGGGCAGGTGTATTTGAGGGACAGGTACCAGGACAGGCTGTGGCTGCTGCCTAGAGCCACCCTGGACCCCTGCCTCATGCCGACCCGAACAGAATCTCAGGATCCGTGCTGTGGGAGCCCGCGCTTGCCCCTGACACTGGATCTCTTTGTGGTTTAATTCATTATTACTGCTACTGTCTGCACCGCTCCCAAGTTAGAGCAGCTAGAGGCAGTTTCATTCATATAGAGCATACAGATAATAAAAGTTTTAATAACAGCATTATTCCATTTTCTAGGAAGACCTAATCATTGCTGTTTATTATCTTGTGGTGGCAGGAACTTTGCCCAGAGCTCCCAGATGGGCTGTCTCTCCCCACCCACAGTCCTCCTTCCAGGACTTGCAGCATAAAATCAGATTATTAAAGTATCCCGATGGACGCACAGTTCTGCTGTGGGGATGCGAGCTCCTTCGTCCCAGCACTCAGGCCTCCCACTCCCCTCTTCCACACCCTGTGGTCCCTTCTTTGTAGGGATGGACAAGTCCTTCAGCAGGGAGGGTGGCAGGAAGCATGCAGCGTTTGCTATCATAAACACAGGAACACAGCTTCCCAGGGCCCGCTAACAGGACAGACAGGGCTACTGCAAGCCCAGTGGGGCATCTGGGCCTAGAGGGGTCCTGTGTGCAGATCTGGGCTGTGAGTTGCTGATGTGCCTTGGGAGAGAAAAGACACAGGATCATGTGCCGTGTTCATTTGTGCAGGAAACCATAGGTCATGTCTGCTTTGGGCTGACCCATCCCAGAGTCTAAATTACAGACTAGGAAGCGGCTTTCTGCACGTGGGATTAGGATGAGAACAGAGAAGTTTGGGAGTCTTGCATGGAAAAATGATCAAGTACAGAAACTGCACAGAAAAAAAAACAACCTCATGGCTCCTATGCCCACACCCCCTGATGTCACTAGCTGACCTTTCGTTCCAGTCTGTCTTCTTACCGTGCTGGGGGCATAGGCCTGTGAGATTCGTCTCTCCCATGGTTGCTGTCACATACTGGTGTTGGGAGGGTAGACCAACAAAATGCCATTCTCACCCACTGGTTCACTCCCCAAATGGCCACAGTGGTTGGAGCTGGGCCGATCCAAAGCTGGGAGCCAGGAGCCCAAGCTTTTGAGCCATCTTCCACTGCTTTCCCAGGGCATTCGCAGGGAGCTGAATCAGAAGAGGAGCAGCCAGGAGCAGGCAGAGGCTTAGCCTACCACTACCCCACAGTACCTGCCCCCATCATTCAGTCTTTCACCAACTGTTTATTGTCCTCCTGCTACATGGAAGTGCAGTCTTGGCCCCAGAAGATAGTGGAAGTTAGGGGCCTCACCCTCAGGAGCTGCTTGTAGGGAAGGGATGGCTGTGTGCCTTGAGACAGGCAAAGATGCCCATCCTGTACTTGGATGTCAGAGAGCTCTTCTGGGGGAAAGTGACTCAAGATCATCACCTTTCTCTAATGGCATAGTTATTTCGGCTAGATGTAAATTTGTTGGGTAACACAAGTTGTGGATTTTAGTTTGGGTTTTGCATCATGCTAAAAATGCATTTGTACCTTTTGAATTTCTTATTTCATCGTGGTAAGAACACTTAGAATATTATACAGTGTTATTGACTATATGTAGTGTTGTACAGCAAATCTCTAGAATTTACGGAGCAGAAATTTTATGCACATTTGATAAGTAACTCTTATTTCCTCCACACCCTACCCCCAGCACCTAACATTCCACTCTTTGATTCTATAATGTCACTATTTTAGATTCCATATGTGAGTGGGAGCATGCAGTATCTGTCCTTTTGTCACTGTCGTGTTTCACTTCGTAGCCTACTCCAGGTGAATGCCTGTAGAGCTCCCCCAGAAGTAGCCCCTGTGGGTCAGGGGCCCTCATCCAGCACAGGCAGCAGGGCCAGGTGTGGAGGGGGTAGTCCTGCAGACTCCTCTCTACCTACCCCACCCCACAGTGGTTCCAGTCACAGGAGTGCCAGGGGGTGACCATGGCGTTCTAGCCATGGCAATTACAGAAAGGAGATGCCCAAGTCAGGGTTCCTTTAAGTTTGTGTACATCCATGAGACTGACTAGCAACATACTCAAAACATGTAGGATACAAACCAAAATGATCCAATACATGAAGAATCAGGAAAACCTAGACATTCTCAAGGTGGGGGGAAACTACACCAACCCTGAGATGATCCAGGGTTTGAAATTCTTAGGCAAAATTTTTAAAGCAACACATCCCCAAAATGAGCACCATTGAATGAAAAGATAGAAATTCTCTGCAAAGAAATAGAAATTTTTAAAAAATATTTTACAACTGGAAAAGCTGGAGTGATCATATTACTATCGCATGAAGAAGACTTCAGAAAAATAATTACTAGAGATAAAATGGTACACAACACAATAATTTTAGTACTGTTGGTAAATTGATAAAGGCTTATTTGCCAAGTATGTAACACTATTAAACATGAATGTTCCTAACAATATAGCTTAAAAATACATAAAACCAGAACTGAAAGGAGAAATAGACAAATCTGTAGGCTTTAGCATTCCTCTTTCTGTAGTCAGAAAAGTAGCAGTCCAGAAGGCTATGTAAGCCCTGAACAACAGGTCAACAAACATGACCTAGCTGGTATTTATAGAATACTTCACCAACCATAGCAGAATACATGTTCAAGTGCACATGGAACATTCACAAAGATAGATTGTGTCACTAAACATATTTTGGGTCATATTTTGGGTCACTAAACAGCCCTTGTTAAATAGTTGAAATTATCCAGAGTTGGTTTTCTGCTCATAACAGACAAGAACTCAATAACATATCTGGGGGTGAGTGTTTAGCCAAGTGTTTAAGGCACCAGTTGAGATGCCCATCCCATATTTTGGAATATCTGGACTTGACTTCTGGCCTCCAGCTCCTGACCCCGGCTTCCTGCTAACATGTCCTCTGGGAGGCAGCGGTGACAGTTCAAGTAATTGGCTTCCTTCCCCCCATGTGGGAGACCTGGATTGAGTTCCTGGCATCAGCCCAGCCCACTCTCAGCTGCTGTTGACGTTGCCTGGTTGGTTCTGGAGAACAGCTAGTTGTCTTGGTGCTGGGAGCCTCAGTCACTGCTCTCCACTGACAGCCTGGCTTTAACTGCACAGCCAGGACAGATGAGTAACTGCTTTTAGTCAAGCTTCTCCACGAACTGCGTGCCCTGAGGCTTGCCAGGGTCTCCACCGTGAGAAGTGGGTGTCGGGCTGGGCCACTGTGGGATCAGGCCAGCCTTGGGTACTGGGCAGCTGTGCCTGAAGTCAGAGAAACAGCCTGACAGAGCTTCTGAGCATCCACAGGCTGCACGGCGGGCAGTGGCCTCCCCCACCACATCCCAGGCCCGGTGTGATTCTGCTCTGGCTTTTCTTTCTGAGTGCCATCTCCCAGATTTTACCCACAAGCAGCAGAGCTAGGACAGCGCGCAGAGTAGGGTTCAGACTCCCATAGACTCTACTGTGCAGACCTGGGCAAACTCCTGTTTAATGACATGTGCTGACCACTCCCGCACGGTGGACCCGCTGCTGCCTTATCAGGCCCGTGTCAATGCTGCCATTGGGAAACCTGGTTCCACTGGCTTTTTCTCCCAGACAGGGTGAGTTATAAACCATGACGCACTGCTGATAGTCGCTGGGGTTCCCTGAGCATGCACTGTGTGGATGAGTGAGCATTAGACGTGTCACAGTGACTGTCCACAGCACCAGGGTAGAGGACGCCTCTCAGTCCTCACTGGCTCTCACCTCCGATGATGGAAACACCTGCTGGGGGCATGGAGAGGGTATGTGGCGTGTGTTGCTGCCATGGGGGATTTGAAGATTGTGAGAGAGGAGAACTGGGGTCAGGGGAAGGTGGGTTTCTGAGTACAGCTGGTATGAAAACCACAGAAAGCCTGAGCCGGTGGAGCAGGACTGGTGAGGAGCCTCTGGCATCAGGGAGAAGAGGAGAGGTGGACCGGCGCCGGTGGCCTTGTGCTGCAGACCAGAAGGCGGCTGCAGACACAGGTGTTGGGCTTCTGAGAGCGCCTCACCATCTGGCCTGACGGCTGTGGGTGGAGCAGTCTCTGCCCCTGCAGACGTGGGGGGTCTTACTTTGGAGAGAAAGTGGAGGCAGCTGGAAACCTTTGGGAGGGGGAGAGGGAAGAGAGCGACTGGCTGGGTGAAGGGGATGCAGCCATTGGGAAAGGCAAGGAGCCTTGTGTGTGGCTGAGGCCGAGGGGGGTGAGGAGGGTGGCAGAGGCTTCCCTTGGCCCCTTGCCGCATGGCAGTGTGGGAACAGCTCCATGGTGCGCGCTTGCCGCTTGTCTCTGGGTGCACTTGGAGCTGACTCTCCTTCCTAGTACTCCCAAGCATCCAGAGAATTGTTTTGTTGTTCCTTTGTTTTAATTAGATTTTTCTTTCTTTTTTGCTTACTCATGTGAGAGGCAGAGAGAGAAAGAAAGCAAGAGATAAAGAACATTCTGCTCCCATCTGCTGCTTCATTTCCCAAATAGCTGCAGTGCCGGAACTGGGCTGGGCTGAAACCAGGAGCCAGCAAACCCGATCCAAGTCTCCCCTGTAGGTGGCAGAGACTCAGCTCCTTGAGCCATCACGGCTGCCTCCCAGGGCCTGCGCTGGTAGGAAGCTGGAATCAGGAGCCAGAACTGGGTATGGAACCCAAATACACCCATGTGGGATGTGGGCGTCTTAATCACTAGGCTATATAAATACCTGCCCGTTTTAACCTTTTATTGAGGAATGCTATACATGCAGAGAGGTGTATAGATCACATGCATGAAGCTCATGGAATTCCTCCAGACTGAACACACCTTAAGAAAACTGCATGAGAGACCTGCACCCCAGAGACCCCTCCCTGCCCACTTCCTGCAGACTCGAGGACTCCTTCCTGGACTGTGGACCTTGTGTGGGCTGTAGAAGGCTCCTATGGCCTCCAAGGCTCCTGCAGGAGAGCCTGTGTGCAAATACTGGAGCGTCTGTAGACTCAGAACCATCACAGGCCCTCTCAGTGCCCAAGACAGTCAGGCCCTGGAAAACTGCCGCCAACACTGGCTCAGCAAGGACCAAACCAGCGCTCCCAAGAAGTACAAGGTTGGGTTCCCGTGAGGCTCTGGTCCCAAGATCAGCCTGTCACTCCATAACCTTGATTGACGCGTGTTTCTGTCTGAGGCCGCCTCACTTAATAGGTTTCGTACATTCATTAACATCTGACTCACAGCCAACAGCACTGCCACTCGTGCCTGATTGAAACTCGACTAACACCTGTCTTCTCTGTTGGGCATACGTCGCAGTTGTCTTACACGTAGGAACACTAGACAGCAGTCCGGTGCTAATGCTTGGGGGACGTTTTAAACAGCACAATCACCAAGCAGAGGCCTCAGAGCAAGGCACTCCAGTGGTCTGCAAGAAAGGAGACGTCTATGTATACCGTGGACAAGCTGTGGGTTCTACTTCAGCTGGGAGCATGCACACTGGACAGCTGTCTACCTGTCACTCCGGGCATGTCTGAAGATGACCTTGAAAGCAGCATGAGTGTTGATGGAGGAGTAGTTCCAAATATACTTTAGCAAGTGGGCAAATTCCCAGATATGGAATTGGTGAATGAGGATGGACTGTGTGTGTTGAAAGAGTGGTGATAATTTTAACTTGGCAGTACAGCCAGGACACAGCCCCATCTCCTGTTGTTTTCCAAACCGGAGCTCTGGGTAGGGGTTTAGCCTTGCAGCGAAGATGCTGGGTAAGACATCCTGCACCCCACGTCAGAGTAGCTAGGTTCAGTTCCCAGCTTCAGCTCCTGACTCCAGCTTCCTACTAACTCAGACCCTGGGGTGCAGCAAGTGATGACTCAAATAATTGGGTCTCTGCTACATAACTGGGGGCTCCGGATCCAGTTTCCAGCTCCCAGCCTCAGCCATTAGAGCACTTGGGGGAGCGAGCCAATGGATGGGAACGAACCCTCCCTGCTCTCTCTCCTTTCCCTCAGCCCCTCCCCCACTCCTCTCCCTCTCCCTCCTCCTCTTCCTCCCACCTGCCCTCCCTCCCTTCTCTCCCTCTCAAATAATGTTTTTGTTTAAACGAGAGCTTGCTGTGTGAAAAGCCCTTACTCTCAAGATGCTCATCACAGCTTTTTTAAAAAAAATTTTAAGGTGAGCAAATTTCATGTATTTTATTCATACAGATTTAGGAGCATAGTGATACTTCCCACCCCACCCATGCTCTCACGCTCCCACCCTCCCCCCTCGCTTCGGCACAGTTTTGAGCTAACGCCTGGGGCAGTACCTCAAGCCCGCCTTCCCGCTCCTGCACCACGTGCAGGAAGAACCCCCCTAGGGCTCTGTGTGTAGCAATCAGGAGTTGTGTGTGAGCAGGAGCAGCAGCAGATCCACAGACACTGTGCAACATATGGAGAAGCTCACGTCCTACCTACAGGACGCCTGACCCGAACCTGCAGCAGGGGTGAGCCCCCGTGTGTCCCCAGGAGCCGGGGCCCACCTCTGCTCCAGCAAGTGGCCTGTGCAGAGAGACCACCAAGGGCACCACTGGAGCAGAGGCGGGCCCTGTGTCACAGAGCCCTAGCAGAGCTGTCACTCTGTTCCAGCCCTGAGGCACTTTTGGCTGTTCTGGCTTCAGGAAGTTGTGCAAAAATAATGATGCATCCACTTTAAAAAAAAAATTTTATTATTATTTTTTTTGAGAGACCAAGCACCGATCCTCTGATTCACTCTCTGGATGATCTCAATGAACAGGCTTGGGCCAGGACCAAAGACGGGAGCCAGGAACTCAACCTGAATCTCCCACTTGGGTGGCAGACTGCAGCCGCCTGAGTCGTCATCTGCTCCCTCCCAGAATCTGCACTGGGGGGAGTTGGAGTCAGGGCCGGGAGCCGGGAATTGAACCCAGGAGGTGTAATACTGGCGCAGGAATTTTCGCCAGCCACCGACCGCTGGGTCCGACGCCCACCCTGGAGCACCCACTGTAATCAGAAGTCTTAGTGAGCTGATGCAGGACTTTTCTTCCACAGGGAATCTGAGGAATCTTGGAAAAGTTCATGGAAGATGCATAGTGTGAAAAAACTATGCATGGATTTCCAGGTGTTTTTTTTTTTTTTTTTTTGCATCCATATAAACTTGTCTGTTAATTCCATCTTTCTTCAAAGTTTTTGGAGCCCCCTTGTCTCTTCAAGACCTGGGAATGAGCTGTGGGTGTGCATTTTTTTTTTTTTTTTTGACAGGCAGAGTTAGACAGTGAGAGAGAGAAACAGAGAGAGAGATCTTCCTTCCGTTGGTTCACCCCCTAAATGGCTGCTACGGCCGGCGCGCTGTGACGATCCGAAGCCAGGAGCCAGGTGCTTCCTCCTGGTCTCCCATGCGAGTGCAGGGCCTAAGGACCTGGGCCATCCTCCACTGCCTTCCCGGGTCACAGCAGAGAGCTGGACTGGAAGAGGAGCAACTGGGACAGAACCGGTGCCCCAACTGGGACTAGAACCCGGAGGGCCAGTGCCACAGGTGGAGGATTAGCCTAGTAAGCCACGGCGCCAGCTGTGGGTGTGCATCTTTAAGATGACAACAGCCCAGAAAGAGTGGAAGGAGGTTGCCTGAGTGTTAACACAGCTGCCTTGGGCTAAGGATTTATGGGAAACATGTTCTTCCTTCTCTATACTTTAATCTGCTTTCTCAGTTTGTGCCATGCGTGTGTGTATTTTGATTAACAAGAAAGGAGTTTTATGAAAGGAAAAAGATTCTTTTTTAAAAGCACATTCTTTTTTTTATATAAAGATTTTTTTATTTATTTGAAAGAGTTACACAGAGAGAGGTCTTCCATTTGCTGGTTCACTCCCCAGATGGCTGCAATGGCCGGAGCTTTGCTGATCCGAAGCCAGGAGCCAGGAGCTTCTTCCAGGTCTCCCATGCGGGTGCAGGGGCCAAAGGACTTGAGCCATCTTCTGTTGCTTTCCCAGGCCGTAGTAGAGAGCTGGATCGGAAGTGGAGCAGCCGGGTCTCAAACCGGCGCCTATATGGGATGCCGGCGCTTCAGGCCAGGGCGTTAACCCTCTGCTTCACAGCACCGGCCCCAGGAAAAAGATTCTTAAAAATCACTGCTTTAAAGAGGACAGCATGTGGGGCAGGTGTTGGCCGAGCGGCTGACCACGGCAGTGAAGACACCTGCGGCCCCCGTGGGAGCACCTGGGTTTGATACCTGACTCCAGCTTCCTGGGAGGCAGCAGTGACTCGAGTAATTGGGTCTGCCACCCTGTGGGAGCTCTGGATCGACTTCCTAGACCCTAGCTTCTGCCCTGCCTAGTCCCTGCCATGGCAGGCATTTGGAGAATGAAGGAGCAAAAACAAGAGCTCTCTCCCTCTCCTGGTCTCTGTCCTTCTCCTTCCTTTCTCTCCCTCTGCTTCTCAAATAAACAAACACACATGTATTTCTGCACAGCCAGTGTGTAGTAGATTGCTAAGGGCAAGGGATCCTGCCTCACTGCTGTGAGCCACCTTGCAGCAAAGCAACTGCCTGGCTTTCTCAGCCCAGCAAGGAGTGGCAGGGGTTCACACAGGACCATGGCTCATCTCCTTTTGGTCATACGATGAGTTCTGGACAGCTCCCAACAACCCCACTCACAGCTGTGGCCCGCAGGCCACCCTTGGTGTCCCGCCCTTGTCCCTGCGGCTGGTTGTTAGAAAAGTCTTCCTGAATGCAAGAAACCAGACCTTAAGGCTGAATTTTAATAGACTGCCCAAATGGGAAAAGGAAAGAGCCCTTCGCGTTCAGTAAGTCAGAGTGACTAACAGCGGGATGCACCTGGCCCACAAGGGGGTGGCTGGGCACCGAGGATGTGCGGGATGGTTTGGCCAAGGCCGTCCTGAACCCAGGCAGCTCAGGCAGAATGCCGAGTGTGGGTCCCACCGCTGCGGTTCTCTTCCCTGGGGAGAACTGAGGGTTCTGTGTGTCTTCAGAAGAATAGCTGGGGCGTGGCTCTGGGAATGTGGCCAGAGAACTGGGCTTCAGCCTTGGGCAATGTGTCGCAGCATCAGGGCCAGCCAGCTGGGCTCTCAGCAGCACCTAGCACTCGCAGGAGAAGGAGCAGGCACCACTGTGGGGACAGGACCCCTGCATGCGCTGCCGTGACCCAGGCCAGGCAGGCCTGGGGTGTTGGTCAGACTCATGCTGGGCATGTTGGGTCCAGCAAAGCCAGGCAGGACGAGGCTCCTGTCCTGCAGGGCTGGCAGGCAGCGTCAGGCTGCAGTTGGCTAGATGATTCGGGCAGTATCCTCAGGGGTCCTGCCTAGAGTCAGGTGCCGCTGGGCCCAGGGGAACAACCCAGCAACACCAGGGAGTTCCTTGTCACAGCACAGGACAAGGGCTCGTTTTTCAGGGCTGAAGGCTGAGATCCTGGGTAGGAGTGGATCAGAGCCTAAAGTCCTCCTCAGCTGGGAGCAGTCACAGCAGTGACAACAAAGGAACAGCAGCGGCTGGGACCGCAGCAGCGCTCTTGGGCACATGGTGTGTGCCGAGTGCCTTTCCTGGCCTATTTCACTGACCCTTCCCAGCCTCCCTGGGCGACATGGACACAGAACTGTGTCAGGGAGCGCCGGCTCACCCGCTACCCACGCTGCTCCGGGAGGCATAGATAAGGCTTGTTTTCTGCTTTTGTGCAAAGTTGACTCTCACACAGGTTCTGGCCTTTTCCCAAGAGCACGTCTCTAGCCTCAGGCCTAACTCCTAACCCTGCTGGCCCCAGGGCAGGGCTGTGAGCTCATCTTCTCCACAGTCCATTGAACCTGAGCTCCGGGGAGTGAACAGGATTTCCTGGAAGTTGGGCCTTCCCCCACTGACTTCTAAGAAATCCTTGTGCTCCCGTGCCTGTAAGGAGAGAGAAGGGATCGGGAGAGAGAGCAAACCTACTGCCTGCTCCTTGGAAGCAGTCCTGTGCTTCAGTAATCAAAAGGCGTGGGCTCTGATCAAAAGTTGTATTCCTGCGACAGGAAGCTGGGGTGAGAGCTGGACGGCCCGGTGTCCCGCCCCTGCCACGTTCGCTTTGGGAAGCGCCACTGTGGTTCAGGCACAGGCACTGCAGGCCAGCTCCCCGCCGGCCCTTCCCCGGGGGTCTGTGACTAGGGAGCCTGGCCCAGCCGGCCTGGCAGCAGGGGCATCCCACAGAAAGACACGTGGCACCATTGATCTCTGATTCAGGAGAAACGCTCCCGGACTGTTGGCCGCAGACCCAGGCACGGTTGGCATGAAGCCTGCTGTCATTTGGGGAGCAGAAACGGAGATGCGGAGCCCTGCAGCCAAATCCCCCGGGAGATCCAGGCTCTCTGCGGATTGAGTCAGGGAGAGGTGAACAAAGGACTGCTTTCAACTGAGTTGGTTTGCGCTGACGCCGCGTCCACATTATCCTGGGATTAATGGCTTTTTGAAAGTGTGCAATCTCGGAAGCCTTAACCCTGAGTGGGTGTCTGTGCTTTGGACCCATCAGGCAGTGTGATCTCTGTCCCCGAAAGTCTGCCTTATCTGGAACATTGCCCCCCCCACCCCCTATCTTAGCTCCCTGCCCTTGCTCTCCCCGGGTGGAGTTGGCACGGATCCCAGGGCCCCTGGCCTCCGTGTGGGTGCCAAGTGCATGAAGGGGACCGGGGAAACATTAGAGAGCTCCCCTCATCCTTCTTCCACACCTGGGAGAAAGTGCAGCTTCTCTGAGGCTTGACTTTTTGGAAAGGACTTTGCAGCCCCAAGCTCTTTTCTCACCTTCCTGTGGGGCTCAGGACCCCCTGAATCACAGCCAGGAGCCCCAATGGTTTTCCCTCCTCCCTCTTGCTGTCTGCATCCCCAACACCCACACTTCTGCTCCCCTCCTGCACGAGGCTGGCCCTGGACAGTCCCTATGATAGAGGCTGGCGGGTACCAGGGCCCCTGGAGCCCGTATCTGTTCCCAACAAGGAGGCAGATGGGAAAGGAGAGAACACAGAGAACAAGGAAGTACCAGCTTCGAAAAGGAGAGAAACGCGTGCTGACAGATCTTGGCCGCACGCCTGGCCCAGCGCGCGGTGGCACAGCCTGGCCCAGCGTGGGACTCACTCCGTTCTGCGGGTCCGCACATGGCCACAGGCACACACGAACACACGGCGCAGCCAGAAATGTCGCTACCCCAAGCCAGGGAACGTGGCAAGTGGCTCTGCACTCGGGCTGGAGTTCTGCCAGCACTCTCTCACTGCGAAGACAGACAGATGACCTCTGGACAAGCTCAGCCTGGTTGCGTGGTGTGTGAGACTGCAGTACTCCTGAGAAAACCGAGAGGGAGATGCTGGTGCACCTCGGGGCCCCCACTCTCACCCCACCCCCACCCCTGATATGTTGGCCCTAGGCATGTTCCTTGGGTATTCCTGGGGGCCCCTGGCTTCAAGCTGGGGTCCTCTGTTCCCACACACTTCTCTGCTGACTCCTCACATCTTTCTTCGGGTTCAGATGGAGTGATCTCAGCATTTGAGTTTGCTAGAAGCCTGGCCTGGACCCTCGTGGTGAGGGGTGACAGGTGTGTCAGGTGCCACGCACAAGGCGCCGGAAGCCTGTGTACGCCAGGCACATGGGCTGCCTTGGCATTTAACAGCCGCCGTTCTGCGTCTGATTTTAAACCCAGGATGGAAATTCTCTCTTCCCGTACACTTCATCTTGACAGAATTGCTGCCAGTATGTTACAGACCGAGGAAGGCAGTTTCAACCCAGAGTGAAATCCCTGGCTCCGGCACACAAATGCAGGGCAGCGAAGGGGAACTGAGAGAGAGAGAGAGAGAGCGGATGATAGCCCAGTCCCTGGGTGAGAGGGAAAGATGGAGGGACAGCAGAGAGGAACCTTGCAAGAAAAAAATGTAAAACCCCAGAAAGACCACGGGGATTCCGCAGAAGTCTTGCTGAGAATGAAGGGTGAGAGATGGACTTTGTACAAGACCGCAGCCGCCTAGCGCCTTCCACGTGCAAGGCAGTTACAGGCCTTGTGGACAAGGGATAAACAGGTCATGGTGTCGCACATGAGCCCGTGTTGGAAAGCACCTGACCCGTGCTGCGTGTTTATTACACAAATAAGTTGTAATGACCAAGGCCGGAATCAGAGGGGTGCATGATCAGCTAGCAGACAAGTGTACCCCGGTACTCAGTGTGGTGGGGCGAGGGTCTCGAGAGGGTTCTGGAAGAATTAGCACAAGGAGAGAGGGTCTGGTCAGGGTGACCAGCACAGGCTTCCCGGAGGAGGTGGCGTCCCAGTGGGAGCAGCAGGGATGGCTCGGTAGCTGGATGTCTGAGCTCTGGCCACCCCTCCTGAACAGTGCCTGCAGCCTCGCTCGCAGCTTCCCAGGCACGTTTCTCTCCACGAGGCCCTGGTTATGGACAGGAAAAAGGGGAGGGGGAGCGGGGCAGGGAATACCCTTCTGCCCTCTGCCCCTCCAGGCCGGCCTGCACTCGGCTGCTCTTTCCGCCCACCCACCCCCAGGCCCGCAGGATTGGTCCTCCAGCTCCAGCTCCAGCTCCCAAGCCTGGCATCCCTGCCTCTGCCCGCCAGGCTTCAGCCATGGCTCTGCCTGGGGCAGTTAAGGGTGTTTGCATCTCATCTTCCCCACCAGACTTGGAGCTTTTTGAAGGACCCGTTTATTTTCTGCTTCAAAAGTTAAACTGCAGAGCCCTTGACCACAGCAAACACAGAGGAAGAAAGGGGAGAGGGAGGAGGGGAGGAGAAAGGAGGGCTGGATGGTGCTTTAGGAAGTAATGGAGAGAGAGAGAGTGCGTTGGGGAGGCTGAGATGAAGGCTGAGGATGAGGAACAAGGGGGAATTCCCAGGTCCGGGAGCAGAAGTCGGGAGAAGGCCCCCTGGGGCTGCTGGGAAGGCTCAAGGGGACAGGCCCAGGAGAGAGTGTGCCCAGCAGAGCCCAGGGCCTAAAGCAGGTTAAGGATGGGGTGAGCTGTGGGGGTTTACGGGTGTGCGGTGGGCCGGCTGGAGTGGCTGGGGCTGGAACCAGTTGACAAGACCCAGGCAGAGGCTGTGTGAGTTAACCACGGAGGAGAGCCGGGAACCACGAGGTTTGGTTTCCTTCGAGCTGTGGGAGACCCAAGCATTTTGCAAAGCTGTAGGGAAAGAGTCAGTGGCCAGGGAGAGAGTGAAGAGGCAGGAAGGGGAGCGAGATGAGGCAAGAGAGGGAGCAAGGCTCCCAGGAGGGATGTGTGTGTGAGGCCTGAGCCCCTGCAGCCCCAGGAGGAGACTGCAGCACCGAAGCGGGGGCTCCTGGTGCACTCCCCTCCTTGGTGGTCACAGCCTTGAGAGAAAAGAACCCCAGGGTGATCTGGAGGCAGAAAAGGGTGCAGTAATAAGCACGTGCCCACTAGAGCAAGGCAGGAGGGCGTCGGGCCCCAGACAGCGGACGCCTTGCCCCGGGCTGGCCTGCCTGCGGCTCCTGGCTGACCCGGGCGCACTGTGTGGAAGGGAGACAGGCACAGGGACCAAGTGTGCAGGAGATGAATCTCTCAGGCTGGCGGCGCTCAGAGGCAGGCTCCTGGGGAATCGGGGTCTGTACTCCTGGTGAGCCCATAGGAAGGCACTTACGTAAACCGTGGATAAACCGTGGATAAAATGAGCTCACTTCTTCTTTTCTGGTGATGAAGGTAATAAACTCACACCATAGGAAAACATGAAAAGGGGGCCGGCGCTGTGGCCCACTAGGTTAATCCTCCACCTGCGGCACTGGCATCCCATATGGGCACCAGTTCGAGTCCTGGCTGTTCCACTTCCCATCTGGCTTTCTGCTATGGCCTGGGAAAGCAGTGGAAGATGGCCCAAGTGCTTGGGCCCCTGCACCCACATGGGAGACCAGGAAGAATCTGGCTTCAGATCAGAGCACCTCCAGCCGTTGTGGCCATGTGGGGAGTGAACCAGCGGATGGAAGACCTCTCTCTCTGTCTCTCCCTCTCACTGTCTGTAACTCTATCTCTCAAATAAATAAATAAATAATGTTAAAAGAAAAACATGAAAAGATAGAGAATTGGGAAGTGAACAAGGGAGAGTGACTCCAGTTTTGGGAACCCAAAGATAAGTCTGAGAGGCTGACATTTAGCCCAATACTTAAGATACTTCTTAAAATGTTTAAGGTGCAGGCCCTGAGACCGTGTCCTGTGTGGTAGTGCCTGGGTTCGAGTACGGGCTCATCCCGATTCCAGCTTGCTAGGAATGCACGGCCTGGGAGCAGCCGTGACGGGTCAGTGGCTGGTCCCTGCCACCCGTGTAGGAGATGCTGACTGAGTCAGGCTCCTGGCTCTCAGCTGGCCCGGTCCCAGCCGTTGCAGCCACCGATGGGGAAGGAGCCAGCAGTTGAGGGCTCCCTCGATTGCTCTTCCCACCTCCTTCCTCCCCCTCCCCCACCTTTTCAAATATATAAATTCAGTTTAAAAATTTTCAGAAGATAAGCGTGGTTAACATGGAAAGAAAATTCACCAAAATGTTACAATTGTAAAGGCACTGTTTCTCTTTTTGGAACATTAAAGAAAAAACTAAGGCTAGGGAAGCTCATGTTTACAGTTTTTGAAAGATGCCTACGACGTCCAGGCAAATCGGGAATCCTGTAGTAGCCACTGGTCCAAAATGGCAGGATTCTACTACAGGCGTCTTATCTGTTCACAGACTTATTTTGATCTCTTCCAGGAAGGATTCCCTGGGAGGAGGAGGGCTTTAAAATGCACTCTGGGGGTGGGAGGTCAGCCTGGCACTTGAGATGTCTGAGCCCCACACTGGATGGCTCCCAGCTGGGAGTGTGACTCCCAGCTCCAGCTCCTGGCTCCAGCTTCCTGCCACTGCAGACCTGGGAGGCAGCAGTGGTGGCTAGAGTCGTTGGAAGCCTGCCTCTCAGGGGGAGACCTGGATTGAGTTCCTGGCTCCTGGCTTTGGCTCTGACCCAGCCCCAGCCATTGTAGGTATTTGAGGGAGTGAACCTACAGATGGAAGCTAAACTCTTTCTGCCATGCAAAAAAAAAAAGATGTAAACGCATGTTGTCTGAACGTAGTCTGATCAATTCATCTTTGAAAAGAAGGCAAATCCCCCCAAAGAAAAGAATCCTCTCACTGCACAGCTCCCAGACCTCCCTCCTCCACTCCCTGCCGCCCTGAGCCCAAGCAGGACAGCTGCATCTGTGCAGAAGAAGCGGAAGTGAAACTGAGGAGGGGGAGGGCTGCCTCGCCTAACCTTGTACCTTTGCCCACAGAAAAGAGCCTGCCTCCCACAGCAGCCGGTCAGGGAGCTGATGCGCAGCCCGCACCACCTTGGATCACCATGGCTCGGCAGAAGCGGCGAGGGGCTCCGGACCAGCCCCCCAGCCGGGAAGACAAGCCCGGGCTGCAGACCTCCAAGTCGGAAACAGGAAAGCAAGCCAAGGCCCCTGAGAGAGCCCAGGTGCCTACAGCAAGTGCTGTGTCTGTGGATGCAGGAGGGGCCAGTCCAGGGCTGGGCTGGGACCCCCATGATGACCAGACGTCTTACGCGGGCACCGCCACTGTGGTCTTCTGTGGTGATGGCCGACGTGTGGGTGAGGGGCAGGGAAGCACAGTCAATCGTTTGTCATATCGTAACCCCTGTGGTGGAGCAGCCCGCCTGCCTCGCATGCGTGCTGGGCCGATGGGAACACAGGAAAACGTGTGAGTCACTTAGGCAGTGGAGCCGGCGCTCCGCTCCCTGCCTCCTAGGCAACGCAGCTCAGCATCTGGAAAAGCGGAAGGAGGTTAAAATAACTTGTCCGTTAGACACACGGCAGAGATGTCAACAGCTCCGCCTCGGCCCACCCTGCCGAGCTGAGTGAGCTGGCGGAGCCCTGCTCGTCCTGCCTGGCCGGCCTCCTGCTGGGGCTGCCTGTGCCTCACCTCAAACTGCAGGGCTGCAACCTGGGGCCCCATTTTGTTCCCTGGACTGAAAACAACCTGGACCAAGCCACAGAGCTGTGCTTAGAAGCCGGCCAGGCCGCCCCCCCCCCCCCAGCCTCTGCGTTATCCCCGTGTTGGGTCACAGGTGGCTGGACAGCGGGTGTCTTGCTTGTGTCTCAACAGGAGCCCACGAAGCAAGCCGACTTTGTCCGCAGCAAGTCCTTCCTGATCACTCCTGCTAAGCCCACTCTGGACGCGAGGCAGGGGCCCAAGCTGAACCTCAAGGAGGGGCTGCAAAGAGGAATCTCACTGTCCCATCAGAACTTGGGTACGGCATCTGCAACCGTTAGCCAGCTCTTGGAATTGTTCCCTGCACGTGCGGACTTGCTCTCCCGAATTCTTGCACAGTGCATTTTGGACACAGCTTTAATGGAGACAGAATTGACATAGCATCAAATTTCACCTGTTTGGTTTTTTTTTTCCCCCTTCTGAGCCATCTGCAAATTTGTTTTGACAGACACTTAACACATGCACCTACTTGGGAGGTGTGTGGTGTGTTGATGTACGGATGCCGTGTGCACCGGTCACATCAGCCCCCCACCCCGTTGGAAGCATGCAGTTCAGGGAGTGTAGCATTAAAGTGAGCATGTGTTTCTTCACACAGCTGCACCATCAGGTCAGCCTGATTTGAGAACTTTTCCTCCTTCCCACTCTGGTGCAACCCCGTGCCCACCCAGTCATTCCCCATCCCCGCCCCGGGCTCTAGGCAACCTACACACCATGCCTACTTTCTATCACGACAGGTTTGCCTTTATTTATTTATTTATTTTTGACGTTTCTTATAAATGGAATCATAAAACATGTCCCCTTGTCCCTGGCGTCTTTCACTGAGCATAATGTTTGGAAATTCTCCTCGGCTGGCTGCTGTATCCGTGTTTGTAAAATATGATTTGTTTTTGCTGTAGCCGAAGACATCTGACAGTTTACCATCGTAACCATTCTTGGTGTCCAGTTGGGTTGTTGTCACCCCCTGTTCTGCAGCCAGCATCCACAGCTCTTGTGGTTGTCTTCCAGAAGTTTCTCTCACCTCGCTGTGTTGCCAGCACCGAGGGAGCCCCCCCCAAGTCTTTTCATCACACAGATGGCACACTGTGCGTCTCAGTCTTCTTTACCTGCTTACGTGTTAATAATGAATTTTGCCTTTGAGAACACAATGGAGACCTTGACATGTTTCAAGAAGTGCAAGAGGCTTAAGTGAAAATCTAAACTCATTTCTCGGGTTTCTGTTTACTTTGTCTCCCTTCCAGCGGCTCAGGCGGCAGCGATGACCGAGAAAGAGTTGCATCAGCTCAAGAGAGCCAGTTATGCCAGTGCGGAGCAGCCATCCTGGATGGAACTTGCCAGAAAGAAATCTCAAGCTTGGAGCGACATGCCCCAAATAATAAAATAGATTGGCAGCGCTCTGATAACGGATGTCCACTCCCTCGCCCGGCCACTTCGTTAAAAACTGCCGATAAACCATGGCAAACAAGCGGGGAAACCTAAGATTGATTCTTATCGCCAAGCTGGGGAAGAGGAAGGAACCAGACAGAACAAAGGGGACACACACGTGGCCATCACCCAGGGCCCGAAACAAGAACAACATTGACATCGTCCGGGGGCGAGCGCATTTCTGTGCCCAAGGCGCTGAACGTGAGACTCTCAGAATCCCCTCTGTAACAAGGCCTCTGACCAGGAAGGAACGGGGTTGCGTAAACAGGACGTAGCCCAGGAGCCGGAGAGAAGCCTCCCAGGAGGCTGGCGGCCGGCTCCCACCGGAGACCGGCCCACGGCTCTGGCCACCGTCTTGCCCGTGGAGCCTGGCTTCCCCTTTCATGTTTACTACTAGGCGTGACAGTTAAGGTAAAACAGGGATGCCGTTTCTAAGAGCAGCTATAAAGCAATCTGTTTTCCTGAAGACAGCCACGCGAAGGAGAGGCAGGAACGTAGCAGGGCTCATCAACTCCCAGACTGTTTCCAGTAATAATTTTTAAACTTTTCCACTAGGTGTCTGTGCCCTTAACCGTTGCACAATGCATTGCCTGTTTAATAAAAAGTTTCAAACTCGCCTCTGTTGGATGAGCACATGTTGTTTCTGCCCCCACCCGAGGACTTGCTCCTGTGCTGAGTTGAATGCCACGTGTGCAGGGTTTCATGTACTTCTCATTGAAAACCTCAGTGGTTTTGGAGTTTGAGTTTGGTTTTCTGTTTTTTGAGAGGCAGAAAAAAAAAAAAAGGAGCTATCATATATAATTTATTTATTTAAAAGAGAGAGAAGGACAAAGAAAGAGACAGGGAGAGGGAGACAGAGTATCTTCCATCTGTTGGTTCATTCCCCAAATGGCTGCAATGGCCAGGCTGAAACTAGGAGCTTCTTCCAGGGTTCCCACATGGGTGCAGGGGACCAAGCACTCAGGCCATCTTCTGCTGCTTTGCCAGGCGCATTAGCAGGGAGCTGGATCAGAAGTAGAGGAGCTGGGACACAAACGCGCCCATACGGGATGGTGGCACTGCTAAGCTAAGCTGTTGTACCTCAGCACTGGTCACAAGAGCTATCGTCTATTGGCTCACCACCCAAATGCCTACAAAGGTGGGGATTGGGCTGGAGCTGAGAATCAGGAATTTAATCCAGGTCTCCCACGTGGGTGGCAGGAACCCAGTTGCTTGAGCCATCACCGCTGTATCCCAGGGTCGCATTTGTAAGAAGCTGGAGTTGGGGCCGGTGCTGTGGCTCACTTGGTTAATCCTCTGCCTGCAATGCCAGCATCCCATATGGGTGCCGGGTTCTAGTCCCTGTTACTCCTCTTCTAGTTCAGCTCTCTGCTGTGGCCCAGGGGTGCAATGGAGGATGGCCCAAGTGCTTGGGGGTAAGAATGGCCAATACGGTTTTTCCCAGTTGAGACTATTCATGTCTAAATTGTTGAGGCAGAGCTAGATGGATGGAGTTCTTACTTACAGCACAGTCACCATGGAATTTGGTATTGATGTTCTCTAAGAGAATGCAATTAATAAATCAATTTGGGAAAGAGAACTGTCTCAGGACTTTTTCATTAAAGGTAGACATGATCAAGCTGTGTAGTACTAACAGCTAGATATTGGGCCCCTGCGTCCGCATGGGAGACCGGGAGGAAGCACGTGGCTCCTGGCTTCGGATCAACATAGCACCACCATAATGGCCATTTGGGGAGTGAACCAATGGAAGGAAAACCTTTCTCTCTGTCTCTCTCTCACTGTCTACAACTCTACCTATCAAAAAAAAAAAAAAAAAAAAGCTAGAGTCAAAAGCACTAGATGGGAATCAAACCCAGTCATCCCAGTGTGGTTGAGTGGCACCTCTAGGCCAAATGCCTGCTCTCGTTCAGATTTTTTTTTGGGGGGGGGGATGGGGAAGTATGAATTTTTTTGAGATTTTTTTTCCCCAGTAAAAATTTTGGTGTTCACTTTTAGAAGACAAGATAGTATAGGGTTTGTTGTCTTTTCATGTTTTTGATATAATACATTAAAATGGAAAATTTCCTTAAAATGTAGAATTCTTCAGCCTCTAATTAATTAACCTACACGTTTCTGTTGAAAACTGGATTGTCGATGCAGTAGCCAGTGTGACCCACAAATGCAGCGTGCAAGGAAGCCAGGCTGAGGGAGAACATTTTGGAATTTCAGAACTGTGTCTCTGTGTATGCGACTGATTTATTTTTTAAATACAGTTCCCATATGTTCCTTTGAATAAGCCAGTGTATATAGCTGGAACCAGAATCAGTATGATCTCATGAACTATTATAATTTGATTTTACGTACCCGAAGAGCTGCTACATTTATTGCATTTTCCAACTTCATGAACATTTTTTTCTAGCCGTTAGTACTACACAGCTTGATCATGTCTACCTTTAATGAAAAAGTCCTGAGACAGTTCTCTTTTCCCAAATTGATTTATTAATTGCATTCTCTTAGAGAACATCAATACCAAATTCCATGGTGACTGTGCTGTAAGTAAGAACTCCATCCATCTAGCTCTGCCTCAACAATTTAGACATGAATAGTCTCAACTGGGAAACATCGTATTGGCCATTCTTACCCCCAAAACAGTCATTTCTCCTATTAGCAGAACATTTCAGATGAACGTTTCCAGGTAGGAGGTTTCACTCTAAGATCAAAAGCATTCTGTTAGGTTTTTGTTCAGACAGATGTTGCTATTTCCTGCGTGTTTCAGGCCTGGGTTTGGTTTGTCTGGCACCTGGTGAGTTAGAAGGGTGCAGATTTTTAAAACATTGCAGGGTAAGGGGGGTGGGGAGGGACAGGTTCTGCAGGTGCACCTTCTGCACAGAGGTGATGACCCTCACTACTTACATAACCAGGGGAGCTGCAAGTGGCCAGAACTTGGGGATGCCTGGAGGGGCCTGGAGTGGCAGTGGGGGTGGTAGGAGCCTCCAAGGAACCAGCAGCCTTAGTTTTCCTGGGAGGTAAGGTGGTGAGCAACTACCCTGAGTGTGCCACACGGGTGATGGAGAACCCTTTCCACAGTCTTCTGGGGGCAGGTGCTCACCTCAGTTGAGATTAACTTGTTCACTTGTTCAAGATCCCACAGCAGTTTTGCCGCTAGGAAGTGACGCCGTTGTCCACACTTGTTTATTACCCATTCCCATTTTCAAAAAGCTTTGGTGGGGCAAGCATTTGTCCTGATGGTTAAGACACTGGCTAAGAAGCCCACATCTCATATCAGAACACCTGAATTGAGTCCTGGCTCCTCCCCTAATCCCAGCTTCCTGCTAATGCAGATTCTGGAAGGCAGTAAGTGATAGCTTACAGTTGGATCCCTGTCACCCATGTGCAAGACTCCGATTGAGTTCCAGGCTCCCAATTTTGGCCTGGCCCAGCTCTAGCCTTTGTAGGTATTTAAGGAGGGAAGCAGTAGATGGGAATACTTTCACTCTCTGTCTCTGACAAATAAATAGCAGGTGTTTTTAAAAAGCCTTGGTGCAGAGGTGAATATATGTCCTCCAAGTTAGCACAGACATGAGAGCACTGAACTTGGCCTTCAAAGTCCCTGAATCTTGGGGAAAGCATGTGCCTCAATTCCTTCTAAGAAATGGAGAAAGTCTGAGGGTCTTTTGTTTTGTAATTTTTCATCACGAGTACCTGCCTGAACGACGTGGCATTTCCAGTCATTCAGTGGAAGCTTTCGGGTGGACATTCTACAAGGGCCTGGGGACACCCCGATGAGCAAGTCAATACAGGTTGAACACATTAATACGAAAAATGAAAAAACAGAACCGTGCACTTACAAGACTGAAACAGAGGCACTTGGTCATGGTGGAAAGGCTACTTGAGATCAGGAGGTTAAGGGAGGGGTTTGCCAAGCAGGCGACATATTTATAAAACTCAGGGTAACCTGCGCCAAGGTAACAGTGGAGATGGGGAGAAGTGGAGAGAGTCAAAATTACATTTTGAAGGGGTGTAGAATTCAACCTGCAGGTGGTCTCGATGTGGAATGAGAAGGGTGGAAGGAGAAATGATATGTAGATTGGGGACAGGAATTCCAGGGTGAGTTGTGATATTATTTACAGAAATAAGGACAGATGTGGAATCCAAAGAGGAGTTCAGTTTTGGACCCTGAAAGATGATCTTCCCATTAAATATCGGCTATGGTTTGACTGTAGTTGGTCTCCTGGAGGTCCGTGTGTTGGTAGCTTTATCTCCAAGATGGTGGTATTGGGAGGCAGTAGGACATTAAAGAGATAGGGCCACGTGCGAGGTCCTAGGTCTTTTGGGAATGTGCCCTCAAAAAGGACTGAGGTATTACTTGTGGGGCCCTGGTTAGAGCTCATGAGAACTAACTCTCCGGTTTCCTGTATCGAGATGTGAGCCTTTGTTCCCACCACTGCCATCCACCACCCTGTGACGCAGCCGAGAGGACCCTTATCACAGACGAGCCAATGCCAAGGTCATGCCCTTGAACCTCCAGAACCAGGAGCATAAGTCGCTTACATCAAGCATGTTGTAAGTCACAAACAGCTGACAAATACAGCATTGAACAGGAATACCAAGGGAACAGATCAGATTGTCTAAGTGATAGTTCTCGATGTTTAGATGGGGTAGGAATTCGGGGTTCTGGAAGAGAAGGGGACCAGGACTGGTCCTAGGACATTCCAACACCAGCAGTCTAGGGAAAGAGGATGTAGGAGCGGCTGTGCAGACAAAGGAAAAGACAAGGGCAAGGCAAGAAGAAAGTGTTAGAAGGAGAAGAGAGTGGGCAGCTGCATAGCTTGGGGTCTGCTGAGATGAGATCAGCCGGAGGAGCACACGGGAGTTGTAGATGACCTTGACCAAAGCCCGTTCAGTGCAATGCGGTGAGCAGACACCCCCGTGCAGTAGGTTAGAGCTGAGCGGCCTGTGTCTAAATCAGCTACAACCAGCCTTTCAAGAAATTTTACATGAATGAGAGCAGAAGAAATGGCAGTAGTTGGAAAGGGGGTGCGGCCAACAGAGGTTTTAGTCTATTTTCTGTTCGGTCGAAGGGATATACAAGAGTGGGTTTATGTATGGATGGCAGTAGAATTGTAGGATAGAAAAAGGTTGCCAAGTCAGGTGTCTCTGAAGCACGCCTCTCTTCCAGAGATCCATGCAGACTGCCCTCGTTCCTGCAAATGGGAACCCTACATTTCATCCGGCTGGCAAGAAGACAACCTGTCCTGACACCTGGGCATGTCCTTCTCTTGGTTAAACGTGCACACTGCCGGTTTTGCTTCCCTTGGACTTGGTCGGTGCTGAGCTGTCGTATTCTGGGAGAACAGTGCAGGGTGTTCCTTGGGAGCACAGAGCTCTGCTGGTTGTGCATATATGCTCTGGACCCCACGATTTCCCTTTTGTCTCAAAGAGCTAGGTAAACTCTCTTTAGATGCCAGTCAATTCTATGCTTGGGGTTTCCAAAGGTTTCCCCATGATTCCGGGTTCATCTGTTCCCACAGCCCCTTTTGCACCTGGGACTTCTGCATTCCTGGTGGTTGTTGGTGGCTTTCCCCAGAACTCAGCCCCTTCAGCAGTGTAGAGAATGCCACGCATACCCGGCCTTCTTTGTCTTGGTCAAACACATTAAATATTTGGAGTCAAGGTCACGTGGTAGGGACACAACCCAGGGGACAGGCCAGTTCAGCTCCCTGGTCCTGTAGCTTCATCAACCCCCAGTAGGACAAGTTTCCCTTGGTTGTCTCAAGCAAGTCAGGTCTGCCTTGTGCTCTCCCATTCACACACCACTCCACGCTGTTTTATAGAGAATTCTTGATAACAAATGGAGAGTAGTTGGGAAGAATATGGTCTTCTTCACCTCATTCAAATCTGTTTGTTCATTAAAGCTTAAAACGTGGGCCAATGCAGTGACACATCCGGTTAAAGCCCTAGCCTGCAGCACCGGCATCCCATATGGGCACCGTTCTAGTCCCGGCTGCTCTTTTTCCAATCCAGCTCTCTGCTGTGGCCTGGGAAAGCAGTAGAAGATGGCCCAAGTTCTTGGGCCCCTGCACCCATGTGGGAGACCTGGAGGAGGCTCCTGGCTTCAGATCAATGCAAGTCCGGCCATTGTGGCCATTTGGGGAGTGAAACAGCAGCATGGAAGACCTCTCTCTCTGGCTCTACTTCTCTCTCTAACTCCTCTGTCTTTCAAATAAATAAAATAATTCTTTTTTAAAAAAATTTAAACTCCCAGCCACAGGATCTGTGGATCCCAGCAAGTTCTTGTGACCCAATTCATCCTGAGTTGTCACAGCCATTTTCTAGGACTGATGAGATGTGGACACCCCTGCAGACAGTCCCTCCCCCTATTCCATCTAGGTTTCTTTTTAAAGATTTATTTTATTTATTTGAAAGAGTTACAGAGAGGCAAAGACAGAGAGAGAGGTCTCCCATCCACTGACTTGGGCCATCTACTGCTATCCCAGGCCATAGCAGAGAGCTGGATGGGAAGTGGAGCAGCCGGGACTCGAACCAGCCGGCACTGCAGACAGTGGCTTTACCCGCTACGCCAATGCGCCGGCCCCTCCATCAAGATTTGAATGGTCCTCTCCCTAGGACCATGGTCACTATCTCTAGCTAGGGGGAAGGCTGCCAACCTGAAGATAACAGAGACTTCCTCATGCATTCATAGGAGTGGATGCTCGTCTCTTTCATAGGCAAGAAGCCATCAACAGGAAGAGATAGCATGCTGCAAATAGACTTATATGTGCTCCTGGGATTTTAGGAAAAATGCAAAAAGTGAGATGGACTCTAGATTTGCATCCATTTTAAATGGAAAACTGAAGATGGGAAAATTCAAAGACATCTTCCCATTGGATCCTAGGAAAAATATTTTTAAGGAGGTGGGCTTAAACGTAAATATTTTAGGCAATGGTTTTAGAATGTGTCCACCACCTGGTACACACACGGTCCTGGAGTGTGTACCGGGTGAGGGACTGTGAGAGAGGAGCCCGCAGGCTCCAAACACCAAGAGGTGGAAAGGCGCATTGCCTGGCTTGATTTACACAGCATGTGTACGTTGGACTATTGCACTGTACCCCATCAGACCGTACACGGATTCCATATTCATCAATAATTTCAAGAAACAACACAAGAGAAAATGTAAAACAGCAATAGGCTTTTATGTGGCACGCAGCTGTCCAGTGTGCTTTGAAAGCTTTCTGTCGCCAGAGGGAAGCCCCCCAGAACCAGCCAGATGGAACAGGGCCCTTCCAAGGCGCCTCTCAATAGACATACCTGGTAGGAAGAGAGAGACAGATCTGTTTCCCCAACCCCCCCAGACCCTTCCAGTCGGCTCCACGCAGCTCCTGGGTGGAGGCAAGCATTTGTCTATCCCTCGGCAGGTGGAGGCAGTCTGTAGTAGGAGCCGTTTTAGGAGCCACCCGTGGCAGCGATGCAGGCGGAGCGTGTGCGGTTGGGGCGGCCGTGCAGGTGTTCCGTGGTGGCTGGCATTTGCTTCCCACACGCGGTCTAGCTTCCTTCCAGTCTTCCCCATTGGGACATTGCCCTCATTAGCATGAAAACAAAGATGAGCTGAGTCTGGGAGCCCAGAAGATTTTTATAAACTACCAGAGGCAGGCTTGTTGTTGGGGTGTGTGCTCCAGGGCCGGCTAATTAACCTCTCCTGGGAGCACCGGACAGCATTCATACACAAGGAGGCCCGAGGCCGGGGACCTTGCAGCCCCGGACGGGGGTGGGGGGGCTCTCTGCCGACCACGCGGTTTGCAGAAAACACAGGGAGGCCCCAACAGCATTTAGTCCACTATGCCATGAAGAACCAGCTGCCTCTGAGAAATTCCCCACGGGGATGAGAATTCTGGGATGAAATTTAGGAAAATGCAAAACTGTCCTGAGACCAAGAAAACTAGAAACAAAACGCCAGGGAGTCCCTTAGACAAAATAAACCCGATTTTTCAGAAGCAGGCGCCTCTAGATTTAGATTCCCCATCTTCCTCCCCAGGGAGGCGACTGGAGTGTGATCAGATCGTTTTTGTTCCACCACCACCACCACCCCGCCTCCCTGTCTACTAGCGCAACTGGGAGGAGCAGGTGCTCCCACCGGGTGGGCCACCTGGGCTCCCAGGGGCCAGAGCGGGAGGCAGGCGGCTGCCCGCAGCCACGCTGAGTGGACTTCCTACTTCTGCTTCTCCAGCCCAGTCCCAGCTGTTGCAGGCATTTAGGGAGTGAACCAGCTAGTAGACGATTCTCTCTCTCTTTTTCTCTCTCTTTCTTCCAACACCCTCAGTTTCTTTTTTAAATAAAGTGAAAATAAAATGGAGAGGAGAAAAAAAGATGGCCGTCTACAAACCAAGAAAAGAGGCCTCAGATGACACGTTAAATTTAGAGACCTTGGGGCCAGCGCTGTGGTGCAGTGGGTTAATGCCCTGGCCTGAAGCGCCGGCATCCAATATAGGTGCTGGTTCGAGACGCGGCTGCTTCACTTCTGATCCAGCTCTCTGCTATGGCCTGGGAAAGCAGTAGAAGATGGCCCAAGTCCTTGGGCCCCTGCACCCACGTGGGAGACCCGAAGGAAGCTCCTGGCTCCTGGCTTCGGATGGGCGCAGCTCCAGCCATTGCGGCCAGTTGGGGAGTGAACCATCGGATGGAAGACCTCTCTCTCTCTCTCTCTCTCTCACTGCCTCTCCTCTCTCTGTGTAACTCTTTCAAATAAATAAATAAATCTTTGAAAAAAAAATAAATTTAGAGACCTTAATTTCTGACTTCTGGCCTCTAAAATTACAGGAAATTAAATTTCTGTTGCTTGAGCTGCCCAGTCTGTGGTTCTTTTTTATGGTAACAGACTAATACAGGGGTAGCACAGTGGACACCACCAAGGGTTGGGGTTGCTTCTCTGAGTCTGGGCTGGGAGAGGTGACCTCTAGGGCCCCACCAGCTCGGAGCCTCTGCAGTGAGTCACAAAGGCCAGTTCATCTGATGGAGCAAAAGTTTTGATACTGCTGGCAGGTGGTCATTTTTTTTTTTTTATTTGACAGGTGGAGTTATAGACAGAGACAGAGGTCTTCCTTCAGTTGGTTCACCCCCCAAATGGCTGCTATGACTGGAGCTGCGCTGATCCGAAGCCAGGAGCCAGGTGCTTCCTCCTGGTCTCCCATGTGGGTGCAGGGCCCAAGGACTTGGGCCATCCTCCACTGCCCTCCCGGGCCACAGCAGAGAGCTGGACTGGAAGAGGAGCAACTGGGTCTAGAACCCGGCACCCATATGGGATGCTGGTGCGGCAGGCAGAGGATTAACCAAGTGAGCCACGGCGCCAGCCCAGGTGGTCATTTTTTAAGAAAATTAGAATAATTCCTTGTTTTTAATTTTCTTCTCTCTCCCCAGTCCCAGCAGCTCCCGTCTGTAGCCTGCCCTAGTTCTCAGGACATCACTAGGGTTCAGTCTGCGGAAGGCAGTCTCCATTCGAGAGGCACCTGTCGCCCCTGGCAGGGCCAACATTTACCTTGGCCCCAATCAGCAGTCAGCATAGAGATATACCTGGTGCGGAGCAGATGCTTAGTTAATCTCCGTTGATCCAGTGAATAAACAAAGTATTGAGTCACATGGGTGGGACAGGCTATAAGAAAACATTATCTGGTCACTCACGCCCCACCCTGATCATTCCCTGTTTGTCAAAGTCCAGCGGGGATGGAGGGATGAGGGACGGGGAGATGAAAAAGTGTAGGTAGGAAAAAGAATCAGGGGCCCAGTGCCGTGGTGCAGTGGGTTAACCCTCCGCCTGTGGCACCAGCATCCCATATGGGTGCCGGTTCTAGTCCTGGCTGCTTCTTTTCCAGTCCAGCTCTCTGCTGTGGCCTGGGAAAATGCTGGAGGATGGCCCAAGTGTTTGGACCCTGCACCCACGTGGGGGACCCAGAGGAAGCTCCAGGCATAGGATCGGCACAGCTCTGGCTGTTGCGACCAATTGGGGAGTGAACCAACAGAAGGAAGACCTCTCTCTCCCCCTCTCACTGTCTGTAACTCTACCTCTCAAATAAAAAAATAATCTTAAAAAAAAACTTAAAAAATCTTAAATCTTAAAAATCTTAAAAAAATCTTAAAAAATCTTAAAAAAAATCTTTAAAAAAATCTTAAAAATCTTAAAAAATCTTAAATCTTAAATCTTAAAAAATCTTAAAAATCTTAAAAAAAAAAAAGAAAAAAATCAGAATTTCCTGAAGAGTTTTTTTGTTTTGTTTTGCTTTCAATTCAAACTACTCATTCCTGTCCTTCTCTGGTATTTAGAATTTTGCCTTTGATGGGCATTTTTGACCCAGAATATGGTGCATATCCTTGGCCAACATTTCACATGCTCTCAGGATGCGTGGTTGCTGGGTGGAATGTCCTGTATGTCAGTGAGCTCAAACTGGTGGTGCTTGGGTCATTTATACCCTCATTGATTTCCTACCTCTTTCTTTTTTTCTTCTGACGGGCAGAGTGGACAGTGAGAAAGGTCTTCCCTTTGCCATTGGTTCACCCTCCAATGGCTGCTGCAGTCAACACACTGCGGCCGGCGCACCGTGCCGATCGGAAGGCAGGAGCCAGGTGCTTCTCCTGGTCTCCCATGGGGTGCAGGACCCAATCACTTGGGCCATCCTCCACTGCACTCCCTGGCCACAGCAGAGAGCTGGCCTGGAAGAGGGGCAACCGGGACAGAATCTGGTGCCCCGACTGGGACTAGAACCTGGAGCGCTGGCGCCGTAAGGTGGAGGATTAGCCTAGTGAGCCGCGGCGCCGGCCCCTTCTGAGGCTCTTATTTGCTGAAAGACAAGTAGTGGGCTCTCCTACTCTAATAATGGATCTATTTCTGGTTTAAACCTACCAGGTTTTCCTTATGTGTTTTGAAGCCAGTGTTGTTAGGTGTTGTGTCTTCTTGAAGAATTACCACTTCATCACCATTAATACG
This sequence comes from Sylvilagus floridanus, assembly GCA_949820135.1. Taxonomy (NCBI): domain Eukaryota; kingdom Metazoa; phylum Chordata; class Mammalia; order Lagomorpha; family Leporidae; genus Sylvilagus; species Sylvilagus floridanus. Next base: position 74,353,578 of record OX463245.1, on the reverse strand, counting down.
CCTCCTTAAGCCTGACAATCATCTTTTGTTTTGAAATTTACTTTAAAATGTCCGCAGTGACCAGGACTAGGGCCAAACCAGGAGCCAGGGACTCAACCCAAGTCTCCTATGTGGGTGGCAGGAATCTGACTTCTTGAGTCATCACTGCTGCCTCCCAGGGCCTGTAGTAGCAGGAACCTGGAATCAGGAGCCAAAGCCCAGGTGTTAAGGCCAGGCACTCCGATGTGGGACGTGAATGTCCCAAGCAGGATCATAGCGGCTAGGCCAAACACCTGCTGCAAGTCCACTGATTCTTTATTAAGTTCTGTAAGTTATACTGCTCAGTCATCAAAGCATATTTTCTCTTTTACCGTGTTTTGTTTTGTTTCTAACATTTCCACTTCTTCTTTCTGTTTCTCTATTGAAATTATCTGCTCTGGCATGATAGCTACCTTTATCTTTAGATCCTCTAACATATTAATCCTGGTTCATGTCTGATAGTTCTGACATCTCTGTCCTATGTGAGTCTGGTTCCAATGGTGACTTCATGTCTTCATTCTCTTTTTCCTGCCTTTTGGTATGTCACATAACTCTTTTTGGTGGTTGGAAGCTGGAAATACTGAATGGAACAGTATCTTTTATGATAATTTTGTGTGTGTGTGGGGGGGTATGAACCTGTTTTCTTTCTCCTAGGCTTTTAGTGTGTGGAGTTGTGGTAATCTAGTTAGCAGTTGGGCTAATGTGAAAATTCTTATGTGTGAGGGGCTGGTGCTGTGGCATAGTGGGTAAAGCCGCGCTCGGCAGCTCCAACACCCCTTACGGGCGCTGGTTCGAGACCCGGCTGCTCCACTTCCGATCCAGCTCTCTGCTACAGCTTGGGGAAGCAGTAGAAGAGGGCACTTGGGCCCCTGCATCCACGTGGGAGACCCGGAAGAACCTCCTGGCTCCTGGCTTCGGATCCACACAGCTCTGGCCATGGCAGCCAACTGGGGAGTGAACCAGCAGATGGAAGACCTCTCTCTATCTCTCTTTCTCTCTCTCTCCCTCTCTGCCTCTGCCTCTCCTTCTCTCTGTGTAACTCTGCCTTTCAAATAAATAAGTAAATATTTTAAAAAAAATACTTATGTGGACAGCTACCATCAGTGCACCAGGAGCTTCACATGTCCCTGACACCTCTTGATTTACGGTGTGGGCTAGTTTTCTGGAGAGTGTTCCTGAAGATGCGCTCTGCATTTGGCTTTGGGTTTTCCTGGAGAAGCTGTCTTGGTGGCTGCCCTGTTTGTATCCCACCGCCATGTTTCCTGGCTGCTGGCTGGTTTGAGTGGAGGGAGGGCATGGGTACAGCATCCTCTGATGTTAGGAGGAGTCCCGGTCTCGGGCAGGCACCGCGCCCCTCGCTCTCATTCCTCTTCTCCTGCGGTACAGTCCCACCAGGGACCTGAGGCTGCAGCTTGACCTTTCCTCTGCAGATTGACCTTTGACCTTCCCTCTGCAGATTAAGGCTTCTGCTCCACAGGAAGGCCACAGGATGCAGGTCTGGCCAAACTGGGCATTGACTGCTGCTCCCTCTCCAGGCCATAGCAAAGGGGAAGCCTTCCCAGGAGGCTTTGAGCACCTGGGAGAAAATCCTGCAAGGGGAGACTTCACACTGTCTCGATAGTCCACCTTCAGCTGTTGGTAATTTGTTCAACATTTTCCAACAGTCATCGTTCACAGCTTGCACGGTGTCCGGTGGCTCCCATCCCATGTAAGCAAATGCTCAGGTCCTGTTTGTCTTGCAACCTCAGTTCCCTGATGGATGCAAGATTAGTCACTAACTGATAGTTTGTCTTGCTATTTGCCTTATTGCAACAGCCCTCTCTCAAGCTCTCCGGGTCCCTTAAGAAAAAAAGTCTGGACTGGCCTTTGAATAAACACAATGCCCCAGGTAAATGCTGAATAAATGTGTGTCCAATGTCCAGATTTTCCTGTGCACGTGTCAAAATCTAGGAACTGGGAAAATGTTGCAGTCAGAAAAGACATCTCCACATAGCACAAATGCCCTCCAGACTATAGCGCTCGCGTTTGTATCGTCATAGCAACTTCACCTCTTGCTGTAGCCAAGGGTTTTCTCGGAGCAAAGGAGCATCGCTCAGTAAGTTGTTGATGCCGTGGGTCCCAATCAGGCACACGTGGAAGCAAACCTTTGCTCACCTCCTTCGTCCGATGTGTCCTAACGTTATTTACGTGGTCCTTAGGCAAAATCATCTTACTTACCGTCCCTGTTTTCTTAGGTTTCTCTGACTTGCATTTCTTTTTTATTTAAAGAGACTTTTTATAAGACTGTCATACGGAATAAACCAAAAACTGTCTAAAGAGCTTCTGGAAAACCAGGTTCTTTCTGGGGGAGAAAACGTAAGTGGATGGTAACCTCCTCTGTTTCCGCATCTCCTCATGGATTCCAGGGTGAATCATCATTTCCAGAATTGAATACATTACATTTAGAGACAATGTAAGAATGAAAAGAAGTTGTATGGAGCTGTTATTACCTAGAGTTCAAGTTCACAGGGACTGGAAATAGTTTTCAAAGTGGAGAGTTCAGACTTTTCCCTCACTTTGATTTTCTTCTCTAAAAAGTTAATATAAAACATACACAGTTTTGTCTTGCTTTTAATCATTGTCGATAGCAGACACCAGTAAACTCTGTTTCTGGAAAAGACCAGAGACTGGATATTTTGGGCTTGTGGGCCATGCAGCCTCTGTCACAGCTACTCAATTCTGGTATTGTTAATACAAAATCAGCCATAAAACACATGGCTGTGACTGTGTTCCCATGAAGCCTTATTTACAAAAACAAATGACTGCGATGCTGTTCCAGTAAACTTTATTTACAAAAACAGGCAGCCAATCTAAGAGCCACAGCTTGCTGATTCCCGAGATACAGAATACTATTCAATGAAGAATTAAAGCCTTGCATTCCAAGAAGCCGTCCCACTGTCCACAGCAACCAACAGTAATTGGGGGGAGGGTTACACCCATAATTCTGGATGAGATGTTTGTAACTGTATTGCTGACTTTACTAATCTCACATGGTATTTACTGATTCCCCCCCGCCGAAGTGTGAGAAAACTGACTTATAGTATTTCTTCCTCCACAGCGCCCCGAGATTCATCTTTCACAAACATTTGTGGTTCTGTTTTTCCCATTTGTTTACCTTTACAAGTTTCCACTGACAGGGAATTGTTCCTCTTGATCTTCTCCCAGGATGGGTTGATCCTGTCACCCTTCATCACCCCCCACTCCTCCATCTGGTCCAGCTTCGGCCAGCTCCACTGTTTTGTTTTGTTTTGTTTTTTTAATTTGACAGGTAGAGTAATAGACAGTGAGAGAGAGAGACAGAGAGAAAGGTCTTCCTTCCGTTGGTTCACCCCCCAAATGGCCGCCACGGCCGGAGCTATGCCAATCCGAAGCCAGAAGCCAGATGCTTCTTCCTGGTCTCCCACGTGGATGCAGGGGCCCAAGCACTTGGGCCATCGTCCACTGCTTTCCCAGGCCATAGCAGAGAGCGGGACTGGAAGAGGAGCAGCCAGGACTAGAATTGGCACCCATATAGGATGCTAGTGCTGCAGGCGGAGGATTAACCTAGTGCGTCAAGGCACCGGCCCTCCACTGTTACTTTTATAATCCCTATGTTGTAATGTTTGCATTTGGTTTTCTAAATTAACTAAGTCTATTTGGTTTTCTAACAGAATTTTGGTTCTAAAAATTTGAAACCAAGAGACAGAATTCATCACATTTTAATAATGCTCAATATTATTATCTTATTTACAGTCTCCTAAAAACCAAGTTGTGTGATTGGAGAAATAAATAAATCCCACTGGCACTAAATCTGTCTCTCCACAGGGAATGTTCCAAGCACCAAAGCCATGTGAACATATTTTTTCTTATACTCCAGAGAATTCTCAAAATCATGTCTTTTCTAAATTTTCAGTGGATCCTGGTGATACTCTCAGTAATATTGGTAGTTATTATTTTGAACCAACACCTGAAATTGTCCATATTTATGAGGTTCCATGTGATGTGTGAATACAGGTGTACATGGTGTAATGCTCCAGTCACAGGAAGCAGATCTGTCTCCTCTACATGCATCGTTTCTTTGTGCTGCCTGTCGCCTGTCAATCATTGGCAGGAAGTCGTGTCCTTTGCTCCTTTTCCAGGTCAACGTTCTGTTTCGTTGAAGCAGAGCCCCTGCGTGGCTCTCTAAGACAGCCCCTCCTTTGAGTCCTGTCTCCTTCACCTGTGAATACATCTCGGGTTGTTGGTCTCGGTTCTTCTCCCTAAAGCTTGTGCATTTTCTCAAGGCCGTTGCGATTGGCTGATTGTATTTGTGGATGCAAGCCAGACTGACTGATCTGGGGAGTGTGTTGTGGTGTAGCCCCTTCTCTCCCCAAATTCCCCTTCCAGAGCAGGAAGTCCCAGCCCATGGACAGAAAGGATCTGGTCAATTGGTAGAATGAATTTCAGGGTGGAAACAAGTACTCCCTTCCATTCCCACAAGTCTCAGATAAGGCAGATGTTCCTCGGATCTAGGGCTGCCCCTAACTGCCCATCCTCGCCAATGCCATTACCCAGAAGACAAGGTAGTATGTGAGCTAACTGCAGTTCTTCAGAGGCCTGCATTGAACCAGTCTGATCTCAGCCCCTCCCTATTGTTTTGTGACTGCAAATTCTGAACCTGGAGGTTTCAGGAGCTGAGACAAAGGCTCTGTCTCCAGGCAGTATTGTCCTCTACATCCTCTACTCTGTAGCTAGATCTGCTAGGGGAAACCCAGCAATGTCCACACACCTACTTCCCCCCTTCCAGAACTACATTAAAATCAATCTGCTACTGGTGCCCTCTTTTGGTCTCAGCTCTCTTGTGGAATTACCCTACTTTATACCCTGCTCTGTGGTATTCTCTGTAGAATTATGGGAAGGAGGCAAGGTCAATACATGTGTCAGTTCTTTATCTTAGCTTGCTTCTGTTTTAAATCACCGGTGGCAGCCTAAAGAAGCTGAAGCTAAAGTGTACATTTGCCTACTGGTTTGGTTATCTTACCTTTGATAAGAACCAAAGAGTTCATACAAATATATGATATGAATCATCTTAGCTTCACTAAAAAGACAATTGCTTATATTTTTACATTAATTAAAAATAAGAAATTGTACTGTAAAGATGTTGCTAGCTTGTAAAAGTCTCCCAGACAATATTTTAATTGCTTTCTCCTTCTTCTCCAAAGAGTCAATTATCGGCCATGGTTCTCCATGTTCTAGAGGTATTAGAAAGAATCTGATTAACCCATTTGGCAGGACTGCTTTCTCCTTTCTCCCTGTATATTGATATCATTGACCATTTTAACAGCCTGGAAAGTTATGAGTGACATCAATAGTCCAAGCTACACGGCATCAGAAGTGAGGTACCAGATACCTGTAGGAGTTTCAAGCTCTAACCCACCGGCTCAAAATTTTAGGCTTGGAGTTCCCAACAAAGGCTCTGGGAATTCTCTTTAAGACTCAATCAACATTCGGTGAGCAAGTCAATGTTTTCCAAGCCAGGCCTGTCAGCTTACAAGGTTTTTCCTTTGGGGAAAAAGTTCTTGTGGCACCTCAATCCAGGTGATGCATAACATTTAAAATGCTAAAGTGTGGATAGGGATTTGACCCAGCAGTTAAAATGCCAGTTAGGAGGCCCACATCCCATATCAGAGTGCCTGGGTTTGATTCCCACCTCCGATCTTAATTCCAGCTTCCTTCTTGTTAGGTAACTCTTGTGATGACTCAACTGGTTGGGTTCCTGCCACCCATGTAGGATACCTGAATTGATTTCCCAGCTCCTGGCTTCAGCCCTGGCCCAGCTCAGGCCATTGTGGGCATTTGGGAAATAAGCTAGCAGATGGGAGCTCACAGACTGTCACTTTCTATGTCTATGTCTATGTCTATGTCTATGTCTATGATGTGTCTGTGTCTATGTCTTTGTCTTTCTCTCTCTCTCTCAAATGAATAAATGAATAATTTAAAAAATAAAATGCTGAAGGAGTTAATTCTTTGGCTTCCTCAGATGAAGAAAGCTTGGTCCAGGGGGTTGAGCACGATGCACAGAAATAAAAGCCGTGAGTCACTGGTTCCGGGAACTTAATATGCTCAATAAAGAACCATCCAGAGCAGCAAGCGCCAATGAAAGCATCTTCAAATTAATTGTATCCATTTATAAATCCAAAGGATAAATTAAATAAATGAATTGTCCAAGGCCAATTGATTTGTAGTTCACATTTCCTTTCAAAAGACTCAATGGCAGATTTATTATTGCGTTTCTGAAGCCACATGAACAAGTGCTGAGACCTTTCTTGGCCATGATTATTAAGGTCTTGGAAGCTACACAAATGTGTTTTCCACAATATTTACTTGTATCCTCTGTACAAAATGGATAAGCATGTTACCAAGAATGCTACTTGAAATAGAGAAGAAGCAAAGAGCATTTTTTCCCCGCCCCCATAGAGTACCACTTAAACATCAAATGCAAATTGTAATTGCTCAGCCTGCACGTCTATGATGGAGTTGGGGAATGAAAAACTGCCCCTGGCGCTGACTCAGGGACACATCAGATAGGGAACTTTGTTTTCAGAATGCCAAAAAGCGTAGCGGTTCATTAGTTCATTCCATAATAATGTAAAACGGGTACTGTATGATTTTTTAGATCCACTATGTTGAGGGGGAAAAAACCTACCATGACTACTTATGATAGTTCATATTTTATGTGTTAATTTGACTGGGTCATGGGATGCCCAGATAGCTGGTTAGACATTATCTCTGGATGTGTCTATGAGGGTGTTTCTGGGAGAGATTCATATTTGGATTGTTAGGCCAAGAAAAGATACACTCATAAGTGTAGATTGGCATCATCCAATCTACTGAGGACCTAAATAGAACAAGAAATGCAACAGGGAATGGATGTTTGGCCTGGCGGTTAAGATGCCCACATCTCACAGCAGAGTGCCTGGGTTTCAGTCCTGGATCTAGCTCCTGACTCCAGTTTCCTGCTAGGGCAGACCCTCAGACCCTAGGAGGCAGTAGGTGATGGCTCATGTACTTGGTTCCCTGCTACCCACATGGGAGGTCTGGGTTTTGTCCAGGGTCAGTCATTGCAGCCTTTTGGGGAGTGAACCAATGGATGAAAGATTCTCTCTCTCTCTCTCTCCCTCTTTCTCTTCCCTTTCGCCATGCCCCAAATAATACTTTAAAAGAAGAATGGAGAATAGGAGGGAGGATTTGCCTTCTCAGCCTGATTGCTTGATCTGAGGCATCGATCTACTCCTGTCCCTAGAGCTCCTGGTATTTAGACTTCTGGACATGGACTGGAATCTACACCACTGCCTCTCCAGTTCTGAGGCTTCAGAACTACATCACCAGGCTTCCTGGGTCTCCATCTTGCACACCACAGATTATGGGTCTTCTCAGCCTCTGCAGGGATATGAACCAAGCCCTTGCAGTCAACCTCTTGAGATAGACAGACAGACAGACAGTTTGTCATAGTCCCAGCCTACTGCATTGGTTTGCCTTACAGTTGTTCAGCTTAACAATGATGAGAAGGCAATATCCATTTAATGGAACTCATACACCCAATTTTGAATGCTGGTCTTTCCCCAGGCTAGTGATGTGCAGTGTGATAATCTTACAGTGCTGCGCAGAAGCAACTCCCAGTTAGAAAGCAATGACCCTGGTGCCGCAGCGTCCTCATCATCCAGCAGTTAATTTCTAGTTCAATGCGTCCAACATTCCGCAGGCCCGATGTGCTTTCAGCTGTGAACATTAATGCTGAGTCCCCACACAACCCTTCTCTTTCCCACAATCAGTACAGTACTCGGTAAATTGCATGAGATATTCAACAACTTATTAGGAAACAGACTTTGTTTTAGATGATGTTGCTCAACTGTAGACTAATAGAAGTGTTCTGAGTATGTCTAAGCAGCCTAGTCATAAAGCCTATGAGCTTTGGTAGGTTAGATGCAATCAATGTATTTTCAGTTTGATGTATTTTCAACTTTCGATGGGTTTATTGGGACCTAACCCTGTCATTGCAAGTTGAGAAAATTATATATTGCCTGTTGGTTCTGTTTTTCTGTGGAACCCCTGAATATACCACTTAACAGTGATTTCTGATGTATTGCAAGGACAAGAGCCATCTTGTCTGTCCTCACACATTTTGTTCTGGAATGACACTGTGGGTTGTCCAGACTGAGAATTCAACAGCTACAATTTTCCCTCACTTCAGAAACAGGTGAGTGAATCACCCTGCCAGGAAAGCCCACTGTTCAGATGCCAGAGTGGAGCTGTGGGGTAGGAAGGTGTCTGGGGAATGTTAACCATGACCTTAGCTCTAAAACTAAAGGTGAGAACATGACTGTGTGTTTAATCTGACTTGGGAGTTTCCAAGAAAGGTAAAAATGTCACCGATTTCAAGGTTGGCCTCTGGCCCAGGAGGCAGAGCTTAGAAGGGGGAGGGGCAGGACACCTGCAACCCCAAAGCGTACACAAGTACTTGTGTGCATCTCCAGGAAGACATTTTTTTGGGGGGACAGGTAGAGTTAGACAGTGTGAGAGAGAGAGAGAGACAGAGAGAAAGTTCTTTTTTCCGTTGATTCACCCCCTAAGTGGCTACTACAGCCAGCGTGTTGCACCGATCCGAAGCCAGGAGCCAGGTGCTTCTCCTGGTCTCCCATGGGGTGCAGGGCCCAAGCACTTGGGCCATCCTCCACTGCACTCCTGGGCCACAACAGAGAGCTGGACTGGAAGAGGAGTAACCGGGTCAGAATCTGGTGCCCCGACTGGGACTAGAACCCAGGGTGCCAGCGCCGCAGGTGGAAGATTAGCCTAGTGAGCCATGGTGCCGGCCTCCAGGAAGACATTTAAGAAAAGATTTATTTATTTGAGAGGCAGAGTAACAGGGAGTGAGAGGGAGAGACAGAGAGACAGGTCTTCCATCCAGGAGGGCATCTGATGGCCTCAGAAGTCACCCAAGTCCACCACCAGAGAACGCAGGTGGTGGTGGGCCTTCTCATGACAAGGGTTTAGAGTACTTAGCTTCCTTAACACCACCCTGCGGCCCTGCGAGGTTCTTCCAAGAGTCTGCTCCATGGGGATGTCAGTCCATAATTGCTTCCTCCTTTGCCAGTGAGCAGCCTGCAGGGGACGGCCCAGTGTGGGCCACAGGGTTGGGCAAGGGGGGCAGGTCAGGTACCTGGAGCTGTCCTCCTAGTTCCAAGGTCATTCTCTTCCCCAGGGCACTCTGCAGGCACTTAGATGTTGAGCAAGGGATCCAGCTTAATGAAGAACAGGTTTAGGCATTCCCTACTCGATGTGAATAGCTAATACCTGGTTCCAGAAGCTTTGCAAGCTTTGCCCTGCTTGGCACCTTGCATGCTCCCAGATGGTAAATTTGGAACTAAGGGACGTTCTTTCCTGTCATCACTGTTGTACCTCCCCTGAGGGGTCCTGGAGTTACTCCAGGAGGCCTCTTCCCAAAGGCTAAATCCCAAAGTCTCTTCCTGATCTTCTTGCCAGAGTGCTTCGCAGTCCAGGGGCCAGGCCACTCTGTGGAAGAGCAGATCAGCACCTCGCTGGGTGTAGTGAAGCCACATAGGGGCAAAGGGTTTAAAACAATGATCAATTTGAGCTCAGTGGGTGAAAAGAGGGCAGGAGCAGCAGCGTACTTGCCCAGGGTGAGTCTGGGGAAAGCCTCACGGAGTGGTCAGGCTGATGAGACCTGTGTGGAAGGTGCCTGGGAAAGATGAGCCCTTGTCCTTGGCATCCTCTGACAAAGTCCCCGCGCCTTCCTTGAACACACAGTGTACAGCAGCCGTGGGAGACCAGCCAGCACTCAGGGGCCAGACACTTCCAAGCCAGCACCAGTTGGATCTGCATTCTCTGGGGCTAGCCTGCAAACCTCCTAAAGGTCTATCACGGCATCTTCTTGGGACACACGCGTGCTGAACAGTCACCATGAGCCACACACCGTGTCTGCTCTGCCCTCGATGGGCTTGATCTCACGAGGCAGAAGAGCTGGGCGAGGCCAGTGGTAGGGGCAGAGTAGCCCTTCTGTGCCGTGGCAAAGTATAACCACAGCTGTGAGAGACCCCCAGGAGCAGGCAAGACAGGCGCTTGCTGTGTGGTCTGAATGTCTGTTTTCCTCCAACCTCAGACCTAACCCCCCCACTGCATGGCCTTTGGAGAGGATGAGGACATGAGGTTGAAGCCGTGAAGAATGGGATTAGTGTCCTGGGACAAAGAGGCCAGAGGGAGGTCTCTTGTGCTTCCCACCACGCGAAGACACAATAAGATGGGGCCACCCCTGCTAGAGAGAGGGCCCTGAGCTGACACTGTAACCTACTAGGGCCTTGACTTTGGATTTCCCAGCCTCCTGCCACTTAGCTCTTACAAAATGCCATAAGTACCATAAGCTAAGTGGATGGACTGAAGCATACATCTACCATGAGGACCCAGGGAAGGTGGGAAGCTACACTGGCCTTGAGACCCAAACCATGAATAAGAGTGAACTTGGGCAAGGGTAGGGATGGGGAGGAGTCCCTATGGGAGAGAAAGTTCAGGAGTTTCTAATTTATCCTAGAAACCGAGAAAAACCACTGGGGAGTGTTTGTTTTAGTCTATCATCCCTGCTCATCTCTCAGTTCCCATCTCGGTTATCAGATTGGCTGTCGGGGCGTCACATGCTCAGGTTCAGGTAACACTCTACTCAATTGTGACCCCCAAAGTGCAAGAGCCAAAGAGGGACATATGCCAAAGAGGAGCTGTGAACACATTCCTTTAAGCAAAAAGGTGGAAATTCTCGGCTTTGTAAGGAAAGGAAAAAAATTTTAAAAACCACCATATGCTTGGTGTTGCTAAGATCTGCAGTAAGAACGACTCTATCCATGAAATTGTGAAGAAGGAGAAAGAAATCTGTGCTACTTTTGCTGTAGCATCTTAAATTGCAGCAGGGAGAGGTACCATGCAAGATAAATGCTGAGTAAAAACGGGAAAGACTTGAAATTACAGGGTTTGATGATATCTGTGGGTTCTGCCACCCGCTGGAGGCCTTGGGACAGGTCTTCCATGAAAAGGGGGACAACTGTGGAGGGCCCCAAAGTTCTGCAAGCTATTCCGGCAAATTCTCAAACCATGGTCATGGGAACTACCGACCTATCACCGGCTGGTCAGAAATACAGGCTTCTAACTGGCCTCTGGAGTTGGAGTAGCCTTGTAGGACTGAGCCCCTAACTTGTGGGGTCTAAGGCTAGCCCCTCCAGATAGACTGTGCCTAAATCCAACCGCCTTGTGTCTGGGAAGTTGGAGGATTGGTTGGGGGAGGGTAAGGGAAACAACACAGGTGCAGTCGGAAGTGTGAGAAGAGTGGTTCAATGGCCTGGTGCATCAGAGCCAGAGGAGAAGGCAGCGCGGAACCCTAGACCCAGACAAGGAAGACTTGAAGATGAGAGCTGGGACATGAAGAGCCCAGCGGTCTGCAGACCCAAGACCCCCAGGAGGTGTGACTAGGGGGAGTGGAAAGCTGGGCAGGCAGAGCGCATGGAGGGGTCGTGAGTGTGGGGTTTCGGAGAAGCCTCTGAGTGCTTCCTGTGGGTGGGTGCCGACATGGAGACGAGAACACACTGGTGGGCAGCACGGACCTGGTGCTCATCTTCCTGCATCCTGAGGGCGGAGACAAGCGGTCAGCGAAGGCACAGCCATGGGTGGATTTTAGCGGGCACCCTCAGGGACCAACAGGACGTGGTGACACCCAGTGAGGGTGGTAGCTACAAGATGGAAGGTTGAAACAGAGAAAGCTGTTACCATGGGCTTTGGGTTGGTTTAAAGTGTTTAAAAAGTTTGGGGAAAATGCATGCTATCTTTCAGTTCCATTTTCTACAAAGTTTTCAAAATACCCCCACTACATAAATGAAAGCAGCTCTCCCTCCCATCCCAGAAGGTAGACCCCGAGTTTCTCTTCCCAGAGGCAGCCAGCATGCATCATGTCCATTTCCAGAAGTACAGGAAGAAGCCATTTGAAGAGCCAGGCTCCCCAGATCATGATGATTAGACTTAGGATTTTTCAACTTTGAGATGGCACAAAAGTGATACACATTCAGCAGACATATACTTGGGATACTGAATTTGGATCTTTTTCCAGGCTAGTGATATTAGGCAGCAGTATGAAGGTAAACAACCAGTGCTAGGTGTTTATATGCATTTTCCATTTGTAAATATTTTCAACTTAACAAGGACTTTGTTGGGCTGTAACCCAACTGTGAGTGGAGAGCATCTGTAGGTGCAAAGGCCCTGGGGTGGAGTAGGCCTGCTGTGTCTGAACCCAGAGCCATTCTTCTAAAACTTTAATTTGTCTATGAATCACCTGGTGACCTTGTTGGACTCCTGATGCTCCTTGCGTAGGTCTGGAGTGGAGCTTGAATTGTTAACTACTTCCAGGCAGTATGAGGCAGTGCTGACCCAGAATCTCACTTAGATTGGCCAGAGAGTCCTAAGAGAGGAGGAAATGGGCCAGATGGGGCTGGAGAAGTAGGTGGGGCATGTTTAGTCAGGGCCTCTGGGGTACAGTAAGATTTGAAGTGCCTCAGGTACCTGCTGACTGGGGGGTGGAGGGAGTGGCATTACAGGGCTTTCTTTCTAATCACTCTGGCTGCTGGCTGGGTAGGTAGAGTGACAATGGGCAGACCCACTGGGAGGCTGTCATACAGATCTCAGCCACAGATGATGGGGCCTGGACCAGTATGGTGACCGAGAAGATGGATGGAGATTCCGAATATATTTGGAAAGCAGAACTGAAAGAACAAACTAAGGACTGGATGCGGGGAGTGAGGGCAGGGGCAGAATCAGGGAAGGCTTTGTGGATTCCGTCTTGAACAAGTGAGTGGCACCTGTGGTCTTTCACTGTGACAGAAGGAGGAGCAGGTGCAGGGTGGGACTGTAGAGACTGAGAGGGCTGAGCACCCTGAACGGGGATGTTCAGGGCCCAGGAGTGTGTCTGCAGCTCAGGGGAGGGTCTCGGCTTGGGAGACAACATGGGAGTTGTCATCGTGGGCATTTTTAAGGCCACGAGAGCGGTGTATAGATGGAGAAGAGCCTTGAGAGATTTTGTGTGTTTAATTTAGGGACTAGGTGGAAAGAACAAGCAACCAGAGGTGAGAAGTGGGAGACCCTTGTGATCTGAAATAGCGAAGTCCTGGCAGGACAGATGATGCAGAGGTTTGGCGTTTTCCTTCTCGTTCTTGTGGATTCGCTTTAAAAGAGCAGAGGAGGTGAGGCAGGAACACCAGCCCAGCACCTGTCGAATCATCGCTGCTCAGTGGACACCCCCTGGAAGGAAGCAGGGAAAAGCTGCTGGCACCAGGTCACATGTCAACGCAAATGACAGAGCAGGAGGCGGGCGCTGGACTCTTTGTGTTTACCTGTTACTCTAATAATTTATTCATTGGGTACCAAATGATCGCTTTCCTGTAATTTGTTCATTGCTATTTTTATTTGCATTATTACATTAGATGTTTACACATGGGAGCCTCTGGGGGACATCTTTGCTTATTGGTTTATAACTTAAAATGAATATTTGATACAGAACATTTTAAACAGAGGCAGAGAAATTCTCAACTCAGTTTTATCTCAGGCTGAAATTGTATTATCACTAATTCTTGGGCCTCTAAGCACTGTGCAAACAATCCTTGAGGAATGGGCATTATCAATTATTAATGACTGTTAAATTAGCATGGAGTTTGATTCTCCCTTAAGCACTTTTTATAACTGTGGATCATGAAAGAGACTCGCTGCTGTCTGGGTCTGCTGCTCAGACACGGCTGAACCAGGACAGGGATCTGGGCAGCCTGCAGGGCCTGGGTTCAAGTCTCAGCTCTGCTCTGGATTCCAGCTTCCTGTTAAGTCGTACCCTGGAAGGCATCAGTGATGGCTCGAGTACTTGAGTCTCTGCCACTCACGTGGGAGACCCTGACCAAGTTCCTGGCTTCTTGCTTCAACGGAGAATAAACCAGCTGATAGAAGAGCTCTGTTTCTCTTTCTCTCCTTCTCTCTCTGCCTTTCAAATTTGCAAATAAAATGGCTTGCAATTTTAAAAACACATTAAACTATGACTAATGTATTCAGGACCAGGGCCTTTTGAAAGATGATTGAGTGAAGTGCTTGCCCTTATGGAGAGCTTCTACTTTCTCACTTTGGAAACACGAGTGGGTGTAGCTGTGCTTTGGAGATTCCTGATGGTAAGAAATGGCTTCCTGTGACCTGGCCCCAGCCGAGAAGCACCTGGCACCACAGCAGGTGCCTTTGCCCAGAGGGCAGATTGCCTTGTCTCCACCCACCCCAGGCTCCCAGGATGTGTCCATCGGTCATCCTTTACCAGGGCATCAGTCTTCCCTGGCTGCCCTTGGAATTCTGGCCTTATGATTAAAGAATCAAATATTAACTACCGCCCGGGGGCCTGCTCAGGCCACACCCCACTATTTCCAGAGCCCAAGCCACCCCACCCTGACTAAAGAGATTGAGATCTCTCCTTGCTAAAGAGATTGAGGTCTCTCCTTGCAGTCTTTGAGGGCAGGAAGGGTGTGGAGACACACACACCCCCCGCCATGAAGGATGGGAGAGAGGCTTAGCAGAGCCGGCCAGCCCCCTGGCATTGGCTAAGGTCCTCTCTTTACAGCGGAAAGTATTACAATTTTTTTCTTCCTAAATATTACACATTCATGGCTGGAAAAGAAGGGAGAGAAGCTGTAACCTTGATATGCCTTGTGGGAAAATGCACATCACAGGACAGACTCTGGTGAGAGCTTCGTACATCTAGTGCTGTCAGCCATGAACTAAAGCGGTTTTAAACGGATTTGAGACCCCTCTGGAATGCCCGAGGCCTTCGCTACCTCCCTCTAATCTCTACTACCAAAACTGTGCTGTTGGGATCCGTTGCCTGGGGGTGGCCAGACACCCAACGGTTATTTACTTATGACAGGTGGAGGAGACGGTGGGAAGGCAGAGATCCCCCTAAGAAACTGTCTCCCTGAGAAGCGGTTTGCCAGCGCTTTGATGGCAAGGGTTAGGGGAGTGTCCAAGACGTACCAAAGAAGCTGGGCAGAGGGGGAGGGAGGTTCCCTCCTGCAAAAGCACCTAGGTCTTCACACGTTCCATGTCCAAAGCTCTGACGCGAGGGCAGGTGTTTGGCACCACCGTTAAGACATCGCTTGGGACACCCGCATCCCAGATTGGAATGCCTGGGTTGGAGTCCCAGCTCCTCTTCTGATTGCAGCCTCCTGCTAATGTGCCCCTGGGAGGCAGCAGGGATGGCGCCAGTGCTTGGGTCCCCGCCGCCCACGTGAGAGGCCCAGCTGGAGTTCCTGGATCCCGGCTTTGTTGCAAACTCTAGACTCGGGAATTCGCCCCATTAGCCAGGGTGGCCAGCTTAGGCTGGACAGGCCGCTGCTGCCTTCAGGGCCGTGTCCCTGCTCCATAGGGAACCCAAAGCCCAGCAGCAGGTCTAAGCTCCTCATGCGCCTCGTGAAACTGCCTTGTGATTCTGACTGGTTGCTCTGCTTGGGTGCCTCTTAAAACCACTTTGTAGCCATGACTCGCTGGATTAAGGGATAAAAGTAGAGAAAGAGCAGAGACTGGGGCCTGACGCTTGAGGACACGAGTCCAGTGAAGTTCACACCTGTGCCTTTCCCAAAAGTCTCCAGTACCGTTTGGATTCTTAGGTCTCCAGTCTGTAACAGCCTCAGCTTGGCCCCTGGCTGACCACTGGATGCAAGATCTCTTTCTGTCTTTCAAGTACGTTCAAAAAAATGTTTCTTTTATATTAAAAAAAAAAAATCTGTTTCTGGAGCCAGTGTTGTGACGTAGCAGGTAAAGGCCCAGCCTGCAGTGCCGGCATCCCATACGGGCGCCAGTCGAGTTCTAGCTGCTCCACTTCCAATCCAGCTCCCTGCTAATGCACCTGGGAAAGCAGTAGAGGATGGCCCAAGTGCTTGGGTCCCTGCACCCATGTGGGAGACCTGGAATAAACTCCAGGCTCTTGGCTTCAGATCGGCACAGCTCTGGTCATTACAGCCATTTGGGGGAGTGAACCAGCAGATGGAAGACCTTTTTCTCTGTCTCTTTGTCTCTGTCTCTCTATAACTCTGCCTTTCAAATAAATAAATAAAATTAAAAAAATAAGTTCAGGTTCATTTAGAAAAGATCTGCCTCTCACTGGTGTGTTGGAGCTTTCAGGTTCCTTGTTTGGGGAGTACAGGGCTGCAAGGAAAGCCACCCTGTAGCATCCCCTGGAAAGCCAGCTCGGGAAAGCAGTGCTGACAAGCTATTTTAGATTCTCTGTCCTGTTCCAGTGCCCCCTTGTTTTTTGCCCAAATCCTACACCCTTGGTTACAGTGTGAGGAAGAAAAATACTCAGGAAAACTGGAAATTCAGCCACCTGCAGCCTTGCAATGGCTAACAGCTATTAAGAGCCATTTGACAGGGGCCAGTGCTGTGGCATAGCGGATTAAAGCCCTGGCCTGAAGCGCCAGCATCCCACATGGGCGCCAGTTCTAGTCCTGGCTGCTCCTCTTCCAATCCAGCTCTCTGCTATGGCCTGGGAAAGCAGTGGAGGACGACTCAAGTCCTTGGGCCCCTGCATCCACGTGGGAGACCCTGAAGAAGCTCCTGGCTCCTGGCTTGATAGGCGCAGCTCTAGCTGTTGCGGCCATCTGGAGAGTAAACCAGTGGATGGAAGACCTCTCTGTCTCTACCTCTCTCTCTGTAACTCTTTCAAATAAATAAAAAATAAGTCTTTTTAAAAAAAAAAAAAGAGCCATTTGACAAACCCCAATCGCGAAACAGCCTTAAGCCAGGTAACAGGATTTGAAGTCCATGTTCTGGGGCAGAAAGGCGTAGGACAACAGGTAAAAATCTCCCCAGTGCCTCTCATGCCATCCCAAGGAGCCAACTGCCTGAGCGAATTCTAATTCACCCAGCAGCCCGTAGACTGCACCTTCTGTAGCACATCTGCTCATTCAGTACAGTACGGGACCACAAGACCCTCAGCTGTGTTCTCAGTGGACAGCAGTGGAAGATGGCCCAATACTTGGGCCCCTGCACCCACGTGGGAAACCTAGAAGAAGCTCCTGCCTCCTAGCTTTGCCCTGGCCCAGCCCTAGTTGGCTGTGGTCATTTGGGGAATAAACCAGCAGATGGAAGATCTCTCTCTTTCTCCCTCTGCCTCTCTCTTTCTCTCTGTAACTCTTTCAAATAAATAAATAAATCTTTTTTTAAAATACCTATTTTATACAATTAGTGTAAGGATTAAATGAGATACTGAATGTCAACCATGTGGCACGCAATAGGTACTCACCTAATATTTGTTAATTTTCCCTTTCTACTGTTTTAGGGAAAACTGACCATTCAGTAGCATCTCATCTGGTGGGTGCACCTGCTGATACCTACGCCTTTAACATCTAAACATGGCCGAATGGCTAAAATAAGTATCATATGGAAGTGGAAGTACTGTGCGGAATCATAAAAAGTATATTGCGACTCACTTCTTTCACATGTTACCAAGAACCAGTTTTAAAGTAAATGAGAAAAGATTAAATGTCAACATGTAGTACTTGGCACAGAGGAGGGAGGTTCAGTGAGTGCTTATCGAGTTGAAATGCAACCTTGATTATAAATGATGGCCCTGAGTCATCAAGAAGCGGGCACATTCTATTTGTCTTGTGCTTTAAGAGAGCAGAGACGTGAATGATGTATTTCTGAAACTTTCCCATTCAGAAGAGGTGAAACCCGAGAGTAGTGCCTCAAGGTATCTCCGGAACTGGACTTAACTTTCAGAGTGACCTGCTCTTGGGGGCCCTAGACTGTGGCTGTTTTACGGTCTATGGGTTCACTCCATCTTTTGTTTGCTTAACTTGTTCATGATAGTTAAGAGTACCGATGTTATCATGCTATCAATCTTCATATAGAATGTTCCATCATACTAACATTGGGACTATATTTTTCTGGTTTGTTGAGTGGCTTATGTAGGACTAGTTTTAAATCCCTCGTGGAAGTTAAAATCTATCTTGTCAGTGACAGCCTGTCATTTACCAAACCTAGAACCAATGTTTTACCAACTTATAGCTTTATTGAAGACTGCTCTATGCTTATTTTCTGGAAGGGTTAACTGAAAGATCCCACCGACCAGGATCAGGTATTTGCCTTTGTGAAAATTGGAGAATTTACTTTTTAGTTACCTTGTTAATTTTCCTAAAGTTACTAAAACAATGGTAGTTGTTTAGTTACTCTAAATCTTCACAGCTTGTGGTCTGTGCGTAGCCGTTGTATAAATGAATATAAATGAATGATTGTTCTGTTTCCATATCACCTCTAACTTCCTCATTCTAACATTCATCTTTCCAAACTCTGGAGCCCGCCTCTGGCAGTACCAGCTACTGGCCCAGGCCAAACTTAGGGTGTGGAGCTGTCTTCTAGGTGCACCCTGCAGGGTCCTGACTTCATCCCAACGCCCCAGAAACCTACAAGGACCACTTCCTTTCTAGAAAGCAGGTCACAGGTCTGTAGCAGGCTGGGTTCTTGGCCTCAGAGGGGTATTTAACTGGTCTAGACCCAGCCTGTTCTCAGAGCTTTTTCTAACCACCTGCTCCACGTGGGCCTTGGTTTCCCGCCATCACCTTGTTCCTGGTTTCTGTCCCTCCCATGGGACTCTGATTCTAGCCGATAGACCTAGCAAGCAGGCAGAAGCCTTATCTGCAAAGGGCGGAAGTTGAGTCTGGACTGCATTTCTCTCTTAAGGCTGTTGCTGACCCAGCATCTCTTCACTCTGTGTGGGACTTCCTCATTCTTAGTCCTCAATTGTGTTTGACCCCCAGCGCTGGCGAATGTTTCTGGCCTCACGCATTTCCCTTCTCAGAAAACTCTCTGGCCCACTCCCAGTTTTCTGTAGTCCTGCATCCTAATTACAAAAATTGGAAAATCGTATCTAGAGTTCTATGGAAAGATAAATAGAAACCCCATGTGCACCTCCAGTCTGTCCCTTCACAACCCATTCTTTTCAGAATGCAGTTGATTATTTGGTTCTGAGGCCAGATGTCATAAAAATGATCACTTACTTATAGTAAGATCATCAACTATGAGAATCTTTCAGAAGGGCAATTTTATAATATGTGTGATGATGACCATGGAATTGCAAACCTAGGAATTCATCCTAAATGCATCAAACAGATGTGCACCAAAATGTGTGTGTAAGAATATCATGCTGAATATCTGTATTAAGAAAATATGGAAACAGTCTAACTGTCCAAAAACAGGAATAAGTTAAACAGTGCATCCCACGTGGTGAAATGTTATATAGCCATTAGGTTACGTTTTTGAGCACTATTTTTAAAATTAGCAGTATTCCAAAATCCTTCAAGACTCTTTTAGAAATAAGAGTGCATGGGACCGGCGCTGTGGCATAGTAGGTTACATCTCTGCCTGCAGTGCCAGCATCCCAGGTAGGCGCTAGTTCGTGTTTTGGGTGCTCCTCTTCCGATCCAGCTCACTGCTAGTGGCCTTTGAGAGCAGTGGAAGATGGCCTGGGTGCTTGGGAGGAAGCTCCTGGCTCCTGGCTTTGGATCAGCTTGGCTCTGGCCATTGCGGCCATTTGGGTAGTGATGTAGCAGATAGAGGACCTTTCTCTCTGTCTTTCCCTCTCTCCATCTGTGACTCTACGTCTCAAATAAATAAATAAAATCTTGAAAAAAATTACCCCAATTTTATTTTTAAAAAATGTTTCCATATAAGCATGCTTGGGGCAAACAGAAAACATGAGTAGTGTTTATCTCTGGGTGCTAGAATAAATGATGGGAAACTTTTTTATATAATTTCTAAGTAATCTACAATACATGTGTTATTTTCCTAATCAGAAAAACAATCATCATTATTTGTTTTAAAAAATGAAGTCCCTTTTTAAAAAAATGGCAAGCATTTCTTTTTTTAAGAAAAAGATTATTTATTTATTTATTTATTTGAGAAGTAGAGTTCCAGACAGAGAGAGGGAGAGACAGAGAGAGAGGTCTTTCATCTGCTGATTCACTCCCCAAGTGTCAGCAATGGCTGGAGCTGGGCCTATCTGAAGCCAGGAGCCAGGAGCTTCTTCCAGGTTGCCCATGTGGGTGCAGGGATCCAAGCATTTGGGCCATCTTCCACTGTTTTCCCAGGCAGAGAGCTGGATCCAAAGAGGAGCAGCTGGGACTAGAACCAGCGCCCATATGGGATACCAGCGCTGCAAGTGGAGGCTTAGCCCACTAGGCCACGGCGCCAGCCCCTAAAACTTTAGGACACACTCACACACACACACACCACCTACAACCTTTGCCTGTATTTTGCTTAACTGTTTCACCTCATCCTCTTTCACTATGTAGCTAAAAGAGGAAGTAGCATTTGTTGTGCTGAGCATTTTAAATCCATTCTGTAGCTCTAGTAGGTATATGTCTTTCCCATGTTAAAGATAAAGGAAACAAGTCACAAAGAAAAGCATGGTCAAAACGAGACGTGGGAGCAGGGCCATGGGTTCCAAAAGCATGAGGTTTTTTGCTTTTTTCTTTTTTAAGTTGCATCTTATTATGTGCCTGAGATTTCTCATTTTATCAAAACAAACATTCCTTTGCTAACAAAGAGGTTCTATAATATTTCCATTCTAGCTATCTTCTATTAGCCAATAGTTTGCTAAATAGTATCAATTCTTCAAAAAATTAGATTTAAAATACAGCCTACTTAGTCTGAATACAGTTGAACACAACTGAGGTTGTTCAAACAAGCTGTATGCAGCATTTTTGCATGTGGCCTGTTATTTTGGTACAGTGATGAATGTATACGGGTGTCTGACGTACAAACCTCAGAGAAGCTGTGGGTTGGTCTGATAAGGTTGAAAACCCCCTGTGTGTCCTCAGTCCCTCAGAGCACATGATCCTGACTGGTGGCATCAGAATTCTGCCCCAGGCTGGAGCTGTGGCACAGCGGGTTAATGCCCTGGCCTGAAGTGCCAGCATCCCATATGGGTGCTGGTTTTAGTCCTGGCTGCTCCTCTTCTGATCCAGCTCTCTGCTATGGCCTAGGAAAGCAGCAGAAGATGGCCCAAGTCCTTGGGCTCCTGAACCCACATGGGAGACCTGGGAGAAGCTTCTGGCTCCTGGCTTTGGATCAGCCCAGCTCCAGCCATTGCTGCCATTTGGGGAGTGAACCAGCGGATAGAAGACCGCTCTCTCTGAAGGAAGCCTAGGGTTGGAGATGGCCAGGCCTGTCATACTCCTTCCATGTCACCCCAAAGTGGATATGGCTGTGAAAGCAATCCTTAATAATCCATGGCCACTGGGACTGAGAGACAACTCCTAAGTATGTCACTGTGTAATCTTGCCATGTGTCTGCACCTGCAGATACCTGCCATTGTGTAACAACAACTTTTGTGTTGTGCTTATCTCTTGAACTCACATACCTGGGTTGGGTATTATTATATTATGATAAGGAAATGGGTAACCAGAGAAGTCAGCAGTGTGCCCAAGGCCATGCGAATTTGAGTGCATGTGTCTTAGAGCTACTGCTGGATGTGTGGTGTTAGTGACCTGAGGCAGGGCACTTATGAAGAAAAGAAACGTATTGAGCTCATGGTTTTGGAAGTCCAAGTGCATGGTACCGGCATCGGCTCAGCTCTGCGGAGGGCCCTCCTGGCCAAGTTCCATCACGACAGATGGCAATGGTGGGAACACCTGTGGAAGAAAGTGATTACATCCTGATCCAGGAACCCGGAGAGCTGGGTGGGGCCAGGCTCAGGCTTCTATAACAACCCTCTCCCAAGAGCTATCCAGGGCTCTGGGAGAAATACCTCAGTCCCTTTCAGGGGCATGAACCCAACTGACCCCCTACAGCTTTGGATTCCCATCTCTGAACATCACCGCACTGAGGACCAAGTTCCCAACACTTGGACCCTTGAGGGAACAAACCACTCCCAGCCATAGCACCTGAGATGGGCTAGTCTAAACTGACATGTGCTCCAAGTGCAAATGTTGCCCTGCACTTCAAAGACTTGGTCTGAAAAAACAGTGTCAAATATCTCAGTGAGTTTTATATCAAACATACACTTAGATGTTTATTTTTGAATAAACAAAATAATCATTAAACTTAATTCCAGACTTTTTTTTCGATTTTATCTTTTTGAAATGTGGCTACTAGAAAATCTTAAATTGCAAATGTGGCTCGCATCGCGTTTCTATTGGAGAGGGATATCTCAGAACTCTTGGTTTTATGACAGCAGCAGTGAGAACACAAATAAACTTCCCAAGACAGTCAGGATCCCTGATCCCTGGTTCAGGGTCTCCTCCTATCACTCTGAGTTCTTCTCATCAGAACACCCAGGCCTCCGACTTGCAATTGTATGGTCCAGATACGCTAAAAGCTAATGTTCTATTTCCGTGCAAATTCCTCTTTACCAGGGGCACTTCCTTTCTAAATCATGAGTTATTTGAAATCTTGTTTTCAACAGTTGATAAACAGCAAGTTAGAAGTGGTGCACGTAGGCCAAGATCCTGAAACTGGCTCGCCTAAAGCAGAGCCTCCGAGAATGCACCTACTCATGGAACTTGGAGAAAAGACGCACTGACATTTAGGCAGGAAATGTACACAAGGTCATTTATTCCCATTGAAGCTCACTGGGCAACAGTCTGGTTGTGATGTGAATTATTCATGGGTTTCATGCCATCCCGATGTGGAGGGCTGATGTTAGGCAAGTTTCCACAGCTCCCTCCTCTGATACCTGAGCTAAGGAACAACACCCACTCCTAGAACCTGCTCTCTTCTCTGTCCTGAGGGCCCATGAGGGCCCCAAGAAGTGATTGGCACCTCACTGGCCACTACAGTTAGGTGTGCTTCTCCAACTGCGGAATGAATGCATCCAACGGCTATCCCAATACTGTCGAGTAAAGAAGTCAGGATGATTTGTGGGATTGATTCATGCTGCTCTTCTGGTGGCCGTATGGCCTTTTAATTGAATTTACAAATTTATCCTCTAATTTCATGTTGCAGATGTCTCAGTCAGAAGTGACAAATTCATGTGCTTTGGGCCCGAACAGTTGTGCTAGTGGAGAGTTAAGGCCACAGGGACCGTGTCCCACTGAAGAGCTTGTACCCCAACTGCAGGGGCAGCCACGGCCTGAGCCAAGCTGGTTGCTGTTCTTTGAGGATGTACTTGGCATTGAAAATCCTGCAACTGCCATGAAAAGCCAGATTCCCACATTCTTTTTTTTTTTTTTTTTTAAAGATTTATTTATTTATTTGAGAAGCAGAGTTACAGATAGTGAAAGGGAGAGACAGAGAGAGAGGTCTTCCTTCCATTGGTTCACTCCCCAGATGGCCACAACAGCTGGAGCTGCGCAGATCCAAAGCCAGGAGCCAGGAGCTTTTTCTGGGTCTCCCACATGGGTGCAGGGGCCCAAGGACTTGAGTCGTCCTCCACTGCTTTCCCAGGCCATAGCAGAGAGCTGGACTGGAAGAGGAGCAACCGGGACTAGAACCCAGCGCCCATATGGGATGCCGGTGCCACAGGTGGAGGATTAACCTACTGAACCACAGCGCTGGCCCCCAGATTCCCACATTTTATTGTGGAAATCATCTGATTTTCGGAATCTTGGGCTGAAAACATCCACCTATTGGTCTGATTCGCCCAGCCTATAAACACTTCTATTTCTTCCATAGTCTTTTTTTTTTTTGATCCTTTTATCTCTCATCTCACCTTACACAGCACAGAGCTGGGCACCAATTGTGGTTTACACAACTAGTCAGCGATTTGCCCCTTTGATAATTCTCTCCATACTCTTCTTAAGCATTACTTTCTGTGTCCTCCTCTTGGTTTCTCAGAGTGCTCCACACTCCTTGAGAGGAGCAGAAGTGTGGAATGGCTCTTCTGAACACATGCCCACATCTGTAAGAAAATGTGCATAACTGTCCTTTTCTACATTTTGTCTTCCAAGTTGCCAGGGCTTTGCTGGTGTGTCAGGGGCTCAGGAGGGGAGGGATTCTAGCTTGGGCTTTCTCTTTTGTCTTAAAGCAGCACTATGGGGTCAACGCTGGTTATGCAGGTTAAGCTGCCACCCGCAGCACCAGCAGGTGCTCTGTCTGTCTCTACCTCTCTCTGTAACTCTGTCAGAGTTACACACAGAAAGAAGGAGAGGCAGAATAAGAGAGATTTTTCATCCACTGGTTCACTCCCCAGTTGGCTGCAATGGCCGGAGCTGCACCCATCCGAAGCCAGGAGCTTCTTCCGGGTCTCCCACATGGGTGCAGGGGCCCAAGCACTTGGGCCATCTTCTGCTGCTTTCCCAGGCCGTAGCAGAGAGCTGGATCAGAAGTGGAGCAGCTGGGACTTGAACCGGCACCGATATGGGATGCCGGCACTGCAGGTGGCAGCTTTACCAGCTACACCACAGCGCCCACCCCACACGCTTCCTTTTCTGGGGCTTCTGTGTTAGGAGTCCCTCTGTGTCCTAATTGTGGGGACCCATGGATAGGCTTGCCATGGGACCCCCCATGCGGGGCTTGGCTTATAGCAGTAATGCGGATGTAGCAGCTGATTGAGCTGTCCATCTAGCTGAGGATTGTGGTAAACAACAAGATGGCGCTGATGCCCTGCCTGCTGCGTGACTCCACAGCTGAGCAGGATCAAGTGCTGGATTGGAGAGCTCTGTGCATGGACTGTGATTGAATGACTGTGATTGGTTGAATTCGGTATATAAGCAGACCGCGGGAGAAGGAGCGGGGCATGCCAGCTTTCCCCCTTAAGGAATGTGTGTGCTATCTCTCCCCCTTCTCCCGATCCCCTACTCTCTTTCCCACTCTTTCTAAGTAAAAGTCTACTGAAGACCGATTAACTTCGAGCAGCGTCGTTCCTTTTGCGGCTGAAGGAGCTGACAAGTGGTGCCGTGACTCGGATCGCTGGAAGCAGGAAGTAAGAAAAGGATAGACGTGCATACACGGGAATCTAGGCGGGCAAAGTAAAAAGCCTAGGACTATAACCACGGTTCCGTCGCAAAGACGGGGAGTGAAACGCCAGAAAGGCGGGAGTGAAACGCCAGAAAGGTGGGATTAAACTGTCGAAAAAAGGGAATCTAGGCGGGTAAAGTGAAAAGCCTAGGATTATAACCGTGGTTCCGTCGACAAAAGACGGGGAGTAGAACGCCAGGAGACAGGAGGGAGTAAACCGTCGACAAAAGAAGGGGAGTGGAAAGCCAGGAGAAAGGCGGGAGTACTGATTGTGATTGATCTTACCATATGTTTCACAAGCAATAGAGCCTGTTTGTCAGCGACATGGAGAAGCAAAAATCCTCCACTATATGGATTTATATATTGGAAGCAGTGTTCATAACATTAAGCTCATGTCTGCACACGGCAGGATTACAGATAGCGCCAGAAAATGTTCAAAAAGATACTGTAGTTCGATATTTAGGACTTAGGCTTACACCAGCAAATGCGGCCCCTTTGGAATTTGCCATTGCTACGACAGGACTAAAAACCTTAAATGATTTTCAAAAACTATGTGGAAATCTAAATTGGATACTGCCTTATTATAATGAGAGGAAGAAGCACAAGGAAAAAAGGCTGTGATAAAGACTATAAAGACTCTATTACAGACGCAGAGAATAGGGTTAAAAAAGGCGAGCCATAAAACAGTTCATTAATGCTAATAGTGGTGAAAAGTGTCTGAACTACCCATTCTGTTTTTGTATTGCGTATTAACTCTACCCCTATTATTGATGGGAATGCTTGAGCAGATTATGTTTGGTTTGCTTTACAAAAGAGTGTAAATGTTTCAATCTATCTTTAAAATTGTTTGGCCATCTATGTCTTGTTAGTTTAGCTTTTGGCTTGTTGAGAGTATTGCTTGATCATTTATTCATTTGTAATTATGAAGTTTGTTAAGGGGTTTATGATTTTTTTGTACTGAGTTTTGTCTGAGACTGATTTACACGAGAATTCTAATTGTACCCTAGAATTGGGACAGATGATCAATACCACATGGAACAGTAATTTGACGAGGTTGTACTTAACAATATAGGCCTCACCTTCCTCGTCGAGTGGGTGAAATGGGAGGAGAATTTTGAGGTAACTAGTGTGTAAAGCATACAAGATATCTGGAGTGGTTGTCTGCATTCAGAACATGTGAAGAATAGTACCAATTAAGCATTTTACTTTGAACCAAGTATTTCTTGAATAAGATGTATCCTTTGTGCCTAATAGCTAATGTGAAATTATGAAGGAATTTGCTAAAATTTATGTGTTGGATTTAAGTAGCAAGTAGTAAGAAAGCTGACCTAATTTGATTTCTTAAATGTACTTAAAGCTGTTAATTCATAATTTGATAAAACTGTTCTGGCTTTCAAAACCCCAATAGCCCAGAAGTTCTGATCAGAGCTGTAACACTCTGCCAACAGCGTACCAACCTGGTAATTCGGCAGGCTATGCTAGCCACCTCGCGCTCTCACCCCCATGAGAAGTGTGGCTTAACATGATGGAACGGTAGCCAATAACGGGTAATCGCCGATGGGCGCACCTAGCAACCTAAGACAGAGGGTAGGACAAGCTTCCTATTACCTCCATGACGGGTAAGCAGGTTGCGCGCCATTAGGAACCCAAGACAGGCACGTTTCCATGTCACTTAATATAATAAAAACGGGGGAGATGTGGGGACCCATGGATAGGCTTAACATGGGACCCCCTATGCGGGGCTTGGCTTATAGCAGTAATGCGGATGTAGCAGCTGGTTGAACTTTCCATCTAGCTGAGGATTGTGGTAAACAACACGATGGTGCTGATGCCCTCCCTGCCTGCTGCGTGACTCCACAGCTGAGCATGATCAAGTGCCGGATTGGAGAGCTCTGTGCATGGACTGTGATTGAATGACCGTGATTGGTCGAATTCGGTATATAAGCGGACCGCGGGAGAAGGAGCAGGGCATGCCAGCTTTCCCCCTTAAGGAATGTGTGTGCCATCTCTCCCCCTTCTCCCAGTCCCCCACTCTTTTTCCCTACTCCTTCTAAGTAAAAGTCTACTGAAGACCGATTAACTGCGAGCAGCGTCGTTCCTTTTGCGGCCGAAGGAGCGACACTAATGGTCACCCCCATCCAGCCAGTTGCTTTGTCTTTGACAGAGCCTGGGGTCCCAAAGACGCTGGTGTTGGTTCTGCACACTTAACCAAATTCTTTATGTCGAATTCAGTTAGGCAATCTGGTATTTGGAACTTAACGGGCAACTTATTTGGTTCTTTTCGTTTGTCTTCCTGTGGAACTGATAGAGAAACAAACTGACTTTTGTCAACAGGAGGTAGATCCAGACTACCTGTTTTTCAAAAAATTGACAAAAATTGTTTTGGGTGTACAACATATTTTAATGAACACATACAAGCTTGTATCTTGGCAATTTTCAAGTATTCAATGCATTCATTCTATTGAACTGTAGTGCAATAGATCTCTTCGACTCACTCCATTTGTCTACTTGAAATTTCATAGCCTTTGGCCAGTATCTCCCTATTCTCTGGATGCCCCATCCCCACCCCCTGGTAGCTACCATTCCACTTTGCTGCTATGAGTTCGATGTTTTTAGATTCAACATATGGGTGAGATCATGTGTCATTTATCTCTATGCCTGGCTCATTTCATTTGGCATAATGTCCTCCAGGTTCACCCATGGTGCCACATGTGACAGTATTTCCTTCTTTTCTGAAGATGAACAGTATTTCATTGTGTGATGCACCACTTTAAAAAAAGTATCAATACACTGATGGACAGTTATATTGATCTCATATTGTGGCTTTTGTGAATAATGCCACCATAAACATGCAATGCAGATAGCTCTCCAACATACTGATTTCATTTCCTTGGCTCTATATCCACAGTCATGGCGTTGCTGGATGCTATGATAATTCCATTTTTAATGTTTTAGGAATTTTCGTGCTGTTTACCATATGATGGACTGATACATAGTCCCACCAACAGTGTAATAGGGTTTCCTTTTCTCCACATAGATGACTCCATTGATACCTGGGAGTCCAAATTTTGGGAATTTACACTATTACTATAAAAACATTTAAAGCACTTTTTGGGGAGGTTAAAAGAGGACAGCTGCACTTTCAGGAAATGGGTTGAGAAGCACTCGTTGAAGTTCAATTGCTTCCACCTGTGCACAATCCCAGCCACGCAGCAGGAAGTCCACCATGTTTGTCTACTCATGTATTTTACTGGTAAATATATGAGAACAACTTCCGGTAAAATACTTTGTTGTTCTGAGAGTCCCAGGCACACTCACAGACTTTGTTCTTTAAGGAGTCGGCCCGCCCCGTCTTGAAGCTTGTAGATATCTGTGACTAGTGACCCCAATAAGATATTTTTGGATTTCTCTCTAGGGAATAGCCTACTCCCTGGTTTGGGAGATCTGGTATATTCAGAGGTTATGTTTTATACTTGAGAGCTTGCATTTTTGCCTCTGTTTTATCATAGGCCACACACATACTTTTGTGTTTGGGCTTTCCTAACTGTCTTTAGAGATCGTAGTCCATGCTACCATCTTCCCGGGGTCCAGCAGTTTGAAGAGTTAATTTTGTTACCCCACACCTTGTAACTGGGCTTCAGCCAGTAGCCCTTACTTTCCATTTCAGGGCCACATTTTTTGATGTAGCACATTTTGCTGCTTCACATTGTGTATTCTGGGTAGATGTTGCTTTCCAGTCTTGTGACTTGGGTAGCATGTTGCGGCTCACAGAGTGTTGTGCATATCCATCGTTTTAGGCACCCCAGGCTCTCTGTGGGTGCCTCTCAAAGTGTTCAGTGATTAGGGGCTCTGGCTGATTTTCTTCCACCGCTGCTATTCCGAGAGGTTACACTGGAGAATGGGTCATATGGAAAAACCTAGTATCCTACCTTGGTGTTTGTTGGTAAAATCCAAATTTTCCGAGGTATGCATATTACCTCCCTTCGTTTTGTCATCTGGTGCTCCACGTTTCCTGGCACTGCGTCTCCTCAAGCCTAGCTCGTCTTCATGCTCTCCCTGGAGCAAGGCATTTTGAAAATCTACCTCCTACACACAGTCAACTGCTGTAGGGTTGGGCACCTGGTAGAAGCTGGCCATGCACAGGGTCTTTTCCTTTGCCAGGGCTCACCCCATGCTACACTTGAGTGATCCAAGGATGGGGTCTTGATTCACACTGGGCTAATCGGCTTCCTTCCTTGGGATTTTAAAAACTGAGAATGAGAGAACTTGTATCGACCCAGTGGATGGAATTGTAACTTGGGACTTCGTAGATAGAGGCAGGTCTGCAATTAGCAAGAATGAGGCCATACACGGGTAGATGTAGAGTAGAGGGAGGGAGGGCAATCTAGGGGGCTGTGGGTCTAGCTGCTTCTACATCTCATCATCAAATCCACTCTCCCACAGCTTCTAACCTAGTATCCTTCCATAAAATCCCCCTTTTTGCTAAATTTTGTTCTAATTGGCTTCTGCCCCTTGCAACCAAAGTTGCCCTAATTATTACAGTGAAGTTAGCCCATGTGCTGCCAATATAAACAAGGCTACAGCAATTGCATTTCATGCCAGGGGTGTACTCTCAAAGACCTTTTATAATTTATACTGCATGGGTATTTCTATCCCTGTGCCAACATGGCACTGCCATGTGTCATTACTGAAAACACAGCGTGTCATTTACTCGGTTCTCCAGCTTTGACTACGTTAAACATTGCAGGGCTGTTTCTTTTTTAAACAGTATTTTAAATGTGGGGATAGGAGAAGAATTTTTGGTGGCACGGAAGATATCTAAAAATTCCTTCTACATGCCTCTTTTCAAAAGATACAAGATTTAGCTTTGGATTCTGCCAAAGAGTTTCTCAGAGTGGTTGTATTCATCGCTGGCAGCGTAGGAGATGACCAGTCACTCCATGTTGTCAGCTACATTTGGTAATGCAGTCTTTTTTTATTGTAGCCATTGTATGTTACCAGGCAGTGTAGTGGTACCAACTATAGTTTTAATTTGCATCTTCCTAGTGACTAAGGATACAGTACCTTCTCATATGTTTATGGCCATTTGGATATTGTATTTCATGAATACAAACTTGGTCAAGCCTTTTGCTCAGTTTCCTGGTGGGTTGACTCCCTCTCATTGATTGGGGTTCATGATATATTCTGATATAAGTCCTTCTTTGGATATAGGGATTACAAATGTCTTCTCCCATGCCCGGCTTTCTGTTTGATTGTCTTGTCAGTATCTTTTGGTGAACAGAAGTGTTTTATTTTAATCAAAAATATTTTCCATTTTCTCTTTTATGGTTAGTGGTTTTTTGTTGTTGTTTGTTTGTTTACAAAAGCTTTGCTCTAAGGCCAGGGCGTTCTCCTCTGTTTGCTGCTAAAAGTGTTATTGTTTGGTGTTGTTTAGGCCACCCAGTCAGCCCTCTGGTCCCTCACTAGTTCTCTGTGAGGTCTGTCTGACTCATGACTGCACCTCCCAATTATCATTCTAGTAAGAAACACACCCGATAGCTAGGGATAGACTTCCCCAGTGAAAGACAGGGGTATCTATGAGACATTGCATTTGGCTGAAAGTAACAAAAAATTGGAGACAGCCTCAACTTTTTTCAAAAATTAAAATGTATGTGTTTATTTGAAAGGCAGAGTGATAGGGAGGGAGAGAGAGAGAATCTTCCATCCACTGGTTCACTTCCCACAGGGTCACAACAGCCAGAGCTGGGCCAGTCCAAAGCCAGGAGCCATGAATTTCATGTGGGTTACCAACAAGGGTGGCAGAGACCCAAGTACTCGGGTCGTCTTTTGCTGCTTTCCCAGCCCATTAGCAAGGAGCTGGATCTGAAGCAGAGAAACTGGGACTGTAACTGGTGCTCCGATCTGGAATGCCGGCATTTTAACCTGCCACAACGCCAGCCCTCATCCTGAACCTCTGATGCATACAAGAATCATCTGGGAGCTTTTAAAAACTATTATGTCCAGGCTATGCCCCATCTCAATTACATTAGAATTTGCTGAGGATAGATTCACACAG
Source organism: Sylvilagus floridanus (assembly GCA_949820135.1). Lineage (NCBI taxonomy): Eukaryota > Metazoa > Chordata > Mammalia > Lagomorpha > Leporidae > Sylvilagus > Sylvilagus floridanus. The sequence goes on along the minus strand of OX463245.1, from coordinate 74,322,488 downwards.
CAGTAATTTATAAAGCTCCTCTGTGAGTCTAAAAGGGGCAGCCAATGATGGGGAGCACCAATTGGGGCTTTACTTTTCTTTCATGTAACAAGAAATTGGAAGGTGTACAGCTTGGGACTGGTAGCTTTAGGGATCCAAGCTCCTCCAAGCTCTTGGCAGTACTGTTCCCAGGGGGTGAGAACTTTGTGCTCCTAGTCATAAAAGAACTGCCAAGGCTCCAGACACCTGGTCCACATTCCATACAAGAAGAAGAAGATCCAGGGATAAAATGTCACCTAACACCTTCTGTTTGATTATCAAAGACGGGAACCTCATCTACTGTCACTGATATCTGCAAGGGAGATTGAAAAAAATGTATTTGATTAGTTGGGTGCATTGCCATTCCCAATAAAACCAGGATCCCATTAGTAAAGGAAATTGTAAAATTGATAACAGACAGGCAAATATTTACTTCTGCCACCAAGGTGCTTGCTAAACAAAAACAACAGATGCCCATCAGAGTTCCTTTCTGTCTTAGTCCATTTAGGCTGCTCTAATAAAGTAATCATGAACCAGATGGCTTAGGAGCAAGCATTTAGCCTGGTGCTTAAGATATCACACCGGGGCCGGCACTGTGGTGCAGTGGGTTAATGCCCTAGCCTGAAGTGCCAGCATCCCATATGGCACCGGTTCTAGGCCTGGCTGCTGCTCTTCCATCCAGCTTTCTTCTATGGCCTGGGAAAGCAATGGAGGATGGCCTAAGTCCTTGGGCCCTGCACCCACATGGGAGACCTGGAGGAAGCTCCTGGCTTCGGATCAGCCCAGCTCCAGCTGTTACAGCCATTTGGGAAGTGAACCAGTGGATGGAAGACCTCTCTTTCTCACTCTCTCTCTCTTTCTCTCTCTCTGATTCTGCCTCTCTGTAATTCTGCCTTTCAAATAAATAAATAAATCTTCAAAAAATTAAAAAAAAAAAAATCACACCACGGTGCCTAGGTTCGATTCCCAGCTCCTTGGCCTGCTGACTTCAGCTACTGGTTAAGCCTAGGAGACAGTGGTGGTGGCTCAATTAACTGGGCTCCTAATACTCACATGGGAGACCTGGATTGTGTTGTCTGCTCTGGGCTCCTGCTCTAACTGAGCTCCAGACATCGTAAGCATTTGGGTAGTGAACCGATATATGGATGGGAGTTTCTCTCTCTCTCTCCCTCCCCCCCCCCCCCGCCCCATCTGCCTCTCAAAACAAAACTGAGTAGCTTATAAACAACAGAAATTTATTTCTAGGTCCAAGACCAAAGTGCCGGCACATTTGGCATTGGTGGGGCCTGGCCTCCTGTCTTTTCACTTTGTCCTCATGTGGTGGAGGGCCTGAGGGAGCTCTCTGGAGCCTCTCATCTATATAACAACACTGATTCCGTTCATGAGGGTCCCACTCCTATGACCTAATCACCATCCAAAGCCCCCGTCCTAAAATCATCACCTTGAGGGTTAGACGTCAACGTAGGAATGTTTTGTGTATGTGCGTGGGGGTGGGGGTGGCGGGGGTGGTACAATCAGACCGAAGCACCTTCGTGTGTGTGGGAAACCTTCAGCATATAGGGAAAGAAATTTCTACGCCATGCCATCTAGTTAGAAGTGGGATAAAGCATCTATTCCAGAAAGACCAGGGCATCATCAGTTTCATTTTTACATATGTCTTATGGAAAATGAGATCTTTGGGTTAAAGAGACCTATTTCTTTTCTTAAGCATTTTTATTTCATAAGGTCCCTTACGATTTAAAATCCTATTATTCTGACTGGCACGGGGAAAAGAGAAACAAGAGTGTATGTGGTGCTTCTGGGCCCGGGGACGTGCACCGGGAGGGTACTGTCGGGAAGGTGGGAGAGAGCATCTCTGTGGCAGGCTTTGAGTGTTAAGAGGAGTGTGTGACTCCTCCTTACAGCAGATGGAGTGCTCCCCCACTCCCTCCCCCGTCCTCCTTTCCAGTGAGCCTAGAAGCCCAGTTTCCTATTGCTGCATGCTCCTCAGTGTGTACACTCAGTGTGTTCCAGGCCTTAGGGCTAGTACCTCAACGAAGCCCAGATGTGTTGCCCTTCTGTGTGGGGGTGGGATCGCAAGGGCTTCTGTCATGCTCCGCCAGAAGGCTGGAGTCACAAGGGTCTGTCTGCAAGGAGGCAGGAGAAATGGGACGAGATTCATGGACCCACGACAGTTTTAAAAAGGCAGACAGATGGGAGCTGGCAGCTCCCCAGAAGGGAGAGAAGCAGGGGCTGAGGCTGAGCTATGAGTGGCAGTCACCGTGGGCACAGGGATCCCTTACCCCAGATGGGGGATCTGGGGTTCTTCTAGGGAACTTTGAAAACTTCATGGAAGATGGAATGATTATGTTTATTTTCATGCAAAAAATGTTTTAAGATTCATGCATATGAGGAGACGTCAAAAAGTTCATGGAAAATGTATATTATGAAAAAAAATGCCTGGATTTCACAAAAATTTTTTGCACCAAAATAACCTTATCTTTTGCTTCCATTTTCCATGAACTTTTGGAAGTGTACTCGTGTTTTGGGGAAGGATGGCGAGTTTGGCTTCAGAAGGGAAAGTGGACGGGAGCTGGGCCTTCATACCGACTAGGAGAGGGCACTCCAGGCTGGCTCCAGGTGAGACACTTTACGGTGGGTGACAGCTGGGTGAAGATGCAACAAGGACGCCTCCTCCGAGCCAGGCAAGTGTGCGCAGACAAAGAAAGAGGGCTTTGTGGGGGGGACCTGACCTAGAGCCATGACCACAGCAGGGCAGAGGAAGGCAGATCGTCCTAGAGGAAGGAAGAAACCAGGAGATCCCAGTGCATCAGGGGCCATGCGTAGCACAACTGGAGGGAGACTCTCAAGGGCCTAGCAGAGCTCAGGGCTGCTAAGTGGGGTGGGAAATCCTGACTGAGAAGAACATCAGATCTGGAGGTCCTTGGGTCCTGGGGAAAGCTACCCACTGGACAAGCATAAAGACACAATGGATCCCCTCCGCAAACCCTCTCACCAACACTTTGGTGTACTCCATGTGGGAGGTCTTCCATACTGGCACTCATGAATTGTCCTATTCACCAAGTTAAAGTTGTGTTTTACATTAAAAAAAATTTTTTTTGACAGGTAGAGTTACACACAGTGAGAGATGGTTCACTCCCCAAATGGCCACCACCGCCGGCGCTGTGTGGATCCGAAGCCCGGAGCTGGGTGCTTCCTCCTGGTCTCCCATGCGGTGCAGGGCCCAAGCACTTGGGCCATCCTCCACTGCCCTCCCGGGCCACAGCAGAGAGCTGGCCTGGAAGAGGAGCAACCGGGACTAGAACCCGGTGCCCATATGGGATGCCAGCGCCACAGGTGGAGGATTAACCAAGTGAGACAAAGCGCACCGGCCCCTGTTTTACATATTGACTATAGCCTTTTATTAAACAGAACATATTGGGATCACCACAGAGACTGCCCAGGTCTGGACTAGGACAGACCTTAGGGATCCAAAGGCTGCAGTGCTGGATGCTGCACGGCCTAGGGGAAGAAGGCCAAGCACAGCTGCCCCAGCCCCGCCCCGCTGCCCAGCATGCTTTCTGTCAGTGTTTTGCACCGTCTTAAAGGGCAAACGCTCCTGGAAAGGACATGCCTCATCCCAAGCCGCACAGAAGCTCGGAGAGTCACAAAAATAAGAGAGAAGCGCTGCAGATAAGAAAACGCGTCGAGCCGCCAGCATTCCCTTCCACATGTTCCCCATGTTTGTCAGTCCCCCACCCTGTTTCCCCAGGCCCATTCCCCTCTGCCCCACTCTGGCTTTAGGAGAAGCTTTTGCACAAAATAGCAAACCTGGTAGTCCCTGAGTTTCAAACAGCTTCCCCAGAGCATTTGGTCAGGATGGAAAAGAATGTTTGCAATAAGCCCAATGCCCCTACAAGGTGGCTGATGTCAGAGTTATTTTATAGATGCATAAACTAGGTCTCTAACAGTCAAAGAATTAGGCCTTTCTATACACATGATACATAAGTACATGGTTACTACAACATAGCATATAACATTGTAATATAACTAATATGATAGACTAATATGATGTACTAATATACATACATATTCATACAGAGAGGGGATATATAAGGTACTTCAGAAAGCTTGTGGAAACTGGAATTAAAAAGATAAATTTATTTTGGTGCCAAAAAATGGCATTTCTATGAGAGGTCTTCACAAAGTTTATGTGAAAATGTGTATCGTGAAAAGAACTACCCATGAATTTAAAAATCTTTTTTGTCCCAAAACACACTTATATTTTCTTTCAAAATATTTATTTATTTTTATTTGAAAGGCAGAGAGAGAGTGAGCGAGGCAGAGACAGACATCGTTCCCCTGCTTCAGTCCCCAAATGCCACAGGTAGCTGGGGCTCAGCCAGACAGAAGCCAGGAGCCCAGAGCTCAATCCAGGCCTTCCACGTGGGCGATAGGAACACAAGTGTGTGAGCCATTGCTGCTGCCTCCCAAGGTATGCAGGAAGCTGAATCAGGAGCAGAGCTGGGAATGAATCCAGGCACTCCCATATGGGATGCGGACATCCTCAGCAGCATCTTAAACCACCACTGCAAATGCCTGCCTCTGAATTTACCTTTTAATTCCATGTTTCTAAAAACGTTTTGACATATCTTTGTAGTATGCTATCTTATGTATGTGGTGTATTCATATGTTAAGATAATGTAATATATGACGAGAATGTGTAACACATACATTAATAAAGTATAAGCTATATAGTCAGACATAACACAGACACTGAATGGAAAGTCTGGGATTCAAGCTAGGCCCAAGGATCCCACCCATGAGTTCACACTAGGGCCACGATGGCCAAGAGGCCTTCGCAGAGATTGGAAGCCGAGGCGCACAGGCCAGATGCTGCCACAAATGTGTTCTGTCTAGTCCTCTTGCTGTTTAAAAATGGAAACATGAACAACACAATCAGAACTTCCATTTTTTTTCTGAAAAACCAGAAGATGTGGCTACTGTGGGCTTCCATTCCCCATAGGCAACAACCAGCCAGTGTGGTGGCTGCTGCTTCGCCCATGCCCCAGCCTCCATGATCCCCTGCTTCCCCCTTAACTTGACAGCCATGCTCAGCTGTCACTCAACTTTATGCTCAAGCAGGAAATGCTCTTACCCGGACTCTTGTCACCCTTTAAAGACATTTTTAAAAATCTTTATTTTTAGAATTACTATATGATGATTATATATAGTTAAGGAATGCAATGTGATTTTCCATACAGGTATACAATGTATATGGATCAAATTGGGGTAATTGGTATACTTATCACCTAAAACTTTATAATTTCTTTCTGTTGGGAACATTCAAAATCCTCTCTATTAGCTGTTTTGAAATATAAAGTATTGTTAACTTAGTCACCCTACTGTGCTATAGAACACTAGAATTTATTCCTCTTATCTATCTATAATGGATTTTGTACCCACTAACCAACTACCTGCTAGTCCCCTGCTGCCACCCCTTCCCAGCCTCTGCTGACAACTATTCTACTCTTTACTTCTGTAATATTAACTTTTTTAGCTTCCACAAATGAGTGAAAACATGCAGTATTTATCTTGATGACCTGTCTGTACCCACAGGTTTTGTCAGCCTTGGTGCAATGCAGTATCCATTCTAGGAATGTTGACTCTTCAATCAATGAGAAATCCTTAAACTGAACAACACAATGAAGTGCTTATAAGTTCAAGCATCAGAGAATCCCCAAGAAAAATATCTCGACTGGGGTTGCCATAGCGCGCCCAATCAGACCTATGTTAGTAACTGCCTGTTCTGCCCCTCCTCAAATTTCTGGGAGCTAATCATGTTGTAGGTATGAAAAGTGATTTTGTATTTTCCTTGCCATTTAATTTAATTATACAAATAGAATGGTTTCAGACCATAATACACCTCTGAGTTGAGTACAAAAATGATCAATGGGTAATAATAACTTCTCCCTCTCCTGCTTATAGGAGTTAACACCATCCAAAAAACTGTAACAGTTTTGGGAGAGGCAGTTATTTTGTAAAATGTGCTTTTTGTTTCTTGGCGCATGTGTAGTGCCATTTAGGGAATAGCCGTGTTTGCACAGAAAGTTTTTTTTTTTTTCTGTGCAAAGTTGTTTTTGCAAGAGACACACATTCAGTGTTTTCATATTACTGCGTCCCTGTTGGCAGCAAGATGAAATGCCATTAAAAGGTGACAGTTACCAACTGCAGCTCACTCACTGGGAGCGTCAATGTTAAAAAGACCAATAGCAGCATGGCACAGTTCAAGTCACCAGTGCACATGGCGTATTCTTCCTGTCTAGGATTCAGGAAGATTCTGCTGCAGTTACTTTCTGCAGGTAGGTTCAGGGGAGACGCCTGAACTTTTCCTTTGCTCATTCACTCCTGTGTGGATCAACTAACTTGACAACACGAATGAGGCATTTTATGTGCCAGACCTCATCAACACTTTCATCCAGGTACACATCGTGTAAGATCTGCAGGGAGATTGGGAGGAGTGTGCTAAAAAGAAGTCAGAGTCCTGGCAAATGGTTGAAAGGAACGTGCACACTCAGGGCCACCTCTCAGGAGGGGCCACTCAGTGCCACTCAGCCCTCACCCTGCACTGGGTTCTAGGGTACAACCCCACCCCTTCTTCTTTCACCCCACACCATGTCTCCCCTTTAAATGCAATGGAAAGACTCAAGACACAGTTTGGTCTCATCTGGTTCTTAGCCATGGCTTGACCTTGGCTGAGATACTCTCTGCTGCTCTGTTTCGTGGTTTCATCTTATATAAAAGAAGATATTTGACCAGAGAGACCTGAAGCTCTCTTCTGGCTACAAGAGGCCTCAATTCTAAGTTTATTTTGCTGGCAAGGTTTTTAGCTTACCTATATGGTAATTTACCCTGAAGCAACAATGATATTGAAGTCAGCCTATCTCACTCTCTAAAATGGGCTAGAAAATGAATACCATGAATATGTGAAAGCTTCCTATGATTGTGGTTAGCTTCTGCAGGGACTCCTTTGGTGCCATGGAAGTGATTTGCAGTGGCTAGCATCATAACGAGGAGCACACTCCAGTGCATGTCCTGGGGTGAATCCCAGCTCAGCTACTTTCAAGTTGTGTGCATTTAGGCAAGTTATTTAACTTCTTGGGGCTGGCGCTGTGGCATAGTGGGTAGAGCCCCCACCTGCAGTGCCAGCATCCTATATGAGAGCCAGTTCGAGACCCGGCTGCTGCACTTCCAATCCAGCTCTCTGCTATGACCTGGGAAAGCAGTAGAAGATGGCCCAAGTCCTTGAGCCCCTGCACCCATGTTGGAGACCCGGAAGAAGCGCCTGGCTCCTGGTTTCGGATCGGTGCAGCTCCGGCCGTTGCAACCAACTGGGGAATGAACCAGTGGATGGAGAACCTCTCTATCTGCCTCTCCTTCTCTGTGTGACTCTGAATTTCAAATAAATAAACAAATCTTTTTTAAAAAAAGTTATTTAACTTCACTTGACTCCATTTTCTCCTCTGTAAAACAGGCAAAATGAGGGTCCTAACCTCTTAGGGCTGCTGCGAAGATCAGATGAATTAATGTGTACACATTCTTAGCATAATGCCTGGCAGAGTGGGAATGCTGTGGGAATGTTAGCTATTTTTATGATCATTTCATCCTTATCTCCAGTTCTAAAAAAACTGGAGAAGTATCAGGAATGGTCAGGAATATTAGATTGGCAAGTTCAAAGGGAATGCCCAGTAGGATGGGGCTGGTTATGGGAGAGATTGTGATGCAACCATTAGATTCCCTTTTTTATATTTAATTTTTTTTAATTTGACAGGCAGAGTTAGTGAGAGAGAGAAAGATCTTTTTTCCTTTGGTTCACCCCCCAAATGGCTGCTACGGCTGGTGCGCTGTGCCAATCCGAAGCCAGGAGCCAAGTGCTTCCTCCTGGTCTCCCATACGGGTGCAGGGCCCAAGGACTTGGGCCATCCTCCACTGCATTCCCACGCTGGAAGAGGAGCAACTGGGACTAGACACTGGCGCTCATATGTGATGCCAGCGTTGCAGGCGGAGGATTAGCCAAGTGAGCCATGGCGCCAGCCCCTATTTTTTTAATTTTCAAATGTTTCCTACCTTAAAAGCAAAACCAGAAGTTTGGGCATTTGGCCTAGTGGTTAAGATACCAGTTTAGATGCCCATGTTTTATGACAGTGCCTGGGTTGGAGTCTTGACTCTGGCTCCTGACTCCATCTTCCTGCTACTGCAGACCCTGAGAGTCAGTGGTGATGACTCAAGTGATCGGGTCCCTGTCACCTACAGAGGAGACCTGGATTGAGCTGCAGGCTCCCAGCTTCAGCCCCAGCCCAGCCTAGCCCATTGCAATTCAAGTTTTTTTTCTCTCTCTTCCTCCCTCCCTCCTAAATAAATGAGCTTTTAAAAGTTAAGAAACAAAAACAAAAAAAATCAGAAAGCCTTCACTCCACCCTGGAAAAGGATAGCTCAAGTCTACCATCTCTCCCTCCCCCATCCACTCTTAACATTCTTTAGCCAATACCAGAATGGCTCTTATGAAGTGTTACTGACCAGGAAGTAAGCCCCGTGGCTTCTACTCACCCCTCCTCATCTCTCTCATCTTGCAGCTGTCACTGGATCTTTCTCTGAAGTTCTAATGCTCACTTCTCCTTTGCTGCCAACGAGCAATAGTGACAACCTCTTAGTAACTCAGGGCCAGTAGAGCCAAGGCTGAGTCATCTCCCAGACAGCTTTGCTGTGCCCTCTGCTTTGGTTTAGAATGCCACCATGAGCCCTGACTCTGGGCTCAAAATCTCACTGCCAGCTTGGCCTTCCTCCTCTCTTCTGTCCTTTCAGCAGCCCCAGGCCCATCAGGACTAGTTAACTATCGCTCAGAGTAGCCAGCCTCCTTCTCCTCCCACTCACTGTGTGGCTGTCACCAGGAGGGTCTCCTGACTGGCAGCTCCGAACAGGTCATTCTCAAAGCTTCCCAATGGCTTCAAATTATCTACTGAATATAGTTCAAATGCTTTCCACAGCCTCCACCTAGAACCCACAGCTCACTCCAATCCCAATCTTTCTGCATGATCTCTGCTCTTGCCATACTCCTGCCCTTCTACATTCCAGACACAAGGAAGAGCCACAATCAGCTGTGTGTTCCACGCAGTGCCTATTACAAGGAAAACACTCAGTAAGTCGTTAAACAGGAAATACATGAAATATAATTAAATAACTGTGGCAAGCACTTAAGTCCTCTAAAAAGTAGCTTCCTCAATATTTGTTCTCTCCAGAAGCCAAGAAGATGGCCTTTCCTTTGATGCTTGGAAGCTGAAGAAATTGGTGCATATTCTTTTTTTTTTCTCTCTCTCCCTCTCCCCCCTACTTCCTTCTTTCTTTTATTTTCTTCTTTCGTTGTTTCTTTCTTTTTCAAGCAGTAGAAAGTGAGAGAGAGAGAATATTTTTATCTGCTGGTTCACTCTCCAAATGCCTGCAACAGTTGGAGCCAGAGTCAGGAGCAAGGCACTCATCTCGGGTGTTGCACAGTCTTGCAAAGATAGCAAGGACCCAACTACTTGAACCATTGCTGCCTTCCAGCATCTTCATTGATAGGAAGATGGATCCAGAGCTAGGAACTGAACCCAGGGACTCTGATGTGGGAGACAGGCATCTTAACTGCTGGGCCAAACACCAGCACATGGACTTTGACTGCAACTTGACACTTTAGCTGAAAAGAGGAATGTTTTCAGGTTGTTGAGTAGAGGGCACTTTTATAATTATTAAACCACTTAATGGGCACTAAAATGTAATGCCCTTTTATAGAAGGGCAATGATACAACAAGATATATAAAGATCATTAGATGGTTGAGGAGAATTCTTTTTTACTTTTAACCAGATTCTTCTAATAAAAATCCAGTTCTCTTTGTGTTGAGGTCTTTCTTTTGGATACCTTCCCAATACAATCACAGTTATTTTTCTATTAGTGAGAAATAGTTCTGATAGTTTTTCATGACAAGCCCATGGTGCCAATTGCACACCCTGTTAGAGGTTTCAGAGTGTAACTTCCCATACATCTGACTATCACCCTCTCTGTTATTGCTAAATGGCAATATAAAGGTGGACAGTGAGATAGGATTCAGGTTAGAAAATTTAGAAAATGATTTTTAAAAAATCACCTAGCTGGTTCCAGTGAATGCCAAAATGAAAGAGGATTTATTTGAGTGATCTAATCCTTTTATAGCATTTTGGCTTTCACTGAAATGAATGGAATGGAAAATTATGATCACACTTACTAGAAATAGATCATTTTCATTCTCTACATGACAGTTTTAGAATCTGTATTGATAAGTTGCACATTTATTAGATCTTGGCCTTATTGAATCTCAGATGCCTTGATGAGACTAGGAATCTTGATCACTCTATCCCTCAGTCCAAGCCCAATTTTCTTAAATTCAACTTTAAAAATGAATATAAAATTGTGTCTTTTTTTTTTCAACTAATGGGCGTCAGGAGTATGGAATAACAGAGCACATTGCATAAACCATGAATAGTCTAAAAAGTATGTGGGTACCTCTGACTCTAGAATGTCTTGTTATTTGTGCATGTGATGTTGTAAGAACTCAGGGTCCTGCACAGGAAACAGTCAAGCCCTATTACGAAGACCTGGCACCCTTCCTTAGCTCCCCGGCCCCTCTGGACTGCCTTTCACACAGAGTCCTCTGATGGCCCCCCTGGAGAAGAGCAGGAATCCAAAAAGGAATGGCCTGCAGCCTCATGGGTAATTTCAAGGCTGTCTGTCCCCATCTTGCTGGTGGCAGACATGCCCGTCGTCCCACGCAACGGGGGCTCCAGGACGGTTCCAGCAATTGCCTCCTTGTGCTGCCAGCTCTCGCCCTCTGCTGCTTTAATCTGCTGCTGCTTCCCTCTCATGGGCTCCTTTCTTAGCCTCTCTGTCTTTTGACTTCCATGGGGTTCACTCATGGCTTCTGCCTTACTCCATGCTCTATTTCTGCCTCAGACACTGAACAAAACAGCTTATCTTTGTTGCAAAGGCCATCAGAGAAGAGATTCAATGAGTTCTGTTGGTCTCAGTCCAGTTTAAGTCATCCCTACAGAAAAGGATCCAAAAGTTAAGGTCCTTTTTCCTGTACACGGCTGACCATCTTTGTGTTAGCCATCTCATTGTTCTAAATTAAATTTCTGAGTATGTGTCTAATTTGATTAATGGTAGAAAAGTGATACTCAACAAATTTGCTTATTTGGTATACAAAGGCTTATAATGTGGAGTCCTTAGGAGGAAAACCAACGGGAACAAAAGGTTCTTAGTGATGAAAGGATGGAGCAACTATTCAGCTGGTGACACAAGTCAGCTCTGAGTTAAGCAGAGCAGGCAGGGTGGAAGACAGCCCAAGGCTATAAAGCTGCCTGAGATGCCAAGGAAGGGGAACCCACTGACACAAGACTTGGGTTGCTCTGTACTGAGGCCTCTGTGTTGTAACTCAGCTGTGCTCAGGGTTTTTATTTTTACAGTTCTCTTAAAATTATATGTTTGGGGCAGACCTGTGGCATAGCTGCTGGCTTGTCATTTGAGATGCCCATATCCCATCTTGGAGTGCTGGGTGCCAGTCCTGGCTGTTGTGCTTCTCAACCAGCTTCCCACTAAAGTTCTCCCTGGGAGGTAGCAGACAATGGTTCAAGCACATGGGTCCCTGCTATCCATGTGGGAGAGGCAGACGGAGTTCCTGGCTCCTGGCTTCAGCTTGACCCAACCTGGCTGTTGTGGGCAATGGGAACTGAACCAGTGAACGGAAGAACACTTTTTGTCTCTCTGCTTTCAAAGAAAAAAGGTGAAAATAGGTTTTAAAATTGCAAAGAAACGTTTCTTTGCTTCCTAACCTGGGAATGACTTGTTGACACCCTCTTCACCCCCAGGATGGGATGTAAACATCTGTTCCTATACAGAACCAGGTGCAATCCACTCTCATAATGCATACCTCCAGTACACATTTGTTAAGTACACAAAACAAATTGCTGGCAAAAGGTCTTTAAAGTATTTTTTTTTTGACAGGCAGAGTGGACAGTGAGAGAGAGAGAGAGAGAGACAAAGGTCTTCCTTTTGCCATTGGTTCACCCTCCAATGGCCACTGCGGCCGGTGCACCGCACTGATCTGAAACCAGGAGCCAGGTGCTTCACCTGGTCTCCCATGGGGTACAGGGCCCAAGGACTTGGGCCATACTTCCACTGCCTTCCTGGGCCATAGAAGAGAGCTGGCCTGGAAGAGGAGCAACTGGGACAGAATCCGGCGCCCCGACCAGGACTAGAACCCAGTGTGCTGGCGCCGCAAGGCGGAGGATTAGCCTGTTGAGCCGCGGTGCCAGCCTGGTCTTTAAAGTATTTTTAAAAGACTAGGCTTGCCATGCATCCTGTGGAGATTGCCTTGGAATGTTTCACTGATACTCCCGTAAACAACAATTTTATTTTCAGAGGGTAATTTGATTTTTTAACGCTGTCTCTATCTTCCCATATTCCTTATATAGATGCTGACTATCAAATGGAATGTGCAAACTTCTAGAAGATTCTTTCCTTTGAAGACACACCTTAGTTTTCACTGTAGGTGATGTGGCATTTTCCTGCCTCTGAGACACTAATGTCAGAATGTTTAGTCATGTCCCGAAAGAAGTGCTTGCTTTCTCTCTTTCTCTCTCCTCTCTCTTCCTCTTACTTATCCTTTCTTCAGCCTTATAATTCTAATCCTAGGCCAATGTAAAATTTACAGCAGAGGGGCTGGCACCATGGCTCACTTGGTTAATCCTCTGTCTGTGGCGCCGGCATCCTATATGGGTGCCGTGTTCTAGTCCTGGTTGCTCTTTTCCAGGCCAGCTCTCTGCTGTGGCCCGGGAGGGCAGTGGAGGATGGCCCAAGTGCTTGGGTGCCTGCACCAGCGTGGGAGACCAGGAAGAAGCACCTGGCTCCTGGCTTCGAATCGGTGTAGTGCTGGCCATAGCGGCCACTTGGGGGGTGAACCAACGGAAGGAAGACCTTTCTCTCTCTCTCTCTCACTGTCTAACTCTATCTGTCAAATAAAAAAAAAAATTACTGCAGAGACAAAAGCACAGCAACAGGCAGATATTTACAGAATGCCCATAGTAGAGGTTCGTGGGCTGCACGTACCATGGCGGCAGGAGGGCTCCGGCTGCCTCAGATCTCTCCTGGCCACTTCATAGCCTGAGTGGGTCTCAAGCTGGCCTTTCCTCTAACCTGTTTGTTCTGGCGGCCACACACATCTACTTACAGGGGTGCTCTCAGGTTGGAAGCTCAGGGGGATGGTACAGTGTGATAAACGCTCTGCTAGGAGTGGGGTAGAGTATGGTGGGTCCCTCTCCTGGGTCTGGGAACAAGGGAAAGTGTCCTGGGGCAGTGGCCTCAAGCCGAATCTTGAAGGATGTTTTAGCTAAAGAGGGCAGTGGAGTGGGGATGAGGGGTAAGTTTGCCAGAGGCAGCTGTAGGTACCACAGAGAGAGAGCATGGCTCAGGGGGCCCACGGTCAAATGTCTCCCTCGCAATGAGCAGGTGGGAGATGGGGAGGGTCTCGGACGTTCCTGCAAACACACTGTGAACTCCTTCAGGGCTGACACCACATTCTACAAATCTGTGTCTTTCAAACTGTGGCTACAGGAGGAGGGCTCAGCACAGTGGCATTGTCTGACTGAGGTCTCCCTTTACTAGTGCCACTGTGGTGATGGCTCCTGCACGACAAGTGAACAGCATCTTTTAAGAGCCCTGTGAATGAGAGAGGTGTTTTCTCGAGTTTGTGTAAATCCCACTTGAGCCCAAAGATCTGAGAGGCTTACAGTTCTCCATTCCCTTGTGTTTCCAGGAGTAGTTTCTGGTTTAGACTAAAAGAATACCTAACGTGTCTTTTTAAAACTTTTTATTTATTTATGCAAAAGGCAAAGAAGCAGACAGCTATCCAGACGGACAGACGGACGATCTTCCACCTGATGGTTTACTTCCCAAATGCACTCAATAGCTGGGGCTGAAACAGGCCAAAGTCAGATGCCCAGAACTCCATCTGGGTCTTCCCTGTGGATGGCAGGGACCCAAATACTTGAGCCATTACCTGCTACTTCCCGGGGTGTCCAGTGATAGGAACCTGGAATCAGGAACAGAGCTGGGACTTGAACTCAGGCATGGATATCCAGCTACTCCAACGTGGGATGTGGGTTTCCCAAGAGGCATCTTAACCATTGTGCTAAATGGGGTTTTTTGTTCTCACTGGGGTTGGTTACTTACCCATGGATTCTGGCTTCACATATGGCCTTTCTGCTGTCTGCCCTGTGATGCTGGGGTTAGCTAGTTGCATTCCCTGGGTTCTGGTCTCCAGCTAGCTTTCTGTTAGGTTCTGCTAGGAAAAGGCACTGATGGTGGTGGTGGTGGTGGTGGTGAAGGGTGGCCTTAGAAGAAGGAGGAAGGAGAGAAACTTCCTGTTTCCCCTTCCCTTCAACAATGCATCAGTTGCTACAAGTTGTTGGCAACAGCTGTATGAATAGTGGAGTTCCGGTCATTCCTGTCACCAGCTGCCATGCCCAGGCAGCACTTTTTCAGAGTTCTAGAAACAATAGCCAAAGTTCTCTACTAGTGCCTTGGCAGGTGCAAGCTCAGGGTCTCCAACCCACAGCCATTAATAGCTTCTGATACATGGGTATCGATCCTGTGTTCTCTTTGCTCTTCCACCCTTCTGTCCTCATTTGGTGGTTCCAGCTCTTCCAACACCTTCACAACCAACCCACAGTATGGTATTTCTTTTGTCCAAAATATCTCCAGTAGTTTCCTCTTCTTTTTTTCCAACTGGCTGTTACTGACACCTACTTGTATGGTCAGTTGCTCTGAAAGAGGGGGAAAGAAACATCTGAGGCCATGAAAAGGAGGCGTAGATTTTGTTGTGCAGGTACCCATAACTCCTACACTGACAATCACGGTCTTTGATATATTATGTGAATAAATGATTAGCTGAAGTCTGTTGATTGGCTAGCACAGTTGAACTGCTAAAATTGGCTTTATGCATACATGATTTCAGATGCAGGGCTGTTGATCCAGCATCTTTTACAAGTAGCAAATTCACAAAGAAAAAGAAGAAATCGCCAAAGCTCTATAACTTTCTGGCATACAGTTCTTTTCCAATGGACCCTCTGTTTACATCAAATATATTAAATATATACCAAATATAAGTGAGTCAGTTTAGTGTGTGTCTAGGTCACTCCCAAGGTAAAAGCAACCCTCCAAGTCTGCCTCCTAAAACCATCTTGGCAAGGATTTTGCTCCCACAAGCCACTGCTAATTGTTTGAATGATGTAGGGAAGCGGGTCTGTTCCCACCAAAACAGTTGGATTCTCTTTTGTTTGGGGTTTTCTTGAAGGATTCTAGCAGTGCCTTACATATTACATGAACAGTCCTGGCCACAACGTTTGAATAAAATAAGGTATTATAATTCCTTCATGTGTAGCCATATGACCCGGCTTTTGTTTGAATACCTTGATGGATACATCTTCCCCAATGGTGTGAATGTCAAACAGGAAAGACATCCAAGGTGGTCTTGCCCAGTGATGAGCAAAGGTGTAGGAAGGAAGAGCAAAACCAAAAATCGTTTAGCTCCCTGTTGTTGTGCATCTGGTTGGACCTTAATGTTCACCTATTCTTGACTGTTAACTGAAGTAGGGGATTCTATATGGTTTCTCTATAATTTCTTGGGCCTCATGTACCCGATCTGATTCTATAATATAAAGTCTGTACACCTTGTCTGAAACATTCCACAGCTAACAAAGAGTTAATAGATTGTTCTACTGCCCATCCTGGTCCCAGTCCCATCAGTTTCTCAGCAAAAGTGTTTATCTATTAAAAGGATAGGTCTCTTATTACTGCTACATAAACCACTTTAAAAAGCCAGGGACAGCCTCCTGACATGATTTATCTTGAAGCCTTAGCGCTGAAAAAGATCCCATTTGAGCCAGCAGCCAAGAAACCAGAATCAGAGAATTTATAAACACTCATAAATGATGCACGGTTGATTGTTAATGGATGGAGGGGGAGTGGAGTAGAAAAGATGAGACCTAGAGATCTTGTACTTGATTTCCTGGAAGCTGATTCATGTAGGCACGCCCCCCCACCCCCCACACACCAGTAAGCACTCACAATCAAAGAGATAAAAGGAAAAGATGCATTTCCTGTATGTACTCTGTTTTTAGCTCAAATGTCACTTCCAGGAAGGCTTCCCTTCCCTGAGAATCTGACTGATGGCTGGATCTTATCTGCTGTCCCAGTACTATGGCTTAATTACCCGCCTTGCCCGCTTGTCAGCGAGCGCCACGTGGTTAGGTACCAGCTGCCTCTGGAGTCGTGGGCACCCAGAAGAAGCCTGTGGAATCATGAAGATGTTTGTGGAAGGGACAGCCACAACACAGCAGCTTTTTTAGGGATAGACTCTCAAACGGTGAAGTTATACCCATGGAACTTCTCGGTTACAGTTCTACTGAAGGTGTGAATAAAGGTCCAGGGAGAAGGCAAAAAGCAAAACTGCAAAAGTAGACAAGAAATCAAAGCAAGTGTCAGGGAAGGAGATTCATCATGGAAAAGATTTTAAAAAATGAAAAAGAAGGGCGGGCATCTTTGTCTCCCTCTCGCGCAGTCATTCTACCTTTTAAATAAATAGAGAAAAAGAAATACATATTCATAGATGAGACTTGGTGGGATTGGGCTCTACTGTCTTCGACTGTTAAACAGATAACCACGGGTGTAGTTGGAAGATTCAAGATGTTGTACTCTGCAAAATTAAGATGCATCATCAGCCAATTTGGACCGATGCCTTAGAGGCATGTATAAGTATTCTGAAGCAATACAGTTTTTAGATCAACTAACTGAAATCCACACTTTCCTAAGCATCAATGCAAATACTTTGAGACAGGTGTAACTCCAGCGCCAGATTTCTTCCCAAACCTGCCCTTCTGCTGCCAATTAGAGTTGCAACAAAAATAATGAAATGTACCCAAAGGAAAACAGTTGTGTGTGTGTGTGTGTGTGTGTGTGTGTGTGTTTCTATTTGCTTTTTGTCTTTTGCTGAGAGTTCTATTTGTGACTAGAGTCCAGGGAGGAATTTTTGCTGTCTTCCTGAGTAAATTCAGTGAGTCTGTGACTGAAGATTGTCCTTCCCTGCTTAACTTTCTCCTCTGACATATGCCTCTGCTCATAGAGTATTTGTAAATACATTTCCTTCTTTCACCAACAGAAAAAAAGTGGACAAGATAAACATCTTTTGAATATTCATCCACTCAACAAAACTTTGTCAATTGCTAAAGATGTGAGCAGTGGGGCCTGTGTTGTGGCACAATAGGTTATGTTCCAGTCCCAGCTGCTCCACTTCTGATCCAGCTCCCTGCTAATGCACCTGGGGAAGTGGCGGAGGATGGCCCAAGTGTTTAAGCTCCTGCACCCATGTAGGAGACCTGGATGCTGCTTCTGGCTCCTAGCTTTGGCCTGGCTCAATCCTGGCTATTGTGGCCATTCTCTGCCTCTTCCTCCTTCTCCTTAACTTTGCCTTGTAAATAAATAAATCTTAAAAAAAAAAAAAAAAAAAAAAAAAAAAAAAAAGATGTGAGCAAATGGTGTAGGGGCTCTGGAATCAAACACACATGGAGTTTAATTCTGATTTGATCTTGATCCTTTACTAGTTGCCTGAATTTCTATTTGCCAAACTACTTCTACTTAATCTCTCAAGGCCTCAGTTTGTTCCTCTATAAAAGGTGATAATAGTTATCTGTGCTACTTGGTCTTCTGGCCAATTCTTGGAAATGTCTTCCAGCTATTATCTCTCCCTCTCCCTCTCCCTCTCCCTCTCCCTCGCCATCGCCCCCTCCCCCTCCCCCTCCCCCTCCGTGCCCAACATCCAAATGGTAGTACTTCATCTGCAAGACATAGTCTGCTTGTCCGTCACTAAGAGAACTGTAGGGGCCAGCGCTGTGTTTAGTAGGTTAAGCCTCCGCCAGCTTCGCTGCTTCGAGTGCCTGCTGCTCCATTTCCAATCCAGCTTCCTAATGGCCTGGGAAAGCAGTAGAAGATGGCCCAAGTCCCTAGGCCCCTGCACCCACGTGGGAGACACAGAAGAAGCTCCTGGCTTCCAGCTTTGGATCGGCCCAGCTCTGGCCATTGTGGCCCTCTGAGAGAGTGAACCAGCAGATGGAAGATCTCTCTGTCTCTCAAATAAATACAATCTTAAAACAACATACAAACAAAAATCCAACCAGCACTGTATAGCCAGGCTAGTATCATCCATACCTATGACATACTTTAGGCAAAATCTATCCAACAACATATCAAAAATTGCATTCTGGAATGATCTCTTTATTGCTTACATCTGGTCATGAAATCTGTCACCAGCTTGCTACTTGGCAATGTATTTGTCACAGGCTATAGGAAATCTGGCTCTCAGTCCCTTACAGGAGGAAGACAAACTATGATTAGTCAGAGGCTGTCATGTCAAGACTTGTCCATGGCACTGGATAGTGGACAAAAACCTCTTTTTATCTGCTCCCTCAAAGTGGTGGGGGATCACAGGAGGAATGTGATGTGCCCTTTCCTGGACTTTTAAGATCTTCGGACAGTCAAGGAGGGAAGTCTCACCGTGGGGAAGCTAAAAAACTTGTGCATGTCAGAGCTGATTATTAATTACTGTTATCTTGAAACAAAAGAATGTTACTGAGAAAACAACCCTTTCTGACTGATGTCATCTCTTAGAGTTTTCAATCTTTGCGTTGCTGTTTTCTGAATGGAATCTATTATTTTGGGAACTTGGCAGGAACAAGGCTGTCTGCTTGATCTTTGCCTCCTGAACTCCCTGTAAAAATTATCTTGTCGGATTATTGCAGCAGTAAAGATAACACAGCTCTTGAATTTGAACCCAGTGGTCCCACTTACTGGTTGTGACAGCCTGAGAAAGTCCTTTTACATCTGTGAGTTCTTTCCTCATTGCAAAAACGGAGATTCAAGTATGAACGATGCAATGAAAGATTTTAACACCGTGTACAACCAAGAGATTGTGTATCCAACGGCAGTTACTAGCGGAAGTCATGGAGACTCCACATAGGAGCCTACCCAGGTAAGGTTTGGAAGTTACCCTCAGTCCACGAAACGGTGACAAATTAGGACATTGGGGCTCAGGAAGAGGCAGAACAACGTGATGTAGTGGAAAAGTCAGGGCCATTAGCACCCACAAGATGTGCAGGTGGATCCTAGTTATGTTTATTTTTCCCTAGTTGCTGAATTCACCCCTGCTCCCCGAGTCGCGGGTTCCTCTTGGATACGCTGCAGATAACGATGCCCAAGGCTAGGGCCGCCGGCGGGGTGACTGGGGGCCTCAGAAGCTGTTGTTGGTTTAGGGCCAGAAGCCGTCACCCCGCATGCTGCCTGGGCTGGACGGTCGGGCTACGGAACCCGCCGCTCAGGAAGGCGAGGAGCCGGGGGCGGTCCCCGGGCGGCGCGGTTAGCGCGCCGACGCGGAGGCCGCGGTCTCACCAGGGCCTTTGTTGGCAGCCGGAGCGGCCTCTGCACACGCCAGGAAGGATTAAAGCCAGATGTGGCGGCGGGGAGGCTAGGAGGACGCCAAGCGCGCCGAGCCCGGGACCCCCACTCGAGCAAGCGCGCCACACCTCGCCGTGACAGTAAACGAAGAGGGGACGGGCGCTCACGAGACTTATATAGGCTGCGCCACGGCGCCCCTAAGTGACAGCCCGGCGGGCCACTGGCGGCAGCGCCGGGCCGCGCGGGGCGCCCAGTGGCTGAGCGCGCAGCCGCCGGCGGCCAATGGCTGGCGGGGTCGTGGGCGGGGCGGCCGGCGCTCCCAGCGGCGAGGGGGCGGAGTCGCGCCGGAGGGGGCGGGGCGGCCGGCGGCGGCGGAGGCTGAGGCGGCCACAGCAGCTTCGCCGGCGGCCGCGGCTGAGCAGCCGACGCCAGCGGCAGGTGAGGGGGCTCTGGTCCGCGGCGGTGCGCGGCATCCCGGCGATGGGCGCTCAGGGCGGCTGCGCGGAGGGCCCGGGGCTGAGGGGCGGCGCCGGCTGCCGGGGTCTGCGGCGTCCGGGCTGAGGGAGATCCACCTGCTGGTAACGGAGCCGCCCGCGCCGCGGCCCGGCCGGGTGCTCCGTGCGCGGGGCGCTGCGCTCGCCTGTAGCGCTCGGGGCCGGGTGGGGGCGCCGGCAGGGCCGCGGGGGCGGGGCGCTGTCCTGACGCCGCGGCCGCCCCTCCTCAGCCCCTCAGAGCCGCGCGCGCCCCGGGTGCCGGCCGGACGCCTGGTGCGCGTCTGGCGCTCGGCGGTGTGACAGGGCGCGTCGACTCGGAGCGAAAGTGGAGCGAAGTGTGCGGATTCGAGCGAGGTGGGAGGCGGGAGGCAGAGTTGGTGGCGGGACCCGGCGGCCGGAGAGCCCACGGCCGCCGCCCGCCGGCGAGCAGGCGCCTCCGCGGGGGTCGGGCCAGGTGGGGCGCGGGCGAGGCGATCGGGGCGCGGGGCGCGCGCCGCCGTGGGGGCGGCTCTCCATCCAAAGTGAAGACCCGGGAGTCCCGGGGACGGGGGCAGGGGGAGAGCGCACCTCCAGCTCCAGGCCTCGGCCCCCTCCGTGCTGGGGAGGCTGCGAGCCGGCCCCCCGGGCTCGGGTCTAGGCGGCTCCGCTAGGTGTGCCAGGTGCCGCTGGGGAGGAGGCGGGTATTTGTGAGCTGGCTGGCGGTCGGAGCCCCTGGGCACCACGGCGTGTGTGTCTCGGCGGGAGCCCCGTCCCTCGCTTCCTTTGCGGGTTGGACATCGGCACGAGGTGCGCTGGCCGCGGCTTTTGCTGTCAGACGAGTTGTTTGATAAAGGAGGGCTGAGACGTTCGTTTGGCTGGAGACTCCTGCAGGCGCTTTGTGGCTTCTGTTTCTTCTGCATGTTGGGGGGTGGTGGTGGTGGTGGGGAACATAGTTTTACTCAGAGGTTATCGCGACCTGGGTTTCTCGGACCCACAAGTGTAAATCCGAAAACGCGCTAGCTGGGGGAAATTATGTAAGCTGCATGAAAGGCGAATATTATCTTGTTAGAAATGGCAAACAAGTGAATAGTGGCGAATAAAGTGAGCCAGGCTTACGTCATGGCTTGTGGGTGCCTTGGATGGTGCCTTTCCGACTTCAGGCCCCTCTGTTGTGTCTGGAGGACACTGATTAAGTGTCCAACCTCGGCCATGGAGCCGGGTGATAATTTCAGAGAACATTTTAAGATAAAATAAAGGTTTTGGTCTCAATAATAGAGCGTAAGACTGGTAAAACATTAGGATTGTTAAATGTGTTGACAAAACAGACTTTTCACTCTGAGGTCCAGAGTTGAAAGTTCCATTCGTTTTTTTGTAGGGATGGAGAAATGGCTAGTAATTGTAGCCTTTTTGTTGTTGTTGTTTGAAGATTAGATTTTGGCAAGTGATCATCTTGGGGATTATAAAGGTGCTGGATTAAAGTGTTTGCAAATGTGGGAAATGATGAAAAATGTGGGTCACCTGGAGCTCACAGGCCAGCGTCTCAGCTGCCTCTCATGATTTCAGAGCATGGAGCTCATTAGTTTTGCTTTTGCCTGGAGAGTTTGATCACTTGTGCTGTATGGTTAAACTCCACTAGTTCGGCAACCCTAATTTCAAATATGTGACTACATTATCTTACTGAGGGAAAACTTGTTCATATTTTTCTTGCAAAATTTCAGGTCTTATTAGTAGAATTCCCTTAGTATCGTCTTCAAACCAGAGTTTAATAACTTCCTAGTCCCTATATTTAGTATTCTCTGTTTTTCATGTGTTGTGAGTAATGAGTCTGGTTTATTTTGACTTTGAGTTCATCTTATTTGTCTCCATGTATTTATATTAAATTTTATCATTCAGGGTTTATATTTAATCCAGCTGTTTTAAAATAGCCCTTATTTTATGATTTCCTGTTTCTCTGCTTTCCTATTAGTAGTTGAATGTTTATTCTAATAACTTGAATGCTTTTTGGGTCGTTTACTAGAACAAAATCTTTTCTGAAGTAAAATAGGTCCAAGAATATAGCAACAGAAAGTTCTAAGCATTTTATATAATGCCACACCAGTATTAAAATTCCATGTTACATAATTCACTGAGTTATTGCCTCTGTTTTTATAATGAGAATTTATTGTTGGCTGCTTGTTAATATATTAAGCACTTTATGGGCTTTAGTTAAAATGATTGGATTTTCTGCCTTGAATATTTAATTCTAAACTGTAGATATAGGCATGTTTGTTGACTGTAAAAGGTGGATAAATTTAGTCTTAGCAAGCAGTGATAACTTAGAGAATATCTTTGGAGGTCCTTGTGCTTAGGCAGTAGTCTTACTTGTAAAGGGAAGTAGTACCCCCTCTTGTAATGGGGTTCAGTGCCTCTAGAATGTCACATAGAAGTTAACAGGTGTGGATTAGTTGGGATTTGGGGAAGGCATTCGCCAAAGGCTACAGGAAGTGAGAAATTTGCTTAAAAGTTGTTTGTTTAAACTTTGGTAATCCTATGAATTTTGCAACTATCCCATAATTGACCCATGTTTGTTATGGAGAATAAACAGATGTTTAAATTCACACTGTCTGGTTAGATTGAATACTTTGGGAAGATTCTCCAGGTCATCCTGAGACCTGGGGTGCCCTTGTCACTTCTCTTTATACTGCCATGTGCAGCTGACCTAATTTGAGAGGTGGTAGGTAACAGCTTGGACTTTGTTCTCTGTGGGTTCATTTCTTTATGTGTAAAATAGGGTTAAAAAATGCTAGCCTTGGCCGGCGCCGTGGCTCAACAGGCTAATCCTCCGCCTTGCGGCGCCCGCACACCGGGTTCTAGTCCCGGTCGGGGCACCGGATTCTGTCCCGGTTGCCCCTCTTCCAGGCCAGCCCTCTGCTGTGGCCCAGGAGTGCAGTGGAGGATGGCCCAAGTGCTTGGGCCCTGCACCCCATGGGAGACCAGGAAAAAGCACCTAGCACCTGGCTCCAGCCATCGGATGAGCGCGGTGCGCCGGCCGCAGCGCGCTGACCGCGGCAGCCATTGGAGGGTGAACCAACAGCAAAGAAAGACCTTTCTCTTTGTCTCTCTCTCTCACTGTCCACTCTGCCTGTCAAAAAAAAAAAAAAAAAATGCTAGCCTTGTAGGGTTTTGCTAAGTTTTAAACCATGTAATGGATTTAGAACATAGGGAACATTCAGTGAGTTACAGTGGCTAGTGGCTATCATCATCGCTGTTATTAATACTGTCCTGTGGTTTGCCTTAGCTAGTGGAGGTTTACAGTGATGTTCAGTGTTAAGAAGTAGCTGAGATAGTAGTTTCTGAATTGCCTGCCAATGGCAGCTCTACTCTTCCACCGAGAGAGGTGTCCCGTGGGATTGTTAGGCATTTTTGAAGGTACATTAACTCATCCCCGGCAGAGTGTAATTTAGAACATTGCAAAGTACATCTTGTGGTACCCTTGAGGCCACAAGAAATCAATGCACAACTGAAAGTGCCTGTCATGCCCCCAGGGAATGAGACTGGCTATGCATGGAGTGGACTGAATCAGGGACTGGGTGCATTTTTGTTGATGTTGTTTGATTTTTTTAACATAGTTAACATTTGTTGAAAACCTGTTACATGTTGGGCACTACGCTTAAGTCCTAATTCCTTGCCATTTTTTCAACTGGTTTGTTGTATGGGTAATGTTCTTCCAGATTTCCTGAGTTAAAACATTGTAACAAGCTATATATTTTTTAAGAAGCATTATTTGTTTTTTTGAAAGGCAGAGTTAGAGGTCTTCCATCCTCTGGTTCACTCCCCAAATGGCTACAACAGTCAGAGGTTGGGCAGCTTACCCCACTAGGCCTTGATGCTGGCCTACGGATTGCTATATTTCCTTTTCTTTCTTTCTTTTTTTTTTTTAAGATTTATTTATTAATTATTTGAAAGGCAGAGTTACAGATAAGCAAAGGCGGGGAAAGAGAGAGAGAGGTCGGTCGGTCGGTCGGTCGGTCTTCTATGTACTGGTTCATTCCCCAAATGGTTGCAAGGGCCGGAGCTGGGCTGATCTGAAGGCAGGAGCTTCTTTCTGGTCTCCTATGTGAGTGCAGGGGCCCAGGCACTTGGGCCATCTGCTGCTGCTTTCCCAGGTCATAGCAGAGAGCTGGATAGGAAGTGGAGCAGCCAGGACCGGTGCCCCTATGGGATGCTGGCACTGCAGGTGATGGCTTTACCCACTAAGCCACAGTGCTGGCCTTTACATTTTCTATATGCAAAAATAGACCCACTTTGTCAAAGGGATCACATATATAAGAACAGTGCCTGCTAATAATAATTGATAGAATTAAAAAAGAATGGTCCAAATGGGAAGTGGGATACACAGCAGACTCATAGAATGACAAATGCCCTAAACAGCACTCTGGCCTCAAAATCAGCCCTTAGGGCATTCAGATCTGGCTAAAAAGCCCATGAGAGCATTTCAGGCATGGAAAGCCAAGACACTGCCAAAAAATGACCTAAATGAAAGATCGCTATGAGTGAGATCCTGGTGGAAAGAAGGGGCCAACAAAGAAGGAGGTACCTTTCTCTGAGGGGAGGAGAGAACTTCCACTTTGATTGTGGCCTTGTCTAAATAAGGTTGGGGTTTGTGAACTCAAGAGGCTTCCAAAGCCTTGATAGCTCATGACAAGAGCCTCAGGTGATTACTGACATCATAAATAAGAGTGTCAATTGTTAAATCAACAGCAGGAGTCACTGTGCACTTGCTCTCCATGTCGGACCTCTGTCCTTAATGTGTTGTTCTATGAGAATTAACGATAAAACTAGTCTTCAAACAGTACTTCATACTTTGTGTGTCTGTGTGGGTGCAAACCGTTGAAATCTTTACTTAGTGTAGAGTTGATCTTCTGTATATAAAGAAAATTGAAAATCTTAAGAATGGGATGGGAGAGGGAGTAGAAGATGGGATGGTTTGTGCATGGGAGGGTAGTTATCGGGGAAGAACCGCTATAATCCAAAAGTTGTACTTTTGAAATTTATTAAAGTTTTCTATAAAAAAATTAATAGTCCCACTTTATACCCTGAGAGTAAGCAGAGCTGAGATTTGATACCAAGCACTCAACTATGGGATGCAGGCTTCCCAAGCAGTAGCTTAACCCGCTGTGCCACAACATGTACTCCGATTTCTTAATTTGTAAAAAACATTACTTGTTATGCAATAGGAAACTTGGGGAGCATGAAGATTATGTTTCTCAGGAGCCATTGTGTGATCATTAGAGTTTTTTCTCATCGTGGAATCTGAGTCCCATAACTTCCCTAAGTTTTCATGGATAAGACAAAACCAGGGAGAAGGAATATCGTTTGAAACTTTTTCTCTGCAGGATAAAGATCATATAATTCTAGTAGGAGGATACTTCAAAAAGTTCGTGAAAAATGGAATTAAAAAGTAAGTTTAGGGGCCGGTGCTGTGGCATAGCGGGTAAAGCCGCTGCCTGCAGTGCCTGCATCCCATATGGGCGCCAGTTCATGTCCTGGCTGCTCCAGTTCTGATCCAGCTCTCTGCTATGGCCTGGGAAAGCAGTAGAAGATGACTCTAGTCCTTGGGCCCCTGCACCCGAGTGGGAGACCTAGAAGAAGCTCCTGGCTTCGGATCTGCGCAGCACAGGCTATTGTGGCCAGTTGGGGAGTGAACCAGTGGATGGAAGACCTCGCTCTCTGCCTCCTTCTCTCTGTAAAATCTTTCAAATAAAATAAATAAATCTTTAAGAAAAAGTTTATTGCGATAAAAAATTTGAAATCCATGCAGGTTTTCGTAATTGTTTTTTCCATGAACTTTTTGAAGACCCATTGTATTTTAAATGAGTAAGTTAGATGTAGGGATGATCTTTATAGGTACAGTTTAGCCCTGCCAAAATCTGTTTATAGTTCTGAATAATGAATGAAGAAACCTTTATTTTGAATTATTGAATAAGTTTGTCTTTCTCCCCTCACTCCCCACAGGAAGAAAGCAAGCCTGAGACAGCAGTGTGTAAAGACGTTGACAGTCCTGAGTAGCAGTTGTGAGTGGTATTACTGCTAGATACCTTCTGCGGAGCATCTGAAATAAACTTCTCTATTGATTTTTATTGGCCTAGAGCCAGGAGTACTGAATTCAGTTGATTTTGGGATAAAAGGAAAACATTCCTCGTTGTCATCATAAACGTATGAACCAGTGTGATGGTGAAATGAGATGAGGCTCCGAAATGGAATTGTAACCACTGCTTTAGCATTTATTACTTCGTTCCTTACCTTATCTTGGTATACTACGTGGCAAAATGGGAAAGGTAAGGAAAATGTCTGAAAATTTGAATGAAGTATAGTGGGCTTTTTGCTTTGTAAATGGTGCATAGATGCTTAGGTTAACTATCATAGCAACCTGCATGCTGTCTGCCGGCAGTTTCTTTCTGACACAGATATGAAACGGTATTCTTGGACAAAGGAAACAGAATTTCTAATTCCAGTGGTGTTTGTTTTGTTTTCAGTTTCTTATAATTGCAGTTGAAGAAACAAATAGTGATCAGTGGTTTATGTTACACATGACAACAAGTTGAATAACGAAGACTTTATTTTGGCATTTTATTTATCTTTTTTTATTAAAGCATCATAAATGTTTAATAGTTTCTTGTGCTGAATGTTGTCTGAAACACTTAAAAGAGTGCACAGCTTTCGTGAAATTTACATGCTAATTATGCTAAAGATTTGGGGCTATGTAGTTAATGATTTAAGCTGCATGTCTTGACAGATTGTTCCTTAGGCAAAAAGAACTTTAGGGTCTGAGAAGAAAATCTGATTAGAATATTAAAAAAGTGTTTTAAATAGATTTAGTCAACTGAACTGTATCTTAAAGGAAAATTGTCAGTTGATTGGAATTATGTTCAGAATAGTGCATTTTCTTTTTTGGGGGGGAAAGAGAAAATATTTGGAGTAGATTTCTGCTTATACTTTTCACTTGTCTCCTCTATTAACTTGAGGAATGTTGGTTGTGAGAGAAAGGCTGGAGGCTTTGAGATGCATATTTAGTTTGTGAGAGTCAAGTTAGAGTAGTCATCATCACCTGTGCTAGTGCTGATGCCATTTTATTGAAGTCCACTGAAAAGATTGTTTTGTGACCTGATTTTTCTGATGTGTGTGTGTGTGTGAGTGTGTATACACATAACTGCATATTTAGCTATAAAATAAACAGATGTAAATAAAAAGTGTATGTTCTGGGCTTTGAACAAGCATATTTTTACTCTTTCTCTGAGTTGGGCTCTAACTTTGGGGATAACTTTTAGGGGGAAAATGAATGAAAATCTTTCTGAAGACCTTTGAGTGCAAGTATATATGTTGTGTATTTCATTTTTCATTATACCGAATGAGAGGACTTAATCAGGAAGAACTCTGAATAATTAACTCAGGCAGACTGTTGATTGTCCCACAGTGAACAACAAAAAAGACTTTAAAAAAAGTCTATTTATGAAGTAAGAGAATTGACAATAAGAAAAGTATATGGATGGATTTTGAAAAGTATATGGATGGATTTTTTTTTCATTACATTTAGCATTTAGTTCTTTTAGTTCTTTTTTTTTAAAGGAAAGCTTTTTTTTTTTTTTTTTTTTTTTTTTTGACAGGCAGAGTGGACAGTGAGAGAGAGAGACAGAGAGAAAGGTCTTCCTTTGCCGTTGGTTCACCCTCCAATGGCCGCCGCGGCCGGCGCACCGCGCTCATCCGATGGCAGGAGCCAGGTGCCAGGTGCTTTTCCTGGTCTCCCAGGGATGCAGGGCCATCCTCCATTGCACTCAGGAAAGCTTTAAAAAAAAAAAAAAAAAAAGATTATTTAGGCCAACACCGTGGCTCAACAGGCTAATCCTCCGCCTTGTGGTGCCGGCACACCGGGTTCTTGTCCCGGTTGCCCTTCTTCCAGGCCAGCTCTCTGCTGTGGCCAGGGAGTGCTTGGGCCCTGCACCTCATGGGAGACCAGAAGCACCTGGCTCCTGCCATCGGATCAGCACGGTGCGCCGGCAGCGGCGGGCATTGGAGGGTGAACCAACAGCAAAGGAAGACCTTTCTTTCTGTCTCTCTCTCTCACTGTCCACTCTGCCTGTCAAAAAAAAAAAAAAAGATTATTTATTTGACAGAGTGGCATTGAGAAAGAGGATGAGATATATGGAGCAAAAGAGAGAAAGAAAGGTCTTCAATTCACTGGTTCACTTTCCAAATACTTGTAATGGCTGGGGCTCGTCCAGTCTGAAGCCAAGAATCTAGAACTTCATCAAGGTCTCCCACGTGGGTGGCAGGTGCCCAGGTATTCAGGTCATTTTCTCTTGCCCTCCCAAACACACATTAGCAGGGAGTTGGATTAGAAGCAGTATAGTCAGGCCTTGACTTGACATTCCGATATGGGATGCCAGTGTCACAAGCACTGACTTAATCCACTGTGCAATAATGCTGGCCCCGTTCCATTTTATCTTGATTCTTATGTAAAGGCATTAGAGGCATCATATATATATCTTAAGCTGTATTTAGATTCAAAATTAATTTAAATGTAAAGACTTTCAGCATATAGTATTAGGTACACACAAAGTCTCTCCTCTTTGATCACTGCTCTTTAAACAGCCCTGTGACCCCTCTGTGTGTTCTCTTCTGCTGTTTTGCTGCCTAGTATTTTGTCCAGACTCTCTCAGGTATCAGCGCAGGACTCCTGTATGGTTATATAAAGTCCCCTGTGTTGAATTTGTTATCATTTATGTAACTACTCTAACTGTTGAACATTTGGACTCTTTCTAGATAGTTCTGGCAGTCAGCCTGGATTTTGCAGGGCAGCCTGATTCAGATTTTTAGTTCTGATATATTTATAAACCATGTGCTCTGATTTTCATTAATTGATTGATTAATTATTTGAAAGTCAGTATTAGAGAGAGGGAGGGGAGAGACAAAAAAAATCTTCCATCTGTTGGTTCACTCTCCAGATGGCTGCAACAGCTGTTTCTAGGCCAGGCCAAAGATAGGAGCAAGGAACTTTTTCCAGATCTCCCCTATGGGTAGGAGGCCCAAGCACTTGGACCATCTTCTGCTACTTTTCCCAGGCAATGAGCAGGGAACTGGATCAGAAGTAAGGTAGCTGCGGCCTATGCTGTGATGTAGTGGGTAAAGCCACCACCTGCAGTGCTGGCGTCCCGTATGGGCACCAGTTCAAGTCCCGGCTGATACACTTCCAATCCAATTGGAATCTTCCAATACAATTCCAATCTCTGCTATGACCTGGGAAAGCAGTAGATGATGTCCCAATTCCTGGGCCTCTGTACCCATATGGGAGATCCAGAGAAGCTCCTGGCTTCAAATCGGTGTAGCTCTGGCCACTGAGGCCATTTGGGGAGTGACCCAGCGGATCGAAGACCTCTCTCTGTCTCTTTGCCTTTGCCTCTCTGTAACTGTGCCTTTCAAATAAATAAATAAAGCTTTTTTTTTTTTTTTAAAAAAGGGGTAGCCAGGACTCAAACTGGCACCCATGTAGGTGCCATGTAGGTTTTACCCACTATGCCACAATGTTGGTCCTCTCTAATTTTTATTTTAAAAATGTGGCTTCTGTAACGTATAATATTACCAGATTAAGTTTATTTTTAATTAAGTTTTTTGGTAATTGCATGTACCTGTTTTGTGCCTAGCACTGTATTGCGTGCTGTGAATATGAAAAGAAATAATAAACTTCTTGCCTTTGAGCAGTTCAGGGACTGATAGGGAAAGATGCATGTAAAAAAGTATGCCATTAGATAGAATGAGATACAATAACACAATGCTTGTTCAGTTATAAGCATATTGCATGTATTATTCCTTATAACATTCCTGAGAATATTATTGTTTGCTTTCTCTAGTTGGAATAACCAGGCAGGGTGGTTGAAAAACTTACTAAAGTCACAGATTAAGTATTAGAGTTGAAGTTTGGATTTAGGCAGGCTGATTCTAATGCTTACTCTTGGCTGTTGATCTACTGCCCAAGAAAGTAGACAGGCTGCTGATTCTTCAGACACTCACAGAGGAGGTAGAATGTAAGGGATGAATTTGAAAGTGATGCAGAATAGGGAATAATGGGCATATTAGGAGCTGCATGTGCTGTTACAGGTTCTGAAAGAGATCAGAGATTTAGGCTTTGAAAGTGTGAGATGCTTGTTATAACTGGTACAGGGGATTCCTAGACTTTTTGTGTGTGTGTGATTGATTTATTTGAAAGTCAGTTACAGAGAGGGAGAGACAGATCTTTCATCCTCTGGTTCATGTCTCAGATGGCTGCAAGGGACAACACTGGGCCAAGCTGAAGCTAGGAGCTTCATCCAGGTCTCCCTTGTGGGTGGCAGGAGCCCAAACGCTTGGGCCATCTTTTGCTTTTCCCAGGCCATTAGCATGGAGCTGGATCGGAAGCAGAGCAGCTGAGACCTGAACTGGCATCTGTTTGGGATGGTGGCATCTCAGGCAATGGCTTTACCCGTTATGCTGCAACTCCTGCCCTGAATAAGTGGTTTCTGATGTCAGTGGTTGATGTTTGTCTTTGGAGGGTTCCTTCTGGCTTCCACTTTTCCCAGTTCTTTCCTGCAAACTAGCCCACATGATCCATGATTCCTTTCACGACAACCTCCATGGTTTTGGAGAGGACTTCAAGACCTAAGTTTCTTGTGCTCAGTTGCAAATGAAGTCAGTTCCTTTGGGAAGAGAGTAGGGTCTGTTTTATGTCTCCAGGCAAAATTCTTGAGCCAGGACTCTGAAAGTGGGAAGGAGAACATAACAGGGTTCTCTCTGAATAATGTCCCCCCTCTTCCTGGGAGCTGAGCACTAGATCAGAGGGCAGGAATTCAACATTCTCTTGATTCTACTGCTGTGGAGCCACTACCACACAAGTTCTGGAAAGGGCTTTAGGGCTGATACTCTCAGCACACTGCAGCCACTGTTCTGTCTGTGTGGGTTGGTTGGGATAAAGGAGTCCCTACCTCTTAAGAGTACTTGTCTGGAATTTAGCACCAGGGGCTAGGGACAGAATGGGAAAAACTGAAGTCCTGCTTCTCTCAGGTTAAATCTCCATGTTGTAGCTGGGAGGCAAGAGAGTCCTGTGTTTTTCATTATAGCAGTTTGGAGTGGGGTCTCTACCTTGCCGCTTTGGGTGGAGCATGGAAGGGAGTTCTCTTAGTTCATATACTATACTCTCACCTTTCTTAATTTTCATGGGTTGATGTTTCTTCACTTGATCTGATGATGGTTTCCAAATGCTTTAAGTGATTCTTTAAAAAATAATTTTTGCAAGTTTCACTGGATAGTGGACCAGCAGAGCACATGTTGTCATGGTGGAAGTTGAGCTCCAAAAATATATTCTAAAAAATATTTGATTTATTTGAAAGGCAGAGAGAGAGAGAGAGAGAGAGACCATCTATTTACAGGTTCACTCACCAAATGTTCACAACAGCTAGGACTAGGCCAAGCTGAAGCTAGGAACTCCATCTGGATCTCTCATATGGGTGGCAGGAACCCAGGGCCATCATCTGCTGCCTCCCAGAGTCTACAATAGCAGGAAGCTGGATTTAGGCACTGAAGCTGAGATTTAAACCCAGGAACTCGCATACGGGTATTTCTACTACTTTTTTTTTTTTTTAACAGCTACATAATACTCCATTTTGTGAATGTACAATAATTTATTCAACCACTCTTCTCTCTAGGGGCATTTTAGATTTTAATTCATATATCCACTCATTCAACATTTAAACAATTTCCTGTTTTTTTTTTTTTTTCCTAAGCATTGTATTGGGCCTTGGATAATGAAAATCTAGTTTTTAAAAAATTTGATTTTAGCCTTAATTTCTTATTCAAACTGTGGGAAATCAAGAACTTAATTTTTGGAAGAAAATTGTTACTTATAATATAAACATGAATGACTGGAGATAGAGTTGATTTGATTAACATTTAAATTTAAATAACTTATTCAGGAAAAGTAGGTTCTATCATTTTCTGCTAAAGTATATTTTGTTTTCCTATTAAACTTGCTATTTGGTTTTCAAGATAAAAGACCAATTTGTCAGCCACTCTATTCTTTACCTTTCCAACAGGACGCTAGAAGGTAACTTAGAATACATTGCAGTCAGTATTTATTTTTTTCCAATTTATTTTTCCAGTTTAAAAATAGTAAATGTTCATTTATTGTTTTTTTTTTTTCCCATCCATGGTTGAGATATGATGTGATTTCCTAGCAAGGAGGATGGAGAGTTGGCATGTGACTCCATTTCACTTCTACAGGTTTAGATGTTTATTGTCTCCAGAGCTGTTTCTTTTCTTTAAATGTTCTAATTCAAGTATCACATACACATAAGAAGTACATAGATTATGTGGTATAGCTATGCACTTTCACAAAGTAGGCACATCTGTGTAACAAAGCCCAGAAAGTAGAACATTTCAGCACTGCTTGTCTTGTGGTGTAGATGGGTATACAATTCATTGAACATTTTATCTAGGAGTTTCTGGGTCAGCCACTTTTTATTTTATTTGAAAGGTAGAGAGACACAGAGGTCTTCCATAGACTGGATTACACCCCAAATGCCCACAATAGCCATAGCCTAGGACTCAGTCCAGGTCTCACACATGGGTGGCAGGGATCCAAGTACTTGAGCCAACACTTGATGCCTCCCAGAGTGTTCGTTAGCAGGAAGCTGGATCAGAAGCAGAGGAGCCAGGTCTTAAACCAGGCACTTGTGTGGAATGCAGGCTTCCCAAGTGGTGACGTAGCCACTGAATAAAATGCCTACCACAGCAGCTTCCTTTCTTTCTTATAGTATATCTCTGAAGGAACCTGATCTTGGATTCCATTTCTTTATTGCTGTTTGTGTTTAGCCTTCCTGCTTGCATATTCCCCTGCATTTATAGAATGCTGCCTCCCCTTGTGCTAAGTGATGGGAAGCTGAAGATGATGAAGATACAAAATTTGTCCTTTGAAGTTATTCTGCAAGGTCAAGGCAGTGTACCACTGTCTCATTCACTGTCTCTCTAAATAAATCACCCAGCCTCAAGTCTGTTCTGATTGAGGAATTGGAAACTTGTGTTTGATCACAATAAAGGTTATGAAAGATCCAAAGGACTGGGGAGGAGTTTATTCATCTTTTATTACTTTATTGTGTATTTTACTCTTTTTTTTTCCATTTTATTTGAAAGACAGAGACAGATCTTACATTTGCTGGTTCACTGCCCAAATACCTGTAACAGCTATGCCTGGGCTGAGCCAAAACCAAGCAAGGAACTCTGAGTCTCCTTTGTGGGTAGCATGCACCTAAGTACTTGAGCCATCATGTACTGTCTCCCAGGTGTATTAGCAGGATGCGTTATAGGAAGCGGAGTACTAGGTACTCCTGTATGGGATGCAGGCATCTGAAGTGGAGAATTAAGCCACTGAGCCAAATGCCTGCCCCTTAAATTTTACTTCTTTAAATATCCTGTATTTATAGACTTGTACATTTATTTTGGTCGATGTTAGTGTAATTATGTATATGTATGAACATGTCTTTTTTCTCTTAAAATTAACTTAAAAGTACAACTGGTTCTTTTGAATTTCAGGCATGTCAATCAGTAGACAAAACAAGTAAAAATATTGCAAAGCTTACTATGTATTTATATTTAAACTTATTCTAAGCTATCAATACTGTGGGCTTTTATTTCTGTATTTTCTCGTGGTTATAATTCTTACTAATTTTTAAAAGATTTTATTTACTTATTTGAGAGATAGAATTACAGACAGAGAGAGGGAGAGACAGAAGAGAAATGTCTTTCATCACTCCCCAAATGGCCACAATGGCTAGAGCTGGGCCAGTACAAAGCGAAGAGCCAGTAGCTTCTTCCGCGTCTCCCATGCAGGTGCAGGCCCAAGCACTTGGGCCATCTTCTACTGCTTTCCCAGGCCATAGCAGAGAGCTGGATTGGAAGAGGTGCAGCTGGGACATGAATTGGCGCCCATATGGGATACTGGTGCTGTAGGTGGAGGCTTAGCCTACTATGCCACAGCACCAGCCCAAGTAATTCTTATTTTTATACCTTTCTGGGATTTGAGAAATTTTACTCGAGTAGGGAGGAAAAAAAGTGTCTTCTGAAACCAGTAATATCAAAAAGAATCAGTTATTGATTGAGAGTGTGCTGAGTATGATAGGGACTTTGCCTGTCCCATACTATTCTGACCTGGGATACTTGTTATCTGTTTGGGTTCTTTATTGCAGTTAAACTTGTTAGATTAATTAGGCCTTTTGAGCTTATATTAGTCTTAGAGATTTTAGTTGTTTTCCTTTTGGAATAGGATTTTTTATTGTTCTCCTATTATTAACCTAAACTGGTAGAGATACTGCTAACTTAAACACTCTCACTTAGAATCTTACGTTTGAAAGTCCATCTCCGAAGGGCCAGCGCTGTGGCACAGTGGGTTAAAGCACCAGCCTGCAGTTCCAGCATCTCACATGGGTGCTGGTTTGACTCCTGGCTGCTCCTCTTCCAATCCGGCTCTCTGCTATGGCCTGGGAAAGCAGTAGAAGATGGCCCAAGTCTTTGGGCCCCTACATCTGTATGGGAGATATGGAAGAAGCTCCAGGCTCCAGGCTGCTGGCTTTGGATCAGCTCAGCTCTGGCTGTTTCGGTCAATGGGGAAGTGAACCAGTGGATGGAAGACCTCCCTCTCTCTATCTGGCACTACCTCTCTCTATAACTCTGTCTTTCAAATAAATAAGTCCACTTTTGAGTTTTCTTCTGAGAGAGCTGGTCTAGGAGCTCGAGCTTTTAGAACACATTATTGGCCAGTGCCACAGCTCACTTGGCTAATCCTCCACCTGCGGCGCCAGCACCCTGGGTTCTAGACCCGGTTGGGGTGCCGGATTCTGTCCCGGTTGCTCTTCTTCTAGTCCAGCTCTCTGCTGTGGCCTGGGAAGGCAGTGGAGGATGACCCAGGTGCTTGGGCCCTGCACCCACATGGGAGACCAGAAGGGGGCACCTGGCTCCTGGCTTTGGATTGGCGCGGCACGCTGGCGGTAGCAGCCATTTGGGGGGTGAACCAATGGAAAAAGGAAGATCTTTCTCTGTTTCTCTCACTCTGCCTGTCCAAAAAAAAAAAAAAAAGAACACATTATTGAATATTATTTTTTACCCAATTTATGTATGTGATCACTGTGCTGATCTCCACCCCTCCCCCTTATATACTTTTTACTTTGTTCCAAAACTGTAACTGTGGGCTTGCACAGAACTTCCTCTTTGTCTGATTTCTTGTTCTCCATAGGTAGATACAAATTTTTTTTTTAAGGGTAATTTTTTTAACCCACATTTCACAACTGTATGGTGCAAGATTGGTCCCACATCTTTGTCTAGAGTAATAACTGCTTTTTACTGCTTGCTGCCTGCCTGTGAAAATTTGATTGAGATAAATGCCACAAAACTAGTCATCTCCATCTATGCTGTTCTTACTACTTTAACCAGTGCCCTAAAAGCCACTCACTTACTGGCTTTCCAGGATAGTATAGGTGGCCTGGGCTGCAGACACCCTCATGCCCTGTATCACCTGGCTGTAAGTGCCATTGCTGGCCCCTGTTGTGGAATTCAAGAAGAGTTCTATGTCTCTGTGATGCATATTTGGCCCTATCTTTCAATATAGGACCACAGCTTCTTCCATGGGTGGCAAACTCCACATCAGCTTTGCCCTTCACTTTTCCTTCTGGGCCAATCTCCATATGGACTTTCACTGGGTTAAGCGGAGAGAGGTTGGAGATGTTGTTCTTGGTCACTTTGTGTGGTGGCCCTTTCCTGTGGACACAGTGGCAGTGGTGCTCTGTACTGTGAACTTGCTGTCTCCATACCTAGTCCTACATTCCTGAGAGGCAGTAGCTGAGGTCTCTTCCGAACAGATCAGTGGTGAAGCTGTAGCCATCGTTGAGGCCGTGGTACTCCTCATAGCCCCCATAGCTGGCACTGTAGGCATCAGGCCTCATTCTCTCTAGGCCTGCCTGTTTCACAGTGCCAATATATCTTTGGGCTGTGCCAGGCAGGTTGTAGGGCCTGGGCCACTGAACAGACATGAACTTCAGTGGAGGATCTGAATATGACCTCACTTCCTGACTTCAGTATATCTGTGTTCTATTCT
This sequence comes from Sylvilagus floridanus, assembly GCA_949820135.1. Lineage (NCBI taxonomy): Eukaryota > Metazoa > Chordata > Mammalia > Lagomorpha > Leporidae > Sylvilagus > Sylvilagus floridanus. The sequence goes on along the minus strand of OX463245.1, from coordinate 74,286,301 downwards.
CTCCTTGTGCTTCCCTAGTGCCTTCTCTGCTAGCTCCTGAGAGGCAAACTGCAAGAAGGGTTCCCCTGTAATTGTGCCCTCGGGGTCCACAGGTGATCCTGTTTGGCACTATTTCCAGCCCTGAGAAAACAAGTTTCTTCCTTTGTGCATCCAAAGGAGAGTCCTTGAAGCTGCACGGAACTATCATTAGCAGTGTTAGTGTTGTTTGCGCTGCTGTGCTTTAACTCTCAACCCATCTTGGTTCTGTGAGACTTAAACATCTCAGTGTACCCATGCTTTCCCTGTATTTCTCGGGACCATGTTTATATCATCTTCTGATTCAAGTTCAACAAATGCCTCTCCACTCTGCCTGAATTCTCTAGTGCAAATAAAATGGAGGTGTTTGGCCCCGTCATGAATGGTGCAGTCAGATAGGAAGTTCTGCATGTCCTCAGTAGAGCAGGACCAGGACAGACCATGGAGCTTGACCACCTCCCTCATGGACACATGACAGGGTAGATATCAAACTTGGGTTCACCTTTTTATGGCTTGAGTTCCATCAAGGATACCTTCAGCGGGAGACATCTCTGGTAGATAACAAACTGTCCACTGAGGAGAGTAGGACTGGTTTCTGTTTTCATCCAGCAAGATATAAGCAATCCAGCGGACCCCAAATTCCACCCAAAGCTTAGAAACACACAAGGGCCCCAGGGAAGACTCCAGGAGCATCCTTTCGTTCTTAACCTCTAGGAGCCAGAGAGCAAGCAGACACAGCGCTGAGGGCACACCTGCCACCACAAGGAGTAGGTGCAAGTATTTAATCTATACTTGATAAGCAGACATATATTGGAGGAAAGAAATTCTCAAGTATGTTAACAGAGTTCTACTTATTCAAATTAACCACAATGAAGCATATTCTATTTCTTTTTTTTGCACTTCAACTTTTTTTGGATATTTTTTCTCTTAGTACTATTTATAAAATAAAAATATATCCACTAAATAAAGTTGTCTTTTTTTGTTTGTTTTTGACAGGCAGAGTTAGAGAGAGTGAAAGGTCTTCCTTCTGTTTGTTCACCCCTCAAATGGCTGGCCGCTACGGCCGGCACTCTGCTCCTATCCAAAGCCAGGAGCCAAATACTTCCTCCTGGTCTCCCATGCGGGTGCAGGGCCCAAGCACTTGGGCCATCCTCCACTGCCTTCCTGGGCCACAGCAGAGAGCTGGACTGGAAGAGGAGCAACCGGGACTAGAACCCAGAGTGCCGATGCCACAGATGGAGGATTAGCCTAGTGAGCCATGGTGCTGGCTAAAGTTGTCTTCTTTTAATGAAGCATTGTAATAATTTGGCTCCTGGGGGCCCTGTTAGTTTGTTTTCACTGTTTAGCACTTTTTCAGACATCATTGAAAACATGCCTGCTTGCTCATCATATTTGTGTGCTTCCAGACCCATCCTGATTTTTGTTTTCCTGCTGGACTTTATGTCATTAGTTATGGCTTACATGTTGTCATTTCTTTGAGTAGGAATTACATTAGACCAAATTTGTGTACCCATGAGACCTAGTGATAGAAAAAGTGTGCTGCTGTTCTTAGGAAATGGTCATTGGTTGTTTTTTTCTAATTGATCATGTTGCTCTACCATGCTTTCCATATGTGATTTAATGATCTCTATGTCCTTGTTCTATACTGATGAACTTGTGCTCACCAAACAGTGACTGGATTTTATGGGGAAACCTGGCAGCTTCACATTTGTTCTCTAAAGAAGAATGTGAAAAGTTGAGTGGGATAAAAAAAGAGTTTGCCAACTAGTGTCTGTTTCTTCACACAGTGGCAAACGGCCAGTTGTTACTTGAGTTTACCTTTGTTATTCCTGGCAGGCTTCTGTGGAGAGATGCTTTTGTTGAGAGCCTAGTTGCTATTTCAAAGTACCAATTTTTTTTTTTCTCAAAAAATTTATTCACAAATCCCATGTGTGAATTATGAAAAAAGTAAATAAATTTTTTAGGAAATACAGTAGTCTTAAGCAAAATTTCTAGTTTGCTACCATGTTTGATGTGAACTACCTACTTTAAGATTATCTCAATTATTTTTTTTGCAGTTCTTCAAGAGTCCCCCAAATCTTTTTCTGTTTGTGTTTTCCCCTTTAATCAGTAATAAAGTCCCATTTGCGCATAGGTTTGCAGAGAAATGATAGGGCTGATTGTTGTTGTGTGCTGCTGCCATCACTGCCATTTCAGGAAAAATAAGCCTATAGTCTTAGGGCTAACAGTAGTCATAGAGGTGGTCACTGGGGGCAGTGAAGAATACCATTTTGTAATATTGAGTTATTTATGTACACATGTATAATTTTGTATATTTAAAAAATTACAAATAGAGTGGTGCATTTTTTCTACATCTTGTTTTTTCCCCTGTTACATCACTTTGATGTTTCTTAGGAGGGATGCACTCCTGAGGTCCCTGTCCTACTGTTTTCACTGATCTTATGGCCATTTTTTTACAACATTTTCTAGTTCCTATCAAGATTCTTATCCAAATTGTTTAACTGGGGCTTGTATAACATCTTCATATGTGTTCATTTAAAAGCTTGCCTTTTATGATTTGGATCCTGGACCTACAAGAGTAAAAATGGCTTTTTTTCCCCCCTGCCTCTTTGTGTGTGCTAGGTAATGTTTGGATCACAGGTAAAACTTCTGTATTGTTTTTTATGAGTCTATTCAACATCCGCATTGTGTTCTTCGTTTTCATTGTTTTAGTATATTTAGTTCTTTGTGCCTAGTAAAAGAAATTTTATTGTTAGTTGATTTTCACAGAGCTTAGACTATTCTGCCATCACTTAGTTCTTTGACTCAGATAATTTTTAAGTGGACATTATTTGTTCTATGGTTAGAGTGATCATATTGTCTAAACCAAGACACTTGAGAGTAAAGGCAGTGGTGTTAACTATTATGTTGGCGTAACAATTGTGAATTAGAGCTGTCTTAACCAAAGGTATGTATGTTGTTACCTTGTTACTGAAGTGAAAGACAATGGTAGAAAATGATTGGCCATGGTCAGGGCAGGAACTCTGGACACTGCTATTGAATGGGTTCAGTTAATGCTGGGTTGCAAAGCACTGAGTGATATAAAACCATCATTCAAAATCATTGTGAACCTTTTTACTGTGGCAGTTCATGGTCCAGTGCACTAAACATGTGAAACCAACACATTAAATATTAAAATTAATGCTTTTAAACTTCTAATTCATTTTTGTTTATTTGAAATAGAGTGAAAGAGGGAAGGGGAGGGATAATCAGGGAAAGAAAAAGAGAACTCTCCCATCCACTGTTCATTCCTCAAATGCCCAAAATACACAGGGCTGGGCAAGGTCAAAGCCAGGATCCTGGAATCTGGAATTGGATAGGGGTCTTACTCATGGGTGACAGGGATTCAGGTACTGGAGCCATTACTGCTGACCCAAATCAATAAAATCAGAGTTGAGAAAGGAGATGTAATGATGGGTACCACAGAAATATAAAGAATCATCAAGAATTACTACAAACAGTTATATGCCAACACATTGAAAAATCCAGAAGAAATGGATCGATTTCTCGACATATACAATCTACCAAAATTGAGTCATGAAGACACAGAAAACCTAAATCCACCAAAAACCAAGACAGATTCAATCAGTGATAGCCTCCCAACAAAGAAAAACCCAGACTGGCTGACTTCACTGCTGAATTCTACCAAACTTTTAAAGAAGAACTAATTTAAATTCTCAAACTATTCAAAGCAATTGGAAGGGAGGGAATCCTCCCAGGCTCCTTCTATGAGGCCAACATCGCCTTAATTCCAAAATCAGAAAAGAATACCACAATAAAAGAGAACTATAGACTAATATCCCTGATGAATATAGAGGCAAAAATCCTCAACAAAATACTAGCTAATTGAATCCAACATGTCAGAAAGATCATTTACCTGGACCAAGTGGGTTTTATCCCTGGTATGCAGGGTTGGTTCAACATACGCCAGTCAATAAATGTGATGTATCACATTAACAAATTGAATAAAAACTTTATGATTATCTCAATAGGTGCAGAAAAAGCATTTGATAAAATACAACATCATTTCATGATAGAAACCTCAAGCAAACTAGGGATAGGGGAACATTCTTCAATACAATCAAGGCAATATATGACAAACCCACAGTCAGCATCATATTGAATGGGGGAAAGTTGGAAGCATTTCCACTAAGATCTGGAACCAGGCAAAGATGCTTACTCTCACCATTGCTATTCAAGATAGTTTAGGATGTTTTAACCAGAGCCAAGAAAAATCGATACAAATTGGAAAGGATGAAGTCAAATTACCTCTATTTGCAGGTGATATGATTCTATAGATAGGGGAAACCAAAATCAATGCTTTAGGATTAAAGTATGAACAACAGGGAGAAGGCAAATGTTTCCCAAAGAGATGGCTAGCATTTTGATGAGACAGTAATGAGAGGAAGTTATCTCTTAATCTGCTGCTATTTAAGATCTAGAAGCCATCCAATCACGGCCTGTTGCCAGGCAGTTTCTGTTGTCAGCGGCCATCTTGGCATGACCTTTTCACCTTCTCATTCTACCACACAGGATGAAGCTTCTGGCTCTTTGCTTTGGCTTAGTCCAGCCCCACTATTGTGGCCCTTCGTTCCAGCAGATGGAAAACCTTTCTTTCTGTCTCACCCTCTCTCTCTGTAATTCTGCCTTTCAAATAAATAACATAAATCTTAAAAAAAAAAAAAGCTCTACATTTCCTCTTGTTACCCTCCTCAAGAGAAGTTCCTTCTTCTATGTGAATTGTGCCCCTGGTGTTCCTTGGTATACTCCATAAAGCATTATACATAACTGTTGTGGAGTAATGGAACAATGAAACAATGATTTCAGTGCTTAAACTACTACAATAACAGACTAGATCTTGAAATTTACTAATCCTAGCTTCAGGGCATTCTTGGTTTATTGGCATAGCACACTGATTTTTTTTTTTTTTTTGCAGAGTTAGACACACACACACACACACAGAGAAAGGTCTTCCTTCCATTGGTTCACTCTCCTAATGTCCGCCACGGCTCGCACTGTACCTATCCGAAGCCAGGAGCCAGGTGCTTTCTCCTGGTCTCCTATGTGGGTGCAGGGACCCAAGTACTTGGGCCATCCTCCACTGCCTTCCCGGGCCACAGCAGAGAGCTGGCCTGGAAGAGGAGCAACCGGGACTAGAACCTGGGGTGCTGGCGCTGCAGGCAGAGGATTAGCCAAGTGAGCCACGGCGCCAGCTGCACACTCTGATTTTTAAGTAGCTTTCCTTCACATTTCTTTTTCTCTTTAGCTCGGTTTATTTATTTCGTTTTATTGAGCACTTACAAGGTACTGTTCACTAGACACTAATGGTAGAGTGGTAAAGAAAATATGTGACATCCTTGTGATCATAGAGCCTATTTATAAAAATACTAAGGGGGAAAGTGTTAGACAACAGTAGTTGAACAACTAAGTAGACTCAGTTGTTTTAAATACCCATGGGTACTGACTGTAAAATAGGATAATGTAATGGGGAGTGACCTTGGTGAGACCTAGGACTGTTGAGCTGTGATTAGGCAGAGAAGGCCTCTCTGAAGAGGTGGCAGATGGATTTAGGCCACCACATGATAAAAAGCCAGAGAAGGAGAGTGAAGAGGGGTCCCAGAAGTAGAATAGCAAGTATAAAAGTAGTAAAGCAAGAGTGACCATGGCATGATTAAGGAACTTAAAGTCAATGAGGCTAAAGCATGTAATGATAAGGGAGTATGAAGGAAAATAAAGTTGGAAAAGTAGGTAGAAGTCAGGTCACATCGGCCTTGGATATGTGATGAGACCTTTGGCCTTTATTCTACAATGAGAAGCTATTGGGTTTTATGCCAAGAGTGTACCATAATCTGATTTGCAATTTTCAGAGACTCCTTTGCTTGTAAAGAGGCAAAAGTGGAAATTAGGTGAGGCATGTTGGTGTGGCTAGAATGGTAGTGGATGGATTCCACTTGTGTTTTTGAGGCAGTTCTGACTGGATTTGCTGCTGGATCAAATAGAAGGTAAAGGGATTAGAAGGATCAAGAATGGTGCTTAGGTTTTGGTCTGAAAATATAGGTGGATGGTAGTATCATTTATTAGGATTAAGGTGGAATAACTTAGAGGTGTGCATCAGGAGTTCTGTGATAAATTTTATATGTTTAGGCTAGAGATACAAATTTTGGTATTTTTGGCATTTAACTGGAATTTAAAGCCATGAGAATGGATGGGGTAACTTGAAGTCCTCTTTTACTCCTAGTTTGTGGAAAGCTGTACTTTTTCATTATGTTTTTCCTACTATTTTTCTCTTGCCCCTTGTGAGCACTTGATATCCCATACTCTGAGATTGTTCAGTTTTCTTTGTTGTTTTTTCTCTGTTCTTCAGATTGAATGATTTCTATCAATCTGACTTCAAGTTCACTGATTCATTCTTCTGTTCTTCTGCAGTCTGAAATCTGCTGTTAAGCCTCTCTAGGGAATTTTTCATTTTAGTTGCAACTCTAGAATTTATTTTACATATTTAGTTACTTTATTTTCTATTGCTTAGTAGTTTCATTGCATTGTTGCATTGATTCTTTTTTTAAAAAATTGATTTGAAAGGCAGAGTTATAGAGAGAGAGGGAAAAATAGACATCTTCCATCCACTGGTTGACTCCCCAAGTGGCCACAGTGGCCAGGATTGAGCCAGAGCAAATCCAGTAGCCAGGAACTTCATCCGGGTCTCCCACATGGATGGCAGGGGCCCAAGCACTTGGGCCATCTTCTGCTGCTTTCCCAGGTTCATTAACAGGGAGCTGGATCAGAAGTGGAACAGCTGGGACTCGAACCATCACCCATATGGAATGCCAACATTGCAGGTGGAGGCTTAACCTGCTAAGCCAGAACACCAGTCCTGACATTTTGCATTAATTCTTCAAAAATTGTATTGTTGTATCTGGTACTTGGCCCCTGCACCCACATAGGAGACCTGGATGAGGCTCTTGGCTCCTGGCTTTGACGTAGCCCAGCCCTGGTCATTGCAGCCATTTGGGGAGTAAACTAATGGGTGGAGATCTCTCTCCTCTCTCTTGCTGTTTCTCTGTCTCTTTCTGTAACTCTAATTTTCAAATAACTAAATAAATCTTTTCTTAAAAAATGTATTTTACTTAGTTCTTTTAAATATATGTAGTAGCTGTTTTGAAGTCCTCATTTGCTAAATCCAGCATCTGGGAACACTCAAAGCATTAATCTCTAAAATCTGTCCCTCTCACTGTATCTGACTACTTTGGTTTCTTTTTTATTTTCATTATTTTATGGATTTTTTTTTTTAATAGTGAGAGAGTGAGCATATCTTCCATCTGTTGGTTCACTCCCAGGTGGCTGCAACAGCCAGTGCTGGGCTAGGCCAAAGCCAGGAGCCAGGGACTTCTTCAAGGTCTCCTACTTGGGTCATCTTCCACTGCTTTCCCAGGCCATTAGCAGGGAGCTGGATAGGAAGTGGAGTAGCTGGGACTTGAACTAGCACCCATCTGGGAGGCTGGTGTCACAAGTGGAAGCTTAATCTGCTACGCAAGAATGCTGGCCTCTCATTTTTGTTATCAAGCTTGGTTTTGTAACGAACTTGCATCTGTATATGCATAGCATAGTTTTCTGCCAGAGATTGGTTGTAGATTACAGTAAATGCCTTGAGGCAGGAAGGCTCCATTCTTGCTATTGGTTGTCTGTGAACTGGGGTTGCTTTTAGGGCTGCCCCAGCTTGGCTTTCTTCTGGTGGCTTCTTTAGCTCTTCTGTATGTTTGTGCCAAGTTCTGTGGGCCAGGCATGTGTGGGTAGCTTGGGCCCACTGTTGACTCCACTGTGCATGTTCTTACCTTCCAGTCAGTGTGGGATCTGTGAAGAGCTTTCTAAGCCTCATTCAGCTGTCTCACTTCCTGAAGCTCCCTGTTAAGTCTGTAGCTGGAATGCCTGTCCCTTGCTTACCCCAGTTGGAACTACTTTCTCAGGCTAGCAGAGCCACTTGCTGTCCCTGTTCATTAGCCTCTGAGATTGCCACGTGGACTAACAAAACTTCAAATCAGATCATTCTCATCTGGCAGTGGCAGTCAATCTGCTGATTTTCAAAGCCTTCCCAATCTTGTTGAACTTCTGAAGTTACAGGGCTGGGAGGGATGAGGACAGCTCCTGGAGACTGTGCTGTTCTTCTCTGCAAACTCAGTGGTTTTCATGAATAGATGCTTCTCAGTCTGTTGGATGTCTGTGGTTGATTTCTCAAGTACTGAAATGGTTGTCTTTAACCCGTCTGACCAGCTTTATAGTTGTTTTTTGGTGGAATGTTTCTTGGCCTCTTCCCTGTGTTTTGCCACAAGTTAGTAATTAGTAGTCTTCTGTACATTTTGTGAACATTCCCCTGGATGCTTTTGATATGCATCCACACTTGAGAATCATTAACATCTAGAATTCCTCAAGCTCTAAATATGTACATGGTAACATCAAGATATAGTAAACATTTTGCCATATTGATTCTCTAAAAAAGTCTTTAATATCTTAGGTGTTACATAAATAGGGACCTAATTTTAAAACAAAAGTCTCTAAAGAGAGACTACATTGTAGACCTAGCCTTTGCCAAATTGGCCAGTAGTCTTTATTATTTGTGTGTTTAAGTTGGCAGATTTAGCTGTTGAACTTCTTATGGTATTCTTTTTATGTTCTGCTTAGTTGGCTAGTATCCATTTCCTAAAACATTTATTTAAATTTTTTTATTTTTTAATTTTTTTTGACAGGCAGAGTGGACAGTGAGACAGAAAGACAGAGAGAAAGGTCTTCCTTTTTGCTGTTGGTTCACCCTTCAATGGCCGCCGCGCTGCAGCCAGCACACCACGCTGATCCGATGGCAGGAGCCAGGTGCTTCTCCTGGTCTCCCATGGGGTGCAGGGCCCAAGCACTTGGGCCATCCTCCACTGCACTCCCGGGCCACAGCAGAGAGCTTGCCTGGAAGAGGGGCAACCAGGACAGAATCCGGCTCCCCGACTGGGACTAGAACCCGGTGTGCCGGCGCCGCAAGGCGGAGGATTATCCTATTGAGCTGCGGCGCCGGCCCTAAAACATTTCTTAATGTAATTTTTCTTTTTTTAAAAAAGATATATTTATTTATTTGAAAAACAACAGAGAAGGGGGAGACAGAAAGATCCTCTATCTACTTGATCACTCCCCAGATGGCCACCTTAGCTGTGAGTGGGCCAGCACAAAGCCAGGAGCCTGGAACTCCATTTGGGTCTCCCATATGGGTGGCAGGAGCCCAGGTACTTGGGCCATTCTCTGCTGCTTTCCCAGGCACATTTACAGGGAGCTGGATCAGAATCAGGGCATCCAGGATTTGTACCAGTGTTCCCATGGGCTGTTGACATTGCAGATGGTGCCTTAACCCGCTGTGCCACAACACCAGCCCCCCAGCATAATTTTCCAGATTGGTTAGCTTCTTTAGCAGTATGTTAGAGGTTGATGTAATCTGTGTTCCTTAAAGGATATTATTCATGGCTAACATATTAGAGGAGACTAAATTGGGAACACTGGCTTGTTACAGAACATCAGCTAATTGATTTTTTTTGTTACTTTGGAAAGACTGTCAATTTATGAGTAATTGTCCAGTTCTAGACCCATTATATGATGAATATATAGACAGAGGTACATTAGACTCTCAGACCAGTTGTGAACAAGCATACCATAAAATAGATAAGTCTTTTTAAATAGAGTGCAAATGCATGGAAATCTTAAATAATGAACTGAATCTAGTACCTAGAGATATTTTTGGTATGTTTAATTTTTCTGGGCTAGTGGTTTTCAATGTGTGATCTAAGGACCCCTGGGGATCTTTAGACTATTTCAAGAAGTTCATGAAGTCAAGACCACTTTTATAGTAATTTTGAGATGTTATTTGATTAATTGCCTTTTTCACTCTCGCAAGAAATAGCACTGGGGCGGGGGGCGGCATTGTGAATAGCAGTTGCCTGCAATGCCACATCCCATATGGACATGGGTTCATGTCCTGGCTGCTCCACTTTCTATCTATCTCCCTGCAAATGGCCTGAGAAAGCAGCAGCAGATGACCCAAATGTTTGGGCTCCTACCACCCATTTGAGAGATCTGGAGGAAGTTCTGACTCCTGGCCAAAGCCTAGCCCAGGCCTGCTTTTTGTGGCCAGTTGGAGAGTGAACCAGTGGATAGGATTCTCCCTCCGCCCCCATCTCTCCCCCCCCCCCCCGTCTCTCCTACAGCTCTGACTTTCAAATGAATAAATAAAAAAAATCTTAAAAACAAAAACAGTATCAGATAGGAGAATTCATCTGTATTTTCTTAAGCTGTACACTAAGATAATTGAGAAAATGTTGTCGTTCATTAATTTTTTTTGTTTTAGGAGATAGTCATTTTTTATAAAATGTTATTTATGCTAATATGTAGTAGGCTTTTACATATTTTGTAACTTTATTGGTTTTAATTTCTAATGTGATTAATGTTGGTAGATAAAATTCACAAACATTTTTGGGGATCCTCTAATTTTGATGAGTGTAAAAGGGGCTCTGAGAGGCTGGTGCTGCAGCTCAATAGACTAATCTTCCACCTTGCGGCGCCGGCATACCGGGTTCTAGTCCTGGTTGGGGAGCCAGATTCTGTCCTGGTTGCCCCTCTTCCAGGCCAGCTCTCTGCTGTGGCCCAGGAGTGCAGTGGAGGATGGCCCAAGTGCTTGGGCCCTGCACCCCATGGGAGACCAGGAGAAGCACCTGGCTCCTGCCATCGGATCAGCGTGGTGCGCTGGCTGCAGCGCGGTGGCCATTGAAGGGTGAGCCAACAGCAAAAAGGAAGACCTTTCTCTCTGTCGTTCTGTCTCACTGTCCACTCTGCCTGTCAAAAAAAAAAGGGGGCGGGGGCTCTGAGATAATAAAGTGTTAAAGCTACTATATACATATTTATCCTTTAAAAATGTAATTGACACCCTAATGTGCATATTTTTTTTTAAGATTTATTTATTTGAAAGAGTCACAGAAAGAGGTAGAGAGAGCGGTCTTCCATCCACTGGTTCACTCCCTAGATGGCTGCAGTGGCTGAAGCCAGGAGCTTCTTCTGGGTCTCTCATGTAGGTGCAAGAGCCCAAGGACTTGGGCCATCTTCTACTGCTTTCCCAGGCCATAGCAGAGAGCTGGATCGGAAGAGGAGCAGCCGGGACTAGAACCGGCGCCCATATGGGGTGCTGGTGCCTCAGGCCAGGGCTTTAACCAGCTCTGCCACAGCGCTGGCCCTCTTATTGTGCATATTATATTACTATATCATAGTTGTTTCCTATGTCATGAATTTTAATGAGTCCATAATAATTCATCATATAATTACCTTAACCTTATAAATAATGCTATGACAAATTTGTGAACATTCTTGGTCAGTTTCTTATAATTTTTAAATTTAAGATGATTTACTTCAGTTGACTGGTATACTACTAATTCCCTGGCGTTCTTCATGACATTGAGGTTAGGGGTTGGGGGTGGGAAAGATGAATGTAATTCCTGCTGTGCAGAAAAGAGTTACCATAGCAGATCGTTAGGCCTGCTTGCAAGGTTGGCTCTTGGCTGGCATCTGAGAACTTGTCTATATTAACACTGATATGAAACATTCCCTACATGATAAGAGTGACTCTTTGTGCCTAAGCTGTTTGTATAAGCCATGCGTTTTATACTGAACGCTTGCTTTCCTTTATGAAGTGTGCAATTTTGGAATGTGATAGGCAAAGAGTGCTTACATGACCAGCCCCTAATGACAAACAGGCTTGGACACTGAATCTCTAATGAGTTTCTCTGTTAGACAGCACTTTGCATGTGCCTCAAAATTAACTGTCAGAGACATTGTGTCCTATATACCTCCACTGGGAGAAAGCTCTTGGAAGCTAATAGCTTGGATTCCTTCAAACTTGTGTCTAAGTGATTTTTCTTTGCTGATCCAACTAAATGCTGAAACCTGTGAGCTCTTCTAATGAAACACTGAACCAGGAAACAGTCTTGAGAACTCCTGCCAGCAAGGTACTTATAGTTGAGTAGGGAAGAAGAGAGAAGTATATAATTATGGTATAGTGCCATAAATAGAAAATAGGAATGTAATGAACAACATAAAGAGTCAATAAACAGAGGATGGAGGGCAGAGTGCTTCCCAGGGAAAACCACCATGAAGTACTTGGAAGGATGAATAGAATTTTGTGAACTGAAGAAAGAGATGAGTGAGTGGTAAGCAGGTAGCATGAACTAATGGGAATAAAGTACACACTGTATTGGAGCTCCAGACATTTTGGGTAATGTTAAGTGATCATGTTGGCAAGGTAAGCAGGGAATTATTTAAGAGTTTCAAGTTTGGAAAACATTGTCTCCAGAGAGTAATTGAAAGGGGATACCAGGGCCGGGGCTGCAGCTCACTAGACTAATCCTCCACCTGCAGCACTGGCACCCCAGGTTCTAGTCCCGGTTGGGGTGCCAGATTCTGTCCCTCTGATATATATAAAAGTAGGACCATCCTCTCTGTACCCTGATGTCACTAAATGGAGAGGAATTAGTGGAGGCTTGTCAGTATAGATAATCTGTTAGGAGGTAGTAAGGTGGATTAAATCAAGAGAGGTGTTTGTTGAACTCATTGATCTTTTCTACCTTAGAAATTACGGTTCTAGGAGCCTGGGAAAAGCAGCAGCAGATGGCCCAAGTGTTTGGGCACCTCTGCAATGTCTGGGTCTGGGCCAAGCCAAAGCCAGGAGCCAGGAACTTTATCCCAGTCTCCCCTGCCGATGGCAGAGGCCTAAACACTTGGGTCATCTGCTGCTTTTTCTGGACCATTAGCAGGGAGATGGTTCTGAAGTGGACTACCTGGGACACAATCCAGGCTTATATGGGATGTTGCAGTGTCGCAGGTGGTAGCTTAACGTGCTGTGCCACAGTGCTCGCCCTCATCATTATAGTCTTATCATTTTGGAAAGTTATATAAATGGAGTCATACAATGTGAGAGATTTACCTTATTTACTCAGCAAGCTAGCCTTGAGATCCAGCCAAATTGTTGGGTGTTTCAATAGTTTGTTCCTTTTTATTACTCAGTAAGGTTCCATGATATGAATATACCTTGTAGATGGCACATAATTAGATCACATCTTCAAAATCTGTTCTACTTATCGCTCTTTTAATTAATATATTGAGACTATTTACATTTAATGTGATTATTTATATGTTAGACTTAAAATTAAATCTGTCATTTTTCTTTACTGATAGTTCCCTGGTTTTTGGGCTTTCCTTTTCCTGACTTCTTGAGGGGTTACCTGACCAATTTTTAGAATTTTATTTTTGAGTTATCTGTAATATTTTTGATTATATCCTTTGTGTAGATATTTTAATGGTCATATTACTGTTTTAGAGTGTATTACTACATATAGTGTATATGGAAATAGTAATACAGAAACCACTTTTATACTGTATATATAATATATATAGCATCACATTCTACCAGTGTTGACATCTGATCAGCTTGAATGAAATTTAGAAACCTTGTCTTATTTAAAGTCCTTTTTCCTCTCCAGTTCATAATATAATTGTTCCAAATATCTCTCTTACTTGAGAACTGCGTTAGACAATGTTATACCTTTTTGCTTTAATGATCAAACATAATTTGAAAAACTCAAAAGGAATTTGGTCTTCAGGTCTTCTCCCCTTTGTTATTCCTTTTTGTGTTTTAAGGTTCCATCTTTTATTATTTCCTTTCTGTTTTAAGAACTTCCTTTAGTGATTGTTTTTGGGCTAAAAAATCGCTAATGAGAAATTCCTGTAGTTTTTATTTATGAGAATGTTTTGATTTTCTCATTATCCCTTAAGAAAAACTTTTTCAGATATGGGATTTGAGGTTCATAGTTTTTTTTTTTTTAATATTTGAAATGTGTTATACCACTTCCTTCTTACTTCCATGGTTTCCAATGAGAAATCTGATGTAGTTCAATTTGTTTTTTCATAGTATGTAATGTGTCTTTTCTCTCTGATTGCTTTCAAGATGTTTTCTTTGAGTTTCCTAAAGTTCATTTCCAGTATTTCTTGGCATAGGTTTCTTTAGGTTTATCTTGTTTGAAATTTACTCAGGTTCTTGAATCTTTTTTTTTTTTTAATCTTTTTATTTATTTAGTTGACAGAGTTAGACAGTGAGAGAGACAGAGAGAAAGGTCTTCCTTCCATTGGTTCATTTCCCAAATGGCCACTATGGCCAGTGCTACACTGTTCTGGAGCCAGGAGCCAAGAGCTTCTTTTGTGTCTCCCAAGCGGGTGCAGGTGCCCAAATACTTGGGCCATCTACCAGTGCCTTCTTGGGCCACAGCGGAGAGCTGGACTAGAACCTAGCACCCATATGGGATGCTGGCACTGCAGGTGGAGGATTAACCAAGTGAGTCATGGTGCTGCCCTGAGCTTCTTGAATCTTTATGTAAGGTCATGTCTTTGCTAAATTTGGGAAATTCTAGCCATTGATCCCTCAGATACTTTTTTTGCCCCATCCTTTATCTTTGCTTCTGGGATGCTGATGATAGGAATATGAGATCTCTCATATTCTCTTGCTTCAGTAAACCAGAAGAAAGACAACAAGAATACTCCATGTAAGCAAGAGAGAAAACAGACTGTAGAGAAAAATTAACAGACCTTCAGGGACCCCTAGAACTATCACCAAAGATCTGAGCTCTCATATTCCTATCATCAGCATCCCAGAAGCAAAGAAAAAGGATGGGCAAAAAAAGTATCTGAGAAGAAGTATCAGGAGCTTCTTCTGTGTCTCCCACGAGGGTGCAGGCACCCAAGCACTTGGGCCATCTTCCAGTGCCTTCTCAGGCCACAGCAGAGAGCGGGATTGGAAGAGGAGCAACTGGGACTAGAACCCAGCGTCCATATGGGATGCTGGCGCTGCAGGTGGAGGATTAACCAAATGAGCTATTTCCTTCCTTCCTTCCTTCCCTCCTTCCCTCCTTCCCTCCTTCCCTCCCTCCCTCCCTCCCTCCCTCCCTCCCTCCCTCCCTCCCTCCCTCCCCATAGTTACACAGAGAGGAGAGGCAGAGAGAGAGGTCTTCCATCCAATGGTTCATTTGCCACTTGGCTGCAATGGCTGGAGCTGCACCAATCTGGAGCCAGGAGCTTCCTCCGGGTCTCCCACGTGGGTGCAGGGGCCCAAGGACTTGGGCCATCTTCTGCTTTCCCAGGCCACAGCAGAGAGCTGGATCGGAAGGGGAGCATCTGGGTCTCAAACCAGCACCTATATGGGATGTCGGCGCTTCAGGCCAGGGCATTAAACCACTGCACCACAGCGCTGGCTCCAAGGTCTCTAAATTTAACGTATCATCTGAGGCCTCTTTTCCAGCTAGGGCATTAACCCATTGCACCACAGCTCTGGCCCCTATCCTCCATTTTCTGTTGAGCTCATTCATTAAAGTTTTCTGTTTTAATTGTATCTTTTGTTACACAATTTTCATTTTAAAAATGTCTTGTATTAAGTATTTCTACCTTTTTTCACTCGTTTATCTTACCCATTGAAGCATTTTATGAAGACTGCTTTAGAATACTAATCAGATAACTTCAAGATTTGAGTCATCTTGGTGTTGGCATCAGTTGCCTGTCCTCATTCAAGTTAAGATTTTCTTTAAGTTCTTAGTGTGAGTGATTTTTAGTTGTATCTGTTGCATTTGGGGTGTCATAAGATTCTTATTTATGTTATCTGTCTTAGGTGGCCTTTTCCATTTTTGGTATATGTGTGCAACATCTCATTGCTGCCCTTGAGAGTGGGATGGAAGTCTAGGCTTCTTACTCATCCTCCATTGATACTCTCTCCCCTAATTATAATCTTGAGAATTATGAACCTAAATATTTTAATCAACCCCTTTTGTCCCGGGATCCCTTGTGGACTTAGAAGGAAGGAGAAGGAGAAAGAGCTAGGAGAGAACTACATAATTTTCTAGATTGCTAAAGTTTAAGTCTACGCTGAAGACATTATTGGCTTCCTCCAGGCTTCTCAGTGGTGGGCTTTTTACCAGCAGCATCAACATTACGTTGGAGCGTGTTGGAAATTCTCAGGCACTTCCTCAGACCCACTAAAGCAGAATATTTGGAGGTAGAATCTAGAATTTTCTGTTTTAATACACCCTTCCGATGATTTGTTAAATATTTAAGATAAGTAAAGTTTGGAAAACAATGTGATACATGGTCTTGTTTATAATTTTTAACTGTCTATTGTATTGGAGTCTGTGTCTCCCTTTAGATCCATTAACATTAGTTTTAAATAGCCAGGCACCCTAGTATGGGATGTGTATCATTACTACATTTCTTAAAGTCACTTCTTCTTGTTGAATTGATCCCTTAATAATTATATAGTGCCCTTCTTTGTCTCTTTCAACAGTTTTTGTGTTAAAGTCCATTTTGTCTGATAGTAGAATGGCTACTCTTGCTCATTTTGCTTTTCTGTTGGCATGGAACATCTTTTTCCAACTTTTCACTGTTAGTTTTTGTGTCTCTTTGATGGTGAAGTGTGTTTCTTGCAGGTAACAAATAGATCTTGTTTTTAAATAGGTCTTATTTTTAATCCACTCAGCCAGTCTGTTTCTTTCAATTGGAGAATTTAGGCCATTTACATTCAAGTTTATTAATAAATAGCAATTGTTCCTGCCATTTTTCCATAAATATTCCTATTGTTTGTTTTTGGGTTTCCTTTATACTTTTACTAGGAGATTTCTGCCTTCATATTCTTTTATGATGACTGTCTTTCCTGTTTCTGTGTGTAGCATATCCTAAGTATCATTTGTAAGGCTGGACAAGTGGTGACAAATTCTTTTAATTACTGTTTGTTTTGGAAGGTCTTTATTTTTCCTTTAAGTATAAATGAGAGCTTTACTGGGTACAGTATTCTGGGTTGACAGGTTTTCTTTGAGGACTTGGACTGTATTTCCATTCTCTCCTAGCCTGTAGGATTTCTGATGAGAAATCAGCTGTCAGTCCCATTGGAGATCCTTTGAATCTGGTGTTTCATGTACTTTTTAGAATCTTTTCTTTATATTTTACTTTTGAAAGTTTGACTATAATATGTCATGGTGAAGGTTTTTTCTGGTCATGTCTAGTAGGAATTCTGTCATGGTGCCTAGACTTGTCTTGCCAAGTCACAGCACTGACCAACCCCTGTTGGTTAGGCAGGTGGCTCTGGGAATGCCACAACTCTGCCTGTGGATGAGGGAGGTTTGTGGGGCTGAGGGTGGATCCCCTGCTCCCTGTGACTGTGGAACAGGGTGTGCAGTAGGAATTTGCTGGCTCTTTGGACAATCACTGTGTCTGGCTTCAGAGGCTCAGGGTTCCATGCTCAGGGTTCCACTTTCTGAGGAGAATGTCGATCCTTTGTGCAGTTCATACTCATGCATGGAGCCTAGGCACCATGGGCTCACTGTGGGTTGTTGGTTCACCTTAGCAGAGAGGAGCCAATGCTGTGATCCTGATGGGCTCATACACTTCCACCTGCTGATGATAGAGGAAATCAACCATGTCCAGCTTGGGTATTACCCTGGACTCTTGCCTCACTCTCCAGTGCTGTTCAGAGTTCCCTGACCCCACCCAGCATATGTCTGGATATCCACTGAAGTAGATACTCTACTAAGCTACAGAGGCATATTTCAAAGATAAAAGCCGGTAGAGGAGAAGATCAACAGGTGTTTCCACAAATGCCTAAAAATAAACATAGAAATATAAGAACCATGAATAAGAAAGATAATATGACTCCTCAAAGGAATACAACATTTTAGCATTAGAATGTAAGGACGGATTGAGAAATTCCTGAAAAAGAATTCAAAAGAATGATCATAAGTTTACTCAAGAAACAGAGAAGCAAATTCATAAGTTAGAGAAATATGTACATGACATGGATAAAAAGTCCTCCTGGAAAACAGAGATATTGAAGGGAAATAAAACTGAAATATTAGTAATGGAAAATAAAATATGCAATGGAAAGCCTTAGCAACAGACTTGGTGAGGCTGGAGAAAAAATATCCGAGCCAGAAGACAAGTCCTTGGAAATAGAAAGAAGAAAAATTAGAAAAATTGAAAGCAGTGTTCATGATCTATGGGATACTATCAAACTTCCAAACATATGTGTCTTAAGAGTTCGTGAAGGTGTGGAAAGAGAGAATGGATTAGATGACCTGTTCTGTGAATTAATAGCAGAAAACAATCCTAATTTGGAGAAAGGGACATCTAAGTTCAGGAAGCACATTGACTGTCCATTCTAAATAAGTTTTTTTTTTTTTTAAAGGTTTGTTTCTTTATTTGAAATACCGAGTTACGTAGAGACAGACAGAGAGATAGCTCTTCCACTGCTGGTTCACTCCCCAAATGGCTGCAACGCCCAGTGCTGAGCTGATCCAAAGCTAGGGGCTTCTTTGGGACCTCCCACCTGTGTGCAGGGGCCCAAGGACTTGGACTGTCCTCTGTGCTTTTCCAGGTACATTAGCAGGGAGCTGGATTGGAAGTGAAGCAGCCGGGACTTGAACCAGCGCCCATATGGGATGCTAATGCTGCTGGTCAGGGCTTTAACTGGCTGCTCCATGGTGCTGGCCCGAGTAAGTTCGTTTAGCCTATTTCATTTGGACTCCTATTTACTGTGTCTTTTGCCTTTCTGTGGTTTTGTTCTCTTAAACCTTCTTCTGAGTTCTTTTATATTTCATGTTTTAAAAGTTTGTTGGGGCCGGCGCCGTGGCTCACTTGGTTAATCCTCCGCCTGCAGTGCCGGCATCCCATATGGGTACTGGGTTCTATTCCTGGTTGCTCCTCTTCCAGTCTAGCTCTCTGCTGTGGCCCGGGAGGGCAGTGGAGATGGCCCAAGCGCTTGAGCCCCTGCAGCCGCATGGGAGACCAGAAGGGGGCACCTGGCTCCTGGCTTCGGATTGGCATAGTTCTGGCCGTTGCGGCCATTTGGGGGATGAGCCAATGGAAGGAGGACCTTTCTGTCTCTCTCACTGTCTGTAACTCTACCTGTCAAATAAATAAATAAAAAATCTTTAAAAAAAAAGTTTGTTAGGGGGCCAGTGCTGTGGCATAGTGGGCTAAGCATCTGCTTACAGTGCCAACACCCCATATGGGTATTGATTCATGTCCCAGTTGCTCCTCTTCTGATCCAGCTCTCTGCAAATGGCCTGGGAGAGCAGTGAAAGGTGGCCTACTTGCTTGGGCCCCTTACATGCACGTGGGAATCCTGGGTGAAGCTCCTAGCTTCAGATCAGCTCAACTCTGGCTGTCAAGGCCATTGGGGAGTGAATCAAACTCTGTCTCTCCCTCTCTCTGTAACTCTGCCTCTCAAAGAAATGAATAAAATCTTTTTTTTTTTTTTTAAAGTTTGTTAGTAGAAAATTTCCAGAAATTTCATCTAGGCCTTTTTTCTATTTTAAAATGGTTGTTCACGAAGGATGAGAAGTTTAAAAAAAAAAATGAAATGTTCTTCAAAGGCAATGACTTCCTGAAAAGTAAAGCTTGCTAAATTTTGGAATGTCTTATTGAAGTTGTTCCTCACTCTGATTAAAAAAAAAAAGTATTATGTTAAGAATTCGTTGTAGTACTAATGGATAGACAGATGGGCCAGTTGGTTAATCAACACTCTGCACTACCAGAATTTTATTGTTTAATAAAGAGTAAAATTTTAAAAATTAAAAAATAAAGTTGGTTGTTTTTGGTCTTCTGATGTCAATGTGAACTTATTTTTAATGTTAGCTTGTAGTATTCAGTAGTTTCCTCCATATCTTGTTAATAATAAGGTAATGTTTTTTTTAAAATGTTTTTTATTCTGTTTCCATATATTATACTTTGGGTGTTACTTATTAGTGCATTTTTTATCTTAACTGCTCATCTATACCATTGGCTAATGTTTAAATTATTGAATCTACAACTGTTATTAAAGTTGATGGACCACACAGAAATTGCCAAAAAAGATCAGATAATTAGAAGCTTCATATGGTTCAACCTTAGAAGTTTTTGAGAGTCCAGAGGTTACTGTTTTCACCAGATAATCTGATTGATTGAGTTGAAGGAATTGAGGAATTAAGGTGATTCCTTTGGAAGGTTTATGTGCTTCAGAATCTTAGGTGCAACAAACCATAATTTGTATGAAATATAATTTGTGTTGTCTATTCAGCAGTATCATTTTCTACAATTAAAAAGAATTGGATTCTGGAACCAGTGTTGTGACACAGTGGGTAAAAGCTTGTGACACTGGCATTCTATGCGGGTACTGGGTCATGTCCTGGCCGCTCCACTTCTGATCCAGTTTCCTGCTATTGGCTCGGGAAAAGCAGCAGAGGATGGCCCAAGTGCATGGGTCCCTGCTACCCACATGAGAAACCTGGATGAAGCCCCTGGCTGTGGCCTGGCTCCTCAGCCCTTGGCATTGTGGCTACTTGGGGAGTGACCAGCGGATGGATGGAAGATTCATTCTCATTCTCTCTCTCTGTATTGGTCTCCCTCTCTTTATAACTCTTACTTTCAAATAAATAAATATTATTTAAAAAGATTTTATCTACAATGAAAAGAAAGTAAACAAAACCAGGCACTTCTCAGTGTGATGATAGGTGAGTTCCCTCACAATTTCCTGTCACATCCCCCAATAGATACCTATTGATTAAAATGATACAAAGAAAAGAAAAAATAAGAACTTTTCTACTAATGTTGAAAATATGGAATTCCAAACATATCATTAATTTAGAGAAATTTTTTTCTTTTAGGTTGAATTGTGAACTGAACTACTAAGAGCTAATACACCATTCTCCTTCTCAAGCGAGCAGGCTAGGTTAATGGGGAATTTAGTGGAGAAAAGTAAAGGAAAATTATAAAAATTCTAGAAAGCTGGCTTGATTTTTCCAAATGGATTATGAACTTGCCCTAATGCTATAAAGCACTTTTTAATATAGAAGGGTGGAGTTGGAAACAAAGGACGGATATGAGGGAGATGGGAAATGGCCCATCTGGAGCCTTTTCATAGCTATGGGTTTGGAACTAAGAATAGCATCTGGTCCCAAAAGAAAATACTTGTCACCTTATTCAGTAGTCCATGGGCCCAGTGGATCTTTTCTAATTAATTTTCCAAAAGCTTGGCCAGTTCAATTCAAAGCAGGGAAACAGTTTGGAATTAGGGGCGGAGATACTTCTCTACTGGGAGTGGTTATCCTTACTTGGTGAAATTGGTCTCTGGGAGGTAACTTAAAATACCAAGAAAATGCATATGGAGAGAGAGAGAGAGGCTGTTTTCAGATCCATATCCCTCTGTACTGCTAAAGAGCTGCTGAAAGTCTAAACCTGTGTCTACCTTCTAATTCTTCTGCTTCCTTTTAAAAGCCTTTATATTAAGAAGTACTAACGTAAAGAAATGAAGAGTTGTAAGTATAGATGCAAAGATATTTCACCTATTGTGAACATCTTGCCTTATAATCTAAGTGTAAATATTTGCTTCTTTCCAGAACCATGAGAGAGTACATTGCAGAGATCACATGCCTTTACCCCTAAATAATTTAGTGTTTATTTCCCAAAAAAACAAGGACCATCTCTTGTATTACTGCAGTACAAGTGTCAAATTCTGAAAATTTTATTTTGACATAGTATTATCAGTTATCTAGTTTATATTTTCCTAATTTTTTCCGGAAATGTTCTTGATAATTTTTTTTTTGTTTTCTGATCTAAGATCCAATTCTCAACTATGTCTTCCATTTCATTGTCTAGTTTTCATTAGTCTCTTTACTCTGGGACATTTCCTAAGCCTTTGTCTTTGATGACCTTGACATTGTTTGAAGTGTAAGCCGTGTGTTTTATACATAGCCTCCCAATTTGGATATGTCTGCTGTTTCCTTGAGATTAGATTTAGATTATGCATTTTTGGCAGGAATACCTCAAAGTGAGGTTGTGTCCTCTGTGCTTAACTTCAGGTGGCACATGATCTCTGTCACATGATTGCTGACTTGAACTTCGATTACTTGACTAACACAATTCTCTTAGCTTCTCCGCTGTAAAAATTAATGTTTTTCTCGGCACTGTGGCCGGTGCATCGCGCTGATCTGAAGCCAGGAGCCAGGTGCTTCTCCTGGTCTCCCATGCGGGTGCAGAGCCCAAGGACTTGGGCCATCCTCCACTGCACTTCCAGGCCATAGCAGAGCTGGCCTGGAAGAGGAGCAACCAGGACAGAACCGGCACCCCGACGGGATGAGAACCTGGTGTGCCGGCACCGCAATGCGGAGGATTAGTCTATTGAGCCACGGCGCCGGCTTCTCTTTGTTAATTAATAAGTACTTTGTAGGAAGATAATTTGAGGTGATAAATAAACTGTTTCTCACCAAACTTTAACCTACCAGTTTTAGCATTTGATTCTTGCTCAAATCAGTTATTGCTATGATGGTTGATTTTCCAACATTCATCATTTCTTTTACATTAATTCACATTTTACTCTTTTTTTTTTTTTTTTTTTTTGGACAGGCAGAGTGGACAGTGAGAGAGAGAGAGAGACAGAGGGAAAGGTCTTCCTTTTTGCTGTTGGTTCACCCTCCAATGGCCACCGTGGCCAGCATGCTGCAGCCTATACTCTAAATTTCTATCACCTTATCATGTTCTAATCACAGAACAAGTTTTCAATATTCTTTTCTATATTTTATTTGGCTTTTAAAAGACATTCTTCTGCTGGGTGAATTTTAGAGTGACACAATAAGTGCCGCTAAAATACATTGTTATTTTGAAATGTACCAAATTGAGTTTATTATTTAGCTAAGGGTAACAGTCATTTTTTTTACAAGATTGAATCTTCCCATTTAGAAGTAATAATTTCACTTATTCTTTTATAGACTTCAGTAAAAGGCTTATAGTTTTCTTCACAGAATCTTTTGTCTATTGTGTTATTATAATGTAATTGTTTATGGTTTTGTATTTGTGAATAGTATCTTTTTAACATTTCTTTCATTGAATTTATGTGTACAAAAAAGTGCCTAAACCATAAAACCACTACTCAGGTCAGTAAATTGAGCCCAGCTGTCAGCCTGAAGCTCCCTGTCTGTTCTTTCCCAAGCACAACTCTTCTTTCTTCTTTCCTAAAGCCAGCAAATTATTCAGTGTTGGGAACTATGGCAGTTAAGCAAGAGAGACTTTTTTCCCCACCACAGAAGCCTTAACAGGTATTATTTATTGTGTATAGGCCTATGTTTTAGGGACAAGGGATAGTCTAATCGTGTTTTTGAGACCAACTCTAACAAGCAGATAGGTTTTACATAAGCTGTTTCTTACTGCATCTGTCCTTGAATAAAGCAGATTATAATGTTCAAATAAAAATAGCCTTTCTAAGGTTTTTATAGTTTATGTGTCAGAAAAGTGCCTTTTAGTTTATCAAGTTTGATATATAATTTGAAAACCATTGTTCTGGTTATTTTTAATGAGGTTGTGGAAACTGCCTTACCACACAGTCTCAATTACTGTTCAGTACTGTGGATTAAGTACATGGATGATTTCTATCCTCCCACAATCTTAGGTATTTGTGTCCAATTCTATCCTTAGGCCTCTTCTCACTGTGTACTTTGTCTCTGAGCTGTCTGAGTTAGTCATACATGTATCTTTATAAAATACACTTTTGTTTCCTGGACTATCTTTTCTTGTGATTTTTTCACATTTCTCAAATGAATGACTTTTATTTAGGGTCATTGTACATCTAGTTCATTGTGTTTTTAGGGATGAGGAGTTTGACCCAAGTCTGGCCTAGAGAAATCTTTGTGGAAGAGGAAAAACAGAGGAAATATTTAGTGATTTAGAAATTAATGATTATGCTATAAAACATGTTATATTCATTATGGGATTACATATAGCCATCTGTTTGTACCTTGTCTTACTGTCTTCTTGAAAACAAATATCTTTTTAGTTGTTTGTACCTTTTGAGAACTGTTAGTAGTATGCTTGAAGTGTCAATTGTAAAAACTTTTATCCTTCTCTCTTCATCTTTAAATTTTTGAAGTTATAAGTACAGAGTATGCACATTTTTACAAATAATATAAGAGCACTAGGGGTCTTTGTTTTGGTGCAGTGGATAAAGTTGCTGCCTGTGACCCCAGCTGCTCTACTGCCAATCCAGCTCCCTGCTAATGTGCCTGGGAAAGCAATGGGAGATGACCCAAGGTCTTGGGTCCCTGCCACCCATGTGGGAGACCCAGAAGAAGCTCCTGGCTTAGGATTCACCCAGCTCCAGCTGTTGTGGCCATTTGGGGAGTGAACCATCAGATGGAGGATCTCTTGCACTCTCTCTCTCCATCTCTCTCTTTCTCTCTGTAAATTCTGCTTTTCAAATACATGAATAAATCTCTAAAAAAAAAAAAATTAAGAGCATGGGGCTGGCGCTGTGGCACAGTAGGTTAATCCTCCACCTGCAGTGCTGGCATCTCATGGGCGCCAATTCTAGTCCCAGCTGCTCCTCTTCCAATCCAGCTGTCTGCTATGGCCTGGGAAAGCAGTGGAAAATGGCCCAAGTGCTTGGGCCCCTGCGCTTGCGTGGGCGACCTGGAAGAAGCTCCTGGCTCCTGGCTTTAGATCGGCGCAGCTCTGGCTGTTGTGGCCATCTGGGGAGTGAACCAACAGAGGGAAGACCTTTCTCTCTGTCTCTCCCTCTCACTGTCTATAACTCTTATCTCTCAAATAAGTAAAATCTTTTAAAATAAATTAAGAGCACAATGTTAATATATGTTGACTGTCTCTTATCTGAAATGTTTCAGTCCTGAACTGTTTTGGATTTCAATTTTTTGGAGGGGATTTTGTGTATATTGGCATACTGAAATACCGTGGGGGTTGGACCCACTTCTAAACACGAAATTCAGTTATATTTCATACGTACCTTCTATATAATTTTGTATATATATGAACATAATTTTATATAGTATTTTTAGTGCACCTATGTTTTGATTGAAATCTGTCATGAGAGATTAAGTGTGGAATTTTCCACTTGGGGCAATTATTGGCAGTCAAAAATTTTTAGATTATGGACCATTTCAGATTTTGAATTATTTTCAGATTAGGGATCTCAATTTAAGTGCTTTGTTATAAATAATGTCAGAGCTCTTTCTTGTTTTCAGTTCTGTATCAATAAGTATTTTCTTCTGAAAAGGTTAACAATTCCTCATCTTATAGTCCTATTTGGATTATTGTATTTTTTGTTGTCTTTTTCTTTGTTTTTTGAAATATTCTAACAACATTTTCGGTTTTGCTTCCAGAAAAATTGATTGCTTACCAACGAGAATTTCTTGCTTTAAAAGAACGTCTTCGAATTGCTGAACATAGAATCTCACAGAGATCTTCTGAATTAAATAGCATTGTACAACAGTTTAGGAATGTAGGAGCAGAAACAAATGGAAGTAAGGATACACTAAATAAGTTTTCAGGTACAATATTTTTTGTAATATAAAATTATTTTTAAATGACTAGAGTAAATCTATTTGAAAGTTCTGAAAAGTAGTTTATCAACCATCATGTTATCCCATTTAGAAAGAAAAATCATATAAGCCATTCTATTCTGGTACATTATAAAATAATTTTTATTAATAGCTAAATTTGATTTTAAGAGAATAATAGTAAATTAAGTTTCAGCTCTATAAATTTCATGGACAATAATGAGGAACTGGCATCTTTTGAAAACATTTATAATGAGGTTAAAGTTTATTTTGTGATTCATATATGGACTTCAGCTGTACTGTGGAAAAGTCTTTGGATTATTTCATGCAATTAGTACTCTTGAGTATGATTTATAGTAAAAAAAGACACATGGGTATATGATAGATACCTTTGGGAGCAACTGAAGTCCTCTTTCGCTGAGAACTTCTGGTCTG
This sequence comes from Sylvilagus floridanus, assembly GCA_949820135.1. NCBI lineage: Eukaryota > Metazoa > Chordata > Mammalia > Lagomorpha > Leporidae > Sylvilagus > Sylvilagus floridanus. Next base: position 74,260,397 of record OX463245.1, on the reverse strand, counting down.
AGTTAAGATGAATGCCAATTATTTTCTATTTCTGTATGCTTCTTATTCTGATAATTAATATGTATTTAATAATTTACTTCCAAATTTGCATGACCATTCTATGTTGATTTTTTTCATCTATTCTAAAAAATATGAATTCTCATCTTGAGATCTGCTGCCTTACCTTATTTTCAAAGTTTTATGTTTCTTACTTCCTTTCCTGATAAAATTTTTACTGTGTGAGTAAATATTCTTCAAGATAGTGGTTTTCTTTGTTTTTGTTTTAAAAATTTATTTATTTGTTTGAAAGGCAGAGTTGGCTGGTGCTGTGGCTCAGCAGGTTAAAGCCCCAGTCTGCAGTGCTGGCATCCCATTTGGGCGCCAGTTCACATCCTGGCTGCTCTACTTCCGATGCAACTTTCTGCTATGGCCTGGGAAAGCAGTAGAATATGGCCCAAGTCCTTGGACCCTTGCATCTGTGTGGGAGACCCAGAAGAAGCTCCTGGCTCCTGACTTCAGATTGGCGCAGCTCTGGCCATTGTGGCCATCTGGGGAGTGAACCAGCAGATGGAAGACCTGTCTTTCTCTCTGCCTCTGTCTCTCTGTAACTTTGCCTTTCAAATAAATAAATACAATCTTAAAAAAAAAAAAAAAAGAAAAATAGTTACCTATTTTGGTGTTGGTAGGTTGAGATTGGCATGCTGTACTTTATAATAATTTCTTAAGAAATTAAACATTAATTTAATGTCTGACAGTCATTTGTATTTCTTTTGTGAATTTGGTTCTTATTTTTTTTTAATGGGATTGTAGCTGCAAGTTTTTGCTGTCACCTTCCTTATTTAAAAGTTGTATTCTAATTTGACAAGAATTTTAAACAACATTTTTATACTACCAAGTGTTTCATACATTAAGTTATTCATTGGTTTCTTTATTTGAAACTATTTGAAAGTTAGGATCTGTACTGTGCTGTTCAAATTATTTCACTTGAAGTTTTTATAAAAAAATACATCTTTGCAAAATTTGTATAAATATAGATGTATGAACAAAGTGAAAGTTATTGGTGGTCAGTATACTATTATATTTCATCAATGTCTATTTAGGTTTTCTTTACCTTATTTAGCATCATGCCTCTGTGAGACTTGGGTTGCAAACACTTCCTTTTAATTTTAATTGGGGAATCTCCTTTGCCACAGTAAGAATTAGGAAAGAAAATTCTTTAGTTCTTAAAGTTTTTTAACTCTTATTTTATAAAATTAGCTTCAATAGGATAAGGTATTCCTGTGATTGATTATACTTCTGTGTTTCAGATAATACCTTAAAACTATTAAAGGAGTTAACAAGCAAAAAATCTCTTCAAGTGCCAAGTATTTATTATCATCTGCCTCATTTATTGAAAAATGAAGGAAGTCTTCAACCTGCTGTGCAGATTGGTAATGGAAGAACAGGAGGTGCGTCTATTTTGTTCCTTAATGTGATTCTATTGCCAGTCGTAGTTGTGTTATGGACATTATTAACCATTAGAAGTCTAACAGTTTAAAGAATACAAATTCTGTCATCTGTATACAGTAACTTCTGGTTCATGTATTGCATTTTGAAAGCAGCTAGACATTTTTCTTCATAGACCAAAGTAATATTGCTAAAAAAAGTCATGAAAAATGTAGTTCAGGCAGATCAATGTTTAAACCTTTATAATTTTTCTGTTTTAAAAAATTGGGGTTGGGGGTGAGCATTCGGCACAGTGGTTAAACTGTTGATTACGATGCCAGCAGCACACATCAGAGTGTGTGGGTTCTAGTCCTAACTCTGCTTCTGATTCCATCTTCTAGCTAATGCGTACCCTGGAGGCAGCAGATGATAGCTGAAGTACTTGGGTCCTTACCACCCATTTGGGAGACCAGGATTGAGTCCCTGGCTATTGGCTTTCGCCTGCCCCAGCTGTTGTAGACATTTGGGTAGTGGAATATCTGTGTCTGTCTCTCTTTGCTTTTCAAATAAATTTTTTAAAAATTTAAATATTTATTTATTTGAGAGGTGGAGTTATAGAAAGAGGGAGAGACAGAGAAAGGTCTTCCTTCCACTGGTTCACTACCCAAATGGCCCAAAGACTTGGGTCATCTTCTACTGCTTTCCCAGGCCATACCAGAGAGCTGGATTGGAAGTACAGCAGATGGGACCTGAACCAGCACCTATATGGGATGCCAGTGCCACAAGTGCCAGTTTTACCCACTATGCCACAGTGCCAGCCCCTCATAAATGTTTATAATAAATTAATTGGGTCTGGCATTCTGTAAAATTCCAGATATTACATACAAAATTATTCTCTGTGTGTGTGTTTTAAGGAGAGGAGAGAATGCTAGCTTTCCAGGATATTCAAAGGATTATGTAACTCTAAAAATATTAAATATTGCTTAAGGATACAGGAAGAATTTTTTAAAAAGATTTATTTATTTAGTTCGAAAGTCAGAGAGAGAGAGAAGATATCTTTCATGAGTGGCTTCACGCCCCAGGCAGCAGCCAGGAGCTTCTTTAGGGTCTCCCACATGGTTGGCAGTGGTTCAAGTACTTGGGCCATCTCATGCTGCTTTTCCCAGGCCATTAGCAGGGAGCTGGATCAGAAGTGGAACATCCAGGATATGAACTGGTACCCATAATGTGATGTTGGTGTTGCAGGCAGTAGTGTTACCGGCTACACGACAATGCTGGCCCCAGAAAGGGAAAATTTTAATGTACATCTGGGTGCTTTTTGTTTTCTAGCTGTCTGCTTTAGCTACCTTTCAAAAATACTATCAACTTTATAAAACTCTTAACTATTAAACAGCTGATTGAATATGACTTAAAAATAAATCATCAGTGTATTTCAGAGGAATGAGAAAGGATAGCTCACCCAATAGAACAGTAACTGACTTGTGAAGCTTCACTTTAGTAAAAGACACACACTGGTCAAATAACCAATTGTGCAAATAAGTGTATAATTGCAACTTTAATGATAGAAAGGATATTGAGAATCTATAAAAGGGGCATTTGACCTAATTAGGGAGTTGAGGGAAGTCTTAAATACACTTGATCTGAGACCAGTAGAATATGCATATAGTTTAATGTTGAAGTATAGAGGGATAGCGTAGAGTAAGATTGAAACAAGGGTTGTAAATTGAGGCCAGATAATGTTGACCGTTTTGTTTTTAATCCTAAGAATAGTAAGAAGACATTGAGGGGTTTTGAAGAGGGCTGATTAAAGATGACTTCATAAGATTTAAATTTTGCGGGACCGGAACTGTGACGCAGTGGGTTTAAGCCTTGGCTTGCAGCGCCGGCATCCCATATGGGCGCCAGTTCTAGTCCCAGCTGCTCCTGTGTTTCAATCCAGCTCTCTGCTGGGAGGACAGTAGTGGATGGCCCAGGTTCTTGGGTCCCTGCACCCACATGGGAGGCCTAGAGGAGGCTCCTGGCTCCTGGCTTCAGATCGGCCCAGCTCTGGCCATTGCAGCCATCTGGGGAGTAAACCAGCGGATGGAAGACTTCTCTGTCTGTACGTCTCTCTGTAACTCTTTCAAATGAATAGAATAAATCTTAAAAAAATTTAAATTTTGCAAAGATCACATTTGCTATGATGGTAGGGATGCTTGAGGATGTGGGAAGAAGAATAGATGAAAGAGATCATCAGCTTGAGGTCTTTAGTGAGGTTTTAGTGATCCACTTGAGAAAGGATGAATTTGGACTATGTAGTAGTAGGAATATAAGAAAGAAGGTGGATGTAAAGGTTGCTTGCAGTATATGGGGATATAAAAGAAAGGACATCAGGGCCAGGGCTGTGGTGCAGTGGATTAAGCCACAGCTTGCAGTACCAGCATCCCACCTGGATGTCAATTCAAGTTCCAGCTGCTCAACTTCCCATCCAGCTTCCTGCTAATGTGCCCAGGAAAGCAGTGGAATATGACCTAAGAACTTGGGCCCCTTCATCCACATGGGAGACCTGGAAAAATCTCTGGGCTCCTGGCTTTGGCATAGCCCAGCCCCAGTCATTGTGGCCATTTGGGGAGTGAATCAGCAGATGGAAGATACTTCTCTCTGTCTCTCCTTCTCTTGCTTGGTACTCTGCTTTCAAACAAATAAAAATAAATCTTTAACAAAAAAAAAGTCATAGTGATGAACTGGATTTGTAGACTCAGGTAGAAGGGTGGTCGAGGATAAGTGCTAAGTTTCTGGATTGAAATGCATAGTAAGGACTATTCTCTGTGATAAGGGGACTCAGTGCTAAATCACTGAATTTTGTAGCACTGATTTTCAAGAGAAGATCATAAACTTTGATATAAGTTTGGAGGTGATTTTGAGATACTGTAGAGGAGATACCAAATAGGCAGTTGGATATTTAGGTATAGGATGCAGAGTAGAGATTTGAGCTGGTTTAATTTTCAGACATTGTTTGCAAATAAGTTGTAAGATGAGATCACTTAGGGCTTAGGACTAAGTTCTTTAAGCATTTAATTTCCAAAGAGAAAAATGGAGCCAGGGAAGAAAGAGAATTGTAACTAGGCAATAGAAGAAAAAATTGTCATGAAATAAAAGGGGAAAAGGAATAAATGGCTGAAGTCAAACCGTAAGGAAACTTGGTAGGCTAAAAATATTTGACTAGTGGTGAATATTTAAAAAGGGACATAATTTAGTTACAACTGAAGGTAATTGAAGATTGCCAAATTAAAATTATTCTTAAATTTTTCTTGACTTTAAGTACTACAATTTGAAAACCTCAGGAAAGTGAAAGAAAACTTAAAGAATAATAGTTGTTAGCTGTGTCAATTTATAAACACCATGAGGAAGGGTTTTACCTATCTTATAACTGTATTTCAGATTGTCTAGTGTGTAATAAATATATATGCACGATTTGATATTTGAATTGAAAATATTGGACATTAATCATTGGAACAAAATATTTAATCTTACCTTTTGGCTCTGTTTCTGTTTGGCTCCCTGGTCCACTTTGCTCCTCCTAAAAGGATGATATGAACATATTCTTCACTTTGCTGACATAGTTCTGAACTGCAACTCCTTGGAGTACTTATGTTTCCTAGGTTGTAAGTCATAGAATGTTGTATCAAACAGAACAAATGGAGTAATGCTATTGCCTAACAACTCCAAAATCTCAGTGAAACAAAGGGTTCTTTATGTTTTTGCTTATGGTACATGTCCGTTAAGGTTTATGGGCTTCCTGCTTCATTGATTAATCAAGGATCCAGGTTGTAGAGCAGTTCCTGTATTGAATATTGCTGGTCTCCAGCTGAAAGAGGAACAAGAAGTAAAATCTTACCAGGAGCTCAGAAGGCAGGGGAAAACTGCTCTGCTCTTTTTTATGGTAATTCTGCCAATTACTGCAGATATAGTTACTCTAATTCTGTAGGTTTGGCTAAATTTAGTACTTTCATTTTTAGTTTTGGAGTTGTTGCATGCCTTGGTTTAAACTAAAGAATTTGAATTTCAGCTCCAAAATAGTATATTTGAATATTTGGGAAATCTGTCTTATTCCCTAAACCTGCTGCCTAAACTTAGAAACAAAACAAAACAACAAACCAAGAAGTGGGGAGTAGAGGATTTGTATTATTACTTCATAATGTCTTTGTGTACTCTTGAATTAGTATCTGTATTACTTTTTCCATAAATGAAATGTTTTGAACTCCAAATGAGTTAACATTTCCTTGAGAATGCTTCACATTCACAAAGTTTAACACTATGTTGTTAGACTTTTAGTCTATATTCTAAACATTTTAAGTATTTTTTTAAAATTTAAATCCTAAGGGAGACTGAAGTATATGAAAATTTGCTTCCAGGGTAACTCATCTTGTGTTTTGGCATCTCAAAGTAAAATAGTCAAAATAGAAATTTTGCTTTGGAGTCCTCTCCCCATCAAATGTGTTGTTAGTAAAAGATACCCATCTGCTTACTCAGCTCCTCGTTGGTTCCTCCATTTTGCTTGCTTCTGCCAGTCTGAAGCCCCGTTGGTGAGGATCTCAAATCTATCCATTCATCTTCATCTCTTCAAACACTCTAATTCAGCGAATTAGTTTCTTCCTAAATTATGTCCTCAAGATGTTTTCACCTTTAAAACGGTATTTTTACTCTCTACAAAATTTGGCAGTCTCTTAAAATTACAATTTGGATAGTGTCACTCCCTTTATTACAACCTCTCAATAGCTTTCTCTTGTACTCAGAATTAAAACTAAATTAAAAGCTACCTTCTGTAATGCCAGTATCCCTTATGGGCACCAGTTCATGTCAAGTCTGCTCCACTTCCAGTCCAGTTTCCTGCTAATGGCCTGAGGAAAGCAGAGGAAGATGGCCTAAGTGCTTGAGCTCCTCCTATCCATGTGGGAGACCAGGAAGAAGCTCCTGGCTCCTGGCTTTGGCCTGGCCCATCCCCAGCCATTGTGGCGTTCTGGGGAATGAACCAGCAGATGGAAAAATCTCTCCCTCTTTCTCTTCCACTTTCTCTCTGTAACTCTGACTTTCAAATAAATAAATCAGTCTTTAAAAAAGAAAAAAGCCAAATTTCTTATCTGTGTGTTATAACCCCTAACTCACTTGATTTATTCTTCTTTAGATGCATTCTGTTCTTTCCATTTCTTGACTATGTGAAAATCATTCTTTCTTCAGGGCCCTGCCATTTCCTTTTCTGAAATTTCCTTCCCTTTCTCTTTCTCATCACTAGTTGTAAGCTCAGTTGATATCAGAGGGGCCTTTCATGATTACACTATCTATAGCAGTACTACTCCCCACTTCCAATTCAGTACTCTTCTAACATTACATTTTAATTGTTATAGACTCTATAATACTCAAACATTATTTATTTACCATTTACCCTTCCCTCCTTTCTAGAAGGTAAATTCTGTAAGTGCAAAGACCTTGTTTATGTTACTGTTATATATCTAACACATAAAATAATGTCCTGCATTTAATAGGCTTTCAATTAAGTATAGCACATTATTTCCCTTTTTGAGTCCTTGACAACTTTTCATCCCTAAGATGGAAGAGAAGAATGTGGGTTGGGACCTTGGGATGGTCTCTTAATGCTTTGAAACCTGCAGAAGCATGATGGTAGGTTAACTGATCAATGATTTGTGTCATTCTCACTTCTATTTTTTTTTTAAAGAAAAGATTTGTTTATCTATTTGTAAGGCAAGTTTACATAAAGAGGGAGAGACAGAGATCTTCCTTCCACTAGTTCACTTCCCAAATGGCTGCAACAGCCAGGCTTGGGCCAAGCCAAGTTAGGGAGCCTGGAACTCCATCTGGATCTCCCACTTGGCTTGCAGGGGCCCAAGCACTTGGGCACTTCTGCTTTCCCAGGCACATTAACAGGAAGCTGTATTGTAAGTGGAACAGATTTGACTGAAACTTGCACTCATCTAGAATTCCAGCATTGCAGGCAGTGACTTAACCCACTGAACCACAACTCTGGCACCTGTTATTTTTTAAAGTTGCACTTTAAAAAAAATTATTGGCCGGCGCCGTGGCTCAACAGGCTAATCCTCCGCCTTGCGGCGCCGGCACATCGGGTTCTAGTCCCGGTCGGGGCGCCGGATTCTGTCCCGGTTGCCCCTCTTCCAGGCCAGCCCTCTGCTGTGGCCCAGGAGTGCAGTGGAGGATGGCCCAAGTGCTTGGGCCCTGCACCCCATGGGAGACCAGGAAAAAGCACCTAGCACCTGGCTCCTGCCATCGGATGAGCGCGGTGCGCCGGCCGCAGCGCGCCGTCAGCGGCAGCCATTGGAGGTGAACCAACGGCAAAGGAAGACCTTTCTCTCTGTCTCTCTCTCTCACTGTCCACTCTGCCTGTCAAAAAAAAAATTATTCATTTTACCCATTTGCAAGATAAAAAAGAGAGTACACTATGTATCTCCCAGCTACTGGTTTACCCCCTGGATGCCTGCAACAGCCAGGCCTGGGACAAGCTGAGGCTGGGAGCAGGCACTCAACCCAAGTCTATCTGTGAGTGGTAGGGACCCTACTACTTCAGCCATAGTTGCTGTCTCCCAGGGTACACATTAGCAGGAAGCTGAATCTGGAATGAACTGGGACTTGAACTTACTAGTACAGGATGCTGGCATCCAAACCAGCATCTTAACCACTGTGAAATGCTCTCACCCCCATTTTTAGCTTTAGAATCCTATGAATTATAAATACTTTGTATTTTATCTCTAACAGATTGTTAATAAACATAATTTACTTTTAGGGTTTGCAAATACTTCTCTTTTGAGAAGCATTTTATTGAGCATTTTATAATGCTCAGAATATTAAGACTTTAAGAAATAATTTTTAAAATTTAGTGGTAATAGTCAGTTTCATAACACAATGTTCCCCAAAAGTCACTGCCATGTGTAGAATTACACAATGGAAAGAGCAAAATGGGATTAGGATCACAACACTCAAAAACTTTGTTTTATATGTAAAAATGACAAGAACAGGGGCAGATGTTGTGGCGTAGCAGGTAAAGCCATATGCCTGTAATGTTGGCATCTCATAAAGATGCTGGTTTGGTGTCCTGGTTGCTCCACCTCTGATCATGCTTCCTGCTAATGGCCTGGGAAAAGCAGTGGAAGATGGGCCAAGTGTTTGGCCCATGCCACCCACGGGGGAGACCTGGATGAAGCTCTTGGCTCGAGCCTTCAGCCTGGCCCATCCCTGGCCATTGCAACAACTATCTTGGGAATAAGCTGTTGGATGGAGGATCTCTGTCTCTCTGTAACTCGGCTTAAAAAATAATAATAATAAAAATGGTAGCACAATTTTACACATTGCATGATTGAAAAATATGTAAATACAAATAGAGTACTCTGCCTTGGAGTAGACCTAAGATTTGCTTGTTAAAGTGGCTGTAGACATGTTGCAGCTCTAAGTTACAGTGAAGTGGCGCATAAGATGAGTTGGCTGAATTCCAACTGAAGTTGTAACACCAAGCGTGGCTGAATGTGGTTGGCAATGTGTTAACTGAGGAGGCTAGTAGATGTTTGAGGTATCTGTGTTTTGTTATTTCTACATAGTTCTGTGTAACTTTCTGAAAATCACTGCTGGCTATAGTTTTCAGATGATGACCTAGCAAGTGTCTGTCTCAGAGGACAAGTTGCACATCAGGAAATGTGAAATTCACATTCCCAGATTGTTTCCTAATATATTAATCATGTAGGAACAAAAATTGGATTCAAAACAGGCAATGTAGGGGCCGCATTGTGGCAATGTAGGTAAGGCTGCTGCCTGCAATGCCAGCATCCCATATGGGCTCCAGTTTGCGTCCCAGAGAGACACGAGAGGTCTTCTGTTCTCTGGTTCACTTCCCAGATGGCTGCAACAACTGGAGCTGAGCCAATCCAAAGTCAGGGGCCAGCAGCTTCCTCTAGGTCTCCAGTCCTAGGTCGATCCAGGGAACTAATCGAAAGTGGAGCAGCCAGGACCGAACCATCTCTTATATAAGGTGCCAGTCCCGTAGGTGGTGGGTTGACCTTTTACTCCATAGGGCTGACCCCTAACTAAATAAATTAAAAAAAAAAAAAAAAAAAACAAGCAGTGTAACAGAATTAACTAAAGTTTTAGACTTGAACAAATAGTATACAACGTTTCCATATACTCAGTGAACCTAAATGTTCTTATCTATATTAGTGATCAAAACCAGGAAATTAATGTTGATACTATACTATTAACTGACCTTGGCTCCTATTCAGACTTTGTCATTTTAAAAAAATTATTATTTATCTGTTCTAGGATCTAGCTCAAAATCTTTTATTTCTTTTTTCTCTAAAGATTTATTTATTTGGCAGGCAGAGTTATAGAGAGAGGTAGAGACAGAGAGAGAGGTCCTGCATCCGCTGATTCACTCTCCAGATGGCCGCAATGGCCAGAGCTGTGCCAATCTGATGCCAGGAGCCAGGTGCTTCTTCCGGGTCTCCCATGCGGGTACAGGGGCCCAAGGACTTGGGCCATGTTCTACTGCTTTCCCAGGCCATAGCAGAGAGCTGGATCGAAAGTAGAGCAGCTGGATCTTGAACAGGCACCCATCTGGGATGCCAGTGCTTCAGGCCAGTGCGTTAACCCGCTGAGCCACAACGCCAGCTCCCAAATCTTACATTTTTTTAATTGTCATGTCTCAATCTGTAGCAGTCTGGAACAGTTCCTTGTTCTTTGCCTTTTGTGACCTTTTAAGAGTATAGCCTAGTTATTTTGTAGTTTCTCCAAATTTGGATTTGTCTGATGTTTCCTCATATTTAGATTGAAATTAGACATTTTTTATCAAGAAAACTACACAACTGAGTTGTACCTTTCATGGTTTGTGATATACTTGGACCTGCTATATAACACAGTCAATTTTTGTTTTTAAAGTTTTATTTATTAAAGAGAGATCCTTTATTTATATATAAAATAGAGATACTTTTATTTATTACAGAGGGAGTGAAGCCTGCTGCTTCACTACTCAAAGACTGCAGTAGCCAGGAGTTTGAAGCCAGGAGCAAGGAACTCAATCTAGATTTCTCACATGAGTGACAGGTTAACCTAACTCTTGAGCCATCATCACTGCCTACCAGGATCAGCGTTAGTAGGAAGCTGGAGTCAGAAACTGGAGCCACTATCAAGCCCAGGTACTCTGATAATGGGACATGGGCATTTTAACTGGCATCTGAATTGCTAAGCTCCTCTAAGTCACTAAGATGTGTTTAATGTTTATGAGTTTTAGTTGTATAGTAAAATTTGCTGTTTGTACTTTATAACTCCTTATTTTTAGCCTGAAGTTTAATGTTTTGCTTTTCTATCATCTTTTATATTAGTTCTTATTGTTAAACCATGAGGGGAAGGCATTAGCTTTTTGCTAATATGGCAGAAGACAGCTGATGATTGCCCAAGTACTTGGGTACAGGAGGGAGACCCATATAGAGTCCTTGGTTTCTGTCTTCGACTTGGCACAGCCTGTCCTGTTTCAGGCATTTGGGAAACAAACCAGTGGATGGAAGTTGTCTCGTTCTCTCTCCTTTCTCTCTGCCTTTCACAAAGAATTATACACAGTATCATAGACATGCCTTTGAATCTTTTGATTATTTTTCTTTCTGAAACTCAGTATATTTTGATCTCTCAATTATTCCTATCCATTTGAGCATAATACTTTTATAATAGTGTTTTTCTATATTTTCCTTGTAAAATATTTTAATATAATTACAATATTATTTTGTTTCAGTTTCAATAGTAATGGGAATTCCCACAGTGAAGAGAGAAGTTAAATCTTACCTCATAGAAACTCTTCATTCCCTTATTGATAATCTGTATCCTGAAGAGAAGCTGGACTGTGTTATAGTAGTCTTCATAGGAGAGGTAATTATTTATTTGTACTCCATACATTTAAACAGGAATTATAATTGAATATATATTTTAAAATTGTGATAAGATTGGGTAATATTTGCCATCTGTTAGTTTAATGTGGGTCTAAATTATTGATTGCCTTAACTTTTCTGCTGTACTTGGAAACTGGAATAGTAACCTTCACTGTCAGCAGAACGATAATAAATAGTCCATAGTGCCCTGCTGTTGAATCGGTTTACCTCTCTTCTGACAGCCAGTGAGGCAGCTTGTTTATCTGTTCTTATGGGTAGTATGAGGGTGTCTTCAAAAAGTTTGTGAATTGGTGTATTATGAAAAATTATGCATGGATTTCAGATTTATTTTGCACAAAAGTAAACTTAACTTTAAATTCCATTTCCCCATGAACTTTCTGAAGTACATTCGTGTTTGTCATTAGATTTTTTTTGCCTATATGATGTTTTATTTAACTTTGCTTTTTTTAATTTGGATTTCTTTACTATGTGGGATTAAATGTTTTATGTGTTTTATTACCATTTGTATTTACTATCTTTATAATCTTTGCTCATATTTTTAGTTGTAACTTGATTTTTAAGAATTTCTCATATATGTTAAGGAAATAACTCTGAAATACTTTGTCCACTTTATTACTTGTATTTACTTTGTTTATGATGCTTTTTGTCTTTTATAGAAGTTTTACACTATGAGTAATTAAGTTTGTTGATCAGATATTGTATACATGTAGAAATGGATTCAGTCTTCTTGGAAAACAGCTTGGCAATGGCTATTAAGATTTGTAATATACAAATATATAATATATATTATATATTATATATATAATATACAAATAACTCAACATTTTGTTTCTAAAAAACTGATCCATTTGTACCTTTGCAAACACAGAAATATATTCAAGCACATAAACATTTATATAGCTCCTATATGTATATTGTAAAATATATAAGGAATATGTAAATTCAGTTGTGACCTGAAAATGTTTACGTATCAGCATGCACAGGAGGATTAAACAGTTATTGAATTGCCATCAGGCAATTAAAAATTATCAATCACAGGCCGGCGCCGTGGCTCAACAGGCTAATCCTCCGCCTTGCGGCGCCGGCACACCGGGTTCTAGTCCCGGTCGGGGCGCCGGATTCTGTCCCGGTTGCCCCTCTTCCAGGCCAGCCCTCTGCTGTGGCCCGGGAGTGCAGTGGAGGATGGCCCAAGTGCTTGGGTCCTGCACCCCATGGGAGACCAGGAAAAAAGCACCTAGCACCTGGCTCCTGCCATTGGATGATGAGCATGGTGCGCCGGCCGCAGTGCACCGGCCGCGGCAGCCATTGGAGGGTGAACCAACGGCAATGGAAGACCTTTCTCTCTGTCTCTCTCTCTCACTGTCCACTCTGCCTGTCAAAAAAAAAAAAAAAATTATCAATCACTGCAACTGACTTTACCCTGACTAGTAATTTTCACCTTTCTTTGCCTTTCTTATTCATCCTTTCAGTCTCAGCTTATACTCTTTTGTGAAAACGTCACCAGTGTTTCATTTGTAGTTTATCTAAAGCAAATAAGCAAAAATAAATAGAACTTTAAAAATAAATCAGGAATTTTTATAAAGCCATAAATTATCTGGTTCATTTTAATATATGGAGAGAAAATTTTAAGAAAGAAAAGGAAATGGAGACGACTAGACATGAACAGTCAAAGGATATCATTTTTTTTCCTGTTTGACTTTGTGTTCTTTGTACTCTTTTTCTCTTGAAAGAGAGGGAGAAACTCTGTAAGATGTCCCCCTGGCAGGAGAGACTAAAAAGTAATTCTTTGCTGGTGTTTTTGTTCGTTTTGGTTTTCGGTTCATTCCTAGGCATGTATGATGAGACCTTTATAGAACATACAAAATTTTGAACAGTTGAGCAAGGATGCATTATTTGGAAGTTCACTGAGTATATTCTGAATTTCACGGGGGGTTGGTAGGATTGAATCCTAACTGTGCTGAAGGGTCCATGGAATGATCTAAGGGTGGTGTTCATATTTTAAGATTGTATCTCCCTTATGTTTATTTTCACTTAAAATGTTTTATTCTAATGTTCCTTTTGTTGACTATATGCCTTGTGTTATTTATATGTTTTCTTATACTATTTAAAAATTAGCTTTTAGATTTATTTATTTGAAAGGTGGGTGTGGGGTGAGGGGAGAGAAAGAAAGAGAATGAGAATCTTTCATCTGCTGTCTCACTTCCAAAATGGCCACCAACAGCCAGGTCTGGGCCAGGCCAAAGCTAGAAGGCAGGAGCCAGGAACTCTATCCAGGTTTCCCACATGGGTAGCCAGGACTTGAGTCCTTGGAGCATCTAATGCTGCCTTCCCAGGTGCGTTAGCAGGGAGCTCAGCGGGTAGCAATGCAGCTGGTGTTCAAGCCAGTGCTCTGATAGGAATGGCAGCATTGTAGCGTGGCCTAATCTGCTGTGCCACAGTGCCCTCCCCTATTTTTCATTTGATTCACTCTGCCTGTGCCTGCAGTAGGTTAGGGCTGGACTGGGCTGGGCCAGAACTGTGGCCAAGGTTGGTGCCAGAAGCTGGGAACTCATTTCCCAACTCCCATGTGAGTGTCAGGAACCCAATCATGACTGCCTCCTAGGGTGACCATTGGCAGGAAGCTGAAGTCATGAGCCAGAGCCTGGAATTGAACCTAGGCATTGTGATGTGAGATGGGGGTGTCCTAACATCTAGGCTAAATGCCTACTCTGTATACTATATGTATATTATTTTAATCACTCATGCATTTTTGGCAAAATATTTCCCTAAAATGTACTCTGGGTTTATTCCTGCCCCAGTCTTATTGTTGGAGTCTTCCCTACTTTACAGATCTTGAAGGGGTGAATTTCTGCTTCTCACTAAAATGCCAGATACTTGCTTTACCAGTTTGGGCCCAGCCACTTGGACACTCTTATTTAAGACTTTGAATGGAGCTTCATTCTTTTCAGATGCACAGAAAATCTAAAAGAATGAATGAATTATTAGAACTTAGGAATTTAGCAAATTGGGTGAATATAGGAGCAACTTATGTTTTTATATGCCTGTAACAAAGTACAAAGAGTAGATTCAGTCTGGCAATAGATGGTGGTGACATGGCAGTGTCTTCACAGGAGAAGGGCAGGTACGGAGGCTTTAAGGGAAACGGGCTTGGCACACTGTGGCCTTGGGAGCATTCTGTGATTTCTGACTGAGCTAGCCTGGTTCCTCAGCTTAACTGGAAGTTCTGTGAGCTCTACTTAGTTATCTTTCAGGATATCATTTTTGTAATTATTCTGCCACAGTCAGTTTCTGTTGATTACAACTAAGATCCCGACTGATCAGGTTGTATCTTGTTCAAAAACCTATATTCTGTGTTATTGTCAGCAAATGGGGCAGACAGTCCATATGCATGTGGTAGTAGGTGGCTGTATGCTATCTTCAGTGGTTAGACAGAAATGAAATGAATTTTTGATGTGGGTTTCAGGTGGAATATAACCTAAACTGAAACACCTGGATGACATTGGTGATAACCATAAATATTGCAAGGTTAGTTTTAGATATCTTATATTACCCTATTCATTCACATTGCATTGTATTAGCAATTTACCTCAAACATTCTGAAGCCCTTTTTTTTTTTAAAGATTTTTTTTTTTTTTTAAGATTTATTTATTTGAAAGAGTTACAGAGAGAGGTGGGGGGGGGGTCTTCCATCCGCTGGTTTGCTTCCCAGATGGCCGCAATGGCTGGAGCTGCGCCGATCTGAAGCCAGGAGCCAGGAGCTTCCTCCTGGTCCCATACACAGGTGCAGGGGCCCAAGGAGTTGGGCCATCTTCTGCTTTCCCAGGCCATAGCAGAGAGCTGGATTGGAAGATGAGCAGCCAGGACTAGAACCGGCACCCATTTGGGATGGCAGCGCTTCAGGCCAGGGATATTAACCCACTGCACCATAGCGCCAGCCCCACAAAGCCCTTATTTAATTTTCAAGTTCCTAAACTGTAGAATTCAAATTGAGATTCTATAATGAAATTACAAATTCATATTGGAAGAACACCTCCATATAGTCTTTGAAAGGCCGAGTTTAGGCAATTTCCAGCTTCAGAATGTTTATTATAAAGTAAATGAACAGTTTTTCTTTTTATTCAGTTTTCTCATTTTACTATGGAACGCATTCTGGTTTGTGTTTTACATTAAGAACTCCAGAGGCTTTTAGTTGGCCTTCTTTTTAAGTTCTGTGATTTAGTTGGTTTAACAGGGCTACTTAGTTAGCCAGCCTATGGAATGAATTTGTAAAAGCAGGTAAATTTATAAATGAGTTCAGAAGTTCATTTATCAGAACGGATCAAATTGCTGTGGTATATTTTATTTTTATTTTCTGTTGTGCATTTTATTTACACTAGGAAACACTTTCTTATGTAAATTAACTTTAACTTTTTGTGTAGATAATAATTACACACCTTAAAAACTGTGTGCGCACATGCCCCACAGACATTGAAAGTCTCCCTTCAGTACTGTCCCTTGGCCACCTCTCCAAAGATAACAGCTGTTAGTATTTGTACTGGATGGCTCCATTTCTGTATAGATGGTATAATGTTAACTTTTTCTATTAGAATATAAAGAGCTATGTAGACTTCCTTTCAATTTTGATTAAAATATTTTTTTAGAAAATTATCCATTTCATCCAAATTTTAAGAGTAGATTCTTTCTCTTATGCTAATTTGTTATTACCCATGATTTCTTTGTGCATATGTGTATTTGCATCCCCTCCCCTTTTTGATTGGTTTGTAAGCCTTTTTTTTTTTTATTATCCTCAAAGCTATCTTTGTGCACATGTTTGATTTCCTGTTTTTGTTATCTAATTCATTAGTATTTACTTTCAACATTGCTATTTTTTGTTCTTTTACTTTTTAAACATAATCATTCAAAAATACTAAATTGATTTCATCATCACTTTTTGTTAATATAAGAATATGAATTTTCCCTGGCCACTGTGTATGTTGTAAATTTTGATTTATAATGTTTTTATTGTTGTTAATCTGTGATTTCTGTTTATAGTTCCTTTCTGACCCAAAGTCAATTAAAGTAATTTTTTAAAATTCCTAATTGATAGAGCTTTTTGTTTTCTGGATTGTTTTTTGAGAATGATCACATTTAATTTTTAATGTGAAATTGGTTTTGACTTCCAAAAAGTTTATACAAGTTATGTAGAGTCCCCAAATATTCTTTAGCTAGTGTCTTCAAATGTTAACTTGTTTTTGGTTTTTTTTTTCTTGAAGATTTATTTATTTGTTTGAAAGTTAGTGAGAGAATAGAGACAGAGGTTTTCCATCTGCTGGTTTACTTCCCAGATGCCCTCAGCAGCCAGGGCTAAACCTTGATTGAGTATGGAAACGCTCGATCATGTTCTTTTTCTTTTCTTTCGGTAGAGAGGCTGCTGTTATTAAAGCTAACCAGATAACTTTTGACATTTCTCACTCTTGGTATAAGAAACTTGTATTTTGCTTGACTGTTCAAATGATTCTTTTTCTATCCTTAGATTAGTAATTCTGTAATAAGTTTTGATTTTAACCATTAGGAGTCATTTTTCCCCTGGTACATTGTATGTTTTTTATATATATAAAGTCAAATCTTCTTTGACTTCAAGAAGTAATTTCTAAATATTCATTGGTATTCAGTGGTATTGTTATGAAAAATTTAAGACATAACAAAGTTAAAAGAGCTTTATAGTAAATATCTTGGTAAATTGTTGTGAGCAGTCACTTTGTATCCTGGAGCCATAAAGAAAGGAAACTGACCTTGACAGACCAGACAAGCTTTATCATAAGCCAGAGAGGGCTGCCACCTCAATCAGAGAGAAAATAATAATAATAATAATAGAGAAAATAATGCACCCTGCTGAGAAATGAGGTCCTTAAGTAGGGCTGGAAGAGAAGTGAAGCAATAGGGGATGAGTGATCCAGTGATCAAAATGGGCACCAGAGCCAGGACCTAGGAGCCTTTTCCAGGTCTTCCACATCAGTACAGGGGCCCAAGCACTTGGGCCATCCTCCACTACTTTTCTCAGGCCATTAGCAGAGAAGCTGGATTAAAAGTGGAACAGGTGGGACACAAACTGACGCCCATATGAGATGCTAGTATTGCAGATGGTGGCCTTACCTGCTATACCACAATGTCAGCCCCTGAAATTCTTGATAAAGAATTAGAATCCCGACATAGAGGTTCCTTTTTGAGGTACAACACCTTAAAATGTAGATGACTTGAGTTTTGGAACAGATCACAGAAAGGAAGAATGGAGCAAAGACAAATCTGTGTCTTCCACATGCTGTTGCTGGTGGGTGCTTTGTTATTAAATTATGTATACAATACAGAAATTTACAGAATAGATTAAGAGATTTTGAAGAGTTAAATACACATAACTAAAGTACATATTCATGCCCATGTATAAATAAGCCAATTTGAGAATGGAGTGATTTTTCCCAATTCACTTCTATGTGGAATGCAGAACAGACTGCATCTTCTCACCAGTGGAACCAGTAAGAGGGACCCAAGAATAACATGGGCAAAGTTTACCTTCCACAACTGCTGAGCAAAGCAGACTTTGTGGACTTGGTGGCCAACCTTCTGCTGCCAGTGAAAGATACCAGCTCTTAGCTGTGCAGACCAAATATTCTGGGTCTGCTCAGAATATGTGCAGGTGCAGCTGGTGCACTGGCAGCTTCCTGCTCTTCAAGGAAATTTTTGTTGCCAGAGTTCACACTTAGTCCATGGCCTCTAGTGAGGCTGTCAGTGGTACCAGTAATTACAATAAGTTTGGAGACATGGACGCTTGTGTAGTAGGAGCTGGAATGAACTCCCCCACTCAGTTCACCCAAGCCATCTTAATAACTACAATGGGAATGGTTTCATCACCTCCCACTTAAGTCACTTCAGGTTGAAAGGCATTTTACTTTCAGTCAGTTGGTTTCCTCCCACAGTCTTTTTTTTTTTTTTTTTTTAAATCCTATTTCTAACTGTAAGGTAAGGCAAATACTCAGTAATGGAGTCTGGAGGTGTAGCTGAACTTAGAAAAAAAAATCATTGTAGCTGTCTGTAGAGAGATATGCTTGGCATCCAGAACAGCCCCCAGCCCCCAGATTACACTGATTTTTAAGGCAGATTTGTCCACCATAGGAGAAAAAAGAATCCCAAGCCCACATTCTATCCAAAGTTTCCTCTTAGCTAAACCATTGCCATTTCATCAAATTATTCAGAGCTGAGTAGTTACAGTCCTATGTATATATTGTACATTATATATAGATAAAAAATGTAAAACTTTAAAACCAGAGGCCAGCGGAAGGATCTGGACCAGTTATATATATACATGCAAGCCAGAAAGGGGAGAGGACAAGGTTTCTTTTCCAGGATTCTTTGCTGTCACAGTCCAGGCATGATGTAAGCAGTATTGTCTAGTGTGTTTGACAAGACCTGTTTGGGGCAGCCTTTCAGTTCAGGCAGTTGTGTGGTCACTCATGCCAAGGAGCCAAGTGCACAGATGAAAGAATCCAGAAGCACACTGACAAACTGCCAGACATGTCTTCTGTTTCCTACAGGCCATGTCCAGTGAGGCTTAGGGACTCACCCAAGAGCTGAAGATGAGCAGCAACACCAATGGGCTGTGTTTCAGGGGCCCTGACTCATGAGACTGGTAGCAACATGGTGATGGGTGGGGACCTCTTTGGGGGTGACAGCACTCCTGTGGAAGGGGCTTTCACTTTCATGGGAGCTTTGAAGCTGGAGCTTTTCTCTTCACAGTTGTAGCTTCTGCGTTGTTCTGCTTGGGTTGCAGATACTGAGCTTTTTGCTTCCAAAAGAGTTAGTGCTTTTCTGGAAGTTGCTTCTACACCTCAGCCAATTTTTTACTAATTTCCAACGAATCTATACCCAGGTGGTCAGCCACAGTGGTTACAGGATACTCTTTATAGACATGTTCTATTTTTGTTTTTTCTCTTCTATCTATCCCTCCTTTTCCCCCTCCTTCCTTCCCTCCCTCCCTCCCTCTCTCCTTCCCTCCCTCCCTCTCCTTCTCTTCTTTTTTCTTTTTTTCTCACTATGCCTATGTGTGTGGAAACCAGGAAGTGGTGGGAGTAGCTGTGGCTGCAGGGTGCTGGTGGGAGAGCCAGGTGTCACAGGGACTTCTCCCACAGCTGTGACTTCAAGTCTTGAGCTTCTCTTGGACTTAGAGAGATGCTTCTCTTTATACTTCTCCTTGCCCTTCTTCTTTTTGGTTTTCTTGGACTTCTTTTTCTCCTTGATTTCCCCCTTAGAATGTGTCACCAACTCCCTATCCTCTAGCTCCCCACCAGAGGATAAGTCTGATTCTACTAGAATAGGTTCAAACTCTGAAAGATCAAGGTTTGCACTGTGGGATTCGGGGAACTAGTTGTCCATAAGTTTTGTAGAATTTCCCTTTTCCATAATTTGTGTAGTTGTGGTGCTGGTTCCTTTTTTTTATTTGAATCATCATTGAGAGAGAGAGATTTTCCCCTGTAAGCTACTGAGGGTAAAGGGACAGAGTAGTATTTCAGACTGCTACTACTATTTATTTTTTAATTAATTTTATTTATTAGAGAGTGTGAGAGAGATCCTCCATTTCCTGATTCACTCTCCAAATGGCCACAACGGCTCAGGCTGGGCCAGACAGGAGCCAGGAGCTTCTTCCTGGTCTTCCACGTGAGTGCAGGGGCCCAACCACGTGGGCCTCCTCAGCTGCTTTTCTGTGTGCATTAGCAGGGAACTGGATTGGAAGCAGATGAACCAGGACTCAAACTGGCACTCATATGGGATGCCGGCGTTGCAGGCCATGTTTAACCTCCTATGACAAAATGCCAGTGCCTAGTTTTTTGTTTTTTGTTTTTTTTTTCAAGAATTATTTATTTGAAAGAGTTACAGAGAGAGGTAGAGTCAGAGAGAGAGAGAGAGTAAGAGCTTCCATTCTGCTGGTTCACTCCCCAAATGACCACAATGGACAGCGCTGAGCTCATCTGAAGCCAGGAATCAGGAGCTTCTTTCAGGTCTCCCATGTGGGTGCAAGGGCCCAAGGACTTAGGCCATCTTCTACTGCTTTCCCAGGCCATAGCAGAGAGCTGGATTGGAAGAGGAACAGCCAGGACTTGAACCGGTGTCCATGTGGGATGCTGGTGCTGCAGATTGGGGCTTTAACCTACTGTGCCACAGTGCCGGCCCCTAGTTGGTTTTTTTAAACAAAGATACTGTTTTCCTTCTTCCATAGAGTTAGGCTGCTTCCTGTAAATACAGCTATTGCAATGTGTGCAATTCTCACGTTACCTCTGGTTATTGGAATCAAAATGGATCCCTTTTGTGTGTGAGAATTTGGGATATTAGTACTTTAAAATGAAGTTTGCGGTCTCTGTGTCTGGTTCACATAGATGCTATTTCCAGGAAGAAAAATGGTAAATAACATTATTGCTGTGTTCCTTTTTAATGGATTAGTCTTTTCTAGTTAGACAATTTGGTGTGCCTTAAACCTGGATTTAGTTACCTGATGTTTTTGAAACTTCTTTCCACCTTGAAGCACCTAAACAATACAACCACCTCAGAAACAATGACATTCACTATAGTTATATTTCTTAAGCCCTAGGATTTATTTATGTTTAAAATAAAAGTAAAAATGCAGTATTCTTACAGTTGTTGAACAGTATTTATTGATATCCTAAAATGAGGAACATACTGAAGACTAAAACATCTTTAAAAACCATTAGATAAAAGATGATGATCCTAAATTGAAGTCTAATGTCACACAAAATGTAATTTTTCTATAGCATTGACGAGGTATATGTTTTGCTTTTGAAATAAATTATTAGTTACACATGCACACGGCTAAAGAGTCCAACAGTTCTACAAAGTTTTTTTACACTAAACAGCCTCTTGTCTTCATTCTGTCTTCTAACCCTCAGATTCCATTTCCTTTGCTTTTCCCTTCCCAATCTCCTCTTCCTCCTCCTCTGAGACCTTTTAGGTCTTTATCTCCAGCTGGCTGGCAAGTAAAGTAGAAAAACTCTCCATTACTCTTATCATTTCTATATTTTGTATATTGTTAATTTCCACTCTAATCTTAGTTCTTTGTTTTGACTTGCTTTTAGTTTGGTTTACTCTTCTTTCTCCAGATTTTTAAGGTGAATGCTTAATTAGTAGGAGATCTTTTTTTTTTTTTTTTTTAAGATCTATTTATTTATTTGAAAGGCAGAGGCAGGCAGGCAGGCAGAGAGAGAGGTATCTTCCATTTGCTGGTTTACTCCCCAAATGGCTGGAGCTGGGCTGATCTGAAGTCAGGAGCTTCTTCCTGGTCTCTGACGAGGATGCAGAGGCCCAAGGGCTTGGTCTGTCTTCTACTGCTTTCCCAGGTCTTAGCAGGGAGCTGGATGGGAAGTGGAGCAGCTGGGACTCCAATCTGGTGCCCATATTGGATGCCTGCACTGCAGGTGGTGGCTTTACCTGCTACGCCATAGTGCTAGCCCCCATTTTTCTTTTCTGATACAGTCAATTTGAAGTCAAAGTTTTCACTCCAAGTAAGTACCACTTCAGCTGTAGTCCATAAATTTTGATATGCTTTTATTTTCATTTCAATTGGAATATTTTCTAAATCTCCTAATTTCTTCCCTGACCCTTGGATAACTTAGAAATATGTTTTGAAATGTGGACTTATTTGGTGATTTCTCAAATTTATTTCTGTTTTTTTTTTTTAATTAACTCCATTGTAGACAGCATATTTTGTATGGTGTCATTCCTTTAAATTTATCACTATTTGCTAATGGCCTAGTATGTGTGTTTAAAAAGAATGCATTTTGTTATAGAGTGGAGGCTTTTTCAGAAAGATGTATGTGTCTGTTAGGTCAAGTTGGTTGACAGTATTGTTCAGATCTTTTTTGTTTTTACTGCTTATAGGTCTAATTACCTTTTTCTAGTCTTGATTTTAGGTTCTAGAGTACTTTATTGTGTCAGTAGTATTTTGGCCTGTGATTCTTCATTAGCTAGTTTTGTGTTCTAAGATTTATTTACTTGAAAGAATTACAGACAGGGAGAGCTAGAGATCTTCCATCCTCTCGTTCATTCCCCAAGTAGTCACCATGGTCAGGACTGATCCAGGCCAAATCAGGAGCTGAGAGTTTCGTCCATGTCTCCCACATGGGTGGCTGGGCCCCAAACACTTCGACCATCTTCTGCTGCCTTTCCCAGACCATTAGCAGGGAGCTAGATTAGAAGTGGAGCAGCTGTAACTTGTACTGATTCCTACATGGGATGCCAGCTTTCAGTCACAGCTTTATCTGCTACATCACAACGCTGGTCCCCCAGTAGCTGCATTTTATGAAGTTTGTTTATGCATTGGTTGTAAATCATATAAATGTCTATTGGGGAAAAATTGTATATATATGTATCCCATAAAATTTGCTTATGATCCAAAAAAATTAACAAAAGGATGTTAAGCACTAGACATTTCACTGAGTAAAACAAAGCCTTTGCCCACTGAAAATTATACTGTACAGAAAGACAGAAAAAAACCCCACAAATATATAATTTGTTAGATGGTATTGAGGGCTGTAGAGGACAAATCAAGGGATACTGGAAAGGTAGTACAGAACTGCCCAGGGAAGGTTTATTAGGGTTGTCAGGACATTTGGGCAAAGGCCTGAAGGATACAAAAGTCAGCAACACAAGCACTGGAAGCATATATGCAAAGATCCTGAGGTGAAAACATTAGTTGGAACCCTTGGGAAACAGCAAGGAGAGAAGCCTGTGTGGCAGGAGCGGAGGAGAAGGCCTTCGTGGAAGCAGTTAGAGAAGGTCGGGGTGGGCCGGGCACAAAGTCTACAGGCCATTAAAGAACCGAGTCAGTGAGGCTGGCAGGCTTTTTGGGAAAGGATCAGTGGTGAATATTGCAGGCTTACAAGTCTTGTGGTCTCCACTGGAATGATTTAACTCTGCCAGTTTAACTGGAAAACAACTACAGTCAGTATATACATGGATGAGTGGTGTTGGGAAGCAATAAGGTTGGACTTTAGGATAGCTGGCAGCAGATTGTTTTTGCCAGCCCTTGCTGTGATTCAAATAGAAAGCCATTTGAGAATTTTGAATTTAGAAGGCATTTAATATTTTTAAGGCACTTACATTTTTTTTAAAGATTTATTTATTTATTTGAAAGTCAGAGTTACACAGAGAGAGGAGAGGCAGAGGGAGAGAGAGGTCTTCTATCCGATGGTTCACTCCAAAGATGGCCGCAACGGCCGGCCGGAGCTGCGCCAATCTGAAGCCAGGAGCCAGGAGCCAGGAGCTTCTTTAAGGTCTCCCATGCGGGTGCAGGGGCCCAAGTCCTTGGGCCATCTTGCACTGCTATTCTAGGCCACAGCAGAGAGCTGGATCAGAAGAGGAGCAGCCGGTACTAGAACCAGCGTCCATATGGGATGCTGGCGCCTGCAGGCCCCGACACTTACATTTTTATGTTGAAATTTATATTTACAGGAAAGATGCAAGAACTTTACAGTGTTTTCTTACAGGAGGCTATAATGTTAACAGCTTATGTAGCTATGGTACTACATTACCAGGAATGTGTTATTAAAACCAGGAAATTACTACCAGTGTAATACTCTTATCTAACTAAACTAGAGACTTTATTAGAAGGTAATCTTTTCCCACCTAAGATCATCTTTCTGTTCCAGCATCCGCTACAGAATACCACATCACATTTAGTGGTTCTGAATTCTTAGTTTCCTGCCATCCCTGACAGCTCCTCAGTATTTTCTTGTCTTTAATGAACTGGGACACTTTTGTTGAGTACTGGTCAGATACTTCGTAGAATGTCTCTGTTTGGAATTGTTCAGTATTTTCTCCTGATTAAATAGTGCTGTGTGTTTTTGGCAAGAATAATAGGAATTTAAAAGGATTCCATTGACTGCTTTGGTAAGGGCAGAAGCAAGGAAAATACTTACGAAATTTTTCATAATCCAGGTGAGACTTGGATTAGGGTAATTTTCATAGAGGTTGATCACAAGCAGTCAAATGCTGAACATTTTTGATGAAAATATTTGAGAACCAGTGCTGTAGTATCAGCATACTGCTTAGGGGAAGGAAAGGCTACAACAGATGTATTGCAAATAAATTAGTCCTTTTTGCTTCTTTTGACACCTTTAGCTTCCTCTTTCTTAACTCTTGCTGTCAACACTTGACCATTTCAGAAACCAGTAAGGCTAAACTTGGAATTTATCATTGTTGATACATCTGCATTGAATTGAAAGTGTAAACCTGAGCATTTGAGGGGTAGATTACTTTTCCTCCAAGCTTTTCCTTGGGTACTAGGAAGATATAATTTATTGTAAGCTACCAGCCTCATTCTGGCACATGTTTATCCTTTTAGATCTTTTGATTTGTCACTTACACAAATTATCTTTCCAGAATTCTCATTGGTTCCTTATTATGTAAATATCATCTGTTTCTAGTCATAATGGAGTTAGCAAGGACTGGGCTTATCTTCCTGGTACAAGCAGCTAGTAAGCTGGACAAAATATTTGCTTCAGTTGTTCTGAGACATCACATAGCAAACTGCACAGGACACGATTTTCTGAGAGTGAGAGATAAATGCGGTGAGAACCAGGAATGCTCCAGCTTTCTGCTTGGTGGTGCCTTTCAGATCACAATATAGAATGGGGAATCCCCAAACTGGGCAGCCAGAAGTTTCAGAGAGTTCCAGAAGGTACAATGCTCTGTGGAAATGATACCTTTGAGTCTTTATCAGGCCACACATGCATAGAGGAGACTTCCCAGGTTGGCAAAGGAATAAAGAGGCAGTTGTAAGCTGAACGATTCTCAGTGCTCATGTAGGACATGACTAGCCACAATGGCAACTTCTTGGTGATCATGAGTCATGAGTGTTGTATTGCAGTCTGTCTCCCTTCAGATCCCTTACTGTGGGTTTTTTTTTGTTTGTTTGTTTGTTTTGTTTTTTTGACAGACAGAGTAGACAGAGAGAGAGAGGAAGAGAGAAAGAAAGGTCTTCCTTTTTGATTGGTTCACCCTCCAGTGGCCGCTGCGGCCAGCACACCTGATCCGAAGCCAGGAGCAAGGTGCTTCTCCTAGTCTCCCATGTGGGTGCAGGGCCCAAGCACTTGGGCCATCCTCCACTGCACTCCCGGGCCACAGCAGAGAGCTGGACTGGAAGAGAGGCAACCAGGATAGAATCTGGCACCCCGACCGGGACTAGAACCCCGGGTGCTGGTGCCACAGGTGGAGGATTAGCCTAGTGAGCCACAGCGCCAGCCATTTTAGTGTCTGTTGAATATATTTAGATCTGGGATATTAGGTACAATTATATTTACAATTCTGATATCCTCTTGATGAATTGACTCCTGTATCACTATAAAATATCTTCCTTACCTCTCTTTCTAATTAAAAATATTATTTGAAAGAGTTGAGAGAGAGAAACAAAGATCTTCCATTCACAGGTTCATTCCCCCAATGGCTGCAACAGCTGGTGCTGGGCCAGACCAAAGCCAGGATCCAGGAGCTCCATCTGAGTCTCCCACATGGATGATAGTGGCTCAAGTGCTTGGGTCATCTTCCACTGCTTTCCAAGGCACATTAGCAAGGAGTTGGATCAGAAGTAGAGCAGCCAGGACTCCAGCTGACGCTAATATGGGGCACTGGCATTGCTGACACTTAGCCTACTGCAGCCCTCCAAGACACATCATTAACAACTGTGCCAAATGCTTCCTCCTCATCTCTTTTTTTTTCTCCTGCAATTCCACATTTTGCAAAGGTATGGTCTCTTGTGATCTCTCATAATTCACACAGACCTTCTCAATTCTTTTTTAAAATATGTTTATTTATTTGAAAGGCAAAGTTACGGGGTGGGGTGGGGGCAGATTTCCCATCTGCTGCTTCACTCTCCAAATTTCTGCAACAGTTGGGTCTGGCCCAGGCTGAAGTCAGGAACCAGGAATTCCATCTGGGTTTCCCATGTGGGTGCAGGGGCCCAAGGACCTGGGCCATCTTCTCCTGCTTTCCTAGGCACATTAGCAGGGAGCTGTATTGGAAGTGGAGCAACTGGGACTCTAACCAGCACCCATATGGGATGTTTAACCTGCTATGCCATAACACTAGCCTCTCAATTTTTTTTTTCATATTTTTTCTTTTTGTTTCTCTGACTAGATTATGTCAAATGCAGCTCACTTAGTCATTATTCTGTTTGAGTGTTGAAGCCTTTTAGTGAAATTTTCAGTTCAGTCATTACATTCTTTAGAATTCTATTTGGTTTTTTTTATTGTTTCTTTGTCAAATGTCTCACGTTTTTCCATATAAATGCAATCATATAATATGTCATGGTCCTTTGTGACTGATTTCATTTAATGTGATTTTGTGTGTGTGTATTGCGTGTGTCTGTCTGTTTAAAGACTGGTTTGAAAGTTAGAGGGAGAGACAGAGATCTTCGATCCACTGGTTTACTCCCTAGATGGCTGCAATGGTGGAGGCTGAGCCATGTTGAAGTCAGAAGCTTTATCCGGGTCTCCCACATGGTTGGCAGGGGCCAAACACTTGGGCCTTCTCCTGTTTTCCCTGGCCACTTGCAGGAAGCTGGATCTGAAGTGGTTCAGGCAAGACACAAACCATCACCCATATGGGATGCTGGCATTACATGCGGTGGCTTTACCAGCAACGCCACGATGCTGGCCCCTAGTGTGATGTTTTTAAGGTTCATGTTATGGCACTTATCAATGATATCCTTTAGTTTTAAAATAACGGTGTTTAATTTTACTTCACTATGAAGTGTTTAACTTGATTCTCTAGGAGGGGAGAATGTTCTTTCCTCCTTTGTTGTGTACACTTGCTTTCCTTCCCACGTCTCCCAGCCATAATATTCCCCTATCCCTGGAATGTACTTATCCCAGTTTTAGGTTCACAGATAGGTTCTCAGAAGTGGGTGACAATAATGCCATTTAAAAAAATCTCTGGAAAAGTCTTACCTCAGATTCTCTTAAAACAAGCCCTGAGATCTTAGTAACTGCTTGTCTTCGCTGCTAATGAGTGGAGGAGAGGGCAGGAGGAATAGCAGAAAGGATTGATTGTCTTGGATGAAAGTGATACCAGTTGCAGTTGTTTAATGAATTTTATTCATCAGTGTTATATCAAGGCAACAAAAGAATATGTTTATTATATTTGGATCACATTGTTTTTTTTAACTTAATTACACATTATATAATAAATCTGTGTTCACAAAAGCTTATTGTTCTTGGTACCCTCCTTGGACTGCATACTGGGAGAAGGAGCTGGTCTCACTCATTTTTATATTCTTGTTTTTTTGACAGATCACCAGCTTATATTAAATGCTGATCAAATTAAATTTTGGGATTACTACTAAATACATTAAAATTTATGTAAACAGTACTCAATTAATAGTATTCACTAAAATTACAGTTGGTCAAACACGTAGATGATAATTTATTAAGAGATCACTGATGTTGCTATTTATAATAGGAAAGAGCATAGTACTTTGATGCATATACCAATTGTATCACCATAATTCTTTTTTTTAAAAAAGATTTATTTATTTATTTGAAAGAGTTACACAGAGAAAGAAGGAGGCAGAGAGAGAGAGAGAGAGAGAGAGGTCTTACATCCGCTGGTTCATTCCCCAATTGGCCTCAATGGCCAGAGCTGCACTGATTTAAGCCAGGAGCTAGGAGCTTCTTCTGGGTCTCCTACATGGCTGCAGTGGCCCAAGCACTTGGGCCATCTTCTACTGCTTTCCCAGGCCATAGCAGAGAGCTGGATCTGAAGTGGAGCAGCCAGGACTTGAAGTGGCACCCATATGGGATGCCAGTGCTGCAGGCAGTGGCTTAACCTGCTACGCCACAGCACTGGCCCCTCTCTGTAATTCTCTGCTAAGAATTTGAAGGCTGTGGGGCTAGCATTGTGGCATATTAGGCTAAGCCTTTACCTGCAATGCTGGCATCCTATATGGGTGCTGTTCATGTCCTGGCTGCTCCTCTTCTGATCCAGCTGTCTGCTTATAGCCTAAAAAAGCAGAAGATGGCCCAAGTGTTTACGCCCCTGCACCTGCGTGGGAGACCCAGAAGAAGCTACTGGCTTCAAATTGGCACAGTTCTGGCCTTTGCAGCTATTTGGGGAGTGAACCAGCAGATGAAAGACCTTTCTTTATGCCTCTTTCCCTCTCTGCCTGTAACTCTACATCTCAAATAAATAAATAAAATCTTTTTAAAAATTTTAAGGGATAAAATCTTTTTTAAAAAGTATTTATTTATGAAAAGCAGAGTGACAGAAAGAATTTGAGAGAGCTCTTCCATTGCTGGTACACTCCTCAAATGGCTACAACAGCCAGATCTGTTCCAGGCTGAAGCCAGGAACCAGGAACCTCCATTCTGGTCTCCCACATGTTTGGCAGAGGCCCAAAAACTTGGGCCGTCTTTTGCTGCCTTCCCAGGTGCATTAGTAGGAAGTTGGGTTGGACATGGAACATTAGGACTTGAATTGATACTCCAGCAAGGGATGTTGGTGTTGTAGGCAGTTTAAACCACTGTGCCACAGTGCTGGTGAAGGATGTAAGCTTAAGGACATATCCTGTACCTAAGTTTTTAAACTCAGCAATGAAAATTGGTATTACTCTAAATAAACAGAAATTAATGATAACATACTTTTCCAGAAAACCTGTCATGAAAAGAGTTTTAAAAATTTGTAGTTGAAAATTGAAAATAGATCCCAGTTAAAAATAAGAGTGGGAATGAGAGAGGGAGGAGCTGTACAGTTTGGCACACATTCCCACAGGCTTATCCCTAAGGGTAAAGCTAAAAACTTGCCATGGGACTCCAAGTCCCATTAAGCTAGGTGGTACTAATCCCATTTTATGTAACAAAGTAATCATATTAAGTGTGGAATTGATCATATAGATAAGGTTAAATGTCAAAAGGATCACATAAATAAGACCAAGTGTCTGGTAATAACAGTAGATAGAATTACAAAGGAGAGAAAGTTCCAACATGGGAAGCAGTCCACACAGCAGACTCACAGAATGACAAACACCCTTAACAGCACTCTGACCTCAGAATGAGCTCCTAAGGCATTTGGATCTGGCTGAAAATTCCATGAGAGCATTTCAGGCATGGAAAGCCAAGACATAGTGGCAAAAACTGTTCTGCATGAATGATCTCTGTGAATAAGACCCCATTTGAAAGAAGGGGCCATCAAAGAAGGATGTGCTTTTCACTGAAGGTAGGCGAGAACTTCCACTTTGCATGTGGACCACCTGCATATGGACCTAAATACCTACGGAGTTTGTGGACTGAAAAGCTTCCACAACCTTGGCAGCTCCTGTCAAGAACCTCGGGTGGTCACTGATGTCAAAAAGAAAGGAGTGTTAACTGTTAAATCAAGAACAGGAGTCACTTTGCACTTACTCCCCATGTTGGACCTCTGTCCTTAATGAGGTATACTATGAGAATTAACGGTAAAACTTGTCTTCAAACTGTACTTTATACTTTGTGTGTCTGTGTGGGTGCAAACTGTTGAAATCTCTTAGTATAGAGTTGGTCTTCTGTATATAAACCCAATTAAAAATGAAACTTAATGAAGAATAGAATGGGAGAGGGAGTAGGAGGTGGGATAGGAGTGGGCGTTGGAGGGTGGGAATGGGGGGAAGAACCCCTATATTACTAAAAGCTGTACCTATGAAATTTGTATTCATTAAATAAAAACCTTCTAAGAAAAAACATATACAAAATTTATAGTTTTATAGTTTCTAGGATTAAGTTGTAGCCTTTTGTTTTCCTCAAATATTTTTTGGCAGTCTTTATAATATAGATCATATTGTACATATTGTTAGTATCTTTTAATTGATCATTTGAGTAAGTTTTCACTATTTTAAATGGGAATATTAGATTCTCACTTGTTCATAATTTAAAAGTATACAAGTCTAATAAACATTTCTAACCTCTTTATTTGGGTTATCAGCATAATAAATATTAAAAGCTATTACATAGTTTTTTCATTTAATTTCATAGTCTCTTAGGTATCATTCCCTTTCACTTTTGTTTAGTTTAATAGAATGGGAAACTGAAGCTCAGAGGAATGCCTTCTTTTAGATTAGGTAGTCTAGCAGTTAACAATCAAATCTTGAACTGAGTTATTTGTGATTCCAAGTAGAAAAATCTTTGTTAATAGTATATCTATCACTGCTACTACTTATTACATACCTAGTTTGGATATTTTAGAGGAAATAGGAATATGTTCTATACTCAGTTTTTCCAGAGAATTGAAGGTAGACAACTGAAATTGCAAAACTTAAAATTCTGGGCCGGCGCCGTGGCTCAACAGGCTAATCCTCTGCCTTGCGGGGCCGGCACAACAGGTTCTAGTCCCGGTTGGGGCGCCGGATTCTGTCCCAGTTGCCCCTCTTCCAGGCCAGCCCTCTGCTGTGGCCCGGGAGTGCAGTGGAGGATGGCCCAAGTGCTTGGGCCCTGCACCCCATGGGAGACCAGGAAAAAGCACCTAGCACCTGGCTCCTGCCATCGGATGAGCGCAGTGCGCCGGCCGCAGCGCACCGTCCGCAGCAGCCATTGGAGGGTGAACCAATGGCAAAGGAAGACCTTTCTCCCTGTCTCTCTCTCTCACTGTCCACTCTGCCTGTCACAAAACAAACAAACAAACAAAAAAAAAATCAAAAACTTAAAATTCTGATACTGTATCAGTAAGTACGCAGTGAGAGTTGTACAGTACAATAGAATACAGAAATACAAATCATGTAAGTTGTTTGAAAATTTAATATTTTAATCATTTGTTTAATTTTAAGTTCAATGTTAAAAGTTGAATAAAAATATAAAGATATGAATTTAAGTATAATTTTTTTCTTTCCCAGACAGATATTGATTATGTACATGGTGTTGTAGCCAAACTGGAGAAAGAGTAAGTTGGTCTTAATTATTGAAATGAAAATATTTTAATTGCTAATTTTTTTTTGCTAAAAGAAAATACCTTCTTTTATAGTTCATTTCCCTATGAATTTCATTGTCTTTTACAGAGTCATAAAGTAGGTATATATACCTAGCTATCTAATGGGATAAATTGGTATATTTTCTTATAAAAAAGAATGTCATATGTCTGTAATATTGTTAAATAACAGTTTTCAATCTTGAAGCCAGTAAACACAGAGAGAGTGACACAAGGTTGCTTAAATCATTGACCCTCTGTTTACCAAGCAAAAATATTTCTGCTGGCAAGGCAAATATTCAAGAAGTAGTTTCAGACTTTGTATTAGTTAGGGTTCTCTAGGGATACAAAGCCTATAGGGGATGTATATGGTTATATGAAGGGGAATTTGTTAGGGTAATTGGCTCACATGATTATGGCAACCGTAAGTCCCTTGATCGATCTTCTGCAGTTTGGAAATCCTGGAATGTGTAAGCCAACTGAGAGGGCTTGACCAGGGCAGTTAGGGTATAAGTCTCAATTTGAGGCTGAAGTCCGAGTGCCAGCAGAGGTTCCACTGGTGTAAGTCTGCGAGTCCACAGGCCAGCAGCGGACATTTAAGGCAGAAGTCAAGAGTGTCCCAGCTCCGACCATGAAAAACAATTTGCCTTCTCTATTTCATTTCTTCAGACCTCCCAAGATCCCCTGCCCACATTGAGGTGAAGTCTTTCCACCTAGTGCACTTAGATTCACACGCTAATGTTGTTTGGAAGCAACATCATAGATACACCCAAAGTAATGCTTTTCTGGGATTCTAGGTGTTCCGTAATCCTATCAAATTAGCACCTTAAAATTAAGCATCACAGACCTCAGTGTGAAACCATGTCTCAATCTGTTCCACGTAGCAGGTAACAGATGGTGAGCTTAGTAC
Source organism: Sylvilagus floridanus (assembly GCA_949820135.1). Taxonomy (NCBI): domain Eukaryota; kingdom Metazoa; phylum Chordata; class Mammalia; order Lagomorpha; family Leporidae; genus Sylvilagus; species Sylvilagus floridanus. Next base: position 74,228,192 of record OX463245.1, on the reverse strand, counting down.
GTTTCCGGGATTCTTACCTTTTATAATATTGCCTAGTGATTTTAATATGATGTCATAAAAATTCATCTTGAAAACTGGTTTCTGCATTGAGTTGTGTATGTTTTATCCCTAAAAAGTCATACCTTCCATTTAAAAAGGAAAATCGAAAGTTATTTGGGAGCTATAGATTTGAAATAATGTAGTATTGTCTTTTTCAAAATGCAAAAACTGAATATTTTAAAAGTATTATGTACAATTTAAGATAAACATTTTTAAACATTTTTAAGATAAACATTTAAATTTTCCTCATGTCCTAAAATCCTTGGTAGTCTATATAGAAACACAGCTTAGTATAGATTGCTAAATAAAGGAACAGAGCAGTATTTTATTGACCTCTCCGTAAATGACATCAGATGGATCTGTAGGGCTTAGGCAGTGGTTCTGTTGATTTATTACTTTTTCAATGTATAGGAAAGCCAAGCCCAGAAAAAAGTGCAGTTAAGCACTAAGAACATTTGTGTAAAGGCAGGTGTTTGCCCAACTATTTTGTGGAGACTTTGTCTAAATTACATTTCACTTAGTAAAATTCTTTAAAAAAAAAAAAAAAACACTTTAGAAAAGGGTTTCTCAGTCTCAGGACTGTTGACATTTGGGGCCAGATAATCTTTTATTGTGGGAACTGTCCTATGCATTGTAGGATGAGCGTCCCTGGTGTCTGCCCATTACATGTCAGTAGTGCTTGCTCACAGTTGTGACAAAGAAAATGTCTGGAGACATTGTAAATGTCCATGAAAGGGAGAAAATCACCACAGTTGAGAAACACTTGTTTAGAAGGACATAGAGTCAATAGCCCGCAAAAGTGGACCTGAAAATCCAGAAACTTTGAGTTTTGCATAAACACACACGCACATGCCGCATTGTTTTTCTTCAGTTCCTTATTTTCTGTGAGACCTTGATTGATTTATATTTTAAATTTCTAATACCTTTTAGGAATGTAATGTCTGCAGCTGGGCTAGGTTTTCTGTGCTACAAAAAAAGAAAAAAACACCTTGAGCTGTTGGGAAAGCTTGTATTTTCTGGTAAATAAAATCATAGATGAACTACTTAATACCTTGTGACTGTAACATTATATACTGCACCAAATAATTATTGAGGTTTTTTTTGTTAAATACAGAAAATTGAACATTAAGATAAATAAAATCCCACAGAACTTAAATAACTCAGTTAACCTTTCTCATTATAGATTTTCTAAAGAAATCAATTCTGGCTTGTTAGAAATAATATCACCTCCTGAAAGTTATTATCCTGACTTGACAAATTTAAAGGAGACATTTGGAGACTCTAAAGAAAGAATAAGGTGAGCCATGGTTTCAGAATCCTCCATCCTTGTAAGTATAATATCTGATAAATGTAGTTCTTATTTATTGAAGCTTAAAACATTTTAGGGTTGAATTTGGTAAAATATTCTAGATAGATTCAGTTGTCTGAACTTAAGTTCAGGACAACTTGTGTAAAATATTCTGAAGAAGTTTTCTTAGTCTCAATAAAAGCTTAATTAGTATAAGCTTTTGTTTTGTTGTGTTTTTCCTAAACTGGTTTTTGGAACTACTTCTCTTATTCAGTATTAGTATTTCTGTAGGCTACCAGGAATTCACTGAAAGGACTTAGCATTATAAATTTGATATGGGGTTTTTTGCATGTGTATATTCAATAAATATTTATTAATCTCCACCTCTGTGTAAAACATAGTTCTAGGTACCAGAGCAGTGGTCTCCAGACATAGAATTTTGGAAGCACTAGTTTGAGGATGTTTGAAAAATACTGGGTTAAAGTTTGTTTTTTCCTCTTTTGTTTTTTAAGAGTTGTATGTACTTAGTTGAAAGGCAGAGCTACAGGAGATGTGCAATTTGGGACATGCTCAATCGGACTCGACCCGCCCAAATGGTAGAGTTAGAAACGTGCCAGGGGATTCCAATTCAATCCCATCAAGGTGGCATGTACCAATGCCATCTCACTAGTCCAAGTGATCAGTTTCAGTTCACAATTGATCATAATGATAGGACTGAGAGTCAAAGGGATCACATAAACAAGACTAGTGTCTGCTAATACTAACTGACAGAATAAAAAAGGGAGAGAACGATCCAACATGGGAAGTGGGATACACAGCAGACTCATAGATGTCCTAAACAGCACTCTGGCCTCAGAATCAGCCCTTAAGGCATTCAGATCTGGCTGAAGAGCCCATGAGAGTATTTTAGGCATGGAAAGCCAAGACATTCTGGCAAAAAGCAAACAAACAAACAAAAAACACCTAAATGAAAGATCTCTGCAAGGGAGGAGAGAACTTCCACTTTGACTATGATTTTGTCTAAATAAGATCGTAGTTGGTGAACTCAAAAGGCTTCCATAGCCTTGGCAACTCATGACAAGAGCCTAGGGTGATTACTGATGCCATACAAGAGTGTCAATTGTTAAATCAACAACAGGAGTCACTGTGCACTTACTCCTCATGTAGGATCTCTGTCCTTAATGTGTTGTTCAATGTGAATTAATGCTATAACTAGTGCTCAAACAATATTTTATACTTTGTGTTTCTGTGTGGGTGCAAACTGTTGAAATCTTTACTTAATATATGCTAAACTGATCTTCTGTATATAAAGATAATTGAAAATGAATCTTGATGTGAATGGAATGGGAGAAGGAGAGGGAGAGGGGAGGGTTGCAGGTGGGAGGGAAGTTATGGGGCGGGGGAAGCCATTGTAATCCAAAAGCTGTACTTTGGAAATTTATATTTATTAAATAAAAGTTAAAAAAAAAAAAGAAAGAAAGAAGGGGAGACCCAGAAAGAGATATTCAATCCATAGGTTAACTCCTTATAAATGACTGTAAGCCCCAGCTGTAGCCAGGAGCCTGGAACCCAATTCTGGTCTCCCATATGGGTAGCAGGGGCCCATGTACTTGAGTTATCTTAAGCACTAGCCGGGAAATGCATCAGAACTGGAGCAGCTAGGACTCGAACCGGTGCTTGATACGGAATATCAATGTCGCTGACGGCGGCTTAACCCACTGCACCATGCTGTCAGCCCCTGAAGTTTTGTTTTCAACATAAGGCTTCACTGCTGGATATTTCAGTGCCACATGGGCAGTGTTCCTCAAACTTATTTGACTTTGGACTCTTTCCTTCAGGACATTTTGAGGCTTAGTATTCTTGGAAATGTATTTTAATCAAGCTTCATCAGAAAAAAAGGTGACTATTTTTGACTATTCCAAGTATAAATACAAACTCACATATATACAATATATACACACATACACACATATTGTCATGTGTATGTACTTGTGTGTGTATGATACTCTATATAGGCGGTTGAGGTTTATGCATCTAATTTTATTTCATTAAATTTGAATCTGATTCCTAACTCTTTAATTGTTCAATTTGTTTTTTTCCTAACTTATGTTTATTTCAGATGGAGAACAAAGCAAAACCTAGATTATTGTTTTCTAATGATGTATGCTCAGGAAAAGGGCATATATTACATTCAGGTAAGTGTGGCTTTTCTTTTAGGATTTTTCACAATTCTGAGCACTAGCAAGGGTATATTTTCTAAAATAAGACGTTTTGAAAACATCAACTCTCTCAGTTCTGTAAGAACATAATCATACATCAGAGCAGAGAGGTCTCCATGATACTTGAGAAAGTAAGGTCTGAGATTCCAATTTGAGGGCTCGCAGACACTAGGGCCACTGAGTGGGCTGATCACGTGCTTATCTGCTCCTCCATTTTTTTCTTACATTCCTCTGTCTTTTCTTTCCTTCTTCTCTCCACTGTTATAAAGAACTAAGAATTATCTGCCAGTTTTTTTTTTTTAATTTTTTGACAGGCAGAGTGGACAGTGAGAGAGACAGAGAGAAAGGTCTTCCTTTTTCCATTGGTTCACCCTCTAATGGCCGCTGCTGGCACGCCACGCTGATCCGAAGGCAGGAGCCAGGTGCTTCTCCTATCTTCCATGTGGGTGCAGGGCCCAAGGACTTGGGCCATCCTCCACTGCACTCCCAGGCCACAGCAGAGAGCTGGACTGGGAGAGGAGCAACTGGGACAGAATCCGGCACCCCAACCGGGACTAGAACCCAGTGTGTCGGTGCCACAGGTGGAGGATTAGCCTAGTGAGCCAAGGCGCCGGCCATAATTATCTGCCAGATTTAAAAGAAGGATTTCCTCATAATTTTTCCTAGTGATCTTGTGACAAAATATTTTTATTGTTAAATTTATATTGAAGATAATAAAGTTCACATTTAATTCTAATGGTTTAATTTTTAACAGTGTCACCAGAATGCGATCAGGTAGACTAATCTGGTAATGATATGGTCTTTTTAAAAAAAAAAAAAAAAAAACTTAAATTAAAGTTATACAAGTTTCATGTATTTCATGTACAGATTTAGGAACATAGTGACATTTACCCCCCCTACCATCCCTCCTACCCATGCTCTGACCCTTCTCCTCCTCCCTCTCACACTCCCACTCTTAATTTACTTTCAGTTTACTTAATGATTGTCTGGTTAACTTTATGCTGAGTAAAAGAGTTCAACAAATAGTATGAAGAAAGAAAAAAAAAAAAAAACACTGTTCCTCAACAGAAGAGACAAGGGCTATAAAAGATCATCAAATCTTAAAATGTCCATTCTATTCCTAGACATTACGTTTTAGGTACTCTGTTAGTTACCTCGGATCAGGGAAAACATATGGTATCTGTCTTTTTGAGACTGGCTTATTTCAATAAGTATAATGGTTTCCAGTTGTGCCCATCCTGTTGCAAAAGGCAAGGTTTCTTCTTTTTTTTTTAACAGCTGGGTAGTACTATATAGTGTATTTATTTATTTATTTATTTATTTTTTACAGGCAGAGTGGACAGTGAGAGAGAGAGACAGAGAGAAAGGTCTTCCTTTTTGCTGTTGGTTCACCCTCCAATGGCCGCCGCGGTCAGCGCGCTGCGGCCGGCGCACCGCGCTCGTCCGATGGCAGGAGCCAGGAGCCAGGTGCTTTTCCTGGTCTCCCCATGGGGTGCAGGGCCCAAGCACCTGGGCCATCCTCCACTGCACTCCTGGGCCACAGCAGAGGGCTGGCCTGGAAGAGGGGCAACCGGGACAGAATCTGGCACCCCGACCGGGACTAGAACCCGGTGTGCCGGCGCCGCAAGGCGGAGGATTAGCCTGTTGAGCCACGGCGCCGGCCCATAGTGTATTTATATCATAATTTCTTTATCCAGTCAACAGTTGATGGACATCTGGGTTGATTCTATATCTTAGCTATTGTGAATTGTGCTTCAGTGAACATGGGAGTACAGATAACTCTTTCAGATGCTAATTTCTTTTGGTTTGGGTAAATTCCCAGTAGTGGGATGGCTGGATCATATGGTAGGTCTGAATTCTGATTTCTGAGGTATCTCCATACTGCCTTCCACAGTGGCTGGAAAAGTTTACATTCCTACCAGTGGTGGATTAGGGTACCTTTTCCCCCACATTCTCGCCAGCATTTGATGTTTGTTGATTTCTGTAAGAGAGCCATTCTAACTGGAATGAGGTGAATCCTCGTTGCGATTTTGATTTGCATTTCTCTGATGGCAAGTGTTCCTGAGTGTTTTTTCAAGTGTCTATTGGCCATTTGAATTACCTTTCTTGAAAAATGTCCATTCAAGTCCTTTACCCATTTCTTAACTGGATTGTTTTGTTGTTGAATTTCTTGGGCTCTTTTATAGATTCTGGAAGATAACCCTTGATCAGTTGCTTAGTTTGCAAATATTTTCTCCCATTCTGTAGGTTGCCTCTTCACTTTGCTGAGTGATTTTTTTGCAGTGCAAAAGCTTCTCAGCTTGATGTAATCCCATTTGTCAATTTTTACTTTGATTGCCTGTGCTTCTGGGGTCTTTTCCAAGAAGTCTTTTCTTATGCCAGTGTCTTGCAGAGTTTCCTTAATGTTCTCTAGTAATTTGATGGTATCAAGTCATAGATTTAGGTCTTTGATCCATTTTGAGTGGATTTTTGTATAAGGTATAAGATATGGGTCTAGTTTCATATTTCTGAATGCAAAGATAAAGTTTCCCCACCACCATTTGTTGAAGAGACTATCCTTTTTGCAGGGATTGACTTTAGCTTCTTTGTCAAAGGTAAGTTGGTTCTAGGTGTGTAGATTGATTTCTGGGGTTTCTATTTTGTTCCATTGGTCTTACATGTCTGTTTTTATGCCAGTACCAGACTGTTTTGATTATAACAGCGCTGTAGTATGTCTTTAAGTCGGGTATTGTGATGCCTCCGGCTTTGTTTTTGTTGTATAGAATTGCTTTAGCTATTCAGGGTCACTTGTATTTCCATATGAATTTTAGCATCATTTTTTGTAGATCTACAAAGAATGTCATAGGTATTTTGATTGGCATCACATTGCATCTGTAAGTTGCTTTTGGTAGGGTGGACATTTTGACAGTGTTGAGTCTTCCAATCGTGAACATGGAAGATTTTTCCATTTTTTAATGTCTTCTATTTTTTTCATTAGTGTTTTATAATTTTCATTGTAGAGATCTTTGACATCCTTGGTTAAATTTATTCTAAGGTATTTAATTCTTTTTGGAGCTATTGTGAATGGGACTGATTTTAAAAGTACTTTATCAGCCATGACATTGTGTATACAAAGGCTATTGATTTTTGTGTTTTGATTTTTACATCCTACTGCTTTTCCAAACTCTTTTTTGAATTCCAGTAGTCTCTTAGTGGAGTCTTTTGGATTCCCTATATATAGAATCATATCATCTACAAACAGGGATAGTTTGATTTTCTCTTTCCCAATATGTATCCCTTTAATTTCTTTTTCTTGCCTAATGCTCTGGCCAAAACTTCTAGGATTATTAAATAGCAATGGTGAGAGTGGGCATCCTTGTCTGGTTCCAGACCTTAGTGGGAGTGTTTCCAGCTTTTCCGCATTCAATAATATGTTGGCCATGGGATTGTCCTAAATTTCCTTGATTGTGTTGAAGAATATTACTTCTATACCCAATTTGCTTAAGGTTTTCATTATGAAAGGATATTGTATTTTATCAAATGCTTTCTCTGCATCTATTGAGATTACCATATGGTTTTTGTTCTTCAGTTTGTTAATGTGATATATTTATTGATTTGCATAAGTTGAACCATATGCAAATCACCAGGCAGGTGAATGATCTTCTGATTTTTTGTTAGATTTGATTAGCTAATATTTTATTGAAGATTTTTGTGTCTATGTTCATCAGAGCATTTGTCTATAGTCTTCTTTCTCTGTTGCATCTTTTTCTGGTTTAGGAATTAAGGCTATGCAGGCTTCATAGAATGAGTTTGGGAGGATTCTTTCCCTTTCAATTGTTTTGAATAGCTTGAGGAGAATTGGAATTAGTTCTTTAAATGTCTGGTCGAATTCAACAGGGTCTTTATTACTGATTCAGTTTCCATCATGGTTATTGGTCTGTTTAGGTTTTCTATGTCTTCATGACTCAATTTTGGTAGATTGTATATGTCCAGGAATCTATCCATTTCTTCTAGGTTTCCCAGTTTGTTGCCATATAGTTCTTTCTAGTAATTCCTGATGATTCCTTTTATCTGAAATGTCAACCCAGTATCTGAAATGTATCTGAAATGTCAACCCAGAATACTTTACCCTGTAAAGCTCTCTTTTATGAATGAAAGTGAAATAAAGACCTTCCATAACAAACAGAAATTGAAAGAATTTGTCACTATTTGTCTAGCCTTACAAAAGATGCGTAAGGATGTGCTACATACAGAAACACAGAAAGATAGCCATCATTATATAAGAATGTGATGACAGAAAATTCCCAGGAAAAGTACAAAAGAAATCCATAGTACACAATAGGAATATTTATGGAAAAATGGCAGGGCCAATTTGTTACTTACCAGTCATCACGTTGAATGTAAATGGCCTCAACTCTTCAATTAAAAGATACAGACTTGCTGAATGGATTAAGAAGTGAGACCCATTTATTTGCTGCCTACAAGCAACACAAGATACATGGAGATTGAAAGTAAAAGGATGAAAAAATATATTCCGTGCTAATGGAAAGCCAAAAAAGAATGGCAACACCTACCCTAATATCAGAGAAAATAGACTTTAACACAAAAACTGTTAAAAGAGACAAGGGCACTATGTAATGATTAAGGGATCAACAGGGGTATGTGACTATAATAAATGTATATGAACCCAATTACAGGGCACCTGGTTATTTAAAAGAAATGTTAATGATCTAAAGGGAGACATAGACTCCAATATAATAGTAACAGGGGACTTCACCTCACTTTCATCAATGGACAGATCAACTAGACAGAAAATCAACAAAGAAACAACAGAGCTAATTGACACTATGGTCCAAATGGACCTAACAGATTATTTATAGAACTTTTCATCCTAAAGTTGCAGAATACACATTCTTCTATCAGTGCATGGAACTTTCTGTAGGATAGATCATATGCTAGGCCATAAAGCAAATCTCAGCAAATACAAAAAAATTGAAATCATACCATGCATCTTCTCTGACCACAATGGAATGAAGCTGGAAATTAAGAACTCAGTTATCTCTAGATCATATGGAAACACTTGGAGACTGAACAACATGCTCCTGAATGAACAGTGGGTCATAGAAGAAATCAAAAATTTCCAGAAATGAGAACAACAATACATCATATTAAAACTTATGGGACACAGCAAAAGCAGTGTTGAGAGAAGTTTATAGCAGTCGGTGCCTACATGAAGAAATTGGAAAGGTACCAAATAAATGAGCTATCAGTGCATCTCAGGGACCTAGAAAAAAAACAACAAACCAAACCTCAAATTAGTAAGAGGAAAGAAATAATTAAAATTAGATTAGAAATAAAAAAATTGAAACCAAGAAAACTGTACAAAAGATGAGTGAAATGAAGAGCTGGTTTTTTGAAAAAAAAAAAATTGATAAAAAATTCTAGGCGGCTTTTCTTCCAAACCTTATTCTTCTTATTTATGTAAGCTTAAATTCCACAATAGGATATTCATTTCTTTAATCAGCTAGGGTCTTTATCTGTTGTTTAAAATCAAATACCCTGGAGAAGCATAATACACTAAGCCAGACTGTATAAAAAGTTTACTTATCCTTCCCTAGGAGAGATTTCCATGAAAGTAGCAAAAAGACCTTGTTCCTGACTCAGAAAGGAAATGGTTGGGCAGCTGCTGGGGGAACAGGATGGTTAGGGAGAGAAGGAAACAGCATGACTTCCTTGTGAAGGTGGATACATTCAAGTTAGGCTTTGTCTCCTATGGCCAGCTACGTTCACATGGGCATTAATTCTCCCTCGGTTCACAGGAGAGGAAATGTAAATGATGGGCACTATCAGAATGTAATAATGTACCAAACATTACATATAAGAGTTTTGCATGTAAAAACATGAAATCCTAGATTTCGGTGGTACGTTTCCTTGACACACTTTAGAAAAAAGTCATTTTAATTTCAAAATAGTAAGAATTTTATTTTAATGTGTTCTAAGTATTATTATAGTTGAGCTTGCTGTTTTTATTCTAGGTCCAATTTATAAATAAGCACATTGTAGTTAAAACCTTCATATAGAGAATTTTAAAGTGTAGTTATATTGCTTTTAAATTTTATTTTAAATTTCTCTTCAGGGGAGGAAATAGTAGAAACTTGAATCTTTTTTATGGAGCAAAGGAAGAATAAATATTTAGGAAATTCAGGAAAACTTCCCTCCCTAAGCAGGGTCAGTAAATAAGTTATAACAGCAGCAGCATCTGTGGACTTGAATTTATTGCATGCTTACCATGTATGGGCATTGTTCTTTACAATTTATGTCTTATATTTATTCATTGAATACAACCCCTTTTTGTATTGTGGTAAAAAACATGTAACATTAAATTTGTGGTCTTAATTTCTTAAGTGTACAGTTCAGTAGTATTAAGTATATTTACGTAGTTTACAACCGATCTCTAGAACTTTTTCATTTTCAAAACTAAAATTCTGTACACACTAAACATTAATTTACTCTCTAACCTCCCCCTGCCCTTGATGGCCAACTTTCTACCTGTGTTGTATGATTTTGACTACTTGAGGTGATTCATGTGAGTGGAATGATACAACATTTATTACCTAGCATAATCTGTTCAAGATTTGTCCATGTGGTGGCCTGTGATGGATTTCCTTCTTTTCTAAGGCTGTGTCGTATTCCATTATATGTAGATAACTTTATCTATCTATCGATTGACACTTGGTTTGCTTCCAGCTGTTGGCTATTGTGAATAATGCTGCAGTGAACATGAGTGTGCACATATCTTTTCAAGATCATGGTTCGAATTCTTTTGGTTATATACCTAAAAGTCGGGTTTCTGGATCATTTGAAATTTCTCTTTAGGACCCTCCTTACTGTTTTCCGTAGTAACTATACAATTTTACATACCTACCAACAGTACACAAGGATTCCAATTTCTTTTTTTTTTTTTTTTTTGACAGGCAGAGTGGACAGTGAGAGAGAGAGATACAGAGAGAAAGGTCTTCCTTTTGCCGTTGGTTCACCCTCCAATGGCCACCGCTGACGGCGCGCTGCGGCCAGCGCACCGCGCTCGTCCAATGGCAGGAGCCAGGAGCCAGGTGCTTTTCCTGGTCTCCCCATGGGGTGCAGGGCCCAAGCACCTGGGCCATCCTCCACTGCACTCCCGGGCCACAGCAGAGGGCTGGCCTGGAAGAGGGGCAACCGGGACAGAATCCGGCGCCCCGACCGGGACTAGAACCCGGTGTGCCGGCGCCACAAGGCGGAGGATTAGCCTGTTGAGCCACGGCGCCGGCCAAGGATTCCAATTTCTGTGCATCCTTTCTGACACCTGTTTTTGGATCTTTTAATAGTGGCGATCGTAATGAGTGTAGGGTGATATCTCATTGTGGTTTTGATTTTCATTTCTCTTACAGCTAATTGTATTGAGCATCATTCCAAGTGCTTGTTGGCTGTTTATACTTCTTCTTTGGCGAAATGAATATTCAAGACCTTTGTCCATTTTTTAAGTGGGTTACTTGGTTTTATTGCTGAGTTGTAGAAATTCATTTTGAAGTCTTGATAATAACCCCTTGTAAGATACATGATTTATAAATGTTTTCTTCAGTTCTGTGAGTTTCCTTTGATGAACAGAAGTTTCTGTTAGGTATAGTTCTGTTTGTCTATTTTTATTTTATTTTGTCTATTGCCAAATACAGAAGCTTTTTCTCTCTTTTTTTTTTCTGTGAGTTTTTTAGTTTTAACCCTAGAATTAAGTCTTTAATCTATTTTGTGTTAGTTTTTGTATATAGCATAGGATTGGGTCCAACTTCATTCTTCTGCATGTGAAATATCCAGTTTTTCTACACCATTTGTTGAAAAAACTGTTCTTTCCCCACTATGTAATCTGATATCCTTATTGAAAATCATTTGACTGAATATTCAGTGGTTTATGTCTGGTCTCTGTCCATTCAGTTAGTCTGTTTGTCTTTATGCCAGTACTAGACTGACTTGACCACCATTGCTTTGCGCTGTGTTTTGTTGTCATTAAGTTTGAAACCTCCAGCTTTGTTTTTCTTTTTTTTTTTTTTCTTTTTTTTTTTTTGCGGAGTGGACAGTGAGAGAGACAGACAGAAAGGTCTTCCTTTGCTGTTGGTTCACCCTCCAATGGCTGTCATGGCTGGCGCGCTGCGTCCAGCGCACCGCGCTCATCCGATGCCAGGAGCCAGGTGCTTCTCCTGGTCTCCCGTGGGGTGCAGGGCCCAAGCACTTGGGCCATCCTCCACTGCACTCCTGGGCCACAGCAGAGAGCTGGCCTGGAAGAGGGGTGACAGGGACTAGAACCCGGTGTGCCAGCGCCGCAAGGCGGAGGATTAGCCTATTGAGTCATGGCGCCAGCCTGTTTCTCTTTTTCAAGATTGTTTTGACAGTTTGGGGTCATCTTGAGATTTCATGTGAATTTTAAGTTTAGGAATTTTTTTTTCCTGTTTCTGTGAAAAATGCCATGGAGATGTTGATAGGGATTTAATCTAATCTTTATTACTTTGGGTAGTATTCACATTTTAATAGTCTTTCAGTTCATGAACACAAGATATCTTTCTGATTATATTCCTTGGTTTCTTTTAGAAATGTTTTATACTTTTGATTGTAAATAAGTCTTTCACATCCTTTGTTAGGTTTTTCATAAATATTTTTGTTTTATTCTTTGATGTTTTTTGAGCATGAGACATTTTTCTTATTTTTTTTTAAATTTGTCATAGTTAGGATATATAATATGACTGATTTTTATGTGTTGATTTTGTATCCTGAAACTTTGCTATAAATTATTTCTTTTCTTTTCTTTTTCTTTTTTTTTTTGGACAGGCAGAGTGGACAGTGAGAGAGAGAGACAGAGAGAAAGGTCTTCCTTTGCCGTTGGTTCACCCTTCAATGGCCACCGCGCCCGGTGCACTGCGGCCGGCGCACCGCGCTCATCCTACGGCAGGAGCCAGGTGCTAGGTGCTTCTCCTGGTCTCCCATGGGGTGCAGGGCCCAAGCACCTGGGCCATCCTCCACTGCACTCCTGGGCCACAGCAGAGGGCTGGCCTGGAAGAGGGGCAACCGGGACAGAATCCGGCGCCCCGACCAGGACTAGAACCCGGTGTGCCGGCGCCGCAAGGCGGAGGATTAGCCTGTTGAGCCACGGCGCCGGCCGCTATAAATTATTTCTAGTTTTAGTAGTGTTTAGGCTTTTCTGCTTATGAGATCATGTAATGTGCCAGTGGTGATAATTTTACTTCTTTTCTAATTTGGTTGCTTCTTATTTCTTTTTCTTTTCTAATTGCTCTAGCTAGGATTTCCAGTACTATGTTGATAACTTGTAGTAAGAACATGCATCCATGTCTTACTACTGATCATAGAGTGAAAAACTTTCCATTATTTACCATTTTAGTGTGATATTAGCTTTTTTTTTATAAACAAATGTGACATTTATTAAGGTGATTTTCTTGTATTTTTAAAAGATTTATATATTTTATTTGAAAGGCAGAATTACAGAAAGAGAAAGAGAGAGATCTTCCATCCACTGATTCACTCCTAAAGTGGCCATGATTGCTGGAGCTGGGCCAGACCGAAGCCAGGACCCAGGAGCTTTGTCCAGGTCTCCCACATGGGTGCAGGGGTTCAAGCACTTGGGCTATCTTTGCCTGCTTTCCCAGGTGCATTAGAGGGAGCTGGATTGGAAGTAGAACAGCTGGGGCAGGAACTGGCACTCATAGAGGATGCCAGTGTTGTCACAGGTGGTGGCTTAACTGGGTATGCCACTCATGGGCCCCAATTTTCTTGTGTTTCTAATTGTGGGGTTTTTTAAATGAAAACTTGTTGAATTTTGTTAAATGCTTTTTCTGTATCAATCACAATGATCATGTGTTTTTGTTAACATGGTGTATTACCAGTGATTGTCATTTGTTGAAACATCTATGTATTTCAGGTGTAAATCCTGTTTAGTATAATCCTTTTAATATTCTGTTTAATAGTGTGTGCTAGTATTTTGTTGAGGATTTTTATATCAATATTCATGAGGATATTGGCCTGTAATCTTCTTGTATTGTCTATTTTTGGTATCGGAGTAATGCTGGCCTTATATGGTATATTTGAAACTGTTCTTTCCACTTCAATTCTTGGAAAAAGTTTTAGAAGGATTGGTCTTAATTCTTTAAGTGCTTAGCAAAATTGTTGAGTGAAGTTCTCTGGGCCTGGGCTTTTCTTTACTGGAATGTTTTCTACTTTAATCTCCTTGTACAATGTGTTCACATTTTTTATTTCTTCATGATTCAGTCCTGATACATTATATGTTTCTAGGAATTTATCCATTTCTTCCAGGTTGTCTGATATTTTAGAACATAATTATCTGAGTCTCTTACAATTTTTTATTTCTATAGGATCAATTGTAATATTCTCATTAATTTATAATTTTAGTTATTTGAGTTTTTTAAAAGTCTTTTTTAAAGGCTGATCAATTTTGTAGATTTATTTAAAAAGCCAACTACTGGTATTGGTTTTTTTTTTCTTTTGTGTTTCTATTTTGTGCATCTGCTCTAATCTTTATTTTTCCCTTTCTTCTAATTTTGTGTTTACCAAGGAGTTTTATATTTTCACATGGTGTTTTGTTGCTGCTTATCATTGTTTTAACTTCAACCTGAATTTCTTAACCACTAGGGTAGGTATAGTGGTGATTAATTCACCCAACTTTTGTTTATTTGGGAAAGTCTTAATTTCTCTTTCATTTTTGTGTAGCAGTTTTACCATATCAAAAAGTATTCTTGGTTTACAGGATTTTTTTTTGAAGATTTATTTATTTATTTGGAAGTCAGAGTTACATAGAGAGGAGAGGCAGAGAGAGAGGTCTTCCATCCGCTGGTTCACTCCCCAAATGGCTGCAATGGCCAGAGCTATGCTGATCCAAAGCCAGGAGCCAGGAGCTTCTTCCAGGTCTCCTATGCGGGTGCAGGGGCCCAAGGACTTGAGCCATCTTCCACTGCTTTCCCAGCCCATAGCAGAGAGCTGGTTCAGAAGTGGAGCAGCCAGGTCTTGGACGGGCACCCAAATGGGATGCCGGTGCTCCAGGCCAGGGCGTTAACCCACTGCGCTACAGCGCAGGCCCCAGGGTTTGGTTTTGTTTTAATACTTTTAATTAACATCCATCTAGCCTGCAAGTTTTCTGCTGAGAAATCTGTTAATTTAATTTTGAACCCCCGCTAGTGTGTGATGGGTTGCTTTTCTCTTGCCTCATTCAAGATTCTTTGAGATTTTTAAAAAATTTATTTTTAAAAAGATAGTTTATTATCTTTTTTTAAAAGATAGACATTTATTTATTTGAAAGGCAGACTGACAGAGAGGAGTAGCGATCATCCATTTGCTAGTTCACTCCCTCAGTTGGCCTGAATATCCAGGTCTGGGGGGCTGGCACTGTAGTGTAGCAGGTAAAGCCACTGCCTGCAGTGCTGGCATCTCATATGGGTGCAGGTTCGAGTCCCAGCTGCTTCACTTCCAGTCCAGCTCTGCTGTGGCCTGGGAAAGCAGTAGAAGATGGCCCAAGTCCTTGGGCCCCTGCAGCCACATGGGAGACCTGGAAGAAGCTCCTGGCTTCTGGCTTTGGATTGGCCCGGCTCCAGCTGTTGTGGCCATCTGAGGAGTGAACCAGCAGATGGAAGATCTCTCTATCTCTTTCTGCCACTGCCTCTGTAACTGCCTTTCAAATAAATAAAATCTTAAAAAAAAAAAAACAAGCAAACAAACCCAGGACTGGGCCAGGCCAAAGCCAAGAGCCAAGAACTTCATCTGGCTCTCCCATATGGGAGGCAGGGACCATCATCAACTGCCTTCCAAGGCTCATTAGCAGGAAACTGGATTGGAAATGGACTTGCTGGCACTCACACTGGTGCTGGGGTAGGGGATGCCACCACTGCAGGCAGCGAGCTGTGCCTCAACACTGGACGCTGTCTGTGACTTTGGACAGCTTGATGATGAGTGTCTCAGTGTTGGTCTCTTTAGCATTGTAGTTGGAGTTCTTTCAGCTTCTGGAATTTGTGAGTTTATTTCCCTCTCATTTGGAGTTTTCAGCCAGTTTCTTTCAATAGGGACTCTTCTCCTTCGGTAACTCTTAAAATGAGTTTGCTGTTCCATTTTATGTTGTCCATTGGTCCTATAGGTTGTCTTTATTTTTCTTTCTATCTGTCTTTCTGTATTTCTTCCTTTTCTCCCCTGCCTTGATCTTTGTTGATTGTTTTTCTTCCTGGTCAAGTCTTCTGCTTTGTCAGGTTTTATATTCTTTTGTTCTAGAATTTCTGTGAGGTCATTCTTCATAGTTCCTATTTGTTGATATCTTTATTTTGTTCATACGTTATTTTCCTGTTTCATTTAAATGTCTGTCTGTTCTCTTCAATCACCTTGCTTCCTTAAGACAGTTCTGAATTACATGGTAATTCATTGATCTCAGTTTCTTTGAGGTTGCTTTCTGGGGATTCATTCCTTCAAATATATGTAAGAATTTTATATTACAGTTTGGTTTTTGTTGAGATTTTGGCACTTAAAAATATCAACTGCCTCTCCCAATACTAGAAGTCTGGTCTTACACTGGAAGTACTTCATTCTGTCAGCCTGGTTCAAGATTCTGGAGCCCTCTCCAGCCTTATCTCAGGTGTCTCCTCTCTCTCTGGAGCTCCCCCAGATGGATGTCTGCAGTATTGTGGTCTTGCTGGTATTGTAGTAAGCTTCAAACACTGGAGCTCCATCTAGTGTCTATATGTGGTACTGTAGCCTCTTGTGTCAATTGGTGGCTTTTGTTCTTAGTTGCCAACCTGGTGCCCTTGTTTGTCCCTGCTTTGACTTAAAGATAGAAACCAGTCCCTCAGGCTGCACCCCAAAAAGTAAAAACATTGGATGTATGTCTACTTTATCTGCCCAGGAAGAAGTCATCTGTTTCCTTCTAACCTTGCTGTCTTGTTCCCAAGTGAGCGGCTGTAGCTATAGAATGGTTTTAAATCTGTGACCCTGTGGGGGAAGGAGAGTCTGCGGTTTCCTGTTCTACCTTGTTGGCATCACTCTAACTTAATTTTACAATAACAGGGACATATGCTACATATTGTCTGATAACCCATTTTACTATCAGTAAACATAGTATAAATACCTTTATTTGTCAGTAAAATAGATTTTTTAATTGCTTCTTAAACTGCTGTCATTCAGATATCATAATAACTTTATTAATCATTTAGATTGTTCCTAATTTGTCAACTGTTTCAAAGCTAGATTCAATGAATATTTTTGAAATTACAGGCTGGCGCCGTGGCTCAACAGGCTAATCCTCCGCCTTGCGGCGCCGGCACACCGGGTTCTAGTCCCGGTCGGGGCACCGGATTCTGTCTCGGTTGCCCCTCTTCCAGGCCAGCCCTCTGCTGTGGCCCGGGAGTGCAGTGGAGGATGGCCCAGGTGCTTGGGCCCTGCACCCCATGGGGAGACCAGGAAAAGCACCTGGCTCCTGGCTCCTGCCATCGGATGAGCGCGGTGCGCCGGCCGCAGCGCGCCGACCGCGGCGGCCATTGGAGGGTGAACCAACGGCAAAGGAAGACCTTTCTCTCTGTCTCTCTCTCTCACTGTCCACTCTGCCTGTAAAAAAAAAAAATAAATAAATAAATGAAATTACATTTGCCCAAAAATTATGCTTCAGGAAAGAGATTTAATTAATACCAAAGTCTTTACACAGTCTCAAATTGTATAAAATTTTTTGTGTTCATTATGATATACAAAATCAGTGGGAAAATGCATTAGCTTAAAAGGTCCTTGATTTAATGTGAGTTTTGGATGCTTTTAAAAAATATTTATTACTGATTTGAAAGGCAGAGTGATGGGGTACAGGAGGAGAGGGAAAAAAGTAGAGATCTTCCATCTGCTTGTTGACTCCCCGAATGGCTTCAATGGCAAGGGCTGGGCTGAGTCTCCCATGTGGGTGGCAGGGGTCCAAGTACTTGGGACAACTTCTGCTGCCTTCCCAGGTGCATTAGCAGGAAACTGGATCAGAAGCAGAGCAGCCAAGACTCAAACCTGTGTTCTGATATGGGATGCCAACATTGCAGATTGCAGCTTAGCCCACTACCCCATAATGCTGCTCCCAGTTGTGAATGTTTAGAAAGGATAAAGGCCACCTGGGAAAATAAGGAGGGGACTAGAGTTGGGGATAAGAAAGCAACAAATTTAGACCACATAGTTATTCTTTTTTTTGTTTATTTTATTTTTTTATCTGACAGGCAGAGTTAGACAGTGAGAGACAGAGAGAAAGGTCTTCCTTTCGTTGATTTACCCCCCAAATGGCTGCTATGGCTGGTGTGCTGCGCCGATCCAAAGCCAGGAGCCAGGAGCTTCTTCCTGGTCTCCAATGTGGGTGCAGGGCCCAAGCACTTGGGCCATCCTCCACTGCCCTCCTGGGCCACAGCAGAGAGCTGGACTGGAAGAGGAGCAGCTGGGACTAGAACCCTGCGCCCATATGGGATGCCGGCATCGTAGGCGGAGGATTAACCAAGTGAGCCACGGTGCCGGCCCGACTGCATAGTTAGTCTGTAGGGCTGGGGCTTCACAGTTACCTGTACTGGGAATGTATCACATCCTAGAGTTTGAAAGGAGTGCTTTTACAAGGAAGTTGAGTCAGGGATTGCTCTGTGGTCATCACAGACGTAACATAAAGGTGAAAGGGAAATGATGACTCTTCGAATGTTACGCCTGTGGGCTGGAATGAGGTTTCCATTAACAGCATCATACAGTGTTTCACAGAGCACTTTAACACAGAAGTTGGAGAATTGAAAGAGTGTCTCCTTACACTGTTAGATGATTTGGGCACTTTGTGGGTGATACTGTGGAGTCCTTATTGTATCACATACTGAAGCACTTTTGGTCAGACAGTTCCACTTTCAGTGATGATGTGATGAATCAGTGGGTTCTGTGTGTCAGACTCTTCTCTCCATTGTAAAGCACCCCGGCGGCCATTAGGTTTATTATTTCAGCATTCATTGATAAAATTTCTGTAGATTAATTGTGTCATTAGAAGTTTCCAGGAGCCTGTACATGGATTTTTGTAGCAGCTTAAATTAATAATCCTGAAGTGGAAGTAACTCAGATGTCATCCTCCTGCAGGTGAATGGTTAAATAAACTGTAATACATCTATACTGTGGAATACTGAACAATGAAAGAAAACAAACTGTTGACAGACAACAACTTGAATCTCAAGGGAGTTAATTCTGAGTTTTAAAAGCCAGTGTCAAAAGATTACACACTCTATGACTCCATTATGTAGCACTTTAAAAATGACAAAATTCTAGAAACAGAGGACAAGTTATTGGTTACCAGAGATTGGGAAGGGAGGAAGGTGGCTGAGTAGCACAGGGGATCCTGGTAGTGGATCTCTTCTGTATGCTCACTGTGGTAGTAGCCACGGGAATCTATAAATAGTAAAATTGAATAGAACTAAATATACCCACACTACTGAGAACGTGTAAAACTGGTGACATTTGAATAAGTTCGGTGAATTGTAGCAAAAATCAGTTTACTGGTTGTGCTATTTTCTCTAGTTATGTTGAAGGATGTTATTTTGGGAAAAACTGAGTGAAGCGTTTAAAGGACCTGCCTATTTTTTAGAGCTCATTTGAATCTACAGTTAACTTTAAAAGTTTTCTTTTTAAATAGTGATATTGTTTGATGAGATGCGAGAATGGTACAAAGCAATGTTTATAACTTAACATCTAAAATGTGAATTTAAGTATATGTGGTGGGTGAAGCTAATGTCCTAAGTTTGAAATATGAATCTAGATGTGCCTGATAGTAGGGATCATCTGTATTGTGGCTGTATTCAGTAAATGTTCAGGTTTGAGCATAGGCATCTCTTCCTTTATTTGTATTTTAAAATTCATATTTATTTTCACTTTATTTGAGAGACAGAGATCTTCTGTCCTCTGCTTCACTCTCCAAATTACCACAACGCTCACGTGTGGCAGGGATACAAGTTCATGAGCTTATCTGTGTTCCCCAGGGTGTATGTTAGCAGGAAGCTGGACCAAAAGTGGAGCTGGGACTGAGACCAGGCGCCCTGAAATGGGATGCAAGAGTCACACACAGAATCTTAACCTCTGTGCCAAACACTCGCCCCCATCTCTTCCTTTAAAAAGAAAGTTTAAATGCCAGCAGAGGTCTGTGGGTTGACTGCTTGTCCCTTCAGCTTCTTTTTAAAGCTCTGGGGGCATAAAACATCCTCTTTGTGTAGTGATTGCTATATCCGCAGGGCTTAGTACAATATCTGGGACATAATAGAAGCAGAGTAAATAGTTGGCAGGTGAATCAATGTGTATCTTTTGAGATACTGCTTCCGTTTCTTCACAGACAGGAAGAAAGCTCGTTGCACATATATACATGAGAAATCAAATTCAAACAAAAATTACTTGGGTAGTAAAAATAATAAGGTGAAATTTAGAAAAGGAAAAGTTTTTATAAGAATTAAAGTATTCTTCTGACTTTAAAATTTGATGAAAGGAGATTCTGAGGAGAAAGCCTTTATGTATGCTCAGGATCCCCGATCTCTGTCCCCCCCTGCTGGACTGATAAAAACTCCAAGTACAGCCTGGGTGCAGCAGAGCAGTTAACGGGCTCTCTGTCAGTTGCCCTTGCTTCTGAAGTTTGTATGGGTATCTGTTAAAATACACAAAGAGAACCTGTCCTACTGAAATGAAGTCACTATCATGTAGGTATAAGTTTATTGCAGCACTGTTTGGTAAAAACCAGGAAACAACAACCTGGGTATCTGCCCGTGATAAGGGGTGAGCTGAATGAATTGTAGTGTGTCTACACCCTGGAATATTGTGCATCTGTTGAAGTTGATACTTCATATATATACATATTTATTTATTAACCTTTAAATATATTAATGATACCACAGGGTAAAAATGCCAGTTACGTAATCCTTATTATAAAAGTGAAAAAAGAGTGTGGGAACTTTTTTATATGGATCTGCATGTGCTGTATCTTCATATAACTTTGTACCGTGGTGACTCAGTTAGCAGGGCATAGGACAGAGAAGGAAAACCAATAGCTTTTCTTAAACTTTTTCTTTGGCTACATATGTTTTGTAAAAAGCAAACAATTTGGAAGACTTGCAAAAAATGTTTTCTTTAAAAAGGAAAAAAGATAGTGTGAAATCATTTGGGACACTATGAAAGGATCAAGTGTCAGTATACCATGGAGTGGTGGTATTTCCTGTAGTCAAGGAGTGGTTTAGTTGACCTGTGGTATGCATCTTCTGTTTTTGTTTTCTTCATTTGATCTTAATTAACATCTCTTTTTATGTTTTCATTGTTTTTAAATTATTTTTAAAAATTCATTTGAGAGAAAAAGGGAGTTTTCCCATTCATTGGTTCATTCCCCAAATGCCTGCAATGGTCGGGTTGGGGCCAGAGCCAGGAGCCAGGAACTCAGTCCAGGATTCCTACATGGGTAGCAGGAACTCAGTTAAATTGAACTTCACTGCTGCCTCCCAGGGTCTGCCTTGGCAGGAAGTGAGTCAGGAGCGAGAGCTGGGAACCAAGCCAACTCTGATGCCAGACATGGATGTCTTAACCTCTAGGTTAAAAGTCAGCTCCCAAATGTTATTTTTTGATTTTCATGATAAAAGTGTGCTTGAATTTTTGCATACCAAGAATGTCCTTCCATGTATGTCTTATCTTTTTGATTTATTAATATGATTTTAATTTTCTCTAGCTTGAAGATGATATTATCGTGAAACAAAATTACTTTAATACTATAAAAAACTTTGCACTTCAACTTTCTTCTGAGGATTGGATGATTCTAGAATTTTCCCAGTTGGGCTTTATTGGTAAGAAAATTGCCATGTTTATCTACTTTTCAAAACACCATGACTCTCTCCATCTTTTTTTTTTAAGATTTTATTTATTGAAAGGCAGAGTTACAGAAAGAGAGAGAAAGAGAGTGATCTTCCATCTACTGGTTCATTCCCCAGATGGCTGCAATGGTCAGGGCTGGACCACACCAAAACCAGGAGCTGCTTTCTGGTCTCCCACTTGGGTTCAGGGGCCCAAACATGTGGACCATCCTCCTCTGCTTTTCCAGACACATTAGCAGGGAGCTGGGACGGATTCCGGCATCGCAGGCAGCAGTTTTACCCACTATGCTCCAGTGCTGGTGCTGACTCTCAGAATCTTAAGCTGATTGCACTGCTTGTTCTCAAGTTGTCTTTTTCTTACAGCAATAGATTTTTTTCTTTTTTGAGAAAATTTAACTTGCGAAAACCTCTATTTGAAATGATGAAAGTCAACTCAAGATAGAATTGAGAGACTTGTAGGATTGTAGAATTTATTCTGGATTTCTGCAGTGCCACCCATGGTCCTGATGAGCATATCTGATTTTTCAGTTGCTTTCTCACAAATTGGTGTTCTTTTAGAAAGAATTCCACAGAAAGATTTTTTTCATGTGATTTCATGGTATTTCTATGCAGTGTGTGGAGTTGTCATTCAGAATTAATTTTTATTCATTGTTTCTTTCACTTAGTTGGGGTGCTCATTCTGAAATGCCTGCCTCCCCACACTGTTTGTAAACTAACCAAGTAAAGAATATGTTTATAAGTGAAGAAGGAAATTTACAGATTTTCAAAAATACTCAGAGGGCATTTCACTAACTGTAGTACATTGAAACCTTAAATATTAGAGACTCATTATCTTAAAACTTATTTTAGAGTTGAAAAACATTTTTACTCACTAAGGTTTCACAGAAAAAATTAGGAGCCTTTGTATCTACATTTATAGTTTAGGTAATTTTTTAAATCTAAACCTCTCATCTTTCCTTCTACTAGTGTTTACTTTTTCATCTACCTGAAAGGTGGAGTGATGAGGGATAGGGGGAGAGATACAAAGAGAGAAAGAGATGTAGAGATGTTTTCCATCTGCTTGTTCAAACTCCTCAAATACCTGCTACAGCCAGAGCTGGGCCAGGCCAAAACCAGAAGCCCAGAATTCCATCTGGGGTCTCCCACAGAGGTGGGCGGCAGGGTTCCAAGCTGAGCCATCATCTGCTGCCTCCCAGGATGCGTGATCAGTAAGCTGGATCAGGAGCGGAGCAGCTGGGACCCAAGCTGGCACACTTTTGTGGGATGCAGGTGGCTTAATCCACTGTACCACAGTGTGCCTGCCCACCCCACCCCCACACCACTAGTCATTGTCTTTTTATGGAAAGAATCTTAGTAAAACATGAAGCAAAGTCTCTAACATGTTGTTGAATCCTTTGAACCAGTAGGTATTTGGTGGTTTTTTGATAATGCCAGGCAGGAATTCACTTCTGTTATACCTAGACAACAGCTCTAGGGAATGTTTGGCTGAAGCCAGTTTATTGTGGGGAAATTACTCGTAATAATTTGTAGTTGAAAGCACAGGCTTCAGCATGCAGTAGGCCTTGCATATCCACAGGTTCTGCATCTGTGGACTGAACTCACTGGGATTTGGAAATTTTCAGGAAAAAAGTTATGTCTGCAAGTGCATGGAAAAAAATCCATTTTTCTCTTAATCCAGTATAGCAGTTTTTTGCACAGCCTTTGTTTTGATGCTTGTTTTATTTTTTACAGCCATTGACTGAGAATATCTTTTCAGGTAAAATGTTTCAAGCACCAGACCTCACTCTGATAGTAGAATTCATATTTATGTTTTATAAAGAGAAACCTATTGATTGGCTCTTGGACCATATTCTCTGGGTGAAAGTCTGCAACCCTGAAAAAGATGCAGTAAGTTAATTCCTTATGAGGATGGAGGGGCTTCTTTTTCACAAGTGTGTTTCATCCTGGAAAGTGACTTTCAAGGAGCCAGATTTTGCCAATTAACAGTTAAGTAGACAGAAGGAACTAGTGTTTCCACTTAGCATTCAAGTGCTAGCCTTTCTTGAACTGATACACATTTTCTGTATTAGGACTTACAGATAGCAGTGGGAAATCTCTTAAAGCAGGAAAGCCTGTTGCAGGACAGTACCCCCTCTCTAAGCTGCTATTTAGAGTGCCTTTAGGCTGTGGTATTTGTCACTGCCAGCTATAGGTGATGATCATTCCTGAACTGTGTTGGGTGTTAAATCATTTTTTTTTTCTTCTTCATATTCTATGTCAGTTCTCTTTTTGCAAATACTTTGGGGACAGCATCAGACTCTAACACATCTGGAAATAAGGAATAAAAATACTATTTAAACCAGGACATTGACAAATCAAATACCTTTCAGTGTCTTACTTGCATGAAACCAGTGTTCACAGCCATATGCTTACCTTTGGGATGATGGTGGCAGGCATATAAATGAGTGATAATTTTGCTTTGATCCTTCAGATAGTAAGTTATTTCTGAAGAAATCTCATTGTTAAAAGTCACTAGATATGTTTTTCTTGTTCCCTTTGAATTTATACCTCTGAAAAAATACAACTTTTTTATTTGGTGAAAGCATTAACACAATATGATCATACAGATTCTTAAAAATGAATGTCGATTTTGACACATAGTAACAACTATGTATTATAAGCACTTGTCCCTGTAGGGTTGACTTATCATTCCTGGTTCAAATATGTATTTAATTTCACATCATGACATGATAATCCCTAGAGTATTTTGATATCCTGCTGACCGGTTTTTAGGGTATTGTGTGCTAGTGCCAGTAAGCTATCATTACATTCTCTTTGTTTAAAAAAAAAGAATTTTTAGAGGAAATCATTGAATATTGTGAAATAGCAGAGTGCTTATTTTCCAACAATAAATGTATAAATTCAAATAAATCATTTTTAATACTTGAGCTTTTACATTTTTTAAAAAAGATTTTTATTTATTTATTTGATAGGTAAAGTTAGAGAGAGAGAGAGAAAGAAAGGTCTTCCTTCAGCTGGTTCATTCTCCAAATGGCCGCAGTGGCCAGAGCTATACAGATCCGAAGCCAGGAGCCAGGTGCTTCCTCCTGGTCTCCCATGCGGTGCAGGGCCCAAGCACTTGGGCCATCCTCCACTGCACTCCTGGGCCACAGCAGAGAGCTGGACTGGAAGAGGAGCAACTGGGACTAGAACCCGACGCCCATATGGGATGCTGGCACCACAGGCGGAGGATTAACCTAGTGTGCCACGGGGCGGGCCCTGTGCTCTTACATTTTTGTTATGATTTATAGGAATTTTTGTTGTAGAACCTTAGTAAGTTACTATCATCATGATGTTTCCACACCACACTTGAATGTAATTCTTCTGGTGTGGTTTTATCTAATATGTGGCTAGATTATAAAATGAGCCTGTGAGGTAAAAAAAAAAAACTGATAACAAATATTAGAATCCTGAAAACCCTTGAAATCGTTGATAAATTTGAATACACAACCCTCTGGACAGTGTTATCTGTTCCTTCACTCTTTAGTCCATGCTTCTCTGTGGCCCTGACAATGTAAGTTGCTTTCCATGGTGTGTCAAGGAACTCATTGCCACATTGTTGCTGGTCACTTGAGTGGTCTCTCTGCCAGTGGTCTAGGAAACCCTTCAGATCGTTCACACATTCTTCCAAAGGCTGCTCAAGCTGCTTGGACAGACATTCAGGCCCGAGTGCCTCCATTTCTGTGGAGTGGTGGGCTTCACATTACTGTATACTTTCAAAGACCTGACATGTGGGTTACACGTCCCTTCTTAATTTAAGCTTAATTTGAGGCAAGTCCCCCAAAAGTTCCTTTAGTTATGCTTGATGAGATCAAGTAACTAAAATACACAATTTAACTCACTTGAGTCTCCTTTATTTCCCCATTCTCCAACTTTTGTTTTCCTCCTCCTTGCAATTGAATGCATAAATAAAATACACCATTTCACCTTTCTTCTATACTCTTACATAGTAACAGTGGTAATGATGTCAAACCTCTTGACAAAAATGAGGCATTTGAACACCCAGTAAATTATTGGAAATCTTCAAAAGTGAACATGTTGGAAAAATGTCTTTTTCAATGTATTTGGCTCCAGACTTAACCTAAGTCATTGAAAATGAAGGGCTTTTTAAAACCTACAAAGATAAGCAGTGACTGTCTTGAAGCACTCAGCTAGCGCACCATCCAGGGTCTGCTACTAGCACTATAGTTTGAGTGTTTGGCAGCCATTGTGTTCCGTATAACCAGACCTGAGACGGGTTTTCATGTGATATCTGGGCCATGAGACATCACAAGTTGAAACATAGGTGTTGCTTAGCTATGTGGAGTTGTATTTGTCCAAGAAATTTTTACAGTTATTCATTTGCTTATTGTCAGGTTTTTGTCTCATGTCTCAAATTACTTTCATGCAACAAAATGTTCCTTTTATTTGTAAATTCTTTTATATTATCTAATTAAACATTTTATATATTTGAACCAAACTTGTAGTCTGTAGCTTGTGCATTTTAATATTATGAATTTAATCATTATTGACATGTTTTGAAGGATAGTTGAAACTAAGCCTATACTCTTTGCTTAGCTGTAATTTTAAATTTCTGGATCATGGCTGTTTATCAAATAGGTAACATCTATTAATACCTCAGAAAGGTTGACACCAAAAAATGTAATTTGGAAGTATGATGTGAAATCTTACTTTTTTTCAATATTCTGCTAAAGGACTTGTCATTTCTTCAGGTTGAGGATATAATTTCTCTTACTTGTTTGATAATAACATAATTCTTTTTTTAATGTTTAGAAACATTGTGATAGACAAAAAGCAAATCTGCGAATTCGTTTCAGACCTTCCCTTTTCCAACATGTTGGTCTGCACTCATCATTATCAGGAAAAATTCAGAAACTCACGGTTGGTGATTTATTTCCTCAGAGATATATGATTTTTTAAACATAAATGGGCTATATGTTTTTTAAATAGCACATATATCTTTCCTCCTAGGATAAAGATTACATGAAACCATTACTTCTCAAAATCCATGTAAACCCACCTGCAGAGGTATCAACTTCCCTGAAGGTTTACCAAGGACACACACTGGAGAAAACTTACATGGGAGAGGATTTCTTCTGGGCTATAACCCCAGTAGCTGGAGACTACATCTTGTTTAAATTTGATAAGCCAGTCAATGTAGAAAGGTTGGTGGTTATTGAAATATATTTGGTATTCTAATTCAGACCTCTTACTCCTAATGTGATTTATGAAAATAGATGTGAGGAGATAGTCCCAAAATGTTATATTAAAAATTACATTTAATACAAGTCAATAATAAAATGAATATTATTTTCAGATATAACATCAGCATTATTATGGTTCATAAATTTCTTAGTATTTCTGGACTTCAGTATCATTATTTAATACTTTTATGTGGAACTCTCAATTTCAAATTAGTTTTCATGTCCTTATCTTAGAATATCTCTGAAAATTTGAGAAATAATTGATTAGCTCTCAAGGATTTGAAATGATAAATTTGATCTGGTAAGATTGTTCCTAACTAATGGTTTTGCAAAAGCTGGATTAGTTTTAGTACAGTATGAAAGAATTTTCAATCCTTTTATGGTTTCTATGTTTCTTAACAGCCATGATTTCTACAACCTTTGCTAATTTTAGCTGTGTTCCCCAGACTAATAGACATGTTATGTGTCCCTTTATGAGGACCAATTTGACTTTTAGAATCCATCAAAAATCATTTGGAGCAATTCTATTTAGTTTCAAAAGCAATGCATAGCTATAATGTGATGTTACTGATTTTCTGTTATTTTAAACTGATTCCAAAGAGGAATTTAAGTTGTAAACATGTCTTAAGCAATATTACTGAAGAAACAGATAAAAATATTTTTGAGTAATATTTTACATAGATGCATATATATGTATTTCATTGTTACTTAACGTTACAACTTGATCTTAGCCAAAAGACCGAGAAGTGATGTTACTTAACATTACTTTTTGTTATTATAACATATACTTTGTTCATTACTATATATTATATTACTATGTTACTCTGCCCTCAGAGATATTATTTACAACTCTTTAAAAGTCATCTTATTTTACTTATTTATTTATTTATTTGAAAGGCAGAGTTACAAAGAGGCAGAGGCAGAGACACAGAGAGGTCTTCCATTCAAAAATTGATTCACTCCCCAGATGGCTGCAATGGCTGGAGCTGGGCTGACCTGAAGCCAGGAGCCAGGAGCTTCCTCCAGGTCTCCCATGTGGGTCCCGGGGCCCAAAGGCCTCGGCCGTCTTCTTCTGCTTTCCTGGGCCATAGCAGAGAGCTGGATCGAGATGGAGCAGTGGGGGATCCAAACTGGCAATATTATGGGATGCCAGCATTGCAGGCAGCAGCTTTACCTGCTATGCCACAGCGCCAGCCCCTAAAAGTCATCTTAGAGTTAGAAACAGTATAGGAGGATGCTTCAAACAGTTTGTGGAAAAATGGAATTAAGAGCAGTCTATTCTTATACAAAATTATTTTGAAATCTATACATTTTTTTTCATAATAAGAATTTTCCATGAACTTTTTGGATAAGTATTTGATTATATGTCTTAAGCATCATCTTAAAATGACGATGTTTTCTGGCAATGGGATCCTGTGAGCAGCCATTTAAAATTATGACATAGTGCTTGCTTCAGCAGCATATGTGACATAGATCAGTATGTGTGGGCATGAAAACTCTTTGAGGTGTACACTGAAGTGGTGGGGCAAACTTTTTTAACTTTATAGGCTATCCTTATAGAGCATATTAGAGATTATAGCATTATATATTCTATAGGTATAGAATTCTAAAAATTATATAAATTTATATATAGAGAGAACTAGAGGTTATAAAATATTTTGAAATAGTAAAAACTGTTATACATATGGCATGTTATGTAGAAAAAAATCTGAAAAGTACCTGTAAACTGTAATGAAGATGTGACAAGGGATTGTTACATTTTGACTTTGATACATTTACTACCACATTTTTAAAAAATAGTAATTTTATTTAAGAGATATAAAGAAATAGAGAGCTTCCATTTGCTGGTTTATTCCCAAATGCCAGCAAAATTGAGGGCTGGGCCACGCTGAAGCTGGGAGCCAGAACTCAATCCAGGTCTCCATTACATTATCCAGTCCCAGGCATGCAAGAGCAGGAAGCCGGAATGAAAAGTGGAGCTGAGACTCAAACTCAGATACTGTGATACGAGTGTCCTAAGCAGTGTCTTAACCACTATGGCAATGCCTATCCACGGTTTCCTTTTGTAAAAATTAAACTTTGATTTTTGAGAAAATACAGATTCACATGCAGCTATAAGAAATAAAACTGAGAAATCATCTGGTTTCTCTCAGTGGTAGTATCTCACACACCATAGTAAAATATCCCACTGAGGATTTGGCACCAGTAGTCAAGATAAAGAACATGTCCCTCACCTCAAGAATCCCCTATGTTGCCATTTTATAGCCACACCTATTTCTGTCCTGCTGACCCCATTCCTAATTCCTGATAGTCACTAATTTGTTCTCCACTTCTGATTTTTGTTACTTAAGAATATTACTTAAATGGAATCGCACAGTATGTGATCTTTTAGATTTGACTTTTATCACTCAAGGTAACTGTCTAGTGCAGGGATGGGGAACGTCTTGCCAAGGACTGCGTAAGCCCTCGCCATCATTTGCTCTGTTGCTGCCGAGACAATTGCAGGCAGGACTCTAACAATAAATAGATAGCACTTGGCAGAAAAAAAAGATTCCCCTCTCCTTGTCTAGGGATTCATTCAAGTTGTTCTGTGTATTCAGAGTCCATCCCTTTTTATTGCTGAGACATATTCTATGGCATGGATATAACAATTTAACTACTTAACCACTGAAGGACTATGGGTTGTTTCCAGTTTGGTGTTATTACAAATTAAAAGACATTCATATTCATGGACAGGTGTTGGGTATTTTTTGTGATAGTAAAATGTTCATTTCTTTGGGGTAACCGTCTCAGAGTGGATTGTATGGTTGCAGGCCAAACTGTTTTCCAAAGTGACTCTACCATTCCATCTCCATCAGCAGTGTGTGAGTGATTTAGTTCCTTACCATACTCACCAGCATTTGGTGTTACCACGTTTAAAAAATCTTAACCGTCCTGATCAAGCGTATAACTAGCTTATTATAGATTTCATGTGTATTTCCTTAATGACAAATGATGTTAAAGCATCTTGTACTTAATTGCCATCTGTATGTTCTCTTTGGTGAAGTGTCTTTTCATGTCTTTTGCCAAATTTCTAATTGATGGCTTTTTTTAAAATTGAGTTTTTAGGGCTTATTTTTTAAATTGAGTTTGGGGATTTCCTTGTATATTCTAGATACTAGTTTTTTTTTTTTTTTGTCACATATGTGATTTGCAAATATTTTTTTCCTAATCAACAGATCGTCTTTTCATTCTCTTAATGAGGTCTTTTGCAAAGCAAACATTTTTAATATTGGTAAAGTCCAGCTTATCAAAATTGTGTTTTACAGATCATGCTTCTGGTATCAAGTCTGAGGGCTCTTTGCCCAGTCTTAGGTCCCAAAGATTTACTTCTGTATCTGTTTTTTTTTGCTAAAATATTTTACAGTTTCATATTTGTATTTTTAGTCTGTGACTCATTTTGAGTTAATTTTTGTGTAAAGGGTGAGATTCAAGCCAGTGATTTTGTCACTGGTGGTGTGTTTTTGCTTGTGTCCATTTGCTCCTGTATCTTTTGTTGAAAAGGCTATTTTTTCCCCTATTGATTTGACTTTTCACCTTTGTCAAAAATCGGCTCAATGTATTTGTATGGATCTGTTTCTGGGTTCCACTAATTCATGTGTCTTTCTCTCCACCAGTACCACATAATCTTGATTATAACTGCATACGAAGTCTTAAAAGTAGGTAGACATATTCCTCCTACTTTAGTTTTTTTCAAATTTATTTAAACTATTTTAGTTCACTTTCCTTTCCATTTATATTTTATAATACTCTTGTCTTTATCTACAAAATTTTAATAGGGATTACATTAAACCTGTATGTTGAGATGGGTTTGGTGGCTTAATGGGTTAAGTCACTGCTTGGGGTGCACAAATCCCATATCACAGTGCTGGTTTGAATTTCAGCTCCTCCACTTCCCATCCAGCTTTCTGCTAATATGCCTGGGAAGGCAACAGGTGATGGCCCAAGAACTTTGCATCCTGCCACCTCTGTGGGAGATCCAGATGGAGTTACTGGCTCCAGGCTTTGGCCTGACTTAGCCTTGGCTGTTGCTGGCATTTGGGGGTAGGAACCAGTTAATGGAAAGTATCTATCTCTCTGTCTCTGTCTCTCTCCCTTCCCTTCCTCCCTCCCTCTGTCCTTCACTGTCACTCCACCTTCCCAATACATAAATCTTAAAACACAACAAACTGTGTGTTAATTTGGGGAGAATTGACATCTTAATTTTATTGAGTCTTCCATTCTATGAACATGGTATGTTTATTTAGGTCTTTGATTTCTTTAACACTGTGTGATTTTCTATATATGGATCTTCTACATGTTTGTTGGATTTACACCTAAATATATATGTGATCTTCAGCAATTGTAGTGGTATTATGTTTTTAATATCAGTATACACATGTTCATTACTGATATATAGGAATACAGTTGACTTGTGTATTTATCTTGTATCCGACTACCTTGCTGAACTTATTTATTTGAAGAATTTTTTCCTTGAAATTTCCTACTCAAACTTTAATCTGCAAATAGGGACAGTTTATTTTTCCTTTAGGTTCTATATGCTTTTTTTTTTTCATCATTGCACAGGCTGGAACTTCTATGTTTAAATAACAGTAGTAAGAATGGACATTCTTTCTTTGTTTTTGATCTTAGGGGAAAGTATTATTCAACCTTTGATCATTAAGTTGAGCTGTTGGCTGTAGCCTTTTTATGTATGCTTGTTATCAAACTGAGGAATGTCCCCTCTATTCCTAGTTTTCTTAGCATTTTTACCATGACTGTGGCTTGAATTTTGACAAATGAATTTTCTGCATCAATTGATATAATCATGATTTTTCTTTACTTGTTAATATTATGGATTACATTGATAGATTTGTTTTTTAAAGATTGAACTAGTCAAGTATACCTGGAATAAACTCCACTTGGTAATGGCACATAATTTTTATATATTTTTAATTCTCTGTGTTAATATTTTATAAGGAATTCTGTGTCCATTTTCATAAGAGTTATTAATCTGATTTTTTTTTGGACGTTTATTTGGTTTGGTATTAGGTAGCTTTTTAAAGAGAATTAAAAAGAATTCCTGCTTCTAGTTTCTGAAAGAGAAATTATGTGGAATTGGTGTTCATTCTTTAATTATTTATTTGGTAGAATTCTCTTTAAAAAAATTTTTTTTAAAGATTTATTTATTTATTTGAAAGAATTACACAGGGAGAGAAGGAGAGGCAGAGGCAGAGAGAAAGAGAGAGGTCTTCATCCTTCATCTGCTGGTTCACACCCCACTTTGCTGCAACGGCTGTAGCTGCACTGATCTGAAGCCAGGAGCAGGGGCCCAAGGGCATAGACCATCTTCTGCTTTCCCAGGCCATAGCAGAAAGTTGGACTGGAAGTGGAGCAGCCGGCTCTTGAATTGGCACCCATATTAGATGCCAGCATTGTAGACAGTGGCTTTACCCACTATGCCACAGCACCGGTCCCTGGTAGAATCCTCTACCAAATTCTGAAGATCTGGTCCTAGAAATTTATTTCTGGGGCATTTTTAAAATTATAAATTCAGTTTCCTTAATAGTTGTAGGTATATGAAATTTTTTACATTATCTTTTTTTACAATTTTATTTAAGGTATACAAATTTCATATTTTCCTATATACAGATTCAGGAACACAGCGATTCCTCTCACCCCACCCTCTCCTCATACCCACACTCCTACCCTTCCTCCTTCCTCTCCAATTCCCATTCTTAATTTTTACAAACATCTACTTTCAATTAACTTTATACTCATAGATTAACCCTACACTAAGTAATGAGTTCAGTAGTATAAAGCAAAAAACATTACTCCTCAATTGTGAGACAACAGCTATAAACAGTCATCGAATCTCAAAATGTCAATTTCACGCCTATGGATTACCTTTTAGGTACTCTATTAGTTACCACAGATCAGGCAGAACATACAGTATTTGTCTTTTGAGACTGGCATATTTCACTAAATATAATAGTTTCCAGATGCATCCATTTTGTTGCAGAAGACAAGATTGCTTTTTTCTTTTTCACCACTTTTCCTGTAGTTTGTTAGACTCACTCCCTTTTTTCTTTACTTCTGAGACTCCAGTGACACAAATATAAGATCTTTTGTTATACTCCAGTGGTCCCCAGGCTCTGCTGATTGTTTTTTTAAGTCTGTTCATTGTTTTATAAGTCTGTTTCCTCTCTTTTATTCATGTAGGGTCATTTCTGTTGTTCTGTCTTCAGATTCATTGGCTATCACCTGTCCCCTCCATTCTGCTGTTGAACCTTTGCCTTGAGTATTAAATTTTAGTTGTTGTGCTTTTAGTTCTAAAATTTGTTTGGTTCTTCTTTATATCTTCTGTTTGTTGATTGAGATTTTATAATTTTTCATTTGCTTAAAACATTTGTTTGTTGAAACATTTTTATGATGACTGCTTAAAAATCTTTTCCAGATAATTCTGACATATCTCACCTTAATATTGATGTCTATTGATTTTATTCAGGTTGAGATTTTCTCATTTTTGGAATGACAAGTGATTTTTGATAGAAATCTGGACATTTTAGGTGTAATGTTATGAACCGTGTTATCTTCTGTAAACCTTGTATTTTACTTTATTTTTTTTTAAAGATTTATGTATTTGATAGCCAGAGTTATAGAGAGAGGAGGAGAGACAGAGGAAAAGAGAGAGAGGCCTTCCATCTGCTGATTGATTCCCCAAACAGCTGCAACAAGCCAGGCTGGGCCAGGAGCCAGGAGCTTCTTACAGTCTCCCTCATGGGTACAGGGCCTCAGGCACTTGGATCATCATCTACTGCTTTTCAACGTGCATTAGCAGAGAGCTGGATGGGAACTGGAGCAGTCAGGGCTCGAGCTGGTGCCCATATGGGATGCTGACACTGCAGCCTGTGGCCTAACCCACTATGCCACAGCACTAGCCCCAAACCTTGTATTTTAACTAGCCCCTCTGACATGGTTTCAATAGTGTAAGGTGTGATGCTACCCCATTACTTCTAGGTGCAGAAAAATTTGTTTCTCTATTTGACCTGAGTTGATACGTGATACAGGAAAAGACACCCTGTTGCTGCTGAGTCTGGAATAGGAGTCCTGGCCCCCCTAGACATGTGCTGGTACCATCTTGGCTGGAAGGGACAGGAATGTTTCTATACTGCCCACCATAGGTTCTCCAGCGATATTTCTGGGGAGGGCCTCATTATTGTCTAAGAGGAAAGAAAGTCTGAACTCCTGATTTAGCATTATAAGACAGAACCTTGATGAGGTTTGGAGCACTGTGTTAAAGCTGGCGAGTATATTGTCTAAAAATATTTTGTCTTACAAGACTGTTCTTTTTCTAACCCTGTGGCTAATGGGGGGGGGGTGGTTAGGCTCCATGGGTGTCCTTTGTCTGCTTCTGTTGGCATTTCCGGGTTGCAGGGATATTCAGGTCCAGGTCTACAGTGTTTGAGTCAAAAGGAAATCCCAGGAAAGCCATCATTTTTTTCCTTGGGTCCCAAAGGCCCTCGATAGGCTGTTTTCTGTAGTTTTCTTGTGTTTGTTTAATGTTCAATATCTAGGTTTTTTGTTGTACTTAGAGGAGTAAAGCAAAGTACCTCACCTTCCCCAAAATAGAAGTTTTAATGAACCATTTAGTTTTGCAATTAGAAAAAAGGTGTATGTTTGTGATGTATGATTTATGTGTGCATGCATATATATAGATAAACACACAGATTTTTAGCAAGTGCAAAAGTCCATCAAAAAGTCTGCTACTAAATGTATGTGATGGAGATAAAGTTTCTTTACAACAAATACCTTTACCTCTGTAAGGTAATATGTATTTATGTGGTGACACATTTCTTGTAAAACATAGTTCTTACTATGTGTATAGTCTGTGTCAATTTTCTTAGAGTTCATGGAAATACCCAGTTTTTCTATGGTGAAGAAAACCACTTTTTGTTTCCCATAGTAACTTATTTCCTGATAAGGAAAAAGGCAAACTTGTATTTATCAGTATAGAAATTAAATGTTAGGAAAATATTTTGACTGTATAACAATGTGTTAATTACATAAAATTTTAAAAATATGGACAATCAAGAAAAACATGATCCCAAGGCTACCATTGTGACCACATTGACACATTTTTTCCTTGGTAATTCTGTATACATTATACTTTTGATTATAGACTATAGTAATTGGACATTTTGCCTAGCAGTTAAGATGCTCACTTCCCACATCCAAGTACTTGCAGTACATTTCTGGCTGAAGGCCCTGACTCCAGCTTCCTGCCAGGGCAGATCTGGGCAGGCAGTATTGATAGCTAAAGTAATTGGGTTCCTGCTACCCACACAGGAAACCTGGATTGCACTGCCAGTTCCTGGCTTTGATTATCTGTAGACATTTGTGGAGTGAACCAGAAGATGGAAGCTCTCTCTCTCTCTCTGTGTCTCTTTGTTTATCTCTGACCTTCTGCCTGTCAAATAAATAAAATTTTATGGTCTATATGTAATTCTGCATCTTAAATGTTCTATTGCATTGTGTCGTAAGTGATTCATGAACTTTTAAAAACATACAGTATTTGAAAGAGCAACAGAGAGAGGGAGACAAAGATCTTCCATCCACTGGTTCACTCCCCAAATGGCTGCAATGGCCAGGATTGGGCCAGACTGAAGCCAGGGGCCAGGAACTTCATCCTGGTTTCCCCATGAGTCACAGTGCCCAAGTTCTTGGGCCACCTTATGCTGCCTTCCCAGGTTACACTAGCAGAGAGCTGGATCGGAAGCTGAGCAGCCAGGACTTGAACCAGCACTCTGGTCATGGGATGCTGGCCTAACCCGCTGTACCAAAATGCCAGCCCTTCATAAATAGTTCGTAGCATCCCATCACTTACTTCATCTAATATTAAATTTTTAGATGGTATTAAATTTTTTACTATAAATAATGAAAAGTTGAACATTTTTTAATCAGTTTGTCTGAACTGCAGATTGTATCTATAGGTCCTTTTCTTAAAATGGTTTCCCTTGCTCCATACTTTGACATCTTTAGCTGAGATATTGTATAGCCTGCAGTTACATGAACCAGCATTTCAAGTCAAGGATATCTCTTTAAAATTTTTCTCTTGGAGGGACCGGCGCTGTGATGTAGCTGTTAAAGCTCCTGCAGTGTCAGCATCCCATATGGGCACCGGTTCGAGTCCCAGCTGCTCCACTTCCAATCCAGCTCTCTGATATGGCCTGGGAAAGCAGTAGAAGATGGCCTAAGTCTGTTGCAGCCATCTGGGGAGTGAACCAGTAGATAGAAGACCTCTCTCTCTCTCTCTCTCTCTCTCTCTCTCTCTCTCTCTCTCTGCCTCTGCCTGTACCTCTTTGTAACTGCCTTTCAAATAAATAAGTCTTTAAAAATATTTTTTTCTCTTGGGGCAAGCATTTGGCCTAGCAGTTAAGATGCTGCTTGAGGGGCTGCAGATGTAGTGAATGGGTTAAGCCACTGCTTGGGAAACCCATATCCTGTATCAGATTGCCTGGTTAAAGTCCTGGCTACTCCACATTTCCAGTCCAACTTTCTCCTAATGTGTCTGGGAGGCAGTAGATGATGGCCCAAGTACTTTGGTTCCTGCCATCCACATGGGAGATCTGGATGGAGTTCTTGGTATCCAGTTTGACCCTGACCTAGCAATGGCTATTATGGGCATTTGGCAAGTGAACAATAGATGATCTCTATGTGTCTGTCTCTGTTTGTCTTAATCTATATCTATTTGTCTCTGCCTTTCAAATAAATAAAAAATAAAATAAGCAGCGTGTCCCATCTGAAAATGCTGGAAATAATTTTTGATGTAGTTTAGGAAAAGCTTCTCATCAGGGTTTCCTGGTCCCATTTAACATTTGCAAAGTGTTTGGAGCAGGCGTTGTGACATAGCAGGTTAAAGTGCCACCTGTCACTCCAGTCTCCCATATGGGCGCCCATGCCTGTCTTGGCTGCCCTGTTTCCAAACCAGCTCCCTGCTAATGGCCTGGAAAAAGCAGCAAAAGATTGCCCAAGTTCTTGTGTCCCTGCCACCCACATGGAAGAGCCAAATGAAGCTCCTGGCTCAGCCCTGGCCATTAGGGCCACTTGGGAATGAACTAGCAGGTGGAAGGTATCTCTCTTTCTCTCTCTCTCTCCATCTCTATAACTCTGACTTTGAAATAAGCACATAAATCTTAAAAAGAAAATCAAATCTTCATCACAAGTGATGTTTGGCCACTAATACCCTTCTTTAAATCATAACCATACTGTAACTGTTACTTAGCTGAGTGCTTTTAATATGCAGGGTGGTTTTTGTCAGTTCTCATAAATTTTTTGAATCATTTAATGTGAGGTGGATAGGAATGTATCTATTTGATAGAAAAGATTCATACTCATAAAGCTAATACAACATGCTTAAATATAATTTATTAAATATATAATTAAGAGAATTGGCCGGCACCGTGGCTCAACAGGCTAATCCTCCGCCTTGCGGCGCCGGCACACCGGGTTCTAGTCCGGTCGGGGCGCCAGATTCTGTCCCGGTTGCCCCTCTTCCAGGCCAGCCCTCTGCTGTGGCCCGGGAGTGCAGTGGAGGATGGCCCAAGTGCTTGGGCCCTGCACCCCGTGGGAGACCAGGAAAAAGCACCTGGCTCCTGCCATCGGATTGGTGCGGTGCCCTGGCCGCAGCGCGCCGTCCGTGGCAGCCACTGGAGGGTGAGCCAACGGCAAAGGAAGACCTTTCTCTCTGTCTCTCTCTCTCACTGTCCACTCTACCTGTCAAAAAAAAAAAAAGAAAAAAAAAACTAAGATTTGGACTTAGTTCTTTCTGACCCCAATCCTAAGCTTGTATTTAACATAACATAAAGCTAGGTTTGGATTTGATCACCCGTCACATATATGTCTTACCTAATTTCCATTCTTGCCCACATATACATACTCAGGAGTTAGTTTTCAAAATATCAAAGCATAAAAATATTGTTTTCATGCCCAGAGAATATTTTAGATTTATTATAGTATGTCATATAGCTAGTCATGCTTTAAATATCTTTTGACAAATGGAGTTACTCAGATATTTGGTAGAGGTTAATTTACTTTTGGTGACTTGTTCTAAATTTTTTTTAAAAGATTTTATTTATTTCTTTGAAAGGTGGGGTTACAGAGAGGCAGAAGCAGAGAGAGAGAAGGGTCTTCCATCCACTGGCCATCTGCTGGTTCACTCCCTAGATGGCCGCACCAGCTGGAGCTGTGCTGATTGAAGCCAGGAGCCTCTTCCGGGTCTCCCACGTGGCTACAGGGGCCTGAGGATTTGGGCCATCCTCTACTGCCTTCCCAGGCCACAGTAGAGAGCTGGATTGGAAGTGGAGCAGCCGGGACTTGAACTGGTACCCATATCAGATGCTGGCACTGCAGGTGGCGGCTTTACCTGCTATGCCACAGTACCAGCCCTTCTAAAATTATATATATTAAACTAGTGTTTGAGCTCATTGTGACTATTTGTGTTCCTCTGAAAATTCTCTCTGATACAAGACACAGCAGTATTGTATGGCTACTATGTTTTTAATTATTCCCAGCAAAAAAAATTATATTTTTAAAGCATTGTAAACTGTTAAGTACATTATTATGTCGTGCAGTTTACTTGCCTGTTTCTAGTGGAAGGATTTAACAAATTACCTGGGGATTATCCCCGTCAGTTTTTAAGTCCTGTGCTGCTATTCAGAATACATATTGAACACTTAAAATTTTAAGTTTGTCACTTTTGTCTCATTTAGAGAATCTTACTCTGAGGTAAGGTAATTTTCTTGAATCTTTGTAAAACCTGGTTTCTTACTTTTATTTTTGTTTGTATTTTCAGTTATTTGTTCCACAGTGGCAACCAAGAACATCCGGGAGATATTCTGCTCAATACAACTGTGGAAGTTTTGCCTTTTAAGGTCTGACTCTTTTCTCCCCTTGCCTTTCCCTGAGCACTAATTACCAGTAGACTGGCTTTGAGGCTGTTCTTGTGTATGAGGTAAAAGAAATTCTCATTATTTGCAGGATTTAGTGGTGAGTATTGTTAATTTTTTTGAAACATGGAATACCTGTTATATTGGCCCATTGAACATTCACAAGAATGTTTTTGTATAAAGACGTTTTATTTGAAAATCAGCAAATTCTCCTTGTAGAAACCAGTCACTCTCCATTTCCAAGTTCCATCGGGTGTGCTTGGGAGCAGAGTGTGTGGTATTTTTCTGGGCTTAGGGTGTAAACTGACATGGCATTCAAGAACTGGTCCAGTGGACAAAACCTGTCAGGGCAACCTCTTGGCACCTGCTCCTCCCCATGGTAATAGAGCTGCACAAACCACTCCTTAGATTCATTTTGTTTTATTTAGGTGTTTTGAAAAATAAAGTGGGGATGTACACTAGAAAAAGAAATGAATCATTATTTTACTTTAGTGTTTACTTGCTGTTGATAATTTAAGTCCCCAAATACTATGTAGTTTTAATGTTTCTTGATTTTAAACTACAAGATTAATTTACTGACCTCTTAAGCCATACTTAGATTTCTTCCAAGTAAATGTACAAGTTCTTCTATAGTTTTACAGTATAAAATATTTTATTAAATTGATTTAATATTTCATTTCCCCACCACCAACGTGTTATATACAGGTTCAAATGATGGTTTTAAAAAACATTTTTTTTCCAAGAGAAGAGAGAGCAGACAAGTGAGCTCCTATCCAGTCACTCATTCACTCCCCTAATGCACACAACAGCTGGAGCCAAAGCCAGGAGCAAAGAACACAGTCCAGGTCCTCCACATGGTGGCAGGAATCCAACTACTTGAGCCGTTACCGTTGCCTCTCGGGGTCTGCATTGGTAGGAAGCTGGAACCAGGAGATAGAGCTGGGAGTCAAACCTAGGCACTCTAGTAAGGGATGCAGGCATCTTAACCCCTGGCTGAGTGCCTATTCTAAAAAAAGTTTGAGATTCAAGAATAGAATGATTTGTCTTCTTTTAAAGATGGCTGTGTCACAAATGCCAGATATATTAACTTAAATTGGTTTTAAATAGAAGTGATTATTTATAAAATTGCTTTTATTTTATTTTAGAGTGAAGGTTTGGAAGTAAGCAAAGAAACCAAAGATAAACGATTAGAAGATGGCTATTTCAGAATAGGTAATGTCTGTTTCAGAAAAAGGTCCTTTATTTTATTGGACTTACTCCTTAAAGTGATTTTACATTCTTTTTAGATGCTTAAGCAACTTAAGGATTCCAGTTACCAACATGCTCCAAATTTAATTCCTGTGTTTTAATATTTTATTTTATTATCTTTTATTAGCTCTTATTTTATTATCAGGTTCACTCACTGGTTCCTCTCTGTCTCCATCTGTCCTGTCATTGTTGATGCTCACTGGTAGACTGTGTTCAGCTGTCTCTCTCTGTTGGTCTCTTACTGGATGAGCTTAGTTGCCTTCATGAGCTCAGATAACACCCATATGCCAATCTCTGTGCTTTTCACCTCCCTCCCTCCTGAGCTGTGTTTAGATGCCACTGACATTTCCGCCTGCTCTGAGCATCTAATGCAGACATATATTTCTGTATTGATCACTATGGTTTTTGCTGTTCCTGAACATCCAGTCACTCAAGCCTAACCTTTGGAGTCATCCTGAACAACCTTGTCTCCCTTACTGTCCTTGAGTATAAAATTTGTGGATTTTAGAGCTGAAAGGTATGAGTCACCTTGTCTGTGCACATGCTGTATGCCCTCTGCCTGTATTTCAGCATCAGGGAAGAGACTGTATCTACTTGTCTCTTTCTTGTTGACTTTCCAGAGCCACCGCAGTTACTTTCATAAAATGTAAAGAAATACTGACCTGGGTGGAAACTTCACTGACCTTCCATGATCTGGTTCCTTAGTTCCCACCCACCTCATATCTTGTTACTTTCCTCTTAACTCCTTGCATCTCCAGTCCTAAGGCTGTCGGTCCTGTAGTTAATGCCCCTTGCTCGTATGTATAGTCCTGTCTCCAGCCATCTTCTCTGCCTGAAGTGATCCTTGGATAATTCTCTTCTCCTAATAAGTACTTTTTTACCCCCAATGAACCAATTTAGTTGCCTGTCCTCTGCTTCTTGAACCTGTGTGTTTTATTGTAGAACTATGTTGTGTCATATGTTCTGTGTGTTTGTTCTGGAGAGAGAGGGCCATTATCTCTCTTGTGTCTGTTGCAGTGTACAAAGGGCCTTTTCCTTGGTAGATGTTACTCAATGAATAATTACACATTTTCTTTTATTTAAAATATTAATACTTTTCTTAGTAGTTGGCAAGATAAAATATTATTAATATTATAGGTCTACAATATTAGTTACATGTTATATAGTTATCACTATATGGTTATCACTAGAGTAGTGTAAATTTTTGTGAGTTTTGATTAGTATGTAATGCTTGTCAATGTTTTCTTTCTTTTTTTTAAAACTTTTATTTAATATAAATTTCCAAAGTACAGCTTTTGGATTACAGTGGCTTTTTCCCCCCATAACCTCCCTCCCACCCACAACCATCCCATCTCCTGCTCCCTCTCCCATCCCATTCACATCAAGATTCATTTTCAATTATCTTTATATACAGAAGATCAATTTAGCATATATTAAGTAAAGATTTCAACAGTTTGCACCCACACAGAAACACAAAGTGTAAAGTATTGTTTGAGTACTAGTTATACCATTAATTCACATTGTACAACACATTAAGGACAGAGATCCTACATGGGGGACTCCTGTTGTTGATTTAACAATTGACACTCTTGTTTATGGCGTCAGTAATCACCCTAGGCTCTTGTCATGAGTTGCCAAGGCTATGGAAGCCTTTTGAGTTCACCAACTATGATCTTATTTAGGCAAGGTCATAGTCAAAGTGGAAGTACTCCCCTCTCTTCAGAGAAAGGT
Source organism: Sylvilagus floridanus (assembly GCA_949820135.1). Taxonomy (NCBI): domain Eukaryota; kingdom Metazoa; phylum Chordata; class Mammalia; order Lagomorpha; family Leporidae; genus Sylvilagus; species Sylvilagus floridanus. The sequence goes on along the minus strand of OX463245.1, from coordinate 74,186,576 downwards.
ACCTCCTTCTTTGATGGCCTGTTCTTTCTGCTGGGATCTCACTCACAGAGATCTTTCATTTAGGTTTGTTTTTTGTTTTTTTGTTTTTTGCCACAGTGTCTTGGCTTTCCATGCTTGAAGTACTCTAATGGGCTTTTTAGCTGGATCCAAATGCTTTAAGGGCTGATTCTGAGGCCAGAGTGCTGTTTAGGACATCTGCCATTCCATGAGTCTGCTGTGTATCCTGCTTCCCATGTTGGATCGTTCTCTCCTTTTTAATTCTATCAGTTAGTATTAGCAGACACTAGTTTTGTTTATGTGATCGCTTTGACTCTTAATCCTATCATTATGATCAGTTATGAACTGAAACTGATCACTTGGACTAGTGAGATGGCCTTGGTACAGGCCACCTTGATGGGATTGAATTGGAATCCCCTGACACATTTCTAAGTCTACCATTTGGGGCAACTCTGATTAGCATGTGCCGAACTGTACATCTCCTCCCTCTCTTATTCCCACTCTTACATTTAACAGGGATCACTTTTCAGTTAAATTTCAACACCTAAGAATAATTGTGTGTTAATTGCAGAGTTCAACCTAAAGTATTAAGTAGAACAAAAAAATAATACTAAAAGAGATGAAGTATTAAGTTGTTCCTCGACAGGACAAGGGCTGATCAAGTCATTGTTTCTCATAGTGTCCATTTCACTTCAACAGGTTTCCTTTTTGGTGCTCGGTTAGTTGTCCCTTTGGGACTGGCTTAATTCACTCAGCATGGTGTTTTCCAGATTCCTCCATTTTGTTGCAAATGACCGGATTTCTTCTTATTTTTTTTTTTTTACTGCTGTATAGTTTTCTATAGAGTACATATCCCATAATTTCTTTATCCAGTCTACTATTGATGGTCATTTAAGTTGATTCCAGGACTTAGCTATTGTGAATTGAGCTACAATAAACATTGAGGTGTAGATAGCTCTTTTATTTGCCAATTTAATTTCCTTTGGGTAAATTCCAGGGAGTGGGATGGCTGGGTTGTATGGTAGGGTTATGTTCAGGTTTCTGAGGAATCTCCAGACTGACTTTCCATAGTGGCTTTACCAGTTTGCATTCCCACCAGCAGTGGGTTAGTGTCCCTTTTCCCCCACATCCTCGCCAGCATCTGTTGGTAGATTTCTGAATGTGAACCATTCTAACTGGAGTGAGGTGAAACTTCATTGTGGATTTGATTTGCATTTCCCTAATTGTTAGTGATCCTGGATGTTTTTTCATGTATCTGTTGGCCATTTGGATTTCCTCTTTTGAAAAATGTCTATTGAGGTCCTTGGCCCATCTCTTAAGTGGGTTGTATTTTTTGTTGTCAATGTTTTCTACATTAGGGTCATCCAACTATTGTTAAAAGGCTTGCATATTAGTCCTAATTTCTTTTTTTTTGAAGATTTATTTATTATTTACTCGAAGGGCAGAGTTTACAGAAAAACAGAGGCAGAGAGAATCAGAAAGAAAGAATCTTCCATCTGCTGGCTCACTCCCCAAATGGCCGCAATGGCTGGAGCTGGCCAGTATGAAGCCAGGAGTCAGGAGCCTTCTCCTGGTCTCCTACACAGGTACAGGGGCCTAAGCACTTGGGCCATCTTCTGCTGCTTTTCCAGGCCATAGCTGAGAGCTGGATCAGAGGAGGAGCAGCTGGGACTCCACCTAGTGCCCATTGAGATGCCAGCACTGCAGGGGACAGCTTTACCCACTGTGCCACAGCACCAGCCCCCTGACTAATTTCTGTGTTGTTTTGAGAACAGGTCAATGTAGTTATTGTCATATTTGAGCCTTGTAGTATAGGCTGTCTCTAGAAATGTGCATGAAATGAGCTTAATGACCAAGACATTCCTTACCTCTGCAGTTATTTGAAGATAATGACCACCTAAAGCACCAATTCATATGTACTTAGAAGAGAATTCATGGGTTGTCAAATCTATGACTTCATATAATAAAAACACCCATCAGAAATAAAAAGCCTTGGATTTTTTTTTCACCTGCATATAAAAAGTTCTGCTCTCTTAAAGGGTTTTATTGATTCTCTTCCTAGCAGAACAACTGTAACCGGTGAAAATTATTTTTTTAAAAATCATTTTAAATCTCTGAATATTGTCCTAAGGGCATAAAACAAAGGGAAAAGCACCTTGGAAAGTTGTTAGGTATCAGTAAGAACATTGAGTCTGGCATTTCAGTCATGACCTACTCCATTACCCACAGCACACAAGCTCAGCAGGACTGCAGCTCTGTTCCCTGCAGGCTCAGCCAAGGAGATGAGACTCACTGTCCTACCAGCTCTTACCTCACCAAGAGGAGCAGGCTTCCAGCATCTGTCATCACCCCAAACTTAGTTACACAGAACAGGCCTCAGGCTCCCTCCCTTCCTCCACCCAAACCCCATTCACAGGGCGGAACTGTGCCCCAGCCGCAGCAGGGTGAGAATTGCCCAGCTAACTTCTGGTGCACCGTTCAGTGCAAGCCAAGAAAATCGGGGGCCACCGCCCAGCCGCCTTGCTCATAAAGCAGAGCATCACTTCAAGAGAGGAGACCGCTTCCCTGCTGGAGACCCGAGAGCAGAGGTGCAGAGATTTTTGCTGGGGAGAAGCAGGCCAGAAGAACTGAAGGGTTTGTGTTTCTTCCTAAGGAAACTGACTAACTTGAAGCAGAACTTGGCGGAGGCTCAAGGCTAAGGGCGCTGTGGCACATAAACACAGTGGAGACTTTAGTAGTAGGCCAGTAGAGGGTGGTAGTTGCATACGAACTAAATTGAAACCCAGCTAGAAGTTTAACAGGGAGAACCAGGGAAATAGCTAATGTGAGCCTTTGGGGGCTGGGAGTAAGACGTCAAGACTGGCCCCGCAAAGGGGGTGGTGTGGGAGGACTGTATTTAATTGGTTCAGACTGCACAGCAGTTTATGCCCAAAGGCATCGTTGAAAACCAGGCATTCGGCTGGCAGTTAGTGGAGTCCCACTGGTTGAGGTGGAGTAGTTTAGAATTTTGTGGGCTGACAGCCAAGGAGTCTGGTGAAAGAAATGCTAGATTTAGTTCTGAAGAACCTTCTGCAGGACAACAGTGGAAAAGGGAGAGACACTGGTCAGGGAATCCAGACTACAGGACCTTGGAAGTTTCTTCTGATGCCAAGAATCTGGGATTCTGGTCTCTCATTGATAATTTTCTCTTTCATTTTTTTTCCTCTTCCCTATATTTTAATGCTTACCTACCAGACCACTGGGTTAAGAACAGAGGTTAAATTTGTTGTTTGACAAGATTAATACATGCACTTGGAGCAGATGCAAATTAAACGAGGTAGACTGGACTCCCTCTTTTCTCTTGCCCCCCAACTCATTGTTCCTAGAGGCAGTTCCTGTAATGATTCGTGCTCTTCCAGTAATATTTTGTGTGTACTCATCCATGAGTATATTGTTCTAAAAACACAAAAGTTACACAATTTTGTTCTGCATCTTGGCTTTCCATTGAACAAAATGCATAGGTCCATGTGGAATGTGAACATTTAAAAATATTTAAATATTTCAGTTGCATAAAAAGATAGAGGTAGTAACATAATGCAAATCTGTGTATCTGACCAGCCTAAGATTGCCAATTCACTTGTCCTTGCCTAATAGCTTCTTTGTCTTCTACTCAAAGATAATGACTGCTCTGAGTTCTGTGGTTACCATTTCCATGTACATGTTTACTACACATCTATAACCCTAAATAATGCACAGTATTATTTTGCTTATTTTTAAATTTGATATAACTATCTTTCTATGGTTTATGGTGTCTTTTTCTTTCGCCATGATTGATTCATCCATGGGATATGTATGTGTGGCTCATTTATCTTTGCCATGGATGAATGTAGTACTGTCTCTTTTCCCATGTGGTTGTAAGGTTTGTTCACATCTTTTTGGTGTTTTACACAATGCTCTTTTGAAGAGATAAACATTTACAATCATTTTTCATGTCAGAGTCCACTAACTTTTCATTTTAAATGAAATGTTATCCTCCAAAAAGGAATTAAATTCTTCTCCTTAGTATTCATGTATTGTTATATATTAAACTTCATCAATGGAAATTTGCTGTTTCTGTATGTAACTGTTTACCTTGTATCCTATTTTGCGCTTGCCCCACAAGACGTTCCTTTGTAGAAAAAGTTTGTAGGAGAGGTATTACCTCTTTCTTTTTTTGATGTTACCTCTTTATTGTGGATTGAGTTGAGCACTGTGAATGTCTGATTAAAACATTGAAATTTGTTATTGATTTAACCTTCAGAATGCCAGACCTCTTGACTGTACAGGTTATATTTTGGTAAGGCTTGGTTAAGTGACCATTTACTAAAAATCTGCAAGTTAAAACATTGTTGATGCGAGAACATTTTTTTTTTTAATTTGCAGTGAGAAAAAAGTGTAGCTATGCAGAATTAAATAGGTTTTTAATGTTTTTAAGCATGCACTGCTTCATGAAAAATTTATGAGTTAGAAGAAATTAGAAATGGAGAAAAGGGGAAATCACCCATGCTTTGTTTAAATACCTCTATTAAAAATATTTTGGTATATTCCTTTTCACCCTTAAGTCACTAACATTTTACATATATTTGTATCAGTCTGTTCAGTAAATACTGATGTTTTATTTTGAAGGAAAATTTGAGAATGGTGTTGCAGAAGGAATGGTGGATCCTAGTCTAAATCCCATTTCAGCCTTTCGACTTTCAGTTATTCAGAATTCTGCTGTTTGGGCCATCCTTAATGAGGTAAGAATATATTAAATTAATGAAAGAGTTTAGATACTACATTTTTAAATGACATTTTGAAGACTTTTTGGAATTGAAGGTTAACTGTCTTACCATACCTTTCATTATTTTATATTTCAGATTCATATTAAAAAAGTCACAAATTGACCATCTATGAAACCAACATTTTTCTCCAGTGAATCTGTTAATTAAAGATAGTTAAGCATGTACCCTTTTTTTTTTTTAACTTGAACACTACCTCTTGTGAAATCTACTGTAGATAAGATGATTGTCATTTCCACTTGGAAAGTGAATCTCCCATGGATAATTGTACTCAATTGAAATTGAAACTATGCTGTCCTCTGATTTTAACTTGACTCAAACATTTTACGACAGCCTGTTAATATGACTTGTACTATTTTGGTATTATACTAATACATAAGAGTTGTACATATTGCTACATTCCTTAAATTTGAGAAAAACTAATGTTAAATACATTTTATGAAGGGGGTACTTTTGAATTTCATTTATTTTAATATTATAGACCCTCTTTTATAGATTATCAGGGATTATATATATAGATATATAAATATACATAAAATGTTCTGGAATTAATTTATTAGAAACACCTAAGAAGTACATATTTTTGTGCAGTAAATTTTTGGATTGATACTTTTTTTGAAAACCAGTTACCTTGCTTTTTTAAGTTCTTTCTATATTTACTTTGGAAATGCAAACATTACAAATCAATGTCATTTTTCAATGCACTGCCATTTAAGATTGATTATAGATGGATTTCTTAACTGAAGTACTTTTATAATTGCGACGATTCTGAACAAAATATTTTCAAAGGCATTTGTCATTCCTACAAGTCAAGATTTTAAAGACCAACATCCTTCTTGAGGGTTATTTTACTATACTGTGTATGGTGTATGTATTAGTCAGCTTTTCGTTATTATAACGAAATACTTGACACAGGCTTGTTATAAAGGAAATATGTTTATTTTGGCTCACAGTTTTGGAGGTTCACAGTCCAAGGCTGGGCAGACCCCATTGGTTTAGTGTCTGGTGATGGTATTGTTACTGGCAAAGTCCCAAGGTGGCACAGGGCATCACATGGCAAGAGGGAATGTACACATGTATGTTCTGTAGTTCTCTCATAAAGCCATGAGAATGTAATCACTGGGGCTTCACCCTGATGATCCAGTCACCTCCCAAAGGCCTCTCCTCCAAACACCATAACTGGATTAAGTTTCCACCCTGTAGAACCATAAGGACTTTGGGACCAAACCTTTAATATTTGGGCCTTTGGGGGACACTCAACATCCAGACTAATATCCAAACCATAACAGTGTATGGTCACCGAAAATCAGGGTGATAAATTTTAACATGCTGAATTATCATATACTTGTTATATTTCCCGGTATGTAAAATGACAATGTCTTTTGTCCTTTTTAGTCTGTCTTTAATCTGTGAGTTAGATGCTTTATTCTTGTTGATCATTTTATAAATCTACACATTTTATGAGTTCTAATGGAATGTTTGCTAAGTAATGCTATTGGAAGGGTTGTAAAGTGGCTTCGTTTTAAAGAAAAACAAAATTGTAATATTGGATTTTGGTGAAAGGTATTGTAGCAGTTCTGTGTTTTCTCGAAATGGTTTATTCTGTCGTGTTACGAACTGATAAACCCCAAGCCCTGCAATTCAAACATTACTGCTGCACATGAAGAATATTAGCAGTCCTGGCTGTCGGTGATGTCTGCTAAAGCTAAGTACATTAAAACATGAATTTACCAACATCAGTTCCCAGCCACTCTACCTTGACAACCCAGAGTTGCAGGTCGAGTACGGATGTGCAGGTGTTGAGCCTCTGAGCTTTCAGAGTAGGCCCTTGCTGAGGGCTTTGGTGGGATTGGTTCAGCTTCATCTGGTTGCCCAGTGTGCTGAATAAGTAGCATCAGACAGTACCACTCTCTATGTAATGTTATGAAGTGAAAAACATTGGTACAGTGCAATTATTGCCATCATTCTTCATTGTAATAGTTATTTTGTTACTTTTGATACCTGGAGTGATTTTTATGTCCAGCTGAAGTTTTTCATTGGAGTTTTTTAGACCTTTTCTTTAACTTAATTTTCTCATCAGATTTCTTTGGTCCAGTGACCACAGGCAAATTTCATTTGGAAGCAGAGTATCTGCTATCTATAACTTTGGCACCAGCTTAGCATACTAAGTTACTGGAGTCCCCTGGGTCCCCGCTTCTTCAGTAGCCAACTGTGGTTTCAGGACGAAAGGCCACGCTCCGAAGGTCTGGTGAAGAGAAGATACACTGCAACCCCTGAGGCTGTCGGAGCTTCTTTGAAGTCTTCCTGGCCAGCTTTTTCCGTCTTGATGCTCAGTCTCCCCTCCCAGGTTTGCTCATCCACCCCATTCCTAAAACTCCTGCCCATCACCCAGACTCTTGTGCCCTCCTCCCCATGTCTGTTCCTAGAGCCTGGAATGTGGCTGGCACATGGCAGGTACAGTGAGCATCTGGGTGAGGAGACCAGCTGTTCAGCCTACCCTCCTCTATCTTTGCTTGCTTCCTTTTCCTCTTGTCCTCACCACACACGTGCAGGTATCCTCAGCTGTTTAGGTTCTGATTATTGGGTGCATCTGTGGGGTATGTTACCTCTTTGACCAAACTGCAAGGTGAGCCTGTAATTCAGGCTTCTCTGTTCACTCCTACTGCAGCAGGTGCTCAGACTGCATTGGCAGTTGCCTCCTCTTTTTTGCCCAGTTCTACACGATGAGAAGCATCCATACTTTGCCCAGGCAAGACATTGTGGTGGTAGCCCTGAAGACTAGTGTTGAGGCAAAAGATTGGAAGTGAAAAGTACTTGAACTGAAAAGGTAAATTCCTGACCTTTGACAGGACATTGAACCACTTTTACCGAAACAGTGAATGAGAAAAGTGTCAAATAGTAGAATTAAGTTAATATGTATATATGGCATGGTTTGGCATCTGATCTATTTCACATATACTACCCAGATTTTCTCAAGCTGTGCTGGCCTAGCCACGACATGCATGGTAGCTATTTAAAAAAATTCAGTTCTGCAGTCACATGAATTTCTTAAGTGCTTAGTGGCCACATGAAGGTAGAGGCTATCACACTGGACACCACAGATACAGAGCGTTCCCATTACTGCAGAAAGTTCTGTTGGAAGGCATTGTTCCAAGAGTGCTAGTGCGGACATGTTAGAAATCAGTCTGAATTCTTATGATGGACTAAAGGAGGTAATGTGGATATATCATTATGTGTGTGGTGGGGTGAGTATTCTGGGTGAGAAAAGAAAGTTGAGGATTAGGATTCTAAGGCCCAGGATTTCTAAGTTCCTTGCTATGCTCTCTTGCAGTTTCCACGGCATGCATTGCATTCATAGTCAAAAAAAAAGACAGTGTAATTGGAAAGCTTTGGAAAAAAGTAATGCAAGTGAATTGTTTTAGGCTGTAGGATACCAGATGTGTGTGTATATTCAACCACTGGAGATTCTTTGAACAAAGGTACTATATAGTTTTTCTAATCGGTGGATGTACCAGTAAATAATTATAAGGTGTGATCATTTTCAAAACCATTAGTGAAGTTTTGAAGGCTTTTAAAACCTCTGATCTAAGGATGAGAAAAATGTCTTCCAGCAGTGCTGTTCCTCAGAGAAAGGGTTTGGCTGGGTGAATACTATTGAATACGGTGTGTTTGGAGATTGTACTAATAGTGTATATTTGTGGTAGGCAGTGTGGGGGTACTTGTGAATATGACCCAAGATTACATCCCATTATTTACCAAAGGGGGAGTTATCTGGAGGTGGCTAATCAGATCCTGAGCTCTTTGAAAGCAGTTTTCTCAGGCTGGTAGCAGAAGCCAGAAACTCAAAGCACCACGGGGGCTTCAGGGTGAAATGGGCCGTGTGAGAAGGAATATGGGCGGCATTCAGGAGCTGAGAGTGTTGGCTGAAGGCCCAGGAAATAGGAGCTCAGTCACAGAAAGCGAGTTCAGCCCTCAAGCTCATCCACGGGCTTGGAGATGGATTCATCTCCAGATAGAGAGCCCGGCCTGGCAGACACCTCAATTCTAGCTCCGTGAAATCCTGCTTATGCAGAGAGCTCAGCTCAGACTGCTTGGACTTCTGACTGCAGAACTGTGAGCTAGTTAGCGTTGTTTCAAGCTGATCCTGCCCTAATCTGTTATGCAGCAATAGAAAATGAATGCAATACGTAAGAGGCAGGCTCCATACTTGATTCCCTAAGGTATTAAGGTATGTCGGCTGTTTCTTGGTAAGTTCATGAAGTCAAGTCTTGGCTACCACAGCAGAATACCTGAGTTTCATCTAGGATCTCTGCCAGAGATCTCAAATACTCTTCACTGGAAGTTTGTTGGCAAAAAGTTGCAGCATTTTAGTGGTGTTTTATAAAGAAATTGCTAAAATGAGATGGTAGGGATAGAATCAAAGTAGTTTATAAGGGGTCTTTTTCCTGAGTGAGGTATTGATTCTTACTGATTTAGACTGCTTTGATCTTGACATAAGTGTATTAAAGAGTGACAGTGAAATTTTAAGAGAAAAAAATACTTTGTCTTTATGTAGAGATCAGATAATCTATTCTGGATGAGGGTCCTTTTTTTTTTTTTTAAACCAAAACTTAGTTTATTAGCACAGATCAAATCCTCTATGTGCCAACCGAATTTTTGTACTCTGAGAATGTTTTCCAAAATACCTCTATGCTTTCAAGCCATTAATTGCTAGTGATGTTTATTTTGGCTTATCCATTAATTCTGTGGGTTTTTTTTTTTTTTTTTTAACTGTACTACCATAGCCCTGATGTAAGACAAGCAGCCTAAGGAAAGGGAATTATGCTAAAGCCTGTCAGAGATCAGAAATCCGAGTCATAGCATACTGTGTTTAGGGAACTTAGATGTCCAGTCAACTCCAGTCTCCACAGAAAAGGAAAATTTTCCAAACCATGTAATAGTATTTATAGTGTGTAAAATTTAGTTTGATAATTGTGAATTTTTAAACTCATGTTAACAGATTCATGCTATGATAACTAGTATGTTTACTTCATTAATGCATGTGAACATTGCTAAAAAGACTACTACCAGAGTATTATTTTAAAAAGGCAACTAAATGGAGGATTTTGTTATACATATCTGTATCAGTAGCTATATCATAAATTCGTCTCTTCTTACCCGGAACACTCATTTCACCAGCTTGGGTACTTACCTAGAATACTGTTAAAGAACAAACATGAAAGAGGGCTAGCGCCCCAGCACATGTGTGAGCTGAGCTGACACTCTGATAAAGTAAATGCAGTGCAAAAACACAGTGGTGCTAAAACTGTTCTAAAATAAGGATTGTTTGCTGTGGAGAATATTTTAATACCCATGGACATTAGGGAATTTTATGTATCACTTGCCCCTAGTTTTATTGTGTTAATAAGCAAGATGTCTTGGATCAAAGGTTTGGTACTGTAGCTTGATTAGCATTCCATTATTTATTTGAAATGCTGTGTTTGCTTCCATGTAGTGAACACACTTCCTGAAGACCTATTCTCTGAGCCTTAAATCGGGTTGACATTGACAGTACTGTAAGACGCACTGCCAGCAGAGTGGATACTCTTCATCCCAGTGTAGATACGGTATTTCCAAGAAAGACTTAGAAATCGGCTAGGTTTAAAAGTGTTTCATTTGTGGAATCAAAAACTGAAGTGTGGCTCGTTCCGAACACTTCCTTTGGAAAGGCTGCCCCTGCGTCCGGGCTCTGGAGGCTGGGTCCTTCAAGAGCTGCCCGAGGGGTCTCTGGGCCAGGCTGCACCTCATGTTTCCCTTAAATGTATTGTACATATTTTCCTTGAAATATCTTCACTGGTTGAATGGTTAATGTTTGTAGTAATATTTAGGTACCTGTTGGATTTTTAAAGGAAGATTATTTATTTTCAAGTTTGCTGCTAGAACTGAAAACCCAACACCTGGTCCTGTTGACTGTGCCTTTCATCACTGTTTCTCTGTGCCACAGCCATTCATCTGTATTTGAAATAAAGAAGTTTTCAAAATCATATTCAATGGAAGTTTATCAATGTTTAAAAAAAATGGGGTGAATCCTTTATTTGGGTAAGTCTTTAGTACAGTACAGTGATTCCTGTTTTCTTTCAGGCAAAAATCAATGTTTACAGTAGAGCTCATTAGAAATGAGGTAGACCAGAGACAATGGGGCTATTTTCCAAAAGTAACTCCTTTTAAAATTTCATGTTTGTTTTCCCTAGTATCTTATATGTGTGAATGAGAAAACAGATTAACATACATGCTTTAGTTTAAAAAATATTTATTATAGAAATGTACATTTAATTAGTTTTAAGGAATGTACTTAGCAATAGTGTTAGCATATTTGTAAACTTTACACCTTTTAAGATATCTACAGAAATTATTTACAAGTTTTACAAGAAATCATCACTGTACCAATACTGCTGCCACTTGTCATTTCACTCGGTACTTGTAGAAAGAACAGAGAGTGTGGGTGAAGTTCCATCCCAGTGCTAGAGACAGCCCGTAGAGCAGGATGAGAGGTGCGAACGGGTAGAGAAGAATCACCGTGCTTTTCAAAAACGGCAGTGCTGCAAAGGAAACGTCCACACTGACTCTGGACAAAAATTACGACTCACGGACATTCTGAAAGATGTTACTTCAACACAGGGGGCCGAAAAGAAACTAATAGCCAGAGCTAGAGGACTCATGCTTGACTGCTTTCTTGTCCCTTAGCTGTTTCAGCCCACCGGCTGAGAGGGAAGCAAATCAGATCTAAGGTTAAAGTGGGAGACAGACATCACAATTAGTAATTAAAAGTGGTGAATTTAATCTTCTTACAGCCTGAAAACCTTAAGGCAGAGAGAAGGCTGCTGTTACAGGTGGTCTGCAGACACTTCACGGAAAATGAAAACACTGACGTCTTGCACCAAGACATCTTTTAATTTCATTTTCCACAAACTTTAGAAGTAACGTTGTAACAAGTATGAAAATGTTCCATAAGGGAAGCTAGTAGAATCACTGTTACAACTTTTTCTTCCCATTTTTTTATTGACCAAAACCAACTTTAACATTACTTACCACTATAACCTAGGAAGGTTACATAGATATAATAGCCAACCGCAATCAACCACAAGGTATTTCCAACTAAATATCCAATAAATGTGTCTGTAAGGATAACATCTGCCAGAAGAGATGCACACAGTGAGTTCTTTACCAAGGCATACTGTAAAGGCTTTGGGCATACTCTGAAAAGTAACTGCTACTTACGGTTGATGAAAAAAAGCTGGATAAAATGCAAAATGACTAACAGAGGATAAAACGCATTCAGATGCACATCAAAGGCGTAGCCCCACTCCACATCATAGTCCCGGCTCTGTCGTTTCACTAAGTACTTATTAGAGATGAACCTGAAGAACACAATTACAGTGTTTCATATGGCAATGACCTCTGATTTACCGACCACCAGACGTCCTGTGGAGGCACAGCAGGAAAGGAACCACACAAAATCCCTGCCTCCCCTCTAGTGGAGAAGACAGTAATGTAAACATAAAGGTACTTCAGAAAGAACTAGGCAAATTGTTCACTTTGGCACAAAAAAAATTTTGAAATCTGTGCATACTTTTTCATAATAAGCATCATACATGAACATTTTGAAGTTCTCTTGTATAGGCCACATGGTTCTACAGATCAAATGAGGCAGGAAAGATGGAGAACTCAAACCTGAGCTGCAGATTTAAATGATGGTTATACCTGGGGAAAGACCCAGCTAGGCTTCGGGAATGGGCAGTGTGTGTGGCAGTGAGGAGTAGAGAAGTCACAGAAGAAACAGGGCCAGCTCTTGTGACGCCTGCGGCCACTTTCAAACCTCTGGCTTTTACTCTTGGTGAAACGAGAGACCGCTGTGGAGCCGCAGCAGGTTTTGACAGCTTCCATGCCAGTACCCCGAGCACACAGTAGTGATAAGAGAAGAACCGAGTGGCTGGCGGTGGCTGGGATACACTACAGCTGGAAGGTATAGCCCTCAGAATCAAGCGCTAGATGTGGGGATGAGAGAAGTCCAAGATGATGGAGAGGTTTCTGCTTTCAACAGAAGATGTGGGTGCCAAGAACCGAGGAGACTAGTTGCAGGAAGAGTATGTTTTTGTTTCTGTCAATTTTCACTTAAGAGACAGGACAGCTGGTTCACTCCCCAAATGCCTGCACCACGCAGCCAGACCTGAACTGGAGCTAGGAGCTCAATCCAGGTTTCCTGCTTGGTGGCAGGCACCCAATTACTTGAGTCATCACGAGCTGCTCCCCAAGGTCTGCATTAGCAGGATCAAGGGCCAGGAATCAAACAGGCACTCTTCTGTGGGTGTCTTTATCACTAAGCTCAATGCCTGCCCCAGAAAAGGGGTTTTGAAGAGTGCATGAGTTTGGATTTGGACTTGTTATGTTAAAAATGCCTATTAAAAGACATTGTTCAGGGGCCAGCGCCATGGCACAGTGGGTTAAAGCCCTGGCCTGAACCGCCCGCATCCCATATGGGTGCCAGTTCTAGTCCCGGCTGTTCCTCTTCTGATCGAGCTCTCTGCTATGGCCTGGGAAAGCAGAAGATGATGGCGCAAGTGCTTGGAGCCTTGAGTCCACGTGGGAGACCCGGAAGAAGCTCCTGGCTTCGGATCGGTGCAGCTGCAACGTTGTGGACAATTGTGGAGTGAACCAGCAGATGGAAGACTTCTTTCTGCCTCTGCCTCTGCCTCTCTGTAACGCTTCCTTTCAAATAAATCAATCTTTAAAAAAAGGCAGGGAAGGAGTGGCCAGTGGACTATCTATCTGACCATGAGAACAATTGGTCAGGCTTAATTTTCAGTGAAGTGACAAATGAATTACAAGTATAATATCCAGGTAATAGAAAAGCTGATCTTAGAAAAAGAATAAAAAGATTATTTTAGGGGTTGGTGCTGTGGCGCAGCAGGTTAAAGCCCTGGCCTGCAGTGCCGGCATCCCCTATGGGTGCTGGTTCAAGTCCCAGCTGCTCCATTTCCAATCCAGCTCTCTGCTATGGCCCGGAAAGCAGCAAATGATGACCCAAGACCTTGGGCCCCTGCACCCATGTCGGGGACACAGAGGAAGCTCCTGGCTTCAGATCACTCAGCACCAGCCATTGCAGCTATCTGGGGAGTGAACCAGCGCACTGAAGACCTCTCTCTGTCACTCTTTCAAATAAATAATAAAAAATCATTTTACTATAAATACCCATGGACATACAACATACTTAATGTGTCACCCATTTCAATTCAGGGATACAGTTAAAAAATGCTAGACCTATGACCAGTAAAAATACAATACCGGTGGTGGAGGGGATGGCACAGTATTTAATAAACTCCCCCACATGATTATCTAAAAATGCCAAAATTCTGCTTCACTCAAATAACTGGAACTTACCAAACATCGCCCATTTTAGCCAAGCATAGGTACCACTCGACGTGGGGTACGGACTTTTACGGACTCAACGTGTAGCTCGCTCCCCTAGAGTCCCACCTGTAGTCAGTCTGCAGCCACACCACGGCCCCTGCCTACCCCACACAGGGCGCGCTCTGCAGTCCCAGCTCTGGAACGCACATGTCCCTCCTCCGAGAGCTGGGAGTCAGCTGCAGCTCTCACCTCCCACCTCTTAACGATGCCAGTCTCGTGCTTGGTTTAGGGTCACCCACTTCAGTATCTACTGCCTTCATCTCTACTAAGTATTCAGTGAGCACCCTGAATTGAGCAGGTCCAACATGGCTTCCCCTGCACCAAAGCCTGAAACTATGCCAAGTGCTCTTCATTTCACAATCCTCTCAGAAACCTGACAAGACAGATGAGAGAGAGGGAGGACACTGGGACCGAGCGTCACACAATGACAGAGCTGGCACCCGGACTCCTGAGAACGGTCCCCACTTTCCCTGACAGCCACCTCCACCCCTGCTCAACTACCAGATCCTCTACTGAGACCACTCGCCCTGCATGTGACAGGCCAACCACACAGGGGTGCGCTATCTGCAGGGAATCAAAAAGCCAAACACCAGATAGTCTGTACACTGTCGTTAAATCAACCCTAAAGTCAGACGCAACCCTCTCAGAAACAAACAAAACACCCCGGTGTTCTCCATAGGAAAGCACAAGTTAAAAATAAATCCTCTGTTGGCTCACTTGGCTAATCCTCTGCCTGTAGTGCTGGCACCCCGGGTTCTAGTCCTGGTTGCTCCTCTTCCAGTCTAGCTCTCTGCTGTGGCCCGGGAAGGCAGTGGGGGACGGTCCAAGTGCTTGGGCCCTGCACCCGCATGGGAGACCAGGAGGAAGCTCCTGGCTCCTGGCTTCGGATTGGTGCAGCGCGCCGGCCGTAGCAGCCATTAGGGGAGTGAACCAACGGAAAGAAGGCCTTTCTAACTCTATCAAATAAATAAATAAATAAATCCTCCGTCAAGGATACTTTCTATAAAAGATTCAAATAAGATTCCATGAAATAATCCTTGAGATTTAAGTGGCTCTAAACACCATGGGACACTGATGCATCCAGAAGTAGTCTCAGGGCTGGTGCTGTGGCATAGTAGGCTAAGCCTCTGCCTGCGCTGCTGGCATCCCTTATGGGCGCTGGTTCAAGTCCTGCTCTACTTCCAGTCCAACTCTGCTGTGGCCTGGGAAAGCAGTGGAAGATGGCTCAAGTCCTTGGGCCCCTGCACCTGTGTAGGAGACCTGAAAGAGACTCCAGGCTCCTGGCTTCAGATCAGCACAGCTCCAAGCCGGCTGGAGAGTGAACCAGCAGATAGAAGACCTCTCTCTCTCTTCCTGCCTCTCCTTCTCTGTATAACTCTGACTTTTGAATAAATAAATATATCTTAAAAAAAAATAGTTGTCTCCACTGTTGAAGGGAGAAAGTCATGTTTTCACACAGACAACCAAAGCAGAACTGGCTAGGTGCAGTAATTCCATTAGTATGACATAAGCAGTATTTCTAACATTGGCCAAATATTGAAAACACATACCACTCCTTAGAGTATTTTATGATCCAGGTACCTACACAGGAAGCAAGTTATCATAACTGTGACTGTCAACACTGACCGTTTCAGAGACAGGTGTTTGGCCCGGAGTTAAGATGCCCACATGCTATTACTGGAGCGCCTGCGTTTCAATCTGCTGACTCCAGCTTCCGGCCAGTGTGCGTCCGGGAAGGCAGGGATGACGGCTCCCTACCTCCCACACGGGAGACCTGGACTCAGCCCCTGGCTTCTGGCTTGGGCCTGGTCAAGCCCTGGCCATTGTAGGCAATTGGGGAGTGAACCGGCAGATGGGAACTCTCTCAAAACAGTAATAACAATAAGTTGATACTTTCAATTCATTTATCCTCATTTCAATTTCCATCACCTAATGTCCCCTTGGAGCACACAGAGGTTCTACAGTATCAGAAGGCCAAAGGCACGGTACTTACCACATTAAAGTTGATATCAGCAGACCGACGCCTACACAATCTATGAATACAACCCACAGGAGCAGCTTTATTGTCTCAAAAAATCCCATGTCCAGTACAAAGCCAAATCCTATAGTGGAAACTGAAAGAAAGAGTTACAACATTCATTCGGGCACTCTGCTCGGGTTCTGGGGACCTGCCCTCTAGGGACCCAGAGCCTAGCAGGGGATGGACACGTGGAAACCAAACTCCCGCGACATGTGACTCATGGAGCAAGGCGCAGCAGCTGGGAGGTGCCCCGGCAGTGAGGAGGCCCCTCGCAGGCAGTTCCCAACGCTAGCTCTGGCATTTACAACAGCACAGAGAAGGCCCTCCCATATTGCAAGTCTAGTTACAGGTGAAAACCTGCACATGGCAGCATCTCAGGCTGCAACACCCTGCAGGTGAAGGGGGCCCTTTCGTTACATTATTGGGAAAGTTCAAAGTAGTCCTCAAGTTCACAGCACTTTAAGAACTCTCAGTCTGGATGTGCCTGTTTGTGAAATACACTTTCCAATGTCAGCATTCCGTGTCACTGGCATGTGGGAACTGATTCACAGTAGGTACAAGACATGGAGTGGGCCGGCACTGCGGTGCAGGTTAAACCATGCCCTACAACGCCAGCATCCCATATGCACATCCGTTTGAGTCCCAGATATTCCACTTCCAATCCAGCTCCCTGCTAATGCCCTGCAAAAGCAGCGGAAGATGGCCCAAATGCTTGGGCCCCTCTGACTCATGTGGGGGACCCGGATAAAGTTCTAGGCTCCTGGCTTTGGCCTGCCCCTGCCCCAGCCCCAGCCCCAGCCCCAGCCACTGCAGCCATTTGCATGAACGAATGGATGGCAGGTCTCTCTCTTTCAAATAAATAAATCTTTAACAAGAAAACTCAAGGGACTGGTGCTGTGGCGCACTGGGTTAAAGCCACAGCCTGCACTGCCAGCATCCCATACGGGCACCAGTTCAAGTCCTGGCAGCTCCACATCCAACCCAACTCCCTGCTAATGTGCCTGGGAAAGCAGCAGAGGATGGCCCAAGACCTTGGGCCCTTGAACCTGCGTGGGAGACCTGTATAAAGTTCCAGGAGCCTGGCTTTGGCCTGGCCCAGCCCTGGCCATGGAGGGAGTAAGCCAGAAGATGGAAGCTCGCTCGCTCGCTCTCCCCCTTCCAACTTCCTTTCAAATGCATGGATTTTAAAATCCTGCCCCCGGCTTATCAAAGTGCCAAGATAAGTGTCCAACGCTAGCTCTGGCATTTACAACAGCACAGAGAAGGCCCTCCCATATTGCAAGTCTAGTTACAGGTGAAAACCTGCACATGGCAGCATCTCAGGCTGCAACACCCTGCAGGTGAAGGGGGCCCTTTCGTTACATTATTGGGAAAGTTCAAAGCAGTCCTCAAGTTCCAGGACTTTAAGAACCCTGGCTGGGCTCGGGACCTGCCGCACCTGAGCAATACAAGTCTGCTCTGCTCTCCTGGCAGATTTCTGCAGCTTCAGAAGCAGGGACCAGCACCCAAGAGCCGCAGATTCTCAACACGTGTGTAACGCGAGAGCCTGCAGACGCCCAGCCTACCCCGAGGCCTCCCTCCGCCCCCCGCCTGTACTGCACACACAGCACTTACCGCAGAGCCAGACACTCAACAGGACCAAGAAAGCGGGGTCATCTCTGGCCCACTGGTCCTTCGTCTGCTTCCGGTAGTGGAAGTTTCTATAAACCCTCTGCGGGGACGTGAACAGGTACAGCATCTGCCAGGCGGCGAACTCAAAGTCCATCTGCCGGAAACGGAAAAGCCGCCGCAGGTACTTGTAGCGCTTCGCTCCAGCCGTGTGTCTCGCTGCATCCCGGGAACTCAGGACGCCGTTCCCGTGCGCGGACGCATGCACGGAAGTACTGGGTAACATCTTCCTACGTGGGAGACGAGAGCTGTACTTGGGCAATAGCTCAAGAAGCGTCTGACCGCCAGCACCTCCCTTCTCAGGTACCGACCTGCGAGACGGTGTCACATCCACACCCCCCCACCCTTCCAGAAGGGTCAGGGGGTCACAAGCCACTGCAGTGCAACACTACGACGCGCAAAACGTCCCCGGCAACACCTCTCCGGGATCCCTGCGCTTCATCCGCTCTTCTCACTGCCCCCCGCCCAGGCAGCTACTGTTAGCTGCAGGAGTGGAAACGGAGGCGCCCAGCCAGGGAGGAAGCCAGAGCCGGACCCCGGCTCAAAATTCCGCGCTCTTAACCACGAGCCCACAAGGAAACACCTCTGACTAGAGCCGCGGCGAAGGCAGTGTTGCCAATCAGGCAAGCCGCTACCTACGCAGGTGCATCCGCGTGTGATCAGCGAGCTCCCCGCTCGTGAGAATGGGATAGCAGAGCAAAGCAAAGCAGAGCTCCATCCCCTAGGGCTTCGCGCTCAGAACGGCTCAGCCGAACAAACAGCAGCGGGGAGGCGAGTCCTGGCCCGGCAGGCCGACGCCTGGCCACCACGCCCAGCAATCCCTGTATCCACTCCACCTCGCAGGCTTCCGGGACGCAGCGGAGCCTCGCCGGGCCCAGCAGCTGCTCCCCATCAGCGCGAGGCCCCCGGCACCCCTCCCAGCTTCAGCAAATAAACACGCGGAGCGCCCAGCTACAGGGGACTTTCAGACAAGCAGTGAGTGACGACCGAGTATAAGCCCCCACGCCACATTCCAGACACGCTTAGACTAAACATCACTCCTTTATCCGCCATTCCTATGTAACTGGGCGTCTGCAGTTTCGTATGACAACTCGACTGCGGCCAGAGAGGCCGGACGCAGACGTGGTCACTGCCCGGCCGCGAGCTGCGGGAAGCAACGCTCTCCCCACGCCCCGGCCAGAGCCCGAGGCGCGCGTGGAAGGACTGGTCCTCAGGCCTCACCTGGAGCCCTGCGGCGGCCTCCGCCCAGGTCCGGGGTAGCCCCTTCCCTCCGACCAGAAGCCGAGCCCAGGAAGGGCCCACTTCCCTTTCAGCAACGTAGACGGCGCCCGGGGCGCGTCGCACTGACGTATCGTGCGCACACTTCCGTCGCGCGCGCGCACGGCATCCTGGGCTTTGTAGTTCCTCGGACGGACCGCTGCGCGCCTACCGGAAGTTGTTATGATCGACTTCCGGTTCCTTCCACCGCGAGCATTGCGGGTCTCCGCCGGGTGGTATCCTTTGCGGACGGAGAGGGGAGCGGCCGCAGCAGGGCGGGGGACGCCGGGATGCCCCGGTATTACGAGGACAAGCCGGAGGGCGCTGCGTGCGCCGGCGTGAAGGAGGACCTGGGCGCCTGTCTGCTGCAGTCGGACTGTGTGCTCCAGGTAGCGCGGCGGGGCGCTGCGGGTGGCGACCCCTCCTGCCGCCGGTGGCCGGGCCCGGTGGAGGTCTCCAGGGGGACCGCGGGGCCGCCAGGAGCCGGGAGCTGGTTGTCCTGGGCGTAGGTCGCAGCCCCAGCTGCCCAGGGAGTCACGTTTCCCCCGTTGACTCTTGACCTCGGGAGGCCAGAAGTGCGGGGCGTAGTAGGATGTAGGTTCCAGTGCTTGTTACGGAGCCCCGAGTAACAGTGGCTTCGACAGGAACAAGAGCTCTCCCTGGCGCTTGTGTGTATAGGGGCGCTTGCCTCCGGCTTCCTTGGGTCCAGACACCGCTGGCCCTGAGACGGGAAACGGGGTGTTGCTCTCATAACTCGGCCACAGCTCGGGGCGGCCAGGCGGCACGGGGTTAAGCGAGGGAAGGGGCGAACCTCCCGAGGGTCACACCTGCTTCCCACGATTCCATTGGCTGGAGGCTAGTCACATGATCACAGCCAGCCGCGTGATTGGCTGGGGAGCGTAGTCCTCCGAAGGCTTGATCAAAAGGAAGCCTGAGTATCAGGGGCTACCCAGCAGCGGCTCCTTGCGCGGAAGGGTGGGTGATGGGTTAGTTTCTCGCTTAGCTGCGGTCCGTTTAGACGGACGCTTCCACCAGGCAGTGGGCCGGGGCAGAGAGCCTGTGCAGGCTGCAGCCTAGACAAGGGCAGCACCAGCTCCTGTGTCAGTCTTGTCTGTTGGTCTGTTGTCGGCCTCCACACCGGGCATGTCCGCACACGTCCCAGCAGCAGGGGAACAGAGAGAGAGGCACCAGCTCACGCGCGGCACCTTGTAGCTCCTTCAGAATAAAATCGAGGGGAGTGTGGCTGGCACTTGGCCTGGGGTTTGCAGTGGAGGGGTTGGGGTCGCAGTCCGTCCACACTGAACATGTTCTGATTTTAGGGCTCATGGTGCAGTTTTTATCCGTAAAGAGACGAACATAACCCTTCCTGGATTTTTATATTAACATTAAAAAAATACTATGGAAACCAGTGTTCAAGAGTTTAAGCACACTTTTAAAGTGCCGAAAAGTTACTTTATGATTTATTTGCTGTTCTGTAAGCACCAGCCATCAAAAGGAATAGAGAGCGATTTTTATGTGACTGTTTTCTCTTTTTGTCTTTGCTGTAACCTTAAAAAGAACTATTTTCAGAAAGAGTTATTCTGCACTTGGTGAGAAAGTTTCCCAAGCATTGATGTTGTGTTGTGTGTCGCAGGAAGGGAAGTCCCCCCGGCAGTGTTTGAAGGAAGGATACTGCAAGGCTTTGAAATACTCATTTTTTGAGTGTAAAAGATCAATGGTAAGTGAATTTATAGAATTAAACGGTAACAGGTGCATTAGCAGGGAGCTGGATGGGAAGTGGAGCAGCCGGGACTCGAACCTGTGCCCACATGGGATGCCGGCACTGCAGGCTGCAGTTTAATCCGCTGCGCCACAGCACAGGCCCCAGGTTACTGGCTTCTTGGAACCTCCCTCTGACTGCCTCACCGTCAGGCCTGTCCTTCGAGCAGTCTCGGCACACGGAACCCCTGCAGCTCCACTGCACAGGCCGCAGACACCAGGGATGGCGCAGCGTCAGTGGCGTGGGGGAGGTGGGGTCCTGTTAGAGACGGGGCCGTCATGGTGAGGGTGGGCTGTGGCGTCAGAACCGGCTCCTGCCTCACAGAGTGAGCCGCTCACCGTTCTCATTTTGATAGCCATGGGTATGGATTTTGGTTTGCATTTTAACATGGCTCTTAGCTACTTCGTCTAGAGCTCAGCTAGAAAAAATGGCTGCCTGCCCCACGCTGGCTGTGTTGGACTCATTGAGGGTCCATCCCTAAAATAGTTCTTTGTCATAGAACTTACGGGACGTGACACTGACCATCATCTGGGCGATCCTGTCTTCGCTCAGATGGACTTCAGAGCCCACGGCTCCACTACATCTTGAAGAAGCAGTCACGCAGAGAGCGTGCCCACAGCCTGTGCCGGCCGCTCAGGCCACTCGGGCCAGGGAATCTTCAAGTCAGTTACAGAAAAGGGGAGAGACAGAGCGAGAGCAAGAGCGAGAGCTTGTCCATGCACTGGTTCACTTCTGGCTGCAGTGGCCAGGCTGGAGCCAGGAGCTTCTTCCAGGTCTACCACGTGGATGGCAAGGGCCCAAGCCCTGGAGCCATCTTCTGCTGTCTTTCCCAGATCATTGGCAGGGAGCTGGATCAGAAGTGGAGCAGCCGGGACACGAACCTGTGCCCATATGGGATGCCGGCACTGCAGGCAGTGGATTTACCTGCTACGCCACAGCGCTGGCCCAGCCAGGGATTCTTGACCCCAGGAGACAGCGTGCTGCTGACCTCTTGGAGGGTCCTTTCCCCTTTCTTAGTCACTGCCTATTTGAAGATTCCTAATCCATTGGAATGTTAACAGGCTAGTTAGGAAGCCAAGTTTGCAGGACGAATGTATGTTGAGGACAGCTGAGAACAGAAATGTGATGGGATGCTGCCTGAGAAGCAGGTCCTGAAGAGCAGCTTTGTTGACGCCGTCTGCGTGTGTTACCTTGTTTTTCTTGGTGGCTCTGATTTGCTGCTGGTTTACCTCTCTCACGGTGACACCCCTCTCCAAAGCCGTCTTTCCCTCGTTCTGCGGGGCCGAATTTGACTTCATTGTCCATTTATTTTCAGCTGGACGCCAGGTCAAGATTCAGAGGAAGAAAAGGATATTGACACCGTTCTGTTGAGACCAAGACGAAAACAGCAGGATTTGCCCTGGTCACTGGCAGACAAGGCCATACGGGAGGCGCAGCTTTTGCTGCCTCCATTGGTTAGAGAGGTCTGCCCTCCGTGCGCCAGGGAAAATGAATGAAAAGGTCTGTTTTCCAATATGCAGGAAGTGATTATTTTAAGTTATTTTTAGGAGAATTTGATTGAAGAGCTACGGACTATGTGTTTTGCGTTTATTGTTCTAAGGCAAGGAATGGGAAGACTGCTCTTTTCAAATCGGACCCTTACATAAGCAGCGTGTACAGCAGGAAGGCCACCGGTGTCACGACAGCCGGTCACACGGAGCCTGTGCAGTGCTGTTGGGAGAGTTTAGGGTGACACTTTTTTGTGTGTTCAATCTGTCCTTAGTTTGAAAATAAACTGGTTTTGATTTCTTGAAGCAGAAATGCGTAATTTGCACTTACTCGCTAACGTAGCCACCCCAGTGCTGCCAGCACGCTCCTGCTCCCGAGCGCCCGTCTTCAGCCTGGCCTGCTCTACACGTGAGCAGCGTCAGCCTGTCGGGGAATCCCGGATCCCAGGAGCAGGGCAAGAACTCCCTGTGCCAGGGCACATTAATCCATCTTCAGAAGGAACTCCGGCCTTCCCTGGACCAGCTTCCCTGCGCTGGGCCAGAGCTGCCAGGGAAAGGGACGGGGTCTGGGACCTTGGCCAGGCCCTGATCACACACCGGACTCGGTAACTCTTGTTAGAACCGCACTGGACACAGGACGGGCCACAGCCCCAGGGGACAGAGAGCCCTGGAGTAAACTCGGACAGCAGCCATTCACTGTGGAATGCGAGGGCAGAAACCATGATGTGGCTGAAGCTGTTTACAATAACAGTAATTCATCCCATTCTGATCATTTCACTGAGAGCCAAACAGGAGTCCAACTTTCTGCTCTATTGCTCTGCATTTTAGGATAATGAAAAATCACTGCTGCTTTTTTATTTATTTTTTTTTTTGAAGATTTATTTATTTGAAAGGCACAGTTACAGAGAGAGAAAAAGTCTTCCATGCACTGGTTCACTCCCCAATTAGACGCAACGGCTGGAGCTGCGCTGATCTGAAGCCAGGGGCTTCTTCTGGGTCTCCCACGCGGGTGCAGGGGCCCAAGGACTTGCGCCATCCTCTACTGCTTTCCCAGGCCATAGCAGAGAGCTTGATCGGAAGAGGAACAGCCAGGACTTGAACTGGTGCCCATATGGGGTGCTGGCACTGCAGGCGGCAGCTTTACCCGCTGTGCCACAGCACCGGCCCCCCACTGCTGCTCTGTACTTCCCAGCCTGCTGGAGCTAAAGCCTCCGAGGCAGCACGAAGCTCGCTCGCGTTGTGAACGTTGCCCTGAAGCTGTGGGCACTGAGGCGCTGCTCCAGAGTAGCACCTACGTCTGACTATGCACTGCTTCGCACTGGGAAGGGAAGTGACTGTTGCGCCCCTGTAAGTGCTGGAGCCTTTATCAAAGTCGCTTTGATAAGAAGCTCCTTAAAATATATTTTAATTCTATTTGAAATACTGAGAGATCTGCCATCTGTGGATTTCCCAAATGCCCACGTCAGCGGGGGTTGGGCCAGGCTGCCGCCAGGGGCCCAGACCTCAGAGGCTTTCACGTGGGTGGCAGGACCCGGATAAGTGAGCCATCATGTGTGCGCATCTGCAGGCAGCTGGATTGGTGGTGGAGTAGTGGGGACTTGGGCCAGGCACTGCGGTACAGGATGCAGGCGTCACCAAGTCCCCGCCTCCTGAGCTGTATTTTGTAAAACCTAGTGTGTTTATAGTAACAGCTGAGATTTGGAGGAATTCACATACCATAAAATTCACCCTTGACCTACAAAATCCAGTCACTTTCAGTATTTCCAGAGAGTTGAGCGACTATTGCCACTGTCTAGTTCCAGGACGTTTCCACCATCATGAAGAAACCCACCCCACTCCTCGTCACTCCTGGTCCTTCCCTCCCAGCCACCACCAGAGAAACTCCACAGTCGGGGGCCAGTGCTGTGGTGCTGGCATCTCTTATGGGCGCCGGTTAAAGTCCCGGCTGCTCCTCTTCATGTCCAGATCTCTGCCATGGCCCAGGTGTTTGGGCCCCTGCACTGAGAGGGAGACCCAGAAGAAGCTTCTGGCTCCTGGCTTCGGATCGACCCAGCTCCAGTCACTGGTGGCCATTTGGAGAGCAGATGGAAGACCTCTCTGTCTCTCCCTCTATACCTCTACCTCTCAAATAAATACACAAACAAACAAAACAAACTTCCACATTAAATTAAATCCTAGAACACCTTGTGCCAAGTAGGCTTCCAGACTCCCTGGCCTCTTTGGTCCAGGGGTGGCTCCCATCAGTACTGGCACCTCTTCATTTTTACTGACAAATACTATTCCACAGCATGGACATACCACATTTTATTCCTTCACCAGTTGCTGGACTTTGGACTATTTTCACCTTGGAGTGATTGTGACTAATGCTATGAACATTCGTGAACAAATTCCAAGTGGACCTGTGTCCCATCTCCCTCAGTGTATACCTACCGTGATTGTCTTCACGCAGGGTCACATGACAACGACTTGATGAGCTGTCCGAGCTCTCCACAATGGCTGAGACACCACTGTCCGTTCTCACCAGCAGTGAAACCACACAAGGGCTGTGGTTTCTCCACACCATCACCACCACGTATTCCTTATTTGACTACAGCCAGTCGGCAGGAACATAAAGTGGCTTTTCCTTGGGATTCTGATTTGATATTTCCCGAATAGCTAATGATGCTGAGTGTGTTTTCATGTGCTTATTGGCCATCTGCATGTTTTTGAAGAAATATTTATTGAGGCCCTTAGGCCACTGTTCAGTTGGGTTGTCTGGACACAAATCCCTTAACGATGGATGAGGCCCGGCATGTGGCATGTTTTCTCGGAATCTCTGCTTTGTCTTCTCATGTTCTCGATAGTATCCTTTGAAGCACAATTTGAACTTGGGTAAATGAACATCCTATAGCGCTTCTAAAAAACCACTGCCTAATGGAAGCTTACGGAAACCTAATTTTCAGCTTAGAGTCTTGTAGCTTTCACCTCCTCCATGCAGGTCTGT
Source organism: Sylvilagus floridanus (assembly GCA_949820135.1). Classification (NCBI taxonomy): domain Eukaryota; kingdom Metazoa; phylum Chordata; class Mammalia; order Lagomorpha; family Leporidae; genus Sylvilagus; species Sylvilagus floridanus. Next base: position 74,161,159 of record OX463245.1, on the reverse strand, counting down.
AATGTTTCATGTCTCATGCCTTTAGTGGTAACTATAGTTTACAAATTTCTAATCGCTGTCAGTGTGTAACGAAACTTACCATTCTCACCAGGTTTCAGTGCACAGTACAGCGATGGTGCACGTCTCACAGTCGGGCAACCTCCAGTCCCGTGCTTCATGTTTGTGAAACCCAGAGTCCCTAGTACAGCACCCTCCCACCCCGCCCCCAACCACCACTCCACTTCTTGTTGCCATCTGACTACTGTTCAGTGCATCTCATTTGTCCCTTTTCACTGGACTCTCACTTGGCATAAGGTTGTCAAGGTTGATCCACGCTGCAGCTTCTATCAGAATCTCCTATAAGGCCATCCTGTTGTACGTAAATACCTATGTATTTCGTTTAACCATTTGTCAGTGGATACTTGGGTTGCCTCCACGTTGGGGCTGCTGTGGGTAACGCTATACACATGGGCCTGTTAAATGCCTCTGGGACCCTGTTTTCAACTCCTGTGATTATTAACCTGAAGTGAACTACTGGATCATAGGGTAATTAATCTTTGTAAATTTTATGAGGAACCACCATGCTGCTTTCCACAGCAGCCAAACCAGGGTCTAAACCTGCAAACAGGGCACAAGGCAGGGTTCCAATTTTTCCAGGTCCTGACACTTTTTCATTTTCTGTTCTTTGAATGGTGGCCGTGCTAATGCGGGGGGAGGGGCATTTCATTGTAGGTTTTTTTTTTTTTTTGGACAGGCAGAGTTAGACAATGAGAGAGAGACACTGAGAGAAGTCTTCCTTTTTCCATTGGTTCACCCCATAAATGGCCACTACAGCCAGCACGCTGCACTGATCCGAAGCCAGGAGCCGGGTGCTTCTCCTGGTCTCCCATGGGGTGCAGGGCCCAAGCATTTGGGCCATCCTCCACTGTACTCCCGGGCCACAGCAGAGAGCTGGCCTGGAAAAGGGGCAACTGGGACAGAACTGGTGCCCCGACCGGGACTAGAACCTGGGGTGCCAGTGCCGCAGGCGGAGGATTAGCCTAGTGAGCCTCGGCGCCGGCCTCACTGTAGTTTTGATTTGCATTTCCTTAATGATTAGTGTTTACATCATTTTATGTTGGCCATCTGTGCATCTTCTCTGGAGAAATATCTCATGTCCTTTGCATGTTTTTAATTGGATTTTTGCTCCTTTGTTATCCATTTGTTAAGGTTCCTTGTGTGGTCTTCTTTAGTTTAAAGATTTATTTATTTGAGAGGCAGAGAGAGATCTTTCATCCACTGGTTTGCTCCTCAAATGGCCATAAAGGCGGGGCCAGGCCAAAGCCAAGCGCTTCATCCAGGTCTCCCATGTGGGTTCAAGGACCCAAGCACTTGGCCATCTTCAGCTGCTTTCCCAGGTACATTAGCAGAGAGCCACATTGGAAATGGAGCAGCCGGGACTTGAACCGGTGCCTATATGGAAGGCACTGTGCAACAGCGTTGCCCCCCTCCCGAGTACACTCTTGATATTAACCCATTCTTAGTTACATAGTTGGCAATATTTTCTCCCATTCTGTAGTATGCCTTTTCATTCTGTTGATTCTGTGCTTTGATGCACAACACATTTAAGTTTAATGCAGTTCAATTTTTATTTTTGTTGCTGGTACTTTTGATGTTGTCTCCAAGAAACCATGGCTCAATCCAGTGAAGCTTCTCCTGTTTCCTTCAGGGAATTTTATAGTTTTAGCTTAAATCTTTGATCTGTTTAAAGTTTATTAATTTGAAAGGCAGAGAGAGAAAGATCTTGCATCTGCTAGGTCACGGAGCCAAGCTGAAGCCAGGAGCTCCACCCAGATCGCCCACGTGGGTGGTAGGGACCCAAGTACTTGAGCCACCATGTGCTATCTCTCCCAGGATGCTTTAGCAGGAACTGGGCCACAAGTGCCGTCAGGACTCAATCCCAGGCGCTCCGATATGAGGTACGGGCATCCCGAGCGCTGGCTTGCCTGCTGTACCACAGCGCCTGTATGTGGTGCAAAGTTAGGGAACAACTTCAGTTCTTTTGGTGAGGGTAGGCTTATGGATTACCTGTGTGTCCCTACACAGTTGTTGAAAAGACTGTCTTTTCCCTGCACCCCGCAGAAAACAATTTGAACATATATGCCAGTGGTTTGTGTGTGTGTGTGTTTTTAAGATTTATTTATCTGGAAGACCAAACTTCAGAGAAGAGAGAGATCTTCCATCTGCTGTTCACTCCCCAAATGACCACAGTGGCCAGAGCTGGGGCAGGCCAAAGCCAGAGCCTGGAATTCCACCCAGGTCCCCTACATGGTTGGAAGGAGCCCACGCACTTGAGCCATCTTCTACTGCTTTCCCAGGCTTATTAGCTGGGAGCTGGAGCGGAAGTGGAGCAGCCAGGACTCAAACAGCTGTCCCTGTGGGATGCTGGGGTTGCAGGTGGTAGCTTAACTCCCTACACCGGAACACTGACCCTGTTTCCAGCGTTCATTCCTGGGCTCTATTCCATTAGACTGTGCTGGTCTTCATGCCACTGGCACACTCTTGATTGCTGCAGCTTTGTGATTTTTGAAATTAGAATGTGTAAAGTTTCCAGCATCCTTCATTTTCAAGGCTGCCTTGAGTACTTGGGGGCCAGAGATTCCCTGTGAATTTCAGGATGCCTGTGTCTATTCCTGCGGAAGCATGGCTACGTGTGGAGTCTATAGATTGCTTTGCGTGGATACTGCTGTCCATGTCTGTCTCTGTTCACTGGTGTCTTTAACGTCAACAAAATTGTCGTCGTCAACATACAAGACTTCTGCCTCCTTGGCTGGCTAAGTTTATGCTATTTTCTAATACTTTCACAAATGGAATTGTTTTCTTAGTCTCCTTTTCAGATTGTTCATCAGTGGTGGTTTTTTTTTTTCTTTTCTTTTTTTTTTTTTTTTTGACAGGCAGAGTGGATAGTGAGACAGAGGAAAAGGTCTTCCTTTTCCCGTTGGTTTGCTCCTCAAGTGGCCGGTACGGCTGGCGCGCTGCGCTGATCCAAAGCCAGGAGCCAGGTGCTTCCTCCTGGTCTCCCATGTGGGTGCAGGGCCCAAGGATTTGGGCCATCCTCCACTGCACTCCCAGGCCACAGCAGAGAGCTGGACTGGAAGAGGAGCAACCAGACAGAACCGGCACCCTGACCGCAACTAGAACCTGGGGTGCCAGCGCCGCAGGTGGAAGATTAGCCTAGTGAGCCACGGCGCCGGCCCAGTAGTGGGTTTTCACATTTAATTTTTGTCAATACAGGAGAGTGAGTAGGAGGTTTGCTTAATGTTAACACAGAACTGTTAAGGAGTCACTGGCAGCCCCTGTCTGGATCTTGGGCCTGCACCTGCTAGGCCTCACTCTCATCAGAGCCCCGCCCACCACTCTCCTGCCTGGAGAGGAAGCCACTGTGCCCTTGTTGGCCACTCTGCCCTTGACTGTCGGGCTGGCCTCCTGGTGCTGCGTTTAGGATACTAATCACATAGACAAAAGCAATGCAGTCTTGTGCTGAAAAGGCAGATTCCACGGAAGCACCATAAACCCCGTTTCTTCACCCTTTCATTGCAAACAGTGTTCTGAGTGGCTCCTTTAGGAAGGCATTACACCTGCCCCCTCACACACAGACAAGTGACGTGGGGCACAGCACGTGCGTGATTCACGGCCATGTTCCAAACTGAATGCAGGGATTTTTTTTTTTTTTTTTTTTTACTAGAGGGCCAACTCATTCTGTGCAGAACTAAACACAGGGGAGGCAGTGCCAGGGCTGGGCCTCGAGGACGGATAGGGAGGCTGAGGAGTGGTCCTGACAGAGAGGCCACAGCTGTGGGTGTGTGTGCATGCCTGGAAACCGTGGGCAGGCTGGAGAGACAGCAGACCTCAGCGGCTGCTGGGATTGGAAGGGAACAGAGACTCCAGGGGGGACGGGGGATGGCAGGATGGATAGGGGGTGGGGTTGTTTACTGGGGCTCTGCCAGCCTGGAGCAGACCCTGTTGGAGACACTCAGCTAAATGAAGAGGCTCTGCTGGCAGTGTGGTCTTGGGACACAGGCTAGGATGAACCTCGTGTGCAACTCACAGCATCCATGGGTCACTCGCGGCACAGGACAGGCTAAGGATTTTCCAGGGCATCCTGCAGGAGAAGGGGGTTACAGACAGAATGCTGGGGACCCCGCCAAGTCACGGATGGATGGAGAGCAGAGTGAGCGAGAGGGTCACTCAGCACAGTGGGGTCACAGCCGCCCAGGCGGGGCTGACAGCGTGGAGGCGGCAGCAGGGAGGGGTCTGCACCCGCTCCTTCCCCGCCCTGGAAAGGAAGGCATGCTCTCCATCCTCCAGGCCTGCTCCTCATCCTGTCAAACGGCACAGCAGAGGGGGACTCGGCCGCCTGGGCTGGCCCCACAGGTGCACGGGTCGTGCTGCAGGCAGCAGGTGGGGGCCTGGCGGGGAGGGGGGCCAGGAGAGCACGGGGTTCTGATCCTGCACACTCAGGGACCACAGCGCAGCGGGGGTGGTCAGCCCCGGGGGCGGCACAGGCTGCTGTGTGGCTTGGGGCAGGCAGCGGAGGGGGTGCCCGTGTAGGCCCGCTCCTGGGAGCCCACTGCAATCCCAGCAGGCAAGGTTCTCTCACCTGAAAGGCACCGCCTGGCCGGCAGACTGACTGCAGACTGATCCGGGGCCGATGCTCACCGCGCAGGCAGGATCGGGAGAGGTCCTAGCCTCAGCCTCTGCGCCCCCAGCGCCCCCAGCAGTTCGCACCTCTCCAGTCTCCTCTCTCCCCCTGCCGGGGCCGGGTGCTCCTGGGGAGGAAGGAGCGAGCTTGCGGGTCAGCACGGCCCTCTCAGACGGGCCTGGTTTGGTTTCCTGCCTTACGGATCTCCAAGGCTGGCTATCATCCTGTGATGTGCTGGCTTTCTACCCTTGAGAAGACAGAACGTTCACAGTGTGGACACAGTCCCAGGGCTGGCCTCCCGACCAGGCGGGGCTGCCCTGTCCCCACCACCCGGGACCCTTCAGTTCTGTGCCCGTTGGTGCCCAGGGACCCCTGGGCTTCTGGACGCAGTGGAGCGAGGCCTCACCGCAACACAGAGAAAAACCAGCTCTTAACAGCGGCTGGGAAGGGAGGGCGTTTTGGGGGGAAAGTGACAAAGGACTTTGTATGTCCCCACAAGGAGAAATCTGTAGGCAGCCCACTGGCCAGGTGAGGTACGGGGCTCAGAAGGGCCCCCCAGGAGCAGGAGAGAAGAGCAGGGCCAAGGCCACGCCCTCATCCCCACCGCATCCTGCCAGGACCTGCTGCCCCAGGCGTGAACGTCCTGTCCCCACAAGAAGCAGCAAACACGGGCGACTGCTGAGCACGCCCCGCTCGGGAAGACCCAGGGCCCTTACTGCTCCATGAGGAACACACGATGCTGATGAGGCCTTTGTCTACTCAAAACTGGTGCCAACCAGCTGTTTTGACTCCCAGGAAGCAATTGGCAAGGTCACAGCCGCCGCCACCCCAGGGCTGATCACTTCCACCCTCAGGAAGATCACATGTGGTCAAGCTCCACCCCAGCTTCCCCTGACACAAAAACCCCAGGACCAGGCCGCCAGCAGCCACATCACCCACAGCGCAGAGGCTGGAGGGGAAACTCGGAGGCAGACCCCAAGGGCATATGAAGGAGAGGGCAAGGGAGCACCCCCGCAGAGGTCCGGGGGGCCTGCCTTCAAGAAGCAAAGTCACGGCTGGCTTGGCGGGGGCAGTCGCTGAGTCAGCCACCTCTAAACACAGCACAGGACTTAGGCCAGAGTGAAATCGCAGAAGTCACAGCTGTGACGACAGGTGAACAATTACAGACGTGGGCATGAAAGCTAAGGCGGGTGGGGCTGGCGCTGTGCTACAACAGGTAGCAACACCAGCGTCCCACATGGGTGCCAGCTCCTGTCCTGACTGCTCCACTTCCGATCCAGCTCCCTGCTGATGCACCTGGGAAAGCAGCAGAGGATGGCCCAAGTGCTTTGGGCCCCTGCACCCACGTCGGGGACCCAGATGGAGTTGCTGGCTCCTGGCTTCAGCCTGGCCCAGCTCTGGCCACTGTGGCCATCTGGGGATGGAGCCAGTGGAAGAGGAGCTCTCTCTGCCTCTCAAATAAATAAACATTAAAATAGTAATAATAATAATGAAAGCTAAGGCAGAAACCATAAATAGCATTTGGTTTATTTAAACATGACAGCGCCCATGGGCTAGCTAGTCGTCCAAATGCCCAGAACAGCTGGGCTAGGCCAGAGCCACAAGCTGGACACTAAATCCAGGGCTCCCCTGCACGTGGCAGGAACCCACTGACTCGAGTCATCACTGCTGCTCCCCAGGGTCTGCACTGGCAGGAAGCTGGAGTCGGGAGTCGGGAGCCAGGGCCAGGTCCTGAGCCCAGGTGCTCCAGATGGGAGGTGGGCATCAGACCCTGTGGGCTTAGACAGCCACACCCCCAAAGAGAATTACACCGGGCACAGAGGAGGTGCCAAGACAGGTGCCACAGGCTCCTGAGCCCAGCCCCCGGGGGCACTACAACCCCCACTGCACGGGCAAGCACAGGCTGCCTGCCACATCACCCACAGCCCTAACGTCCAGCCTCGGGGTCAGACGCAGCGGCACACGGAGCAGGGCAGGTGCCCCTGACTACATGCCACATCTAAACCTTCCGCGGGCCCCACCCCAAACAAAGGCGAAACACAGCCGAAACCAGGTTCAACCCTCCTCCCTGCCTGGCAGAAGGACCATCACGTACTAGGAAACACTTTACATGAAGAGGCCGGCGCTCCAACAAGTCACAAAAACGGAAACGAGTACAGGTGTGAAAAGTGCTCACGCGATCTGCGAAACAGAAATCAGCGTGAGGTGTCGTTGAAAAGGCTCGGGAAATGGGTGGAGCGGAAATTCCCCTCTTGGTAAAATACTAACAATTCAAACAGCAAACACACTGACGCTATCCTTGAGTTTCTATCGCCAGGGAGCTCCCCGGCACCTGCGCCTCAAATGAGGGCAAAGCTGCAGGATGAAGTCCCGGTGACGTTATCGGGGCGGCTGACAAGGACGCGCACTTCAGTCACGCACCCCGAGATGGCCAGGACACCCCGCAGGCGACGGGACCCACGTTTACGGCCGGCGAAGGCAACAAGAGGCGCCACCACGAAGGCTGCACCCTAGCAGACGCGGCGCTGCCGCCCACAGCCACCCGCGAGGAGAGGTCGCTGAGGCCAGCCCTGGGGTCTGGGGCTGTGCCCGCTGCCGCCCACGCTCGCTCTAACCCTGCTACCCCGCGGGTGGCTGGCACCTGACGGTCCAAGAAGCCAGCGCTCCTGCTTAGCAGAATGAATCAGGCGAGACCGAGTTCAGTGTTGTCAGTTATTTATTATTTGTCATTCTAGAGACTAGCACATTTACAGCATACATGGCTTTGAATGAGCTAAGAATATAGAAAACAGTAACTATATGTTTATATATATATTAATACTGCCCCAAACAAATAAATAAAAGTATTGATATGCACTAGGCTTGGCAGATAGAACTGCGTAGGGACGCGGCCGTATGATACAGTATGTTTACATCTGTACAGGACACGAACGGGACTCGGCCAGCACCCCCGCCGCCCACGTGTCCTTACTCGGGGCTGGGGGCAGGGCCTGGCCAGGAGCACTGGATGCAAACTCGGTTTTGGAAAACCACAGCCCTCCCGCAGCTGCAAACCCCAAGCTCCCCAGGCTGTGCCCCTCGCCCCAGCAGGTGCCTCCAGAGAGGACGCTGAAAGCCGCGTCTTTCCTCCCTGACGAGCCAAACCTTAGAGTTCTACAGGGACCCGTCACAGGAAGTCACCGTGGGGCAAATAACCCGCACGGAGGTGCCGCGCACACGGCTGGGGGCGCCTCGCCGTTTGTCCTGTTTTCTTTGACAGATGCAGATATTTAATGCAATCGAGACAAAAAGGTTTGGAAAACAACATGGGTAACAAACTCAGTTTAAAAAAAAAACGAAAAAAAAAACGAGGAGCTTTAAAAAAATGGTAGTGATGGTAAAATGAGAAAAGATGCCACAAAAAAAGAAAAATTCGATAAAACGATGGGAAGGGGAGTGGCTGAATCGGTCACATCGAAAAGGAGACTCTGGCTCCAGCAGCTGCCGCCTGGGCAGCGGTGCAGAGGGCAAACGCCTCTGCCCCAGCCCCCCCCACAAGGCGCCCAGCTCTGAGGGAGGCCTCATGAAAGCCCCCTCCCTAGCAGTTCACCTGCTGGCATCGGGCGGCTGGAGAGGCGGGCTCTGAGCAGGAAGGGACACGGAAGGGCACCGAGTCCCACCCTCCCCCATGCCCTTCCGTGTTCCTGCTCTCAAGCGGACCAGCCCGCGTCTCAGCACCCAGGCTCGAGTGTGCTGCAAGTTTATACAGGAGCTCATAGTATCTGGGCTTTCCGACATGCGAAGTTCCAACAGCTTCACACATCACTGGGTCATCAGCGTTGACATGCGCCACCATCTGTTTCTTTTACAGCCTCTTAAATAACACGTAAACATCGTCATGATACACAGGACTGATCAAACACAGAAACTCCTGCTGTGTGCAGCTGACTCGTGTCAACACCATGGCCAGACACAGCGGCCCATAAATCCCTTTCACAATCTCATTTGAGGAGATCACTTTAACTGGTTCTCAGTAGCCATCTTACGTAACAGAACAAGAAGGGGAGAGTCACAATTATGCAAACCTAAAAACAAGATACCTTTATCAGACATTCCAACGTGATTGTACTGTGTCTTAGAGTAATATATATTGGAAACCCTGCAAAAGAACACTTATTCGGAAAATACGTAGGTTCCCGCTAACTCTACAGTCATGAATCCCCCTCCCCCCCACCCCGGGGTGGTGTCTCAGACAGCAGCCAGTGGTCGCCACTGCTGGGTCTGCCTAGGGAGCGATCGCTGACGGGAGTCTTTGCTGTTTTACATTCAGATCTGTAAAAAGTAGATTGGAACTTGATGCTCACTCTCGGGTGACTCGGTAGAAAAATAAGGTAGGTGAGCGGTGCCTAAGTGGACACCTGAAAACGTCTCGTAGCATCTCAGACAAAGCTAGCTTGGGTCGGCAGCGCCTAGGGACGGCGCCTGTGGGTACAGCTGAGGGCTACTGACACGGGCGGTCTCTATCCACGCTACCAGGCTAGACGTGACCCCCTATGGATGCCAATGGAAAGGGAAAACAAACATGCTCCATGGACTCTTCAGTGAGCTAGTTTTTAGAAAACACAAAAATAAAACTCAATCCTTCGGGTCTTCTTGAAGAACGCGTGTAGGACACTAGGGGCCCCGCGTGTTAGGAGCCGCTGATCAGAGGACAGCGGGTGTTCAAGTCTCAACCTTGCCGTAAGTCCCTTCGGGAGGCCTGTAATGCTTGGGGAAAGCCTTCAGCTGCAGGGAATTAAACGCATATTTGCGACTTCCAACATTCTTCATTGTATTTTCTCTTCGACAACCCTCACTGGGAAAAAACAAGCACAAGAAATGACAGCAGTAAAAAAGGAAAAGACTTCAAAACTAAGATGAAATGAACTGATCATTTGCATAGCATTAAAAAAAAAGGGGGTGGGGACGGATTCATTTAAATGGGTGCCAGACTTGTTCACAACAAATACACGCGCAAGATGGCGGGCTTCTGACCAAGGCCAATGGGTAGGTAGAACGTACACCGACGCATGCTGGGTGGGGCCTTGTGCATTTCCAAACTGGTGTTACGTTCCCGAGTTTGTGGAGCTCATTCGCGTCCAGGTATCTGAGGTTCTGTCACAACGTGGAGCGCCAAGGGTGTGGGACACAGCAAAATAACGAGCTGCATCTTTCAGGGTTAGAAAAATAACCACACCAGGTTCAGAACGCTGGCCGTTCCTGACCACAGCCCTGGGCAGGAGCGGCTCTGCCGGCCTGCGTGCTCCACCTGCTCCGGGGCAAATCAGCCCCGTGGCCCGAGCGTTGTGCTCGGCTAGCAGGGCTGGTGCAGTGGCCTCCAGCTGGAAGCCAGCCATGTTCTCCAGGGGGGTGCCCTCGCTGTTGTCACCTGTGAGCCGGGTGCCCCGCCCCAGACAACCGGCCACCAGCATCATCGCCAGCATGGACGTCTGACGGAGGGTGTCCTGGCAGCCCAGAGGGTGAAACACATGCACAGGAGAGGAGGGGCACCCAGGCCGGCCTCACGTTCTCAGTGACAGCATCACAAAGCGGCCGGGCAACGCTGCGGTGCAGACAGGAGAGTAACAGCAGCAGTCTTACGTCGGACCGACTTCTGACGGCACGCCACGACGTGTTTTATAGTCTCAAACTAGCAATGAAGTCGACTAGTTATCAAATTCAGTACAAAACCCCCCCTTATATGCAAATTTTGCAGCTATCAAGAAACAGTGATTTTAAAAAAATATGTCCAATTGCATGAAGATCATTATGTCATGCATTAAAAAAAATAGTAGCAATTGCTGAAGCCTTTTAAAGTGAAAATGTCAATCGCGGTATCAAGAATACATAAGGTATTTTTGGTAAGACAGTTATTTTTATTCAAAAGATAAGCTCCGGTATTTTAGAAAAATATCCACCTGGTTGTATTAATGAATGCAGTAACTCAGCTTGGCTTTCTCGACACACAGCCGCAGCCCTCGGCCGGATGTGCGTCCCGAGCTCCGCACAGACCCAGTGAGCAGGGTCTCAGTGAGCGTCTAACGTCGGGAACCAGACCCAAATGCGGTCCTGTTTAAAACAGAAACTCTAGGTTCCCAGGCACAGTACATCGCTTTTCATCTTTGGAAGCTCTCCCATTAATGGAATGAATGAAATAGATATGGCTTCTCCACTTAACACAGAGATGCACAAGCTATCGCTTCTCGGCCTTTCGGCTAAGATCAAACGAAACGCACACACTTCTCGAAGACCAGCTGTCCCTAGAGAACGCCCAGGTGCTTCGAGGAGCAAGGAAGGTCATCAGTGGACTTTCACATTCTCTCCTGTTTACATGTGGCAGGAGCCGGAGCCTGGATTAGCCGGCTGAAAACACTGTCATTGGAATTATAATCATGAAACTTTGGTTTTCAATTTAGCTTTTAAACTAAATTGTACTTTTAAATCCAGAGTCTGAGTTTACAAAAGCTAGCTGCTCTGGCTGATTCCCAGGCAGACACCCGTCACATGGCCTGCAGAGTTGGACAGGCGGGCAGTAGGGCTGGGGAGAAGGCGTGCAGAGGTGGCCAGGGGCCCTGCGGGGACTGACGGTCCCCACTGTAACTGGCTGCATGGTTTTTAGGAGTCAGTGTGGAGAAGGTCTTGGACAGATTTTGGCAAGAGAGATCTAACTATTTTGAAGCTACACTGTTCGCATGTACTTCACTTTCAAGGATGCCTGCTTTTGAAATGAAGCTTGGAATGGAAAGCCCAAAGGACAACTGATTCAGGAAACCTCTGGTTTTCCCTTTCCACTTGCAGCGCACGTGGAGGCCGGCAGACCTGGGCAGTGGCTGCCTCCTCGGGCCCTTCAGCAGGGAGAACATGCCATTGCATTAAGACCTCTCCTGGAACCAAGCCACAGAGTAAACAGGGACTGTCACACGAGTTGAACAGAGTTAAGTGCCACAATGATGTCTACAGGGCTGGCCAAAGAGAGCGGCTCTGAGTGTGGCTTTCCTAACTTGAGACAGATGTGGATGGGACGCCCAGGGCTGAGGGCCTCCACAGTGCCACAGCACGGCGTCACTTCGGAGGCAACCCAGAGCCAGCACCAAACGTGTGTCTCCTCCCCACTCACTCTGTTGGCTGTTTGTTTGTTGAGATCTGTTTCATTTGAAAGACAGAGTGACACAGAGAGGGAGCAAAGGAGCCTGCATGTTCTCTTTCATCTGGTGGTTCACTGGCCAAACGGCCGCAACGGCCAGGGCTGGGCCAGGTAGAAGCCAGGAGGCGGAAACTCCATCCTGGTCGCCAGTATGGGTGGCAGGGGCCCAAGTACGTGGGCCTCTTCCGCTGCCTTCCCAGGTACATTAGCAGGGAGCTGCATCAGAAATGGAGCGGCCTGGAATCAGGCCAGGGCTCCGATATGGGATGCTGGGTCACAAGCGGTGGCTTAACCTGCTGTGCCACAATGCCAGCCCGTCTCTCCTTTCTTGAATCATCTCCTCCTGTTCCATCCTATTTCTTGCTAAAGCAGACATGATTTCAAATTATGTATTGGGACTGATCTCATGAAAAAAGGCCTTGATGACGCTGAAACCCAGCACAAGGAGTGAGGATACTGAGTTTCTCTTCTCAGCTGTTTTAAGGGGGGTGGGGGGAGACAATACCCCCCCATCTCCGGGCTGACTTCCTGGAGTCCTTCCTAGTGCTGGCCCTCCCACGCCCCTAACCACACAGGCAGAGCGCCGTGTGCTGCCTTGTGCCTGGCCCCGCAGGACAGACACCAAGAAGCCGATCCCCTCTCCCTGGCGTCTTGCATCTCTCTCGGCCCTATAGCCAAGTCTACACAGGACAGGAAGGCAGCCGCGGATCAGACTGTGGTGTCCTGGAGGCCCCTGGGGCCTGGCCACGCCTCCCCTCTGCTGTAGGGTGGGGTCCTGGCAGGAGCCCCTGGAGAGCGCCACAGAGCACCCTGGGCCCTGGAGGGGGGGTCTGCCTGGCCACCTGCTCCTTTGTAGAGGTGGGCGGGTACGTGTGTCACTGCCTCTGGCCGGCATCAGCAGCTAGGATGCTACTTTTTGTCCTCTGAATAAAGGAGCAAAATGATCTTGGAGGGTTGAAGTGTGCACCTGGATGTGAAAGAGGGCCAGTAGTGAACACACCTATCAGAGATGCGGCCTGGTTGGCACCCTGTCTATTAACCAGCGTCAAGCTGTTCCCACGCCACCGCTGGTCAGCCGGCTCAGTGAGAGCCGGGCCTGGGCCACAGCACAGCCGCCTCGGTTACTCTAGGAGGACCCGCCTGCAGAGGTGACGCCTGCCCTTGGGATCCTGCGGGGCTCAGAGCTCTAGAGAGAAGGGGGGGCTCCTGGGTGTAAGGAGGGCGGCTTATGCCACGGACTTTAGCGTCTGACATCTGTCATTCATTGCCGGTTGCTTCTGTGATGCCTAGATCCTCAACTCAGCAGAGCCCTGACCTTACGGGGGACAGGGCTTATGCACGTGCCTGGGGGGTCGAGATTCTAGAAGAGCCAGCTTTTCTAGACTGCTGAAGAGACATGTGCTTCAGCAAACAGTGGGAAACCTGCAGGAGGAACATGGAGGCGTGGCAGAATATGTGCCAGGAGCCATAGAAGCCTCTGAGCCAGGGCGAGTGGAATTTTGCCCAACTCTCCAGGTGCACAGTGGCTCTGCATAAAGCCACTCACATACGAATGCAAGCATCCCCTTCTGAGGCCAGTGTCAGGTTAATATCAAGCTGGGAACCACAGCGACCTTCACCCGCATTGCCATCTGCCACCAATGCCCAAGAGCTGAGCCTCACTTGCTGGTAATTTCTCTTGGATTTTGTTTGTTTGTTTGTTTCATTATCTACCACAGTTGGTTAGCAAGAGAGACATGATGCCTGGCCTTTAATCTGAAATGAAAGGTATAAGTTTTTTTTTTTTTTTTTTTGGACAGGTAGAATTATAGACAGAGAGACAGACAGAGAGAGAGGTCTTTCTTCCATTGGTTCACTCCCCTAAAGGCCGCTACGGCCAGCACGCTGCACCAATCTGAAGCCAGGAGCCAGGTGCCTCCTTCTGGTCTCCCATGTGGGTGCAGGGCCCAAGCCCTTGGGCCATCCTCCACTGCCTTCCCGGGCCACAGCAGAGAGCTGGACTGGAAGAGGAGCAACCAGGACTAGAACCTGGCGCCCCTATGGGATGCCGGCCCCACATGTGGAGGATTAACCAAGTGAGCCACGGTGCCCGCCCAGGTATAATTTCTTAAATGAAAGATGCTATTTCAAGAAACTTAAATGCAAACAGCATTAGCAGCCTTTTGTTACTACACGTATTCATTCCTAACATCTGTCTAAACGATTCCTCCAGAGTTAAGAGTTAATGCTAAAGCCACACACAGCACGTTCTCTAGGTGCCTGGCCGTAAGGCGGTGCCGAGCGCTGCTGTTTGCACAGCTCTATGGCATCCCCACAGATAGTAAGATTAGAAAGAACAAATCCCAGCACGAAGCGTCAGGACCCTGCAAGCAAATTGTTTGCTGCTGTCACCCAGGGACCACGCTTTGAAACGAATGCACAAAGTACATGTCCCGTTCAAGAGGTTTATCTAAACGAGCCAGTTATAAAGCATCTCTCTCTGTCTTTTCATTTCTCCTCGAAAGGAAGGGGAAGGTTAGCAGCACACGTAAAAGAATAGTATCAAATATACAAATTCTTGTCTGACAGAATTCCTTTCCGTTGGAAACAGGGCGCGTGAGATATACAGGTAATAAATAGTTTTACATCAGAAGGTTAAGAGATTTGGTACAGGTGATTCCAGGCCGGCTAAACAATGCAGTAACAGGGCACTGTCGGAACATGGTACAAGCACTGAGGACGCTACGTGACTGCAACGCACGAGTCTTCTCGGTGAGATAATTTGGCAGGTATTTACAGTTCGGAAGAACAAAACACCAGACTGTAAGGCATGAGCGTTTGAGAGGTTTCTTGGCAGAGCACGCTCTGACACCTTCCTTCTGTCCAGTTAGGTATGCGGTGGCTGGGCAGACTCGGGCACTTTAAATGTTTCATAGGGATAACATTCATTTGCAACGCAATTTGGCCACCAGGTAGGCTATGCTCAGAAAGAGCCACACAATCAGTAAATTGGGGCTCAGAGCCAGTAAGGGGATGGAACAGAGGAGGCTGGGGTCTAGCCTTAAGTCTCGGATGGGCACCAGGCCGCTCAAGTTCTTCTGGGTGACTACCTCCCGTGTTCCAATGCTGTGAAAAGGAAAAAGTTTGGGAGAAAGGAAAATAAAAAAGAAAAAGAAAAGAAAAAGAAGAAAAGAAACAAAAGGAAAAAAAAGAAAGATACATGCAGTGGGTTTTATCAAAAAGTATGGAAAAAGAGGAGAACCAAAAGGTAAGATTTAAAAAAAAAAAAAATGCCATGAAGCCACAACAGAAAGAAAAGGTGATATGCAGAAAAGAGGGGGAGGAGGCCAAAACAAAACCAGCACAGTCACAGGGAAAGAGGAGAGAAAGAGAAGTGAAAATAAGAAAAAATACTGCAGTCCACTGAAAATAAACACATGTAGGTCGCAGGGATGGTTTTCCATGTTCACCCTCTCGGCTGGCCAAGCACCGCTCCATGCCGCCTGCCATGCTCCCACATGCTGCGGACGGGGATTCTAGACACAAGCTGAACATGAAGAACCATGGGGTTTGACCTTCTCACAGCTGCCGGAGCCAGGTGCGGCGGCTTTGGCCGAGGCTACCTCTTGATGAGCCATGCAGACAAGAACGATGCACTTCAACCACACACAGTCCTTCCCACACCCCCCGGGGTCTCAGGCTAAGCAGCGTCAGGGCCATGGGTGACGGTGCCTCCAACACTGCCAGTCAGCTCCACAAGATGATCCCCAAAATGGAGTCCAGCCAAGCCCACAATGGAAATGGGGGGTCCTTCTCCCCTCCTTTCGGTGCTACAGAAGACATATACGGAGGTAGGATCGGATCTAGACCCACATCCATGCCTACCAGGTGGTAACTGACCCAGCAGGCTGCCTGCAAAGGATGGCACAGACATGAGTGGGGGGCATCCAGGGTTCTTCTCTCAGGCTGAGTCTTCCCCAACCTCAGCTTTCCCGGGAGCACCCGGCTACAAGGGCCTTGTGGGAATATGCTGTTGCCAGGGGGGATATTTTCCAAGCTAGCCCGAGCACTGACTGCCCCGCTCCCTGCCAGGATGGGCTGCTGGATCACCACGGCTACTCAGAAAGACCCACGGAGTGCTCAACTCCTGGTGTGGAGACAGAGGACGCCTCCAAGAATGTGCTACGTTGGCTAATGTGGCTTGGAGGAGTTGAATACACGTCCAGCTGGTGCCGCACTGGGAGCTTAAAATGGCCCAGATGGGAAACTGATAAATACCATAGATCAGGGCGTTCTGGAAGGAGCTGTTTCGAACATTTATAGCACAGCACTGGCCACTGCTTACCCTGGACCTACAGGACAAAGACGGCCTGGGTGTCAGCTCTGCCCTCCTGCACGTGCTATCTTCCACCTGGTAAGTTGCAAGCGAGAAAGCAAGAGACCCAAAGTGGATTCCTCCACACAAGGGCATGGCTGCGGTCTGTTATTGCTTCCTTAGGGTGCTTAGCCCAAAATGCTGCAGGGTCAGCTCAAGGCAGCAGTGAGCACTGTGCCCATGGCTGGTGTTGAGCTCTCTGGCACAGGCAGAGTTTGTGAAGTGGGATTGAGCTTGCTTTCGTTTTTATAACTTCCTAAGGAATTACTTAAGTGATATGCTTTCACTAAAGAGATTTTAGAAAATTCACTTTGGAAATTTATATTCTTTAAATAAAAGCTTTATAAAAAAAAAAAAAAAAGAAAATTCAGAAAAAAAAAACACACAAAAAAGAAAAATGTGAAAGACACCTGTAACTGGAGGTGGGGTGTTGAGGGGATGGTTCCTGCTCACACATGAGATCCACCTCGCCATAGGACCTCTAGGTCCTTACCCTGGAGGAATACAGAAAACCAGCAGTGAGAACAGCAGCAGAGCAGCAGTGCCAGCCAGGCAGGCGCTCCCAGACTGAGTGGGAGGGTGACCAGTATGGCGGCAATGGGCTCACTGGTATTGAAATTACAAAAAAGGCCTTACAGAGGTGTGTACTTTTTGACCTAAGCAATCAATGGGGCAAATGTCGTTAGGAGGATCCACAAAGACACTTAACTGCATCCTGGATCAAAATGCTGAAAACCACATACAGCTGAAACACTCAATGACAGCCAAGTACATATGCTAGGGTGTGTTTCAAGTTAGGCTGTATGTACTTATTCACCTGGGGAAAAAAGGGCTCATGGGACAGTTAAATGGGGGGGGGGGGGTTTAAAACCAGATGGAAAGAGGGAACTGTTCCTATTATTGCTTGTGCTTGTTTTGTGTGTTATTTAGGGACTGGCTAAGCAAGATGTGTGTCAGCCACACTCACTTCCCTATGTATGTATAAATCTACCTAGGAATGAATGTGCATCGAAAGGTTAACACAGCTAGCTACTTGTTCCTCACAGGAACATGGAGGGTCCGTGAGTGTGAGGGCCAGGTGTGTACAATCACTCTAGAGGCTTATCTGTATTTTGTTCATTTTCCTATGAGGAGAATCCATTACTCAAATGATTACAAGTTTCAAAAAGCGCGTGGTGCTTTGTGAACGGTCACGGCTGTAACAGCCGTCCTGCGCGTGTGGGAGCCATGCACACAGCCCCAGGCTGGCTTAGGGGTGGCCCACAGTGCCGGGCCCTGGTCTCCTGCCACCTTCGTGCTCAGATGCACTCAGAACAAATGGCTGTTTTGTTGATTTTGGTCAAGAGCCCAAGAACTAAACAGTGGTCCTCATACCACGGCTCCTGGGGCCTGACTGGGAGCCATGCTGCCAGGGTCACAGCGATCCCTGACTGCTCCATGGAGCAGGTCTCCGCCCGTGGCCCCTGAGGGCACCGGGGCTCCCGAGGGCAGACCCCCGGCCAAGGTAGTTACAGACAGACAGACAGACAAAAATAACCAAAAGCAGGAAGGAGTCCCCGAGCCTCCACGGGTACAGGGAGGTTAGCGGCAGAGGGATGGTCAAGTCTTAAAGGAGAGGTTTGGATGAACGTGGAAAGACAAAACGGGGACGTGACCATTCCGTCTTACACGCTGCGATAGATCAAGAGGCAGGAGCTCTCGCACTGCTTCTGTGCACCGCTGTGAGAAGGTCAAACGGCAGAAACATACAGAAAGGATAAGAGAATCGAGCGCTTTGAAGAATTTGGTGAGAGGACAAATGACACAGAACACTCAGTAGAAGTGACCGCTGGACACGAGACTTGAACAGCATTGGTGACTACATCAAAGGGGACGGGGAAACCAGGTTTCTTATCCTTTCTTTTGGTATGTGAGCTGGGGCTGCCCGGCAGTGCTTGGAACAAGGCATCAGAAACACTGGACAGTCTGCGCGCGGGGATTCCCTCTGAAACACGCCTGCTGCCTCAGAATCAGAACACTGGGAGGGCGAGGTCGCCAGGGCGCGCTGACGGCCATCACCGTGAAACTCCCTGGACACTTTGCTCATGAAAGCAAACTGTGTCAGCTGCTGGAGAGGAAGCGGAGCAAACCGGTGCAACCTGCAGACGCGCTGCCTTCACTCAACTGTGGGAATGTACAGACACACTCCATGTCAACAGCAGGTGCCTGCTAACGGGCTGGCCCTCAGCGCCAGCCACAGCCGGGCAGGTGGCCCTGGGGACTTCCACACGGCTGCATCCAAGCTCCCCATCTCGCTGCCTGACCTCGGCCTGCCCGCCCACCTGCTGCTTAGCAGTGCAGTCCTGCTCAGAAAGACTGCTGGCTCTCCCCTTCCTTGCCTTATAAGGGCGCTGTCGGAATCTGACAGGGCCCACGGTTTGACGAGCTGTCAAATGCAAGTGTGACGGCTGGCGTCAGGGGCCTTGTGCAGGGAGGCCCCTCGGCGGGCGGGCACAGGGCACCGGCTCATCTGCAGTTTACACGGCGGCCGGGCAAGCGGGCGGCGGCCTGCAGCAGCACTCACCTGCGCATGCACTCCAGGGCCTGCGTGAAGACCTGCGGGGCCATGCCGTGCTCGTGCTGCAGGATCAGGCACTGCTCCAGCGTCACCGACATGGCCGTGCGGTCCTTGGCACTCTTGCAGCTGGTGAAGCGGACTCCGTTCAGCCGGCGGCAGATCTGCCGATGGGAAGACGGGCCAGCTTAGGAGGGAGCCCCCGCAGAGGGGCGACGCAGACACCAGCAGCTACAGCCATCAGTAAATTCACAAGAGCACATTAGAAAAAGGGCAGGGGGGCTTCATAAAGAGGGACCCTCAAATACAGAGTGCAGCTGACAACTGTCGCCAGCCTGGCCATTAAGTGGCCCCTGGGACAGACCCTGCGTCAAGAGCTCAGGCCTCCCTGAATGAGGGAGCCCATGGGCAATGCTGAGTCCCTTCCAGAGTCCTGCAGCACCTGACTTTGTCTCGTGCCCTCCTGGGGACAGACAGGCGCTCTCCGCCCCCGCTGACTAAGCCCCGTGACTTCTGGGTGGCAGGTGCAGCGCTGAGCGTGCCCTCCGACGAGTACCTCAGCAGCTTGCCACAGGATGTCCACGTTCTTGTTCTTCCGGGCGTGCACGTTCTGCCCCAGGAACCGCAGCAGCTCCGGCAGGCAGGTCTGACTCCGAGACCGAGGAAGGCCTGGGAAGGGGAGAGGAGTCTGCGGGAGTGGGGGCCGCACCCAGGAACACGGCACCCAACCGTGGAGACCCACCCAGGGAGGCCACTGGGGCGCGCGGTCAGTGAAATGAGCAGTCGGCAGCTGAAGCTGAGGGCTGGGACACGGCCACGAGTGTGCTGAGTGCCTGCTTCCTGTGAGTGCTGCTCTGCTTCCGCCTTCTGCAGGCCAGCAGTCGCTCTGCTTCTAGCAGTTCTGAGGGGCTAGGGAGTGGACAGCAGGGGCAAGGGAGTGGACAGCAGGACACCACTCAAGGAGGTGCCTGTCAACACCACTCCTGCTGGCCCCTCCCAGAGACGCGAGTCAGGAGGGAGTGCGGGAGCTACATTTGGTCTCCAAACCCTGAGCCAGCGATGGGGGACGCTTGCAGCAGGGTCTCAGCCGCTGGGTGGCCTGGAAACCCTCGGGGAGGCTGGAACGTGCAGTCACCTCCAGGCAGGGGGACCTGGGGCCACACCTAGAGAATCACGTTCCTCTGTGATGCTCCCTGCTCTAACAGCTTCTCCCCACTGTGGTAGTCTCCTGGCCCTTCCAGGACTTCCTGCACCCACACGTCTGTCAGATCATCTCTCCTCGGAAACCTGGGATAAAAACCACAGGAAAAGTAACCACTCCTGAAGGTGTGGGGATTTGCAAACACTGGGGTTACCAAAGACAAAGAGAAGGGCCTCAAGGTCATGGCTGAGGCAATCAGCCACAGTGTCTGAATCCTACATCAGAACCAAGTGTGTGGCACTGTGGGACTGGCCACACATCCGGTTTCCGTCACCTGTCTCACCCTGGTGCACACAGGGTCCTGTGCTGACGACCCCATGCTCCCACTGTGTCCATCCAGTCCCGCACTGGTCAGGGGATGGGGCAGCAACAGAGAACAGAGAAGGCTCCTGCCTGGAAGGGGCTCCCAGGAGGAGGAGACAGTGGGAGTGCGCAGGAGGGGAGCGAAGGTGGTCAGGGGCCTTCTCTGTCCAGGGGAGATGGCATGACTGGACCACCCAGCTTTGCCCCCAACCTTGAAAACCTGCCCACTGATGACCTAGCAGGCTCTGGAGGGATTCAGCCAAGTGGGCTCCATCTCCTCGCCTCCCAGGCCAGCAGGTGTAGGGGGCTCACGGGGTAGCTCGCCCTCCTTGCCTCATGTCCACATCTGCCAATCAGGTGTGAGAACAGCATGCTGATTAGATAACTCCCGCTCAGTGGGGAGGCATTGTCTGGCGTGGGGCGAGGTCGCCTCTGCCTGCACTCACTGCTGAAGAATGTAAGACCACCCCAGTATCTGGGGGCCCGTGTACTAGTGCCACTCATGGCCTTCAGCTGAGTCCTCAGAGCTTTCTGGTACTCAGCCCCGACAGCAGGGCTTCTGACCCTGACTGCACATGGGGATCTCCAGGAGTTTCTGAGACCCAGGCCCTGCCCACCAAGCTCGCGTGGGGCCCGGGCTCCAAGTGTTTGTCCGGGCCTCACACGCAGCGCAGCCAGAGCTGAGTGCTGCTGCCTCAATGGCTGCAGTTGCACCCGAGCCAAGTCTCCCCAACCCCGACCCCAGGTCTGCACTCTTCTCCCTGTGTTCACTAGAACTCCTGTTTACCAGGGAGGCTGAAGCCACCTGAGCCAACCTCCAAGTGTTTCCTCTGCTCACCCCTTTACCTGCCCTCTCCCCCTTCCCGCCTGTCAGGGCATGATGGCCTGGCCACTCCTGGGCCTGGGCTTGTAGCTGTCCTGCTCCTGTATCCGGCCGCGTTTTCTCCAGCTTCTTCTTCAGGCTTTATGTGTGCTGACATCACCCACTTAGCAGCAGGGAGGTTCCAACCACCCCAAACCCATCCATAAGCCTCTGCCAACCTTTGGGATGGCGTGGACCACCCCAAGGCAGCATCACTTCGTTGCCCACTGGATCCCCAGCCTCTCACTCACTGCACTGGGACTGTCCCAAGAGCCCACCAGGGACTCCTTGCCCACCAGCCCAGAGGCTGGCCAGCACGTCCAGGCCCCCTCCACTCCTGCTCTGCCTCGCGCTGGCCCACTGCCCCCTCACTGGCCCCTGATCAACCTCCGGAGCACAGGACCATCTCCATGCTTTGTCCTTGGCCTCTTCTGCTCTTGTCGCTCAGCGAGCTGAGCTACCAGATGGCTCCACCCAGGGCCTCACGTCTGCACTTTTCCCAGGCCATCTGCTCACGTCACAGACTCTGCAGGGGCTGCACAGTGCCTGCCGTCGGCCCCATCCTGCTCTTCTGTCCTCAAGGGGCATCACTCTTGCTGTTGCCAGCTCCGTGAGCCTCGCCCAGCACCAGGCCGTCATCTCTCACTGGCTCCCAGCATCAGCTTCAAGCAGCCACTGAGAGCTGACTCTGCACCTGGCTCCCTCCTCTCCACACCCACCATCAGCACCACCATCAGGGTAAGGAGGACGGAACCCCTCAGCTGGTGCTCCATAGCCTGACCCGGTCTGCCAAGGGCTGAGTCCCTCATCCAATCCAACCAACAAGCTCTTGCCAGTTCTTCCCACACTGGTCCCCTTCTGCACACTGCTAAACCAACAGAAACTCCTCGGCCTGGCCTTGAGGCCCCCTCGGCAGTGTCTCCTAACAGGACGGCTCAGGATCATGTCCCAGCACACAGCCTCAGGGCCAGGCAAGCCCTTGCTGCATCTGGGCAGACATGCTAACGCTAGCCTTGCAGGACTCTCGTGCGACTCAGAATGGCGATGCGTGCAGAGCGGGAAGCCCGGCCCCTGGCTCAGCAGTGACCTGGAAGGGCTCCCCAGCACTACTGCTGAGCACATTCCTCCACTCTCGGATCCATCACACCGTCCAGCACAAAGGAAGCCTGTGCCTGTCTTCCCAAAGCTCCTTGCCTTCCCTCTTTGGAAACCCCCTTTAGAGGGCATTAGCTTAATTCCAGGGTGAGACTGTGTCTCCTTCGTCCCTGAGTGGCGCCCCCCAGTGGCTAGAGCAGTGCCTCCCCAGGGAGCAGCACACACTCTTGAAACTCACTGAGTGCCTAGGTCTGCTTCCCCACTGGGCCCTGTTACCATAAGCTCTGCACAGAGCAGGTGCCCGGGACGAACGTAGGAGACAACTCCACACGTAAAGGCTGTCCCGTGTTCTTCCTCGAGCCCTGCATTTGCAGAATTTTCCCACAGCGAGTGCCAGCGGAGAGGACTGCTGTGCCTGTCTATCGCCTCCAGGGGGCGCTGGGCCATCCCGCCTTCCTCTTCTTCTGGGCCAAGAGTGGGTCCTGCCCCCAGGACCCCTCAGGCCCTATGAGCAGGAGCATGACACCTGCCACTGGAGGTGTCAGTGAACGTCAGTGACTGGGGCGGGGGTGGGGACCCCACATCATGAGGGTTAGAAGAGAATTGACCACAGAGAGAGGCAACTGTGACAGAAACTTCTGTGGGTGGGACGCAGCCTGGCAGAGTCGGAAGGGTTGAAGGGGCTGCTTCGTGTGCACATGGGACAGCACACGCACAGAGGCAGGGCAAGCTGGGCAGCGTACGGACGGTCAGCAACAGCCTGAGCTGAGACAGCCAAGGGGATGGGGAGATGAGCAGGGGTACCACCGTGCGTGAAGGGGTACTTACAGTCCTCGGGCAAAACCTCCTTAAACTGCTCGAAGTAGGAATTCAATCGCACCAGACTCTCCACGTTGATGACTTCTTGCAAAGATGTGTCCCCAAACCTTGGGAGGTTATAAGGGGATACCATGAGTTGGCTCGTGACCCATTCTAACACACATGCAGGTGCACAGAGGCTTCCAGTACTGAATCCCTCAGACGCCTGTGCGTGTCTGAATGCTAAGCTGCCTTCCTTCCATAGAGCGTAAAGCCAGTCCTACCATGCTGGTGACCACTTTAAATACGTTTCAGTGGCAGCATCCACGAGTAACAGACGTGCCTGAGAGCTGATCAGAAGGTGACCCGTACCAGATCCGGAGGCTGAAAGGCCCATCTTATCCGGCACAAGAACCTGTCTCCCAGCTGCTGGGCTCAGTCTTGCGCCCTCGTCTCAGAGGTCCTTGGGAGAGGGGTCGGCAGTGGGGTACGGCTGAGGAGCAGGGACACAATCCCAGACTCAAATCTAAACTTGCTCTCTGTCTGTCCAGTGAACACACCTGGCTGGCTGTCCCTCTGGGCTGCCCTGGGACCCTGGTGGGTTTCCTGTAATGCGGGGTCACCTGTGTAGGTCCCACACGCTGCAAGGACGTGCTGCCTGCCTGAGGGAAGAGGCAGTGCATGCCACCTGTGGGGAAGGTCAAGTCCAAGGCCTGGGTCCGCAGCCTAGCCCTGCCTCCCTGCTGAGCGACCTCCCTGATGCTGGCCTCTTTCTGGTCTCACGACACCCTTCAAAGGGCCGACTGCCTCCTGGGGCTCACAATGGCTCTTCCACCAGGCATCTGCTCCCTCATGGCCATCCCTGACCCCAGGCCCACGGCCTTCCTTCCCACCAGACTGTGCCCCAAGCTCACCAACGTGCTTGGCGCAAACAAACGGCAAAGCCAGGAGCCCGCTCTCTCTGAGTCCTCCCCACCTGCTGTGCTCCCGGCAGCCTGCCCTGCTGCAACCCTGGGGGTCGACAGCTGCGGGGCACAGGACACCACCCTGCATGAGGGGACCTGCCCACACTCCCTGCAGGGAGCTCTGCTTCCCGGGCTGGCACCCTCAGCCCAAGCCCCGCTCAGCCTCTGCCTTGGACAGGGCCTCCTGGTCCTTGTGCTCCACTCACTGGCCCCATCTAGGCTGGGCCTGTCTGGTCCACTCTCCTTGCTCCGCTGCAGACCTGTCTTCCTGCTGCCCGCTGGCACAGCCATCTGGTCTGTGCCTTCTCTCTGCCCTGCTCCAGGGGGCCTGGCCTCTTTCCAGCAACCTTCTCCACACATGCGTGCCCCTCCCAGCTCCCACGCATGCTCAGCAAAATCATCCACTCAGAGTATGAGTCCGATGGTGTCCTGACCACTGGCGTCCTTCCACACCTCCCAGGAGCCGCACCCTACTTCCCAGGCCGGGGGGTCCCACGCCTGGGGCCAATGCCCACTGAGATGGAATGAGGCACTTCACCCTGCAGCCCCAACTGCCTTAACAGCACGTGCTAGAAGGTTGTTTTTTTTACATTACAGCATAAATATCACATGAATGTAAATGATATCACAGGGAAGATTTTCATTAACTAGCGTGGGTCATGACAGACTACATACAACTGCCCCCGCCACACACACACACACACACACACACACGCACACACAGGCCAGAGGGTACATGTGACTCCTTTCCATTGGGTGGCAGTTTACGAGGCACAAGCCTCTAGGACCAAGACACCACCCTGGGCCCCCTCCACACGCCTGCCCCTCCCTGGCACCCAGAGTCCTGGCCCCACTGCCAGGTCTCGGCTCAGTCTTCTTGGTCTAGGACATCCAGGCTCTTCTCCACCTCCTCACCTGACTCCTGACAAAATCCACTTCAGCCATCACCCCCTCCAGCCTTCACAGACCCTCTTAGACCCCAGCGGATGCCCCACTCAGCACCCCAGATCCCTGCATTTATCATCACTGCTGCTGCCTCTCTCTCTGCCCGCCACCAGCCCAGTCTCTGAGGACAGAGGCCGCACCCAGGCTACCTCTGTTGTCTCCAACACCAACGATAGTACCACGTCCCTGTGCTGAAAGAAGGAAGGGGAGGGTGCAGCGAGCCCATGCCCGCGCCACTCCCGCGTCAGCCCGGCACGAACCTCTCGGCCAGCGTCTGCTGCTCGTTGATGCCCACGTTGAAGAGCACGGGCTGCACGCGCAGCAGCATGCCGCTCTGGATCTCCCGGGGCAGCGCGTCGAACAGCGGGCCTGGCAGTGGGATCCGCACGTTGAACCCGTCGCTGGGGGAAGGGGGAGAGACGACGAGCAGGGTGAGGTCCAGGCCGCCTGCACGGCCAGCGGGAGAGCCAAGGCGGCCCTCCAACGTGGGGATATCTGAGCCGCCAGGGACAAACCTCAGGGGGGTGAAGTCAACTGAAAGGAACCCACACTTCAGAAAGAGAGACTGCCTCCCACGAGAGACACGTGCATGGAAGACACCGCTGCAGCTCAGAGAATTCTAAGTAAACACTCTACCGATTTCCCGTGATGACAGGCAGCATGTCTGTGGGGGCGTGCGAAGTGGCCTGTGTGACTTTAAAGGTCACGTTTCTCAGGTCCATGATTCCCAGGCTCATGTCCTCCAGCATCGCCAGCTCCTCGCCTGGTGCAGAGAAGGGAAGGGGCTGTTAGAGGCCGTGCCGCTCTCCCAAGGCTGGGCACAGCCTCAGAGAGGGTGCAGACAAGGGTGACAAGAGTGGACGGGAGGCCTGTCTGAGCCCCGTCCCTTGCACCTCACCCTCTGTGAGTAAACCAGCTGACCTGCCATGCTACAGGTGCTGCCCGTGCGGGCTCGCCCCGTCCCTCCCAGTCCTTTCCTGGTCAGGACTGTGGGGGAGGGAGACAGAAATGCAGGGACCTCACCAGGCAGGGCTGGCTCTTTAAAATGCCTCTCTCATGGCCAAATCTCTCCACAAAACAGGGCTTGGTATCTACTATAGCACCAGAGATAAACAAATAGGGGCTGGTGTTGTGGTGTAGTGGGTAAAGTTACCACCTGCAACGCTGGCATCCCACAAGGGTGCTGGTTCGTGTCCCAGCTGCTCCACTTCCAAAGCAGCTCCCTACTAATGGCCTGGAAAACCAGCGGAAGGTGGCCCAAGTACGTGGGTCCCTGCCACACATGTAGAGACCTGGATGAAGCTCCTGGCTACTGGCTTCATCCTGGCCCAGCCCTGGCCATTGTGGCCATATAGGGACTGAACCAGCAGATGGAAGAGCTCTGTCTCTCTGTCTCTTCCTCTCTATCTCTGACTTTCAAATACATACATACATACATACATACTTGAAAGTCAGAGTTATAGAGAGGCAGAGGCAGAGGCAGAGAGAGGTCTTCCATCCACTCCCTAGATGGGCACAACAGCCAGAGCTGCATCGATCCGAAGCCAGGAGCCAGGAGCTTCTTCCGGGTCTCCTACACAGGTTTAGGGGCCCAATGACTTGGGCCATCTTCCACTGCTTCCCCAGGCCATAGCAGAGAACTGGATCAGAAGTGGGGCAGCTGGGACTCGAACTGGTGCCCATATAGGATGCTGGCATTGCAGGTGGAGGCCTTACCCGCTACACCACAGCACTGGCCCCAGTAAATAAATCTTACCCCTCCAAAAAAGGATGAAAAAATATCCCAAAAAGAGGGGTTGGGGGAGACTGTCTATTATTTTCTCAGAAGCAACAGAAAACAAGGCTAGGGAGAAGAAAGCCTTATTTTGGAAGGCGACTTGAAATTAGCTAGTAAATTTAAAAATATTCTGACCCTTTCACCCAGGGACTCTGATGTTAGTGGTCACAGCAAAGGCTGCACCCACGCACTCCCTGTGCACAGGCATCCCTGCAGCGCTGGCTTAAGAGGGACTGAAGAGAAACAGTGATGGCCCGGCGGGAAGCTGTTGGTTAAAGAATTACTGCCCATCTCAACCAGAAAAATTGTCAAGAGCAAAATAACCAAAAAACTGAGGGGGCTGTGGTGACTGGATGGGACTTCAGGTTGGTGCTTTGCTATGCATTCTGGGGACATCAGTATTCACTTAAATCAGCACGTTAAACACAGCCCGTAGGAAAGGCTGGAAGTCATGGGGAACCGCTGCCCCGCGGGCCTCTCACCGTAGGTGCTCAGCAGGCTCTCGAACTGGGCCAGCAGCCCGATGGTGTAGAGCTGCCGCAGGAAGCCGTCATCGTGCAGGCAGTTCCTCAGCTTGATGATGAAGCCGCAGATGAGGGCGGTCAGCTGGGGGACACAGCGAGAATGGCTGCAGGGACAGACACCCGCTCCCAACACCAGTCGGCTCTCGTGAGCCCCAGGCCCTGAGTCCCCTGGCCTGCAATGCTCAAAGGGGCATCGGCAGCCTCTCCTGACCCTCAGGGGAGCCTGGGGTGGAGTGGGCACCCTGGCAGAGGCCATGGAGAGATACACCATGCTGGGCTTTTGCTGTTCCTGTCCATCCCAAAAGTAGGATTGGTTTCGGCTCAGCCTCTGGCCTGCCTGACACAACTCCTTGTCTGGAACCTTCCAGGAGCCCAGCATTAACTCCCCACAGAGCCACACCACTTCTGGGTGGACACTGACAGAGTAACACTGAAGAGCAGAAGTGAGAGGGGACCTGGTCAGGCAAAGGTTCCTCAGAGGGAGGTTTTCTGGGGGATCTCAACAGGCCGCCCTGCAATGGGTGGGGACCTGCAGAGACCCAGCCCGAACCTGTCTCGCTGTTCACTTTACTGACTTGACTACGGGCAGCTCGGAAGCTGGGACTCTCATTCCAATACTCTCCTGAAAGGTAAGAGAAGGCATCAGCACAGAGTTCTGCACTAAACCACGGACCAAGGCACCTGCCGCCTCGGAGAGGAGAAAACAGACTGTGCTGACAAACCCGCTGGTTGCCCTCACCGAGCTCCTCTGCAGAGAACCCACACGAGGCAGCCTGTGTACCCCCACCCCTAGTGCACAGCCTGTCAGTGCCAGATCTTGGGGAAGAAACACAGACATACCGAGGGGGCAGTTGTCCTCCCTGAGCTGAAATCTAGATCTTTCTGTCAAACCAACTTACAAGCAACAGGCAGGAGAAGACGTGACCACCTGGGTTGTTCATAAGTGAAGGGAGAGGGAAGGGGTTCCCATGGGTGGTACCCGCTGCCTCCCTCCGGCCCTCCCGGGGCTTACGGTCTGGCAGAAGACCACATCGCGGCGGTACTGCAGGCTCAGGTACGCAGCTATTGTGGGGGCGCCATCTTGCATGAGGAGGAAGACCATTGCCTTCTTGGCCTTGTCACTCATCATGGCCACGCAGTCTGTGAGGGTGGTCAGCAGGGGGTAGAGGGCCTCACTCCATTCACCTGGGCACGAGCGAAGGGATCATTACATTTAGAAAGAAAGATTGTAGATACAGGTTCTGCAAACTTGGCAGGGCACCTGTCCCCTAACCACTGTACCACCTCCCCACTACTGCCTACCCCGCTGCATCCTTCAAGCCTACTTGGTCCATGCTCTGGCTAGAACTGGCACCACGTTCTAATCCTCCAGCACCAGGCTCCTCCTTCCAGGGAGAAAAAGACACTCAGAAAAAGGGTCTGTCACCTCACTTGTCTTGATCCAGGACCAAAGGCTAAGACCCCGTCTTTCTGCAGCCAGGAACACACTCCACCTGGACCTTGCCTTTGACAGTCTGGAGGAGAGACCATGCCACGTGCTACCACATTTCCAGCTCTTGGGATAGTGTCCCCTCACTGGACGTGTATTTTCTTCCCAGCCCCTCACCTTCCTGCCTAGTGCATCCATTTCTAGAGTGAGTTTTCTTTTAGGAACATAAGGGAACTTTGATCTTGTACCAAGCGACTTTGTAAAAAACAGAACCTTGCGGGAGAAAAACAGGCTGACAGGAAGGCCTTTCAAAGAGACGACACGCCCTCATCAGTTATTATTTTCTGTCTAAAGTTTTCTGGCCAGGTCACCGAGCCCAGAAATGGGCACTTGCCCATGACCACTGGGCAAGCTCACTGCACCAAACATGGGGTGAGGCAGTGAGTCAGGCAGCACGGGTCCTCTTGGGATGGGGGTGTGAGCCATGGAATGACCCAGATCATGCCACTCCCCAGCTTGGAGAGGGAGGAGAGGCTCTGTCTTCAATAAGCAGAATCTAAAAGTTAGAGAGGAGACTTGGCCCTGCCATCTCAAACTGTATCACCAGCACTTTGTGGAGAGACAAACTTGGAGAACTACTTGGCCCACATGCAAGACCATCCCTACATGCTGTGTTTGGTTACTGCAGATTGTTAAGAGCACAGAACAGTTCACAAGCTGGAAAAGGTCTAACTGAGTGCAAGGGCACACTGTATGCGGATGAGGATTTACATCTGTAATGGAAAAAGGCAGGCTTAAATTTAGAAAGTCTAAGCAGCGAGGTCTTAATGAGCCGCTCGTGGCCAGAAAGAACACTGGACTGAGAAGTGGAAAATGTGAGTGTGGTCCTGGCCACCGCTGAGCAGTGGTGCCCACCCCCCTCAGCCCCTAGCTAACTGTGACACTGCTGACTGGTAGTCAATCCATGGGCCATGTCTGCCCCCCCCCCCCCCTTTCATTAGTGGAGAGGGCGAGAGAGACAGTGTGTGTATTTACATGAGTGTGTCTTTTAATGCAGATTGAACACAGTCTACAGAAAAGCCTAAGGAACCTCTGGCAGGGGACCATTTGAGTCCATTTAATATCAACTATGAAAAGCCACCAGCTCTCCTGGCAATGATGCAGCTGGCACAAAACAAAGAGTTTTACCAATCAGCACTGTCTGTGTGCTGCCTGGGAACCATGATAACTTCCTATTAGTTCTTCAGACTCCAGGAGACCCCAAATCTTCTGGGGGGCAGGCTCACAGGTCACCCCCACTTCTGGTGCTCACTGCTGAGTATGGTTCCACACTTCAGCACCACTGAGTGTCAGGAGACAACTTGGTTTGGAGGCACTGGCTCACGTGGAGGTAAGCTGGGGAGACCAGAAGCCCAGCCACAGAAATAGCAGGGGAAGATAAGGCCTGGGTCCAAGGAAGCTAACAGGGAGGAAGAGACCGAAGTTAACTGGCAGTGTACCTACAGAGGCCTCAGTGACTTAAGGGTTGAGGAGGCTGGGGACTAAGGCCCTCTCAAGCTACACCGACTTTTGGGCAAAGCCCAACTGTAAAACGGGAGGAAGTAAACAGAGAGGCAATGACGTGCCCGATCGGACTAGCCCATGGGTAGGCTAACTTTAGACAGTGTGCTGATCCATGGTGCTGTGAGAGCAGAGAGGATCCACTGACAACCCACAGAACACACTGGGGAACAGGTCCCACCATGGCTGGATCCTTGGTTCACTACACTGTAGACACAGACAGAGAACCTGCCATCGTATCTTTATATCCAGCCAGAAGTATGCAATCTTTGAATTGAACATGTAGTTGATTTTTGGAGTGTAAGAAACAAACCAACCAACCATATTATTTGGGGGCGGGGCTCCTGCTCACTGTGGGAAAACCACAAGCCAACTCCAGAAGCTCCAAGTAAACCAGATCGGGGGTCACATACTCCTGTAAAGGACTGCATGGTAAATAGGCAATAAAACTCATGGGGTGTCTGTTGCAATCTGATGCTGCCACACAAAAGAGCCAGCAGGAGCGAGTGGGCAAGAAACATTATTTACAAGAGCAGTCTGTGGAGAAGATTGAGCCCCCAGCTGTAGTTTGCCAATCCTTGAACTAGAAATATAAACATTGGCTTCTACACGTAAATGTGGCAGAAAGATTCTAGCACCAACTCCGACCGAGGCCCAGAGCACCATCTGATAAGCATTCTAAAGCTGCACTCGGGCCCAGAAGAGAGGACGATGACAAGCGTCACAGCGTTTGGGTGGACACCTATGACTGCGTGCTCAGAGGAATGCTCCCAAGGTCAAGTGATCGCACAGGAAGCATCATTTCCAAATGTGCATCTCTCTAGGGCAGGTCACCTGCTTCAAGACACCCAATGCACTCACGCAAACTAATCATCTGGAAAGGATCTTGGGGGTTTAAAAGTAAAGAAAATGCATGTGGTAGTTTCAGGCTGCAGTTCCCTCAGCTCAGCTGGTCCCTTACCAAGGCTATGAAAAGTTGCATATGCCTCACTGTGAAAAGATATTTCCCCGACTCTAGGAGCATACGGCCATCTTTAGGTAATTCAGCTTCACACGCTACCTGAACATTAAAGACACCGGTGGGAGCCTTGAACGGAAACCACGTACCTGGGCTGGCCTCTTCAGGAGGGGGGCTGCAATCTGCACAGAAATGGAGGGTAACACGGATGATTAAGGAGCAGCAGCAGTTCAAACACAAGCAACTCAATCTCAGAGCAGCTGCATCGGCAGCCAGCCTGCAGCCAGGTGGCCAAACCACAGAGAAGAGGTCTGGGGTGGGTCTGCCTCTTCCCCAGAAGTTTCAGGAAGGCACTCGCGCTGCTCCAAGGCAGCCGAGCCTTCTCAGAGGTGACGACACTGGACTCGCCAGCATCAGCATTCGTGTTGCTAATACTTCAGCATACAATGCTCTTCAGGACGGGTGAACTACCGTATCACAATGTGATACAATGTGATACGTGCCACATCAGTCACATTGTAACGGCACAGTCCATGTGGACACCCAACATCTGGAAGCAAACTTGCGATGAGAGAGACTGACCAGCAAATTGAGTACCACTGCTTCCAACAGAGCCCACCGCCCTCATTGACTGGGAAAGCCTAGGCTCAAGGTCGACCGCTGAGGTCTACAGATATTGTTATGAAGACCCAGCAATGAAACCAATATACCAAAAACTCTCCATGCAATCTTGAAGACTTAAACCAAATGCAAAAATTCTGTGCTCTGGGAAGTTTCCAGTAAGAAGGCCCCTTCTGGTCCTTGCAGAGTACCAGTTCACCCTCACTGAGTCACAGGGGACATGCTCATTCCAGTTACACTTCCCTTACAGGCTCTAGTGTGCCATCTTAGAGAACACGTGTCTGAAGGCAGCGCTGGAGCGGAAGTTTATTCTTTCTTTACGTCTGCACCTCCTAGTCCAAGAATGTCTTCAGGATATTGAAGCAAGGTGGTTTCAGGGCTCCCAAAACAGCCAGAACTTTTATGACTTTTTTTTAAACTTAAAAAAATTATTTTTATTTTATTTGAAAAGCTGAGAGACAAAGATTTTTCCATCTGCTGGTTCACTCCCCAAATTCCTGCAATAGCCAAGGCTGGGCCAGGCTGTAACCAGGAGCCAGTAACTAAATCCAGGATTCCTAGATGAATGGCAGAGACTCAAGCATTTAAGTCATCACTTGCTGTCTCTCAAGGTGCATGTCAGCAGGAAGCTGGATTGGAAGTAAAGTAGCCTGGACTCAAAGCAGGACGAGAGTGTCCCAAAGGGGCAGCCCCATGAGGACTTTGACTGTCTGTCAAGCAGTGGGGTGGCAAGGGGCCTTTCCCCTCTAATCACCTTGGAATGGCATGGGGATAGAAAATATAAAGGCCCTGCAGGCTGACAAGCCCGGCCTCTGCTAGAACCCCAATATCCGGAGACCGTCTAGCTCACACAGAGAGTCATGGTGGTGTGCAGTGATGTTGAATAGTGATTCTTCAACATCTGTGTGGCCAATGAGACCTGCCCCAGGACTGGGGAAAATATAGATTGTTGCTTCCCCAAAACCCCTGCTGCAGGATTCCAGGTTCAGGAATGAGGGAATAGGCCCTAGGAGCCTGTTTTAGGGGCTTCTGTGGTGATCCCAAACAGCTTGTTGGAACCATTCCCCGGTAGGGACTAAGCCCAGTCAGCCAAATTCATCTTCCAATCCAAGAGTCTGTGTGTGTGTGTGTGTGTGTGTGAATTGGGGGGTGGGCAGAGTTGTCATCCACTGGGACTTCTGAACCAGTGGCTTGTCACTTATCTAAAGTGACAGAGTCCCTTGAAACTTAATGACACTGTGAACTTTCTTTCCATGTATATCCAAATTTTAGCACATCATCTCAGGGGTGCCTAAACCTGGGGTGCACCTGGTCTGAGGTCTGAATGACTCTGTAGGTCTGAGAACAAGACAGAGTACACAGGGAAGGCAATGGAGGCCACCCAATCCTCCTGGGGCCAAGCGGGTGCTCCTGGGCAGGTGGCGGGTACAGGATGCGTGTGCAGCACTTGTGGGGAAATAAAGAGGAGAGAGAGCTTGAGGAGCCCATGGTCCCAGCTGGCAGGGACTTGTTAGGGGCTTCCTTGCCCCTCTCCCAGCCAGAGCCCTGGCCCTGGCTAGACCCTGCCTACTAGGCAAGTGTTCTGATTAGTTCTGCAGGAAGATGAGCTGAGTGGCAGGGCAGCTTCTTGGTCAAACAGGAAAAACCAAGGGCCCCAGATGGCTAGAGGATTGGAATGAAAAGAGCTGATGTCTTTCAAAAGGGTGCAGAGCTGTTCTCGTATAATAAATACATTGCAGCAAACACAACCTACTCCCTCTCGGTCGAAACCACTGCTCCATAAGTTGGAGCGGCATAAACACAAGGTCTGGCACTGCAGACAAACTAGTCACCAAAACACAAAGACTTTTCAAAAAGCTCATGGGAAATGTAATTAGAAGATAAGTGTATTTTGGTGCAAAAAAAAAAAAAAAAAACTGAAATCCATGCATAGTTTTTTTCATCAATATGCATTTTCCATGAACTTCTTTGAAGATCTGCATATGTATGGATGGATTTCAAAGATTTTCAAAATAAACATATCTTTTAATTCCATTTCCCACTAAGTTTTTGAAGTGCCCTTGTAAAAATAAATTTGGCATCTTCACAAAGTTTGTGGAAATGCATGTGTCTTTCACCTCTGTCGTCTTACGAACTTCTGGAAGCAGCTCACTGTCTGGTCCTTCCTAAGCCTCCTGCTGACACGGGCATCTGAACGGCTCACCAGCTGCACTGCTAACTACAGTTACGTGAGGTACACGTCTAGGAGTCATGGAGAGGTAAGTGAGTGGTATTTGGTTTCACAGGCTCCTTCGACCACTGATCAGCAGAGGTAGGCTCTCTCAAAGGTATGCTTCACTTCCCATTATGACAACAGAGCTGATGTCGATGGCACACACACCTGCAAGTCAAACCCTACATGACACAAACACATGCCCACTTGAATAACTTTAAAACTGAACTTGCCTACAGTTAAGCCATGTACCTGAAGGGCAGGCAAAAACATTTAAATTATGGATGAGAAGCACATCTGATTAAACTAGCTCCTGCATTTTAAAAAGTCAATATATCTGCAGGAAAAAATAAATAAAATTATAAAGTAACATTACAGAGAAATAAGTAACTTTCAGAAATTTTTTTAAAACAATTTACATTAAAAAAAAAAAAGAACACAAATAGAGACAGACAAAATAGCTCCATGAGATCACAGGTTTGGGAGGATAAACTATAATTCCCCACAGATGGAAAAGTGGATGATGTGAACACTGTTGAAACAGAGGCTCAGAGGAGACGGTGCCCTGGGGACAGACTGCAGGCAGATTAAAGAGGCAAAGGGCATCTTATAAAGGGAAAGATTTATCACCAGGCTCTGACAAAGGAGTAGGATGCTGCCTTGAATGGAAGTTGCCCAGCTCAGGACTTAAAAGCCTCTATTGTAAGAAGCCCAACCCTTGGAGTATCTAGCTATTACTGGCTATGACTTAAAACTCCCACAGGAGAGCAGAGAGGAGGCAGAAGCTGGCCCTGCAGCCAGGTCTCAGCTGCCTGGCTCACAACCCTCGCCAGCTCTTAGGGAAAAGGCAGGAGGCACTGAGTGCAGGGACCAAGGATCGACTTGTTCAGAGACGCGTGTCCCCTCAATGTGAAGCTAGCCACGGGGCAGTATCTGGGCATGCCCCAGGTCTCTGCAGACAGAAGATTGTGTCTGAATTATGCTGCTTATCCACTGATGACCTCCTAAAGGATGGCTGCACAGGTGAACCTAACTCAGCTCGCCAGAGGCCCAGCGTGTGTTGGGGGGGGGGGGGTCCACTAACTTGCAGGGTTACCAAGTACCTTAGCCAAATGCTTCTGCCCAATGACAACCAGCCTTTATGCAGGTCCACAGGCCTGCAAATGTCCCTCCAGTAGCGTCCATGCACAACTCACTTTTTCCTTCATGCACTAGTTCTAATGCCATGAGCAACCTCATCAAAAGGCATCTGCATCCTGGCTTCCTTCAGGTCCACAGGTTGGCTTACAAACACCTGGACGATCCAGGAGCCCAACCCTTACTTCCATGGCAATGCGACCCAAGGAGGACCCTGAGTTTTTGCTTCAGCAGAGACATGGATTCACACCCAGGCTCCAGCTGCATGGAAAGACCACTGGGCCTCTGTCCTTGCTGCCTTGCTGCCACATGCGCTGGGACACCCCTGCTTCGCCCGACAGCCCTGCAGTCTGCATGGGGGAGGAGGGCACAGAGTCAGAGACACAGACCAACAGAAGCGATGCGGCACGAGGAGGGGTGGTGCGTGGGAAGCATGGATGCATACGCACGTGTGGTTGAGTGAGGATGGCATGCAGCAGGCATGGAGGAGGGGGCATCGCAGAAGGGGTCCTCTGGTCGGATCCAGTAGGCATGGCTGTGCCGGTTACCTTTCTTGCTGGTGGAGCCGCCTGTGCAGGGCAAGAGATCCTCACAGCCCTCGCCGTGCAGACGCTCCTTCTGCAGCAGCTTGTCCACTCGCTGGATGATGCACTCCAGGCTCTTGTCCACGTTCAGCCACACCTTCTCCTTCCAAACCAAAAGGGCCCATTTGGGTCAGCTCTCCCAGCGGGGTCAGTATTACAGAATTCAGACCAACGACCCTCCACTGACTCCCACCCTGGACCACCACGCTCTTGAAAACAGCCAAAGACAGAAATAGCAAGATTGTTCCCAACCCCCCATTTAAGTCGGTGAGTCAATGTGCTAAGGTCATTGTTCAGAAAGTTTGGGTTCTGTCTGCTGGCAACTCTCACAGAAGACAGATAGCCTTCGAGTGCTGCCAAAAAGGGCCCAGGCCCAGTGAGCTGGTCTCATTGCCTCCACCTTCCACTCCAGACTTCCCACAACCACTACACGCAGAGGACCGAAGTCTCTTTCCCATGGAAACAACTGATCAGTTAGCACAAGGAGGGAAGAGGAGGAAATCCACGCCGACTAGGATACCAGAGCTAGAGAACCGCTTTGCTGTGGGTTTAGTAACTCAGAATTCACTGGATAAGGCCTCTAAGTTGTAGTCCCAACAAATGATGAGCTGTTCCATGTCACTCCCCCAAGAGACACAGATGCCGCTCTCAGGGTGAACTCTGGGGGACACTAAAGTGATGCAATGCTGGGGCAGTGGCTCCAAAATCCTCACCTGCTGCCCCAACACCTGAGCTCCCACATCTCCGAAACGACAGCACCCACAGACTGGGGGAAGCAGGAGAGGCTCAGCTGCTCTCCAGCAGCCAGGGACACAGAGGACCCAGGTGGCTGGAAGGGGAGGAAAGCCTTCAACAGGCAAAGGGCTCCTCGCCCACCAGGGCTGAGGCTGGCTCAGGCCCCAGACACCCTGCTCTCCATACACACACGAAGGTGTGCAAGCAGCCTCCCTCCCAGCACCAGCTGTGCCAGGAGCAGTCTGAGAAGGAGACTTGGAGCTTGTGCACCAAGGAGCCAAGCCCTTCTGGCATCTCAGAGGGAAAGCCACTGGCAAGAGACTTCACATTCTCAACCCAAGTTCGGCGGCGGGACAACGGGCCACGGGCAGCAGACTCACCCACTCCTCTTCGTGCCAGTCCACCTGCAGGGAAGATCGGCTGTTTCTCCCTGCCCACTTGGCCATCAGGGTGTCCTGGTCGTTCCTCAGCATCACCTGCTCCTCCTCAGTCGAGGTAGGGGAGGCCTTGGAGGCAATGTAGTCAGGCCGCGCGGCGTTCAGCCCGTGGATGGAGTTGGCCAGCAGCTTGCAGTCGCAGACGGTAACCAACTGCCGGGTCTGCAGGTGCACACGAGCCAGGGTTGCAGGGTTGCTGGGCCGCAGGCGAGGGCTGGGGAGGCCTGCCTTGTCATGGAGGAGCACACAGGCCCTCCCGTGCCCCCTGCCGCATTCCTAGGACATCCAAGGACAGACTGCCACGGCCTACCTGAGTTGAATCTGAGCAAGGATTTCCCACCAAGACCGGAAAGTCAAGGCAGAAGAGAGAAGGCTGAGCAGTCCTCTCCGACACGCCTTAGCCACTGCTTGTCTCTGACCCTGCTGTCACTAGGGGAAGGGTCTAACCTTGGCTGACTTCCTGGGCTAGCCTCCAGCTCGCAGGGGGCAAGTCCCCAGCGGACAGGCATTACTGTGACTCAGTCACTAAAGCCTTATTTTTTGTACCTCAGCATCTAATCCCCAGTGCCCTAGGCTCTGGACAGCTGGACTCTCAGCACAGCACTTCTGTATCCATCAGGGAGAATTCGGTATGCCTCAGGGGTTCTGTGGTTCATAACTAAATTTTTGTTTCCCAGTGGGCCTGTTTCCCAGTTTTCTGCCTTCCACTATGTGAACAGAGGTGAAGAATTTAACATGATCTGATGAGGGACAGCAGCTCACTCCAGCAGAGCAAGTGTGAGCGGGAAGGTGCAATCAGAGTGAGCGTGTGTGTGTGTGTGTGTGTGTGTGTGTTGAAAGACTGAGCAATATGAAAAAAATCACCCACTGAAAGCATTTGATGTATCCATTCCTTTAGTATGCTGGGCTCTTCAAAAAAGTGTTTGGAAAATGGAATTTAAAAGATAAGCTTATTTTGGTGCAAAATGTTTGAAATCCATGCACAGTTTTTTTCACTATATGCATTCACTATGTACTTTTTGAAGACCCCACACATATTTATGTATTTTCTAATCAGGATCAAGGTATGGCTAATTAAAAGTTCATTTACTGACTACATATAAGCTCTTAAGCTTATATATGGGGGCCACTGCCTGCAGTGCTAGCATCCTATATGGGTGCCGGTTCGAGTCCTGGTTGCTCCACTTCCGATCCAGCTCCCTGTTAACACGCCTGGGAAAGGAATGGAAGATGGCCCAAGTGCTTGGGTCCCTGCACCAACATGGTACAGTGTAGATGAAGGTAAAAGAAGCTCCTGGCTTTGGCCCAGCGCTGGCTGTTGCGGCCATTTAAGGGGTGAACCAGTGGATGGAAGATTGATCAATCTCTCTACACCTCTCCTTCTCTGTAACTCTTTAAAATAAATAAATAAATAAATAAATCTTACAAAAATTGTTTTTATCTTATGTCTGTATAATAGCTCAATATATTTTTTCAAAGTCAAGTACAATAAAATTGTGGCAGATTACTAAAGAGTGCTCTGGAAGTACATCAGCCCCGACCAAGGTGGAAGACACATCTGCATGAAGCAACACTTGAGTCATGAGTCCCGGGCTCTGACCCTGGTCCAGTTTCACGGCCACAAGAAAATCACCAAAACTTCTTGGGCCTCTGTGGGAAATGCACTTAAGATAGCCCCCCAAGGCCTTCCCACTGTCACTCTGCGGATAGCTCTAGGCACATGTGGGCCACTCTGGGTTGTCCAGTGGCTTGCAGACCCCCAAGGGAACCAAGCCCCAGGCCCACACGCAGCAAGTCAGCTCCTCCTACCTTGTCTGCCAAGATGGCGAGTGTCCTCTCAAGGCCGGTAGCAGACCTGTCCTTGGCCGCCCTGGAGAGCCGCTCCGCATAGTAACTAACTTGGGTCTTCAGGGTATTGATCTGGGCGATGATCTCCTTGGCTCTGACAATGTCCTGTGGTATGTAGATTATGGACTGACAGCCAGATGAAGTACTGGAAAGGGTAAGAACAGATTCTTAGGGGGCTCTCTTCAATCTGTGAGAATGGCAGCAGCATCCCAACCATGGCCTGCAACTGACTCTAAAGCATTCTGTTACTCAGTGATGTTCTCCTGGGCTAGCTAGTTGTCGCTGAGCAAAGAGATCCTTCCGGTCTACGTGGGAGAAGACTGAACTACCAAGATATGCCCAAGCCTCTTATCTGTATGTGTGCATATCTGTACACATTTTGTCGTGTGTGTGTGCAGATGCTGAACAATCATACCCAGGATACTCACAATCTTGACCTAAGAACCCCATCTGTTAACTTATAAGCACTTCTTAAGAGGAGACACGAGGTCTGCTTATACCAGAAGGGGTCGGGTCTTCACTGTGAAGGGAGAGACAGCCGTGGGTGTTGGACTTGGCCAAAAGACACGAGCAAAACGAAACAAGCAAAAACCACCGCCTCAAAATGTTAGTTCATTTGGCTTCTCAGGACTTCCTGAGAACCGCCCCACAGTTCTTCCTCCCAAGGCTGACATAAGCAAGTGCCCAGAGACTCCTCTCCCTCCACCCTGCTCCAGGACTCGCAATGTTGAAAGACACCATTCCATTGGATGAAGAGGAAGTAAAGAATGTGCCAAGCCAATGGTGAGGCTCTGACACCTCTATGGCCTGGGCACCCTGGTTCCTCCTCCTCCCCACCTCCTCTCCAGACAGCTGCGTGTGAATGAAGGGATCTAATGTCAGAGTTACCGCCCAGCCACTGTCAGGTGTGGGCAGGAACCTTTGGAGAACCATGTGCCCTGGCAGTGTAGGGTGAGGCTGGCATGTAGGTCCCAGTAGATGGCAAGGATACATTGCACGTCTCTCAGCTCAGATCCCAATCCAGTATAATAAAGACCTGAGAAGCCAAGGAAAGCAGCAAGAGGTATAAGCTGCCAACGTGGAGGTCTCCTATTTGCAGCTGTGAGTGCTGAGTGTCCTTTCTCTCCTAGAATGAGGAAGCCTGCATGCTCTCTCAAAGAGCTGCCCTTTGACTTCTGGGGGCGGGGGAAAGCACCTGCCTCCATTGCGTCCCTGGAGATGAGGTTACCTTGGTCAGGCCCGACAACCCTCCGCACTGGGCCCTTCCAGGAAAACTTGGAGATGGGCCATCAAGAAGCTGCTGCTGCCCCTTCCCTTACCCGACTAGGGAGCGAACATGCAAACACCAAAGCCAAAGCCCCCAGAGAGAGACACCGCCACACAAGCCCCCACAGCACAGGAACAAATGATGGATTTGCCAGGAGCCCATGCAGTGGACCACGACAGAGCCCACGTGGTGCAACCAGCCACCCTGCAGAGCACAATGCACACACAGCTGCTGTCCAGTCTGCAATCACTCTTCCAAATGAATAGCTGCCACTTCAGACCGTCCGTTTTACAGACACAGATTCAGAATCTGCTCTTGCTAGATCCCTGATCCCTCGAGTTCGAATGCAGAACTACTTCTGTGTATGTGGGTGGTTGTATCTTTCAACAGATACACAACCTCCCCCGAGGCTGAGGAAAACAGCACCCTCCACTCAAATCTGTCTGCCACCAGCCGTGTTCTAACAATAGCACCTGGGCCTGATGCACAGGGTGAGAAAGAGCGCATTCCAAACAGCTGCTGTTTCGGGACGAGCGGGGTACACAAGGCCACCACAGGGGGAGGGGTGGGCGTGGACCTCTTGCTGCTTGAGAACACGTGTGCTCTCAGGAAGTCTTCAGGTAGAGAAGTGGCCTCTGGGTCACTCTGCCTCCCCAGGTCGTGCTGAGCAGCCCCAGGAGGCAGTGCGCTAGGTGTGTTCCTGGGGCCCCACATCAGTCCCCCACTCTGGACCCCATGGATTTGAGCCTATGTGGGTAAGTGCCATGGCTAAACTGAACAGGCCACGTGAGTTTGAGTGTCTTCTGGTACTGGCTCGGGGTGGTGGTGGCTGACGGGTAACAGTCCCTTGGGGACTTATGGGAGGAGCAGGGAACCCTCTTCAGAGTACGAAGTCCTGAGGAGTGGGTTCGCACAAGGTGGAGGACCAGGAGGCAGGGGTCTGCTGGGGTTTAGTCCCTGTGGTCTCCAGCAGGAGCACTGCCCCTGTGCATACCCCGCCCCCGTCTCAGGCATGTCCTGCATAAGGAGAAGAGGGGGCGCAAGCCTGGGAGTAACCAGACCCAGGGTGGGCTCCAGAAAGTCCAGTCTCAGCCAAGAGGCGGCTGGAGGCAGGTTAGCATTCTAAGAACTTTCCAATAAGGTCAACCTAAAACACCTGAGTGGGGAGCTAGCGCAGGGGCAGGCCGCCACGGCCGTGGGCTCTAGGCTCCCCCTGTCCCATTGCCTGTTCCCCCATCCCCAGACCCAACACCCAGGCACTTGTCTTGCTACGGGAAAGGGCGACCTCCAATGCAGCCCCAGCAGGGAAAGGAGGGAGGAGGCGGTTTCTGCAGAAGCTGCAGGTTTTCCCTGCTGGAGGCAGAGGGAGCCGCAGCCCTCCCCTGCTGCCTTCCCCTCCCTTACACCTAAAGCTCTCCTAGGGGACAGACCCTCAGCAGAAAGCTGGAGAGGCCTCAGCCTGGGGTGGGGGTGGGGGCAGGAGGGAAGGGGCTCGGGACTTCCTGCCTGCAGATCCCCCTGCAGAGCCCAGGCAAGCCTCACCAGCGTTTCCCCAGGGCTGGGGGGGGGGGGGGCTGAGAAGGAGGGGCTTCTGCAGAGTCCCTCTTCCAGGCGCCGCCTGCCATCTGGTTCTCTGGTTTGTTCTTGTGTTGCCCCCTTCCCTAGGGTTAATATTCACCCCAGTAACACTATTCTAAAAATCTGCACAAGAATCATGAAAAGGGGGCCCAGCGCTGTGGTGTAGCGGGTAAAGCTGCCACCTGCAATGTCGGCATCCCATATGGGCACCGGGTTCTAGTCCCAGTTGCTCCTCTTCCAGTCCAGCTCTCTGCTGTGGCCCGGGAGGGCAGTGGAGGATGGCCCAAGTCCTTGGGCCCCTGCACCCACGTGGGAGACCAGGAGGAAGCACCCAGCTCCTGGCTTCGGATCTGCACAGCTCTGGCCATCACGGTCACC
Organism: Sylvilagus floridanus; assembly: GCA_949820135.1. NCBI lineage: Eukaryota > Metazoa > Chordata > Mammalia > Lagomorpha > Leporidae > Sylvilagus > Sylvilagus floridanus. Next base: position 74,119,215 of record OX463245.1, on the reverse strand, counting down.
TGGCGAGTGAACCAGCAGATGGAAGACCCCTCTTTCTGCCTCTGCCTCTCCATAACTCTGCCTTCCAAATAAATAAATGCATTTTAAAAAAAAATCATGAACAGGTATGCTGGCCTCATTAGTAGGTAAGGGTGAAGTGAAAACAAAAAAGCTCAAGATTTCTTAGGGAAGACGACAGGACTGGACCCCCCCCCCCCACCACTGTGCCTGGGGGCTGACTGAGATCCCAGCCCTCGGAGGACAGAGCATCTGGGCTCTCCCTCATCCTGGGGGAAGAACTGGGTCCTTCCTCGGAATGCCAGGACTCACAGGAGCCACAGCGGACTGGAGACTGGCTATTCATTATCAAAGAGCATTGCAGCTGGCAGGAGAGCTCTGTCTAGGAGCTGTGTCCCTGGGAGCCCACGGCAGCACCACAGGGAGAAGCACCACACGGGGGTGGGGGTGGGGAGGGGCGGGGGCAGCACAGGCTTTCTCTGCACGAGGGCGAGACCAAACAGACACTCTCTCCACAGACAGAAAACTCACCAACACTCCTCAAAACTGCTAAAGAAGAGAACCAAAATGAAACATTAGCAGTTAGTTAGCAAACACCAAAGGCAGAACCAAAAAATTAAAAAGCCAAGTTACTTCTGGAGAAAATGCTTCAAACTTATTTGTGGAGGCCCCAAGGACAAGGTGAACTCAACCCACGAGCCCGCGGAGTTTGTCTATCAAAGCCACTTCACTGGGTTCCAGCCCCAGGGAGACGCCCACGGGGCACAAGTTTATGCCCACGTCCAAAGCAACGTTCCCACAGCGGAACACCATTTCTGCTTGTGGTTTAAACATTAGTAGGAAAGTAAATAATAGTTTAAAGTTATATAAATGAAAAAATATTAGAGGCCTTTTGGGGAATAACGAGCACTGAACCTAACGTGCAACATAGACAGGTAACCCCGACCTTCCCGGGCTGGGAACACTGAATTAAGGAGCTTCCTCCCTCGGGGCCCCATGCCGTCTCCAATCGCACGCTCACGCCGGCCACACGCCAACATGCAATGCAGCGACAGACACGCTTGCTGGCTGGCTGTGCAGAGCTGCGGTGGGCACGGGAGCTTCGGCACCTTCCTATTTCCCTATGGAACACTGGAGGCAGGGAATCCTGAGGCAGGGCTGGCTGTCGGGGTTGTGCGCACAGGGAGGTGCTCTTGGCAGGAATGAATGATGCTGCTGGGGGGCCTCCCCGAGAACGCCGAAATCCCCCTCGAACCCTTGCCTCTCCTCCTGCGTCCAGAGAGGCCAGGCTCCCTGGGCCTGGGGTAGTCTGTGCACATACCTGAGGGGTGGCTTCTAACAGCACACGCCTTTCTGCTCCCCGCTCGGCCACCCAGCCTCGTCCACAGTCAGTGACGCTCCAGACGCACCCCAAGCCCCTCAGCTGCTGACCTGATCCTGGTCCAGGGTCAACCTTGCCAAGTTATGACCTGACTCCTGGCCACAGTAGCAGTCAAGAAATGGTCCACTGGCTCCGTCCCAGCCACTACAGCTCCACCTGACCATCTTGTGGGAGTCTCGGCCTTTGCTTTACCTTCCCTCCAACAGTCCCACTCTTAGTTGATAAGCCTGACCCTCTGAACACCACGTTCTGCAGAAGCAGTTCCACTGATACCTCAGCTCCATTCTTCCCACATCACGAACACCCTGCAACCCCACCTTCTCTGTCCTTGCAGGAGGAACCGTCTGGGGCCTGTCTTCAACAGAACCCCGCCCACCAGTACACCCATCTCTTCTACCTTGCCTCATCCGCATTCCTCCTTTGCATCAGCCTAAACACACGCTCAAGTCAGCATTATTCTCCACAACCAGAGCCCTTGGTGCTCCTTCCTCTATTCCGTGGTCTGTCCAGGGGCTTACAGAATCATCTACACTCACCTTCCGCACGTGGTACACTCACACCCCCAACCACTTAAATGTGGATGGGTGCATTCTGGAAGAAGCCACAGCTCCCACGTGTCCAGCGAGACGGCTGTGATTTACGGCTCTCACTCCCCCATCCTGAGCTGCTCTGATGCCTGCTCCCCGCTCCACAGCACCCTCAGCGTGCGTGGGTCAGGCCGTACTTCTTCACATGGTGCTTGCTGACTTGTCTGCTCCTGGGCCAGGCCCTGACCATCCCAAGGCCAGGCCTAGATCTGTCACCCCAGCATCTCTAGTCCCAGAGCACAGCCCAGGCCGAGCAGGTTGCCGGCTCTCTGCCTTAGCTCTACCCCCGGGGTCTGCCTGGCCTCCTCTTACTCTGTGTGCTGCTTCGGCCATGCCCTACCTGGCAACCCCTTACTCAGGACGGCAGCTCTGGGCACTGCCCTGAATCTTGTCTGGACTGGAATGTGTATCAGTGTGTTTCAGACTTTAGACCTGTGGTGTTCAGGTTGGGCAGGGACTCCAAGCCAGCAGAATCCACATAGGGCAGCTGCCCAAAGCACCACGTCCAAGGTGAATGGCAATTTGCTGCTCATTTCGCCTTCCTTAGCCACGCAGCTCACACGCACACACAGAGCAGCACAGGGTCCGTGAGGCAGCTCCTCCTGCCACACGAGAGCACATTAGATGGCCGGCTGTTTCTGCAGCCACATTTTGATTTCCTTTGTACCCGAGAAGCATCGTGTAGGCAGACAAGGAGCACAGACCCCGCCCTGGTTACTTACTGTTTCTTTGTCTCTTCAAATTTGTGCAGCTTCTTGCGGAGGCCTCCTGATTTAAAACCTTGGCAGTGTGCTGCTGGCGCGCCGATGGTGACAATGTCATAGTTCTGATCTGCAAGACAGAAAGCGCTCCTCTGTTACTCTGGGCTCAGGCCTACGGACAAGCCAGCTACGGGGACACGCACATCCGATTGGGAGCCTGCCCTCTCCGGCTTGTTTCCCAGCAGCTCTGGGTTCCCTGGACCCTGAAGGCAGACTGGAGTCCAGCACCGCCACCTCAGCAGATAAGGGTTCTGGCTGACACGCGTGGAGCCGCATGAGGCTGCAGGAAGCTACTCAGAAACGCTTGTTTGTACCTGTCCTGGGGAAGATCAGCTGATGGGGAACCTGACACAGGAACCCACAGGCGAGCTGGGGCAGGAGAGACAGAGGGGGTCTGGGCTCTTTAACTCAGACCTGTCAGAGGTCCTTGGGAATTCTCTTCCCCAAGATGCCCAGCAGCTGAGCCTACAGGAAAACTAGAGAAGATATGGGACAGTCTGGGACCAAGCACCCAGGGGAAGCAACAGCGGAACATGATTTAACAAGAAAGGCAGAAAAATAGATACCTGATCCACCGTCATCTTGAACTCTCATCCTCTGTATGTGTAAGTTTGTGGGAACAAATTCTAATTTTTTATCCGCTTTCAGGCTGCTTGCTTTAAAGGAAGGACCTAAGAAACGGAACAGGAGAAAACAGGGTCAGCACACGAGTCACGCTTCCATAAGCCGTCAAGCAGAGAAACGGCCTTTGGAGGCTGCCACTGCCCACGAGCAGGCGAGTGCCGGCAATGGCCTTGGGGAACTCTGAGTTGCCCATGGGCACATTTCGTGTCCAGATGGTAGGAGGGCACTTCGCTGGCCAGGAGATCTGTTCTGGGTGGGAGGGTGCCGGGTGGTGAATGGAGCAGAACCAGCGTCAGAAGGCTGCTGTGCCGAGGCCATGCCTTCCACCACCGTGCTCTCCACTCCGAGACGTGCAGCAGCGTCAGCCCCACCAGAGAAAGCAAAGGGACCCAGGCCAGAGAGCGCCTGTTCCGAGCCTACGGACTGCTACCACCCAAGGAGCAAGAAAGCCGTTCACCAGAACACCACAGTTCAGTTATGAACAACAAGGAGAAGGGCTGCTCAGCACCCCAGGCTTCTCAAGATGAGCAAGAACAACCAAGCACTCGTTCCAGTCCATTGGAACACAAACTTCAACAAGTTCCCTGGCTTACGCTTATCGTGAGACTGGACAATGTTTCATGACAAAGATCTCATTTCTGTAACCGGAATCTGTAACTTCAGCGAAGAACTCCATGCCTATGAAACACAGCAGTCAACACAATAAACTGACGATCAGAAGCGCAGAAGCAACATCCTAGCTAGTGAACAAAACCACACGCACGCCGCCAGCACACGGCTCGCAGGCCGCAAGTCGTGAGCTGCACTTGGCCACAGGAGACTGTTCTCTGAGCTTGAGTCAGCGTGAACCACAGAGCAGCAGCACGGGGACCCCACAAGCCTGAGAGAAACACTCTTGAAAACTCAAGGGGGTGTGGGTTTCACACTCCGCGGGGACAGCTGTCTGGCATGAGCCAGTCCCTTGGTTCCTTGAGGTCAATGCCCCCACCTCTCCGAGAGACGCACAGGGACCTGCAGACACCCAAGCACCGCCAGCTTGTGAGTTCTGGATTTGGCTTCCTTACACCCAGCTTCTATTGACGTTTTATGTCAAAATCCCATGAAGAGCTCAGAATTTTCTTAAAAATCCTTCAAAAATTCCTGCTGCATGTGGAGGGAAAGGAAGGAAAAACCTGGAGATACAGAATGATTCAAAATGCTAAGGTGAGGACACAGCGAAACACCCATTCCATTTGGGATAAATGAGGAACAAGTCAGGAGCAGTTTCCTAAACCCAGCCTGCGAGTGTTCTGAAAGTCAAATGGCATTTCAAGAAGAAAAGGCGCAGCGTTCACACTTCACTTTCTCTTTTGAGCCTTAAATAGAGAATTCCACTCTGACATTTTATATGTTCAGTAAAAATACCAAGGACTATCTAAACCGAGACATCTAGAAAACTTATTCCAGGCACTTCATTGATATCAGACCTAGGACAACAAATAGCACAAACCAGTGACAGCCTGATTTGTCTCCCCTAAATTTCACCCTACAGCGGTTGTCTTGGTAGATGACACCAGAGAAGGCCGTTCCAATGCAATCCACAGATTGGCCTTCTCAATTAAGATCTAGAAAACCCATACTGGAAACCGTTCACATCTATATGAGAATCTACTTGTAAAAATCCATTCAAGTGTCTGTCAGAGGGGAGAGTGAAACCTTGGGCCCCAGCCTTTCAGCCAGGAGGTGGAGGGGACAGGCAGCCCGAGAAGGCAGGACAGCACCCACCTTTGTACTGATGGAGGTCGGTCAGGTTCTCCTGGTATGTGAGGATGATGGTCTGGTACTGGGTGACGATCTGGCGCCGGAGGCTCTCCCAGCAAGGGGACAGCTCCCCCAGCTCCTCCAGTTCACACACTCTGCAGGCAAGACACATGCGTCAGGTCACGGGGAGGCTCCCTCCCTGGGGAGGCCTAACCAGAACAAGATGTGTGTGGAAGGAGCCCTGATGCCTGAGGGAGCTGGGACAGTGGTTACACTGTCAATCTAAAGGGCGACAGTAGGACAGACCACTGACCACAGGGGAAAGCATATGGAGAGCCTACAGGAACTCTCTCGAATGTGCAAGGGATGGGTAGAGAAGAGAGACACCATGAGGAACTGACTCCACACCGGCCACCCATGCAAGTATCCACGCAGCCACAGGCTTGGCCACAGCCTGCCCAAGTCCGGGCGGAAGGATGTGTGACCCTCCCAGAACAGAGAGAGCTGAAGGCCTTGTGCCCTCCTCACAAGACCAGAGCTGCAGAATGTAACTGCTGGGCTGCAGCCTAGCAATGGGGGTCCCACAGCTCGGGCTACAGCCACAGCCCCTTCCTATGCCAGTGTCATCACTCCTGGGTATGAGACAAGGACCACAGGGAGCTGGATCTTTGGCTTTTCTTCCTCTCACTGTCTGTGCCTATGTAAGAAACAAATTGTCAGAACTGAAAAATGGACTGCTGTGTCATTACTGGCCACATCATACAGGCCTGGTCTTGGCTTTGTTTTATATGTGTGTGTCTGACAGAGAGACTGAGGCAGAGAAAGGAGGGAGGGGGAAGAGGAGGAAAAAGGAAAAAAAAAAAAGAATTATTATCTCCAGTAAAATAAAGGTTGTATAAGAACTGAAATTTAAACTCATCAGAGAGTATTCACTATATAACCAGAGTAACAAAATACAAGGAGGGTTTTTGTTAAAGGAAAGATAAAGGCCGGGGCTGTGGTACAGTAGCAAAGGCGCCGCCCACAGTGCCAGCATCCCATATGGGTGCCAGTTCGAGTCCTGGCTGCTCCACTTCCGATCCAGCTCTCTGCTGTGGCCTGGGAGGGCAGTGAAAAATGGCCCAAGTGTTTGGGCCCCTGCACCCGTGTGGGAGACCCAGAAGAAACTCCTGGCTCCTGGCTTTGGATTGGCTCAGCACTGGCCTTTGCAGCCATTTGGGGAGTGAACCAGGAGATGGAAGACACCTCTCTCTCTCTCTCTCTCTCTCTCTCTCTCTGCCTCTGCCTCTGCCTCTCTGTAACTCTTCCTTTCAAATAAATAAATAAATAAATCTTTAAAAAAAAAGATTAGGAAAATGGGGACAGGGAAAGTGTAAACAGACTAAATCCTCACCACAGGAAATCAGCCGCTAATCCCTACAGTTGATTAATGAGAGGACCCCATACATACATTCAGAAAGGTAGCAGCAAACACTAAAACCACTAAAGAGATTGTCCCTGGGAAGAAGATCAGGCTGTTTTTAGTTAGAAACTTTTCAGGAGTGGGCGTTCGGCACAGTGTTTAAGATGCTGGAGTGTTGAGTTTGATTCCTGGTTCTGCTGTCATTTCCACACACCCCGGGAGGCAGCAAGTGATGACTTAGCCCTTCGTCCATGCCACCCTTGTGGGAGACCTGGACTGAACTCCTGCCTTTAGCCTGGTCCAGCCCCAGCTGTTGTGGGTACTTGGGGAGTGAACCAGGTAGATTTCTCTTCTTCTCTGCCTGCCTTTGAAGTAAAATGAAAATAAATAAACAAAAATGTTAAAAAAAAAACTTTCAGTGCAATCTGATTTTTTTCATACTAGGCTATGTATTTTCCTTTAGGAAAAATAATGTTAATTTTATAAAAGTTAATAGGAAACTAATAAATTGCCAGAAGTTAGAAAAAAAAAAAAGTGTGTGTGTGTGGGGTGCCTGAGACATGCACTTGGCCTAGTTCTCGAGACACTGGATGAGCTCTCGCATCCAGATCAGACTGCCTGAGTTCACTCCCCAGCTCCAGCTCCTACTCCAGCTTCTGTCAGCACAAACAGTGGGAAGCAGCTGTGATGCCTCCCACAGCTCGATTCCTGTCACCCATGTGGGAAATCTGGATTGAGTTCCTAGCTCCTGGCTTCAGCCCTGGCCTAAGCTCAGTGGCTGTGGGCATTTGGGCAGTGAATCACAGAATATTGGAACCTGCTGTCTTGGTCTCTTTGCTTCTCAAAATTAAAAAAAAAAAAGGCTTTGTCACTTTATTATTGTTAAAATACCCAGCTCAATGCAATGTACAGAAGCATCCAGTGCAGGCAGAGCTGCAGAGAAATCCAGTGTCCTCACCCCCCGCCAGAGGCTGCCCCCAGCCTCAGGCCTCTCCCGAGCACAGAGGCTCTGCAGGTGCTGGCGCGGCTGGCCCCGCTCTCTGCAATGTCTCTGCCTGTGTCTCACTGGCTGTTTTCTCTCCCTTGGGGGTCAGCTGCATGCCAGTATCTCCAGAGGTCTGCCATGACCACCTTCTCCCTGTCATGGCTCTTCTAACCTCAGGCACACACTGGCACATCCGGAGCTCCTAGGTGACGTGCCCCACGTTTCTTGTCTCCCCGTCTGTCACACTCACCAAGAAGCCCTGCGCTGTCAGTGCCTGACAGTGGTGGCTGCTGACCACAATGACGACAAAATGGTTAGAGGGGTGGACTCTTCAATGTTATAACACACCCACCACACAATAGGAAATGATGCCATAATTAAAAACTAAAATGTGAAAACTGAAATTAAATAAATTAAAATGTGAAAACTGAAGATATATGGAAAAGTACATTGCAACCATGTAAATATATACAAGTATGGACAAGGCCAAAAATATTTTTAAAGTAAAATAACTGTAAAAATATGTGTGTGTGTGTGTACAGAAAGACAAAGCAATTTTCAAAACACTGGCAATTGGTAAATTTAGGTGAAAGGTGTCTAGGTGCTCCCTGCATTATTCCTGCCATCTTTCTCTAAGCTTGAAACCTTTTCAAGCTAAAAAATTAAAACAAAATAGCTACATTAAAACAGGAGGATTTTGGTTGCCTTGTTGTTTTTCAGACCTCTATTGTACTGTGTTTATAATTAATATTGCTGTAAGACAAGCAGCAGGGACGGTAACTGGACAGACAGGAGAATCTGCAGGGCCTGAAACACCTCTCAGGCCCTCCCTGCCTCAGGACTGATGGCATCTGCTCTGGTCTGACAGATGTCAAGGGGTGGAGACCCTTGCTCCATGGAACCAGAGAGCCCTGAGGGGTCAAAGTTCGTCTTCTGCAGCCCTGTTCTCTGAGGACTAACCAGGAACTTTGACCTGGGTGGCTACGAGCAAGGGACAATCAGCGATCTCCAACTTTCTGCAGGCCACTGAGAGAGGAAGAGAGAAGAAGGGGAAGAGAATAGGCGCACACACATCTGAGGTTCGAGCTCTGTCCTGTGAAATCATTGCACAGGAGTTCCTGAGACTGATGAGCAAACAGAGGCTTCGGCGCACCCAGGCCGCAGGGTGCTAAGTGGCCAAAGCTGGGTCTGCAGTCCAGCCTATCAGATGTCAGAGCTCTGCCCACACCTCAGTAATGAAGGGGCACGTGACTGGGCCCTGCCACCCCGGCCCATCACAGCCTCACCTGGCCGCATCTTCTTCCAGCAAGAGCTTCACGAACTGCCGGGGCACGTGCAAGGAGAGCGCGCTCTCCGCCATCTGCTCCAGGATCCGCAGGTGGTTGCCGTCGGTGGTTGGGAACCGATACATGCGGCAGACGGCACCGCCGAACACTGCGATGGGATGCAGGGGACAGAGGCTGTGGCTGAGCTGGCCGCAGATCCGCCTCACGGTCCTCCTCCCCACACCCTCAAGTCCTTTCTCTGCTTGTCTCAAGAGAATCACAACATATGAACCAAAAACCCACCGGGGACAGAGCCAGAATGCTCCTCTCCCAGACACGAAGTCTTCCTGTGCCCGCATATCTAAGAAACTCCCAGGGCAAGGGGCTGGGAGCAGGGAGGGTGTGAGTCACGAAACTCAGGGCGAAATGAGAAACAAGGAGACAGAGGAAGAGCCTCCTCTTTCTTGGAGCATCAGCAACTCTTGATGCTGCGGAAGGAGTAACACACTGACCAGCAGCAGAGCCGCGACAACAGGGGTGCACGGCCGTGATGACCACACCAGATGGGGAGCAAAGGTGGCCATCAACTCGAGAGTCGGCTAGGCAAGAGTGACAGGAGCCTCCGTGGAGAAAGCCGCTCACCTGATTTCAGTAAAGTGTCTTTTCGCAGTGAAGCATATTTGGATCGGATTCCCAACGCCTCGGTCAGGCTCTCATCCACAGGCAGAACCATCTATAAGACGTACAGGAAAGCACAAGGAAACCGGGAGACTCAGACAACCCCAGAGCACTCTGCAGAAATGGGGGCCCACATACAACGTAAGAGAACCCTTGAGCTGCAGATGCACGGTTAGCCCTACGATAAGCATGCCACGCAAGCCACAGCCATGTTGAGCCCCCCTCCCAGCACCCTGAACACACTGCCAGCATGCAGCTCCTGGGCCCGCATGTTCTCTGAGTCACTCCCTCTGTGTTCAGTGCTCTGTGCGAAAAATCAAACGGAGGGATACATGATGCAAAAGAGCGTTTCTCGAGCTAACGTTCTGGGCTTCATTTGCATAAAAGAGAAATCTTTGCAGTTTGACAACAAGGACTACCCAGCAGTGTTAGGATTCTTAAATTCGTATTCCTGTTGGGGAGTCTGAGAGTGCCTGCTGACAGACTGTGCGGGATGGAGGGTACACACTGATGAGAGAGGGCAGGGCAGACAGTGGGGTGGACCTAGACGGAAAGGTGGGTGTGTGTGAGGTTACTGCAGGGCCTGTGTGCGTGTGCAAGAGAATAGTAACAAACTACTCTAACAGCTAAGGTAGGTCTCAAATGCCTTTGTACTCAGGCTCAGCACCCCCATAGCAGCCCCTTCCCCTCTCAACTGCAGTGACTCAGGCTGTGGCCTGCTTGCTCCCCCTCTCTGGAGACAGCCAGTGTGGCACCCAGAGCAGAGGCCGGCTCCAGGAGGGCAATCTTGCCGGGGAGGATCGCAGCATCCTGCAGGGGGCAGCATCGAGCAGCAGGTGCTGCCCTTCGCAGAGAGGAGGTTAGAGACAAGGGATGGCTTGTCTTACTCTGTCGGGAAAGAACGACACTGGCAGACTCACCCTCCCATTGACAGTGTCCAGAGACCGGGTCACAGGGGGCCGCTGGTCTGACTTCTCCTCCATCTGCCAGCCGATCACAGTGATGTTACCCACACGGTCGCTCTCTGCAGACCTGCAATGGCAACGTGCTATGAGGAGTGGTGTTTTAACTCTGCTTCTTTTTGGCTTAAACGCAATGCACAGCCAACTTGGATCCTCGGTCAGTCAGCATTCACAGCACCGGCAGGCTCCTTCAGGGAGAGGCAGACAAGGAAGCCCGGCGGGGCAGGGGAGGCCTGGGTCTGAGAAGGGGCAGTGGGGACGTGGCTGGTGCAGCTGGAGGGGGCTTCCCAAGCAGGAGTCAGTTCTACTGACCACCAGGAGGTTTGCGTCTCAGAGTCAGGACTGGAGTGCACCTTTTTAAATAATGTTCATTTATTTTATTATTCTTTTTATTTGAAAAGCAAAGAGAGAGACAGAGACAAAATTTTCTTCCATCTGCTGGCTCACTCTCCAAGGGCACACAACAGCCAGAGCTGGGCTAGGCTGCAGCTAGGAGCAGCCAGAATCTCTGAGTCGCCCTGCATGAGTGGCAGGGACCCAAGTACTCGAGCCACTGCCTGCTGCCTCCCAGGCTGTGCATCAGCAGGAAGCTGGATTGGAAGCCAAGTGGGACTTGAACCCAGACACTGCAAAATGGGATGTGGGCCTCCCAGGCAGGAGCTTAACCAGCACAACACAGTGCCAGCCCCTACAATGTCCTTTTTCCGGGCACAGAATCCCTCCCTCCTCCTTCCTATACCAACAGCAAGCTTTGATTAGCCCCATGGCCTAGGCCTGGACTCAAGGTAAACCAAGACCACCCAGGGCAGCCTGAAGACTCAGAATCCCAGGGCCGGTGCTGTGGCATAGCCAGAAAAGCTACCACCTGCAGTGCCAGCATCCCATACAGGCGCCAGTTAGAGTCCCAGCTGCTCCACTTCCCATCCAGCTCTCTGCTATGGCCTGGAAAAGCAGTAGAGGATGGCCCAAGTCCTTGGACCCCTGCACCCGCATGGGAGACCCAGAAGAAGCTTCTGGCTCCTGGTTTTAGACTGGCACAGCTCCGGCTGTTGTGGCCAACTGGGGAGTGAACCAGCAGATGGAAGACCTCTTTCTCTCTCTCTGCCTCGCCTCCTCTCTCTGTGTAACTCTTTCAAATAAATAAATATTAAATAAAAAAAACACTCAGAATCCTGATATGATACAACTAATGACAACCCAGACCCACCAGCTTTACCCCTAAGAGCTCCCCACTGCCTTGGTGGCTGGGGGCTACTTGGGCCCATGAGATCCTTCTAGCGGGGCCCTAGGGACACCTTGGCACCCAGGCACTTTATTTATGATGTCTGATTTAGCCACATTCCACATTTTCATGTGGTCACTTCCAAAGGCCAAGTCCCCTGTGATGTTCTCATACTGTCCTCATGCCTGGAAGAGTCCTTCCTAAGCTACCTGCATCTTTAGCTCTTTTTAAAAAGGAGGATACCCATTTCTTAAATTGAACTCTCACCCAGCCAGTTTTAGTTCTGGCCCATGACGTACCTAAGTATTTTTCCCAAACAGCCCTTTCTTTCCCTCATATGATTTTTTTCCACCCTCTCTCATTTTGCATAAGATTCTTTCTTTTTCCTGACTCAACATCTCTTCACACATACAGGACTGCTGCAGGGTACTCACCCTGTCTACTAATTAGACAGCCAACACCTGCAATACTGCTGCTTCCAACTGTCTAAATATGGCAAGCTACAGTAACTTCCAACTTTCTCAATATGGCAGGGAACTGATCACTATCGAATTTTCATTCTATTTAATACTATTTTCCCAGATAATATTAATCCAATTTTTATATTTTGAAACGCATTGGGGCCGGCATCTCGATGCAGTAGGTTAATCCTCCGCCTGAGCGCCAGCATTCCATCTGGGTGCCAGGTTCTAGTCCTGGTTGCTGCACTTCCAGTCCAGCTCTCTGCTGAGGCCTGGGAGAGCAGCAGAGGATGGCCCAGTTCCTTGGGCCCCTGCACCCGTGTGGGAGACCGGGAGGAGGCACCTGGCTCCTGGCTTCAGATTGGCACAGTTCCGGCCATAGCAGCCATTTGGGGGGTGAACCAACGGAAGGAAGACCTTTTTCTCTGTCTCTCTCTGTCTGAAATTTTACCTCTCAAATAAAAAAATAAAATCTTTAAAAAAAAAAAAAAAGAAAAGTGCTTTATCAGAGTTTTGGTGTAGGAAAGGTTGACAACTTGATCCCATTTATGTTCCCATCTAAGTACACAATGGGTACTTCCTTTTCATTCATTCAATCGATATGTGTTGAAAATCAGGCACTTGCTAGGCGCTGGGGAAACAGCAGCAAAATGAAGCAGACAAAAATCTCTGCTACCTGGGAGATAGTGTTCTCCAGGGAAAGGGACAAATGAGAAAGAAATGATCTTAGTATTATTATACATTACCTAGGCTGTCCTTTAGGTCTGAGTACTACAGTGCTCAGACTTCTGTAGACACCACAAATTTCCACCCCATGACTGGTCCCCTGATGGGCTCTGCCACCTCCCCTTTTAGACCAGTCTCTGGAGGGGGAAGGGTACCCTGAGAGCAGGAAATGGGGTCTTTCCCCATCTGTCCCTAGAACTCCAGACACTTTCAAAGGAATGCTTTTATTTTTTTATTTATTTATTTATTTTTTTGACAGGCAGAGTGGACAGTGAGAGAGAGAGACAGAGAGAAAGGTCTTCCTTTTGCCGTTGGTTCACCCTCCAATGGCCGCCGCGGTCTGCGCGCTGCGGCCGGCGCACCGCGCTCGTCCGATGGCAGGAGCCAGGAGCCAGGTGCTTTTCCTGGTCTCCCCATGGGGTGCAGGGCCCAAGCACCTGGGCCATCCTCCACTGCACTCCTGGGCCACAGCAGAGGGCTGGCCTGGAAGAGGGGCAAACGGGACAGAATCCGGTGCCCCGACCGGGACTAGAACCCGGTGTGCCGGCGCCGCATGGCGGAGGATTAGCCTGTTGAGCTACGGCGCCGGCCAAAGGAATGCTTTTAAACACCAACCTTAGTGTTAGATGCAACCTATGATGCCTATCTTGCAGCAAGTCTTTGACAATGAACGTTCCAGAGCCCAGTAAATACATCTGAGGAAGAAACGGGGAGAGAAACAGCATTAGAGTGCTGGTGCAAGGAGGCCCATAGCCCAAAGAAGTCTGAAAAATCCCATAACACACTCATCCTCCTCCTCATCATCATCATCATCTCAGGAGCCTAATGGGAACGTTCAGAAAGCCGTCCCCAAGGACAATCACATGTAGACATGAGTTAACACATAAGCCAGCATCTTGTGTTCACCACTCCCCCACAAATGACTGCCTGACTTTACGAACGGGGGAAGAAAATCCCACCAACTGCAGCGCGTTACTTAACTGTTCCCTGAGATCTATCTTTGACGTCATACACGGAGAGCTTGATCTGTGTCATCTGATTGATAAGAGAGTCTTGAAAGAAGGCAATGCTGCTCAGGAATATAGGATTGTTGGTTCCCTAGAACAGAAAAGGAAATAATCAGAATACAGAATTGCATTTGAAGTAACTGCTTTTGAAATGGATCAACATTTTCAGAATGAGAAGCTAACATTTTTACTGACTTGGATCAACACAAATGTTGGCTTAAATGGACGTTTTCCAAAAGAGAAGAATGCAAGCTGACAGATGCTGCAGATACAGACCCACGATGGGGCCCAATTCTAAGAGTTTCACATGCAGGAATTTCCTAAAGTGGAAATGAGTTCAATGTCCACATGCATTCTTAATATCACAACTTTAGGTGTATTGTGTATTGTGGACAGATCCTTTAAGATGTACAAACAGGGAGATGAAAGGGGAAAGGAATGGTTTAAGTCATTCATTATTTCTAAAATATTGTGTTTGGAAAAATTAAAGCCTGACTTTTAAGTTATTATTTAGGACCAGTTGCTAGTTTCTGGATCATAAGAGGCTATTTCTTGGCAGTTTAGCCCTGGCCCCAAAGCAGGGATATATCACATCCTCTTTCTCTGGCAATGGCTACTGGTTCCTCAGCCAAACCAATCCTGGTCGAGGCTGTACCTGCTTCACCGTCTGCCTCTGTCCATCTTCTCTCTGCAGCCCCAGATCTAGTCCATTAAGGCCTGCTGGTCAGCCCTCTCGGAGACTTCCTGGGGCCTCAACCCAGCTCAACTTATTCTTCCACCTGCCCTTCTCCTTCCACCCATCTCCAATCTCTTTCCAATCAGGTTAAAAACTCGGCTTTGGTGTCTCGTTCCCTATCATTGCCTACCATCCAGTGACTAAGAACTACTGCCAAGTGCCATCTCCAGAGCATCTCCTACATGCATCCCACTGCCGATCAGAACCCAAACGCCTGTGTGAGTCAAGACACTGGTCAGGAGACTCCCCTGCACAAAGGCCTGGACCGGCTGGCTACTGTATGCTGTGTGGCAAAGTCCCTGGCCTGGACTGCAGGGCCTCCTTTCCCGTCTTTCCCACTTGTGCCTTGCCCACACCAAGCAAGTGTTTTCCCCAAACCCGCATGAAGCTTTCCAGCTGCCATGCCTTTGCACAGCCAGCATGAAACTCCGGCGTTTTCTTCCATGTGAGGTCCACAGGGCGGCAGCAAGGGCATCACCTGGGAGCTTGTGAGTCCTGGGCCCTGCTGCAAACCTACTGAGGCATAATTTCATTCAGCTTCACCTAGGAAGTCTGCTCCAATCCTCAGGGCTGGAGGGGACACCAGGACTCTAGTGCTGCTGTCACTTTTCTACTAACACTTGCCACACTCCGTAGTGTAGGGAGGTAGACAGATTCATCTGTGCCTCCCCACTGACAGGCTGGGGAACGCCAGAGGGCAAGGACTGCGCCCCTGTTCTACCTATCGTCTACAGTGCCTGGCTCTATGCTTCACATGTAGACAGAGCTCAACAAATGCTCAGAAAACACAACTGTCGACTTGAACTTGGAAACAGATTTCTAAGACACCGCAAGAGAGGTTTTAGCTTCTAAAACATGAAACGGAAATACAGTTTAAGTTTGGTAATTCTTCATGTTACAAATGCAACTGTAGCAAACCAGCAACTCCCATACTAAGAGAATAGCTTATGCGATGTGCTCAATTGTCGGAAAGGATTCTGTAAAGACTCCCACACTGAATAGAAATCAACTAATTTAAAGGAAAGAGCAGAGGTATCACTCAAAACTCAACAGCTGGAAAAATAAAAACCAACACAAATAGAGATACGTCCTGGCAACAGGCTAAGTTAATAGTAGCACTCCTCCAAGCTTTGAGTACAGTTCTCTAAATGTAGCATGCAACTGGAAATGACGAGAAAGAATCAGGATCACTCTTCAAAAATAACCAGCCAATAATTAGTCATCGTAAAGGCTAAACATCCACCTAATCACACTCCATAGAGAAACAGCAACAATTCATATAAATCCAACTGCAGCCGCAGATGCTGGGGTATCTAAATCCCCCCACCCCTGGCCCCAGCTCCAGCCCCAGTCCCAGTCCCAGTCCCATCAGGGCTGCAACACGGTGCAGGTAGAGGGAGCGGCAGCACCCACCTCAATGATCTCCGTCTGTGCGTGCTTTGTCCAGAAGGCCTGAGGAGGGGTGGTGACGCTCACTGCTACGAAACTATTTGGTTTTCGATCTAGCGAAGGCGTATGCAGCTCACTGCAAGCTGCAAAGATACGATGAGAAAGAAATGAGTCCTCTGAAATCAGGTTCTAGTTAGTTCTCTGTTCCAAACACACTCAAACAAAGCACAGGAAGTAAAAGACCCCCAAAGGGAAGAGACATTGTCAGTGGCCACAGGCAGGTGAATTTTAAAATGAGACCGTCTCTTAACAGCCTCTCCTGACCTGAAAGACTGGAAGGCCCTCACTGCAGCACACGGCTGCGTGGAAAGGAAGACAAAAACCACAAGCCTCTGGGACTTGACCCTCACAGCCTGAATTCAGTGCCTCACTGGACTCCAACCAGTTGAGCTAAGAAGCCATGCAGTCTATGGAATCTAAGAAATAGCGACATCCACTTGCATCCCAGGCTGCTGCAGCCACCTCTAAGCGGCTGGCGCCCCATGTGTCTTGGTTTGTAGACTGATACATGCTGGGAGAAAATGAAAATTCTACAGCAAAATAAATACAGCTTTTTAAAATTTATTTTTTATTTTTAAAAAAGATTTATTTTGAGAATTAGAGAGAGAAAGTGACAGAAACAAAGAGAGAGATTCTACCTATTAGCTCACTCCCCAGATAACCACAATGGCCAGCGCTGGGCCAGGTAGAAGCCTGTAGCCAGGAGCTTCTTCTGGGTCTCCTACTCGGGTGGCAGGGGCCCAAACACTTGGGCCATCTTCCACTGCTTTTCCAGCCGCATCAGCAGAGAGCTGGATCAGAACAGGAGCAGCTGGGACTCGAACCAGCGCCCACATGGGACGCCAGTCTTGCAGGTGGTGGGGTTACCCACTCCACCACAGCACCAGCCCCAGCCCCAGATTTTTTTTTTTTTAAAGTAAGGCACTGCTCATTCATTCTCTTTGTAAGATTTGTAATAAATGGGGCCGGCACCATGGCATAGTAGGTTAAACCTCCGTCGGTGGAGCTGGCATCCCATATGGGCCGCCAGTTCATGTCTTGGCTGTTCCTCTTCCAGTCAGCTCTCTGCTATGGCCTGGGAAAGCAGTGGAAGATGCTCCAAGTGCTTGGGCCCCTGCACCCATGTGGGAGACTGGGAAGAAGCTCCTGGCTCCTGGCTTCAGATCAGCACAGCTCCTGCCATTGTGGCCATTTGGGGAGTGAGCCAACAGATGGAAAATCTGTCTCTCCCTCTATCTGTAACTCTGCCTCTCAAATAAATAAATAAATCTTTTAAAAAATTCATAACAAATAAAGATTTTTAGAAATATTAGCTTTCAGAATGAAAGATTCCTTGTAGAACCACTTTGGCTTGAAAACTGAATGATATTAAAAATCTTGCAAAAGATAATGCTATCAGAGAAGTGATCAACAGGAAAAATGACCATTCTTCACTGAATCTAGCATGCTCCTTGTTGTCAAGCATACTATGAGAGGAAAAAAACCAAAACTCTCTTGTCCTTAAACAGTGATGTATCACTGATTGTAAGACACTTATTAAAGAGGTACTAGAATGTGAAAAAAAATGGATATCCTGGATTTACTATATGGTCAATCAAAGTTTAACAGCGGCAAAAATAATCTGCTTTTCTGACAGGGCTTATTTAGAATTAAAAATGTTCGCTTTTTCCCTTTTAAATTAAGAATAGAGAACATTAAAATTTATTAACTCTATTTCAGTTTTTCACAATGAAAAAATTCTGGAGATGGATGGTGGTAATGACTGTACAGCAATGTGAATACACTTAATGCCCCTGATTACTTAGAAATGGTTATGGTGCTAAACTTTACGCTAAGTACCGTTGATCACAATTAAAATGAAATTGAAAATTTAAAAACTCTAATTTAAAAACATTCTCATACCTGCAATGGGTTAGACAAACAGAAAAGGCAGGGAGAGGAGGAGGGATGGGACAGAACGAAGGCACGAACAGAAATGAGTTAAAGAAAGGGTAGAGGAGACATTAGAAGCAAATCAGTGAAGTAGGATGAAAGTGAAGGAGGGGAGGGAGAGGCAGCAACGTCTTGGTGTGTTCTGAGCAGAGATCACACAAAGTTTCATTCATCATACTCACTGGGAGTACGCTTTCATTGGCTATCACTGTCCTTAGAAATAAGCGGCAATGATCTAAGCACTGCACGTGGCTCACTTTGCTCTTTCTGGTTCTAACAATGTTGTCTGTCACTAACAAAGCTACACTTTTGTTAGCACACATGTGTGTTTATTTTATATCATCACTGTCCACTCAGCTACACCCAGGTGTTTACCCCAGAGCTCTGCTTGTGTTTTTGGACTCCGACATCCATAAACTTCCATCTGGAGCTACGTGCCTCCTGAGGAGCGTCCCTACACTGGGTTTAGTGCAGGCCTGGCGTGGACACAGTCTTTTGGCTGTTTACGGTTTGAAAATGTATTCATTGCACCTTGGTTCTTGAAGGTTATTTTCTCCGCAGTTATTTTCTCTAAACTCTTTAAAAAGATCATTTCTGGGTTTCTATTTTTTGGTTATGAAGTCAGCACTCAGTCCAATTGTTGCTACTTTGAGCGCTGTGTGTGTTCTCTAGCTGCTGGTATGGTTTTCCCATTGGGTTTGGCACTCTGTAGTTCACTCTGATGTGTCTAGGTCTATTTTCTGTTCTGTGACTCATCGCATTTTATTGGTTTGGGAGAAATGCTCCAACATTGCTCTGACCTGTCTCTCTTTATCTTCCTTTTTAGACACAATATAAATATGTGTGAGACGTCTCACTCCAGAGACTGCTTTTTTTTTTTTTTTTTTTTTTTTTACACTGCTTCTCTCTCTCTGGCTTCATTCTGGAATTTTCTTCTTGACCTATATCACTAATTTTCCCTTCAGTTGTGTAGAATATGCTGAATATGTTTTTTAGACCCATCCATAGGTTTTCAAACTTATTTTTTAAATTCTAAATTTAGAATTCTAGAATTCTAAATTCTTTTATGGGTTCTGCTTCTCTGATGAAGTGTTCAATAATGTCTTTAATCTCCTTTGATATAATGTTATGGACTAGATAATTGGGTTCCTCCCCCCAAATTTTAATGCTGAAATCCCAATACTCAAGGTACTGGTATTAGGAGATGAGGCATCTCCCAATGATGGTGGTGATTAGGGTCCTCATAAGAGGGCTTAGTGTCCTTAGAGCGAGAGATGAGAGTCTGTTCCTTCTGCTCTCATGAAGACACAGCTGACCGCCATCTACAACAAGGAGGTGGGCCCTCACCAGACACTGGGTTTGCTGTCTCCTTGATCTTGGCCTTTTCAGCCTGCAGGACTGTGAGAAATAAATTTCTGTGATCTAAGCCCACCAGCTGCTCTGTTAGAGCAGCCCAAACAGACTGACACAGGTTAATGGTTATTTTAGCATTTTTTCTATTTATTTTGGTATCTAGAATCCCTGTATGTCTGTTTCTGTTGTTTGCTCCTTCTGTTCGTGTTTCTTTTTACCTGTTTCTGAGAATGCATGATTTCATGCTATTACATTTCAAAAACTGTTTGTAGAAATTAGTTAAAGCCTAGGATGCTTCTGCCTTTCTCCAGAGAAAATTTACGATTGCTTCTGCCTGGCTCGAAGGAACACCAGCATCCTAGGGTAAATTCATTTATTTTCAGGAACTGAGTGGGATCTGTGCATACCTGCTTGTGGTCCCCCTTACACTAAAGGTAAGGGGGAAGTGAAATCTATGTGAAGGGGTGGCACCAAGAATCCCTGCCCTGTGGACCCTAGAGAACAGTCTTTGTCACTTCAGCACTGAGGGTCTGTCTGCAGCACTGTTCTGTCTTCACATCTCAGCCTGCTCTCAGGAATCAGGGCAAGGCCTCAAAGGTGTACGTGGGCCTGCATCCTCCAATCTTCTACCACCCTATCAGTCCTCTGAAGACAGGGGCCCAGCATTTCTTAGGTCTGCTCGTTTTTCTTGTTTTCATTTACTCTAATGGCAGGATTTGAGTTTCGTGTTGCCAAATTTTACCCCTGGAATTTCAAAGTTTGACAAGGAGATGCCTGGCAGTTGGTAAACAATCTGGGTCGGAGGGGCACCTCTCTCTCAGGAAAGGATTCCTCCTTACGTCTGGCCTGCTTCTTATCTCCCTCACTTATGCTGATCCGACCAAGCACTAGAACTCCGAACTTGTCCTGTCTCTTCACTCAGAATCTCTTAGTTTTCCTTTGAGCTCTGATGTTATTTCTTCTTTTCCCTTCACAGATGCACATTTTTAGTAGTATTCTCTTGATTTAAAAAAATGTTTTCTATTAAGATATAATGGACATACCATAAACTTCACCCTCTTAAAGTGTACAGTCAGTGGGGTTTAGGGCATTTACAGAATGATGCAGTATCACCACTAATTCCTTAACACTGTCATCACTGAGGAAAGAGAGAAACACGTCTCCTCCTCCAGCTCCCCAGGAACCACTAACCCACTTCCAGTCGGTAAAACGGTCTCTATTTGGGACATTTCATAGAAACAGAACCATATAGTGTGCGGCCGTCTGTGTCTGGCTTCTGCCATCTGGCATATTTTCAAGCCTCATTTATACTTTTTGTAGGGGTGGATACTCTTTCTATGGAAGCATCACTATTTCTAAATGGGAGAATATTCCATGGAAGTATCACAAGTTGTTTACCCACTCATCAGCTGATGTTTGTTCTGGTTGTTTTCTTCCACATTCTGGTTATTCTGAATACTGCTATGAACATTTATATACAATTCTTCGTGTGGACACTTGACTTTTTCACTCTCCTTTCTCTTTCTACTCCTGAGACTGGAGCATCTCAACTGACCCGTCTCCAAGTCTGCTGATTCGTTCTTCTGCTTGCCAAAATCTACAGCTTCTCAATAAATGCGTGTTTCAGAATTTTTATTTATTTCTCTTAAAATCAGCATTATCCACTGGTGAGACACTGTTCTCATGCTTTCCTTTAGTTCTTTGCACATATTTAAGATTGCTGATTTTAAATCTTTAACTAAAATAGCTGTGCTTCCTTGGGGATAGCTTCCAATGACCAGGTTTGGTTTTTTCCCTATGTATGGGTCACACTTTCACAGCTGTTTTTGAAAATTAGACTTTTTAAATAATATAATGCAGCAACTATGGAAATCCAATACCACCCACGAACCCCCAGGGTTTGCTGTTGCTGCTCTTTTGGGTTGCCATTGCTGTCTGTACCTTCCCTGATGAAATTCATAAAGTAAATATGCTTTGTCATTTGTGGCCACTGAAGTGACTATTTGGTTAGCTTGGTGATCGGATAACGATGAGACAGAGATTTCCTTAAACGGCAGGAACCAGACATCTGTGGTAGTTTGGACTAGTTTCTGTGAACGCATCGGGGTCCACCTTCAGTGTTCAATGTGTAACTCGGTCTGCACTTCTGGCTTCCACAGAGCGTCCAGGTCAGCCCAGGGTGACTATTTATGGCCTTCTCAGTTCTTGCCTGGGCATGCACATGGCCCTGGACATGTACACTATTGCACACGACCCTGGACATGTACACTGTTGCATATGACCTGGACATGTACACTGTTGCACACAGATGCTGGCTTTCTAGAGCCCCAGGATGCTCACGTATCAAGAGCTGTTCAAAGCTCTGTGAACGTTCCATTCCCCAGCCTTCTCTCTTCATTTTTTTCCCTTAAAGTTTTTTGGAAGCTTCTTGTTTCTCTCAACAGGCATTGTGATGTTAATAACTGCCACTGATCATTTCTGGCAAACACTCTTGGGGAAAACTTCCCACGGGGTAAATTCTGAGTTAGGCCAAATGAAGACAAGGCCTGCAAGGGGGTCTTCTGGGGAAGTTCTATGGTCAAGAATAGAACTTCGTAGGACCTCCAAGCCTTCTAGGTTGTTCTGTTCCCTTCTAGGCTGCTGGTTTTGACCACGACCTCAAGGATGTTTGTTTTCAAGTGTGGGAACTGGGGAGAGGAGAGCAGCAGTAAGGCATGAGAAAATACCATCAAGATCTCTGTTCTCCCGGAGACAGCTATTTTTCTTGATTAATCTCCCCAGGGTGTCACTAGCTGTTGGTTAATTTCCAGAGTTATGAAACAATTGATTTTCATATTTTGGGCAGTATCCCATTGCCTTAAGGGAAGAGAAGATTGTTTAGAGGGGCTTCATTCTGCCATTCCTGCCTTCAGCATTCCACTTTCAAAACGTCCACTGGTGACTGCGAATTTAGAGACTGACTTTTATTTCCTAGAAATAATTTTGGCTCTCTGGTTGTCCCTTTGGAAATATCTTCTCCAATCTGTTTATGAACTTCGGTTACTTACTGAACATAATAAAATACAAGCAGCTTACATTTCAGTTCAATGTATTTGGATAACCATAATAAACACACACACACAACCATCAACAAAACAAGACAGAGAACTTTTTCAACAGACAATAAAGCTCCCCCTGTACCTCCCAATTTCTCCGCTGCGGTGACCACAGTCTGATTCCATCACCACAGTTTTGTCTGTTCTTGAATTTCATATAAATGGAACGTTTTTGAGATTCATTTGTCATTATATGTATTGACAATTCATTTAACTGATGAGCCCCATCTCATGGTATGAAGATACCACAATGTATGTATACATTATACAATTAATGACATTTGGGCTGTTTCTAATTTTGAAATATAAGCCAGAGGAGACAGGGTGAGGAGCCAGACAAAACATCCAGGATTAAGTGGAAGTCATTACTGAATAATGACTTCCCTCCCTCCCGCCACTCTTCTCTCATCCTTATTCCTCCAGCCAGGAGACTCTTCCTCTGGAGGAAAAACAAGGCACTCACTCCTCCCTGGGGTGAAGAGACACCGGGCTTCTGGGACCCCACCAAAAGCAGGCCAGCCAGCATCCACTCACTGGCAGGGGCCTACCTGGCGCAGCATGCACACTCGATATCCAGCAGCTTTCTAATATCTCTTTCCTGAAAATCAGTGGATTTTTGTCCAACCAAAGATTGGCACGCACATGTTCGCTGCAGCTTCATTCTTAACAGGCAAACTTGGAAGCAATTCAAATGTCCACTTCAGGAAATTGATCGTGCAGGGACTGGAGATTTATTTCTTGAGAAATGCAGAAGCAGCTAGAGCCCCTGCCAGGCTGGGCCCAGCCTCTTCTTTACACACATCTCCATTATGCCCCAGCTTTTGCCATCTGACCGTCCCAGTGCCTCGGAGACAAATCCTCTGGCCTCTACCACTGCGCACACAGGTGTGACCCTACTCCCTTCTTCTCACTATTCCTTCATCCGTTCCCTCTGGCCCAGGTTACATTTCAGGGTTCCAAAAACTGCCTCACTGCTTACAGTCTGTGTTTTTGTTCCTTGTCTGTCCCGATGTCTAGGTTGATCTAAGATAAGGGGGAATTTGGAAGTATGTTCACCCTGAAGTCCTTGGGTCAGCTTTGTTGTTTGTAAGAAGTGATACAGTTCTTCTATGGTGAGGACAGGCAACTGTGTGAGAGCGCCAGAGGATTACAGGCTGCTCTTCCCCAAGCCTCCCATTCCCAGGACACTGCACAGTGCATGGCACCCCCTACAGAACCAGCCGGCAAGGCAAGGTTGGGAAAAATCCTGTAAACTTGCTCAGAGGATTGAATCTGAAATGTCCCCATTTCCAGAGTTTCATATTACATGTACTTACATTTTTATGGCTTTTGCCATTTGTCCAAGTCTTTGGGGGTGGGAGGTTAATTGCTTTGGTTACCTTTGTCTCTCAAACCAGCAGTAACACCCTCATACAGCATGTGGTCCAGCAAGTCAAGCAGTAGGCGCAAGGTGGTGCAGCCAGTTTGGCACAGTCAGGTCATCTGACTCTATGTCACATTACCTCCCATCATCATTACCATGCTGTTAACCACATGCTCTCTAACAGCAAGGGTTAGAGAGAAAGGCAGAGGGACACTAGAGAAGTGTCTCGGGTCACCCAGCTCTCCAGCCTCCTGGGTAAGTCCTGGGGATGTCGCATTTTCCTGACTCCAAACCCGCACATTCACATCCAGCTTTTAGTAAGTATCTCCTCTCATCCTTGCTGAGAAAGTGCACACAGGAGTCACTACCACCGAGTATGGAATAAGAAACCAAGGGCGAGAGAGCAAGGTTGTCACAGTCACAGTGACAAAGCACAGCCCAAGCCCACCTGTCTCACCTCTCCCTTCCTCTCCCACGGAGAGGGGTGTGTGTGTGTGTGGGGGGGTCTCTGCTGGTAGCCCTGGGTGGGCTACCATCCCCCAGAAGCTGCCAGCCTGCGGGGGGCACACAGCCTCTCACCCACAGGAAATTCATGGTCTCACCTCAGAAGCACTTTAGCAGTGGTGGCAACAGACGTTCTCTGAAACAAACCCACAGCTGCGGTTGTGTTTTTGTTTTTAAGCAGCGTATGTTAAAACAGAAAAATTTAAAAGATACCCACCTAAACTGAATTCTAAAATGGGCTCATCTGGATCCTGTATGTTTCCTGAATAGAAAATAAAAGAAAAATCACCTTGCTTTTGGGTTTAATACAGGAAAATTCAACACTCTACTTCCCACCCCTCCCCTCAATTTTCATATATAATTCATTCAGTTTTCTAAACATTTCATTTTTGAGATTTCTAAGAGGTCTCACATCCCAAGATCAAACCCCCTTTTTGATCAGGTCTACCTGCCCACAATGCAGTTTTTTGTAAATATTTTTTTTTTTCTACCTACTTAAAGGCATAGTGAGTGAGAGAGAGAGAGAGAGAGAGAGAGAGAGAGATCTTCTGATTCACTCCCCAAATGTCTGCAACAGCCAGGGCTAGGCCAGACCAAAGTCAGAAGCCTGAGACTCCACCAGGGTCTCCCACATAATGGCAGGGACACAAGCATTTGAGCCATCATCTGCTGCCTCTCCAGATGCATTAGCATAAAGCTGGATTGGAAGCAGAGGTGATGGGACTTGATGCAGCACTCTGCTGGGGGATGTGGGCCTGCCAAGGGGCAGCCTGACTAGCCCAAGGTGACTTTATCATGGCCTGAGCATGTGGCAGGCAGGCCGAGTGGACAGTCACACACCACCTACTGGCAGACAAGCCCTGGAGGTGCCTACCTGAAGTAGAAAAATGACAAGGTTGGGTTCCAGCAGAAGCAGTTCCCAGCAAGAGAACCAACTTCCCCCTCCCTACTTCCTGTTCCAGCCAGAAGGATACCATGCAAGTGTTACCTCTCCAGCAGGGGGCAGCCACATGGGGCTGAGTCTGGCTAAAGGCACCCTCGGAGCACTGCCCCAGTGTGGGAACTGCACCATCCAACTCCCAGCAGGAAACTGGTGCAGGCCCCTTGCGGCTCACCTGCCAGAGAGAGGCCCAGCATGTCGGCTGCCACATCGATGGTGGAAGCCCGCTGCATCGCACGGGCCCTGGCGCCATGGCGAGGGCTGTGCTCTCTTGCTGTCATGATGTCATTGGTGAGGATGTGCTTCTTGTTCCTGGGTCACACCGTGCCTGAGTCCCGGGCGGGGAGCGCTGTCACCGGGCCCTAGTCGCCTAAGGCGGCAAACCCTGAGAAATGGGAGAAGAGCCTTGGTGAGCAAGCATGAGGATGGTGACTGCGACATTCATGGAGACAGAATGTGAACTAACGCAGGGGACACACAGGGACCAAGGTCCTCTGGCAGGAGAGGACCCAGCGTGGGGTGTCTGCTGCTCTCAATCCCTTCTGGTCACTCTGCCCTCCTCGCACCCACGGGATCCCATAAAGAAATGACGTCAACAAAGATAGGCCGCATTAAGGATGGCTTAAAATATGGCTTTTGAGATTCTCTTTCTTGCCCAATTATGTTCTTCTACTGGCAAGCCTCAGGGAACCGTTCAAGTTTTTAGTGGCTTCACTGCAATTCTGCTAGAGGGGCGGGGGCTGTAGCACACTGGAGAGGCCCAGCTTGCGTCTGTGGCCTGCTCACTTTGTTGCCAGGGCTACACGAACTGCCCGTGGGCCTTGGTCTTGCGTTTTCTTTCCAGCAAGGTATGAAAGTGATAGTGTACACCTAACTGAAGTGCCAGGTGCGGTGGCGGGGAGGGCTCTGGGCAGAGCGCCACGACCAGCTGAGCCCGGCGATGCTGACCCTGGCAGGGCACAGACTCCCACTCTGCTCTCAGAAGTAGCTTAAGCACCAAGAAAGCGGCTTCAGGTTTTGTTGGTTGTTACGTACTACGGCTCTGCTGTCTCCAAAAGGAGCTCGCCTTTAGGAGTTAAAGTCCTTAGGCTGAGCCACGGGCCTCGTTCCAAACACCCCCTCTCAAAGGTCTCCAGAGGTCCTGTCGTCTCCGAGGCTGTCCACCTTGGAGACCTCTGAACCCCAAGGGCCAGGACCCCTACACCTGAGCCAATTCACCAAAATGACTTACAGGACATGTTTCTCCTTGGACCATGTGGCATTTCTTCAAAGAAGCACATCCAAATCCATCATCTGAAAAGAGAAAAGTGGAAGCTTAACAGCACGAAGTTCCTGCAAACACGACGCCTAAACTGGGAGGGAAGACTCAGGAGTTATTCCGTGCTGCTTTGAGCTCCCCTTCCCAATCTAACTTTTTGGCTAAAAAAATGACAAGTTTTGCTTAAACCCAAAAGAATGTGAAAATGCACATTCCTCTCCCTGCTCCCTGCGCTTTGTTGTGGAAATCTGGGGTTGCCCTACACACTCACATGGGCAGCTGAGCTGTGGTTTTGGGAAAACAGAGAGATGAGTCCTAACTTCCCCCAGCCCCCCACCACCACAAGGCACAGGGAGAAGCTGTGGGGCCCCTCGGAGGCTCTGCTTCGTGCTCGGATGAGGACAGTGTATGCGGCCCACTGCTGGTTGCTAGAAGGAGATCCAAATACGCGAGGATGGGAGAAGGCTCCACAGATGCAGGTTCACACACTGCTTCTGCTGCCTGGCTCTGAGGAACCTTCCTGCTGAATGGAATCCCCAGGCCCTAACCCAGTCCTGGGGCAGAGCCTGGAGCCCCACCCAGGAGCCAACGTTAAGTGTCGGGATCTGGGGACTGGACACCAGCTGGCAAGGTGCTTAGCCCTCAGGTAGACTCGGCTGCTCCTGCAGGCTGTGCCTGCTTGCAGATACCCAGGAACCTCAGCCTGCGCACCTGAGCAGAGAGGGCAGCGGCCTGGAGGGGGAGTCACAGGGAAGACACCGGTTTGCTGATGTTAAAGATACACAAATCAAAAAACACAAAATGAAAACAGCAAGGCTGTGAAAGTACTTGCAGTACTAAAACTTACGTTCCATAGTAATGCTTACATAAAATAACCCAAAAAACATTAATGAGGCAAGTAAAAATGGTATGCATTCATGAAAGAAGATACACATTTTGGAAAAGAAGCCACAGACAGTAATAAAGAGGTAATGCTAAGTGTATCTATCTTCACCTAAATTAGTCCTCTAAAAGAGTCTGTTCTAATGTGCTGCAGGACTGAGAGGAGCTGCAGGCGATGGTCCTCTATTACTGAAAACATCTGAGAGTGGTACAAGCAAATGGTAAATACCAATGAAATTTGTAAACAACAACAAAATTCTTGCCAATAGACCAGAACACAAGAAAGACCTCTGGACACAGATGCTTACTGTATCACTGTCTGTAACAACAAAGACAGAAAGCAACTAAATGCCCAGCTGCAGGTAACTATGTTCTAGAACAGCTGTAAGACATATGTAAGACACACACACAAGTATTAAAATGATCATGTTAAAGCCAAAAACACCCAAGAAGTTCTCCAGGCTCATCAGTCATTAGAGAAAAGCAAACTGAAACCATGAGCTATCTCTCACATCCACTAGAACACATAAAACAAAAAAGACCACACCAAGTGTTGGCAAGGACATGGAATAATTGGACCTGACACTTTGCTGGGGGGTGTAAACCACTCTAGAAAATTGGCGGTCTTGGGGCCAGTGCTGTGGCGCAGTGGGTTAATGCCCTGGCCTGAAGCACCGGCATTCTTTTTTTTTTTTTTCCAGACAGAGTGAACAGTGAGAGAGAGACAGAGAAAGGTCTTCCTTTTTCAGTTGGTTCACCCTCCAATGCCCGCTGCGGCCGGCGCGTTGTGGCTGGCGCACTGTGCTGATCCGAAGCCAGGAGCCAGGTGCTTCTCCTGGTCTCCCATGCAGGCTGAAGCACCAGCATTCCATATGGGTGCTGGTTCTAGTCCCGGCTGCCCCTCTTCTGATCCAGCTCTCTGCTGTGGCCTGGAAAAGCAGTTAGAAGATGGCCCAAGTCCTTGGCCCCTGCACCCACGTGGGAGTCCCAGAAAAAGCTCCTAGCTTCGGACCGGTGTAGCTCCAGCCATTGCAGCCATCTAGGGAGTGAAGCAGCAGATGGAAGACCTCTCTGTCTCTACCTCTCTCTGTAACTCTGTCTTTCAAATAAATAAAATAAATATTTAAAAAGAAAAAAAAAGCCGGCGCCGTGGCTCAACAGGCTAATCCTCCGCCTTGCGGTGCCGGCACACTGGGTTCTAGTCCCGGTCGGGGCGCCGGATTCTGTCCCGGTTGCCCCTCTTCCAGGCCAGCCCTCTGCTGTGGCCCAGGAGTGCAGTGGAGGATGGCCCAAGTGCTTGGGCCCTGCACCCCATGGGAGACCAGGAAAAAGCACCCAGCACCTGGCTCCTGCCATTGGATCAGCGCGGTGCGCCGACCGTGGCAGCCATCGGAGGGTGAACCAATGGCAAAGGAAGACCTTTCTCTCTGTCTCTCTCTCTCACTGTCCACTCTGCCTGTCAAAAAAAAAAAAAAGAAAAGAAAATTGGCAGTCTCGATTCAAGTGGCACATATACCCATCCCAGCTCACAGTGGATCCACCAACAGAAATGCACTTACAGTCATGTAAGTACACGTAGACACTGCTCAGAGCAGCAGCACTCCTATCATGACACCAGAGACAATCCAAAGGTTCATCAACAGAACGATGAAACTGCATGGGTGAATCTGACAGTGTCAAAGGTCAAATACAGAGAAGCCCACTCCAGGCGAGTCCATTTGAATGAAGCTCAAGTACAGGCCAAACAAATTTGTGGATTCATCAGGAAAGTGCCATCTTGGAGGGGGCTGCTGGCTGGGAGCGGCTCTGCAGTTCTAGAAATGCTCTATTGATCTATGTGCTAGTTCTGCGAGTCACTTCACTGTGGGAAAATTCCTTAAGCTAGACCCTGGTGATTTCTACTCCTCAATAAAAAAGGTATTCGGTTCTCCTAATGGCCATAATAGAGACACCATAGCATGAACAAATGGATCGTGTGTGTTTTAATGAAATATCCCACCTGTGCTCTGGTTGTAGCCATTTAAAAAGACACAACACAGAGGGAAAAAGCCAGGAGGAGTGCATGTTAGGATGATGGCCATATCTGGGGGTATGATCACCAGGGACTGTTCTGTCTTCCCTTATTGTTGTCATCCTCAGTCACTCAAGTTTGCTCCTGTGCTGGCCACAGGCAGGGGCAGCACCCTGGGCATAAATTTAGTGTGAAGAAGCTCCTTCGTGTGCCTGTCAGCCCCTTCACCTGGGACAGTGGTGACACG
Organism: Sylvilagus floridanus; assembly: GCA_949820135.1. Classification (NCBI taxonomy): domain Eukaryota; kingdom Metazoa; phylum Chordata; class Mammalia; order Lagomorpha; family Leporidae; genus Sylvilagus; species Sylvilagus floridanus. The sequence continues at coordinate 74,089,647 of OX463245.1, read as the reverse complement.
CCCCCTAACAGAGGGCCACATCTGTATCCCAACACCTCACCAGCCCTAGGAAGGCTGCCAAACCCATCCACTCTCACCCCATTCTCCTCCCGGTGCAGGGTCCCTGCTCATTCCACCTGCTTAGGTGGGCAATTTGTATTACAGGCATCCTGAGATTGCTGGATATAGAAAAGGGAACATCTACAGAGCAACTTGTGTCAAAGAGATCTCACAAGCCACTTCCTAGTTATTTGGGGGCATTTAATTAGAATCTGCAATTTAACTCAAGATCCAGAACAGCAAGCTCATTTGCACAGCTGAACTAGATTTCCCTTCCCAGTCTCATTAACTTAAGATAATTCGCAAAGGATTCCCATATTCCCAAGGTCTCAATTCTTCCTCCCAGCTCCACTTGAGGAACAGAGCTCATTAGGAAGAAAATCCGCACTTAAACAAAAGCATACCGAGAACGTGTGGGAGTGGTACAGGTTACCAGAATTTCTTCTTGGAGGAAGAAAGAAAGGAGCAATAGCTCAGAACCAACTGCTGCCCTTCCTCATTGTCCAGTCAGGTGACCCCTTCTGGTAAGAGGACACAGGTCACTGATCAAAAGCAAACCCTGGGTGCCACTAAGGTCCCTCCCTGCCGAAGTGGGGGCAGGGTTGATGGTGGCAGCAAGGAAAATCAGTCAGACAGACAGCGGTGTTAGGATTGCACAGGGAATGGAATTAGGGAGGTTTGACAAGGGTCCATTCGAAGCTTCTAAGGTAACCAGGCTTGGAAAAGGTTTGCCTGCCCTCCCCCTCGACAGACTGAGGAGTTTCAGACCAGGAAGGAGTTCTGGAGGCCCGTCCACCTCTGCTGAGGAGGAGTTTGTCCATCTTATACACCAAGGTTCTTCTGAAAATAATTTTTTAAGATTTATTTGAAAGGCAGAGTTACAGACAGAGAGAGGGAGAGACAGAGAGATGTCTTCCATCTGCTGGCTCACTCCCAAAACTCCCTCACTCCCACAACTGCCGGAGCTGAACTGATCCAAAGCCAGGAGCTTCTTTTAGTCTCCCCCGCAGGTGCAGGGGGTCAAGCACTTGGGCCATCTTCTACTGCTTTCCCAGGCCATAAGTTGAGAGCTGAATTGGAAAAAGAGCAGCCGGCTCATAAACCAGCACCCATATGGGATGCTGGTGCCATAGGAGAAGGCTTAACCTACTATGCTACAGTGCTGGCCTCTGAAAATAATTTTTAAAAGGAGTTGCTCACATGAGGTCACAGACACAGAGACAGCATTACTTTTTCAGGGCACATGGAGGTGAATGATGAACTATCAGAATTAAATACAATGGGTGACACTGGCATAGTGGGCTAAGCCTCTGCCCACGGCACACCCATGTGGGTATCCCAGCTGCTCCTCTTTCGATCCAGCTCCCTGCTACGGCCTGGGAAAGCAGAAGATGGCCCAAGTGCTTGGGCCTCTGCACCAGTGTGGGAGACCCAGAAGAAGCTCCTGGCTCCTGGCTTTAGATTGGCTCAGCTCCAGCCATTTCGGCCATTTAGGGAGTAAACCAGCAGATGGAAGATCTCTTTCTCTGCCTCTGAAATAAATAAATCTTTTTAAAAAAATCAAACACAAGCTAAAAGCCCAGATAAAATCAGGGCCCCTTTCCCTGCCCTAGTCCACCAGCCCTACCCATGTATTTCAGCTCTAAGTATTTTTGGAAAGGACACAAAATATTAAATTGGGGTAGCACATAACAGTTGCTACTTCAGTGTTTATTCTAGTAGTTTATTTTGGTTGAATAAGAATTGAGAGAACCCTCATTCACATGTAAGTGTTGGATAATGGAAAGATTTTACCAAAAATAGGCCTTGGGATCTCAGAACACATTTTAATAAGTGACCCAGGAGCATGAAAAAGGAACAATAATTTATTATTTTTTTTTTGACAGGCAGAGTGGACAGTGAGAGAGAGAGACAGAGAGAAAGGTCTTCCTTTTGCCGTTGGTTCATCCTCCAATGGCCGCCACGGCCGGCACGCTGCGGCCGGCGCACCGCGCAATCCGAAGGCAGAAGCCAGGTGTTTCTCCTGGTCTCCCATGGGGTGCAGGTCCCAAGCACCTAGGCCATCCTCCACTGCACTCCCGGGCCACAGCAGAGGGCTGGCCTGGAAGAGTGGCAACCGGGACAGAATCTGGCGCCCTGACCGGGACTAGAACCCGGTGTGCTGGCGCAAGGCGGAGGATTAGCCTATTGAGCCATGGTGCTGGCCATAATTATTTTTCTTTAAAGTGTCTTACTGATACCTAATCATTGCATATTTTCACATTCTAAAAGTAGGCAAAAGCCTCCAAAATTTAAAATAAGTGTTGAAGTTATTATACATTATATGTTCTCAAACTGACTTTTTGGGAAGTAATTAATAAGTAATTAATGAGAGCCTAAGCTCGAAAGTATTTGTAGGGGCAGTAAATAGGTTAAGAACCTTCACTGTGTTTCTGCCTCCCCCCCACACACATGTGTGTATGTGTGTGTGTGTGTGTGTGTGTGAGAGAGAGAGAGAGAGAGAGAGAGAGAGACTGTCTGAGCAAGAGGCTGCTTTAGGAGGCAGAGAAGGGGAAGAATTTTCTCTTAAGACCACAGATTCAGGCCAGCTAAAACCTTTGATGGACAGGGTGTCACAGCATTCACTGGAACACAAAATTACTGGTAATAACCTAAGAGAGACACGTATCCCCTTTCTGTGTGGAGCCTTCCCTGTAGACAGATCTTTCCCTGCGAAGGTTCCATTGACACGGCTACAGCGCCTGTGTCTCATGACAACACACGCTGCCTGTGGGCCATGGAATGAGTGCCGGATATAAGCTCCTTGCTTCATCCATCTTCACCGGGGCACTTGGCGCAAGCCTAACCACAGACCAGGGTGTGTAGCTCACACCAGCTCAGGAAACAAAGCGACAGCACCTGAGACAGGAACTGCGTGTGCTGATGTGTATCCACCCTTCTCAGGCACACCAAGGGGTCATTCTCTGTAAGCCCTCCCAGTCAGGGAGAACTGGGTAGCTGGGAACAGAGGGGGTGGGCACCGGCCTAGGCCCGGACAGTAAAGCTGCCCATTCAGTCCTATGGGTTTCTAGCATGAGTGGGTAACTGGAGAACTGGGTAGCTGGGAGCAGAGGGGGTGGGCACCAGCCTAGGCCCGGACAATAAAGCTGCCCATTCAGTCCTATGGGTTTCTAGCATGAGTGGGTAACTGCCTGTGAGGCCTCAGGGTAACACAGTCACTAGATGGCAGGACACTAGGTCCCAGAGATTGTGTGCCCCAGAGCCACCACTTCCCACATGCAACCAACACTGGGCTTAACCTGAGTGAGAAACCATCCTTTGCTGTATGAACTAGCTCAATTTTGGGGGATTTTGTTAGAGCAGCTAGTGTTACTCCGACTAAAGTGTACCATATACCAGACACTCGATAGCTGTAACAAAATTCAAAGTTACAACAGTTAATACCTACTGTACAATGTTTGGGAGACAATGATGCCTTGTTTTTTGCCTAAGGTATGGTAGTTTATGAGAAAAGAGTTCACAGGCGGCAGGAGACTATGAAGAAGCTCCAGGAAATGGAAAGAACACAGAGATGTAAAAATCCCACCGGAGTAGGAAGTCCACCAAATATTTTGCCCCCTGAGAGACACAGGGGAAAACAAACTGAAGCTTCTACAATTCTCTCAACACAGAACACTTCTGTGACATGAGTGTTTGGGGTTATTTCCTTACATATTAAGCAATATTTTTTTAAGATTTATGTTATTTATTTGAAAGGCAGAGTTGCAGAGAGAGATCTTCCATCCACTGACTGGTTCATTTCCCAAATGGCCTCAACAACCAACGCTGGCCCAGGCTAAAGCCGGGAGCCAGGATCTTCATCGGATTTCCCGCATGGGTTCAGGGGCCTAGTCACTTGGGCCATCTTCCACTGCCTTCCCAGATGATGAGCAGGGAGCTGCTTTGGAAGTGGAACAGCAGGGACTTGAAGCGCCCATATGAAATGCCAGCGCTGCAGACGACAGCTTAGCCACCATGCCAGCCCCAGCGATAAATTCTGCAGCAGATTCTTCAACAAACACCAGCTGGGGTATCCTCCGGTTCAATCTGATTCTACACTATCGACCTGAACAAAGTGTCATACCCCATATGCTGAGGCTGAGTCCTACAAGACTGCCTCACTTCATATGCAAATTGCAAATAGACGACTGTCACCTGTACTTCTATCCAGGCTACAAATCCAGAATTCCCATGATGCCCTCTTTTAAAAAAAGATTTTATTTATTTGAGAGGTAGAGTTACAGACAGTGAGAGGGAGAGACAGAGAGAAAGGTCTTCCTTCCTAGGTTCACTCCCCAAATGGCCATAAAGGCTGGAGCTGCGCTGATCCAAAGCCAGGAGCCAGGTGCCTCTTCCTGGTCTCCCATGTGGGTGCAGGGGCCCAAGGACTTGGGCCATCTTTTACTGCTTTCCCAGGCCACAGCAGAGAGCTGGACTGGAAGAGGAGCAACCGGGACTAGAACCAGCGCTCATATGGGATGCTGGTGCCACAGGCGGAGAATTAACCTACTGCACCAAGGCGCCGGCCCAGCCCCTCTTTCTTGAGTTGGATTAATCTGCTTGAACAGCTCACAGAACTCAGGGAGATATTCATGCAGTTACATTTACTGGTTTATTATACAAAGGATATAACAAAACATACAGATGAGCAGCCAAATGGAAGAGAGGCACAGGGCAAGGAATGTGGGAAAAGGGATGGAGTTCCCATGCCCCTTCTGGGCGTGGCACCCTCCAGGAACCTCCATGTATTCAGCTACCTGCAAGCTTCCAGAATTCAGTCCTTTTGGGTTTTTATGGGTGCTTCATTACATAGGCTTGATGGATTAGATCACTTTTCATTGGTTTATCAAGACAACCTTCAGCTTCTCTTCCATCCCAAGGTAGGGGTGTGCTGAAAGTTCCAAACCTCTAATCACTTGGTTGATTAGAGGTCCCCAGGCAGCCAGTCCCCATCCTGAGGCTACATGGTAGCCCCCAACTACCAGTCATCTCTGTATGTCAATACATGGAGGAGGAAGACCAAATACTATATCACAATGTCATACCCTTAAGGTCAGTCCCAGGCCTCCCTGAACACATCTTCTAACCCTATCCCATCCCCATTATCCCTGGGCTAGACTTGGACTTCACTCAAATTGGGGGAGCTAAGGAGGGTGCTAGGTGGGAATAAATTGAGAGGAATTTTTCATAACTTTTGTAGAGTACTGCACTGTAACTCCACTCCTTCCCTGTCAACCCAGGACAGCCACTTTCCCCTGATGCACCTGTGTTTTCTCTGGGACCAGGACAGACAAGACACCATGTGACCGTACAGAAATTAACCTCCACATGGAGGTGCCATGAAGCTCCCAGAAAGCCTCAAGCACACTATACCCTGCCCAGACTCCACCCTCTTTGTGTATCAATTAGGGTACCATCTCTACCTCGTAAAAGGGACCGATACATGTAGGAGCGCCCCTTTCTGCCTTTGGCTTCTGGACCTTGCTTCTGGGTCCTTCTTGGCCTCCTCCCATGCCATCTCCTCATAGAGACTGTCCCAGTCATGATGACTCTCTTTCCATGTGGGTTGCCCACACTCTCATGTGAATGTACATTCACTCTCACTTTTACAGAAATCCTGCTCTCACTTTTACATGGCATCTATGCCTCTGCTTTGAATTCTTATCTTTGTGGGAGCAAGAACTTAGAATTAAAATTAAGATGCATGTGCCCATTACATTACCACTCCAGATACTCCACAGTGTGAGATGGTCTGAACACCAAGAAGGCAGGTGCACTGAAGCGGCTAGGGCTGGTAATTCAACCAGAAGAGCAATGTGGCCCCGTAGCTACTGCAGGGTGTCTAAGATCAGCCTGTTTTCAGGGGCCCCTGGAGCCAGCTAGTAATTGAGAATATCCAGGGATCTACACAAACCTGATCTATACCCAGCAAGGGTCTTAGAATCCTTGGGGGCTTCAGGGCCAAGAATTCCTGAGGTCCAGCAAATAAGAAAATCACAACAGCACGGATGGGAATGAACCTGGAGGTAGGCACAGGGTGGGAAGGTGCAGCTGCCACTGAGACAAGCTGAACGCCATCAGAGCCTTAAGGACTGTGGTGATAGGAAAAGGCAATAGGAACAGGGCCAGTGCTCCAGAAAGGCCAAGGCCAACAGTGATCAGCAAACTGGAGTCTCCACAGCTCACAGCTCACATTCTGCTCCTGACTGCTCAAGTCAGCCACCAACAAAGGGACAAGCAGCACATGGCACGGGCAAGAAGTCCTGACTTCTGATTTTTCCAGGGCAATAGCCAGTGGCAGCAGAAGCCTGCTCTTACTCACGTTTGGAATAAGTGAATGAATGAATGCCTCAATGTGGCCACTCAGAAATTTTAGTGATGGGGCAGGTGTTGTGACTCAACAGGTTAAGCCACTGCTTGGGATGCCAGCATCCCGTATCAGGGTACCTGGTTTGAGTCCCAGCTACTCGGCTTCCAATCCAGCCTCCAGTTAATGGGACTCAGAGGCAGCAGATTATAGATCAAGTAGCTGAGTCCTGCCACCTACAGAGGAGACCTGGATGAAGCTCCTGGCTCCTGTCTTTGGCCTGGTCCAGCTCCAGGTGTTGTGGGCGTATGGAGAGTGAACCAGAGGATGGAAGCTCTCTGTCTGCCTCTCCCTCTCAGTCTGTCACTCTGCCTTTCAAATAAATAAATCTTCTTTAAAAAATTTAAGTGTTAGGAATCAAGCTTTGATGCAAAGGAAATGGGAATGTGCAACTAGGGTGAGTAGAATACCCTATAACTCACTCTTCCTCAGATAAGGCCAACCAGAAAAGCAGAGAGAAAGTAAAGCAATGGAGAACGTGTGTTCTAGCATAGATCAGAGAAAGCTGGTGGTGTGCATGAGTTATTAACAGCAAAAGAATAGGCTCTGGGGGCGGAGGTGGAAGGCCCAGACCCTTCTACTTTCATCTGCTCACACTGGGGACTTCTTCATGAGCTACTCCTGCTTTCTCTCAAAAAACAAACAAACAAAAAACAAACAAACAAAAAACACCTAACTGCCTGGGAAGGATCGTAATCATGTAAGCAAAGTCAAATATGCCTCCTTACCACAAAAGCTAAGGAATGCTGCCTGCCTCAAAGGTTCAGGTACTGGGGTAGGCATGTGCTGTAGTTTTAGTTGCTACTTGGGATGCCTGCATTCCATACCTGAATGCCCAATCACTCTGCTTCCAATCCAGTTTCTGGCCTGGGAGGCAGCAGATGATGGCTCAAGTACATAGCCCCTGCTACCCACATGGGAGACCTGGACTGAATTCAAGGCTCCCGGCTTCAGGTTGTCCCAGCCCTGGCTATTGCAGGCATTTGGGATGTAAACTAGTGGAGGGATCCAAGAAGGCCTTCCTCACACCTGCACTGCACTCAGGCCCAACGCTCACCAGTCCCTGGGCTCTCTGCTCTTCCACAATCGGGACCCTTGGATAAACTCGCAAACCCGAGGGCTCCTGAGACCAACCACTTGCGCAGTGAATACCACCGCGGATCCACGCTCCACTTGCGGGGATGGTGCAACAGCTCTCTCAGCCTCAGTTTCACGATCCATTTAGAATGAAGAGCACCTGCCTAACCAGGACACACTGGGAACAAACAGGTATGTAAAGAAACACCTAAAACATCTGCATGGAGCCTGCTGCACAGGCTGTCAGCCATGCTAGGTTCTCTCCTCTGCCTTTCCTGACCCCCAGGCGATCGGTGAGCTTGGAAGGCCGTTCCCCACAGCTAAGGCCACTTCAGTTTTACCCAACTCTTCAACAAGGTCCATGGCACTTTGCATGCACTGCATCTTACCATGACCATGTTTTCTAAGGCCCAAATTGGGCCTCCAGGGCACTGATGAGAGGGAACACTAGAATGCAGGATGGTTCCTGGATGCAGGATGGCATGGTGTGACAAATCCAGGCACTGGTAACAGATCTGGTGAGCCACTGTGAAGCGTGTGACCTTCCACAAGGGACAGTCTGTGCCTCAAGTCTCCTCATCTATCAACTGCTGCCAAGAATTCACAGTCCCCCAGTCAGAGGCATGTGTGAGGGGACTCCCAGCCCCTGGAGAGGTGAGGCAGCTGCTCTGTGCCTGTAGGTTAGGTATCTCTCAGGATCGTGTTCTAGAGGACTGTGCAAGGTCCTCCCATGCCAGGGAGCCCTGCTTTCCTCCACCCCCTTGAGTAAGGACCCAGCTCCTCCCACTTCCTGTTCCCTGTATCTGCACAGGGCCTCAGCCAAGGAGACAGGCACTGTGAGTGAAGTCCTAACTCAAAGAACATCAGCCAGCACTGCTGGTGCTTAAATGTAGGACAGGAAAATGCTTTGAAAAACCAAGCACAGGAAGACAAGACAGTGCTAGCAATGTGCATCCCTTCTCACTGCAGACACAAACAGCCCAAGCCAGGGCCCCCTGGGCTTGCACTCACCAGGAGAAAATCAATCATTGACTGCCTGCTTCCCATTCCCTCAAGCTCTGTTCTCTGCCACTAATAATGAGCAGCTAACAATGAGTCAACCCCATGTAATCAACAATATGCCTCATTAGTTAATGAACATGGCAACTGATATACTACAATGCCCAAACCAGATACAAGTGCAAATTTCAGACTCCAAAGGAGGGAGTCAGTCACCTTGTGGCATGATCTGAACATGTCCCCTAACTGTCTGCTAATCACTACTATTACAGGAAAGATATGGGGCCAAGAGAAGGTGATTAAGCCATGATTTATTTACTTATTTATTTGAGATGCAGGGCTATAGATAGAGAGGGAGAGACACAGCGAGAGGTCTTCCAACTGCTGATTCACTCCCCAGATGGCCACAATGGCTAGCGCTGGGCTGATCCAAAGCCAGGAGCTTCTTCTGGGTCTCCCATGTGGGTACAGGGGCCCAAGGACTTGGGCCATCTTCTACTGCTTTCCTAGGCCATAGCAGAGAGCTGGATCGGAAGAGGAGCAGCTGGGACACGAACTGGCAAACATAAGGGATGCTGGCACTGCAGGCAGAGGCTTAACCTACTATGCATAGCAATGGCCCCAACTACCCAGTCTTGTGAATTCATTACAGCAGGCAAAACTGACTAAGAAATCCTGGATAGGCCTTTGCTATCCCTTTAAACAAGAGGGCAAAAGAGATTCTCCCAGAGCAGGACAAGCCCAAACAGTTTCAGCTTTCTTTCCTCCCTTCTTTGTTTTTTTAAATAATCTTTTTATTTAAGATTTTGCTTATTTATTTGAAAGGTAGAGTTACAGAGTGAGAGAGCAAGAACAAGAGCAAGAGACCAAGAGATCTGCTGTTTCATTCCCCAAATGGCAGCAACAGCTGAGGCTGGGCCAGGCTGAAATCAGGAGCTAGAACTCCATTCAGGTTTCCTACATGGGTGCAGGGGCCCAGGCACTTGGGCCAGCCTCTGCTGCTTTCCCAGGCACATTAGCAGGGAGCTGGATTGGAAGTGCAGCAGACGGGACTCGAACTGGTGCTCATACGGATGCTCCTGTTGCAGACGGTGGCTTTATCTGCTGCATCACAAGGCTGGCCCTCTTTCCTTGCTTTCAACCTTTCATGTTTTTCCATCTCAATGGATGGCAGCTCTATCCTTCCACTTGTTCCAGGCAAGAAATAAAATCTGTGTAGGCCTCCTCCTCCTCCTCAAATCCCACAGTCAATCCATCAGTGATTTTGTCAGCTCTAAGTTTCCCCACAGACACAGACTTCACCCCACTCAGCACCTCAACTCCATGCCCCAGGGCTTCGGGCCCAGGTCCCTCCTTCTGCCCCTGCAGCGTGCCTCCAAAGGCCATGGTAAGGCCCGTGAACTTCCTAGCAGCATCTTCATGCTGCTCTCACCCTGGTCTTAGTAAGATCTCACCTGTGCAGCTTGTACACCAGTCACCCCCTCCAGGATTGTTCTCCCTTGGACACTGGAGGGTGACTCCCACACTTCCTTTGCGTTCTCCATGAATTTCACCTTCTCCAGGAGGTCTTGAGGGACAGCCAGTTTAGAAGTGCCACGTAGGGGTGGGTGTTTGGCCTAGGAATTAAAACTCTCAGACACCAGCATCCCACACCGAAGCGTCCGGGTCTAACACCCTCCTCCACTCCTGACTCCAACTTCCTGCTGTGTAGACCCTGGGAGCCGGTAGCAATGGCTCAAACTATTGGGTCCCTACCATCCATATGGGAGAACTGTCTTATATCCTGGCTCCCAAAGTCAGCCCTGGTCTAGCCCCTGCCAACGTGGGCATCTGAGGATTAACTGGTGAATAGGGGCAATCTAACAAAATTTTTTAAAGGAAATCAAATAAGCAAGCAAACAAACAAAAAAAAAAACACATACAAACTGCCACTCAGTTTCTTGTGGTTCACCTGCAAACCATGGACTTTCAGGGTATTTTCTATAGGGAGTAGTTTAAAAATAAGCCATCCTGAAAAACTTGCTTTAAAAAGCTTTTGTAGGGCAATGCAGGTGCCCAGCTCCAGGTCTGGGTGCTGGCAATCTGGGAGATGAGAGAGACATGTTAATAACAACAAATACAATGTTAGCGAAGTGCCAGGAACAGTCAGGGGCTGGTGTGTGTGTATGTGTTGGGCGGGGGGGTCCTCTGGCCACCTCTGTGTAACAAGGCCTCCCACACTTCCCACTCCAGCCACTTTTTCTTGAACACCTTCACTTTCTTGCTTCTGCACCTCCTGCTGTTTCTTCTCTATAGACTGGTAACCTCTGCAGCAAACAGTAGAGAACCTATTGTGAGCAGGCGTTAGGGATACAGAGATGAATAAGGGAGGCCTGGTCAGCAGCTCCACCACAAGAAAGGTCATAAATACATGGACAGTGGATTATCTAAGAGCCACACTGGCAGTGGCCAAACCTCTTCTGAAGCCTTCTCTGTGTAACAGGCTGGCTTGTGGCTCGCTCCTTCCAGGCAGGGGTATCCCTGGGTGCTTGAGCAGGCTTTGTCTTGGGAGTGAATCAATCCAGTGTTCTCCCGCGTTATCCCATTCACTGTCTTGCACCAAGCTTCAGCTGCCATTTGATTACCACATAAGTTTCCTAATACCACAAAGGAAAAAAGATAATGGACACACTGCCTATTAGTGATGGAGACGATGCCTCCCAGGGACAGTGCTGTTCTTTGCTCTCCCACAACTGGCAATGACTTTCACAAGCTTACGTCTTGCTCCATTGTCAATGTGACCACTTGAAGCCCTCACACAATGAACTGAGAGCTCGCCTTCTGTTAGTGTCACATAAATTTCTAAATAGGTATAGGAAAGAGCTGAGTATTTAACAACTAGAACACGAAGCTAGGCTGACTAGGCTGACCCTAGGCTGACTCTAAAAACTTGGGCAAGAGCATGGCTGGCCTAGCCCACAGACTCCAAAGCCTGTAGCACAGACAACAGTTCTCAGTGTCCATTGGCTCACCCACACCCAGCCGTTCTCCCCGCTCTCTGCAGATGAGCCAGCCTGTAAAGTGAGACGACAGGAGACAGCCCCAAGTTTAAGCTCTCCACCCTGGCACCAGAGAGGCCAACTGCACGAAATGCAAGGGCTCTCAGCTCAAGCCAGCTACCCCTGGCTGCAGGGCTGGGATCAAGGGTAGCACAGGGCTTCTCTATTTCCCTGAGCTTTGGTAGGGGAGAGTTCCCACAAAGAGGTGGGCGCAGGCTGCACAGAATCCCCCAAATTCATCACACCTTTCAGGAGCCAAATGGAGAGTCCCCTAGAGCCAAAACAAAAACAAAAACAAACCCCAAAGAAATCCTAGCATTAACGAAATGCTTTTGTGTTGTTTCAAGTATATTATATAAACAAAGAATTGGATGTAAATTCCTTTTCCTTGGAGTTCTTAAGCTGTTATAAAGCTCAAAGAGATCAATAAATTAACTATAAACAAACCCCACACAAATGAACTCAGGTTTATATTACTTTAAAATGACGGATGGAGCTGTTTTACAGAAATGATCACATGAACATAAACTTGACTCCAGCGGTTTCTCCGGAAATACCCTCTACAACACCTTTGCCTGTCTCAAAGCCAGAAATGGCCAGAATGGCCCCTCTAGGGTCTACCCAGCAGCTGTTTGGTCAAAACAACAGGGACCAGCAGCTACCTGTCCATAAAAGGCGAGCTGTGGAGAGGACAGAGAACAGGATGCAGCTACACCTTCCTGCGCTGTGAAAAGGACGACCAAGGATCCCAGCTGGCAGAGGTTCCAACATGTCACTTTTCTCCACTGAATGAAATAAAGGGTATTGTAGGAAAAAAAAAAAAAAAAAGACTACAACTTTATGGCTTGATGTGTACAAATGTAACACTGGAAATGACAGTTTGGGGCTGGTGTTGTGGCAAGTTGGGTTAAGCCCCGACCTGTGATGCTGGCATCCCATATGGGCACTGGATCGTGTTCTGACTGCTCCACTTCTGATCCAGCTCCCTGCTAAAGTGCTTGAGCCCTTACATGGGAGACCCGGATAAAGCTCCTGATTCCAGCCTGGCCCAGCCCTGGCCATTGTGGCCATTTGGGGAGTGAACTAGCAGACAGGATCTCTCTTTACTGTCTCTCCCACCCCCCTCCCACCTCTCTCTCTGTAACTCTGCCTTTCAATAAATAACTTTTAAACAAAAAAAAAAAAGAAAAACAATTCTTATCAGATCTGCATTGTGGCATAGCAGGTTAACCACCACCTGCAATGCCAGCATCCCTTATCAGAGTGCAGGTTTAAGGCCTGGCTACTCGGTTTCTGAACAAGCTCCCTGCTAATGTGCTTGAAAAAGCAGAAGATGGCCTAAGTACCTGGGCCCCTGTCACCCATGGGGGAGACCTGGATAGAGTTCCAGGCTCCTGGCTTTGGGCTGGCCAGATTCTCCTCTTTCTCTCTGTTGCTATACTTTCCAAATAAACAATGAAAGAATAGAAGAGAGGGGAGAGGAGAGATGAGAGGAGAGAAGAAAGCAAGCGACAGTTTCCTTGACCCCCTGACCTCCTGCAATGAGTGCTGTCACTTTGGGTCCCGTAGGTGACCAAATCAAGATGGCCCAGGACTCTCTGTTCGTGAAGAGCAGCCACCTTTTCTCCCTTCAGTCTGCTTACAGTATTATGTTTCTCCAGGGCTTAGACAACATCTGCTGCTGATGCAGGTAAAGCACCAAGTTTCTCATAATGTTTCCAACCCTCAGGAGATGCTCAAGAGAGCAAGTGGCCAGGACCTGAGGCACAGACGCCGTCCAGCCACTCGCGTGCCTCATCTGGGTCTCCAGGGAGAGGCACTGCTGTCGAGAGATCTCCTTGAGTAAACTCCTCACGGGGGAAGAAGCAACCAGACACAGCCTGCAGATGCCTTCCACGTCCCCGGACTCGTTGGTGCCCAGATGGCACTGCTGGTAGGTGAGGGACCCCTACTCTTGTTTGCTAACCAGAGCCAGGCCAACCATGGTAGAAGGGCTCCCTCTACATTATGAGATGGGAGAAAAATCAGGACCAAAAGCAGGCCTTTCCAGTCCAGTGCCCTTTGCCATAGCATAAAAGGCATGCCAAGCATGTTCATTCAGCTGTAACCCAAACATGGATTCAAAAGGCACAATCTGGCCGGCGCTGTGGCTCACTAGGCTAATCCACTGCCTGCGGCACAGGCACCCCAGGTTCTAGTCCCAGTTGGGGCGCCGGATTCTGTCCCAGTTGCTCCTCTTCCAGCCCAGCTCTCTGCTGTGGCTCGGGAGTGCAATGGAAGATGGCCCAAGTCCTTGGGCCCTGCACCCCATGGGAGACCAGGAGAAGCACCTGGCTCCTGGCTTTGGATCGGCGCAGCACACCGGCCACAACGCACCGGCCGTAGCAGCCACTTGGGGGGGGTGAACCAACGGAAAAAGGAAGACCTTTCTCTCTGTCTGTCTGTCTCTCTCACTAACTCTGCCTGTGAAAGAAAGAAAGAAAGGAAGGAAGGAAGGAAGGAAGGAAGGAAGGAAGGAAGGAAGGAAGGAAGGAAGGAAGAGAGAAGAGAAGAGAAGAGAAGAGAAGAGAAGAGAAGAGAAGAGAAGAGAAGAGAAGAGAAAAGAGAAGAGAAGAGAAGAGAAGAAAAAAGAAAAGAGGCACATTCTTTTGCACTTGTGAGTTCCTCACCTCCAGCCCTTTCACACACAATATTTCAACCCTCCACTGCTTAGTGGGACATTATTTTCTTCCCTCCATCCTTTGTCAGGACCCCCTGCAAGAAAACATCTCAGCGTGAAGACACACTAACAACGCACGCCTCCCCGTCCCTGTCTGTCGTCTTCACCGGTGTCCCCTGCGGGTACTTGAGAGCTGTCTGCCGCTCCAGCATTCACGTTAAGCAGCATCAGATCCCGAGAGGAAACAGATCTTCCTAGCGAGGACTTGAGGATGAGATCAGTGTCTTTATTTGCATAATTCATGTTTGATTTCCTTTTCCTAAAGAGAACTGAATTCCCTTGAAAAAAATACTTTCCATATTTCAGTCAGGATTGTTGGACATAAGGAGACAGCAGGATGGCAGCTCTTGTGCACGTGTCCAGCAACTGGCAGGGACAGACGCCATCTTATCAGCAGAGGCACGCGCAGCAGCTCACAGTGGGCGGGGAGGAGTCAGTCTGACATTAGGACTGGCTGCAGAGACTCTTGGACACGCCCAGCAACAGGCGGGGAGAAGGCAGGACGTGAAATGAGTAGAGCTGCAGCTGGCAGGTATTGTATATCCAGAAAATCCCCCACTGGCTTTGAGTCTGGCTAGGACAACTGATAGGGGGCTGGGCACCCACATGTGACTGTGAGGTTCCCCCAGCCTCTCAACACAGCACAGGCTCCGGGACTCAAACCACCCAGATGGAGCACCCACAGGCAGCTCGCTCTGAGAACATCTCAACCTCTCTGTGGATAGGGCAGGCCAGCGGATTGGAGTGGATCCTCTTCACTCAGTGACTATGGGGGCCCTGTGTGCTGAGAATGTGGAAATTCTGTGACTACATGAGAGGACACAAGGTGTAGTCGGGTCTCTGGGTAATCACTGTGTGCAGTTCTACACGATCTGAGCTCCCTGATTGCCTGGGCTGGGTCACTGCAGCGGGATCTATGTTCACACTGAGGACTGCACAGATCCTTTATGAAGTTCATGCAGAAGCATGGATAAGTACTGCACCCACTGAGGGCTAACACCCAGATATTGATCACCTTGGGAGAGGGGGGTGAGGGTGTGATTACGTCAACAGAGGTGACCCTAACCCCTTTCTGTTAACAAGAGATCTACCATGACTGACTTGGGTGTCACCCTGGATATACACCCCACCCTGGAGTACTGACCAGAGCTCCCTGGCCACACCCAACAATCACCTCTGAGTATTCACTGAAAGAGCAGACCCTCCACTAAGCTACAAAGGCATAGTTCAAAGATAAAAGTGATCAGAGGGAAACACCAACAAGTATCTCCACAAATGCCTAAAAATAAATGCAGAAATTCAAGAAACAAGAATAAGGAAGACAACATGAAACCCTCCAAAGGAACACAAAAACACTTCAATATTAGAATGTGAAGATGAAGAGACTGACGAAATGCATGAAACAGAATTCAAAGAATAATTATAGGATTACTCAGGAGCAACAAGAAGCAAATCCACAAATTAAAGAAATTCATATATGACATGAATGAAAAATTTCCCATGAAATTGAGATTTTAAAGAGAAGTAAAAATGAAATATTAGAAATGAAGAATTCAATAGGTCAAATGAAAAATCTGATGGAAAGCCTTAACAGACGTGGTGAGGCAGAAGACAGAATATCTGAGCTAGAAGACAGATCTTTGGAAATTTTTGAGTCAGACCAAAAAAAATAAGAAATTAGAAAAAATTTAAAACAGTGTTGGAGATTTATAGAATACTATCAACCAATCCAACATACAACTCGTAGGAGTTCCCGGAGGTATGAAAAGACAGCATGGATTAGAAAGCCCATTTAGTTAAATAATTACAGAAAAATTCCCCAGTATGGAGAAAGGGAAGTTCAAGTACAGGAAGCACATAGAACTCCTAATAAACATGACAAGAAAAGATCTTTAACACGACACAATGTAGTCAAATTTTCAAAAGTAAAGCATAAAAGATTCTAAAATGTGCATGAAAGAAATGCCATATTACCTTCAAAGGATCTCCAAATACACTCACAGCTGACTTCTCATAGAAACCCTACAGGCTAGGAGAGAATGGAGAGACACAGTCCAAGTTTTAAGAGGAAAAAAAAATCAATCAGAATACTGTACTCTGCAAAGATTTCACTTACGAATGAAGGAGAAATAAAGACTTTCCATAACAAACAGAAGTTGAAAGAAGTTGTCTTCATTCATCCAGCCTTACAAAAGATGCTTAAGAATGTGCTACACACAGAAACACAGAAAGATAGTCATAATTATGAAAGAAAGTGAAGGCAGAAAATCTTCCAGTAAAAGTACAAAGGAAATCCAAAGTAAATAATAGAAATACCTACAGAAAAATGGCAGGGCCAAGTCATTACTTATCAATAGTAACCTTGAATGTAAATGACCTAAATTCTCCAATGAAAAAATATAGACGGATTGAATGGATTAAAAAACAAAACATAACTATTTGTTGCCTACAAAACACATACCTCATCAACAAAGATACAAACAGACTGAAAGTGAAAGGGTGGCAAAAGATATTCCATGCTAACAGAAACCAAAAAAGAGCTGGTGTAGCCATCTTAATATCAGACAAAATAGGTTTTAACACAAAAACTATTAAAAGAGACAAAGAAAGGCACCATGTAATAATTAAGGGATCAGTTCAACAGAAAGATGTTACTATAATAAATGTATATGCACCCAATCCCAAGGCACCTGGTTAATTAAAAGAAATGTTAATAAATCCAAAGGGAGACATAGACTACAATACAATAGTAATGGGGGACTTAAACCCCCCACTTTCATCAGTGGATGGATCAACTAGACAAAAAATCAGCAAGGAAACAGCAGAGTTAATCAACACTATGGACCAAATAGAGCTAACTTCTATCTATAGAACTTTTCATCCCACAGTTGTAGAACACACAGTCTTCTCATCAGTGTTTGGAACTTTCTCTGGGATAGACCACATGTAACAACATAAAGCAAGTCACAGCAAATTCAAAAAAATTGAAATCATACCGTGCACCTTCTCTAAGGACATTGGAATGAAGCTGGAAATTAACAGCTCAAGAATCTTGAGAACACATTCAAAATCACAGAGACTGAACAACATGCTCTGAATGAAGAGTGGGTCAAAAAAAAATCAAAAAAGAGAAAAAAAATTCTGGGAACAAATGAGGACAACAATACAACAAAACTTATGGGATGCAGCACAAGCAATGTTAAGAATGAAGTTTATGCCGGTGCTGTGGCTCAACAGGCTAAACCTCCGCCTTACAGCGCCAGCACACCGGGTTCTAGTCTGGGTCGGGGTGCCGGATTCTCTCCCAGTTGCCCCTCTTCCAGGCCAGCTCTCTGCTGTGGCCAGGGAGTGCAGTGGAGGATGGCCCAAGTGCTTGGGCCCTGCACCCCATGGGAGACCAGGAGAAGCACCTGGCTCCTGCCATTGGATCAGCGTGGTGTGCCGGCCACAGCGCACCGGCCGCGGCGGCCATTGGAGGGTGAACCAACAGCAAAGGAAGACCTTTCTGTCTCTCTCTCTCTCTCTCTCACTGTCCACTCTGCCTGTCAAAAATAAAAAAAAAAAAAAAAGAATGAAGTTTATAGCAATTGGTGCCTACATCAAGAAATTGGAGAAGCATCGAAGAAATGAGTCATCAATGCATCTCAAGGACCTAGAAAAACAGCAAAAAGCCAACTGGAAAATTAGGAGGAGGAAAGAAATAATTAAAATTAGAAAAGAAATAAACAAAATTGAAACAAAAAATACAAAAGATCAGTGAAATGAAGGGCTGGTTCTTTAAAATAAAAATAAAATTGATATAACACTGGCTCAACTCTCAATAAAATCAGAGATGAAAAAGGAAATGTGCCAGCACCATGGCTCAACAGGCTAATCCTCCGCCTTGCGGCGCCGGCATACCGGGTTCTAGTCCTGGTCAGGGCGCCGATTCAGTCCCGGTTGCCCCTCTTCCAGGCCAGCTCTCTGCTGTGGCCAGGGAGTGCAGTGGAGGATGGCCCAAGTGCTTGGGCCCTGCACCCCATGGGAGACCAGGATAAGCGCCTGGCTCCTGCCATCGGATCAGCATGGTGCACCAGCCACAGCGCGCCGACCGCGGCGGCCATTGGAGGGTTAACCAACAGCAAAAAGGAAGACCTTTCTATCTCTCTCTCTCTCTCACTGTCCACTCTGTCAAAAAATAAAAAATTAAAATAAAAAAATTAAAAATTAAAAAAAGAAAAAGGAAATGTAACAACAGACACCTTAGAAATAAAAAGAATCATCAGAAATTACTACAAAGAGCTGTATGCCAAGAAACTGGGGAACATAGAAGAAATAGATAGATTCCTGGACACATACAATCTACCAAAATTGAGTCATGAAGACACAGAAAACCTAAATAGACCCATAACCAAGACAGAAATTAAATCAGTAATAAAGACCCTCCCAACAAAGAAAAGCCCAGGATCAGACATCTTCACTGCTGAATTCTACCAGACATTTAAAGAAGAACAAATTTCAATTCTTCAAACTCTTCAAAAACAAGTGAAAGGGAGAAAATCCTCCTAAACTCCTTTTATGAGGACAACATCACCTTAATTCCTAAACCAGAAAAAAAGATACAACAGATAAAGAGAATTACAGAACAATATCCCTAATGAACACAGATGTAAAAATCCTCAAAATACTAGCTCATCAACTCCAACAACACTTCAGGAAGATCACTTACCCAGACCACGTAGGATTTATCCCTGGTATGCAGGGAAGGTTCAACATCTGCAAATCAATAAATGTGATACATCACATTAACAAACTGAAGAACAAACACCATGTGATTATCTCAATAGATGCAGAGAAAGCATCTGATAAAATACAATATCCTTTCATGATGAAAACCTTAAGCAAATTGAGTATAGAAGGGACATTCCTCAACACAATCAAAGCTATTTATGACAAATCCACAGCCAGCATCCTATGGAGTAGGGAAAAGTTAGAAGCATTTCTACTAAGATTCAGAACCAGACAAGGATGCCCACTGTCACCATTGCTATTCAATATAGTCTTGAGAGTTTTAGCCAGAGCTATTAGGCAAGAAAAAGAAAACAAAGAGATACATATTGGGAAGGAGGAAGTCAAACAATCCCTATTTGTATGCTACATAATTCTGTATATAATGGATCCAAAAGACTCCACTAAGAGATTACTGAAACTCATAAAAGAGTTTGGTAAAGCAGCAGGATATAAAATTAACACAAAAATATCAATAGCCTTTGTATACTCAGAAATGTCATGGCTGAGAAAGAACTTCTAAGATCAATACCATTCACAATAGCTACAATATAAATAAATACATACCTTGGAATAAACTTAACCAAGGATGTCAAAGGTCCCTACATGAAAAAATTATAAAACATTAAAGAAAGAAACAGAAAAAGATACAAAAAAATAAAAAAATCTTCCATGTTCATGGATTGGAAGAATTAATATCACCAGAATGTCCATACTACCAAAAACAATTTACAGATTCAATGCAATCCCAATCAAAATCCCAATGACATTCTTCTCAGATCTAGAAAAAAAAAAGATGCTAAAATTCATACAGAAGCACAAGAGACCCTGAATAGCTAAAGCAATTTTTTTTTTACTTTTTAAATTTTATTTAAGTTATACAAATTTTATGTATTTCATATATACAGATTTAAGAACATAATGATACTTCCCCCCACCCTCCCCCTTCCAACCCTTCTTCCTTCTCCTACTCATATTCCCACTCTTTAATTTTTACAAAGATCTATTTTCAGTTTATTTAATGATCATATAGTCAACCCTACCCTAAGTAAAAGAGTTCAACTAAAACAATCTTATAAAACAAAAACAAAGATGGAAATATCACAATACCAGATTTCAAGACATACTATAGGGCAGCTAAAATCAAGAGTGTGGTACTGGACCAATGGAACAGAATAGAAACTCCAAAAGTCAATCCACACATCTATAACCAGCTTATCTTTGACAAAAGAGTGCAAATAATTCCTGAAGCAAGGAAAGTCTCTTCAACAAATGGTGCTGGAAAAGCTGTATTGCCACGTGCAGAAGTATGAAACAAAACACCTATACCTTTCACAAAAATCCACTCAAAATTGATCAAGAACCTAAATCTATGACCTGATACCATCAAATTACTAGAGAACATTGGGGAAGCTCTGCGACACATTGGCATCCCAGAAGCTCAGGCAATCAAAGTCAAAACAGACAAATGGGATAGCATCAAGCTGAGAAGCTTCTACACTACAAAACAAACACTCACCAAAGTGAAGAGGCAACAGATAGAATGGGAGAAAATATTTGCAAACTATGTTTTCCCTGACCTGTGGTAACTAATAGAGTACCTAAAAGGTAATTTATAGGAGTAAAATTGACATTTTGAGATTAGATGATTTTTAACAGCCCTTGTCTCGACTGTTGAGGGGCAGTGTTTTTTTCTTCATACTATTTGTTGAACTATTTACTGAGTATATGGTTAATCTTATGAGTATAAATTTACTGAAAATAGATATAAAAATTAAGAATGGGAATAGGAGAAGGAGGAGGAATAAGGGTGGGAATGTGGGTGGGAAATATCACTGTGTTCCTGAATCTGTATATAGGAAATACATGAAATTTGTATACCTTAAATGTGTAAAACATTCTCAATCTAAACTTTAACATTTTCTGTTTTAAACATTTAAACATGTGAACATTTCAACCCACACCATAGTATATTTGTATTTATTATATAACACTATATAATACCAAATAATTAACTCAATAGATAAATCTGTAATTTAAAAATATTTCAGTCAAAAATATTTAAAAATAAAAAGTTTTAGAACAGAAGTTTGTGAACAGAATATACATACAAAATCTAGCCAACAATAGCAACTAATAGTAAAGGGAAAGAGCAAAGGCCTTCTGTTTCTGATGGTGGGAAGGGGCTTGCACACATGTTGTTCCCTTGCACACTACAAGGGCAAAGTGAAACAGGTACCACAAGTGCCACAACGGGCTGAGCTCCCACGGTGACAGGCTGGCTCCCTGGGCAAGGCTCCTCACTCTGTGTCTTACTTGCCGTTTCCTTCTTTTCAGCATTCCCAACAGGTCGTATGCATTCACTGGAGAATGCCCATGTTTGGTAAACGAAGATCACTGTACTGGCCCTGGATCACACTGGCAACACACCACAGTTCAGAACAAAGCCCGTGTCCTCCCCTCACTCCCCTGTTCTCTATCAGGTTCATCAAGAGAAGTACCAAAGGGAAAGTGAACCATTCTCCAATGCACAGAAAAAAGCAGGCTCACGTGAGGACATCCAGGCCTCGACCATGGTCAGCCTGCTCCTGAGACACGACAGTCCCGAAGACCTGTCTGGTACTTTTCACTAAACCTAAAAGCCAAGTGCACTCCTGAAACAGGAGCTGGGCATCCACGCCACCTCGCAGAGGGCTTGAGCAGGGCTGTGCCTACACGGCTGGAGCCTGTGTCAGTGGGAAGCTCCACACTCTGGTTTATACCAGGTCACTGAGCCACCAGGAAGCCACGTTTTGGTTCCATTTACTAGACAGCAAATTATTGGTGCACTACTTCAGCATCCAGGCAACTTCCAAAGCTCCGTGCTGATAGAGCTCTCGTGAAATGGCAGGACACGCGGTGCTGGGACTCACTGACTGGAAGGGCTCAGGCTCAGGGCGGAGGACAGCATGCAGCATTTCCACCCCAGCCACACCTGCAGGCAGCCCAGCCCTCGCTTGCGCCTCACTCAGGCACGCTCAGCAGGATGGCACACGGGCCTGGCGAGGCACCGCTTCCACACACAGTCTTCCTTTCAGACCACCACTGAGAGAGCAGGACTGCGAACAGCTCCAAAGCCCCGGTGCTTCAGATGACTGCAGTGGGTGGGTGCTGTTGATTTTCGTAATTGCTAGGAAGGCTTGTTTTCTAACCCCCACGTGTCAAAGCTGGCTTCATGAGAAAGCAGACAATTTTCCGAGTTGCGACAAAATTCCATAAAGGGTTCTAAATGTGAAGCAACAACCACAGATCCATGAAATGCCAGGAAGACCAAGTTATTTTAGGAACAAAGCAGTAAGCCAGGAGACTAGGGATGACCTGTGCGAGGCCTCCAAGTGGGCAGCACCAGCCAACTCTTTCTGGCTTCCTCACCAGCAGAGTCGAAACCCAGGGACCTTGCAGACACAAACCGAGTCACATTTTGCATGTCTAACTATATATATATATATATATATATATCTGGTAAAGTGGTACATTAGCTGCTTATTTCACCTGTGAAAAGGGGATACTGTTTTAACTATTCACTTTGGGGTGGAACAATTAGTGAAGACATGGAAATGTTTCCAGTGCTCCATAGCCTCAGTAGAACAGCAACAGCAGGCAATGCTGATCTTTATATAGGACCCCAGGCCCACCCTCACCCGCCATGCAGAAAGGAGACTAGCTTCAGCTACACTATCGTGTTGCTGGGTTGTAGGACCATGTTTGGTGAGCAAGGGCCCTTCCAGGTTTCTCCGTCACAGTAGCCTGGCCACAGCTCTTCCTGCAAAGCTGATGCCGGCAAGAATGATTAAAAAAGCAAAAAAGAAAAGTAATTTTAGAAAGAGAACCCCAAACAAATGCCTGTGAGGCCCACGCATTTCCTCACCAGGTGCTTCAAAGCCGCCCACCAGTGCTGCAGTTGAGTAAGCTCAGCCAAGCAGAGAGAGGAGCCAGCTGACGCTCAGAGCTCCCAGGCTCAACAGCCAACACCTTCCTCCCTCGCTTGTGGCAACGCGCCTCAACCAGCAGCAAAGATCAGGCCAACGGGGAAGGGGCCAGGGGCAGAAGACAGAGCAGCTGGGGGGGGGGGGGACTCTGTAGGAGGCAGTGCGTCTGTCCTTTGGCTGGCCTGGCCCAGTGGCCTGAAGCTCCCTCTACTGAGGGTGTCCAGAGAAGCCTGCAAGCCACATCTGTAGCGGTTCATTTGTTCAACAGGCACAGGACAGGCATTGACAGAGGACACACAACTGAGTCAGAAGTGATCCCTGCGTGCAAGGACCAACAGCATAATAACGCAATAAGGCATTCAGATGAGACACGGGCAAGACGAAGCTAAAGACACGCCTCATGCTGCGAGGGAGGGGAGAAGGAGGTCTGAAGCTGTGCACGAATCTGGCTTCAGAAGTCACAGGCAGAGACACGCATTACTCCTGCAACAGGAAAGCTCAGCACTAAGAGACTGGAAGAACAGGCCTAGAGCACAAGACATGGTAAATTCTGGCGAGCCTTTAGAATCAGACCAAGGAGCTGGGCTTCCGCTTGTAGGCAATGAGGAACTCCCAAGGATAGTAATTGTTCAGATCAGTCTGAAAAGTGTTGGTACTCTCTTAGACCTCTCCTCCTGGGTCTGTGAGCACAAAACCCTGGTTTACTTGTTGTTAACTTGGGAGGAATCGACAAGAACTGTGATGAGCATCATTCCTCACGAACAGAGCACAGAATGGCCTGGATCAGGCCTGATAAGGCCGGGTCAAGACAGCATCACAACAGCAAACAGGCACTATTCACAACCAACACGAATAAGGCAACGTCTTTGACCCAGCAGGTCCCTCTGGGGTTCCACAGGTCAGTCTGTACAGCACAGCTAAGCCTAAGTCAGGCCGTGTTCAGCAGCTATGAAAGCACTGCTTCTGTAAACACGAAACTCAGCATCATCAACAAGAAGATTTCTATGCTGGTTATGCTTTTGTTTCTGGAGAGGATACTACCACGTCAGGGTATCCAGGCAGTCATAAAGAAGAAGTCGAGAGGTATTTTTGCCATTACTGCTCCACAATTTCGTAGCTAAGTTCTGAAATCGAGAGAACCAAGGCCCCCACAAAGTGTCTCCCTGTCACATCTTATACCATTACCAAAAGCAGTGACAGTGAAAGCTAATTAAAATCTCTGCTTGTGCTTTTTTATATTTTTCCCCCCAAAAAAACCTCTTGGCAGTTGGATATTAAAGAGATCAGGGAAAATGTGCCTTCCAAATGCATCTTTTAGAACTGTCCTCATCTCCCACCGGAAATGGAAACCAGCACACAGCAGGTCCATCCTCCAGGCCACCTTGGGCCTTGCCTTTACAATCATCTTCAGGCCCTGCCTCCCAAGGCACAGGCTAGGACACAGACAGGAGAGCCAGGGTGAGCAAGGCTCCACCAGCTAGAATGTCCTCTCGCATCTGGAGAATCAGCCAGCCCAGGAGAACATTGCCCAACAGTCTCAGGGCTGTCCTCTGGCCCCACAACAGAGGTTCAGTGAGCACAAGGTTCTTGGAGACCAGGTGCACACCCAACGGGTAGGTGTGAGCACATTCCCAGCATTCCAGAATACTGCACAGGGAGGGACTAGGCACTGATGTAGAAAGAGAACTGCGGTAATGAACCAGTTAGAGAAGGGTGGGGAGTTGAGATGGTCCTGATTCCAGCTTTCTGGTATTGCACACCCTGAGAGGCAAAAAGCGCTCACTGGACACTTGGACTGAGTTTGTGGCTCCTGGGCTCTGAGAACTGGGATCTCTCTCTCCCTCTCTCTCCCTCCCTCCCTCCCTCAATCACTCAGAAGTACCTTGTATTGGGTCAAAGACCCGAACAGCAATACGGCTGGAATCTCTCACAGCACGGCTCAGCTCAGCAGTGCAGGGCACACTCATCAAACACAAGTGAGAAGCAGAGAAACGAGATGGAAAAAACTGATAGAGTCAAAGCCTCTAGGCTCTTAGCCTGGTTCAAGCCTTAATTTAACTGTTGGAGCTCAGGCAAACAACAAAATCTGGGTGATCGCACGTCCCTGTGAGAGGTGGCCCCCTCTCCTCCCCCTGGTCCAGCATCCTACCTGGGTGGAATACCCCAAATTCTATCAATTGAGTTTATTCTGAGTTGTCATTTGATCCTCACAACAGCGCTTGCCCACAAGGAAATCATCCCTCCTCATCTCAATGAGGACATCAAGGGTCAAAGATTTGGGGTGTCTGGTCTCCATTCTGTGCACAGCCAGCAAGGCCAGGATGGACAGAAGGATGCTGGCTTCCACTCTCTTCTCTACCAGAGTTGGCACAGATACTACAGTATGAGGGTAAGATAAAAAGATCGTGAAATAAAAATGAAATTAAAAGATGTATTTTGGTACAAAAAATAATCCTGAAGTCTGAGCATCGTTTTCCCCTAATCCATGTTTTCCATGAACTTGCTGAAGACCCCTTGCACTTCACTGAACTGCAGGCACTGGAGTCCTCACTTCTACCGCGACTTCGGACTGTGGTTCATGGGCTGCTTTCCATTTATTAAATAAATAAGTTTTTCATTTATCTGTAAATTATTTGGGAGGCAGAGAAAGAATATTTTCCCCACATGCTGGTTCACTCCCCAGATGTTCAGAAAAGCTAGGATTACATACACTAGGCCAAACCTGGGAGCCAAGAACTCAATTCAAGTCTCCCACAAGGGTAGCAGGAACCCCCTTACCTGAGCCCTAAATGGCTGCCTGTCAGGATGTGCATTGGTAGAAAGCTGGGATCTGGAGCTGGAGCCCGGAATCAAACCCAGCTAATCCAGTATGGAACATGGATATCTTGACTATAAGGTAAATGCCCACAGGTATCAATACGTGCTTTAACTTAAATTTACTACATGAACTATTTTGAACTAGCTAAGTATTGTGTGTGTATACATATAAACAAATTTAACTGCATAGCTAGTTATAAGTCTTGCAACCATCCTCAAGTGGCTGTGAAAAAGATTCTGTGCTTGACCAAGCTTTAATCAGGCCCCTGAATCCTCTCCTTGGCCCATGCATGCACTTCCTTGTAAAATACAATTTTACCAAAGAACCCTGCTATGCCAGTTTAGCAAGAACCTCCTGTTGCCCATATCTGATCACACTTGACAGCTAATCAGTTTCCTCATGCCCCATGTGATGTCTGAGGACTGCAGCCCATCTTCAGCAAGGCTCCTATAGGTCAGTTTAGCCTCCCCCACTCACAACTTTTCCATTCGTAATTTTCCATCTACTAGTCCTCATTCCACCCCTTGGCCACAGACCTCCACTTGCTCATGCTGTATTCAGAACTGAGCACCATCTCTCTCCCCAGGGGCAATACCCTCGTCCCTACACCTATTACAATGGTCCTGAATAAAGTCTCCCTTACTCTGCTTTGTCACAGAATGATTTTTTTAACAGCAGATTTGCCCTTTGGGAGACACTGGGTGTGAAACAGAGCTCATGGAGCACAGTGTGCCACCTCACCCCAAACCACCAAGTGCTCACTGTGGGAAAGTTTGAGTTCAGGTCCACCCACTGTCACCTAGCTGGGGAGATGTTTCTACCTTGAAGGTGGGTTGCAAATCTCAAATAAGAAAGCCTATGAGGGCTTTGTAGACTACAAGTTGCTAAGTTAAACAGAAATGATACTATGCCTTGCTAAGGGTCAAATAAGATAGGATTTGAGTTAGGAGTTTGGACTTAAATCTTTAAAAATCACACATTCTTTCCTGGAAAATGACAGCCTGAGGTTGGGTTGTGACCAGTAAGAAGGCTTTCCTAGGACTCAGAGCTGGGCCTCCCAATTTCACCTCTTGGGGCTTCATGGGCCCACAGGCAGACACGGTGACAATCTGCTGGGACCCTGGCCCAAGTTCATCCAAGCTGCAGACTGGGATGGGCAGGCTCATAGCCCTCATCCCCCATCACCAAAGGTCATCAACCAAGCTGAGAAACTTGCTATTTCTCTAAAAAGGAGACTCTTCCCCTGTTGTCCTTGAAAGGTTACATTGGCACACTCCGTGCAGAGATGGGGGCATATGGGAACTCTGTTACTTTCCACTCAATTTTGCTCTGAATCTAAATCTGCTCGAAAAAATAAAGTCTGCTAACTAAAAAGGAAGGAGAAAAAAAAAAGACTTTCTCACACTAATTCCAAGGGGATTTTTAGTCACCCTGCCTTAGATGGTCTAGGAGAAGGGAGTGAAATAAGTCATAAGGAAGCCTCCAAACCTATCAGTAGTTAAGCCTTGTAAGGCATAAATTCTGGAGTTCTGCGTTCATCAAGTTACTTGGAGCAACATTGAGAAAAGCCTTGAAACTTCAAATAAAGTCAAATAAATACAGCACTCTGTAGATCTAAAACAAGACTGTATGACAAGATTAAACCCCGTGCCCAAGGAAAGGTTTGCAAAGAGACATTGCAAAGCATGCTAAAAATACCATGTGATTATCCACCACCACTGTTTTAGGGAGAAAGGCGGGGAAGGGATCAAAACCCAACAGCATCCCGGTATCTGGGATAAGTGTCCACGGGTGTCACTGTGCATACCAAGCAGACCCCATAGCAAGTTAACAGATGGCTTTCACCAGGCTGGTCAGTGACAGAACTGAAGCAAGGCAGACGGAAGACACCGCCAAAGCAGCCTTTTGATTAGTAATGATCCTTCACGCTTGCGCTTCTTTAACTTTGAGTGGAACTGCTTTCCTAGCTCTTCAGAAGGGCCGACCTTGGTGGCAACACTGATAAGAACAACAAGATGCCACATTAGACACACATATCAGACTGCTTCGGCTACCACAATAAAACACCACTGACTGGGGGGCTTAAACAAGGAATTCATTTCCTCAGAGTCCAAGGTCAAGGCATCAACTGATTCAGCTCCTGTTGTTTTTTTTCTTTCTTCTTTTATTTTTTAATTTCAAGATTTATTTATTTATTTGAAAGACAGAGTTACAAAGAGAGGTAGAGACAGAAAGAGGTCTTCCATCTTCTGGTTCACTCCCCAGATGGCCGCAACAGCTGGAGCTATGCCGATCCAAAGCCAGGAACCAAAAGCCTCTTCTGGGTCTCCCACGTGGTTGCAGGGGCCCAAGGACTTGGGCCATCTTCTACTGCTTTCCCAGGCCATAGCAGAGAGCTGGATCAGAAGAGGAGCAGCTAGGTCTCAAACCGGCCCCATATGGGATGCCGGCGCTTCAGGCCAGGGCGTTAACCTGCTGCGCCACAGCACTGGTCCCTCAGCTCCTGTTGAATGCCAGCCACCCTCCTACCATATCCTCACAAGGTCTTTTCTCTGTGTACCTTTTCGTAGTGTCCCTTCTATAGGGACACCAGTCTTACTGCTTTGTGGCACCAGCCCTATGATCTCATCTAACCTTACTTAGCCTTTACAGATCCCATCTCCAGAAAAAGTCACATTGGGGGTAAGGATTTCAACATATGAATTTGAATGGAAGAGATGCAGTTCAATCCAGAACTCACCTTATAGACTGTACCTTGTCTTTCCTATCTAACCACTGCATCTGAGCTGGCGAGTGCTGCTGGTGGGGAGCCAAGGACCAGCGAGCTCTGCTTCTGCTCAAAAGTGCACAGGACCCTTACAGGGAGGCTGAAAACAATTCCTTCTCACCCCTCCCTACATCTGACCCCTGATCCTTCACATTCTCCAGGTAGGTCAGGTGTACACATCTTCTGGAAAGAACCCTTGAAACACACTTTTGTGGGGGGAAAAAAGGTCCCAGAATAATCTAGAGAGAGCTGACAGGTCTGTTCAGAAAGCTGATGAAATTTCTTTTTAAGTAGATGTAAAACTTGAATACTTGGCTAATGTCTTGTAGTAAAAACCCTCTGAGGATGGCAAGGATATAAACATCTTTTTCCCCCCTAATTCCTATTTGTGAGACAGAGAGAGACACACACAAAGAGACCTCTCATCTGCTGGTACATTCCCCAAATGCCATGGAGCAGGGACCCAACCACTTGAGCCATCACTTGCTACAACCCATAGCACACATTAGCAGAAAGCTAGAATCAAGAGCAGAGCTGGGACTTGAACCCAGTGCCTTAACCGCTGTACCACGTGCCAGCTTCTACTTCCCTGTTTGTTGTTGTTGTTGTTGTTCCTCTATTCCTCTCTTTTGCATCTAGTATTTTCTACCAAAAGCTCTCTCTCCTTTGTATATATAATTCCATAGACCCATTACTCCTATATAGTTCTAGTCCCTTTCTCCCTTTGTGTTCTATTATTGCGACACGTACCATAACTAAACACAAGGGTATGTCAAAAAATCTGTGGAAAGGGGCCAGCACTGTTGCATAGAGGGAAAAGTGGCCATGTGTGATGCCAGCATCCCATATGGGAGTCGGTTCCTATCTCTACTGCTCCACTTCCAATACAGCCCTCTGATGATGTACCTTGGAAATCAGCAGAAGATAGTCCTAGTACTTGGGTCCCTACCACCCATGTGGGAGACTCAAATGGAGTTCCAGGCTCCTGGCTTCAGCCTGGCCCAGCCACAGCTGTTGTGGCAATCTGGGGAGTAAACCAGTGAATGGAAATTATCTCCCTCTCTCTCACTCTTTCAAACAAATAAATCAATCTTTAAAAGGAAAAGTATGCATTTAGTTCGTCTTTTATAATTACTTAATTATGTTTACTGGAACATGAATTCGAGTGTTGTCTGTGGTCATTTGCTTTCAGCCTGCAAAACTTCCTTTAGTATATCCTATAGGCAGGTTTGCTAATCTCACATTCTTGCCAGCTTTTTGTTTGTCTTTGCTTTTGTTTTTACATTCATCTTACTTTTTTGGAAGATAGTTTTGCTCAACATAAAACACTTGATGGATAGTTTCTTGCTTTGTTTTGCCCTCAGGAGTCTGAATATGTTGTCCCACTGCCTCCTGGGCTCCAATGATACCAGGGAGAAGTCAGCTGTTGGTTTCCTGGGATTCCATTCTACATGCGTGTCATTTTTTTCTTGCAGCTTTCAAGATTTTTCTTTCAACGTTTTTGCTATACTGTGGCTGGGTGTGGATATTTTTGAGTTTAACCTACTTCGAGCTTAATTTTTTTTCCAGCAAATTTGGAAAGATCCCCCCCCCACCACCACCAGGGATTTCTCTGTCTTTTCCTTTACCTTTCTCTATGCTCCTCTGGTACTCTTACTACCCATGTGTTGTTGTGCTGAACGGAATACTTCAAGTCTCTGGGTCTCTTTCTTCTTTTTGTTTTTTAATGTGGACTACATAATCTCTCTCACTATCTTCAAGCTCAGATCCTTTTTTCAGCCAGTTAACACTTAACTGTGTTGTGGCTCTCTAGTGAATTCTCTATTTCAGTCTTTTCAATGTCCGAATTTCCATTTTTAAAAAAGTAATTTCTATGCCTTTATTGTCATGTCTTACTTCTTTAAGCATGATTTCTTTGATTCTGTGAATACACTTTAAGTGGCCATTTGAAGTCTTTGTTAAGTCCAACATCTGCACCCTTTTTCAGTCAGCTTCTCTGCTTTTTTCCCTGTTGTCATTTCCTACTTCTTTTCCTATCTTATAATTTTGTGTTAAACAAGGTATTATAGCTAATATATCATAGCAACTTTGGATTCTGAAACCCTCTCCTTCTGGGCTCTTTTGTTTGCTTGTTAATTCCTTCAGGTTGGAGTAGGTTCGTGGAACTTCTCTCTGCCCACCTCTGATGCTGCTTCTCTGAGGGCAAAGCCTTGAGCAGCCAATGTCTCTCTAGAATGACCATGGTATTATCAGGCTTCTTAACAACTGTATCTTCCCTGACCTCTCTGCTACCCCCTCTGACCCTGAAGTTTTCACAATCAGCTATTAGGCCTCCACTGATTCCTAACTAATTGCTCTGTTTGTGACAATGGCCTGAGGCATAAATTGCTCCACAGTCCAATCCACAGAAGGGACAGTTTTGGTATCTGTGTTTGAGGTTTATTCTGATTCCAGGACAATTCTTCTTGGCTACTGCTTTCCTTGGTTGTCTCTGGCCCAAGCATTTGCCTGTTGCTTTCATAGAGCTACTAGCCTCTTAATTGTTTACTGCTAATCTCCAGGCCTTTTTAAGTACCCTTGAACTTCCTCCAACACCCTGGGGCAGGCACTTGAACACCACCCATCCTCTGCTATAAAGTCAATGTACTTTGGGAGAGCTTCAGAGATTTCTGTTTTTACAGTTAGTTTTCTTCTCTCTGTTCCCTTCTACCTCTACTACTTCACAAACATCACTGTCCTGAAGCTGGGGACAGGGACCCCAGCCTGTGTCTCTCAGCACGACACTTCCACTTTATGAACCAGAGGCTGGACAGGTGGCAGCCTGTGGTCTTCTTAACTTGACTCCCCTGGTATGCAACCTCTGCCACCCTTGTTCAAAGTAGCTGCAGTGACAGGGCAGCTAGAGAACTGAGCTGGATCCAGGACTCCGGTGGCAGCAGGCTTCTCATCTACAAAATAGGAAGCCTCAAAGCCCAAAGTCAGCATTTTAGCACGCGATAGCTGCTGCTCTTCTGGATGGAAGCCCTGGCTGGCCTCTACTTCCCTCGTGGGTCCCTCCAGATACCAAGTTGACGCCCGATGGCCCAAGGGTTACACTTCCTGCATAGGACCTGTGGGCACCCTTTGCAGAGCCTGCTTCTTCTTGCCCCTCCTCTGGGACCTGACTGGGCTCACTTTCATGACCATACCAACTCAGGCATCTCTGAAGGGTTCTTGGCTCTCCAAGTTCCTGCTTTCACATCCCTTCGAGATCTCCCTGCCAGCTGAGAACAGACTCAGGCTCTGCAAGTTAAGAAGGAAATGACTGTCAAAGGGCTTGATCTTCTGCCACTCCTAGGGACTGCATATCAAGAGGGCCCACCTCTTCGGACTAAAGAAACAATACGGTAGAGAAATCTCTGGAAGCTGCTTCTGCCAGTGAGATACAACTTAGATGGCAATGTTTAAAAAGAAAACCATACCAGAAGGAAATACTCTGAAGTGTATCACATTTCCCTGATTTTAAGGACTATGCTGAACAAGACTCGTAACAGAATTAAAATTAAGTACAAATCAACCCTGCTCCTACGAGTCACCTCACTGGGTCGTCACCACCTGCTCATCTGCAACACGAAGTCGACGAGCATGACTCAGGGACACCACTGCATACCGAGCGCCTCCTCTCAAGAGGACGCACAGGGCTGCTCATGTCTCTCAGTTCTCATGTGCTCAGTTGGCTGCCTCTTCCCAGTTCTCCCATCTCTTCACCAGGACGAGTTCACACTCCTCTCCTGTCATCAGTTACCAGGTATCAATGTTCTTTTCAACCGAAACATTGTTTATTCCTGGCTTGAGGGTTTGGTCCAGATGAGAGCATAGGCAAACACATTAAAGCACATGGTCACCAGATGAGGGTTCGGGGCTCAGGGCACTTGGGGTACTTTCTGTTCCCTAGGCCCTACCCTAGGTCCTGAAGGTTGCTCTTGGATCTCCCTCCCTGACGCATGACAGTGCTGCCAGGCCAGGTAGCAGGGCACTTCCAGAGAGGGGGTTGCTGGACTCCGAAAAATCCACCATCTCACCACTTTACTACACAATGTGAAAATCTTCTGGGAGTGATGATTTGCCCACCCTCTCTGAAAATACAATTTGTTCTGGATTAACTGGGTCACTGGTGCGATGAGATACAGACAGAACTTGTTGTAACCACTATTGTCTGTCTGACCCAGTTTGGGTTTTCATCTTCTCCATCAACATAAAGAAGTGCAACCTCATTTTATTTTTTCCCACAGTAATTATCTTAAATTAAAAGGCTATGATTAAGACACTGATTTTCTTTGGAAAATTTTCATTTTATTTTCTAAGAGTTCACATGCTATAAAATAATAATTTTGGAAAACAAACAGAAACCTCTCATGATCTGTTACGACACCCAAACAACTGCCTGTTTTAAGTCAAACATTTGGCCAGATGCGGGGACAACCTCTCTACCCTCACTGAGCTGTAGCGGCTGATCAGGAAAGGAGGGGATTGCTCTAGATTCTGACCTCGTCTGCTTGGAGCCCCTTGTCACATATGGTGGCAATTCTGGGGCAAGGAGATGTGTTGCCCTGGTTTCAAACCAAGCAAGACAGTGAGGAAGCCATCCCCACGAGGACAATAAAGGGGTCAGGACGGAACCAGACCACAGATACCTCCCAGGCATCTCACATATTACCAACAGAGCCTCAACCTCCCTCACCAGAACCCTAAGCTCCACCACCTTATCAAACCATGACACCACAGGTGCAGGGGCTGGGGAGAGGAGATCCCTCCAGGGTGGACACAGCTCCTCCCACAGAGCCAAGTGCTGTTCTATGAAACCACCTTCCCTCCTCTCTTTGTAGAGATTTCCATGTGAGACACAGGCTAGTCCCCCCTACCCCCCCCCCCAAAAAAAAAAAAAAAGGAAAAGGAAAAAGAGGAAGGGAAGGGACAGGACTGGATAGGACGAGACAAGCAGAAAAACCCAGCCCTGGGACCAGTGTTGTGGCGTAGCATCCCATCTGGGTGCTGGTTCTGGTCCCGGCAGCTCCACTTCCAATCCAGCTCTCTGCTGTGGCCTGGAAAACAGTAGAGGATGGCACAAGTCCTTGGGCTCCTGCACCCACGTGGGAGACCCGGAAGAAGCTCCAGGCTCCTGGCTTTGGATCAGCATGGCGTTGCAGCCAAGTGGGGAGTGAACCAGAGGATGAAAGAGCTCTCTCTCTCGCTCTCTCTCTCTCTCCATAACTCTGATTTTCAAATAAATAAATATTTTTAAAAGGAAAAGAAAAAACCCAGCCCTGCAAGTGGAGATTCCCAAACTGTCTGGTCCTTGTGTCCATCCTGCCCCACCTCTAGTCTTCCCCATCTCAGCAAGTGGGACCTCTCATCTCCAAGTGGCATCTTCCTCCTTCCTCTATCAGTCTCTCCCTCCCCAGTATCCAACTCATCAATAAAACCTGGTGATACATCCAGAATGGTAGCACTTCTCACCACAGCCCCCTGGCTACAGCTCCTATCTCGGCCCCAGCTGCCACATCTAAAGACGTTATAAGAGCTCTGAACTGGCCCCTATATTTCTACACTGTCGCCCTCACTCCATAAGCACAGGGGTCCCACCAAAATGTCATTCGTTATTGAAGGAGAGGGAAAGGCCAGTTAAATTTGCAGCTGCATAAGAGGAGGACGGGTAAACCCTACATGAAACACCATGTCATCCAAGGACAAAAATCCAGAGCCAACAAAGATGCTCCGCACTCTATCACCACACCTCGCCTCTCATAGCAGCCGTACCTCCACAGTCACAGGGTGCACAACACATTTCTATTCATCCTCTTGGGAAGCACAGTCTGTGGCACCAAATAAAATAAAATAAAATAAAAGCACCAGGGCCAAATCTCCCCCTCAGGATGGGATTCCCAAAGGAGACAGGACCTTGGGGTGGCAGCAGTGGCCCACAATCCACAACGTCTAAGACCCTAGCACTTTGTATCAATGGGGTCAACAGATAGTGTGCAAATGACAGCCTCAGTGTCTGCAGGCTCAGCTGAGTCATTCAGCAGGGTGGGGGCATCTCTCTCATCCTATATTCAGGGATGAAGGCAGCTTCAGGCCAGGCCTAATTCTCAGCTGATGTCTCCACTCTTCAGCGTTGCCAATTGTATTCACTAAAGCTATTCAGCAGATGACGCAAAATCCTTCTCACATGGGCGCTGAGGAGTCTCCTGAAGCTCAATTCCACAATTCCAAGTCTCACTGCCATCTCCCTTGGAATCCCTGCACCCATTAAAGCTCGGGACCACACTCCCTTCAGGAACAGCTTCTCCCCAATTCTCTCCCCTTAGCACACTGCATTCTTGGAGCTCAGAACCATCAGCTATTTCTAGCCTCCAACCAGTACTTGAGTTCTCCCTCATCCTATGAGACTGCTCTGCTTTTGTCACTCTTCTCACTGTTCCCACCACAACCCACATGGGAGTGAGGCAATGGGCTCCAAAGTGGCCTCCAAGTGAGGCTGACAGCCAGCAGACAATATCACCACATCGCCTGCACATGCAGACACTTACAAGCGAGAAGCCAGAGTCCTGAGGTTGGGGTGTGAGATCTCCATTCAGTCTTCTACAAGCTTCCATGACATTCTCCACCCCACTTCATCCTCCCAGCCTGAAGCAACCTCTCTCTCTCTAATCAGCTCCCACGTGTAGATGTTTTTTCTAGGCCATTAGCATAGAGCTGGATCAGAAGTGGAGCAGCCAGGACCCAAACCAGCACCACTACGGGATGCAGGTGCTGCAGGCTGGTGGCTTTACCTTCTATGCCATAATGCAAACCCTGATATTACTGCTTTTGACCAAGAGCCTCTACAAGACTCAGAATAATGAGCAGGATTCACTCATCTAGATCTATTTACTCTATCTCTACCAGACACCACTAAGAGGGTAGATAGTTTCAGCATAAAACTGAGAGACTGGGCATTAAGGTATCTCTACTATAGGGGTAGGCACTGTGGTATAGCAGGTAAAGCCACTGCCTGCAGTGCCAGCATCCCATATGGGTGCCAGTTCGAGTCCCAGCTGCTCCACTTCTGATCCAGCTCTGTGCTGTGGCCTGAGGAAGCAGCAGAAGATGGTCCAAGTCCTTGGGCCCTTGCACTCATGTGGGAGACCCAGAGGAAGCTCCTGGCTCCTGGCTTGGGATCAGCACAGATCCAGCCATTGCAGCCATCTGGGGAGTGAATCAGCAGATGGAAGACCTCTCTCTGCCTCTGCCTCTCTAATATATAAATAAATCTTTGAAAAATGGTCTCTCTACTAGAGAGGCAATTACAAGTACAAAACTCAAATGCAGTGCACATCAGGTTTGCAACTGAAAGACTATGTCCAGAATCCAAGAAATAGGGTAAAACTGGCAAATACATATTTTCAGTTATTTCTTCATGGTATTGCTACACAGATGTTCCACATCTGCTACTCAACTGAACAAAATTGAAATTACAGTAACTTCACTCAGTGCCAAGATTGTAGTTTCTAAGACTATTCTCCAATAAAAGGGATGAAGGTTCTTGGGAGAAACGGCTGATTCCTAGGGCTGGAGCAGAAAAGATGGGCCTAGAGCTCCTTGGACAGCAGGGTTGCCTGAGGCTGGGTTTGGTGAAAGGGCTAAGAGATGGGATTAGGAATGAAATGAAACACAATCCAGCTAAAAGAGGTCCAAAGGAGACCAAAGGGAAACAATTAGACCAAGAAAATAAATACCCCAGTACTGGATTAAACCCAAAGAATGAAAGAAATAGCTGCCAGTCCAGACTGATATCATGATTGAACAAGCAAATAGATGGGGGAGAAGAGACAAAGCTCTCATATATTAGCATTCCAAATAATTATACTCAAATAGATACCCCTACTCAAAGCGGTGACTCCCTCCAAAACACAGAGTACAGTAAAGGGGCACACGACAGGGGTGGGGGGTGGGAGGTGGGGAGCGCAGGTCAGCCAGACGGTCAAGTCATGGTGATAGCATGAATTCCTGATGTGATGAAATATGATGAGAAAGACACTATACCTCAAGGGCTTTGCTTCCCCCAAACCATAATCCCAGTCTAGTGATGTCAGAAAAACAGACAGAGCCAAACTGAAGGATATTCTACAAATATCTGACCTTATTCCTCAAGACAGTCAAGGTCATCAAAAAAAAGGAAATTCTGAGAAATTGTCACAACCAAGAGAAGCCTAAGGAGACATGATACATAAATGCAGTGTGGTGTCCTGGATAGGATACTGGGACGCAAAAGGGGCATTAGATTAAAAAACAAACGAACAACAAAACTAAGGAAATTCAAAAATATGGACCTAGTTAATAGTGCCTCCATTTTAGTTATGGCTAATTTACCAGAATTTACTGAGGTAATTAAAATGTTAACAGTAGGAAAAACCAAGGACAGAGAAAGACATATAGAGAAACTCTGTAGTATCTCTATTCTGTGTGTAAATCTAAAACTATTCAAAATTAAAAGTTGGTTTATAAAAAGATTAAAAAGCAAACAAAAAATTAGTTTAAAAAATTTTATGGGGGCCAGCACCATGGCACAGTAGGTTAATCCTCTACCTGTGGCACCAGCATCCCATATGGGCACCAGTTCTAGTCCCGGCTGCCCCTCTTCCAGTCCAGCTCTCTGCTGTGGCCCAGGAAAGCAGTACAAGATGGCGCAAGTGCTTGGGCCCCTGTACCTGCATGGGAAACCCAGAAGAAGCGCCTGGCTCCTGGCTTCGGATCGACACAGCTCTGGCCGTTGAGGCCATTTGGGGAGTGAACCAACAGAAGGAAGACCTTTCTCTCTATCTCTCCCTCTTACTGTCTATAACTTTAACTCTCAAATAAAATAAAGAAAATCTTTAAAAAAAAAAAAAACTTTATGGGGCTGGTGCTGTAGCACAGTGGGTTAACACCCTGGCCTGTGGTGCTGGCATTCCATATGGGCACCAGTTCAAGAGCTGGCTGCTCCACTTCCAATTCAGCTCTCTGCTATGGCCTGGGAAAGCAGTGCTTGAAGATGGCCCAAGTCCTTGGGCCCCTGCACTCATGTGGGAGACCCAGGGGAAGCTCCTGGCTCCTGGCTTTGGATCGGCACAGCTTCGGCTGTTGTGGCCAAATGGGGAGTGAACCATTGGATGGAGGACCTCTCTCTCTCTGTGTGCATCTTTCTCTCTCTCTGCCTCTCCTCTCTCTGTATATCTCTGACTTTCAAATAAATACATAAATCTTGAAAAAAAATGAATAAAAAAATAACTAGTTCTGATCAAATAGCCCACTCCCCCCCCCTTTTTTAACTGCAGGGATGGGAGTCCATACTTTATGTCTCCCCAGTTCTCAGCTATCTCCGGCCTCCTCAGAGTCAACCAGCACACTCTTGTAGGCTGGCAGTTGCTTCCAGACTTGTCCTGGCCCTCTCTGGCTGAGGTCACTGGTGCAAATGCTCCAGTCAAGGCAGACAGATTCCTCTCCTACCAGTTCTCTCCAAGCCAAGAGTCAGAAGTACAGAAACCAGACACCGATGAGCAGCTAATGTTTGCAGAACCCTCTCTGCCTGCCCTTGTAAGTATTTTCTCCGATTCCAAGATTCGCCCAATATAACTTGTCTGCCAAAAAGCCTTTTGATCTGGACCTGCTTTCCCCACTGTAACCTTCAAGACCTCTGGGCAATGCTGAGGAACCTCTGCCAGGCCTAATCCCAAACTCTGTGGTCTCCTCATCTTTTTGTAGGCCCTCCAGATGCACCCAGAACTCTCTCCAGGCCTGGCTTAGGGAAAGAGGGAGATACAATTTCAGCATTCTCAGTCTGAAATGATTCTCAGAAAGTTTCAGAGTTTTGGATTTTCAGATTGGGGATGCTCAACTGGTAATCTATGCCTTTTTTCAAATCAAAAAAAAAAAAAAAAAAAAACAACCACACCTGAAATGTTTCTGGTTCCAAGTAGGGAAATTCATCCTGTACAAAGACTAAAGAGAAAGACAAGTAGAAGTCAAAGGGTCTCATTTTCAGAAGATAACCAAGAGCAAGAAGAGAGAGGAACAGAGGACAAAGCCGGAAGAAGCACTGGCCTAGACCCAGAGGGAGATTTTCCAAACTTCCTAGACTTTCCGGACCCCAGAGGTCACATCAGCTTCCTTAGACAGCACCCACACAGTCTGATTTTTAGACCGTGCTGTAAGAACTCTGCGATGCCTATGCCTTTCCACACATATTGGCCTAATTCATGAGTGAACATCAGTCAGTCAGTGCAGTTACAGTGCCCCACAAAAACACCTAGGAAAAAGGCCAGAAACCAAGCCTTCCATTAGGAAGGAATCAGGGGACAGAAACTTTCACAGAGGTGATACCATAAGCTGTGATCCCAGACTTCTCAACATTTCTACTGCTAATTTAACCTTCTAATCCAGAGGCCCCCGCCCCTCATTTTAAAAAACAGTGAACAGGAATGGCTGGAAGTCACCTGACCCTCTCAACACACCCTGAATAATGTAAATGACAAAGGAAAATTTTAATTTAAGTGGGTCAGCAAATAGCATGCTCTACTATTTAGACAAATTGTTTCCAATCGATTTCTATTTTGTTACAGATTTCTCTCAAGGAAACAATATTATAATAGCAAAACTCTGGAGTAACTATTCAAAGGATGATGAATGAAGAAAGTTCACAGAAGTCTCATTTATAACAAACAGGCAGGCATTTGGCCTAGAGGTGCAGACGCCAGGCAGCATGCCTGGGTCTCACATGGCAGTGCCTGGATTCGGCTCCTGGCTCTGGCTCCTGCTTCCAATGTCCTGCTAATGCAGATCCTGGGAGGCAGCAGACATAACTCAATTAGGTGGGCTTCTGCACCTACATGGGAGACCTGGATTGAGTTCTTAGCTCTTGGCTGGACATTCCCCCACCCTCCCACAGGCTGTTGGGGGATAACTGGGGATTGAACCAGCAGACAGTAGCTCTCTTGCTTTAAAAATTAATAAAAACACTTCAAAATTATAAAGCACACACAGATTTCAACAAATAAAAAAGCTGCAGCTGAGTTCCCATCACTAAAAGCTGTACAGGAGTGACTGGTTCCTAAGCAAGTGACTGTATCAGTGACACAACCAGACACGGTCAGAGCTTTCAAGGGATCTGACCATAAGGTCACCCAGGGACAAGCAGCACAGAAATGTCAAAGAGAAACATTACAACCACAGTTATGTAACTGCAAGTTTGGAAAATCAGGGGATGGGAGGAACCCTACTCATATCACATCTTAGCTAAAATCACTTCTTTTTATTTGTGTATTTCCTGTAGATATGTGATGAGAATGGTTTTCCTTAGCATGGAAGCCGTACCTTTCTGTGGGATGTGCTCTCCTGGCCACCCACAGGGCAGATATGCAAGAGCTAAACTTTACTGAGCCACTGGGAGGAGCTGGATGGAGAATACACATTAGGTCTGCTGTCAGAGGCCAGCCAAGAGAAAAGCCACCAATGACAGACTGAAGTCACCGCACTTGGCAGGATGTCAGACAAGGAGGCTCACTGCAGCACTGCTTACCCCATAAAAGATTTTATGCCATAAGTTTCAAAATGTAGCAGTCTAAACGCCTATCAGTGAAATAACGTTATGGCTCTGTCATGTAGTGAAATGCTATGTGGACACTGAACATGGTAATCACTCAGTTTACAACAACTTGGCATACGACAAACATCCTAAGTTCTACTCATATAAACACACAGAATCACACGCACTAAGCGGAAGTGGTCTGAAGAAAACACACCAAATGGTAACACTCGCAGTGCGCGCATCATGCTTCTCTTTTTCACCCCTGGCCATGCTTTCCTCAACACTTCACAGTAAGTATAGAAAATCTTAACTGGAAAAAGGCACAATAGGTTGTTGGCACCTTTCCTGGTCTCCTGCCCTTCCCACCTCGCTCCTGGGCTGATTCATCTGGGACACTCTCCACACTCCATTAGAGAGCTCTTCCCCTCCAGGAGCAGCCGCAGCCCCTCCACAATCACTGGAGCCCCGTGTACATCTCCATCACTCTCAGCACATGAGAGCTGCGATCCTCCAGGCTTTGGGCTCAGTATGACAGTGACCGTGCCTTGCGCATTCCTGAATGCAGGGAAAACAGCAATGATGCTCCAAGGGGACTGCCGGGAAGAAAAGGGAACCAAGAACGGCCTCTCAGGAAGAGGTGAGGTGGGAGCACAGCAGCCTGGGACCTGGGGTGGGCAACCGGGGAACAGGCCGTTTCAGCCATGACCGTGGGAAAGGAAGCTGAAGATCAAAGGCTTGTTAACACGAGCCTCCTACCCCCAGACAAGGGAGTGATCAGCAGTGACTGGGCTTCAGAGACAGGTGTCTGGTCTCTGGACAGTGGGGTAATGTGGAGTGTCAGCAGGCAGTGACGGGAGTGGAGAGGACGGATCAGTTGTGGGTCAGGAAGAGAAGGATTCCAAGCATAACTTCAGAAAGAGATGTAGGATGTGCAGAGAAAAGAATATACTCCATTTCCAGCCCCTGGCTCTCCTGGGAGAAGCCACCTTTTAGTTAATGTGAGCAAACAAGGGGCTTTTGCAGGGGCGTGGGAGGAGTAGAGGACAAGAGTTTATGCAAACGCAGAGGCTTGGGCAGCAGAGTGGGGAGCAAGGCTTCCCACTGATATGAATGCAGCCTGTCTTCATGTTGGACGGCTACACAGCAGAGCACCTGCCTGTCTGATCAACCATAGGAACAGAGCAGCCAACAGGAGGGTGAGACAGGCCCAAGACGAGGAGGGACAGAGAGCCAGTCCAAGCTGTTATTTAAGGCCAGGACTCATGGAGGATGTGAAGGACATAGTGTCTGAGGCAGAGATCACAGGGATGCTCAGTGCAGAGAGAACGTGCCTCAGGGAAGCAAACCCTGTAGCAGCAAAGGTGGGCACATCAGCCTGACCCCATCACTGGCCACACAGCAAGGACAGGCCCACATCTGCCCTAGCAGACAGCATGTGCCAGACAGGAAGAGAGTAGCACTCAGCCCCAGAGCAGCCCCACTCTGCACTTACCATCCTTGTGCCACCCAGAGCAGACAGGCAGTCACAGTCCAGTTTCAAGAAACGGTTATTTCTGGGGCTGGTGTTGTGGAGTAGCAAGAAAGGTGCTGCCCATGACCTTGGCATCCCATATGGGCACCTGGTTCAGGTCCCAGCTGCTCCACTGCTGATCCAGCTCCCTGCCAATGTTCCCAGGAAAGCAGCAGAAGATGGCCTAAGTGTTTGGGCCCCTACACCTACATGGAGACCTGGATGAAGTTCCTGGCTATTGCAGCCATTTAGGGAGAGAACCAGAGGATGAGAGACATATCTCTCTCTCTCTCTCTCTCTCTCTCTCTCTCTCTCTCTCCTTAACTCTGCCTTTCAAATGGATATTTTTTTAAAAAGTAAATAAACAGCTGTTTCTGACCACAAGCATCACAAGACTGAAACCGAGAATCAATACTCAGTGCTAGCACAAACCCTGTGAAGACTGGGTCACAAAACATAAAGAATCAAATAGAAGGAAACGACGCAGAGCAAATTCAGGAAATGGTAACCTCAGAGCGTGGGCGGGGAGGCGTATATAGTTTCAATTGCGCTGCTAACGACGGTGTCTTCAACTGAGCAGGCATTCGCTGCATTCTTCTTCCTATTATTTTTCATAGAAAGCACTGCCTAGGAGACATTTTTATTGTAAGGTATAGTAAGGTACACCCCAAACTCACTACTAGTAGCTTTTTTATTTCTTAATTTTTCTTTTCAAAAATGCAATGTAAGTA
Source organism: Sylvilagus floridanus (assembly GCA_949820135.1). NCBI lineage: Eukaryota > Metazoa > Chordata > Mammalia > Lagomorpha > Leporidae > Sylvilagus > Sylvilagus floridanus. The sequence goes on along the minus strand of OX463245.1, from coordinate 74,047,224 downwards.
AATGCATAGCTTTATTTCAGAAGCCGTGCATCTCTCTGACATAGGAGGATTCCACAGAATCATTTTGGATCAAGGCCCAGTGCTGCTCACCAGGCTTGTCCCTGCATGTCCACTGCACGTGCTGTCTGTCCGCTAGTTTCCTTTTTTTAACCCCTACACCGGCCCCCCAGACACAAACCAGCCTGCTTCCTTGTAGGGCCCCATACTCTGGACTAGGTGCGACCTGTCCCTGACACCAGTCAAGGTCTTCCTAGGACTGGCACCAGTCAGCTAAGCCATACTTCACCAAGAGCACCCATGTAAGCTGTACCCCCCTGGAGTGGGATTTCACCCAGACCCCCTAGTCTTAGCCCTAAAGTGTGACAATGTGGGAATGATGGACGCACAGATAGAGAGGAAAGAGGGCAGGATACGGGAAACATTTCAGAGCAGGGTGCTTCACATCCCCTGCTCTGCCACTTGAACACTGCTTGTGCTTATTTAAACTTTGCAAGTTTTAAAAGTATCCAATGTGCCAGGGCAGGATAGCAAACAGCCCTTCAACACAGCAATTCATAATAAAGGAAAAGGCAAGACCAGCCATGTTGCATAGGAAACCTGCAGGCAGCAGGTGCGGATGGGAGCACCCCAAAGCCCAGCGGTGTTCAAGGTGAGTCCAGCATCACACTTGTAGGCCGTGGTCATTTCCCTTGTCCTCCTGGGACTCTGCAAAGCACAACTGACCAGGAAGCCAGTGACGTCCTCGGGATTCTCTCCCCAGACAAGCCTGCCTGCTTACATGGATCACCCGGAGAATCAGTGAAGCCTCCCTCCCCCTCCATAAATCTTACTGAGGCTCCATTTAGTAAGTCCACGTGTCATTGAATATTTATACCTAAAACCACTTCATACAGGTAAAACCCATGGCAATCTTAACCCAAATGCATCTCCCTAAAGAGACCAGCACCCACCAAGAGGCCACAGGACTATCCAGAGGCTACTGGAAATCAGAACAAATGACCATGAGTGAGTAAGGGTTCCTCTGGTCACCAAGAAGGCCATATGTCATATGTGCCAAGTGACTGAGCTGACATTGGTATAGGAGATACTTTGAGGCTTCAGGGGAAAGGCATGTGGTTTCTTTCTCCCCAGAGCACTTGCAAGGAAGATGACTTTGCTCTACTCCAAGGTCATGTCCTACCATGTCCATGATGTCCCCACACCCTCCCATTTGCCTGTCCTCTCTGGGCGACACCCGAGATGGATATAACAGGTGCAGAAAAATCTCACAGATACTCTTCTTAAATGGTTTTGTTTGGATCCCATCTCCAATGAGAGCAGGAGTTGAGTGGTAACCAGCAGCAGGTGAACTAGTAGCACACCTGTGTGGCCCAGGGTCCATCCCCAGGCACTTCTTCATCTGTCTGGGCTCATCCCTCACCTGCACATTGGTCATGAGCTGCGGCTTCAAGGGAGAACCAGCAGGGCCCCCCAACACAGCTGCAGCCTGACTAGCATGTGAGGGTAGGAACACCTGACACCACAACGCTCTCCGATCCTCCTGGAAGGATCTGAGATGTGTGGTGTCCCCCGCCACACACCTGCTCACCCTCCACAGGCCAGTACAGGAGGAGTCTGGCTGCAGAGGCAGGGGCCACACAAGCACAGGGACCACAGTCAGCTGAAGATTCACTGCCCTGAGTCACTAAGGCGGCTGCAGATAGGACCCATTTTGCCTGGCAGGTGCTGCTGGCCACAGAGAAGGATCAAGAGTACAAACACACAGGAGAGGCCTGGCCACCTTGGTCAACAGAGGGCCCACCAAAGCCTGAGACTGCAGGAGAGACTGCAGGGCAGAGACCCAAAGGAGACCTAATTTAGGCTCAGCCCCTGGTCTCCAGGACTGACAGTACAGGGGAACCAGTCAGCAATGACATCGGTAATAGCTAAAATCACAACATCTGTCCTTTTTTTTTTTTTTTTTTTTTGACAGGCAGAGTTAGTGAGAGAGAAAGGTCTTCCTTTTCCGTTGGTTCACCCCCCCAAATGGCTGCTATGGCCGGCACTACACTGATCCGAAGCCAAGAGCCAGGTGCTTCTTCCTGGTCTCCCATGTGGGTGCAGGGCCCAAGCACTTGGGCCATCTTCCACTGCACTCCTGGGCCACAGCAGAAGGCTGGACTGGAAGAGAAGCAACCAGGACTAGAACCCGGCGCCCATATGGGATGCCGGCGCCGCAGGCAGAGGATTAACCCAGTGAGCCACAGCACCAGCCCCAACATCAGTCCTTTCTACAAGGAAAAAGCTACATGTGCCACAAGAACACCCGGGAAAGCACGAGGTTAAAATCTGGGAAAGTCGCCCCACCTCTCTCCAGCGTCCCTTTCTCTGCAAAATGGAAAGCAATAATCTCATCAGGTAGCTGCGGATTAATAAACTGACCCTTGATAAACACTTGGCACAAGGCCCAGCACATGGGAAAATGCTCAGTGAGCCAACTTCTCAGGGCCAAACTCCCCAGAGCCCTTGGAGGCACTTCACGTGCAGGTGCCCTGCACAAACAGAAAAGACAGCTTTAGGTTCCAGCGGGGGCTGAGAGGCCAGGCCCCTGTGCTGCAGGGAGAGCGGCAGCCAGAGGCCACGGGTGCTGATGGGAGCAGCTGCCCTAGGATGAAGAGGAATCCACCTCAGACATCCTAGCAGCAGCTCCTGGCCCGCTGGACTGTTTGGGGACAGTTATTGGGCCTTGAGATGATGACATCCCAGGAGAGGCAAAGTGGACAGTGAGAGAGACAGACAGACAGACAAGTCTTCCTTTTCTGTTGGTTCACCCCCTCAGTAGCCACTGTGGCCAGCGCGCTGCGGCCAGTGCACCGCACTGATCCGAAGCCAGGAGCCAGGTGCTTCTCCTGGTCTCCCATGCAGGTGCAGGTCCCAAGGACTTGGGCCATCCTCCACTGCCCTCCTGGGCCACAGCAGAGAGCTGGCCTGGAAGAGGGGCAACCGGGACAGAATCCGGCACCCCAACTGGGACTAGAACCCCGGGATGCCCGCACTGCAGGCAGAGGATTAGCCTAGTGAGCTGCGGTGCTGGCCATGGAGAGGCTTTCTAAGAAGCTGCATCCTGGGTACCAGTTTTAGATACCAGCCCAACCTGAGAGAGCGAGCTGACCCTTGTACCCTGGCAGAGAGACCCTAAGGAAGGGGGCTGGCCCAGGGTCAAAGCACAAAGGGCTCAGGAGGTCAGCATGTGGGAATGAGCTCAATCCAAGCCAGCCAGCCAGGAACCAGGGAGAGGAGTGGGCTCAGTTTTCTCTATAGTGACTGCCCTCCCCAGGCGGGAGCGCATCTGCTGTCATCCTCTACAACTGAGACCCATTTGCAGTTGCTACCTGCTTCAGGGAAGCAGGCACATGGAAGACGTTTCACATCAGACAAGGACAATCAACTGAGACCTCCTCACAACACCACGCGTCTCAGGGTTTTCTGCACCACAGAAACTGTGAACTACAGACTACAGCAGGTTCCATGCCTCCTGGCATCATGCAGAACACCCTGATGCAGCCTACATTGTTAGCAGGGACCCATCTCTGGTTCCCATGACTGGGACAAGCTGGCTGAAACCAGTGATCCCATGCAGATGCCACTGCCTGGGCCATTTATTCATCCCTGAGGCCTCCATAGCTAGACTGGGCATGCAGCTAGCAGAGCCAAGCACCCATGCTCAACTCACTAAGTGGGACAGCCTTGGAAAATCTCCCGGAGCCCATGGGGGGAGGTTCTGCACAGCCCTGAGAAGTTTGGCCCTGAGAAGTTGGCTCACTGAGCATTTTCCCATGTGCTGGGCCTTGTGCCAAGTGTTTATCAAGGGTCAGTTTATTAATCCGCAGCTACCTGATGAGATTATTGCTTTCCATTTTGCAGAGAAAGGGACGCTGGAGAGAGGTGGGGCGACTTTCCCAGATTTTAACCTCGTGCTTTCCCGGGTGTTCTTGTGGCACATGCAGCTTTTTCCTGTGTAGCTTTTTCACTGCTGCCAGCCCCTATGCCTTGAATCAGAAGTGCTACCAATTAGCAAGTAAAGTGGCCCGCTTTCCGGAGAGTGATGAAAATAAGCTACTATGATGAGTGGGGAGTGAAACAGGAACACGTACTCCAGGGCAACTGGCAGTGTGGCCCATGGACGGCAGGCAGCGTCCAGATGACAGGGAGCCAGGAGGAAGTACCCATCTCACTAAAGCCACCGCCTCAGTCATGTGTGTTGCCCAAGACTTGCAGTTGACTGTTGGGCACTAAAGTGGGAGAGGCTGCCTTGGAAGAGACCGTTAGTTTTACACAACTTAACAAAAAACTGGACCCTCGGCACCACAGCAGAAAGTCACAGACGTGGGTGACATCTGCATTCAGTGATGCTGAAGTGACTGCAAAGCAAGCCACAACAGAAGGGGACAGACAGGTGCACCCTCCTCAGCAGTCCCACCCCAACCTTCCGTCCTCATCCCCCTCACACCTTTACCTTTCCCAGCTCCAGCAGGGACCCTCTCCACAGTCACACTGGCAACCATCAACAAGGCTAAAAGAGAGCAAGGAAAGTGGAGGGAGGGGAGAGGTGTGACACCAGCCATAGGTAAACCACTCAGAATCAGGGGTGTGGCATGACCAGACAACCTCTCAGCCAGCCCCTAGGGCTGCTTCCGCCTCTTAGGCCCTAGGCTCTCTCAAGCTCTTAGACAAATGGCCTGGGCCTCTCATCAGCAGCCCAGCCACTTAGGAACAGAGCCTGGTGAAAGTTCCCTAGCCGTGGGGGAGTGCAGGCCCTGGGTGCCGGGTGTCCCCCTCTCTCATCAGGGAGACACCTTCCCGAGCACAGTGTGTGCAGGGGACCTGCCCAAGGCTGTCCTCCTGGGTGGAGGGAGGACAAGGACTTAACATACTGCGGCTGAAACAGAAAAGGAAACACCCACAAATTACAAAGTGCACTCTATTTTGGCTTTAAAAACATACCTCTCACAGACAGCAGTGTCCGAAATAGCACCTCCTATTTTAGAGAGTTCAATGGTAGCTCCTGAACACAGGGCCACAGAATAGACCCTGTGTTTCGGAGATGAGGCTGGCATGAGAACAGAAGGTTAGGGGCTGCAGGCCTACACAGAGCCTGGAACCCAATTCCCACACTAGCCCTATTCTATGGACTAGAAGGCTGAGGCCCAAGGGCTAACATGGCTCAAATGCTATCCTTGCCCTTTGGCTTTATGCTATGCAGCCCTCCTCCCACGGTGGACTTCCGGCTGTCCAAGTCACAGGAGCCCTCAGCCTCTCTGCCCTCATCCCTCGGTGCTCCTGGAAGGATCCACATGCCCCATGAAGCGTGTACTGGGCAGGTGGATGGCGAGCAGGGTAGGATGGAGGGAGACTGCTTCTGCTCTCAGACTCCTCAACTCCAGGCTGAGCAGCGACAGTCACTGATGAGGGACAGACACAAGCATGGCCTTGCCCAAGAGAAGGCAGGCCCACAAGACCAACCCTGCCAGCTCCTGGGGAGACAGGGCAGGAGGCAGCTGTGGCAAGGCTGCTCCCAGGACCCTGAAGTGGGGCCTGAAGCAGCCGAGTGCTAAGCCCTGGTTTCTTCAGTCCAGGTAGGCATACCTGGTCGGGACAGACAGCCAAGAGTGTGCCTGCGGGAGACAGGATGGTGGGAGGAGCTGGGCTGCAGTGCACCTCATGGGTCCTCCGAGGTGGAAACACTGGCTGTGGAGCCAGACCACCTATGCTCCAGCCTGGACTGTGTCACTCACAGGTCATCCCTAACCTGACAGCATGGGTAACCTGGTTACCTGCTGCTCTTCCGTCCCCCACTCAGTGAAGAGGGTGTCACAGAAGCATCTACTTCATGAGGCTGGTCCCAGACTGGAGAACTCAATTCCTGTCAATATACCAGCACACAGGCACCTGCTGGTATTATTACTCTCACTATGGCCAAGCCCATCTGTGGATTCCAGGGTCCTGGCGCTCTTCTGCCATTCAGAAACCAGCATTCTGGAAACATTCGAGATAAAACACTGGATCAAGGACAGCAAAGACAAGAAGTACCCCTACCAAACAGGGGAATTTTTTAACAATAATATCTGGATCAAAGTCTATCACCTACTAAAACTAAAAACTAGGGCAGGTGTATGGAGCAGCATGGTGAATTTCTACTTGCAACCCCCGCATCCCATTTCAGAGTGCCTGGTTGCAGTCCTGGCTCCTCTGCTTCTCACCCAGTTTCTTGCTGGTGCACCCGGGAAGGTGGCAGATGATAGCCCCAGTACTCAGGTTCCTGCCACCCTGTAGGAGATTCAGATGGAGTTGCTGCTCTTGGCTTCAGCCTGGCCTGGCCCGGCCCGGCCCAGCCCAGCTGTTGGGAGCATTGGAGGAATGAACCAGTAGGTGGAAGATGGATCTCTCTTTTTCTTCTCTGTCACTCTAACTTTATAATGTTTAAAAAAATAAATAAATACAAACAACCCACTGTCTTCACAGGCCAAGAGAATGGGCTGACGAACCCTACAAGAATTTCTGGAAGAGGGGAGGCAAGACACTTCTGACCACTCCCAGGTGATGGTACACAAGGGAACCATGAACTAAGATGAAGGGGGATGGAGAGGGATCTTGCTGGGCCTACTCCGGAGCTCCACTCACTACCCTGTAGAGCAAGGAGAGGTTTCTAGGCTCCCACCCCTGGATACCGCCTCACAGAAAAGCTCCCTGCCATGCACACACTCCGTACTGAGCCACAGCCCAGCATCTGTCTATGGCTGGGGAAGGAAGGTCCAGGGACTATGGGAGGAGGGGAGAAGGGAATGTGGATGGGGGCGCAGCTCCTCCCCTGAACACAGGCTCTGCCCCAGCAGGGCAGTCCTTGCTCTCATGAGCTGTGGGCAACAGCATCCCGCGGGTGAGCAAGCAGGACCACCACCACCAAGTGCAGAGCTGTGTGTTAGATGGCCTGCAAACCCAGTCAGCTGTCAGCTTAACATGGAGCCCTGGAGCTCAGTGAAATTATCACTGCCCACATGTCCTGGCAATACTTGACCCTGAAGTTGAGATCCGCCTAGCGCCAAATAAGCAAAATTAAAATCTGAAGAACCATCAAAACTCCAACTGAAATATTTTGATATGATAGGAATTTGCATTATCCTGTTCACACAGCATTAGGTTGGAAGGTAGGAATCTGTCTGTGTGAGCAAGAGGGTCCTGGGGGAAACTAAGCTCCTGCAGGAGGGAACGTAGCAGCCTCTGGCAGCCTCAGAAGCACATGCCGGAAGCAGCCCTGTATTTCAAACCACAGAGTCCTGCCCAAACCCCAGTAACTTTATAGGTGGTCCCAGCCTTCCCCCCAAGGAAGGCACCCCAGGAGAATCCTCACTGCCTGGTGCCGGGCTACCCAGCCTGATAACTCTGGGCACTAAAACCTTGGGAGGAACTTTACCTATTTCACACCTAGCAAACCGGCTTTGTCCAGGAGAAGAGGGTGGTGGGAGGAATGGCAGGTAAAGCTGGATCCCATGCCTGGGAAGCCACAGTCTGAATGCAGACAGTGCTCTAGCTCTTCCCTGAGGCGCCACATGGCCGACCAGGTGGACCTCTCTCAGCTCCCAGTCTTTGCAGAGAGGTCCGCCTGGCCGATCAGGTGTGTTCTCTGCAGTAAACTTTGTAACCTTGCTTACCCCATCTGAAGGGCTGGGCACTCACTCTTGGATTCTGTCAGGAGAGGTGCCCACCCATCCATTCTGATGGATGCCATTAAGCCATTAACCATTAACCTTTGCTACCTTGGCTACCACCACTCTGCCTCACGCCTGGATTCTTCTTGCATGAAGAACCTCTGTCCCAGCCATCTCCACCAACAGTTCCAGTCACACTCCTTAAAAGCTTTGAGGTTAAAAAAAAAAATTACAGAAGGCAAGTCTGACTCATTTTATTAAGGAAAAAAGGCAGGCAAAATCTCAATGTGAAGAAGACTTGTTACCACAAACCCATTTGGAATTGATTTTTAATAAGAGTCTGCTACCAAATACAGATAACCTGTGGGTAGATTAAACATTTGTGGATTTGCCTTGGTAAACAAATGAGAAGTCAGTGCATTTGTGGGAAATTTTTTAAAGGAAAAATCATTAAAACTGCACTCCACGCTGTTACCTGGAATTAGCAGTGGCCAAGAGAGAGGCAGAGGAGAGTGCTGCTCCTCCTCCGCACTCCGCCCAGGTGAGGGGAGCCAGGAGGAGGGAGTGGGGCTGTGAGCGCCACCTACAGGGCCCAGGCTGCCACAGCCAACAACATGTTCAGATCAGCTTTAGTCAGGCAACGTAATACTGACAGCAAAAACAGTGTGTCCGTCAAAGCTCAGCGTGCTGCAAAACTGAACGTGGTGTTTTCAACCATATTAATTCATTCTGTAGTAGAATCTGCCTCTGCATTACCTATGATTTTGCCTTTATCCAAGGTCTATGTTCCTTCTCCTACTTCATCTGCCATCCTGGTTGGTCAGGAGCTGAGTCTAACCTGAAAGAAAGAAGACTGGTGCTTGCAGCACAGCCCAAGGGGTTTTAACTTGCAAACCTAATGGGGCCTGGCTCAAATCCCTCTAGGGCCCTCTCAGCACAGACAGGATACAGTACAAAGTCATCAGCCAGGACGACTCCTCTGGCCCATCTAGCTCTCCCCAGCTTCCTAAGCCCCATACCCACAGATGCTTCTCCAAAGCGCCCTCTGCGCACCTTTCCGCAGACTGTCCCTTCCACCTGGACTGCCCTTCCTGTTCCGTCTGCTAAACAATTCCCACTCGTGCTTCCAGACCGACTTACACAGAAATCCCTCTGTGAGGCTTCCCTCACTTCCAGGCAGGAATAAACACCCTCCCCCTCTCTGAAGCCCCCTCTCTCCATAGCCAGAAAGATAAAGTCCTTTACTAATCTGCAAATCCTGTCTTCCCAGCTCACAAAAAGGGACTAAGTTATCTTCATCTTTAGTCCTTGCTTTCTGAACACAAAATTAAGCCTTGAAAGAGCCCCAGACAGGTTTAAAAAAAGAAAGATTTATTTGAAATGGAGAGAGAGAATCTTTCATCTGCTGGTTCACTCCCCAAATGGCCCCAACAGCTGGGGCGGGGCCAGGCCAAAACCAGAAGCTCATCAGGGCCTTCAATGTGGGCACAGGGGCCCAAGGACTTGGGCCATCTTCTGCTGTTTTCCCAGGCCACAGCAGAGAGCTGGATCGGAAGTGGAACAGCCGGGACTCAAATTGATGCTCATGTGAGATACTGTCACTGCAGGCAGAAGCTTAACCTTCTACACCACAGCACAAGTCCCCATCACAGACATGCTTTAATGAAGTGATTGAATGATGGGAGGATACATTTTGTGTTTACAGTACCCTAGATGGGGTTGGTACATTAAAAAAAATGAATTGAAAAAAATGCTTTTAGCAATGACACAGATCATTTTTAAAGAGTTATGAATATGAAACAATGGAACTTATTTTCCCTACCCCTCACTTAGGCTGATGCCAATGGCAATGAGTAAATCAAGGCTGTAGGAGGTGAGGTCACAGCAGCCTGGCTGAAATGGGTCTGCGGTACCCCAGCTATCATGGTAACCAAAGAGGGAGAGCCAGGGTCAGAAGCCTAGCTTCAGCATTGTTGGTCACTCACCAGGCAAGAGACCGTGGGCAGGTCACTCACCTGCTCTGGCCCTCAACGTCATATATATGAAGTGAAAGGTCAAATGGAACAGTCAGGCCTCCACAGCACAGGCAAAAACTCGACCTCTAAGGTATTTCAATGTTACAAAGAAAAGAACACAACACAACACAACACAACAAACGTCCAACCCCAACTACTTCAGAGGACACGCTTTTGTGTTTGAACCCTACTTCAAAACACAAGATCTGCTGCCAGGTCTCTCCCAGCACCCAGGAGGCAGCCTTGCCTGCTGCCCCATGGACTAAAAGGCACCCAGCAGCAGGGCGATTTCAAGACTAACAAGGTGATACTAGATACCATAAACACAATCAGGGAAATAATGGAAGATAAAAACCGAAAGTGACTTCACAGCCTTGCACATGCAGCTTTCCCAGCAAGTCTAGTCAAACTAACGCACGTTCCAGAAGCCAGAGGACACAGAAACACATAGGTGCCTCGAGGAGGGCAACCCAGAAATGCTGGCCCATTGTTGCCTCTGGGGAGGGGCACGGGGGGACAAGGTGGGAGAGGTGAGTTTTCACTACATATCCCTTTGTAATATTTGAACCATAGCACAGGGAATACCCTCATAATGTCAAACTATGCAAGGCATGTGATGTGATGCCTTCCTACTGAAGTCATGACAATATCCCCCAGGAAACAAATGGTATCTTCCCCACTCATGCGTATTAACTCTCCAATATGTGTGCGTTCAACTCCCCAGTGAGGAAGATCATTTAGCCCTGCCTGGCTTTTAATGCTGTGTGACCTTGAGCAGGCGTTTCATGGAAGCATCACCTCCCGCTTCTGAGACATAAGAAAACTCCACTGACCCTCTGTCCCCAGGGGCAGCTAGAGTGGAGGAGAGGGTGTGCATAAGGCCTCCAACAAGGAGCAGCAGGGCACCTCCTCGCGCCTGAGCACCTGGGACAGGTGAGGAACGTATGAGTGGCAAACAAGGGAGAGTGTGAAGGCCACTCCGAATGTCACAGGTCCCCACCCGCTCGCCAAGGCTCCAGAAGTAGCAACCAGCCCAGCAGCCGCTGCCTGTCCAGCCAAAGTGAGGTCAAGACCATAGTGCAGGGTTCCTAAGGTGGACCCTCATGCCCAGCGCCCAGAGCACAGAGAGGGAGGTGGGCGGCCGGGAGCAAGGCTGCCCAGGCTGCCTCTCCACACGGCACCTACAATGCCTCCCCTTCCTCCTGCCAGAGCACTCCGGGCTGTGGCCAACAAAAGCAGAGCTCAGAGCAGCAGAAAGGAGCCCCTCGCCGGTGAAGGAGGCCCCAGAGCCTGGGCTCCAGAGCCAGTCCCACCCTGGCTAAGCTTCGAGACTCGGGTGGAGTCACTTGCCCTTCCTGGGCCTCAGTTCCTTGTTCCCGAGGAGCCCTTTCCCCTTTCCACAGATGCGTGGGTTCAAAGGCCCACCACAAACCATCAGGAGCCCTGCGTGGGGACTGGGTGTGTGACAACTGTCTGCTGCGACCTCTCCCTCAGGAAGTCATGGCCACAGGACGGGGCCACACCTGCAGAATGGCAACAAAGGGGAGAGGGTACCTCAGGAGAGAAGGGACAGATGTCTGCATCTGGCCCCTCACAAAGCTCATTTCTTCCCAGGCTGTGTGCTTCCGGGAGGAGTTCTGCTCTGCACCTCCATCCTCTCAGCAGTATGCAGGGGTGCTGGGGCCAGGGCCTGGCACTCGGGCCAGTCCATCTGTGTGCGCTCACGCCACTGCCCCTTCCTCTCTGGACACTTTGAGGGAACTGTCCGGAGAAGTGCTGTGAAAGCCCAGCCGAGCCCTGTGAGCCCTCTCCCACGGCCAGGGACCCCCCTGGAGACTCGTGCTCCAAAGCCCAGCCCTCCTCAGTCCCTGGGCCTCTGCCTTTGCCCATGGTGGTGCCGCCGCTCCAGGAGGGGCAGAAACAGGCTTGGTTACAGGAGAAGAGAAAATGGTATCACACGGAAGAGGAACAGGGGGGCTTTGCTGAAGCAGACCACAGCTCAGGCAAAACTCGATTCCTACATTTGCAGGGCACAAAAATAAGGCAGATGGTCCTCGGACACAAACCCAGCCCCAATGCCACAGTCAGTGGAACGTCCCAAGAGCCTTTCACGTCATCCAAGATTGCTCCTTCTTCAATCAGCCCACATCTCGGCCCACACAAGCCCCCTCTCCCCTGGTTGGCCTGGCATGTAGAAGCTCAGATCTATCATCTTGTCACTTCAGGCCCACTGTGGATATCGGCACTCCTAGAGGTCAGGGGACGGAGTGGGAGGGACTGTGGCAAATTCATTAACAGGAAGGCTTCAACATCCGTGGATGTTACATAAAGCAAACATCAGCTGTGGACAGCCAGATTCCGCACTTCCAATCCACACACCCATAGAGCAGGCGCACACTGAGGTCTGTCTCTGTCTCCAAGTTCAGCCCAGGCAGGAGTGTCTCAGAGGCAGTGGCCCAGCCAGGCCTCCTCCTCAGAAGCAGCTGCGTTTTCCTCTGCAGGAGCTGCAAATTCTCAGGTGGTCTAACAGAAACATGCCACACATGATGAGATGCCATAGAAGCCTGAAATATAAGTTAAAAAAAAAATATACACTCCCGCCTATCACATATGTTACTTCTACATTTCCCTCTGATACCTGAGACTGCCAAGCTTAACAGGAAAATAAAGTTTTTCAAAACTGTTTTATTTTTTTAAACCCTACAAGGTCGTCCAACCTTTTCTCCTATGTGGAATAAGATAAAATAAGGAAATAGTGTTTCTCACAGAACTCAGGTCAGGATGTTGTTCCACTGCCCACAGTAGAGCCAAGGACACACACACACACACACACACACACACTGGCAGGTGCACACACCATGCACACACACACATATTCTCACACACATGCATGCACAAGCGCACACACACATACATACACATCACAGGCACACATACACCACCTACATGCACATGTAGGAACACTCGCTCACAGGAGGTGCCTCTTAACACCCACAGCTAGAACTATTATAGCATGACCTCAAATTAGAAGCCTGGCCCAAAGCATTCGGGTTTTTGAAATGACGTGTCAACGGGCTGTAGCAAAAATAAAACCACTTTGAAACCCAAAGAAGGGTGGTAAACGTTCCTTTGGAAATGCCTCCCAGGTGCTCCTGCGGTGTAACTCTCAACCACACCAGAGCAGAAGCAGCACCACGGGGGTGGGCACGCAACTCAGCCCCACTTACCAGCCTCTTTCCTTTCTGCTCCTTCAGTGTCTGGCCACAAAGGGGGAAGGCCTCACCACGCCTCCCTGTGGAGGGCCACGTGCTTCCAGTAGAGAGGAAGGGAAGGGCCCCTCAGGGAGAGGAACTCACCACAGGCTGTGCCAGCTACTCCAGGCCCTTTACCCACTCAGGGCTCAGCAGCAGTGGCAGGCGGGCCCCACTCTCCTCCATGTAGCAGGGCTCCAGGCAGGAGGCACTGAGTGGGGCTGTACCTGCACTTTCTCAGTCTCTGGGGCTGCTCTCCCTGGACCCAGGTCTAGCACTGGGCTCCTTAAAGGTGAAAAGTACAACTCATCATGAGAAGTAAAGAAAAGGGGAAAAAGAGAAATTTGGGAAGAGTCCTTATAGAAGCCTCAGCCAGTCTGATACTGCCCCTGCCAAATTGGTTTACTATTCTCACAGCCTCGGCCCATATGTACTCCTCTATGTGACTAAGAGGAACACGATTCTTAATAAGTGATGCTATTAGGAAGGCTTTATGGCTATAAATCCTAAGCCATTAATCAAAAGGAGAAAACAGGGTTTCCATGCACCTGTGCCCCACCCCATAATCACGAAGGACACTGGGCTGTGCAGCACACCAGGGGGCAGGGTGGCATGCAGCCCAGGCCACTCACAGGATGCCTGCTGCAAGCCAGCCACTGCACTGTTGGGGGGGATCTGGAGACATCTGCACGGCATCAAGGCTCGTGCAGGTCCCATCCTAAGCCAACATCATGGTTCTAACGCACCCCTGGGAGAGCAGCTGAGCCTCCACGGCCAGCTGGGGGAGGCTGAGAAGAGGCAAGAGGGCACTTGCCGTTGTCAACACGGTTGCTCGATGGTCCTCATAAAGAAGGTGGCAGGACAGTAGGAGGCGGAGGCAAGTGGAATGCTCTATGGGGCAGGACAGGGCAAAGAGACGTCAGGGATCTGAGGAGAAAGTAGGCAACTACAGCTAGGACAGGGGCCAGCAAACTATAGCCAAGGGCCAACCTATGCCCACTGCTTGTTGTGTTGAACAAAGTTCTATTTGCATATAGCCACATCCCGTGTTTGCATGGAGTCTAAGGCTGCTCTCTGCTACAACGGCAGCGCTGAGCAGTGCTGTGACACAGCCTGCCTGGCACAGTCTGATCTATTAACTGCCTGGCCCTTCATAGAAAAGCAGACCGCCCCGGTCTTGGACAGTAGGGAAATACACTCGAGCACCAAGCATCCCAGCAGCTCACTGGAGCTCTGCGGTCATGAATTTAGAGGAGCCTCTCAGCATGGCCACACACCCCTGTGCTGAGAAGCGGCTGTTACCAGGGCTGTGCCCAAAGATCTCACCTTCTTAGTGTTTTAAAATGGTATTTAGTTATTTATATTTGAGGGAGCAGGAGAGCGATCAATCCTGTATCTGCTGGTTCACTCCTCATTCCCACCACATCCACAGCTACACAGTGATTTTTTTTTTTAATGTTTGTCCTCTGGCTTCCATTCCGCAGGGCAATTATATGTTTTATTCGCTGCTCTTTCTCTTTTGGTGTCAGACTGCCTGGCACACACAAGGCGTTTAATAAAGGAGTAAGCAGTTCACACACCCTCCCGATGCACTGCCAGGCTACTTCCAAGAGCTTGGTGGTGGTGGTGGGGGGGGGGGGGGTATTCACCACGCGAGGGTGGGTGGGGGTGGGTATTCACCACGCAGGATGCTCATACTCCATATCCGAGTGCCTGGCTCTGGTCCCACCTCCACTTCCAATCTAGTTTCCTGCTAATGCAGACCCCGGCAGGCAGAGGATGACAGCTTTAGGCTCTGCCACCCATGTGAGAGACCTGGCTTCAGGCTGGCATAGCTCTGGCTGTTGCTGGCACTTAGGGAGTGAACCAGAGAATGTAAGATCTCTCTTCATCTACCTTTCAAACAACATGAAAATAAATACATTTTTGAAAAGTTTATGAAAGCAAAGGACTAAGAAATTATTTTGGTGCAAAATTTTTGAAATCCATGCATATAAATTATGGGTCTTCAAAAAGTTCTTCGAAAACATATATTACAGAAAAACTATGCATGAGTTTCAAGAATCTTTGCACCAAAGAAAATTTTCTTAAATTCATTTTCCATGAACCTGTAGAAATATTCTTGTATTTTCTTGTATTTACACAGTCTGCCTTACAAGTCATCACCCCCAAACACGTGAATTTTCCTTGGTTGGGACCAAGAATCCACATTAAAGGAAGACCCAGCCCACAGACCTTGCTAGGCCACCCAGGTTGGGCCACTATACCCGAGTGACCCCGTCTCACCATAGCCCAGACTGTTCTATTGCCAATGTACAGATGAGAAGGCTGTCCAAGGCCACTCAGTCACGGTGACACTACAACTCATTCGTCCAACAAACATCCCCGTGAGGCGCAGTCTTAGCACCTGACCCTAAAACTCATTTTTTTTTCAAACCAGTGCAACAACACAGGAAAATGACAGGAGTTTATCTGTTCATCAAAGGAATACCCAGCAACATCACAAAATGGCTCCTACCCCAGCGTTTGCAAGAGGCAAGAACCACAGCCATCACTCAGCCTCCCCAAGCCTCACCTTGCTCATTACACCCACTGCGTGTTGGACAGGACAGTCCTCATAAGGCTTCTGGGAGATGAGGCAGGTCAAACCTGTCCCCACTCAAAACGTGTTCATGCTGAACCCGAATGTTAGCTCTTCCGGCAAAGACTTTGCACAGGAGATTAAGTTGGGGATTTTGAGTTGGGGAGATAATCCTGGATGACTCTAGTCAGCCCTAACAGCCATCACAAATGTCCTTATAAGAAGGAGGCTGAGGGGGCTGGCATCATGGAGCAGCAGACTGAGCCCAGACCTGTGATGCTGACAACCCATATCATAGCACCAGTTGGAGTCCTGGCTGCCCCACTTCTAATCCAGTTCCCTGCTAATGCACCTGGGAAAGCAGCAGAGGATGGCCGAAGTACTTGGTCCTGTGCAATCCACATGAGAGGCCCTGTTGGAGTTCCCTATTTCTGGCTTCACCCTGGCCCAGCCCTGGCTGTTTTAGTGATTTGGGGAGTGAACCGGCAAATGGGAGATTTCTCTGTGTGTATGTGTCTGTCTCTCCCTTTATGTCTGATGCTCCACTTTCAAATAAATAAATCTTAAAATAAAAAAGGAGGCTGAGGGAGATTTCAGAGAGATGAGTGAAAGGCCATATGACAGACGTTTAAGGAAGCAAAGATGTAGAAGAGACGCTACACATCTGACTTTGAAAATGAAAGTTAGACCATAGCCAAGAAACTGCAGCAGCCAGAGAGGCTAGACCTGGATTCTCCAGTAAAGCTACCAGAGGGACTATGGCCTTGCCCACACCTTGATTGGGCCAGTGATACTGAATCTGGACTTCTGGCCCCCAGGACAGTGAGAGAATATGTGTCTGCCATTTTAGCCACCAAGGTTGTTACAGCAGCCACAGGGAGCTACTACAGGTGACACCACGGGAAGTGAACATGGAGCAATCAGTACATCACCAGGTAACGTGGTAGGAACTCAAGAAATTCCCATCAGCAAAGAACAGTTCCCGGACCACCGAAAGCTCTGTGAAAAGCTACATCCTTGTGCCACAGTAACAAGCTTTGCACCCTACTTACAAAAGCTTCATACACATTGTCTCACTTGATTCTGTCCCAAAAAGGAGAGTTTCCGAAGGTGGTCCCACATAAACACATCCTGCACAACTGATTCAAATAGTTCATAGGACGCCCTTAGCAGAGAGCTCATGAAGTAGATCCTCCTGATCCCAGGCAGAGAGAGCTGAGACCAGGGCCCTCGGACCTTGAATAAACACAACACACGCACTTCCCTAAGCCACAAGCCCTGCAGAAGTAGCTGATGTCAGATTCCTGGGAGCTCTGCCCCTGCTGAGACCCGTATGGGAGAGGGGCAGGCTGGACAAACAAAAGACAAGCTGGCCAGCACCTGGCCTCCACAACCTGCATCTTTCCACGCCAGGAGACTCCCCTCTCCTCTAAGGCCCCTTCTTCTGATTTCTTCAGCCCTTACTCCAAGTGCCTCCATTCTCATCTTCCTTCTTGAGGGGCAAGTCCAATTGTCGAAACCCACTATGTGCAATAATCCCACTTCCCCCTTTGCTCTCAGCTCCCTGTGCAGACTGCAGCCGCAGCTTCCTGGGTTGCTGTGAGGACGAGGCCCATGATCCTTCGGGCCCTTCTGCCCTCCCCTTGGCCCCTTTGCTTTCAGCATCAGGGAGGTACCATCCTGAGGGCCTGGCCACTCTGACTCCAACCCTCTTCCCCAGCCTGCACAAGAATGGGTAACTGTCCCTTTCACCACGCCACAGTAGCCCTCAGCCACAAGGGGTTCAGAGCGGAGCCTCAAAACCTCATGAGCACTCCAGAGGAAAGCAATGAACAGAGAGAAGTTAGCTATTCACTTCCTGAAAGCAGCCATCTGCAGCCTCTTTGGGCTACCACTTGTTCTTCTCTGATCTCTTCCAGGGCCAGGCTTGCTCAATGCAGACCTGGTGCCCTACGCGGATACCTACTACCAGGGCAGGAAGGAGGCAATGGTGTGCATGAGTGAGGACTGTGTGAGGACTCAGCATTCCTCAGGTACTGGCACGGCACACAGCAGGCCCCAGGGTGCTGATGGCTACCGTCTGTCACACTCTCACTCACGCATGGAGGCTCATGGCTCTGATCTGTCTCGAATGGCATGCAGTGGCTTACAAGCAGTCTCAGACGCATCCCTCTCCGTGAGTGGTTATCATCTCTTGCCACTCATGTGTATCCCACAGGACCAGCTTAGCAGCAGTCACTTCCTCTTGCCTGGTAACTACCTGCTACAGGTGCTCTCCCAAGTGCCAACCATTCCTCCACCTCCCAGTCTGATGGCGGGGCCCCACAGGAGTCCTCTGCCTCCGTGACTTCCCACGTGCATAATCTCACACCTGCTTCCCCTGTGACGAGCTACCATGCCATATCACGGTATTCACAGGTAAAGACAACCATCCCACATGACTCCACGCCCTATCTAAATGCCCCAGCTGAGGCCAGTCCCTCTCCGTCCCATGGCATGTTGGCTGGAGCAGAAGACACTCTGGGAGGGCCTGGCCAGAGCCAGCCTTAGCCAGAAGCCATCACAGGTGGAGGTCTACAGGATTCTCCAAGCACTGTGTGTCCCTGGTCCTGGTTGTCAGAGAAGTCCCTCCAGAACATCTCCCCCAGCAGCTGAAGCGAGGCACCGCAGGGAGTCAGGTAGAGGAAAGCCCCTCAGAGCCATTGTCCTCAGAGCTGGGGTCAAAGGAGATTGTGGCCTTGATAAACTTCATTCATGATGCTATGGGTTAGTTTAAAAGGTCTCTGTGCAACTAGAAGATAGTATTTGAAAGACATATATCTTACAAATGACAGTTATCTAACCATTAACTACACTCTACCCTCCAAAGAAAAAGTCAGAAGCTGGGTCATAACTGAAATATATGAGGAGGAGCTTCTATATCTCATCATCTAGCCCCAAGCTCTCCTTCCAGCCAGGGTCATACCCAATCCTGCCAGAGCACAGGCCCCAGGCCTCAGCACAAGGTAAGAGCAGTCTCTCAAACAGCTAACATCCGAGTGCCAAGCATAGGCTGGAAAAAACAAAGTTGTACCCAGAGAGCACAGCTTAAAGAACCTACACTACAGCCTGGCAGTGGGATGGTGTGCAGCTGGACAAAAGAATGTTCCAGATTAAGGTTTTCAGTGAGTGAGCAGCGTAATACCATGGGTAGGAAAAGCAATTTTAAGGTGTGCACAGATATGTCTGTTGGCACACACATAAAGTATCTTGGGAAGATAACTGGTGTTACCAAGAAGGGGACCTGGACAGCTGGGGAATGGGGAAGGAGAAAGAAATTACCATACAGGGGCCTGTACCATGGCATAGGAGGCTAAGCTTCCGCCTGTGGCACTGGCATCCCATATGAGCACTGATTTGTGTCCCAGCTGCTCCTCTTCCAATCCAGCTCTCTACTACAGCCTTGGAAAGTAGCAGAAGATGGCCCAAATGCTTGGGCCCTTGCAACCAACGTGAGAGACCAGGAAGAAGCTCCTGGCTCCTAGCGTTGGCCATTGCAGCCATTTGGGAAGTGAACCAGAGGATGGAAGACCTTCCTCTCTATCTCCCTCTGTCTGTAACTCTACCTCTCAAAAAACAAATAAATAAAAATCTTTTTAAAAAATTTATTTGAAAGTCAGAGCTACACAAAGAGAGAAGGAGAAGCAGAGAGAGGGAGAGAGGTCTTCCATCCGCTGGTTCACTCCCCAATTGGCTGCAACTGCCAGAGCTGTGCTGATCTGAAGCCAGGAGCCTCTTCTGGGTCTCCCACATGGGTGCAGGGGCCCAAGCACTTGGGCCATCTTCTACTGCTTTCCCAGGCCATAGCAGAGAGTTGGATCGGAAGTAGAGCAGCCGGGACTCAAACAGGTACCCATATGGGATGCTGGCACTGCAGGCAGCGGCTTTACCTGCTACGCCACAGCACTGGCCCCAAAATCTTTTAAAAAAAAATTGCCATGCAGATATTGCTATATCTTATATATTTTTAAAATATTTATTTTATTTATTTGAAAGGCAGAATGACAGACAGGGTGAGACAGAGAAACAGGTCTTCCATCTGCTGATTCATTCTTCAAATGGCTGCAATGGCCAAGGATGGGCCAAGCTGAAGCCTGGAGCCCAGGACTCCATCCAGGTCTCCCATGTGGGTGGTAAGTGGCACAACCACTAGGATCATCTTCCACTGCTTTCCCAGGTGCATTAGTGGGGAGCTGGATCAGAAGCAGAGCAGCTACAATGCTGGCCCCTGTACTTTAAAATTTTTAAGCCATGGGAAATATTTGAATTCTGAAAATGTAATAAAATAAAACACCATCAAATTTGTCTGATCCAGTTAAATACAGGGAAGTTTTAAGGTTTCCCACAAAAATGGCATTAGTGTGCAGCCACTAATAGGCAGGTTAAGGACTTGCAGGGCTCTTCTCTGGGGCAGTGTCCCCCGAGGTGAGAGAATAAAGAGAGGGCCACGTTGGCAATACCATTCCCTTGCCACTATGGCATCCCCTGCTTCCCGCTCTTGCCTCTTCTCTATGTGGCTCCTGCCATGTTCCCTTCCCCCTGCTACTTCACTACATTATATATGGCACAGTCAAGTCTACACTCCAAGTCCCAGAGTCTCAGCACCTTTGAAATAGAAGGGGGTGTGGTGGGAGTTTGACACGGTGGTTTAAGATGCCACTTGGGACGCCTGTATCCCAATCAGAGTGCCTGGGCTTGAGACCTGGCTCCACTCCTGATTCCAGCTTTCTACTAAGCCACACCCTGGAAAGTATAAGGAGACGGCCCAAGTATTTGGGTCCCTGCCAGAGTGGAAGACCTGGATTGAGTTCACTGCTCCTGGCTTTGGCCTGGCCCTGCCCTGGCTAATGCAGGTATCTGGGGAGTGAACCTGCAGCTGGGAGCGTGCTCTTGCTTGCGCTCTCTCTCTCTTTTAAAGAAAATAAATAAATAAATAAATAAATATCTTTAAAAGAAAGAAATAGAAGGTGGCTTAGCAGGGTAAGAAACCAATCCCTGCCCCTAAATCACCACTTCACCAGCCACCAGGGACATGCTTGACTTGTGCTTCATGTTGGCCCCGCGCCGACGTCACAGAGACCCCTGAGGTCCCAGGGGGCAGGGCTTGGTAGACAGTGGGGCTACCTGCAGCTGTGCAGCCAGCTGTTTCACTGAGGGGGGAGCCCCTGAGACAGCAGCATTTCTAGGAAAGCATCCTTCTGGGCTTCTTTACACACCAGCACTTCCTCTTCTGCACCATCGGCAGTGTCTCACACGGGGCTAGGAAGGGGAGAGACTGTCCTTCCCCGTTCTGGGTTTCATTTTGGTCATTTCACAGACATGGCTTCCCCTGCAGCACTGTGGGTGCCAGGGACACCCAATGGAGTCTGCTGCTGGATCCCCTACCACACAGGGCTCGGTGAGCTATAATAGCCACGTCTGCAGGACAACATGCATGGAATCAAAGCCAAATCTTGGCCCACAAACACCCAAAACTGGGTACTCAGAGCACAAGTACGGTTCTAGGAATTACTGCAATCCAAGAAAGGATCTCTTCAGACTGTGAATATGACTATGGATTGAACTCCATTTGGCATTTTAAAGAAATAAGCAAAACAGAATAGAAAAGTCAAAGTCTGAAGACCCTGCAGTGTGGGAAGGATTTACTCCCAAGCCTTGCAAAGGGCCTGATGGGCCCTGAGCCCTGGGTAATATGGCCCTGGCTCTCTGGAGCCTCCCTCCTGACTTGCCATGCTGCTCCTCCTTCTCACTCCTCACTTCTCTGCAGAAGCCCCAGCCTGAGCCATGGCCCCATGAATGAGTAATGCACTCTCCCGAGGCCCTGTGATACTCCCCAGATGCATGAGAGCAGGAGGACATCTTTCTCCAGTGCTCCACCCTCCTAGGCTTCTCTATCTTACACATAGATCTGCATATGTGTAGGTCAATGGGGGAAATTTTACTCTAAGTTGCTTAAACAAAACACAAAGGCAAGATGCCCAAACCTGCTGGGGGTCATGCCTTCTGACCCTGAGAAGCAGACACAGACTCCAGCTACCTGGACTACAAGGCTGGTTGCCAAGGACACAAAGGTCACCGCTGAGTATGGACTTCTGCTTCTGACAGGCACACTGATGAGGTGACAGTTTTGGTTTCTCCCAAAAATTTACTGGGATGGGGGCTAGTGCTGTGGTGTTGTAGGCTAAGTCTCTGCCTGCAGCACTGGCATTCCATATGGGCGCCGGTTCATGTCCCAGCTGCTCCTCTTCCAATCCAGCTCTCTGCTTATGGCCTGGGAAAGCAGTAGAAGTCGGCCCAAGTGCTTGGGCCCCTGTACCCACATAGGAGACCTGGAAGAAGCTCCAGGCTCCTGGCTTCAGATTAGCCCAGCTCCAGCTGTTGAGGCCATCTGGGGAGCAATAGAAGACCTCTCTCTCTAATCTCTCCCTCTCTATCTTTAATTCTACTTCTCAAATAAATTAAGGAAATTTAAAAAAAAAAAACAAAAAAAGCAAACAAAAATATCTTACTGGGACAATCACTGTTGTACGGGTTCTGGTCTCGGCTCCATCTCCTAAGTTAGTCTGAACCCAGACTTGACTGTCTTCCCACCAGAGTCTGGGACTTTCTAACACTTAGCAGGAAGGACAGAGTGGCTTTGTTTATTCATTTACTCCAAGGACACTGATAATACACCTAATGTGTGCCAGGCACTGTGGGACACTCTGGAGACACAAAAGAAACTGAGCTATTGTCTCTGCCCTGAAGAACACTTAAGTGTTAGGACTCCCCATATCCATGCTGCATCACCGTGTGAGACACAATGCCCTCCGTTAACACAGTAAAGCAAAAGCTGACACTGGAAGTGACTTCTGCAGACCCTCTGGAGTCCCGGTTAAAGAGCTGCACAGCTAAGAGGAGCATAACAGGACCCGGCTACTCCACACTCTGCTCCCCAGCCCCTCTGGGATGCCACTGGGAGGATATTTCACTTTTACGCTGCTTCTCATTTCCGTTGCCAAGTACTGACCCCCCTCTTCCTAATAACACTCCTCTGAACTTCATTAAGGAAACCAGGCCATTCACCAGGAGCCGGGAGCGGTGGGCAGGAAGCCCTGGCCAGTGAGGATTTCCCCAGCAGCAGGGACACTGGGACAGGGAAGAGGATCAGGTGCGCTCAGTCAGTGTAACTCTCCCCTGGGGCAGTGCAGATCTGACCTGTCCATCTCCTGTCGCAAAGAACAAAGCTCTGCCTGAGCACCCTGCAAGGCTGCCCTAGCACCACATATTCTGTACCCTGTGTGTGCTTCAATGACCTTCAGGGTAAATGGGGCAAAAGGCAGTGAAAATCAAGGGCTCTGGTGTCTCTGGGCCTGAGGCTATGGCTGTTGCAAACCCAGATGCTTCCCGAGTGACTACTTCCCTGACCAGCATTACCAGGGCCAATGGCCACACAGCATCACACCACAGTGGACCATGCGTTCAAGAACTTCTGCCTCCTCTGCATTTCTCACCACCACACTTCATTAATGGTGCTTTCCCCTTTAAGAGTGCAAGAGGAAATAATGGAAATCAGGACCACTTCCCTCCTGGCCTTGGCCTCATTTTCTGCAAACGAACCACATGCTTAGGGTATCTCCAGCCTTTGTTTCCTCTGAGAAACATTCATTTATCAGGACTTGGTGCCCGCCTGGACCCCCTTGGGAGGTAAGCCCGGAATTACACACAGAACAGCATGCCCAGGAAGTAAAGGGGCACTACCAAGCTTGGTGGTCACTTCCTTTAGTAAAACAGTTAAGTAAGTTGGTTCTTACTGAGAAAGCACTGGCTAGTAGAACCATCTGGCAGTCACTAGCTCAGACATCGCAGGCAGCACCGATTCTTCCTAGGATACCAGGAAAGAAGACACATTCATCTGTTGCTGTCAGTAGCCACTCCCAGGGCAGAGAAGGGCAGAGAGGGCTACTTGATGATCTTAGCTGTTTTTTTTTTTAATGTGAAGTTAAAAATTTCAAAGGCTGGGAAAAACAGTTACTGAAGATTAGCAAATTGTACCATTAGCTTTGAAAACACAGTTAAACCTCTGGAATTAGGTCGAGATCACAGGGTTTCTGTTATGTGCCTTATTTTTTAATTTGTATTCATTCGAAAGGCAGACAGAGAGAGATCTTTCCATCTCCTGCTTCACTACCCAAATGCTTGCAACAGCTGGGGCCAAACCAGGCCAAAGCCAGGAGCCTGGAACTCCATCTGGATCTCCATGTGGGTGGCAGAGACTCAAGTACCCAAGCCGTCATCTGCTGCCTCACAGGATACACATTAGCAGGAAGCTGGATCCAAAGCCAAGTAGCAGGACCAGAACCGGTGTGTCTTATTTTAGAAGCATGAACTGGGGAGTGTTTGTAAAGGTTCTAGAGTATGCATACCTATACCGATAACACCAGGGAGTCTAGAAGCAAAGCATGGCTCTTCCAGGATCTCAACTTCCCAGGGCTGCTGCCTTGTCGGGGGTACGTGTATAAGTGGTATGCCTGCATGTGTGTTTTAGGTTGCTGTGCAGGGAGGCGACAGGAGCAGCTGGCCAGGCCAGCTTTATCCAGCTATGGAACAAATACTAACACCAATGCCAGTGGCAAGAGGAAGACCTCAAATTCCCATGACAGACTCAATCTGTGCTTATTCCTGGGCCTCTGGATTTCAGGAATTGCTAGTACTTACATCCATCTTCCAAAGTCAATACCCCCCTCAAAGAACACACTGGATTCGGCTGACACATACAGTGATTCGGTTGTTAGATCCCTTTCATCTAACAGAGTGAGCATTTGGGATTTCCCCCTAAAAGGCAAAGCAAAATGAAGGTGGAAGAGGCAGGATGGGGTACAGATATACCCAGGCACTATTCTCAATTCAGCTAGAGGAGTGGCTCACTCCACACCAGGAGAGGAGACTGTCTGTGGAGGCAGCCCCGCCCAGCTCACAGCACTTCATCCCAAGTCCTAGCCAGGACCTCAAGCTCTGCCTGAATCCCCTCCCCCGACATCCCTTCCCTTCTGCACACACCTGCAGGTCTAAACCCACAAAGCAGTTCTGGTCTGAGAGCCTCACACTGGCCCCGAGAACTCAGATTAGACTTATAACACTCCTATTCTATAAATGAGGAAATTAAAGGCACAAGTGATCTCTTTCAGGCCCAGGCACGAAGACACGTGGAAATGAGGAAGGCCTCACCCTCTCCAGTTTTTAGGTGGCTGTCCTACACCCACAGTTTCCACAGAAAAGTTTCTCCAATATCTTGCATTTTTCTCAAGGACGAAAGCTCACTGTCCTAGGGGCCAGCGCCATGGCTCACTTGGTTAATCCTCCGCCTGCAGAACATACTGGCATCCCATATGGGCACCGGCTTCTAGTCCCGGTTGCTCCTCTTCCAGTCCAGCTCTCTGCTGTGGCCCGGGAGGGCAGTGGAGGATGGCCCAGGTCCTTGGGGCCTGCACCCGCATGGGAGACCAGGAGGAAGCACCTGGTTCCTGGCTTCAGATCGGTGCAGTGCCGGCCATGGCGGCCATTTGGGGCATGAACCATAGGAAAGAAAACATTTCTCTCTGTCTCTCTCTCACTGTCTATAACTCTACCTGTCAAATAAAAAAAAAAAGAAAGAAAGAAAGAAAGAAAGAAAGAAAGAAAGAAAGAAAGAAAGAAAGAAAGAAAGAAAGAAAGAAAGAAAAAGAAAAGAAAGCTCACTGTCTTAAGAAGACAACAAAGGCCGGCTGCTCCTCTTCCCATCCAGCTCCCTGTTGATGGCCTGGGTGGGAGGGCGGTGGAGGATGGCCCAAGTGCCAGACCCAGAGGAATCTTCTGGCTCCTAGCTTCAGATCGGCTCAGTTCTGGCCATTGAAGCCATCTGGGGAGTGAGCCAGTAGATGGAAGACCTCTCTCTGTATCTCTCTGCCTCTGCCTCTCTGTAAATCTGCCATTCAAACAAATAAATCTTTAAAAAAAAAAAAAAAGACGACAACGATAACAATGTACAGTGTACAGGAGACCTAGTTGCTTCCAATGTCCCTTCTTGTTCCCTTCCTACTTAGTAACAGGTTGACACGTAGAGTGGGCCCAGGGCTATCTGCCTCCCTTGCAGCTAGGTGTAGCCAGGGGTTCAGGATGAAGTTTGCAAGCTCTGGGGAAGCTTCCCCTTTTCCCAACCTGGCATACGGAAAATCCGCAAGCTGGCTGTACTCTGAGCTAACATCGTGGATATGAGGCCTTTGATCTCAATCTGAGGATGGTAGGATGTAAGCTCTAACAACTTCTAGACCTCAGTACATGAAAAAGAAACAATTGCCTATCTTGACTAAGCCTCTTTTCCTCAGGCCTTTTTTTTTTTTTTTTTTTTTGACAGGCAGAGTGGACAGTGAGAGAGAGAGAGACAGAGAGAAAGGTCTTCCTTTGCCATTGGTTCACCCTCCAATGGCCACCGCGGCCAGCGGGCTGCGGCCAGTGCACCGCGCTCATCCGATGGCAGGAGCCAGGTGCTTTTCCTGGTCTCCCATGGGGTGCAGGGCCCAAGCACATGGGCCATCCTCCACTGCCCTCCCGGGCCACAGCAGAGAGCTGGCCTGGAAGAGGGGCAACCAGGACAGAATCCGGCGCCCCAACCGGGACTAGAACCTGGTGTGCCGGCGCCACAAGGCGGAGGATTAGCCTGTTGAGCCACGGCGCCAGCCTTCCTCAGGCCTTTTCTGTAACAGCAGCCAAACATAATCCCAGCAACCTCACCATCCCTACCTGTATTCAATGGCACAGAGCGTCAGCATCCTGAAATGCTGAGAACTGTGGGTAAGGATACTATGTCAAGTTTAAGCTTGCTCACAGATCCATTTTTTTCCAGAAAAAGGCCTTAAAATAAAGCATTTTTGAATCTACCTTGGGCTCCAGGCTAGAGCTGAATACATTCTAATAAGACACTTTAAGAAAAATAAGATTCATTTTGTTGTAATTATTTCATAAAACACTTTCTTCTTAATATAAGCAATATTTTTAACCCTGAGAAAGCTAACCAATCCTATTCCTAGGTCTGTCTAGAAAACGATTTTAATATGCCAAATTCCTGTGTACTACCCCGAATGTTTAACAGCTGGCTTACATATTTAGTGCAGACAAATCTAAGTCATAAGTAAAAACAGTTCCTGTTTGCATTTACTAGTTAGTCTATTAAGTTAGGTTCACAGTGTAAGCCATGAGCTGCCATAACAAACATTAATTGGTACAATCCTTAACAGTTTGCAAAAACAGCCAACCTGGCACGCACGGTGGCATAGCAGGTAAAGCCACCACCTGAGATGCTGGCATTCCATACAGGGACTGGTTCAAGACCCAGCTGCTCTACTTCCAATTCAGCTCCCTGCTAATGTACCTGGGAAAGCAGTGGAAGATGGCCCAAGTGCACTGGCCCAAAACCCACACGGGAGACTTGGAAAAAGCTCCTGGCTTCTGCCTGGTCCAGCCCCAGCCATTGCAGCCATTTGGGAAGTGAACCAGCAGATAGAAGACACCTCTCTCTCTCTGTAACTATACCTTTTAAATAAATAATAAATAAATCTTAAAAACAAAAAAAAGAAACAGACAACCTGTGTGAATGTAACACTGCTCAAATCTTGCGATGTCCAATTCCAAGGAAAGACACAGCGAATACTGGATACCTCATTTAATCCTGTTTGAAATGAGTCACAGCAACTGCAGCTTAGAACCCTCTTTGCTCCTGAGGTGGCTGAAACTGCCCTGGCTGCTGTGACAAGGACAGATCTGCTTATGGACAGGTCCTGACAAATCTGGACACCCCTTCTCTATGTACGTCTGTCCAGTGTTGTCGGGACCAGGGCACACACAGGGACAGGGTCCAACAGTCAAATCCCTGATGCAAAAGCCCACTGTATCCCCATGAGAGACTGAGCTCCAAAACCTGGATGCTCTTACCCATCTGGTTTGTACAAGAGTCATTTCCAAGGGCACTGCTTTCTCTAAACCAGTCAACTTATCCACACAACAGGCCTCTCACTATTCACAATCCATTTCTTTGATCAAGCAGGTTAACACCTAGCTTGGTAAAGATATTTGAGTAAGAAGACATTTGAGTAAGAAAGGAATGATTAAATAATTGAATTGACTCAAGATGAAAGACCTTCCTCCCCCAGTGGAGATGTTCAAAACACCATCCAGCTTGAAGGCAGCTCTAGTAACAGTCTCAAATTATGTGTCTTGGGCAATTGCTGGTTGAACACCAGCTACCTGCAAGATTACTCCAGCTATCAACTAAAACCAGTTCCTGCACTCCAAGGCTCTGTGGTGTGTCAAAGACAAAGGCACAGATACGAAGAAAGTAACCCCTTTTGGGGTTGGCCACATCCCTGAAATGTGTTCAGAGCTTCTTAAGGATACGTCCTGAAGGGGCGACACTCATGTATAATTGTATCCATCTGAAGCTCGCTCCTTTTTTCCTTAATCAGCTTACACTTTAACTGACAACTTTAAATCCAAGTATCCAACAGCTCAGGCCTGGCGAATAGGAAATAAAACAGGTAAGAAATACGGGACAAGCAGTTCACGGAGACAGAAGTAGAGGGAGAAGGCGGGGAAGGGTGTCAAGCTGGCAAGAAGGGAAAGATAGTTCAGACCTGAATCAGAAGACATGTGTGCGCTAATCATCAGGGGAAAATACGCCGGCATAAAGTGGTCGCCATCAGCCCACTTGACAAGGATTTGAACCTCAGCATAAAACCTGTGTTGTACTGGGAGGTTGTCTGCAAGCAGCCTCAGGAAGGGGGTGAGGGGACAGGCAGCAGCTGGAAGATACAGGGAAGGGTTGGACCAGAAGCGCAGCTTTGACCTCCAGGCACATACCCTTGGTATTCCACGGTCTCTGATGGGAATTGGTTTCAGCTACTCTAGAAAGCTACTGCTGAATCACTGCAGAGGGTAGAGAAAGTGAAAGGACAAGGAGGCTGGATTTCCAAGGCAACAGACTAAAGAAGCACTTCCCTAAATAGACACTGTGCGTCTCAGCCCAGTGCCAACTGCATCAAGAACCCACTCCAGTTCAGTTATGCAGCCCTGGGCACGATCACAGCCACACTACGCTGCTGGAGAGGATGGCAAGGAGGGAGCAAGGAAGAAAACCCAAGAATGAGGGCGGAGGAGAGTAAGATTCAGACAGGACTTCCCTAGTCACTGGCAGGCCACGGGCAAAACCCCAAAGAGACTAGCAGCCCTTCCAGAGGTGGGTGCAACCCACCAACAACCTTCCCACAAGGCCAGTCCATTCACCCATCTCTCTCCTCCCACTTCCAAACTAGAGGAGTTACAATATTTGGAAGATTCTGGAGTATCCTGACATTTCTTGGCACCTAGCACCATCCTAACTGGGCTCCATCGATCACTCCATTTTATCCCTATTTGATTATCACCCAATTTTGTAATGTGACCATTTCGTTTGACATTTGCAAATGCAGCACCAAACAATGAATAACAAATGTGAGAAACTACTCAACATTCCATTACAGGTAATCACAGATTTTCACATCCTTAAAAAGCAGCCAGTAAAAGACTTAACTGGGGCAGTGATCATCTGACTGAAAGTTACAGCATCCAGGCCCCTCCCACTTCTGCCCACATCTTCCTCCTTTGACCTTTGCTGGCCAACCCAGCTTCTCAGCATCTCCTTCTTCTGCAACAATCCCCCTTGAGGTGCCCTGGGCGATGAGATGTCCTATATCCCTCTCAGCAACATTTTTTTTTGAAGATTTATTTTTATTTACTTGAGAGACAGAGTTAGAGAGATATAGAGAAAGAGAGAGATCTTCAATCCACTGGTTCACTCCCCAGATGGCCATGATGGCTGAGGCTTGGCTAGACCAAAGCTAGGATAAAGGCTCTTCTTCCAGGTCTTCCACATGGATGCAGGGCCCCAAGCACTTGGGCCATCCTCCACTGCTTTCCCAGGAGCATTAGTCAGGAGTTGGATCAGAAGTAGAGCAGCCAGGTCTCGAATTGGCACCCATATGAGATGCTGGCGTCACACATGGTGGCATAACCAGCTATGCCACAATGCTGGCCCCAACATTTTTTTTTAAGATTTTATTTATTTGAAAGACAGAGTTACAGAGAAAGGTAGAGATAGAGAGGGAGGTCTGCCATCCACTGGTTCACTCCCCACATGGACACAACGGCCAGGAGCTTCCTCAGGGTCTCCCACATGGGTCAGGGGCCCAAGGACCTGGGCCATCTTCTACTGTTTCCCAGGCCATAGCAGAGAGCTGGATTGGAAGAAGGGCAGCTGGGACTAGAAATGGTACCCATGTGGGATGCTGGCGCTCAGGCCAGGGCTTTAACCTGCTGCACCACAGCGCCGGTCCCAGGCCCAACATTTTAAAAACAGAGATTACTAGGGGCTAGCATTGTAGCACGGCAAACTGGACTTCCACCTGCAACACTGGTGTCCCATGTGGATGCTGGTTCAAGTCCTAGACGCTCTACTTCCAACCTAGCTCCCTACTGATGCATCTGGGAAGGCAGTGGAGGATGGCCCAAGACCTTAGGCCCCTGCACCCACAAGGGAGATCCAGATGGAGTTCTAGGCTCCTAGCTTCGGCCTGGCCCAGACCTGGCCATTGCAGCCATTTGGGGAGTCAACCAGCAGATGGAAAATCTTTGTTGCTCCCTCTATGTAGCTCTGCCTTTCCAAAAAAGAAAAAAAAAAAAAAAAGAAAAAGAAAAAAGAAAAAAAAAAAAAAAGAAAAGAAAAAAAAAAAGGCAGAGATGCTGAGGGGAAAACAGGGTTACTAAGATTGTCAAGTTGAAGGGGGAGGAAGTAGACAGAATATCCCCACCTACACTGTTCCAGCACAGAGTTCACAGGTCTGTCCCACTCAGACTACTAAGCCTCTGGGAGCAGGGCCTATTTCCCAGTTTACACAGCAGACTGTCGACTCAGGTTCACATCCAACACTTTTGCTCTCCACAATCCAGCTTGTCTCCTCCCCCAAGAAACAGACCCAGACATGTCAAAGACATGGTTGCATATGATCTGTGGTACCCAACACCTACCATAACTTCCCCTAGGCCAGCCAATGTGACTTAAAAGCTCTCCTGTCATTGGGGGGACAACAGAGGATTCACTGGGACTCACCTCCAGCAAGGCGAAGCTCTTGCTCTCTCTGTAGGCAGACAGATGCTGACTCCCCTTGTCAGACAGAGAATGGATGCATCAAGCATTCAGGGATAAACCTCCCTGAAATCAACACTTCCTGCCACTGTCTCCCCAGTTTCTCAGAGTGGCTGTGCTAAGAACCCCCCAACACCATCAGGAGGGTCTGGCATAGGTGGCCAAATCCCACAGACAGCAAACCAGAAGGTTTAGAACCTTCTGAATGCTGTCTCCATGGCACCAGCTCCACTGTCCCTGGCCCACACCACTAAAAGACTCCTCTCATCTTAGATCCACTGTTGGTGATCTATGCGAGTCTCAGATCCCCAGGTTCAGACAAAAGCCACAGACTCTATCCCCAAGAAAAAAACCAACTGTATACATGTCCAGTGTAGCTCCCTTGTCCCCACAGGTTAGGACCTCCTTCACTCAGCCCCTGGATTGACAGGTCTTTATCAAAACCCATGGTAAGAAACAATCAGGACGTAACAATATGCAAAACATACCACACACAGATAACTGTTTTACAAAAAAAAAAAAAAAAAAGGAAATAAGAGTATAAAAGAAAAGAGAAGAAAAGGAAAGAAAAAAGAAGCCTCTTTCCCATAAGAACAAGTACTTGGATTTTTGCTATTTTATTGAAAAATCTTTTTAGAATGCTAGTCATAACCTCACATTGATTTAGTGAAGTACTGCCATTTGAAAAACAGGGCTGTGGGCCCTCCTCCAGTCTGTCTCCTCCTCAGGCACTCTTCCTTCCTCAGTAATTGGTGCTAATGTGGTTACAGCTTAGTGCAAGACTGCCCCTAAACATCATTTTTATGTAGTTAGATGAACCTGCAGATGAAGTCTTGGAAAGTCAAGAAAAACATCTAAACTAACTTATTTCAAGAAAAACTCAGAAAAGGGGGCTATTCTGATCTCACAAATCACACCACGGACGTAGAGCTTTTACTTCATTCAGACATCAGGTGGAAGTTGTACCTGTGAAAAGAGGGACACGAGCAGGTCATCCTGCTGGGGAAAGCACCCACATCCCACTGGAAGTAGTCCCTACCACAGCTCCAGGCCAAGTCTCCAAACACTGCCCTAGCTCCCACTAACACACTGTGCTCTACTTTTTCTGAGTGAAAAACAGCAGAGTGTGCAAACTCTACGCATCTGAACATATGTCAGGAATGGCTTCAGGAAGCGCATCCGAAGAGTCAGCTCAGATCCTGGGTGCTGGCCCAGTGGATGTATCCCGGCTAGGCCAGAGACACAGCCCAGGAGAAAGATATGACTGATGCTGTTTCCTTTAGTATCAAGTCCTAGAGGAAGGGTATGGGTCACTCTCAAAGAAGCTGGAAAGGCTGTAGGTATGGATGTCAGGAAACCTGGCAGACCTGATAGCTGTGACATAAGGGAGACCAAGGAGAGCAGAGCTGCCCGTGGATCCTTAAACACCTGCCATGCCGCTCAGATCACCCTGCGGGATGACCACCCAATATCCACTCTCCTTTCCTTCTATTCTGGGACCTGGCCTTGCTGAGTTTCAGGAAGAGTACTCCCATCTCCAGCTAGGGAGTAGGGGTTGAGAAAGCATTTTTCAAATTTGACCTTGTATCAGAATCACCTGGGGGGCTTGTCAAAACAGATTTCTGGGGTCCATCACTAGGTTTGATGGGACCTGGGAAGGTGCATTCCTAACCAGTTCTCAGGCGATGCTGATGGTCAGGTGACCACCCTGGAGAAACACTAACCTCAGCCAATCAATGTACAGCACTCTCATGCAGATCATCCATTTTGAAAAATGCATACAACACGGAAGAGGGAAAGAAAGGCACTCCACATCTTAGGGTGAATTAATCTGATAATTTAGTTTCCATAACAGCAGCTGATGCCAGCTGCATGGGGGCTACAGAGAGAGGTGAGCAACAAGGCACAGGGCATTTTTAGGAGACCTTAGAATCCCACTCTTTAAGGTGCAATAGGTGAGTTAAGCCATTGCTTGGCACACCCAGGCTGGAGCAGCCAGCACTATAGAAATGCTGGTTTGAGTCCCAGCTACTCCACTTACTGGCCCAGCTTCCTGTTAATGCACACCGTACAAAACAGTAGATGACAGCTCCCTTATGGGAGACCCAGAGCAGTTCCTGGCTTCTGGCTTTGGCCTGGCCCAGTCCTGCCTGTTGCAGGCATGTGGGGAATGAACCACTAGATGGAAGATTGATCTCTCCTTCTCTGTCACTCTACCTTTCAAGAGATGAAAATAAACATTTTTCTTTAAAGGTACAATAAGGATGCCAGGAACCTGAGGTCAGGAGAATTGGGAGGTATTGGTTCAGCCTCTGCAAGGGTCCCAAGAAGGGGAGGTGGGATGGGGTAAATGCTTTCCTTCTCCAGAGTCTCCAGTGCTGCCCCTGGAAGAGGGAGGACACCCCTGTCTATTCCAGAAAATTGACACCTCATCTTTATCACCACAGCATGAGCCTCCTACAGCTCCAACCATAAAAATTTACCTGTCTCCAAGGCCCTCACCAGGCTAATCTCACTGAAACAAACTATTCATTAAAAAGCTTTTCATCTTGCACCTGTCCAAGGTTGCAGGCAAACAGCAGGGGCCAGCTGGACTGGCTGGTGCACAGAAGAAAAAAAAAAGCAGCAGGAGGAAGGTGTATGGTATATGCAGAAACCAGAGAGAGAAGATATGCCTGCAGCACCCAGAGCCCCAGCTTCCCAATCCCAAGCAGGTTATGAGGAAAGAGACACTTGAGGGATTAAGCCCCTGAAGAAAAGGCTGATATAATTCCAAGCTGCATGCTGACCACACATGCTCTAGACATGAACTCATCCTAACAGCTCATGTCCTCACCATTACCAGGCGCCACTCCAAGCACTTGATGTGTGATAACTCATTTAATCCCCAATAAGCCCCTGCGGCTGCTGCCACCATCAGCCCAGTTTTCCACTTGAGAAAGCAGGCAAAGATTAGGCTACTTGCTCAAAGTCACACAGCTAGTTGGAGACTCCCAGAAGTTCCCCAGTACTTTGAAAGATTGGCATGCTCAGCAAACCAGAATAAGTAAAAGAAGTTCTGGATTTATCAAGCAAAATACTGAGACTAGAAATCATTGCTCCTAGGGAGTAAAGGGAATTAATTTTCATCCCTATACTGACACATAAATGAAACACTTATTTTTAAATTCCTATGAAGAAAGCTACATGATTTAATGGAAGTGGCACTAGACCTAGACAAACCTGGGTTTGAATCTCAGTTCAGCTTCATTCAACACAACACTCTCCTGAGAGGACCTCAGGGGATGTTTGGGGGGACCTGGTCAGGCTGGGCATGCAGGAGGTACCCAGAAGAGAGTGGGTTCCTTCTCCTTTAGCACAACAAGTGCATCATACTTAAAGGAGCTTTCTAAGGCCAGCAAGAATAAAGTCCAAAGTTAGAATAACTTCCACTTCCACAACACTACAGAAAACAAACTAATAAGAAAACATTGGCAAAGGATAAGAACAGGTAGTTCACGGAAACTAAAACATACACTGGCAAGAAAGGGTCTCCAAAGAAAGAAGAAGGAGAAGGAGAAGAAAGAAAGAGAGAAAGAAGGAAAGAAGGAAGGGAGGGAAAGAAGGAAAGAAAGAGAGAGAGAGAGAGAAAGGAAGAAAGAAAGAAAGAAAGATAGATTTTGGAAATGAAATTAAAACAATGCCTTCTTTGCCCATTTGGCTGACAAAATGAATAAGATTCATTCTCTTCAATGTCGGCTAAATTGAAGGGAAACATGCATTTTACACATTTATGGAGTACAAACTGACAAGGCCTCCTGAGAGCTATTTGGCAAAACTATCAATTCAAAGTGACTCTTTGGTTCAGAAATGTTACTTGTGGGCATCTAGAAGACTGGAAGATTTGTACTAACAGTGATGGAGTGCACAGATCTCTCACTATTTTTAGGACAAAGAGACACAATGTTAATTTCTATCAGTAAGGAATGGTTCAATAAATTATAGTACATTCATACTCTGGAATTAATAACACAAGGCAAACTTGCCATGTCAGCACAAATAGCTCTCCTAGTCACAGCATTAAATTACAAAGCAAGGAAAACTGGTGCAGCAATTAAGATGCCACTTGGGGGGGTCAGCATTGTGGCATAGTGTGTAAAGCTACTGTCTAGAGCACTGGCAATTCCATATGGGCACCAGTTCATGTCCCAGCTGCTCCACTTCTGATCCAGCTCTGTGCTAATGGCCTGGGAAAAGCAGCAGAGAATGGGCCAAGTGTTTGGGCCCCTTCCACCCATGTGGAAGACCCAAATGAAGGCTCTTACTTCGGCCTGGCCCAGCATTGGCCGTTGCAGCCAACCGGGGAATGAACCAGCAGATGGAAGATCTTTCTGTCTGTCCCTCCCTCTTTGTAACTTTGCATTGCCATTCCAACATGGGATGCAGGCGTCTCAAGCAGTATCTTCTGATTCCAGCTCCCTGCTAATGTGCACTCTGGGCAACAGCGGTGATTGCCCTAGTACTGAGATCCCTGCCACCCACATGGGAAACCAGAATTGTGTTCCAGGCTTCCAGCTTCAGGTTGGCCAGCATTTCCTGGGGAAACAAAAGAAATGAGATCTCTGTCTACCTTTCAAATACATTCTTTAAAAAAAAAAAAATGAAAAAAAGCAAATCACAGCAAATGCTGTGTAACATGACCACATTTGTGTTTACAGTAAGAGTAGCTGTCCACTGATAAGGTTTAGCACTCGGGACCTCTCAGTAGCAATGAGCACACTAGGGCCTACAGCTTGGTTTCTAACACCACTCCCTAAAAGAACCAGGGCCAGGGAAGTACAAGCTGACTCTTGAAGATTTTTGTGCTGGGGAAAAATGAAGTTCTCACAGAATGATGTGGATATGTCAAAAGGATATAAGAGCCACTCAAAGGGGCTCCCACTGGCCAAATCTGGGACAACTAGAGTTTAAAAAAAAAAAAAAAGAGTAACAGGAGTTACAGACAAAATCTTTTGAATAAAATTTAAAAATTAATGAGGGAGAAAAAAAACCTATTTCTTTCAACAAAACTCCAGCCACTCCACGTAAAAGGAAATGTGGAATTAGAAAATCGCCATCTGTCCACTATCATAATTGAATCAGGCAAGAAGCAGCAACTGATGCTAAAACCCTTGGGTGAAAATACAAAGAGTAACAGTGTATTTACACTGTCTCAAACATCTTCCTATGAGATACATATTGACTACAAGGCAGAAAAGGCAACTTGTCAATGAGGCCCATACCATCTTAATCAAGTCATCAAAATCAGCAGGGCCAGCGTACCGCAGGTGACTCCTGATGGAGCACGTGGACGAAACTGCAGTAACAACCCTGCAGCTCCCGCCAGAAGGGCACAACCTGAATCCAATCAAGAGGAATCACAGGAAGCCCGAACTGAGAGACGTTATCTAAAAAGACAAAGTCACCAGTCTTCAAATATGTCAATGCCATGAGATACAAAGCAGACCTGGGAACTGTTTCAGATTAAAGAAGACCACAGAGGCAGAACAATCTAATGCCATAGGAAATCTAGGATTTTCTTTTGCTATAAAGGTCATTACTAAGGCAATTGGCAAGATTTGAATAAGACCTGTACATTACATGAAGGTGCTGTATCAACATTAATCTCTCGGTTTTTTTTTTTTTTTTGATAGGCAGAGTGGACAGTGAGAGAGAGAGATACAGAGAGAAAGGTCTTCCATTGCCGTTGGTTCACCCTCCAATGGCCGCCGCGGTCTGCGCGCTGCGGCCGGCGCACCGCGCTCGTCCGATGGCAGGAGCCAGGAGCCAGGTGCTTTTCCTGGTCTCCCCATGGGGTGCAGGGCCAAAGCACCTGGGCCATCCTCCACTGCACTCCTGGGCCACAGCAGAGGGCTGGCCTGGAAGAGGGGCAACCGGGACAGAATCCGGCGCCCCGACCGGGACTAGAACCCGGTGTGCCGGCGCCGCAAGGTGGAGGATTAGCCTGTTGAGCCACGGCGCCGGCCAATCTCTCGGTTTTTAATAACTGTACTGCCGTAATGAAACAGAATGTTTTTACTTTTTTTTTAAATTTATTTGACAGGTAGAGTTATAGACAGTGAGAGAGAGAGACAGAGAAAGGTCTTCCTTCCATTGGTTCACTCCCCAAATGGCTGCTACTGTCGGAGCCGCGCCGATCTGAAGCCAGGAGCCAGGTGCTTCCTCCTGGTCTCCCATGCGGGTACAGGAGCCCAAGCACTTGGGCCATCCTCTACTGCTTTCCTGGGCCACAGCAGAGAGCTGGACTGGAAGAGGAGCAGCTGGGACTAGAACCCAGCACCCATATGGGATGCCAGCGCCACAGGCAAAGGATTAACCAAGTGAGCCACGTTGCTGGCCCAAAACAGAATGTTTTTAGAAAATACAAAGTGAAGGATCTGGAGACAAGGCATCAAGCCTGCAACTATTAAATAGTTCAGAAAAAAATCACACATGAACGAGAAAGGAATTAAAGCAAAGTCAGCAATAAGTCAAGATTTGAGGAGTCCAGGTAAAGGCTATCTGAGAATTCTTTGGCTTATTCTTGTAAGTCTTTTGTGAGTCTGAAATCATATCAAAATACAAAAAGAAAAAAAGAAAGCAGAGTGTGCATATGCATAGAAATATAGAAATACAGGTAAATTCCTGATTAGGTTCAAGATGGTATTTTCCTTAAAAGCACACAGAGACACAACAAAGCAAGCCCACTTGTTTTGTTACTATTGGTCTCCCCAGAGCAAGCTCTTCTCACAGGGCTTCTGTTCTAGGACCACACAGAGCCGGGGAAAAGCTGTTTTGAAAGCTCTCTCTCCAGACCAGCTCATTAATCAAGTTCTACAAAAGCAGCAGCCACATAATCAAGCCAGCCTCACTACAGATTTGTGCGATTTTTTTTTCCTCAGTGAAAGTCACATTTTCCTGACACCATGAATAGCTGATGATACTAAGGGATCGTCTGGAATACGAAGGCTTAAAAGGGATTTTTTCATTAAAAAAATTAGGATAAAACTGTTGACGAACAGTAAGTCTCTCTCTCTCTCTCTCTCTCTCTCTCTCTCTCTTTCTCTCTCTCTCTCTCTCCAGTCTACCTTATCCTTATTGAATTCTTCAGAAACGAGGCCATGGGGTGGGAGCAGGGAATCAGCTGGCCCCACAGCGCCCTTCTGGGTCTGTTCCCAGGGTGCATCCATGGAGATGCTCAAGAGAATGCTCCCAGGTAGGCAGCTGCCTAACGGACTTGCAGACCCAAGGGGTCTCTGAGAAACACATGCTGTCTTTCCAGTGCACTGCCAATGACCAGCAAGCTCTCATGTATATTATTTGATTTCATCCTGTCCTGAATGTGATTTTAAAAAAACACTACTATTTAGTTTAACAGCAATACCCCATATCCAGTTTCCAGAACAACAGGATAAACTATAAGGCTTGCCCTTGGTACCATGTTTACTTGGGAGACAGGACCTATGAGGACAAACACTCTGAGATGGAATACAACCAAACGCAAGCGCCACAGGTAAAGTAGCTAGGTCAGTACAACTAATTCTCTCAGTGAGCCCTGTAGAAATCCAGTTCTTTCTCTTTGAATCTGCCCAGCCTGGATCAAGCCCCTTCTTCCAGCCAAACCCTCCCAGGGTCTTCAGCTTGTTGCTACTGAGGCGTGTTTACAAGACATGGCAGGAAAGCAGGCCTTGTGGGCTCCGTTCACGAGCAACGCCGTCCTGGGCCATGGTCTCCTGACAAGACCCCTCCAACAGGACAACCAGGCTGGCCTTCTCACAGGGGCAGCATCAGTCACCTTTCTTCAAAGAAACCAGTGAATCTTAGAGGAAGAAACACTTCAGCAAAGCATTCCCCAGACCCAGGCCCCAGCCCACAGCCGAACACAAAATTCCTGCTGCAGAAAGCCTGTTCTCAACCGAAGACAAACCAAGCTTAAGTCTAGGACAACCTATAGCTGTTGTGTGTGTACTGCCCAAGGCCAAGAGCATGCAGATTCCAAAAACAAACTCAGCCAAGAAGGTTCTGTTCTTGCCTTTTGGAGCTGAGAACCCTGACACCTAAGGTTAGCAAGTCCACACAACTCACTGTGAACACGGGGATGGAGGAGACAGAATTTCACGTCAACATCCACACCGCCACCCCACCCCCATCCCATTATAATGGGCAGGTGACAAATCAAATTCTACGGCAGCCACCAGACACAAAACACCAGGACCAGCAAAGCAACAGAACGCGGGCTTCTCCACCGCCCATCCCCTCCTCCTCGCCAGGGGAATATTTTCATCATCTGTCATGATGGATGAACTATGGGCAGGAGGAGCGCATCCTTATGTAATGGCAGAGAGCAGGCCAGCAAGAGGCCATCGGCGCTCCCTCCCTGCGCCCACAAAGACAGACAGGTACCTCCGACACCCGGAGCGTCTTGGGCTCCCGTGGCCTACGCGTTCAGGGCTGGAGAGAGGGCCACAAAGCCCCGCAAACGTCTCCGGCCAGGGAGCAGGCATGAAGAGTTGCCAGGATGCAGACCTGATTTCTAACACCTGGTGCGTGTTTATTTATTTATTTTTTTTTTTTACCAGGCTGTGTTTACTCCACAGCACCGAGGCCAGGCCTGCCTGGAACGTCGGGAGTCCCTAGCCCTGGCCCGGGAGACGCCGCAGGGCAGGGTTCGGGCGCGCGTCCTTGTGCCCCCCGCGCCCGGCGCGGCGCGCGCTCGGCACCCGCGACAGCTCCGGGCGCGGGGTCGGCCGGACTCGGAGGGTTCTGCAAAGACGCCGCGGCCGTGGATCCGCTAGGCTGGGCGATTTCCATGACAACCGCAGGCGCCGTCCCCGCGCGGCCCCCGCACCCGCGCGCGCCCCCGGCCCCCTCAGCCGCCGCGGCTCCCGGCGCCCCCGGCCCACCTACCTGGTGCGCCCGCCGCCCAGCTGTCCCGCCGTCCTCGGTCCGCACCGGGCCGCGCGCCCGAGCCCCGCTGCCGCACCACCAGCAGCGCCGCGGTTCGATCGTCCGGTCCACAGCTGCGGAGTCTGCCTCACGTGCTCGTCCTCCAGCCCCTGCCCGTGGCGCAAGCCCCGGCCGCGAACCTGTCGCCCGCTGGCCACCCGAACCCCGGCTGCCGCCGCTCCGGACGCCGCGCGCCGCCCCGCCCTGGCCCCGCCCCCTCGCCGCGCATGCGCGCCCCGTCCCGGCTGGCTCCGCCTCCCCGGCCGCGGAGGCAGGTGTCCGAGGCGCTCAGTGGAGTCGCGAGCCGGCGGCCCGCGCGGACCTCGGGAGTGCGCGCGCCTCCCCAGGTGCAGTCGCGCTCACGCCCTGAGGGGGTCCTTGGGAACTGGAAGTTCCAACCGGAAACCAGCGAGGGAGTCACAGTCACGGGGCTGTCAGCGCACAGATTTGCACAAGGGAGAGAGGGACTGCTGACGACTGGGATCGCTGCGTGTCTATCCTTGAAGACTGTTCTGACGCGTGCATGAACGTGCGTGTGCAGATTTCCAACAAACACCTGACACGTCTCCCCTCAAGTCCCATATTTTGTATGGGAAGGGGGGGAAGAGTAGTTAGAAGTTTTGGAAGACATGACGTTAATTTTAATTAATTTTATTTGAAAGGCAGGAGACAAATTATTGAGAGACCGGAGGAGACAAATTCCCCCAAATTCTTGGGACTCTGGGTCTCCCATATGGGTGGCAGGAATCCAGCCACTTGAGCCATCACCTATTGCCTTCCCAGGGTGCACATTAGGGGTAAGCTGGAGTTGAAAACAGCCAGGACTTTAAT
This sequence comes from Sylvilagus floridanus, assembly GCA_949820135.1. NCBI lineage: Eukaryota > Metazoa > Chordata > Mammalia > Lagomorpha > Leporidae > Sylvilagus > Sylvilagus floridanus. Next base: position 74,006,668 of record OX463245.1, on the reverse strand, counting down.
CCCAGCCGGCTGTATTATGACTTTAAACCTCAATATTTCTGCTTGAGAAAGGGTAACACTGGACTGAACTTTACCTTATCTTTGAAATTTCACCTTGTTTCATCAAGAAAAAAAATCTTTCTCCTTAAAAATTGTTAAATGAACACCATTTAATAAACCAGAAATACTACCTCTAGGTCAGAGTTTGCATCTCTCAGATACAAACACAAGCAAGCATGTATAATTTGCTTTAAAGAGAAGATATATAATCTGTTAGAAAATAAGAATTCTCTGAACTCATTTAGAATTAGGTATGATCTTCCCATGTCAGCTAACACCAAATGCAGACAATAGTCTGGAATAAAATAAACATTTATAAAACTAGTTTTTTTTTTTTGGGGGGGGGGGGCTGGTGTTGTGATGCAGCAGGTAAAAGCCACCAGCTGCTACCCAGACATCCCATGTGGACACCAGTTTGAGTCCCAGCTGCTCCACCTCCTATCTAGCTCCCTACTAATGCACCTGGGAAAGCAGCAGAAGATGGCCCAAGAGCTTCGGTCCCTGAACCCATGTGGGAAACCTGGAGGAAGCTCCTGGCCCCTGGGTTTAGCCTGGCCCAGCCCTAGCTGTTGTGGCCTTTTGGAAAGTGAGTCAACTGATGGAAGATTTTCCTCTATCTCTCCCTCTCTACCTCTCTCTCTAACTCTGCCTTTCGGAAAAAAAAAATAACATACATTTCAAAAAGATAAAAGAAAAAATTACTTTCTGGGAGTAGCTGTTGTGGCACAGCTGGTAAAGTGATGCCAGCGTCCCATATGGTTACCGGTTTGTGTCCCAGCTGCTCCACTTCTGATGCAGGTCCTTGTTAATGGGCTGGGAAAAGCAGCAGAAGACAGTCCAAGTGCTTGGGCCCCTGCACCCACATGGGAGACCCTGATGAAGTTCCTGACTCCTGGCTTCTGCTTGGTCCAGCCCTGGCCTTTCCAGCCATTTGGGGAATGAACTACCGGATGGAAAATTTCTCTCTCTCTCTCTCTCTGTAACTCTGATGTTCAAATAAAGAAATCTTTTTTAAAAAATAATTTGTAATTTCTATCCCTTCTTATTTCTTTTCTTTATTGCTTATTAACAAAATACCTTTTATTAGTTCTTCAGGTAAGTGGAAGAAAATATTGACAGAAACTTGACCACAGTACAAAATCAAACCTGTAAAAGTGCAAAAGTATTTTTATATTTTCTTTTCTAAAATTAGTGTGACCAATATACCTGGTTTGCCCAGAAAAGCCCCCTTTTATGTCTTTTCTTCCAGCAAAATTATTAATAGGGCTTCCTTTCACTATCAGAAATGTTTCAGTTTAGATGATACATTCTATGGCCATGCTATTTATAAACAAGCTGAGAGACATTTTAAATCAATAACTTTGAAAAACAAGCAACATTTAAATTCACAACCATTTAAAAATAGACATCAGTCTAATTTCAACTTTAATTCATTTGGCACACTAACAGACAATGAATTCGGATCAGGCTTTGGGTAACATTTATCACTTGGCTGTCGTGTAATTCTAGATAATCTGAAGTGATCAATCTTGTTTTCCAGGGCCGTAAACAATGGAGCCCCACAACCACAGTAGAAAGAAAATGATCAAAGGAAAAGGGAAGCAAATCCACTGTTTACTGTCCTGTGCAATCGCTAAGCGTCAAAACATCTCGGAGAAAGTTCCCTAGAGATTATGTGTGGTAAGGTCCCTTAGTCGTTCAGAACTTCTCAGCACTGGGTCCCCGAACAGTGTCATCAGCATCCTCTTAGAACTTGCTAGAAATGCGAATCTCCTGACTTCTCTGCAGACCTGCTGAATCAGAAACTCTGAAAGTGGAGCCAAATGGTCTTTTACTAAGCCCTCCAGGAGAGACTGATGAACATCCTTACTTAAAATCCATAGACCAGGCCGGCGCCGTGGCTCAACAGGCTAATCCTCCGCCTTGCGGCGCCGGCACACCAGGTTCTAGTCCCGGTCAGGGCACCGGATTCTGTCCAGGTTGCCCCTCTTCCAGGCCAGCCCTCTGCTGTGGCCCGGGAGTGCAGTGGAGGATGGCCCAGGTGCTTGGGCCCTGCACCCCATGGGAGACCAGGAAAAAGCACCTAGCTCCTGGCTCCTGCCATCAGATGAGCCGGCCGCAGTGCGCCAACCGCGGCGGCCATTGGAGGGTGAACCAACGGCAAAAGGAAGACCTTTCTCTCTGTCTCTCTCTCTCACTGTCCACTCTGCCTGTCAAAAAAAAAAAAAATCCATAGACCATAAGTAAACTGGTTTAGATAATTGACGTACAATAATTAAGAGCCAAGCAGTGTAATCTTTTTTTAAAAAAATATTTATTTATTTATTTATTTGAAAGTCAGAGTTACACACACATACAAAGAAAGAGAGAGAGAGAGAGAGAGAGGTCTTCCATCCACTGGTTCACTCCCCAGTTGACTGCAATGGCTGGAGCTGTGCCAATCCAAAGCCAGGAGCCAGGAGCCAGGAGCTTCCTCTGGGTCTCCCACACAGGTGCAGGGGCCCAAGGACTTGGGACATCTTCCAGTGCTTTCCCAGGCCACAGCAGAGAGCTGGATCAGAAGAGGAGCAGCCGGGACTTGAGCAGGTGCCCATATAGGATGCTGGCATTGCAGGCAGCGGCTTTACCCACTAGGACATAGTGCCGACCCCCAAGGCAGTATAATCTTTAGGACTGGAATCACCCAGTATAAAAGTTTTTCTTAAGCCCATTAAACATGACATGAATATATGGCTTCCATTAAAGAATATAAGGAGGCTTCAAAATTTTTGTGGAATGTGTGCATTATCTTTTCCATTCCATTCCATTTTTCTGTGAACTTTAGGAAGCCACCTCTTGTATGGTAAGACTCACTAGGTCTCTGGAGCAGAAATAGTTAACTCCCCTAATGGGGAGTGACCCTGAGGATGGCACAGTGGCACTTAAAGGCCTAAGACTTTCACCGCCCCCTGCCTGTCTGGGACATCCCAGGCTGATAAGGGCATAAGTCATAAATTGGTAACTTTGATAAGGGAGGCTCCTGCCCGGTCAGGCCCACCTTATCACTGTAGATGTGGGTCTTTGCACGTATACATGAGCCCTTCCCAGACCAGGGGTATAAAAAGACAACTGCTGTCACCCAGTGTGGTGTGCTGCTCCCCCGCCCCTCCTTCTCTGATATTCTCCTTGCAGTAAAACTCTCCTGCCTCCACCAATGGCCTCTTCACTTTACTGGGGCATAAAACCCCAAGAACCTAACACACATGGCCTTGGAACCAACAGCCCTGCACCTGTAATAGTGAAAAACAGTGGCACAGCTGACACTGGAGGGGGCTGCAGTAGGGACTGGAAGCATCTCAAAAAGCCCTATCCCCAGAGAGGCGGCACTATTTCATTTGTCTGGCAGCTTCCTGGAAAAGCTCCATGCTAAGAGCTTTCCGTCTGGCTCTATCAGCAGGGCATTTGTTAAAACCAATCAACACCTATTGATCAGCATTGAGGCTGTCTGAGGTGATGAGAACAGTTGGAGCTTATAGGTAGGAGGCTGATCCAAAAAAAAAAAAAAAAAAAAAGGAGGAGGGGATGAGGATGAGGAATGAGCTGTCCTTGGGGGGGCTTTGGAAAGATCTGACCTCTTTCTGGGAATCTAAAAGGACATTCAGATATATACAACGTGCACATGCCTAGAGAAGACTCTAGAATACTCATCTTTCACCTTTGACCTTGAAACATCTTGTTATTTTTAGAGATTATTCCTTTTTTTCAGATTTATTTATTTGAAAGAGTTACAGAGAGAGAAAGAGAGAGAGACAGAGAGAGAGGTCTTCTATCCACTGGTTCACTCCCCAGATGGCCACAATGGCCAGAGCAGTGATCCAAAGCCAGAAGTCAGGAGCTTCATCAGGGTCTCCCACATGCATGGCAGGGCCCTAAGCACCTGAGCCATCTTTCACTGCTTTTCCCAGACCTAACAGGGAGCCTTACCCTCTGCGCCATGTGCTGGCCTGACCCTGAGATTTCAAGCAAATATAAAATGAAGGTTGGCTGGTGCCGCAGCTCACTAGGCTAATCCTCTGCCGGTGGTGCCAGCACCCTGGGTTCTAGTCCCGGTCAGGGTGCCGGATTCTGTCCCGGTTGCTCCTCTTCCAGTCCAGCTCTCTGCTGTGGCCCGGGAGTGCAGTGGAGGATGGCCCAAGTGCTTGGGCCCTGCACCCCATGGGAGACCAGGAGAAGCACCTGGCTCCTGGCTTCTGGCTTCGGATCTGTGCAGCGTGCTGGCCGTGGCGGCCATTTGCGGGGTGAACCAACAGCAGACAGAAGACCTTTCTCTCTGTCTCTCTCTCTCACTGTCTAACTCTGCCTGTCAGAAAAAAAAAGAAAGAAAGAAAGAAAGAAAGAAAGAAAGAAAGAAAGAAAGAAAGAAAGAAAGAAAGAAAGAAAGAAAGAAAGAAAGAGAAAGAAAATGAAGGCTAAGGCAGAGTTGTGAACTGCCTGCCTGAGGTTTGGAGGCGTGCCTCAACATTCCCGGAGACCACTGCAGACACTGGAAGAGGAAATCTGATTCTAGCATTTGAGGAAATCTTTGCCTCATCATTAGAGAACCATTAGATTAACTGAGCAAAGACTATACATGGCTACAATGAACTATCAGTGGCTACAGATGACAAAGAATATGGACTTTACAGAATTAGTCCCACAGAGTCACTAGACACACAAAAAGCAACAACCATAAATAGTAACGACAACAAACCCCAGGGGAAGAAGGAGATATGATTTCCAGAGTCGCCACACTAAATTATCTGAAATGTACAACAAGGGAGTATTTAGCCTAATGGTTAAGATGCCCATTGAGATGCCTGTATCCCATTTCAGAGTACTTGGGTTTGATACCCAGCTCTGGCACCCAACTCCAACTTTCTGCTAATGCAGACCATGGGAGGCAGCAGTCATGGCCCAAATCACTCGGTTCCTGCCTCCCATGTGGGACACCTGGACTGCACTCCCAGCTCCTGGATTCAGCCTGGCCCAGCTTGGCCATTGTAAGCATTTGAGAATGAACCAACTGATGGCAATGTTCTCTCTTTCTCTCCCTGTCTCTCTCCCTCTTTGCCTCTCAAATAAATAAACTCCTAAAAATGCCCCCCAAATGCAAGATACATACAGAAACAAAACACAAGTTAACAGAGATGACACTGTGGTGTAGCAGGTAAAGCCGCCACCTGCCGTGCCAGCATTCCATATGGCTGCCAGTTCAAGACCCAGATGCTCCACTTCCCATCCAGCTCTCTGCTGTGGCCCGGGAAAGCAGTAGAAGATGGCCCAAGTGCTTGGGCCCCTGCACCCGCGTGGGAGACCCAGAAGAATTTCCTGACTCCTGGCTTCAGATCAGTGCAGTTCCAGCCATTGCGGTCAACCAGGGAGTGAACCAGGGAGTGGATGGAAGACCTCTCTGTCTCTTCTCTCTGTGTAACTCTGACTTTCAAATAAATAAATAAATCTTAAAAAAAAAGACACAAGTTCAATGAGTCAAAGGACTGACTGAGAAATACAAATGTTGGACTTACTATACAAAAACTTCAAGTTCACTATTATAAATAGGTTCTATTGGACACCATGTTTCAAAAGTTAAAGGAAAGTATGAGGACAATATGTCACCAAAAACAGAGTATAGATAGATATTGGAATTACATTAAAAAAAAACCCTCTTTAACTGAAAAGTATAATAACTGAAATGAAAAATCTGTTACAAGGGTGCAAGAGAAGGACTGGGGTGACAGAAGAAAGCATTAGCAAACACAAGGACAGGTCACAAATGAGTTCCACATCAAAAACACACAATGGGTGTGAAACAGCTACAATGCACTTGCTGGGGACTTCATCTTCTCCTCTCCCTCCCTTAGGTTAAAGTGTCCTTCCCTGCCTTTTGATGGCAAGTCAACCACTCACTAAAATTAACTCGCTGAATTGAGGAAGTGATACAGCTGGCCACTTAACTAGGTTTTAATCACCAGACCAATGAGATCATTTTGTTTGCTTCTCCAATAGATAACACCTTCATGGTTGGCCTTGAGCTTCTTTTTGGGGAATTCCAGTAATTTAGATCTGCAGATAGCCCTCAGGCTGACTGAAGCCCACTTGGCCATCATAAGAATTCTCTTAAAAACACAGTATTGGCTGGCCAATCTAAGGAAGGCCACAGGCACCACCAATGGGGAACCTGGACATGTGCTGAACACTCACCTCTTATCCCAACTTCATCCCATAAGACCTCCTCCTCAACCCCTTGGGGAGGCTGGGAATTGGGCAATACCTGCATGGCTCCTTGCTCCGCACATTGCAAAAAGACAGAACAAAACAAAACAAAAACACCTCCTTTCCTCCACCACCCTAATGTCAGTGACTGCTCTTCTGCACATTGGACCCATTTTAGGGGTGGGGGGTCTATAGCAACTCCTCCAATACATTTTGGCGATTGTTCTATATCAAAATGCCAGCCACAGAGGGGGCCACAATCCTGAGTGAGCATCTCGCCCATGGCACACCAGCCCCTGGCCCACAGTCACCCTTGAAAACTGTCTTACAGCTGCCTGAGCACTTGTTTCTCTTGGGGACACTCCCAAATAGCTGACTACTGACCAGGTGTCATTGGTCTTAGGCACTTTGCTAGTGAAGGAGCTAGACTTAAACTCAGCTTGAAATCTGGGGACACATCGTTGGTGAGTAGTAATCTCATGCATGATGATGCCAGGGTAATATCTCTGCTGTTAATTTGATTTAGCTTGGACTCGACATTGGGTTTGAAGGGATTGTTCCCTTTTTGCAGCTAGAAGGAGCATGGCCTTGAGAAATTGCTTTGTAACTTGCTAAGCTTGTTTTGTGACTTGGTTCTTGACAGGTCAGGCTGAAAATAGCAAAGGTTGATCAGAGCTCTTATCTTATAATCCCCTAGAGTATATTTTGCAAAATTAATAATTTTTAGTTATAATCTGTAAAATAAAAACAATGCTGTTTTAATGTAATAGTGCTTGGCTACAATTATCTATGATAGAATGGGAAGTAGCCACTTAATAGATTTCTAGGTTATTTCACTCCTTTACAGTTAGAGTTGTCTAATGAAAAGTAAAGAAAATGGAAGTGATTTTTGTATATTCAAGTTTTTATGCTCTGATGTCAAAACAAGCCAATACAAAGAAAATGGAACATACCTAGAAAAATGCTTCCGACAGATTACATGAACCCAGATGCCTGTGGTTCATGTAACTTAAGTAACTCTTTGGTGAGCAAACTGCTATTTAACAAACTTTTGTTAAAAGAAAAAAAGGTGAGCAGCATTGTGGTGCAATGAGTTAACGTCCGCCTGCAACACCAGCACCCTGTGTTGAAGCATCCACTCAAATCCCAGTTGCTCTGCTTCTGATCCAGCTCCCTGCCAACACACCTGGGAGGGCAGCAAAGGATGCTTCTTGGGCCCCTACCTTCCATGTAAGAGACCAAGATGGAGCTCCAGGCCCCTGGTTTTGGCTTGGACCAGCCCTGGCTAGGGAGTAAACCACACCAGCAGACTGAAGATTCATATTCTCTCTCTCTCTCTCTCTCCCCTTCCCCTCTATCAGTCTGCCCTCAATTAAATAAATAAATCTTTAAATATAAATAAAGGAAAAAAGGTAAAGATATATTTAAAATCACTGACATATTTTTCTTGTGTTTGTTGGCTGGGAAATGTTACACTTATCCTTGTTAGCTATCTAATTTAGATGTTACCTTTGCTAGTACTCAGAATTGTGAAAGTCTAATTTTGACCTAAGAACAAATAACCCAGTTCATTGTGTTCAAAGGTATTCATTGTGCCCTGTGTATTAAGCACAGTGGCTTAGTCTTCAGTGTTTTTCTTCGATAGGAAAATGATTTAAAACAACTATGCTTGTCTAATGTCTCAGTTTCTTAAGTAATCTAAATATAGCTGTTAAACATAAATTGGATAATTGTAAATGAGATGAGTGGTTTTAAATGACAAAAAATTCAAGACTGCTTGAAAGCAGAATTCTATATGTTCTTATATTGAAAAATTTATCCTGGAGATTTTTAAATGATTGTTTCGAAGTGTAAATTAAAGGAACAAGCAGATAGGGAAGAGAGAAATTATAATAAAAATAAGCATGAGAAGGTATTCCTGGTGAGGAAGGTGAAGAAGGGAGGAAAATGGCTTTTGGATAAAAGCATTGTATATAAGGTTTTGGTTCTAAAGTAGAATGATTGGATTATTCTAGACTGGCTAGGAAAATATGGGACAAAGACTAAAGGTTTTTGTGAGTCACTGATGTGAGCAAGTGACAGATAGTTTGAAAAGGATAAATGCGTGTGATTAAATTACTATAATTTCCAAAAGAATATATATATATATATTAATTACAGGTAGAGTTGTAGACAGTGAGAGGGAGAGACAGAGAGAAAGGTCTTCCTTCTGTTGGTTCACTCCCCAAATGGCCACCGCAGCCGACGCTGCGCTGATCCAAAGCCAGGAGCCAGGTGGTTCTTCCTCCAAAGTAATATTTACAAGGTTTTTCTAAATATTGGAGTTAATATCAAAGGCACATTGACATGAAACTAGAATTTGACCCTCTGTATTAAAGCAGTGGAGTTCTCTGTTAGTCAGAAGTTTGCAAGAAGCTCTGATTGTCTCATTTCAAGATCTGTTTTTCTTTCATTCTTGCAACCATCTTTTGGACTGTAGTTTCTCCTTTTTTACAATCTGCTTTAATTGGGGACTTTCTTCCTTTACTTTAGAGTCAGAGTCTGTAGAGTCCCCACTCCACCCCAGCCCAGTTCCAGCTTTAGTATGAACTGACACTGAAAATGTTTATCTCAAAAGCCTAGGTGATGGGATAACTCGTTTCTTTACTAGTGGCTTTAGTGTTTGGTCACTGGCCAAGGAAATGTGTTTCATAAGGGTAATGTCTTATTACTCTGTGCTTTTTTTAAAAAAGATTTTATTTTTATTTGAAAAGCAGAGTTAAAGAGGCAGAGAGAAGGGAGAGAGAGAGAGAGCGAGAGAGCATGAGAGAGAGAGAGAGAGAGAATGAGAAGGAGCACTTCGATCTGCTGGCTCACCCCACAAAGAGGTGTAACTGCTGGGACTGAGCCAGGCAGCAACCAGGAGCCCAGAACTCTGTCTAGGTCTTCCAAGTGGTGCAGGGGCCCAAGGACTTGGGCCATCCTCCATTGCTTTCACAGGAGCATTAGCAAGGAGCTAGACTGAAAGTGGAGCATATGAAACGCCAGCATTGCATGCTGTGGCTTAACCCATTATGCCACAATGCCAGACCCTGTGCTGCTCTTAGGTTTTGATTGTTTGGGTAAACTTAGTCTGAAAAAAGATATTAAGATGTCAAGGGCTTGGTGCTGTGGTGTAATAGGTAAAGGCACTACCTCTAGTGTTGGCATCCCATATGGATGCCAGTTCGAATCCCAGCTGCTCAAGTTCCAATCCAGCTCTCTGCTGTGGCCTAGGAAAGCAGTGGAAGATGGCCCAAGCCCTTGGGCCCCTGCACCTGTGTGGGCTCCAGGCTCCTGGCTTCAAATCAGCCCAGCTCTGGCCATTGTAGCCACTGGGGAGTGAACCAACGGATAGAAGACCTCTCTCTCTCTCTCTTTCTCACTCTCTCACTGACTCTCTGTAACTCTGCCTTTCAAATAAATAAATAAATCTTTTTAAAAAAATATCTAGTTATTTCAAAAACATTTAAGTGATCTTTTTAACTGATAAATTTGGTCTATAACTGATTAATTACCCTGACTAAATGGATGCCTATTGTTTCACAATGATGCGGGGTTCTATTTTGACCAACTATTTTAAGCCCTTTGACATCTTTGATGAACTCAGAATCAAGGTTCTAAATTCTTTTGACTCTGAGATCTCTATGTGGGCCCCTGGATCTCTCATCTGGATTATATGGAAAGCACTGTCAGGCTGTGAAATCATGTCAAACTGCGAGTTATTTTTATATAGGTGATTTGTTGTTGCAAATATTTTAGCAATTAGATAAAAGATAAAATTCTGGAGATCCTGGTGTGATGTCATCACCCACAATATCTTATTTTTATTTTTAAGATTTATTTATTTATTTGAAAGTCAGAGTTACAGAGAGGCAGAGGTAGAGAGAGAGAGGTCTTCCACCCACTGGTTCACTTCCCAAATGGCTGCATGGCTTCAACACCTGTGGGATTAAAAATAGAAAAACTCAGGCTTATTATACTTGCATGTCACCTGATATATTATTTAAAAAAGATAACACTTGCTTCACCTGAGAGCTATACCCTAACATATCAGAGTAATCGATGAAAAAAAACATTATTTATTTTTGCTTTTTTAAAATTTTTTGTCAGGCAGTTAGACAGTGAGAGAGAGAGACAGAGAGAAAGGTCTTCCTTCTGTTGGTTCACTCCCCTAATGGCCGCTACAGCTGGCGCTGCGCCAATCCGAAGCCAGGAGCCTGGTACTTCCTCCTGGTCTCCCATGGGGTGCAGGGACTCAAGCACTTGGGCCATCCTCCACTGTATTCCCAGGCCACAGCAGAGAGCTGGTCTGGAAGAGGAGCAACCGGGACTAGAACTTGGGGTGCCGGCACCGCAGGCAGAGGATTAGCCAAGTGAGCCACAGCGCCGGCCAAAAAACCTTATTTTTAACATAATTTATATATCTTATTTATTTATTTATTTATTTTATTTTTTGCCAGGCAGTTAGACAGATCGTGGCTGATCTGAAGCCACGAACCAGGAGCTTCTTCCAGGTCTCTCACATGGGCACATGGGCCAAAGGACTTGGGCTATTTTCCACTGCCTTGCCAGGCCATAGCAGAGAGCTGGATCGGAAGCGTAGCAGCCAGGACTCAAACCAGCATGCATATGGGATGCTGGTGTTTCAGGCAGTGGCTTTACTCACTACGCCACAGCGCTGGTCCCCACCCACGATACCTTAATGAAAAAGCCAGGGACCTTTCAAGATTTTTTTTTTAAAGGTATATTTATGGGACTGGTGCTGTGGTGTAGGGGGTTAAGCCACTGCCTTCAAGGATGGCATCCTACCTGGGCACCAGTTTGAGTCTCAGCTGTTCCACTTCTTATCAGGGTCCTTGCTAATGTGCCTGGGAAGGCAGAGGAAGATGGTTCAAGTACTTGGGCCCCTGCACCCATGTAGGAGACCAGGATGAAACCCCTAGTTCCTAGCTTCAGTCTGGTCCAGCCTTGACCACTGTGGCCACTGGGGGAGTGAACCAGAGAATGGAAGACCACTCTCTCTCTCTCTCTGACTGCCTTTCCTTCTCTGTAACTCTGCCTTCCGAATAAATAAATAAATGTTAAAAAAAAAAAAAAAAGCTTTATCTACTTGAGAGTCAGAGTTCCAGAGAGAGGGTGGAGAGACAGAGAGGTCTTCCATCTGCTGGTTTACTTCCCAGATGGCTGCAACGGCCAGAGCTGGCCCAGGTGGAAAGCTGGAGCTTCTTCTGGGTCTCCCACACGAGTGCAGGAACCCAAGCACTTGGGACATCTTGCACTGCCTTTCCCAGGCCATTAGCAAGAAGCTGGATTGGAAGTGGAAGAGCAGGGACTTGAACTGGAGCCTGTATGGGATGCTGGTGTCACAAAGAGTAGCTTTACCTGCTTCGCCACAATGTTGGCCCTGAGCTTTCAAGATCTTTGGGACTTCCCTTCTCATCACAGATCCAGAGGCCTACAAAGGACAGAAGCTTTGTGAAACCCTACAGATGCTTTCTAGAAGACTGTATACAGTGAACATAACCAACTCTCCTTAGGAACAGGCTATGTGATGTCTTTTGTCATTCACAGTTCTGACTCTTCTTTAAAGACGTTTTTGCAATAAAATCATGGAGAAGGTGCTAGCAAATGCTCTTGAATACAAAGCTTTAAGATCGATGGACTTTCAGAACTATGAAAAAAAAAAAACTTGATAAATTCATAAAACTGCTAATGGATGCCAAACAAGACAAGACTTAATTACTTGAGACTGAATGACAGAAATTTGTGAACTTCCATGTCTCTTATTTAAAATATTGTAGGGTTTTGTATTTAAATCTTCTAGGTTCACAAGAACTCTTTCACTGTGATATCAATGGTCTACAATGCTTTAGGAAAGTATAATTTTGTAAGAAAAGATGGAACTGGTTACCTTTGCACCCTACTTAATTTCTCCAGAAATTCCAGAATTTTAAACTTCTATGGATATTTTTGTTTGTCATAGCAATGTGATTGCATTTCAGTAAGAATCTATTCTCTTTATTATAAGATAGAACTGGAAACACTGGCGTATTTACAAATTATGCACAGAAGGCCTGACTTGAAGTATTTCCAGCCTTGCAATGAGTAAGTCAAATTGTCAAATTGTCACTTTTTAAAGATATATTTGTTTGACAGGCAGAGTGAGTAAGAGAGGAAGAGAGGGAGAGAGGGAGGGGGAGAGGGAGAGAGGGAGGGGGAGAGGGAGAGAGAGAGAGAGAGAGAGAGAGAGAGATCTTCCAGTTGCTGGTTTACTCCCCAGAGGCCTGGAGCCTGGAACTCCATCTGGGTCTCCCATATGAGTGGCAGGGGCCCAAGAATTTGGGCCATCATCTGCTGTCTTCCCAGGTGCATTAACAGGGAACTGGGTTGGAAATAGAGAAGCTGGGATTTAATCTGGCGCTCTGATATGGGATGCTGGCATTGCAAGCAGTGGCTTAACCCATTGTGCTACAATGCTGGCCTCAAGTTATCACTTCTGCTATGGATTGGTTTCTTTTTAAAAAAATTTTCTTTATTAATTTAGAAAACAGAATGATAGAGAGAAATTCCATCTAGTAGTTCACTCCCCAAATGGCCACAACAGCCAGGTCAGGGCCAGCCTAAAGCTAGGAGCCTGGAGCTCCATCTGGGTCTCCCATGGGTGCAGGGACCCAAGTACTTGAACCATCTTCCTCTGCCTTCCCAGGCACATTAGCAGGGAGCTGGGTCAGAAGCAGAGCAGCCAGGACTCACACCGGCACTCTGAAATGGGACACTGGTGTCAAGCAGTGGCTTAGGCCACTGCACCACAATGCCAGCCCTGGACTGGTTTCTTTTCAGAGTTTTTCCAATCTGAAATTATATGGTAAATTAATTTTTCTCACTGTACTTAAATGCAAACAGTTACTCAAGAAACTATAATATGGGGCCGGCACTGTGGAGTGGTAGACTGAGCCTCTGCCTGCTGCACCAGCATCCCATATGGGCACCGGTTCGTGTCCTGGCTACTAATCTTCTAATCCAGCTCTCTGCTTATGGCCTGGGAAAGTAGTGGAAGATGGCCCAAGTGCTTGGGCCTCTGTACCCATGTGAGAGACCAGGAGAAAGCTCCTGGCTACTGTCTTCAGATCGGCCAAGCTCTGGCTGTTGTGGCCATTTGGGCAGTGAACCAGCAGATGGAAGACCTTTCTCTCTCTGTGTAATTCTGCCTTTCAAATAAATAAATAAATCTCAAAAAAAGATTTTATTTATTTATTTGAGAGGCAGAGTTACACAGAGAGAAGGAGAGGCAGAGAGAGAGAGAGAGAGAGAGAGGTCTTCCATCCGATGGTTCACTCCCCAGATGGCCACAATGGCTGGAGCTGCGCCGATCCAAAGCCAGGAGCCGGGAGCTTCTTCCGGGTCTCCCATGCAGGTGCAGGGGCCCAGGGACTTGGGCCATCCTCTACTGCTTTCCCAGGCCACAGCATAGAGCTATATCAGAACAGGAGCAGCCGGAACTCGAACCAGCGCCCATATGGGATGCCAGCACTGCAGGCGGCGGCTTTACCTGCTACGCCACAGCGTTGGCCCCATAAACAAAACCTTAAAACTATAATACATCTGCTTTCAGATTGTAACTCAATTATTTTTAGATTGCAAACTCAATTTATAATGTTATTGTTAGTTTTGTTTTATACTTTCCTTTTCTGAGCTTGGCACTGTTGCCTGTCAGAATTCTACATATGTACAACTCCCAACAAAATAATTCTGGCCTAGCACTTTCAAATGATGACTGTGACCTACAGAATAGATCAAGTTAAGTTTAACAATGGATTCCAGGTAAGCCTAAGATTCACTCATTCCAAAATATTTTTGTAGTCCAATATTTCCCTCTCTACGTGGGACCAGATCAATATCCAGGTCAAATCCAACCAAGACAAGAGGGACAAACAGAACCTAACTACAGGGTGATTGTTCAGTGGTGTGTTCAGAAAAGGATCATCCCAGGAGGCAAGAAAAATCAAGATGGAGTTTCTGGCATCAATCCTAAACAAAATTAGTAAAACTAAGAGGTTAAAAAGGAAGGATTCTCATGCGTGACTGCCTGATGGTGATTGTCACATGACTCTGTCCTGACTACAACCTCTAGAGAGGGCCCCATTCCAAAGGAGAGGTGCTAGCTAGATGTGGTACTTGGTATTCTCACACCTAATACTAGAACTGATGCATAGTGCCCATGATGAGGTACAGAAGAGGCTCTTCCATCTCTGTGCTTGAGAAGCAAGGATTATGCCTGGGAGTACTGAATCAAAAATCTGGAAAAAATGATATGAATTATGGTGTCCATTTAAAAAAAATCTGGCTATTATCCACCAACGATAGCTGGTGTGTCTGGGAATGATAACAGTCATGAGTAGTGATGGACTTCGGGAAACAGAGTCCACAGTGGGACTCATGAGGTTGCTTGTTTCTCCAATAGATAACAGCTTGATGGGCAGTACTGTCTAGGAGAGTGTCTTTCTGGGGACTTCGAGGTCCCAGGCAGAAAGTAACACCTGCATGCAGGTGTTACTAACTGTAAGCCCACCTGGCCATGAGCACCACCACCCAACAAGGAACCTGGACACACGCTGGACGCACATCTCTCATCACAACTTCAGCCCCCAAGAACCTTCATCCATAATCCCTCAGAGAGCCCAGGAATTAGGTAACAGCTGCCTGCCTCCTGCCTCCCAGGTTGTGCAATGGCAGGAAAATGAAACTGGAAGTGAAGCAGAACTGGGACTCAAACCCAGGCACTCTGATATCCATTAATGCAATACACCATACTGATAAAAAAGATTTAAAAAGCATCCCATATGAAGGGCTGAATGCTTAGGCTGGTAAGTAAGGTGTTAGTTGAGACATCTGCACCCCATATCAGTGGACCTGGGTTTGGGTCTTGACTGCTCCCAGTTCTAGTTTCTTGCTAATGTACAGCCTGGAAGGCAGCAGGTGATAGCTCAAGTGGTTTGGTCTTCACTACTCAGCTGGCATCCCTAGATGGAGTGCCTGGCTCTGGACATGGCCCAGCCACAGCCATTGTGGGCACCTAGGGAGTCAAACCAGCAGGTAGAAGGACATTCTCTCTCCCTCTTTCTCTCTGCCTCTTCAATCAAACATTTTAAAGTTCTGTACGATTATCTCATTTAATGCAAAAAATTTATTTTACAAAATTCAACATCCAACAGGTATTCTACAAACAAACCAATGACAAAACTCACAGCTAGCACTATGCTATATGATAAAGGGATGATGACCTTATCCCTAAGCCCAGGAATAATACAAGAATACCCTTCTTGCCATTTCCACGCAACATTGTACTGCAGATTCTAGCTAGAGCAAGTAGGTGAGAAAATAAATAAATGAATAAATAAATAAAGGGCTCCAGACTTGAAAAGACGAAGTAAAGCTAACTCTATTTACAAATGACATGAATTTATATGTACAGACATGTATGTATGAGATATGATTGTGTTTAGATAGATTTTTATATACATAACTTGTATACAGAAAAAACAAGATATCAATAAAAAATAGCACTAATTAGTCAATTCAGTGCAGATGCAGAATACCAAATTGATATTTTGTAGAAATTTTGGTGTTTCTGCAAACTAGCTACCAACATTCTAGATAGGCACTTAGGAAAACACCACCATTTGAAACAGTATCAGGACATTCAGTGCAGCGGTTAAGCTACTGGTTGGGACTCCACTTCCTGAGTGCCTGGGTTCGAGTTCCAGCTCTGCCCCCCCTCCTGTTAGTTTCCTGCTACTGCACATCCTGGGAGGCAGCTGGTACCTGGGTCTCTATCACCCAAGTGGGAGACACAGATTGAGTCCTGGGCTCTTAACTTCGGCCTAGCCTAGCCCTGGCTGTTACAGTTATTTGGGGAATGAACCAATGGATGAAAGATCTCTTTCTTTCTCTGTTTTTCTGCCTTTAAGATAAGAAAAAATTATAATAGCATCAACAAGAATAAATTACTTAGAAGTATGTTTAAGAAGGGGCTGGATCCGTGGAGTAGTGGGTAAAGCTGCAGGTGCCAGTTCAAGTTCCGACTACTCTACTTCTGATCCAGCTCCCTGCTGATGTGCCTGGGGAGGCAGTGGAAGATGGTGCAGGTACCTGGGCCCCTGCACTCACGTGGGATACACAGAAGAAACTCCTGGCTTCAGATTGGCCTATGTCCTGCAGTTGTGGTCATTTGGGGAGTGAACCAGTAGAGAGGAGAACTGTGTGTGTGTGTGTGTGTGTTTCTGCAAACTCTGCCTTTCAAATAAATAAATAAATCTTTAAATATATATATATGCATAAAAGAAAGAAGTCCAGTACTTGTACCCTGAATATCCCAAACATTGTTGAAAGAAAGTAAAGAAGACCTAAGTAAATGGAAAGACACCCTGCGTTAATGGATCAGAAGACTATATATATTTTAAATTGGCATGAATATCTCATAAGTTTTAACTAAATTCGGAACAATGGCTCTCAAAATCTCAGATAGAAGAAAAACCACTAGAGTAAAGGAAATTGAATGTTTTCACCTTGAAGAAATGACAAACGTTTAAGGAAATAGCCATGTTTACCCTAATTTGAACATTATACAAGGCAGATATGTATCAAAACATCACATAAGTACAAATGTTTTGTATCAGCTTTAAAAAATCCCAGCTGGAGGCGAAGGCCCAAAGCACTTGGCTCTTAGACCCAGGCCAGCTGTTGAAGGCAGGAGGGAACCAACAGATGGAAGATCTCTCTTCATCTGTTTCCTCTCTTTGCTTTTCCAATGAAATGAATGAAAGAAAGAAAAATGTTAAAATCCCAGCTGGGTTCTTTGCAGAAATTGGCAAACTGATCAAAAGTTTAAATACAACCTCGTGGCTAAGAATGGAGGGAGGGGCAGTGATTTGGAGCAACGACTTCCCAGATGTGCCTGGTGAACCCAGACTCCTTAAGTTTCTCAACTCTTGGTCACCGTTGTTCTTCCTTCCCACTCCCCCTAGCCTGAATGGTTCCTTCCGCACCTGTATTCCCCAAACCGCCCATGCAGATACACGCTCACACATTGCAGCACAGTCACCTGTGCACCTGTTTCCTTGTTAGTTCCCTGAGGGCAAGGACCTGGTCTCAACCCTTCTGCAGTCCCAGCGCTCCACTCGGGGACCCGTGCCTGGCATGCAGCGGGCAGTGGCACAGCTGGCCTGAGTTTGGTGGTTTGCCAGGCTGGCCACATATTAGGATCACCTGGGGAGCTTTTAAAAATTATGATCACCCAGGCCCCACTTCAGACTAATTAAATTAGCGTCTCTGAAAGTAGAGGCCCAGGCATTAGAATTTAATGAAAGCTTCCTGGGTAAGTTTTAGGTGTAGCGTTGTGAACCCCTGGTTGAACTGATTTCGTCACCTGCGTAACTTGTTCTTGCTCATGAGTCCAGCCGTAAAACCCAAATTCATCTGCCTTTGAACTGGATTCAATTCAATTTGGAAAATATTTTTGAGCACCCATTCCATGCTAGACAGACCCTTGGCTGCTCTGTGTGTTCTGTGAATCAGCAGTATTAGCTGCACTGGGGAATCTGACAAAATTGTAGAATGTAAGTCCCCCCACGAGACCTACAGAGTCATAGTCTGCATTGACAAGATCCTCAGGTGATTCACAAACACATCAAGATCTGAGAAACAGGGGCCAGTGTTGTGGCATAGTAGGTTAAGCTTCTGCCTGTGGCACTGGCATCCCATATGGATGCCGGTTTGTGTCCCAGCTGCTCCTCTTCCGATCTAGTTCTCTGCTTATGGCCTGGGAAGGCAGTGGAAAATGGCCCAAGTCCTTAGGCCGCTGCACCCATGTGGGAGACAAAGAAGAAGCTCCTGGCTCATGGCTTCGGATCAGCGCAGCTCCAGCCATTGCAGCCATTTGGGGGTGTGAACCAGGGGATGGAAGACCTTTCTCTCTGCTTCTCCCTCTCTCTGTAACTCTGCCTCTCAAATAAATAAATAAAATCTTTAAAAAAATCTGAGAAAAAGTACTGCAGATAGCACACAAATGCCAAATTTGCTTGCTCACTGCAAATTTATTTCCTTCCTTGTTCCCTGCTTTGCTTTGAGAGGGTGTCATATTACATTCTTTCATCTGACCAAAAGGGAAAGTCCAGTCCCAAGGAGGGATGAGAAGAGAGTGGATAGCAGATTCCCTGATTGTGGAGGAGTGGCTGGCTCTTGTAGAGACGAAGTATTCTGGGCACAAGGAGGGCCAGCCGATGGGAAGCTTTTGGGATGGGCAGTTTGGAAGGTACAGCTCGTGTTTCTGATATTGCGATTTCATGGGAGTGATCCAGCTGTGCTGGAGGGGTGCTGTGGCCACCAGTACAGGAGCCCTGGAGCAGATCTGGCCGCCAGGGAGCACACAGGCTCTAGTGCCCTTCCAGACAGGGTAGACAGAGCAGCCTCATGCTTTGGGAATCAAGGAACAGTGGGGGTGTTTCTCCTAGCTGGCCTGTTGGGAATCACAGGTTACCCACAAATGTGTCATGTTAAGAAATGCCATTACCATCACAAACACTAATTCCTGAGGTTCTTTCAGGCTCTGCAAACTGCAGTCTGTAGCAAGAGATGCAGTTTATATCTCACACACGTGCATGTGCGCCACAAAATAACAAATGGAATTTTCTCGGAGTAACACTTCTAAGAATGGAGCCAATGCTGTCTGTCATTTTCTATTACAGTCCCTTAAAATTTGTTGTGAGGGTGATTTCATGAATCAATCACATACTGTAACCTACAATTTGAAACAATAATTGGTTCCCACGGCATCATAATACATTTTCAAGGAAAGCAGTTGGACGCATTCCGCTGGAATTTGTTAACTTGACTCAATTCCTTTTGGCATAGTTAGCCTGACGGTTAAACACCTGCCTTCCGGAATTTTTGCCTGGCTTCAAAGCTGTATTTTCTGGGGGGAGTGACTTTCTCTTACTAAGCCTCAGTAACCATGCTCAAACAGGTATAGCTACAGCCCTTCTACCCATCCCTCCTCCCCACTTCTCTCTTCCACCTGTGCTCCTGCGTGGCCACCCCACAGGTGGTGAGAACTCTGGGCCTCTGAATTCCAGGCCTTAGTGATGACCAGAGCAGCCCTGGGGGGGGGGGGGGGGCTGGGCACGAGGGCTGTGCCAGCAGGAGCCCTGCAGCCAGGAGGCAGGCTGGGGAATGGCATCTGTAAAAAATGTATCCTGCGCTTAGCTGCGGATGCTTCTTCCCATGTTAAATGAGATTTTTTTTAATAGCGCTATTGTGGCACAATTGAAATATAAAAAACTGCATATATGTAAATTCTACAATTTGATGAGTTTGGACACACCCATATGCCTGATACTGTGACAAGGTTGGGTGTTCTAAAAATTTTAAATCTCAAGAGAGGAATAGTAAAATAAAAGTGTGGGGGTTGTGTTGATTGAATATTAACATTTGGTACCAGAGGGCATCAGATGCTGGACACCTGGTGCCAGCCACTGATGCCAGGCGGGAATAGGTGTTGTTTGCTGATTGGCTAACTGCTTCTGGCTTGCTCACCATGCCCAGGCGATTAATTGCTGATAACAGAATGTGGTTATGCCTTTAACCCCCCCCCCCCCCCCCAGCTACTGCAACTCACTGCTGTCACAGACTGGTTCTGTGAGACAGGCAGTCGACAGCTGACAAATAAAGACTTCTGATTGGACCTCAAAGTCTCGCTGTGTTTTTATTGGTGCGCCCCACAACAATACCATTGCCACAATTGAAGTAATAAACATTATTCATTATCGGCTTCTGAAAACAACTTTAAATAATAGCTACCTAGGGGAAAAAATCAAAGCAGATGTTAAAGCTACAAACACACACCAAATGCCACTGGTTTTATAAAAGGGAAGGTTTGCTTCTCACTGCTGTCAGGGACTTGTGGGCTTCCACCATGGCTTGGAGATGCAGATTTTTCAATGCAAGGGCTGAATGGTCACTGAAATCAGGGGAGTGTAGGACAGGCACATGTGGACACCCATGCCACTTCTCTGGCCAGGCCTGGCCGCGTGGTCAGTCCAGCTGTAATGGTTGCTGTGAGGCAGACAGAGCCCTAGCATCAGCAAGAGGAGAGGGAAGAGATGGTGTTGTGACCATCCTCAGAGGGCATCCCTGGGTTAGATGTTTGGCCTGGTGGGCGAGATGTTGGTTTAGATGACTACATCCCATACTGGAGCACCTCACTTCAGACCCTGGGAGAGGGCAAGGGATGTCTCAGTAGTTAGGTCCGTGCTACTACCCATGTGGGAGACCTGGATGGAGTTTGCAGCTCCACACTTTGGCCTGGCCAACCCCAGGACATTGCAGAGAGCTCCCTCTACCTAACTCTTGGTGGTGGGAGGAAGACCATTCCAGAGGCAGGGAGGGACAAACACCTACGGATGGTTCATAGTACAAGAGACCATCACCAACTTCAAGGGCAGGAGGGGGTGGGCATTGCCGCACAGTGGGTTCCATCACACTTGGGACCCCTGCTTCCCATAGTGGAGTGCTGGTTTGAGTCTCAGCTCCTCGGCTTACAATCCAGCTTCCAGCTAATGCATCCTGGGAGGCAGCAGATGATGGCTCAAGTGCGTGGGCTGTTGCCACCTCCATGGGAGACCCTGATGGAGTTCTGAGCTCCTGGCTTCAGCCTGGCCCAGCCCTGGCTAGCGCAGGCATTTGGAGAGTGAACTAGTAGATGAAGGTCTCTCTCCCTGTCTCTTTGGCGCTCTGCCTTTCCAACAGATGCAGTAAATAAAACATGCATTTATTAAAAAGGTCCAAGAAGCAAGATAGGCTCTGGAATAGGGTGCTCAGCCTTTGCCTGCCTCTCAGTTTGTCTCAGGCCACTCGCAGCATTTCCATTCCAGCAATGTAGGAAGCAGAATGAAGCGAAAGAGGGAGTGACGCTGGCAGCCTGACGCCTGACGCAAGGGTGTTTATCTGTAAGTTATCTCAACCATCTCTGCATCTCCATGCCCAGAGGATGGGAGATGAGGAGGCAGAAGGCCGGAAGCCCAGGGCAATGCAGCAGCGCACGTGAGCAGCCACCGGTGTGTGGCATGCAGCTCCCCGCACGTCTGAGCTAAGAGTAGTCTAGAAATGGATTGTAGGGTGGGTGGTGAATCCTGGTGTGGGATGGTGCTGCTGCACTCTTGTGAGATGGAGAGGATGTGGGAGAGGTGGCCAAGGCATGGTGGGATGGCTACTCCTTCCATGATTGCTGGGGATACGCTGACGTGTATTTCTGAGTCCAAAGAACAAACTAAAAATGTGAATGACTCACCAGGGAACGAACAGGAACAAGCAAATCCCTAGGTCGCAGTCAGGCGATGCATCGAATAGATTTCTGAATTCCTTGCAAAATTAAACTCTGCAGACTCCCACAGGCATTTTCTGTAGCTCCTGGGGAAGAGAGGAAACCATTGGTTGTAACCCCTTCTTTGTCACGGCCCCAAACAAAAATAAACCCTATGAATGCAATTCTCCCAAAGTATGCAAAATCGTGAAGAATCAAGGCTATGTTTTTTTCCTTCAGAAACAGTTACAGAGATAAAGTTTCTAGGGAGAGTACATATTTTTTAGAATTTTTATATTAAGGAGCAGTTAACAAATAAAATGTGTACATATTTACAGTGTATGTTTTGATGTATTCGTATATTGTAAATCATTGATCAAGAGGCAGAGAGATGAAAGAGAGGAGAGAGAGAGAGAGAGAGAGAGAGAGAGTGAGAGCACTAGAGAGAGCACTTCCATCTGCTGATTCATTCCCCAAATGCCTGCAGTGGCCAAAAGTGGGCCCAGGAGCTCGGAATTTAATCCAGGTCCCTCATGCGGGTGGCAGGAACCCAACTATTTGAGCCATCACTGCTGCCTCCCAGGGTCTGCATTGACAGGAGGCTGGAATCAGGAAAGAAACCCAGGGACTCTGATAGAGGACATGGGCATCTTTATCATAAACCAAATGCCCACCTCGAAAATCATATTTATTCTAAGAGCATTTGACTTGACGTATTGAATGGCTTGTAGAAAACAAAAATGACTTATAAAAACAAAGCTCAATTTGCCCAATACATGTCTTACTTAAAACACAGAGGTGAATAGAATTTTCCCTCCAATAAATGGGTTTTTAAAAGTCAAATTCATTTCTGAAACTAGAATACATGTGGCTCTTTGTGATTTTCAGCCAGTCCAGGGGAGTGGGGGGAACACCAGGATGTGTGGAGGGGGTGCTGGGTTGTCAAGGCGACTGCAGATGCTGATGGCATTTGGTGTGGGGGGGAGGGGAGGCCCCTCCTCAAACATCTGCCACCAGACCCATGACAGTCACTTACACTTAGGACCAGTCGTTTACAAGTTCTGTTTTCTCTGCTCAGGAACATGTTCTGGATGTTCCTGGGGCACACTGGGCCCATTTCAAGTGCCTGGGCAAAGTTAGTCAGGGGGCTAGGGGCCATGGCCCCCTTTCTTCTGGTGGGATCAGAGATGGGCAGAACTGGAGGAGCCTTAGGGACAGGCTGACTTAATGTCCCTGGCCTTGCCCCAGGGACAAGAGAGATGCAATGGCCTGATGTCATGCTGTTGGTAGCAAGATCAAACCAGCAAAGTGGCCCTAGAGCCCTGAACACAGTTGCCCACAAAACATCCAGAAACACAGCACCATGTGCTCATTTAACTTCTGCAAATCCACCTGTCAGAGTCTGGGACCAAGCTGGAGTGGAGGAAAGAGGAAAATACAACTGTCCCCCAGCATCCAATGAAGAGTGGTTCCAGGACCCCTCTCAGATTCCAAACCCACAGAAGCCCAAGCTCCTTTATGTATGTAGTGGTGTGTTTACATATAACCCACACACATGCCCCTCTATGCTTTAATCACCTTCAGATTACTTGTAATGCCTACGACTATATAAAGAATTATTGCACTGTGGAAATGAGGGAATAATGACAAGAAAAAGAAGCCGATACACATTCAGTACAAACACAACTTTTTTTCAGATATTTTGGATTCATGGTTGGTTGAAAGCACATGTGTGGAACGTGCAGATATAGAGGGCTGGTTGTAATAGGACAGTGTGGGGGAGGGGGTCCTGCCCAGGGTCCCACTGCTGAAGGGGAAGAGGTCCCAAGAGCATCTGAGCTTGTGAGCAGCTCACCACGCTGACACTCAACACCCTAGCACCAGTGCAAACGTCATTTTAAAAGTTAATGTTGGGCCGGCGCCGTGGCTCAACAGGCTAATCCTCCGCCTTGCGGCGCCGGCACACCGGGTTCTAGTCCCCGTCGGGGCGCCGGATTCTGTCCCGGTTGCCCCTCTTCCAGGCCAGCCCTCTGCTGTGGCCCAGGAGTGCAGTGGAGGATGGTCCAAGTGCTTGGGCCCTGCACCCCATGGGAGACCAGGTAAAGCACCTGGCTCCTGCCATCGGATCAGCGTGGTGCGCCGGCCGCAGCGCGCCATCCGCGGCAGCCATTGGAGGGTGAACCAACGGCAAAGGAAGACCTTTCTCTCTGTCTCTCTCTCTCACTGTCCACTCTGCCTGTCAAAAAAAAAAAAAAAAGTTAATGTTATTTATTTCTCATCATGAACAATGATAACAAACATAAAGTATTCCCTAAAATTATGTAAAGCCAGGTATCCAACATGAAATAGAAACTTTGAATTCTTAGTCACAGTTAGGAACTCAAGATCACTAAGATACATTACTTTGTTATGAAGTAGATGTACACTTTGCTTTTGTTGAAGACCAAACTCCTTGATGGTTTTAGTGCTTATGTGTCCCATTATCTTCCTTTCCACGGACAAGCTCATTGTGTTTGCCAGTTTTTCTTGCGACACTGGAAATCCTAAGGATATAAACATTCTTTTAAAAATTATTTGAGGAGCCAGTGTTGTGACATAACAAGTTAAGCCACTGCCTGCAATGTTGGCATCCCCTACGGGCACCAGTTCAAGTCCCATCTGCTCTATTTCCGATCCAGTCCCTTGCTAATGTGCCTCGGAAAGCAGCAGAGGATGGTCCTTGAGGCCTCTGTAGGAATGGGAGACCTAGAAGAAGCTCCTGGTTCCTGGCTTCAGTCTGGCCCAGTCCCAGTCTTTGCAGCTATCTGGGGAGTGAATCAGAGAATGGAAGATCTCTGTATCTCTCCATCTCTTTCTGTGTATAACTCTCCCTTTTAAAATAAATAAAATAAGTCTTTAAAACATTATTTAAGAGGAAAAGAGAGAGAGAGAGAGAGAGAGAGAGAGAGAGAGAGAGAGATAAGGACGCAATTACTTGAGCCGTTACCTGCTGCCTCCCAGGGTCTGCATTGGTAGGAAGCAGGAATCAGGAGTTGGAGCCAGGAGCTGGAGACAGGAACTTTGTTGTAGGACATAGGTATATAACCAGTAGGCTAAACGGCTACTCAGTTAAGGAGTTTTAAAAGTAATTTTGGGGGCTGGCTGTGATGTAGCAGCTTACACTGTTGCCTGTGATACTGGATCTCAATGAGCACTGGGCCCATGGCCCCTTGGGGAGTGAATTAGCAGATGGATACTCTCTGTCTCTCCTTCTATCTCTGTAACTGTTTTTCAAATAAACACAAACATTTTTAAAAAGTAAATAAAAGGAGTTTTAATTTTGAGAAGCTACCTTCTCCACTGGCAACAGAAACTGGCAAGGTTACATAGACATTTAAGGACCCAGAACAAAGCCAGTAAATTTCTGTTGCCAGGGAGCTGCAATGGCACACTAGTCTGGTGGCAGTCGAAACAGTCTGTGTCCCTGCTGTCCCCGGGAAGGGAATGGCGGGCAGCAGCCCTGTCCGGGTACGCCTCCACCTGCCCCTGACAGTTGAGATCTGTCATAGTAACCCGTTCTCCACGGTGGATACATTGCAAGACCCGCAGCAGATGCCTGAAACTGCCGGCAGTACCAACCTCTGTACAGGCCACATCTCTTCCTATGCAGACAAGCCTATTGTACAGTTTAACTTAGACACAGCAGGAGCTGAGCGCATCTCTTCTGTAATAATATAAAATAATAACAACATATTGTAATAAAAGTATGTGGATGAGGTCCGTCTCTCCAAATATCTTGCTGTACTGTACAGACCTTTCTTGTGGTGATGCCAGTTGATACAATGGCTACATGATGACCCAGACACTGTGATGTAGCATCAGAGAGTTAGTTGAACACCAGCACTGTGATACCCTGCCGGATGATCTGATGTAGCTGAGCTGGCTACTAAGTGACTAACGGGCGGGTAGTGTACACAGGGTGGATACGCTGGACAAAATGGCCATTACGTGCTCTGTTAGATGGAGAGGAAGAGTGTACGAGTTCACCAGGCTGCTCAGAATTGCACATAACTTCACAGTTATGAATTGGCTATTTCTAGAATTTTCCATTTAATATTTTTGGAATTAGGAAAGCTAAATTGTGAAAAGCTAAACCAAGGACAAGGCGGCACTACCGTACTTTTACTGACCACGTAGGAACAAGACCTTTTATTGCCATCTGCTGGAAAACTGTCATAATAAACATCAAAAAGTCCACAAAGGCAAGAATGTGCAGGAAATCCTTTCAAAGGGGTCCCTTTTGGGCAGTGCACAGCTAGAGCAACAACACATGGCTACGAAAGCAAGCTAACTTCTTCCTCTGCTTCCCAGCCGAAGGGTGAATGATCGGGCCCACTGAAGGGA
The DNA here is from genome assembly GCA_949820135.1 of Sylvilagus floridanus. Taxonomy (NCBI): domain Eukaryota; kingdom Metazoa; phylum Chordata; class Mammalia; order Lagomorpha; family Leporidae; genus Sylvilagus; species Sylvilagus floridanus. The sequence goes on along the minus strand of OX463245.1, from coordinate 73,980,639 downwards.
ATGCTAGCTGTGCTGGACCTGACAGACAGCTCTAGACTGTATGCAGAGGGCAACTCAAGAGAGTACCTGGAGTAATTTTTAAAAAAAATTTAAAAATTTACTTGAAAGGCAGAGTGACAGAGAGAAGAGGGAGAAGGAGAGGCAGAAAGAGATATCTTCCATCTGCTGGTTCACTCCCCAAGTGCTTTAACGGCTGGAGCTGGGCCAGGATGAAGCCAAGCACCTGGAACTTCATCTGGGTCTCCCACGTGGGTGGCAGAACCCAAGTACTTTGGCCACCTTCCGCTGCTTTCCCTGGCACATTAGCAGGGAGCTGGATCAGAAGTGGAACAGCCAGGAATTGAACCTGTGCTCTGAATGAGATGCTGTCATGGCAAGCAGCAGCTTACCTCACTGTGCCACAGTGTCAGCCACTACCCAGTGTACTTTTGACTACACTTGGTCTTCCCCTTACCCAGCACTTACATCAAGGGTGTTTCCCCATTATGTTTAGTCAGCGAAAACCAGGACTGCCTCTAAATTCTATGCATATGAATTGGCCTGAAATCAGAGAGCCAGTGCGAACATATGGAAGGAAGCTGCTGACCTGTGTGAATTGGTAGGGCTTTTCCAGCTAATTTTCACTGGCATGGACAACTTGATGTCTATTCAGAGACCGCGTGTCCTTTCCAGAGTGCAGGGCTGTCAGTGGGATGCAATGACCTTGTCAAGAATCACAATTTCCACTCTCCTCCTGTGCCCTCCTTGCCTGTACACATGACAGGTTTTCACCCTCGGAGGTGATGTGCGTGCGTCTCTCCTAGATCAAGGTGGTGACAAAGCTAAGATGCCTCTCCTCCTCCCTGCTCCATCGGCTGGCTGCCTGCATAGCTCTGAGACCAGAGGAGAGGAAAAGCTAAAAAGTATTGCCTGGGGGCCGGCACTGTGGTGTAGAGGGCTAAGACTCCACCTGCGGCGCTGGCATTCCATATGGGCGTTGGTTCAAATCCTGGCTGCTCCTTTTGTAATCCAGCTCTCTGCTATGGCCTGGGAAAGCAGTAGAAGATGGCCCAAGTGCTTGGACCCCTGCACCTGCACGGGAGACCTGGAAGACACTCCTGGCTCCTGGCTTCAGATAGGCTCAGCGCTGGCCTTTGCAGCTATTTGGGGAGTGAATCAGTGGATGGAAGACCTTTCTCTCTGTCTCTCTCTCTCTCTGCCTGTAACTCTACCTCTCTAACAACAACAACAACAACAATACCAATAATAATGTAATACCTGGATCCCTGCCAGCTGGGAGTCCCCGTACAGCAGTGGGACAGAGGAAGAAACTATTGAGTCACGCCACCCAGTGACAGCCAGCATCGTCTTAGTCAGACTCATTCACATTAATGAGTTAATGAGTGATGTCTGCCTGCAGCAGAGTGGTAGTAATGAGCAGCAAACCTTACAACGTGTATGGAAGAAAAATGAAAACTGCTTCTTCCTGTGCATGCGCAAAGACTGTTCTTTCCAATTTCAGAGCCAAGTGTCCATGCCGCTCACACGGATGTCCCACGGGGAGACAGTTCTGAGTACACCCTGAACAGCCTTTTGGGAAGGCCACTCGCTGCTCACTCTCCTAGGGCAGTGGTACCTGTGGACGAGGGTGGCCAAGCCACTCTAATTCATCTGCTCACCTGATCCAGGCAGAGTGTGAGGGCCTGGAACATCTTCAAAGCCCTCTTTTCTGTAACGATCATCATATTTCAGGGAACGGGATGGCAGGGAGCCCTGTAATCTAAACAGAAGTCTGATAAAATCCCAGCCAGCGGCACCACATTCCTGGGTCCAGGCACTCCCATTTCACCCAGATATCTCTGGCCTCTTGGGGCTCAGAACATGAGTTCTTGTGAGTTGCTGATTAAGGAAATTCTCCAGCTTGTTTGTTCTCGTTTACATTCTTGGTAGTCAGCCAGGGCGTGGTTTCACTGTTCGTTTCTCTGATTTCTAACCACTAACCTCATGATTTAGAAACACGGTGGATTGTAATGTTCAGATTTTGAAGTTTAACTTCTCATCTGCACGAGCCTTTGAAAGCACCACATTAACGGAGCTATCTTAGCACAGATGTCTAATGTCTGTCTGCCTGTCGCTTAGTTTCAATTTCTAGACACCTGGCCTAAGGGTTTAAGTGCACATCTTCCCATTACAACAAACTCAAGGTTAGAAAGCATGGAATGGTACAGTACTAAGGCAGGGCGCAGGATTTGGGGAGCCCAAGTGTTACACACTTGGAGGGTTGTTTGTTAATGCCAAAGCAAAACCATCAACAAAAGTAGTTAGAATGAGAAGAATCACAATGTAATACAAATTTATAATGTCATAAATATTAGAAAATCCCCAACAATATTTTATTGGTAATTTATTACTGTTTTATTAGTTAACTGGTAGATATGCTACATTTTCTGGCTGCCTACTCAGATCAATTTCTTCATATTGCAACAATCCATATAATTTCTAAAATTTTTATTTGCTTCAGAGGCAGAAAGAATCAGAGAGATCTCCCATCTGCTGGTTCACTCCTCAGATGCTTGCAACAACCAGGGCTGGGCTAGGCTAAAGCCAGGATGCTGAAATTCAATCCAGGCCTCCCACATGGGTGGCAGGAACCCAAGTGTTTGAGTCATTGTCTGCTACCTCCCAAGGCGTGCCTTAGCAGAAATAGAGAATGGGAAGTGGAACCAGGACTCAAACCCAGACACTCCAGTGTAGAATGGGGGCATCCTAAGCAGTCTCTTAACAGCTGTGCCAAATGCTCACATCCCTATAATGTTTGAAAGCAAAACAGAAAGACAAGTTTGTGCTTCTTGAATAGATGACCCCAAATTGTGTGTGTGTGTGTGTGTGTGTGTGTGTGTGGGTGTTCTATTATTATGATTGATAGCTTAGAAGGTTTCCTTTAGCTTGATAACCTTATTATTGGTAAACTTTTGTAAATATTTAGGATTGCTGTTACATTTGGAGAAGCCTCCCAGAGTGTGAATTGGCAGGAAGCTGGAGTTGGAAGAGGAGCCGGGACTTGAACCAGGTACCAATATGGGATGTGAATATCCTAAGGGGAGGCTTCATTGCTACACTGAATGCTCGCCCCACAAAACACACAGGAGTTCTGATTAGCATCAGGCAATTCTCATCAAAAGACAAGAATTATAATGTACTTAAAAATGTACTGATTACATTATCAAGGACATTCGTGACATATATTCCATCTGACTGGGTGTTGATGAGAACTGTTTACAATTTTACACATCTGGTGGCTGGAAGAATTTTCTTTTTTTTTCTTTTTTTTTTTTTTTGTTTTGTTTTTTTTTTTGTTTTTTAAGATTAACTTTATTTTTTTTATAACGCTTTTATTTAAAGAATATAAATTTCCAAAATACAGTTTATAGATTACAATGGCTTCCCCCCCTTAACTTCCCCCCCACCCGCAACCCTCCCCTTTCCCACTCCCTCTCCCCTTGCTTCACATCAAGATTCATTTTCAATTCTCTTTATATACAGAAGATCAGTTTAGTATATATTAAGTAAAGATTTCAACAGTTTGCCCTCACACAGCAACACAAAGTGAAAAATACTGTTGGAGTACTAGTTATAGTATTAATTCAAAATGTATAGCACATTAAGGACAGAGATCCTACATGATATATTTTTTTAAAAAAATTGATTAATTTTCTAGGCAATTTCCAATTTAACACCAAGATTTTTTTTTTCATTTTTAATTATCTATATACAGAAGATAGATTCAGTATATACTAAGTAAAGATTTCATCAGTTTGCACCCACACAGAAACACAAAGTGTAAAATACTGTTTCAGTGCTAGTTATAGCATTACTTCACATTGGACAACACATTAAGGACAGATCCCACATGAGACGTAAGTACACAGTGACTCCTGAAGTTGATTTAACAATTTGACACTCTTGTTTATGGCATCAGTAATCTCCCTAGGCTCTAGTCATGAGTTGCCAAGGCTATGGAAGCCTTTAGGGTTCGCTGACTTCAATCTTATTCCGACAGGGTCATAGTCAAAGTGGAGGTTCTCTCCTCCCTTCAGAGAAAGGTACCTCCTTCTTTGATGGCCCCATTCGTTCCACTGGGATCTCACTCACAGAGATCTTTCATTTAGGTCTTCTTTTTTTTCCAGAGTGTCTTGGCTTTCCATGCCTAGAATATTCTCATGGGCTCTTGAGCCAGATCTGAATGCCTTAAGGGCTGATTCTGAGGCCAGAGTGCTATTTAGGACATCTGCCATTCTATGAGTCTGCTGTGTATCTCGCTTCCCATGTTGGATCATTCTCTCCCTTTTTGATTCTATCAGTTAGTATTAGCAGACACTAGTCTTGTTTGTGTGATCCCTTTGACTCTTAGACCTATCAGTGTGATCAATTGTGGACTGAAATTGATCACTTGGACTAGTGAGATGGCCTTGGAACATGCCACCTTGATGGGATTGTATTGGAATTCCCTGGCCTGTTTCTAACTCCATCATTTGGGGCAGTTCCGATTGAGCATGTCCCAAATTGTACATATCCTCCCTCTCTTATTCCCACTCTTATATTTCACGGGGATCACTTTTCAGTTAAAATTTAAACACCTAAGAATAATTGTTTGTTAATTACAGAGATCAACCAATAGTACTAGAATAAAAAAATTACTAAAATGGATAAAGTATTACATTGTACAACAACAGTCAGCACAAGAGCTGATCAAGTTACTGTTTCTCATAGTGTCCATTTCACTTCAATAGGTTTCACCTTTGGTGCTCAATTAGTTGTCACCGATAAGGGAGAACATATGATATTTGTCCCTTTGGGACTGGCTTAATTCACTCAGAATGATGTTTTCCAGATTCCTCCATCTTATTGCAAATGACCGGATTTCATTGTTTTTGACTGCTGTATAGTATTCTATAGAGTACATGTCCCATAATTTCTTTATCCAAATGTATGCTTTGAATTCCCTGTGATCTTTTGCTGTGAGGTTCCCTTCGTTTACCTTCTTTCATGTTGATGGCCGTGTTTCTGTGTTTCTGTGTGTAACACATCTTTAAGTATCTTTTGCAGGGCTGGACAAGTGGCAACAAATTCTTTCAATTTTTGTTTGTTATGAAAGGTCTTTATTTCACCTTCATTCACAAATGAGAGCTTGGCAGGATATAATATTCTGGGCTGGCAGTTTTTCTCTCTTAGTACCTTGGCTATGTCTCGCCATTCCCTTCTAGCTTGTAGGGTTTCTGTTGAGAAGTCTGCTGTGAGTCTAATTGGAGATCCTCTGAGTATAATTTGACGTTTCTCTCTTGCACATTTTAGGATCTTTTCTTTCTGTTTCACTGTGGTGAGTTTAATTACAACGTGTCGTGGTGAGGACCTCTTTTGGTCATGTTTACTAGGGGTTCTATGTGCTTCCTGTACTAGGATGTCTCTGTCTTTCTCCAAAACTGGGAAATTTTCTGCTATTATCTCGCTAAAAAGGCATTCTAATCCTTTCTCCCTCTCCATGCCTTCAGGAACTCCTAGAACTCGAATGTTGGGTTTTTTAATAGTATCCTGTAGATTCCCAACAATATTTTTTAGATTTCTAATTTCCTCTTCTTTTCTTTGGTTTGACTGTATAGTTTCCTGTGCTCTGGCTTCTAAGTCCGATATTCTCTCTTCTGCCTCACCCATTCTGTTTGTAAGGCTCTCTAATGTGTTTTTCATTTGATCTATTGAATTCTTCACTTCATTATGATTTCTCGTCACTATCACAGTTTCATGTTCTACTAGTTGTTTCATTTCAGCTTGATTTCTCTTTAATATTTCATTTTCACGAGAGAGATTTTCTACCTTGTCCATTAAGGATTTCTGTAGTTCAAGAATTTGTTTTTGAGTACTTCTTAGTGTTCCAATCAATTTTTTGAGATCTGCTTCTTGCATCTCTTCTATCTCATCATCTTTGTAATCTTGAATTGGGGTGTCTTTTTCATTTGGGGATGCCATAGTGTCTTCCTTGTTCTTATTACCTCGGTTTTTGCGATTGTTGTTTGGCATATTGGTTTCTTCACTGTGGTGTTTTTTTCTTGTTATACTATGACTCTAGATTAAGTGGACTGTCTGCTTTTGATGGAGCCTTAGAGGCTTGAGATGGGTGTGGCCTGAGAGCTCTGTTTGGTTCCTCAGGGTTGAGGGTGTGTCAAAGGAGACACTCCCAGGTTAGGCGTGGTAAATCTCTCTCTGTTACTTTTTTTTTTTTTGGTTCAAAAGGGAAGTAATTCCACGCAGCTGAATGGAATTGGGGGTGGTTAGCAGGCGAATGATATACCCAGAGGAGCCAGAGATCGGAAGCTCTTTCCCAAGGACCAGAGAGGGAATCTTTGCGGCCCTTAGTATGGGCTCAGATTCTCCTGTAGTCTCCCACTGGGCTGCCAAGGCTATTGAACTGTAGCGTCTCTGGAGAGCATTCACATGAATTCGTGATTCCCGTGAGTTCTCTCCCCCACCGTCTCTTTTTTCACAGTCTCAGTTCATTAGCACCACACATTCATTAGGTTCTAATCTCCTGTTATTTCACCCCTCCCACCCAGAGTCAGGTTTTTCTGCTAGGCTCGGGGCCGGTGCCGACCCGAGGTCGCCCTGCTTATGACGTATTCCAAAATGGCGCCTGCTCTTTGTCTTGCTCACCTTTGAGAGGTGAGCGGAGAGAGAGAAGCTCGTGTCCGTATGGGTCACTTTTTTTTTTTTTCCCCTCTCTCTCTCTCTTCTAGTTAGCCTGGTGAACTTTTCCCCGCAGGGTTTCAAGCCTTGTTCGCTCTAGGCTCCCTTTTCCGCTTCCCTGCTGGTAATTCGGGCTATTGATGTTCTGCTCACCTCGTGTTCCAGCGCTGGTGTTTTGAATCTGCTGCGGGTGTCCCAAACTGCGGGCTCCCACGCTCTCCACGCAGGTCCACTGTGAATCTCCAGTTCCGGAAGGGTTTTCTCTGCTGTATCTTCCCCTACTCTTCCTTGAACCTGCAGTATCTCCACTTTTATTAAACTGTCTCTCCCCAGACTATCAGTGTGCTCCCTTCCTATTCCGCCATCTTGCCGCTCTCTTCGGAAGAATTTTCCAGAGTAGCTTCTGACTGCATCACAGGTGAGAAGAAGCTGATGGTGGTACTCACACCAGGCACATAAGGCCAAGTTCACATCACAACTTAATCACAGGGCCTACGCCTTTGAGTCATGACAACACCACCAGCCGGTGAGCCATCACGAAGGCTGGTAGGAATAACCCCAGAAGCTGTTTCTATACTGGGATGGTTAGCAACAAGGCTGTTATTATCCTGTTACATTTTAACCATCCAAATAATGTTTTATGTGCACCAACCCATCGCTCTAGGCGTTAAGTTGGAAACAGTCAGACAACATACTTGCAGACAGAACATTAATGTACAACCCAATCCCTGGGGTCTTGTCAAATGCAGATTCTGGGATCAAGCCTTCAGCCCAGCAGTTAAGACACCCATGTCCCATGTCAGAGTACGGGGTTCAGTTCATGACCACGACTTGTGACTCCAGCTTCCTGCTAACGTGTGCCCTGGGAGGCAGCAGGTGATGGTTCAAGTACCTGGGTCCCTGTACCGGTGTGGGAGACCAGATAGAGTTCCCAGCTCCTGGCATTTGAGGAATAAATCAGTGGGTGGGAGCTTCTCTCTTTCTCTTTTTCTCTCTGTCATTTTCCCTGTCACTCAAACAAATAAATGCATTGATTAATACAGTAATTAATTTTAAAATGCATATTCAGTAAGTCTGAGGTGGGCCTAAGATTCTGCATTTCTCTAACATGGTCCCAAGTCATGCTGATGCTTTGGGTAAAGGGGCCTCATTCTGAGTAGTGACTGGGTGGGCTCTATGGGCATTTTCCAAAATTAATTTAGAAATACTATGGATCAAAATGCTGTCTTCACATTACATCAACTCAAGGTTTACTTTCTATAAAGTTCGGCCAGCAGTCCACTGCTGTCTGTTTTACGTGAGATTCCTTTTTATCAATGACGGAAAAGGATCTCACTAGAAAGAAGAGGAGGGCTCTACACGGAGGACAAGCATGAATGGCAAGTGCTGTCAGAGACCCCCTCCACTGCTCCCTCTTTCATCTCAGCTCTCCTGAGCTCCGTGCAGAGGTTAACCATGCTTCGAAGGAAGCTTCTTTCAGTCCAGGAGAAAATTCTCACGACACCGGTCTGGGGAATCATTGTTTGGACGTGAACGCAAAAGCACAGAATAGAAAAAATGGAACTAAACTAAAAACCTCCTGCACAGCCCAAGAAACAGCCAGAGGGAAGAGACAACCTACAGAATGGGAGAAACTCTTTGCAAACCCTAAGTTGATATGGTATTCATATTCGAGCTACATAAGGAATTCAATTCAAGAGTAAACAAACTCAATTTAAATGTGCAAAGGATCCGGATAGACATCATCAAAAGAAGGAAGCTTCATTCCACTCACGTCTAGAGTTGACAGTGCCTGGAGGATTCTAGCACATTGGCCTTGTGCATCACTGCCACCTTGCTCTCATCTACGAAGTGGAGCCTGCAAGTCCCCCTCAGTTCCAGCCGCCATGGTTTTCAGTCACCTGTTTCCAATCACCTGTTGGCAAGCCGGGAGGTCTGTTCTCAGGGGTCTCAGATGTTGCCCATGCATCTTTAACTTTTTTTTGCTATTTGCTGTTTTTATGGGAGGATTTGGAACAATACAAAAATGGAACAAAAAATCTACACTGCCTCTTGTACCATCTTTCTAGATTCTCAAAAATATCCATGAAGTTTCTATCATAAAAGTAACATATAGGGGCTGGTGCTGTGGTGTTAAGCCGCTGCCTGCAGTGCCAGCATCCCTATGGGCACTGATTCAAGTCCTGGCTGCCCCACTTCCAATCCAGCTCCTTGATAATGGCCTGGGAAAGCAGCTGAAGATGGCCCAAGTGCTCGGGCCCCTGCACCTACGTGGGAGACTGGGATGAAGCTCCTGGTTCCTGGCTTTGGCTCAGCCTAGCTGTGGCCGCTGTGACATCTGGGGAGTAAACCAGTGGATGGAAGATATCTCTCTCTGCCGCTGCCTCTCCCTCTCTGTAGTTCCACCTTTCAAATAAATAAATCTTTTTAAAAATACATATTTTTAAAGATTTTTTTATTTGTTTTATTTGAGAGACAGAGTTACAGACAGAAAGCAAGGTCTTCCATTTGCTGGTTTACTCTCCAAATGGCTGCATCAGTCAGAGTTGAGCCGATCGGCCGGCAGCCGTGGCTCAACAGGCTAATCCTCCGCCTTGCGGCGCCGGCACACCAGGTTCTAGTCCCGGTCGGGGCGCCGGATTCTGTCCCGGTTGCCCCTCTTCCAGGCCAGCCCTCTGCTGTGGCCCGGGAGTGCAGTGGAGGATGGCCCAGGTGCTTGGGCCCTGCACCCCATGGGGAGACCAGGAAAATCACCTAGCACCTGGCTCCTGCCATTGGATGAGCGCGGTGCGCCGGCCGCAGCGCGCCATCGGCGGCAGCCATTGGAGGGTGAACCAAAGGCAAAGGAAGACCTTTATCTCTGTCTCTCTCTCTCACTGTCCACTCTGCCTGTCAAAAAAAAAAAAAATCTGGGTCTCCCACACGGGTGCAGGGGCCCAAGCACTTGGGCCTTCTTCTACTGCCTTTCCAGGCCATAGCAGAGAGCTGGATTGGAAATGGAGCAGCCGGGATCTACTGCTCCATTGGGATGCCAATGCTGCAGGTGGAGGCTTAGCCTACTACACCACAGTGCCATACCCTCCCCCACCCCAAAGAAAAAAATACAGAGAAACCAAAAAGTCACAAAAAGAAAGCAAAAAAAAAAGAGTCCTTAGAGATTTAGAAACTAGAATTTTTCACTCTTTTCTCTATGTATATAACATTTCAAAATTAGAATATTATATATGCTTTTCCACTTAGAAATACATAGGTAAGTCTTTCTGAAGTACTAACAATTATTTTAAAAATAATTTTTGCTATTATAATTCTATGCTGAATATATAATAACTCCTTGTTCACATCATTGTGCTTTTTAAAATATTTACTTATTTGAGAGGCAGACAGACAGAGTGAGATGGGCTGCAAGAGCCAGGGCTTGGCCAGGCTAAAGCCAGGAACCAGGAGCTCCATCTGGGTCTCCCACAGGAGTGGCAAGCTAGTACTTGAATATGGAATGCTGGTGTCACAAGTGGTGGCTTAACCCACTGAGCCACAATAGTGGCCCTTCCATGAGTGTTTTGGGAATCCTTACATGTGCATTGTCTCACCTGCTTCTGGCTGGTGTCTCCTCACACTACCCTAGATATACATCCTGGGACTGAATCTTCCCTTAGGACAAAAGCTCAAGCAAGAGTCATATTTCTTAATCCAGGCCTTTATTTTTTCCTGTGCAAACAAAAATGCAGGTATAATGAATAGTTAAGGCTTTTCAAAGAGATGCATTTTGAAGGAACATTGCTAGTTACATTTTGCTGATGATATGCATTTGAATCTATAACCTTTAACAGATCTTTTAATCCATCCAAAATATTAGTCAGTGGCCCACACTATAAACAAGAAGAGACCCATATGAATGCAAACTACATCATGGCAAACACGGCACCTTTTGTGGGAACTACAGCAGGGCTCAGTCATCGCATAGCATACGCAGTGTAACATCAGACCTTGGGCCTTCAACTTGTCGAAGTCCAGTAGGGAATTTGTTTCATGAGAAAAAAGAAGAATGAGGAGTGGGGCAGAGAGAGCAAGGGAAGAAAGACAGCAGGCAGAGAGAGAGACAAAGATAAAAAGAGAAAGGGAGTGTGGGAATTTCTCATCTGTGCCTAATTTGCAACATGTACCTAAGCAGAGGACAGAACAAGGTCATAGTTTGCAACCATAACACCCAGGCTTATACCTCTATTATACAATTTTAATGAATCCTATTGACTGGACTAAAACACAGCTGCTTTCTGCATCCTGCAAGCATTCACCCAGCTAAGAGCTTTGCCTCGGGATGAAATTCCAAGGGAGCCTGGGGCTTCTTCTATAGGGGTAAAGGGACGTTGGCAAAGACCTGGCCTCCAGGCCTTGTCTTAGAAAGGGCCCCAGCTGTGGCCGACGTGGGCCTCAGACACCATTCGAGCCTCCAACTTCAGAGGCTCTGCCTGGTCACAGCTCTCCACCTGGGGCGAGGCCTGGCGCACCTCGGGGCCCTGAACCAAGCGGGAGGGTAGACGGTGTCCTTGTGCCCCTTTGGCAAGAGGGAAGGAGCAGGTGTCTCTTCCCCTAATGCTCTTCTAGGAAGCAGATTCTGGCTCCAAGGGGCAGAATGGGAGGGGCTCCAGGTCTGCTTCACAGACGTGGAGGGCCCTCAGAGAGAGGGAGAAACTGGACTCGGAGATACAAGGGGACTTTCGAATGTCCATGGAAACATGGAATTAAAGTGAAGTTTATTTTTAATGCAAAAAAAAAAAAAAACAGTGGAATCCATGCATACTGGTACGCCCCCAAACTATTACCTGTGAGGTTGAATTTGAGTTGCTACATTGTAATTCCCACTTCCTACTATAGCTCCACAGTCAGATGTTAGGAAGATGATGTTGGGGAGGGAGAAGGTGACTAAATAATCTTTTATTTATAAGACAATTGGGTTTCAAAAGCCTAAACTCACTCCTGGTGAATTCCATAAAACGTAACTGGAGTCCTGCCTGCCTACTTGCATAGACTGGGACTGGGGATACTCCGCAGCCTACAGAGCCCTGCCTCAGGCAGTGTTTCCTGGAACCCCACAACAGCCCAGCCTCTCACTAGGGCTAGGAAACTGAGGCTCCGCCTTATGGCCACACTGAGAAGGGTGGAATGTACCCACACTGGAATGTACTGGAATGTACCCCTGGCCATGGCCTGTGCTGTGCAGCTGCAGCCAGAATGTCACGCCGGCAGCTGGGATGTGAAGCAGGACACAGACATCATGATCCTGTGTGTGTGTGTGCATGTACAGTGTGTGTGTGCATGTGTTAAGATTTATTTGTGTATTTGAAAGGCAGAGGCAGAGAAAGAGGGAGAAAGAAAGAGATGTCTTCTTCTATCTGCAGGTTCACTCCCCAAGTGGCCACACCAACCAAGGCTGAAGCCAGGAACTGCATCTGGGTCTCCCATGCGATGATCCCTTGGGTCATCTTCCACCGCCTTCCCAGGTGTGTTAGGAAGGAGCTAGAGGGGAGGTGGAGCAGCACTCACACATGGGTTGCCAGGTCACCAGTGGCGGCTTAACCCGCTGCGCCACAATTCTGGCCCTCACTGTGCTTTGTCCTCTGTGTCTGCATCCCCAGGAGCCTCCGTGTCACACGGATGGCTGTCGCTGCGGGTCTTCACCTGCCTCTCCAGCTGGCTCAGACGCTGCTTCACCTTCATCTGGGCGGCGTTGTACTCAGCCAGCAGCCGTGCAAACCTGGTCTGCAGAGCGTCCAGGGAGGACTCCAGGTGCTCCACCTTCTCCTCAATGTCCTTGGGGTCCGCACCGGCCTTGGCCACGTCCTCGTCGATCAGGTTGTCTTTCATCAGGATCTGCCGCCCCTTCTCCTCCAAGGCCTTCTTGGCCTCCGGGTACTCTGTGAGGGCCTCCATGAGATCATCCTTGGAGAGGCAGAACAGGTCAGAGTAGCCAATGCTCCTGATGTTGGCCGTCCTGCGGTTCCCGGACTTGCTCCCCTTGATGTTCAGAATGCTGATCTCCCCAAAGTAGCTGCCATCACTGAGAACCACGAACTGGGTGACGCCGTCATCGGCCACCACAGCCAGCTTGCCCTCCTTGATGATGTACATCTCCTTCCCAATGTCCCCCTTCTTGCAGATGTAGTCTCCGGGGCTGAACACAGTGGGCCGCAGCTTCAGTACCAGCTCCACCAGCAGCCCCGCCTCGCAGTCCTGGAAGATGCGCACCTTCCTCAGGGTGTCCAGGTGCACGTTGATGGCGATCTCGGCCTTCAGCTTGTCTGGGAGGTTCTTGAGCACCTCCTTCTCATCCACTGTCTTCCTGTTGGCCCACAGATAGTCAAACCACCGGATCACGCGCGTCTCCAAGTCCTTGGTCACCTTGCGGAACTGCATGTACTGCTTGATGGAGTCGATCTTGGCCTGGAACTCTGCTCGCGAGGCGTTCATGTTGGAGATCATGGAGCCCACGTTGCCCACGATGGTGGCGAAAATCAGCACTCCCACCAGGAAGTCGACAACCACGAAGAGATACTCCTCGTCCTTCACAGGGGGTGGGGTCTCCCCGATGGTGGTCAGGGTCAGGGTGGACCAGTAGAGGCTGTAAATGTACTTCCTGGAGAGACGCCCATACTCTGGCTTGGAGATGTTTGGGTAGACCCAGGAGTCTGTCCCGAAACCTATGAACTTGGAGATGGCAAAGTAGATGCACGCGTTCCAGTGGATGATGATGAGGATGTACAAGACCAGGTTCCCAATCCTGAACATGTTGGGGTAGTTGGTCCTCGTCTCTGTGCGGTCAAAGAATTCAAAGAGCCGGGAAATTTTCAGAAGGCGATTGAACCTCAGTTCTGGGTAGTTCATGCCCAGTTTTAGGTAAGCCAGGTCTGTGGGCACCAGAGACAGCACATCCAGCTTGAAGTGCCAGGTCTTCGTGTAGTGTTTCCACAGCCTGTCGGCATCGCCAACCATCAAGCCTTGCTCGAGGAAGCCTAGGGAAGAAGGCGCAGGTCCCATGGGCATCAGAGAGGTTACACTTTTGATCAGAAAAAGACATTTTGTATCAAGCATACGAGGGGACTGCAAAAAAATTCTGTGCAAAATGGAATTAAAAGGTAAGTTTATTTTGGTGCAAACATTTTTCAAAAGCCATGCACAGGTTTTGCAAAATGCATTTTTCATTTTGGATAATCCTTCCTATATACAAGAGAAACAACTCCCCCCAAAAGACTTACTATTATTATAGGAAAGGCACTCAAATTTCCTATTCTATGATTCTCAAATTTATTCATTAAAAACAACGCAAATCCATTGGCAAGCTTTGAATATGGATTAGGTATTAGATGGTAGCAAGAAATGATTAAAATTTAAAGGAGAAATGAAATTGAAGACATCCATATATTTTTGAAAGCCATCTATTAAAGTTAGAGATGCATGCGAAGGGTTTAGTGCCTGGGATTTGTTTTCAAATATTCCAGGCAGGAGGACAGACAGAACAAGATGAGCAAAGTGTTGGTGATGACTGAAGATGGGTGAGGGTAGGGGGGTGTTCATGATATTATTTTTGCTGCTTTTGTGTGTGTTTGAAAATTTTTTAATTTTAATTTTTTAAAAATACAGGTCATGGCTTGAATTGATACCAGCAGTCACTAGTGGAGCAAAGATCCACTTTCTTGAAACACTGCGCTCTCCTTCTAGGTGACATGACTGTCACCCAAGGAGCTTCCAACACCTCCCAAGTCAGGCACCCACCCCTGAAGCATCAGACTGGTTAGAGATGGGCTGGCCATTCTGACTCGTGAAGTCAACCCAGGGCTGTGGCCTGCATTCTTTCTTTCTTTTTATTTTATTTTTTTACATTTTCAAGCGTGCATAGAAATTGAGAGGAGAATGTAACGAGTGCTTTTTGGTGAGCATCAGAATCACGGGGAGGGCTCTGAGAAACACCCAGAATGCCAGCCCAAGGCCTGAGGCCCAGCTAACAAGCCCCACATGCTGCTGTTGCTGGCCCAAGGCTGCGCTCGGAGGCCATACCGCAGGTGGACTGCTCCCTTGCTAAAATGAAAAATCAAGTTTGTTGTCACACGTAAGGGACACCACATCCTATTTCGTGTGCCACTCTTTTGTTATGAAGTCATCCCTTTTTATCCATAGGGGTTCCAGGACCCTTCAGACACCAAATTCTCTGGGTGCTCTAGTCCCTTACATAGAATAGCATCGTCAGGACCAGCTTTGTGGGGCAGTAGGTTAAGCCATTGCCTGGGATGCTGGCATTCCATATTGGAATGCTGATTCGAGTCCTGGCTACTCTGCTTCTAATCCAGCTCCCTGCTAATACACCTGGGAAAGCAGCAGAGGATTGTCCAAGTGCTTGGGCTTCTGCCACCAACATGGGAGACCTGGATAGAGTTCCTGGCTTCTGGCTTTGGCCTGGTACAGCCTTGGCTGTTGCAACCATTGGGGTGTGAACCAGCAGATGCAGGTGTGCTCTCTCTCTCTCTCTCTCTCTCTCTCTCTATTCCTCCCTCTTTTGTTCACTCTCCTCATTAAATAAAAATAAATCTTTTAAAAAACAAATAAAATGGCATTGAAGTATTTGGATATAAACTATGCATTCCTCCCATACACTTTAAATCACCTTTATCATAGTCAATACAATGCTAATGATTGCTTTAATATTTAAAGAATGACAAGAAAAAAATGTCTGTGCATGTTTAGTGCGGGTGACATTTTTCTGATTTTCAAGACGCAGTTAGTTAAATCTGTGGATGTGAAACCTGCAGATAGGGAGTGCTGACTGTACGTGTCTCCATGAGCCTTGGCAGTCCTCACTGTCACTTTAAAATGTCTTTGCTCAATCCTGGCAATTTTTTCCCTTGGGGTCTGTCCATGGCCACCTGGGGTCCATTCCTCCCTACCTCCCCCCAGCTTCCAGATGCTTCCGTTTGCTGAGGACAGCACCCATGCATGAACTGGCGGGGAGTCCGTATCAGAGTTAGAGTATCTTGTCCCACTGAAGCCTGGCTGAGCCCAGGCCCAATGGCTCTTATGTCCAAGAGCTAAGGTGACCTCAGCCGAGTGGCAGACTGCCTGGACAGGCTAGGTTACTCACGCAAGCTTCCAGCTGTATATTCAAGATCTCCTAAGTTGTGACACAAAGCAACAGTGTGGAAGTAGATGGGGGCCTCTCACATTGCTTGGGAGAGACTGTGGACTTGGGTTAAGTCACTCAGTGTCTCTGGCTAAGATAGTGATAACCACACCTGTGCTTCTTGGATCATGCAGTACAGAGAATGCCAGATGTCCTGGGAACACTTGCTCCACCATGAGGCACGCTGAGCTCTGCCGCTGTGACCTGGTGGTTCTTACGTGGACAGCTATTGCACGGTTTTGAGTTACAAAATCTTAGAAGAGGGGCAGGCATCTGGCCTAGAGGTTAAGGCGCCTGCGTCCCGTATCAGAGTAGCTGGGTTGGAGCCCCAGCTCTAGCCCCAACTGCAGCTTCCTGCCAGGGCAGACCCTAGGAGGTAGCAGAAATACTAAGAGCTGGGGCCTCCCCAAGAAGCCGAGCCCCAAGGCCAGAGGCCCAACTAACAAGCCCCGGGCGCTGCTGTTGCCGGCCTGCACTTGGAGGCCACACTGAAGGTTCAGTACTCAGATTCCGGCCACCTGTGAGGCAGACCTGGATGGAGTGCCTGGCTCTGGCTTTGGGTTGGGCCATCCCTGGCCATGGTGGGCATCTGTGGAGGGCATCAGTGGCTAGAAGATTCTCTCTCCCTCTCTCTGTCTGTGTCTATGGACGTATTTCTGTATATTTTAACTTAAAAAATTCTTGGAGGAGAAAAGCAGGACTCATGGGATGTGTAATGGGTGTACAGCTAGGGGCCTAAGGTGTGGGTGGGCTCTGGACGAACCCAAGGTCACACAGCAAAGCCCAGGGCCTACGTGTCCCGATCTCTGTTCAAAGTCCTGTCTGTGAGTCCAGCCTAGAGGGGCATGAGGTGTCATCACCCACCCTCGCGTGGAAGGATCCCCGGATCTGTCTGGCTTCTCACAGCCAAGGCTAGGTAACGTCCAGTCTATGATTCCAGATCTTTCCAAACACTCCTGCCCTCCCAACGGCCCCTTTCCTAAAGGCCCGTGGCCTGGCCCAGAGAAGTGCCTGAGTGGACACACACTCACCTGTCCGGGCTCGCACCAGTATGTCCAAGCCATACAGGACATCCGCCGAGTAGTCCAGGACAAGCCACAGGATCAGGTAGTCAGACTGAAGTTCATCGAAACAGGCCCTAAACCAGGCAGACGTGAGACATGAGACAGATAGCATGGGTCAGGAGCACGGGCAGAGCCTGTGAGGCACCAGCCCTGTGCTGCCGGCACTGGCTCCTGTCACGCAGTCACAGCACGGCCTGCTGCGTCCCTACCCCAGCGAGAACACCTCAGGCCCCTGAGGGGCAGGCCCAGGCTCTGAGCAGCTTCTCTGTCCCATGGTCACAAGAAGAGCCGGGTTGACCCCCAACAGTGGGCACTGGGGCTGCTCCAGGGTGACCAGACACCCTAGCAGTAGTCGCCACCTTTTTAGGTAGAGTCATGTCAAGGGGCTAAAGATCTGCCCTTTCTGGGGTCGAATTCCTACAAAATCATGAACTTTCTGGGAGAATAATGATTGAGTGAGCCAGTAGGTATTTCCTACCTTCCAGACCTTTATGCTTGCTCTTTCTCACACAGACAGAACCCACAAGCTCCGCTTCTAGCCTCAAGAGAGCAGCAGCCAGCCCCAGGAGCGCCCCAGTCCCCACTGCAGCTTGCCAGCAACCCGACATCTCCCGGCCACCTGCAGAGCAGCAGCTCAGCCTGCATCCCCAGAGCCCCACTCGCCCTGTACATCTTCATTCTGCCTGCTCACCAAGGAAATGCCTTCCTTCTCCTCCTTTCTACCTGTCCCGCAAACCCTCAGAGGAGCAGGGGTCATCCTTTGTCACCCCAAAAGCATCTGCTGACACTGAGACAGCTTCAGGTCTCCTCTGCACCTGTCACACCGCTGGAAAAGGAGTAACCCCAAACACAGCGCCCAGCCTCTCAAAGCAGTGGCTCTCTGTCGTGCGAGCTTGCGCAGGAAAACCGCAAAGCCTCCTCCTCTCACAAGTCCCCGCATCCTTGTCCCGCATGTGGGCTCAGGAAGGCCCTGAAGGCACCGCCCCTTCCCGAGTTGCATCTCAGAAGCTCCCCAAGCTGCTCGGCTTCCCCTCTGCAGAGCAGCCACCTGCTTCTGGGCACCTGCCCTGCAAAGGAGCTTAGGAGTGCCCGCCTGCCCGCCTGCCCGCCCACACACCGCACGCCCTCAGGAGAGGAGCAGCCGAGCCTGCCTTGCTGTCCTGCAGGCCTGCTAGGAATGGCTGGCTCCCCAGCCCCTGGGAGCCCCAGAAAGAGTGGCAGCTCGGACCCTCGCTGCACCCTGCAGCCTGCTGAAGGCTTTCTCACAAGTGTGCCACATTGCTCATCCCACAGCCTGGTCAGGCAGCATGTCCAGGAGCGCTCCCAAGGTGCCCTGGCGAGCACAGCTCCCGCTGGTGCCCAGCCCGGTAGGCATGCCCAGGAAATCCCCACCCCCGCCTCCCCCTTGGGCAGCAGCATCTTGCTCTGGCACTCGCAGTTTGCAGGTTTTCTAGGAGAGGTCAAAACCCTCCTCCTGCTTATCAGAAGAGTAGTGGTTCCCCCCAGTCTCCAGTCTGCAGCTCGCTTAGGAAGGTTCTGGAGTGGCTGCCGCCTCCAGACAGCACCTGCCACCTCAGAAGCACCTGCCTGCCTAGCAGCCTCTCCAAAACTCACGTCTATTCTCCAAAGAGGAGCAGCGGACCCTGCCCCAAACCACAGCTTACACCCAAGACCAGTGTCCTCTTGTCATGTTCCCCCACGCCCCTGCACGTGCTCAGAAAGATCGCTCCATCCCTCGGCAGTGCAGCAACCTGTCCCCGTGGTCCCGGCACTGCGACACTGCTCGCTCGAGGAAGCCCCAGAGTGCCAGACCCCACTGTCAAGGTCAAGCTCAGTTCCCTGCCATTATCTCACTAGCTCTGTTCTTTGGGAATCGCCTGATTTTCTAGGTGGGGAAAGTGAGGCACAAGAGCTCTATGGTGGCTGTGAGGGGACCAGAACCGGCACATGGAGCTCTGTCTTCCAGGCCTGGCTGCCCCGCCCTCCTCGTTACCTGCACACCAGCAGACACCAGTTATAGAAGACAGGCAGGGCGATGGCGGTCAGCCAGCGGTAGTACTCGTTGCTCGAGGGGTCCACCACGAGGGTACGTTTCTTCTTTCTGCAAAGTCAGACACACATACACGGTGCAGCGTGATGAAGCCATTAGCTTTGGAAGAGTTTCGAGATCTGGATTCGCTAAGAGACGCGAGGGCCATTTCAGGCGGGAGCTCCAGAAGCCGCTGCCCATGACAGAGGCCTTCCTGTCTCATGGGTGACATAGGGTGTCCCTGCATGAGATAGCCTGGGAGCCAGAGAAGACTCAGGAGGTCCATAGGGCCCCCCGCCCCAGCTCAGCTCCCCCAGGAAGCCAGAGCAGACTACTAAACCATGGTGATGATAATTGCACATGTTCTGTGCAAGACCTGTGACCTTCAGGGTGCTGGGAATACCAGAGCAGCCACAGCAAGCTCACTGACAGCTGCTAGGGGAGTTCAGAGACCATCTGGGGAAGCTGCATGAAAATGCTGATGCCTAGGTTCACCCACAAACCCCTCTAGGATGGGGTCCAGGCAGTGTATATTTCAACAGTGCCTGGGAGATTCCAAGGTGGCTCTTCTCTGGCTTGAACTGGGGAATCCTTACCATTTGTGCTGAAACGAGGTTACTGACTGCATTATTATTGTTGGATATGCAGGCATGCCAAAAATTTTATGGGAAAATGGAATTAAAAGATCATGTACTGGGGCCAGCGCTGTGGGTAAAGCTACCACCTGCAGTGCCGGCACCCCATATCGGCACTGGCTCGAGTCCCAGCTGCTCCACCTCCCTCTAGCTCTCTGCTATGGCCTGGGGAAGCAGTGGAAGAGTTTTGGGGAAACATCTGGGCACCTGCACCTGCATGGGAGACCTGGAAGAAGCTCCTGGTTTCAGATCAGCCCAGCTCAGGCTGTTGCAGCCTTCTGGGGAGTGAATCAGCGGATGGAAGACCTCTCTTTTTCGCTGCCTCTGCCTCTCTGTAATTCTGCCTTTCAAATAAATAAATAAATCTTAAAAAAAAAATCAGGTGCTGGGGCAGGAGTTTGGCCTCATAGTTAAGCCTCTGGGTGGACACTTGCATCAGATCGTCCAGCTTCCTGCTAATGTGTGCCCTGGGAGGCAGCAGGTGATGGCTCAAGTGCTTATTTCCCTGCTACCCTCACGGGAGACCTGGATTGAGTTCCCAGCTCTGGGCACCTGGGGAATGAACAGCAGTATCTCTCTGCCTTTCCAGTAATTTTTGCAAAAGATAATCTACATTTCCATGAGCTTTTTGAAGACCCTGTGTATTGTTCCTGAAGCATGAGATAACTGCCGCATTGAAGCACACCTTGAGAAATTTGTGGTCCAGTCCAATACGCTACAGTTTTGAACATATTTGCATGAGCTCCTCGGAAGCCTGAGACCAGAGACGAATTTAAGGTAACTGTTAACGAACCCAAATCCACACGGAAGGTAGAAAAGTCAGCTGGAATTTTGGAAGTCCTCTGTCAGGCTTTGTGTTCTGAAGGAGAGTGTAGCCTGCACATCGTTCTCAAAACCTGTCTATAACGTGGGATGTGGGTATCTCACCCAGTAGGCTAAGTGTCCACTCCTCATATTCTTCTGTCCCTTCAGGTCCAAGTGGACAATGTCTCTGCTGGTGCAACATGTTCCAGGATTCCATGAGTTATGCCTATAATGGGGCTTCACTCAATTAGACTAAAGGCTCTCTTTATTTTTGACTTCTGTTGAGGTGGCCAGGAGGAGTCGTGTCACACCTTAATCTCCAAAGATGGTGTTTTGTGTGACTGAATATTCAGAACTTTCCCTCTCCCAAAGGTAATAGCCAAAAGGTTTCCAGCCACACTCTTGGCTCTTTCTCTAAGGAACAAGTTTCTGACAGGGAATCTCTTAAACTTGGTATCTTTGGTCCTATAAGTAGGCCAAGAATTACCCAAATCATCGCATCCGGTCTCCTTTTTGTCGAATATTCATTCCCTCAACGTATTGGTCTCCTCTTGCCTTTAATTACAGGCACTATGAAGAAACCAGGCTGCACCTTCAACACTTTGCTCGGAAATCTCCTTAGCTAAATATTCAAATTCATTGCCTACAAGTGCTGCTTCCCACTTAACTGCGGGGCACAGTTCCATTAAGCTAAGAATCCCTTTTCCTCCGGCTCCTAATTATCTTCTTAGTTCTACCTGGATCCTCACCAGCTGCATCCTTAAAGTCCAGAGTTCTGAAACCTAGGCTTCTTTTTTTTTAAAAAAATCGTGCTCCTCAAAATTCTTCCGGCTTCTGCCCCCTAGTAACTGATTTTCAAAGTCATTTCTGCATTTTTAGATATTTTGTTTAGCAGCACCCCACTTCTGGTATTTAAAACTGTATTACTAGTTTTCAATTTCTGCCATGACAAATTGCCACATCCTTAGTGGCTTTAAGCAACATCCATTTATCTTCTCGCAGTTCTGCTGTTCAGAATTGGAACAAATATCACTGGACTACCATCAAGGTGCCAGCTGGCTATGTTTCTTTTGGAGGCTATATGGGAGAAACTAGTTCCTGCTCATTCGGATTGTTGCCAGAATTCAGTTCCTTAAAGCTGAGGTCCTTCTTTTTTTTTTTTTTTTTGTTAAAACTTTTTGAAGACTCTTTATTTCATTACAATTTCATAAATTGAAGAAATATCCATGTTAAGGTTTTCAACATTCAATATTGTATTACACTATATTAGAATTCTATGAAATTAACAGAAGATCATTAGTAACAAGTTCATTGTTTCTTCAAGGCTTTTCAGTTTTGGAAAACAAAGAATCAGGTATCCTTTCTCATGATCAGTCCATTCTAGAAGGGTCCCCACTGGTTTGGGGGGGTGACAAGAATGAAGCTGACATGCTGATCCAGTATGAAAGGAGAGCGTGAACAGCCATCCTTGGATTTCTGAGGCTGCTGCATCCCCTGGCTCACGTCCCCTTCCTCCGTCTTCAGGTGGCAGTGACAGGATGAGGTCCTCACACCGTCACTCCTCTTCCCTCATTTGCATGTCTGAGCCACTCTTCCACCTCCCTCTTCTGCTTTTAAGGACTCAGGTGAACCCTGGTCCCACGCTGATAACCCAGGAAAACCTACCTGTCTTAAGATCCTTGAGCTTAATCACATTTGCAAAGTCCCCTTTACTATATGTGCTAACCTATGCATAAGTACCAAGGACTAGGAAGTAGAAATTTCTGGGGTGGCTTTATTCTGCATATCTCATTAGTCAATATTTATTGAGCACTTTCTATGTATTAGGCACTAAATATTGAACATATATTAACACATTTTCTCTTCACAGAACCTGGTAAGACAGTACTACAATCCTCACTTTGTAAACCAGGAAACTGACACAGAGAAGCCAGGTAATTGCTCACCACCACAAAGCTCTTAAATGACTATTTTGGGATACAGATGCTCTTAGTGTATTATACTGTATATATTATATAGCATATATAACTCAGATGCTCCCAGACTTACAATGGACTTATGTCTTGATATACCCATTGTAAATGGAAAGTATTTTAAGAAAATATAAGTTGGGTCTGGCGCTGTGGCATAAGTTACGGCTCCATCTGCAGCACCAGTATCCCATATGGGCACTGCTTTGAGTCTCCACTGCTCCACTTCTGCTCCACTCCCTGCTGATGGCCTGGGAAAGCAGTAGAAGATGGCCCAAGTGCTTGGGCCCCTGCACCCACGTGGAAAACTTGGAAGAAGCTCCTGGCTCCTGGCTATGGATCAGCTGGCTATGGCACAGCTCTGGCCTTTGCAGCCATTTTGAGAGTGAATGAGCAGATGGAAGCCCTCTCCCTCCCTCTGTAACTCTCTCAAATAAATAAAATATTCTAAAAAAATTCAAGATCCAAAGCATGGTTTCCACCAGATACATATTACTTTCACACCATTGTAAAATCAAAGAATGCCAAGTTGAATCATGGTGAGTGGGAGAACACCTGTGTATTGTATCAATCTACTCCTATCTGCCTAGGAAAAAAGCTGGTTAAATATTTGCCAATGTGTTCATCTCTGATAGTGGGATTCCATGGTCAATACTTTTTGTGTGTCTTTGATACCCAGTGTTTTTCTTGCCTTCCAAGCTTGCAGCAGTGCATATATGAATAAAGTATTGGAGGATGCTTCTATACTCGATTCTACCTAACAGATGCAGAATAACTGAACACCTGACTTGGGCCGTGCTTCTCTAACAAGTTGCTGGGTCTTGGTCAACGACAGAGACTGGGTTGCAGGCAGTCGCAGGCATCCTGCTGCTTCAAACAGGGAAAACTGAGCAGTAACCAGCTAAGCTCCCTCTCCAAGTCACTTCTATCTTCCCTCTTGTAAATGGTTCGGAGGGCTGTCCGATTCTAGAATTGCAAATACAAGTGGGCTGAAATCTTGAAGTGTGCTATAATTTTGCCCTTTGACTGTAGGCAAGAATAAAAAATTGACTAAAACTGCAAGGGAAGTCACCCATCCTCCGTCATCTCCCCTCTACTGGGATGTGATCCTAGAACGCTCTTGCTTTCGTTAGTGTTAAAGTCAAGGCACCAGCAGAGGGCGCTGCCCACAAGCTTATCAGGAGCACTTAGCTCTGCTTGCACTTAATCCCACTAGGCTCAGTTTGCCTTATCCAGGATTTGTGGCCCTGGGTCACTGGTCTTAGCCTTTCCTCTGGCTACCGAACAGCTGGGGACCTAGGAGAAACCCAGCACTAAACAGTCCCGTCCCCAAATCCACGCTGCACTTCCCCTAAAAGAACTGGGCTTGCACACATCATGCTGGTTTTGACTGGGAGCAGTTTGGTCTGGCAGAAAGAAATCATTCCAGATCCATAGGATTATAGGAAAACGTGATGGAAATGTGCAGAATGGTGTATATAGAAAATTATTTCCCATATCTTTTGTGCCCAGGTGTCTCTATGTTGGGACAATTCCCCATCTGGTACCTTGGTGATTGGCTGCAATGTGGACCCATGCAATGTGGACCTATCTGAAAAGAGCCTGGCATGGCCAGTCCTTGCCCACATCCCAGCCCGGGACAGGGCAGCCATAAGACCTCTGGCCATGGTTTCCAGTGCCTGGAGCCTTTCTTTGCCTGCGGGATTCAGTGCCAGGGTTTCAAGGGAGTTAGTTTAATGTCAGGCTTGGCTTTACATCAAAACAATATCACAGTAGCTATAATTTTGTAGATGAAGTAATTTCATTTTTCTTCATTGCTGGCAGTGGAGACTCTAATTAATGGCCAGATTTATGTTTAAAAACATATAAGATTACTTCAAGGGCCCAGCGCTGTGGTGTAGCAGGCTGAAACTATGCCTGCAGCACTGGCATTGCATATAGGCACTGCTGAAGTCCTGGATGCTTCACTTCTGAGCCAGCTCCCTGTGCTAATGGCCCGGGAAAGCAGTGGAAGATGGCCCAAGTGCTTGGGCCTCTGTACCCATGCGAAAGACTCAGAAAAAACTTCTGGTTTGGGATTGGCCCAGCTCTGGCCATTGCAGCCATTTGGGGAGTGAACCAGCAGATGGAAGACCTCTCTCTCTGTAACTCTGCCTCTCAAGTAAATAACTTAACTTTTAAAAAAGAGTACTTCAAAAAGTTCATGGAAAATGGAATTAAAAAATGATGTTGATGTTGAATTTTTAAAAATTCATGCATATGATGGAGCTTCAAAAAGTTTATGGGAGGCTGGTGCTGCAGCTCACTAGGCTAATCCTCTGCCTGCGACACTGGCACCCTGGGTTCTAGTCCTGGTTGGGGCGCCGCATTCTGTCCCTGTTGCCCCTCTTCCAGGCCAGCTCTCTGCTGTGGCCCGGGAGTGCAGTGGAGGATGGCCCAAGTGCTTGGGCCCTGCACCCTATGGGAGACCAGGAGAAGCACCTGGCTCCTGGCTTCAGATCGGCACAGCGCGCTGGCTGTAGTGGCCATTTGGGGGGGGGGGGTGAACCAACAGAAGGAAGACTTTTCTCTGACTCTCTCTCACTAACTTTGCCTGTCAAAAAAAAAAAAAGTTCATGGGAAATGCACATTATACAACAACTTTGCAGATTTCAAAATGTTTTTGCACCAAAGTAAACGTAGATTTTAACTCCATTTTTCCATGAACTTTTTGTAGTACCCACACAAGAGCTTCCTTCATGAAGGGAGACAGAGAGAAGTTCAATCCAAGAAACAAATAGGGAAATTAAAAAAAAAAAAAGCCTTGGCACACTCTCTGTCCCCTGAAAGCAAGAAAGTGGCATTTCTTGTTCACTGTGATGGTTTCCCCTAACCTCCAACTAAGGCCCTCCTGCCTCCAAGAGTTCCAGAAGGAAGAGGTGGAATGGAGAATCTCACACATATGCACATGTATGTCACACACATGTGCACATATGTCACACATGTATGCCTCATACAGCAAACCAGGCATGTATATGTCACACATGTACAGATATCACACAGCGCACATGTGTAATGTCACACACATATGCATACTCCCTGGGTTCTCAGGTGGCACTTCTGAAATGAAATCATACATCAAACGAATCTGCCAGCTCAGCACCTTGTGACAGAAAGTGATTATGCCAGGGTGACCTTCCGAGAGGTTTGTCTCTGGAACTATGCAAATTTCCTCTTTCCACTATCCTGATTACACTTGAAATTGGCTTTACTCGGCCATAAGATGACGGGTGCTTCCCTGGTGCCCAGGAGCCTGATGCTGTGGCATGTAAATGCAGTCACATCACCCAGGAGCACACCCACTGCCTGGCCAGCCCAATTCCAGGTTTGCACCTTCAAATACACAGTGACCCAGGAGATTCACAGTCCTCTAGCCAGTGCAGCCACTTTGTAGATGAGAACAATGACAGTCAAAGAGTCAAGAATGACTTCCGCGAAGAAGTTGTACAGCCCTCATCCCTCCCCCGCCCCACTTGTCGACGAGGATGGATTGCCAATGAAAGGAATAGGATTCTAGAATGTTCTACCGGGTGTTTCGGGAAGATGGGAAGCAAGACTACCTAAGGAGGGAGCCAAGCTGTGTTTCTACCAGGAGAAGGATGGCCCAGAGCCAGGCTGGGAGCAGGGTACTTACTCCTCCTCGGTGTTGTTGCTGGCGTTCATGTTGCTTCTGGCCAGGGGCCAGGCACTGCAGGGGGGCAGAGCACAGCACGGGGTGAGAACTCAGCTGCAATCCCTCGGGACCATGTGCCCCAGTGACTGTCCCCTCCCCGTCCCGGGCCTTCCTGCCCACATCCTGAAGAGCCTAGGGCGTTGTGCTTGTTGGACAGGATCTGTGCCTGCGACAACCTCGCTCTGGCGAAAGCCTTGGGGGCAGAGAGAAGTGGAACCCTTGGCCAAACAGGGGCCCTGAATGAAGGAGCACTAGCAGCTTGCATCCCATCGCAAGTTCCGGGTGCTCTCCAGGCGCAGCGTGCACTCCCAGGGCTCAGCCACCCGCGCGAGCTTTCTTCACAGTGATTTAACCATGTCAGAAGGCCAGTTAGCCTCCGAGAGCTGCAGGGGAGCTGCCCGACCCTGGTCACTGCACATCACTCATGGGAGCCCTCGGGGACGGGAGCCAGCAGCCAGCAACAGCTCAGCCTGACTTTTAGGCCATTTCCTCCTTCTACTGGATGCCCGGTCTAATGCCTTTGGGCTGCTCCTCCGCCGCCACCTGGGACTCCCTCCGCCTCTGCGATGCGCGATGCGGCTGGGACTACTTGTTTCAGGATCGGTTCTGCTCTTCCGAAAATCCCCCAAGAAATTGCAACCCATGTGAGACCAGGAAATGGGGAAAAGCTAGCTCCCTGGGGTGCAGTGGTCTGTGTTTACTCACTTCTGTGCCCCTAACCTGCAAGCCAGACCCACACCGGGGAGCTAAGACCTGCCTCTGCATCCACTTTGCTTAGCAGCTGGGATGTTTGTGTCCAAACATTCAAAACCCTCTTCCCCCAGGAAGCCTCCCTAACTGATCAGCTGCCATCTTACACCATCACATGCATTTCTTTGCCCCGAACCTTCCTGGAGTGAGCAGGTGCCTGTCCTGGAGGTGGTCCTCACTCACCCCTCTGCTCACCTGGCCACAGTGGGAAATGCACAGAGTCTAACATTCATCTCCATTAGCCCAAGGTTGTAAGAAGATAACTTGATCAGTGTAGCTAAGAAATCTTTGCCCAGGAAGTGAACTAGTCTGGGTGGCTGTTTTTTTCCCCCTCTCTCTCCATCCCCTTCCTTGTCCTCCACTTTGTCTCCCTCCTTGCACCCCTCCCCCTTCCATCTCCTCTCCCTTATGTCTGTGGGGCCGTCTATGTTTGTCTCAGAGGCAAACAGCACCCAAGTGTTGTGATTATGGAGCTCACTTAGGGATGCCCAGTCCTGGGAACTGGGGCCACTTTGCCATGTCCCAGCCAGCAGGCTGTCCCCCCCTTCCCATAGCCCAGGGAGCCTGAATGCTCGCAGCCCAGGCTCATGTGAATTTGCCCCTGAGGAGGTCTCTCGGTGGCCTCTGCACCTGAGCTGGGAGTTCTTGCACCTGCCTTAGAGAAGATGGGACTTGGATATCCCCCAATGTTCACTTGCAAGAAAATGTCCAACACAGAAATAAAATGGGGGCCTCCGGAAGAAGATGCATGGTGTTTCCCCTGGGGCTCCATCACCGTCACCACCCAGGGGTCCTCATGCGCCCACTGGAGAGGCCCCAGTCCTGGGCCCTTCGCCTCTTCATGGCTGTGCATATACATGGTATTTTCTCTGGCAACTCACGAAGGGGTCACCTGTTCTGCAATCATGCTTATTTCCACCTCGACATCTTAGCAATCTCAGCAGTATCCAGAAGGTTCAGCCCCGAGAGAGCTCTTCAAGGTCTTTTCCTCCAGAAAACCATGGTGGTGGTGGTGGTGGGGGGGGGGGGTTGTAGGGAGAATCTGCCTGTGAGGCCAAGGGTGGTCAGTGTCCACTCTCACCTCCCTTCCAGACTGACCCAGCATCCTCCAGAGACCCTTGGCAGCTCCTTCTGCCCGTGGTGGCCCAATGGCCGCTCCACTGACTACCTCCTGGGACAACCTCTCAAGCAAGAGGGGAGGCAGCATCTGTGTGTGTTGTGAGGGAGGGGAGAGCTTGTCCATCAGGGAGGCCTATCTCCCACTTTGGGGGTGGGCATGCGAGAAGATGGCAGGGGCTCCTGTCTTGCAGACCTCCTACCAAGCAGCCAACACTCCCCCACATTCTCACTCACCCCCGACCTGTTGCCTCGCTCTCCTGATGGTTATTACTCTGATCTGGGTCATGGATGGAGCCCCTTAAAATCTAACCATCTTGAAAACCTTCTTTCCAGAAAAATCTACATGCACATTAACTTGTGGGTGCCACTTACATACCCCTCTGAGGCTCATGGTACAAAACACTGCCCCTGCCTCTGAGCAAGATGGGTTGCAGTGCGATCCAGGATGAGGAAGGAAAGAGGCTGGAGAGAGGCCAACGTCTCCAGGTTGGGGACCCTGATGGGACTCCATGTAAAATGGGCTCAGGGGCCAAAGCAGGCTGGGAACTCAAGTCCAAAGGTGTCCTCTCCCACAGGGCTCCTTGAACCAGGGCAATGGCCGTCAGATCAGGCCATGTTCCCCTGGAGCCACTTACAGGGAGCACGCCCTAGGGACATGCCAGGTGGACAAAGCAGAAGCAGCAGCTGCTTCCTGCCTGCCCAGCTGGTGCAGGCAGCCCTTGCTCCTGTTGGATTCCTACCTTCTCCCTCTGACTGGTGGCTCCTGGCTGCCCACACTTGACTGGGCGTTGCTTTCTCTGCTGGCCACCTCTTTGAGCTCAGCTTCATGGAAACGTTCCAGAAAAGAGTCTGGTGCCTGGTCCTCGGGGCGGAAGTGCCTGGCAGCCCAGGTGCGCAGCGAGAGGATGAGGCGTGGCCAGCTGGAAGGGTAACCAGGACAGGTGGTGAGCGAGCAAGACTAGGACAGAGGACAGCGCGGGGCACAGAGATAACCAGCAAGGTGTGGATCTAGGGGCATCTCCACTGGGGGGTGGGGGCTCTCTCTGCCTTTCTCCCTGGACACTTGCAAAATGGGCGGAGCTTCTTCCTCCAGAGATGCTCACTTTATAAGGGCTTTGTCCTTTGCTTCAAAAGGGGCCCTAGCAAGCTTCCCTGCTCCCCTCCCCTCTCTCAGTGGGAGACTCTGGCTAAGACTGCTAAGCAGAGGAACAGCAAAACAATGGACTTTTCAAATGACTTTGCAGAGCAAGCATCCAGGTACAGCACCCCCCACCCCAATCTGAGGAATGTTTCCCCTTAACAAGTCCTCTGCAACTTGTTCCCACTCCTCGCCTGGAGCTGGATCCCCCAGGAAGGCGCATGGCCATGGGCTCAGCACCCAAGACTGCTGTCCCAGGCCCCAGAGCTCATCTTAACTGTCCCACCGTCTCCCGTCTCCCTGCTGGGGAGATGGGAAGATGGGCACAGGTGTTTCGACACTTCCCATTTCCGTCATGGGGGGGTCCACAGTTACCCCCCCCCCACCTTGCATCGACAAGATGTCCCCAATAAAGTCCCTTCTGGGAAACCTGGACCTAAGCCACGCATTGGTCATGCACTTTATCCCTAGTCCCACTCTTGTGTGTCCTAACCCTAAGGAAATAGACGGAAGCAAGAAAACATTCTGCACACACAGTGGCAGAGAACTCTGCTAATAGGTGGATTTTGAGGTGCCGGTCCCACCCCGCCCCGCCTCTGTCAGAACACACCCCCACCCCCTCCCTCTGCCCAGGGGGTAAGAACCAAAGCCGCATGCACACCACTGCCCAGCCCCTGCCACAGGACTTCAGGAACACAACCCACCCACAGGCGGTCACTCGCACCTCTGCACTGGGAGCTACTCCCAGGTGCACCCGGCGCTTCAGCCCCGAGTCACCAAGGGAGGCCATTCCCAGCCCTGCACCTGCTGCCCTGTGAGCCAAGAAAGCGAGAAAGAGACGGGCAGAGAAGTGCACAGGACACTCCCCGGAGAGGGAGAAGGCAGCTGCCACCCAGGGGCCCCAGGGCCTCAGCTCTCCGGTTCCCCGGCCAGAGCCTCACCTGCTCTGGGGCTTGCTTGCCCCAGCCACGGCCAGCCCAGGCCTTTTCTGTTTGAGCTGCTCTGAAGCCATTCTCTTTCATGCAACAAAGGATCTTCATGTAGCCTTGCATCAGGAAAATGCAAACACTGGGAAACACTTAAAGGCCCAGCTGTGGTGGACTTTAGCTAAATAGCTAACAGTAGAGTAGTATCCTCTACCGTCAGAACTATCAAGATGCAATCAATGAAGTTTTTTTTTTTTTTTTAATACTCTTCAGTAAAAACTACAGAACACTTGACTAGGTGAAACTCTGCCATCAGGGCAGTGCACGTTCCAATGCCCGAGGAGGGCTGTTCTCAGAGGCTCCCAGAGCCATGCACCTTGACAAGCTGGTGAGTTTTGTAAGGACGCAGGCCCTAGCGCTTAGCCCTGCACCCGTGAGAGCCTGTCTCCAGCCACTGGTCTCCCTGCCCTCTCTGGTTGGCCTTTTCCCCCCTGCATCCTTCCAGAATCAAGCAAAGCCTTCAGCATCACTCTTTGGTTAAAGCATCCTGAGACAAAGGTAGTGTTTCTTAGGCTTTCCTGCGCTCAGAACACCTGACCCAGTAGCAAGGCGGGGACTCACTGGTAGATGTCAGGCTGCTCAAGTCCGGCCCCTTCTCCTCCAGGGCTGCACCCCCACCCCCACCTCGCAACCCCTCCACCTTCTTTCTCCCTCAGTCTCCAACATCCCACAGTGGAGGCCGAGAGCGTCAGGTACCTGGCAGGCCCCGGGGTGGCGAAGGAGCTGCTCCTGGCTGCAGCCGGTCCTCCGGTCTCCATGGTGGTGCTGCGCCACGGTGCTGCTGCCGAGGTCTCTTCGCGCGGCAAGAGGGCCCTGAGCAACCAA
Source organism: Sylvilagus floridanus (assembly GCA_949820135.1). Classification (NCBI taxonomy): domain Eukaryota; kingdom Metazoa; phylum Chordata; class Mammalia; order Lagomorpha; family Leporidae; genus Sylvilagus; species Sylvilagus floridanus. The sequence goes on along the minus strand of OX463245.1, from coordinate 73,949,727 downwards.
ACGGGCAGCAAAGTAAATGCATTTCAAGCTCATTGGCCTCTTGGTCGCAGTCGGGCCGAGACGGCCGGAGCTCTGTGCTTTGCGAGAAAAGCTGCCACGTACGCGGAGCCTCAGCCTCAGGGCTCCCCACTTGGATTTGCTGCCTGATCCTGGCTTTTGAGATAAATGTATCTCTTCCTTTGCAGTATGGGGAAGCTTTTCTCTGCCAAGGACATCATTAGCGGCCCAAACAACAGGATCCACTTAGAAATGAACCTGCTCTAGAGGTTTTGGACATTCCCTGCCCCTGGGTCCTAGCCCATGGACAAGAGCTGGCTGGACACACGCTGTCTTCCTTGGCCAGCCTTGCTCTAAAGCACGGGCGGGGTGTTCGGCCTGCGGGCTGTATAAGGCGCAGGAGATCATTGGGTCAGGCCCTGCCAAGGCAATCGCACACAGGAGGGGCTCGATATCAACACCATCTACAGCAGGCTCATTTCTCAGTTGATCATTGTGTATGGCCTGTGAATGATGATTTAAATCTCCACGTGACCCTTGGCAGGAAAACAGTTCCCCAGCCCTGAAGGGTGAGGGAGGAGCCCGATCAGAGCCTGGGGGACCGGGGGCTGTCCCTGTGCCTGACCTCTCAAGTCACAGCAGCTACTTTCACCAGATGATTCAGGACAAGGGTTTGGTCCCACCATACGTCCACCTGCTGAGATCCAACCTTCCAGGCCCGATCAAACACCACGTCCTGTGTCACCTGGACACCTTCCCTGGGAACCCAGTGTTAACAGGGCCCCAGAATACTGTGCGGAATTGGCCTAGGCCTAGGGACACTTAGTTCTAATTAGTGTGTTGATTTCAAATGAAAATCCACTTCTACTCTGCCCCCTTGCCAAGGCCTCACCTCTGTGCTCCACCAGAGGTTAAGGGGCGGTGACCTCACCTGTACGATGGCCAGTGAAACAAGCCAGAGCCCACAGAAGCCAGGGGCCCATCCCAGCCACACGTGCAGAGTGGGGTGTTTGTGGAATTGCCTGGAAGAAGACCAGGGATGGCCTTGGGAGTATTTTCCTTCCTTTTACAACCTCCTCGGGCTGAAGTTTGATCAGCGTTGATTAAAAGCCAGCCTGGCCTTGGCCTCCAGGGATTTGCGCTTCACTCTCTGACTCTCAGGAGCTCAGGCAAGACAAATTAATTCTAGCACATGACCTACTGCAGCCTAATCAGCTTTCCTACCCAGGCAGGGACAAGGTGGGGGCTGCAATAGGAGCTGGAGTACCTCCCTGGGGAGGGACCCAAAGCCGGGGTCCTTGGCTTCTGGCTCCCTCCTTTCAGAATCAGGGAGCTCAGGAGCCCCCCTCGGCCTGCCCAGGCACCCACAAACAGCCTCCACCCCCCCACATTCCTCACCCCTCCCCCCCCACTCCCGGCCCCACCTGCAGCAGCTGCCCCTCCTTCCCCACAGGAGGGCTCCTTTTCTTTTCTTGTTTTTTTTTTTTTTTCTTTTTCCTGCTGGAACCACACAGTCAGGCAGCTTCATTTTCCACAGCACTTCAAAAGAGCTTGTGGAAAATGGAATTGAAAGCTAAGGGTATTTTCGTGCAAAATATTTTGAAATAAAAAATATGACGGATCTCAAAAAGTTTATGAAAAATTCTTGTTAGGAAAAATCAACTATGCATGGATTTCAAAACATTTTGGCACCAACATAAACTTCATTCATTCTCCATGAACTTTGGGGGACTCCCTCCTGGTTAAGCCGGTTCAGTTTTATTGGTTTTGTATGTGTGTGTATGCACAGGTACATGAGCGCATTGTGATGGTCTGTCTGTGCTTAGGTCTACAGTTTCACCGCATGTGTGGGTCCCTGTTCACAGTGGAGAGACAAGTGGTTCCGTCACCACGGCAGGCCTTCATGTTGCCCTGTTGTAGCCCCACGTGTTCTCAGCTTTCCTCTCAACACTGTCTCACTCACAGACGCAACACACGAATCCCAGCCCATTTAGCAACTGTACATTGATCACTGAATCCACACAACAGCTCTAGAAGAGAGAAGATGATGGTTCAGGGGCCGGCACGGTGGCTCAGAGGGTTAAAGCCGTGGCCTACAGCGCTGGTATCCCATAGCGGTACCAGTTTGAGTCCCTATCCAGCTCCCTGCTAATGTGCCTGGGAAAGCAGCAAAAGACAGCCCAAGTGCTTGGGCCTCTGTACCCACATGGGAGACCTGGAAGAAGCTCCTGGCTCCTGGCTTCTGGCTTTGGCCTGGCCCAGGCAAGGCTGTTGCTAGAAAGTGAACTAGCAGATGGAAGATCTCTGGCTCTCCTCTCTCTCTAACTCGGCCTTTCAAATAAATACATCTCTTTTTTTTTTTTTTTTAAAGGAGGTTCAGAGAGGCCAAGTTACTTCCCCAAGTTTACAAAGCCAAGTGGCAAAGCTAAGATTCTAATGCCATTCCCACTTCAAAAACTTCTCATCCATCCATGAAGCTGCCACCTGTATGTTCATATGTGGCACAGACTAGGACAAAAGTGAGTAGGACAAGGCTGAGGACTGAGCCCTGTGCATGCCACTAGAGACACTGCTTTGACAACTGGCTGCACTGGGTGGACCACATGGCTGAGTCCTGCTCCCTCCACAATGCACATCTCAGTGTCCAGATAGGAGACCCTGTCTGGCTAGGAGACCCTGCACAGCTCAGAAGCTGAGACCTCCCCCTCGCCTGCCCCCCCACCACCTAGTCCTCTGTCCTACCAAGGTGGGATGCTCTTTCCAAGGTCAGTTAGAGGAGGTGGCAGGGGCAGAGGCGTCCATCTCCTGGGGCTTGGATGCAAGTGGCTGGCCTGGGAGTGCTAGACAGGGCTCTGTCACCGTGCATGTGCCTGGAAGCCCCAGGGGCAATCCCAAGGGCAGAGGTGTTCTGTCCCCAGTGCAACTCCTGGGCGAGCTCCAGGCACCACACAGTCGGCCTCCATGTCTGCCTTGTCTGGCTTCCATTAACTGGCACATCCTGAGAACAGATCTATTTCTGTCCAAAGCAAAGGAATCAGCACCCATGACATCAGAGCTGTGGGCCAGCGAGGAGGGCTAAACCCGCTCAGATTCTGAAACAGGCCTGTGGCTGGCAGGGACCGGATGGGTGACACCCAGAGTGGGGAGCCTGGAGGCCCAGGTTCAACCACCTGCTCCAGCACCTCTCGTCTGGGGACCCTGTGGGCTAACCCCTCTCCAATCTTCATAAAGGAAATAAAGAAAAAACTTGCTGGTTTCATGTCCATGGAAGTCTTGTTCAAACACTCGAGCCCAGAAAGGCACAAAGCCCTTCTCTGACACAAGCTAAGGGACCCCAGAGCGCCTTTTCTTCTCAGTGCCTGGCCCTACTTGTCTCTTAATGCTTGCAGTTCTGCCCAATCAAGGGCTCTCTTTTAGCTCCAGAGTCTTTATCCTTGCTTTTTTTTTTTTTTTAAAGGTTTTAAAAAATTTTATTTGAAAGGCAGAGTTATAGAGAGGGAGGGGGAGAGAGTGCTTTCATCGGCTGGAACATGCCCCAAACAGCCACAATGGCTGGAGCTGGGCTAGCCTGAAGCCAGGAGCCAGGAGCTTCTTACCAGTCTCCTGTGTGGGTGCAGGGGCCCAAACACTTGAGCTATTTTCCACTGCTTTCCCAGGTGCATTAGCAGGGAGCTGGATAGGAAGAGGAGCAGCCGGGACATGAACTGGTGCCCATGTGGGATGCTGGTGTTGCAGGTGGCGGCTTAACCTGCTGTGCCACAGCGCAGGCCGCTGTCCTTGTTAAATGCCTGGGAGAGACAGTCATGCACCTCTCAACAGTTTTGGTGAGAACTGTGGCCCGGCCAGCCCAGCGTGCATAACAGAGTCCTGCAGGGTTATATGGGAGCTGAAGACGCCCGCTGCCCAGTGACATGGCACACTTTACAACATTCCATCAACGATGAGATCAACGCATGGCTGCACCTTTGTCTTTAAGCCACGCAAGGCTGAAATTCACCTCTTCAAGCAGACCGAGGGGCGATGGCAGGAGAGGACAGACCCTGCCGGCCCACGGTGGCATCTTGAGCCCTGCAGGACACATTGGTACTGAGGAAAGCCAGGAACTCTGGGCCATCAGTGCCGGGCTGCGGAGCCGGAATGTCCCAGGGAAATGGGGAGGCAGGGGAGCCCGGGGGGTGGGGCTGGCCCTGTCCTGCCGGCTGCTGGCTGAGGGGCTGGGGGCTTTGTCCAGGCCAGGGCACCATCCCACTAGCAAGCCCTGAGGACTCCTTGGAAGGCAGAGCAAGAACAAAGGCAGATGGAGGCCGGCGCCATGGCTCACTAGGCTAATCCTCCGCCTTGCGGCACCAGCACACCGGGTTCTAGTCCCAGTCGGGGCACCGGATTCTGTCCCGGTTGCCCCTCTTCCAGGCCAGCTCTCTGCTGTGGCCCGGGAGTGCAATGGAGGATGGCCTAGGTGCTTGGGTCCTGTACCCCATGGGAGACCAGGAGAAGCACCTGGCTCCTGGAATCGGATCAGCGCTGTGCACCGGCCGCAGCGCGCTGGCTGCGGCGGCCATTGGAGGATGAACCAAAGGCAAAGGAAGACCTTTCTCTCTGTCTCTCTCTCTCTCTCACTGTCCACTCTGCCTGTCAAAAAAAAAAAAAAAATCAAGGCAGATGGAGTGGCTGTTTGGGTTTCAACGCGCCGTGCTCAACTTCCGAGTTTATTTGTAGAGCAGATGCCCTCTGTCCTCTGTCACGGGCAAGGGTGGCCAGCCCCCTGAGAACTGGACCTGGTAATTAACTATGTGTTCGGCGGAGCCTCTGGCGTCTTCCTCCAGTGAGTTTTTATTTTATTTTTTTTCATCTTCTCAAGCCCCAAGGAACTGGAATGGTGGGAATCCAGGGTGGCCGGGGACCGGGAAGCGAAGCCAGTGCATTCTGCATCTTGGGCCTGGGGAAGCGGACCCAGGATGGTTTTCTTTGGCGATAATTGCTTTGGGCTCCACGTAGGGAGCTGCAGGAAGGAAGGCCTCTCTCTTGTTGGACAAAAACCCCTGTGCCCAAAGCTCACTCAGCACAGCTACAGCAGGAGATTGAGCTGGGATTTGGGGTGCCCTCAGCCCGAGCTGCAATTCTCCATGGCACATTCTCTCATCTTATTCTCTTGCATTATCCTCAAAAATATGCCAGACAGCTCATAAATAATCGAGTCAACTGAGCAGATCTAAGTAGAAAAGCAAAACTCGAGACATCATTCTTTCTGGAATTTTCAGGATGTGAAATGGCTTTCATTCTAAGGAGGCACTTTCAACTTTTCTTATCATTATTTCCACCAGGAAAATAATTCCAGGAATTTAAGAAAGAGAAACAAGGCCGGTGCCGCAGCTCACTAGGCTAATCCTCTGCCTGCAGCACCGGCACCCCGGGTTCTAGTCCTGGTTGGGGCGCCGGATTCTGTCCCAGTTGCTCCTCTTCCAGTCCAGCTCTCTGCTGTGGCCCGGGAGGGCAGTGGAGGATGGCCCAAGTGCTTGGGCCCTGCACCCCATGGGAGACCTGGAGGAAGCACCTGGCTCCTGGCTTCGGATCAGTGCAGCTCCGGCCATGGTGGCCCTTTTTGGGGGTGAACCAACGGAAAAAGGAAGACCTTTGTCTCTCTCTCTCACTGTCTAACTCTGCCTGTCAAAAAACAAAAAAAAAAAAAAAGAAAAAGAAAAAGAAAAAAAAAGAAACAGGAAATGGGCTTTCGGATTCAGTGAGAGACCTGGGGGCAGGACTGTCTCAGGGTGTGGTGGTGTGGCAGCTCCTTCCTCCTGGGGCATTCAGCAAAGGGGGACACTGGCGCACAGGGTCCAACGCAGGCTTCTTAGTTTCATGAGTGACACAGAGGGATGAGTATATCTCTGCACACATTCTCAGTTAAAGGACTAGAAACACAAGGCAAGCGTGTGCAGGGGTTTTTAAGGCCCTCTTAAACAATCTTTTTGTTTATTTGAGAGCGCGACAACTTCCATGTACTGATTCACTTCCTAAGTACCCACAACACCTGGGGCGGGTCCAGGCTGGAGCCAAGAGCTGGGAACCCAATCCAAGTCTACCAAGAGAAGGCAAGGACCCAAGGACCTGAGCCATCATCTGCTGCCTCCCAGCGTGTGCACTGGCAAGACGTTGCAATGGGAGCAGAGCTAGGACCCAAACTCAGGCATTGTGATGTGGGATGCTGGCATCCTGTGTGGTATCTTTTTTCCTTTATATTTATTTATTTATTTATTTGAAAGTCAGAGGGATGGAGAGACAGAGAGAGAGAGAGAGATCTTCTATCTGCTGATTCACTCCCCAAATGGCCATAATGGCCAGGCCAAAATCAGGAATCTGGAACACCGTCCAGATCTCCTATGTGGCTGGCAGGGGCCCAAACACTTTGGCCATCTTCTTCTGCTTTCCCAGACCATTGGCACGGGGCTCAGCAGGAAATGGAGCCGCTGGGTCTAGAACCTATGCCCACATGGGATGCTTCACCCCCTACACTGCAACACCAGCCCCGATGTGGTATCTTAACTCGTAGGTCAAATACCCATCCCTAAACATGTGTAATTTGTCCAAATAACATTTCCCCCCTAAAGCAGTGATTTTCAACTTTAACATGTTGATGTTGTTCAAGTCAGTCTTACATGGAGACCTCACCTGTGACTAGACAGATGCTAGGCAAGCAGAGGAGGGGCCTGGAGCCCAGCCTCCCTCCTGAGGCTGCTCCACTCCCATCCTGAACGCCCACTGGTGCTTCTTGGTGACTGTAAGGAACATTCTGGCAACTTCCATCTGTGAACCCACTCAAGCCTCATAAGATAAAACCCCCTCTCTCCTGAAGGAAGTGCTCTTTCTCTCCTTTTGAAATCTGCATTGTTTCCATAGGCTTCTGTGTTCCTCTGTGTCTGAGCTTGCACCACGCCAGTGATAAGCCTGGGCTCGTGGCCAGGCTGAGAAGGCCCGGCTGGGACACAAGCAGGGAATGCCAGCTCCAGATGCCTGCTCAGCTGGACTCTCCAAGATCAAAGAGGGAGAGGAGAGCTGGGGAAGGCCCACAGGAAGGACCGTTCCCAAGGCCAGGAGTGAGGGTTGATCAAGTGCTTGCCTACCCAGCAGGAACCAGGCCAAGAGCCTTGTCTAATCACCATCTGGTTTAACCTCACCACAACCCTAGGAGGTCATTACTAGATGGTCCCATTTTGCAGACAAGGAAGCTGAGGCTTGGAGAGACTGAATAACTTCTCCCAGTTGGTCAGTGGCAGAGGCAGTGTTCAAACTCAACCGATCTGACCCCAGACTTGTGCTTTTAATCTTCACGTTGGTCATGGAAAAGAGGATAGAAGGATGAGGACAAGACATTTTGTCAGCCCTGAAGATGGAAAATAGCATTGTCCAAGGGCATCAGTTCAGAGCCCCTGACCTTGTAGCTGACCCTGAGCACACATGTGGCCATTGTTAGCCTGCAGCACAGCACCGAGCCCCTAGCGAGGCTGGCGGAGGCCTGAGGCTAGGAGTCTGCGTGGCTTAGTGGGCTGCAATTAATTTTGCAAAGGGCCATCTTATCTTCCCAGACACCTCAGGAACACTCTTGAGCAATTTAGGCTAACTTGTAGGTCACTGGCTAAGGCAGAGCCAGGACAAGTCAGCTTTAGGAGGACATATTTGAGTAGAATGTGATTTTCTGATGCCTCTACAGTCATTACCAAACTTTTGGGGGCTGCGGAGGGGAATGCATTGTGGTGTAGTGAGTAAAGCTGCCACCCGCAATGCCAGCATCTCGCATCTCCTGGATGTCCCACTTCTGATCCAGCTCCCTGCTAAGATGCCTGGGAAAGCAGCAGAGGATGGCCCAAGGGCTTGGGACCCTGCACCCACATGGGAGACTCTGATGAAGCTCCTGGCTCCCGCTTTGGCCTGGCCCAGCCACAGCTGTTGCTGCCATCTGGGGAGTGAACCAGGAATTGGAAGATTCCTCCCTCTCTCTCTCTATCACTCTGCCCTTCAAATAAATAAATAAATAAATCTTTAAAAATAAAACCTTTCTGGGACCCTAGCACTAAGTTAAAATGGAGCATCTACTGCTCCTTTGAATCTCAGAAGGTGAGGTTCAAGGCTGCACATGTTTGGAACAAAAGGAACACAATTTCTTTGGAAATTGTTGGCCATCACTTATTAGCACAGTGTGCTGAGGAGCTGAGACCAAGCACTAAGGGAGAGGAGAAAACAACTGTGCAACTGAGAAAGGAAATGATGTACAACAACAAATGCAGAGAAATGATGGCAGAAGGGCTGACGGCTCTCATTGTGTTTTTGAACCATTAGATAATATGCATTGAAGTGTCATAGGAGGAAGAAGTTTTCAATCACTTGGGCCATCCTCCACTGCCTTCCCGGGCCACAGCAGAGAGCTGGACTGTAAGAGCAGCAAGCGGGACTAGAACCTGGAGTACCGACACCACAGGTGGAGGCCTACTGAGCCACGGCGCCAGCCTGTTCTGTTTTTCAAATGAAGAAACAAAGACATGGAGGTTGAGTCTTCCCAGGTCTAGGAGGAAGTTAGGAACAGGGCTAGAAGCAGGACTCAAGGTCCCAGGCTGCAGATGGCCACCTGTGTTGGGATATCATGGATGGGGCCGGTGGCCTGGCTGGTGCGCACAGGTCTGTGACCAGGGCGTGCCCTTGACCTTCAGTGGAAGAGAGGGCCAGGCATCTGATAGACCCTGCGTGCTTCACACCTGGGACCAGTGAGAGTCCTATTTTGAAGATGTTTCTACGCTCGAATTTTGTCTCCTGCATCTGCAGCTTTGTTTTGCTACCTTCTAGAAGTTTCATAACTCTTTGAGCTTCATTTTCTATTTCACTCTAAAATAGGAAAAACGACAGTTTCACCGGGGCTGTGAGGATTAAGGGAGCTGAAAAATGAAGCGGGGACGGCTGTGCACACTGTGGCGGTAGGCCCACACTCAGGCGTTCTCTCCCCGAGTGGAGATCCACTATGGAGACCTCCTGTGCCAGACCTAGCGTGCAGAGCCCACTCACCTGCCGAGGCCGTTCTCAACGCGATCGAGATCCCTGCCCGTGGTGGTCACTGTCAGGTGGCTCAGCGAAGGGTGGGAGTGCTGGGTGCTGACCTTGGCCATCTCCTCTCCTTGTCACCTGCAGCCCCCACGGTGGGTGCTGGAATGCGAACACAAAGCAGACGCATCATCAGAATGGGGCAGTAACTGCAAACCCTGCACCCCGTGGACCAAGGCTTCTGCACGTGGCCTCCGGGCGAGCTCTGCACACACGCCCTCCTCCAGTTTCTCTCATAGTTCCTGCCACACTGCATTTTCGCTGGAGGTCTCTGGGCTCCACTTTCCAGCCAAACAAGGTGTTTCACTCTGTTTTTTTTTTTTTTAATTTATTTAGGAGTTATATAGAGAGACATATAGACATATAGACACATAGACACTCATACAGAGATCTTCTACCTACTGCTTTACTCCTCAAAAGGCCACAGGGGGCCAGGGATGGGACAGTCTGAAGCCAGGAACCAGGAGTTCCATCTGAGTCTCCCATATGGGTGGCAGGGGCCCAAACACTCAGCCCATTGTCCTCTGCTTTCTCAGGTGTGTCAGCAGGGAGCTGGACCGAAAGTGGAGCTGCTGGGACTCGTATGGGATGCCAGTGATGCAGGTGGCAGCTCAAGCCGCTGGGTCACAGCACCGGTTCCCTTTTACTCCTTTTTAATATGCTGCCTGCCAAAGAACTGCTCCAAGTTAAGTGTTGCGGGAGCAAGTGAATGAATGATCAGGTTGGTATCTGATGTAAGAAAGCCAGAATCCTATATGGGCATTGGTTTGAGCCCCAGCTGCTCTACTTTCATTCCAGTTCCCTGCTAATGTTCCTGAGAAAGCAGCAGAAGGTGGCCCAAGTGCTTGGGTCCCTGTCATCCATGTGGGAGACCTGGATGGAGTCCCTGGCCCATAGTTTTGGCCTGGCCCAGCACCAGTTGTTGCGACCATTTGGAAAATGAACCAGCGGATGGAAGACCTCTCTTTCTATCTCTCAGCCTCTGCCTCTTTTAACTTTGCCTTTCAAATAAATAAATACATCTTAAAAACAAAAACAACAACAAAAAACTTATGGTCCAATGGGGTACAGAGCTAGTCTTTAAGAAGCTTGGGGATTTGGCGGAAAAACTATCATTTTACTTTTGTATTCCTTCCCAGGAAAACTGCACCAAACAAAGGACATTGCGTTCAGCCTGTGCCCTGTCCCCCAGCCTTAGATGTATTCCCAGCCTTGAGTACAAACCCTGGTCCAATGCCACTGCGCGGAGGCAGCATTCTGCCCCCTCACAGACCTGCCTCCTCTGGAGGCCCACCAGGTGCAGGCCAGGGGAGATGAGCTGTGACACTGGCTCACCCCTCCCCCCAGCAGAAGTCTCCCTCTTCCCCTTTTATTATTGAAGCGACTGAACGGGCAAGTCATGGCTGCCCAGGAGAGCTGTCCCACTCCAGAGCCGATGGCATCACGGCTGGTGATACAGAACTGGTATTGCCTATAGGCCAAAGCAGGAGTGCTCCTTTCCCTAGGCCCCACCCAGACCCTCCTCTGGGGTCAATGACCATGACCCCATGGGGCCCTGGGGACATGCCTGCCCAGAAACCTGTCCATACACCACTAAGCTCTGGAGACCCAGGACCCTCCAGACTCTCTCTAGAGGCACTGAGTGGATTCTAGCATCTGCCTGGACCTCTTCCCAGTGGTCTTCCTGAGAGCAGCCCTGGTGTGCACTCCCCTAGGCCCAAGGGTGGTGTCTAGATGATTCTATGTGACCTCTCTGTGACCCAGGGCTGAGAAGAGAGGGGCTGCTCATGACAGGGGACCAGGCATCAGATCTTCACATGTCGCCACACTCTGAGGCTCAGCTCCAGGGGTCTGCTCTCTGGGTTTGAGCCTGACCCTGTTGCCGTTACAGAGGTGCATCTGTCAAGATGGGAGGGTGGGGCGTGATCCCTGTAGTGGCCATCTCTGGTCTTCTATCTTACCTTCTTCCACCTATCTTTCAGGCAACCAGCCACATACCAGTAGCACTTTGTCTCAACTACGGTGCCCAGTGCTCACCTTCACCCCTGGGGCTCCCCTAGGTCCTCCAGGGAGCACCTGCTAGGAACACACCAACCAGGGTGACACAAATGCAAGCCTAGAAGTGTTGGAGGGTTAATGACGTTGGGAAAACCCTTGGCTAATAGAAGCAAGAGCCAGAGGGGCATATTCTCTTCTCTCCCTCAGAGAGTTTTGAGAGAGACTTCTACATGGGTCCTGGGAGAACCCCAAGCTGCCCTGAGAGCTGATCACCTGGACCAGGTATGTTTGAATTGGCTCCCCCTTCTTCCCCTCTGTCCTCCGGCAAAACCCCTTCCCTCCTTCCTTCAAATCACTTCCCAAAGAAGCTGCTTGCCCGAGTGCCCTTGTCCAGGGGCTTGTGGTATGTTGTGTGGGGAGAAGGTTTAACTTTGAGATAATTAGACATACAGTGACTAGTGTACTCTTGACAGGCCCATCAATGTTGAGGGAGAAACCTGATTTCCATTTTTAATTCTTTATTCTTTTTGTCCAGGAGAATGATATTGGGATTCGACAGGGAAAAATGTACATCATTAAAGAGAAATGTGATTTTCAGATAACTCGTAAGATCTTTTCCCCCCTGATTCCCATAAGTGTCATAAAAATTATCTCTTTTTTGATTTAGAATTATTAACATCTCTCAGCCAGTTTTTAAAATTTATTTGACAGATAGAGTTAGACAGTGAGAGAGAGAGACAGAAAGGTCTTTCTGTTGGTTCATCCCCCCAAATGGCCACCATGGCTGGAGCTGTGCCAATCCAAAGCCAGGAGCCAGGTGCTTCTTCCTGGTCTCCCATGAGGGTGCAGGGGCCCAAGAACTTGGGTCATCCTCCACTGCCCTCCCGGGCCACAGCAGAGAGCTGGATTGGAAGAGGAGCAGCCGGGACTAGAACCTGGCACCCATATGGGATGCCGGCGCCGCACGCAGAGGATTAACCAAGTGAGCTACGGCACCGGCCCTAAAATTATCTCTTAAAATACATTAAAAATCATGATCCAAATACAGCGTATACACACACACACACACACACACACATACATAGACATCTATACACATATATTTTAGATGTTTGCTCATTTGTTTTTATATACTTGAAAGGCAGAACAACTGCAAGAGGTACAGGGACAGAGAGAGGGTGAGAGAGAGAGATTTACTGGTTCGTTGAGCCAGGTCAAAGCCAGAAGTCAGGAACTCTATCTGGGTCTCTGTGATTGGCAGGAGCCCAAGTACGAGATGCATCATCCATTGCCCGCCTAGGTGCTGGAGCAGAATAGCTGGTCCTCCAACCAAGCTCTCCAATATGGGACACAGGCACTGCACACAGCAGTTTAACCTGCTGTACTATAATGCCTGCCACAAGTCTATATATTTTTATTGGTTAATATATATATAGATATAGATATAGATATAGAGATTTTTTAATCTAGCACTTTGGATGCACTTCCCTTTGTTTCTCTTTGTGGTAGAAATTTGTCCTGTAGAATTTCCTGCAGGATGGATTTTTGCTAATTCCACCTCTGACACATTTCATATATCCTGTATCTGTATCTGGAGGTTTGGTCAACCTTGGGCTCAATTTCTGTTTTTCAGCAAGACCACTTAATTGGATATGCTGTGTTCATCCCTCAGAAGGCCTGCAGTACCTGATTGTATTGCTCTGGATGGTGTTAGCAGCCACTGATGATCATTAACCAGATGCATCAATTCATTAGAGATCACAAGTGGGAGTATTCCATCGTTGACTCCTCAATTGGCTGAAATGTTCTGCAAAAAGGAAATTCCACTTGCAAATTATTTGCTTGATCAGTGGTCCAGTTTTACAGGAAAGGCTGTATAAGCAGGTAATTCTTTCCCTTGACTTACCAGTTTTTAAGTCATTTCATTTTTAGAGATTTACCCAACAGCCCTAAATGTCGTCGCCTCTCCTGGCCCTGAAAAGCTGTCAAAGAACTCAAAAAGGAGATCATGAAACCACAATCACTGATGCTGAGGCTCTGCTGAGAATGAGCACTGCCGGCCAGTGAGGGCCCCGAGGGGGAGGCACCTCCAAGTCTGTTACTCAGCAACCCTCAGGACCCCTGAGAGCGACGTGGTGCTGACGTGCAGACGAGCAGATGGAGGCTTGGGTCTGCCTGCCTCTGAGGTCCAAGTTGTAGTTTATTTTGCTTTGTCACACTGCCTGCAGGAGCTGGGAATGCATACACACAATTTTAATTTCAAGAACGGGAAGAAGATGCATTCTGCTAGCTATCGTGGTGACCCCGGAGTGGAGTCTTGGGGTGAGCATCTCCCCAGCGAACGTGTGCTTTCCAGGACTTGATTGGGGCACTCTGAACACACCATTCCAGACAATTTCCATTTTCTTCACAACACGACTCAGTCTGACATGTTCCCTGTGTCACCCCCCTATTGGCTCCTTGCCAGTATGTCCCAGGCAACAACAACGCTGTTGAGGGTGGTGAGAAACTAGAACCCTCATACATGGCTGGTGGGGACATACATGGTTCTACCACTTTGGGAAACTGTCAGGCAGTTCCTCAAAATGCCAGCCATAGAGTGTACAACCCAGCAATTCTACTCCTTAGCTCACACTTAGAAATAAAAGCCTATGTCCACACAAGGACTTGTGCAGGAATGCTTACAGCAGCATTCGTCACAGCAGGTGGAAACAACCTAAATGGCTATCAACCAATGAAACAGATGCAATGTGGAGTGCCCGCCTACCGGGAGGCCATCCGTCAGGCCAGGGAGAGTCACTGATAGAGGCTACTGCACAGACAGATCCTGTAAACATATGCGAAGTGGAGGGAGCCAGACACTAAAGGCTGCACGATTTCTTTTATACGAAGTATCCAGAACAGGCAAATCCACAAAGACAGAACGTAGACGAATGATTTCCCGGGGCAGGAGTTGGGGGAGTGAGGGAAGGGAGTGACCACTCCCAGGGACAGCAATCCTTTTGGGGGTGTTGACAGTTCTGAAACTGTACACTGTGAATATACCACTGAATGCCCATCTTAAATGGCAGCTCTCATAGCATGTGAATTACACTTAAAGAAGCAATATTAAATCTAAAATAAGAAACTGCTGAAAATACAAAACTCACAGTATCTGCTACAAGGAACTCATAAAATAGAAATATAATAAAGGAGAGTAATGTCAAAATATGGCATTCATCACCATCATCATCATGATAATAATGTTTTTAGGGCTTATGTTTCCAGACACTGCTCTACAATGTTTTACATAAACTCATTTTTCTTAAAAAAAAAAAAACACCAGATTTATTTATTTACTTGAAAGGCAGAGTGACAGAGGAGGACGGGGAGGAGAGAGAGAGAGAGAGAGAGAGAGAGAGATCTTCCATCTGCTGTTTCACTTTCCAAATGGCCACAACAGCCAGGGATGGGCCTGGCCAAAGCCAGGAGGCCAGAACTCCATTTGGATCTCCTATGTGGGTGGAAGGGGCCAAAGCACTCGGGCCATCATCTGCTGCTTTCCCAGGGGCAGGGACCCGGATCAGAGACAGAGCAGCCAGGACTCCAACCAGCGCTCTCCTGCAGGATGCTGGTGTTGCATGCGGTAGCTTAACCACACCTCTGGTCCCTACATCAGCTCATTTAATACTCACAGGGACTCTATGAGGTCCATGCTGTTACTATCCTTATTGTACAGGTGGGCAAACCAAGATATGCAGTCCACACAGCCAGGACTAGGTATATAGATCACGTAGCCTGGACTATAACAGACAATCTAATTGTAGCTCCTTCAGGATTAATCCTTTGCCTCTCAAGAAACAAGGCTAACTTCTGGGACCAGGAAGTTTCAAAGCTTCCTCTACCTGCCCAAGAAATGTCTGAGATGGCAGCTCAGGTCTTTGACAAGGCTGAGCTGTGAGGTGACGAGGGGGGATAGAGGGCAGAATTCCATTGTCCCTTGCCTGTGGAGTGCAGTACAGGCTGCACCAAACCCAGGAATATACTTGCATCAAGAAAGAGGCAATAAGTCTGAGTTAGGAGAGCTGAGAAGTGAACAGAAATGGAGGTTTCCAAATGCCAGATGCAAAATTTCAGTCTCTGCCAGAGAAGAAAAATTAACTCTGTTCCCGAGAACAGGAAGAGATTCGGGGTGGAAGTGAAGGCACTGAATTGGAACAAGGTTATCAATTATGTTACTCAATCAAGGAGGCAGAGCCCAGCTCAGGCCTAGAAAGTGTCCTCCTCCCCTGCAGAGATGGTTCACGATTAATGAGCCTCTAAGCTTCGGGTCTAAGTGTAATAAGTCTTTGACATGGACGATTTGCAATAATATTCAGCTGTTCAGGTTGAGATTTCACGAGGATCAAAGTGCTTTCCAGATCTTGCCAGAGCTGGGGTACCCAGATCTCTAGCACCAGCCCTGTAGACACTCTCTCCAGAAGAGCCTGTTCCTCCCTCCTCTGTTCCATCACACTCTGGGCCAGCAAGGCCAGGCCAGGGACCTCCCTTCTTTCCCCAAGAACCTGCATCGCTAAGCCTTACTGTTTTTTATCTTGATTAACTTTTTTGAAGTGTGATTATGGGAGTACTACATGCAAGTAATGTACATAGGAAATAAGGGGGCCATACTTAACTTCGAGCGCACGCTGTGTGTCAGACACTGTGATAAGGAATTCACCACAATTCACTTAGCCCCCAACACCCTGACGAGGCAGGTATTATAATGGTGACTTCCAATGTAGAAAGAAGCTGAGATTCAGAATGATCAAATAACTTGTTTGAAGTCATCCAGTGGCAGAGCCGGGGAGCAAATTCTGTTTAACTTTAACCTCTATACCGCATTATTATAAATCAAGAAAGAAGCAATTATTATAAATCAAGGAGAAATGTATGAATTCTGCAGAGAATGACAAAACAAGTGCTCTGGTGACCAGGCAAGGTCTGGTGCAGGCTATGTAAGGGGGAGCTCACTGTCCTGATTGGCGCTGTACCTCCCTCTCCCCAAAAGGCTCCAAACCTGCTCTTCCTCCCCCAGCCCGGACTTGGTTAATGCTGTGAATGACGTCCAAAGCCAACACCACCCAATTAAGACTTGGCATGAGCTTTTCTCTCCTTCGCCTCCCTTGCTGCCCTGGGTACCATGTCAGGTACCAACTATCAGTTATGCCCAACTATCTGTCCCCACTGCCCTTTCTGCTCATTCACTCCAGTCCAGAAGCAGGCTGAACACTTGCCATTTGCCATGGTGTTTGCTAGGCAGGGAGTGTACTGTGGCGACCAGACAGAGGCAGCTCTTGTCCTCTTTGAGCTGTGCCCTGCCTTTGTCTAGGCCCTGGTGTCCCTGCCTGGGGTAGTGGCAATAACACCCCTTGCTCCTTTCCCACCACGGTCTCTTCCCCCTGCAATCCATCCTGTGCCAGGCACTTAGGACGTGCTTAATGAGTGTGGAGTGAGTATGTGACGGGATGAACTTCCATGGTGACCTCATGGTCTTTCGTGTCACTCTCTTCAGAAACTTTTGGAGATGGCCTCTTCACCAACAGGCATGCAGTCTCCACTTCCTGGTGTGACCTTCAAGACTTTTCATAACCTGGGCCAAATCAGCCTAAACCGAATGCTTCCTCTAAACATAACCATCCACCCTTTGCTTCTAAGCGCTGTAACTTTGCTTGTCTGTAGCAGCAGAGTCTGTTCTCACCACAGCTTATGCTGCACTTCCCAGCCTCTCCTCTAGTGCCAGAGAAGGCTCAGGGATGGGCCGTGGCCAGGGAACTCCTCCCGTGATGCAAGACCCCAGGCCCTCACAGTCTCAGACATTGCATGAGTGACGGCCATGCCACTGAGATGCTGCAAGTCTGTTGCTATAGCGGGGCCCCGCCCCTCCTGGCCAATCTACACAGCTTTGCTTCTGGAAGTCCTCTGCCTAAAAGAGATCTTTCCCCTCTTCCTGACTTCGAGTTTCAGCTCCCAGTGGTCTCCCAACCTGACCGGGAGTCCACCTCTCTCTCTCTCAGGGCTGTCTCACCATCTCATGTCAGCCCAGAGTACAGGCCAGCTGGCTGCTAGTGTAGATCTCACCACACCATGAGACCCCAGAGGGCAGGGGTTGTGTTTGCTTAATTGATCAAATTCTGCTTCTCCCACAGGACTTGGGCTTGTGCTTCTCGGGAGACGTCAGTGAGCAACCGAACTGAATAGGTCAGAGAGAAAACCATGTACATTTCCTCCTCAGTGTATGTGGTGGAGGAGATGGAGAAAAAGCCTGACCCATCTCAAACACACAGTGTTTGGGGAGGGTTAGCGAGGGATCCAGGTGAGCAAGCCGCTGTGGGGCGCGCAGGGAGGAGGCTGGCTAAAGAGGGCCCTGGAGTCTGGTCACTGCCACCCCCCATCTCCCGCGGGAAAACCAGGCCCGGAAAAGCCTTCCAGTTTTCCAGACCCTGCGAACAGCACAGCTTCCGACTCCTGGGTACCACGGCGACTGGAGGTCGGTCGCCATGGCAACTCCATTCTTAAGGAGACACGTGACCCCGGGCAGATAGTGAATGAGAACAGAAAAAGGCAGAAAAGCAAGGCGGGTCAAAGGCAAGGGGGCCTCGGAGTCACAGCCCACGTCCCAGCTAACGCGGTGAAGGTCCCGCGCAGCCCAGCCGGCTCCCAGAACGCCTCCACCCACTTCTGCGTCCTGTGCCCGAGGGAGCCCCCTGAGGGGGCCGAAAGGGAGAAGCGGGTGTGCCTGGAGCGGGAGGTGGGGGTTCATGGCCTCTTTCCCCACCCCAAGTGATCTCCCGCCTGCTGAGTGAAGTCCAGCTGGGTCCCCCACAGGGCAGAACTTTCCAGAACCTGGACCTGGCCACAGCGCGCACAGCGGTCACCTCCCCCATCCGGCCAAACTTTCCGGTGCCCGTGAGCGCACACTTGGGGTACGTGCAGGGCTCACACTTGGGGTGCGTGCAGGGCCGTCGGTGGTGACCCCTCGCCCGCACTACCAGGGCTCCAGGAATGACTATTTGCGGGCACAGCGGCCCCCTCCGGTATGGGGTCCGCAACTAGGTGGGGACCACCCCCTCCCCAACGGTTTCAGATAGCAGGAACCGCGCCCACCCAACCTCGCCCGAGAGTCGCGACAGTCTGTGCAGATTTCCCCGCCAGCGGTCCGCTCGGGCCAAGCCCCATGGAACGCGGGACCAACGGAGGAGGCCAGCGGCTCTATGGGATCGCTGCTCCCAGACCTTCCCTCACACGCCGCAGCCAGCGGAGAGACGTGCCTGATGGTGATCGAGTTAAAGAAGGGCCAGCGCCAGGGAGAAAAGTGAAACTGCTCTCCCAGCCTCCAGTCCCCAGCCCCAGCCCAGCGTGGCCACAGCGCAGGAGGCAGTGGGGGCAGGCCCTGGGGACGCGGGGGGCGGGTGGAAGCTGAGCGGCCGAGAAAAGCCTGTGCCCTGATGCGATTAGCTGATCTCAAGGGATCAGAGGCCAGGGGCCTCACGCCCACTACTCTAGCGCTAAAGCCGGAGGCCCCGGCAGCGCGGTGACTGGGGCATGATCTTTTTTCTTTTTCTTTTTAAAATTATTTGTAAATCTCCGTGTTAATACGTAATACGTGTGCGTTTTTATGGGTCCAGTGAGAAATTTCAATACACACACAGCGTAAACCGACCGACCGTACCAGGCAATTAGCCGTCCCATTTCCTTTCGTTTCGGGTAGCACAAAGAAAAGATAAGGTTGTGATTTTAACATTAAAAATAAGCGACTGTTCACTCCTCAAAAGAGTTCCAGTGCCTCGCCTCTTCCTCAACCGCCTGTCTCTGCTTCCCTAAGGCTGAGAAGGGTCCCCGGAGGCAGCCTCGCGTCGCCCACCCGCTGCAGCCCGGCGGGCCCGCTGGGTCCAGACCAAGGCCACAGCATCCCTGTGCGCTGGGCCGACCCCAGCGAGGGGAACGAGGCGGCCGTGGTGCCTCTGGAGCCGTGGAAGTGCGAGGTTCTGCCCTGTGAGCCCTGTGCAGTCTGAACACCCTCCAGGTCCCCAGTTGTGCAACCCGCCCCTCCAGCCGCGCGCCCCGACGGCTCGGCGGGTCAGCCCTGCGCGACTGCGGAACGTGAGTAGAGGGGCGCGAGATATGTACGCTGCGGGGCACAAGCAGCCGCTTCTAGTCCCTTGGACTTCACTGTTGGGAGGGGGAGAGGGAGAGGTGGGCTTAAGGAAGCCGGGCAGGGAGCGGAGGTCGGAGCCCGCCCTTGCTTGTGCCCCCAGTCGCGCCCGCGGAGACACGGCCCGTTTTCAGCACCGGGGCTGCGGACAGCGCCGCTCCCTAGCGCATCGCCACCTGCTCTGGACAGAGAGGTCTTTAATCTTAATCTCCTGCCCCTGCCCCAGCAACTCACTGCCCCAGAGCCCCTCAGGTCCTTACCCGCCAAAGTTTGAGCGTCTCCGCGGCGCGCCCTGTCCGGCCGAGCAGCTCCTCTCTCCCCGTCTTGGTTCTGGGCAGCGGCTCCAGCCTTGCTCCCTCCCCCACACTCCCCGCCGCCGCCGGACCCTCCTCTGGGGACTGCGGAAGGAACCCAGAGCCTCGCTCTGCTTGAGAAAGTCAGGTGAGACTCCTGAGAGAGGCAGAAGCCACTGGTTCACATCCCCGTCGCCTCCAACGGAAGAAGGGGCGAGCCAGGAGCAAGACGGCAGCCAGGTCCGCCCGTCTGGACTCTCGCCTGACCGCAGGCGGCCCTTCCTGGATGTTTTACCAGTAGCGTAATCCACACTGGGAGAGAGCGCACCGCAGAGGTCTGAGAGCCTTAGGTTTAAAGGTGGGGAGATACACGATGAAAGCGTTCTTAAGCCCGTTCACAATCTTCGGGCGGATTTTAGAAATGAGTCTCTCTTTGGGATATTGGGTATTCTCCTTGAAGAGTTTCTGTTTCCTTCTATCAGACAACACCAGACACTCTGAACTAAAAATTCAAATCACCAATCCAGTTAGTGGTTTGTTTGTTTTTTATCCTCTATGGAAGCCAGAGAACCTTAAATTCTTTGGATGAAATAACATTATTAAAACCTTGGGGCCTGTGCTGTGGCACAGTGGGTTAATTCTCCACCTGCAGTGCCGGCATCCCATATGGGCACTGGTTAGAGTTCCAGCAGCTCCACTTCCGATCCAGCTCTCTGCTGTGGCCTGGGAAAGCAGTGGAAGATGGCTCAAGTCCTTGGGCCCCTGCACCCGTGTGGGAGACCCGGAAGAAGTTCCTGGCTCCTGGCTTCAGATGGGTGCACCTCTGGCCATTGCAGCCAACTGGAGAATGAACCAGAGGATGGAAGACTCTCTCTCTCTCTCTGCCTCTCCTCTTTCTGTCTAACTTTTTTTTGTATTTGACAGAGTTATACAGTGAGAGAGAGAGAGAGAAAGGTCTTCCTTCCATTGGTTCACCCCCCCCCCCCCAATGACCGCCATGGCTGGAGCTGCGCCAATCCAAAGCCAGGAGCCAGGTGCTTCTTCCTGGTCTCCCATGCAGGTGCAGGGCCCAGGGACCTGGGCCATCCTCCTCTGCCTTCCCGGCAGAGAGCTGGACTGGAAGAGGAGCAACCAGGACTAGAACCCGGCACCCATATGGGATGCTGGCGCCGCAAGGTGGAGGATTAACCAAGTGAGCCACAGCGCCAGCCCTCTGTGTAACTCTTTCAAATAAATAAATATTTTTTTTTAAAAAACCTCAATATTTTCTCAAATTCATTTTGCCCCCATAAATGCGAGATACGGAGACACAGATATCCATTAAGTGTGAAGACCTAATCCCATCTGCCTCTGTTGGCAGCAACATTCCCTAGTTAAGGATGAGAGGAGCAGGCCAGGAATCTGAGCCAGCTTGTCTGGGACAAGGCCTGGACAGCCCCATCGCTTCCAGGGTCTCATGACTGACACTCCCATGGGAAGGAATGCCACAAAATTGGTTCCACTGCAGCCAGCAGTCCAGAGCTTTTTGAGGTCTGGGAGCTCATGGCACTTCCTGGACACGCCCATTTAATTGCCTATTCATGGTACAGACTAGTCTTCTTCAAAAGGCTAGAGTCTTTGAGTTCATGCAACTCTGGAAGGGAAAGATGATGAACATACTCATCACTGCAGGAATGAAGAGTAAGAATGGTGTGTGAGCACACACATATGTACACATGCACACTCACCTTAAAGAAGGGAAACAAGGGGCTGGTATTGCATTGTGGCGTTGCAGGTAGAGCCACGGCCTACAAAGCCAACATCCCATGTGGGTGCCAGTTTGGGTTCCAGCTGCTCCACTTCCTATCCAGCTCCCTGCTAATGGCTTGGGAAAAGCAACGGAAGATGGCCCAGGTGTTTGGGCCCCTGACACCTCTGTGGGAGACAGGATTTAGCACCTGGCTTCAGCCTGGCCCAATGCTGACTGTTGCAGCCAACTGGGGAGTGAACCAGAGAATGAAAGTTTGCGCTCGCTCTCTCTGTGTATGTATTTCCCCCTCTAAAACTCTAACGTTCAAGATAAATTTTAAAAATATTTTTTACAAAAAGGAAAGCAAGAAAAATCAGGCTTAATTTTCGAATTTAAGGAATTCTGAGCAAATAAATGGAAGTTGTGAATCAAAACTAAGTTGAAACCACAGAAGTTGGAGGAATGGAGAATTCTTGTATTATTGTTATTATTATTGATTCTGGAAGAAATCTGCAATTGGTTTAACACAGGAGAAAACATAATTTATGAGACTGTCTCTTGAAGACGTTTAGTATCCCTGTTCTAAAGAAACTCCAACCTGGCTCAGTTACCATTTGCAGCTTTTTCTGGTCCTCACTGTTAGGAAATGCTTTATCCCCTCTAATCCCAGTAATTTATGCTACACATTAAAGCTGTTTCCTATTGGCTTGTTCTCAAGGAAGACTGAAGGCAGGTGTTTGTCTTCTATTGTCTGGAAACATTGCAGAGCTTCGGACGAATCTTAAATCCTAAGACTGAAGAAAGTAGTGGTTAATTGTAAAGCATCATCCTGGAAAGTCCCTTAGGATGCTGTTTCTGACGTGCACAGTGTTCCTAACACTTGAGGGAGAAAACAAGACTACGCAAAACTAACCATGAGATGGGAAAGTCGACCGAGTCAGATGAATGAAACCACGATATTTAGCACAGGAATGGACACACGATTGGCCCTTAGGAAATGATGTGTGTGGCAAATAGCACAGGAGACCTTTGGGTACCTGAAAGGTAAAAACAGATGAACTGAGGCTTGAAATGGCAGCAGAGAGCCTGACAGAGATACACCTGTGAATCTGCCTGCACAGCGCACCCAGCAGCAAGACCCCAGGCTGTCAGGACCCAGATCTGGCCCGAGACCCACTCAGCGGGATGGCCCTGGGGAGCTGCGCTTTTGCTTACACTGCTGAGTGGAACTGTGTGAAAGGAAGAGGTGGGTATGGCACAGTGTGAAGGGACAGCAATCTCTGGTCAAGATGCAGGACACAAGCAGTACTAAGGCAATCCTGATGCATTGGTGGGATGTCCTAATGAGCCCACGGCACCAAGAGGGCCAGGAGAGCAATCCCAGGGGGACTCAGAG
Organism: Sylvilagus floridanus; assembly: GCA_949820135.1. Classification (NCBI taxonomy): domain Eukaryota; kingdom Metazoa; phylum Chordata; class Mammalia; order Lagomorpha; family Leporidae; genus Sylvilagus; species Sylvilagus floridanus. Next base: position 73,927,057 of record OX463245.1, on the reverse strand, counting down.
TCTTGTGCCAGAACGGGGAGACCACAGTGAAAAAAACTGAGAAGGTCTCACTGCCTCTTCCTGATAGGCCAGGTGAGACTGGGAGGAGCGGGAACCAGGTGAACTCCAAATTGCTTCGACCTCAGTCAGGATAAGCTAAGGAGGTGAGGAAGGGTCCAGAGGGAAGAAGCGTGGCACCTGGAAGTGATGGAGGCAGGAGAGAGTTCGGTTTGAAGTAGAGAGGCACAGAGAGCCTCCCTGCTGATGACAGGTCTTGCAGACAAGACAGAGGCCTGGAAATTAGCAAGGTAAGAGAGCTGGAGGTAAGGACCTGGCATCTGAGAGTGAGGGGGGAATGAAAGATAGGGAAACAGTACAAGATCACCCCAGGGAGGGAACATCACGGTAAATAACTTGCTGTAAGGACCCTGTGTTTAACTTTCCCTTAGTCCTGAAGGATAGAACATCCCAGACTCCCTGCCTCTCTGTCCTGCTCAGGGGGCCCCTCCTGGCTGCTCGAAGCTTTCCCTGCTTCTTTTAATAAACTTTGTTCTGCTCAACCTCCTTTGTCTGTGTTCTCATTCTTCGTGGGCACAAGACATGAACCCCAGAGGCTAGAACTATAGACACCTGCAACAGACAGCAGGAGTGGAGTGAGGCCAGTTCTACCGCCCTGTAAATGAGGCACCAGGGGAATGAAATACCAGCTGTGCCCACAGGAATACCTCTGATCATGAACTTGCACATGTGTGGCTGAGGGGACTCCTGATGACCTGTAGTTTTGTTTTTAAAATTTAGAAAGGGGTAGGCCCTCTAGTTCAGTGGGCTAAGCCTCTGCCTGTGGCTCCAGCATCCCCTATGGGTGTAGGTTCATGTCCTAGCTGCTCCTCTTCTGATCCAGCTCTCTGCTATGGCCTGGGAAAGCAGTAGAAGATGGCCCAGGTCCTTGGGCCCCTGCACCCACTTGGGAGACCCGGAAGAAGCTCCTGGCTCCTGGCTTCGGATCAGTGCAGCTCTGGCTATTGCGGCCATTTGGGACGTAAACCAGCAGATAGAAGACCTATCTCTCCCTCTGTCTCTCAAATAAATGAAAAAAATTTTTAGAAAAAGTGTGATGGTCCATATAACCCTCTGGGATTTGCTTTTATCAATCAGTCAGTAAGATTGGTCAGTAAGATTCAGTGACATTGCTAGTAGCTATAGTTCATTCAGTTTCATTGTGAGAATATATAATTTATCATTTAGTCTGCACACATTATCTGTTGCATTTAAAAACAGGAGGTGGGTGGGAACTAAACTTTTGCTGTTCTGATTACATAAATTCCTCCAGATCAAACAAATCTTAGATGTACTGGGAACATGTAAATTGTGCCCATAGGTGGGTAACAAGACAGCTGTTTTTGCTGGGGGCCATATGGTGCCCAGTGTGCTAAAGAACACACAATCTGGTAAGGAGATAAGTCAGACTAACAGGTGAGGAGCAGAAATGCAAACAGATAAGCCTCATTATCAGTAAGGGGGGCAGGGGTAAGTGGGCTTGCTCTGGCAAACGCTAAGGCAATGTGTAGGAATGAGTCTGGGGAAAGGAAATATTTATGAGGAGGCAGGTAAGGCTCACCCAAGGAACAACAATGCATTAGTGTCCCTGCAGGAATTCTCTCAGTCGGTGCGAACTGGGGAGGAAAGGCCCCACGGTGGGAGGAGAGGTGATTTGTCCTCTTGAAGGCCTATTTTGCCTGCTGCTTTCTCAGGCAACAAAGATAATAGCATCCATTTCCCTCCCCTACCTGGAAGTTCCAAGACAAAAAGGAAAATAAAATTTATGAGAAAGATCTGAAATCAAAAATTGTATCCAAGGGGCCGGGGCTGTGGCATAGCAGGTAAAGCCACCACCTGGCACCTGGGGTGCCAGCATCCCATATGAGTGCCAGTTCGAGGCCTTGGCTGCTCTGCTTCCAATCCAGCTCCCTGCTAACGTGCATGGGAGAGTCCTTGGGCCCCTGCACTCACATGGGAGACCCAGAAGAAGCTCTCAGCTACTGGCCTTGGCCTGGCTCAGCCCTGGCCATTGCGGCCATTTGGGGAGCAAACCAGCAGATGGAAGACCTCTCTCTCTCTCTCTCTCTCTCTCTGTCTTTCAAATAATTAAATACATCTTTAAAAAAGGAAAATCTATCCACACCTTCCCAGGATCCTGAGGAGCTCTGAGGGGCCATGGGACCTAAGCTCCTTTATCCCCTGGGGAACCTGCTCCTAATGCAGGTCGGGCCTGCAGGGAGTGGACAGATAGGGGATTCCTGTACAGCCTCTCCGTCAGCTATTCCACAGCAACCAAATTTTCAAAACTTGAGCCCTTTCAAATTACAAATGACTCCAGGAAGACAGAGTGTGGATAGAGTCAAAAAGGAGAAAAAAACATCTAGAGGAGAGCTTCTGATGGTCCTTCAGACCGCAGGTGTGGCATGGCAAGGTGTGGGGGATGGGTGTTACAGGAGGGGTGGCTAGGATCCAGCACCAGCTTGGCTTCCATCACCATCAAGCCGAAAATCACCTGAGTGTTGTTTCCCACACACGAAAGGATAATCCCCTGTGCTAGTGGTGAAAGCTGGCGACAGTGCTCAGGATGCAAGCTGGTTCTAATGGATTGTAATGTAAAAGTCATCAAGGATGCCCGTGAACAGAGGTGATGTGCTCTGGGGCCCAACACTCGGCTCAACCTTGTCATCATGGCCTTGGAGAACCATGCCAAGAACCCGTATATTTCAATATGAATGGAACGTATAGCTAACATGCACCCAGGACATGTGATGATACAAGAGTGGATCTGAAAATATCTGCGGGGCTGTGCTGAAGTCACAGCTTGGGATGCCCATGTCCCATATTGAAGTGCCTGCTTTGAACCCAGGTTCCCAGCTTCCCATCCAACTTCCTGCTAATATGCTCCCTGGGATGGGCCGGTGCCATGACACACTAGGTTAATCTGCTGCCTGCGGCACCAGCATCCCATATAGGCACCGGTTCTACTCCCAGCTGCTCTTCTTCCAGTCCAGCTCTCTGCTGTGGCCTGGGAAAGCAGAAGATGGCCCAAGTGCTTGGGCCCTTGCACCCAAATGGGAGACCGGGAAGAAGCACCTGGCTCCTATCTTCGGATCGGCACAGCGCCAGCCATTGTGGCCATTTGGGGAGTGAACCAATGGAAGGAAGACCTTTCTGTCTCTACCTCTCACTGTAACTCTACCTGTCAAATAAATAAATAAAATCTTAAAAAAAAAAAAAAAAAAAGCTTCCTGGGAGGCAGCTCAAGTACTTGAGTCCCTGCCAACCACATGGGAGATGAATTGAATTCCCTGCTCCTGGCTTCAGCCTGTCCCCGCCTGGCTGTTGTGGGCATTTGGGAGTGAATGAGTAGATGGACGATCTCGCTCGCTCTCTCTCTGCTTAAAAAAAAAAAATTAAAATAAAAAAATCTTGAGAGCCTTCAATGATGGATTGAATATGGAGGTACTTCAAAAATACCTTATCAAGAGCCCATGAGAATATTCTAGGCATGGAAAGCCAAGACACTCTGGAAAAAAAAGAAGACCTAAATGAAAGATCTCTGTGAGTGAGATCCCAGTGGAACGAATGGGGCCATCAAAGAAGGAGGTACCTTTCTCTGAAGGGAGGAGAGAACCTCCACTTTGACTATGACCCTGTTGGAATAAGATTGAAGTCGGCGAACCCTAAAGGCTTCCATAGCCTCGGCAACTCATGACTAGACCCTAGGGAGATTATTGACGCCATAAACAAGAGTGTCAAATTGTTAAATCAACTTCAGGAGTCACTGTGTACTTACGTCTCATGTGGGATCTGTCCTTAATATGTTGTCCAATGTGAAGTAATGCCATAACTAGCACTGAAACAGTATTTTACACTTTGTGTTTCTGTGTGGGTGCAAACTGATAAAATCTTTACTTAGTATATACTGAATCAATCTTCTGTATATAGATAATTAAAAATGAAAAAAAATCTTGGTGTTAAATATGAAATTGCATAGAAAATTAATCAAAAAAAATATCATGTAGGATCTCTGTCCTTAATGTGCTATACATTGTGAATTAATACTATAACTAGTACTCCAACAGTATTTTTCACTTTGTGTTGCTATGTGAGGGCAAACTGTTGAAATCTTTACTTAATATATAGTAAACTGACCTTCTGTATATAAAGAGAATTGAAAATGAATCTTGATGTGAATGCAAGGGGAGAGGGAGTAGGAAAGGGGACGGTTGCGGGTGGGAGGGAAGTTTTGGGGGAAGCCACTGTAATCTATAAGCTGTATTTTGGAAATTTATATTCTTTAAATAAAAGCGTTATAAAAAAAAGTACCTTAAAAAAGTTCATAGAAAATGGAATCAAAAGAAGATACACATTTTCCACCAACATTTTGAAGAACTTTCGGATACAGACCAAGAAAAGTTCTAACAGGAACAAAAACAGGGTTCAAAAGACCAATTGCCCCAGCATAGGAAGTGAGGACATGCCTCACTTAAAATGAAGTGAATCCTCCCAATGAGCTGTCCTCCCAAAAACTGCGAAAGAAGGCTGACTTAATAGAAGTATATCAAGTAGAAAAGAGGTCTCGCCCAATAGCATGTTTAAAAAAAAAAAATTCGCACAAACAATATTATGTTAGTAATAATAGAACTTTAAAATTAAATCTATTAAATCAATTATACATTTCCGTAGCTTTCTAGGTTTTTTTCACACCTACATCTCAAACAGTGGTGAAAATGCACTTTTGTTATTCTGCTCTTAGGTATTACATCTTGAGAAATAGCCTATTGTGTTGCATCTATTTCCAATGATTTTTGGTCATGATAAAATTATTTATTACTGGCCATGATCATGGTCAACTAAATTACATCATTAATATGCTGATTGGCCTAATCATTGGCTTTTTATTTGCCACTTTTTGTCACTCCTTTCACTCCATAAACACCTGCGTAGAATCTTCTTCTGTTGTTATTCTCTCCTTTAGGTTAGTTTTAGAACAAAGAGGGGCTGAACACCGGAGTTCAGAAGAGGCTTCAACACTTTCTGCTGCCACTGTATTTTTTAATCTCTATTTTTCAAACTTAATGCATAAAATGTGCCCCATTACAGTTTTAATTTGCATCACAGTAAGAGGAGGTAAAGTTGAACGTTTTCTTATGTTTATTTATTACTTGCATTTCCTCTCTGTAAACCATCTATTCATGTCTTCTGTCATTTGCATTAAAGTTTTAATTTTTTCCTTTCAAATTTTGGGAACTTTTTGTGCAACACTGATGGATTTTTTTTTCCTGGCTTGTTTTATAAAAAAAAAATTCTATAGTGTACTGGCCTTTTTATTTGATGTCTGATAATATTTATTCTTTTATTGATTAACATGTAGGACTTGGCCATTTTTATGGGGTACAATGGACTATTTCAACACATTTATAAAGTATGAAGGGATCTAATCGGGAAATTAGCATTTACATTTTCTTATCATTTCTTTATGTTTGGAGCCTTTGAGTGCCTCTTTTCTATTTCCTCATAAAATATAGAAGAGGTTTTGTGAACTACAGCCACCCCACTGAGCGGTGGAGCACTAGAACTTGCTTCTTTTATCTAACGGTGTTTTGGTATCCACTGATAATATTTATTCTTGCAGTCAGTTCCCTTTGAGTTGCATTCAATTCATTGCAAGTCTAGAAATGCATACATAATTCCACTGCCTGTATGATGTCTAGTCTTTTTTTTCCCCCCTGGGTGGTCTAAGGTTTTTATTTTTAACACAACTTAATATTCTTTAATATAATTGGACTTATTCTGATATAAGGTCTAGATAATTTGACTTGAAATCTAACTTTTCCATCTGTTCAAACAATGAATCCACTCCTGTCTCTTGTGCTAGAATCTTCTAGCAGTACTAGGGCAGTCAGAGACTTGAGTGCTTAGGACTCTGCACTCCTCAGCCACGCCCACACTGTGTACATTGCCAGCTGGTTGCCTCCCACCTCCATTCACCCTCCATACCTGCTCTGCAGTCATGGGCGGACTTTCTTTTGCACAAAGGGGCTCTCCTGCTGCTGGTGCTGGCTGTGCCATCGTGAGTGAGGCAGGTGTGACAGAGTGGTGGCAGCCTGCCCTGGCCATGCGCCCGGAACACAGGGTTCCCTTGATGACCTCCTCAGCTCAGCCCCAGAGCCCGCAAGTCCTGCCACAGTGGACATCACCTGCCGCAGTCCTCCTGCCAGCACTGGTCTCTGATTCCCTCTGCTTCTCTCTGCCCCCACACCCCAAGCCTGTTCTCTGTGGCCTTCTGGAGCTGCAACTTCAGGTCTCATTCGTCCACATGCTCTCAGTTTCTCTGCACCCCTGTGCAGCTGGCCACTTGTGGCCATCTTGAACCCTAACCGCACTCCTGGCGATTGCTTTCTGCTTATCTGGGGACTGCAGACAAGCTTGGGCCTGTGTAAAACAGCAAAGCGCTCTGCTATCCATTGAGTGGCTGCTGTACCTGCTCCAACAAGATCTGAGTGCTGGCCCTGGGGAGGAGTCCCCATGCTAAGCCTGTCCTTCTTGTCTTCTGCCCTAGGCTGCCAGGAAGAGTCCTCTCATATCTTGGAGTTACACTTTATCACGGTTCACTCATTTTGACATTAACCTTTTCCTTTATCTTCACCTAAATCACGTTGTGGTTTCTGTCTGTTGATCAGGGTCATGAACCAAGGTATCCTTCATATTTCTTATCTAGAGAAGGGATCAGACATCTTTTTGAGGGCCAGATAGCAGATATTCCAGGCTTTAGGGCCATATGGCTTCTGTCATAAAGTTCAAGCCACATTCATGCCAAAGGGGGGCCAGTATTGTGGCGTAGGTGGGTTAAACCACTGCCTGTGACACTGGCATCCCATAACAGAGGGCCAGTTTGAGTCCCAGCTGTTTCACTTCTAATCACTTCTACCTGTCTGCTAATGTACCTGGGAAAGCAGTGGAAGATGGCCCAAGTGTTTGGACCCCTGCACCAATGTGGGAGACTGAGATGGAGATCTGGCTCCTGGTTTCAACCTGGCTCAGCCCAAGGCCATTGTGGATAGTTGGGAAATGGACCAGTGGATGGAAGCACTCTCTCACGCTCTCTCGCACTCTCTGTCACTCTGCCTTTCAAATAAATAAATCTGTAAAAATCCCAAATAATGGAAGGTAACTTCTTCAACTTGATAAGGGTTATCTTGGGCTGGAATCTAGAACAAAGAATGTTCACTTGCAAGGTGTTGTACTGAAAGTCTTAATGAGTGCAATTCCAAAAAAAGAAAAGGCATAAAGATGAGAAGAAGGTAATTGACATTTACTGGTAGAATGATAGTATATGTAGAAAACCCTATGCAATCTACAAAAATGGAGCAAATAAGTGAATACTACTGCTATACAAAACTCACCTGTACTGTATTTTTTTTTTTTATTTGACAGGCAGAGTTAGACGGAGAGAGAGAGACAAAGAAAAAAGTCTTCCTTCCATTGGTTCACCCCCCAAATGGCTGCTACGGCTGGTGCGCTGCACCAATCCAAGCTTCCTCCTGGTCTTCATGCGAGTGCAGGGCCCAAGCACTTGGGCCATCCCGCCTTCCCGGGCCACAGCAGAGAGCTGGACTGGAAGAGGAGCAACCGGGACTAAAACCCGGTGTCCATATGGGATGCTGGTGCTGCAGGCGGAGGATTAACCAAGTGAGCCATGGTGTCAGCCCCACCTGTACTGTATTTTAACAACAATCTATAGAAAACGAAATTTTAAAAATGTTTATTGGGGGCTGGTGCTGTGGCGCAGTAGGTTAATCCTCCACTTGTGGCGCTGGCATCCCATATGGGTGCCAGTGCTGGTCCCAGCTGCTCATCTTCCAATCCAGCTCTCTGCTATGGCCTAGGAAAGCAGTAGAAGATGGCCCAAGTGCTTGGACCACTGTACCCACATGGGAGACCAGAAAGAGGCTCCTAGCTCCTGGCTTCAGACCGGTGCAGTTCCAGCCATTGCTGCCATTTGAGAAGTGAACCAGCAGAAGGAAGACCTTTCTCTCTATCTCTGCCTCTCAGTGTCTGTAACTCTACCTCTCAAATAAATAAATAAAATCTTTAAAAAAATATCATTACAGCAGCACCAACTATATCAACTACTTAGGAATAAATCTAACACCTGAGCAAGGCTTGTAAATACTATGTGCCAAGAGAAATGAAAGAAGGTCTAAATAAATGGAAAGATGCATCATATTATGGTATATGTTTATGAAATCTTAATATTTTAAGGTATCCCCCTAAACTGATCTAGTGATTCCATGCACTTAGAAAAATGTAAAGAATCTAGATTAGAAAAAACATCTTTTTTTTTTTTTTGACAGGCAGAGTGGACAGTGAGAGAGAGAAAGACAGAGAAAGGTCTTCCTTTTCCATTGGTTCACCCCCAAATGGTCACTATGGCCACTATGGCCAGCACTGCGCCGATCCAAAGCCAGGTGCTTCCTCCTGGTTTCCCATGTGGGTGCAGGGCCCAAGCACTTGGGCCATCCTCCACTGCACTCCTGGGCCACAGCAGAGAGCTGGACTGGAAGAGGGGCAACCGAGACTAGAATCTGGCGCCCCATCCGGGACTAGAACCCAGGGTGCCGGTGCCACAGGTGGAGGATTAGCCTATCAATGGTAAGATGGCATATCTTTTTTTTTTTCCTCTACCAGAATTAGAAGAAAAGTGAAAGGGCCACCTGACGGAGCATGGGGCCTGCCAGCCTGCCCATCACAGGCGATGCTTTTGTGCGAGTGCTCCTGCAGGGGTCAGAGAAGACTTCCTAATGAGACTCCTGATTAAATCCTGCCCTGCGGGCCAGGGTTGTGGTGCAGCCGGTTCAGCCGTCACCCAGGACACCAGCATCCCAGATCAGAGCGCTGATTCAATTCTCATCAGTTCTGTTTCCCATCCAGCTTCCTGCTAATGTCCCTGGGAAAGCAGTAGAAGATGGCCTAAGTACTTGGGTCCTGCTACCCATGTGGGAGAGCCAAATGGAGTTTCAGGCTCCTGGCTTTGGCCTGGTCCCTAGGCAAAGACAGGAAACTCACCCAGAAAGTGGACTGAAGGCGATCACTGCCCAGAGAGCAGAGCCACACATGGGGCCCAGGGAACTGAGTGTTGGAAGAACTTGACCTCCTCCACCCCCAACCTGAATCTCAGTCAGTACAAAACAGCAAGCATGGCATTTCTCTTATGGGTACAAAGTGTAGAGTGAAACGCACTAACAAAGAGAGGAGATGCGGGAAAGAGGGAGGGAGATCATTATTCAGTTAACCTCCCAGAGCAGTTCCAGGACCCTAGGTCCTCAGACCACCATCCTTTACATCCACCTTAGTCCTTGGGAAAGTAGAGGAGAGAAACCTCCCGGTTAGACAGGAGCCTCCTCCCCCTTTTGGAGTCTGGGGGCTGGAAGTGGGGTGCAAGCATTGGCCATCTAGTCCCAGAATAATCCCTGCCCTGAGTAGCCTTGTGTAGCTCCTCCTTGGGAGCCTGGTGAGCCGGATGTCCCAGCAGCCCACTATTCCATGAGCGGCAGCCCGTGGTGTAGCAGCGTGCCCTGACTCATACAGGTGCAAAGGTTACAGCGCAGCTTCCTGTAGCTGGGGTGAACTTCCGCGGCAGGGTCTCCGAAGGCTGCCAGGCGCCGTCCGCTGTCCATCACGGTCTCCAGGGCAGTCACCGAGTCGCAGGAAGGCCAGGCTGGGACTGGGCCAGGGGCGGAGCTTCACCCCCAGGTGGAAGTTCTGCCTCAGCAGAGAGCTTCCGCCCCCTCTTCACGCCTTTCGACTGGACTGATTGAACCAATGCTTCCGGGTCACCCAGGATGCTCCCCCTTGACTATGGGTTGCTATCACATGTCCGAGGCACCTTTATAACAAACCCTGACTAACTGAGCATGTAGCCAAGTGGATACGGGATTCTCCCTGAGGACTAATGATGTGCAGCCCTTCTAAATGCACCCAGAGCCAATCTTAGACCTGCCTTTTAAGTCTTGCCCATTACAAATATCGGGTTATTTGCCACCATTATTATTGAAGATATTTGTTTGAAAATCAGCTAGTTCACTCCCCAAATGGCCACAATGGCCGGGGCTGGGCCAGGCCTATGCCAGGAGCCAGGAGCTTCTTTTGAGTCTCCCACGTGGGTGCAGGGGCCCAAGGACCTGGGCCATCCTCTGCTGCTTTTCCCAGGCCATTAGCAGGGAGCTGGATCAGAAGTGGAGCAGCACCCATATGGGGTGCTGGCATCTCAGGTTGCAGCTTAAGCCACTAGGCTACAGTATCGGCCCCCCGTCTTTTTTATTTTTGAGTTGTAAGAATTATTTTGATGGACCCTGGCACCCTGCCTAGGGACACCATCTTGCCAGCAGAATGGTTCTATATATAAAATATTAGAACTGAGGAGACAGACTGGAGGAACGCTTCAGTAGAGAAGTGAGAACTGCAAATGGCCCAGAGACTCGAAAAAGCAGAGAGAGGAAAACAAAATATGTCGCTCGGCTTGCGGGAGCCCCCGCCCGCCACGCCTACCTCGGCTCAGCAGCCAGGGACGCCATCCTGCTGGGAACACGGTTCCATAGCTCTGAGAAGACTGACCGAGGGGAAAACTTCAGTGAGGAGCTGACAAGATCTGCGAACAGCATGGAGACTCTGAAGGCCGACACAATGAGAGGAACAAGCCCAACTCTGCTGCCTCCGCTCCAGCCCCAGCTCCCCTGCCAAGGCCGCCATCTTGTAGGGCTGAAGTCACCATCTGTAGGGCTGAAGTCACCATCTTGTAGGGCCGAGGTCGCCATCTTGCAGGGCCGAGGCCACCATCTTGCAGATGGGCCGCCCTGGCCACAGAATCCCGCAGGCCTCACTATGCTAAATCAAGGCTGCAGGGCTAACTGGGGCTACTCTGCTCCAAAGAAGGAACCACACCGCTTCTGTCTCCGGGAAAGTGCCACGCCTGAGCTGCTGCCGAGAAGCTGCTCAATAAAATTCAGTCTAGGGCGACGCCAGCAGCCCCCACACCACCAGGAGCACCCACAGACTTGCAGGGGAACTCTCCGGGGGCACAGAGCAGGCCTCTGTGAATCCTGCAGCCACGGGAGCCCTGGGCACAAGCCCTGGAGCTGCAGTCGCTTGCCCTGTGCCATCTGGGAAAGTTCCCCTTGGCTTCTTGGCGCTAGTTGCCAGTGGATGACTATACACCATCCCAGAGGACCCGGCCTGAGGAAGCCCATCTGCAGTTCTTACCACAGGGAGGTGGGGTGGGCAGAGCACAAGCTCCAGTGTCACCCTCATATGCTCTGTGGGAACTGGGGGCAGTCCCCTCTGTACCTTGCAACTCTGAGATTGTCACTGCTGGTTCTGCAAGCCCCGGAGTAACTCCCACACACACCTGTGGGATCTAGAGGGTCCTGCATATAGTTCTCTGCTTCAGACTGGTGGCTGGCAGCCCACAATCCCTGGAATAACAAGCACTCACCCTCTGAGGCCTGCACCTCCAGGACTGGGATTGTTAGTACTGCATTCCTCACGGTCATTGGAACGTAGCCTGTGGGACCTGGGGAAGAAGCCACTTGCATTTCAGCCCTCCAGACCCACACTCACCAGTGTGCAATGCTCAGCACAACCTGTCTTTACACTGTGGGATTGGGGTAAGGGTACCACGAGTGGGGAACCTTGTTTTCTACCAAGGGCCATTTGGATATTTATAATCCCATTTGCAGGTGATGAAAAATTATCAACCTAAAATTTAGCCAGCTATATAGATTTATTAAATTTCAAGTCTTTTTTTTTTTTTTTTTTTTGACAGGCAGAGTGGACAGTGAGAGAGAGAGACAGAGAGAAAGGTCTTCCTTTTGCCGTTGGTTCACCCTCCAATGGCTGCTGCGGTCGGCGCACTGCGGCCGGTGCACCGCGCTCATCTGATGTCAGGAGCCAGGAGCTAGGTGCTTTTTCCTGGTCTCCCATGGGGTGCAGGGCCCAAGCACTTGGGCCATCCTCCACTGCACTCTTGGGCCACAGCAGAGGGCTGGCCTGGAAGAGGGGCAACCGGGACAGAATCCGGCGCCCCGACCAGGACTAAAACCTGGTGTGCCGCCGCCACAAGGCGGAGGATTAGCCTGTTGAGCCACGGCGCCGGCGGAAATTTCGAGTCTTGTCTGCAGTGGCTTTGGCAGGACGGGACCAAAAGATTTAATGATTTTGCAGGCCTTTTATGACCTGTGGGCTGGCTGCTCTCCACCCCTGCATCTCCCAGCGTTGGCACAGGGGACTTTTGTTGCTAGAAGCCCCGGCATTAGTCACACCCACACAGCAGGCTCTGGGGAAGGTCTTGTCCACATTGTGGGGACTGAGGGCTGCAGACTGGTGCCACAAGCTCCAACATCATTCACTCTTGTGGATCAGGACAAGAGGACAGCCCCCTCTGTCCCACAGCACCAGAAACACGGTTACAGCCCATCGCAACCCCTAGTGTAATGGACAGCCAACTCTGTGGGACTAAAGACACACCTGTGGATGTGCATAACCACTTCAGTGTCACACTGCTACCTTCCACAAACTGTCACAGAGGAGGCAGCACTGCTGACACTGACTACCACTGGAGGGGCACTCAGAGGGTACAGTTCAGGGCCCACCTGGAACCAAAGCCAGATCCACAGTCCCAGTGACCCCCCTGACTTCCATGTAAGTGAAAAGTCTTTTCCGGCAAAACCTGCTCCACAAATAAAGGAACAGTCATGTCAGGTGTGCAGATGTCAACACAGGGACACAGGAACCTTGAAGGAGGAGGCATGAAACTTCCAAAAGAGTACACTAGTACTCCAGAGATAGATCTTGATCTGGAGGGAGTTTGTGCACTGCCTGGAAAAGGGATCAAGGTGAGAGGCAGTCACACAGGTCTGTTGAGTGGCACTTGGACAGGGCTGAGTGAGAGGGAAGGTCCCTTACACCTTGAGACCGCCCGGAGGCTTATGGGGAGGGGGCCACCTCAAGACAGAAGGCAAGGGAACTCCTGAAAAAGCAGAGGATCAGAGGGAGAGATTTCGCTAATGCCACTCAGCAGCGTGGCAGGGAGCCTCTGGGTTAGAGGCTTTGGAGGACCGTGGCAGCATAAGGCCTTGTAACAGCAATGTTCTACCTGACCAATGCTAACAGCTGCTAGGTGAGGCTTGATGGGATAGGTAAAGCAGCAGAAGCTAAGTGGCTAAACACATGCTTGTTTGAGCCTTTTACAAATAATTGAATGTGCAAAAATTTGAGTTTGGTGCCAGGGGACTTTTAAGCTAGCAGATGTCAACTTGTACAGGATAAACAAAAGCTACATTTGACTTTTTTATATAACAATTTTTGTATCAGTCTGAGAAATTCTTCTCCTATGAGGGCTTGTGTTGTGAGTGGGTCTGGAATTATGTCAAAAATATTTTTCTGCACCTATTGAGATGGACCCTTGGAATAAATTGAGTTATATTGATCGGGTTTTGATTTTTTTTTACGATTTATTATTCTATTTGAAAGTCAGAGTAGGCCAGGCCAAAGCCAGGAGCTAGGAGCTTCTTCCGGTTCTCCCCTATGGGTAGCAGGGGCCCAAACACTGCTTTTCAGGCCATTAACAGGTGGCTGGATCAGAAACAGAGCAGCCAGATGGATGCTGGCTTTGCAGCATCTGCTACACCACAATGCCAGCCCTAGGGTTTTGATTTTTAAAACAATGCTTCATTCTGGTACTAAACCCAACTTAATCATGAGGTAGTATCTGTTTTATCTATTATTGGGCTTGATTTGCTTATATATTAGTTTACTGTTATTGTAAACTTTGCTTTGGTATTACAGTTATTCTTGACTCATAAAACAAATTAAGAAGTATTACTTCCTCCCGTTTTCCAAAAGAGTTTGTATAGGATTGGTGCAATTTCATTTTAAAAACTCTCCAATGGGTTGGTGCCACGGCTCACTAGGCTAATCCTCCACCTGCAGCGCCGGCACCCTAGGTTCTAGTCCCTGTTGGGGCGCCAGATTCTGTCCTGGTTGCTCCTCTTCCAGTCCAGCTCTCTGCTGTGGCCCGGGAATGCAGTAGAGGATGACCCAAGTCCTTGGGCCCTGTACCCACATGAGAGACCAGGAGAAGCACCTGGCTCCTGGCTTCGGATCAGAGTGGTGCGCCGGCCACAGAGGCCATTGGGTGTGAACCAACAGAAAAGGAAGACCTTTCTCTGTCTCTCTTTCACTGTCCACTCTGCCTGTCAAAAAACAAAACAAAACAAACAACTCTTCAATGAAAGCACATGGGCTGGGAGCTTTTTTTTTTTTTTTTGTGGAAAGGGTTTTGATAACAAATTTATTTAGTAGATATAAGGGAATTCATATTTTCTGCTTCATGTTTGTAATGCTTTTAGTTATCTTTTAAGATCTATTTCATCTTAATGTTTGAATTTTTCAGGAGTTTATCCGTAATATCCGTTTTGATTTTAATGTTTATAGGCTTCCTAGTAGTGAGAATCCTTCTTTGTGTTTGTGTCCTTTCTCTTTTTTCTCCCTAATTAGAGGTTTATCTATTAGTTTTTTCAGATAAGCAATTTTTGTATATCATTTCACCTTGCAATTTCTTCTATTTTTCATAGATTTTTAGAAGTATGTGTTTAATTTCCATAAAATTTGAGATTTTAATGAATATATTAATGTTATTGGTTTTCCATTTAATTTCATTATGGTCCAAAACCATACTCTGTATGATTGAATTTCTTTTAAGTTTATTAGAAGTTGTTTTATGGCCAAGTAAATAGATTATTTTGGTGAAAGTACCAAGTGTGCTTGAAAATAATATATTCTCCAGGATTTGGGACCAGGCAAAGTGACTGAGATCATATGTGATGGTTTTTGTTTACTTGTTTTTGTTTTTTGTCTACTTGGTCTGTGAAGTGTTCAGAGAAAGAAGTTCAAGTTCACAACCATGTAAGATACAGAAACTGGGCCAGCGCTGCGGCTCACTAGGCTAATCCTCCGCCTGCGGCACTGGTACTCCGGGTTCTAGTCTCGGTTAGGGCACCAGATTCTGTCCCAGTTGCTCCTCTTCCAGTCTAGCTCTCTGATGTGTCCCGAGAAGGCAGTAGAGGATGGCCCAAGTCCTTGGGCCCTGCACCCGCGTGGGAGACCAGGAGGAAGCACCTGGCTCCTGGCTTTGGATCTGTGCAGTGCCGGCCATGGAGGCCATTTGGGGGGGTGAACCAACAGAAGGAAGACCTTTCTGTCTCTCTCACTGTCTAGCTCTGCCTGTCAAAAAAATACAGAAACTGTACAACCATGTATGTCCTTTTTAAATCTGTATTTGCCCTTAATACCATTATTATCATACAGATTATATCTCTGTATATCAATAAAGAAAATTTAAAATGCAAATTTAGCTATATATTTACCATTTCACATGCAATTCATTCCATTTTAAAGATCTGATCTTCTATTTTGTATCATTTCCCTTCAGCCTGGAAAATTTCCTTTAGCAATTCTTTTAAAAGATTTATTTACTTATTTGAAAGAGTTACAGAGAGAGAGAGAGACAGAAAGAGATCTTCCATCTGCTGGTTCACTGCCTAAATGGTCACAATGGCCAGTGCTAGGCCAGGTCAAAGCCAGGAGCCAGGAGCTACCACATGGGTAGCAGGAGCCCAAGCACTTAGGCCATCCTCCGCTGCTTTTTCCAGGCCATCAGTAGAGAGCTGGATTGGAAGTGGAGCAGCCGGGCACAAACCAGCCCTGATATGGGATGTTGGCACTGCGGACTGTGGCTTTACCCACTATGCCATAGCACCGGCCACCCTTTAGCAGTTCTTATGGTACAAATCTTCTGATGATAAATTCTTTTACTTCCATCTGAAATATATTTATTTTGCTTTCATTTTTGAAGAGATTTTCACTTGATGTAGAATTTTGGGTTGAGAGGTTTTCTTTCCACACCGGAATGATGATGTTCCATTGTCTTCTAGTCTCCATATTTGCTGAAAAGGCAATGGCTTTTAATTGTTCCCCTGTACATGTTCTGTCATTTTTTAATTTTTCTTGAGAGCTTTCAAGAATTTCCCTTCATGCTGGTTTTCAGTATTATGACTTTGATGGAACGGTTTTCTTCTTATTTTGTTTGGGATTTATTGAACTTAAATCTATAAATTAATGTCTTTTAATATATTTGGGAGACTTTTCAGTCACTAGTTTTCCAAATACTTTTCCCCATTCTCTCTCTCCTCTAATTTTGAAATTACAAAATGTGCTGGATCTTTTGATATTTCCTCATAGTTTCCTGAAACCCTTTCCATCTTTTTTTTGAAATCTTGTATCTTTTTTTAAAGAATTATTTTATTTGAAAGGGAAAGAGAGAGAGAGCGAGAGCGAGTGCGAGCGAGCTCTTCCATCTGTTAGCTCACTCCCTAAATATCTGCAACAGCTGGGGCTGGGTCTCCATTCTGGATCTCCCACATGGGTGCAGGGGCCCAAGTACTTGGCATCTTCTACTGCTTTCCCAGGCACATTAACAGGGAGCTGGATCAGAAGTGGAGCAGCTGGGACTCGAACCGGCACCCATATGGGATGCTGGCATCATTGGTGGCCACTTCACTTGCTGTGCTGGCCTCAGTGTCTATTTCTTTAGACTGGACAATTTCATTGACTCTTTGTCACTTCTATTCTGTTAAGCCAAACCAGTGGATTTTTAAGATACAATATTTTTTAGTTCTAGAATTTTCACTTATTTATACTTTTAATAGTTTGTTGTAAGCATATTTACCTTTACCTTAATGAGCATGCTGGTAAAGTCCCCATCTCAGAATCCAACATCTGAGTCATCTCAGGCTTGATTGTCCCACTGACTTTTCTCCTGAAAAAAGATCACATTTTCATGGTTCTATGTAACTAACATTTAATCCTAGATTTTAGAAATGCTATGTGGTAGGGACTCTGGATTCTGTTACAATCCTCTGAAGAGTTGACATTTTTATTTTAGTGGACAGCTGACTTTGAACTTAAACTGAAAACTCAGTCTCTTAAGCTGCAGTTGAAACTTCGATTCAGCTCTTCTAGCCTTAGTTGATCTTCCTGCAGTCTGCCTGTATGTGTGTGGTTAAGGTGATAGAGTTATGCACAAAACCTGTGGCTTCCTGTCTCTGGATTTCTCTTTGCTGAGATCTCCCTGCACTTTCCAGACACTATAGTTTCCTGCGACCTTGTTCTCTGGTTTTTCAAGACAGAAAGACTACAAGTTTTCATTCACCTGTGGTACTCACATCTTGCCTCAGCCAGCCCTTAAAGATAAAATGTGTGATAACAGGACACACACCGCACCAGGATCTGCTTGCTCTGGCCACTTGCTGGGGTCTCCGGGTCTGTGCTTTCTAGCCCTGCACTCTTATTTCTGGCACTTAGAGCTCATCAGGCTGCAGTGTTTCATTGCCAAAGCCATGAAAAGTGCTCTCAGGCCAGAGTGCCGCACACTCACAATTTTTACCTTTTCCAGTTTCAATTTTTGGAGAATAAACTTCTCTCTACTTTAGAACATTTCATTGTGCTTGTAGTTAATTTTAAAAGTATTTTTTGAAGGCTGGCGCCGTGGCTCACTAGGCTAATCCTCTGCCTTGAGGCGCTGGCACACTGGGTTCTAGTCCCAGTCGGGGCACTGGATTCGGTTGCCCCTCTTCCAGGCCAGCTCTCTGCTGTGGCCCAGGAGTGCAGTGGAGGATGGCCCAAGTGCTTGGGCCCTGCACCCCATGGGAGACCAGGAGAAGCACCTGGCTCCTGGCTTTGGATCAGCGCAGTGCACCGGCCACAGCGCGCCTGCCGTGGCAGCCATTGGAGGGTGAACCAATGGCAAAGGAAGACCTTTCTCTCTGTGTCTCTCTCTCTGTCCACTCTGCCTGTCAAAAAAATAAATAAATAAAAGTATTTTTTGATCCAGGTCTTAAAATCACATTGACACATTACTGTAAGTTCTTTAGATGTAGCTTTAATTTGTCCCTTATCATGAGTAAAGTTAAACTTTTCATACTTTGGGGTCTATTCTTACATCTTTGTACCTAGTTCATAGTTCTTTTACCTATTTTTCTGCCAGATTTTTGGTCATTTTTTTCTTTGCTATTTAAAGAGTTCTTTATATGTTAGGGATATCAGCTCTTTTATGTGATATACATTACATGCTTTTTCCTGGTTTGTCATTTATCTTTTAATTTCGCTTATGATGTTTTTGATAGTGCATTTTTAAAAACCATTGTTATGCAGCCAAGGTTAACAACATTTTATTCCATCTAGATTTTTGAGTCATAGTGAGGAAGACCTTCTCCATACCTATGTTATAGAGGAATTTACTGTTTTCACAGTATATTTTTATATTTAGGGCTTGGATCCACTTGAAGGTGTGGTCTGAGGCATGGATTTAATTTTAGTGTTTTCCATTAGCCACTAGTTGATCCAGCATCAGTTATTATAAAGCTCTGGTGACTTGAGATGTCAACTTCATAATATAGTAAACTTCCATTCCATATATTATAGAATTATGTCTTTTTCTGGACTGCATTTTAGTCTATCTATTGTTTCTTTTCTTGTGCTTTTATGACACTATTTTAAGCATAAAGGTAGTACAGTGTTTTACTGTGTTAGCATAAGCTCCTCCTTGTGGTTTTTATCTTGCAATATTTTCTTAGTTTACTTTCACATGTTTATTTTTCTATATGAGATTAACTATCAACTTTTCAAGCCTCATAAAACATTTGCTGTTGTTTTTATTAGGATTGTGTGGCACTAATCGACAGACTCGGGGAGAACAATCATCTTCATGATGCTGAGTCATTCTGTCTAAAGGAAGGAATGTTCACAGCTGTTCTGTGTCTTTCAGGACTGCCTTAGAGTCTTCCACATACTGTTTTTGTTTTGTTTTGTTTTGACAGGCAGAGTGGACAGTGAGAGAGAGAGACAGAGAGAAAGGTCTTCCTTTGCCATTGGTTCAACCTCCAATGGCCAGCGCACCGCGCTGATCCGATGGCAAGAGCTAGGTGCTTCTCCTGGTCTCCCATGGGGTGCAGGGCCCAAGGACTTGGGCCATCCTCCACTGCACTCCCGGGCCACAGCAGAGAGCTGGCCTGGAAGAGGAGCAACCAGGACAGAATCCGGTGCCCCGACCGGGACGAGAACCCGGTGTGCCGGCACCGCAAGGCGGAGGATTAGCCTGTTGAGCCACGGCACTGGCCCTGTCTTTTTCTTAATACAAAGAACCAAAGAACCAAAGAGAAATGTATTTTGAAATCCATGCATGTAAAGGGTCTTCAAAATATATATGGAAAATGCATATTATTAAAAAACTATGCCTTGGGGCCAGCACTGTGGTGCAGCGGGTTAACGCCCTGGCTTGAAGCACTGGCCTCCCACTTGGGTGCTGATTCTAGTCCTGGCTGCTCCTCTTCCAATCCAGCTCTCTGCTGTGGCCTGGGAAAACAGTAGAAGATGGCCCAAGTCCTTGGGCCCCTGCACCATCGTGGGAGATCTGGAAGAAGCTGCTGGCTCCTGGCTTCGGATTGGCATAGCTCTGGCCGTTGCAGTCATCTGGGAAGTGAGCCAGTGCATGGAAGACCTCTCTCTCTGTCTCTACTCTCTCTGTAACTCTGTCTTTCAAATAAATAAAATAAATCTAAAAAAAAAAACTATGCCTGAATTTCAAAGATTTTTTGCACAAAAATAAATCATTTTATTCCATTTCCATAAAATTTTTGAAGGACCTTCATATATAATGTCATGGCTACGTGCTTGTGCCTATTGTTGGTGATTTCACTGTTTAAAATGGTCTGCAAGTGTGGTGCTGAAGTGTTGTTTAGCATTCTTAAACTCAAGAAGGTTAAGAAATGCAATTTGGAGAAATTATTTGTGTTAGGTAAGCTTTGTTCAGGCTTATAGTATGTTGGACATGAGGATGTTAATGAATCAGCAAAATATATTAAATAAGGTGTCTTTAAACAGAAGCACACTGAAGACAAGATGATGTATTGATTGGCTGATGATACTATCATGGCCAGAAGCTTGTAGGAACCTAACTTTGTATTTACCCTAGAGATAATGGTTCAGTACTCGCCATTAGAGACAGCTTTGAGAACATAACTACCACGGGTGAGAAGCAACTATATTTCATTTTTTTGTGGATAAGGTAAATGAAATTTTCTCCATCAATATATCTTCTAAATTGGTCATGATTTTTGTGTATTTGTTTCTGCATATTAAATTTAATCTTCAATCTCCCTGAATTCTTTTATTGTTTGGATAAGTGTTTTTTGGAGTTAGGTTCTTCAGGTACACTCTATCAAATATAATATTACTTCTTCTTTTTTAGTTCTTGTTCCCCCAATTAGTTTATCTTGTCTACTTCTGTTGGCTATGTCCCACTTTTTACAAGGACAAAATTTTCATCTATGTGGGACTGCTCAGAGTCATTGAGTCATAGATTTCTGAGGTTGAACGTGAACTTAGAGGTCATGTAGGCGACTGGCGTTTGCTGCATGGATCTCTTTTATACTACTCAGGTGGTCATCCAGCTTCTGCATGAACACCTGCTCCCATTCTTCTGGAGAGCATTTCTCTCTTCCACGGACTCATCCTATACTCATTCTGCAGGACTTCAGTAACTCCATCCCAATGCTTCTGCCCCCAGCTTGTGTTTCAGGCTAATTACATATGGTAGCCATAACATCTGGATACAAAGCCATTATTATCTTATTCTTTTTCTTAGCAAACTATTGAAATGACCCCTGAAAGTATTGTCTTTCTTTTTCAGATTGAGTCCCTTTTATTATGTGCAAATTCATTCAGTAAAGAAAAGGAGTCAAACACACAAATCACCCGAGAAATGCATCCAGGTGCATATTCAGGGACTGATAAAAATTCACATGCTATAGCCATTACTCTATAAAGTCAATTATTTTCTATATATACTACCATAGTTGTCACTTCTGGTATTATAGTTTGTATAATTTTTAAAATTAATTTCAATTGATTTTTCTCTTCATTATGGATTGTATTTTCTTGCTTCTTTGCATGCCTGGTAATCTTTGGTTGGATGCCAGACGTTGTAGATTTTACCTTGTTGCATGGTAGCTGTTTTCATATCTTATAAATATTCTTGAGCTTTGTTCTGGGACACAGTCATTTGGAAACAGTTTGATCCATCCAGGTCTTGCTTTTAAGCTTTGTTAGGTAGACCAGGAAAACTTTTTGTCTAAGGTCAAGTTTTCTCTACTTGAGGCCGATCCCTTCTGAGTACTTAACCTGACGCCCCTTCAATAATGAAGTTTTCTATTGTGGGGGAAACAGAAATCATCCCTGCCCTGTGTGAGCAGCAGAAGTTGCTCCTCTTTTTGTGTGGTCCTTTCCCAGCCTTGAGTGCTTCCCTGACAGCCAGGCACTGATCAGTGCTGTGCTGAGGACGCCAAGGAGCCTCCGGATGGGTCTCCAGAGCGCCCTGCTCTCTGGCACTCCACCCTGTGAGCTCCACTGCCTTGGTCTCCCCAGAATCCTGGGACCAACTTCTCACATGCAGAGGGCTCCAGGCTCCAGATGGGTTTTCTCTTCCTCCCCTGCTATGCTATAGCCTGGAAACTGTCTCCAGAAAGTCAAGGGGGCCTTCATAGGACTCACCCCATTTGTTTCTCTATAATCACGTTCCTTTACAGCTTGATGGCCAATACTGTGGAAATGGTTGTTCCATGCATTTGATCAGGTGTTGGGGTTGTTTGGGGGTGGGGGTATAAATCTAGTTCCTGTTATTCCATATTGGCTGGAAGTGGAAGCATTCTGTTGTCATTATGATTTTCCCCATCACATTGAATGAGGCATCAAACACATCGTGCACCATGAGGTAACACCAATACTGGGTCTGTTTTCCCTAGAGTTCTTTATCTCTGCATGTCCCTCCCCACCCCCAACACACACAACAGCGATTAGACCAATAAGAAAGTGAGATGAAGGAAGACAAGGAACATATAAAGGAGGTAGCGTCTGATGGCATCTCACTGGGGCCTGGCACATCTGTCAGCTCTCCGTTGCTTGTCGTATAATTGAAAGAGTGCCTGCAAGCTTATAGACTATGGCTGGAGGAATGGTTTCCTACGTACTCCAGCACCTCCACTATGTCTATATCAGGCCCTCTGCCTTCTTTCTGGGAGCAAACCTCTGAATTGTGGGGGGCAGCATGCCTCCCCACATCCCATCCCTGCCTTGGTATGGATCCCTCCTCACTCCTCAATCCCTTCCTCACTCCATTACTATTCTTAGCCCGATGCTGAGCTGATCTCCATTATTCTTTCATATTTCTAGAAGTCGATTCCTTCTTTAATTTCTTCACCATAGCCCGGTGACCCCTAGCTTTCAGGAAAGTGGGCTCTACGTTTAACTAGATTGTAGATTTTGAGAGCATCAGAACCCTGCCCTGTCCAATACCTTTCTTATTAATAATCTGTAGTCTGTTGTTACCTAGCCTCAGGGTTATTACCAACCAGAAAAAGGGAATATGGGAGAGCTATTTCATTTTGGAAATCAGTGAGCAGAACCAAATCCTTTTCCATGTCATTGCTAAAATGAGTTCTAAGATAACATTAATGAACAATTCAGGAGTTTTGAAAGGTTTCCAATGTAAGAGTTTTTATTCTGTTCCACGCTCAATTAGAGGTACCTACAACAGACTACAGACAAAATAATTAGGGAGGGCTCAATTTTAAAAAATCCAGACAACAATCAAACAGGGAACGCTCAGTCTTGTAGCTCTGAGACAAGTGACCAGTTCTTAATTCCAGTCCTCTCAAAGGGTGACAAAATACCTACTTCACACGGGGCAACCAATTTAAAACAAGGCTGCAGGCTTGGATCCTGGCCTTGCCGACTTCCACAAACATTTAAAAGCCTATGACAGTAACTTGGCAGGTTAAAACCTCTGGGTGTGGACGGTCTGCCAGAAGACTGAGTGCTGTTCTGTGAGGCCAAGGCCAAACACAAGATACCGAGTGGTCAGGAAAAGCAAGAAGCAACAGGCTTCAACAGGTAGGTGAGCCAGGTTGGGGGTGCAGGGGAGAGGGGCCTGTACTAGACACAAGGAGGGCACGGGTGGGATGCAGGGCGGCCTTACCTCAGCAGAGGGCCCAGTGTCACCGGGTGAGGCCTGGGCAGCCCTGCAGGAGCTCTGGCTTTCTTAAACATAGTTGCCTTTAAGGTTTCCCAGCGATGGTCCTCAGCCTTTGCTGCTGTGGATGGCCCCAGGAGGAAGGGGAGGGGCAGCTGGAGGCAGTGGTGCGGCAGCAATGGTAGGGCTGGCTGATGCCTACACCTCTGGCCCAGGGCTTTCTCTGGAGAAGTGGGTTTTAGCATTACTTAAGGGGGTTGATATTCTTGCTGTGCCGGGCCCTACGCTGGCCTGGAAACTGGGGAATGATCTCACATGCATTATCTTGAAAGAGATCTCAGGGCATGCTGGAGATTACATAGTGTCGTCCCTCCCCCAACCCTGGGCTTGGGGCACGTCTTGGCGGGGGGACTCTTGGGACCTGGTGCCACGGGAAGAGTCGTCCGAGTCTGAAGGTACCATCTCCTGGAGAGGCGGCCTCTTGACGGGTTTCTTCTTCTTCTTCCTAGGGTTCTCCTGTTTTGGCTCTTTCAAAGCTCCAGTGTCAACTTCTTTCAGTGGCCAGAGTGGGAAACTGTAGTTGCTTGCTTCTACATCATCCCTGGTGAGAGAGAGAGAGAGAGAGAGAGATGATTATGCTGGTGTCGACAGCTGCTATGTCTATAGCAATATCCAAGCCAGCTCCACAGGCATTTTCTCAGCTCTTGGTCCACTGTTTCTCCCGGGGGCCCAATAGTCCAGGATGGGAAATCTTTTTGCACCAAGATAAATTTACTTAATTTGAGGCAGTAGGGAAGGAGTGAGCACAGGAGTGATTTCATCTACTGGTTCACTCGTCAAATACCTGCAGTGGCCAGGACAGGACTAGGTCGAAGCTGAGAGCTGGCAACTAGATCCAGGTCTCCTTGTGTGTGGCAGGGACTCAGCTACTTGAGCCATCACCATCGCTTCCCTGGGTCCGCACTGACAGGAAGCTGGAGTCAGGAGCCAGAGCCTGGACTCAAACTCAAGTGCTATGATATGGGATGCTGGCATCTTAACTTCAAGGCCCAAACACTTGTCCCAAACTTACCTTTTATCTTTTATTTTTATTTTTTTTAAGTTTTTTTTAAAATTTTTATTTATTTGACAGGTAGAGTTACAGACAGTGACAGGGAGAGACAGAAAGGTCTTCCTTCTGTTGGTTCACCCCCAAAATGGCCACTATGGCTGGAGCTACGCCGATTCAAAGCCAGGAGCCAGGTGCTTCCTCCTGGTCTCCTATGCAGGTGCAGGGCCCAAGCACTTGGGCCATCCTCCACTGCACTCCCGGGCCACAGCAGAGAGCTGGACTGGAAGAGGAGCAACCGGGACTAGAACCTGAGGCCCATATGGGGTTCCGGCGCCGCAGGCAGAGGATTAGCCAAGTGAGCCACAGCGCCGGCCCCCCAAACTTATCTTTTAATTCCACAAACCTTTTGAAGTACCTTCCTTAAGTTCAGTGATACCAAGTTCCCAGAGACATCACGAAATGACACGCCACTCAGCACCCCTGCTCTGTGAAATCACAACCCTTATCTACCACACTCTAGTTATTTTCACAGGTTTTTCTCTTTGTCCCATGTATTAGTTGATTGCAATCTCATCTATGAACTATAACCTCTCAGAAGGAAGAGTAACAAGGATTCAGAGCAGGAAGCAGAGAGGTTTTCAGGTATAAACAAAGGAGAGGACAAGCCTATCTATGCACCTGTCTGAAGAACATCAGGAGGGAGATCTTGGAAGAACGCAGAAGGAATAAGAGAGACCCTCCACAAGAGGTTGGTATCATAAGTTATGGACCACATGAACAATGGAATCCTAGGCAGGCAATAATGAACAAGAGGTGTCATTGCCATGCAAAGACCCAGATAACATACTAAGGAGGAAAGCAGTTATAAAACAGGATGGATATTACATTCTCAGTTTTGTTTTCAAGGTTGGGAATACAAAACGATGACTGGAAACTATGGCATCAAATGGTTAGTGGCTGTGTCTAGGAAATGGATTCCAAGACCAGAACTGTCACTTTCTCCACATTCAAAAAAAGTTTTTGCAACTACCATACATGATAAGGAGAAACAATGATTTTTTATTACAAGAAAAAATAAGGATCAACATAGTAGGGGCCAGCACTGTGGTGTACCAGGTTAAGCTGCTGGTTGGGATGTGGGCATCCCATATCAGAGTGTCTAGTTAGGAGTCCTGGCTCCTATGTTTCTGATCTAGCTTCCTGCTAATGTGCACCATGGGAAGCAGCAGGTGATGGCCCAAGTACCTGGGCCCCTGCTACCTATACAGGAGACCTGGATGGAGTTACTGGTTCATGACTTCAGCCTGGGCCAGGGCCAGCTCCAGCCATTGCAGCCATTTAGGGAATAAACCATTAGATGGAATGCAGCTCGCTCTCTCTCTGTCTCTTAGTCTCTCTGTGGCTCTCTCAAATAAACAAATCTTTAAAAAATGAGAGGGAAGAACCAATGCAGCAGAGAAAACATTATAGAATGCTATGTACCCAAATATAAATGGTGACTACTTTTGAAATGTGGGACTACAGATGGTTTGTGCATTTTTCCCACTGGTTTTCAATTTATAAATTATATTAATTATGTCTTACTTTTGGAATAAGAATAAAACAGTATGAGTTGTCATGATCTGAGGAAAAAGCAAGCAGGGATTTTGATCATGGAAGAGTCTTTCTATCAATGAAGCAGATGATGCTTGGTTACCATGTTCCACTCTCCAAAATGACTGATGTTGACCAAGGTCAAGATATTTCACAAGGAGGGCTGGAGTAGGTACAAAACTGATGTGAAGGCTGTTGCCCACTCTTTCCTCCATGCACCTCACTCTGCTGCTTGGCCCAAACCCACACTATGGGCAGGGGAAGGACTGCCATGATTTTGACTTCCAGCCCACAGACTTTCCCCATGAGCTTGCCTGGAAAGGACCTACTACATGGCTTTCTTTTGCTTAGTCTCACACACCAAAACAATGTTAAGTCACATGCCCTGCTAATTACTTTAGGCTACAGATTTGGTTGAATCATATGATAAGTAGGCCAACAATGCGTGTGTGTTTGTGGGGGTGGG
Source organism: Sylvilagus floridanus (assembly GCA_949820135.1). Classification (NCBI taxonomy): domain Eukaryota; kingdom Metazoa; phylum Chordata; class Mammalia; order Lagomorpha; family Leporidae; genus Sylvilagus; species Sylvilagus floridanus. The sequence goes on along the minus strand of OX463245.1, from coordinate 73,900,783 downwards.
GAGGTAGAGCCGGGTACTCTACCTTCATTGACTTTTCAGGAGAGGCTGCTCCTAGTTCTGGCAAGAAACTGCTGGGAACCCCCCTCCAAGCTCTCCCAGGGCCCAAACACCTTTAAGTCATCAAACATCATTAGCTTGCCCAGATTCCTGCTGGTTGTCTGGGGTCTCATGTCTATTCTGTCCTAAGTATGTGTTTGTCAGCCCAGCTGTCTTAGGACGTACAGAACGTAAGTACATATGACGTAGGCACCAAAGAGATGTCTGATGAGAAGCAGTAGGCTTCTGAGTCTTTACAGTTGAAGAGGCAGAAAAGGAAGAGAGTGTTAAGAAAAGGCTGCTGCTGTCCAAATTGCTACCCCTGGCCGGCGCCGTGGCTCAACAGGCTAATCCTCCGCCTTGCGGCGCCGGCACACCGGGTTCTCGTCCCGGTCGGGGCGCCGGATTCTGTCCCGGTTGCCCCTCTTCCAGGCCAGCCCTCTGCTGTGGCCCAGGAGTGCAGTGGAGGATGGCCCAAGTGCTTGGGCCCTGCACCCGCATGGGAGACCAGGGAAAAGCACCTAGTACCTGGCTCCTGCCATCGGATGAGCACGGTGCGCCGGCCGCAGCGCGCCATCCGCGGCAGCCATTGGAGGGTGAACCAACGGCAAAGGAAGACCTTTCTCTCTGTCTCTCTCTCTCACTGTCCACTCTGCCTGTCACAAAAAAAAAAAAAAAAAAAAAAAAAAAAAAACAAATTGCTACCCCTGGCCCTGGAGTTCAGTGAATCACTCTTGACCTTTTGGCTCCTCTGTCCCAAGTGCTATGGCAGTGCAGCATGCTTCTGAAAGCAGCCAAGAGCATCTGTCCTTGTGGGTAACACAAGTCACTTGGAGACAGAGTTTATCGCTGAACTCCTTATTCTCAGGGCTTTGTTCCAGCAGGAGAAATGGGGCTCCTAAGCTGACCAGAAAGGACACAGGGTGTGAATGACACACAGAGGCTTAATGATTCCAAATGCACATCTCGCCAGAAGGGAGACATCGTCGGGAATGACCGACCAGGTGAGATCAAGGGAAGTGATCCATGTAATGTCATGTTAGAGGCAGTGCTGAATCTTAAGCTTCAATCAATGACTAATTTCACCGGTGTTGGAAGACAATGTGAAGCACCCTACATGGAGCGAGGGAGGAGCGCTAAGTAATACCGAAGTTTCCACTGGGACGCACTCCTAAATCCAGCAGCTTCATGGCAAGTTACAAAACTGTTCAAAAGGCAGCAGTTTAAGGAGTAGGAATTGGGGAACTGACCGTAGACACAGAAAAGCCACAGCTGAACCCTGGAAGGGTCTGCCCACTGCAGACTCAAACATGGCCACGTCCCCAAGATCACATAAGGACAATCAAACGGCAAGGGAAGAGTGTTACTTGCCTGTAGGATCTCAGTACCCAACAACCTCCTTCAGGTACCCTGAGAATTTTCTGGAGCACAGAGAAAATTATCAGTGCTATTTGTCTTTCCTGAGGTCACATTTGAAATGCAATCCCTTTTTAAAAAGAAATCACGCTTACTCTAAGGAGCATCTTCTTAAGGAAGATGGAAGTAATTTGCCCAAGCCTGGTTCTGCCAGGACTGATAGGAGGAAGCATTTTAGCTCTGTTGAAGGGATTTATGGCCAGTTACATCTCTGGCAGGTGTGTCTGCCAGAGCCCCTCGCCTGTAGATAGTTGAGGGATACTGGCAGAGGCACTTCCCTTCACTGGAGAAAACCAAGAGCCAGAGGACCAAACCCACCTCTGCCCTCTTCTGCAGCAGAGTGGGGGCCACAGGTCTCCAGTGTGAACAGGACCCCAGGAAAGGCAGCGAGAATGAGCTTGGTCTGTGAGTCAGCTTCCCCAATGAAGACAGGATGCAAAATGGGTGAAGTTGCTCCCATTCCACTCGTTTCTTGGAGTTATTGAGGCTACATGGGGAAACTACATGTGTGTTCTCTACATGGTGAAAGTTATAGACAGGTAAGGGAGTATTTCCATTTGGACAAGATCTCTCTGGTGTCATGGAATGCAGAAGAAAGCTCAGGGTCTACTCAAGGGAAGGGGAGGAGGGGAAGAAGAACAATCCTTTCCTTCTGCAGAGACACACTCTCAGAAGACCCACCACCCAGATGTGGTGTGTCAGAGAATGCAGTGATCACACTGCCAAGCAAAGAGGACATTGGCACAGCTTCATCCATGTCTCATTGCAAACACAGGGATGCCAAATGCTCTCCTTGAAGACTTAGGCCTTTGGGATTGAGCAATATGGATAATGTAGGTTGCACAGTCTTCAAGAATCACTTAGGGATAAATTTTGAGTTGAAAATGAAAATCTATATCATCTTTGCCACATCAAATCAATGTTGAACCTGCCTTCCTCCCACCCCCAACATAATACTTTCCTTCCCATTTTTCACTGTGCATCATCCTCAGTTACAAACCAGAGGCTGGACCTGCAGGAAATACATTCAGTTACCTACAGCTGAAGGCTCCCTGGGAGAAAGAAAGACAGGAGAGGCAGAGGATGGAGAGATGGATGCTGAGTATCTTGGTTCACCCAACTCTCTGAGGTCAAGTACTCCTTGTCTGACCACTCCAAATGGATGGTTATAGTGGATTCAAGATTTTAAAATTCAATTTAGTCAAATTATATCCTGTTGGAGATGTAATCTTTGGAATATTTCTTTAATAGCCCATAAAAAGCAGTAGGTTTAAAAAAATAGTCTCATCTGCTATAGTGGCATGAAGACTTACTAAAGAGCGAGCAAAGGGAGATGGACTATTTATAGAGCAAGAAGAGCAAGCTCCTGATTAAAGGACCTGCCAGAGGGAGCTCTCAACATAGATAAAATATAAGACCCATACCTTTATCTCTGTGCTCAACTCAGAAACAGAGACAGATTAAGCTCTGAAGGTACTGGGTTGAACGTGACCTCTGCTTAGGAGAATTAAACTCAGTTTCTTGCTCCCAGAGAGGGCAACTAGAGCAAAAGCCAGTGGAAATTACAAGGAGGAGACTAGGGACTGAGTGGATATGCTCGCTCTGTGAAGCCCTAGAAGTGAGAGAGATAATTAGTACCTAAGAGCTTTCAGTAAGGCCAGGGGAAGATGATAAACCACAAAAGGATTTTTATCAATGTAGAAAGAACTGAATTTTAATTCTAAAAGAATGATTGATAAAGTTGAGTTTAGTGAAAATGGGCAGTATCTTGACATGTCCATTCATATTCTGTTATGTATTATAATTCGGATATCATGTTGTTTGAGCAGAATTTTGAGATGGACAAAATGTGCTATGATATTCAGTGAAATATATTCATCAAGAGAGGACTGTAGCATATATTTTCTAGCTACACCTAAATGAAGACTCTCTGTGGAGCAGCAAGCCCCTCAAGGAGCACCACTGGGCATGCGTTCCCATTTATTTCTTCATTCATTTGTTCTTCAGTATTGATTGAGCCAATCCAGTGAGCTGAATCTGGCAACCTAGATTCAGGGGTAGTTAGAATCTGACCCCTAATTTCAAGGACTTGTGCCTCCATTGTCAACTATACCATGGATATGGTTTGGCCCCTACAGGTTCATGGACTGGAGTTTTGGTCCTCAGTGTGGTGATTTGAGAAGTGCTGGTACCTTGAAGAGGAGAGGCCCAGTGCTAGGTGATGAGGTCACTGGGAGCACTATCCTCCGAGGGGACCATCAGTGCTGGCCTTCTGGAGTGAACTCTGTTGAGAGGGAGTTGTTTCCCCATCCTCTAGCTTCCTGTGATTTCTCCCTGTCACACATACTCCTTCAAGATACCATCTACTTATGTTGTGTTACCAAGAGGGCCCTCACCAAAGGCTGAACTCATGGGGCCACCTGACTTTGAACTTTCAATCTCCAAAACTGTGAGATAAATAAACATCTTTATAAAGTACTCAGCTTCACATACTTTGTTATAGTATCTGAAAATGGACCAAGACCAAAGTCCAATCCAGTGAAATTTCCTTTGATGAAACCTCTACAGGATGCTCAGGGATCACCCCACTATGTGGGAATGTTGGGTGCTGGGACATGGCATAGTGGGGAAAAACTTGACTTCTATCTTGAAGTTCCCCAGGTGGCAATGGCAAGGGATGGCATTCCAGGGAGGGAATACTTAGTCTTTGCATAGTGAAAAGTATAGTACTGGGTGGGGAAAACTTACAAGTATTTTAATGTGGTTAGCATGCAGAGGGCACTGGGTATCTAGGGACAAGCAAAGATAGGAAGGCAGGCCTGGGTCAACCACCAAGAGGCTGATAAGAAGGGACATAGGGGTGGATCTGAAGGATTGACTTATTTGAGAGGCAGAGAGAAAGAAAGAGAGCAAGTGAGAACTTCCATCCACTGGTTCACTCCCCAAATGTCCACAATGGCCAGGACTGGGCTGGGCTGAAGCCAAGAGCTATGAATGCAGTGCCATCTGGCATGCAACTACCTGAGCCATCCCTGCTGCCTCCCAGGGTGCACAATGGCAGGAAGCTGGAGTCAGCAACTGGAACAGGAATGAAACCCAGACATTCTGATGTAGGACGAGGGACACAGGTATCTTAACCCACATCTAAACCACTAGGCCAAACATTCACCTTGGATTTTTAAAGAGAAGGATGGGCAAGAGCAGATTTGCATGTGAGGCAGATTATGGGGAGTGCCTAGGATTCCAGTGGGACATGACTGGGGGGACTGAGAGCTCCTGACCTTGAACAGCAGGGTAGGACAGAGCTGAGTAACATTTGCAAGTTGAGGTCCACCTAACTTGGAGACCAGTGGGGTGTGATGGTGGGTGGAGGACAAGAATGAAAATTATGGCCGATTTCTGCTTGGATGACTCTGTGACTGGTTGGGGGAAGCGGAAGTCTGAAATGGGAACAGGTTTGTGGGAAGCTTTGATTTCAGTTCTGGATGTGCTAAATTTGAGATTTTGAAGACTCAGGTGGAAATATCCAGCGAGCTGTTGAAAATATAATCCCAGCCACGTGTGTGAAACACCTGCCTTATGCCAGGCACAGCAATGATCACTCTGAACCCTCACACTACTCTAATCTTGAACTCAAAGAAGATAAGGAACCTCCCTAGGGGCATACAACTGAGGTGGGCTGTCTATGAAGCCATGCCTGAGTTTCACAGGGTCATTGCCACCACGGCTGCACCTTATAGCCACCTTAGGAGCTCTCAAAAACCCATTGCAGCCCCCTTTCCTGCAGCATGCATGATGTTGATGTAACAGCACAGAATAGTCTGGGTCTTTTGTGCAGAGTCATGGAATCAAAGAGTGTGTGCAGAATTGGGCAGGGAGAAAGCCCATGGCACAACTCAAGAGGAGCAGGTTAGGGAAAGAGGGAGGGGCTGGCAGTGTTAAACACAACAGTGAGAGTGAGCATTGTCGGTGTGGGCAAAGCTCATTGGTTGAGTCATGGGGAAGGTCCTGAGTGGGCCCTGCACTAATAGTACATCCCCTTTTGGGGATGAGTGCAGGAGTACCTCCTTCATCAGTAATCAAATCTGTTAGTGTTCTTTGATTTTCAGTGAGGTATTCTTCGATTTTCAATGTGATTGCTAACCACACACAAACCTGTATTGTGTAAACCTGACTCAATGCCTGTACCCACTCTGTAAGTCAGTACAAAACCTGTAGCCAAGCTCAGGTTGTGGAACAGTCAGCACAGACAACTGATGGGCTGTTTCTGCGTTCACATGCTCAGTTAGACTGAATGGATCAACTTTTGCTCTGATTTCTCAGCTAGATTCTCATTTTTCAGTTAACAGAAGGTTGGCTCCCAAAGACAACCCACAACTTCTAGGTAAAACTGGAGGGTGTTTCCTGGGCCCATTTTCCCAACCCTTGCTCAAAAATCCATCCTCACCTCTTTTTGTATACCCTTGACTCCAAGGTCATGGCTGTATGACTGCAACTCTGATGCCCCTGGTGGACTTGCGTTTCCACACACTCCTTACGCCTCAGCTCTTTTCTAAGACTTGGCTTTAATTCACATTCACATATCTTAGTAATCCTACTGCCTCAGAGGAAAATTCATTCACCTCACTACAGACCCCGGATGTAACCACCCATTCACTTACCTGAACACAGACAAGCCAGGGATAGCACCTTTCTTCCCACTCCCAAGAAGGGGGAGGCAGATAGGTTCTTGCTCCCAATTGCAATTCAATTAGAGAGACCTGAATCTTTAGTTATTTTAAAAAATACTGGTTTTTTTGGAAGTGGAGCAGCCAGGACACGAACCAGTGCCCATATGGGATGCTAGCGCTGCAGGCAGAGGCTTACCTTACTATGCCACAGCTCTGGCCCCAAAATCACTGCTTTTTTTTTTTTTAAATTTGACAGGCTAAGAGAGAAGGAGAGAGGGAGAAGGAGAGATAGAGAGAGCTCCCCAATCTATTGGCTAAGCCCCTAAATGCCCACAATAGCTAGGGCTGGACTCATGGCTGGCTGGGAGTTGGGAACCAAATCTAGGCCTCCCTCATGGGTAGAGACCCAAGTATTTGAGCCATTCCCTGCTACCTTCCAGGGTCTGCATTAGCAGGAAGCTGGAGTCAGAAGCAGGAGCCAGGTTTTGAACGTAGGCACTCTGTTGTAGGCCGCAGTGTCTTAACAATTAGGGCCAAACACCTACTCCTGAATCCCTAGTAGAAGGCCTTGACCAATTCCTGCACATTTAACTCAGGACTGAATGCTTATTTGAAGTCTGGAAAATAATGTTAGATGTTAGATCAGACCCAGAAGAAGGAACGAACAGCAGATAAATGTGTGACCTTGAAGGGATAATAACCATAGAACTACATTTTAAGTAGGAAGTTGTCCACCTCTGCTTTTCTCCCCTAGAATTTAGACGTCTTGAATCTCAACCCAGCAACAGATGCTTTAAGGTTCAAAGACATAAATTATTATTTGAGAACACAGTTAGGTATACTCACACATTTGGATCCTCCTGGATCAGGGGTGACTTTATATGAGAGCAAGAGAGAGCATACTTGTTTTGGCTGATCTTAATAAGTGCACTCCGAGGGCAAAATTCCTATAATACCAAAAGAGTTCTCTCAGTTTAAATCAGAAATGTCCACCATTCAAAGACAATATTATTCTAGCTCAACTCATTGTAACAGCGCCTGGTCATTATCCTATTCAGGGTGACACCTGAGAGAGCAGTTTAAATTTAGAGCCTCGCTTGGTAATTATTTGCTGAATGAAAGTCATTACCGAGGCCTCTGTCATTTCTCCATATTCTGAGTCAATTGCCAAGCTTGTCCACCTAAGATGCACACACGGCCCTTCCCAGGGTCACCTTCCTTTCTATTTCAGCTACCCCTTGCCTTAAGACCTGTAACCATCACTCTTTTGCTAACTATCCTACCTTCAGCCTCATGGGGTCTCCAAGAACTGTTTCCAGTGTCCCCATAACCTGGCCATGCCGCTCTGCCTCCAGCCCGTCATCCTCTGCCTCGTGTGTCAATTCCAAGATCCTTCTCTGTCTCTGGGGTTTTCCTCGGGAATCTTGGGCCAGCTGTCTCATCGCTGCCTGTGTCCTGAGGCTTACGCGAGGACATCTCTTCAAATGTCCCTTGGTTTGCTTCCCCCTGGCATAGTACATATCTCATAGCAGTGCCGACTGACAGCAATACTCCCCCACATTCTGTTCTTCTAGAATGCTCCTTTGCATATACCCAGACAGCTCCAGGAAGCTATTTCTTTTTTTAAAAAAAGACTTATTTATTTATAAGTCAGAGTTACACACACACACACAGGGAGGGAGGGAGGAAGGGGAGAGAGAGAGAGAGAGAGGTCTTCCATACAATGGTTCACTCCTCAATTGGCTGCAACGGCTGGAGCTGGTGCCAATCCAAAGCCAGGAGCCAGGAGCTTCTTCTGGGTCTCCCACACGGGTGCAGGGGCCCAAACACTTGGTCCATCTTCTACTGCTTTCCCAGGCCATAGCAAAGAGCTGGATCGGAAGAGGAGCAGCCGAGACTAGAATTGGCACCCATATGGGATGCTGGCACTGGCACTGCAGGCCAGGGCATTAACTCGCTGTGCCACAGCACCGGCCCCGAAGCTCCTATTTCTTTAATGGATTTTTCCTGGGTTGATGGGAAGACGCCCCCTTCTCCTCTTGTTCTGTCAGATTGGATATGCTGCTGCTGTGGCCCCAGCATCTCATGATCCTCATCCTTTTCCTTAACCCTAAAATTCATCTCTCACGACCCTGTCCCTGATGGAAACACCTCATGCTACAGTCAAGAATGTATTGGATATTTTGGGTGGACATTTGGTGTAATGGTTAAGATGTTATTTGGGATGTCCACACCCCATTTGGAGTGCCTGGGTTTTAGTTTTGGCCCTGCTCCTGATTCCAGCTTCCTGGAATGCCCCAGATGATGGCTCAAGTAGTTAGATTCCTGCCATCCACATGGGAGAACTGAACTGAGTTCCTAGTTCTTGGCTTCAGCCTGGCCCAGTCCCAGCTACTACAGGAACTAGTGGACAGGAATCTGTTTCCTTCCCTCTCTCTACCTCTGTCTCTCTAACTTTCAAATAAATAATTTAAAAATTGTACTAGATATTTTAATTCTTTAGATCAGCAGTTGGCACAGTGATTTAGAACACAGGCCAGGGAGCCAGGTTTCCTGATTTCCAATGCCTGCTTAACTACTTGCAGGTGCATGATGTAACCTATCTGCCTTGATTTCCTTATCTGAAAATGGGGATAGCAGTCCCTTTCTCACAGTATCCTGCAGATTCAGTTTCACCCCCTGCAAAGTGCTTGGGTTTGCACCTGCAGCACAGAGTAAGGGCTTTAAAGCCACTGTTCTTTTGCTTTCTGCTTACCAACCTATTCTACTTGCCGGGATGTTTACCAGGCATTTTAAGTGGTCCAACCAGAGTCAGTTTCCATTAGAAATGTCTTTCATTCAATAATTTTCAAAAATTATGAAAACTTTCTCTTCATCAGAGGCTATGCTGGGGTGGAAGGGAGAGGCAAAGATGACTAAGACAGGGTCCTTGTGCCCTTAAAGGTTGAGATTGGTGAGGAAGAGATTTGACATTGGGTGGTGGAGAAGAGTTGAGATTGGTGGGAAAGAAGAGGTGACACTGGCGTGGGAAGAAGAGTTGTGGTTAATGTGGGAAGAGAGCATTAGAGTATGCAGGAGAACCCGCTAGGGCTTAGCAGCAAGCCACACTCAGGTAGAGTCTATAGGGTGACAGGAGTTTCCTATGGAAAGGAGATGGAGAGGTTAGTCCAGAAAGAGGGAAATCCCCAGGGCTTGGAAAGTCCACTGTGCTTGGAAAGCAATGGGATTTTCACTTGGCTGGGAGTCAAGTTCATGGGTCAGGCTAGGACCATGTTGGGGCCATGCTGGAGCCATGTTGGGATTCTCCTTGAGGGTAGCAGGAAGTATGTGTGTATGTGTGTGTGTGTGTGTGTGTGTATGCATGTTGGTAGGGGAGCACATCAAACAAATGACATCATCAGATCTGTAAACTGAAGATTTTTTTCTAAAACTTTTAGAAGAAATTTCTAGAGAAATATGAAATGAAGGATTTCTTAAGCCAAATACCAGAGAGGGCAATTCATAAGGGAGAAGGTGGATAAATTTGGCCATTTTAAAATTCTCTGCTGATAAAGATTCTAAATTAAAAGACTCACAACAGACCAGGAAAAGAATACTGGCATGGCCAGCACCGTGTCCAGCAGTTTAAGCTGCCACCTGCGACACCAGCATCCTGCATTAGCATCACTTGGGGTGCTGGCTACTCTGCTTCTGATCCAGGTTCCTATTAGTGTTCCTGGGATAGCAGCAGAATATGGCCCAAATACTTGGGCTCTAGCACCCACATGGGAGACCCAGATGAGACACGGGCCCTGGCTTTGGCCTGGCTCAGGTCTGGTCGTTGTGGCCATTTGGGAAGTGAACCAGCAGATGGGAAAGCTCTCTCTCTCTCTTTCAAATAAATAATTTTTTTTAAAATACTGACTATCTATTACCAAGAATTACCATTCAGGAGGCACACAGGACCTTCTTCAATGAATAAAGACAGTGGTCCAATAGAAAGCATAGGCTCTTGACAAACATCTTTCCAATGAACAAGTCGGTTTCGAGGTGACAGAGTTCATCACTGGCCACGGGGAGTGGTGAAGGAGGAAGATTCGGGACTGAATCCAGCTACCGCAGTGATGTCATCACTGCTGTTATCTCACCCCCCATGTGAGATGTACAGCTCTCTCATGTATACACAGAATTTTCAAAAAGTGCATGGAAAATGCTGCTCATGGGCTTCAGATATTTTTAATGAAAAAACTATGCATGGATTTAAAAATTTTATAGCAAAATTATTTTTAATTCCTATTTCCCCGCAAACTTTGAGAAACACCCTTGTATTTTCTTTAATCTTCTTGGTTACCTAGCAAGATAGATGGAGGGGCCGGCGCTGCGGCTCAATAGGCTAATCCTCCACCTTGCGGCACTGGCACACCGGGTTCTAGCCCCGGTCAGGGCGCCAGATTCTGTCCTGGTTGCCCCTCTTCCAGGCCAGCTCTCTGCTGTGGCCAGGGAGTGCAGTGGAGGATGGCCCAAGTGCTTGGGCCCTGCACCCCATGGGAGACCAGGAGAAGCACCTGGCTCCTGCCTTCGGATCAGCGCGGTGCGCCGGCCACAGCGGCCATTGGAGGGTGAACCAACAGCAAAAAGGAAGACCTTTCTCTCTGTCTCTCTCTCTCTCTCCACTCTGCCTGTCAAAAAAGAAAGAAAGAAAGAAAGGAAGGAAGGAAGGAAGGAAGGAAGGAAGGAAGGAAGGAAGGAAGGAAGGAAGAAAGAAAGAGAAAAAAAGATAGATGGAGGTTGTGATATAAAAAATACCCATTTCATATGTGATGAAACTGAAGCGCAGAGAAGTGAAGCAGCCTGCCCAGGTCAAACAGCCAGTAAAAAGGGCAGAGTGAACAACGAAGGAATCCAAATACAGATCTCCTTCCGTGTGATGCCCCCATTCTTTCCACTGTGCTCCATTCAAGCTTCTGTCTTGCTCCCAATTCCCTACCCCCTCGAGCCATTTAGGTGTTCCCTAAGCAGCCATGAGTTGGAGAATCTGCTGGGGGCATCCCCAGTAGAGGGAACACAAGAGGAAGCTTGGGGAGGAGGGGCTATCACAGACTCTGACCCCTGTGGCTGAGCTGGAGGGAGCACTCTAGGAGGAGTCAGAAATGCAGGCTTGGAGCTCCACCCGGGGTGGCACCGAGAACCAACTGTCCAGAGATGGAGACTCCCCGGGGAGACAGACCGTGAGGAGGCAGAGGAGGACCGGGTTGGGAGGGGGCCTGGAGACACCCACAGCTGCAGGGCCTGCAGTTGAGCACAAAGCAGGAGCAGTCTGAGGAGGAGGGACAGGGGAGCAGAGAGTGTCCCGCTGTCAGAAGCAACCAGAGCTGGCCACAGGAGCCACGAAGGCCGCCCAGTACAGGGCTTAGGAGGTCACAGTGATGGAAGTCTACTCACTCTCCGGTTGTTACACTTTAAAACTGTGTAGAGCTTTTCTGAGGCCACATCTGGATTTGGAAGTGCTATGACAATGGCAGGGACGTAGAAGTCAAATCCTTTGGGTATCCCAATTTTGGCAAACACATAATCTCCGACCTGCAGGGGAGAACGTATAGATTTTATAGACAATGTTCATATAAGCTTGTTTCAGAACACCCAAAGATGATTGGCAAGTACTGATGTTAAACTTCACACACACATTTTTCTGTTAATAAAGAGATCCAGGGGCGGGGCATCCCAGGAAGCTGGAATCAGGAGTAGGGGCAGGACTAAAATCAGGCACTCCCAATGGGATGTGGACATCCCCAACTAACATCTTAACAACCATGCCAAATGCCCACTCAAAATATCCAATACATTCTTGACTGTAGCATGAGGTGGTGGTGCAGTGGGTCAAACAGCCACTTGGAATGCCAGCATCCCATACTGGAGCTCTGGTTCAAGTCCCAGCTGCTCCACTTACAATCCAGCTTCCTGCTGATGTGCCTGGAAAAGCAGCAGATGGTGGCCCACGTGCTTGGGCCCCTGTGCCCACATAGGAGACCTGGTCTCCAAGCTTATTGTGGTGGTTTGGCAAATGAACCAACATATGGAAGACCTCTCTGTTTCTCCCTGTCTCTCTATGTCACCCTGCGTTTCAAATAAATAAATAAATAAATCTACCAAAAAAAAAAAAAGAAGAAGAGTTACAACGGCAGGCATTGTGGGGCAGTGGTTTAAGCTGCTGCTTGTGATACTGTGTCCCTGCCACACATATGGGAGATCTGGATGGAGTCCTTTGGTCTGGCCCAGCCCCAGCTGCTGGGGACTGAACTAGTGAATGGAAGATTTTCTCTCTCTCTCTGTCATTCTGCCTTTCAAATAAACAATAAATGAATATTTAAAAAAGTAAAAGAGATCCAAAATTCCATAGGCTCACTGGGCCTCACCTGGAATTCTGTGATCAGTTTGAGGAAAGACTTTGACTACTAACTGGGGTGCAGGGGACGGCCAGCAAAATGCTGAGGGTTCTGAAAACCTGACCCTACAGAGAAGGGTTGAAGGCAGTGAGGAGTTTGATACAAAGCAGTATGAACTGTGCCCTCCTATATCAGAACAGCTGTCACCCAGGCAAAGGAAAGGAGCAGGTTTGTTTACTGGTGTTTCAAAGCACACACCTTGGAACCCATGAGTGGCAATAGCAAAGGGATGACCCGCAGTAGAAGAATCTCGTGAAGGGGCATACAGAGGCAGCTGGGAACTTGACAAGCGCACTGATGTGTGCCCGGGCTCTGGCTGGGGCAGAAGAAAGAGAGGACCAAGGCTAACTCCTTGCATTCCTCTTGGGGGCTCCTCCTCTTGCCCACACCGTGCAAGAACCAGCACTAGTGATGATCTGCAGGTCTCTCCTTCCACTCCCTGGAACTGCAATAGCACCCAGGATAGAGACCAGAAATGGTAGAGTTTTTATGAATTTATGAGTGGAAGAAAACACTTTAGTCCAGGTCATCTGTGGAATGCATGGGATAACTGTGGTGATACAGCTCCACGGTCTGACATCCAATGATTATGATGTCAAGAAAAGTGCTACTTCTGCTCCTGCTATTATATATTATATACTATAATGTTTTACAGCTAAAAATGTCAAGAGCACTAGCAGTCAGAGCAACTCCCTTACACTAATCATCTACTGTCTTTCTTGCAAAGTGTTAAGTGCCACAGGGTGCAAGGTATGCACATGGGTGCAGATGTTAGCACCCAGGGGAACTGGCAGGTCAGAGTTATGGGTCATGAGTGAAGAAATTGCCAAGTGAAGGGGTGTCTGATACAAGCTCCCTGCAGAAGCCCATTTGGGTTAGCAAAGGACCAAACTTTGGTCTTGCCCTCCCATTACCCAAAGCCCTGGGGATGGTGGAAAAGGACCCTGGAGTAGATGTAGAGCAGGTACCTGGAGCAGAGGGCAGGGCATGGCGCCCCCGACAGGTGTGATGAATGAGGTGGGCACAACTTTGGTGTCTCCATACCTGAAGCCCACCAATGCATGGGTCGGGTTCAAACACTTCTTCACAACCCCTAGAAGGAATGAAAAAAAAAAAAAGCTATAAAGACAAGAATATACTTATTTCCTCAGGCTTGCCCCATCTCTGCCTGTTTAAATCAGCATGTCCCTTTGCTTTCTCCAGTAGGCAATGGTGGAAATAGTCCAAAGCCTACTGGGCTGAACTGCACAGAATGGAGAAGCATGATGCTCTAGTCTGAGGTGGGAAACCAAGAGAGCACGAGGGAGCGTGTTCAGCCCGCAGGAACACCGCTCCTAGGATGAAGATCCTCTTCCCGGACGCCTCCTACCCCCTGGCCGCCTGATCACTTACTCTACTCTCATTGTGTCCTAGAAAGACAGAAAACAGGTGTTGTTAAATTGTAGAAGTCAAAAGGAAATGTGAAGTCAGTCCAAAGTGAGAGGGTGACTAGGTCGCACACACACTACTGATGCTCTAAATGTACAGGGAAAAAGAGAACAGAAAGATGTTTGCCTTTTACTCAGAAGGTATGTGTGTGTGCCGGGTCTTGAACTGGCATCCATATGGGATGCCGGTGCTTCAGGCCAGGGCTTTAACCCGCTGCGCCACAGAAAGTATGTGTGTGTGCATGTGTGCGTGTGCACTGTTTGATTATAGCTTATAATTATATCAAAAGCTTATAGAAAATGAATTAAAAGATAAGCTCATTTTGGTGCCAAAGAATTTAAAATCCGTGCATGCAATGGGTATTCAAAACATTCATGGAACATATGTACTATAAAAAAAAAACTATGCATGGATTTCAAAATGTTTTGCTTCAAAAGAGACATCTTTTAATGATATTTTCCCACAGATTTCTTTGAAGATCTCTCACTTAATTATTATAACAGGGAAAGAAAATACTTATGTTAAGATTCACATTTTTGTCATTTATTTGAGTTGAAATTTAATTTCTCACTCAATGGGATTCTAAATTCTAATTCTAATTGAGGGTAAATGTTGACATTGGACACTTCCCTTGGCAGTAAAGCTGCTCACTGGCTCCCACTCAGAGACAGAAATATGCACTCGTGCTCAGTACCCCCACCCTCTCCCACACCCTAGCCTTGGCACAGTTTCACATCCTTCCATGTGGCAAACAAATAGCTGTTGATTTTTATGTGGATTCATGTTGCTGGCTTTAACAGGCCAAAGAAATAAAAACCCCTTCTATAAAGGCACACACAGACAATAGCTTTGCATTGCATGTTTTCTTACTGAACTAAAATGTTTAACTTGGTTTTTGAAATTATTATTTTTTTTTTGACAGGCAGAGTGGACAGTGAGAGAGAGAGACAGAGAGAAAGGTCTTCCTTTGCCGTTGGTTCACCCTCCAATGGCTGCCGTGGACGACGCGCTGCAGCCAGCGCACCGCGCTCATCCGATGGCAGGAGCCAGGTACTAGGTGCTTTTCCTGGTCTCCCATGGGGTGCAGGGCCCAAGCACTTGGGCCATCCTCCACTGCACTCCGGGCCACAGCAGAGGGCTGGCCTGGAAGAGGGGCAACCGGGACAGAATCCGGTGCCCCGACCGGGACTAGAACCCCGTGTGCCGGCGCCGCAAGGCGGAGGATTAGCCTGTTGAGCCACGGCGCCGGCCGGTTTTTGAAATTATATACTTGGGGCCAGTACTGTGGCGTAGTGGGTAAAGCTGCCGCCTGCAGTGCCGGGTCCACTTCCAATCCAGCTCTCTGTTATAACCTGGGAAAGCAGCAGAAGATGGCCCAAGTCCTTGGACCCTTGCACCCATGTGGGAGACCTGGAAGAAACTCCTGACTCCTGGCTTCGGATTGGCCCAGCTCTGGCCCATTACGGTCATCTGGGGAGTGACCCAGCAGATCAAAGAAGTCTCTCTCTGCCTTTCTTCTTTGTAACTCTGCCTTTCAAATAAACAAATCTTTAAAAAAATATATTTTATTCACATAGCTACCATAAACTTTCTTTATAAATCCTTTTTTAAAAAAGATTTATTTATTACTTTGAAAGTCAGAGTTACACAGAGAGGAGAGACAGAGAGAGAGAGAAAGAGGTCTTCCATCCGATGGTTCACTCCCCAGTTGGCCGCAATGGCTGGAGCTGCGCCGATCCAAAGCCAGGAGCCAGGAACTTCTTCCAGGTCTCCTACTTGAGTGCAGGGACCCAAGGACGTGGGGCATCTTCTACTGCTTTCCCAAGCCATAGCAGAGAGCTGGATTGGAAGTGGAGCAGCCAGGTCTTGAACTGGCACCCATATGGGATGCTGACACTTCACGCCAGGGCTTTAACCCACTGTGCCACAGTGCTGGCCCCTATAAATCCTTTTAATCAGAGAAAACATCACTACTTTTTAGAAAGAATTTCTATTAGGAGAACAGTGAGCAAAACCACTCCTAGATGAGAACAAACGGAATCCTCACGTGCTACTCTCTCCCACTGCTCAGAGGTAAGGACCTGGGTGGCCCACATTGGCCGGCGTGACCCTCCTCCCACTCCTGGTCTTTGGGACTTAGCAGCATCCACCATTAAACCTGCTGTGCAGTTTTCAGTTGTTTGTGTTGAGGTCACCTGGCCCCCGGCAGAAGTCCCTAGTCAAGAGGAAATCACTAGTGATGGAAAGCCAGTGGCAATCTGCCTTGGGCATTTCTCCCGGATTGCAATCCTCGTTGCCACAGCTGTCAGCTAACAGCTGGCCTGCTCACCTGTTGCTCCCTTGCAGTGTTTTTTGTTTGTTTTGTTTCTTAAGATTTATTTTATTAATTTGAAAGGCTGAGTTACAGAGGTGGGGGGAGAGAAATCGAGAGAGAGAGCTCTTCCACCTGCTGGTTTATTCCCCAAATGGCCCCAATGGGCTGGGGCTGGGACAGGCCAAAGCCAGGACCCAGGAGTTTCTTCCAGGTCTCCCACATGGGTGCAGGGGTCGAAGCACTTGGGCCTTCTTCTACTGCTTTCCCAGGCACATTAGTAGGAAGCAGCTGGGACCTGAACTGGCACCTGTATAGTATGATGTGTTACATCACAATGCGGGCTTTGCAGTGTATTTTAATAAAATCTAACACAGCTCATTTCTCTCTGTATTTTGTTGCTCTAATGAATTCTTATTGCCTGTGACATTGGCTTCAGTGGGTCATTTTCTGCGACAATTTGCCCCAAGCTGAGAAGTTGTGACAGAGATTGTGTGGCACACAAAACCTAAACCACTTTCTTTTACAGGAAAAATACAAATCCCTGCACCTGGACTTGGGGGTGTGTTACGAGAACTTCTTTTTAGTTCCATCAGTTTGGACTGTGAAAGCAAAAAGGAAACAGGAATGCCATCCAAACCCACTTTCCAGCTAATACTGGAGAAATGAAAAGGTGACTAGGTTCAACACAACCTATGGCTTCCCTAAAATATACAACACCAAGAGGAAAAGGGAAAAGAAGCAAGAAGTTTCCTTGTCTTTAAGTTATGCTCAAAGAGCATATATATTGAGTATATGATATTGTAATAACTTAGGTATAATTCTATTTACAGTAATAAAAGGTTATTGCCATAAAGAAAGTAAATCCTGGGTTAAGATTCACAGTTCTGTCTTTATCCAAGTTGAAATTTATCTTCCCTTTAAAAAGGATTCTAAATTCTCTTTGGACTCTTTTGGAATCTTTGTTCACCTCCGGAAGTGGAGTGGGTTCTTGCTGTCCATCAGCACCGGCTCCCGCCAGCTACACCCTGGGGAGCTGCAGGACCCAGCGCAGGCCTGAGGAGGTGGGGCCGAGCTCTCCGTGTGCTCCTTCTCCGTCTAAGGAACTCCACCTAAGGAAGGAACTCCGTCTGACTCAGCTCAGCTCTGGTTTTCGGCTTCTCTTACACTGCAGTTTCTCTCTGTCTTCAGAGCCTCAGGTGAAGCTGTGTCTCCTGGCTCTGGAACCTTCTCTGGGACTGTTTCAGGGCCTGGACTCAGATAAACGAACAAGCGGAGTGAACTGCTTCCCTTCGTCTGTCTCCTGCTGGAGGCTGGCCACTCCAGGCCTCTTCCTGGTTATCCACCAGCTCTCTGCCTTGGCCAGAGGGTGCTCCTACACTCAGCTGGGGAAAGAGAACACATTCCTGTTGGGACCCCCAGTGAAAACCTTGCCTGTGCTCAGCGCTCAGGTGATTGGCAGATTAGTCTAGTAGACAGCATACGTCAATTTGCTTGGTGGCAGACGCCAGTGGGCGGGCATTTGGTGCAGTGGTTAAATTGCTGCCTGGGACACCCACATACCATTTCACATTGCTGGTTCGGGCCCCAGCTCTCTGCTTTTGATTCTAGCTTCTTGCCGATCCACGTCTTGGGAGGCAGCAGGGACGGCCCATGTACTTGATTCCTTGCTCCCCATGTGGGAGACCCAGATGCAGTTCTGGGCTCCTGGCTTCAGCCTCTCACTGCAGCCACTGTAGGCCTTAAGGGAGTGAACCAGGGAGATCTCTGTCTCTATCTCTCTCTCTTTCAAATAAAATGAAAATAAAGTTTAATACAAAAAAAATGTTGCATAAAAGTATCTGCTCCAAACTAGTTTCCTGTGGTTGGTAACTGGATTTGACTTTTTTTCCTCTTTTGGCTTTAAGCATCTTCTGATAATTCAAAGTCCGGCTTCAATTCCACCTCCCCAAGATGGCTTTCGCTTCGCTGCAGCCTCAGCCTCCTCGCCGCCTGCCCCAGCAGCGTCATCCACACTCTATTCATCATCTTTTTCCTTTAGTCTCAGCAGTCTCTTTTTCCTCCACTGTGCTGATTTCTGCCTCTTTGACTTGCTGTTGAAGGTTTTCAACTGCTGTGAAGTTAAAAGAGTCCCCCTTCCCCCAGGAGAGGATGGATTCACAGAGCGCTGTACCTGACTGTGCTTAAGCGACACGACAGTGCTATGTTAGCGGGTGTTGTTTTAAATCCCATTTGCAAAGACAGGGAGAGTGAGGCACAGAGAAACAAAGTGACTGCAGTCATGTGGCTGGTAGAGGAGAGGGGGCAGAATGGAAGTGAAGGAAAACCTGAAATCATTACACCTGAGGAGGAAGTGTGTATTTTTTTTTTTTTTTTTTTTGGACAGGTAGAGTGGACAGTGAGAGAGAGAGAGAGAAAGGTCTTCCTTTGCCATTGGTTCACCCACCAATGGCCGGCGCACCGCGCTGATCCGAAAGCAGGAGCCAGGTGCTTCTCCTGGTCTCCCATGGGGTGCATGGCCCAAGGACTTGGGCCATCCTCCACTGCACTCCCGGGCGCAGCAGAGAGCTGGCCTGGAAGAGGGGCAACCAGGACAGAATCCGGTGCCCCGACTGGGACTAGAACCCGGTGTGTGGGCGCCACAGGCGGAGGATTAGACTATTGAGCCATGGTGCCGGCCAGGAAGTGTGTAGTTTTGCACCTGTTTGCACCCATCATGATTTGTTCCTTTGGCACGGCGAAGCTACCACTGTGAATTTCCTGAAGCGAACCGCTTTTGCTCACTGAACAACAAAAAGGATGGCCCAGTTCCCCAAAATCATGATTTAAAGTCAGGTTTTGAAATGCCTCTTCCTCCTTCCCTTTCTGGGTAAGCCACACTATCAGCTTGTCCCTTCCGTCCTGTACAATGTAGTCATTTCTTTGACTAGAGGAGCCACACCAACCCCTGGAATAGAGCTGGCCATGTGGAAATCAGTGCCATGGTCCCCAGGAAGGTGAAAATACTGTAATCCCCAGCGAGGTGGCAGCAGTCGGGGGGGCCAGCCCTGCTCCAGTGTAGACCTGCCCTCAAGCAGCAGCCACTCACATCTAGGTGCTCCAATGCTCCCTTCACTAAAAATGTTTAGGAGGTTTTGAACAACAGTTAGCATAATAGGCGTCACCAACGAATGACAGGCCTGTGTTCTGAAATCTCTTTTGGGCCAATGCTGTGGCACAGCGGGTTACAGCCCTGGCCTGAAGTGCCGGCATTCCATACGGGCACTGGTTTGAGTCCCAGTTGCTCCATTTCCAATCCAGCTCTCTGCTATGGCCTAGGAAATAGTAGTATGGCCCACATACTAGGAAATAGTATGGCCCACATCCTTGGGTCCCTGCACCCACATGAGAGACCTGAAAGAAACTCCTGGCTCCTGGCTTTGGATTGGCTCAGCTCTGTCCATTATAGCCATTTGGGAAGTGGACCAGTGGATAGAAGACCTCTCTCTCTCTCTCTCTTTCTCTCTCTGCCTCTGTGTAACTCTGCCTTTCAAATAAATAAATAAATCTTTTAAAAAACACCTCTATCTGCCTTTCTTTTATGCAAGATGGAGAACAGAACTCAGTGCGCAGGTGAATCTAAGTTAGTATCACCAATGGGGACAGATGGACACCATGTGCCTCTGGATGGGAGGCCTGGAGAAAGACATGGCAGCCCTTAGATAGCATTCTGGCTATGAACACATCCCCTAAATCCAGTCCTACCCAAAGCGAGGAACATTCCATAACATCACTGGCCTTCCCCTCAAATAATGTTAATATGAAAGATGATGGGAAAGCCTAAATAATGATTTAGCCTGGATTAAAGAATACCAAAGGGACACACATGTTAACTGAATGCAATATGTAGTTCTGGGTTAGGATTTGCACCAGAGAAAAACATGCTATAAAGGCCAAGAGCACTGAGACAAGTAACACCAAAAGAGAAAAGAGTAGATAAAAGTACTATGATAACGATGTATTTCCTGAATTCTATAACTTCGCTGTGGTTATATAAAGACTATCCTTGCTTCTGAGAAATACAGGTTGATGTATTAAGGGCTAAAGAGACAAGACAAATATTACATAATTTCAAATATTTCAGAAAAAAATGTGTGTATATACATGTGGGGGGGGAGAGCAAGAGAATAAAATAATATATATGGTAAAATGTGACAAAATGTCAGAAATTGGTGAAACTGGGTAAAGAGCATAAGGAGTTCTCCGTATTATTCTTACAAGTTTCCTATAATCTTCAAATTAGTTTTCTAAAAATAGAACTTCACAGAGGTAAAGTTGGAATCTCCAGAGAACAGATTAGCTGTCTTCTTGGAGCAGAGAGAGGAGTGGGAACACCAATTTCAGTCCATTTGCCAATCCATGCACTGCACTTCATTTGGCTGAGTCAGTGTTTAGTAACCAGCCACTAATCAAAATTACCGATTATATGACTATATTCAAATGTTTATTTCCTCCAAACTGACTTACCTGAGTTTAATAACAGCTACAACTAGTCAGATCCCACATGGCTCTCTGCCTCTAATTGTGCATTTTTAGAAAATCTACCGATATGGTCGCAGGCATTGGCATGGTTATGGTGTTAGTCCTGACTCCTCTGTACTCACCCAGGAGGCCTTCCATATTTTTCCCTCCCCCAGGGCTGATGCTAAGAAAGCTCACACATTTACTGTCTCCCCTGGGGCTTTAGCGGCAAACTGATCTCAAGCCCTAAACCAGACAAATAGAAACCCGGTCCCTTTCGGCACTTCCATTCAACTGCCAGGCTAGCCTTAGATCCCTCTCCAAGGCTCAGATTCAGAAAATCCAGAACAGTCTCTCACATAGGGATAGTCTCCTATGATCAGCCACTGGCAAATGGGAGCCCCAGAGAAATGGAAGACCCCAGTCCCTGTTCCTATAGACAAGGCTCACATCTTGGGGCTGGCGCTGTGGTGTAGTGGGTAAAGCCACCTGCAGTGCCTGCAGTGCTAGCATCCCATATGGGTGCTGGTTTAAGTTCTGGCTGCTCCACTTCCAACCCAGCTCTCTGCTATGGCCTGGGAAAGCAGTGGAAGATGGCCCCTGCACCCACGTGGGAGACCCAGAAGAATCTCCTGGCTCTTGGCTTCGGATCGGCCCAGCTCTGGCCATTGTGGCCATTTAGGGAGTGAACCATAGGATGGAAGACCTCTATCTCTATTTATAACACTCTGCCTTTCAAATAAATAAATAAATCTTTTTTTTTTTTTTAAGACTCATGTCTTAGCCTACATGTCCATCTCAAAGCACATTTACCAAATTTCAAAGGTGTTCTGGTTCTACACATATGCCTGCTGGAAACCAAAAATCCTGCTTCCTGAAGTATTTTTCCCACCCCAAAATACTATCTAATTAAATTTAGTGAATAGTTGTTCTTTTTCTGCTGTTCTTGTTGTTTTGTTGTTGTTGTTGTTGTTGTTTTGTTTTTGTTTTTTTTTAACAGGCAGAGTGGACAGTGAGAGAGAGAGAGAGACAGAAAGAAAGGTCTTCCTTTGCCGTTGGTTCACCCTCCAATAGCCAGCGCAGTGCGCTGATCCGAAAGCAGGAGCCAGGTGCTTCTCCTGGTCTCCCATGGGGTGCAGGGCCCAAGCACTTGGGCCATCCTCCACTGCACTCCCTGGCCACAGCAGAGAGCTGGCCTGGAAGAGGGGCAACCGGGACAGAATCTGGCACCCCGACCAGGACTAGAACCCGGGGTGCTGGCACCACAGGTGGAGGATTAGCCTAGTGAGCTGTGGTGCTGGCTTTTTTTTTTTTTTTTTCTGACAGAGCTTGCTCCCAGGTTTCTTTCCCCCACAGACCCTTCCCGTGCCTTCAGCAATGACCTTTGTGTTGATGTCTGCGAGATCTCTAGACGGATTTCCTCTCTGGATTTGAGACCCTCTCTCCAATAGCTTCTCTGACCTCTTCACTTGGGCGCCTCCCAGGCACCTACACAGTTGCTTGCATCCTGGACACAGTTCTGGGCTTTCCCACCCATTCCACCATCTGCTGTGGGCATCACTATTGACCTAGTGGCCCACGCCAGGGACTGAGTGACAGCCCCATTCACTTCATGTCCACACTTCCATGGCAATGGAAGGGATCTTTTGAAAACTGCAAGTGTGATGGCGTTTCTCCCTGCTTTAACTCTGGCTCCCAAAGCCGAGAGTGGAACTCAAACCCCTTAACAGGACCCCCTCTGGATGGCCCCATACCAACCCCTCTGAGGAGCTTCAATATTTTCTACCTTCCCTTTGCATGCTGGGTTCCACCCACAATCAGTCTGATTCCTCTAGACATCGAACATTGTACTCTCACTCTCCACGAAGCTCCCATTCTAGCTCCACTCCTGCCAACCTGCACCTGGGTGATTCCTTCAGTCTTGGGCAAACTCTCATCCAGCTAACTTGGTCTTCCCACTCTTTCTCACCATGCCTTTGCACTGCCGTTCCCTCTGCTTAGAACTCCCTTCCCTCACATAATCTCACGCTGCGCCCCTCCTCGTCGACGGTCACCCTCCCCAGAGGCTCTTCCTTAACCATCGTGTTTCTAATTGCAACTTTCATCCTGACACTCTGGCTCGAGTTTGTGCTCTAACACCGCACACAATGTACTCCATATTTCACTTGTTTGCTTTCTTCTCTCCCTCTCTAAGCTTTTGTCCCCTGTGAAGACAGGAATTTTCACCTGTTTGCTGACTGCACGAGGCTGGTACTTTCACAGTTATTACATACATAGATCACAGGAGGCATGCAATGAAAATTTACTTCTTAACCAGGAGAGATTAAGAGGTATTTTTCTAGCTATCATTTATTTTCGCCCCCAAAACTCATGATCGTTTTATTTGAGAAGTGGGATACTTAGTCCAGCTCACCAAGCTCATGAGACGCTGGTGTGCTAGGGAAAGCACTAGATGAAGTCCCTGGTCTCTAATATCAAATTATTCAGCAAAGAAGGTCTCACAAGTAAAACAAAACAAACAAAAAAATCTACCTGGAAAATAAAAGCCATTTTCATCACATCTTGCAATAACTTTCTGGCCTTTGAGAGGATCCACTTTTTTGGGTTTGACTTTCTTTGTTGAGTTTCCTTGCGATTTCTGTGGCTGAAATGGACAAAACAATGACAACTGATGAGAAACAGTTGATGCAGGTAGTGGAATTTTTGGTGCTATGGTGTAAACAGGCCATGGCTCCCGAATCATGCAGATATTTAAAGCTCAAAGGTCTTAAGCCATTGCCAGTAAGAGTATGGGAACTTAGTCCAATTGTGTTTTTTTGTTTTTGTTTTTTGTTTTTTTAATTTGACAGAGTTAGACAGTGAGAGAAAGAGGTCTTCCTTCCTCTGGTTCACTCCCCAAATGGCCGCTACGGCTGGCGCTGCACCGATCCGAAGCCAGGAGCCAGGTGCTTCCTCCTGGTCTCCCATGCGGGTATAGAGGCCCAAGAAATTAGGCCATCCTCCACTGCTCTCCCAGGCCACAGCAGAGAGCTGAACTGGAAGAGCAGCAACCAGGACTAGAACCGGCACACATATGGGATGCCGGCACCGCAGACGGAGGATTAACCAAGTGAGCCACGGTGCCGGCCCCCCAATTGTGGTTTAAAAGATGGGCCTAATGGGAGGTACTTAGGTCCTTGGGGGGATGGAGTGTGCCTCTGGAAGGTAGTTCTAGTGAGAAGGTGGGTGATAGCTCACTGGGCTCAGGCCCTCTCTGCCTCCTGGCTCATTATGTGGCCCTTACTCTGTACAGCTTCCCTATCCACCACCCTCATCAGATGTCAGAGCAACAGGGCTGCCTGAGCTCGGACTGAAACTCTGAGCTGAAACCAATTTCCTTCCTTCATAAGTAGCTTGTCTTAGGTACACTTAGAAATGGTGACAAAAGGCTGAAGAACAAAAAATCGGTGCTGAGGAGTGGGGTCATTACTGCCCCTACATGTGGAGATGTGGAGGAGCCTTTGGAATAGGTTTATGGAAGAGTTTGGAGGAGGAGGCTGGAGCGAGACTAAGATGCAGTAAGCTCAGCATTAAGGCACCAGAATGCTGAGAGCAATGTGGACGGTCAAGGCCATGCTGATGAGATTTCAGATGGAAATGAGAATTCTACTGGGAATTGGACTGAAGGCCACCCTTGTCACACAGTGGCAGCAAAAACAATCTGGCTACATTTGATGCCTGTCTGTGACTTTGTGGGAAGCTGAACTTAAAGCTGATGGATTATTTTTTTTGGTGGAGGAGATTTCAAAACGGAAGCATTCAGGCTGCAGCTTGGATATTATTAATCATTTTAGTCCCTTTTACAGTGAGAAAAATGATACGGGCATACAGGTTCGGAAACTTCACAACCTGGTATGAGCGTGCATTCAGGATGGGAGCCTCTTGCTAGATACTAGTGCAGGCGAAAGGAAGCCATATACTAACAGCAAGACAATGGGAAGAAAGATCCCGAAGACTTCAGAGTTTTCTGAGCATCCCTCCTGGCCCCCATCATCCAGAGGCCTGAAAAGGATGAACTGTCTCATGAAGCCAGGGCTCTGACGTGAGCTTGCTCCGTACCGCCTCAGGGTTCACTTCCCACGTTCAGCTGGCAAAGTGCTCCACGGCTGCAGCCGTGATTCAAGGGGGCTTGGGTGCAGCTCATACAGGCAGCAGATCCTGGAACTCTCCACACGATGCTGGCTCTGCAGGTGCTCAGAACGACAAGACTTACGAGGTCATGGTGGCATCCATCAGTACTTCAAAGACAAGTCTAGGAAGCCAGGCGAAGTTTGCTATAGAGTCGGAACCCCTGCAAGGTGCCCCCAATGGGGAAATGCCCAGTGGAACTGTAGAGAGGAATCCCAGACAGGTAGAGCAACCAGTAACGTTCAACACCTGCCTGGGAAAGCCACCAACCTCAGTGTGTAGCCTCAGAGAGCAGGCGAATGGACAGAGAGCAACAGAGCTGTAGAGGCATGGTGGGCTCCACCTAGATTTCAAAGTATGCTGTGAGTCCAGGTGGAGACCGCCACAGGGACAGAGCCACTGCAGAGAACCTCCACTAGGGCAATGCAGGCCAACAGGTGAGGTCGGAGCTTCTGCAGTCTCCCCACCAGGGCCAGTCCTAGTGGAGCTGCAGAGATTGAAACTCCAGCCTGTGAGAACGAAGCATGGGCTATGAGCAGAAAAGCCAGAGGACCACAGTTGCTCAAGCCCTTGGTGCCTTGCCCACCACAGCGTGTTCCAGGTACTGGACTCTGGAAATTAATGTGTTCCCTGCTGGATTTAGGTCTTGATCTGATTAAACCTTTCTGCTTGCCTGAAGTTTCTGAAGTAGAAATGTTTACCCTGTGCCTGTTCCCAAGTCTGTCATGGAAGTATGTAACCTGGATTTTTATAAGCTTACAGCTAGCAATTGCCTTGAGTTTTAGATGAGACTTAAGACTTTTGGACTTTTAAATTAGCGTGGAACTGAGTTAACACTTTGCAACTTTTTTGGATGGGATAATTGCATACAGTCTGGGAAAAGGACACGAGATTTGGAGATCCAATTGTCAAGGTAAAAGGCGATCAATAGATACCAAAATTGAGAAGACCCCGGTGGTGAAATTTTTAGAACAAGACTTTAAGTCAGCAGTTGTTAACAATAGTCCACGAGATAGGTTTTTTTCAGCAGAGAAATGGAAATTTAACAAAAAATAAAAATTGGGGTTGGCACTCCACATTTGGTAAAACCTCCACCTGCAGTGCTGCATGCCATACGGGTGCCAGTTCAAGTTCCAGCTGCTCCACTTCCTATCCAGCTCCCTGCTAATGTGCCTGGGAAAGCAGTGGAAGACGGCCCAAGTCCTTGGGCCCCTGCACCCACATGGGAGACCTGGAAAAAGCTCCTGGCTTCAGATCTGCCCATTTCCAAGTATTGTGGCCATTTGGGGGAGTGAACCAGCAGATAGAAAATCGATCTCTCTCTCTTTCTCCCTCTCTCTCTGTAACTCTACCTTTTAAATAAATAAATAAATCTTTTAAAAATACATCTGAAGGATTCAATGGCAGAATTGATGTATCAGAGAGAACTGATATACTTGCAGATGAATCAATCAAAAGTTTACAATTTGAAGAATATACAGAACAAAAGGGTTTTTTTTTTTATACACAGAAGATCAATTTAGTACATATTACGTAAAGATTTCAACGGTTTGCCCTCGCATAGAGACACAAAATGATAATACTGTTGGAGTACTAGTTATAGTATTAATTCACAATGTACAGCACATTAAGGACAGAGATCCTACATGATTTTTTTTAAAAAAAATTGATTAATTGTCTATGCAATTTCCAGTTTAACACCAAGATTTTTTAATCATTTGCAATTATCTTTATATAAAGAAGATCGATTCAATATATACTATGTAAGGATTTCATCAGTTTGCACCCACTCAGAAACACAAAGTGTAAAAATACTGTTTCAGTACTAGTAATAGCATCACTTCACATTGGATAACACATTAAGGACAGATCCCTCATGAGACGTAAGTACACAGTGACTCCTGATGTTAATTTAACAATTTGACACTCTTGTTTATGGCGTCAGTAATCTCCCTAGGCTCTGGTCATGAGTTGCCGAGGCTATGGAAGCCTTTAGGGTTAGCTGACTTCGATCTTATTCCCACAGGGCCATAGTCAAAGTGGAAGTTCTCTCCTCCCTTCAGAGAAAGGTACCTCCTTCTTTGATGGCCCCGTTCTTTCCACTGGGATCTCACTCGCAGAGATCTTTCATTTAGGTCTTCTGTTTTTTCCAGAGTGTCTTAGCTTTCCATGCCTAAAATATTCTCATGGGCTCTTGAGCCAGATCCGAATGCCTTAAGGGCTGATTCTGAGGCCAGAGTGCTATTTAGGACATCTGCCATTCTATGAGTCTGCTGTGTATCCTGCTTCCCATGTTGGATCATTCTCTCCCTTTTTCATTCTATCTGTTAGTATTAGCAGACACTAGTCTTGTTTGTGTGATCCCTTTGACTCTTAGACCTATCAGTGTGATCAATTGTGAGCTGAAATTGATCACTTGGACTAATGAGATGGCCTTGGTACATGCCACCTTGATGGGATTGTATTGGAATTCCCTGGCACGTTTCTAACTCCATCATTTGGGGCCGTTCCGATTGAGCATGTCCCAAGTTTTACATCTCCTCCCTCTCTTATTCCCACTCTTATATTTCACAGAGATCACTTTTCAGTTAAAATTTAAACACCTAAGAATAATTGTGTGTTAATTACAGAGTTCAACCACTAGTACTAGGATAAAGAAAAAAAAATACTACCATTGATAAAGTATTACATTGTACAACAACAGTCAGCACAAGAGCTGATCGAGTCACTGTTTCTCATAGTGTCCATTTCACTTGCAGATGAATCAATCAAAAGTTTACAATTTGAAGAATATACAGAACAAAAGGGTTTTAAAAACGAAAACAGAGTCCTTTTTCCTGTTTCCGATAAGACCTTCAAAATCAGTTCAGTTAAAATCTTTCTGGAAGACGTTACTCCCAGGATATTTCTGAAAATATAAAGGAAAAGACTGTTTTGCTATTTCAAAATCGTACTACATGAATCAGTGTTGGAGTAAATATCATGGCTATGTCTGCTCTGTGAATAAACTGGTGGCTTCATTTTTACATGTGAGGTCAACTATAAAGTTCTATTTTTTTATGTTCAATGCTGACCATTAATAAAAGACCCAGTCCCTACTACCCTTGCCCCTCCAAATCCCCAAGCCTTCATTTCATCATTCAGAATAGCCATTATTTTAAATCCCTAATAAACTAGATGACCAATTCCCTTGTAAAATATATTAAAAATGAATTACTAGGGAGGTGAAGTAACACACACATAAAGATTTTGATTCTAGGCCGGCGCCGTGGCTCAACAGGCTAATCCTCCGCCTTGCGGCGCCGGCACACTGGGTTCTAGTCCCGGTCGGGGCACCGGATTCTGTCCCGGTTGCCCCTCTTCCAGGCCAGCCCTCTGCTGTGGCCCAGGAGTGCAGTGGAGAATGGCCCAGGTGCTTGGGCCCTGCACCCCATGGGGAGACCAGGAAAAGCACCTGGCTCCTGGCTCCTGCCATCGGACGAGCGCGGTGCGCCGGCCGCAGCGCGCCGACCGCGGCGGCCATTGGAGGGTGAACCAACGGCAAAAGGAAGACCTTTCTCTCTGTCTCTCTCTCTCTCACTGTCCACTCTGCCTGTAAAAAAAAAAAAAAAAAAAAAAAAGATTTTGATTCTAGGTAAATATATCTAAGGTCTCTGAAAAGCAAATAGTAGTCATTGGGTGGGGAAGGAAAATAAATATTCAAAGTTCCATCAAACTAGTGATGAGTATAACAGTTTTATTTTTTTCCCTCTAGTGTCTTCTGGCCTGATCTCAGGGTAGACCAAAACCCAGAAGTTGGCTCCTCAGTGCAGACAGAGAGAGCTCTGAGACAAGGCTTTCTAGTTCTGGATTAGAAAATGGGAGAAGGGGCCAGTGCCTCGGCTCACTAGGCTAATCCTCCACCTTGCGGTGCCGGCACACCGGGTGGTTCTAGTCTCAGTTGGGACACCGGATTCTGTCCCAGTTGCCCCTCTTCCAGGCCAGCACTCTGCTGTGGCCCGGGAGTGCAGTGGAGGATGGCCCAAGTGCTTGGGCCTTGCACCCGCATGCGAGACCAGGAGAAGCACCTGGCTCCTGCCATTGGATCAGCACGGTGTGCCAGCTGCAGTGTGCCGGCTGCAGCAGCCATTGGAGGGTGAACCAACGGCAAAAAGGAAGACCTTTCTCTCTGTCTGTCTCTCTCACTGTCCACTCTGCCTGTCAAAAATTAAACAACAAAAAAAAAAAGATGGGAGAAGGAACTCCCAGCACTCAAAGAAGGAACACAACTGTCTCTCCCCTTTTATTCTCCATTCTCACAAACCAGTCCCCAACCAATCCCATGGCAGCGGCAGCACTGTTGGCAACGTGAGCCCAAAGGAGCCAAAACTCTGAATGAGGGGCATCTTCCTGTACAACTACTAGCACTGTGGTTCTCAAAAAGGAGCTGAATTTCCCAAACCACCTTTTTCTCTTTCGCCACCCTCTGGCCTCAGATGCAAGTACAAAACGTGGATGCAAACAACTAAGTCAGGTAAATAAAATACCAGACTTCTGGCTGAAGAACTGGAAAGAGGAGCTCCAGGGAACCGGAAGTCACTAGATCTCTTACATTAGAAAAGACAAGGCCGAGTGTCACCCCACATCAAACATACAACGGCATCACAAGAAAAGGAAACTATATTCCTCATGAAGAGATGCAAAATATACAAGAAAATATCAGCAAGTAAATTCAATAACATACAAGAAGCATTATACACAATGCCAAGTAGGATTTATCCCAGGATGCAAAACTGGTTTAGCCTCCATAACAACAGAATAAAGGATATCAGTTAATGTTAATATATTAATATTATTATTAATAAAGGATAAAACTATATGATAAACAGAATAAAAGGTAAGACCACATTAAATGTATGGGAAAAGACTACTTGACAAAATCCAACACCCTTTCATGAGAAAAACTTAATAAATCGGGTATGGAGGGGAACATCTTCAAATTTATAAAAGACACCTACAAAAATCCCACAGCAGGGGTAGGCATTTAGCCCAGCAGTTAAGACACCACATTCCTTGTCAGAGTACCAGGTTTAATTTCCAGTTCTGGCTCCTGACCCCGTCTTCCTGCTAACGCAGACCTCAGCAAGCAGTGTTGATGGGTCAAGAAATTGGGTTCCTGCCACCCATGTGGAAGACTTGAATGGCATTTCCTGGTTTTGGCCTCAGCCAAGTTCTGGCTGTTGTGAGTATCTGGAGAGTAAACCAGCAGATGAGATCTCTCTCTCTCTCTCTCTCTCTCCATGCTGACACACACACACCTCTCACTCACTCATAAATAATTTTAAAAGACCACAAAAAAACTACAGAAAACATGAAACTTAATGGTGAAAGAATGGATGATTATCCCTTAAGATTAGATACAAGGCAAGGCATTCTTGTCCGTTCTAGTTAACACTGTATCATTGTATTTGAGATTCTAACCAGTACAATCAAGCAAGAAAAAAATATAAAGCTACCAAGACTGGAAAGAAACAAATAAAACTGTCTATTCATAAATTATATGATCCTATATATGCAAAACCCTAGGGAATCCATCCAAAAGCTGCTTGAATTAATTAACAAGCTCAGCAAGGGGTCAGTCATGTGATAAATGTATAAAAAGTCAATTTTTCCCATGTGTTAGGAAGTAGCACTATGAAAATGAAATTAAGAAAAAATACCCTTTATAATAATATAAAATAACATTTAAGAATAAATTTTATCAAAATAAGTGAAAGATCTATACAATGAAACAATACAAAACATCATTGAGATAAATCGAAGATTTAACAGGTGGAGTCACAGACCATGTTCATGGATTAGAAGACTTGCTATTATTGAAACAGCCATTTTTCACAAACTGATCCATAGACTCTATATTATTTATATAAAGTACCAGAAATCTTTTGTTTGTTCTATGTATTTTCAAAAATTGAGGTGATCCTAAAATTTACACATAAATGCAAGGGACCCAAATGAGTCAAAACAAATTTGAAAAAGAACAAACTTGGAGAACTTATGGTCATTGATTTTAAACTTCCTATCAAGCTACAGTAATCAACAAAGTGTGGTACTATAATGGAACAGTATTGAAAGTCAAGGAATAAATCCCTATATTATAGTAGATTGATTTCTGATACTTTGGAAAAAAATTGGTGGTTTCCTAAAAAATTAAACTTACCACATAACTATAAATATCACTATTTAGTACCTAGCCAAGAGAAATGAAAGCATCACCATACGAAGACTTGTGTGCAGGTGTTCCTATCACTACAGTTACTCACTACAGTAAAATGGCGGGGTTAACTCAATTGTCCATTAACTGGGACATAAACAAAATGTGATATCCAATAGAATATTTTCAGTAGCTTATGTATGAAATATATAAAAAGGCCAAGTTTATAGGACATAAATTAATTACTAGCCACTCAGAGCTGAGAGTGTGAACAGACACCAACTACAAGTGGGCTTGAGGATCTTTTGGGATGATGAGAATTTCTATAACTGGATTGCGGTGGTGGCTGACAACTCTGTCCATTTTATTGAAATCATTGAATTGAAATAGATGTATTTTATGGTTTGTAAATTAGACTTCTATGAATTTTTTTTAAATAGGTGGCCATTTATTTTTGGTTTGCTCTGCACACCATTCATGGTATTTTGGCTAGTGTAGGCTGAAGGAGTGAATGATCCCAGAAGCTTCTGAATAAACTTTTAAATCAAAAGATAAACCACATAGCCCCTTTCTTCCAATAGTTACACTGCCAAAACTAGGGACTTTTCCTTCCTGGATTTTCTTCATTTTTTTCTTATCATTAAAACTTATTAATTCAGGGCTGATGCTCTGGTGCAGTGGGTTAAAGCTGTGGCCTGCGGTGCCGGCATCCCATATGGGCACTGGTTCAAGTCCCAGCTGCTCCATTTACAATCCAGCTCTCTGCTAATGTTCCTGGGAAAGCAGCAGAGGATGGCCCAAGTCCTTGGGCCCCTGCAACCACACGGGACACCTGGAAGAAGCTCCTGGCTCCTGGTTTCAGCCTGGCCCAGCTCCAGCCATTGCGGCTATTTGGGGAGTGAACCAGAGGATGGAAGACCTCTCTCTCTCTGTCTCTGTCTCTGTCTCTACCTCTCTCTGTAACTCTTTCAAATAAATAAAATACATTAAAAACTTATTAATTCATTGGCCTCCTAAAGAAATGAGTCCTCCAACCCAGTTAGTGTCTAGTGAACTCAACTTCCAGTTTTTCCTTTCTCGAACCTTTCAGTGGTCTCTCCTCCATGACACAAAGCACAGAATAAGGTATCTTCACAGACATTTTGGTGCCATCTTTTTGCAGTCCTCTATCTGTACAGCTATAGCTATGTATTTGCCGTGCCATAGTTATAGCATAAATAAAGTATTTAATGCATACTTTATGAGTTCATCTTCAGGCCTCTCACTTAAGGAAGTCTCTAATTTATGAGGCAATTGACTATAAAAATTTAAGTAACTTCAAGAAGCCTGAACACCATTTGCTCTTGGGTCATTATTCATGTTCAGTTCACTGTGGGTTCCGGAAATCAGCAGGCTCATTTCCATGGTGCCTGATGAGACTGGGTTCTGTTGCAGCTGTATATCCCTTGGATCTGTTTGCAGATGCTCTTCAGGTTCATTAAAAGAAAGGGAATATGGTTTATTTTCTCCAAGATGAAAACTCAAGAGCCAGGTCTTAAGAAATGAAGAATTATTGAGCAAAGGGGTTAAGGTCTCCTAAAGGGATAGTGGGATATTTTCAAGCCTTCAGACCTGCCTGGCTTGTAACCCCTACAGCCAAGGACAAAAATGCACAATGAATGGAACACTCCTGTTTTGTTTATGATGTTGCCATTTAGCCCGATTTTTCTTGGGTCCCTCCCTTCTTGTGAAATTCATGCTTTCACTGAGACAGTCCGTATGTCCAGAAGAATGACCCAGCAGCCCTGGGGGCTGGTGAATGCTACCTGCTGATTCCTGGGCTTTCCCCCAGAGGAGAAGCTGAAGGCTCCCCACCGTGGGGACTCACACTGACCTTCTGCAGAGCAAAGGTATCCCAAAGGGAAGAGCCTGGATCAGGACCCGGCAGAAATAGCAGAGTGCTGCCTACCTGGCTACGTGTCTTTCAGTAATCTCTTAACCTTCATAAGGCCTTTATTTATGCACATGCAAAACGAGGGGACAGGCTAAGCGGTCTCTAGTGTCCTCTGATTGCACTGCCCTGTCCAGGAGTGCCTGAGTCTATCATTCTATGTGCACACAAGGAAAGGACACAAGTAGGCTGCCCTTGTTTCCACAATACGAGGGAAATTCACCAGCCAGAACTGTGAAGCCAAGTAGCTCTCTTTTCCCATCATCATACTTCAAAGCTATTCCACGGTCTCCTGCAGTCAGCTCGTCCATGTAAAATAGAGTAGGAATTAACAGAATTTATACTCTGAAGAATCTGGAACACTTCAAGTTAAATCAGCTATTGCCAAAGGAGACTTTTAACTTAGCAGTTAAGACTCTGGAATGCCTAGGTGAGATTCCTGGTTCTTGATTTCCAGCTTCCTAATAATGCAGACCCTATGGGGCAATGGTGATGGCTGAAGTACTTGGGCTCCTGTCCCCCATGTGGGATACCTGGATTGAGTTTCTGGTTCCTAGCTTTGGCCCAACCCAGTCCTAGCTATTGTGGGCATTTGGGGAGTGACTCACTAGATGGGAGTTCACTCTGTCCATGTCTCTCCTTGTGTATCTCAAATTAAATAAAATTAACTAAAAATTTAGCTCTTGCCTAAAACTCTCATCTTTATAAAAAGTCTGACTTAAAAACCTCCTTGCTTTATGTCATCAGTGTTCTCATTGAAGAGTGGCTGGTCAGGAGGTCACCAAGTAACAGCCTATTAGTCCAAAAAGATGTCCCACACAGAGTCCAGAAAGGACTTTAGATTTTGCCAGGATAACCCATCGTTCGTTAGATACATTTAAAGTCCCCTTTCAAAATTCTAAATGAGGATATTTACATAATTTATTTAAGTAGCCCCCTTTTATCTTTAGATTTCAAACACTGATTATTCCACATCCTAGCAAGATGCTAACGGATGAGACTGCTTTCTGCAGTTTCAGAAGGGGCCTGGAGACACACAGCTATGAAGTCAGGAAACTAAAACAGTCAGGGAGCTTTTCCCCTGTAGCTGTCCCTCACGCCCTGCTTCATCTGGTACCGGGCAGCCCCATTCACTCTGCGAGGACCTCTCCCTCTGCTCGGGCAGCTACAGTGCTTGGAAACAATGCAGAGAGCTTCCGTGCTCATTTTTAACACCGACAAGTCCCACTCGAGAAAATGCCTTTCCAAATGGCTAAAGGTGGCGAATCATTCACACACGTGTGAGGTCACCCGAAGGAACCAGGACAGGCTCTAAAGGGCTTTGGGACTCATATTTACTCTGCTTTTGTTTCCAACCGTTATTACTATCAAGATTTCATTTCAACTTGATGCCAGAGCATGGAGTTCTGTGTGGAAGGAATCTCTCACCACAGCCTACCTAATAATGCATTTGCGGCCGGCACCCTGGCTCACTAGGCTAATCCTCTGCCTGTGGCGCCGGTACCCTGGGTTCTAGTCCCTGTTGCCTCTCTTCCAGTCCAGCTCTCTGCTGTGGCCCGGGAGGGCAGTGGAGGATGGTCCAAGTGCTTGGGCCCTGCACCCCCACATGGGAGACCAGGAGGAAGCGCCTGGCTCCTGGCTTCGGATCAGTGCAGTGTGCCAGCAGTAGCAGCCATTTGGGGGTGGGGTGGGGGTTGAACCAATGGAAGGAAGACCTTTCTCTCTGTCTCTCTCTGTCTCTCTCTCTCTCTCTCTCTCACTAACTCTGCCTGTCAAAAAAAAAAAATAATAATGATGCATTTGTATCCCCGCACAACCAATTCAGCTCCACGGCTGAGAAAGCCAAGTAGCAAAACACAGCTCATCCTACAGAAAGACAGCTTCCCAGGATGGAGAGCTGTCTCTCAGGGCAGCTAGCCACGCCTTCTTCTCCCCACGCACCTACACTTCTTGTTTAGAAACCACTACAACGTGTTTTTCCTGTCCCAATTCATGGACCTCCACGGCACATAATCCCCAAAGTGTCCCAGCAGCAGCTCCGACTCGCCTCTCTGCCCGTGTCTGTCCTTTCGGCCAAGTCTGTGACTGCTGTAATTAAGGTAATGCGCCAGGGTCAGGCAAATTTTGACACTTCCTCTCTCTAGGATTCCTCATTACGAGGCCAGAACATTTGCACACTGTCTTTGTGAATAATTCAACTCCCTGAAAAATCCTGCTGATAGGACAGGGTCAGCCCGGGATGGTTTCTGAACTCTCTCTCTCCTCACTTAGATTTAGACACCAGCATGTATCCAGGGCCTGCAGCCCTTTAAAAAATGGCTCTCAGGGTAGGCCCTTGGCACAGTGGGTGAGATGTCCCTTAAGCGTCCTAAATGTCTGCTGGGTTTGAGTCCCAGCTATGCTTTTTTTTTTTAAGATTTTTATTTATTTATTTTGACAGGTAGAGTTACAAACAGTGAGAGAAAGAGAGAGAGAGAGAGAGAGAGAGAGAGAGAGGTCTTCCTTCCATTAGTTCACTCCCCAAATGGCCGCTATGGCTGGCGGTGCACTGATCTGAAGCCAGGAGCCAGGTGCCTCTTCCTGGTCTCCCACGTGGGCACAGGGGCCCAAGCACCTGGGCCATCCTCCACTGCCCTCCTGGGCCATAGCAGAGAGCTGGACTGGAAGAGGAGCAACCGGGACCAGAACCCGGTGCCCATATGGGATGCTGGCGCCGCAGGCGGAAGATTAACCAAGTGAGCCACGGTGCCAGCCCTCCAGCTCTGCTTTTGACTGCAGCTTTCTGGTTATGTGCACCAGGCAGGTGGCAGTGATGGTTCAAGTCCTTGGGTCCCTACCACCCATATGGGAGACCTGGATTGAGTTCCCAGCTCCTGGCTCTGGCCAGTCCTCTTTCCTGGCTGTCGCTGGCCTTTGGGGGAGTGAATCCCCAGATGCAAGATCTCTGATTGTCAGTCTCTATCTCTGTGTCTTTCAAATAAGTAAAATAAAATCTTAAAAAAAAAAAAAAGAACTCTGGAGAGAAAATGAGGAAAAGACCTTACAGGAAAATGTAAATCAGGAGGGTCAGACTCGCACCCTCAAGGACAGGGAGGGATTGACCCACGGAAACAAATTGAAAGGCCTCCGTGTGCTTTCTTTCCCAGGCCACTTTGGTTTCAACAGGAGGCAAATATTGTGCCAAAGAAGCGAAGCTCTAAGTGGAACACCTGCCTCAGCCCCGAGGAAGAAGAACGTCTCAGAACATCTGTTTGGGTTGGGGTCGGGGGCTCATGGAGGCTGGAATACTGCATGGGAGTCTCACGCTTAAGGGAGATTAAGGGGGATTTCACACCTTCGTATTTTGGGCACTCCTCCTGCTTTAAAAACCCCAGGGCTGCGGGGGAGTGCTGCTGTGGAGCTGCTGTTTCTCCTTCCACAGAGAATGGCCTAACTCTGGAAAACAGCCCGAGAACCACGCAGCCCCAGCACTTCCATGCAGTTTGCACAACCCTCTCCAGGGGCTGTCTCCAGAACCGATCTCACAGCTGGGGCGCAGCCCGGATCCTAGCCTCACCCCAGTGAGGGGGGCTTTACGCCCCATGATTGCCTCCTTGAGATGTGCCAGAAACAATCCCACTTGAAGCCAGGGCAGCAGAGGGAAAGAACCGATCACTTTGAAAGTAAAAATCTCCAAACACTAACAGATAGCGTCAAGAGCTTTTATGAAAAGATGAACTGGTGTGTTTTCTTTCTTTCTTTTTTTTTTTTTTTTTTTTGGTAGCAGTGAAGGAATCTAATAAATACACATTAGAGGGGCCAGCACTGTGGCGCAGCAGGTTATCACCCTGGCCAGAAGCACTGACATCCCATATGGGCACGGGTTCAAGATCTGGCTGCTCTACTTCCAATCCAGCTTTCTGCTATGGCCTGGGAAAGCAATAGAAGATGGCCCAAGTTCTTGGTCCTCTGCATCCCATAGGAGACCTGGAAGAAGTTCCTGGCTCCTGGCTTTGGATCAGCGCAGCTCCGGCCGTTGTGGCCAACTGGGGGGTGAACCAGCAGATGGAAGACCTCTCTCTCTTTCTGCCTCTCCTCTCTCTAAGTAACTCTGACTTCCAAGTAAATAAATAAATCTTAAAAAAATAAATAAATATACATTAGATTCTGAAACAACACAAAACCAATCCCCAAAACTACTTCCCTAGCTTGAAAGGCGAACCTGTAACACTTTCTCAGGGAGTCCCCTGACTGCTTTTTTAGGGAAGTACCAGAGAGGAAAGTCTGAAATGTTTTCAGTGTTTAAATCTGAAAAGTACCATGACTTTGGCATCTGAGTACTGGCTGGTACTTCTAGAGTTATCCATCTGCTGCCACTCCAGGATGAACAAAAGCCACATGTTGGAGCCCACCTGAGGGTCTCACGTGGGTCCTGTTTCCAGCTGTTAAATCATCCCTGTGGTGCTACCCAGAGACTGTGTGGCCTGCCTGTATATGAGTCAGTCCTTCTGTCATTCTTCCCGTTAGGACAACATCCTTGATAGGAACCCCAGACTCGTCCATCTCTCACACCAGGAGACCTTATTGTTTTGGGGGGCCACTCACATCAGCAGGGAGCCATCTTCCTACCAGATGAAAAGCTTTGGGTTGTGGAAAGAGAAAGGCTGACTACTTAGGGTGTGATGCCTCCCATCTCCCTTTAGAGAGGGAATCTTGGGAACTGAGACAGAATGGATCACAAAGCAAGAACTAACAGGTGCTCTGTTGTATTTGGGAACACAGGCAACACGATATTTTCTGACTCCATTTTCTGTAACTCAAAGAACCTTCCATCCGAGTCTCCCCAACTAGCTTTTCTCCTGTGTGTAAAGTGTCGAAGTCACAACCCAGTGAGTGTTCTCCCCAGCCTCGCCTACTCCTTCCTCCAGCTCGAAGCGTTTTCCTAACACTGTCTTTGTCCTGGGCGGTTTCTCACACTGCGGGGCCTGTGATTCACCATTCCTAAAGGCCAGGGCTTCAGGAGGGAACCATGTGCAGCCAGCTGCATGGGTGAATTCCAAGGCCTCCTGTAGTGTTGCTGGCAGCTTCAAAAGACTTTCTGCCTCCAAATTTTCCAAGGTGGTGAAGGTCGTGAGTCTGTAGAGGCCCGTGGATTGCTTCTGGGTCTGGACTCTGTGCGATTTCTCTGGAGAACAATCCTTATTTATCAAGGAAATGTTGCAAGAGGGCATGGCTGCCCTAGACCAGGCTCCCAAGAGACTGCAAGGTGAATTAGATTTCATGGATGTCCTCCAGCGATTTCCACTGCAGCTCATCTCTGAGGATTGGCTAGTGAGGGTGAAATCTGCAGTCATGGGAACAACAGGGAGTTTTCAAGGGGGGAGTTACAATGCCAGACTTGAGATCTTTTTCTTTCGTTATGCAGTCTTAACAGCTAATCACCTGTCTCCAGGATGTCACAAAAACAGTGGAGGATGGAAACAGGGGAGCCCATTACAGAGGCAAGCACGGAATGTGCCCAAGGGAGCATGCTGGGCAGAGCAGGTGAGAAGCATGGGTCTCACCTTAGGTCTGAGTGGGGCCAGCCAGGGAGTGCCAGCAGGGCCTTGAGCGTGAAAAGCAGGTGCAGGACATGCCTTGTGCAGCCACATTTCCTTCCTACCCCTAATCCTCACCCAAAGAAAAATCTCAGAGCTGTCCCCAACTCAGGAAACAACGGGGCAGCTCCCCTGTGTGTCAGCATCATGCCAGGGATGATACTAGAAAGCCAAAGACGTCAGACTCCACAATGCACCCTGGAGTGGGCCTAGAACAGTGGCCTTTTGCTGCACGTTAGCAATCAACTCTGGGGGAGGGGAGCTTCCATGAGGAACAGGGGATTCTTTCCAACTTTATAATCATCAGTCAAAATTTTTGGCAATTGCTAAAAGAATTTAAAATGAGATGAATATTTATAGGTGAATTAAGTGCTTGTAAAAATGACTTGCATCTGTGATGAATTTTTTACCTCAAGATCTCAAAAGGCCTGGCAATTTTGAGCCAATCAACATTTTTATCACTGGAGGTTGAGACCCATCAAGTGTGTCAGGAAATCAAATCAGTGGGGCATGATAAAAATGGAATTACACAATTTCAGCATATAAACACATGGTAAGGAGAAATAGCCTTCTATGGAGACCGTTATGCTGAGGGGGGAAAGATCTCTGGAGATAAGCTCTTTCTCTCCTTGCTTGTTCTTTCATTTATTCATTGATATTTTTAAGAGGGTCCACAAGGTGCCAACCACTCTTGCAGGTCCTGGGAGCACTCAGACCATCACAGTCCAGGTCACGCCCTTATCCTGGCAGAGAACACGTACTTTAAATGTGTACATCAGGTGGGGAGAGGTGCTGTGACGTGAATACCAGTGTGGCAAGGGATTGGAGAATGACAGGGGATTAGGCAGGCCAGCCCAGGAACATCTGTCTCCCCAGGGAGCAGAGAGGTAGGAGGAAGGAGTTAACAATGTCCTTATCCCCCAAGTTGTCCAAGATAGAGATTTTGTGGGCATCTTCAACTTTTTCCTCTGCCTCCCCCCACATTCAACTTTCCAACAACTCAGCTCTGTTTAGCTGTTCACTCCCCACTGTTCATGCTTGGCTCAGGAGCTCCGTACACCTACAGGAATGTTACACCTGATTTTGGTCTTTTCCCTCTACATTGAGGCTTACCTGGATGCTAAAATGATGCTTCCAAGTCACAAGTCTGTTACTGTCTTTCACCATCCCTGGGTGTCCATTTTCCTACCAGCATAGGTCCCCGATCCCAGCAGAGAATTCTGAGTCTATCCTATCTGGTACCATCTTGCCACACTTTTTTTGAACATCCCAGCTTCTTCCCTACATCCTTGCCTTTGCACAAGCTGCTTCTTTCACACCCCCATCCCCATTTCCTATACATCTTTCTAGAATAAACTGGATTATCACCCCTCTGTGAAGCCATCCCCAAGTCCCCAGGCAGAATTCTGCACTTCTGCCTGTCCTCAGTTGTTCTGTAAGAGTGCCTGTCTCGTCACATAGATAATACTCTTCCATAAAGATCGGGGTTTTATTCATTCAGTACATACCAGTAGAGTGCCCACTGGGAGCAAGCTCTACTCTTAGTGCTAGGGCGCAGCGACAAGTAAGGCCAGAGGAGGAGCTCTCGCAGGGACTGTGCTCTACTCCACATGTCTCCTCCACCATCCTGGGCCCACATCATTGATGCAGGAAACAGACCCAAGTTTTGTATCCAATCTACTGTTTCTCCTAGGGAGATCCCAAGGGAAGAGAAAGATGAGACACACTGTTCTCCATGGGATCACCCTTGCCAAGAACAGAGTCTTATCCACAGTAGGGAGTGAACAAATGTTTTTGGGTGAATAAATTATGAAAATT
This sequence comes from Sylvilagus floridanus, assembly GCA_949820135.1. Lineage (NCBI taxonomy): Eukaryota > Metazoa > Chordata > Mammalia > Lagomorpha > Leporidae > Sylvilagus > Sylvilagus floridanus. Next base: position 73,860,316 of record OX463245.1, on the reverse strand, counting down.
ATTTTTATTCCAACTTTGTGGAAAGAGAATAAAAGAAGAAAACAATGAATTTATGTCTGGTGACAGTGAGCTTTGGATTGCCAGACAAATTCATAGAACACACTATCTTTGTCCAGATCACAAGTGACATGTGTTTCCTCCACTAGCAATACTTCCTACTTGCAAATTTAACATAACATAGACTAAAAGAGTGCTAGAAAGTTCTGCTCTCAGGCCATGGTGTCTCCAAAGTTCAACACAGAAAAGTTCATCATTAGGACCAATAATGGTCTCTGACTCCCTCACTGGAATAAGGGTAGGACTTAGTTCATTGTGTTCCAGCTACTCGCAGTGCCTAGGATGGTGCTTTGTGTCTTGTAGGTTCTCACAAATGGTTCAGTGAATAGATGACGGGACAAGAGAACAGGAAGATGCGCAATGAGAGGAAGAGCATATATTCAGGAGTAGGAAATTAACCTTCAGTCATCTTGACAGTTAGGTGTCCCCAGGGCAACCAGGTAAGAAAAACGAGGTGAAGACAGCAGAATGTTTAGAGGACCAGAGGGTGTCTCCCAAGGAAACAGGAACAATTGCTTTGTTTGAATAACATCAGTAGGCACATGCTGTTTTGTAACAAAATGTTTGCCTTCTGCACAAAAGACATTACTTTTACATTAAAGACAAAAATGTGATTTTCAGAAAGAAAAAGAGTAAAGAAAAACTAACAAAACACATGGATCTATAGCAGTAAGTGCAGAATTTACAACCAGGCAAAATCACTATCTCTCGGCCAACCCAGAGGGTGAATCCTGACAGTCAGTTCTCCAGGAACACTTTTCAGACTCTCATATGGCGAATACCCAGAAACCTTCTAGGATTCAGTAAGGTTGTGGAGGAACTCTTCCATGTCCACACAAATCCACATGCAGCCAGAAAGGGGGGGAGGGTGCCACACCAGTAACATCTGTTTAGAGCCACAGGATCCCACTATCAAGATGGTATCCTAGGGGGCCGGCACCGTGGTTCACTTGGTTAATCCTCTGCCTGTGGCTCCGGCATTCCATATGGGCGCCAGGTTCTAGCCCCAGCTGCTCCTCTTCCAGTCCAGCTCTCCACTGTGGTCTGGGAGGGCAGTGGAAGATGGCCCAAGTGCTTAGGCCCCTGCACCCCATGGGAGACCAGGAGGAAGTGCCTGGATCCTGACTTCAGATTGGCGCAGTGCTGGCTGTAGTGGCCATTTGGGGAGTGAACCAACAGAAGGAAGACCTTTCTCTCTCTCTTTCTCTCTCTCTCTCTCTCTCTCTCTCTCTCTCTCTAACTCTACCTGTCAAATAAAAAAATAAAAATAAAAAAGATAGTATCCTAGCAAAAAAAAAAAAAAAACCTCAACTATATGTACTGCAGGAATCATGTAAACACTATGTGAAAGAACAGAACCTGGAAAATAACCCAAACGTCTAACACTCAGGTGCAGATTCAGTAAACCAGAGTACACACAGACCACAGAACATAAGGCAGCCATGACACAGCAATCTAAAGATGCAGTAGAAACATATGCTTACGAAACAACATTAAGAACAGAGCAGAATATAAAGTAATTATGGATACCCTGACTGCATCTATTGTAAAAAAGTACTATTTACAGGGGCCAGTGCTATGGCATAGACTTAGCCATATGGGTACTGGTTTGAGTCCTGGCTGATCTACTTCTAATCCAGCTCCCTGCGATGGCCTGAGAAAGCAGAAGATGGGCCAAGTACTTGGGACCCTGCACCCATGTAAGAGACCCGGAAGAGTCTCCTGGTTCCTGGCTTTGGGTCGGCTCAGCTCCGGTCATTGCAGTCATTTGAGGAGTGAACCAGTGGATGGAAGACCTCTCTCTCTGTCTTTCCTTCTGTAATTCTACCTCTCCAATCAATCAATCAATCATTTTTTTAAAGTGCTATTTACTTGAGAAAAAAAATGAAAGGCGGTATTCCAAAGTGGTGGTATTAAGGCAGGCAGAATATGAATTATTTTTTTCATTTTAAAAGGTTTGCTTTGTCATCATTATCATCATCATCGTCATCAATTACTAACACTTATGGCAGCCTTCAACACTAAGTACATTCAATGCTAATGTTACCCTTTAACCCATGAGGCAGATCCTGCTTACAGAAAACTGAGGTTTAAAGACACTGAGTAACGATCAGCACCACGCACAGATCAGGCGGTAGGTTCGAGGCTGGACCTTGGTCTGGCTGCTACTAAAGCCCAGGCTTTTAATCACAGCATTAGATTAACGTTTTTCAATTAAAAGATGTGTTATTTTAAAAATAAGGCTATCGTCAAGTCGAACAGCCTTTCTTTTCTGATGAGAGAAGACCTGGGAGGTTAACTGGGTTGGTTCTAACTCTTCAGTGTGGTGAGTGTGGAGGGAGAGGAGGAAGACCGACATGGGGACAACGGTGACTTGGGACGGCAGGGAGGGAGGACATGTGGAGAACTCCGTGGCACCCACCTCTCTCAGTGCCTTGTTCACATAATCCTTCTGGGCGGCCTCCTGGAATTCCATGGCCTGCTGGATGTACATTTTCCCAGCGAGGATTTCATTTTCCAGCATTGACAGCTCTTTCAATGAAATGGGCCAATTCAACCGCTCTAGTGCTTGGTTTAAAGCTGCCTTGTTTTCCAAGTACCGCATTGGTTTGTCGGAATCTAATCTAAAAGAGAGAAATGAAGAGGAAAAAAAAAAAAGCAAAGAAAATAACCATTGTAGAAAAAATATGGCAATATGGTCTGTCAGCCAACCCTCCCCTCGGAAATATCTGTCGAAGCAGGTGTCTGACACCAGATGGCAGTCACACTTGTGTCCTCTGGCCCACCAGGACTTGAGTAGCTTGCACAAGTTAAAAACAACCATCCCCGTGAATTATGGTAGGAACACTCCCCTGTTACCTCACTTCACCACTGGATTTTAAAGTCATCTGATACACATGAGGCTTTTTTTCTTTTCTTTTTTTTTTTTTTCAGCATATTTGGGACTCACTTCTTTATTCTGAGACCTAACATCTGGCAGGACAAAGTGTGAGCTTCAAAGAGATGTCATACAACTACTCTGGAAAACAAAGCAAAACCCAGATGTTCGCCTCAGTGCAGTAATTCTTCTCGGTTCAGCCACTGAGGTCTAAACTTCTGGCTTTGTTGTTCTGGTATGCAAGGAACAGAAGCCAGAGCTTCAGTGTACCCATGGACAGGTGGGAGGACTCAGGGGAAGCTAGTGTGGGGTGATGGCCCGCAGCCCAGATTCCACTTCCAGACCCAGCTTCCTCTAAGCCAGATATTCCTATATAGAGAAGGGCATGAGGAAAGAAAACAGCTCATAATTATCAATTAGCTTCCTGCTGAAAGTGTCACCAATTTGCTCCTCCTCCAGTCCAGCTCTCTGCTGTGGCCCGGAATCTACAGATGTTGGATGTTGAGAGGGTATAATCTAAACTCAGCACAAACACAAAAAAATCAATCCAGAAACAAAACATTGTCTACAGAAAACAGAAAAGATCTTCTTATTAAAAATCTAAATTGGAGACACAAATACTGCATGTTGTCCCTTATATGTGAGAGCTAAAATTTAAAAAAAAAAAAAAAAAGAGAAAGAAAAATCTAAGTTGGAGTGGTGTCAGAAAAATGATAGACTAAGAGGCCCTGGTGCCTTGTTTCCCTGTAGAGATGCTGACTTAATAGCAATACACTGGTCAAATTGCCTTTGTGAGAATTCCAGAAGCTGTCTACAGATCGCAGCACCTCAAACAGCTAGAAGTTGGGAAGAGTCACGTGGAAGGCAGTGAGAAAGCTAGCTGTACTTTTCCTTCACTGTCTCTTCTCCCTCCTTGGAACACTACTGTGCAATGGGGAGGAAACTTCCAAATCCTGTCCTCTCCCTTGAAAGAAAGAGTGTAGCAGGTACATCCAGCTGGCGCCGCGGCTCACTAGGCTAATCCTCTACCTGCAGCGCCGGCACCCCGGGGTTCTAGTCTCAGATGGGGCACCAGATTCTGTCCCGGTTGCCCCTCTTCCAGTCCAGCTCTCTGCTGTGGCCCAGGAGGGCAGTGGAGGATGGCCCAAGTGCCTAACCCTAACCCTAACTCCTGCACCCGCATGGAGACCAGGAGGAAGCACCTGGCTCCTGGCTTCGGATTGGCACAGTGCTGCGGCCGTTTGGGGGGTGAACCAACGGAAGGAATACCTTTCTCTCTGTCTCTCTCACTGTCTAACTCTGCCTGTCCAAAAAAAAAAAAAAAAAAAAAAGTGCATCCAAAATTCTTGCTTTTTAGAGGATTGCCCGAGGGACTGGTTTCTGAGTTGCTTGACTCAAGAGTGCTGACAGAAATAGTGGTTGCTAATGTCTCTTAGGTCAAATTGGTCTACTCTATCCATTATTGGAAGTGGATTATTACAGTCTCCCATATTTGTGGCTTGCTGTTTGGTTGTCTCTTCAATTCTCCCAGTTTATATTCCTCTTCCAATAATGGATAGAGCAATCACACAAAAGATCAATAAGGAACCAAAGGACTTGAACAACACAGACCAATTTGACCTAACATTTACAGAACCTTCCACCAAACAGCAGAATATACACTCATGTTCTCCAGGATAGACTCACTTAGGTCACAAACCAAACATTAAAAACTTTTAAGATTGACATCATATGAAGTTATTTTCTAATCAAAATGGAATGAAGCTAGAAAGAACAACAAAAGGTAAACTAATAAATAAGTATAAACAAAACAAACTTTTAAACAATGAGTATGTCAGAGAAGAAGTCACAAGGGAAATTGGAAAATACTGAGATAAATGAAAATAAGAACTCAACATATTGAAACACGAGATGTAGCCAAAGCAGTACTAAGAGGAAAGTCTATTAGTTAACACATTTTTTTTTAAAAAGTGTGATCTCAGAATCAATAATTGAACTTGACATCTAAAGATAACAAAAGGTAGCCCTGTTTCTCTCCCCACCTTCCCTGGGGTGCCATTTGGGGCACAGATGTTTCAATATACATCACTGTGCTAAATGATCATGCTGGTTATGACCAGTATGTGGTACTGTAGTACTTTTTTTTAAAAAAAAAAAAGTTTGTTTCTCTAACTGAAAATTGATCCCTGTTAACAAATAAGAATGGGAATAAGAGAGGGAGGAGATGTACAGTTTGGCACATGCTCCCTCAGCCTTACCCCTAAGTGTAAAGCTAAAAGCTTGCCATGGGAATCCGAATCCCATTAAGCTGGAAGGTACCAATGCCACCTTACTAGTTAAAGTGATCAGTTTAAGTTCATAACTGATCATAAAGATAAGATTAAGTGTCAAAGGGATCACATAAATAAAATCAATGTCTGCTAATAATAATTGATAGAATTAAAAAGGAGGTAATGGTCCAACATGGGAAGAGGGATACACAGCAGACTCATAGAATGACAAATGCCCTAAACAGCACTCTGACCTCAGAATCAGCCCTTAAAGCATTCAGATCTGGCTAAAAAGCCCATGAGAGTATCTCAGGCATGGAAAGTCAAGACACTGTGGCAAAAACTGTCCTAAATGAAAGATCTCTATGAGTGAGATCTCAGTGGAAAGAAGGGACCATCAAAGAAGGAGGTACCTTTCTCTGAAGGGAGGAGAGAACTTCCACTTTGTTTATGGCCTTGTCTAAATAATGTCAGAGTTTGTGAACTCAAGAGACTTCCATAGCCTTGGCAGCCCATGACAAGAGCCTCGGGTGATTACTTATGTCATAAATAAGAGTGTCGATTGTTAAATCAACAACAGGAGTCACTGTGCACTTGCTCCCCATGTAGAACCTCTGTCCTTAATGTGTTGTACTATGAGAATTAATGGTAAAACTAATCTTTAAACGGCACTTTATACTTTGTGTGTCTGTGTGGGTGCAAACTGTTGAAATCTTTACTCAATATAGAGTTGCTCTTCTGTATATAAAGATAATTAAAAATGAATCTTAATGAAAAATAGAATGGGAGAGGGATTAGGAGATGGGATGGTTTGTTGTACTTTTGAAATTTATATTTATTAAGTAAAAGTTTTTTATTAAAAAGTGTGTTTCTTTTTAGGGAGTATAATTTATAATTGATTTTTTATAATGTGCAACTTAATATAAACAAATCTTCTTTAATGAAAAGAGTTTTATAATCAATTGCAGGATAAGATCATTTTACTGTGGAAAAATCTGATATTTTTCAGTAAATTCAATAAAAAATGTTTTAGCAAAAGTAAGGAATCAATAAAGGTTAGAAATAGAGTATAGAAAAATAATAGAAAAAAATGAAACAAAGTTCAGCAAAATTGACAAATACTTAGCTAAGGAAAAAAAAAGACAACTAAAATCAGAAATTAAAGTGAAGGATTTTAAAACTGAAAAACAAAAAAGATCGTAAGAGGCTACTAAGAATGATATTACACAAAGAGATTAGATAAGCTAGAAAAGGTATATAAGTTCCTGGAAACATATTGCCTACTAAGACTAAATCATGAAGAAATAAAAAATCTGATCAGACACTAATCCTCCTCAAACCTCTTCCAAAAAATTAAAGAGGAGGGACTACTTTCAAACTCATTCTCTGAGATCAGCACTACTCGGATATCAAAGTCAAACAGAGATATCACAAACAAAAAAAACTACAGACCAATATTCCTGGGGAACTGTGGTGCAAAATTCCTCACAAACTGAATTCAACCGTGTATTGATGAGAAAATACACGATTAGACATAGGATTTAACCCTGAAATACAGGATGGCTCAACATCTGAATATCAATCATGGTAGCGCAAAACATTAACAGAAGGACAAAATCACACGATTATCTCTATGTAAAAGAGGCACTTAACAAAACATAATACCCTTTTATTATATAAAAAACACTCAGCAAACTAGGAATTAAAACTATCTCAGCATAGTGAAATCCACAGTTAACAGTGCATCCAATGGTAGCTGTAAGGTTAGGAAGATGGCAAGCTTGTCCACCCTTGCCCTCTTTTTTCAACAAGGCACTGGAAGTCCTAGAGACATTGGGGAAGAAAAAGACATCAAATACATACAAACTGAAAAGAAGTAACATTATCTGTCAAATACATGATTTTTAAATGGATCTATCTATCTATCTATCTGAAACACAGGATGACAGAGAAAAGGAGTGACAGAAACAAAGAGAGATATTTTATCTGCTGTTCATTCCCCAAATGCCTCAATAGCCAGGGCTGGGCCATGCAAAAGCTAACATCCCTGAACTTCTTCTGGACCTCCAATATAGGTGTCAGAGACCCAACTACTTGAGCCATCATCCACTCCTTCCCAGGTGCTTTAGCAGGAAGCTGGGTCAGAAGTTGGGCAGCTGGGACATGGACTAGCACTCTGATATGGGATGCGGGCATTCAAAGCAAGGGCTTAACCTGCTGCACCACAATGCCTGATCCAAAGGACCTGATTTTATATGTAGGCAAATTCTGTTAGAACTAATAAATGAATTCAACAAAGTTTGCAGGATACAAAATCAACACACAAAGACCCAAAAGTTGCATTTCTAGACACTAACAATGCATTTCTAGATGCTCTTTCAATATACAACTCAAAACAAAAGTTAGAAATGCAATACCATTTACAACAGCATCAAACAGAATTGGCTTCCTCAAAAAATTACAAATAGAATTACCTTCTGACCCAGCAATCCCACTTTTCGGCATGTAGCAACAGAATTAAAAGTGAAATCTCAAAGAGTTATTTCCATACTCATGTTCAATGTAACACTGTTCACAATCACTAAGAGGTGGAAGCATTTCAATCAAAAAAAAAAAAATGTCCATCAATAGAAGAGTAGAAAAAGAAAAGTGGTATGCACATAAAATTTTGTCAAAGCTACAACATGAACGAACCTTGAGGACATTATGCTAAGTTAAATAAGCCAGTCACAAAAAGACAAATACTATATGATGCCATTTATATGAGAAATCTAAAACAGTCTAACTCATACAAACAGGATACAGAATGATGCTTGCCAGGGATATAGGGACGGGACACGGGGAAGTTGTTATTCAAATGGTATAGAGTTTCAGGTTCCCAAGATGAAAAATTTCTAGAGATCTGTTACAATGTGAACACAGTTAACTCCAGTGAACTGTATAGTCAAGAATGGTTAAGATAACAAATTTTGTATTACATGTGTTTTGGAATTACAATTAAAGATTAAAAACTTGAAAAATCTGAATTAAGATTCCTGGGCTATGTTCTTAACCTACTCATGAAGGAAAAGATTTCTGCTGATAAATTAATGGTCACCTGTTCAGAAAAAAAAAATTGTTTTCATGGAAATAAAGGTAGTTTCCAGGAGGCTGGAGTCAAGGGAGGAAACCTTACTACGTGCTCCACTCTTTTTATTTTTTATTTATTTGACAGGTAGAGATATAGATAGTGAGAGAGAGACAGAGAAAAAAATCTCCCTTCTGTTGGTTCACCCCACAAATGGCCACTATGGCCGGCACTGCGCTGACCCGAAGCCAGGAGCTTCCTCCTGGTCTCCCACACGGGTGCAGGGCCCAAGGACTTGGGCCATCCTCCACTGCCTTCCCAGGCCACAGCAGAGAGCTGGTCTGGAAGAGGAGCAGCCAGGACTAGAACCCGACACCCATATGGGATGCCGGTGCCGCAGGCGGAGGATTAACCAAGTGAGCCACAGCGCTGGCTTTCTTAAACTGAACTTTGTGAGATCAGATTCAGTGGCCATCTTCAGTGCTCTACATGGGTTTATGAGGCTGCACATAAATGTCGCAGCCCCTTTACTAAGTGCATCTCTCATAGTTATTCTTTTTAAAAGTTTTTAATTAATTTATCTATTTGAAAGATAGACACACACAGGGAGGAGAGGGGATTCCTATCTGCAGATTAAGCTGGAGTAGTTATACTATTATATAATATATTATATTATATATATAATAGTAGTTATACTATTATCAGACAAAAAAGATTTTAAGTCATAAATTGTTATGAGACAAAGGATAATATCTAATATTGATAAATGCCAAATAAAGATGATATAAAAATTATAAACAAATATGTACCTATCATCAGAGCCCTAACATATTTGAAGCAAAAGAGAAATAGTTGTCCAAAAATAATTGGAGACTTCAACACTCCACTCTTAAAAATGGAGAGAATATCTATAGATCAAAATATGAAATAGAGGGGCCAGGACTATGGCATAGCAGGTGAAGTCACCACCTGCAGCACCGGCATCCCATATGGGTGCTGGTTCATGTCCTGCTGCTCCACTTCCAGTCCAGCTCCCTGCTAATGTGCCTGGGAATGCAGCAGATGATGGCTCAAGTCCTTGGACCCCTGCAGGCACATGGGAGACCTAGATGAAGCTCCTGACTCCTGGCTTTGGCCTGGCCCAGTCCTGGCTGTTGCAGTCTTTTGGAGAGTGAACCAACAGATGCAAGATCCCTCTCTTTCTCTGTCCTTGCCTTTCCTTCTCTGTAACTCTGACTTTCAAAAAATAAATAAATTTTTAAAAAGAAAAAAAAAATAGGGGTTGGCACTGTGGCATAGTAGGTTAAACATCCGCCTGTAGCACCATTTGGGTACTGGTTTGTGTCCCAGTTGCCCCTCTTCTGATCCAGTTCTCTGTTAATGGCCTGGGAAAACAGTGGAAGACAACCCAAGTGCTTGGACCCCTGCACCTATGTGGGAGACATGGAAGAAGTTCTTGGCTCCATGCTTCGGAAAAGCACATCTCTGATCATTGCAGCCGTTTGGAGAGTGAACCAGCAGATGGAAGACCTTTCTCTCTGTCTCTCCCTCTCACTGTCTGTAACTCTGCCTCTCAAATAATAAATGAATAAATATTTAAAAAAAGGGAAAAAATGAAATAGAAGACTAGTACTATACTAAATAGACATACACAAAACACCTGACCCACCAACAGAACATACATTCTTAAATGCACACTTAATATTTTGAAGGATAGGCCATATGTTAAGCCATAGAAATTCTCAGAGTATTTTAATATATCCAAAATATATTCTCCACCTGCAACAGAATTAAGCTAGTAATAGTAATCATGGAGTGGGGGAGGGGGCAGCGCTGTGGTGTAGCAGGTAAAGCTGCTGCCTGCAGTGCCAGCATCCCACATAGGTGCCGGCTCGATTCCTGGCTGCTTCACTTCCAATCCAGCTTTCTGGTATGGCCAGAGAAAATAGTGGAAGATGGCCCGAGTCCTTAGGCCCCATGTGGGGGATCCTGAAGAGGCTCTTGGCCTCTGATCAGCCCAGCTCTGGCCATGCCATCTGGGGAGTGAACCAGCAGATGGAAGATTCTCTCTTTCCCTCTCCCTTGGCCTCTCCCTCTCCCTCTGCCTCTCCGTAACTGTGCTCTCAAATAAATAATTAAAATTTTTTTTAAATGGTAATCATAGGAAAACTAGAAAAATGGCAATTAAATAGAAATTAAATATCACATTCAAATGGGCCAAAGAAGAAATCACTTGAGAAATTAGAAAATACTTTGAAATGTATATAAGAGAAACACAATATACCAAAACTTAGGAGATGCAGCAGTGCAAGTGTTTTGAGGGAAATTTATGGTTATAAAGTCTGTCATTGAAAATAGAAAGGTCTCACATCAATAATATAATACTTAATTATAAATACTCTTTATATTTAAGGAGCTAGAAAAGAGGCAAAAACTAAACCCAAAGCCAACAGAGGCAGGAAATAATAAAGATTAAAGAAGATATGAAAAAACTAGAAAAATAGAATCAACAAAATAAAAAGTTGGTTCTTTGAAAGTATCAACAAAATTGATAACTTTAGACAGCTAAGAGAAGACACAATTGCTAATCTCAGAGATGAAAGCACAGATATTATTATTGACCTTATAAAAATTTAAAGGATTATAGAGAATATTAGGAACAGTTGTATGCCAATAAAACTAGATAATCCAGATGAAATGGAAACATTCCTACATATACAAATTAATAAAACTAACAAGAAAAATATCTCAACAGTCTATCACAAGTAAAGACATTGAACTAGGAATCAAAACCTCCAACAAAGAGAAGTCCACCTCAGATAGCTTAATTGGTAAATTCTACCAAACAAATGAAGAATTCACGGGCCACGCTGGGGCGTAGTGGGTAAAGCCGCCACTTGCAGGGCCAGCATCCCATGTGGGCGCTGATTCGAGTCCTGGCTGCTCCTCTTTCGATCCAGCTCTCAGCTGTGGCCTGGGAAAGCAATAGAGGATGGCCCAAGTCCTTGGGCCCCTACACCCATATGAGAGACCTGGAAGAAGCTCCTGGCTCCTGGCTTTGGATCAGCCCAGCTCCAGCCCTTGCTGCCATTTGGGGAATAAACCAGTGGACGGAAGACTCTCTCTCTCTCTCTCTCTCTCTCTCTCTCTCTCTCTGCCTTTGCCCCTCTGTAACACTGCATTTCAAGTAAATAAATAAATTTTTGTTAAAAAAAAAAAAAAAGAATTCACATCAATCCTACTCAAACTTTTCCAAAAAAATGGAAGAGAGGGAACACTTTTTAACACAGTGACAGAAATACCGTTATATCAAAGCCAGAAGAGATACCAAAGAAAACCACAGACCATTTTTCTTTATTAATATGGGCACAAATATCCTTAACAAAATACTAACAAGTCAAATCTGACAGGGCATTATACACCATGGCTAATGAGATTTATCCCAGGAATTCAAGGGCTCCAATGGAGCTGTGGGCGCCTGGCTTCAGTGTGGCCCAGCTCCAGCTGTTCTAGGCATTTGGGGAATGATCCAGCAGAGGGAAGAGCTCTCCTCTCTCTCTCTCTCTCTCTCTCTCTCTCTCTCTCTGTCACCGTGCTTTTCAATTAAATAAATCTTTTTTAAAAAAAGGGAAATAATAATCTCTTAAACAAATTGTTCCAAAAAACTGAATATCCACATGCAAAAGAATGAAGCTGAACCCCTACCTCACTCCATATACAAAAAAAAAATTAAAAATGAACAAATTAAACATAAAAACTAGAGTCAGATCATATTATAAGAAAAAAGGAGAAATCTTCATGACCTCATATCTGACAAAGATTTGACAACAAAATACAAACAACAAAAGAAACAAATAGATAAAAATTGACTTTCTCAAATGATGAAGATCATGAAATGATAACCAACAGAATTGGGAGAAAATGTTGGAAAATCATGTATCTGATAAGTTTCATATCTAGAAGATTTATAACTCAACAACAAAAATACAACCTAATTTAAATGGACAAAGGATTATTTGAATAGACAATTCTCCAAAGATACACAAATGGACAGCAAGAACATGAAAAGATGTTCAAGACCACTGGTCATTAAGAAAATGAACATGAAAACCACAATGAGATAGAACTTCACACTCATTAGTTGAATCCAGTATGTCTCATCATCCTATTTACATAGGACACCTATAAAAAGTTAAATTGAGTAGTAAAATAGATCATTTATGGTAACTTTGAAATAAACATGATGCTTCTAGATTCTATTCCTTTAGGAAAAGTAACAGGTGAATGTATAGAGTATTTGAAAATAGTTTTCAATTCTGTGAAGACTGCAGAAACTTTGCTGCAAAAGTTACTTTTACTAAATATTCAACTGAACAAAAGATTGCATACATAACTGATATCTAATATAAGAAATGTGTTCGTGGAAGTGTTTTCTAGAATGAGGTTGTCACTTCATTTTGAGGAATGCACTGTATTTGAAAAGGTCAGTGTGTTCTAAACCAGCTGTACACAGGACACTGGGACCATGCACACAGCACAGTAATGTGGAGTGTACTGCTCCAGTGTGTTATTTGTGGACAAGCTGTGACTTGTGTGCTTGATAGGAAGGTAGTTCTACAGATGAACCCGCAATGATACTCTCTTTTGACAGTCTGTCTATTCACCCGTTATGACTGCTTGGAACACCTCTGAAAGATTGGATTCCAAGCTACAGGCAGCACCGTGAGGGAAAACGGACTACACAAGTGTCCTCTGAAACTGACATCGCTGAAGGAGAAACAAGCAAGACGGCCATCTGATTACAGATTTGGCACAACAATAAAATTCTCCCAGTGAAATGGTTGGATGATACATGTGTCACTTGTTGCAACAAGCTAGGACACAGTGGGATCACGTGGCAAAGTTCAACAACAGAAGAAATAGAGAGTAGAGCCAACGTGACTCAGCAGAAGAGATCAGGCACCTGCTACCATCTCAGTGGTGGTGTGGATAAGCACAACTGTCTGGTTTCCAAACATCCCATTCCCAGCAGAGGTAAAAAATGGCACTGGGTTTTGTTCACTTGAATAATTGATATGTGTATCGTAAAGAGATGGATTAATCCCAAGTGTGTGAACAAAGACAGCAATATTCTCATGAAGCTCTCAGATTTCAAAAGAGACATTTGTTCAGTATACCTACACTGATGCAATGAGAAGCAATCAGGAGGAAGAAGGCCAATTGCTCCCAGACCTATGACTGTCCAAGATGATGCCAGATTTGACAGAAGCCTAAGTATTCTCAAACAGCAAGAGCAACAATGATGTCAGAATAAGCTGTAGTATGGGAAGCTGTAAACATTTGTTGAAAATTTTTTGCTAACCTTTGAATTGATTTTTCTCTTTCCACCAAAAATAATTATTAAGCAAGTCATGAAAGTTGCTACTTTGCATCCTGTGTAATGTAACAGAATGATATTTCGTTTATCTAATGTCCTATTTATAGGATAGTTTTTATATACAGGAGAAAGACACTATATTATCCCAGTATCCTACTTACAGGACCACCTGTATTTTCACTCTTAAAGAGAATAAAGAAGACATAAGCTCTAGATTATGGTTTCCAATCTATTTTTAATACAGCTGTGTCAATTTTGTTGAAATATTCACATAATTTGTTGAAATAATTCACAGAAACTTGGGACTTAGTGGGTTAAAAGAAAAGGAAAATAACAAGTATTGGTGAGGATCTGGACAAATAAGGACACTTATAGATTGTTGGTGAAAATGTAAAATGGTGCAGCTGCCGTGGAAAACAACTTGGAGGTTTCTCAAAACGTGAAGCACAAAATTACTACATAGCTAGCAAATCCACGCCTAGGTATACACTCAAGAGAAATGAAAACAGACGGCAAGGGGCTGGCACTGTGGCACAGCAGGTTAAGCCGCTACCTGCCACACCAGCATCCAATACGATAGCTGGTTCGAGATTACCACCAGCTCCATGCTAATGTGCCTGGGTCCCTGCCACCCACATGGGAGACCCAGATGGAGTCCCAGGCAACTGGCTTCGGCTTGACCCAGCCCTGGCCATTGTGCCATTTGGGGAGTGAACCAGGAAGATAACTCTGTTCCCTCTCCGTCTCTCCCTCTCTCTGTAACATTACCTTTCAAATAAATTAATAAATATTTTTTAAAAGAAAAAACATATGTCTATTCAGGAGCTTCTACACAAATATATATATCAATGTGGTTTATAATGGTCAAAAAGTGGGAACAGCCCAAATGCCCATCAGTGGAAGAATTGATAAACGAATGGTGAGATATACATACACATACAGTATATGTGTAGTGCTGGCACATGCTACAAATTGGATGAATCTTAGAAACATTAAATTTTTGCATTAAATAAAAGACAAAGAAGATCATATGTGATAGGATTCTTTTCAAATGATATATCCAGAATAGACAAATTTATAAACATAAAACAGACTAAAGGAGGCAGGTGTTGTGGTGCCACAGGTTGAACTGCCACTTGCAACACCAGCATCCCATATCAGAGTGCCAGTTTGGGTCCCGGCTATTCCACTTCTGAGCCAGCTTCCTGCTAAGGTGTCCAAGTATTTGAGTCTCTGCCAACCACTGAGACCTGGATGGAGTTCCTGGCTTCAGCATGGCCGAGTCTGGATGTTGCAACCATCTGGGAAATGAGCCAGTGATGGACAACCTCCCCCTGTCCCCTGCCCCATCACTCTTTCAAATAATAAATAAATCTTGGAGAAGGAAAACAACAGACTAGTTAGTTACTATGGGCTGGGGGGGAGGGGGGGCAGAGAGGGACGACTGTTTTCTAGGTCCAAGGTGTTTTTCTGGGTGATAAAAAGTTTTGAAACTAGAGATAGAAGCTGGTTGGCACAACATTTTGAATATTCTAAATACCGCTCAATTATATACTTTAACATGGTTAATTTTAGGTTACGTGGAATTCTCCAAAATTGAAACACAGTTCAGAGGGAGGGGACACAATGGCTTACCTTTCTTTTTCCTCTTCAGATAATGCTCTCCAAACAATTGTATTCAAGCGCCTGTTTAAAACAACAACAATTTAGTAACAGTACTTCATTCCATGGCCAAAGGTCAACCCCAGGCCCAAGCCCAGCATCATCATCACGGGACCCTGTCACTGTACCTACTTAAAGGCATTGGACAGGAGTGTCTCCCTTCCTTAGCATCACTGTGGACAACTGTGTCAAATGTTAGAGAGCTCAGCTCGCCGCACAGCCAGGTAAAGCCTAGGCTGAGAATAGGCAGGAAACAAACTGACCTTCATCATGTCTGTATGAAGGTGTTTATCTAGACACCCACCATTTTTCTTCCTAAGGAAAACACAACTGAGCCCTGGTTCTCCTTCTATAGACATTCTTCAGCCTGGATTCTCAGAGAAGGGGGTTCCCAGAGTCATCAATAATAGGCTGGAGACACACCGGAGAGATCCACCAGCCCGGCTGCCTCGTTTTCCAGAGGAGCTGAGAGGGGCTGCCAGGTGAAGCGCCTCGCTCCTGTCCCAGCTGGTGGGCCACACTGAGATGCCAGCGCTTCCCTGAGCAGCTTTTCAGAGGGAAGCTGTCAACCCAAGGAGACTGGAGCCAGCAGCTCCTACAGGCAGGTCAGCTCCTCTTGTTACACTAATCAGCGATGTTTCTTTCAGGGCTCCAGGCCAGTTCTGTTCTACTTCATCATTCCCTGAAAGCAGGCTTCCTGGAGTGCAGGGCACAGAACACTGGCTTTGGAGGGTTTGAGCTGATGGTCCATGAAAATAAAATTGCTTCAATAAAAAGAGATGGGAGAACACCACACTCTCCTGGAGGCGTTCTCCTAACCACTGGAGCCAGCATTAGTGGGTCAGGGCCCTGAGAACACACTTTGGGTGGAGGTGCTGTTCTGCCCTGCTGTTGGGTCAGTACCCAACTCTGTCAAAATGGATAACAAGGGAAGCTCCTGGCTCCTGGCTTCAGATTGGCACAGCTCCTGCCATTGTGGCCAACTGGGGAGTGAACCAGCAGATGGAAGACCTCTCTCTCTGCTTCTCCTTCTCTCTGTGTGTAACTCTGACTTTCAAATAAATAAATAAATCTTTGAAAAAATGGATAATAAGGGGCCAGCGCTGTGGTGTAGTGGGTAAAGTCGCTGCCTGCAGTGCTGGCATCCCATATGGGCTCCAGTTCAAGACAAGGCTGCTCTACTTCCAATCCAGCTCTCTGCTATGGCCTGGGAAAGCTGTAGAAGATGGCCCAAGTCCTCGGGTCCCTGCACCCATGTGGGAGACCCAGAGGAAACTCTTGGCTCCTGGCTTCAGATCAGCGCAGCTCTGGTCATTGCAGGCAACTGGGGAGTGAACCAGTGAATGGAAGACCTCTCTGTCTGTCTGTCTGTCTCTGCCTCTCTCTGTGTAACTCTGACTTTCAAATAAATAAATTAAAAAAAAAAAAACCAATGCGATGGAACAAGAGGAGTGTCACCATTAAACTCCTGATATTTGTATTTATTTCAGGATCCATAGATTCAATGAAACTGGGCATTAATTCACATGAATTGCTCTTTATATATAACTGACATGCTCCTCACAACAGCCCTGTGACAACAGGTCCTATAAATAAGGAACCTGAGGTTCATGACCTTCACGTCCTTGTCCAGAGTAGGCGTTGGGGATAAGAATGAAACCCACAAGCACTGTCTGACCTTAAAGCTGTAGCTTGTGCCCTGCACCAGGCCTTCACAAACCAGATAATTATAGAACTCAAATACTTCAATTACTTGAGCAAATTACATTAGAATTTGAATGGTATTATATTTACATTCTGAATAACTGAATTTGAAGAGTTTTAATGATTACCCTGGAATTAGATAAAGTATGAATTGACTTCAGATAACCAAATATATAAACATATATTTACAATCCAACAAACATATCAGCTATATATCCTGACATGTGCTGGGGATAGATGAGGCAGGAACACGGCTGGCCAAGCCACCAGCCTGTGCTGCCACTTCACGGAGCAGAGACAGTCAACAAGCCACAGTCCTGTGCAGAAGCCCAAGTGTTTCAGCAGCCACATGCAGAGAAAGGTCTTTGTAGTAGGCCCTTGGCAATAAGGCAAGGAGGGAAGAGCAAGCCAGTGGGCAACAGCAGCGTTAACTGGAAGAGGATCGAAGCTGGGAGAAGGGAAGGCCTGCGTGAAAGCCACAGGCCCATGGGAGAAGGTGGGCCTTGCAATGGCTCACCTGCCTGGGAGAGAAAGGCAAAGGACCCGTGGAACACAGAGGGACACTGAAAAGTCTCAATTCTGAGGGGGAGGGCCAGTGGGAGAGGCTCCAGAGGAAGTGGGCTTGGGCAGGCCTGTGCAGGGCACAGGGCAAAGGCCTGCCATTGGATCGCATGATGTGCTCCCTGTGGGCAGGAGGCGAGGCCTTGTGCCTGTATTGAACACACACTGGAAACACTGCAAAATGACAACAGACCAACAAATGCTGGCCTGGGCCACTGCATTAACTGTTGCTGACTTTTTCTCATTTTTTTCCCCACCCACAGGGTAGAAAACGAAAAGCCAACTAACTGCACAGCTTCCCAAAGAATAGGTTTACCCGAAGAAGCTGGACACACTCCAAGTTTAATTAAGTGCTGTGCAGCAAGGATTAATTAAGTGCTAGAGGGCAGGGCAGACAAGGGTGATGACTGGATCATCTGCCTCTGTGGGGAGAGGTTCCTGTGTCAGCACAGACACAGGACTACTAGAGAATATCACTTGCATGGTAGTCAACTTGATCATCACCTTGAACTTGATACAAAAAAATGCTGAAACTATATAAACAGTCATCCCTAGTATCCGTGAGGGATTGGTTCCAGGACCCTCAAGTCCCTTCTATAAAAAGGTTTATGAATTATTTGCATACAACCTATACACAAGGGATGCCGCCTTGCTTCCTTCCCCTACCCCACTCCCGCAGAGTGCCATATGCAGCAGCAAAAAGTCACGCAGTGTGCCTCTGTTCTCCTACCACCACCACAGTCAGGGCAACGTGTGGGGGCAAAGGACAGATCCCTTGCATCCTGCAGCTGTGGGCGCTTTGGGGCATTAGCCCCAGAGCTACACTCACACACTCTATATGAGCAAGGGGGATTCACCTTAGCTTTTAGGAGCTAGCACTAGAATCAGCCCATCAAAAAATCCCACCCTGGACATCTGGAGAATGACCCCACTATACCCTGCAACACCAGGACTAGTAACAATTCATTCTAAATTTCCCAGTGCCATTGGAATATGCCTGGTAGACATAAGGAATAACTTACCTGCATTCCACTTCTCTGGACTCAAATCTTCCAGAGTAAAATCTCCTGTATACCTTGTAGTCACCCTATAGGGCTGGAACAAGGGTCAGTTCATATCTCCTAGTCCCAGGACAAGGGCTGCTGGTATTATAAGCCACAGCATCTGTTGGACTCTCCTAGCAGGACCTGAGGAAGGGTCCACCATATCTGCAGCCCTAGAGCCACAAGTCCCAGCATCACTCAGGCTTGCCAGTAGGACAAGGGGCAGCCATCCTTGTCTCCCACAGCACCAACAACAAGGCCTTGGCTATCACATTCACCAGGGAGACTAACACTGAACTCTACGTGGACCAAAGATACACACCCAAGGAAACCCTTATTCATCTCAAAGCCACACTTCTATCCTTATGAGCTGCAGCAGACTGGTCCCCTGTGCCACTTATAGACAGAGCAGACATTGATGAAGCAAAAGAAATCACTCAGAGACTACACTCCTAAGCTCACCTAGAACCAAAGCCAAAACAACAAGTCAAGTGATACACTGCATTCCAGTTAAACCATAAATTATTTATAATAAAACCCACTCCATGAATGAAGAAGAGACAAATAAACCAGCTGGGCAGATGTCAATGCAGGACACAGGAGACATGAAGAAGCAAGGCAGCATGATGCTTCCAAAAGAACACAATACCCCCGCCAGCGCTGAGGCTCAGCGGGTTACAGCCTTGGCTTGCAGTGCTGGCATCCCAAATGGGCGCTAGTTCGAGTCCTGGCTGCTCCGCTTCCAATCCAGTTCTCTGTCATTGCCTGGAAAAGCAGTGGAAGATGGCCCAAGTCCTTGGGCCCCTGCACCCATGTGGGAGACCTGGAAGAAACTCCTGGCTCCTGGTTCCTGGCTCTGGATCAGCTCAGGTCTGGCTATTGTGGTTATCTGGGGAGTGAACCAGTGGATGGAAGACCTCTCTCTCCCTCTGGCTCTGTAATTCTGTCTTTCAAATAAATAAATTAAAGAAGAAAAAAAAAGAACAAACTACCCCTCCAGAAATAGATCCTGAACTGAAGAAAATCTATGAAATGGCAGATACAGCATTCAAAATAATAATTGTAAGGAAACTCAATCAGATGCAAGTGAATACAGATAAATTAAAGAAATGAGGAAATTAATGAGTGACATGAATGAAAATATTTCTTAGGAGATAGAACTCAGTAAGAAGAACCAAATAGAAATCTTAAAATGAAATCTTCAGTGAAATAAAAAATACAACTGAGAGCTTTAACAGCAGAATAGACCAAGAGGAGCAAAGAATTTCTGACCTTGAGGACAAGAATTTTGGAATAACCCAATCAGGCAAAAATAAAGAGAAGAGAATTTAAAAGAATGAAATATGTGAAATATGGATACCATTATACAACCAAATATTTGTATTTGGGGCATTACAGATGGAGAAGAAAAGGAAAAAAGAACCGAGAACCTGCTAAATGCAGGTATTTGAAAATTTCCCAGGTCTTGACAGAGACATGGATATTCAGATATAAGAAGCTCAAGCCGGGCGCCGTGGCTCAATAGGCTAATCCTCCGCCTTGTGGCACCAGCACACCAGGTTCTAGTCCCGTTCGGGGCACCGGATTCTGTCCCGGTTGCCCCTCTTCCAGGCCAGCTCTCTGCTGTGGCCAGGGAGTGCAGTGGAGGATGGCCCAAGTGCTTGGGCCCTGCACCCCATGGGAGACCAGGAGAAGCACCTGGCTCCTGCCTTTGGATCAGCGTGGTGCGCCGGCTGCAGTGCACTGGCCGCAGTGGCCATTGGAGGGTGAACCAGCAGCAAAGGAAGACCTTTCTCTCTGTCTCTCTCTCTCACTGTCCACTCTGCCTGTCAAAAAAAAAAAAAAAAAGAAGAAGAAGAAGCAGCTCAAAGAACCCCAACCAGACTGACTCAAAAAATGCATCGAGTTACATATAAAGGGAAACCAATTAAATTAACATCAGACTTCTCAGTGGAAACCCTACTGGCCAGAAGACAGTGGGATTATATATTCAAGATCTTAAAAGAAAAAAAAAAACTTCCAACCAAGAATACTATATTCAGTGAAGCTATGCTTTAAAAGTGAAGGAGAAGCATTTCCCAGATAAGTAAAAACTGAGAGGATTCACCACCACCAGACCAGCCTTATAAGAAATCCTGGAAAATGTACTGCATTGACGTAAATGCTAGGGCTGGCACTGTGGTGTAGTGGGTAAAGCCACCGCTGCCATGCTGGCATTCCACATGGGTACCAGCTCGAGTCCTGGCTATTCTACTTCTGATCCAGCTCTCTTCTGTGGCATAGGAAAGCAGAAGATGGCCCATGTCCTTGGGTCCTGTACCCACACAGGAGAGCTGGAAGAAGCTCCTGGCTCCTGGTTTCGTATTGGCAAAGCTCTGGCCATTGCAGCCAATTGGAGTTAACCAATGGATGGAAGACCTCCTGCCCCCCCCTTCTCTTTCTCTGTAAATCTTTCAAATAAAAAAAAAATGGAAAATACATAACACCACCAGAGCAGGTAGACTCATTATCAAGTCAACAAAATGACAGGTCTTAGCCCTTATCTGTCAATACTAATCTTGAATATAAATGGATTAAATTCACAAACCAAAAGATTTAGCTTGGTTGAATCTATAAAAAAACCAGGACCCCACTACATGCTCCCTACAAGAAACTCACTTCACAAAGGTATACACAGACTGAAAGTGAAGGGGTGGAAAAAGATAGACCAGGCAAATGGAAACCAAAAGTGAGCAAGTTTAGCTATCCTGATATCAGAGAAAACAAACTTTAAATCAAAAACTGTAAAAAGAAATAAAGAAGGACATTATATTTTGATTAAAGGTACAATTCAGCAAGAAGACATAACAATCATAAATACATATATACACAACCACCTGAATATATATGGAAAATAGGAATAGACCTAAAGGGAGAGATAGACTCCATTACAATAATAGTGGGTGACTTCAACACCCCACTCTCATTAATGGACAGGTCATCCAGACCAAAAAAAATCAATAAAGCTACATTGGAGTTGAAACATATAATTGAGCAAATGGACCTAACAAGCATTTACAGGACGATTCACCCAACAGCTACAGAACATGAGAAGGCTTTCTCATCAGCATATGGAACATCTCTAGGATAGACCACGCACTAGGCCACAAATCAAGTCTCAGAAAATTTAAAAAATTGAAATCATACCATGCATCTTCTCCTCAGAACATAAAAGAATAAAACTAGAAATCAACAACACGAAGAATAGAACGCTCATAAATACTTGGTTTTAAACAATATGCTTACATTTTAAAAAAGAGAAATATTTCAAACTAGAGATCTAATGATGCATCTTGAAGATTTAGAAAAACAAGAACAAACCAAACTCCAAATCAGCAGGTGGCAAGAAATAAAGATCAGAGCACAAATAAATGAAATTGAAACTAAAAAAAAAAAAATACAACAGATCAACAAAACAAAAAGTTGGTTTTTAAAGATTAAACTGAGGGTGGGAAGACAGGTATGATGGGAAGAATCACTATATTCTTAAATGAAATTTGTACTCATTAAATACATGATTTCTTTGGAAAAAACATAAAGAAGATAAACTAAATAGATAAACTTCTAGTCAGGCTAACAAAAAAAAGAGAAAAAATTCAAACAAAACTAGAGCTGAAAAAGGAGACACTACAAGTGACACCGCTGAAATATAAAGGATTATAAGAAACTCCTATGAAAAATTATACGCTAATATACTTGAAGGCTGAATTGAATCCAAAACCACATCAAAAAGATCATACATCATGGTCAAGTGGGATTTATCCAGAAATGCAACGGTAGTTCAACATTTGCACATCAATAAGCCTCACAAATCACATCAACAGAATGAAGAACAACAGTAGTTGCAAGAAAGCATTTGATAAGATTCAATACCACTTGATGATAAAAAACACTCCACAGGCAGGCACAGCGGCTCACTAGGCTAATCCCCTGCCTGAGGCACTGGCACCCCGGGTTCTAGTCCCAGTTGGGGTGCCAGTTCTGTCCTGGTTGCTCCTCTTTCAGTCCAGCTCTCTGCTGTGGCCTGGGAGGGCAGTGGAGGATGGCCCAAGTCCTTGGGTCCTGTATCCGCATGGGAGATCAGGAAGAAGCACCTGGCTTCTGCCTTCAGATCGTCGCAGCACTGGCCGTGGCAGCCATCTGGGGAGTGAACCAACGGAAGGAAGACCTTTCTCTCTGTCTCTCTCTCACTGTCTAACTCTGCATGCCCCCCCCCCCCAACAAACAAACAAAACACCCTCCACAAATTAGGCATAGAAGAAACATTCCTCAAAATTATAAAAGCTCTATATCACAAACCAACAGCCAAAAATTTGAGGGTGCAGGGCCCAAGGACCTGAGCCATCCTCCACTGCACTCCCGGGCCACAGCAGAGAGCTGGACTGGAAGAGGGGCAACCGGGACAGAATCCGGTGCCCTGACTGGGACTAGAACCCAGTGTGCCAGTGCCGCAAGGCGGAGGATTAGCCTAGTGAGCCACAGCGCTGGCTACAAATGTAGTTTTATGAAAGTTTTTAAAAATATCTTTGTCAGGCCGGCGCCGTGGCTCAACAGGCTAATCCTCCGCCTTGCGGCACTGGCACACTGGGTTCTAGTCCCAGTCAGGGCACCGGATTCTGTCCCGGTTGCCCCTCTTCCAGGCCAGTTCTCTGCTATGGCCCGGGAGTGCAGTGGAGGATGGCCCAAGTGCTTGGGCCCTGCATCCCATGGGAGACCAGGAGAAGCACCTGGCTCCTGCCTTCGGATCAGCATGGTGCACCAGCCGCAGCACACTGGCCGCGGCAGCCATTGGAGGGTGAACCAGCGGCAAAGGAAGACCTTTCTCTCTGTCTCTCTCTCTCACTGTCCACTCTGCCTGTATTAAAAAAAAAAAGAAAAAGAAAAAGAAAAAAAATCTTTGTCAAACCAATGGTTAAGAATGCTATACTACTACAGTTTTAATAATACGTAATTACTTTAAAATGTACTGTGTATGGGTGAAATGGTAGTTTTTCCATTCAGCTATCATTTATAACAGCTGTGGATGTTCCCACTGAGGGTCTTTTTGCTTTTTTACTTATTAAACTTCTTATTTGGTGAAGTATTAAGCCTTTTTACTGTTAAATTTAAATATGTTATCTCAAAAACTAAAATATAAATACAAAGAAACAGAGAAGGAAGGAGTGAGTGGGGAAGGAGAGAGGGAATATCATTATGTTCTTAGAATTATATCTACAAGTCACATTGAATCTGTTAAAAACTAATTAAAAATTAAAAGTAAAAAATTAAAAAAGAATCTATGCATATAGTAATGTACTTTGAATCTACATATCCCATATAGTATACTTTGACTCTATAGAGATATATCTCTATAGATATATATATATATAGGTGGATAGATAGATAGATCTCTATAGAGATATTTATAATACCTAATACAATGCAAATGCTGAGTAACCAGCAGTTGTACTGTACTGTTCAGGGAATAATGACAACAATAAAATGTGTACATGTGCAGCACAGACCTGAATTTCTTTACTGTCTGTGATTGTTTGAATTCTGGGATGAAGACCGTGCAGATACTGAGATCAGCTGTGCTACATACATCCCTGCGGAGTTTCAGTAGTCACGTTATAGATCATTAGGTGCCAAAGTGATCAAATTCATTGTGCTCACTGAAACATGAGATGTCTATAGAGTTTGGAGAGGGAAGATGGTTTCTTTGAAACCGTAGAAAATATTCAGGTAAATTAACGCAGTGCCTGGCACATAGGATACCCATATGTTAGCTGCTGTGACTGATGTTGAAATTGGACAATTTCTAAATGGCTGCTTCAGATGAAAAACTTAAGCTTAAATAAAAGAAAATAAGCCAAACCCAACAAATAAAGAAATTTGAGAAGCCACGAGTGATACTTACTTTTCATAAGACTTAATTGCCTGTTCCACTTTTTGCTTGTAGATATTGAGCTTGACTCCTTGGGGGTTAATTAATGTCATCTTATTTGTGTTGTTGCACACGTGTGCCAGAGGGAACACCTACACATCAACAAGAGCAGAGAAACTGTCACTTGAGAAGTTAACAAAGCCTTCAAAATGCATCTGCATGGTTGTGCGGTATGTTTTCCTGATGGACAATGACATACATTATGAACTTAGAAAAACTAGAAAATACAGGAAATCATAAAGAAAAAAATAAGAATCAGTTAACCCTTTCCTTCCAATTTTGAAAGCTACATATTTTTGATAAAATCATCACCACTACCACAAACACCTCCATAAACATACAACACACACACAATCAACAACAAAATAAACCCCAAACTGTTATAGGAAACCCTAGTCAGAATACAGTATTACTTTCAGAAGCCTATGTCAGATTGGTAAGAGTGGGCAATAAGAAATAAGATCTCATTGCTGTTTCTTTATAAATTATGAGCATGCATGGATTCCAAAATTGTTTGCACCAAAGTAAATTTATCTTCTAATTCCCTTTTCTGGGGCCAGCTCAGTAATGCAGTGCCAGCATCCCATATGGGCGCCAGTTCTAGTCCCAGCTGCTCCACCTCCAATCCAGCTCTCTGCTATGGCCTGGGAAAGCAGTAGAAGGTGGCCAAGTCCTTGGGCCCTTGCACCCGCATGAGAGACCTGGAAGAAAGCCTGGCCCCTGGCTGCGGATCGGTGCAGCTCTGGCCATTGCGACCAATTGGGAAGTGAACCAGTGGATGGAAGACCTCTCTCTCTCTCTCTCTCTCTCTCTGTCTCACCTTCTGTCTCTGTGTAACTCTGACTTTCAAATAAATAAATAAATCTTTATAATAATAATAATAATAATTCCATTTTCCATGAACTTTCTGGAGTATCCTCATTCTAGTTGGATTACGTATCTTCTTTTTCATATGCTTATTTTACATTTTATTTTCTTTTGAGAATATTTGATTACAGTTAATATCTTTTTGACCATTTTCCTAATCAAATTAAAGAGGCTCTTACACATATCAAAGTGGTCCAAAATTCCACACCCTAGGGGAATAGCAGAGGACCAGCAAGGCTTCTTTTCGTCTGTGCCTGATGCTTACTCCTAGGTTTTGGGATACTTCTGATTCTCGGCCAGGCCACTCCAGGGAGTGAGTGAAATGCTGAACTTATTGCTAGTTTGGTAGAATTTCAAATTCTGCTATCTTTCCTCAATTCTTTTGGGGCCACTTCAATTTCAAAGTTTACTGATAGCTGCTCCAGGTTTTCTGTCCATAATGTCTGCTTGTATTCAGTGGGGAACCTGGGTGAAGTGTGCTTACCCCATCTGCCCAAGAGCCAGAACCCTCCATCATTCTTTTCTTCCCAATTCTTTCACATTAGTGGTACCTGTAATTTGATGTTGACCCATTTGCATATTACCTCTCTCTCCCTGGTAGAATGTAAGTTTTATCAGAAAAGTAAACTTGTTTTATTCCTATCACCTAGAATAATACCTGGCACACAGTATGCTCTCAACAAATATTTGTTGATAAATGAATAAATTTATGTTTATAAGAAGATATATCCTATATCTTAATATTTAAATAAAGAACAAGTCTAACTGGAGAATATTAAGCTACACTATCATTATTTCAAAATTGTAGCATTCTGAATATAAAAAGCATGTAAGCATTTTGTAAATATAGGTAATTACTTTTAAGGAATAAATTACTTTCAATCAAGATGATGTAGTTCATGCTTTTATATTCCTTTTTGCCAATAAAATCATGCAATTTGTATTATGCTACTATAGTTTAAGAAAATAATGCAGAGAAGGAAAAAAGAAAAAAAAAACTCATGGTTGTTGAGTAGATTTCCAGGCACAAAAAGCTGAACAGAAATGTTAATAAGTGAGCAAGGTTGAAGCCTGTTAGCTCTGTATTTCAAAGCTGGCAGGGCCATGGGAACCCAACTCCAGGAAAGCAAATGGTAATGAGTACTCTGGCAAACAAAGCCACAAGTCAGGATCAGTGCTCACAGTCAGCATTGGTATGAAGGTCTTACAATCCTGAAAGAAGGCCTTGATGACTAAGGCTGATGTGGATTCACAACCAAAAACAGAACTAAGCCACTATTATCCTATAATAGCCACGGTATCTCTATGGAATAATTGCTCTAAATGCCTATGGTTGAGGAGATGGGGAGTTCAGGGGGTGGATTTACACAACTGTAAAACGGAAGGAGAAAAAGAAAATCCAGATTTAACAAAGATATTGTTAAAATGAAACTACAAGATAAAATTCCTAAGTACATACAAAAAATAAAATGCCAAAATGACAGCTCAGCAAATCAACAATTACCATGTCAATTCACTCAAGAAGAAATTAATTTGTCGAGCTATTTAACAATGATGTTGATTTAATTATTATTAAAAATAACTTGGCCGGCGCCGCGGCTCAACAGGCTAATCCTCCGCTTTGCGGCGCCGGCACACCGGGTTCTAGTCCCGGTCGGGGCGCCGGATTCTGTCCCTGTTGCCCCTCTTCCAGGCCAGCCCTCTGCTGTGGCCCGGGAGTGCAGTGGAGGATGGCCCAAGTGCTTGGGCCCTGCACCCCATGGGAGACCAGGAAAAGCACCTAGCACCTGGCTCCTGCCATCGGATGAGCGCGGTGTGCCGGCCGCAGTGCGCCGACTGCGGCAGCCACTGGAGGGTGAACCAAAGGCAAAGGAAGACCTTTCTCTCTGTCTCTCTCTCTCACTGTCCACTCTGCCTGTCAAAAAAAAAAAAAAAAACTTTCAATTAGGTTATTTCAACTCTATGAAAGCACAAAAACTTACCAAAGTGCTATAATAACAAATAATGGGAAAAATAAATTTTAATGTTTGAAAAAGGACTCTGAAATTGACATGAAAATACTAATAGAATAAATTTTACACTAGATACAATTGAAAAATAAGGATTGGTGAACTGGGTGATAGTATTAAAAACTTTCCCCAAAATACAGCACAGAGAGACAAAAAGAATAGAAATGACAGATAGATTAAAAGATCAAGCAACTTCAATAAATAGAAATTTCAGTAGAATACAATGGAATTTTGAAAACTTTCTAGAGAAGCAAGATTTGAAGCTATAATTGAGTTTTGGGGGCCAGCGCTGTGGCTTAGCAGGTTAAGTCCCTGCCTGCGGTGCTGGCATCTCATATGGATGCTTATTCATGACCCAGCTGCTTTATTTATGATTCAGCTCTCTGATATGGCCTGGGAAAGCAGAGGAAGATGGCTCAAGCACTTGGGCCCCTGAACCCATGTGGGAAGCCCAGAAGAAGCTCCTGGTTACTGGATTCTGATCAGCCTAGCTCCAGCCACTGCAGCCATGTGGAGAGTGAACCAGCAGAGGGAAGACCTCTCTCTCTCTATCTCCCTAAAACTCTGACCCTTAAATAAATCAATGAAATCTTAAAAAAAAAAAAGTTGAGATTTCTACAACTTGTAAAAAGAAGTCCTCAGAGTAAAAATAAGGCCACAACTTACTGATGATGAAATAAAAATAAACACACACACACACACACACACACACAGTAAGTAAAACTTAAATATATCAGATCCCAAAGAAAATAATAAAAGCAATCCAAGCATAAAAGACTGTATAAAGCATTGACATATAAAACAAAACAGATATCAGAAGATATTGTCTTCAAGGAGATAAGGGGAAATTATTGTCAAGATACCTTTATACCCAGCTAAACTATCACTGAGTGAAGACAAAACTAAAGGCATGTTTAGATATGTAAAGAGACACAAGTGGATCTGTTAAATTTAACTCTTGAAAGTTAAAAAAAAAGATTAATATATATGTTCTAAAGGAAAAGTGAAATTCTAAATCACAGTAACCAGGTTCTGATGTACGTTACAACTTTTAAATATTCAGTAAAAAATATTATCTATTACTCACAAAACAGAGGTGGATTAAGGGAGGAATATCAATAACTTAATCAGGGCCAGTGCTGTGGTACAGCAGGTTAATACCCTGGCCTGAAGCGCTGGCATCCCATATGGGTGCCAGTTCGAGACCTGGCTGCTCCTCTTCCCATCTAGCTCTCTGCTGCAGCCTGGGAAAGCAGTACAAGATGGCCCAAGTCCTTGGGCCCCTGCACCAACGTGGGAGACCTGGAAGTAGCTCCTGGCTCCTGACTTTGGATCCGCACAGCTCTGGCCATTGTAGCCATCTGGAGATTGAACCAGTGGACGGAAGACCTTTCTGTCTCTCCCTCTCTTTGTAACTCTACCTCTCAAATAAATAAATAAAATCTTTAAAAAAAAAGTTTGATACTGGCATAAAACCTGATACATAGATCAATGGAACAGAATAGACAGCCCAGAAATTAATTCAGGTACAAACAGCCAACTGATTATTGACCAAAAAATACTCAGACCATACATTGGAGTAGGATAATCTCTTCAGCAAATGGTGCTAGTAAAACTGGATGTACATATGTAGAAGAAGGAAATTAGATCCATACCTCTCACCACATACAAAAAGCAACTTAAGATGGATTAAAGGCCTAAATTCAAGACCTGAGACTATGAAGTTGCTGGAAGAAAATGTAGGAGAAACACCCTAAAACATTAGTGTAGGGGATGACTTCTTGGACAAGGCCCGCAAAGCACAGGCAACAAGAGCAAAACTGAAAAAATGGAACTACATCAAACTCAGAAGCTTTTGCACAGCAAAGGAATTGATCAAAAGAGTAAACAGACATCCAACAGAATGGGATATTTGCAAACCACCTATCTGACAAAGGATTGATATCCTAAACATATCCACAACTTAATGACAAAAAAAAAAAAATCAATCCAGCTGAGAAATAGACACAGGACTTCAATGGACATTTTTCAAAAGAAAAAAATACAAATGACTAACAAATATATGAAAAAAATACTCATTACTAGCCATCAGGGAAATGCAAATCAAACCCACAATGAGATATCACCTAACCCCTGTAGGAATGGCTAAAATCCAAAACACAGAGAGTAATCAATGCTGACAAGGATGTGGACAAAGAGGAACACTTACACACTGTTGTTGGCCACTGTGGAAAACAGCATGGAGATTTCTTAAAAAACTTGAAATAGACTTGTCATGTGATCCAGCAACCCTACTACTGGGTATACACACACAAAACTTGAACCCACAGTGTATCATAGATCCCTGTACCACCACGCTCATTAGAAGTACTGTATAATAGCCAAGATTTGGAACCAACCAAGGTGTCCATCATCAGATGAATGGATAAATATGATGTACATATACACAATGAACTATTATTCAGCTATAAAAACAAATGAAATTCTACCATTTGCAGCAAAATGGACATAACTAGAGGACACAATGTTGACTGAAATAAGCTGAACCCAGAAAGACAAACATACTGCATGTTTTCCCTTGTATGTGGGACCTAAAATTTAAAAAACAAACAAACAAAGAAATGTCTGCGTGTATCAATATTGTTGCAAATATAGTTTTGTAAAACCTTGTTTTATACCTTTGTCAAACCAATGGTTAAGAGTGTTATATTACTATAGTTTTAATGATCTGTATTTACTTTAAAATTTATTTTATATGGCAGAAAGTCATTTTTCCATTCAATTATTGTTAATAGCGCTGTGATACTCCCACTAAAGGAGGGTCTTTCTGTTTTTTTACTTGTTTAATTTCTTAGCTGATGAATATCAAGCCTTTTTATTCTGATGTTATTTTATCTCAAAAACTAAAAAAGAAAAAAAAACAAAGAAAAGGAGAAGGGAAGAGGGAGGAGGGTGGGGGAGTGGGAGAGAGGAGGAAGGAAATGTCATTATGTTCTGAGAATTATATCTTTAAATCACATTGCATCTGTTAAAGATAATTAGGAATTGAAATAAAAATAGAAAAAATATGAATGAAGGTAGTTAAAAATCTCAAAAAAGATAATATTAACCAAATTCCAAGTTTCAGAATGAAGCTTACAACATGAGACAGTTTGTATAAAGTTTTAAATCTGTAGAACAATGTTTTAGTACTTCCATATTAATGTTAATACACTCATTGAAACTCGGGCTAGTGTTTACCTCTGGGAAGGAGGAAGGGGAATGGAATCAAAAAGAGGAGCTCAGGAGACTCAACTTCTACCAGCGAGATTCTACTTACTTTAAAACTATCCACGGCTGAGCACTTGGCCGAGAGGTCACGATGCCGTTAGGACACCCTCTTCCATGCTGGAGTGCCTGGGTTTGAACCCTGCCTCTGCTCCTGATTCCAGCTTCTGCTGGTGTGCACCCTGGGGCAGCAGGGGATGGTGCAAGTGCTGGGCCCCTGCCACCCAAGTGGGAGACCTGCTTTACGCTCCTGGTCCCTAGCGTTGGTCTGGCCTAGCCCAGACTATTGGGGGCATCTGGGGAATGACCAGCAGATGTAAGCTTGCTCTCACTCTCTCTGTCTCCATCACTATTTCAATAATAAAAAAAAAATTAAAAATGAAGTATCAGAACCATAAAAATAGATTTAAAACTTTCAATAGTGGCTACTTCTAAATATTAGGATTTCATAATGAGTGAAGGAGATAAATGGGACTTTTTTTACTGTATTGTTTCATATTTTTAAAAATTACATTAATTTTGTAACCAGATCATCACAACAGTAGGCAAAGATTTAGAAAACTGAAATAAGTTTAAAAGACCCAATATGTGGCGTTTAAATAATCCTTGTCAAAGGGAGGGAACCAGAATAGTGGCTTAAAAGGTAGAACGAATGGACTTTGAAAACGGAATGAAGCCTGCAGAAGTGAGGGGAAAAAATCATCTCCAAAACGGAGCAACATGTCACATACCCTTCAGAGGAAAAATAAATCACCTCAACAGAACGATAAACCCTTAGCGTTTTTCCCTCCCCTGGACAAAGTACCCCTTTAGGACTCTGTAAGACGCTCTCCAAATTTATTAACTCATAGCTCAACTGTAAAACCATGCCACAAAGTAATTAACGACATGACGACATTTCCCAATGGTCAGCTTAACTCGCATTAACATCCTTAAAGAAAATCCACTGCTTGACGTTCTACTTCCCTCTTTTGTGGATTTAGATCTCATGCTTTGCGAGGCCATCATGTCCTTCAGCGTGGGAGTAGTTCAAATCTGGCTTTGTGCACCCACTCTCATTCCTTTCTGCATGCAGCTTCGGGGAAAGACAAAGTCATACTCCACACTCTCAGTCTGTGGTCTTGGGTTTATAACATGGTGGTCAGGTGGCTGTCACATGGATACTGTCTTTATGATGTCAACCTCATTGTGAAGATGAGGTCACTAGGGGCATTCTCAAAGGGACTTGAGGGATCAGAATCATGGCTGCCCATCTTCTGTGAGGAGGCAAGTGGGGAGGAAAGGAAGGTTGATGAAGAAACCCAACCATCTGGCTTACAGGGAATAAAATCACGTGATCCCAGCATCTTAAAAATGGCTTAGTTGGGGCCAGCGCTGTGGTGCAGTGGGTTAACACCCTGGCCTGAAGCACCAGCGTCCCACATGGGTGCCGATTCGAGACCCTGCTGCTCCACTTCCCATCAGCTCTCTGCTACAGCCTGGGAAAGCAGTAGAAGATGGCCCAAGTCCTTGGGCCCCTGCACCCACATGGGAGACCCAGAAGAAGCTCCTGGCTCTTGGCTTCAGATCAGTGCAGCTCCAGCCGTTGCAGCCAATTGGGGAGTGAACCAGTGGATGGAAGACCTCTCTCTCTCTCTCTCTCTCTCTCTCTCTCTGCCTCTCCTCTCTCTGTGTAACTCTGACTTTCAAATAAAAATAAATAAATCTTTTAAAAATGGCATAGTCATTACTTCCATAATGTAAATGGAGCATAACTGGATAACGAGAGAAACTTCTGGACAATATTTGATGACACAAAGGAGCCTCAAGGTATTACCTACTTTGATGATCTTGAGGTAGAAAACTTGCCAAAGTGATATTACTAATAATCACATGCTTTGTGAGTCATTTTGACTATGAGTGAGGGAGAAATAGCAAGAGAGTGAGAGACAGACAGACAGACAGTTACTGACAATGAAGGCAGAAGAAATTTTGAAAATAATGGAGAGGTCTATTTGGATGAATTCTGTGAGGATTTTTCCCACAATTAAATGAAATACTCAATAAGCATCCACTGTAGTCAAGAATAGCTTTACCAGAGGGCAGGCATTGGCCTAGTGATTAAGATACCACATGGGATACCTGCATCCCAGGTGAGAGTACCTACACTTGAGAACCAGCACTGGCTCTTGACTCCAGCTTCCCACTCAGGAAGACTATGGGAGAGTGGTGATGGCTCAGATAGATGGGTCCCTGCCATCCCCCTGGGAGACTTGGATTGAATTCCCAGCTCCCAACTTTGGCCTGGCCCAGCCTGGGCCTGTTGCAGGCATTTGAGGACTGAACCAGCAGAGGGAAGATATCTCTCTCTTTCTCATCTCTCCTCTCTCTTTTTCTCTCTCTCTTCTCTCTCTCAAATGAATAAAATAAAAATAAAGAATCATAGGGTGAATGGCCCAACACTCAAGATGCCACTTGGAACACCTGCATTCCATACTGAAGTGTCCAGGTTTGAGTCCAGGCTCCACTTCTGATGACAGCTTCCTGCTAATGCACACTCTGGGAGGCAACAAGTGATAATTCAAGTACTTGGGCCCCTGCCACCCACATGGGCTCTTGGCTTCAGTCTGATCCAGTCCAGCTCCTGCCAGCATTTAGGAAGTCAATCAGCAGATGGAATATCTTTCTTTTTTTAAATTTTTTTTAATTTGAAAAGCAGAGTTACAAAGGGAGAGGAAGAGAGAGAGAGGGGGAGAGAGAGAGAGAGAGAGAGAGAGAGAGAAAGATTGATTTTCATCTGCTGATTCATTCTCCAAATACTGCAATGGTTGGGGCTGAGGCAAGCTGAAGCCATAAGGCTGGGTCTCCCATATGTGTGGCAGGTGCCCAAGTACTTGGGCTGTCTTCTGCTGCTTTTCCAAGGCACATTAGCAGGGAACTGGTTTGGAAGTGGAGCAGCCAAGACTCAAACCAGCACTCATAGGATGCCAGCCATTAAGGCAGCAGCTTAACTTGCTATGTCACAACACCAGTCCAGATTCATATCTCTCTGAAATGAATAAAAGTAAAGTATTTTAGAAAGCAATTTTATTTTATTTTATTTTTTTGACAGGCAGAGTGGACAGTGAGAGAGAGAGAGAGAGAGAGAAAGGTCTTCCTTTTTCCATTGGTTCACCCCACAGTGGCCGTTGCAGCTGGTGCACTGCAGCCGGCACACCACGCTGATCTGAAGCCAGGAGCCAGATGCTTCTCCTGGTCTCCCATGGGGTGCAGGGCCCAAGCACTTGGGCCATCCTCCACTGCACTCCCTGGCCACAGCAGAGAGCTGGACTGCAAGAGGGGCGACTGGGACAGAATCCGGCACCCTGCCTGGAACTAGAACCTAGAGTACTAGCACCGCAGGCTGAGGATTAGCCTATTGAGCCGCGGCACTGGCCTAGAAAGCAATTTTAAAAGTAGAAAAAGAATAGATTTCTCAATAATGATAATAGTATTCATTCTTATTCTCTACCATGCAGTAGGCACTTTGCACGTTTTCTCATTCTCATTTGTCTTGATACACAACAAATACATTCCATTACAGTTTGTTATGCAGCTTTCCTCTGTAAAAACCCTATATTTATTCCTTTTTAAAAATACTAGATCCTAGCACAATATATGAACAAAGTAACTATCCACTGAATATATGAAAGATTCTCTATAATAAATCAAAATGATGGCTGGGGATGCAAAATTATTTTAAAGTCATCTTACTGCAAAAACATAATTAAGTGTGGATTCCACCAAATCTGAATTCTGCTAGCTGAGGTATGGGATGAAGTGTAACATTGCCATTTTTAAAGAGGTACTTACTAAGAATATATAATGATTTTTATAAGAAAAACATTGACAAGCAATAAAAGCTCAAAATAAAAATGAATACCACTTTTACACAGCAAATGGCAAACATTTTTTGTGGTTGCTTTGTATTCTTACTGTTCTAAGTGATAGCAAAAAAAAAAATCTAGGAAAATGAGCATTCTCAAAATTCCAAGTAAGCTGCCCAATTCCAGGAAGAACAGTGAAATAAATTGCAACAGCACAAACATGAAAATTCTTCCCAAAATGGTCATTATAAGAAAATGGCCATTGCTGAAAAATACACTAAATGAAGAAAGTAGAATATACAAGCTGTACACACAGCTATTGATTGTTCAAGGAGAACAGGTAGAATTCCACCTGAAAACATTCTAGCTAGGTTTAAAAGTTAGCCCAAAACATTTAAACTTGAGCAAACAGCATGAAACTGGTGATTATATCTTTATTGTTCAACCTTAAGTTAATTCACCAATGTCACTGTTTTTTCAACTAAATTAGTTCTTCCCATAAAAATCCCAGAGCCTACTACCAGCCTGGCCGAGGCAAGGCTCTGACAGATCTACGCAGCGTAAATGCATAAGCTGTGCCAATCCCACGTGGCTGAATCTTTGAGCACAAATGCAATGGCTTTGTAGATACTGCAGGTGCATACACTGCTGAGTGCTGAAGCCTAAATGTCTGCTTTTCAACTGAAACATCTGCAGGTGACGGAGAACGAAGACAAGACTGCAAAATTTACTGGCAAGATGGTGTGGCAACGAGAGCATTAATTAAACCCATGAAAATACGTTACCACAGTATAGACTGCATCTCACGTTTTAAGATCTAAACTTGTAGAAAACCAAAGATTATTTTTGATGTTAGTATTCTTTTTTAATTTGAGAGTGGGAAAGCAGGTAAGGAGGGAGAGAGGGAGAGAGAGAAAAGAGAGAAAGCTCTCATCTGGAGGTTCACTCCCCAAATGCCCAGGAGCTGGGGATCCAACCCAGGTCTCCCATCTGGGTGGCAGGGACCCAAATATCTGAACCCCCACCTGCTTCCTCCCAGGGTGTGCATTAGCAGGAAGCTGCATGGAGAGCAGAGTCAGGACTCAGACGCAGACACTCATATGGGATGCAGGAGTCTCAAGAAATGCCATAACCACCGTACCAAACGTCCACCCCTGCTAGTGAGTGCACAGCAGATGAGTATATGCTAGCGTGGGATGATGCTCATGAAAGATGGTTGAGTAAAAATACAGCTATAAAACAGTATGTTCAGTCTGACTCCATTCTGATAAAAATAAAAGCAAAGAACAAAGGATACACCTGTATGTGTAGTGAAAAAGGTCTGGCCAGATAATCACCAGATAATTCATATGCATGGAATTATAACTCTATTGCTTCTTCCTTTCTAATCACTTTATACAATGAATACATAAATAGCTTTCATAACTGTCATTAGAAAATTTTAATTGAAAGGTTTTTCTATCAACATGTCGTTTGGTTGGCAACCTGTCACGACTTACACAGTATCTCTAACCTTGGTGTATCTAATATCCCTTGTCAGCTAAGTGATGCAGTGAACCTCAGAGGTTGCTCTAAATTTCAGACGGCACACTTTGAGGCTATCAAATGCTTTGCTCAGGACCTAGTATGTCATGAAAGTTCATCACATACTAGATTAGGGACCTTGCCATGGCCCTTGAGGAGTAAGTGACAGAGATGGAGCGCAACTCCACTGAGTTAAGCGCAGAACTGAGAGGAGGACCAAGCAGGAGGCCTTGATGGGATGCTGTGAAGGCATTATGATAATGACGGGGATGATGGATGGTGACATGGACTCTCCAATGGTGCAGACTAATGTTCCCAAATTGTTTCTTTCTTTCTTTCTTTCTTTTTTTCAAAGCAACTGGCAACAAAGAGCTGTGAAATCTAGGTTCATCAAATAGCTAAAGCACTTTCATTCTGTATATGACTTGGTGATGAATTCATCTTTTTGAAAGAGCTAAGATAAAAATTATCTGGTCCATTTCTCATCTTGTAATGAAGAGTTGCTAGGGCAACCTCTCTGCTCAGTACTTCATTTCCAAGGTGACAGATCTGATGCTGGCCCTGGAAACACTGAAAACCATGACAGCATTGTGTCGCGGAAGAAGAGCCCATGCATAAGTCATGAATGAAACAAAAGCTGGGGACAGAGCCAACACGGCTTTGCAATTCCACCCAGGCAGATGTGGCCAGGTGCAGAGCATGGGAGGAAGAGTCCACTGAAATTCTCAGCGAAGAGGGTTAACAGGCCAGCAGGTTTCCAGCTCCATTCTACTTACTGTCTACTTTTTCCTAAGATGTCAAGGTCCGAATCTCAATAAAGCTATCCATCCCACGAAGTGGGAGATATTTTAGGTTACTGTGTTGCTATTCTTTACATTTATAGCTGAAAGTCTCTTCCAGTCAGAGAAAATATTAGGGAATAAAAAATATAAATGCAAGACGTTTAGAATTTACTCCCTTCGTTATTTTGAAATATACAAGACATTATTTATGACTGTAGTTGCTCTGCTGTGCAATACATCTCCAAACCTATTCCTCCTGTCCAACACTTCACGCCCTTTGATCGACATCACCCCATGCCCTCCTCTTCCCTCCTCTCCCTGCACCCCAGCCTCTGTAACCATCACTCTACTCTACTACGATGAGTTCAACTTTTTAAGATTCCACATGGAAGTGAGGCCACACGGTCTCACCATAAAAAAGTGACAGGTAAGCCAGATAATGATAATGGTCACATGAGCTTAATTAAAACCATACTGCATTATATGCACATGAGGACAATTCAGAAAGTTCCCAGAAACAGAATTAAAAGATATGTTATGTGGGTGCAAGAAAGTTTAGAAGTCCATGCATCATTTTTTTATAACACACATTTCCTATGAAATTGTCCAAGTGTGTGTGTATATATGTACATATATGGCATTGTACTCCATAAATAGGTATAATTGTGATTTGTTTATCACAAATAAAATAATGCAGCATGTGGTGTAGCAGGTTAAGCTGCTGGTTGTGACACCAGCATCCCATAAGGGCACTGGTTCACTTCCGATCCAGCTCCCTGCTAATGGCCTGAGAAAACAGTGGAGGATGGGCCAAGTGCTTGGGCCCCTACACCCAAAGGGAAGACCCAGAAGAACCTCCTGGCTCCCTGCTTCGGCCCAGCCCAGCCTCAGCTGTTGCAGTGAACCAGTGGACAGTTCTCTCTCTCTCTGTAACCCTGCCTTTGAAACTAAAAATAAAATAATGTTTGAAAAGATCCAGATATGCACTGGAGGTGAAAATGAGTTTATTGTGGTGCATTTCTGTCATCACCACGCTTCTTGCTCTTTAATGTTACCAAAGGATGGTGAGTAGCCTGGGCAGTGCACTCCCTAGCTGCAGGTTTGTGATGAGAATTTACAGTCCCACAAATGGCACCAAGCACAAGTGCCCATGGAAGGCACCTGGGGAATGTTCCTCCCCTTCCCTTGGCTTTGATTTCTAGAGACAGAGACTAGACAGTTCTCCTGAAGAATAGGACCCTTGTTATTCTCCCTCTGTTTTTTGGCCTTCTTGATGATCTAAGCTGAATTCCAGAGACCAGTTCTTGATGTTTCTCTCTTAGTTCTGTAGACCTGAATATATGGATAGGCTCAGATGTTGCCCCCGAAACCTCAGCTCCTGATTGCCCACCCTGCTTGCACCTCTCCAGGTATTTTCCATATAGTAGCCAAAGCTCAAAAATGAATTCTCTCTCTCCTTTGTTAAAAAGCCTTCCAGGGGCCGATGCTGTGGTACAGCAGGTAAAGCCACCATCTACAGTGCCAGCATCCCATATGGGCACCAGCTTGAGTCCCGGTTGCTCCACTTCCAGTCCAGCTCTCTACTATGGCCTGGGATAGCAGTAGAAGATGGCCCAGGTCCTTGGGCCCCTGCAACCACATGGGAGACCCGGAAGAAGCTCCTGGCTTCAGATCAGCACAGCTCTAGCCATTGCCGCCATCTGGGGAGTGAACCAGCGGATGGAAGATCAATCTCTCTCTCTCTCTCCCTCTGCCGCTCTTTAACTCTGCCTTTCAAATAAATAAATAAATCTTTAAAAAAAAATTCTGTTCCTCTTGGAAAAAAGTTTAAATTCCTTAAATCAATCACAGCCATTCCGGCTTCACCAGCTTCCTCTGGTCACAGTGCACTTCCCTTCCCCAGCAAACGTTCCTGGGCGCTCAGGCCTCATCACACCCTCCACTGCCTGGCCCCTGTTCCCCAGCTCTTCACCTTCCTAACTCCTTCTCTTCCCCCAGGCCCGACCTTGACCGTCTCTTGCAAAGGCAAGCCTTATCTGACAACGGAAATGGACAGGGGCCTCTTCCGCATCTTCCCTTGGCACTTCCCACTCCGCAGGTTTAACTCAAGCGTCTGTTTCCATTGCTATTTCCTGCACGAGACAGTAAGCTGTGCTTGGCCAGGAGGGTTGGCTGCCCTGTTTGGCGCTGTGACTGCAGCCCAGGATAGGTCTACAGGAGACACGTGAATATTCGTTGAATACAATGAGAGGCAACATCTAGCAAGTGGCTGCTAAGTACTGTCCACTACGGTATGACTTCTTTCAAACCCATAACAACCTTGGAGTAGATATATTACTAAGATGAGAATACAGCTGTCTTGCACACATCTCAGAGAGCAGATTTCTCAAGGCTGGACTGGATTCCTAAGCTGACTGCTTCAGTGGATGAAAGGAAAGGAGAGGTGAATAAAAATGTTTGTCTTCATACTACTTTCAGAGTTTTAAAAACGTTTTTACACTCAGAACACAGAACTAACGATTATCAACAATTAAGTCTAGTGTTCTAAGGAAAAGGGCATCATTGTATTGTGTTTGTGGAGATACAAACTAGTAGAAATGTAAAGGGTATTTGTGAGACGATTTGGATGCGTCCATCAAAATTCAAAATCTTGCCCTGGGAAGCAGTGGAAATGGCTTAAGTAACTGAGTTCCTGCAATCGACATGGGATTGAGTTCCTGGCTCCTGGCTTTGGCCTGGCCCAACCCTGGCTGCTGCAGACATCTGGAAGTGAATCAGTAGATGGAAGCATGCTCTCTCTTTCTCTTCCTCCCAAATAAATGAATACATAAATAAATTTAAAATCACATACCCTTTAGGTTCCAGCAATCCTACTTGAGGGGAACGATCTCAAAGACATTCTTGGATCTGTGCCCAAAAATCCATGTGCAAGGAAATATGTTAGAGGATTGTTTGTAATGGAGAAAGGAAGGACACAACGTCAATGTCCATCAACAATGAGGCGGGACCTTGAACTGCTAAGAATGAGACAGACACAAACCCACTCAGGTGGAAAGGTCTCATAGATGATTTTGAAAAGCCAAAAATAGGAAATTCATATAGCATTGCTTTATTTATGTTTATTAAGATGATGGCACACACATGTATGAACAGATGTTCTGTATAACCATGTAAACATTAGTGTGTATAGGAAAAGGACTGGGAGGAAGTTCACCAGAGTTCAGAATATTTTGTTTGCAGGTGGAGTAGTTGTAGAGAAGTTTCCACATCTTCCCCTAAAGACTTCCATATGGTTAAACCTTACACATTGAGAATGTATTTGTATATTACTGATCAAGTAAAAATAAAACAATGAATTCAAATTAAGTTCCCTTCATATGTGCACCATTGTATTATTTGCTTTTTGTTCTGTTTCTCTTAAGCATTTTCCCAGTATAAATTTACTATATGTTCAGCATTCAAATCACCACAATAAAAACAAAAAAAGTATGTAAATAAAAAATAATCATCTCCAACAATCTCATTATTCAGCTAAACTATTAACATTTTAGTGAAAGAAAAAGGGAAGGAGAAAATGCTGTGTATACACAATACATATGTTTAATCAAATTGCTAACAGAATAGCAATGTAGTTTTAAGCTCTGATTTTTAAAATTTAGCCTAATATTGAGGGCTTTTCTCCATGTCACTATTTATTCTTCAGAAACATGGTTAACTAACGAATGTAAGACATTCCATTACATGAATGTAATGATTTCAATTTTTTCATCATTAGATAGAAGGCAATAATAATTTCTCTCTGCATTTTTTGTCAGTATCTTGTTATTTACTTATATAGAATCCTAGGAATATATTGGTTTGCTGCGATGTACGTTATAAGCTTCAACAGCCTCTGAATATATTGCACCAATTTATACATCCACTAGCAGGATATAAAATTTCTCATTTCACCCTGTTTGTCATTTCTGTTTATTAGTATTTTTTAGCTTTGCCATTTTGATGGAGAAAAGACTGTCTAATTGACTTTTTTTCATTTTATAAATTACTTTTGACCCTTTGATTCCTTTGTACTTCCATATAAATTTTAAAAACTGTTTGTCAATTTCTATAAAATATAAAAACAAAATATAAACCTGCTAGGATTTTGATAAGGATTGTATTGAATCTGATGCCAAAACTTGTGAAAGAATTGCCTTCTAAATGATATATCATGGGAGCATGAAATACATCTCCATTTATTATATCTTTCTGATTTATCCAAATAATTTTTATGGTTTTCAGTGCACAAATTTAGCACTTCCTTTGTTAAGTATTCCCTTATCCTGAAGTCAAATAAATAATTCTCATTGTTTTTTTTTTAAGTGTGAAGCTCTCTTTGCCTTTCGTCTGTTTTTTGTTGTTGTTGTTTTGTTTTGTTTTAACTGACACATAACAATTACACAAATTTTGGGGGGACAATGTGATATTTTGATACATGTATACTTTGTATAATGATGAAAACAGGGTAATTAGCACATCCATTTCTTTGTGCTAGAACAATTAAAATTTCCTCTTCTAGTACATGTATATATATTGGGTTACCAAAAAAGTTAAAGATTTTTATGTGGTTTTAATTTTTTTTTGTTTCTCATTCCTTAGCTTTTCCACTGACATATCCATCATTTTCTTATTCCTCTATGGTATAGATATGTATGAATGCTGATTTATATATACACATTGATTTATACTGACACACACATATTAAAATATTCCCTATGCCACTTTGTCCATCAATCATAATGCATTTTTCTGAGATCTGTCTCCCTGTAATTCATTTATGTGTTTTTATGCAAAAATTACATTTTTCTGTACTCAGTTTATAAATCTTTCCATTTCTTCCTTTGCTTTTATACTCATGTTTCTCTACCCTGCCATGTTTGTTTCTGGAGAAATTTATTTTTTTTTTTAAGATTTATTTTATTTGTTTGAAAGACAGAGTTACAGAGAGAGATAGAGACAGAGAGAGAGGTCTTCCATCCACTGGTTCACTCCCCAAATGGCCACAATGGCCAGAGCTGTGCTGATCTGAAGCCAGGAGCCAGAAGCTTCCTCTGGGTCTCCCACATGGGTGCAGGGTCCCAAGGACGTGGGCCATCTTCTACTGCTTTCCCAGGCCACTGCAGAGAGCTGGATCAGAAGAGGAGCAGCCAGGACTAGAACCGGTGCTCATATGGGATGTCGGAGCTTCAGGCCAGGGCTTTAACCTGTTGCGCCACAGTGGCGGCCCCAAGAAATTTACTTTTAAATGTAGCTCAAGTTGTTGTGACATTGGGAAGGGAGCATAATGAGTTCAAGAAAGTTCTAAGTCCAGAGAGAGTTAGCCTAAATGTATCTTTCTCCAAGTAAAACTCAAGGATGCAAATACAATAAATTCACAGAATATAAAGGACCTGTCACAGACCTCCAAGAAGAAATTAATCAATGTTCTGTCTTTCTCTGTTGCTTCTTGAAGAAGTGAACTTCTTCAAGTGATAAGCTGGTACCTAACTAATCCAAACAGAGTTCATTGGAGATACAAACAATCTGCCAATCAGAAGGGATTCAGTCAGGAACAGGGCCATCCATGCTGAGAAAAATAGCCAGGAACCAGCCTAAATTATGACACAGAATCCTCCAGAAGTAGATAACCCAGGATATATGTTGACTTCCATGGGTCATAGTTCTTAAAATATGATTAACAGGAAAAAAAAAAACTCACCAATTCATCTGCTTTTTCCAAATACATCAACTCTCTACTATGTCAAGGCCTGTTGCATAAGATCTTTGCTTTTATAGAAAGTTTTCCTGCCTTTGACTTCTAAGACACATTCTACTAGGGGAAATGTTGTGTATATAAAAAAGGAGAGAGAATAGCAAAATGAGCCTCTCTCACCCTACCACCAATATTATTATTAATCAAATTTAACAATTATCAACTCGTGATCCACCTGTCTGAGCTACTCCCACCATCTCCTGTTTGTTCCTACCATCCCAATCACATTAACATAAATCCCAATCATCTTATCAATTCTTCTGTAAATATTTTAGCATCAAAAAGGTATTTTAAAGCTATTGTTTCCATTTTAGTGACTGCAAAGACTGCTGTGTTGTTATTTAACTCCTTGGTTGCTGTTACACTTGCTAAGAAGCATGGGGTTCAGTCTTTATATTCTCATTGCTCCTGACATCCTCATCCCACAGCAATCTATCTGGCTGCTCCAATGGAACTCTTATTGCTAAAGATAATGGCCTTCTAGGTGCCAAATTCAATGGCAACATTTCAGTACAGTCATGTCTGAGCCATGGGGGTTCCAGGATGCCCCTGGGGATACCAAAATCCACAGATGCTCAAGTCTCTTATATAAAACGACACAGTATTCGCCTATACCTATGCATTCCTTCCATATAATTTAAACCATCTCTAGATTACTTGTATAACCTAATGCAATGTACATACAATGTAAATAGCTGTTATTCTGCATTGTTCAGGGAATAATGTCATGGGGAAAGGTCTATACATGTTCAGTACAGATGCAACCTATAGGCCTAACCACATAGTATACATCAGCAGTTACCTAACATCGATTTTCAAACTCTGTTTTGCTTTTGGTTGGACCTCCAAATGTGGAACCCGTGGCTATGGAGGGCCATCCGCCTAGCTGGCCTTCCTCCACAGTTAACCTTGCCAGGACCTTCCAACAGAAGTTCTTCTCCTCTCAGGATACAGCTATCACTCTCTGGTGGCTCTTACACTCCCTCGCTCTTTTTCTTTCTCTCTCTCCTGCCACCCTGTCTCTCTTTCTCTCTCTGAACTTTTTCCTTTAGAAGCTATTCAGTTTAGGGAGAGAAGGTAAGAGAAGGAAGGGTAGAACCTCTCACAAGTTCTTACTGTCCCTTGATGTTGGATGATGTCCACTCATAGCTCCAACTTAGAGTTTTTGAGCATTTCTTCAGCTCCACCCCTCCACCCATCAGCAGCGAGCCAGGAGCTGCCAGTCCAACAAAGGCCAGTTTCCTTGTAGCTTAAGAATTCTCAAGAACCTCATTTTCTCCCTTGTCCTTGTCTTTACAAATAATGTTTTCCATTGACTGAAATAGCCTTATTGCAACTACACATAAATTGAAGTAGACAACTTCTTATTGGAGCAGAAAATGAAAAATGCCTCAAAAGCAGGACATATACACGATTTGATTACCTCATCGAAGACCTTGGAAGCAACATGCTTGTCCAGGATGGGGACATAGGTGGGGCTGTGTGGGACTGTGGTCCCTGACAGGGCATCCGTGATGGTGAGCTTCTTGGCAACCAGGCCATGGACCTGTAGCCAGTCTGCTGACGATGCATCTGCAGAACTAACAACAATAGACCAAGGTGTTTTAAAACATACAACTTAACAGGCAACAAACACACAAGACTGTCCACATAAATTAAAGCACTCACTCGTCATCATAAACTTGGCTTCCTTCTTGAATCAATCTTGATGATGATTTGTCACTCAGACACTCTTTTGTCTGTAGGGCAGTTTCTGTGGAAGGAGAAATGACATATATTGTGCTCATAAATATGGTTTAAATCAAAATGCAACAAGGATCATGTGTACCGTGATGGACATGTGAGGGGACTTCAAAAAATTCACAGAAAGATGGAATTAAAAGATGAGTTTATTTTGGTTCAAAGAATTTTGAAATCAAGCACTTGAGGGATCTTCAAAAATTCATGGAAAATGTATATCATGAACAACTACATTGGTTCCAAAAAAATTTTTGGCATTCA
Source organism: Sylvilagus floridanus (assembly GCA_949820135.1). Taxonomy (NCBI): domain Eukaryota; kingdom Metazoa; phylum Chordata; class Mammalia; order Lagomorpha; family Leporidae; genus Sylvilagus; species Sylvilagus floridanus. Next base: position 73,815,646 of record OX463245.1, on the reverse strand, counting down.
AAGAAACTTGGCTTTTATTTTATTTTCCATCATATTTCCCCTCATATTTATGTCAAGATGGATTCTCAGGCAAGAATCATTTGCAAGACCAACTTGCATAGGTGAACATAGCACTGTCATTGTTTTGTGTATCTCCGCAGCTCACTTCCTTTGAGTCTCTCTCCATGGAGGGAAGAGCCATACTCATTGTCTGGAAGACACCTCTAAAATATATCCCACAAGCTACCAATAACTAATGACTGCCCAGGGTTGACCTCAGTAGACTTCCTCCGAGTTACATAGGAGAGCCTTGGTCAACATTTCGGTTTCTAATAGTTTGTGTTGTGGTTCCTCAGCTCTACACAGAAAACCAAAAATCCTGTTGGATTTGTGAACTCAAAATCTCCACATTAATATGTGGGGTTTTAAATGTCTACCCTTATACAAGCTTGGATTAGAGTATATGTGGGTGTGAGTTAACTAAATGTCTAAGAAATCATACCGTAATCATCACAGGACAAGCCCTTCGAGGAGTGTGCATGTAGCAGACTGATGGCCTCACTGAAACTCAGGAAACTGTATCACACAGACCAGCACTGTGGGAGACCCTTGAGGTGTGCATTTGTCACCCATGCTTCCTACTACCTAGGGGACTATATGTATGCATGTTTGGGATTTATTATTTATCAAGTAGGAGGGACCTTCAAAAAGTTAATGGAAAATGTGTGCCATACAAAAACTATGCACAGGTTACAAAAAAAATGTTGTACCAAAATAAACATCTTTCAATTATATTTTTCTATGAAATTTCTACAATACTCTTCCACTTGAAAAATAAGGAAAAGCACTATAAGAATTAAACTTTTTAAAAAAAATCTATTACTTTGATAATAATAATTCTATCAATGGGAGTAAATATTGAGTGGGAATATATTTTCCTCACATTTTGCTCCCAAAAGTTGACAATTTGGAGCCAGAGAGGTCTGGTCCAACCTGGCTCATTGGACTTCATTCACTTGTGAATGAAGAAAGAAAATAAATCAACCATGAAGTATTCGAGTTTAAAATGCAAATCACAGAGTGGCAGTGAGCATTACCACTAGCATTACTATTTATTTTTTTTGAAAGGCAGAGTGACAGAGAGAGAGGGCGACACAGAAAGAGATCTCCCATCTGCTGGTTCACTCCGTAAGTGGCGCAAGGGCTAGGGCTGAGCCAGGACTAAGCCAGGAGTCAGAACTCCGTCCATGTCTTCTATGTGGGTATCAGGATCCCAAGCACTTGGGCCATCTTCCACTGCCTTCCCAGGCTCATTTGCATGTAGCTGCATCAGAAGTGGAGCAGTGGGTGCTCTGATATGCAATGTCAGCTTCGCAAATGGCAGCTTGACCTGCTGTGCCACAACACCAGCCTCGACCAGCACTGTAGTTATGTGAGCCCTGCGCGGACTTGCATTAAACACTCAGGTGCAAAAAGTGTAAGTGCAGCTCTAAGAAACAGTTCACTAAAGCAGGCAGACATGATTTATAAGGGATTCATCTGAATAGGAAGCAGTCTGGGCCCATTTAAGTGAGGATTTCCCCCAAACACACCTACACCCAGATGCTTCAGGAGCAAACACACTGAGCAAAGGGAGGCTAGTCTGGGTTTCCTAGGCTAGAGACTCTCTGGCTTGCCTTTGTCCTTAGGAGCGGGGTTGCAGCTGCTAGAGATGCAGGGGCTGTCCTTTTCACCACTGGCTGAGCTCCTGAGGGCTGACATCTGGCTTCTGAGCAGGCTGGTTTTGGTTGATTCTGTAGGTGTCACATGGAGAAGGGTTAAATCAATTTGTTTGGATCCTTAAGAGTTTCCCAACACTCAGAGGATGGTCCTGCCACAAACTGAATGCCAAATAATGCTTTGCTTCCCTTATCTGAATTCAAGGGGGACTCCTCCAGGAGAGAAATCCACTTCCTAGCTTATCCAGGTTGTTGGAAGAATTCAGTCCCTTGCAGTTGTAGGACAGAGGTCTCATTTCCTTTCTTAGCTCCTTAAGCCACCCGATTTCTTCTCACATGGCCCTAGTTAGTCTTCAAGGTAGCACTGGGGTGCTGAATTCCTCCCCTGGTTCAAAGCTCTTGGACATTCGCTTTTGCTGCTAGCTGGAGAAAGCTCCTGTTTCTACGGGCTTGTGTGATTACACAGGACTCACCCAGGTAAGCCTGTCTTCAGGCCGATACAACACAGGTGGGAGAGTCATGTCTCATCATATAAAAAGTTGCATGGCAGGGGGCAGGACATCTTTGGCAAGCTGTTGTAGATATTCTGTCTACCACAGTTGCTGTCCAGACCTTTATTTAGATTAGTTTTTACTCTCTGTTGGGTCCCTTCAACCAGTAAGTGGGCACTTATCAAATGCTGACATTTAATCTGTATGCTTTATAAGACCATGAACCTGTGCCAAGACATCTTGGTTCCTTTTCATGGTGTAACCTACACCAAGTGATTGTAGTACACAAGTTAGAGGCTCAAGGGCCCAGGCCTTATGAAAGCTTTCATGAATGGACTGTGTCTGTTTTCAACACCAGGAACTCACCCTCTCCTACATGATACAGATGGTCAGCGTAAACATTAGTTAACAATCTGCCAATGGCCTATCTTGAGTACAGAAAAGCAACACCAGAATTGTCTCCATGCATGGAGATGGCAGTGTGCTATGTGGTAGTCACTGTTTTTCTGGGTACCAAGAGAAAGTGAGTCCTGTCTTGGTAATCTCTGCCACCAGAAGTTAAGGTAGGTAAATTTTCTCGGGAGCTGTGTCTGCAAGCAAAAGAAATAAATGATCCCCGCAGGAGAGTTCATCTTCTGCTGACTACATTGGCAGGCCACCTTCTCCCTAGATCACTACACAGGAACAACCAGATACACAAGTGAGCCAAAATCAAAATGAATTTTTTTTTTTTGACAAGCAGAGTGGACAGTGAGAGAGAGAGACAGAGAGAAAGGTCTACCTTTTGCTGTTGGTTCGCCCTCCAATGGCCACTGCGGCCCACGCACCGCACTCCTCCGATGGCAGGAGCCAGGTGACAGGTGCTTTTCCTGGTCTCCCATGGGGTGCAGGGCCCAAGCACCTGGGCCATCCTCCACTGCACTCCCTGGCCACAGCAGAGAGCTGGCCTGAAAGAGGGGCAACCGGGACAGAATCCGGTGCCCCAATCGGGACTAGAACCCGGTGTGCCGGCGCCGCAAGGCGGAGGATTAGCCTGTTGAGCCATGGCGCCGGCTTCAAAATGAAATTTACCTAAAAACTGTACTATTTCCCAAACCTGCCTGCAGATACTGAATAAAAACATGTTTTTCTGGCAGTAGATTCAAGCATTTGCCCCACTTCTGAAACTGTACAGTGACTCACTACAATTCTTTACCCCTCTACATCAAAAGTGGAAACCAAATTTCAACACATGGCTGCCTGTTAATACCAAAGAACCCAAATTGAAGTGAAAAAATGGCCAAAGTGACGAAAGATTATAAAATGTTTAGGACAAACAGCAAATAAAGTTATATGCTGTTTATTAATTTATTTGTTTATTTATTTATTTTTGAAAGAGTTACTGAGTGAGAGGGAAAGATACAAAGAGAGATCTTCCATCTGCTGGTTCACTTCCCACGTGACCCCAACAGCTAGGGCTGGGCCAGGCCAAAAGTCAAGAGCCAGGAGCTTCCTCCAGGTCTCCCACGTGGGTAGCAAGGGCACAAACACTTGGGCCATCTCTGCTGACTTTCCCAGGCCACTATCAGGGAGCTGGATTGGATATGGAGCAGCCAAGGCATGAACCAGTGCCCATATGGGATGCCGGCACTGCAGGTGGTGGCTTTACCTGCTGTGCCACAATGCTAGTCCCTATGTACTATTTAACAATGGGAATATGTCCTGAGAAATGCATTGTTAGGTGATTTCATCATTGTGTGGATACTATGGAGTGGATTTATATAAACTAAGATGGGTACAATGTCATTAGGCAATATAATCTTTTTTTTTAAGATTTATTTTATTTATTTGAAAGACAGAGTTACAGAGAGAAGTAGAGACAGAGAGAAAGGTCTTCCATCCGCTGGTTCACTCCCCAAATGGCTGCAACAGCTGGAGCTGCATCCATCTGAAGCCAGGAGCCAGGAGCTTCTTCCGGGTCTCCCTCGTGAGTGGAGGGGCCCAAGGACTTGGGCCATCTTCTACTGCTTTCCCAGGCCATAGCAGAGAGCTGGATCGGAAGAGGAGCAGCTGGGACTAGAACCAGTGCCCTTATAGGATGCCGGCACTTCAGGCCAGGGGATTAACCCACTAAGCCACAGTGCCAGCCCTGGCAATATAATCTTAAAAAGACCACTGAAATGTTGCTACGTGGCACATGACTGTAGCAACTCTGGACAAACCCAGGTTTACTAGGGAGCACAGGCAGGACTGACAAAAACAATACAGCCACACAAATGGCCTGCTATGGAAAACCTCTTGGCCCCCGTGGGTCTAAGGCACTGCTCCCATGTATGAGACACTAGAAGCAAGTAGACAGACTGCACAAGAAGCTCTGAGCTACAGCAAGCAGCCATACTACAAAGCCTCTTTGTTTTGTTTCAAAGATGCTCTCCCCTGCCCAGAGACATGGAGAACTCAAAAGACAGCAGTGGGAGAAGTCACCACAACCCATCCCTCCTGCCTCCGTGAGATGCACTTAACACCTGGCCGTTGGAGACTCTTGCTGCCACCTTAGGCACTACTGGCAGGGACCAGGAGGAGCCCAAAAGACACCAGAAAAGCAAGATTAAAATATAATTATATTACTGTTGGAACCACAGCCCACACAAGACAGCCAAGGCCTACAAGCTAAATATAAACAAGGTGTCTACCTCCTAAAATAAAAGATTTAAATATAATCCTGAGTCCTTTACATAATAGACAAGATGTATAGGATACTACAAATAATTACCCATCTTATCAAGAACCAAGAAAATCACAATCTAAATGAGAAATAGAAAAAAACCCACCTGGAATCCTATGAGTCGATCAAGATGGATCAGATCCAACATGGGAGGCAGGCCACACAGCAGACTCATAGAATGACAAATGCCCTAAACAGCACTCTGGCCTCAGAATCAGCCCTTAAAGCATTCAGATCTGGCTAAAAAGCCCATGAGAGCATTTCAAGCATGGAAAGTCAAGACACTGTGGCCAAAAATGACCTACATGAATGCTCTTTGTGAGTGAGATCCCAGCAGAAAGAAGGGGCCATCAAAGAAGGAGGTACCTTTCTCTGAAGGGAGGAGAGAACTTTCACTTTGATTATGGCCTTGTCTCAATAGTGTCGGAGTTTGTGAACTCAAGAGACTTCCATAGCCTTGGCAGCCCATGACAAGAGCCTCGGGTGATTACTGATGTCATTAATAAGAGTGTCACTTGTTAAATCAACAACAGGAGTCACTATGCACTTGCTCCCCATGTAGGACCTCTGTCCTTAATGAGTTGTACTATGAGAATTAATGGTAAAACTAGTCTTCAAACAATACTTTATACTTTGTATATCTGTGTTGGTGCAAACTGTTGAAATCTTTACTTAGTAGAGAGTTGATATTCTGCATATAAAGATAATTAAAAATTAATCTTAATGAAGAATGGGATAGGAAAGGGAGTAGGGGATGGGCTGGTTTGTGGGTGGGAGGGTGGGGGAAGAACTGCTATAATCTAAAAGCTGTACCTATGAAATTTATATTTATTAAATAAAAACTTTCTAAAAAATAAAAAAGATGGATCATAAGTTGGAATATCTGACAAAGACTTCAAAGGAGCTATCCATAAAAATGCTTCAATATTCCATAAGAAATTCTTTTGAATCAAATGAACAGATAGAAAAAAACTGATAAAACCTTTAGTGAGAAAAAAAAAGACAAAAAAGGCAGATCCAAAGGACTAATCAACAATAAAACAGGGAATATTACCACAGATTTTTCAGATATTGAAAAGATAACAAAATAATATAATGAACAGGGCCAGTGCTGTGGCGTAGTAGGTTAAGCCTCTGCCTGCAGCACGAGCATCCCATATGGGAACCACCTGGAGTCCAGCTGTCCCTTTTCTGATCCAGCTCTCTGCTTATTGCCTGGGAAAGCAGTGGAAGATGGCGTAAGTCCTTGGGCCCTGCACCCACACAGAAGACCTGGAGGAAGCTCCTGGCTCCTGGCTTCGGATCAGCCCAGCTCTGGCCGTTGTAGCCATTTGGGGAGTGAACTAGTAGGTGGAATATCTCTCCCTCTCTAATTTTGTAACTCTGCCTCTCAAATAAATAAATAAATCTTTTTTTAAAAAAAGAATATAGTGAACAAATTTGCCCTCATAAATTTGACAAATTAGAAAATAATGGACTGATTCCTCAAAACCCACAAACTTCCAAAGTCCAACAAAGATAAAATGAATGACACAAATAGACTTAAAACCATTATAAAAATTTAATTCATAGGAGTAGGCGTTTGGGACAGCCATTAAGATACTCACATTCCATATAAGAATCCCTGTCCCGGTTGCCCCTCTTCCAGGCCAGCCCTCTGCTGTGGCCCGGGAGTGCAGTGGAGGATGGCCCAGGTGCTTGGGCCCTGCACCCCATGGGGAGACCAGGAAAAGCACCTGGCTCCTGGCTTCTGCCATCGGACGAACGCGGTGCGCCGGCCGCAGCGCGCCGACCGCGGCGGCCATTGGAGGGTGAACCAACGGCAAAGGAAGACCTTTCTCTCTGTCTCTCTCTCTCACTGTCCACTCTGCCTGTAATAAAAAAAAAAAAAAAAAAAAAAAAAAAAAAAGAATCCCTGTGTTTGAGTCTTGGCTCTGCTTCCAATTCAACCTCCTGCTAATGTGCATTCTGGGAGGCAGCAGGTGATGGATTACGAACGTGAGTTTCTGCTACATTTGTGGGAGATCTGGAATGAGTCCCAAGCTCCTGACTTTAGCCTGGCCTAGCTCTGGCTGTTGCAGGCATTTCGGGAGTGGATGTGGAGCAGTGGATAAAGGAACAGTGAATAAAAGAGCTAGTGTTCTCTCTCTCCCTCCCTCTCCCTCTCCCTCTCTCTCTTTCCCTCTCTCCTCTCTTTCTCTCCCTGTGTGTATGTAGGTGCCTTTTAAATAAATAAAAATAAATTTGAAAAAAAAACAAAAATAAAACAAATTTAACTTATAATTTTAAAAAACTCCTGAAAAAGAAACTCCAAGTTCACATGGCCCTATGACACTTTTACCAAACTTCCAAAGAAGAATAACATCAATTTCTTCCAGGGATGGAAGGGGGTGGGGGGTGACTTCTTAACTCATTTGATGAAGAAAGTATTAGCTTATTACCCAAACCAGATAAAGACAGTATCAAAAAAAGAAAGGAGACTACTGACCAATAGTGTTCATGAACTTCGATTCAAAAATCCTCTACAAAAGATAAGCTAATTGAATTCAGCAATTTATTCAAATAATTATACACAGCAAATAGTACTGGAATAACATCCATAGGCCACAGGGAAAAAAGTGGGGCAGGAAGAAGAAAAGGAGAAAAAAAGAAATGACCTAAATGTCACACCTTATATGAAAGTGAACTCGGAGGACAGACTCAAATGTAACACATAAAGCTGTAAGACACCTAAAAGAAAAAAGGGCAGAATAAAAATCTTCAAGAATAAAAGCTAAGGAAAGAGTTCTTAGATTGGACATCAAAAGTATGATCCAGCAAAGACTAATCAAGTGGACCTCACCAAAATTAAAATTTTTTGCTCTGTAAAAGACCCTATTGAGAGGATGCAAAGACAAGCCATAGAATTGGAGAATGTATTTGCAAATGACAGATCTGGCAAAGACCTAGTATCTAGAACATACGAAGAACTTTTTAAAAACTCAACAGTAAAAAAACAAAGCATTCATTTAGAAAATGAGCAAAATGCATGTGTACACATTTAACCAACAAGGATTTACACATAGCAAGTCAGTGTGCAAAAAGATGTTCAGCTAATTAAAGCCTTTATGAGATATCACACCATTATCAGAAAGATCAAAATAAAAAATAGTGGCACCTCATACTGGCCACTCATTCACTCTGTGAAATGGCACAGTCACTTTGGAAAATGGATGGATGTTTTCCTTAAAATTAAGCATTCAATTATCATGACTCAGCAATTATACTCTTGGACAATTATTTTAAATAAATGGAAATTTACACTTATATAAGCTTTTTGCATGAATGTATGTAACTGCTGTATATGTAATAGCCAAAAATTAGAAACGATTTAGGTGTCCTTCAACAGATAAGTGTTTAAACCATCTGTGGCACATCCATCCTTTAGATTGTGACTTAGAAAAAGGAATCAAGGAATACTGGTATATGCAGAATCTTAGATGAATCTCCAGTAAATTATGCTGAGTGTAAAAGTAGTCAACTCCAGGGGCTGGCGCTGGTTCACTTGGTTAATCCTCCACCGGCGTCCCATATGGGCGCCGGGTTCTAGTCCCAGTTGCTCCTCTTCCAGTCCAGCTTTCTGATGTGGCCCAGGAGGGCAGTAGAGGATGGCCCAGGTGCTTCAACTCCTGCACCCGCAAGGGAGACCAGGAGGAAGCACCTGGCTCCTGGCTTCAGATCGGTGCAGCGCCAGCTGTAGCGGCCATTTGGGGGGTGAACCAACGGAAGGAAGACCTTTCTCTCTGTCTCTCTTTCTCACTATCTATATTTCTACCTGTCAAATAAATTTAAAAAAAAAAAAAAGAGCCCAGGCTCTATTAAAAAAAAAAAGTAGTCAACTCCAGAAGGATACATACAAGTCCATTGTTATAAATGGCAACATTGTAGAAATACAGACCCTGGTAGTTGTCCAGGGTTAGAGAGGGGTTGTAGGGGGTGAGCACAGTATCAAAGGGCAACATGAAAGACCATGTGGTGATGGAAACATGAACTCACATAGGGATATGGACCTAAATACAATACTGGAACAATCTAAATAAAACCTGTGGATTGTATCAACCTTAATAGCCTGGCTTCCATATTATACTATTATTTTACAAGATGTTACCATTGGGAGAAATGCTGTGAAGGGTAGGTATACGGAGATTATGTGAATGTACAATTAATTATCTTAATACAATTTCATTTTAAAAATCCAACAGGTTTAGGGCTTTTAAAAATATGCTATGCAGATTTAGTTTGCTTTGATTGTCATGCATCGAGGGAAAACCAGTAAGAGTCAAACTACTTTGTTCACCAGTACCTGCATGCAGAACTTTCTTTCTCTGAACCTTTTGATTTGAAAGGTCCCGGGGTACTTTCAGCATCTTTAACGAAGTGGTTTGTGTTGATTCGACATCAGATTGAGGTTTTGCACATTTTTCTGGGGTTGAAATTATTGAAGAGATTTCCTTCTGATGCCTGTTTGGATTTAGATTTTAAAAAGAGATTAAATAAAAAAGGAGAGGGAAAAGAAATTTTCCATCAAGAAGGCAGAGTCAAGTCAATACATTCATGTTAAACATTGCAGATTTCAAGAAGAGATTTGGATTAACGTGAGAATAGTCATTTCTCCCTGCCCAGGCAGAAGAGTGGATGGGGGACGATGGGCTCAGCCCTGGAGTCACAAGATACCACTCACATCACAGGTCTATTCCTTCCCTCGAAGTCACTCAAACCTCCCTAAATGTCTTTCCTTTCCTCATCTATAAACTGCAGGAAACTTCACCAGTACACCTCTACAAGGGGCTGGTGTGAGGACTACGATGAGGCAGGGCTGGTTATAAACATATGAGCACTATAGGGATCCACGTCTCTTACCCAAGCGTCAACTAGCAAGCTGTTAGAAAAGCCAGAGAAAGGAAATTCTCACTTTGGACCTCCCGTGCCAGTACCAGATCTCAGGGAACCATTCAGGGGAAGATCTGGGACCAGGAGGGATCCAGAAATGCTTGAGTGTTTCCCCAGACATTTCTTTCTGTGAAGCTTCTCTGAACATGGCAGTCACAAAAAGAAAGTTTCCAGAACCGTCTCCTGCCTTAATATAAAGCGTGGCTTCCCTCCTCTGCGAGTCCTCCTAGCCCTACACTGAATACCTCCACGTAGTGTCTAATCCATCTTCCATACCTAAACCTTGCTGTGACTGTACCCACGCTGCATCCATGGTGGAAGGACCAGGCTTACGTTCATTTGTGCAACCCTGTTCTCCTGGTATGTGATTTGTATTCACTAATTCTTTGGGGGAAAAATAAAAGATCCTGGGGCTCTAACATTTCTGTCACCTGGTAGAAAGCTTGAAAAAGCCAGTTGGTTGTTGACTGTAGATAATTAACTTTTCCTGAAGTTACAAGGAATCTAGAAGCATAATACCTGTAGAAGGAGGCATTGCCTCTTTACTCTTTTTCTTGCCTTTATGTAAAGTCAGAACTCACTCCCCGGCAGGTCTACTGTCACTGAATCCACCCCAGAGCCCTGTAACTATCACTTTACTGGTATCACAGGTGAGAGAACCGGGGTTCAGCAACTTGCCCCAAATCATCTTGCATGTAATGGTTGCAACATTAAAATGCTGCTCTTTCTGACTCCAAAATCTGCTCCCTTTAGTTCCCAAAAAGAAAGAAAAGCCGGCGCCGTGGCTCACCAGCACACCGGGTTCTAGTGCTGGTTGGGGTGCCAGATTCTGTCCCGGTTGCCCCTCTTCCAGGCCAGCTCTCTGCTGTGGCCCAGGAGTGCACTGGAGGATGGCCCAAGTGCTTGGGCCCTGTACCCCATGGGAGACCAGGACAGCCAACTGACCAATTTCAACTTTCAAATAACAGCTGGTCATTTTGCCCCAAGATTTTTTTTTTTTTAAGTTTGATTAAATAAGGGGAAGAAGATAAAGCAGTGGCTGACATAGTGAGAAGGTAATTTACACTTATGGGCTGCTCATTTCCTTTAGTCTTAATTACTTGGTTCACATTTTCTGAGTTTAGAAGATTTAAGAGGCATCTTCAAAAAGTTCATGGAAAATATGTATTATGAAAAATATATGCAAGGATTCCAAATATTTTTGTACCAAAATAAACCTATTATTTAATTCCTTTTCTCCAACCAACTTTCAGAAGTGCCTTGTATCTGTGCTTTTCCAAAAACTTAAAATATAAGGCTGTAGGGCCCACACCATGGCTCACTTGGTTAATCCTCCGCCTGCGGCACCAGCATCCCATATGGGCACCAGTTCTGTCCCGGGTGCTCCTCTTCCAGTCCAGCTCTCTGCTGTGGCCTGGGAAGGCAGTGGAGGATGGCCCAAGTGCTTGGGCCCTGCACCCGCATGGGAGACCAGGAGGAAGCACCTGGCTCTTGGCTTCGGATCGGCACAGCACACTGGCCATAGCAGCCATTTGGGGGTGAACCAATGGAAGGAAGACCTTTCTCTGTGTCTCTCTCTTTCACTGTCTAACTCTGCCTGTCAAATAATAATAATAAATATATATATATATATATATGGCTGTAAATCTCATTTTAAGTAAGCCCATTATATTTTTTTTTTTGGACAGGCAGAATGGACAGTGAGAGAGAGAGACAGAGAGAAAGGTCTTCCTTTGCTGTTGGGTCACCCTCCAATGGCCGCCGCGGCCAGTGTGCTGTGGCTGGTGCACTGCACTGATCCGAAGGCAGGAGCCAGGTGCTTTTCCTGGTCTCCCATGCAGGTGCAGGGCCCAAGCACTTGGGCATCCTCCACTGCATTCCCCGGCCACAGCAGAGAGCTGGCCTGGAAGGGGGACAACCAGGACAGAATCCGGCGCCCCAACCGGCACTAGAACCCGGTGTGCCAGCGCCACAAGGCGGAGGATTAGCCTATTGAGCTGCGGCCCCAGCAGTTAAGTAAGCCCATTATAACAGTGATCTCTTTTTACTGATTTTATGTCTAGGCTCTGCCCCCAGAACAATTAGTTTTCAATTAACTAATAGCAAGAAAGTGAATTTTGATGAACAGAAGTTCTGATTAATAAATATATTTTCAGCTTCTTTCTATTTTGCTGTCACTCTTTCAAATAAAAAATCTTCCTGCCAGGGTAGGCTGTGACTCTTGAATAACTATACAACATTAAATCATTTCAGTAAAAGTTGGCATATTTCTTGCATGTTTGGAGTTGTTTTGACTTTGACTTGAAAATCTACCAGTTAGAAACATATCAGAATTTTAAGTATAGAGTGGGGAAAGACTTGAGAAATTGTCTAGCCCAAACCCTACTGTCACAGTCACCATTTTAAAGATGAGGAACAGACCCACAGCCCTGGAGAGGTGTACACCGGCCGGCCGCGGTCACAAAAAGTGAAGGCCACACCTTGGGTCTGAATCAGATCTCTTTCATTCACACATGGCCTGTCACTGCTTGGGTTGGAAGACCTGTCCACATTCAGTGGAGAACACAAAGGGACACTGTCACCTCTTCAAGCCCTTTGTTATTAAGTTACTAATTCACTTTGTTTTTCAAAAAATCTAAATTGTACGAGGTGATTCTTTTCACTAAAAGAAACCTCGTGAAGCATTTCAGAAAGGAAGTGGGTCAAGGCGAGTGAGCCGAGTGTGTGAGGGGACTCCCAGTGGTGGGGATAATGGGCGGTTTGACAGACTCACTTGTCTCCTTCCTTTTCCCCGTTGTACCACCAGTCCATGATCAAAGACTCGGAATAGAGGGTCTGCACTCTCTCCAGGTCTCTGTATCCCTGCTCCATTTCCTGAACTAGAAGAGCCAGATCTTCATTCTGCCAAAAAGGAAAAGTGAATACATCATGAGCTTCTATAAAAGGGTTCAGAGTTCAAATATTTCTAGCAGAAAGCCGACTGTCTCAAGAAAAGACGGATCTAAAGATGTTCATGTAGTTTTTTTTTTTTTTAAGAATTATTCATATTTGAAAGTCAGAGCTACACACAGAGAGAGGAGAGGCAAAGAGAGAGAGAGACAGAGAGAGAGAGACAGAGAGGGAGGCCTTCCATCCAATGGTTCACTCCCCCATTGGCCACAATGGCTGGAGCTGCGCTGATCTGAAGCCAGGAACCAGGAGCATCCTCTGGGTCTCCCACGCGGGTGTAGGGGCCCAAAGACCTGGGCCATCTTCTACTGCTATCCCAGGCCACAGCAGAGAGCCAGATCAGAAGTGGAGCAGCTGGGTCTCGAGCTGGCGCACATATGGGATGCTGGAGCTTCAGGCCAGGGCATCAACCCACTAAGCCACAGCGCTGGCCTTTATGTAGTTCTTACATTAACCCATTTTAACCATCTTTATGGACATAGACTTCACATACAATAAACTGAACATGTATATATAGTATAACATTGAAAAGTTCTGACATTCACACTCGTGAAAGTATCCTCAGTCAAGATAAAGAACATATCCGGGGCCGGCTCCGTGGCATCCTAGGTTAATCCTCCACCTACGGCGCCGGCATCCAATATGGGTGCTGGTTCTATTCCCAGCTGCTCCTCTTCCAATCCAGCTCTCTGCTGTGGCCTGGGAAAGTAATAGAAGATGGCCCAAGTGCTTGGGCCCCTGCACCCACATGGGAGACCAGGAAGAAGCACTTGGCTCCTGGCTTTTGATCGGTACAGCGCCAGCCGTAGCGGCCATCTGGGGAGTGAACCAACAGAAGGAAGACCTTTCTGTCTCTCCCTCTCACTATTGTAACTCTACCTCTCAAATAAATAAATAAAATCTTTAAAAAAAAAAAAAGACGATATCCACCACCCCAAAAGTTCCCCTATATCCCATTAGAATGAGCATGTCTACAACCCCCAAAAGTTCTTTTGTACACCATTATAAATCTATATTTATATAAATACAGCTTTCTATCACCACACATTAGTTTCAGTTTTCTTGAATTTTATATTAATGTAGTCCTAGAACATGTACTCTTTTATTCTGGCTTCCTTCTCTCATATAGGTGGAGTAAGCCTTATATAAATGCTTGGGTCAAACATGTCTTGATTTCCAGATTTTGGAATATTTGCACTTACATGTGATATCTTGGGAATGAGATCCAATTTAAATATAAAATTCATTTATGTTTCATATCCACCTTATATATTTAGCCTAAAGGCAATTTTATAACATTTTTAGTGTATCTGCATTTTGATTGCAACTTCTCACATGAGGACACTGTGGAATTTTTCACTGGTGGAATCATGTCAACAATTTGATTAGAGATGTTCAACTTGTACATTTATTTTGAGATTCACCAGTGTTGTAGTGTCAATCAATAGCTTATGTGTTTTTAGTGCTGGGTAGTATTATACTATACACTAAATACCAAAGTTTATTTATCCATTCACTTGTTGATGGACATTTGAGATGTTTTCAGATCTCAGGTATTATACAATAAACACATGAACATTTGTGTACAAGTCTTTGTATGGATATTTGCTTCATTTCTTTTTTGCAAACTAGTGGGTGACATCATTGCATCACATGAATGTCAATGTCAAACATTTCTTTTACAAGATGTATTTATTGAGGCTGGCGCTGAGGTGTAGCAGGTGGGACCACTACCTGTGGCGCCAGCATGCCATATGGGCGCTGGTTTGAGTACCAACTGATCCACTTCCAATCCAGCTCCCTGCTAATGTGCCTGGGAAGGCAGTGGAGGATGGCCTAAGTCCTTGGGCCTCTGCACCCACGTGTGGGACCTGGAAGAAGCTCCTGGTTCCTGGCTCTGGATGGGCCAAGCTCTGTCCATTGCAGCCATTTGGGGAGTGAGCCAGTGGAAGGAAGATCTCTCTCTCTTTCTCTCTCTGTCTGAGAGAGGGAGAAAGAGTATACCATCTGCTGGTACATTCTCCAAGTGGCTGCAATGGCCAGGGCAGAGCCAGACCAAAGCCAGGATCTTTCTCCAGGTCTCCCAACTGGGTGGCAGGGGCCCAAGCACTTGGGTCCTTCATTGCTGCTTTTCCCAGGCCATTAGCAGGGAGCTGGATAGGATGTGGAACGATCGGGATACAAATCAGTGCCCAAATAGGATGCTGATGTTGCAAGCAGCAGCTTTACCTGCTACACCACAACACTGACCCCAATACCCAACTTATGATGAAACCACCAAACTGCTTTGTAAAGTTGTTGTACCAGTTTACATTCCTCAAGTGATGTAGGAGAGTTCCAGTAACCCCTCCCCCAATTCTTGCGTTCTTGGCATCGTCAGTCATTCTCATTTTAGCCATTCTGATACCTTTAATCATAGCTTTCATTTGCATTTGCCTAATCACTAATGATGTCAGGAGAATTGTTTTAAAGTTTGACAAAACTGTACTTGCAGTAATACTTATACATCCATTTTTTTCTTTTGTTCTTTGATTTTAAAAAAAATTTTAGTACCTACAAATAAGAGAGAAAATGTGGCATTTGTCTTTATGTGTCCTTTTTATATTCTTATTTGATATGCATATATCTTTTTGGTGAAGTGTATGTTTAAATATTTTGCCCATTATTTGAGTTTACTCCTTATTTTTTTAAGATTTATTTATTCATTTGAAAGTCAGAGTAACACAGAGAGAGGAGAGGCAGAGAAAGAGTGAGGCCCTCCATCCACTGGCTCACCCCTCAAGTGGCCGCAATGGCCAGAGCTGAGCCAATCCAAAGCCAGGAGCCAGGAACCTCCTCCAGGTCTCCCATGTGGGTGCAGGGGCCCAAGGACTTGGGCCATACTCTGCTGCTTTCCCAAGCCACAGCAGTGAGCTGGATCGGAAGTGGAGCAGCCAGGTCTCGAACCGGCACCCATATGGGATGCCAATGCTTCAGGCCAGGGTGTTAACCTGCTATGCCATAGAACCGGCCCCCATTATTGGTTTTGTGAGATACTTATATATTCTGTACATAAGCCCTTTATTAAGTAAAAAATTATTAAATTTTCTCCCAGTTGAGAGTTTGTCTTTTAATTGTCATAACATTTTTAAGAAAAGATGTCTTTAATTTTGTTCAACTCCAAAGTATCAATTTATTCTTCTATGGATCACACTTTTGTTTTTTTTTTTTTTTTTTTTTTTTTTTCACTTAAAGGGGGCATTTAATAGTCCTTCCTTTCTACTAAAGCAGTGTAATAAGGGTACATAGTATTTGTACATGATTTTTTTTTTTTTTCATTTTCAATTCTCTTTATACACAGGAGATCAATTTAGTACATATTACGTAAAGATTTCAACGGTTTGCCCTCGCATAGAGACACAAAATGATAATACTGTTGGAGTACTAGTTATAGTATTAATTCACAATGTACAGCACATTAAGGACAGAGATCCTACATGATTTTTTTTTTTAAAAAAAATTGATTAATTGTCTATGCAATTTCCAGTTTAACACCAAGATTTTTTAATCATTTGCAATTATCTTTATATAAAGAAGATCGATTCAATATATACTATGTAAGGATTTCGTCAGTTTGCACCCACACAGAAACACAAAGTGTAAAAATACTGTTTCAGTACTAGTAATAGCATCACTTCACATTGGATAACACATTAAGGACAGATCCCTCATGAGACGTAAGTACACAGTGACTCCTGATGTTGATTTAACAATTTGACACTCTTGTTTATGGCGTCAGTAATCTCCCTAGGCTCTGGTCATGAGTTGCCGAGGCTATGGAAGCCTTTAGGGTTAGCCGACTTCGATCTTATTCCCACAGGGCCATAGTAAAAGTGGAAGTTCTCTCCTCCCTTCAGAGAAAGGTACCTCCTTCTTTGATGGCCCCGTTCTTTCCACTGGGATCTCACTCGCAGAGATCTTTCATTTAGGTCTTCTGTTTTTTCCAGAGTGTCTTAGCTTTCCATGCCTAAAATATTCTCATGGGCTCTTGAGCCAGATCCAAATGCCTTAAGGGCTGATTCTGAGGCCAGAGTGCTATTTAGGACATCTGCCATTCTATGAGTCTGCTGTGTATCCTGCTTCCCATGTTGGATCATTCTCTCCCTTTTTCATTCTATCAGTTAGTATTAGCAGACACTAGTCTTGTTTGTGTGATCCCTTTGGCTCTTAGACCTATCAGTGTGGATCACACTTTTGATATCTAAAATTTTTTTGTCTAACACGAAGTCACAAAGAATTTTTCCAATATTCTTCTCAAGGAAGAGAAAACCACAGATTTAATGCTTTGGTTCATGAATCCTTTTGTGTTAAATTTTGAATATGCTGTGAGGCATGGATCATTTATTTGCATATGAATATTCAATTGTTCCATCATTTGTTGGGGGAAAATATTGTCCTTTCTTGATTAAATTGCCTTTGCAGTTTTGTTGAGAGTCAGTTGTCCGTATGAGTCAGTCTGTTTCTAGTTTCTCTATCCCACTCCGTCAATCTAAGTGGTATCTTTACCCTAATTTCACACTGTCTTGATTACAATGGCTTTATATGTCTTGAAACATATAGTGTTGACTCCCTGCCTTGGCTTTTTTTCGCAGTTGTTTTGATCATTCTAAATCCTCTGCATTTCCACAGAATCAGCTAAATTTTTTTAAGTCTACTTGGATACATTTTTAAAATATTGTTTATTTTAAAAGTCAGAGTTATAGAGAGAGGGAGGGTCTTATATCTGCTGGTTCATTCCCAAGATGACCACAATGGCCAATGTGAGCCAGACTGAAGCCCGGAGCCAGGAACTTCATTCAGGTCTCCCACATGGGTAGCAGGGGCCCAAACCCTTGGGCTGTCTTCCACTGCTTTCCCAAGCATATCAGCAGGGAGCTGGATTGAAGTGGAGCAGCCAGGAGAGGAACCAGCTGCTCATGTAAGATACCGGCATCACAGACAGTGGCTACACCCACTACACCCACAGCACCAGCCCCACGGACTTGGATCTTGATTGGGATTGTATTGAGTCAATAGATCTGTTGGGGGAAAGTACATATCTTCATATTGTCAAATGTTCTGACTCATAAAAACAAACAAACAAACAAACATATCTCTCAGCAAGGTTTTGTATTTCTCAATGTAAAGGCCTTCAGGTTTTGATAGGTGTAACTCTACATAGTACATATTTTTGAGGCTATGGTAAATCATTGTTATTTCCATTGTTCTTTGCTAATATAGAGAAAAAAAATTCATTGCTAAGTTCCATGATTAGTTCCAGTAGTTTCTTTGTATGGTAGAGTTTAAATGGGTGACCATGTGGAATGAAAGTTTTACTCTATTCTTTCCATTGTGGATGCTCCCACATTCCCTTGCTTGTTGTACCAAGTAGAATCTCCACTATAGTGTTGAATAAAAGGGGGGACAGCAGACATCCTTGTAGTTTTCCTGATATTATGAGGAAAGCACACAGTCTTTTATCCTTAAAGTGCTGTTAGCTAATAGGTTTGTTTGGTTTTGTTTATTTAAAGATACTATCTGTCAGAGGAAGGCCATTCTAGTCATACTTTGCTGAGAGCTTCCATTAGAAATGTATGTTGAATTCTGTCAAAACCTTTTTTATATAAATTGAAATGATCCCAAGTCTTTTTAAAGTATGTTAATATGGTGTTACATGTTGATTGTCTTCTCTTCTCTTCTCTTCTCTTCTCTTCTCTTCTCTTCTCTTCTCTTCTCTTCTCTTCTCTTCTCAACAGGCAGAGTGGACAGTGAGAGAGGGACAGCGAGAAAGGTCTTCTTTTTCCCTTGGTTCACTCAATAGATGCTGCAGCCGGCACACCATGCTGATTCGAAGCCAGGAGCCAGGTGCTTTTCCTGGTCTCCCATGTGGGTGCAGGGCGCAAGCACTTGGGCCATCCTCCACTGCACTCCCAGGCCACAGCAGAGAGCTGGACTGGAAGAGGAGCAACCAGGACAGAATCTGGCGCCCCGACCAGGACTAGAACCCAGGGTGCTGGCACCGCAGGCGGAGGATTAGCCTAGTGAGCCACGGCGCTGGCCACATGTTCATTTTCAAATGTTAAAGGAGACTTGAAATTCCATGATAAATCCAATCTGATCATGATGTTTCAGGCTGTATTTGCCATCAAAGGCTTTGACTTGCCAAATTCTGTTCAGCATGTTTGCATTTATATGAAAGAGGAAGGTTAGCTTATAAATTTCTTTCCTTATAATGTCTTGTGAGATTTGGTAAGGTTAACGTTAGCCGTGCGGGACAAGATGAGAAGCAGTGCCTCCTCTCAGACTTCTGGAGGATTTTATGTAGAGTTGAAGTTGTTTTCCCTTAAATGCTTGGTACAAATCAGCAGTGAAGTTACATGGGACTGGGGTCTCCTTTGTGGAAAGGATTTTAACTAGAAACTTAATGTTTTTCAATAGAAGTAGGGCTATCCAGGTTTTACGTGAACACAAGCTTTCATTCTCTGAAATATATTTCTATGAGAACAAGGCCTGGGGTCATAGAGTAATTAAAAATTTAGTTCTAAAGAAAATGCCGAGCTGTTTCCTTGAATGACTGTACCAATTTACATCCCCACCAGCAAACTATTAGTGATCCAGCTTCTCCTCATCCTTCCCAGCACTTGGTTCTGTCAGTTTTGTTATTTGGTTATTCTGATGGGTATATAGTCATATCATGGTGCAGTAATTTGCAAATGGCTTATGATGCTGAACACTTTTTCATGTGCATATTTGTCATTTGTAGATCCTTTTCGGTACATGCATTTTGCCTATTTTCTGATTGGATGGTTTGTTTTTACTGTTGAGATTTGAGAGTTCTTCATATATTTGAGATACTAGGCATTTGCTATGTCATTTGCAGATATTTCTCTGTAGTTTCTCCTTTTAGTCTCTGAATAGTGATGGTGTCCAATTTATCAAATCTTGCCTTTCATGGATCTTGCTTTTGGTGTAAATCAAAGTTACTTGCCTAGCCAAAAGTCCTCCAGATTTTCTTCCAAATTTCTTTCTAGAAATTTTATGTTTTACATTTAAGTCGATGATCAGTTTTGAGTTAACAGTTGCATAAGGTGCGATGTTTAGGGTGAAGTTCATTATTTTGCTATGGACATTCAATTGCTCCAACCATCTGCTGAAAAGGCCATTCCTACTTCAAATTGCTTTTGCACCTTTGTCAGAAATCGGTTGGGTGTTCATGTGGGTGTGTTTCTGTAACTGTCCATTCTACATGTCCAGTGCTGTCTTCCTTAATGCAGCCGCATAGCAAGCCTTAAAATCAGGGACTGTGATTCTCCTCACTTTATATTTTTGGCAAGCTTATTTTTTAAAAAATTTATTTAAAAGACAGAGTTACAGAGAGAGGTAGAGATAGAGTAAGCTCTTCCAGCCACTGGTTCACTCCCCAAATGGCTGCAATTGCTGGAGCTGAGCTGAACCACAGTAAGGAGCCAGGAGCTTTGCCTTTTTTTTTTTTTTGACAGGCAAAGTAAGACAGTGAGAGAGAGACAGAAAGGTCTTCCTTGCACGCTGCGCTGATCTGAAGCCAGGAGCCAGGTGCTTCCTCCTGGTCTCCCATGCGGGTGCAGGGCCCAAGCACCTGGGACATCCTCCACTGCCTTCCCAGGCCACAGCAGAGAGCTGGACTGGAAGAGGAGCAACTGGGACTAGAACCAGGAGTGCTGGCACCGCAGGCGGAGGATTAGCCTAGTGAGCCGCAGTGCCGGCCATGGAGCCAGGAGCTTCTTACAGGTCTCCCATTCCATTGTAGGGGTCCGAGGAATGCAGCCACGACTTGAACTGGTGCCCATATGGGATGCTGGCACTGCAGGCTGGGACCTTAACCCACTGTGCCACAGCATCGGCACCAGCAAGTTTATTTAATTGACACATAATTGTATATATGTATGGGGAACAGTGTGATATTTTGATACTTGTGTATAATATTTGATGATCAAAGGAGGGCAATAAGCATCTCTGTCACTTTAAACACCTGTCATTTCTTTGTATTGGGAACATTCAAAATCTTCTAGCTATTTTGAGATACACAGTAAATTACTCTTAACAGTAGTTACCCTGCCATTCCACATAACTCCAGAACTTATTTCTCTGACCTAACTGTACATTTTTATCCATTAACCAGCCTACCACTATTTCCCCCTCTCCCCTACCCTTTCCAGCCTCTGAGAAGCACAATTCTACTCTCTACTAGATCATATTTTTAAAATCTTGAACATATGAGTAAGAACATGTGGTATTTTTCTTGCTGTGCCAGGCTTATTTTTTCAGGTTCACCTATGATACCACAAGACACAGAATTTCATCCTTCTTTATGGCTAACATTTTATTGTGCGCGCACACACACACACACATATGGATACACATATATGTATTTATGTATACATGTATATATATGTATATGTGTGTATACATTTCCTTTCTCCATCTATTTATGGACACTTTAGGTTAATTACTAATCTTGGCAGTTGGGAGTGCAGCTATCTTTTTGACATATTGATTTTCTTTGCCTAGAGTATACACCCAGTAACAAGAATGCTGGATCAAATGGTGTTTCTATTTCTAGTTTTTTGAGAAACCTTCATAGTGTTTTCCACACTGATTTTATTCATTTATATTCCCACCAACAGTGTATGAGAGTTGTCTTTTCCCACATTCTCATCAGTATGTTATTTTTGTCTTTTTGATGGTAGCTACTTTAATTTGAACGAGATGATAGTTCATGGTTTGTTTGTTTGTTTAAATTTATTTGAAAGGCGGAGTTACAAGAGGCAGAGGCAGAGGAAGTTTTCCATCTGCTGGTCCACTCCCCAAATGGCCTCAACAATGGAACTGAGTCAGTCCAAAGCCAGGCATCAGGAGCTTCCTCTGGGTCCCCCATGCAGATGCAAGGACCCAAATACTTGAGCCATCTTCCACTGCTTTCCCAGGCCATAGCAGCGAGCTGGATTGGAAGTGGAGCAACTGGGTCTTGAACTGGTGCCTATATGGGATGCCAGAACTGCAGGCAACGAATGAACGGTTTTACCCACTACACCACAGGGCTGGCCCCAGTTCATGGTCTTGGTACACATTTCCCCAAAGATAACTGATGTTGAGCATTTTTTCACATACCTATCAGTTGTTGATGTGTCCTCCTTTGAGAAGTGTGTATTCAGATCATTCCCTCTTTTACAAAATCAGATTACTTTTGTTTTTTGCTGTGAGTTCCTTAAATACTTTGGATGTTAACGCCTTATCAGGTTAATAGTTTAAAAACATTTTCTCCCATTCTGTAGGTTTTCTAACTTCACTCTGTTGATTATTTATTCTGATGTGCAGAAGCTTTTTAGTTTTATAAAATCCCATTTGTCTATCTTTGCTTTCGGGGGTCATGTCCAAAATAAGCATTGTATGGTCCTGTGATCAGGATTCAGTGTTTCAGAGCCTGTGCCCTGGGGTGGTGAACTTCACACACACTCCTCAGTCCTCCCCATAGCAAATAGAATCCTCTGTAGGGGGGACAGGGTGGCTGCAGTGAGCTGGGGCTGCATATTCCCTTCTTCCTTGTGAAGGGGTGGAGGTGCCTGGAGTATATTTCCCCTCTCCCAAGTCAGTGAGGCAGACTACCACAGGTTAGTTCTGGTTAAATAGGTTCTCCTGAGAGCAGGGCTTGGGAAGAAGAGAATGCACTGGTGTATTCCAGAATGGCTCCTTTCCCTCCCCCTTAGGGGGATTTTTCTGATATTACCGTGAGAAGCATGCAGATCTTCAGGAGGTAAAGCTCACAAAACTCAGGGTCCCCCTAGAGACTGTATGTCTCAGACTTGTTCAAAGTGAGCCTCCAGCAATTTGTCAAGTGTAGTTCAGGTTTCCCCATCTCGTAACTGGTGTTCCTGTTCGAGAGAGGGGAACCTGTTTTTCTGCTAAGGGTCGTGTGGGTATTTATAGCATCGTTCATGGGCCATACAAAATTATCAGCTTAAAAATGAGCCTGCTATCGATGTATTGAATTTCAAGTCCTGCTGCAGTTGCCTTGGCAGGGCCAGACCCTAGGATGTTGCTGGCCTCACACGGCACAGAAGGGACATTCCCCACTCCTGCATAGTTCAGCTCATGGGTTTGCACAGTGTCTCCTCTCTGTATTCACCTGCTGGTCTTTCTGACTTGGGGGGAAGTGGTTTGCCCTGCTGACCTCAGTTCTCTTGTGACCGTAGGAAGAACAGCTGGCTTTTCAGTACATTCAGCTTTGTACTTGTCATTAGGACAGACTGCTGATTTCCAAGATTTTACATGCTGGACCAGAAACCAGAGGTCTGATACTTCCTTTACAGAAGTTTTAAAACTACAATGTCAATTTCTCTCATGATTTCATGGCTACTCACAACATCTGTTTTATTTCCATAATTGTAGCTTCTGGATAAGTGGTGCTGTTTTTTCCTAAGTGGTCACATATATGAGTGCAAAGCTGTTTATTGTATTTTTTATTGCCTTTTTAATGGCTACAAGATCTGTAGTGATGTCCGATATTTATTTCCTGAAATCAGTGCTTTTTGACTGCTCTTCTTTTGTCTCAATCTTCAAAGAGGTTTTACCTGTAAAGCCACTGCCTGCAGTGCTGGCATCCCATATGGGTGCTGGTTCGAGTCCTGGCTACTCCACTTCCAATCCAGCTCTCTGCTATGGCCTGGAAAAGCAGTAGAAGATGGCCCAAGTCCTTGGGCCCCTGCACCCGCATGGGAGACCTGGAAGAAGCTCCTGGTTCCTGCCTTCAGATCAGTGCAGCTCCAGCTGTTGCAGCCATCTGGGGAGTGAACCAGCGGATGGAAGACCTCTCTCTGCCTCTCCTTTCTCTGTGTAACTCTGACTTTAAATAATAAATAATCTTTAAAAAAAAAAAACCCAGAGGTTTTTCATTACCCACAAATAAACAGTTTTTTTACCTTGTTAATTTTCTCCATTGTGTTCGTATTTTCAAATTCATTGATTTCTGTTCATATCTTTATTGTTTCTTACTGAACTCATTGGGTTTATTTTGCTCTTCTTGTAGGAACTTGGATTGTCAATTCAAGGCTTCCCCTCATTTCCACGTGGGCATGTAGTATCTTAAATTTCACTCACAGTGCTGTCTTAGCTGCATTCCATATGGCTTGATATGTTGTGTGTGTGATTTCAGTCAGTTCTAAGTACTTTTTTATTTCCTCTGAGACTTTCTCTTTGAGCCATGGGATATTAAGACTGGGTTGTTTAAATTCCATCTGTTTAGATATTTTCCTGTTGTCTTTATTAATTTTTAGTCTGATTCTGCTATGGTCAGAGGACAAATTCTTTATGATTTCCATTGTTTTGTATTAGTTGAAGTTTATGTTATAGTCTAGTTTATGACCTATGTTGATAACTATTTCATTAACACTAGGAAAAAATATATATTCTTCTGTTATTGTGGGAGAGTTGTTAAATCTTTATCAATCAGATCCTGTTGATTGATTAGGCTGTTCGTATATCCTCTGTCCTTGCTTATTTTGTGTCTGGTAGCTCTTTGACTTGCCAAGGGGAGGGTGCTGAGGTTCGCAATTGTAATTTTGTTTGTCTCTCTCCTTTCGGTTCTGTCAGTCTTTAATTCATACATGCACACACATTTAGAAACACTGAATGTCTACCTGGTATATTGCTCTCCTTATGAGGAAAATTTGCTTTGCCTCAAAGTCTGTTTTATTAGATAATGAATTAGCCACTCTAGCCTTTCATTTGTATAATATATATTTTAAAATAATTTTACTTGAATCTACATATGCCATGGTTGAATTTTCTTGTAGGCAGCATATAGTTTCAGCATGTTCTTTTATCCACTCTGAAAATGTCTTTTGATTAATGTAATTAGATCATTCAATTTAAAGTAATTATCATTATGTTGGCACTTACTTCTGCTATTTTATGATTAGTTTTTTCTGGTCTCATTCCTCTGATTCCCTTTTCTTGTTTGCTCTTTTCTCTTCAAGTTAGTTGAACTTTTAAAAAATTCTATCTTGATTTATTTATAGTGTTTTTGAGTCCAGCCCTTGTAGAGTTTTCATAATGGTTTCTCTGGGTATGACAGAATATCTATGTGATTTATAACAGTCTACTAGCTTCAATTTTTTACTATCCTGAGGGAAATGTGGAAATCTTGCTTCAATTTAGGTCCCTTTAACTTTGCTAGTATTAAATATCTTTGTCTTAAATGTCAGGTGGTGTTATAACATTTGTTTCAAATGTCAAATATTATTTATAAATCTCATGAAGAAACAGGTCTATTACATCTACCTATATTTTGCTCTCTCTTTGTTCTCCAGATATGCCAAGATTCCAACTTTGTTTGTTTTTTGGCTTGTTTGTTTGCAGGGTCAGTGCTGTAGCATACCAGGATAAGCCTCCACTTGTGGGGTTAGCATCCCATATGGGTGCCAGTTCATGTCCTGGCTGCTTCACTTCCAATCTAACTCCATGCTAATGTGCCTGGGAAAGCAGCAGAAGATGGCCCAGGTGCTTGGGACCCTGAACCCATGTAGGAGACCAGGGGAAGCTCCTGGCTTGGGCTTGGCCGAGTCCCAGCCATTGTAACCACTTGGGTAGTGAACTAGCAGATGAAAGATCTCTCTCTTCCTCTATCTTTCTTTCTCCTTCTCTCTCTGTATCTTTGCCTTTCAAATAAATAAGTCATTTTTAAAATAAAAAAGATTTATTTTGCTTGAAAAACTTCCTGTAGCCAAGCTAGAAGAGCAAAACTTCCAGTAATAATTTATTTTTTATTTATCTGAGAATATTTTTATTTTGCCCTCATTCACGAAGGATAGTTTCATGAAATATAAAACTCATAGTTGAAAGTTATTTCCTTTCCAGCCTGGAAAATACTGTGCCATTTTTTTCCCTAGCCGTCTTGGTTTTGGGTGAGAGACCTACTGTCAAATTTGCTGTTGAAGCAGTGCCATTTCTTTCTGGATGTTTTAAGGACATTTTTCTCTAATTTTCAAACTGTTAACTATCTTACATGGATTTCTTTGGGTTTAATCCTGTTTGGAATTGACTCAGCTATATAAATCTGTATTACTGTGTGTTGCACTGACTTTGGAATTCTCAGCTATTACTCATGTAGTTTTTCAGTCTCCTTTGTTTTTCTCTCTTCTTAATGTTAGATCTTTTGTTATTGTCCCACATGTCCCTGTGGCTCTGTTAATTTTGTCTTATTTTTTTCCTGTTATTTACATTGGCTTAATTTTGTTGTTCTAATCTCAAGTTCACTGATATTATCTTCTTATTTCCACTCAATAATTGAGCGCATTCCATGAGACTTTTTATATTTTGTTACTGTATTGTTCAGTTCTAAGATTTCCTCTTGGAAATTTTTTTTTTTTTGCTTAGATTTTTTTCTTTCTTCATTTGTCTCAAGAGAATCTATAATTGGCTATTGAAGCATTGTTATGACAGCTCCTTTAAAAAGCCTTGTCAGATAATTCTGGCATCTGATTCATCTCAATGTTGGCATCATTTGATTGGCTTTTCTCAAATTGTGATTTTCTTGTTTCTTAATATGATGGGTGATTTAAAAAAAACAACAACAACTATATCCTGGGCATTTGTCTATTATGTTACAAGACTCTAGATCCTATTTAAAATCTTTTATTTTAGTTGGCAACTGCCCTGTTTAAATTTAGCATTTGAGACTTGCCCTATTTTGGTGGGGTTTTGCTTCAACAGGAGTTCGGTTTCCAGAGCCTTTTTGGCATTGGTTTTGTCTTCTTTGTTAATCTGGTGCCACTTTGGCTCCTGCTGGTCTCTGGTGGTGCTGTCGGAAGGAGCAGAAGGGTTTCCCTCTAGTCAGGCTAGCGGGAGTCTACGGCGCCTCTACTGCTATCTCTCAGTGTCCCTTTGTCACTGGCCCACAGAGACAGGAGTCCTCTGGAGTGGGCCACTTGCTCTAGCTGAGCCGTTCCTGCCCATGCTGCCCTCCCATTCTGGTGTCTCTGAGGGGAAGAAAGTGTGAGGCCTGCTGGGACTAAGAGAGCCTTCCCAGACTGAGTCACTTGTGGCTACCCTTCTGTCTACCCACTAACCCAAGTAACCTGTTTTTCTAGTACATTCCACGTTTCATAGCTAAATGTCTGTTTCATTTGGGCACGCCTATGTACCTGGTGAATTTTTACAGCTATTCTTGTCAAGGTGAGCTGTCAGTATAGCTGGGGTCAGGAGTTCCCTCTCTTTTTTGTGGGTGTTGTTTCCAATTTATTCATGGGTGGAGCTCCTAGGGGTGAGGGTTTAACAGAATACTGAGAAGCCACACCCAGCACTACCTCATTTGGCCTCACTGGTGCTGCATGAGGGTGGGGGCTCAGTTGTCCCATAGGCCCAGCTGACACCGTGGGGAGGACCACAGTGGGTCCAGGTTCACTCTTTCTCATTTACTCCCCTGCTATCAAATGAGTGTGGAGTTTTAGCCTCTCATCAAGCCTCACTCACACCAGGGAGAGGGGGAAAGTGGGAAGTTGCAAGTCCTCAAGTCTCACTTCCTTTTCCATTTTCACTGATGCTGGGTGTTTGTGGAAGCTCAGCTCCTTGCAGAGTCCTGCTGACGTGAGGACTCTGGTAAACCATGCAGGTGACTAGACTGGTCTTGCTTTGCCCTGGTAAGCCTCAGTGTTGACAGGTAGGAGTATCCATGGACAGCACCCTGGCTGGAGAATCAGTGTACTGCTTACTTCTGCTGGAGGGAGGAGGGAAGATCAGCATCCCAATCAGATACTACCCTAGCACAGGAATAGGAGCAAAATCTGCTTTTTGCCTGGGGTTCATAACTTTCTTGGATCTATGAGTTTATGGTTTTAATCCAATTTGGAAAATTTCTGACTACTATTGCCTCAATTATATGTTTATTGGGTTGCTTAAATCTTCCCACAGTTCACTAATATATTCTTAAATGTGTTTTTTGTTTGAATTCTCTTTCTTCTCCATGTTACATTTTGCATAGTTTCTATGGCTGCCTTCCAGTTCACTCATCTTTGGTTCTGTAATTTTGGATCCACTGTTTAGCTGATGTATTTTTCATTTTTCACATTGTGTATTTTTTCATCTCATACCTTGTATTTTTCAAAAATTCTAGAAGTTTATTTTATGACTAATCCATTCCTTCCCTTCCATGTCTCCCCCTTTTGGACATATCAAATATGGTTACAGTAACTATTCCATGTTTCAATTTTTTAATTTACTTTTTCTTCTCATATGGGTCATTATGGGTTTTCTTGCTTTTTGAATGCCTGGTAATATCTAGTTGAGTCCTATACACGTTCAATTTTACTTTGTAGTAGTGAATAATTATGTTTTTTTTAATAATTATCCTTGGGGTTTGTTCTGGGATGCAGTTAAATGATTTGGAAAAAGTTTGACCCTTTAGACTGTGTGTTTAGGATTTGCTAGGTGGAACTGGAGCAATGGTTTGTTTTTCCTACTACTAAGGCAAGACACTCTTGTACAGTCTACCCAATGCCCAAAGGGTTGTGAAATTTTGCAGTCTAGCTAATGGGAGTAATCACTACTCCCTGTCCTGTGTGAGCACAGAGCATTGTTCCATCCAATCTTTCTGATGGTTCCTTCCTCAAAAGCAGGTACTTTCCTCAGGCAAATCAATACAAGCACAGATCGATACTCTGGTTTGTCCTGGTACCCACTTCACTTAAAGTGACTCCTCAGGATATAAAATATGACACATAAAAAAACACATTCTCTAGAAGGGCATTCTTAAAATGCACATCCTCAGGCCAAGATTGGAAAACAGAATTTTATTTACATTCTCTCATTAGCTTGTATGAAAGAATTGCTTTACCAGGAGTTCTCATGGTTATGTAATGCAAGAAGTCAGGAGACAATTACCTAACATCTGAAATTTCTGAGAGTTTCCCACAAATGCCTAAACCTGACAACAGTTAACAAACTTCACATAGGAATCTCTTGGGACCCTGGTTAAAAACACAGATTTGACCAAAATGTTGATAATTACTGAATTTGAGCGATGGTGCATGGGGATCCATACACTCTTGAACTTTCGTGTATGTCTGGAGCTTCCCATGATCAAAATTTTAGAAAAAAACTGAGATATATTAATTGAGATTCCTGGGCCTCTATGCCCACAGCCTGACTGAGTAACTCAGAAGTGGAACCTAGGAGTTTGGGTTCATAAGCACTAGCTCAGGATGTCCTTGGACCGTACCTTGAGAAACACTGGTAGGCTCATGCTGAGTGATTCATCTCTTCAACTTAGTTCCCTTTGCACTTGGCTGTTTTCCCAACTACGGTGATGCCCACAGGTGTCTGCCTTGTAGTGAACGCACCCTCTCAGCCCATCAAGCTCTTACCTGAACAGCTTCCAGAGGAAGGGTATCCTTGCAACCAAAATTATAGGAATGAAACTCTCCTCCAGTCAAAGAAGCAAGCTCTTTCAAAAATGTATTTGCTATCTCATCGTGGTAATTGAAGGAGACGGCATAAATGGGAATTTTCTGAAAAACTCTGACTTGATCCATGACCATTTCAGGTGGCTGAAATAGGTTTTTGAGCAAGAAAAGGGGAGATGGAAAGAGAGAGAAAGGAAAGAAAAACAAGACATGAAGATCCTTAATTTTTTGCTACAGATCACAAAATTCTCATATAGTAGTTCATTATACAGTGACGACTGGCTTCTTATAAATGTGTCAATTCAATTCATCAAACAAAGCAAACTTTGGCAAGCAGGGAGAGTACAAAGACCAGTAAGACGTGGCCATTGCTCTCTGAGAGTTCAGGCTTTGGTGGGAAAAGGAAGTTAGGAGAGATTTGACTAACCAAAGCATTCCACTGCAGGTACACCTAGGCTTAGGGTCCAGGCTTCTCAAGTGGGGCATATGCTTTACACCACTTACAGTGCTGGGGTCAGAAGCCACGGCAGAACATCTGGGCACTGGGATTCTGGAAAGCAGGGTCTCTGACTTCTCAATATGGCTTTCAATGCATCCCCCACACAAAGAGGAATTTCTACCTCTGACATGCTGTAGACAGCTTGCTTCCCCAGAGAACAAGACAAGAGACTTTTATTCAGCATCCTTCTATGTGCTGGGCATTCCTGTTTGGACCCTAATCTCTTGCTTAATCCTGACTACTGTCTTGTGAGAAAGTGATGGAAAGATTGCTAATTCCCTATCTAGCAACCATTGCTCTCCTCCTTTTTTTTTTTTTATTATCAAAGCCCTGGTTTTCTTCTCACGGCAGCAATGTGCCAGTTAAAAACACAAATAACAACGACAGATGCATGTAAAACCTACCCTTTGAGATACTCTGGCAGCTAGAGGTGGCCTTGTGATCTAGTCCTGGCTAGTTAAGACATAGGCAGAAAGGCTCAGGAGAGGGATTCCTTTTCACCAAAGACTAGATCTGCAAGTCAAAGACTAATGTCCTTCTCCCTCTCCCTCGCCCTCTCCCTCCCTGGAAGCAGACACACTACCTGGAGGTCCAGCAGCCCTCATGACTATGAGGGTGGCAGTCATATATAAAGATGGTAGAGCACAAAGTAAAAGGAAACCCATGTTCTTGGAGACATCCTTGAGTACCTGGATAACCTAGACTAATTACCACTGTATGACTAGAATAATTACCACTGTGCTTCCTATTCACATAAACATAAAGCCTTCATTTGTTTCAGCCATCTGATATCTACTCTTCTCCTTTTCCCCTGGAATATGAAACTCTTATCAACTGACAGTATGCACAAGAGATAGAAGATCAGAAAGAATATATATTTCCAGGGTCACTGGAAAACTGGAATGCAATCCTGATTCTGGCACTAGAATTGATGCCAGATGAGTGAAGACTGTCTCTTGGTAGGGATCAACCCTCTGGGAAGATGAACTCCCCTGCCACCTCTTCTCTACACCCTACCACAGCCCAGCTGGAAAGAAACTACTTCTGATTCTTCTGCCCCACCTAGCTCTGTGGGTTTCAGGGCTGGGAGATCCTCTTCATGGACCCAACTTGCCGGCTCCTTTAGCAAGTTCCTACCCTTTGACCTTTAACCTTTCCTCATATATTTTTCCAAGGCAGAGTGATCAAAGAGAAAGGGGGCTTTGGGCTCATCACAGGCAAGCATTGTGCATTTCTCTCTCTCTCTCTCTCTCTCCCTCTCTCTCTCTCTCTCTCTCTGCCTAGAGAAGTCAACAGTTAAATGGTCCTCAAGGGTCTGGACTCAACCCAGCCATCACTTACACATAGCCTTGTTCTCCGTGGCTGCAGTCCCAAGCCTATTCCTGTCCACGAGTTCATCATTACCACTACTTCCTCTGTCTCTCCTCTCTCTTCTCACTGTCAACTAGTTTCCTACTAAACACCAACCTAAACAGCTGGTCAGCTGAAGAGCTGACCTCTCTGTCTTGTCAACTGCAAGGAGACAGCAAAACCCTTTACTGCTGCCTCTCTTCCTTCAGCTCAGCTTCCATCTCTGGGCTCCTTGTACTTACCAGGCACTAAGATCTCTGCTTGTGTCTCTCATTGGCTCCCTGCTACAATGTTTTGAGGTTGATACTATCCCCCTTTTGTACCATAGACTTCTGTCCACTGCCCATCTCCTTCATATACAAGCCTACATTTTGTTGGTTTGATAGACACAGTGCCAGCCACAAACTACTCCTATACTGACTTAACAGGTGAGCTATTTGGGAAAGGAAAGAAACACTGATTTAGTACCGACTGTGTGGGTACCACACATCTAGGAATGAGAGTCTATCTATAGAGCAATTTCCATCACTCTACACAGTTAACTTTCCATCACTTGCACCTGGCCCAGATGGCCCCTTGTGCTAAGCCTGCATGATATTCCAGTGCCCCCACGTGGCATGGGGGTGCGGTGCCCCTTGACTGCAGAGGGAGCTCCATCCCTGTGATGGGAAAGAGCCATTCCTTTGCTCCCACACTCCAGGGAGTCCTTCCAATGGCTAACCTCCCCCGAGCTTTGAAAGACAGCAGCCAAGGCAGCACCAAGTTGAAGTAAACACCTCATCCCCCAGCCTGACCAATCCTGACCATTCCCTTCCACTTACTCCAGGAGCTTGTGTAGGCTGTGGAGGGGAGGGCCCACTGCCTGTCTAGCTCCTGTGCAACAGCAAGGCAGGCTTTCTCAGCGCTGGCACCCGTGGCACACACCTTACAAAGGCTGCCAGCTCCCTCAGGCCCTAAGAGGAGGGCCAGCAGCACAGCTGAATGACTCTCCTTGGTCCTCCTCTCTGAGTCTGTACCGGCGGTACACCTTCCAGCACAAACAGCAACCGGGGGCGACAAGCAAGGCAGGGCCCTGGTTCTCCTGGCTGCCTGCAGCTGACTACCTGTGCGTTTGCCATCTCCCAGCCCTCCCACACCTCCTGTTTTATCCTCTGGTTTAATACAGAAGGGTGCAGATGTCTGTATCGCATCCATTTTCTTGGTTTCTGCTTGGGCAAGCCCCTAACTTTGAAGAAGTCCTCAATGACCACAGCCAAAGCTGGGCTGGTGTCTTCCTGCGAGCTCCCCCGCTCCCCCCGTGGTAGTCCACAGTTAAGAGACGTCCACTAGTGGATAGCTGCCTACTGCGTATCTGACTCCTTTTTAATGAAGACTCTTTCTCAGAACCCCTTTAACTTGATTCATTTTAAGGGTTTATCTCGATTTGAAATGCTATCCTGGACACCTAACAATCCAGCAATGAGTTGGTGTCCACACATCTTTGTGGGTTCTTCCAAGTAAAAAGCACTGTTGAATATGTAAAACGATAACATTGGCCTAAGAAATTCAGTCAGTGAGAATAAAAAAAACTAATGGGATTGAGAGGTACACCTTAATATCTTCTACATAAAAACGAACATCAAACATCAGAGTCCCTTTGCTCTTTTGAGAAACTCTGAGGAATAACACAAAACAAATAGACTATCTGTGTGGGGAAAAAAAAGCAAATATGAATGCAAAAACTCTCAAGATTTGATAAATTATGTCACGGGTAATTTGTATATTCTGATTCTATATCCTGGGTTCTCCGGTTTAAGTGAACACAGACCTGTAAGAATCTGGTGAAATCCTCGGATCTTCTCCACAAAAACATGAGTGCACTTTGTACAAACTATTGGGAAATTCCAAACCCTCGCAAGTCCCTGACAGGCAGTAGATCGGGAGTCCTCAAAATGCTGCCGGCAGGAATGTTCTATGGTCTGTCCTCTTTTTTTTTTTGGGGGGGGGGCACTATTCAGTAGCATCCATCAATACCATTTGGGGGCAGATGTTTAACCTAGCAGTTAAGACACCCATATCCCACACTGGAGTACCTGTGTTCAAAAGCAGCTCTCGCTCCTAACTCCAGCTTCCTGCTAATTTGAGCACTGAAAGGTGGCCCTGATGGCTCAAAGTGGTTGTGTTCCTGCCACCCATGTGAGATGTGGCTCAAGTTCCCTGCTGTTGGCTTTGGCCCAGCCCATCACCAGCCTTAGTGGGAATTTGGGGAGTGAACCTGAGGATGAGAGTGCCCCCTCTCTCTTCCTCTCTGCCTTCAAAATAAAAATTTTTAAATATGTACCTTTTGACTGAGTCCACTTCTCGAAATTTATACTACATATGTGCAAAATAAGTATACAATACCTTTTACAATATTCAGTATAATGGAAAGATTTGGAAACAGCCTAAATGTCCATCTCCATGAGCCTGGTTAAATAAATGATGGATTAGCCATGTAATGAAACCATAAAAAGAACAAGGAAGCCCTTTATGAAATGATATGATGCGGCTGGTGCCGCGGCTCACTAGGCTAATCCTCTGCCTGCGGCACCAGCACACTGGGTTCTAGTCCTGGTCGGGGCACCAGATTCCGTCCCAGTTGCCCCTCTTCCAGGCCAGCTCTCTGCTATGGCCTGGGAGTGCAGTGGAGGATGGCCCAAGTGCTTGGGCCCTGCACCCACATAGGAGACCAAGAGAAGCACCTGGCTCCTGGCTTCAGATCAGCATGATGCACAGGCCGCAATGCACCAGTCGTGGTGGCCACTGGAGGGTGAACCAATGGCAAAAAGGAAGACCTTTCTCTGTCTCTCTCTCTCTCTCTCTCTCACTGTCCATCTGCCTGTCAAAAAAAAAAAAAAGTAATGCGATGCAATCTACATTGTTTTATGAATAGAGGTACAGAATAATACGCTAATATTTGTATTTTTTAAAAGATCAAATTTATATAAGCATACTTCTACGTACATAACAAAGTATTTCTGGAAGGAGATTTTAAGAAATTAGAAATATCAACTGCCTCCTAGCTGGTACAGGGATGAGAGGAAGGATTTCCTTTATATGCTTTTTGTATCTTTATAGTTCACACTGTAAATGTATTACTATACAAAATTAATACTTATAGAAGCCTTATTGAACCCATATAGTGGAAAATGATGCAGTCATTGAGAACGATGCTTTTCATTTTCTCTTAGAAGAAGTATTAGATGAAAAAATTCAAAACAAAATTGAATTATGGGGGCCAGCACTGTGGTACAGCAGGTTAATGCCCTGGCCTGAAGTGCCAGCATCCCATATGGGCACCAGTTCAAGACCCAGCTGCTCCACTTCCAATCCAGCTCTCTGCTGTGGCCTGGGAAAGCAGTAGAAGATGGCCCAAGTCCTTGAGCCCCTGAACCCTTGTGAGAGACCCAGAAGAAGCTCCTGGCTCCTGGCTTTGGATAGGTGCAACTCCAGTCATTGTGGCCAACTGGGGAGTGAACCATTGTATGGAAGACCTCTCTCTCTCTCTCTCTCTCTCTCTCTCTCTCTCTCTCTCTCTCTCTCCTCTCTCTGTGTATCTCTGACTTTCAAATAAATAAATCTTTATTTAAAATTGAATTATGAGTATTTTTCTTCTTTATGCTTTTTTTAAACTGCCTGTAGTATAAGCAATTTTTTAAAAAGATTTATTTTATTTAATTGAAAGAGTTACAGAGAGGTAGAGACAGAGAGAGAGAGAGATCTTCCATCTACTGGGTAACTCCCCAAGTGGCCACAATGGCCAGGGCTGAGCTGATCTGAAGCCAGGAGCCAGGAGCTTTTTCTAGGTCTCACAAGCACTTGGGCCATCATTGGCCATGGCAGAGAGCTGAATCAGAAGTGGAGCAGGGGCCAGCGCTCTGGTATAGCAGGTAAAGCTGCCGCCTGCAGTGCCGACATCCCATATGGGCACCGGTTCGAGACCTGGCTGCTCCACTTCCAATCCAGCTCTCTGCTGTGACCTGGGAAAGCAGTAGAAGATGGCCCAAGTCCTTGGTCCCCTGCACCCATATGGGAGACCTGGAAGAAGCTCCTGGCTCCTGGCTTTGGATCAGCGCAGCTCCGGCCATTGCAGCCAACTGGGGAGTGAACCAGCAGATGGAAGACCTCTCTCTCTCTCTCTCTCTCTCTCTCCCCCTTTCCTTCTCTCTCTGTGTAACTATGACTTTCAAGTAAATAAATCTTAAAAAAAGAGGAGGAGGAGGAGAAGAAAAGAAGAAGGAGTAGTAGTAGTAGTCGTCTAGCAGCTGGGACACAAACTGGCGCCCACACGGTACACATCTTTAAAACAAACCAACAAAGGTTCATGGAAAATGTGTATCAAAAAATCCTCTGCCTTGTGGCGCCGGCACACCAGGTTCTAGTCCCGGTAGGGGCACCGGATTCTGTCCCAGTTGCCCCTCTTCCAGGCCAGCTCTCTGCTGTGGCCCGGGAGTGCAGTGGAGGATGGCCCAAGTGCTTGGGCCCTGCACCCCATGGGAGACCAGGAGAAGCACCTGGCTCCTGCCATTGGATCAGCGCAGTGCGCCGGCTGCAGCGGCCATTGGAGGGTGAACCAACGGCAAAGGAAGGCCTTTCTCTCTGTCTCTCTCTCTCACTGTCCACTCTGCCTGTCAAAAAAAAAAAAGACCATGTGCGGATTTCAGTTTCTCGCACCAAAAACTTATCTTTTAATTCCTCTTATCCACAAATTTTGAAGTCCTCTCAAATTTTCAAGGGCTTCTGGATACCCATCTACAACAGTTGCATAAACTCAGCTTCCTCCATCAGCAATCCCTAAGCTTGCTCCTTCTTGACCTGAAATTTCTATCAGTTAATAATGAATTACCAGAAACCATCACCTGCCTGCCTTCTGCACTGCTTCCACGTTCTCCTCGCCTGGTCCTTCCTGCTCCCCAGCTGGTCACCACATCTAGCTGATGCTACTTTCCCTGTCCCATCCCTGAAGACGGCACCTTCCTCCCTGTTCCGCTGCTGC
This sequence comes from Sylvilagus floridanus, assembly GCA_949820135.1. Classification (NCBI taxonomy): domain Eukaryota; kingdom Metazoa; phylum Chordata; class Mammalia; order Lagomorpha; family Leporidae; genus Sylvilagus; species Sylvilagus floridanus. The sequence goes on along the minus strand of OX463245.1, from coordinate 73,779,562 downwards.
TGCCCAAGGCTGGGCCCGCCCCAGCCCTCATCAAGGGCCCAGCAGCAGATGCTCACAGCTCCAGCCCTCCCTTGGCTCTACTGAGGCCCCTTTCCAACGTACAGATGGATGAGACCTGAGAGTTCCCCACAGCAGGGACAACTTCCTTTTTTTGAAAAAAAAAATTTATTTATGTATTTGAAAGGCAGAGTGACAGAGAGAAAGCAAGACAGAGAAAGAGAGAGAGAGGTCTTCCATCCACTGGTTCACTCCCCAAATGGCTGCAACAAGCAGGGCTGGGCCAGACTGAAGCCAGGAGCCCCGGACTCCACCCAGGACTCCCACATGGGTGGCAGGGGCCCAAGTACTTGGGCCATCTTCTATGGCTTCCCCATGTCGTTAGTAAGAAGCTGGACAGGAAACAGAGCAGCAGGCATGGAAATCAGCATTCATATGAGATGTTGGATCAGAGATGGCACCAAGGCCTTCCCTTTCAACGTGGCATTCAAGAACCTTCACACTCCCCTCCAGCCCAATGTTCCTGCCTCACCCTGACACTCTGCCACCATCGCCCTGCCCTCAGCTTGGGCTCTGAGCGCCCTGTGTATTGTTACACCTCCGATCCCTTCTGCCCAGGGCGCTGGCAGTCTCCTCTGTTCAGAAAATTCCTTCTCGACATGGCGCAAGGCCCCCTCCTCAGTGGCACTGTCTGCAGTCTTCTCTCCCTCTCCTATGGTGGAATTCATGGCTCTGTACTCCTAGACAGGGCGTTCCCTGTGTTGTATCAGAGTTAACAGTATATGCCCAGCACAGCCCCTAGAGCTAAGCTCTCCCTATGGCAGGATCAAGATATTCTATCGTGGTAGTGTCAAACCTTGGCACCACACATGGAGCCTGACAGACACAATAAACTGCCTCTGAATGGAAAATATAATGAAGACAATAGGAAAATCATTCCAAATAAAATTATACTTTAAACACTACCTCTCTGCCATGAATTTAACACTATAGTAAAAAAAAAAAAAAAGTTGCTTTACTATTTAATCCCTGAACCATTTGACACAGGATAAGTTAGAATATTTATCTAGCAGTCTGCATATGCAAACATCTTAGGAGGAAGGACGCAAGTTGATACTAATTCACTCCAGCAGTTAATTTACACTGTGCTGGCCTGAAATCCTGGTATTTAGTTCCTGCCTGGAGCATGTCTTCATTCACAAAGCTCAAAGCTGAACAGACTTCTCTAACACTGTTCAGTGATTTTCCAGCCAGGCTAAACAAAACAAAGAACATTTCACTGGAAAGGCATGCTTTTGTTTAAAAGAGGGCGAAGCTAAATTTAGAGGTGAACCCTAGGACATTGTGCAGTGCCGTGCTTAGGTTCAGAGTCCTCCAAGGAAAACAGTATGAAAGACTCTCCCAACTCTCAGTTTGTAGTAAAACATAAGCCAGTCTTCAGCGAAGGCAGATGGCTCTGAGGTTGGCCTCCAGGTGTGCCCCACGTTAACCAGACAATGCTCACCACCACAGAAACTCTCCACAGGGCTCTAGCGGACAAAAGAAATCCTCAGTGTGCTTTCTCACCTCCAGTCTGGGCCTCTAGGTCAAGGAAGACTCAACAGTTTTTCCATGGCAGTTGGAGAAGTCTCCCACACCCGTTCACAGGATTCACTTTCACAGCTGGCAAGTCTCTCTGTCCCCAGTTCTGATAAGTACCTGATCGGGTCTCTCTCTGTCCCCAGTTCTGATAAGTACCTGATCGGGTCTCCCGTCTGTCAGAAGGTAGATTGCTTGCGTTTCTTTATCAGCAAAGGCGATCTGCAGAGCGTCCAGGGTGTTTGTGGTACTTCCAACCTATGGAAAAGAGAGAAATACAAGGACATACGTGAATCTCAAAAAAGATCTCATGAACAAGTGGTACTAATTTTCTGCTCTTAAAAAGAAAAGGAAAAATGGTTGTGAAACAAAAGGTAAATTAAAATTATACTGAGTCATAATTGCAGCCCTGTGGTTCTAGGAAATGAAATTTCTGGGTGTGCCATGAAAGTCTCTGCTCTGGCAGTCCAAGAAGAAGCCAGGACTGTGGATTTCCTGCCTTGAAGAGAGAGATCGTAATGCAACTCTGTCTTTGTGTATTTTTATGTGAGATGCTAACTCATTTATTGCTCACTCAGCTGTCAGGAGAGCTCAAACACATAGCCTGAATACACCCTTGGTGGGGATTATGCTTGTTTCAAACCAGGATTCACTCATGACACCCAATGCTGGGGAAATACAAGCATGGCATCATTAGCAATCTAACGATGGACACACAGACATATCTCATATAACCTGACTCACACAGGTCTGGTGACATATATACCTTCAAGTGCACGAACACACTGTGATGCCTTATATGAATGCAAGGTATTGAACAGGGGAACCTAAACGTTGTGCTTTACATATGATGGTAATAAACAAGCAAATACAAAAGTCAAAACTAAAATCCATCAAAAGGAGTAGATTATGGCTCATTCTCTTTTCCACACATAGCAACAATCATACACCATCCACAGAAAAACAAAATAGATAAACTATACATACTACATATCAAGAGAAATTAGTGATAGATTTACATCAATCTCTCAAACTATATTAAACAATATAAATTGAAAAATCTTAAGTGAAATGGACACTATGAGAAACAGTTACTTGATCAGCTCTTGTGCTGACTGTTGTTGTACAATGTAATACTTTATCCATTGTAGTATTTTTTTTTATCCTAGTACTAGTGGTGGAACTCTGTAATTAACAAACAATTATTCTTAGGTGTTTAAATTTTAACTGAAAAGTGATCCCTGTGAAATATAAGAGTGGGAATAAGAGAGGCAGGAGATGTACAATTTGGGACATGCTCAATCAGTTGTGCCCCAAATGATGGAGTTAGAAACGTGCCAGGGAATTCCAGTACAATCCCATCAAGGTGGCATGTACCAAGGCCATCTCACTAGTCCAAGTGATCAATTTCAGTTCACAATTGATCACACTGATAGGTCTAAGAGTCAAAGGGATGACACAAACAAGACTAGTGTCTGCTAATACTAACTGATGGAATCAAAAAGGGAGAGAATGATCCAACATGGGAAGCGAGATACACAGCAGACTCATAGAATGGCAGATGTCCTAAGTAGCACTCTGGCCTCAGAATCAGCCCTTAAGGCATTCAGATCTGGCTCAAGAGCCCATGAGAATATTCTACGCATGGAAATCCAAGACACTCTGGAAAAAAAAGAAGTCCTAAATGAAAGATCTCTGTGAGTGAGATCCCAGTGGAACGAATGGGGCCATCAAAGAAGGAGGTACCTTTCTCTGAAGGGAGGAGAGAACTTCCACTTTGACTATGACCCTGTCGGAGTAAGATTGAAGTCGGCGAACCCTAAAGGCTTCCATAGCCTCGGCAACTCATGACTAGAGCCTAGGGAGATTACTGACGCCATAAACAAGAGTGTCAAATTGTTAAATCAACATCAGGAGTCACTGTGTACTTACGTCTCATGAGGGATCTGTCCTTAATGTGTTGTCCAATTTGAAGTAATGCTATAACTAGTACTGAAACAGTATTTTACACTTTGTGTTTCTGTGTGGGTGCAAACTGATGAAATCTTTACTCAGTATATACTGAATCGATATTCTGTATATAAAGATAATTGAAAATGAAAAAAAAAACTTGGTGTTAAATCGGAAATTGAATAGATAATTAATCAATTTTTTAAAAAAATGTCATGTAGGATCTCTGTCCTTAATGTGCTGTACATTGTGAATTAATACTATAACTAGTACTCCAACAGTATTTTTCACTTTGTGTTGCTATGTGAGGGCAAACTGTTGAAATCTTTACTTAATATATAGTAAACTGATCTTCTGTATATAAAGAGAATTGAAAATGAATCTTGATGTGAACAGAAGGGGAGAGGGAGTGGGAAAGGGGAGGGTTGCGGGTGGGAGGGAAGTTATGGGGGGGGAGCCATTGTAATCTCTAAGCTGTATTTTGGAAATTTATATTCTTTAAATAAAAGCGTTATAAAAAAATGAAAAAAAAAGCCAGCGCCGTGGCTCAACAAGCTAATCCTCTGCCTTGTGGCGCCGGCACACCGGGTTCTAGTCCCGGTCGGGGCACCGGATTCTGTCCCGGTTGCCCCTCTTCCAGGCCAGCCCTCTGCTGTGGCCCAGGAGTGCAGTGGAGGATGGCCCAAGTGCTTGGGCCCTGCACCCCATGGGAGACCAGGATAAGCACCTAGCACCTGGCTCCTGCCAAGGGATGAGCGCGGTGCGCCGGCCGCAGCGCGCTGTCCGCGGCAGCCATTGGAGGGTGAACCAACGGCAAAAGGAAGACCTTTCTCTCTGTCTCTCTCTCTCACTGTCCACTCTGCCTCTCAAAAAAAAAAGAAAAAGAAAAATCTCTTGAATACTTTTTTAAAAAGATTTATTTATTCATTTGAAAAGGCAGAGTTATAGAGAGGCAGAGGTGGAGAGACAGAGAGAGGTCTTCCATCTGCTGGTTCACTTCCCAAAAGGCCACAATGGCCAGAGCTAGACTGATCCAAAGCCAGGAGCCAGGAGCTTCTTCCAGGTCTCCCATGCGGGTGCAGGGGCCCAAGGACTTGAAATCTTTTACTGTTCTCCCAGGCCATAGCGAGAGCTGGATCAGAAGTGAAGCAGCCAGGACTCAAATTGGCACCCATATGGGATGCCACCACTGTGGGCAGTGGTTTTACCCACTATGTTGCCAAAGCGTCAGCTCCTCTTGAATACTTAATCAATATGGAAAGGGATAAATTTTTAGATAAATGTAAATTCATTGGGATATACTGTTTACTATGCAAAAATGATCCATACCACAAGACCATAAGATATGAAGGACCCAGAGTTGTCCAAAAGCTGCCTTAAACTTTCCACCTCATCTCAGTTCTAGTCTATAAGTCCAGCCTTTGTTTTAAGAAAACCAACAGAAAGGAATTTCTGTAAAGGGCAATGGTCTGACTCACAGGATCACAAAGATGGCAGGAGAACCTCATTGCGACCACACACCAGGAGCAAGGTCCCAGATCCTGCTGCGGAGCTGCCTGGTGGAGCCTCATGGCAGCAGCATTGCTGATCCCTACAGCTACAGCTTGCCCCACTGCTGTCACTGGGAGCATAAGCCATGAGCTGAACCAGCCGCCTGCCAACCCTGCCCCTCCAAGAGCTACAGTCTATACCCACTACCACTGCCACAGTTCTCCGTTGAGCCTGCCATCTGGAGTCATTAACTCTCCATGAAAACCTAGAGGTTGGAGCAAGTGTTGTGGAGTAGTAAGGTTCAACTGCTGCTTGGGGACACCTGCATCCCATATTATAGTGCTTGGATTCCAGTCGTCTTCTCTTCTGATCCAGTTTCATGCTAATGTGCCTGGGAGGCAGAGGATGATGGCCCAAGTACTTGGGTTCCTTTCACCCATGTAGGAGACTGGATGGAATTCCTAGTTCCTGGCTTCAGCTTGCACAGCCCTAGTTGTTACAGTCATTTGGGGAATGAACCAGTGGATAGAAGATCTGCGTGTGTGTGTACGTGTGTGTGTGTATCTGTCTGTCTCCTCCCACACCCATTACTTTACCTTTCAATTAAATAAATAATACTGGAAAAAAAAAACTCTATAGAGGCTATTGTGACTGGTGGTGCCTGGGTCACATTACCCCTTTACACAAAGGATGCCAGGACTTCCAGCTTCCAGAGTGAACAGGCTCATTCTCTTATAACAAGGCAGGCTGATGGGCAAAACAATGACAGATATCCAAACACATATCCAGCCTCTCTGCTTTCACCCGGGCCTCCTTCATTTGGCTTTATTCCCTTCAATTTCAGCAGATATTAGCAGCACCTAAGTATCATGTGCCTGGCACTGTGCGAGGCCTGGGACACAACTTACAAAACCAGCAAACTCTGTGTCTTGAGGGTGCTTCACAGAATGGTGCTGGAGGCCAAGGAAACCACCCCCCAGTACTGGGCCCAAAGCTGTAACAGCACATGCCCCAGTGTAGGATGCATCTTGCTCTAACTGAGAGAGTAGCTACAGACATCTCACAGCAGGGATTGGGGAGACTATTAAAGGATGAGTAGGATGGGTGGGCAGACATAGAAGGGACGGTGGGCACTCCAGACTCCTATCCAGTTCAGGATTCTCTAAGTAATTCTACACTTGCAAGCTTCTTATGATGAGAAAGCACAGAAAAATGATGTGGTCATGATAATCATAAAAGCAGCATCTATTGAGTACTAAGCTAAGGACTTACTTTCCCTAATTTCTACCCTATGGCATAAGGAGACTCAGGCCCAGCAACTTCCACCTCTGTGTCCAGAGGCAACAGAGCAACAACAGGTGGGCCAGGGATATGCCTTCCACCAAACTGGAATTGAGTGGGAGCCCCAGACGGCTCAGAAAGCTAATCTGGCACTGAAACAAAAACCTGCAAACCTAAGTCAGAACTTGCTAAATCTAAACACAATGACTGCCTGCCAAATGAGAAGATATATTTGGGAATAAAGAGTCTCCTAACATATCTAAATTGTCCAGGATACAATAAAAAAAAAAAAGTCACTCATTGTATCATGCCCAGAACCAGACATACCATATTTGCATGAGACAAGCAATCAGTTGACACCAATACCACACGCAGGCTCCCATATCTGGCACAGTAAAGAAGATATGATATTGATGCCATGAGAGTTTCAGAGAAGGAGTGATAGACTTAAAAGGATTCAAGAAGTAATGGTTGGCCAGTGCCACGGCTCACTAGGCTAATCCTCCGCCTGCACCGGCACCCCAGGTTCTAGTCCCGGTTGGGGCACCAGTTCTGTCCCGGTTGCTCCTCTTCCAGTCCAGCTCTCTGCTGTGGCCCGGGAAGGCAGTGCAGGATGGCCCAAGTGCTTGGACCCTGCACCCCATGGGAGACCAGGAGGAAGCACCTGGCTCTTGCCTTCAGATCGGCACAGCACACCGGCCATAGTGGCCATTTGGAGGGTGAACCAACAGAAGGAAGACCTTTCTGTCTTTCTCTCACACTGTCTAACTTTGCCTATCAAAAAAAAAAAAAAGTAATGGTTAAAATAATCTCAGATTTGGTGAAAGATACAAAACTACAATTCAATTTGCTGGGCAGAGAGCCCAAATAAGATAAAACTGAAGAAGTTCACACAAAGACACGCTATTTAAATTTCTGAAAAGCAAGACAAAGAAAATCCTAAACACAGCCAATGAAAAATAGCATGTTACCTACAGAAGGACAGCAATTCAAATGGTAGCAGTTTCTCATCTGAAAACCACAGCTCTCTGCTGTTGCCTGGGAAGACAGTGCAGGGTGGCCCAAGTGCTTGGGCCCTGCACCTGCGTGGGAGACCTGGAGGAAGCTCCTGGCTCCTGGCTTCAGATCAGCACAGCTCCGGCCATTGCAGCCAATTGAAGAGTGAACCAGTGGATGGAAAACCTGTCTGTCTGTCTGTCCCTCTCTCCCTCTCTCTCTATCCCTCTGCTCTTTGTAACTCTGCCTTTCAAATAAATAAATAATTAAAAAAAAAAAAAGAATTAACACGAGTTTTACTCAGTCTACTCTAGAAAAGAAAAGAGGAGGGAATACTTCCCAACCAGCTTTATAAGGTCACTAGTACCCTGATACTCAAACCAAAGATACTATGTGCTCACATACACACACACAGACACACACACACAGAAGCAGAGAGACAAACACACAGAGACTACAGAGCAACAACTCTTATGAATTAGACATAAAATTCTCAAATTTTTAAAATTTTAGCAAATTGAATCCAACAATATATAAAGTTAATAGTATTCCATGACCAAGTGGGATTTATTCCATGCATGCAGAGCTCTTTCAGAATATAAAATCGATGTAACACACTATATCAACAAATCAATGGGGAAAATCCCATGGGCATATCAATTTACACAGAAAAGGCTTGACAGAATTCAGCCCCTTCTACTACGCTGGAATGGAATGGGGCCTTCTCAATCTCATAGAGAGCACGTGCACAAACCTGCTGCTAACATCAAACTGAATGGTAAACGACTGCATTTTCCCCCTTACTAATTAGGAAAAAGGCAAATATGTGTACTTGCACCATGCTTATCTAACACAGTACTGGAAGTTCCAGCCACTTCAATAAAGCAAAGTAGGGGCTGGTGCTGTGGCGCAGCGGGTTAAAGCCCTGGCCTGAAGTGCCGGCATCCCATATGGGTGCCGGTTCTAGTCCCAGCTGCTCCTCTTCTGATTCAGCTCTCTGCTATGGCCTGGGAAGGCAACGGAGGATGGCCTGAGTCCTTGGGCCCCTGCGCCTGCATGGAAGACATGGAAGAAGCTCCTGGCTCTTGGCTTTGGATAGGCGTAGCTCCAGCCATTGCGGTCAACTGGGGAGTGAACCAGTGGATGGAAGACCTCTCTGTCTTTACCTCTCTCTGTAACTCTTTCAAATAAATAAAATAAAAATCTCTTTTTAAAAAGCAAAGTAATAAAAGTCACAAAGATCAGAAAAAAATAAATACAACCATCTCTGCTTGCAGACTGCTTGATTTTCTACATAAAAAACACAAGATACCTACACACACACACACACACACACACACTCCTGGAATAAGTAAGTTTAATAAAGTTGAAAGATATAAGATCAACATGCAAAAAATCAATTCCATTTCTGTATGCTGACAATGAATAAGTGTGGAAATTAAAATAAAAATGCAACATCATGGGTAAGCACAGCGGGTTAAACCTCTGCTTGGGACACTTGCATCCCAAAAACAGAGTGGCACTTGAATCCTGGCTACTCGACTTCCAATCCAGCTTCCTGCTAAGGGATCCTTGGAGGCAGCACATTATAATGCTTGGGCCCCTACCACCCAAGTAGGAGACATGGATGAAGTTCTGGGATCCCGGTTTTGGCCTGGCCCAGCCTTGGCTGTTGTGAACATTTTGGAGAGTAAACTATTGGAAAAAAGATCTCTTTTCCTGTCACTCTTTCAAATAGACAAAAATAATTTTTTAGTATTTCACTATATTTTTTGAATAAGCTCTATTCATTTATTTAAACGTAGAGTGACAGAGAAAGAGGGGGAAAGACACAGAAAGAGATATCTCCCATTCGCTGGTTCACTCTCGAAATGGCCGCAATGGTCGGAGCTAGGCCAATCCAAAACCAGGAGCCTCTTCTGGGTCTCCCATGTGAGTGCAGAGGCCCAAGCACTAGGGCCACTCTCTGCTGCCTTCCCAGGCACATTAGCAAGGAGGTGGATTGGAAGTGCAGTAGCCAGGACTCCAACCAGTAACCATATGGGATGTCGGCACTGCAGGTGGTGATTTTTACCAGCTAAGCCACAATACCAGTCCCTCACTATGTGTTTTATTTTAAAACATAATGTTTGTAAAGCAATCAAATTCATGATATTTAGCATTAATAAAGTACTATTTTCCAACACAAACTCTATATATAAATTTTGACAACTGTCCCAGTAATGGCCCCCAACACATCCTCACCCCAGCCAGCTTCAAGATCCAGTTATTCATCAATGTAGAAAAGTCTCTTAACCTTTTTCTTAATCTTTCTTGTATTGACAATTTTGGAGAATAGAGTTTGCTAGTTCTTTAGGGTGCCTCTCAAATTGAGTTTGCTTGATGTGTTCTCATGATTACATTGAGGTCACACATACTTTGCGGGAACACTTACAGACCACAGCTTGTCCTTCTTAGGGCACACTTTAAAATGTAATATTGTTTACAATTGCTCCGAAGAAAATGAAATATATGGTACTTCATTATTAAAGTACTTACTTCAGTGCTTTAAGTACTTAACAAATATGCACAGGATCTGTATGCTGAAATTACAAAATGCTGGTGACAAATCGAACACCTGAATACTTGGACAGACATACTGCAACCACGGATTGGAAGAATCCCATAGTAAAGATATCAATTCTTCCTAACAGATCCACAGGTAGTTTAATGCAGTTCCGATCAAAATGTCAGGTTCTACTACATGATTCTGTTCGTGTGATACTCTGGAAAGGAACAATGGAAGGATAGGCAAACAGGCAGGTGGTTACCTGGAGAGGGGAGGGGTGACTATCAAGTGACACACGAGGCAATCTGGGGAGGAATAGGACTGTTCTCCCTGGCACTGTGGTCGAGATGTATAGCTGTATACATTGTCAAGATCCAGAGAATTATACAGCAAAAAACATGGTCTTCACTGATATAAATTAAAACAAGATTCATGAAGGCTGGGAGAGGAACCCAAAGTGGAAGGCAGACTGTGACCAGCGAATCTACCCTGCATCACTAATGGATGCTGTAACCATACTGAAAGGAGTGAATGAGAAAAGCCTTGATTTTAAAACTTTGGAAAATGAGTTTTTAACTGGATACTGCAAAGCTGAAAAGAAACAGACTAGTGCACAAACATTATATTCTAACTGCTAAATTTCTCATAGGGTGTGGATTAGCAATTCTGAAATCACATTGTATGTGCATGATGGTTGAACATACAGGTAAATACATTACTGATGAGAGTTAGGTTTCTCAGAGATGAGGAAGTTACAAATAGGTAAATAGACTGATTACAAATGAACTTTGTGGCATTGGAGTATATCCAAGAGGTATCAGTATGAATTTATGGTTTGTTTATTTCATATAACTACAGAGAGATACAGAAACAGACTGTTGTATATACAAAGGCTATGAAATGTATTCTTTTCTATCTCTATCCAGTGAGAAGGCACAGAAACAGTGACGCAGTCCTGTAGCAGTGAGACATCTAGGTATTCCAATCTAGGTTTCTAAATTCTCCAACATAACATTCTCTAACATAATGAACCAAAGTTCCTTGGAGAAGTGGTAGATTCCAGGGCTGGGACTGAGAATTACAAGATGATCAAAAACTTTTTCTAGAGACTGAAAGTTAGGAAGTGCAAAGGGAAAAATAAAGATAGACACATGTTAGGGCCGGCACTGTGGCACAGCGGGTTAATGCCCTGACCTGAAGTGCTGGCATCCCATATGGGTGCTGGTTCAAGACCTGGCCGCTCCTCTTCTGATCCAGCTCTCTGCTATGGCCTGGGAAAGCAGTAGAAGATGGCCCAAGTCCTTGGGCCCCTGCACCCGCATGGGAGACCCGGAAGAAGTTTCTGGCTTCAGATCGGCACAGCTCCGGCTGTTGTAGCCAATTGGGGAGTGAACCAGTAGATGGAAGACCTCTCTCTCTCCCTGCCTCTCCTCTCTCTGTGTAACTCTGACTTTCAAATAAATAAATAAATATTAAAAAAAAAAGATAGACACATGTGTAAAAGGCATGGAAAGTTGCTTGAAAGAGCCCCCAGTGACCAGAGTAGAAACAATTTTCATAACAAAATAAATAATAGTATTGGATTATAACTCCAAGAGTATAATCAATATTAATGAATCTATACTGGATTAAATATATGAATTTTAAAAAAAGGAAACTTCTTTATAGAAAAGTTCTAATAAATAAATAAATGTAAAAAAGCACACACACAAAAATAATCACCATCAACTCATTAATAATTGCTATAGGAAAGACCCACCACTGAATGCTAAAATTACTGGGCAGAGTTTAAGAGACTAAAGACATCTGTAGTCTCAAAGTATCTCCTCTAAAGCAGTTATTATTTACAAATGAATTCACAGTAACTTTACAAAGGAGAAAACCTGGTAAATGATATCCTACCTATATGATCAGCATTAACATCACTGATAATAAGGCTTATTAACACCATATGAGCTGTGATGCGAGAAGGGCTCATCACCCCTATGATATTTCTTCCCCTGATTCATAGCCCAAATTTAATCACAAGAAAATAATCACACAAAATCAAAGTGAGCCATACTCTACAAAATAGCTGAGCAGCAGTCATGGAAACCATCAAAGCCATTAATGACAAGCAAAGGCTGAGGAACTGTCACAGATTGATGAGAATAAGGACACACTGCAATTCAATGTAACATAAGGGACAGACATTTGGCTTAGCAGCTAAGATACTGGTAGGGCTCCCACTTTTTCCTGGTCCCATATTGGGCAGCCTGAGTTCAATACCCAGCTCTACTCCTAATTGAGCTTTCCGCCAATGCAGCCCTGGGAGGCAGGCTCAAGTAGTTGGGTCTCTGCCACATACATGGGAGATCTGGCTGAGTGTCCAGCTCCCAGCTTTGGTCTGGCCCAGTCCTAGTATTGCAGGCATTTAGCAAAGTGGAGCAGTTGATGGGAGCTCTGTGTACGTGTGTGTGTCTGTCTCTTTCTGCCTATCAAATAAATAGTAACATTTTAAAATTAAATAAATAAATGTAATGTGAGATTGGTTCCTGGAATATCAAAGGAACATTAGTGGAAAAGGAATAGGATCTGGATAAAGTCTGTGATTTAGTTAATAATATCAATATAAGAACTGGCCCTGTGGCATTGTGGCCATCTGGGGAGTGAACCAGCAGATGTAAGACCTCTCTCTCTCTCTCTCTCTCTCTCTCTCTCTCTGCCTCTGCCTCTCTGTAACTCTGCCTTTCAAATAAATAAATAAATCTTTTTTGAAAATAGTACCACTATAAATTTCCTAGCTTTGAATACTATGCAGCATTTGTCAGATGTTAACATTAAAGGAAGTTAGGGAAAGGTATCTGGGAAGTCTATGTACTATTTTCATAACTCTTTTCTAAGTCTAAGGTTGTCTCAGATTTAAAATGTAAAAGCAAAACAAAACCCTCCTGCAGGATTTGGATACGCAACAATCCTTGTTCGACAAGTCAACTGTTAGGGTCCTGTTGAAAAGATGGTACGAAAGCTGGAGAAAGTCAGATGGAAAGAACCCCAGGGAAAATGGTCAGGAGCTGCAGTCTGTTTTGTACCTGCTCCCCTGGCCTTTGGCCAGACCCCTCCTACAACCAACGACAGCACTGCCCCAGTTGGGCTTCTCTGGCCTTAGGAATGACTGCCTGTTTAGGGACCTACTGCTTTATGACCAGCAGACAGCAGGCTCCAAACATCCTGAGTGGTGTTCTCAATTAACTGGGTTGATTACTAGACCAAATTAGCCAAAGAACAGTAGAAGAATTAGGTCCTCTTTACTACTTTAACTTATTTTTATTGACAAATAAAAAGTAGATATATTTATGGTATGCAATGTAATATTTTGATATATAAGCATGCACACACACACACACACTCACACACTGTGGAACAATTAAATCAGGCTAATTAACATATATTATTATTAACATCCATTTGTGTGTTTGTATGGTAAGAATGTTTACAGTCTACTCTCTTAGCAATTTTCAAGTATATGGTATGAAATTGACAACCAATGTTACCAGGCTGCGCAGCAGATCTCTAGAACTTATTCCTCTTACCCAAGTAAAACCTTGGACCCTTTGAAAAATCTCCCCAACCCCTTGTTCCCACCTCTAGCCTCTGGTAACCATCATTCTATTCTCTGTCTCTTTGAACTTGACTCTTTCAGATTCCACATATATGCAAAATTATGCCTGGCTTATTTCACTTAACATAATGTCCCCCGTGTGATCACAAATAACAGCTTTTCCTTCTTTTTTAAGGCTGTGTACTACTCCATTGTGTGCATATACCATAATTTCTTTGTCCTTGGTGTTCTTGAAAATGAATTTTGGATATTCAACAAACAAGCAAGGAATCATCAACCAATGGTTTTAGAGAGAGTAGAATCAATCTTTACAGTAATAATTTGAGTTATGTTGTTTTGCCAAATATCTAAAGTCTAAACAGTGGCGAATTCTGTTCATTAGTAGCATAAAAAGCAGAAGCCAGTAATGCATTTTCCAATGGAATTGCACATATACTATCATCCTAAATCCTAAACTACTGGGTTCTGGGTTAACAAACCATTTCCTACTACCTAGAGTTTGCAAAAGGAGAGAACTTATTTCAAGTAACTTCATTAGTTAATCCTGGAAATTCAACAAATTGGGTATGAATCAATATTCCTTCCCAGGAAAAAGCAGTTAGGTCAAAATCTTTCAGGCATTAATATTTCTTATAAAACACATTTCCTTCTTTTTCCATTAAAAAAAAACCTCAAGGGAACCATGTTGCATCTTAATGACAGTACAGGCCCTGCTTTGGTTAATATCCGAGGAGCCCTGCTAATGTCCATTCGTGGCTTTCTGTCAAAGCCAGAACTCTGAACTCAGACACTGAAAAATCTCAAAGATTTTGTGATCCATATTGGGCTTTTTAAGAATAGCCCTTAGTCTTTCACCATGTCTCAAATCTCTGGAATGCTAGATGGTTCAGAAGAATGCTCAAAATTAACATAGGCTCAAGACAGAAGGAAAGTCCTTCCCAGTAGTCTCTGTAAATACCAACAGTAACTTTAAATGTCTCCAAATAAAATCACAGGCTAAAGAAATTATTTCTCCCTCATACTGTATCCTGCTGCCCTCTCTTCTTGCTTTCAGTCCTAACCACTGAGATTCTACTGTATGATTCCACAAGTTCATTGCTTTTGAATGAAGCCACTGTTAAGAAAAGCTGCAGCGTATCTTCTGAAACGATAACAAAGTTTTACACAAAATAAATATGGATATCTGAATGCAAAAAAAATTATATGACATTTTGAAATTTGTTTTCATAAATGGGCTGAGATTTGAGCCAAGGGAAGATCTGGAAATGTAGTACTGTGAATAGAGACTTTGTCTAAACTTTAAGATTTTAATCAATGAGATTGCATTAATGATGACTTTGGTAATCAAAATGAACGTCAATGTGAAGCCCCTGCCCTCTTTGGAGCTTGAAAAACTTCTCCAGAATTTCTGTCCTGTGAACAAATTCAGTACACAAATGAGACACTCCCACTTGCTCTCCCAGGTTGAGTCTCCTTTTTACCTTAATATCTCTGATCCAGGACTGCGCCTGCTCCAAATTTTCTTCATTGATTTCAGCAAGTTTTTCCTGCCAAGCAACTGCTTGACCATCAAACTTCACAAAATTGAATTTACTTTTGTATTTCAGCTGTTCCTGTAAGACAAGTACTTTTTAATTATAAAATCAATCATATGTAAGAAAGGGTCTTGAAAAGTTCATAGCTTGATAAATGTTAATCACTAGGACACCTATTTTTAGTTCTACAAGCTAAAAGTTACATTCAATAGAAAAAAAACTTTTCTACTACAAAATGCATTTAAATAAAATATGCAGTTTGGATGTAAAGACCTTCACAAATATATATATATATATATATACATATGAATATATCATATCACATGTATGTATAAGTTTATATTTGAGAGATTTTCAACAAGTGTGTAGAAAATGCTATTATAAAAAAAATGATGAGTTTCAAAATTTTGCAAAGAAATAAGTTTATCTTACAATTCCAAATAACTATTACTACTGATATTATATACCAAATAAGCATATTAAATACAATATTCTGAAAGAAAAATTCAAAATGGTAAATTTCATTCATCATCTTTTAGATAAAGCTTTTATTTGGTTACAGATTGATTCATTTGCCTTCCATCAACCCATATATCTCTAGTGGAGATTTGTCAAATTAAATGTATGTAGTATTTCTCAAACACTCCTTACTACTACTGTTTAGCCAATGCTCACATCAATATTGACAGGCTAACAACAGCACTATGATGTCTGCCACAGGCACAGAAGCTACAGCCTTGGAAATCCAAGCAACTGCTTCAGGTCATACAACTCACAGCAGCACAGGGAGAAGAACTTGGAGCTCCCAAACAGCCTGCCCTCCTCCCATGCAGCTATTCTGGGGCCTGTGTACACACATCCTTCCCCAGTAGGTATACACCGGAAATTAAAGCAGAAATGGCAATATGATGAGTGTTTGGGAAAAGTCTCTGTACACCACAGACTTCTGGACAGACACAGCCTGAAGCAATGAATGGATAAACTCCCTGAAGCAACCCGTGTGTTACAGAAAGGGTCCATGGAGCAGAGGCCTGCTTGCAAAGGAGAATGATGGTTCTCTAACTGATGAAAGGCCTAACTGAGCCAGCCTTCTTGCAGATGTTTAGTCCCCACGACAGACAACAGCCAGTGAAAAAGCACTGGGGACACACAGGCCCCCAGATGCATGAATCAGGCAGCTCCATCTGACCTGTATGAACTGAATGATCTTGTCCTTCACCAAGTCCAGTTTGCTCTTCATCGAGTGAGATGTATCAATGAGGACATAGATGCAATCATTTTGTGCTTTTCCAAAGAGGAGTTGACTCCCATCCTGTAGCCATTTAATCCTAAGCAGAAAATAGGTTGAAAGTGAACAGGAACCACAGGCAACAAAATCTGCTTCCTAAGAACTTAACAGGGCCATCTACAGAAGCCACAGCTGGGCTGAATTCTTTATTACCCAATTTTCAGTGAGTGGATTATAAACTTTGAAGTTTTTCTGTAGAAAACCCGACATTCAGAATGGCTGACTTATCACTCTGCTCCATGACCCAACATTAATCCAAGTAAAACAGAAGTCAGAAAATGAATATGTCAGAAAAATAAATCCAACACGAGCACCAAAGCCAAAGCAGAGTAAACAACTGGTATTTTGAGGCCCTCAGCTATGAGTTCAGGCTCTCTGTTCTGACCCTGATGCCTGCAGTCAATCCTGTAAAGCTAGAATTTTCCTGAAGCTTCAAGGAGGCTTGGGAACAGCAATAAGCAACCCCAAGCCTTGTGAGACCCAAGCAACAGGTGGTGGTGTGAGCAGGACTGCTGCTTTGTCCACGCTCAGGTGTCCATCACAGGATGTCAATGAAGCTCATGACTGTGAGCAAAACCTGGGAGAGGCAGGTGCAGAACAGAGGACCAAAGACAATGTTCAAAATTGAGTATAGCAGGGCCCAGGGAACTAGACTTTGTGGTGAAAAATACTGAAGAGGAGGTCACAGCACAGAAGGAGAGGGAAGGGGAAGAAGGGGGATAGAGAGAGAATAAGACATGGAGAAATTTTATGCTCTGGAGATCTACAGAAGAGTGCCCTAGAGAGTCTAAGTGCTGACCAAGGCATGCATGTGAAGAAATTACTGAAGCCAAGGAACAATTCGTCAAAAAGGAGTAGATGCATCAACAGCCTCAAAGTTTACACAAAGCTGGGAATAGTTCATCTTCCAACCAGCCAGAGTGTGGATACCTCCTTAACACATGGGGCATCAACGAGAATCCTCAAAAGGGAATTGCCTTAGTAATAGCACCAAGTCAGGCCTCACCCAAAGGCCACCTGGACTCAGCTAACACAACTTCAGAACAAGTCTTAAAGAGTTCATATTGGCTCCCAACAACTTAACCATACCACAGAATATACATTTTAAAAAATGAAATGAAATCCACCACTCAATAATATAAAATTCAAAATATCTGGCATGCAGTAAAAATTGTCAGAGCTGCAAAGAAGCAGGAAAATGTGACCCATAATCAGAAGAAAAATCAATCAACAGAAACAGACCCCAAGATGACAAAGATAATGTAGAATTGGTGGAAAAGGATGCTATTACACAGCTAGCATAAAGCCAATAACATGTTCAAGAGGGTAAAGCATGAACAGAATGAGGAAAGCAATGGAAGACAGAGGAGGGAAAAGTCCCAAATGAAACTTCTAGAGAGATACAATATCTGAAATTTAAAAAGAATACACTGCATGGCATCAACAGTAAATTAGACATTAGGAAAAGAAAAGATGAAGGAACCTTGGAAAGACATAATATGAAACAATTAAAAACGAAAGACTAACTAGTCATACACATGCGTCAAAGCAAAACAGAGAGGGTTAATAAGTTAATAGTGAAAATAAAATAAAATAAAAGTTCAAACAAAAGAAGACCATAAATGAAATAAAAGAGAAAGAAGAACAGATGAGACAAGGAGAAAGCAAGTAACACAATCTTATATTTAAATCCAGCTGAATCATGAGGCCAGTGTCATGGTGTAGTGGGTTAAGCTGCTGCCTATGATGTTGTATCCCATATGGGCACTGCCAATTCAAGTCCCAACTGCTCCACTTCTGATCCAGCTGTCTGCTAATGCACCTGGGAAAGCAGAAGACTGCCCAAGTACTTGGGACCCTGCAGAGACCCAGATGGAGTTCCAAGCTCTGGCTTCAGCCTGGCCCAGCTCTGGCCATTGCAGCCATTTGGGGAGTGAACCAGCAGCCTGAAGACCTCTCTCTCTCTCTCTCTCTCTGCCTCTGCTTCGTTGTAACTCTGCCTTTCAAATAAATAAATAAATCTTTAAAAATATATATAACCAGTAGGGTTCAGAGAGGTCATGTGGAATTATTATTAGCTAACTTATAAAGCATATATATTAATTAGTTGTATTCAAATATTTCACAACATTGTAACAGCTGCCTTGAAATGCAATATTCAAGGATACATAGGACAGGTGTAATATATGTCTACAGTATTCTTGTAGCCCACAAAACACATAAGACAGGGCAGAAGCATTTCTTGGCCTCCCACACTAATGTGTAAATGTGATAAACATACCTTTGCTGTTTTTAAGAATCTCCAAAACTAGCATCAAGGCAGCTCTGAATCTGAATTCAAACATCCTCTTTCTTGTTAACAATGCCATCAACAAATCATCAGATGGCAACCCTGACTTAACAATATTTAGCAGCCTTTTCTCCTGGTTGAGCTTTTACCAACAGATCAGGTAGATTTGCACTTCAAGAGAGACTAGACCACTTGTGCTGCCCAGCAAATACACCAACCTCCTTTGGATGTGAGCCAGGGCTGTGTGAATTCTCTCACTGTACCACCTGCACTTCTCCTTCGTAATGTTGACATGGACCAAGCTCCCATCCTTCCAGGGAGCATGAACAAACCTGCTACAATATTTTGCATGGACTGTCTTCTTCTTGGTCTCCTAAGGAAAGGACAAAGAACAGAAGCCACTCAGAAACGATTTAGGAGCCAGCGCTGTGGCGCAGCGGGTTAACACCCTGGCCTGAAGCGCCGGCATCCCATATGGGCGCCGGTTCGAGACCTGGCTGCTCCACTTCTGATCCAGCTCTCTGCTATGGCCTGGGAAAGCATTAGAAGATGGCCCAAGTCCTTGGGTCCCTGCACCCACGTGGGAGACCCGGAAGAAGAACCTGACTCCTGGCTTTGGATCAGCGCAGCTCCAGCCATGACAGCCATCTGGGGAATGAACCATTGGATGGAAGGCCTCTCTCTCTCTCTCTGCCTCTCCTCTCTCTGTGTAACTCTGACTTTCAAATAAATTAAATCTTAAAAAAAAAAATTTAAAGAAAAGTTTCCAGATGGCATCATTTATTCCAGATGGCCTTATTTATTCAGCTCTTGGCACTCACCCATACAATAAATAATTTTTTAAAGGATTGATTGATTGATTAGAAACAGTTACAGAGTTGGGGGAGGGGAGAGAAAGGGGGTAGGAGAGAGAGAGAGAGAGGAAGTTTCTATCCATTGGTTAACTTCCCAGATGGCCACAACACACAGGGTTGGGCCAGGTTGAAGCCAAGAGCCAGGTTCATTCAGGTCTCCCACGAGGGTGGCAGGGACCCAACTACTTGAACTATCTTCTGCTTTCCCAGGCCACTAGCAAGGAGCTGGATGGGAAGTGGAGCAGCCAGGACACAAGCCAGTGCCCATATGCAATGCCAGTGTCATGGGCAGTGGCTTTACCTGTTGCACCACAATGCTGACCCTCTGTGCAGTAAATTATTTAGTCATTAGCTCAGTCAAAGATGTCCTAGGGTCTACTACCTGGGTAACTCTGTGCTGGGTGACATGTGTCAGAAAGATATGTATGATCCCATCCATGCCCCAGAGAACCCAATGATTCCAGCAGGGAGAAGCTGCACACATACACACACTTTGGAATACAGTTAATTAGATGCCCAGTACTGGGTATAGGGTTCAGACAGTGAGGATTAGGACTAAGAAAGTCCTGGCAAAGAAGAAAGAGTTTGCAATGAACTGGAGGATCAAAAAACTATTCTGGAGGAAGTGAGACTTGAGACTCACATAAACCCTTTTCCCACTGCTACTCCCAGCTGCAAATGAAGCAAAGTGGCCAAGAGCTCCAACTCCCATGTAACACTCTCTACTAGGACACACAGAACTGGTCCCAGGACAAAAGCTCCCCACAAGGTGAGCCCTCATCACTCTGTCTCTATCACTCATCTGACCAATACTCCTCCAGGCCATGAACTCTTCTAGGCACTAAGAGTGCAATCCATAAACACACACCTGACTACCTGCTTTGTGGAGCTCTCCTTACAGGGAAGAGCTAATTAACAAAGAAATCATGGTCAGATGATGACAAATTCTATGAAGAAAAATGAGGAAGGAAGGAAACTATAGAATCAGAGAGTGCTAGACAGAGAGGGGGAGAAGGGGACAAGTTAAAATCTAGAGGAGAATGCCTCACATGGAGTTTAGTGGACCAGAGACCCGAAAGATTGAAGACTGTGGCCATGTGAAGATTCGGAGGAAGTCTGAGGACATGCAGGCACAAAAGCCTGAGCTAAGAGTTTGCGTGCAGTATTTGTGTAATTTTCAGATGTCCAATAAAGCCGATATAGGGTGAGCAAGGGAAGAACGAATGGGATGAAACTGGAAAAATAGGCAGAGGAGGAGAGCCAGAATGCAGATCCTCTAAAGCGTGACAGCTGATGGAAATGACTTTGGCCTTTGCTATGAGTAAGAAAGGCATCACGTACAGACTTTATCAAGAGAAGTGGCACATCTAATTTATGGTTTTACAAGATGACTCTGATTGCACTGCTGAAAATAGACTGCAAAAGGTCATGGGCAGAAGCAAAGAGTCAGGGGGTCATTTGGGGCATGGACAGGGGGAAATAGCAGCAGTGGTAGGAAGCAGTCAGATTATGAGTGATAGGCAGTTCTATCGTGGAGAAAGAACTGACAGGGTGTAATGAGAGATCAGATACGGATGTGAGAGAAAAGAGAGGAGTTGGGAATGCCTCAAGTTCTTCAGCCCAGGAAGTGAAAGAATGAAGTTGCAATAAACTTACAGGACAAAGATTGTGGGAGAGCAGCTTTGAGTAGGGAAGATCAAGGTTTGGTGTCCAATCTGCTGGGTTTGAGATGCCTGCCAGACATCCAAGCAACATGTCAAATAGTGCGGTGCAGATCAGAGAGGGACTCAGTGCTGGGGATGCACACCCGGAAATCACTGGAATGCACAGGACACTAAACAACATGGGCCTGGGTGAGCTCACTCAGGGAATGAGTGGAGACAGGGAAGTTGTCCAAGGTCTGCACCTGGAGGCCCTGCAGCATTTACAGGGTGGGGGCATAGGGAAGAAAGAATAAGGAAGACTGCAGAGGAAGAGCCAGCAAGGTAGGAGGGAAACCAGGACTGCATATATTCTACAAATAAAAGAATCTCAAGGAAGTGATCAACAGCATCAATGCTGATAACAGGTCAAGGAAGACCTAGCCTGAGAACTGACTCTAGCAATCCAAGTATTCCTGAAGAAGGAGTTTTGGTGGAGAGGTGGGGACTTTTCCTGATGGGAGTGGGTTCAAGAGAACACGGGAAGAGAACTGAAGAACTGGGGAAGTGATATGTCCACAACTCTTCTGAGGAGTGGAATTCTTTCTTCTTTTTTTTTTTTTTAAGATTTATTTATTTGAAAGGCAGAGTTACGGAGAGGTCGAGGCAGAGAAAGGGAGAGGGAGGTCTTCCATGCGCTGGTTCACCCCCAAAATGGCTGCAACGGCTGAAGCTGCACCGATCCCAAGGCAGGAGCCAGGAACTTATTCCAGGTCTCCCACGTGGGTGCAGGGGCCCAAGGACTTGGGCCATCCTCTACTGCTTTCCTAGGCCATAGCAGAGAGCTGGATTGTAAGTGGAGCAGCCAAGTCTTGAACAAGTACCCATATGAGATGCTGGCACTGCAGGCAGCAGCTTTATTCACTATGCCACAGTACCAGCCCCCTGAGGAGTTGAATTCTAAAGAGGAGCAGAGGGGTTGGTGCTGTGGCATAGTGAGTAAAGTGGCTGCCTGCAGTGCTGACATCCCATACAGGCACCGGTTCAAGACCTGGATGCTCCATTTATGATCCAGCTCTCTGTTATGGCCTAGGAAAGTAGTAGAGGATGGCCCAACTCTTTGGGCCCCTATACTCGTGGGGCAGACCCAGAAGAGGCTCCTGGCTCCTGTCTTTGGATTGGCCCAGCTCTGGCCATTGTGGCCATTTGGGGAGTGAATCAGTGGATGAAGACCTCTCTCTTTCTGTCTCTGCCTCTCTGTAGCTCTGCTTTTCAAATAAATGGATAAATCTTATTTAAAAAAAAAAAAAGAGTGGAGAAATGAGGCAAATGAGTCAGGGCCAGAGGCAGCTGTAGGAACCACATTTTTAAGATGGGAGAGATAATAGCATATTTGAACACTGATTGAAAATATCTAGAAGTGACTACAATACTGAGATAGGACATTGAGAGGGAATAATGAAGACATGAGGTAGGAGAGATCAATGTATGTGTGGCCTATGACAGAAGCCAGGACAATTCAGCCTGGGAATCAGAGACTTGAAGGCACAGCACACAGGCGCAGATGCTGGGACATGCAGAAATGTGATGGCAGATGCCCCACACCACGTGAAGCAAGCTCATTTGCTGAGAGTGAGCATGGAGAAGGTGCCGCTCATCTGAGGAGCAAAAACGTAGACATCTCAGAATTGAGAGGCTGGGTGGACTGCTGGGCAGCACAAGTCATCCACTGAAGTTAGAGGGTATGAATGTGAAGTGGGACCCAGGAACCATGGCTACCTGGTTTCCTACAGCTTCTTCCATCTGCATAGGAATAGGCCAGAAAAGGCAGAACACTGTTTTTAACAATGTTAGGACTTTGCCAGATGAATGCAAAAATGTTAAGAGAGGGGGGAGGTGCTGTTAATGTGGGCATCATTTTGTGTCCCAGCTGCTCCACTTCTAATCCAGTTCCCTGCTAACAGCCTGGGGAAAGCAGCAGAAGATGGCCCAAGTGATTGGGCCCCTGCCACCCACGTGGGAGACCCAGATGAAGCTCCTGGCTCCTGGCTTTGGCCTGGCCCAACTCTGGCTGTTGCGGCCAACTGGGGAGTGAACCAGCATGTGGAAGATCTCTTTCTTTCTCTGTCTCTCTTGGCCTTGGCTCTCTGTAACTCTACCTTTCAAATAGATAAATCTTAAAAAAAAGGGGGGGGGGGGGAATGGGTTGAGTATGTGTGGGTGGGACAAGCAGATGGAGAGGACAGAGAAGAGGTGGGGGAAAGGATAAGTTGCCTATTGTTATTTGTGACAGGTTGGTAAAGTTGGGGAAGTAGAGGAAATGACCAAAACAAGGTGGTCACAGAGTAGGACATTTGGAACTGAATTACACAGATTGTGCTTACCCAGTTTGTAATTACAAGGTCAAGGTGTATATATGGCAGGAACGTAGCAACAGAGGAGGGGGAAGGTCAATAGAGAAGAGGTAAAAGTGAAAGGTCGGAGTACTGGAAGGGTCATCCACAAGGGACTGAACTCTTATTGGAGCCAGTGATAGCAAGACAGAAACTATCATGTTTAAGGACTGAAGGGGCTGGGCTGGCACTGTGGTTCACAGGTAAAGCCGCTGCCTGCAGTGCTGGCATCCCATATGGGCACCAGTTCAAAACTCGGCTGCTCCACTTCTGATCCAGCTCTCAGCTGTGGCCTGGGAAAGCAGTAGAAGATGGCCCAAGTCTTTGGGCTCCTGCACCTGCATAGGAGACCTGGAAGAAACTCCTGGCTCCTGGCTTTGGATCAGCCCACCTCTGGCTGATGTGGCTATTTGGGGATTGAACCAGCAGATGGTGACTTCTCTCTCTCTGCCTCTCCTTGTCTGTAACTCTGCCTTTCAAATAAATAAAAATAAATCTTAAAAAAAAAAAAAAAAGAACTGATGGGGCTTAGCAGCTGGCAGCCACAAATATGTGTGAAGAATGCTAGTCTAATGGCACAAGAAGAGGGAGAGAAAATGGTCAAGAAACGGCAAAGTGGCTACCACCCACCTCCAGACCCACAGGTCGAAGGGGAATGGAGAGAAACCAGCTCCCACTCTAACACGTTAAGAATTCCCCAGCCACACCAGGGTGAGAACTCAGGAGCCTGGTGCTGGCTGATGGGGACAGGGTGGGAGGGCCTGATGAGACCAGTCCTGTGCTGCCAAGGCAGGCAGAGAGCAGAGCCATGCTCCACCATACTGTGATGAAAGCATCCCCAGGGTTGTCCCTCAAAAGGGTTCTCCCTGTTCTCGGTCCTCTCGCAAGGCATTTCCTGCATGTGTCTTACATACAGCTTACTAGAAAAGCACCAGACCACAAGCTACACGAAGGCAGGTCTCGTGCTGGGCAGCAGCAGGTCAGAGTGGGAAAAGCGCTGTGTAAGAGGCTGTCAGACCCTGCCTCCAACCTGCCGCAAGATGAATTGCAGATGAGTTACCTGCTCTTTCAGAGGCCATGCAACTCGGTTTTCTTGTGTTAAATGACAGCACAAATATATTTACCTTGTATATAGAGCATAAAGGCATTCCGTTAGGGCTCATTTTTGACTCATAATTTTTGCAAGACATGAAAAGAAGGAAGGTAATATCCACTGTGCATCTCCTAAGTGCTGGGCACTTTATACCACCCCAACCTACAGACAAGGAGAGGAAGTCTCAAAGAATCGACATTTCTCGTTCATAGTTAGTAACTGGTAGAAGTGGCACTGACACCCTTTTCTGGTCACTCTACCCTGTGACAACTGCCTGATACATATTAGAAGCTCAATAATTATCTGTTAGAAGAATGAATGGCGAGATAGGTCTGGTTTTGCGCCAAAGCAGCAAACAACCATGCATGCAACGTGACTTCAGGGGTGCCCAAAATACGGTTAGTAGATTTTGCCTGAAATCTGCTAATTAGGATGAATTTTTATCTCCTCCTTCCACCAGTTCATCCATCTGAGAAACTTGACTTAGCAGGGCCTGGTTAATTATTTATTTCTCATTATAAATGGATTTCCTGGATCTGGTATAAGCCAGTTTTTATTGTTATTCATTTAGGGTGTCCAGCCCAGTGGCAGTCTTGGGGAACCCTAAATAACCTAACCAATTTCACAGCTTCATTTTCTCCCTGCTTGATACATATCACCATTTTAGGTATAAATCCAGTTTCAGATATGTAGTTCCAAATACTAAAAATATAAGTGTCTCTTTTTCATCAATATTTGCGGAAGAGGACAGAGGTACTATATAATTCTCAGTATTTATATTATTCCTTAGCACATAAACTTTCAGATAAAATTCCCTTTTATAAGTCAAATTCTTCAAACTGGTCCTGTAAAATTTCATTTTAAAATGTCAAGAAAGAGTCAGGAGGAAATTAGTATTCGCACTAGCTCTGAGCCTACCACATTGTCATAAGCTCATGGAACGTAATGTTTAAATCAACAAGTATTAATATTTTTATATATCCAAGGCCTAATGTATTTTCAAAATGAAAATTCAGTTATGTGTGATTTCCTAAGCATTACTGAATAATGTCTACAAAACTGGAAAACCGGGCTGGGGGAGGAGACTCACAAATGAGATTTTGCCTGCATTGCAGCAATCGCTCCATATCCAAGGGTAAGTCAGGAAACAAGTCTTGCGTCAATTCTGTATCTATCTAATTCAATTTGTATATCTTCTTCTTTGCAGTTCATCATAAACACGCAGCAGTAAGGAAGAATACAACAAGGCATGGCTCAGGCAGCCCTTGAAGGGGAGACTCTTGCCTGGTCAGCCAGCGTCAGAGCTTGCCAAAGAGACTGGAGTCAAACATCTCAGTCCACCTTGACATTGAGTCGGGAGCCCTTGAAAAGAAAGTGACCCTGTGTTTGAGGAGAAGCCTTCATTGTCTTTCCCAATTATCGCCGCTGAGCTGCAGTCACCGACGTGGCTGTTTTGCGGCTTCCATTTTAGCTTTCACGTCACAGTGAGTACCTGGTACTCTACCACCTCCTAAGGAAATTCTCTTTGGTTTTACAAACCTGGGATCCTCATGTCATTTTAGGTTTCATATTGAGATACTTCTTAGTCTTTCCATACTAAACTCCTGACATCTAGATTTCTGGTTCCTTGACATCAGTGTTTCTCACATGGCACCTGCACCAGCCGCTGCTGCACCACCTGGGGATTGTTACTGGCTATGGTTTGGATAGGAGTTGTCCACACCAAATCTCATGTGGAGGCTTGGCCTTCAGCGTGGTGGTGCTTGGAAGTGGTGCCTTAAGAGGTGATCAGGTTTAGGGAGATCACCACCTTTCTCTTGGGAATGAGCTAGGTCTCTTGGGAATGGGTTGGTTACTGCAAGAGTGAGTTGTTAGAGAGTTATTATAAAGAGTGGGTCAGCCTCCTATCTCTCTCCCTCTCTCATGCTCTCCCACCCACATCCCCACTTGCTTTTTCACTTGCCACCACTAGCTGACACAGCACGAGGCCCTCACCAGAAGTCAAGATGACTGCACCATGGTTTTGGACCTCCAGAACTGTAAAATCAATAAATGTTCTTCTTTGCAAATTGCTCAGTCTCAAGTAATTTCTTATTGTGACACAAAATGGACTGAGAGACTATTGGTGCCAAGTCTCGGGCTCTCCTCAGGCAGACTCGCTCATGTGCAGGATGATAGCATTTAGGACCCACTGCTATTGAGCAGTAGTCTTCCATCGGGAGGCAGAGTCCAGCACTATGAGGAGCTGTATTCCCATAAGATCCATTTGGCACAGTGGAACTACAATTGTCAAGTTTCCAATATATACCTACCCAGTGTCATTTGATTTGATATTTACCAGGAGTCTGATTTGATATTTACTGGGAATCCATTATGTGCTGCCTGGTAGTGACTAGCATAATGTGCCTTTAAAATAGTGGAACTATAAGGCGACCACAGAAATGCCTGTTTTGAGCCTATTCACCAGCAGTTTTTTGCTTTCATTCAACATGTGGAGACAAAAGTCTTCTCTTTTGATAAAATGGTAAGTAATTCTGAAATTCCAAATGCCTGAATTTCTATAAGTCCACCCCCACCTTGTGAATAATTCCCTTACTGTGGACCTATTTCCAGGCTTGCCCTCCACTCCCAAGGTATCCCATAGAGGAGGGTAAGGTGGGAAGCACCTCCACCTTTCTTCTTGGAAACCCAGGCTGGTTTGCCTCCCTGCTGCCCTTCAACCAAGGCTCAGCCTTTAGCTTCTCATCTGAGGGCATCACCTACCCTGGGCATCAAGGGAAGGCCACAGCCCCCACCTACCGCACTGGTCTGCACAGACTCATTTTCTGGTTTGGCTTTTATGTCAACAACTCCATCAGCATGGCGAAAAGAGCAGTTAGCAAGCACATCATAAAATGACAGCTTCTGAGATTTCAAGCCATATTTCTGTAGCCACTTCTTGGAGTCCCAGGTGTCCTCTGGATTTGACACTTTCCCAGCGGATGTTGCTCCTGACTCTGTTTGGAAGCACAGTTCATCAGCCATTTATATCGGTTCGAGTTTATATTGCATGCCCCATTTCAATTCAACCTCCAACTTAATATTTACAGAGCTGGAACACGTTCTTTGTTAGGCCACAAAGACCATGTTTCATTTCAGGAAACATATTTTCCAAAGCAGGATCAGCAATAAATCAGTTCACAAGACTGGAAAGCAGGACTCTGTTTCTTTTCATCCCACCCCCTCCTCTACTTAAAGTGACTGGCCTCATGACTAGGTGGAGTTGACTGACAGGCCAAGTGTGCCTTGAGAGAACATTCAACTTGGGATCAGCAGTTTTGGGTTCAAGTTCTGACTCCATCACCTACTAGCTCAGGCAAATTGTTTAAACTTGGGCAAATCACTCCGGAAGACATCTTCACCTGCAGATGGAAGGGAGACTCTGGCCTTCCTGGGGCTTACTACAGCCAAATAGTGAGAAAAGTTGAGTGAACGTGCATTGCAATTAGGCAGAAAGAGAAGCAGAGGCATGGAGCCTTTGCTGAGGCTCAATCACCCCTCGAGGCTGGCAAGCTGCCCTCCAGGAAACTCCCTTGTCACCTTCTCTATTTATGCTGATTGTGAGCCTGGCTCTCACTTCTACGGTCTTAGAAACCTCATACATCAGCTCCTGTGCCCAAAGCTACAGCTAGAACAACTCACCTTAGGCTCACAGTTGAAATATAACCCAGAACACTGTTTACTCAAACATTTCTAGCTTTAGGCACATTCCCTTGGGTTTTTATTATTCATTTATTTGAGAGGCAGAGAGACAGATCTTCCATCCACTGCTTCATGCCCTGAATGCCTGCAACAGCTGGGAACGCAATCCAGGTCTCCCATGTGGGTGGCAGGGATCTAAGTACTTGAGCTATCACCTGCTGCCACTCAGGGTGTGCATTAGCAGGAAGCTGGAATTGGGAGTGGAGCCAGGACATGAACGTAGGCACTCTCATGTGGAAGGCAGACATCAGAAGTTGTGGCTTAAACACCGCACCAAAAGCCCCACCCCTTCCTTGGTGTTTTCCAGAGCTTACCTACTCCAACTGGAAGGTGGTGTAATGTTACCTGAGCAGGATATGCCAGTGTATCATACATGCAGGGGAGTATAAGAGGGCTTCACAAAGTTCATGGCAAATTGAATTAAATGAGTGTATTTTGGTGCCAAAATCTTTGGAAATCCGTGTGTCATTTTTTTTTTCCTAACTTGCATTTTCCATAAACTCTTTGAAGACCCTGCATTCACTCTGAGGAGCAGGTGTACAAATGTGAAGCCGGAAAGGAGACAGTGGTGTCCAGAGCTGACAATGCACCTTTCCTTCCGACTCTATGCCCAGTGATAAACAGTACTCACTGGGGTGACCCACCATTGCCATGGTGGAGAAACTGACTGAGTGGAAACTGGCACACGCAACAGATCGGAGCTTTGTTATCCAAGAGCTGCACACCACTAGAAGGAAGGCTGAAAGGACCCTGTGCTTTTAGTCCCATGGGGACCAGCCAAGCACCAGGAGGACTGGAAGGGAGTGCTGGGTAGACAGATAATTTTTATAATGCTTTTTATCACAAATGAGGTCTACCAGGACCATAAAGATTACTTATTTCTACTGAGATCAGGGGCTTCTACTGAGATCAGGAGCTTTAAAGAATACTGATGTGTGGCAGGCATTTATCCTAACAGTAAAGACACCCCACATTGTGTATCAGAGTGCCTAGGTTTGAGTTCTGGCTCTGTTCCTGATTCTAGCTTCCTGCTAATGGGTGCTCTTAGAGGCACCAATGATGGCTCAAGTAATTGCCACCCACATGAGAGACCTAGATTGAGTTCTTGGCTCCTGGTTTTGACCCCAAGCCACTGTGGGCATTTGGAGAGTGAACTAGCAAGCAGAGCTGGTCTTTCTTTAGTTTTCTTATCCTCAAATAAGTTTTTCAAAAAAGAATACTGATGCTGGGCCCCACCCATTACACTCTGTCTTAAATAGTTTGAGACTGTGACCCAGACACTAATTTCCCAGAGCTCCCCAGATGACTGCACCGTGAGCCAAGCTTAGCAACTGGCATAAGGTGCAGTGAGTTTCTGTAGTTATCACTTCATAATCCAATCAGTTATGCTTCTACCAGACACAGATGCAAGGGAAATTACACCGTTAATTAACAAGTAACACTATCCGGGAAACAAAAATATTATCCAGACTTACCCATCACCACATTGAAAGAGAGACATAATTGGAATAGGATTTGATGAAATAAAAACACATAAGGGCCAATTATTTCTTGATCACATGTAAAAGATATACCCATTAACATTTCATGTGTACTATGTTCTAGAAATTAAAAGGACATCTTTGGAGGAATGTACTCTGAAACCTACTAGAGTTGGAACTTTTCTGAGAATCTTGTTCTGGCTTTGGAACATTTTGTTTGTTTGTTTTACTGTCTGAGTAGTAGTTTTACTGTTAATTCGCATAGTACAACACATTAAGGACAGAGGTCCTACATGGGGAGCAGGTGCACAGTGACTCCCATTGTTGATTTTAACAATTGACACTCTTATTTATGACGTCAGTAATCACCCCAGGCTCTTGTCATGGGCTGCCAAGGCTATGGAAGCTCTTGAGTTCACCAACTCCGATCTTATTTAGACAAGGCCATATTCAAAGTGGAAGTTCTCTCCTCCCTTCAGAGAAAGGTACCTCCTTCTTTCATGGCCCATTCTTTCTGCTGGGATCTCACAGAGATCTTCCATTTAGGTTTTTTTTTTTTTTTTTTTTTTTTTTTGCCAGAGTGTCTTGGCTTTCCATGTCTGCAAAACTCTCATGGGCTCTTCAGCCAGATCTGAATGCCTTAAGGGCTGATTCTGAGGCCAGAGTGCTGTTTAGGGCATTTGCCATTCTATGAGTCTGCTGTGTATCCTGCTTCCCATGTAGGATCATTTTCTCCTTTTTAATTATATCAATTGTTTGCAGACACTGGTCTTATTTATGTAATCCCTTTGACACTTAATCCTATCTTTTTGATCAATTATGAACTTAAACTGATCACTTTAACAAGTAAGATGGCATTGGTACATACCACCTGGACAGGATTGCATTGGAATCGCCTGGCACATTTCTATTGGCTTGAGAACTTTAAAATATCTAGGCATCAAAAGCCCCATACTGAATGCCAACACCTGGTTTTCACATGAACCACAAAGTCTTTTAACTGCTGTGCCAAATGTACACTCTTTTGAGGGTGTGTAAGTGAGCTCTTCAATCCACTGGTTTCCTCCTCAAATGCCCTCAACGGTCCAGGATGGATCAGGCTGAAGCAAGGAGCCTGGAATCCAATCCAGGTTTCCATGTGGTGGGAGAGACCCAAGTGCTTGAGCCATTGCCTGCAGCCTCTCAGTAATATCAGTAACATATCCCCTTAAAAGTCTCATCTGGGGTGCCAATTATGTTACCGGGTGCCTATTAATAAGTTTGGGATATTAATAAGCCTTAAGCGTTCTTGTCATGAATTCAGAGAAGAATTCTGAATACAGGCACAAATAAACAAGGCAGCATGATCAATTCTTAAGCTTTTATTCAGTGGGAGAGTGTCTAAAAGACAAAGAGAAATCTGGATTCATGCTAAGCACCAGGAGCCAGCCGCGTGGAGGAGCATGCAGGCCAGAAAGCATGGGGAGGGTGGCCTGAAGGCCACGCACCCCAGAGGCACAGGGCAGCAGGAGGATTCAGGGCAGCTAGGGAGGAGAAGGGCAAAGGGCAAAGGGGGAAAAAAAAAAAGGCTGGCCCACCGTGTTTCAGGCCTTTAATCTACTTCCAAAGGGGAGTGGTTAGTCTGATTGGCTGGTGGGCACGAAGGTGTGATCAGATAGGGGCATGAGGTCACACGGGTGGTCTTCCAGCTCACAAACCTGATCAATTTTATCCTGTATGCCTGCCTACAACACCAGGGTGCACATTAGCAGGAAAGTGGATCGGACTTGGAGCTAGTATACAAACCCTCTCTGATATGCGGTGCAGCTCTCCCACTCTTGTCAGGGGCTCAATCCAGAGCCTTCCCTGAGGTTCTCCCAAGCTCTCAGGAATCACAGGAAGCAGCTCAGAGGACAAGCCCCCTTTTGTCAGGGACAGTACTCCTTTGGTGTAACTATTTTTCTCCAATTGTTGTTAATTGTATTCTGACTCTTTGTCCTCTCTTTAGTTCTACCTATGGAGATATTTTCTTTTCTTTTTACTGACCAATAGGTATACTAAGAAATAAAATTTTTCACATAATTATTTCCATAGCAACATACAATCACTTCCCCCTACTCTTTTTTCCAGTTGCCTTCTTTCATAAAGACAAAAGGCCCTTATGAAGTACAAATTCAAGCTTAGTGTGAAACAATTGCCTAAAAAATGCAGCTCAGCCTATCTTAGCAAAGATTTTAAAGAGCCAGGAGGACTCCTGGCATCCCCTGGGACTAGGCAGTGCAGCCCCTGAGGGCAGGACTCAAGCTCCCAATTAGCATCTTAAGAAAGGGGTTTCAATGGAACCCCCAAAGCAACTTGAACTTACAGAAGGCAGGGAAGGGCAGCCAAGCAATCAAACCCAAAGTGCCCAGGTGCTTGGAGCTGAAGAAAGTAGGGAAAAGGGGGAAATCTTTTCACCGTCTGTGCTAATTACACCAATTAGTGGCTGAGCCTGGTTTCCCCCAGGAGGGGCGGGGGGGGGGGGTGGGGGGCACATCCATTGGTTAGCATCACTCACTAAGGGGTCCTTTCCATTCCCCTGCAGTCATCTTAATTAAAAGTGTTACAGGAATTCTCACCTACAGAGCCTTCATTTATTAAGGAGGTGTGAGTTCACAGCTAATGCTGATTAGGAGGCTTTTCTACTTCACCTGACAGATTGCTAAAGATTTTCTATTGGTAATGGAGGCAAACAGCAGGGTACATCCATGGCACAGAATTAACTTGCCAAGTCCTCTCTGGCCTACTAACCAATCTCAGCACATTTTTTTTCCAAAGAGTAAGACCTACGAGCCAACTCTCTTTTACAAAAACTGCCATAGCCAGGGCCATAAACCAAATAGTAACAGTTGGCATGGTTCAGCAGTGCCACTCCCGCCACCTGTCCTTCATCCACCAACTCTCAAGGGTTCAACCTCCCAGGAGCTCTGACACGCAGCCCTGGCTGCAGATGCTAGATACTATCAGGTCCTAGTCTCCCACAGGCTCCCAGCCTTTCTTCCGTAGAGTTTCCTTGTTCTGCTTTTATGACTACAAAGCAACCTCTTACTGAAGTTAACTCACTCAACGGAGGGAGTGACACGGCCATCCTCATAGAGTCCTTGCTCCCAAGACTCAGAAGGTCATTGATCTCCCCAGTAGACAACATCTTGCTGTTCAGTCATCTTGAGGGGTTTTCCAGGAACCCTGGGCTCGAGCCATAAGTACGCACCACCTGATTGAAGCTCAGGCTGAGCACACACCTCCCAACGCCAACCTCGATCTATAAGAACATTCACCCCAGTCCAGGGGTGGGGAACAAGCAGCCTGAGAAAACATTTGCTGGCCTGGCCAACGCAACCGCAGGCAGGCAGGACTTGGGATTCAATCCATCTGTGTAGCGGCTCATTTTGAAGTTGATAATTTTATATGGCCAGGGAATGATGTTATAAATCTCCAAATGTCCCTTGGCAGAAATAAAAAAAAAGCCCCCCCCCCCAGCTTAATTCCCTGGAGAGCCTGGGAATTAAGTGACAGCTGCCAGGCTCAGCTCCATGCTCTGCGCTTTGCAATAAATACCCACCTTCTTCCACAAAGCCAGGTTCAGTGATTGGCTTACTGTGCGCTGGCAGGCAGCCTCAGGTTTGAGGGCCTTCTATAGCAGCTCCACCCTTCAGGAATTGATCACTCCCGTACCTCCCCTAACCGCACCCCACCCCAGCCTCCTCCACTGTCAGTGAGTGATTCAACTACAGCTCTGGATCTGGAACCAGCCTCAGAGAGCATCAAGCCTGCTGTCTGCCACAGTGGGTTCCACAACACTGGTTCATTACACTTCAGTGGCTGCTACTTTGAGAGTTCCTTAGGCAAACACTCAGAGAGCTTGACAATAAACGGCCTCTTGGTGTTCCCCCATCACAGAACTTCTCTATGTCTTTATTCTCGGAATGGGCAGGCGGGCTCAGCACACGCAGGATTCCAAATAACTTGAAGTTAGTTAGCCTCAGAATACAGAGAACACTCCCAAGGGCTTGAGCTTTATAGACCACAACTTGGTACACACTAACACCCCTGTTATCACTAAGACACTGAACAAACTCTCCCCCACCAGTGGGAAGCAGTACCAAAAAGGCTGGCGTGAACTAGGTGAAAAGGAAGGAGGGACGCAGAATTGAGGCGAGCAAAGGAAGCAGCTGGCAGGAAAAGAAACCCAGGTCCTGCCTGCTGGTGGGAAGGGTGAGGTTTCAGTCGCCTGAGCTCAGCAGACCACAGCTGCAAAGCCCCGGCTTCTCTGAAGGTGAGGAGTCCAATTTGATCTGAGCCCCAAGGGACAGGTGGTGACAGTGCGGCCTAAGAGGGCAGCCGTTCTCCGGGCAGTTGTATTAGGGTACTTCTGAAAGTCCATGGCAAATGGAATGAAAAGATGTTTATTTCAGTGCAATTTTTCTTTTTGAAATTCATGCAAACACAAGGGGTCTTCAAAAAGTTTATAAAAATGTGTATTGCAAAAAAATGCTTGGATTTCAAAATTTTCTGCACCGGGCTTAAGAGAAAAAGCTGGGGACTTAGATGTCCACTGGTATTGGACAATGTCATGACAAGGCCATGCAAGTGTACAGGGTGGTATATATGCCAGGGCTGTGTATACTCAGAAAAAGACTACACTCTTGTTTGGGCTGTGCTCAAGCAGGAAATGAAGGCTGAGGCAGAGTTGTAAACTCCTGTAGTCCTGAAAACTGGGTCCAATACAAACCCAGAGCCCTCAGCAAAGAGTAGCCCAAAGCATTTAAGGATGTGTCTGTTTACCTAGTAGCTGACTCCTAAGCTAAATGAGCAGAAACCTCCACGACTACAATGGCAAAAATACAGATTTTTATGGAATTTGAAAGTCACCAAACCAACAATAACAAGGAGAAACCACAATAAACCCTGGGCAGGTGGGAGAATCTGATTTCCAGAGTTGCCACATTTTATTATTTAAAACTGTCCATCTGTCAGTAAACTTTGAGATATGCAAAGGAACAAGAGAATATGGCTTTTAGTAGAAAGGCAAACTGCAGGAACAGTTTATCAGGAAGTTCAACGCTGACCTTACTAGACAAAGGCATTAGATAACTCATTACTTTTTCTGTTAAAAAACATTTAAATTTTATTTGTGAGGAAGAGAGACAGGGAGAGACAGAGAGAGAGAAAGCAAGCACTCCCATCCAGTGGATCACCCCCAAAGGCTCACAATTGCCCCTTGGCTGGGACTGAATCTGGGAGCCAGGAACTCAATGCAAGTCTCCTATGTGGATGGCAGCAGCCCAGTCACTTGAGACATCACTGCCTCCTAGTAAGATCTACATGAACAGGAACCTGGAGTCAGGAGCCACTGTTAAGAACCTAACCCAGACCCTCTGATGTGGCATGTGAGAATCCCAGCTAGCATCTTATGGACTAGACAAAATAATTGCCCCTAAATAATAAAGAAAGTGTAAAAATTATGTCTCACCAAATAGGGAATATCAATAAAATAAGAAAATGATTACTATTTTTAAATAATCAAATATGAACTCTGGAGTTGAGAAGTGCAAACATTGAGTTTATGAACTCACTAGAAGGGTTCAACACTAGATTACAGCAAGCAGAAGAGTGAACCAGTGAGTTTTTAGATAGATCAGTAGAGATTACCCAGTGCGCGCACAAGATGAATAAAGAACGAAGAAAAAGGAACGGAGCTGCAGAGACCTGCAGAACAGCAGCAGCCTGCATGTGCACAGTGGAATCCCAGAAGGATAAGGGGGAGGGAGTGAGGGGGAGAGAAATGCAGGAAGAGTATTTGAAGAAATCCTTGTAATGGCCGGGAAGAGCTTGTCAATTTTCTGACAAAGTTTGCTACAATTGTGTGTGGATTGTGCTGAATCTATATATCAATTTGAGAGGTGTACACATCTTAACAACATTGGGTATTCACAAACACGAATGTCTTCACATTTATTTAAGTATTACTAATTTCTTTCAATGATATTCTGCATCATTGAAATATATATATATGGCACTTGTTTTGATAAATTTAATTCCTAATATTTTAATTGAAATTAAAAGTGGATATTAACATACTCAAAAAAAACTAATGGGTGAAATATATCAAATGGGAAATTGGGAGATACTTTAAGGCAAAGAAAAAGAAATATTTCAACATGAAATGCAGCTAAAGCAGTGTTTAGAAGGAAACTTACAGCTATAAATATTGCTTAAAAAAGATCTCAAACCAACAATTTAATCTTCTGTTAGAAGATCAAATTGAAAATAAGCAAAAGAAAGGGAATAATAAAGATTATAGAAGCTATTAATGAGGCTGGCGCCGCGGCTCAATAGGCTAATCCTCCGCCTTGCGGCGCCAGCACACTGGGTTCTAGTCCCGGTCGGGGCTCCGGATTCTGTCCCGGTTGCCCCTCTTCCAGGCCAGCTCTCTGCTGTGGCCCGGGAGGGCAACGGAGGATGGCCCAAGTGCTTGGGCCCTGCACCCCATGGGAGACCAGGAGAAGCACCTGGCTCCTGCCTTCGGATCAGCGCGGTGCGCTGGCTGCAGCGCGCTGTCCGCGGCAGCCATTGGAGGGTGAACCAATGGCAAAGGAAGACCTTTCTCTCTGTCTCTCTCACTGTCCATTCTGCCTGTCAGAAAATAAAAATAATAATAATAATAAAAGAAGCTATTAATGAAATAGAGAATAGAAAAGCCATAGAGAAAATCAAATATACAAAATATTGGTTCTTTTAAAAGAACAACAAAATTGATCAATTCTTAGCTTGATTAGCTAAGGAAAAAGAGAGAAAGAAATACTAGTATTACTAAAAGGAGGAATGTAAGAGGGCATTATGTCCACAAATAAGATAACCTGGCTGAAATGAACAAATTTATGGAAAGACACAAATGACCAGAAGGGATTTAGAAAGAAATGGAAATTCTGCATATATCTGTTATAAGAGGTTGCATTAATGATAAACAAATAAAACACACAAAAAATCTTGGCACAAAGAGAGAAACCTGAACAAGATGACTTTATTAGTGAGTCCTTTCAAATATTTGAAGAATTAACAATTATTCAGACCCCTAAGAGGAAGAAACACATTGCAACTCAATCTGTGAGATCAATGTTACCCTAAAATCAATTCCAAAGACTATCATAAAAAGAAACTACAGTTTTCATATGTATATGCAAAAACACTCCACAAATATTAGCAAACTTAATCCAGCAACATATAGAAAGAATTATAACAACTTGATCAAGTGAAATTTATCCTAGGACTGCAAGGTTGGTTCAACATATAAAAAGTGTCATATACTATATTAATAAAATAAGGACAGATGTGACATAATCATCTCAATGGATGCAGAAAAATCACTTGGCAAAATTCAGCAGCCAATCCTGATGAAAATACTCACAAATTAGGAATACAAAGGAACCTCCTTTACCTGTTAAAGGCATCTGGGGCAGGCGCCGGGGCTCGCTAGGCTAATCCTCCACCTGTGGCGCCAGCACCCCGAGTTCTAGTCCCAGTTGCTCCTCTTTCAGTCCAGCTCTCTGCTGTGGCCCAGGAGGGCAGTGGAGGATGGCCCAAGTGCTTGGGCCCTGTACCCACATGGGAGACCAGGAGGAAGCACCTGGCTCCTGGCTTTGGATCAGCGCAGCGCACCAGCCATGGCTGCCATTTGGGGGGTGAGCCAACGGAAAAAAGGAAGACCTTCTCTCTGTCTCTCTCTCTCACCGTCTAACTCTGCCTGTCAAAAAAAAAAAAAAAAAAAGCATCTGTGGCGCAAGTGCTTAGCCTAGAGATGAAGATGCTGGTTAAGATGTCCCTGCCCTGTATCAGAGTGCCTGGGTTTGATTCTCTGCTCTAGCTCCCAGTTCCAGCTCCCTGCCAATGCAGACTCTAGGGGCACAGGCTCAGTAGTTAGGTCTTTGCCACCCACACGGGGGACCTGGACTGAGTTATAGCTGCCAGCTCTGGCCTGGCCCAGACCTCTTCTTTGCAAGGATTTGTGGTTGGAACCAGTGGATGGGAGTGCTCTATCTATCCGTCTTTAACTCTGTCTCTCTGCCTCTCAAATAAATTTTTTTTTAAATGTCTATAGGTGGGGCTGGTGCTGTGGCACAGTAGGTTAATCCTCCGCCTGCTGCACCGACATTCCATATGGGCGTCAGGTTCTAGTCCTGGCTGCTCCTCTTCCCATCCAGCTCTCTGCTATGGCCTGGGAAAGCAGTAGAAGATGGCCCAAGTCCTTGGGACCCTATACCCATGTGGGAGACCCGGAAGAAGCTCCTGGCTCCTAGCTTCGGATTGGCGCAGCTCCGGCCATTGCAGCCATTTTGGGGACTGAGCCAGCAGACAGAAGACCTTTCTCTCTGTCTCTCCCTCTCACTGTCTGTAACTCTACCTCTCAAATAAATAAATAATATGTTTTAAAATGCCTATAGATAACATTCTTACGGTGAAAGACAAGGTTCTTTCCACGATATCAAGAACAAGACAAGGAAGTCTGCTCTTGCTACTGTTAAGCTTATATAGGAGATTAGAGCCAGCAAAACTAGTCAAGAAAAGTAAGTCAATGGGAGCAGATTTGCAGTTACCCTGTGGTTTGTCCTGGCTGTTTTCCACAACCTCAGATAGCCACAAAGTTAGTCAATTACTTTTTGTTTTTGACAATTATCCCCAGGGAAACTCTTTCCACACAGGCAGACTTGGAGTCAGGTCAAATAAAGATGGCCTTGCAGGTGGAGTCTTCCTGAGAACCAGCAAACGAGCTGATGATGAGAATCCTCTGGGAACAGGGCTTTGAAGGAACGTCAGCCCCTTCCCGGCCCCTCCAATGACTGCTAGGCTCTCCACTGTGACTGCAGGCTACTGGTTTGCAAGGTCAGTGAGGAGCTGGACAGGCGAAATGTGAGTAGGCCAAGTTAAAATGCCATCCACTCACTTTTCTCATTGAGATTCAGTCATTTTTCTTCAGTAAACACTCCTCATAGTGCTGCACACTTTTGGGTAATTTCTAGGGTTCTAAAAAAGTTGATTCTGACAATGTCTGCATTGCTTCTATGGGGGAGGAGAATTTTTATGGGGCCTTAACTTGGCCATTATGACCTATGTAATTTTAGTCTTTTCCTAATTAAAGGGTACAAATATACTGCATATAATTACTTAATGGATTTGTTGTGCTTTTCTACAATCATTTTAATTAAAAACTTTATTTGAAAAGCAGACACACATGCACACACACAGGATAGGCTGAGAGATCTTCCATTCGCTGGTTCACTCCCCAAATATCTGCAACAGCCAGGGCTAAGCCAGGCCAAAGCCAGAATCTGGGAACTCAATCTGGATCTCTGAAATGACAGGGACCCAACAACTCGAGCCATCACCTGCTGCCCCAGGGTGTGCACTGGCAGGAAGCTGGAAAAGACAGCAAAGCCCAGGCACTCTGACAAGAGGTGCATGGATCTCAGGCAGAAGCTTAACTGCTAATGCCAAATGCTCATCCTATAGTTGCTTTTACCAACTTGATTTCAACTTCAACATTTCATCATACATTGTATTGCTTTTCAAAATCTATCCTAAATTAAATGCATCATATCTAGAAAATAATTCTTATTGAACAATTCTTCTCCCCACTTTCAGAGAAGTTTTTGAACCTTAATTCTGAGTTGTGGAAGCATTATTTGCTACTCCAATGCAGGTGCTTTGCTCTGTGTGATTTTGTCTGGAAAATACGGAGCCCACTATCCATGAGAAAATGCATGCTTGAGTCAATACAGTCTTGGCCCTTTCTAGCACTTTCACTTGCTGCTTATTAATCAACCATGTCAATATATATTTGACGGGGCCAGCACTGTGGCATAGTGGGTAAAGCCGCCACCTGCAGTGCCAGCATCCCATATGGCCACCGGTTTGAGTCCCAGCTGTTCCACTTCTGTTCAAGCTCTCTGCTGTGGCCTGAGAAAGCAGTGGAAGATGGTCCAAGTCCTCGGGCTCATGCACTCGTAGGGGAGACCCAGAGGAAACTCCTGGCTCCTGGCTTCAGATCAGCCCAGCTCCAGCCGTTGTGGCCATCTGGGGAGTGGACCAGCGGATGGAAGACTCTCTCTCTCTCTCTCTCTCTCTCTCTCTCTGCCTCTCCTTCTCTCTCTTTGTAACTCTGACTTACAAATAAATAAATAAATCTTTATTTGACGTAAAGAGAGCCTTAATGTTATTGAGGCATGCTGGAGAAACTGGAATAATAAACTGGTAAGAAATAATATTTTATCTTTTCCCTTGCTGATGTGTGAACACCTTGACTACTGCAGCATTTGTTTCTAGCTGCATAAAAAACCAGCTTGCTCTGCTCAGATCTTACTCCACACTCCCATTTGAGCTAAAGGGAAAGACACTCTTGAGAAGGTAAACACGGTCAAGTTCTCTGTAAATCTGGTTTGTCCTGATCTCAAACCATAAGTCACCATGTTGGTAACATGTGGTGTACTAGCTGGCCATCTACCATTGGTGAGGAACAGAAAATTCTGATGATACATCCTTCTCTGGGTATCAGAATCCAGAGAACGTGGGGTCAAAGATTCAGAAACTCAGTGTCCCCACTTGATGTGTCCATATTTATCCTTATGCCAAACAGCATTCACCTCACCCCAACAGTGTGTTCCTCACAGCTATCTGAATCGCAGACCTGTATCACAATTGCCTCCTGTACTCCTCTAGTGGATCTCTCACGGATGTTCCAGGATAAACAGGTCCAACAAAGTTCATCATCTTTCCCCAAAAACCTGGTTCTCCCCCAGCATTTTCTCAGCTTGATGGTTGGCACCAGATCTTTCTAGGATCTTACTTTTGACCCTGAATCTCCCTCACCCTCAAGCCTTGCAAATTCAACAACTCAACGTTGCTTCCTATCTGTCTACTTAGCTCCTTCTTATGCTAACAGCCTAGCCCAAGATGCCACTATCAGTCATCTGTACTAATGTCTTACTCTCTCCCCTCATCCATGTTTGCTTCTTCATCTCCAAATTGTTTTCCACTTAGTGGTCAAAGTGATTTTTGGTAAATGCAAATCCAGTCTTGAAATCCTCTAAATGGCTGACTACTGGTATGAAATTCAGGGCCCAAATCACCATTGCTTTCTAGAGCCAGTCCCTGCCTACCTACCCAGGCTCATTAGTAAACTGAGAGCTTCAGCCATACTAATTTTCTAGTTCTTCTCAGGCATCATGCTCCTTCCTGTCCCAGGGCCTTTGCATATGCTACTCATCTGCCTAGCATGCTCTCCTCCCCCGCACCCATCCCTTCACATTGTTAGCTTACCTCCTCACCCCCTCAGACACCAGCTACAAAGGCATGTGCTTAAGGAAGCCCTCTTCACCCTAGGGAACAGCTCAGGCTCTCCCACTTGACCTTCATCATAATACCCCAGTTGTAATTATTCTTTCATGTTCATCTGACTGTACACCTTCACTGGGGAAGAAAAGGTACTTACAGGTCCTGCTTTGCAAGGACCCGTTCTGTGTGTTTTATTCACACTATGCCTACCATCTAGCATAGCACCACATAAGCTAAGCCCTCAGCAAAAGAAAGAATAAGGGGTTGGGGCCGGTGCTGTGGCCTGAAGCGCCGGCATCCCATATGGGCACCGGTTTGAGACTCGGCTGTTCTACTTCCAGTTCAGCTCTCTGCTCTGGCCTGGGAAAGCAGTAGAAGATAGCCCAAGTCCTTGGGCTCCTGCACCCATGCAGGAGACCCAGAAGAAGCTCCTGGCTCCTGGCTTCGGATCAGCTCAGCTCCGGCTGTTGTGGCCAATTGGGTAGTGAACCATTGGATGGACTTTCTCTCTCTCTCTCTCTCTCTCTCTCTGCCTTTCCTCTCTCTGTGTGTAACTGACCTTCAAATAAATAAATAAATCTTAAAAAAAAAAGAATAAGATTTTTTTTTCTTAAGATAGCATTACATTCTAATTATGTGCTAACATTGTTCCAGCTATTACACATATATTTTTCTTATTTAATTTTTACAACAGCCCTGTAGCGCAGGTATTATCATTATCACCAACATTTTGCAAATAAAGAAACTAAGGCACAGTTAATACACATCTTGTTTAGGGCCACACAGCAGGAGTGGGCAGAGCCAGGTTTAATATCTTTCTAACACCATGTCTGCATGATTCACCATCACTCAGGGCTATGGGGAAATCTTGCTGGTTATTTAATACAACGCCAAGAAAAATGAACATTACCCCCTCTCCATTTGTTCAAAAAACATGTGCCCCAGCCTCCTGCAGAGCCACTGGCTGGAAGTGCCTGCAGAGTGCGAATGAGCCTCCAGCCACTTCTTCGTCTTTTGACATTGAGTTTGATATTTTCAAGCAGCCAAGTATCGAGTCAAATCTGGAGTCTCAGATGGCAATCTCTGGGTCTGTCTCTGTTCGTGATTAAAGCATGACTCCACACGATTAGGCCAATTATGTCTAGTGAGTCACAAAATGACTGTGAAGGTTATTCCACATGAAGAGTTCCTGAAGAGCCTAGCTGAATCATCATTTAAAAAAAAGGGAGATAAAGTTTTTCTAACATTCAACAAATGAACATGTTCTGAGAGAAGCACCTCCTTGTTTGAGTCATGCCCCATCCCATATGCACCAAGTATCTTCAGCACACACTAGCACAGATGGCTCTAAACGTCCCAGATCCTTCTCTCCCATCAACAGCTACCTTAAGGTATAGTTAACACACAACACCTTTAAGATATACTAACTGATGGTATTTTTCAATTAAAAATGTTGAATGTTTAAAATTTATTTTAATTTTATTTGAAAAGCAGAGAGATAGATCTTCCATCCTCTGGTTCATTCCTCAAATGCCTGCAACAGTCAGGGTCGGACCAGGCTGAGGCCAGGAGCCCGGCACTGCATCTGGGTCTTCCTTGTGGGTAGCAGGGAGCCAAGCATTTGAGCCGCCATCTCCTGCTTCCCAGGGTGTGCATTATCGGGAAGCTGGAATCAGAAGTACAGCAGGCTCTGAAGATCCAAGCACTCTGATAAGACATGGGCCATCACAAGCTGCATCTAATCTGCTGTGCCAAACACCCACCCAGATTAGTAAATTTTGACATATATGATTAGGTTCACGTTTACCCTCTTGCTATTTGTCTTCCATTGTTCTTTGTTCTTTCCCTGTGCTTTTTCTGACAGCTTGTGGAGGGTTTTAATTCTATTTTATCTCTTGTTTTGTGATTTTAGTGGTTACTTTAGGTTTATGGCACACATCTTCAACTATCATGGTCTGACTCTAAGGAATATTGTATCCCTTCACGCGTAATGATAGAGGTCTTTGAAAAGTTCCACCAAAATAAATTTCTCTTTAATTCTATTTTCCCACAAACTTTTTGAAGTACTCTCAGATTTGTTAATGAGTAATTCTTTTCAGCTTTTGTATATCTCAAAATGTCTATTCTGCCTTAAATATTTTTTCTGAATATAGAATGCTAGGATTTATGCTTAAGGTACTGAAAGATAAGAAAAATGGTGCTCCACTGTCTTTTTATTTGAATGAGAAATCTACTGTCATCCTTATCTTTGTTCT
The DNA here is from genome assembly GCA_949820135.1 of Sylvilagus floridanus. NCBI lineage: Eukaryota > Metazoa > Chordata > Mammalia > Lagomorpha > Leporidae > Sylvilagus > Sylvilagus floridanus. The sequence goes on along the minus strand of OX463245.1, from coordinate 73,736,204 downwards.
TTTATACATGGAAGTTTTTCTCTGGTTACTTTTAAGGTTTCCTATGTATTATTGGTTTTAAGCAAGTCAATTTAGATATTTTTTGGTGTAGCTTTCCTTATTGTCTTGTGTCCAGCATTCATTGAACATTTTAGATCTCTGGGCTTGGAGTTTTCATCAAATTTGGAAACTTTTTAACATTGCTTTCTTCTTCTTTTAAGATTCTCTATTTACTTGAAAGGCAGAGTTACAGAAAGAGAACAGGAGAGAGAGAGAGAGAGATCTTCCATCCTTCACTCTCCGAGATGGCCACAATGGTCAGGCTTGGGCCAGGAGCCTGGAACTGCATGTGTGCCTTCCACATCACAGGGCCATCTGCTGCAGCTTTCCCAGGTGCATTAGCAGGGAGCTGGACCAGAAGTGGAGCAGCCGGGACTCAAACCATAACTCACAGGGAATGCTGGTGTCATGGGCAGCAGCTTAGCCTGCTATGCCACAATGCTGGCCCGAACATTTATTTCTTCAAACATTATTCTGCTCCCTACTCCCCTCCCCTTCTCATTCCTTACCTCAGAAACTATCTGTACATATTTGTGGTCACCTGAAACTGCCCCACAGCTGACACTCTCATATCTCTTTGTTTCTATTGTTTATTCTTTCTAAAACACGCGGCTCATGTTGAATGGCTTCTATTGCTGTCTCCCTCCCAGTTCATTAATCCTTGCTCCCATAAATCCATTCAGATGGTTTTTCATCTATAAGACATTTTTCTTCTCTGAAAGTTTTCTTCTCTAAAAGTTCAAGACAGGTGTTTTAAAAATATCTTCCCTGTTCGTCTTAACTTTCTGAATATGGGGATCTAGGAATAGTGACTCTGAATGCTGCTCTGCCAATTCTAACGTCCGTGTCCGTTCTCAGTTTTGATTGGTTTTTGTCCTTATTGAGAGTCACATTTTTCTGCCTTTTTTTAAAAAAGATTTTATTTATTTATTTATTTGAGAGGTAGAATTACAGACAGAGAGAGGGAGAGACAGAGAGAGAGGTCTTCCTTCTGTTGGTTCACTCCCCAAATGGCCACGACAGCTGGAGCTGCACCGGTCCAAAGCCAGGAGCCAGGAGCTTCTTCCTGGTCTCCCACGCGGGTGCAGGGCCCAAGCACTTGGGCCATCCTCCACTGCCCTCCGGGGCCACAGCAGACATGTTCCTGCTTCTTTTCATGTCAGGTAATCTTTGGGTGCCGGTCATTATGAACTTCCCCTAGCTGGAAATTAGATGTTTCTGCAGGTTTCTCGACCTTTGTTCTGCGATGTACTTGTTACCTAGGAATAGCGTGTTCTTTTCGTGTCTTGCTTTCATGATTTCTTAGGAGTGTCCAGAGCTGTGCTTAGTTTAAGACTAATCATTCCCTGAGATAAGAGCTTTCCAAGTAATTCATCCAGGGCCCTATAAATCAGACAGTTTTCAGGCTGGTGAGAACAGGTGTTTTCTTGGCGCTGTGTGAATTCCAAGCTCTTTCCTTCTAATTGTTTCTCATGGCTCTTTCCCCCGCCTCAGGTCATTTTTTTCACATGGTTGAGCTGGTCATTAATCAGGTGGCTGGGGGTGGTGTGGGGGGCTTCTGCAGACTTCTGGAGTTCTCTCCATATACTTCCCTCTGGTTCTCCGTCCTGTGAATTCTAGCTGCCTTGCTATCTCCAGAGCTCTGTCCCTCAAGCTCAGCAAGCTTCCTGGGCTCCACCTGCGTTCTTCTGTGCACCAGGGCCTGGAACTGTCTAAAAGCAATAAGCTGGGAAAATCTAGAGTCTACCTTGTTTTTGCCTTATATCTTGGAGGTCAGTGGCCTGCACTGCTTGGTGTTCAATGTATTAGAAACCACTGTTTGGGGGCTGGCCCTTGTGACACAGCTACTGATTGTGATGACGGCATCCCATACTGGAGTGCTGGTTTGAGTCCTGGCTGCTCCACTTCCATTCTAGCTTCCCTGCTAAAGCACGTAGGAAAGCAAGAGTAGCTGACCAAAGTGCTGGGGCCCCTGCCACCCACGTGGGAGACCTGGGTACAGTTCTGGGCTCCTGGTTTCATCCTGGTCCAGCCCTGGCCATTACAGCCATTTGGAGAATGAACCATTTGGAAGATCTCTTTCTCTTTTCCTCCCTTTCTCTCTTTCATTTTGCCTCTTAAATAAAGTCTTTAAAAAAATCATTTCATATATTTTGGTTAGTTCTAGCCCCTGCCCGCCCCCTCACCCAGGGAATACTTAGGTCCTGCTCATAGTAATTAAAAGAGGCCAAAATTACCAGTGACCAGAGGCCTGGTCTTATCATCTTCCCAGCCCAGGCATCGGGCTGGTGAGTTACCTCTGACAGAAACTGCCCTCCTGGTCCCAGGGTTAAATGGACCTGCTAATCCCTGAACCACCGTGCCCAGCCCAAGTGGGGGCCAATATCCCCAAAGAGGGCAGCCTTTGTGTAATTCACCTGAAGGCGCCCTGTGGAACAGCAGCCCACCTGTCTCTGATCTCCCCCTTACTCTCTCCAGCTGGCTACCATATCTCCTGTAGCCTGTAGGCTTTGAGAAGCCAACCTGGGGGAACGGCTGCCACTATCTTCCCAGGAAGCAGACACAGAGTCTTGGACTGACACAGACTTTGCCTCAATAACAGTGGCCTGTAGGCAGGAAGTCAAGCGGGCCAGACACCCTATATAAAGCCAGTGGAGCCAAACCCAGTTTACAAAAGCTTCCTCCTATAGGAGGAAGGGTCCTAACCAATTTTTTTAAAGATCAAAATAGTACATTCGAAGTATTTTTTAAAAAGTTTTCTGCTCAGGAGCCTTTTCATGTCCTGGCTGCTCCACTTCAAGTTCAGCTCCCTGATAATGGCCTGGGAAAAGCAGTAGAAGATGGCCCAAGTGCTTGGGCCTCTGCATTCATGTGGGAGACACGTAAGCAGCTCCTGGCTCCTGGCTTTGGATCGGCTCAACTCCAACTGTTGCGGCCATCTGGGGAGTGAAGCAGCAGATGGAAGACCTCTCTCTCTCTCTCTCTCTCTCTCTCTCTCTCTTTTCTACTCCCTCTGTACTCTGATTTTCAAAAAAATAAAAAAATCTAGGGGCCAGCGCTGTGGCGCCAGCATCCCATATGGGCACCAGGTCTAGTCCAGCTGCTCCTCTTCCAATCCAGCTCTCTGCTATGGCCTGGGAAAGCAGTAGAAGATGGCTCAAGTCCTTGGGCTCCTGCACTCATGTGGGAGACTCGGAGGAAGCTCTTGGCTCTTGGCTTCAGATCAGCTGAGCTCTGGCCATTGTGGCCATTTGGGGAGTGAACCAGCAGATGGAAGACCTCTCTCTCTGTCTCCTCCTCTCTCTATAACTCTGTCTTTCAAATAAATAAAATAAATCTTTAAAAATTTTTAAAAAATAAATAAATCTTAAAAACAACAAAAATTTTCTGCTTGGAGTTATTTTGGTGTTTAGTTTTAGGTGTGTGTTAGATTGAAATAAAGGGACAATTATAGATCATTGTCTAATTTCATAGGCCTATAGCTCTTCTGTGTCCTTTACAAATAACTTCTAAAACCTCCTGTTAAGCCTACACCAAATATGAAAACTCCCTGTTTTGGGAGTCTGCTTGGGCTGCCATAACAAAATCCCAAAAGCTGGATAACTTAACAGAAATCTACTTTCATGGCTTTGGAAACTGGAGGTCCAAGGGTTAGGTGCCCGCAGCAGTGGGTTCTGGTGAGACCTCCTGCCTGCTTCATGCATATATAGAAAGACAGCTCTCTGGTGTCTTAGAGACCAGCCATATCTGACCAGGGCCCCACCACCTTTAGGACCTCATTCAACCCTAATTACTCTCCTAAAGGTCCTGCCCCCAAATACAGTCGCATGGGGGTTGGGACTTCAATGTCTGAGTTTGGGAAGCATCATTCAGTCCGTGGCTCTCCCCAAACAAACAGTGCAGCAGCAGGATCACCATCCTCTTTGCCTGGAATAGAGGTTTGCTTTAGCCTGGACCCCCCTGCTTTATTTTCACTCTCCTGGGATGATAGAGGGCCACCTGGGTCTGTGAGTGAGGCTCCTTTAGGCCAGCCAGGGTAGGCACCTCCTTAGGAAACCTCAGGGGACTTGTCTCCAGGAGTGTATCAAGTCACAGAGGGAATGCTCACTCATGCCTAAACCTCTCCCTGCCTCTACACAGGTCCCTGGCCCACTTCTCTACTTAACCACATCTCCATCCGCAGCCAGCCAGGCCTCCTTGCTCTTAGCCTCCAACAGACACCTCTGCAATTTGGGCAGTACCAAGAGGAGCCACACCTTGGACATACTGGTCCAAACCGTATTGCACATTAGGATCACCTGGGGAGCTTTCCAAAGTCCCAGTGTCTTCCCACAAGGTTTCAATTAGAATGTCTGGCAGTGGGAGGCAGACATCAGCATTTTTATAGATGGAATAGATTTCGAATCCAGGTTTCATCACCCACTAGCTGAATGCCCTTGGGGAAATTGCTTAACTCAAATTGAAGATAATAGCAGCAGCGGCACCTATCTCATGGGGCTGCGGTAAGGGTTCGATGTTAATACTTGTGGAGACCCCAGAACAGTACCTGACATGTAAGGTTTCTGTGTTTATTGTTAACTATTGTCACTACAGGTATGCCGGACAGTAACTTCCAGAAGAAAACCCTTTGCTAGCTCAAGAATTTACACAGGAGAATCAGTGCACAAACTCCCCTAACTGTGAAAGGGAAAGAGTGAGCTGACATTGCTCAAGCACCTGCTTGGTGCAAAGCACACATTATTTAATCATTACGATAATCTTTCAAGATGATTATAGTAATTTTTCAGAAGAATAAACAAAGACTGAGAGATGTTAAGCTACTGATGGAGTTGGGATTTATAACTAGGCCTTTCTCATTCCAAAACTCATCCCCTTTGTTATAAAAAATATTTTGATTGTCAAGAAAAACGTGGGGAAAAATACTTCTCAATGTCATCCATCCACTAATAATAATGTAATGAGCTCACTTCTGTGCTGTGCCTGTGGGGCCTGAGCACCTCAAACAAGAGGAGGGGGGAGCTTCCTTTTTGTTATGATAGCGTAAGTGCTAATTAGTAACTGGGAAAGTAATGTTAAGGTGGATGTAAGAGGTGTTGTGGTGCACTGGGTTAAGCTACCACTTGGGATGCCCACAGCCCATTCTGCAGTGCCTGGGATAGAGTCGCACCTCCGTTTTGAATCCAGTTTTCTGCTAATGTATGTGGGAAGCAGTGGATGATGACCCAAGTACTTAAGTCCCTGCCACCTACTAGGAGGCCAGGATTGATAGCCCAGCTTCTGCCTTCAGCCTAGCCTTGGTCTGGCTGTTGAAAGCATTTGGGGAAGGGAACCAGCAGATAGAAGATACCTCTCTCTCTTATTCTACCTTCCAAATAAATAAAAACTAGTAAATTTGACCGAAAAAAAAGATGAATGTAGCTTCACTTCCAACGTCTTTTGACAATGCAGTCAGGAAAGCTTCTCCTTGGCACTGGAGTTCAAAATCCGCCTCCACGTTTTCCAGCTGTATGCCTTCAGGCTGACTACTTAATCTCTCCCTGCCTTGGGTGTCTCACCTGTCAAACAGGGATTATAGAGTTATGGGCTCAGCACAAGCCTAGTCCTCAGCCTGACGTATAGCAAGTGCTTTCTAGACGGCTGTCAGCATCATTGTCATCACCATTTAGGGACAGCAAATCTGACTTCTGACCTCCAGAATTCCAAGGGGCACTTCCAAGTCACACCAAAAAGCTCTAGAGACTGGGAGATGCAACTGGAGTATGGTCATTCCTTTTTCATAGTAATAAAGTAAACCACTTCCCCTATCACCCTATCCCTTCCAAGCAGGCACTCCACACTCCTCCCCAGCCTGCGACCCCTCTTCTGCAGGGAGGCTGCAGTTCCTGCTCAAAGAATCGTGATGGCCTTAAGTCAGGACGAGAGAGAACACATCCAGCCTTCCTGTCAGCTGAGGAAGGTGAGTCAGGTGACTTCCTGCTGCAGGCAGTGTGGACAGGATTGAGTCTGCAGGCCAAGGCCAAGCCCAGGTGTACCGACAAAGTCTCCCCTTAACCAAACTTTAGTCAGGCTCCCCTGCATCCTCTTCCATACTAGGCCTCAACCTTCGGACTTTTACGTACATCTCTGCATTGCCCAGTTTTAATAAAAATCTTGCTGAGTCAGTTTAGCCATCACGATCGGGCTAAACTTCCCAAGGCTTCTCAACCCCACTCACCATCCTATCACTGTGGCCCAACCTCAGCAAAAGTCCTGTCATGCAGGTTTAGCCAAAATCTCCCTTTACCCCTGATGTCTCCTCTTAGAAATTTCCCATCCAAAACCCCTGCTCCCTATTCCTTGGCCTTAAATCTTCACCTGTCCCTGCTGCATTCAGAATTGAGTTCAGTTGTCTCCTGAGGTCTCTTTCCCCTATTGCAACAGTTTCAGAAAATTTTGTGTTTGTCATGTTGGCCCAGCTCTCATTCCTCGTTGACAATCCACACATGCATGTGCAGTGCACGCACACATGAACACACACCCAGAACAGCTCTAGGAGCTCTCAGCAGCTCCGCACACCTGCCCTAACGCACACCCTTTGGTTAGGATCATGGAAAGGACTCCCCATTCCCAACTGGTAACAACAGTACCAACCGCAGTCTAACGTGGTCATGTTGGACTTGGGAGACTCGGCCACCAGCCTCTGGATCTGGGCCAGCGTGCTGCAGGCTTCCTCCATCTCCCTCCAAATGAGAAACACGTCCTCTCTGACTCCGGCTCCTGGAAAGCAAAACACAGCATGGGTGGCCACCTAAGATAGGTTCCGGGAGCCTCCACTAGCCCTCACAGCCCTCACACATTCCATCCATGTCTCTAGGACATTTATGAACACCACACTGCACTTTCCCCACTAAACTCTTTCTCAGAGTCAGAATTGAAATCCCCAAAGAAGTGCTGTGACCTCTAGAAATCATAAATGTGAACCTTAGACTACCACATCATTGTGGCAGGTACAGCGGGTTAAGCCACTGATTGGGATGCTTGCATCCCATATTGGGCGCTGGTTCAAGTTCCAGCTACTCTGCTTCCAATTCAGCTTCCTGCTAACATGCCTGGGAAGGTAGCAGATGATGGCCTAAGTACTTGGGTTCCTGCTACCCATGTGGGAGACCCGGATGGAGTCCCTGGCTCCAGATTTTCAACAGAGAGAAGATGTCTCTCTGTCTCTCTGTCTGTCTCTCTCTCTGTGTCACTTTGCCCTTCAAATAAAAATAAATCTTTTTAAAGAATCCAATATATCCTTGGGCATATCTGTAGCAGAGAGAATATTTGAGGATAAAGTATAGCTAATACTCAAACATTCAAAATTGTCCCAACAGCCATCAAAGAAGGAGGTACCTTTCTCTGAAGGGAGGAGAGAACCTCCACTTTGACTATGACCCTGTTGGAATAAGATTGAAGTCGGCGAACCCTAAAGGCTTCCATAGCCTTGGCAACTCATGACTAGAGCCTAGGGAGATTACTGACGCCATAAACAAGAGTGTCAAATTGTTAAATCAACTTCATCTGTCCTTAATGTGTTGTCCAATGTGAAGTAATGCTATAACTAGTACTGAAACAGTATTTTTACACTTTGTGTTTCTGTGTGGGTGCAAACTGATGAAATCTTTACTTAGTATATACTGAATCAATCTTCTGTATATAAATATAATTAAAAATGAAAAAAAAATCTTGGTGTTAAATTGGAAATTGCATAGAAAATTAATCAATTTTTAAAAAAATATATCATGTAGAATCTTTGTCCTTAATGTGCTATACATTGTGAATTAATACTATAACTAGTACTCCAACAGTATTTTCACTTTGTGTCTCTATGTGAGGGCAAACTGTTGAAATCTTTGCTTAATGTATGCTAAACTGATCTTCTGTATATAAAGAGAATTGAAAATGAACCTTGATGTGAATGCAAGGGGAGAGGGAGTGGGAAAGGGGAGGGTTGCGGGTGGGAGGGAAGTTATGGGGGGGGAAGCCATTGTAATCTATAAGCTGTATTTTGGAAATTTATATTCTTTAAATAAAAGCATTATAAAAAAAATAAAATAAATAAAAGTTGAAAAAAATTTAAAAAATAAAGTGAATCAACATGGGAAAAAAAAAAATTGTCCCATCAATCTCCTGCCAACAGATGAGCACAGTGCGCCGGCCGCAGCGCGCCGGCCGCGGCAGCCATTGGAGGGTGAACCAACGGCAAAGGAAGACCTTTCTCTCTGTCTCTCTCTCTCTCTCTCACTGTCCACTCTGCCTGTCCAAAAAAAAAAAAAAATTGTCCCATCAAGGCCATGGTCACTGCCCTGAGGAAGGGAAACTCCACGGCATGTGAAAGCAGCATCCCCTCCCTGTCCTCTCTTGATTAGGCTGAGACTCCTTGCTTCTTTTAAATCACCTTCACAAGTCTTTATTGTCCACTAACCTAACAAAGATTCTTCAGCCCCTTTTTCTGAATCTTTGCTACCTCAGTAAAGGACTAGGTTTAGCTGTATGGTATTTAGAAAATAATATTGCTAATATTGCTTAATTGACAGAGATAGTTGTATCTCGCAAAGTTCATCCAGGGTTGGCTGGTGCCATGGCTCACTAGGCTAATCCTCCGCCTGCAGCGCCAGCACACCGAGTTCTAGTTCCGGTCAGGGCACCGGATTCTGTCCTGGTTGCTCCTCTTCCAGTCCAGCTCTCTGCTACAGCCTGGGAGTGCAGTGGAGGATGGCCCAAGTGCTTGGGCCCTGCACCTGCATGGGAGACCAGGAGAAGTACCTGGCTCCTGGCTCCGGTGGATCAGCGCAATATCCGGCGGCCATAGGAGGGTGAGCCAATGGCAAAAGAAGACATTCTCTCTCTCTCTCTCTCTCTCTCTCTCTCTCTCTCACTGTCCACTCTGCCTGTCAAAAATAAATAGATAAATAAGTTCATCCTGGGTGTGCGATTGGCCTAGCAGTTAAGATGCCACCTAGGTTTGATTCCTAGCTCCTGACTCCAGCTTCCTGCTCATGTTCACTCTGGGAGGCAGTAGTGATGGCTCAAGCAATTGGGATCCTGCCACACAGATGAGAGACCTGGCTTGAGTTTCTGGCTCCCAGTTTCAGCCCCTAGTCCTGAGGGCCACTGCAGGCATTTGCAGAGAGAACCAGCAGGTGGGGGTACTCGTTCACTCTCTGTTTCTCTCTCAAATAAATAAATTAAAAACAAACAAAAATCATTTTAAAAGTTCATCCCACAGTAGGTAGTCCAGGGCTGGGATGATGCTCTGCCTTCATTCAGGGCCAGGCTTTAACAGACTGGCTTCCAGCGGCTAAGGAGGGTGCAAAGGGCAGGAGGGAAACAGCTGTGATGATGATGATGAGAGTACAACACGAGGGATCCTGTGCTGGGATCTTTTCCAAGACATCACTGTGTGGCACACAGGGCAGAGGGTGCTTGGGCACCCCTGGATTGTCTCTCACGACTATTTGGGGAATCTATAATTAGCTCAAGATAGAAAGTTTAAGTACAAGAATTTGAAAGCCCAGGCTCTGTCTTCCTGCTGCACCATTCCAGTATATCCTTCTGTCCTCAGAGTCGCCTCACGATTCAAGATGGCTTGCAGGCTGCCAAGCAGGGTTAGCATCCAGAGGCAGAAGGGATGCTGGACAGGCAGACGAGCACCCCCAAGACAGTCTCTTTCAAGCACCCTTCCCTGGAGTCCCAAATGCAAGCTCTATTACTTAACCATGGCCTCATCACGTGGCCCTGTCTGGTGCAAGGAAAACTGGAGATGGAGCTTTTAACCTACATCCTACAGAGGGTGGGGTGTGGGTGTGGGTGGTGACTGGCAGTGCCGGCTACCTCCACTGAGACCTGTTCTGCTGCCAGACGCATCCAGCAGTGCCGGCTCATAGCTCCTGTCCTCTGCTGCTGACAACTCGCCAAATCTGCAAATTATGATTTAAAAAAACACCTTCCCCATTCATTTTCCTGCTGTTCCACAAACCCCTTGTTAAAGGGCATGGGGGAATCTTTTTTATCCTGTTGCTGATCAGAAATCTCAGCAGCAGTTTCTTTTAAAGGAGCAAAAAGAAAAGGCAAATCCCGTGGGACCTGCAGATGTTGATGCCAGGCAGCCCCCCCCCAACCCCCCGGCAGAGCTCCTGCACCTCTCAGCCGGGGCCTGCGGCACTCACAAAGCCAGCATGGACCCTGAGAAGAAACCACAGCTGCATTTTCAGTGGACTCCTCGGGCCCAGCCACCAGACTGCAACCACTTGGAGAATCACGGGGACTGAGGGCAGTACCTGCTTGGAAGCTGCTTTTTTTTTTTTGGAGGGGAGGGGAATGGAAGGGTATTTCCTTTTTAATTAGCTAAAGGAATTTAAGACATTAGATTCTCACAGTCACAGTAAATGCTGATATTACTACCATAACTCTCATCAATTTTTATATTAACATGGTATTAACACAAAGAGAACAGATTCAATGTGGTTCCCTGATACAATCCTAAGAATATAATGCTATTTCCCATTCTTCTCCCTCCCCCTCTCCTCTTTCTCTCTTTTCTTCCAAGGTCACCTCTAATATGGTTGTGTAGGCAAGAATTCAGCAGATGTATTCTCTGGTTTTAAAAACTCCACTGCAGCAAGGGGCGTGTAGTCTAGCAATTAAGATGCCACTTGGATGCTTGCACCCCACATCAGAGTGCCTGGGTTCAATTCCCAACTCTACCTCCCAATTCCAGCTTCCTACCCAGGCAGACCCTGGGAGGCAGGGGTGGTGGCTCAAAGCTTGGTTCCTGCCACCCACATGGGAGACCTGGATTGAGTACCTGGCTCCAGCCTGGCCCAGCCCTAAAAACTACAGCCATTTTGAGAGTGAACCAGCAATGGAAGATCTCTGTTAGTTATGTCTCTGTTGCTCTTGAAAAAATAAAATATAAAGTAAAAGCTCCATTTCAGTAAAATGGTTATTTTTTTAAAAAAAAATGACAACCAAACCCCTCTATTCTACAAACTGTATATAGTCAGCTCAGAGAGCACAGATGGTGTCATCACAAAAGCCAACAGCTGGTTCCAAACTCTTTGATGAAGAGCAGTGATATGCCTGGCATTGCCCATGGACCTTTTCAACATTTTCTCGTTTTTCCTCACCACAGCTCTGCAGGCAAATTCTATTCTTGCCCCAACTCCAAAGGGGAGTCAACTGAGCCAGAGTGAGTCATCCTGGGTCCATCAGCAATGAGTGGCAGAGCAGGCAGGCGAACTCAGGTGGATGTGATTATACCCACTCAGCTGCTGCTCTGACTTGCTGCCCTGGAAAAGGCACGGGTGGCCATGAGGGGCTCTGCCACTGCCTCCCCACACAGCTGGTAAGAACCCTCTTACCCAACCTGTCTTACTGTTCACAGTTCCCTGAGATCTCGCAACAACCGAGGATGAGAGCTTATCATCCAGTCTAGGGGACACCCGAGGAGATTCATCCACCCGGGACCAGAGGACTGAACATAAACTACCAAGGCAGACCAGTCAATGCTTCCGCTTTTAAATCATAGCCAGGAAGGGTAGGGCAGGGCAGAAGCAAAAGGACATCAGGGCTCCAGCCCTCCGAGGTTGTCCAGATCAAGTGAGAGAGTATTAATAGTTGTGTTCATCGAGAAGCAAGTGACAAGCCCGGCGGAGATACATGATCAGTGCGGCTTTGCAGCCCAAGGGGAGAGGTTCCATGTGTGCTGAACTCCACAAACAGCACACTGCTGCCAAGTATGAACCTTAACCTCACAGGACTCCTGACCGCTATGAAACCAAGACTGAGTTCCGGCTGCTTCCTTTAGCGTGGAGGTGCTAAGTAGCCGGATCCTCTCTTAAAAAGTCTCAGATAAGTCAAGGCTTTCTTCTAGACTTGTGAAGACACTGCAGGCCAGCATCAGTGGAAACATTTCCAGGAAAATACAGTTAGTTCTTGATCATCCAAGGACAGAGAAGTGTGCCTCTGGGTAGCAGTGACCAGGGGGATGCTCCCTGTGCAGGCAGTAACTCGGAAGATATTGTACTCAGGCAACTACAGATGGCCTTAACCAGAAAGCAAAACAATGCAAAACTACCCACTGAGTTAGCTTTGCTGAAAAAGAAACGGCATGAAAAGGAGAACCCCTAGGGCAAAAAAGCATAACTTGGAAAGCACAAGTTTGATGTGAAGTCATTCCACAGGCAGTGACGAGAGGCTGCCACTTTGTGCAGGGTCACTTTTCTCCAGGGACTTAGCCAGGATATGTGACAGTGACAGCTGAGGCAGAGAGCTCCACTGGAAATCGAAGAGGAGGAAAGCCAAGGCACAGAAAAGCCAGTGTGCACAGGGCTTTGGAAATTGGGAATTCTCCAGGCAAGTCCACACAACGCCTTACGGATCTCCACTGCCCGGGGTTATTTTAAGCCAGCCAGGGCCTGCCTTACCCAGAAACAGAGGTAGATCCTCAGACATGCAGCCGAAGACCTTAACTGCCTCACACCCGATGGCCCCACCTGCACCAACCACTGACCTGCCTTACACTAACACGGCCAGAAGCACCTGGAGGCGATGTCGCACCAAGCTTCCGTTTTTCATTCTGGACTTGACTTCTCAGATTGGCTGGTTTGGCAAATGAAATGAGACCCAGCAGAGATACATTTTGGTGTGGCCAGCAGAAAGTAGCAAAGACCACAGAGACTCTGCAGCCAAATGCCATCTCACCTGCAGGATGAAGGCTGGCTGTCTCCGTAGAGCTGGTGAATATATTCATTTAGCAAGTATGTCTTTGGTACCCATCATGCAATGGGTGGGCACTGTCACTGCTGGTGATATGGAGTGAACAGGGCACTGCTCCTTGAACTGATTCCAGTCCAGGGTACAAGGTCCTCTTTTTTCTTTTTTTAAGATTTTATTTTTTTTTATTTGAGAGAGAGTTACAGAGAGAAGGGAGAGAGAGAGAGAGAGAGAGAGAGAGAGAGAGAGAGAATCTTCCAACCACTGGTTCACTGCCAAATAGCCACAATGGCCAGAGCTGAGCCAATCCAAAGCCAAGAGCCAGGAGCTTCTTCCAGGTCTTCCACATGGGCACAGGGGCCCAAGAACTTGGGCCATCTTCCATTGCTTTCCAAGGACATAGCAGAGAGCTGGATTGGAAGAGGAGTAGCTAGGACTTGAACCAGTGCCCATGTGGGATTCCAGTGCTGCAGATGGAGGCTTAGCCCACTGCATCACAGCACCAGCCCCTCAAAGTCTCTTTAACACTCTCCCTACTACTGCCCCTGTGAGCCAGGCTCATCACAGTACTGTTCTCCTGGGCTTGTAGGGCTCCTGTAACCATGTCAGGGGACTCAGCCCTCCTCCGCATCCACTCCATCCCACCCTTCATTCAAAGCACAGTGCTGGCGCCACCATCAAGCTTCGTTTAGCCTCTCCAGGCAAAGGCGGTCTGCCTCCTGCTCCCCTCTCCTCCATTCCCATGGAATGGACCAGCCACACTCCTGTTGTCCACCCTGGTGCTGCCAGGGCACGCTGAGGCCACGCCGTTAGTTAGGCTGGCAGTACACGAAACTCCCGGCTGACTGTCACCCCAGCCTCCGATTCCAGAGAGCACCAGGAAGCACGAGGCGCTGATGGCACACCCCTGAACGTGCTCTGATTAAGTCAACACTTCACAAGCACGGGGCTTAGGTTTAGGACGCAGCTCCCCACTCAACTGGAGCCTGCCCGTGTCTCTCCTCTGGTACTGCGCTTGCAGTCCCGGGTTGCTGTCTCTGTATGGGCTGACTCTGCCCACTCTACCATCTTGAGTGCACGGACATCGTCTTTCCTTTCTCTGTAACCTCCGCAGCATTCAGCGCCGGATCCAGTGTTCTCAGGCTCCTTCCCCGTTTTTATTTTTCCCTGTGTCAGAGGGACCATGATCGAGCTCCTCATGTATTCTCTCCTGGTAGAACTGCCCTGCCAGATAACTTACAGCCCCCATGAGCACAAGAAACTCATTTACAAGGTACGTGACAGCCCACCCCCTGGTAGGACACAGACCACAGCCTATGGCTGCACTCTAGAGATCCCAGCCGCGGCAGTGACATGGTCCTCATGCCACAGCAAGGCAAGACTGTCCCCCAGGCACTACCAAAGTACTATCACCTGAGGTCAGGAGGGTAGGCGTGATTAGAAGCACAGGTAGGCCCGGCACCGGTTAGAGAGACAATTTAAGGTAGCCCTGGGAGAGGGCCATCCAGAAACAAACTGTCCTTCAAACCAACCTCTAGGCCCCGTGAGGCCTCATTTGTTGGTGGCCCCTTCCTGTCGCCCACGACTCCTGGGTGAAGAACTGGCCCAGCGGGGTGGGGATGTGCTGTCTGCCCGAGCCCCAGCCTCCTTTTCACATGTACAGGTCTGAGAGATCCACATGTAACTACGAAAAGGAAGTGCTTCAGCAAAAGGCAGCGTACGCTTCTATTTTCAGAAAGCAATATCTTAAAAACAAAGTAAACTGTGAAGTGTCAAAAATTCCCAGAGACCTAAAATGATGATGTGGATCAGGTGAGAGGGGGCACATTCCACCCTTCAGGGGACTGCCAGGGGGAAATCGGTGGTTTTTGTTGTAATCAAAAAACTCCCAGCTGCTTGTGCTAAACTGTATTTTAAGATGTTTTGCTGTCGAGGGGTAACTGAACACCTGCTGGCCTGACTCAGCCCCAGGGCCCTAACGGCAGAGGCATACAGGCACACAGTACAGGTGCACTCAGCCCCACCCTAGGGCCTATGGAAATTAACCATTGATTACTTGAAAGCAAGTACAGAGTCCTATCTCCAGCTAGATAAGTGTTTAATGTTTGCTGGGGACAATGAAAATATATGTTTCATAGGAGCCGTTCTGTTATCTGAGAAGTGGTTTCAATCACACAGTATGAACAACTTGAGCTATAATCTAACATGTGAATGTGGTACTGTCTCCACCCCCCTCCTTTTAACTGGAATACTATAAAAATGCAAAATGCAACACAGCTGAGTGGTCCAAAACTCAATTAGCAAACCTGAGAATAAGCTGCTGCTATTCTGCCTGCAGAAAAGAGTTGGTTTGCTCCCTCAAACTTAGTAGGCAGCATTGGCCGCAGGTCACGGGGTGCAACTAGACAAGCAGATAGCAAATGGTAAAAAGTCAGCAAAGGACAGAGAGGCAATATCTAAAGCACAGAGGCAAAAACAAATGTCCACTGATAAAAGCTTAGTTGGATAAATCTGTTCTGTTTAGAATAGGTGATACCTATTTATAAGACACCAACTCAAGAGGTAAGTGTTTTATGCTATGGTAAATTCAGGTGAACTTTATGAGTTTCCTTTCAAGCAAATTTACAAGGATTGTTGCTTTTCCAATTTTTCCACCAAGAAAAGGCCTGAACTTCTTTTAGTTCTAAGGGACCCGCAGCACAGAGAACAAAACAAATACAGAAGACAGAGAGCTGCTCCCCAATTTCTCATCAGCCAACTCAGAACTGACAGAGAGGAGTCAGGATAGGACTGCTGTTACTGGGGAGCAATGCCCCACTAGGGTGTACTCAGCCTTGGTCCTCAGCAGCAGCCGTCTTTGTAACCAGGGGTCACAGGGATGGGCCCCTGACTGCTGGGTCTCACTCACAGAATGGGGTTTGTTCGCTGTTCTGCCAGGTCATTCAGGAACACGCAAGCTCTAGGAGATTTTCTTCAAACTCACAAAAGACTTAGAAATCAGGAAGCCGATTATTTAATAACACTATCCTCTTCTGAATAGGACAACCTACTTGGAGAATCATCATGCACTTGTTTATTCAACCAGACTGGATCAGTGCCCATTATATCAGGTGCTGGATAATGGGAAACAGCCCCAGGTCTTCAGAGGTCCTCACTCCAGTGTGGTCTTCCCAGAGTGTGATCCTCAGAACCTGTGTGGAACCTCTGAAATGCTTCCCAGTGCTGATTCCTAAGCCCCATCCCAGGCTCATTCTAACGGTGGGGAACCAGAAATAGGATTCCTGAAAGCATCCCGGTGATTGTTTTGCAACAAAAGGTCACAAAGCTTTAGTTCAATCAACGAGACGGGCATGTGAGCAAATTATTACTATCCGAGATACTCTGAGAGGAAAAGAAACAGTGGGTGACTCCTGGGAACAACACTCTCCTGTGCTGACGTCCCTGTTTCTGCTCTAAGGGGACATTGGGCAGCGATGTTAGCGCTCCTCTCCCCCTTCAAAGGGCAGGGGGCTCCCTGACGTGCCATTTCCTCCATATGCATTCCGGGCCACCTCTCCCTGATACCTTTCATAATGTTCTACTGTTTCTGGGAGTGTCACTTATTTTAGACACATTTCTATAATGGCTGCTTCCGGCTGATACAGGAGGGAGGGGGAGCTAAAATTTACTATGCATCTAGTGTGCACAGGTCATTGTTGCTGTAGATACCCTACTTGCTTGCACACAACAATCCCATGATTTGCAAGCCTTGCCTCTTCTGCAGAGGAGCCCACTGTGATTCAGAGAAGGTAATGAACTTGCCCAAGGCCACACACATAGCAAGTGGGGAAGATAGGTTTCAACCTCAGAGCCATCCTCCTTCCACACTGCAGCATATCCCTGTATATCCCTGCAAGCGATCACAGTGCACAACTACCAGGGGCTTGTAGGCCCACTTGTTCTAGGGTGAAAACCACCCGGTCTGTCATTCTGCTGTAGTTTGTGAGGGTTGGTGAGCCATGCCCCTTGAGCCAGGTCTAAGGTACCACTGTGATGAGTGGCAACACGTCTGTCTTCTGGCTCAGCTTCAATCTGCCTGCCCTGGGGCCGCTGGGGTTGTTCACTCTGAGAGCTTGCATGGGTTGGGCTGCCATTATCTACATGTTTGTCTCTGCTATGGTTTGGATTTGGTGTGTCCCCAAGGGTTCATGTGTTGGAAGCTTGGTTCCAGGGTGGCAATGTTAAGAGGTAGTGGGACCTTTAAGAGGAGGGGACTAGTGGAAAGTCATTAGTTCATTAGAAGAGATTAAGGTAATTCTCATGGGACTCTGGTTAGCTCTCATGGAGGGTTGCTATAAAAGAGCAAGGCTGTCCCCTCCCTAGTGTCTCTGGCTTCCTGTCTTGCCAGAGATCTCCCCTTCTCACATGCACCCCTGCCATGATGTATCCACCATGGTGTGATGCCATCAGGAGGGCCCCTGCCAGAGACAGCACCACGCTGTTGGGACTTTCTGCCTCCAAAACTGTGAGTTAAAAGAAACCTTTTTCTTTATAAAATACTTATTCCTGGGTATTTCATTAAAGCAATGGAAAACTAAGTCTCTTTCATCAACCATGACTTCCCTGGGAGCAGAGCTATGTTAATCTGTTTGTGTAACCACCCTCATTGGTATATCCCTGACACAGGGTCAGTGTTTCCAAAGCTATTCTAGAACAGCAGCTACTTGAGGAACCTCCTTTTTACATAATGCATCCCCAGAGCCCAGCACAGCCCTTGACTTCTATTTATGTGTTTGTTTGTTTGTTTATTTACAAGGCAGTGGCAGAAAGACAGAGAAGCGGGTGAGGTAGGGTCTTCCACATGCTAGTTCACTTCCCAACTGCTTACAATACCAAAGGCTGGACCAGGCTGAATCCAGGAGCTGGGGACTCCATCCAGGTATCCACACATGGGTGGCAGGGATAAAACTATTTGAGCCATCCCCTACCGTCTCCCAGGGTACACAACAGCAGGAAGCTGGAATTGGGAGTGCACTGGGACTCAACCCAGGCACTCTGATACAGGATGTGGGCTTCCCAAGCAGCACCCCAACTGCTGTGCCAAATGCCTGCCCCAGCACTCAACTTTTAAATAACAAATGTGCAGGGCCCAGCGCTGTGGTGCAGTGGGTTAACGCCCTGGTCTGAAGTGCCGGCATCCCATATGGACGCAGGTTCTAATCCCAGCTGCTCCTCTTCCAATCCAGCTCTCTGCGATGGCCTGGGAAAGCAGTAGAAGATGGCCCAAGTCCTTGGGCCCCTGTGCCCATGTGGGAGACCTGGAAGAAGCTCCTGGCTCCTGGCTTCAGATCAGCGCAGCTCCAGCCTTTGCAGCCAATTGGGGAGTGAACCATCAGATGGAAGACCTCTCTCTCTCTCTGCCTATCCTCTATCTGTGTAACTCTGACTTTCAAATAAATAAATAAATCTTTTTAAAAAATAAATAAAATAACAAGTGTGGAGTGGATCTCTCACCTTGAAATCAGAGCAAGTTTATTCTAACATAATCAAAAATTTACAGTGGCTCTCTTTTTCCACAATTCAATTTAAGTTTTAAAAGACTATCTCGGCCGGCACCGCAGCTCACTAGGCTAATCTTCTGCCTGTGGCCCTGGCACACGGGTTCTAGTCCCGGTTGGGGCGCCGATTCTGTCCAGGTTGCCCCTCTTCCAAGCCAGCTCTCTCCTGTGGCCCAGGAGTGCAGTGGAGGGTGGCACAAGTGCTTGGGCCCTGCACCTGCATGGGAGACTAGGAGAAGCACCTGGCTCCTGGCTTCTGATCAGCGCACTGAGCCGCAGAAGGGCGCCAGCTGCGGCAGCCATTGGAGGGTGAACCAACAGAAGGAAGACCTTTCTGTCACTCTCTCTCACTGTCCACTCTGCCTGTCATAAAAAAAAAAAAGACTATCTCTATGTCATGTGTTGTTGGGTGACAGGATGCCTGGATCCACTCAATTATTTCAGCATGATTCTAAGGGGTTGATTGCACTGGCTGACCCAAGACCTGGACTGAGCCCGGCACTGCCCATTGCCAAGGGAGGGCTACAGTAAGCAGTCCATACTGCAGCCAGGAGCCTCGAATGAAACAAGGAACCTAGATCATAAACCCAAGATGGGGGACAGGAATACAGAAGCTCCCTGCCCTTTGGGGCTTAACTCTGCACTTTGGAAACTAGACCTGCACACATCAGACAAAGGTGTGAACTAATAGGAGAAGAGGGGAAGGAACAAGTGGGCAGTTTCTAAGTCAACTGGGATCCTGGAGTTATGGTGGGAAGCAGCAACCTCTGGATCACAATGCAGAAGCAAAACTGATGTCTTTTATATATATATATATATATATATATATATATATGATTTATTTATTTATTTGAAAGGTAGAGTGATATATAGAGAGGGAGAGATAGAGATTTTCCATCCACTGGTTCACTCCCCAATTGCCCACAACAGTCAGGGCTAGGTGGGCTGAAGCCAGGAACCAGGAATTCCACACAGGTCTCCCATAAGGGTGGCAGAGACCCAAGTTCCTAGACCATCACCCGGCCTTCCTAGGCACATTAGCAGGAAGCTGGATCAGAAATAGAGGAGCAGGGACTCAAACCAATGTTCTGGTATGGGATGCAGGCACCCCAAGTGGAAGCTTAACCCACTGCACCATAATACCTGCCCCGCAGAATTGATATTCTGAGGACCTGGGGTTCCTTGACTTCATTCCTCACTTTTAGGAAGGCTCTAAAGTACATAGGAGGTGTTAAATAAAAGCTTGTTCACGAACCAGAGGACTGTCTCAGAACAGCAATGAGAAGTTCACAGCACCGCACTGTTAGAAGGAGCAGGACTTTGGAGGTTATTAAAGTCACTCAGCCTAGTAAACCGCAACATGGCAACAGTCTGGGGAGTGCAGCTGCTCCGGCTCCATCCACTGAATTCAACTGAATTCTAGGGAGCAGGAAGGAGACTTCTAAGGGAACCTCCGGCTGTCAGTAAGCTATAAACAGGCACCAACCAGGGCTCCTAAATTAAACAGAAGAGGAGAAATAAGGCAGCAGTGCCAAGCCTGGTGATGTGCCAGGAAACTCCAATATCTAAGGAAGGATCACAAGTGTCTGCCAAGAATAGGACTTGGGTTTTTCTCTGTAAATAAACCAACCTGCTATAGCCTAAAGTGAACACAGTTTGGTTTCATCACGTTTAGTTTTAGTTCACATACTTTTCTCTACCAACACAAAAGAGTTCAGTTTGTTACCAACGCTAGAATCAATCAAATTTTTACAATCACAACATTTTTGGACTTAAAAACAATGCTGGGGAGTAAAGCACATTTTTTAATTCCATTTTGATGGGAATACCAGATGCAAACAAAACTACACTCAGACAAACAAAGCCTTTTGCTGTTAGCTAGTACTCGTTCCTTTTAATTTGTTTATTGCAAAGTCCTCCCCCATCCCACAGCAAAATAATGGTGATGAGCACAGTGAATCCTATTTGCCTGCTCTGATCAATGAGTTGGGCTGGCCAGAGTCCTACACTGTGAGGGTCAGAGGCCAAGCATGGGCTCCATGGGGAGAGTGATGATGGATTGATGAGTGATGGCTACCATAGGTGGGGTGGGCCTAGAAGTGAAAGGCTGCAATGCCCAGTCCTGATCTACTGAGAGGGGGTTCTGAGCTGTTGGTACTTCGGATTGCACATATGAAACTACACCAAGTCAAAATGATGCCCTGATTGTCGGCCATCTCCCCTCTCTTCTCCTTGTCCTCAGATACAAGGGATGATGCTCTGGTCTGGAGTGGGACCCCAGAGCTCTGACTGTGGCTTTACCCTGGGTGCTCATCCTACCACATGGCTTCTTGAATTTCCAAGTCCAAAGGGCCTGACATCGTCACAGGCCTTCTCAAGTAAGTCCACTGTCAGCCTCATCGGTTAGCGCAGCCCCTGAGCTAGCTCCATCAGTGCCAAAAATATCTACGTTTCTTTAGCCTGATGCTGGGCCCTCAGTGAAAAATGTTTACTCTAATGCAATCTTACTAGTCCATAATTACTATTTCAGTTTTAAAATTTCCAAGGATCAAACAAGAGAGAATCAAAATAAAAGATGAAACCTGTCCCATGCCTAAAAGATCAGAAGCCTTGTTCCTTCCTGAGGAGTCCCCAGACCACTGAAGACAGAAACAGACCCCTGCCTGCAGGCCTACACCTTGAATAACCTAAGGAGAAGCGGCCCAGAGGGTCACCATGGTAGCCCTTGGAGATACAGTTCCTGGGGACCACGAGTAATTAAAGTTCCTTCCCAAACAGCAATAAGCCCAGCATGCATCCAGGATAATCTTTTCCTACATGAAAGCTGCTGAGAATGGAAGTTATCACATCCAATTTACAAATAGTCTCACACCAACCAGGCTTCTCACTGGGCTCTGTCTAATAACAAAGACAAGAGCAAAAACCATGCCCAGAGAAGGCCTAGCAGGATAATCCCAGAGAGATGGGTGCTCCTAATTTCCTACACTAAGTCCCAGTGACCCACTTCTGGTACTGGCCTTGAAAAATGGACCTGTTTTCCATGAGGACACAGGTCAACATTATAATGTTGACTTCTTTGTTCCAAATTCCAATTCTCATCCATCATTATGCATGCAAATAAAGTGGTTAGTACTATGACTATTATAAAAATGTTCTTTTTTTAAAAAAGATTTATCTATTTATTTGAAAGGCAGAGTTACAAAGAAGCAGAGGCAGAGGCAAGAGAGAGAGACAGAAAGAGAGGTCTTCCATCTGCTGGTTCACTCCCCAGATGGCCACAATGGCTGAAGCTGGGCTAGTCTGAAGCCAGGAACCAGGAGCTTCTTCCGGGACTTCCATGTGAGCTCCACATTTGCAGGGGCCCAGCATTTGGGCCATTCTCTACTGTTTTCCCAGGCTATAGCAGAGAGCTGGATCACAAGTGGAGCAGCCAGGTCTTAAATTGGTGTCCATATGGGATGCCAGCACTGCAGGCAGCAGCTTTACTTGCTATGCCATAGTGCCGGCCCCAAATGTTCTTTCTTTTTTTTTTTTTAATAGACGTATTTTAATTTGATTTTTCTAGAGCTTTTTTTTTTTAAGATTTATTTATTTGAAAGTCAAACTTACAGAAAAAGAGGGAGACACACAGAGAGTTTCATTCCTCAGATGGCCACAACAGCCAGGGCTGAGTCAGGCAGAAGCCAGGAGCCAGGAGCTTCTTCCAGGTGTCCCATGTGGGTGCAGGGGCCCAGACAGTTGGGCCACTTTCCACTGCTTTTCCCAGGCCATTATCAGGGAGCTGAATTGGAAGTGGAGCAGCCGGGACATGAACGGGTGCCCATATGGGATGCCGCCATCGCAGGCAGCATCTTAACCTGCTATGCCATGATGCTGGCCCCTAAAAAATGTTCTTTATGAGACAATCTGCCACACCCTTTGGGATGATTTTACTTAAGAACCAATTCCTATAATAAAAGCCCACTTGGAATCCCACAAAATAAAAATAAAATTATCATTTTGGGCTAAGTATTTCAATTTGCATCATATGATTTAATTCTCCCAAGAACCATATGGGTGTTATTATTCCTAATTTTATAAAGAAAACATAACTCATATAGGTTAGGTAACTTGCCTAAGGTCATAAATGCAGTTAGTGGCAAAACTAGGGTTTGAAAACTGATTTCAAAGTTGATCCACTTTCTAGCAAATACTGTATCTGAAGAAGAAAAAGAATCACACAAGAAAAGGTTGCAGTAGTGTGCATCATTGTTCATCAGGTATTCACTTACCTCCCCATCTCAGTTGACCACCCCCCTCCCCCCCACACTGATATTGGACTTGGCTGTGTGATTTGCTTTAGCCAGTAGAATGTTAATGGATGTGGCATGAGCCCTAAATGTGGCTGCCTCATTGGCCTTGGTTCTTATGTCCATGCTTTTCACCACAATAAGGATATACTCCAGAAAGCACAAGTTAAAAGAAGATAAATCCATCCTAGATTAATCAAACTGCAATTGACAAGTAGAACTATCATTAAAAAATAATAATAATGGCTATGGGGCAGGCCTTTTCCTAGCAGTTAAACCTCTACTTGGGACACCTGCATCCCATATTGGAGTTCCTGGGTTGGAGTTCCAGCTCTACTGATTCTAGCTTCTTGCTGTTGCACACTCTGGGAGATAGGCTCCCATGCGTGATGCTATTCACATGGGAGACCTGGATGACGCTCCCACCTGCTGGCTTCTGGCTCCTGGTTCCCAGCTTTGGCCTGGCCTGACCCCCATCATTGCATGCATTTGGGGAGTGAACCTGTATGTTGGAGCCATCTGTCTGTCTCTCTGCATTTCAATTAAAAAGAAAAAATAAATACTTTTGAAAACCAAACATTAAAAAAAAAAGAATAGCTTAAACGTTCCCATACTTAACAACAACTATAAACCAGCAAGTCCAAATAGCTCAATAAACCTCAACTACAAGACATGTATCATTGGGGGTGGAAGGAAGACATTTCTCATTCTTGAAAAGAAAACATGAGATGCTTCAGGGAGTAAAGATAGAAATAGCAGGGAAGAGCCAGGGAGGATGTTGGTCTGTCTTTTCTCAGCCTCTAGAGAGTCAGTAGGAGCTATTAAAATCACACTAACGAAATGTGAGAAGACGGCAGAGGGAGGAATCAAGGAGTTGAATTCTCTTCCAGGCTAAGGTGAGGAAACCACACAGCACATGCAAACACGACCACCGAAGTTCACAGGAATGGACGGTTATGACTCCTCCCCAAGAAGTTCACAAAAATCCAGGGAACAGGTCTTAAGATCACCCAGGATCAGGGGTTTGAGGCAGTGCTCCTGATCCTAAAGGGTGCAGGTCCCAGCATCACATCTGAGTCACATCTGCCCCAGTGCTCAGAAAGACTCCTGACTCAGGGGATGCCAAGAACCTTTGTCCTCTCTTCCTGCCCTTCATCGTTATATTCTTGACAGCCAAAGAAGATCGACCATGAACTCTTAGGAGGTAATGAGGGAAAGACTTAAAATGTACCACCCTCAATAGCACATAGTGTCTGTGTCCAAACACTGGAAAAGTTTTTCATCATCTGAAAAGCAAAATCCTGGATAAATAAAAGGAAAAAATTAAATTTGAGAAGGAAATCTTCCCCAAAGAATGCATATACGTGTGAGAATCCAAAACAAGCACAGCATAAAGAAGTGATTTAACATAATATATCTATTTTTTATTTTTGACAGGCAGAGTGGACAGTGAGAGAGAGAGACAGAGAGAAAGGTCTTCCTTTGCCGCTGGTTCACCCTCCAATGGCCACCGCAGCTGGCGCACCTCGCTGATCCAAAGGCAGGAGCCAGGTGCTTCTCCTGGTCTCCCATGGGGTGCAGGGCCCAAGCACTTGGGCCATCCTCTACTGCACTCCCGGGCCACAGCAGAGAGCTGGCCTGGAAGAGGGGCAACCGGGACAGAATCTGGTGCCCCGACCGGGACTAGAACCCGGTGTGCCCGGCGCCACAAGGCGGAGGATTAGCCTAGTGAGCCGCGGCGCCGGCCAATATATCTATTTTTATCTTTGCAATAAAGCAAGGAACAAGACAAAATTGCTCCTGGCCTACAAATACTTTTTGTTTTCTCAAGGAAAAAGGGTGACATAAGGAATTACCCCAAAATACAAAGCCTAAAAGTTGGTAATCAGTCACATATAATTAATTTGAAGACAGTACTATAATTTAATAATCAAGCCCATTATAAGAAATGCAGATTTCTGCAAATATCCACTTACCAACAAATAATAAACATAAAAATTGAATGCAATTAAAATTTGTTAATCTAATTTATCCAAGGTTCTACTAGTTTAGATTGGAGTGGTCCTTTTAAAACTTTTAATCATAGCCTTTTAAATCTCCAGGTGATAAAGGATATAATTACACTATCCTTGTTTCAAATTTTAAATATTTGAATATACCTACAAGCAGAGCTGCAGTAAGAAAACTGCTAATACAGCTCAAGATGGTTCTCCTTTCACACGGTAGCACTGAAGATGCCCAAACCTGTATTAATAAATCAAGGGATGGGGGGGGAAATGGAGAAGAAAGGAAAGAAGAAAGAAAGAAAAAAAGAGAGAAATGTATTTGAAGCAAAGCTCACAAAAGGTTAGAATACCACCAGTCAATACCATAAGAAAAATAATGTGCATTGGATAAAACAGCAGAGACGCCAAGTAAATATGTGTTCTTCCCTTAGAAGATTTGCTCCAGCAACATACAAAATATATGTAAGTTTATTCAGATTACATCTGAATTTTTCACATCTACAATAGATATTTGGGCAGATGGAAAAAAAATATCAATGTCAAAAACTCAAGACTAAAAGAAAAAACCAACTCAAGACTAACTTCAAAGTAGAAAGGAAAGAGTGATGAAGCAGTATAGGATAATCTAGGAGCAAGCCAATCATATATAAGAATAGATTACAAAGGATGTCACAAAAGTCAGTGGAGGAGGACGTGAAGGCAGTACACACACATAAATATATATATAGCTATTTATATCTTCACATCGCATCATACCTCAGATTAAGTCTGGATGGACCAAAGAGAGTTTTGCTTTTGTTTTAAAATTCAGGCCATAAAGAACCAAGAGGAAAAGCAATAAAATCAGAAAGGAGCTATAAGATTTACAGATTGTAGTTACTGTGCAAATTTTAAGGTTGCATATAAAAATAGCCAAAATGCCAGCCCTCTGCTGTGGCCCAGGAGTGCAGTGGAGGATGGCCCAAGTGCTTGGGCCCTGCACCCCATGGGAGACCAGGAAAAAGCACCTAGCACCTGGCTCCTGCCATCGGATGAGCGCGGTGCGCCGGCTGCAGCGCGCCATCCGCGGCAGCCATTGGAGGGTGAACCAACGGCAAAGGAAGACCTTTCTCTGTCTCTCTCTCTCTCTCACTGTCCACTCTGCCTGTCACAAAAAAAAAAAATAGCCAAAATGAGAACAATGAGTAGGATAAATTATCCATAAGTAATACACCAAAGAGTTAATGTCATTAGTGTACAAGTGGTTCACACAGTGTGATTAGGAAACATAAGACCCCCATCAGATAAATGGGGAATAGACAAACAGGTGATTCATGAAAGTTAACAAATGAAAAATACTGAAGCCTACTACAATTCACTATTCACTGACATTATCTGACATTATTCCTTCATCAAAAAATTCAGATGAGATATTTTTATAACACTGTGTTTTTATATTCAGTGAAATGGGTATCATATATACACTGTTAACGTAAGTCATATTGTATTAAAACATTTTTTGGAAAAAAAATTTAATGTTGAGATATCATCGCCAAAATATTCAAACACCTTGATCCACCATTTTCACTTTTATAAGTTTATTCTTTTTTAATCTAAACTACAAAAGGAAACATACTACAAAAAAGTAGTATATTATCTCTAATAGCAAAGGAATTAGAAATTATCTAAATTTCCAATAGGAAATGATTACCAAAACAATAATATACAACTTTAATAAAGTATTAGACACGTTAAATCTCAACTACAAAAGTTTTTATAGCAATATGGGAAAATATTTGCTACAATATTAATTAGAAAATGCAATATTCAAATTACCCAATAATATTTATGTCTTAATT
The DNA here is from genome assembly GCA_949820135.1 of Sylvilagus floridanus. Classification (NCBI taxonomy): domain Eukaryota; kingdom Metazoa; phylum Chordata; class Mammalia; order Lagomorpha; family Leporidae; genus Sylvilagus; species Sylvilagus floridanus. The sequence goes on along the minus strand of OX463245.1, from coordinate 73,709,757 downwards.
ATTTTTAAATTTTATAGTAAGAAGGCTGATAGGAAATACACTAAAATATCCAATAGTGAAAATATTTCGATGGAGAGAATCATTCATTTCCTTCCTTTCTTCTCCATACTTTCCAAATTGTTTGTTATATCTATAAATTGCAGTATAACCATGCTCATTACATTCTGGATTCAGACCTCCAGTTCTGTCCCTTCCCAACCATGTAACCTCAGCAAGTTATTCAAGATTCTTTCTCTCCTGAAAACCTGAGATAATAGTAGTCACTTAGCTCGCAGAGCTGCTGTGGGTTTTGAATGAGATCTTGTATGTGATACTCCTAACAACACTGTGAAGCACTGAGTAAATGTTAGCCTAATGGGAAAAACAAACACATTGGGAGAGGGAAAAGGAGAGGGAGGGAGAGAGAGAGAGAGAGAGAGAGAGAGAGAGAGAGAGAGAGAAGGAGATTGATTTAATTTGTAATTGTCCTGGGGGAAAATGCTTTGGAAGAATAAGCGTTAAGCATTTAGACAATCGGTAGTCATCACCCTCGTCCAATCATTAGAAATCATATGCTGGTTTCCAGGAAGTAACTGATGTATTGGTGTGCAAACAAAACAGATGATGATAAGAGTTGTTTCCTAATATTTATAATTAATTGTATTCTCTTTCTAAATGCCAGGATTTGATGCCACACCATCAAAAGCCTTTGGTAATTTAAGGAATTGATAATAAATGGACAAAGTGTCCAAATGATACTTGATCGATTTCATATAAGTACCATGAGTGGCAAAACAGTATGACACATAAATACAGGACGAAAACCAAAGTGACAGGTACCCTCCACCCTGTTCAACACATGAAGACATCAGGCTCCATACCGGCTCCTAGAGCTCATGTGCTAACACATCTCTGAGTATAGCAGACCTAGCCTTCACTTCCAGGATGACCATGGCTATGTAAGTCAGTTTCTTTTCCTGTTCGCTAGAAATTATGAGAGGAAAATGGGAATGGAAAAGAAAACACATACACTATCCTCTGCCAAATTGGGAAACAAAAATAATATCCAGATAAGGTTTGTCAAGAGCAGCTGAGATGGGACCAAAACTGTGCGGCAGAGAGCACAGACAGTGTGCACCTGGAATGCTCAGGCTACAGCAGGTGTTAGGAATGGGGGCTCACATAAAGTCAAGCGGGAGTCTTGTTGGCATCAAGGGATGCTGGGATGTCAATGACCATGGCAAACAGCCAAGTCTGAATGTCTGGAGAAGAGGGGCAGAGGAGGCAGGGCTCCAGAAAGCATCATGCCCCTCACCACGACACACACACACACACACACACACACACACAAAGTATGTGCAGAAACCACTCAGTCCCTCTAGCGGCAGAGAAGTAGTGAGCCTACTTAGTGACCCCTAACCCATCTCCCACATGATCCACCTGCATGTATCATTCTCCATTCAGTGGCAAATAGTCAAAAAAGAAGCTGGCATACAGTATCCAAATAAGGATACTAGAAGAAAAGGATGTGGAAAGAGAAGCAAAACTCCCCAGAGATGAGGAATACTCCATTGGAAATGTTACAAAGGAATATTTAAAATATGAACCAATGCTTCTCCATGAATTAGGGTACATCTACATAGATATTTATAAACACGCATATATGAAGACATCAGTCCCATGATCACAAAGCAGAAACTCAAGAACTGAAGAATGAGATAGCAAAGCAACAGAAGGAGATTAAACTTGAAAAAAAAATCCAAGAAGAAAAATATAAATCACAGAAGTTATGATGAAATTAGTGAAAACTCAAGAAGACACTATGGCACTCCGGATAGAAACCAGAAAAGAGGAACATGGCCGGAAGAAAGCGTTTTAAGAATAGAGAAAACGACAGATGTGGAAGATGTGAAAGGAAGCACGCAGCCACACACAGCGAGTGTCTGCAGAAGAAAACCAGATGGTGCGAAGCTCCAGGAGCAAATGGTCTTGAGTTTGAACCTTGACTCTGCCACTTTCTAGTTAAGTAGAGTTGGGCAAGTTCCTATCTACTCTCTGCCTTGGTTTCTCTGTGACTAAGATGAGGACTAAAAATGCTACTACTCCATATGGAATAAGTAAGTAGGAGTAAGAAGATGGAATTAAAAATTTATAAGAGGCTGGAACAGCGCAAGCACCAAGCAATAGGTAATGTACATGCTTGTTAAATGTAAAGACATCCATAAACAATGGAATAGCACAAATATTGATAGATACGATTCATGGAAACCTGCCTGTGTTCAAATTCCTGAATCCCATGTGGAAAGGGCACACTGAATGGAAAATGGACTACAGCATTCAACAGTCAGACAAATCTAAAACTTAATGGACTTTAAAGATTAAAAAAAAAAGAATTCTCTGGGTGTTGGGCATCTGGCCTACCATCCCGGTTGGGACCCCTATGTCCCAAACCACAGGGCCTGGGTTCACTCTGGCTCTGGCTCTTGATTTCATCTTCCTGCTAATGCAGACCCTGGAAGATCACAGTGTTGGCTCAAGTAGTTGGGTTCCTGCCACAAACAATGTAGAGCTAGACTGAGTTCCCAGCTCCCAGCTCCATGCCACTGTGGGCATTTGTGGAGTGAAGCAATGGACAGGAGCTCTCTCTGCCTCTCAAAAGGAGTATTCTTTGGGTAACCAAGCAAAAAGATAAAGGCACTTAGAAAAAAAATCTAAGTGGCCTCAGATTTTTCTTCAGCAGCAGGCAGCACAAGAAGGCACTAGAACACAACCAGGAGACACTCCAGAGAAAAACAGTGAGTGGAAGACATTGTATCAAGCCAACCTGGCCTTCAAGTAGGTAAAGACTACAGAAAAAAACATTTGAAAATTCTGGGAATATTGTTCCTTTGAATCCTTTGTGGGGAAACTACTAGAAAATGAATGTTAACCAACCAAGAGGTAACTTGAGGAAACCAAACTAAACGTATTAGAAGTGAGATTTGGGGCCTGCCCTGTGGCGCAGTGGGTTAATGCCCTGGTCTGAAGTGCTGGCATCCCATATGGGCGCCGGTTCAAGTCCCGGCTGCTCCTCTTCCAACCCAGCTCTCTGCTATGGCCTGGGAAAGCAATAGAAGATGGCCCAAGTCTTTGGGCCCCTGCACCCACAAGAGAGACCCAGAAGAAGCTCCTGGCTCCTGGCTTCGGATTGGCGCAACTCTGGCCATTGTGGCCATCTGGGGAGCGAACCATCGGACCGAAGACCTCTCTCTCTCTGCTTTTCCTCTCTCTGTGAAACTCTGACTTTCAAATAAAATTTTTTTTAAAAGTGAGATTTAAGTATATTTTAGGATAAAACTAAAAGAAATGTAGAAGTTAGGATTATAGGAGAGAAGTAAAGACAAGAAAGATTTAGCCTTATGGTTGGAGCTGTGGTGTAATGAGTGAAGCCGCCACCTCAGTGCTGGCATCCCATATGGGTGCTGGTTGGAGCCCCAGTTGCTCCACTTCCGATCCAGCTCTCTGCTATGGCCTGGGAAAGCAGTAAATCCTGGCTTTGGATCAGCCCAGCTCTGGCCACTGCGGCTATTTGGAGAATGAACCAGAGGATAGAAGACAATCTCTCTCTCTCTCTCTCTCTCTCTCTCTCTCTCTCTCTCTCTCTCTCTGCCTCTCTGTAACTCTGCCTTTCGAATAAATAAATCAATCTTAGAAAAAAAGGAGGAGGATGAGGAAGAGAGAGGGAGGAGAAGGAGGAGGAGGGGGAAAGGGAGGAGGAGGAGGGGGAAAGGGAGGAGGAGGAGAAAGAAGAGGAGAAAGAAAGCCTTTGTTTACCTAAAGCTAATGACCTTAGCAGCACAATCCATAGAATGATGATGTTATGGCAACAATAACAGCTGTAAGCTACTGACTGCTTAACTTTGTGCTAGATAACATGAAAACATTTTTTCATACATATATAAATATATATATAACAATCCATTCATAAATAAGAGAGCAGAAGCTCAGATTAGTTAAGTACCTTGACCTGACTCAGGTTTGACTGAGTGCCTCCCCATCAAGGAACACGGTCAATGCAACAGCAACAAGCTCTTATTCCCATTTTACACAAGGACATTTTGAAAAAGTTCATGGGAAAATATGCATGATCTTTTACTTACATTTTTCCATGAACTTTCCTTTAAAATTTATTTGAGATGTAGAAAGACAGAGTTCTCCCATCTGTTGGTTCATCCCACAAATGCCTGCAGGAGCTGGGTGAAAGTCAGGAGCCAGTAGCTGGGAACTCAGTCCAGGTCTCTCACATGGGTAGCCAGAGCCCAACCACCTGAGCCATCACCACTGCCTCCCAGGGTCCAGCATACCAGGAAGCTGGAGCTGGGTGTGGAGCCACGTATTGAACCCAAGTACACCAACGTGAGACATAGACATCACAACAGCAACTTAACCACAGGCTGCACAGCTTCCCCTTCCATGAACTTCTAGAAATACCCTCATGGATGATGAAAAGCAGGCAGAACACTTGAATAATGTGCCAAAGTTACAGAGCTATTTAAGTGGTGGGGCCAGTGAGGTTGCCTCTATAGCGGTGCTATCTGATAGACACTTGATACAAGACACCTATATAATTTAAAATTTTCAGGGCTGGCGCTGTGGCACAGCGGGTTAAAGCCCCAGCCTGCAGTGTCAGCATCCCAGATGGGTACCAGTTGGAGTCCCAGCTGCTCCACTTCCAATCCAGTTCCTTGCTAATGTGCCTGGGAAAGAAGCAGAGGATAGCCCAAGTCCTTGGGCCCCTGCACCCACATGGGAGACCTGGAGGAAGCTCCTGGCTCCTGGCATTGTTCACTGCAGCCATTTGTGGAGTGAACCAGCAGATGGAAGACCCCCCCCCTTCTCTCTACCTCTTTCTGTAACTCTACCTTTCAGATAAATAAATCTTTTTTAAAAATTTAAATTTTCTAGTGGTCACACTTTAGACAGTCAAAAGAAGCAGATGAATTTAAATTTACTAATATATTTGATATAACTCAGTATATGCATACTATCATTTCAACATATAATCTATATTCAAATTATTAAAGTGATGGTTTCTATGTTTTAACACTAAATCTTTGAAAGCCAGTGTACATTTTATACTCACACACGTCCCAATTTGGATTTGCTACATTTCAAGTGTTCTATAGCCAAATATAGCCTGTGGTTGATGGACTGTACTATGGAGTGACACAGTTCAGCAAGCAAACTCTTCATTTTCTGTTCTCCAGCATTTATTCCAGAAGTGTGAAATTAGAACAACAAAACACAAAGTAACAAACTGTATAATTTCAATGATTCCAGCCTCCACAGAAAAGCCATCTGTGCTGGGACTGAACATTATACCCCTGGCACTCAGAGAAGATCACACGGATCCGCACGGTTGGATCACGTTCTGCATCCGTAATCTGATTTCCTTCTCTTCTCCCTTCTTCGTCCCCTCCTCCACACTGCAGCAGAAATCTGACTTACTGCAAACTTGCCCCCGACGAGGTATAGGGCAGCATAAAAAGATGAAAAGAAGGACACTCTGGCTTTTTAAAACCTAAATCCCTAGCAGAACTGTTAGGGCTTACAAGGCAGGAGGGAAAGAGACTTATCCCAGATTCAAAGGAGATTGCACTTGACTTGGAGCAGAAGAGGAGAGAGGTCCCAGGAGAATACATGAGCTGGCTCTGGGTCTCCGCAGCACCTGGTGGATGCAGGGGAGGGGGGAGCCCTAATGGGGATTCTGGGGAATTGGGCACAGTCTGCACAAGATTCTCATACCCAACGCCCAAATGTGGGAGCAGAGAGAGCTCCTTGACCAGAAGTGTCCCAAAGACAAGGACAATGGGTATTTACAGGGTAATTTTCTGGAACTGATGTACAGTTCCTAGTGCTCCCCTCCTGCGGCCTAAACACTGTTTGGGATCTCCAAAATGTGGTTAAAGCTCAGGAGGAAGACCTTGACGATGCCTGAAGTTAATTTCCCACCACCCAGAACAGAAGATGACTAGAATCAAAAATCAAACTGAATTCTAGAAGCCAAATGGTCAACCTCGTCTTGGTGATGAGTCATTTCTATCTGTCACTTAGGGGGTCTCAACTGAGTCTGCCAGGACCTTGGGCACTGTCCCCTATGCAATCAACACCCTGGAGTAGACAGCAGTAACCACAGGGACCTGGTGAGCAGAGACAGCTGTGACCCCTCAGAAGTCACTGCTTATTTCAGGGACACTATTGGCCTGGGACAAGATTGAATTTCAAAGACTATCAGACTATCTCTGGCCGGATACAAAGTGGTCAGCAGAAAGGCCACAAGGAGCTGGCTCAGAGATGAGTCTCTCTGACTCTCTGAGAATGCCCTGAGATAGAGGGGCAGGTGATTTTCCAGGCCTCTGTTCCAGATTCTGAAGGAAGAGGTCTCCTTCAGCAGCACCAGCTGGAGCCCCGCCAGCCAGGGCAGATGAAGGCTGCCACCACTGCCAAGGCAGGGCTGCCGTGTTTCTAGGCTCTAGGAAGCCAAACAGGAGAAGTCCCAAAGAGACCTCAGAGACTTCCACAGAGTCCCAAAGAGCCAGGTGCCAAGGCTGGCACTGATGGCTGCATCCCTTCATGTCCGTGCCTTAACATGCCATCCTCAAGAATGCCCAGGGCCTATGTGGCTGCAGATGGGGGAATGATAGCCCAGAGCAAGAAAGGGAGAGTGTTGCACAATCTTGGAGAGGAACCCTTTCCAGGAAAAGTACCTAGCGTTCAGGGGAGCTCAACATGCCTCTATCTTACTTTGCTATGGTTAAAATAAATATTCCCTGGTAGACAGAGGCTATACAGAGAATCCAGTCATTAACAGGGAAGGGCAGTCAAGTTTCAGGATCGCCTGGAGCAGCATCACTCTGTCCCCTAGTAATCTAGATGCTGCTGGTGGCCCTCCCCTCGCCAGCAGACAGCCAAGCCCATAGGAAGAGACAAAAAAGGCAGACACATGGGAGTGGAAGGTGCCAGTTAGCCAACAGTATAGCGCCTGCCTTGCTCTATGCTCCAGATGTGAGCAGGGGCCCAGCCAACTCTGGGCCACAAGCCAAAGGGAAGGATGGCTATGATGAGGAAGAGCACAGAGCTGGAGCTTCAGGTCGACGTCATCTGCCAGATTCAGTCTCCCACACTTCCTAAATCTAAGCCGAAGATCCTGTTTCCCCCATAGGGGGAGCCCATGTGAGCTTGACGGAACATTCCTGGATGGGATGGACCTGCGCTGGGAGGAAGTGGAACCTTCAAGGCAGGAAGTCATCCTCGGAAGTGAAAGAGGAGAAGATGACCCAGTGCCCGGGTTCAGACACACTACTTGGGGTTATGACCCACTCAGTACAGGCCAGCGACCTAGTTAGTCCCACCTGCTCTTCAAGTGAGAAGTTATTCCTTTCTAGAAACAGTGATTTTCTTCAGGATACGTGGATGGCTGAGATCATGTTGTGAAATATTATGAGATATGCTCCTCTGCCACCCACTTTTCATTTGTCATTATTCTGTGCTGCCTGCCTCAGGGAGATGCCCAGCAAGGGGGAGCAATGAAAATCTGCTCATTTTCTGCTGGTGTTTAAGGAAACGTGGGCGAGGCCAAGAAAAAAATAAAATATCATTATGAAATGTTTAATTGATCTATCTAGTATATCAGGATTTGTGAACAGAGATTCTTGCCTGCTTTAGTTTCTGGACTCTTCTCAAACTGTCATGAAAAGGGATTGTCCTGGGGGCTAGTGCTATGGTTCAGTGGGTTAAAGCCCTAGCCTGCAGAGCCCAAATCCCATATGGGTGCTGGTTCAAGTTTTGGCTGCTCCACTTTTGATCCAGCTCCCTGCCAATGTATCCAGGAAAGCAGTGGAGGATGCCCCAAGTGCTTGGGCCCCTGCATCCAGGTGGGAGACCTGGAGAAAGCTCCTAGCGCCTGGCTTTGGCCTGGCTCAGTCCTGGATGTTGTGGCCATTTGGGGACTGAACCAGTGGATGGAAGATGTGTGTGTGTGTGTGTGTGTGTGTGTGTGTGTGTGTCCTTTTATCACTCGTAACTCTGCTTTTCAAATAAATAATATTTTTTAAAAAAAATGAGACTGTCCTGTCTACAGCTCATATGCTACAGCAGGTGCCTCCGCAAGCAGTCTGAAAAGGCAGAGAGGAGGAGAGGCAGGTTAGAGATGGCTTCCAGCAAGACAAGGTCTATACAGAAGAGGAGACACCCCAGCAGAGAGGAGGAGAGGCATCTTCGACAGCTCTAACTAGAGCCAGTGTCCTAGGAGACAGCAGATGTTTAGACGGGACCATAAAGCACAGTGCATGTGGAAAAGTGATGGAGGGGAAGCTGGAAGGTGGGGAAGGACCATGTGAGCAGTGGCACACAGAGCTGAAAGCAAAGGAGAAAAACATAACCCCCATATATATAATCCCACACATGTTTAATGGGTAAGTAGTTTCCAGAGCATGAAACTAATTGAAAAGAATACTAAGAAATTGCAAAGTGAGAATATTAAGATTTAAAATTTACATTGTTTTAAACTTAAATATTTTATTTATACCAAACAATTGATGATAATTTTATTTCCCTGATTTTGATAGAAGCAAATTCATCAATTAAGTATTTTCAAAATCTATTTCTTTTCCTGTCTCATTTTCAGCTGAGAGTTGTCAAAGGAGAGAAAGAACTTTTGAATTATGTTTGACAAATATAAAACCATAGCAAGAGATATGAATGTCCTCTTCAAATAACTAAACTTAAGATAATCTGTGGGTTGTAATATGTCCATTTCAATCTTCAAAACCGCTTTAGTAGCCTGGAAAAATTAATCATTAAAAATAATAAATAAATTGGGGCCAGTGCTGTGGCGCAGCAGGTTAATGCCCTGGCCTGAAGTGCCAGCATCCCATATGGGCGCTGGTCCTAGTCCCAGCTACTCCTCTTCCGATCCAGCTCTCTGCTACGGCCTAGGAAAGCAGTAGAAGATGGCCCAAGTCCTTGGGCTCCTGCACCTGTGTGGGAGATCCAGAGAAAGCTCCTGGCTCCTGGCTTTGGATAGGTACAGCTCCAGCCATTGCAGCCAATTGGGGAGTGAACCAATGGATGGAAGACCTCTCTCTCTCTACCTCTCCTCTCTCTGTGTAACTCTAACTTTCAAATAAATAAATAAATCTTTTAAAAACAAGAAAAAATAATAAATAAAAACATGTTCAGGGTGCTTCAAGAAGTTCATGGAAAATGGAATTAAAAGATAATGTAGGGGCTGGCGCTGTGGCATAGCAGGTAAGGCCCCTGCCTGCAATGTCAGCATCCCATATGGGTGCTGGTTCAAGTCCCAGCTGCCCCACTTCCAATCCAGCTCTCTGCTATAGCCTGGGAAGGCAGTGGAATATGGCCCAAGTCCTTGGGCCTCTGCACCCATGTGGGAAACCCAGAAGAAGCTCCTTGCCCCTGGCCTCAGATCTGCACAGCTCTGGTCGCTGCGGTCAACTGGGGAGTGAACCAGCAGATGGAAGACCTCTCTCTCTCTCCTCTCTCCCTTTCCTTCTCTCTCTGTGTAACTATGACTTTTAAATGAATAAATAAATCTTTTAAAAAAAGATAATTCTATTTCAGTACAGAAATTTCTGAAATCCTTGCATTGTCTTTGTATCATATGCATTTTCCAGGAAATGTTGAAGACTTCATATTCAGGAATTTTAAAACTTTTTTGCACCAAAATGTAATTGTCTTTTAATTCCATTTTCCATAACTCTTTTAAGTCCCTTTGTATAGAGAGCCATAGATTTTTTTTCCTATTGGTTCAGGTCTAAGATAACCTCAAATAGCACTGTTGGAGCCTGTCTATTTAAAATTGCAATATGATCGTTGTGGATTTTTGCATTAATCTTGATTTTTTTGAAAAAATTTATTTTAAAAATCATGTGAAATGATGCTCAACATCACTAATGATTGGGGGGTGCAAATCAAAGCCATAATAATCTAGATACCACCTCACACTCATTAGGATGGCTATTACCCCAAATAAAGAAAATAACAAGTGTTGGTGAGGATGTCAGACAACTGTACACTGTTGCTGGGAATGTAAAATGGTACAGTTGCTATGGAAAACAGGAGGGAGTTTCCTTCAAAAAATTAAAAATAGAATCACCATACATGATTTAAAACTTCCACTTCTGAGTATATATCCAAAAGAACAGAAATCAGGATCTCAAAGAGATATCTGTACACTATGCACTCACTAGGCAGTATTATTCTCAACCACAAAAAGATGGCAGCAACCCAAGTGCTCACTGGATAAAGAAAATTTGGTTTACACATACAATGGAGTATTTTTTTTATTTTTATTTATTTATTTTTGACAGGCAGAGTGGACAGTGAGAGAGAGAGACAGAGAAAGGTCTTCCTTTTCCGTTGGTTCACCCTCCAATGGCCACTGCAGCCGGCGTACCGTGCTGATCCGAAGCCAGGAGCCAGGTGCTTCTCCTGGTCTCCCATGGGGTGCAGGGCCCAAGCACTTGGGCCATCCTCCACTGCACTCCCGGGCCACAGCAGAGAGCTGGCCTGGAAGAGGGGCAACCAGGACAGAATCCAGCGCCCCGACCGGGACTAGAACCTGGGGTGCCGGCGCCGCAAGGCGGAGGATTAGACTATTGAGCTGCGGCGCCGGCACAATGGAGAATTATTCAGCCTTAAAATGGATGTAAATTCCCAAATATGCTCTCACATAGATGAACCTTGAGGACATTACACCAAGTGACATAAGCCAGTCACAGCAGGACAGGTACTGTATGAGTCCTCTTACTTATGACATGCCTAGAGTAGTCAAAATCAGAGAGACAGAAAGCACAGCGGAGGCAGCCAGGGCTCAGGAGAAGGAAAACAAGGTGGTATGGTTTGAATGTATGCTGGAAAGTAATAAAACCCAGTGTGAGAGTGTTAAAGAGGTGAGGCCTTTGAGGAAGTAGTTAAATCACAAGGGCCCCACCTCGGAAGTGGATTACCATTCTTACAGAAGAGGCTGAAGGCAGCACCCAGTTTTGCCTGCCCATCTCTTCCGCTGCATGAGAACACAGGCATTGTGCCCCTGCAGGGGACTCAGCCAACAAGGCGCCATCTTGGAAGCAGAGAGCATGCTTTCAGCAGACACTAAATCTGTTGGCACCCTGATCCAGGACTTGCCAGGCTCCCAAACACTGAGAAACAAATTTTTATTCCTTATACATTACCCAGTCTCAGGCATTTTGCTATACAAGTCATAGAAAGTTATTGTTTCATGAGTATAGAATTTTTTTGTTTGTTTGTCTGTTTTTGATAGGCAGAGTGGACAGTGAAAGAGAGAGACAGAGAGAAAGGTCTTCCTTTACCGTTGGTTCACCCTCCAATGGCCGCCGTGGCCAGTGTGCTGTGGCTGGCGCACTGCACTGATCCGAAGCCAGGAGCCAGGTGCTTCCTCCTGGTCTCCCATGGGGTGCAGGGCCCAAGCACTTGGGCCATCCTCCGCTGCACTTCCGGGACATAGCAGAGAGCTGGCCTGGAAGAGGAGCAACCGGGACAGAACCCGGCGCTCCGACCGGGACTAGAACCCAGGGTGCCGGCGCCGCAGGTGGAGGATTAGCCTATTGAGCCACGGCACCGGCCGAGTATAGAATTTTAATTTGAGGAGATAGAAAGTTTTCCAGAGTTACAGGGTCGTAACTGCACAGTAATGTGAATATGGAGAACACTACTAAAATCTGCACTTAGAAGCTGTCAAGAGGGAGCAGAGGTTCAGCCTAACAGTTAAGATGCCATGTCCCACTTGGAATGCCTGGGCTCAATTCCTGGCTCTGGCTCCTGACTCGTTTCCTGCCAGTGCAGACCCTGGGAAGCAGCAGTGATGGCTGAAGTCAGTGGGTTCCTGCCACCCACATGGGAGACCTGGATTGAGCTCCTGGCTTCTGGCTCCTGGCTCCAGTCCCAGTCCAGCCCTGGGCATTGCAGGCATTTGGGGAGCAAACCAGCAGATGGGAGCACTCTCTCTCTCCTTCTCTCTGTCTCTCTGCCTTTCAAATAAAGGGTTTTTTTAATGGGTAAGATAATACATTTTATATTATGTACCTCTTACTAAAATTTTTTAATAAATATTGTTTATCTTGATGACAGAGTGTATTTTTTTTTCATTGTTGCACAGCATGAAAGCTAGAATCCAGAAAGTCAGTAACAGCAGGGAATTTCTTTCAGATTTCCAGGTGAGTCGTTTGAGAAATGCTTCTCCAGCCACTCACTCGATAGCTTCTATTTTATATACAACAGAAGGCAAAATCACCTCCTGAGGAGAATCCCCACCCAATCTGGAGACTGACCTGAGGGAGCTGACAAGACAATGGGGAGAAGGAGTGGATCAGGGGAAAGTTAGAGAGCTGCCTCTGAGGCCCAGGTGAGGTGGGAAACCACACGTTTCCCAAACCACAAGAGACCGTCAAAGATTTCGGGACAGTTTTTGAGTGGGAAGGGAAGGAAGGCTTTGAACGCTGGCATTTCTAGGACATTGTGATGGATGGAAGAGAGGAGATTGCATATTTACTATCTGAGACTCTCCTCTCAAATTCAAATCATGTGATCACTGTAATGGCTTTAGAATGGCAAGTCCTGCGGAGCATTTCATTCTAAGAAAAATGTTCTTATCTGTAATGTAATTTGTATGCTTCACAGGGTGGGGAAGACAGTAGCTGCTCGAAGTGTTAAGTTCTGCAGCCAGATCCGGTTTCCTTTATGACTCAGTCGCCGAGTGCTGTAATTTTTTTTTTTTTTTTTGGACAGGCAGTGAAAGAGAGAGACAGAGAGAAAGGTCTTCCTTCTGTTGGTTCACCCCCCAAATAGCCGCTACAGCTGGCGTGATTCGTCGATCCGAAGCCAGGAGTCAGGTGCTTCTCCTGGTCTCCCATGGGGTGCAGGGCCCAAGCACTTGGGCCATCCTCCACTGCACTCCGGGCCATAGCAGAGAGCTGGCCTGGAAGAGGGGCAACGGGGACAGAATCCGGCACCTTAACCGGACTAGAAGCTGGGCACCGGCGCCGCGGGCAGAGGATTAGCCTAGTGAGCCGCGGCACCAGCCAAGTGCTGTAATTTTGAAGTGTTCCCCAGAATTCACGTGTTGGAAACTTAGTCCCCAGTGCATCAGTGTTAGGAACTGAGGCCTAGTAAGAAGTGGTTAGATCATGAGGCCTTGACCTCAGGAATGCATCAATGCCTTTATCACAGGAGTGGATTTGTTTGATTTGCTACAAAAGTGAGTTTGGCCCTTTCTTGCTCCCTCACTTCCACCCTCTCTTGCCCTTCTGCCTTCTGCCATGAGATAACACAGGTCGAAGGCCCCTGCCAGATTCTGGCACTAGGCTCTTGGACTTGTCAGCTTCCAGTACTGTGAGCCAAATGAATCTCCATTCTTTATAAATCATACAGTCTCAGGTTTTGGGATAGGTGCAGAAAATGGAGTAAAACACCATGGAATAAATAGAACAAAATTAAACCTCATTTACAGTGATGGCATGCCAGAGGGAACTGGTGACGTCTCACATTCTTTACCCTGATTGAATCATTGCCCACTAGGCTTAATTTTTTTTTAATATTTATTTATTTATTTGAAAGACAGAGTTACAGAGAGAGAGAGAGACAGAGAGAGAGGTCTTCCATCCGCTGGTTCACTCCCCAGGTAGCCACAATGGCTGGAGCTGCACCGAACCAAAGCCAGGAGCCAGGAGATCCTTCCGGGTCTCCCATGCAGGTGCAGGGTCTCAAGGACTTGGGTCATCTTCTACTGCTATCCCAGGCCATAGCAGAGGGCTGGGTCAGAAGTGGAGTAGCCTGGACTTGAACCAGCGCCCATCTGGGATGCCAATACTGCAGATGGCAGCTTTACCAGCTCCACCACAGTGCCGGCCCCTAGGCTTAATCTTATAACTTTCTTTCTATAAGTATGGCATAAATCTTGAATTGATTTTTTTCTTAGATGAACACAAATCTTGCTTATCAATTGGCACTTTCTCAAATCCCCTTAAGATAGATGTCAGTTACCTAAAGAAGTGCCCGTTATCTGCACAGGACCCTCTCCCATGCTGTGCTCCGGGACAATATGACCCTGAATCTATAAAGCAGGTGTCACGAATAGGCTTCAGAACCCAAGCGCTTGTCTTTATCTCCATCCGACAAGCTGGCCTGGTAGTGCAACTGCCTCCTTTCAGTCCTGGTGTGCTTCTCCTGGGAGCTGCTGCAACCTCACTGTGTATAGAGGGATCTTTCAACCTGCTACGTGCTGTAGCTTTTCTACCCTCAAAGAGTCGTCCCTGCCTTACAATGACGCTGGAGCTCTAAGAACAAGAAATAAGCAGGTGGGTGGAGGTGGGGCGGGCTTTCTCAGAGTCCTAACTGTCCGCCGGGCCACAGCACCTAACCATCAGACAGGAGCTTGCTTCCTTCCTTTTCGCGCTGGCATTTATTCATTGTCTTTGGCAAACTCATCAGCTCCAAACAAACTCCCATCTCTCGGCTTTCTGAGCAAACTCCTGAGTCAGAGCCCTACCTCTTGCGGACTTTGTGACCTCATTCTCTGTCCCTGGATAAAAAGGGGAAGTCCAGCCAGCTCCCATAAAGGTTCCTGTGCAGCCTTGGCCCTCACAAGGAGGAAGGTCAGTCGACAAGTACCACTTTCATCACAGGAAGCACAGCGGAGAAACCCCCACACCTGACCCAGGAATTGCTGGCACCTTGCGGCAGCCTCTCAGCCAACCCCCCAGCTACCCCAGGCAGCAGAGCTCATCTGCACTGCCTGGAACGAACTCTGGTATTGCCATGCCTCGGGCCACATCTCCAGAAGATTCCCAAGTCAGTAAACTCACATCACTTAGGCCATTTCCCTGGGTAATAAACTCACACGTGGTGGCTAAGCTGACAAAGTCACCATTAACCTCCATTAATTCTGCCCTTGTACTACACTGATAATGAAGAGATGGGTAATCCCTACCTAGTACTTTATGTCTTTTTTTAAAAAAAACTTTTTAAGTTATTTGAGATGCAATGGATGTGGGGCGGGGTGGGTAGAGGGTAGGGAGGCCTGGACAGGGGAGAGTGCTCCCACGCTCTGGTTCTCTCCTCAACTGCCCACAATGCCTGGGAAGCTGGGAGCCTGGGACTCACCCAGGTCTCTCACATGGGTGGTAGGGACCCAGGTACTTGGGCCATCACCTGCTACCTCCCAGGGTACACATTAACAGGAAGCTGGAATCAGGAGCAGAGTCGGGACTGAACCCAGGCACTCCAATATGGAATGTGAGTTGCCCCAACGGTGTCTGAACTGCTACGCCAAACGCCCACCCCAAGCATCAGGGTTGTTAAGGATATACACACTGCCTCTTTTGGATTCCAGGTACCTGGAGGGAGTTTTCCTTTCAGTTTCCTGGAATTCCAAGTAATCACACTGTCACCATCCTTTGTGGGGGACGCAGGGAAGTCTACACACTCTGACCTCTCGGCAAACGCGTGGAATCTGAAACATGAAGTTCAACATGAGTTCAACATGAGGCTGGTACAAAGGAAACTGCACAATGCTGCTAATTCTCCCAGGACTGTGAATTGGCTCTTCTGTGGGACCAAGCATTTTTAAAAAATGTTTAACCAACACATAATAAGCCTAAGTATTTATGGAGTTCAGTGTGACATTTTAACACATGTGTATGGTGTGTAATAATCAGATCAGGGTAACTAGCATTAGCATCACCTCAAACAGTCATCATCTCTTTATGTTAGGAACATTCAAAATCCTCTCTACTAGTTATTTGAAATATATAATCGCTGTCAAGCATAGTTGTCCTTCTGTGCTACCGAATATTATCCCTTCTATTCAACTTCTCCCCCCGTACCCAGGCACTGATGACCACTATTGCACTAATTCTCTGCTTTATCTGTGAGTGAGATCATGCAGTACTTGTATTTCTGTGCTTAACTCATTTCACATAACACAATGTGCTCCATTTCCTTCCATGTCTGCAATGACAGGATTTGATCCTTTTGTATGGCTGACCAATACTCCACTGTGCATATATACCACATCCTCTTCGCCCATTCATCCATTGAAGGGCTTCCTGGTTGATCACTATCTTGGCACTTGTGAACAGTGCTATAATACACATGTAAGTGTTTACGGGCATCTTAATCTTAGCTGTGTCCACTGCTCTTCCCTGTGCCTTGTCAATTTCCATAAGCGACAGAGAAGCAGAAGAATACAGAGAGTGACTTCGGATTTTAACTGATGACATGTCTTTTCACTAGAGGGTAATTAGCTCAACCAAGTGGTAGTTCTTGACCCTGTGCTTCTACGCTCCTCTGATTTCTATTGTTCCTAGAATTCCATCATGTCAACACAGTGTTGAGAAGCCAGGAGTATCATGAGGGGCCCCAAAAGCTCCCATTAGCAGTACGGGCTCAGTGCTGAAAGCTGGTAAGACCAGCAGCACTGGCTGACCTGCCTACTGCTGACGGGCTTCAGTCAACTTGAACTTCTCCAGGATTCAAGCTGAAGCACGAATGGAAAGAACCCCTGTGTGGGCAAGTTTTAGGGGCCTGCCTGCTCATAGTGTGGCCCAAGGAGCAGCCACAGCAGCAGCATGGCCTGTGAGCTGCTTACAGATACATGTTTCCAGGCCCCCAGCTGCACCTGCTGAGTCAGACTATGCACTTTAACAGGACGCCCTGTGCACTCGTGTGTGCACTTGTGTGTGCAAGTGCCAGCATAGCGCACAGCGTGATGGGCGAAGCTGCAGCCTCGAAGCCATGTCACTAGAATCCAGAAAGCAAATAACAGCATGGCACTTCTTTCAGATTGTCTTGAGAGATGCTGAGGAATCCCTCCTCTGCCTGTTGCCCATCACTAACTCAGAAAACCTTGCAACCCAGCTGGAGATGAACAGAAGGGCAAACAAATGGCAACAGAGGCCTAGGAGGCTCATGGGAGCCACAGAAAGCCCAGCCTTACTTCTAAAAGGTTTCAGGTAAGACTGGAAGAAGAACTTCATGGCAACGAACTAGACAGCCTGTGGGCAGTGGATTCTGAACCTGGCCACGCCTGCCTCCTATAGGAGTTTCATCGAGGGCAGAAACAGCCAGCTTCCTCCCTCCCATGGCCTCCTTGCCCTGCAATGAGGGCCAATGGGTGAGGTTTGTCCTGGGAGGCCCCACTACAAGACTGCAAAGGCTGCTGGTGCTTTCCACTCTGTGATCTGTTCTCCAGATTAGAAAACAGAACCGGCTGGAAGTTTCCTCGGGCTAATGCAGCTTCCCTGGTGCTGAGGCACATGACCAGTGGGACAGGACAGGCTCACTGGAGTCTGTGGAGTACAGCACTGTCCTAGATGGGTGGTTTCACCAGACACAGTCTCTGGCACACAGGAGCCAGAGTCCAGCTTGAAGGCCACTAGGCTGAGGCAGCCTCCCACGAGCTGAGCTTCCCAGGGCACACCACTTCCAGATTGACAATAACTATTTTCAGCTAGGGCCCAAAGCCCAAAGCATACCAGGAGAGCACGCAGGAGCCATGGAGCTCCTGGCAGGGAGGGGAGCAGGTGGGACCACCTCTGGCTGTGGGCTGGGCTTGCTTGCAAGGCCCACAGCAAGCACGGAAGGGCATGCCTACACCTCCTCCCTTTCTGCAAAACTCACCCCCAGGGCAGTGCACAATCTAAGTCAGTAGCAGAACCGCAGCTTCTCTTGCATTTCATTACTCCTGTGCCCCAGCAAGAGCTGAGCAGAGGACAAGCAAGAGAAGTTGCCCTACCCATTGTGCCTTTTTCTCTCTCCACAGGCAAAGGGGGTGGGAGGCAGGGAACCCCCTTGTGTCTTCTGTGGGGCTCAAGAACCCAGAATTGAAGCCAAGTATCTGACAGGGAAAAAAATCTCAAAGAGCTCTCAGAGTGGCCAGAGCAGTGGCCCTCAGAATCCCCAGAGGTTCAAAATGAAGATTCTTGGACCACCTCAGACCTTGGGCTTATGGCCATGGAAGTTGCATTGCTAGGAAGCTCCCTGGGCAGTTACGCACATCGCTGACTAAAATGCCTATTCCGGAGCTTCCCCCTGTTAGGTGGAATCACCCTCCAAGATGAAGCCCAGGCCTCTGTCTCAAGAACAGGTTCCTTGGGGCCCTACAATGAGCAAGCGCCTACACTGGAGAACAAGTGCCCTGGGCAGACACCGTCCCCGTTTCCAACAAACTAACTTGGGAGAGGACTTGGCAGTTCTCCATATAACCACAGAAGGAGCTGGCCTCTCTCCCCTAGAGACCCATGTGTTCATACACATATACAAGCCAAGGGAGCAATTTATGCTTGAAAATGCAGCCTTGGGCCAGAGCCGTGGCTCACTTGGTTAATCCTCTGCCTGCGGCACCAGTATCCCATATGGGCACTGGGTTCTAGTCCCGGTTGCTCCTCTTCTAGTCTGGCTCTCTGCTGTGGCCCGGGAGGGCAGTGGAGGATGGCCCAAGTGCTTGGGCCCTGCACCCGCATGGGAGACCAGGAGGAAGTACCTGGCTCCTGGCTTCGGATCGGCGCAGTGCTGGCCGTAGTGGCCATTTGTGGGGTGAACCAACGGAAGGAAGATTTTTCTCTCTGTCTCTCTCTCACTGTCTAACTCTACCTGTCAAATAAATAAATAAATAAATAAGAAAATGCAGCCTTTATTATTATTCAGCTATGGCGAAGCCAACGCATCAGGGGACTCTGCCATTGAAGAGAGTTTATTACTTACGGTTGCTATGGACTGAATTGTGTCTCCCACTTAAAATTCCTATGTTGGGGCCTGATTCCCAATGTGACTGTATTTGGGGAGAGGGCCTAAAGGGAAATAGCAGTGAAGGTTAAATGAGGCCACATTGGGGGCGGGGGGCACTCTGATCCACAGAATTAGTAACTTTACATGAAGAGAATGAGACACCAAAGAGCTCATGCGCGCTCCCTCTCTCTCTCTCCACACCACGTGAGGACACAGTGGGAAAGCAGCTGTTTACAAGCCACAGAGATGGCCTTCACCACAAACCCAACTGGCCTTGATCTTGAACTTCCTAGTCTCCACCAGTGTGAGAAATTAATTTCCCATTGCTTGTGCCCCACCTCCAGCCTGTGGCATTTTGTTAGGGCAGCCCGAGTGGATTAACAGGTTTCAAGAGCAGGATCAGGCCATACCACAGGGGGCCACATAGGCAAGCACCAGGGCAGTGGTCTTGTGGTCAGGAGGCAGAGGGATGGAGGTGAGACACAGCCCTTACAGTGATTTCAACTGGAAGGCACAGGGTTAGGATTAGCTGATCTGAATAGTCTCAGGGGTCCTTGGGGTGCAGGATTGTCTGGAAGTGTTTGATTAGAGCGGAGGATAGTGGCTGAGAGTGTGACAGCCTGTACTGAGGAAGCAGGCTCTGGGATTGGCTGGTTTGCACATGGGAGTCATACCCCAGGCAGGACATTTGCTATCTCCAGGACCTGGCTAGCTCTGGGAATAGCAGTTCCTCTCGGGTCAGCAAGGCCCTCAAAATGGCAAAGCCTCAGAATTACTGAAAATGAACAGGCATGACTGACACAAGATAGAGAAGAAAAGATGCCCAGAGAAGAAAGGCTGTACTGGAAAGAAGGGAAGAACAAGGCAGCAGATGGGTTAAGAAGAACCCAAAGAATCTAAGACCCACTGTGGATCCTGTATAAGCAGTCACCCAAGACCATGTTTCCTGCCTACCTGCTGTGGGTCTTGGCACTCAGATCCTTTAGGAAAGCCATAGTGCCTTCTCCTCTGGCATTGAAGGACACTGTGTAGACTGGACATGGAATCTCCGAAGCTCTCTGCAGGAGAAGCTCCTTGGGTTTCTCAGGAACATCCCCCACCACAAAGTAGTAAATGGATTCAATCTGCAAAACAGTGGCACCAACAGATTACCTCCCTGACACTCCCTAGGTTTCCCTAGCTTTGTCCTGGACTCGCTGACAACAGACTTTCTCTGAAGTTACCTCTTGATTTTTCAAAGGTGGGCAGAAATAATGGCAACATGGCTTGATGCTGTGTGACAAAACCAGGAGGCAGCGCCAGGAAATGAGATATTCAATGCCTTGTGCCAAGAAGGTTCTTTAGGAGTGGCTCTAATCTCAGGGACTGCATGAGAAGAACATGGTTGGGAGATTTGGAAAATAGCTCCCTCTGGGCTCACAAATCCATTTTACGGGTTAGACGTGTTTAATTTCAAGTCAAGAAACAAAGGAAGGGGCCAGCAGGTAAAGCTACCACCTGCAGTGCTGGAATCCTTATGGGTGCTGGTTTGAGTCCCAGCTGCTCCACTTCCAATCCAGCTCTCTGCTATGGCCTGGGAAAGCAGCAGAAGATGGCCCAAGTCCTTGGGCCCCTGTACCTATGTGAGAGACCCAAAAGAAGCTCCTGGCTCCTAGCTTCAGATTGGCTCAGACCCAGCTATTGTGGCCACCTGGGGAGTGAACCAGTGGATGGAAGACCTCTCTCTCTGCCTCCGCTTCTCTGTAACTCTGCCTTTCAAATAAATAAATAAATATTTTTTAAAAAAAATAAATAAATATATATCTTAAAAACAAAAAAAGAAACAAAACAAGTACTGGCACAGCTAGTGCAAGCAGGAAGCTGATGAGCCATTTCCGGTGGCAGCGGCAGCACTCTA
Organism: Sylvilagus floridanus; assembly: GCA_949820135.1. Taxonomy (NCBI): domain Eukaryota; kingdom Metazoa; phylum Chordata; class Mammalia; order Lagomorpha; family Leporidae; genus Sylvilagus; species Sylvilagus floridanus. The sequence goes on along the minus strand of OX463245.1, from coordinate 73,689,077 downwards.
CAATACAAACTCATCCATCCCGAAAAGGAGGGCTTATTCCCAGTTGGTTTACTGTCTGTGGTCTCATCTCACAAAGAAACTGGCTGTTGGGGACTGGCGCTGTGGCGGAGTAGCCTAAGCCTCTGCCTGTGGTGCCAGCATTCCATATGGGTGCCAGTTAGTGTCCCAGCTGCTCCTCTTCTGATCCAGCTCTCTGCTTATGGCCTAGGAAAATAGTGGAAGATGGACCAAGAGCTTGAGCCCCTGCACTCACATAGAAACATCTGACTCCTGGCTTCAGATCAGCCTAGCTCTGGCCATTGTGGCCATTTGGGGAGTAAACCAACACAGATGGAAGACCTCTCTCCCTGTCTCTCCTTCTCTCTGTCTATAACTCTGCTTCTCAAATAAATAAATAAAATCTTAAAAAAGAAAGAACAGGCTATCTTAACTGTAGACAACTAGCCAGGAACCAAGTATGCCACTGGACCTTGCCCATCACCACACCAGGCCAAGAGAAGAATGAGAGAATGAGCAATCCCTAAACTTTTTACTAGAAGCCATGTCCCACCCCATCTTAAACCAATGACTGTGGGAAATGTATACCACACCCAGGTGGGAGACAATTTAAAGGAATGCTCACTGCTTTATTTAGAGTGATATAAAACCCATCTACAGGGTCCCTATGACAACAGCCTCCAGCCCCCATTGCTTTTGCTCTTCCCAAGGATTTCCTTCCACTGTGTTTTATTCTTCTGCCACTAATGTGATCTGTCAGCTGGACCCGTGATCTAACTGCACTTTCTTCACTTGTGAAAAAGGAGTTAATATGCTTTATTCCTCATGACTGAGTTTTAACAAGATGACCTATGCTAACATGTAGAGGAATTTATAGAAATCTCAGAAAGCAAACAGAAGGAGAACTGGGAATACATATGAGGAGTCTCAACAGAGTTCATGGAAAATGCATATTATGAAAAATCTATGGGTAGATTTCAAAACTTGTTATGCAAAAGTAAATTCCTTTTAATTCCATTTTCTATTAATTTGTTGAAGTCCTCGTGAATTCTCTCAGCCAGTCCCAAAAATGCTCTAATTGACTGTTTCCACAGATAACTGGGGAAGAAACTCCAGTAAGTGCATTGTGTTTGGAGGGACAGATGTCACTACCCCTTTTGGATTCACGAACTTCACCTTGCTTTCATCCCAAATCCCCAAGAGCTAGAGTCAATAAATGGTCTCACCTCAACTTCAAACCTACAACTTAAACTCACCTGGCAGAGAGGGCGGTGGACCCCACCTGGCTCCCAGTTGGTCAGGAGGCTCTGCCTGCAACAGACAGGGCAGACTGCACCCAAGGAGGCAGGTATGGGCAGCAATGGCCCAGGGCCCAGGCTAGGAGTCAGGAGAAGGCCAGAGTGGGAGTGGAGCCCAGGCTATGTCAGTGTCCCTCCTCTATCTAGGCACAGAAAAGCCCTTGCCCCAGCACGCACATGCACCCATACACACACACACACACACACACACACACACACACACACCTCTGTCTCTTTCTTTCAACTTCAGCTTCCTGGTTTTAAAAATCACCTTTTTAGGCCAGCGCCGTGGCTCACTAGGCTAATCCTCCGCCTTTGGCACGGGCACACCAGGTTCTAGTCCCGGTCGGGGCGCCAGATTCTGTCCCGGTTGCCCCTCTTCCAGGCCAGCTCTCTGCTGTGGCCAGGGAGTGCAGTGGAGGATGGCCCAAGTGCTTGGGCCCTGCACCCCATGGGAGACCAGGAGAAGCACCTGGCTCCTGCCATCGGATCAGCGCGGTGCGCCGGCCGTGGTAGCCATTGAAGGGTGAACCAACAGAAGGAAGACCTTTCTCTCTGTCTCTCTCTCTCTCTCACTATCCACGCTGCCTGTCAAAAAAAAAAAATCACCTTTTTAGGAGGTCAAGACTGAAAAATGCTATAAATTTATTTCAGTCAGTGGGAGGCAGAAGAAAAGAAAACAGAAAGAAGGAAGAAACAGTGTCCTGGAGACAACATTCTGCGCAGCTGCTAAGTTCCTCCAGCACAGGCGTCACCTCTTCTTCTTTTCCTGCTGTGTGACACTACCCTGAGTACTAAACAGGCTTGTCTGAGCTGCACTGTTGCTCATTAGAGTTTCCTAGCTGTGTCGGTGCCCAAGTGTAGCATGGGAACAGGTGCATCCCATCATAAGGATCAAAAATGACACATGGCTCAAGACAGGGGACAGACACCAGGTCTTCTGGGACAGGAAAGAACAGGCCAGGGGTATTCGACAAGTTCTTGCGAAATGCATTTTATGAAAAAACTACACAAGGATTTCAAAACTGTTTATAACCAAAATGAATGTATCTTTTCCCATGAGCTTTTTGGCGTCCTCTCCTCTATCTCTAGGCGGGCTTTCAGCGCTTTTGACACCACTGCTTCTCTGCTGCACTTCATGCTTCTTTGCTCTGGCAGTGACCCAAGAATCTGACTCCTTGTGCAGAAATTATTTTCCCTTGAGATTATATCAAACCAAAAACTGCTGCAGTCAACCGTGAGTCAGGATTTCCTTTCCTTTCCTAAGGCTTTGACATTATTCACTATTCATTCGATTCATGACTCATCTTCTTAAGTGCTATGCGTGCAGGCAGCTCTCAGTTATCCATACTACACGCTTTGCACTGAGACCACCAACTGCGCTCGCACTTTCCGGCTCACATGATGACATTTAGAAAAATAGGGAGATAAATATGTAAACTCCCTTTCTCCCCTAAATGGCAAGATGCTTCTTTTTTAAAAAAGATTTGCAGGGGGCCGGCACTGTGGTGCAGCAGGTTAACGCCCTGGTCTGAAGCACCAGCACCCTATATGGGCACCGGTTTGAGACCCGGCTGCTCCACTTCCAATCCAGCTCTCTGCTGTGGACTGGGAAAGCAGTAGAAGGGCCCCTGCACCTGCGTGGGAGACCTAGAAGAAGCTCCTGGCTCCTGGCTTCAGAATGGCACATCTGGGGAGTGAACCAATGGAAGGAAGACCTTTCTCTCTGTCTCTCCCTCTCACTGTCTATAACTCTACCTTTCAAATAAATAAATAAAATCTTTTAAAAATTTGCTTATTTATTTTAAAGTCAAAGTTACAGAGAAAGAGAGATGGTGGGGAGGAGGGTAGATATCTTCCATCCTCTGAGTCACTCCCCAAACAACCACAATGGCCAAAGCTGGGCCAGGCCAAACCAGGAGCCAGGAGCTTCATCTGGATCTCCCACTTGGATGTCAGGGGCCAAAACACTTGGGCCATCTTCTGCTGCTTTTCCCAGGCAATTAGCAGGGAGCTGGATTGGAAACGGACCCAAACCAGTACCCATACAGGATGCCAGTGTTACAAGCAATAGCACAACACCAGCCCCACAAAATGCTTCTTAAAGCAAAATGGTTTTCTAGTTATCTACTATAAGATGACAAGCTATGATAAATTATTTCATTTAATATTTATAATAGTCTTATGGAGTACAAATTATTGTTATTACACCCAGTTTACAGAATAAGAAACTGAGGCTTAGGAAGGTTGATTGACTTGGTCTTGGAGATAGTAAACCCTAGCCACCAAACACCATGAGCTCTGCCTTGTTCTCAACCACTACGCTGTGCCAGCTCACAACAAGGCTGGTCACCTATTAGAGATGAACGTGAATCCCAGAACTGTGAAAGCAAGATCGTGGGACCAGAGCAGGCATTTGGCGTAGCAGTTAAAGTACCACTTGGGACACCTGCATCCCACAGAGGAGCACCCGGGTTCAAGTTCCAGTTCTCGGGATTCCAGCCTGCTGTTAATACCCACCCCAGGAGGCAGCAGGTCACGGCTCAAGTAGTTGGCTCCCTGCCACCCGTGTGGCAAATCCAGACTGAGCTGCTGGCTCACAGCTTCTGCCTGTCCCAGTTCTGGCTACTACAGGCATTCGGGGATGAACCAGCAGACATCTCTCCTTCTGCCTTTCAAATAAAGACAATATAAATAACAAGTGTTTACAAAGATCATATGACAAAGAAGGGGACCATAGGGAGGCACTGTTTTCACTTTGGAGACTCTCCCATTGTCCAAAGGTTTAGGCTCCTATTCCTGATCAAGAGCAAGAACCAGAAGTTGGGTCCTGGAGATTGTGCGGCTTAAGGGAGTTTTCCTCGTGGGAGTCCCCTCCTAACCAGTACCTGTCAGCTTCCTGAGGGCAAGGGCTAGTCTTGAGGCTCAGTAGCAGCATCCGGGCCAGGAGCAGCTTCACCACTGACCAGCACCTCCCTAAATACTGATGTGCACTAAACGCAGTAAAAATGCATGGGTTCCACTCAACTTCCTTACAGTGAAGCAGGGACTCTTGTGCTTCACACTATGAAAAATAGTGTCAAGCCTCTAGGTTTTCATTTGAAATGTCTTACTCTGTCCGGACCATTACTTCCACAGTTTCTCACTGTAACCTGCATTCTGCCCAGCCGAGGACTTCTTGACCTTTGTTGGCGGGGCTGGGGGGAGAAACACATGAGAAGCAGCTGCTTCTACCCTGGCTGCCCTCTTCGCCAGCCTGTTACAAACCTGCTCTCTCACCCCTGGGCCTTCAGCTTAGAAAAATCTCCAGTTTTCAAGGAAGCAAAAATGAAAGTCAGCCAGAAGAGCATTGACAGTTCTACCTAAATTCTCTCTTGTTCTTCATAGAGCTTTGGGCATTACAATATTTTTGACCAACACCAGGCCTTGGGCTCTACCCTCCAGACACTTCTTGCACCTGCGACAGCCCTTTCCTGCACCCACATGGGAGACCCGGAAGAAGCTCCAGGCTCCTGGCTTCGGATTGGCTCAGCTCTGGCCATTGTGGCTATTTGGGGAGTGAACCAGCAGATGGAAGACCCCCCCCCCGCCTCTCTGTAACTGCACCTTTCAAATAAATTTAAAAAATCTTTTAAAAAAGGCCGGCGCCATGGCTCAACAGGCTAATCCTCTGCCTTGCAGCGCCAGCACACCAGGTTCTAGTCCCGGTCGGGGCGCAGGATTCTGTCCCGGTTGCCCCTCTTCCAGGCCAGCTCTCTGCTGTGGCCAGGGAGTGCAGTGGAGGATGGCCCAAGTGCTTGGGCCCTGCACCCCATGGGAGACCAGGAGAAGCACCTGGCTCCTGCCTTCGGATCAGCGCGGTGCGCCGGCCGCAGTGCGCTGGCTGCAGCGGCCATTGGAGGGTGAACCAACGGCAAAGGAAGATCTTTCTCTCTGTCTCTCTCTCCCTCTCTCTCTCTCTCTCTCACTGTCCACTCTGCCTGTCAAAAATTAAAAAAAAAAAAACTTTTAAAAGAATAATGTTATTTAAAACACACACACACACACACACACAAATCTGTGCCACAGCTTGGGGATAGAAATCCCTGAGACCCACATCCAGCTCCCACACTCAGGAATATCAACATTATTTCCATCCCTTGAATGGTTAACACATAATTATAGAGCTCGTATTCAGCATTCGGTGCACAAGAATGAGGAGTCGATGCCTGCTTGAATCAGTACAGGGAAATCACTGCAATGCCAAGTTCATGGAGTGATATGGCCAGGCTTTCAGCCTACAGTCCAGCACAAGGGTTCCTTATAGAATCAAATGGGTCTGGATCTAATTCACCCACTCAGTCTCCCAGTGAATAAGATCTGAAAACCCCCAAAACTAAACTGACTTGTGCCTGTCAGGTGAATGGAAGGGAGTCCAAGACAAAAACAGATCAACAAAGCTGTCTTCTAGGCAGAAGGCCTTTTCCTGAGAGCAGAGGCAAAGTCCCTGTTAGCTTTCTCAGGCAGCTTAGAACCAGAGCTCCAGATACACAGCCTCTCTCTCCTACAGACCTCTTAGATCCTGTGTCAGTCAGCAGGCCTTCCCGGCTTCCCGGCACCCCACCTTCCCTCGTAAAGGCCGGGGAAGCTACTAACTCCAGAAAGATGTTCATCCTAGGCCCAGGGGATGCTGCAGTGCAGAGACCATTTGCTGGTCAACACACCTAGGCTCTGAGGATGCCAGCCCCTGCAGCAGCCCAACGTCTCCTCGTGCTGCCTTTCTCATGAGCCAGGTCCTGACCTGCAGCCCACGACAGTAATGCATGCAGTTATGTGGATTGATTTAAGACTAACTGCTGTAGACATAAGAGGCACAGAGCAGTAGCTTTTTATGGGAACTCATTCCCCTTTCCAACCCCTCCTCCCCAACACATGCTTCTTTTTTTTCCTTGTAAAGCACAGAGCGTGGCATTTTTAATATATGAGGCAATTGCATGTATCAGAATTTTCCTCAGAACCGCCCCCAGTTAGAAACTCTAGGTGGAGGGACAAAGAGGTCACACATTGCTTTGTGTTTCCTGTATGCCACACTCTTCTCCAGAGCACTTTCAATTTTCATTTGATGCTAAGTGCCTGTGAGCTTCCTTCTGAGTTCTTCCTTTTCTGCAGGACTACTCCAGAACTCACTGAAGTGTTCCTTATTTCCTAGACTAGGGACATAGAGAAAGGAGAGGCACAAACTGGAGGGAAGTGAAAGAGAAAGGCAGGGTCACCATCAGGTGGCCAGACACAGCTATGACTACAACAGCCATGTTCACAGACAAAGAAGAGAGCGTTCATGTACACACACACACACACACACACACACCACATTCAAGGGCCTGGATAATGTCTTTGGTTCTTTGTTAATGGAAAACATTTGTTCCTCTGGTTTTGGGGGGTAAAAAATGTGCTCCCATGTTGAAGCCATCACACTCAGCGATGATAAACACAGGCTGATGACCAAGGGTCTATTCTTTCAAAGGCCAATACACAGTCTCTCTGCCCAAGAAAGGATCTCTGAGCACACCCAGGCAAGGCTTGAAACCTACAGAAACCCCAGGACTCTACACTAGAAGAAGCAAGAAAATACTGACTACCTGTGTCCAAAGGCAAGCAGACCTCCCCAGGTCCAGGGAGTGGAGGCTGGCCCAGGATCCAACCTTGTCCATCATCTGGCCACTACCCTGTGTAGCCCGTCACTAGAGTCACAGAAACATGCTCCCTTATGACTGAAAGGGACATAAGACATCAGCATTTAATTGCTTCTTCCAGGTAAACGTTTATTTCCTAAAGGTCCTTAGCACGATGCATTAGTCAATACATTAACATCTGAAGACGGATGGGCTCATCAGCATGCTCACCTTAGAAAGCACGTGCTCAATCTCTCTGAGAGCAGAAGGAACTGGGGAAGATTCAGAATGTGGGTGCTGTGGAAACCTAACTTCCTTGACATTAGAGCTTGGCGAGGAGTCTTCCGATCTCTGCCCCCTCCCCTTAGGAGATGCACAGTTCTATCTAGCCGGCAGGCAGCAAGAGGGCAACAGGTGTGTTGAAGACACACAATGTTGGCCTCACTCCCAGTGTTGTCGTGAAGCCCATGGGTATGAGCAGCACTTGGCTCTTCTGGTGCTTGATGGTGAGGGTTCACAGAGGGTGTCTTAGCCAAACTCAGGGGACAGGTATTTGGGAGTCTCATTTTGGTTGGCCCAGCTCTGCCACCATAAAGTTGCTATGGGGCCTATAACCTATTTTTCAACTGGTTCCAGATTCAGAGTGAGTAGGATTATGACTCATGGGGTTTTCAATGCCAAAGATGAGGCCTCTGTGAGCAGTCAGCTGGGAGGGGAACATCTGAAAGGCAGGGTAAAGATACTAAATATGAAAAGCCAAGCTTGGGAGCCGGTGCTGTGGCGCAGTAGGCTAAACCTCCACCCACATTGCCAACATCCCACATGGGCGCTGGTTCGTGTCCCAGCTGCTCCTCTCCTGATCCAGCTCTCTGCTATGGCCTGGGAAAGCAGTAGAAGATGGCCCAAGTCCTTGGGCCCCGGCACCCACGTGGGAGACCCGGAAGAGGCTCCTGGTGCCTGGCTTTGAATCAGCCCAGCTCTGGCTGTTGCGGCTATCTGGGGAGTGAACCAGAGGATGGAAGACCTCTCTCTGTCTGTCTGTCTGTCTGTGTCTCTCTCTCTTACTCTCTCTAATAAGTAAATAAAATCTTTAAAAAAAAAAAAAAAAGAAAAGTTGAGCTGGAGCACGGGGGTGCCAGCCATGTGTACACTCACAGTTCTGTCCATCCCGGCTTCCAGCAGAGCATCCAGGCGGCTAACCTCACTCTCAGTCTGCTCAAAAGTCAGTTCCTTAACCCAGCTGATGGCAGCAGCTATGGCTTCTTCAGTCACAGGAGTGGCAGTTTCCTGCCATTTCACAGGCTCTTGAAAAACCCTGAAAGGAATCACATGGAGTGGTCAGTGGGCAGTGATCAAGGCCACGGGGGGAATGTCAGCCCTCTGCGTCACAGCCGTGGGCGACAAGACCCTTAACGTCGTCAGGGCCAGGAGAGCTAACAGTCCTCGAGAGGTACAGCCAAACAGGCCAGTTGTTAGGATGGTCTCCCAAAACACCCTTCTGATGTGTAAGCCACACTGACTGGGAGAAACCACACCTGCGTGGGAACACAAACCTCAAAAACACAAACATTAACAAATGCTTTAAAATTACTGACAGGAGTCATTTTCATAAACAGGCAGGTTTACAAGAAACTGTCTTCTGTGGGTAGCAAATTGACAGTATTAAGATTTGCAAATTGGCAGCAATTCTATTACTCTCAAATGTTATTTCTGATTCTTCCATGATATTATTTTCATTGCCATAAGAGATTCCTCTTCAGGTACCTTCTTGGGATCAAAAATGGTATTCTGTTGAGCTCAGCAAAGCATTATTTTTAAAATCCTGAGAAAAGTTGGTTAAATCATTTAATTTGGCCTTGGAAATGACTGAAGGACACCCACAAGGACAAAAAAAGAAGGGGCCCCTGGATTTATTTCTGCTTATGACCATGAATCAGTCGGCCTGGTAGTCCTCTCATGGCCTACCTCACAGGCAAAGCTGCCTCCCACTTGTGTCCCTTCTGTGTGGCTTCTCTGGGCAGAGACTGGCTGAGCATTATATACGTGATAGCAATCATCTCTAAGAAAGCAAAAGCTCTGCAGACTTCAGTACTTTCTTCCTTCAATAATATACCAGTGACAGAAATAGAAATCTGCTCCGCCTTGCGGCGCCGGCACACCGGGTTCTAGTCCCGGTCAGGGTGCCGGATTCTTTCCCGGTTGCCCCTCTTCCAGGCCAGCCCTCTGCTATGGCCCAGGAGTGCAGTGGAGGATGGCCCAAGTGCTTGGGCTCTGCACCCCATGGGAGACCAGGATAAGCACCTAGCACCTGGCTCCTGCCATCGGATGAGCGCGGTGCGCCGGCCGCAGCGCGCCGGCCGCGGCAGCCATTGGAGGGTGAACCAATGGCAAAGGAAGACCTTTCTCTCTGTCTCTCTCTCTCTCACTGTCCACTGCCTGTCAAAAAATTAAAAAAAAAAATTTTTTTTTTAATTTAAAAAAAAAATTAAAAAAAAAAAAAGAAATAGAAATCTGGGGGCCAGCGCTGCTGCACAGCGGGCAAATCCACTGCTTACAGTGCCAGCATCCCATATGGGTGCCAGTTCAAGTCCCGGCTGCTCCATTTCTGATCCAGCTCCCTTCTAATGCACCTGGGAAAGCAGCAGGAGATGGTCCAAGTCCTTGGACCCCTGGGCCCATATGGGAGACCTGGAAGAAGCTCCTGGCTTCAGAATGACCCAGCTTTGCCTGTTGCAGCCATTTGGGGAGTAAATCAGTGGACAGAAAACATCTCTCTCTCTCTCGCTCTCTTTCTTTCTCTCTCTCTCTCCTTGCCTTTGCCTCTCTGTAACTCTGCCTTTCAAACAAATGAATTAAAAGAAATAGAAATCTGGCATGGGACACATTAGGTATCATCCCCAAATATATCCTCTATTTAGTTGAAAGGCCGGCGCCGCAGCTCACTAGGCTAATCCTCCGCCTGCGGCGCCGGTACCCCAGGTTCTAGTTCTGGTTGGGGCGCTGGGTTCTGTCCCGGTTGCTCCTCTTCCAGTCCAGCTCTCTGATGTGGCCCGGGAGGGCAATGGAGGATGGCCCAGGTCCTTGGGCCCTGCACCTGCATGGGAGACCAGGAGAAGCACCTGGCTCCTGGCTTTGGAACGGCGCAGTGCTGGCCGTAGCAGCCATTTGGGGGGTGAACCAACTGAAGGAAGATCTTTCTCTCTGTCTCACTCTCTCTCTCACTGTCTAACTCTGCCTGTCAAAAATTTTAAAAAGTACTTTATTTAAAAAAATTAAAAAATCTAGGGGCCCTACTCCTGGCTGCTGCAGCAGGAAGTTTCTGCCCTAAACAAATCTTTGTTCTCTCTCTCTCTCTCTCTCTCTCGCTCTCACACACACACACACACACATCCAATTGGGTAGACGCTCTCCAGCTTCATCCAGATGCTTCTTGTCAGGGAGGTGCAACCACTGTCATGGATGGGAAGGCAGCAGTGAGGTCCAAATTTTCTTGAATCCAGGAATCCATAAATAATTGAGTGTGAAAATTTTGAAATGTGGGAAATTCTGTGAAGCCAGGCACCTGTTGTTCTAGTTAAAAGGGTCAACTTGCAAAGGGGATGAACTGAAGTAACAAATTCAAAGTAGAAAAGCAGTGGAATTTGTGATCTTTGACTTCATCACCCACACCGAAACCTAAAACGAGTGGAGATTTAGGGCCTTAAATGTTTATCTCATATAATTCACATTCTTGTGTTTTGCTCTTCCCAGGAATTGAAGAAAAGCGTGTTTCTAAATCTCTCGCAATGTGAAAATTAAGATATCTTGTGCAAGGCAAAAAAAAGTTTCCTAAGATTTATTCAGTGTGGGTTTTCTGCTGAGATTGTATAGTCTAGGAGATTACAAAATCACACTTCCTTCCCTCCCCATGGAGCTACCTTAGCTATACCACTTAATTCCAAATATGTGCAAATTAACTGAAAAGACCCCCTTTCCACTGGAACTCACCCTATGATATTGAACTTGGTTATGTGAGCCACCTGCTCCTGCAGGACCATTGTGAGAGCTTCTCGGCACAGAGTGAGCTCGCCTTCCAAAAGGCCACCACAATCCAGCACCAAGGTGACACACCGCTCTAAGATGACGCCAAAAATCTGCCGGCTTCCGCTGGTGAGCCACTTCATCCGTTGCTTATAGCGCTCCACAGCTTGTGTTAAATATTCCATCAATTGATAGATCAGGTCTGATTTAGCGGTCAGCTTTATGAAAATAAAAGTCAAAAACAAAAATGATACAAGTGCCAGATAAGTAATTCTGAACCACAGTGCTGTTGTCAAGACAGCTGCATTCATAACAGTGCTGGGAGGGATCCGCCAAACCCCACGGGATCCAGGAGGAAGTCCTCCAAACTTCCAACTAAAAAACCTGGAATGGTTCCCCCAAGAAGAAAAGATCAAAATACAGCACTCAGGGAAAAAAAAAAAGTGTTTCCAGGATGTGTTTTATGGGAGATATTCAAAAAGTTCATGGGAAATATGTTACAAAAAGGCTTTGAAAGGATTTTAAGATTTTTTTGCACCGAGATGAATTCACCTCTTAATTCCATTTCTCCACAAACTTTCTGAAGCACCCTCATAGCTTTGTAGTTACAGATTTTCTTCATCATAAAATGCCCAGAGGCACGTTTAAGAAGCCAGGTAGAAGAAAAGAGACAACAACAAAGGCAGATGGGAAAAAAAGTCTCACTTTTCCTACATACAACATGTCAAAAATATTTCTGCAAAGACTTCTAAGCTGGTGCTTGGCACATCTGCCTGGCTTCCTCTTAGGGATGACAGCCACATCACTCATCTCCCTGTGCATTACTTTCGTCCTCTGTCCTCTGTCTTTCAGGCCAAGCACCCCTTACCTGGAGCACCTGAGCACCTTTAGCTGCCATCAGTACTTCCAAGGGCTGCCCTGGACAGAGCTGGCAGAGCCTTACTAGCAATTTCTGTTATGCACAAATAAACCATAGATCAAGTTCACACAGATCAGGCACAACTATACGAGGCCTTTCAAGGGTATAGGTAGAACACATAGAAAAGGACTAAGACAAAATGGTGCCTTGTGCCACAACACATAAAAGAAGATCTGGTACATAAAAAAAAATCTTTAATGACACTAGGACACCCTCAAATATACAAATCGTTAAGGCAAATGAGTCTTATGAGTACACCACATAGTTCCATGTTTTCATACTTTGGCTTCTTAAACTCTTTGCTTTCCCCTCCCAAGGTTTCTGTCAAGCACCTGTCTCAAGTAAAAACAAATAAAAATTTTAAAATGTGTATGTACTGAACATATAAGGGCTTTTTATGCTTGTCTTTATGCCCTAAACAATACAGTGTAAGTCATACGGTATACATCAGTATACAGGAGGATATGCAGGGTTATGTGGCAGCACCATGCCATTTTATATAAGGGACTAGAGAATCTGGATTTTGGTATCTGAAAGGGGCCCAAGAAGAAATCCCCCATGAGCACCAAGGGCCGACTGTATCAGGAAACAGCAGCCCAGGTGGTACACGGATGCACGTGAACAAGTATCTATAATTGGACGAGACAGAACAAGTGTGTCGGAGAGATTCTGAGTTCCATGTGGTGGACCAGGGTCTGCACAGGGCCTGACACACACAGGGCACAAGAACCACCTGGTGAATTGCTGGAAACGAACAACGCCAGTTCAAGGGACTGCTTGCTCTCTCTCCTCTCTACCTGCAAAGATGGCCCCCATTCCAGGTGCTATCAGATAACAGCAGCAGCTTGCCCCTGGATTTTAGCTAATATCTGTCATCTTGCTTTTCCCTTACTTTCCAGTCCAAACAACGTGTTGATGTGCAAAGTCTTCATCTCTGGTTGAGGGCTTGTCTGCCTCAACCTCTGACAGGTCAAGGGTTTCCTTCTCCAGCTCAGTGGCCACAACTTTCATCACCCCATTGCTGGCCGGCGCCGCGGCTCACTAGGCTAATCCTCCACCTTGTGGCGCTGGCATACTGGGTTCTAGTCCCAGTCGGGGCGCCAGACTCTGTCCCGGTTGCCCCTCTTCCAGGCCAGCACTCTGCTGTGGCCCGGGAGTGCAGTGGAGGATGGCCCAAGTGCTTGGGCCCTGCACCCCATGGGAGACCAGGAGAAGCACCTGGCTCCTGGCTTCGGATCAGTGTGGTGTGCCGGCCGCGGCGGCCATTGGGGGGTGAACCAATGGCAAAAGGAAGACCTTTCTGTCTCTCTCTCTCACTGTCCACTCTGGCCGTCAAAAAAAAAAAAAAAAAATGAACATCACCCCACTGCCAAAACAAAACCTGCGGCCTGATGAGCTCTCTCAGCTCAACTGTATCACTGCCGAGCAACATGAGCCCACTCCCTGATGCGACCTCAGCATCATGTCACAGGACCTGTTCAGCAAGGAACGGCGCCTTACGTTATAGACTCTGCCGTCTTCTGCCGTGTAGAACTGCGGAAACAGGCCATCAGCATACCGAGAAGCCACGAGTCTCCCCAGAGAGGTCACATAATCTGTATTTTTATAAAAAAAAAAAAAAAGACATACAATTTGGTGAACTCTTTACTTAACACAGAGTTAATCCTATGTGCATAAAGTTAATTGAAAATAGATCTTAGTAAAAAATAAGAATAGGAATAGAGGAGGGAAGAAGTAGAGGGGTAGGAGGGCTGGTGGTGGGCAGAATCACTATATTCCTAAAGTTCTATTTATGAAATGCATGAAGTTTATATTCCTTCAATAACAGGTTCCTTTGGGATAAAGAAAGACAATCAAAACAGGGCATTATTGAAGCATCTTATTTTTATCTAAAGACATTTTTCTCTGGCACCATGCAAAGCATATTTCCAGTGACATCAACAACTTTGTATTCTGTTCTTTTTTTGTTTTTTTTGTTTTTTTTTTTTTTTTTGACAGGCAGAATTAGACAGTGAGAGTGAGAGAGAGAAAGAGAGAAAGGTCTTCCTTCCACAATGGTTCACCCCCAACATGGCCACCACAGCCAGCACGCTGCACCCATCCAAAGCCAGGAGCAGGTGCAGGGCCCAAGCTCTTAGGCCATCCTCCACTGCCTTCCCGGGCCACAGCAGAGAGCTGCACTGGAAGAGGAGCAACTGGGACAGAATGCAGCGTCCCACCCGGGACTAGAACCCGCTATGCCGGCACCACAGGTGGAGGATTAGCCTAGTGAGCCACAGCGCCAGCTCTGTATTCTGTTCTAAATCATGAAGCATAAAGAGTCGTCAAAAAGCTAATGGAAAATGCATGTTATGAAAAACACACACACACACACACACATGCCCCCAAATTTTTGCACCAACATAAACATAGCTTTTAATTCAGTTTTCCCACAAACTTTCTAAAATGCCCTCCTACTGCTAAGTGAGGTGATAAATGTAAGTGCTTGTGGCTTGCGTAATTTTCTCATGCATGAAGTGAGAGGGGGAATAGTGTTGTTTCCTTGTTTCCTGGTTTTTTGACCCAGGATGATCATAGCAGAGGTCAACATTGTGCATAATTCCCCAAAACTTTCAAAACTTGGATTTAGTTTTCAGAATTTTAAAATTGAGCGTCAGTACTATCTGCTGTTCTCTCAAGTGGAGCTTCCTGAATTAATGAGTAAAATGATGCCTGCAAGTAATCGATACAGAAGAGTCACACAGAACATGCTAGAAGCACAAGATTTCCTTCTCATCAGATCATAGGCTCAGCTGCTCAAACATTTACCACACAAATGCTTACTGAGCACCTACTACTAGCGAAGCACAGTGCTTGCTGCATGGGAATATAACATGGCGTAAAACACATAGCTACTCCTTCACAAACTACCATCAGACTACAGACTGGCTTCAAGGACTAACTAGCTTAGCAGGATGGAACTGAGAAAAGGCTTCACAGAGATGTCTTTATTATGTGATTACTTGGAGGATGCTTTTAAGAAGCCCAGTTGATGCCTTTAGAGACAAAATAAAAGGAGTTTTCAGATCAAAATTTTTTTAGATTTTTTTAAATTTTTTTAATTTGACAGAGTTAAAGTGAGAGGGAGAGACAGAGAGAAAGGTCTTCCTTCCGTTGGTTCACTCCCCAAATGGCCGCTATGGCCAGAGCTATGCCAATCTGAAGCCAGGAGCCAGGAGTCTCCTCCTGGTCTCCCATGCGGGTACAGGGGCCCAAGCACTTGGGCCATCCTCCACTGCCTTCTTGGGCCACAGCAGAGAGCTGGACTGGAAGAGGAGCAACTGGGACTAGAACCCAGTGCCCATATGGGATACCGGCGCCACAGGTAAAGGATTACCTAAGTGAGCCACAGGGCCGGCCCAGGCTTTTTTTTTTTTTTTTTTTTTTTTTGACAGGCAGAGTTAGACAATGAGAGAGGCAGAGAGAAAAAGGTCTTCCTTCTGTTGGTTCACTCCCCAAATGGCCGCTACGGCCAGTGAGCCAGGCGCTTCCTCCTGGTCTCCCATGAGGTGCAGGGCCCAAGCACTTGGGTCATCCTCCACTGCCTTCCTGGGACACAGCAGAGAGCTGGACTGGAAGAGGAGCCACCGGGACAGGACCGGCGCCCCAACCGGGACTAGAACCCAGGGTGCTGGCGCCACAGACAGAGGATTAGCCAAGTGAGCCGCGGCGCCGGCCGAGATCAAAATTAGTTACCACTATTTGTCAGAGGGTCTGATACAGCCACTTATGGCTCCCAAGAATTCCTAAACCAGGTCAATGGGGTCACATTGCCAATGCCTCACTGTAAGATGACTCGAGTCTAGCGAAATTTATTAGGGTTAAGAATATTTCAGAGGGGCTGGCAGTGTGGCGTAGTGGGTTAAGCCTCTCCCTGCAGTGCTGGCATCCCATATGGGTGCTGGTTCAAGTCCCAGCTGTTCTACTTCCAATCCCTCTCCCTGCTAATGTGCCTGGGAAAACAGTAAAAGATGGCCCAAATGCTTGGGCTTCTGTACCTGTGTGGGAGACCCGGAAGAAACTCCTGGCTCCTTACTTCAGATCATCTCAGCTCCAAGGCATTACAGCCATTTGGGGAGTGAACCAGCAGATGGAAGGCCTTTCTATCTGTCTTTCCCTCTCTCTGTCTATACCTCTATCTCTCAAATAAATAAATAAAATCGTTTTAAAAAAGTCTCAGAGATCCTTAAAATTTTTATTTTTGTTTTCTGAAAATGGATTTTATCTTATAATTTCAGATCATCTAAATTTTGTGTTCTGTACATGTGACTTTTATTTTTAAGGATTTATTTATTTATTTGAAAGTTAGAGTTACACAGAAAGAGGAGAAGTAAAAGAGAGTGAGAGGTCTTCCATCCAACGGTTCACTCCCCAGTTGGCTGCAACTGCCGGAGCTGTGCCGATCCGAAGCCGGGAGCCAGGAGCCTCCTCCAGGTCTCCCACACAGGTGCAGGGGCCCAAGGGCTTGGGTCATCTTCTATTGCTTTCCCAGGCCACAGCAGAGAGCTAGACCGGAAGTGGAGCAGCAGGGACTCGAACTGGTGCCCATATGGGATGCCGGCACTGCAGGCAGCTGTTTTACGCACTATACCACAGTGCCGGCCCCTGTGCATGTAACTTTGCATCACTTGGTTATGGAAGTTCAGCACTTCTTGTCTCTCTCTACAGTGGGGTGTACTTAACTTGTGGATTTTTTTAGACTAAAAATGTAGAATAAAGACTATTTTGAAGGCCTGAATAAAGTGATAAAGTTGCATTACGCCTCACTCCAAGAATTCTTCACTTAGTTGTTTGCAAAATTTTTCTGTCTGAATCTTTTTTAAATCCCACCCAGCACTCAGCTAGGTGCTGCAGTTTGCTCAGTTTTCCTTAATAAAGTCTTTGAAATCAACGCAGGAGTTCAAGGCTAAGATTTGGCCATTTTCATGAGTTCCACTTTCAATGTCCAATTTTACTTCCTGAATTCTTTGAGATCCTGGAGTTCGGAAGCTAAACTTAGAAGTAAGAGAACAAATAGCTGATTCTTTTAAAGTGCTTTGAAATTTGGTTTCAGGAAAATGTTTCTGTGTAGCACTTTGTATGTGTTCAGGGCCACCTTTAGTTTCTCCAAAGTTCTGTGTGGAGAAATAGGGAAACTCCAGAAGTCTAGGCTGCCAAGATTGGGTCTCACCTTGAGTGGGCTTGAGTTGGGATTGGACAATGGAGGCAAAACACATCTCAAAGGAGATTAGATCTAGCTTAACTTCAAAGTTGTCAGTGCCTGAGGGGCTAGTTATTTTAAACACACTCATTTTGAGACTTAAATCAAATCTATGTCAGATTCCCAGAACGCTGGAGGGAAAGGCGGGTGGGCAGATTGTCCCTAGTTCCTCTTGTATCTAAATAGAATGGGTTCTGGAAGTGCTGGCCCTTGGTGAACTGGAAGCTACACCAGCTATCTACCAGGTTTGTTTTGGCTCCTCTGGGCCAAGCTTCCCTAGACCATTGTTGCCTCAAAGTTCTGAGATGGTTCTGGGTACTGCTGCTTGTTGCTTGAGAGAGAACACGGAAGAGTTAAGCCAAAGAAAATGATGTTGAAAAATTTAAGCAAGGATAAGTAAAATGCAAAAGTACTTTTTTAAAAAAATTTATTTTATTTATTTGAATGAGTTACAGAGAGATGTAGAACCAGAAAGAGAGAGAGAGAAGTCTTCTATCTGCTGGTTCACTCCCCTAATGACCACAAGCTGAACTGATCTGAAGCCAGGAGCCAGAAGCCTCCTCCAGGTCTCCCACAGGGGTGCAGGGGCTCAAGGACTTGGGCCATCTTCTACTGTTTTCCCAGGCCATAGCAGAGAGCTGGATAGGAAGTGGAGCAGCCAGGACTGGAACCAGTGCCCATATGGGATGCCGGCACTGCAGGCCAGGGCTTTAATCTGCTGTGCCACAGCGCTGCCGCCCCAAGTAGTTACTTCTTGAACTGAGAGTCTGTTATTCAAAATTTTAATTGAGACAAAAAGGGCCTTAAGTTTGAGGTTGTTGTGTGAGGAGTCAGATGGGTTAGGGTGCTCCCAATGAATTTAGGGATATTTGCTTCCTTCCCCCAAAAAAATGATTATCTTTAGCAAGAACAAACAGGCCACCCTCCTTCCTTCAGAATCTCCAAATTTACCATGTGAATAGCAAGCGAGCTCTTCCAGAGCTCATTGTGAAAACAGGTTACCTCTCCCACCCTCTGGATGGTCTTTTGTTTTATCTGAGCAGGCCAGACAGAGTGGAGAACTGTACATCAGGTCCTTTGGGTTTTGTCCCTGCCGGGTAACTGAATGCCAATCTGATTGTCTTTTTTTTTTTTACTTCAAAATTGTACTTAAAAACCCGAATGCTACCTACTCTAGGGTCCTTTTGGGTTTCTTCCTCTCTTGGAAGCCCCCCTCCATGCCACTCTGGCCGGAGCTCTTTGACTCTACTAAATTTTTTTAAACCTCTCTGTTGTCCACTTGGAAATTCTTCCATGTGAGACAGAGAATCAAGGTAACAATAATTTCTCTCCCTCTGTTTTCACATAACAGTTGGGGAACAAGAAAAAGAAGGGCTCAGAGGAAGGGATGTCATTCATCAGGACTAAGATCCTCACTGTCTCCTCCACCCCTGGCTAGCCTATGGGAAGCTCTGTGGTCAATATTTCCTCTGGGGTTATTACGACATGACCTGGGAGGACACAGAATGGAGCAGTCAATGACTGCAACTCTTTCTACTCTCATCAACCTGTGAGAAAAGTGAACACGGTCAAGCGTATGCTCCAAGGCTCTCTGCTTCAGCCAGTCACATACACAGGCTCTGTAATAAAGACCTCCCAGGCAGTTCTCTCCACGTCCCTGGAAGCAGCCATGTTGGCACTTGCGCCTGTGTCCTGGAAGGGGTTTAAATTTTCCCACATCAATCTGCTTCTCACTGGGTTCACAAAAAACCTTCACCTAATCAACAGTCCACGTGTTAGCCCTGGAGACCGGAGTAACCTGCTGGGCCTGGGGATCATTCCATGAAATACTCTTCCTTCTCTTGGTCCTTGGCTGAGTTACTCTCCCTCTGGAGCGTGGCACTGGGCTCCACTTCTGCAGGTTCCTAGGTGACATAGCTGCCTTTGTTCTTGGTACAGGTAAAACATTAAGACCACAGTGCTAACAACTGCAAATGAGGGCTGTGCGGGCTTCTTCAGCTTCTAGGGACAAGGGCCTGCAGAACTGGAGTGGCCATCAATCCTCCTGGAGAAGGTGTGGTTGAGAGGCTGGTCCCTGCTGCTAAAGATCACAGGGAAGAGCGGATCTTTCCGGTCACACGGGCCTCCACTCTGCGTGGGGCGGGCACCACAGTGCTCTTAGAGCCTGGAGAGGCCGACTAGGAGACGGGGCCAAGGGATGCACGGATCTCCCGCCGAGGCCAGCCAGGACATGGGGGCCAGGCCAGCTGGGTGGGACAGGAAAAGAGAAGTGAACTGTCCTCTGCAGATTCCCGCCAGCCACCAGGCCGCTCTGCTCCCTTAGGAGGAAGGACTCTCTGTCCTCCCCGGCCACAGCTTTGCTCTCATTACTGAATCTTACAGGTGGCAGAAATTGGTGGCACTCATGGTTCTACTCCTCTCTTTCCCCTGCTTTTTTCCTTTTTCTTTCTTTTTTTGAAAGGCAGAGTTACAGAGAGAGAGGCAGAGACAGAGCAGTCTTCCATCTGCTGGTTCACACCCCAAATGGCCTCAACCGCCAGGGCTGGGCCAAGCTGAAGCCAGGAGCTTCTTCCAGGTCTCCAACATGGGTACAGGGACCTAGGCACTTGGGCCATCTTCTGCTGCTTTCCCAGGTGTAATAGGAGGAAGCTGACTAGGAAGCAGAGCTGCCAGGGCTGTAACAAGTACAGGTGGTATCTTTACCCCCTCCACCACAAGGCTGATCCCTTCCCTCTGCTTTCCTATGGAGACAGGGTAACAGCTTGTTTTGGAAAGAAAGAGCAAGGCTAAATTTAACAGCCACCTGGCCGGACCTGGTTCCAAGCCATAAGCAGTGACAAATGTTACAGGTTCAACTTTCATAACAGTAAAGAATAAAGAATGGATACCTGAATTCCATCCACTGGATAGACGTCTAAGACTCTAAAATCTCTATTTCTTTTTTTTTTTTTTTTTGACAGGCAAAGTGGACAGTGAGAGAGAGAGAGACAGAGAGAAAGGTCTTCCTTTGCCATTGGTTTACCATCCAATGGCCGCCGTGGCCGGCGCACTGCGGCTGGCACACCACACTGATCCGAAGCCAGGAGTCAGGTGCTTCCTCCTGGTCTCCCATGGGGTGCAGGGCCCAAGCACTTGGGCCATCCTCCACTGCACTCCCGGGCCACAGCAGAGAGCTGGCCTGGAAGGGGGGCAACCGGGACAGAATCCGGCGCCCCAACGGGACTAGAACCCGGTGTGGCAGCGCCGCAAGGCAAAGGATTAGCCTATTGAGCCGCGGCGCCGGCTAAAATCTCTATTTCCAAGACTTCAATTTCTGCTATGGTTTGAAAATGATTTGGCTCCCAAAATCATGCAGACATTTAAACCCAAAGGCAGAAGTTAATGGTACTAGGAGAATAGAAATTTATTTAATTCTTGTGTTTAGGAGGTGAGCCTAGTGAGAAATCCTGAGGTCACAGAAGCCTTGCCCTTGGATTGTAATTAAATGAGAAAGTTGTTATAAAAGCCTGAATTCAGAACCAATTTCTCTCTCTGCTTCCTGGCTCAGCTTGCAGTACTCCCTCCATGAATGCTCTGTCATTGGCCATCTGCCATCCTCAAGAGGTCCAAGCAAAGGGGACACCTGATCTTGGACTTCAATCTGCAAAACTGTGAGCTAAATAAACCTTTTCTCTGGCCAGCGCTGTGGTGTAGCAGGTTAACACCTTGGCCTGAAGTGCCGGCATCCCATATGGGCACCGGTTCTAGTCCCAGCTGCTCCTTTTCCAGTCCAGCTCTCTGCTATGGCCTGAGATAGCAGTGGAAGATGGCCCAATGGGAGACCTGGAAGAAGCTCCTGGCTCCTGCCTTCGGATCAGCACAGCTCCGGCCGTTGCGATCATCTGGGGAGTGAACCAGCAGATGGAAGACCTCTCTCTCTGTCTCTACCTCTCTCTGTAACTCTGCCTTTCAAATAAATAAAATAAGTCTAAATAAAATAAAATAAACCTTTTCTCTTTATTGAGTCAGTTGCCTTAGGCAATCTGTTGTCGTAACAAAAAGCTGACTAAAACTCTGACACTGATGGAGCAACTTCAAAGGACTTGCAGCATTCTTTCTTCACCTGAGATGTTTATCTCGAGTCCAGAGTGGGATTTTTTTTTTAAAGACTTGAAGGAGAGAGACTAGTGCTGTGGTGTAGCAGGTTAAGCCTCTGCCTGCAGTACTGGCATTCCATACGGCACTGGGTCAAGTCCCAACTGCTCCACTTCCGATCCAGCTCCCTGCTAATGCACCTGGGAAAGCAGCAGAGAATGGCCCAAATGCTTGGGACCCTGCACCCACATGGGAGGCCCAGGGGAGGCTCCTGGCTCCTGGTTCCTGGCTTCTGATCAGCCCAGCATCAGTGGTTGCAGCTGTTTGGGGGATGAACTGGTGGATGGAAGACCTCTCTTTCTATCTCTTCCCATCTCTGTGACTCTGCCTCTCAAATAAATTTTAAAAATCTTAAAGAAAAAAAAGACTTGAAGGAGAACTGAATCTTGTGGGAGCCTCAAGAAGCTCTATTGCCAGTTGAATTGTAAAATACTTTGAGCTCTATTTCATGATGGTGGCATGGATGTTACTGGCTAACTTTCACCCAGAAAACAATGAAACTCTAGACAAAATATAAAAACATCTACTTGAAGGCACTGGAGAGCAATCAAGAATGGGAAGGAACTAGAATGCTTCATCCTCAAAAGGAAGAAACTAGCTAGTGAGATCTGTATTTATGTAGCAGAGGAGAGAGAATTTGGAGTTTGAAGCCAATGAAGTTAACTATCCACCAGAATAAACATTAGCTTTTCATCTATTAGCTGACAAATGGTTAAGCAAACTATGGTATACCCATAGAAGAGAATATTATATGGCCATAAAAAGGAATAAATACTAGTACATGCTACAACATGGATGAACCTTTAAAACTTTTTGCTAAGTGAAAGGAGCAAATAAAAAAAGATCACATGTTATAAATTTCCATTTATATGAGGTGCTGGCACCATGGCGCACTTGGTTAATCTTCCGCCTGAGGCACTGGCATCCCACATGGGCACCAGGTTCTAGTCCCAGTTGCTCCTCTTCCAGTCCAGCTCTCTGCTGTGGCCCGGGAAAGCAGTGGAGGATGGCCCAAGTGCTTGGGTCCCTGCAATGGCATGGGAGACCAGGAAGAGGCACCTGCCCCCTGGCTTCGGATAAGTGTAGCTCTGGCCGTGGCGGCCATTTAGAGGGTGAACCATCAAATGGAAGACCTTTCTCTCTCTCTCTCTCTCTTTCTCTCTCTCTCTCACTGTTTGTAACTCTACCTGTCAAATAAATAAATTTTTTAAAGAATCTTTTAAAAAATTTCCATTTATATGAAATGTTCAGAACAAAGAAATCTGTAGAGAGAGAAAGTATACTGTTTATACATCATGGGTGGGGATAGAGTTGTATGGGAGTGGATATCTAACAAGCTAGGAAATGTATGTATGAATTTATTTATTTAGGAGAGGGCAAGAGAACACTAGCTCCTATCTACTGATTAACTCCCCAAATGCTCAAAACCGCCAAGGTTGGGCCAAGACTGGAGCAGAAGTGCAATCCAGGACTTTCACAAGGGTGACAGGAACCCAGTTACCTGAGCCATCATCTGCTGCCTCAAAGAGCTGCATAAGTAGGAGAGTGGAGTCAGCAATCAGTGCCAGGAACCAAACCCAGCTACTCCAATGTGAGCAGAGGCATCTTAACCAGTTGGCTAACCACTTGATCCAAATGGTTTTCTTTATGAGGTTATGAAGATGTTCTAAAGTTGACTATGCTAATGAGTGCATATAGTGTGAATATACTAAAAGCAACTAAATTGTACACTTTAAATGGATGAATGATACAGTATATTTTAAGACAGCATAGGCCGGCACCAAGACTCACTTGGCTAATCCTCCACCTGTGGTGCTGGCATACCAGGTTCTAGTTCCGGTCATGGCGCCGGTTCTGTCTCAGTTGCTCCTCTTCCAGTCCAGCTCTCTGCTGTGGCCCAGGAAGGCAATGGAGGATGGCCCAAGTCTTTGGGCTCTGCACCCGCATGGGAGACGAGGAGGAAGCACCTGGCTCCTGGTTTTGGATCAGCGCAGTGTGCTGGGTGGTAGCAGCCATTTGGAGGGTGAACCACCAGTAAAGGAAGACCTTTCTCTCTGTCTCTCTCTATCTCTCTCTCACTGTCTAACTCTGCCTGTCAAAAAAAAAAAAAAAAAAAAGACAGCATCAATAAACTTGTTACAAAAATATATTAATTTTTAGATAATGAAAAAAAAATCAGCTGTATTAAGAAAAAGATAAAACAACTTAAAGTCTGTATAACCATCCACATTGTACAGCATAAAAAAAAAAATCAAGACAGGTAGTCAGTGCTGTGGTGCAGTGGGTTAAGCATGGCCTGCAATGCCAGCATCCCATATGGGTGCCAGTTGGAGTCTCGGCTACTCCATTTCTGATCCAGCTCCCTGCTAATGTACCTGGGAAGGGAGCAAAGGTTGGCCCAAATCCTTGGGCCACTGCACCTATGTGGGAGACCCAGAAGAGGCTCCTGGCTCCTGGTTTCAGCCTGGCAAATCCCTGGCTGTTGCAGCCCTCCAGTGGATGGAAGATCTCTCTCTCTCTCTCTCTCCGTAACTCTACCTTTTAAAAAAATAAATAAATCCTTTTTAAAAAATCAAAACATACAAAGCAACAGAAAAAAGGTGGCCAACAGTTCAAAGAAAAAGCAATAAAACCTATCCTGAGATTGACCAGATGTTGGCACCAACTGAAAAAGGCTTCAACATATTTACATAATAAATATTTTGTCTATGTAAACATATATTATAAATATTTGCATTATAAACATTATAAATATGCTTCAGGAAAAGAAAGATAGTGAGTAAACAAATGGTAATATTAGCAGAAGATCTGAAAGAACCAAAAGTAATTTTAGGGCAAAAAATAAAGTAAAATATACGCTTGGGCTTAATAGTAGACTAGAGATAGCAGAAGAAAGTGTCAATTACCTTGACAGTCTATCAAGAGAAATCACCCAAACTAAAGAACAGAGAGAATACACTTTTTACATAAATGAACAAAGTTTCAGTGATCTGTGGGACAGTATCAAGGTGTTTAGCATACCATAATTGGAGTCTCAGAAGAAAAAGAAAGGAAATAGGACATAAAAGAGATTAGAAGAAACAAGAACTGAAAATTTCCAAGATTTGCTGGAGAACCTACTGATCCAAAAAGCTTATCACATATAATGTTAATACAGAAGCTCAGGTTGCATCCTGATAAATTCATCACAAGTTATAAATGTCACAAACCAAAAGTGAATTCCAGGGGCCGGCACTGTGGCACAGTGGATTAAGCTGCTGTCTGCAGTGCCGGCATCCCATATGGGCAATGATTTGAGTCCCAGCTGCTCCACTTAAGATCTAGCTCCCTGCTAATGTGCCTCAGAAAGTAGCAGAAATGGCCAAAGTGCTTGGCCCCCTGCGCCCTCCTGGAAGACCCAGATTGGAAGCTCCTGGCTCCTGTCTTCGGCGTGGCCTAGCCCTGGTGCTGCTGCCATTTGGGGAGTTAACCAGCGGTTGGAAGAGCTCTGTCTCTGCCTCTGCCTCCATCTCTCTGTAACTCTGACTTTCAAATAAACCAATCAATTTTGTTTTTTAAAGAAAGATTTATTTATTTATTTGAAAGGGAGAGAGACAGAGAGAGATCTTCCATCTGCTGTTATACTTCCCAAATGCCTGCAACAGCCAGGGGTAGGCTGAGCCAAAGCTAGGAGTAAGGAAGTCTATCCAGGTCTCCCACATGGGTGCAAGAACCCAGGTACTCAGGCATCATCTGTTACTTTCCAGGGTGCACATTAGCAGTGGATTGGAAGTGTAGAGCAGCTGAAGTTAGAACTAGCACTCTGATCTGGGATGTGGGTATCCCAAGTGGTGGCTTAACCCGCCACACTGCAATGCCCACTCTCTTTTTTTTTTAAGTGAATGGAAGATCTCTCTCTCTCTCTCTCTCTCTCTCTTCCTCTCTCTCTGTAATTATGACTTTAAAATAAATAAATAAATCTTTTTTTTAAAAAAAGTGAATTCAATATACCTAACCTATCAAACACTATAGCTTAGCAACACAGAACACTAGAGAATATTGGTTGTTTACCCTCATGATTGTGTGCCTGACTGGGAGCTACTATACTTCACTGCTGCTGCCCAGCATTGCAAGAGAGTATTGTACCACATATTGCTATCCTAGGGGAAAAGAAACCAAATTCAAAAATTCAATTACAGGTTCTATAGAATGCGTATTGCTTTCATACCACTGTAAAGTTGAAAAACTCTGAGTTGAACAACCCTAACCTGGAGATCATCTGTACAAAGAAAATCAAACCAAGGCATACCACAGGTAAAGAAGTGCACAACAGATGAAACCATCAATAAAGGGAAAAATCTTAAAAGCAGCCACAGGATAAAAGGATACATTCTATATATCATATACAGAAGAAAAATGTTATGATTTATGGCTTATTTCTCAGGTGAAAATCTGGAGATTAGAAAACAATGGATTGGCATGGTTAAAAATCAGAAGTAACACAAATCTCAACCAATAATTCTGTAGCAAGCAGAAACACATCCTTCAAGAATTAAGCTGAGGACTGCTGTGTCTGGAGAGATGAAAAATTTTCTTCCTTAACTAAGTACAACTAAAACCCATGGGCATTATGTATATAAAATGAAGTGTAAGAAGAGCCTAAAGGCCGCCGCCGTGGCTCAATAGGCTAATCCTCCGCCTTGCGGCGCTGGAACACTGGGTTCTAGTCCCGGTCGGGGCACCGGATTCTGTCCCGGTTGCCCCTCTTCCAGGCCAGCTCTCTGCTATGGCCAGGGAGTATAGTGGAGGATGGCCCAAGTGCTTGGGGCCTGCACCCCATGGGAGACCAGGAGAAGCACCTGTCTCCTGCCATCGGATCGACGCAGTGCACCAGCTGCAGCGTGCCAACCGCGGCGGCTACTGGAGGGTGAACCAACGGCAAAAGGAAGACCTTTCTCTCTGTCTCTCTCTCTGTCTCACTGTCCACTCTGTCAAAAAAAAAAAATAGCCTAAAATGGGGAAAGAAAGAAGCAGATTGGGTAGCGACGGTACGACCTAACAAACAACACTCTACTCCAGCCACCTAGCAGAGAGCAGTGCCAGAAAGTAGCTAAATAAGATCCCTTCTTATTACAGAGTGCCCAAAATGCCCCAGTTTTAATTAAGATATCATTCATCATCCCCTAAACCAGGAAATCTCAAAGTTATTAAAAAAAAAGAATCAACAATATCAACACTGAGATGACACACCTGTAATAATGAGCTGACAAGGATTTTAAAGCAACATTCATAAAAATACTTCAACAAGCAATTACAAACATGCTCGAAATGAATAAGACACAGGCAATCTTGGCAAACAAACAGAAGATATAAAGAAGAACCAAATGGAAATATTAGAACAAAAAAAGAGTAACAAAAATTTAAAACTTAATAGTCTATTAACTAACGAATGGATAAAGAAAATGTGGTACATATACACAATGGAAAACTATTAAGCCATAAAAAGGCTTAAAGGTTGTCATATACAATAACATAGATGGAATTAGAGGTTATTACATTAAATACACTGAGAACAGACATATCAGCACTACATAATGTCACTTATATGTAGAATTTTAAAAAGTTCAATTATAGAAAAGTATACTGGTGATTATGAGAGGCTGGGAGAGTAGGAGGGGGGAACACGGAAAAGTGGTTAAACTGGGACTAAGTTATAGTTACAGAGGAGTCAGAAGTTCTGGCACAGTAGGGTAGCTATAGACAATTAAAATATATTGTGTATTTCTCTAGAAAAAAAAAACAGAAAAAGTGATCTTAAGTGTTTTTGCCATGAAGAAACGTGAAATGTCTGAGATACTTTTACTCTGATTTGACAGTGCAAAATGTACATGGATCAAAAAAATCACATAGTATCCCATAATTGTGCAGAGTTGTTATGTCTCAGTGAAAATTTTTCAAAAATTTTAAAGATTCAACGGGTGGACTCAACAGCAAGATGGACAAGACAAAAGAATGAGTAAACTTGAAGACAGAGCAATAGAAATTACACAATCTAAATAACAGCGGAAAAACAGACTGAAAAATATGAAGATAGCCTCAGGGGTATGTGGGACTATAACAACAACAACAGCTAATAATCAAGTCACTGGAGTGCCAAAAGGTGAGGAAGAGGCCGAAAAGGTTTTCAAAGAAACAAGAGTTGAAATTTTTTCAATTTTGGCAAAAACACAGAAGGTGTAAAGCAATGGATTCAAGAAGCTGAGTAAAACTCAAAGATAATAAACTTAAGAAATCCACATCAAAACACACCACGGCCAAATTTTTGAAAACTAAGACAAAAAATAATCCTGAAGGGCAAGAGTTTGATTCAGTGGTTAAGAAACCTGTGGCATATTTGTGGAGAGAAAGATAAAGGTGAATAAAACAGAACAGAGAATCCAGAAAGAGCCCCATGTAAGTACAGCTAGCAAGGTTTTAACAAAGATGAAATGGCAGTTCAAAGAAGGAAGGACCATCTTTCCAATAAAAAGTGCTGAGCAACTGGATATCCATAACCAAAAAATAAAATCTTAAAAAGAAATTAACTCAAAACAGCATAGGCTAACTGCAAAATGTAAACTCCTAAAACTTGCAGAAGAGGGGGCCGGCGCCAGTGGCTCACTTGGTTAATCCTCCACCTGCGGCGCTGGCATCCATATGGGCACTGGGTTCTAGTTCCAGTTGCTCCTCTTCCAGTCCAGCTCTCTGCTGTGGCCTGGGAGGGCAGTGGAGGATGGCGCAAGTGCTTGGGCCCCACGTGGGAGACCAGGAAGAAGCGCCTGGCTCCTGGCTTTGGATTGGCACAACACCAGCCATGGCAGCCATTTGGGGAATGAACCAACAGAAGGAAGACCTTTCTCACTGTCTGTAACTCTACCAGTCAAAAAAAAAAAAAAAAAAAAACTTGCAGAAGAAGGGAAGGGAAGTTAGCATAAGCAATATTTGTATGGTACTAAATCATTCTGTATCTTGACTGTAGCAATCATTACAAAATTCTACACATGTGATAAAATTACACAGACTTACATACATGCTGTTTACAACAAATGTCAAATTTCTGGTTTTGAGATACTTTTACAAATTTGTTTTTTTTGGTTTTTTTTTTTTTTAAGATTTATTTTATTTATTTGAAAGTCAGAGTTACAGAGAAACAGAGGTAGAGAAAGAAAGGTCTTCCATCCCCAGATGGCTGCAACGGCCGGAACTGTGCTGATCTGAAGCCAGGAGATTTTTCTGGGTCTCCCATGTGGGTGCTTCTACTGCTTTCCCAGGCCATAGCAAGCAGCCGGGACTCGAACTGGTGCCCATATGGGATGCCAGCACTGCAGGTGGTGTCTTTAACCCCTACGCCACAGCCACAGGGCTGGCCCCAACCAGTTTGGTTTTGATATAATTTTATAAGATGTGACCCTTGAATAAACTGGGTGAGGTGTACATTGAATCTCTCTATGCTTCTTTTTTTTTTTTTTTTTTTTTTTGACAGAGTTATAGACAGTGAGAGAGAGACAGAGAGAAAGGTCTTCCTTCCATTGGTTCACTCCCCAGATAGCTGCTACGGCCTGCACGGTGCTGCTGCTGCAGATCCGAAGCCAGGAGCCAGGTGCTTCCTCCAGGTCTCCCATGCGGGTGCAGGGACTCAAGCACTTGGGCCATCCTCCACTGCCTTCCCAGGCCACAGCAAAGAGCTGGACTGGAAGAGGAGCAACCGGGACTAGTACCCGGAGTCCTAACCAGGACTAGAACCTGGGGTGCTGGCGCCGCAGGTGGAGGATTAGCCAAGTGAGCCACTGCACCGGCTATGCTATCTTTGTGACTTCCTAAGAATCTACATTATCTTAGAACAAAAAGTAAGAGCGGAAAGCAGGCCTTTAGCCTAGAGGTTAACATACCTGCATCTCACAGTGAAATACCCAAGTTCAATTCCTTACTACAGCTCCTGACTCCAGTTTCCTGCCAGCACAGACCCTGAAAGGCACATTTGATGGCTCAAATAATTGGGTTCCTGCCACCCACATGGAATAACTGGATTATGTTCTAGCTCTCCATTTCAAAAGGGCCCTTGCCATGAACCATCAAAGGACATTCTCTGTCTGACTGTCTCTGTCTCTCTCTGACAATCTGCCTCTCAAATAAAATATATATCTATATATATATATATATATATATATATATATATCTTTCTAAAAAAGGCATTTGGGTCTGTGACCTGCCTCATTCTTTTCTGCTAAAAAAAAAAAAGCATAAGAGAGTAAATAAATGAATGAGTAAATAAGTAAAAATGAGGGTGAAATAGGACACTTTTAGGTACATAAAAATTGAGAAAATCTATCACCAGAAGACCCGTACTATAAGAAATAACTAAAAAGAAATTCTTTAAAGAATAATACCAAATGGAACTTCAAATCCCATAGGAAGGAAGAATATTGTAAGTGATAAAATGTGCATCTTAAAAAGTTTTTTCTTCTAAGTTTTACTAAAAAGAAAGTGACTTTTAAAACCAAAAATTGGCCGGCGCCGTGGCTCAACAGGCTAATCCTCCGCCTTGTGGCGCCGGCACACCGGGTTCTAGTCCCGGTCGGGGCGCCGGATTCTGTCCTGGTTGCCCCTCTTCCAGGCCAGCCCTCTGCTGTGGCCCAGGAGTGCAGTGGAGGATGGCCCAAGTGCTTGGGCCCTGCACCCCATGGGAGACCAGGAAAAAGCACCTAGCACCTGGCTCCTGCCATCGGATGAGCGTGGTGCGCCGGCCGCAGCGCGCCATCCGCGGCAGCCATTGGAGGGTGAACCAACGGCAAAGGAAGACCTTTCTCTCTGTCTCTCTCTCTCACTGTCCACTCTGCCTGTCAAAAAAAAAAAAAACAAAAATTAAGACACTGGTTTGTGGGATTTATAAAGAATGTTGAAATAAAATAATAACACTCAGAAGTGAAGGGTAAGTAGAGCTATACTATTGCAACACTCTTCAGAAAATTAAATTTTACTGGACTGGGACAAGTTAAAGATGTAATCACTACAGCAATCACTGAAAATATAATGCAAAAAGGTAAACATAAAAAGTCTATTTGAATTTAAATGAAAATCAGATTAAAGACCAAAAAATTCAACTAGCCCAAAAGAATGCAAAAGGAAAAACTAAGGGGAAAGAAAAAGGTTGGACAAATAAACTGTATGTCTTAATTTAAGTATATCAATTAGTTACATTAAATGTGGAGAATCAAACACTATAATTAAAAGACAGAGATTATAAGGCTGGGATAAAATATAAAAGTAAACTAAAGTCTGTGCCTAAAAAGCACCTTTAAAAATAGAGACTATAGGCTGGCGCCACGGCTCAATAGGCTAATCCTCCGCCTTGCGGCGCCAGCACACTGGGTTCTAGTCCCGGTCGGGGCTCCGGATTCTGTCCCGGTTGCCCCTCTTCCAGTCCAGCTCCCTGCTGTGGCCCGGGAGTGCAGTGGAGGATGGCCCAAGTCCTTGGGCCCTGCACCCGCATGGGAGGAGACCAGGAGAAGCACCTGGCTCCTGCCATCAGATCAGCGCAGCGCGCCGGCTGCAGCAGTCATTGGGGGGTGAACCAATGGAAAAAGGAAGACCTTTCTCTCTGTCTCTCTCTCTCATTGTCCACTCTGCCTGTCAAAAAAAAAAAAAAAACAGAGCAACTATATATATTTGAAGGTAAAAGAATGTAAACATATATGCCATATAAAGTTGAAGAGTAAGCTGAAAGGGGTATATTAATATCAGAAAGAGTAAATTAAAACAAGGACTATTACCTCAAATAAAACATGGAACATTTCAAAATTACTGAAATTTTTCAAATCATCAGAAAATTATAACAATTCTAAATATGTATGTATTCAGAGTTTCAAAATATATGAACAAAACTGACATGATAAAGGATAAAAAAATTATCAACAGCACAGACTATCTCTAACACTATCAACTATCTATCTTGGCCTAAATTAACATTTACAAGTAGTAACTAACAAGATAACATGCAGGGGCCAGCGCTGTGGTATAGCAGGTTATGCTTCCAACTGCGGTGCTGGCATCCCAAATGGGTGCTAGTTCGAATCCCGGCTGCTCTACTTCCAATCTTGTTCTCTGCTATGGCCTGGGAGGGTAGAGAAGGATGGCCCAAGTGCTTGGCCCTCAGCACCCACGTGGGAGACCCAAAGAAAGCTCCTGGCTCCTGGCTTCTGATCTGCTCAGCCCCATCCATTGTGGCTATTTGGGGAGTGAACCAGAAGATGCAAGACCTCTCTCTGTTTCTCCCTCTCTCTGTAACTCTGCTTCTCAAATACATAAATAAATATTTTTTTTAAAAAAAGAGCGGAATGCACACTGTTTTCAAGTGTATATGAAATATCCACAGCTATTGTCTTAGTGGCCTCAAAAGGGACTTGCAGTACATTGCAGGAGACACATGACTTCTGCTGGGGTACATATAAACACAAATTACTTCTACTTTTTTGTCTTTTAAAAATGAATAATGCATTGTTAATATTGAATGTGTGGACTGACAAATGTGCATCTATTTACCTGTCCATCTACCTGGGGGGCACATGCATACGCATTTTCTGACAGGAAAGTTCAGAGATCTGCATCAGAACTCAGGCAACCTCCTCAAAAGCTATCCGGCAGCATGCAGGGGGCTTGTACTTCACCTTCACAATGTGGGAATCCGATCTGTGACAAAATCTGCTTCAAGGTCAGTTTGTTGCTCTTCAGCCCGTGCAGTTGAAGCCATTTCTCGGATGAAATAAGACTTTGCTCAGCCAAGCCTGTCGTGGTGTTGCTCGGTCCCCCCTGCCTCTGCAGCTGCTGCTCAGAGATGGAAGAAGAGGAGCCTGATTTCGCCATCTCTGAATCGGGATCTAAGTCATGGGGACCTCCTGCAAGAGCAAGTGTCAAACTCAGACCTCCTGAAAACTTGGAAACAATCAAACATTCACAGAGGAGGGGATTAACATAAATTATGGTATGCCCATGAAGTGGCATTCTATATGCTTAAATTTAAATGTAATTGTATATTTGTTGGCAAGGAAAATATATGTATTGCTAAGAGATAATCACAATATTCAATATTCATATGTATATTCACACAGAAAAATCTCTAGAAAGGCATATGCCAAAAGAGGTTCCTAGTAGTTTTTTTGTTTTGTTTTGTTTTGTTTTTTATGTGTTAGAAATATGTGTGGGTGGGGCCGGCGCCGAGGCTCACTTGGTTAATCCTCCGCCTGCGGCACCAACATCCCATATGGGCACTGGGTTCTAGTCCTGGTTGCACCTCTTCCAGTCCAGCTCTGCTGTGGCCCAGGAAGGCAGTGGAGGATGGCCCAAGTGCTTGGGCCCCTGTACCCACATGGGAGACCAGAGGGAAGCTCCTGGCTCCTGGCTTCGGAACGGTGCAGTGCACAGGCCGTAGCAGCCATTTGGGGGGTGAACCAATGGAAGGAAGACCTTTCTCTCTGTCTCTCTCTCACTGTCTAACTCTATCTGTCAAATAAATAATAAAAGAAATATGTGTGGTTTTTGCCTTTTATGTTTTTTTTAAATTTATTTATTTGAAAAGCAGAGTCAGAGAGAGAGAGGGAAAGGTCTACCATCCACTGATTCACTCTCCAAATGGCTTCAAGGTGGGGCTGGGCTGGAACTTCATCTGGTCTCCCACTTGGGTGCAGGGGCCCAAGTACTTGGGCTGTCTTCCCCTGCTTTCCCAGGCACATTAGCAGGGAGCTGGAGTGGAAGTGGAGCAGCCAGGACTAGAACCGATGCTCATATGAGATGCCAGTGTTGCAGGCAGCAGCTTAACCACTGCACCACCACACCTGCTCTGCCTTTTCTATACTATGTAAATATCTGTATTACTTGAACATTTCTAAAATAGGATTTACAGTTATAATTAGAAAATAACAGGGCTCTTCCACTTTGGAAAATTAACACTCAGAATTATCACAGGTTCTGTGTCTGCATTCCAATTATGCTCACACCTGACATTTTGCTTCCAACAAGGATAAAGAGGATAAAACCCTGAGAGGAAATTCACCTGTTCTACATGAGCAGTGGCTACCTGGGAGCTGGCAGCAGGTTGGAACCAGACCACAGCTCAGCCCTGCTGGAATACCAGGACTTACTCTCTGAATGTTTTATTGTCTGGCACTTTGCTCTGAAATTGGACTTGAACAGCCTGGCTCAGGGAGTCAGCTGTTCTGGGATCAGCTGGACTCCAGGCAATACGCAACATATTAAACTTATCTAGGCCTGCCTGAAGGCAGCCAGTGTGCACAAGAGGAAAGGAGTGGCCAAACTGGAATGCAATCTTGACCCACTCACCATAGCTGGGCAGGGCCAGATAACCCAGAGGAAGTGTAGGAAGTTCTGCTTGCCCGTTTCCATGGTAGGCAGTGCACATAAACCGACACCCTAGATTGTAAAACTTCTCAACAATGAAAATATTCTCTTTTCCCATCTCTAAAACTCACACTGTATTTCCTGAAAGCCTCAGCATCAGGACAAAGAAATTTAGTCAAACACAAACGTCAGTTGGACTGAAGCCGGGGCGGGGAGGTGTTAAAAGAATTTAGAAATATTACTATTAGCAAACACTTGTTTAACATTATGCTATGTGCATTGTACTTTTATTCCTTAAAATAACCTTATGAGGTAGACACTATTTTTATTCCCATTTTACAGATAAGGAAATCAAGACAAGGAGCCTTAGCTAAATTTCCTACAACCTCACCACTAGTAGGGGGTGTAGCTGAGATTTTAAACCAGGCCATGCCATCCTGCTCCCAAGTCTATGTTCTATGGCTTTCATTATACAAGGAACAACCGCAGCAACTTCCGTTTCTTAGTCAGTCACTGGGCAGAGCCCTATGTGTGCACTATCTCATAACCATATCAGTCACACGCTGTTAACACCCTGATTATATTCGAGTTTTATGATCGAGGGAATCGGAAGTTTCGAGAATTTAAAGAACTCGTTCAATAGTTCTGCCACAGCTAGTAAGAGGCAGAAGCAGGAGTCAATGCCGTGACTCAACCACTCTGCTATCTTTACAACTAATCTCCAGCTTGTTCCTCTGGGACAAGCTGGCAACTGTGTTCCAGGGGGACTGCTTTCTGGGAGGTGGCCTGAGTCCTCATGGAAAACAAAGAGCTCCAACCTTGGTTCTCAGAGCTTGGATCAGCAGGTGTCCTAGTTCATCTCTCAAGCTTTTAAAGATAACTATTCTGGGGCCAGCGCTGTGGCGCAGTGGGTTAACACCTTGGCCTGAAGCGCCGGCAACTCATATGGGCACCAGTTCAAGATCTGGCTGCTCCACTTCCAATCCAGCTCTCTGCTATGGCCTGGGAAAGCAGTGGAAGATGGCCCAAGTCCTTGGGCCCCTGTACCAGCATGGGAGACCAGGAAGAAGCTCCTGGCTCCTGGCTTGGATCGGCCAGCTCCGGCCGTTGCAGCCAATTGGGGAGTGAACCATTGGATGGAAGACCCCCCCCCCTCCCCGCCTCTCCTGTCTCTGTGTAAATCTTACTTTCTTTTTTTTTTTTTTTTTTTTTTTTACAGGCAGAGTGGACAGTGAGAGAGAGAGACAGAGATAAAGGTCTTCCTTTGCCGTTGGTTCACCCTCCAATGGCCGCCGCGGTCGGCGTGCTGCGGCCAGTGCACCGCGCTAGTCCGATGGCAGGAGCCAGGTGCTAGGTGCTTTTCCTGGTCTCCCCATGGGGTGCAGGGCCCAAGCACCTGGGCCATCCTCCACTGCACTCCTGGGCCACAGCAGAGGGCTGGCCTGGAAGAGGGGCAACCAGGACAGAATCCGGTGCCCCGACCGGGACTAGAACCCGGTGTGCCGGCGCCGCAAGGTGGAGGATTAGCCTGTTGAGCCACGGCGCCGGCCTAAATCTTACTTTCAAATAAATAAAATCTTTTTAAAAAATAATTATTCCCCTATCAAGGTTATGTGCATTTTAATTTCTCACATATCAGGAAACTTCAAAAAACTCTGTGGAAAATAGAATTAGGAGATAACTTCATTTTGGTTTGGGATTTTTAAAGAATTTATTTATCTTCATTTTATTTGAAAGGCAGAGAGAAAGAGAGAGAGAGATCGATCTTCCATCTTCAAATGGCAGCAACATCTAGTTCTGGGCAGGCCAAAGCCAAGAGCCAGGAACTCAGTCTGAGTCTCCCATTAGGTCAGCAGAGAGACACAAGTACTTGAACCATGACTGCTGCCTCCCACAGTGCACGCACATTAGCAGAAAGCTGGATCCAAGCAGAGTCTGGGACTCAAATCAGACACCCCAATATAGGGCTGAAGTGTTGAAAGTGGCAATTTAACAGCTGTGCTGAGTGCCCCTCCCAAATAGCTTTATTTTGGTGCAAAAAAATTTTTGAAATGCATGCATAGTTTTTTCACAGTAATTATTTTCCATGAACTTTCTGAAGACCTCTTAAGTTGAATTTCAAAGGCGCACAAATTCATTTTATTGAAGATCTTGACTTCTTTCTACAAGGGTTCCTTTTGATGAGACTGTTAAAATACTACTTGCAGAACATCATGCAGGAATGGAAAAGTTTAGAATCAAAACTCAAGAGATAGACATTTGGCCTAGCAATTAAGATGTCCCTGTCCCATATCAAAGTACCTGAGTTTGAGTTCCAGCTCTGTTTCCTGATTCCAGTTTTGTACTAATGCAGACTCTGGGAGAAAATGGTAAGGGCTCAAGAAATTGGGTCCCTACCACTCACATGAGGGAGCTGAACTGGCTCAGCCCTGGACAGAGTAGTCATTTGAAAAGTACATCAGCAGATGGGAGTTCTCTGTCCTTAATAAAAACATTTTTTTTTTTTTGACAGGCAGAGTGGAGAGTGAGAGAGAGAGACAGAGAGAAAGATCTTCCTTTGCCGTTGGTTCACCCTCCAATGGCCGCCGCGGCTGGCGTACCATGCTGATCCGAAGGCAGGAGCCAGGTGCTTCTCCTGGTCTCCCATGGGGTGCAGGGCCCAAGCACTTGGGCCATTCTCCACTGCACTCCCGGGCCATAGCAAAGAGCTGGCCTGGAAGAGGGGCAACCGGGACAGAATCTGGCTCCCTGACTGGGACTAGAACCCAGTGTGCCGGCGCCACAAGGTGGAGGATTAGCCTATTGAGCCGAGGCGCCGGCCACTAAAAACATTTTTAAAAGCTCAGCATAAGCTTATTCTGCCACTTGAGGCAAGTGATTCCACCTCTTTACAATAGTAATAATACCTGTACACTCTGACTCCCAGGGCTATGGCAAGGAACAAATCTGATGCTGCAAGGAGTTACTCATGGAGAAGCTTTGATATATCGGAAAGAGCTACATACAAATAAATCATCCAGAAGGCGTTACCCTTTGGTAATTAATGTTTTATGATAGCCACTTTCACTCAAAGCTGTAATCTCCTAGTCCCCAGTCATATTGAGCTGTGGTTTCCAATCACAGAATATGAAAACAAGGGCAGATTTGTATGATCTGACAGAGCCAGCATTGTGGCACAGTGGGTGAAGCTCCTGCCTGTGACACTAACACCCCTGGGAAGGCAGCAAAGATAGCCCAAGTACCTAGACCCCTGCCACCCACATGGGAGAGCCAAATGGAGTTCCAGGCTCCTGGCTTCAGCCTGGCCAGCTCCAGCTGTTCTGACTATTTGGGGAGTGAACCAGCAGATGGAAAACTCTCATTCTCTCTTTCTCCCTCTTTCCCTCTCTCCCTCTTTCTCTCTTTCCCTCCCTCTCTATCTGCAATTCAGCCTTTCAAATAAATAAATCCTTAAAATATATGTTTTTTAACTGTCCTTTGGGGTTCTGTCCACAAAGACTCTAGCTGAAGGTCTTTTA
This sequence comes from Sylvilagus floridanus, assembly GCA_949820135.1. NCBI lineage: Eukaryota > Metazoa > Chordata > Mammalia > Lagomorpha > Leporidae > Sylvilagus > Sylvilagus floridanus. The sequence continues at coordinate 73,651,932 of OX463245.1, read as the reverse complement.
AGTTTGGTCAATTATTCCTATAGAAGCCAGAAGAAAGCTTCACTATTTCATCATTTCCAGTTCATTTTTTCTCTCCTTTGAAACATAACCCTCCTCCTTCATTCTGCTTGCTGGGAGAAGTTACACGTCCTATGTGAAAAAGGGAGAACTTTTACATAAATCGCCCTAATAAAGTTGTCTCAGATTGGAGACTGTAATCTTCAAGACTTAGAAGTCACGGATTTGCTTTTAAGACAAAAATACACATTCTAGATCCCCCCCCCAAAAAAAATGAAATTCTCCAGCCTTGCTAAGGTACATGCCCCAGTTCCTTTTGCATTCATTTGGCATTTTTTTTAAAATGACTTTAAAAATGTCAGTGGCTCTACTGGATCTAAGAACCAGGATGACTCATTGGGATAAGTCATCATAGGCCTTAACTCCAGGGTTTTATAGCCTGAGAATACCTGTATTGTCAGAAATGAAAGCAACTAGAATTGGAACCTAGCCAGAGCAAATAAGGAAGGAAAGAGAGAAAGGCCATCTCCCAACCAAAGGCACTGTTCTAACCCAGTGGGGTCAAGGAAGCCTGCTGGCTGTGAGGACCTGACAAAGCTACACCTGCCCTCTACTCCCCCCACCCTCCCACCCCTTACTCTGCACACAGCTAACCTGCTTTCCCACCTCCAAGTGAGTCTCAATGAGTTCCTATGTAAGCTCTAAGCCTGCAAGGCCAATTTCAGATGCTACATCCTCCATTAAGCCTCTCCCTGGGAAAGCCCTAACTTTTGCTTAGATACTTCCTCTCCATGGCCTTGAACCCTTGACATTAGTCCTCTCTAGACCACAAGAAGAGTTCAATGACTACAGGGACAAACTAGATTTGGTTCTCAACACAGTAACTGCATACAGCAAGCACTTACTGTGAATCTTGCAATGAATTAAACTGACCCCCCAGAACTAACTACTCAGAGAAACCTCATTTTTTTCAAAGAAGGCAAAATCAAAAATCTGATTTGCTAAGAACAGGAAATAGCTGTCTCTTTGAACAGAAACCTATTATTTTCTGGATAGTATTATGTCATTTATTATTATTCAGTTTCCGTAATAGATTGGGAAATGGAAGAATCCAAAAATTAAAAACAACGTATCTCCATTGAATATTGCCCTAAGTTTTCAAAGGCATTTCAAGAGCCACTGAGTTTGGGGAAATAGGAAGGGATTTCTCCAGTAGAAGGAAAAAGTCCAAAAGGGAGGAAAAACAAAAAAAGGAAAGAAAGAAATGAAAGTTTGAGCTGAAGGCATAGACAGGCAAAGCACTTGGGAGAAAAAAATGGAAAAGTCAAGCTGGCACAAGTAGAGAAGTCCTAACCAAAGGAAGCAGCAGCTGCACCTACAGACAGCCCTGTGCTGCTGGAGTCTGCCCAGCGGGGCCACCAGACGATGCTCCAAGGCCGCTCTGGCCCTAAGAAAGAAGGTTCCCTGTGGTCAGAGTCTGAGAGCCACCACAAGGCTTAGAGTCCATGAATTCAATTTAAACGTTTGGGAAGCTTCTACCTACTTTAATATCAGCACCTCAACCTTCCTATATCCTTGTCAGTTTCTGAAAAAGACATCCAGGCGAGGTGAACATATCTCTTGAATCACTTGCCTTTTGAATTACGATTATTCTGAGAAGGAAATCAGAGTAACTGGAGTGTGTTGGGGGAAGCCCATTGCTAAGAGACACACGAAGAGCTCACACACACAAAAAAAGTTTTATGCCTATATGAAAAGGGTAAAAGTGATTGAAAACCATGCGGGTGGCCGGCACCATGGCTCACTAGGCTAATCCTCCGCCTGCGGTGCCGGCACACCGGGTTCTAGTCCCGGTCAGGGTGCTGGATTCTGTCCTGGTTGCTCCGCTTCCAATCCGGCTCTCTGCTGTGGCCCAGGAGTGCAGAGGAGGATGGCCCAAATGCTTGGGCCCTGCACCCCATGGGAGACCTGGCTCCTGGCTTCGTATCAGCGCAGCGCACCGGCCGTAGCGGCCCTTTGGGGGATGAACCAACGGAAGGAAGACCTTTCTCTCTGTCTCTTTCTGTCTCTCTTACTAACTCTGTCAAAAAAAGAAAGATAGAAAGGAAGAAACCCACGCGGGAGGCGTGACGTGACTGGGAAAACCCTGTGGGTGTGAAAGGGAGGCAGAGGCCATTCCAGGCCGAAAGTCATGGAAAGCTTCAGAGAAAGAGGTCATTTTTCATTTTAGACGCTTCATACTTATCACTCTATTCAAAATAAATTCTCCCCGGTTCTGGTATTACCCTCCAAAGCGCAGGTAAGCTTTGCCGTCTTAATGCCGTTGGCCTAGGGCTCAGAAAGAAACTTCCAGAGCTGGCTCTCCGCCCGGGCACCTCAGCTTTTTCCGGAAGCGAAGTGGCGGGAAAAGCTCTCCAGAGCAGGAGCTGCCGGGTCCCTCGTCTCTCGACCAGAACCTAGCCCCAAACAGTGAGGCGAGCCTGGGCCAGCCCCTAAGCTTTCCCAGTACTACTTCTGCATCTGCAAGGTGGGCACCGGGTCGGCTCGGACGCTCCTCCGCTCGTGGGAAGGTCAGCACCTCAGAGGTTCTGACGTGCGTGCAAAGGCTGACGTCCCACACTTACTAGGCAACCTGTCAGAAGGAGGACGAGACGGCTCCCGTTCAGCAGCCCCTGTCCCATCCTCCGGTGCCGGTCTGCCCGCCGGGGACAGGCGGAGGAAGCATCCCACGATAAAGGAGCGATTCCCGCCCGCCGGCGAAGGATTCCAGAAGGCGGCTCTCTCTGTGACCCCGGTCCCCGCGGGTTCTCAGCCCCGGCCGGAGCGGTAAGTTGACGACGGCGTCGCCGCGGTTGCTAGGACACAGCCAATCGCGATGCGGCTCGCCCGGCCGGCCCCGCCCAGGACCATGAGGTCAGGCCCGGGGTCAAGGGGCCGGGCCTCCAAGGCCCCCTCCCCTGCTCTGTACCTGAGGGGAGTGTCGCCCACCGCTGGCGACTCCCGGGACGCCCGGGGCGGGGCCGCACAAGTGGGACGGAGCGGGAGGCCTGTGCCCTGAGCGGGGAACGTTAATTAAGTCAACAGGTGAGCCCCCGCAGGGAACCGGGGTGCGAGTAGATGGGGGTGGGAGCGGGGGCGAGCGGACTCACACTGGGAGTTCTAGCGTTTAGCCCGGGGTCCCCTTTTTAAATTTCACCTCAAGGCTGTGAGAAGATACTCTTCGTTGTACACGGGCACTTGGAAAAGTGTATAGAACATGAGATGAAAAAGGGTAGATTTCACTCTGGTGCCGGCATTTATTTTATTTTATTTTATTTTACTATTCATGCATAATCTTTGCAAGACTATGCATTTTCTGTGAACTTTTTGAAGAACCCTTCCTACGCAAGGATTTAAAAAATGGTTGCACCAAAGTAAACATATTTTAATTCCACTTTGTGTGGACGTCTGGAAGGACCCTGTCCAGTGGCCATTTGGGGAATGGGGGCGATTCGGTCGCAGACGCTCAGCCAAGGGACGTGAATGGAGCTGAGGCAGGAAGAACTGGAATCCCTGATTTTGGCAAATTTGCAGTTTTGGAGGGAGGGACTGCACTCCCCCCCCCCCCAAAGATTCAGCTCTATTAGAAAAGAATATTCCTGTAGGCATCATTTTCGCCATTTGGGTTACTTTAAGCCTGATTTTAGTTTTACCTTATCAAATAATCAAAAGACTCGAAATAATTCCTAATTTTTATAGTCACTATGAAATAAAATTGTCCTACGAAAAGCTTCTTTTTCTATTAAACATTTAATAGAACATCTCATAGATAAGCATTGTTTTTAGTATCTTGTGTTTTTTATTTTAAATCTCAAGAAACAACAAAATAACTTTTTTTAATCAAAGGACTAGTAAAACAGCTAATATCAGAACTGAGTAATTCTGTCCCCAACAGAAAAATCTAGTTCATCCACAGGGACTAATTTTTCCTTCTATTCTTTTAATGCCCTTATAATTTAAAAAGTGCTAAAATGTTTGCTTCTCTATCACAAATCATTCCTTAAAGTTATTAGGTAGTGTACCTTTGGCCTCCCTGCAAATGACACCTGCCATTCACACCACCAACCACCACCAACAGAAAACTTGACAGTTCTGAAGATTCTGTTCGGGAGAGTATGCTGGCCACTCCCACATCTGCGGGTGCCACCTTAATCCCTCCTGGGCACACCCTGCTGTGCTAATATTGCTGGGGTGAGAGAGCGCAGAGCATCATCACACAGCCCAAGGCGCTGCCCCACCTCCACCCCATGCCTTCTCCCTTCCCTGGGACTGCTGGCACAATTGGGCAAGTCACTGTGGATGACTGTGTTTCTGTCAATACTGTTTATGTGCCTGCAAGCACACATTCATGTGGAAACATTAAACATTATTTAGATTGTAGGAAGAGAAGTGAGCAGGTTTAAGGTCATTACGCACTGTAGAGCTGATAAGGAACTTGAGCTAGCCACAGGACAGCTTGCCTCATTTTTGTTTGTTGAATGATCTGCAATAAGATCCTGTCCCTCTGTTGAGCTATACGATTTTACTGAACTTCAACAATTTTTTAAAAGATTTATTTATTTTATTTGAAAGGCAGAGTTACAGAGAGGCAGAGGCAGAAAGAGAGAGGTCTTCCATTCACTGGTTCACTCCCAAAATAGCCACAATGAGCAGAGCTGGGCTGATTCGAAGCTTCTTCTGGCTCCTCCAAGTGGGTTCAAGGGCCCAAGCACTTGAGCCATCTTCCGCTGCTTTCCCAAGCCATGTCAGAGAGCTGGTACAGAAGTGGAGCAACCAGGACACGAATTGGCGCTCATATGGGATGCTGGCACCACAGGTGGAGGCTCAACCCACTGCACCACAGTGCTGGCCCCAGTTTGTTTGTTTGTTTGTTTGTTTTTAATAAAGATTTATTTATTTGAAAGTCAGAGGAGAGGCAGAGAGAGAGAAAGAGAGGTCTTCCATCCAATGGTTCACTCCCCAATTGGCCGCAGTGGCCGAATCCAGGAGCCAGAAGCTTCTTCCGGGTCTCCCACACGGGTACAGGAGCCCAAGGACTTGGGCTATCTTCCACTGCTTTCCCAGGCCATAGCAGAGAGCTGGATCGGCAGTGGAGCAGCAGAGACTAGAACCAACACCAATATGAGATGCCAGCACTGCAGGCAGTGGCTTAACCCACTACGCCACAGTACTGACCCTTAAGCAGTTTCTTTCTTTCTTTCTTTCTTTCTTTCTTTCTTTCTTTCTTTTTAATTTATTTGACAGAGTTAGACAGTGAGAGAGAGAGACAGAGAGAAAGGTCTTCCTTCCGTTGGTTCACCCCCCAAATGGCTGCTGCGCCAATCCGAAGCCAGGAGCCAGGTGCCTCCTCCTGGTCTCCCATGCAGGTGCAGGGCCCAAGCACTTGGGCCATCCTCCACTGCCCTCCCAGGCCACAGCAGAGAACTGGACTGGAAGAGGAGCAACCGGGACTAGATCCTGGTGTCCATATGGGATGTTGGTGCCGCAGGCAGAGGATTAACCAAGTGAGCCACGGCGCCAGTTCCAGCAGATACTTCTATGCACTGTAATGTTCTTGTGCTCAGTACCTATTATTTGGGGAGCACGTGCAGGCATGTGGCTCTCAAGCTGACATTTCTCATGAGAAACAGCTTTTAGGCAAAAATCTTTTATCCTTGACCATCACTATATTCACTTTAATCAGACTGAATTAGCACTTAAAATGATAGAATTTATTGAATGCCAGACAGTGTTCTAAGTGCTTTCAACATATTACCTCATTGAATACAGTCACGTGCCACAAAACATTTCGGTCAATGACAGACCATATACGTGATGGCGCTCCCATGGGATGACAGCACCTAGTGACGCTGTGGTTGTCTTCGTTTGTGTAAGTCCTTGCTGTGGCGTTCTCATGGTGACGAAGTCACCTGCTGGCGCATTGCTCAGAACTTACCCTGCCGTTAAGTGATGCATGACTGTAGTACTTAGAAAAGCTCTATGAGGGAGCGACCGTAATTATCCCCATTTTATAGATAAGTAAACTGATTAAGTAACTTCTCCAAGGTGACTCAGCTGGTAACTCCAGAATTTGAACCCCAGCACTCTGTCTCCACACCCTGCCCTCTTAATTATATGCTCTGCTTATCCATTGTTGTCTTTAGTTTCCTCCAAAAGGAATTTTCTGTCATCTCAATTTACAGGGTCCATTCACAGCTTGATATGAATGCCACAGTGAAAACCCTACTGAATTTGAATGGGTTTATCAAAGGACACATTTCAAGTTTAAATGCCATAAAGCAGGTCTGTTTTGTAATTATTAAGCTTCCCTCCCACACTTGTTAACCAACACCTTTGCAATGTGGCAGTGCTGTTAAATAAACTGGATGGTAAGCTATTATCATGCCCCAGTAGCAAATTAAGAAGGACTGAACAACAATATTTTATATATAAATAAAAAGTTTCAAATACTTGAAAATTTAAAATTACCCTTCAAAATAGATACTGGGAATAAAACCTGGCAAAGACAATACTCCTGTGGTGAAACTTTATATTAAATTTTGTGTATTTATTTGAGAGACAGAGAGAGCACTCTTATCCTCTGGTTCACTCCCCAGATACTCACAATGGCCCAGGCTGGGCTAAGGCCAAAGTTGGCATCTGGGAACATAAGCCAAGTCTCCCACATACGTGTGGCAGGAACACTGTTACCTGTGGCATCGCCACTGCCTCTCAGAATCTGTATTAGCAGGGGGCTGGCTGGACTCAAGAGCCAGAACCAAGAATCAAACCCAGTCACTCTGATGTAGAATGCAGGTGTCTTAACTGCTAGGCTAAACGCTTGCTCCCTGGGATGAGATTTTGATCACATGGAAATGATACTCAGGGGTAGACTGAACCTGTGTTGACCTGGTGGTCCTCTTCCTGAGGGTCCTAGGAGATGAGTGCACACGATGTACAATGAACAGGAGTAATAGGAATCTCCTTGTGTTAGGTGCTTCTAACCCTACCATAGGGAGACCTGGCAGCCCTGTGTGGGCACAAGATACAGGCACAGGCTGGAGCCTCTCCTGCTTCTGTGCTCAAATTTTTCCACCAGCTCCTGGCTGAACCTGGAGGAGTGAATATGCGGTGCTCCTTATTTGGGAGTCAGAGATAATTGTCTGCCCACTCTGGTTTGTCTGTCTTCTTCTCTATCTTGAGAAAGAGCAAAGTACCCTGGGAAAACCACAGAAGGGATCGTAATTCCCGCAGTTGGCACCATCAACCTCCTGGAATCCGATCCAGTGACATTCATGTTCTCTCTTCTTGAGAAGTGAAGAAGGAAGAGGAAAGGGAGGAAAAGGATAAAGGTAGAAGAATCAAAACATTCTCATGGAGGAATCTAATTGTAAGAATCCTAGATAAAATGCTGGAAGTAAACCACTTTATAGTAAAACTTGCAAAGGTAGCCGGCGCTGTGGTATAGCTGGTTAACACGCAGCCTGAAGCACTGACATCCCATATGGGCGCCAGTTCGAGAACCAGCTGCTCCACTTCCAATCCAGCTCTCTGCTATGGCCTGGGAAAACAGTAGAAGATGGCCCAAGTCCTTGGGCCCCTGCACCCACGTGGGAGACCTGGAAGAAGTTCCTGGCTCCTGGCTTCGGATCAGTGCAGCTCCGGCCGTTACGGCCAATTGGGGAGTGAACATCGGATGGGAGACTTCTCTCTCTCTGCCTCTCCTCTCTCTGTGTAACTCCGAGTTTCAAATAAATAAATAAATCTTTTTTTTTTTTTTTTTTTACAGGCAGAGTGGACAGTGAGAGAGAGAGAGAGAGAGAAAGGTCTTCCTTTTGCCGTTGGTTCACCCTCCAATGGCCGCCGCGGCTGGCGCGCTGCGGCCGGCGCACCGCGCTTGTCCGATGGCAGGAGCCAGGAGCCAGGTGCTTTTCCTGGTCTCCCCATGGAGTGCAGGGTCCAAGCACCTGGGCCATCCTCCACTGCACTCCCGGGCCACAGCAGAGGGCTGGCCTGGAAGAGGGGCAACCGGGACAGAATCCGGTGCCCCGACCGGGACTAGAACCCGGTGTGCCGGAGCCGCAAGGCGGAGGATTAGCCTGTTGAGCCACGGCGCGGGCAAATAAATCTTTTTTAAAAATTTGCAAAGATACATACTTTTCTGACAAGCAATTCCACTTCTGGGTTTCCTTGAGAACACAAAAGTGTTTTTGTAATAGCAACATAATGGACATAAAGGACTGCTTAAAATTATGATATATTCTCATTATGATGTGACAACAGTATAAAAGAATAAGGTAAATTTATTTAAAACAAAATAAATCTCCAAGATTTTTTTAAAATCAAATTATAAAACATCTATTTAGTACCATGCATTTCATGCTAAAACATACGTACTAATTTTTGCTTATTTATTTGAGAGTGGAAGGAGAGAAAGATCAAGAGGAAATATACTGGGGCCGGCACTATGGTATAGCAGGTTAAGCTCCCGCCTGCAGTGCCGGCATCCCATGTGGACACTGGTTCGAGTCCCAGCTGCTCCATTTCCAATCCAGCTCTGCTATGGCCTGGGAAAGCAGCAGAAGATGGCCCAAGTCCTTGGGCCCCTGCACCATGTGGGATATCTGGAAAAAAATCCTGGCTCCTGGCTTCAGATTGGCCCAGCTCCAGCCATTGCAGCTAATTGGGGAGTGAACCAGAGGATGGAAGACCTCTCTCTCTCTCTGCCTCCTTCTTTCTGTGTAACTCTTTCAAATAAATAAATCTTTAAAAAAATAAAAGCGGGAATATACTAGGTCCCATCTGCTGGTTCATTCTCCAAATGCCCAAAGCTGTGAGCCAGGAACTCGAGCCAGATATTGCACATGAGTGGCAGGAACCCGGTTACTTGAGCTGTCTTCACTGCCTCCCAGGAAATGCATTAGCAGAAAGCTGGAGTCAGGAACCTGACCCAGGCATCCAACTCAGGTACCCCAGTGTGGGATCCAGGCATCCCAAAGGGCAGCTTAACCACTACACAAAACTCCTGCCACCTACATTCGTCTGTTTGTTTCCACTCTCAGCCCATTGGCCAGAGCAAGTCATGTGACCCCACCTTTAGGAGATGGGAAGGTATGGAAACACAGGATACTTCCTTGGCAGTGAGAATTTCTTTCTGCTGTGTTAAACCAAGGCTTAAGCCTTTGGGGCACGACAGCCAGAAAGAGCTGCAGGAACACTGTGTTCCATTGTGCTACATCCACACACACACACATACACACACCCATGAAACAAGGGAGAGAACAGGCTTCCTGGCTGAACACAGTGGCAAGAACGTGTTAAAATACACAGAGTGGGAATAAACACACGTGCACACAACACAGGCACACATATGGTATAGCTTCATCTAAAGTTACATACGTAGGGTTTCTTATTCAAATAGAAATGCTGACACAGGGCTAGGGTTTATAATATTTTGTGCCAAAGGCTTTTGCAAAACATGAGTATAATAATGATCATCTGAAAATTATCTACATATGCTCTAAAAGCATCTATGAAAGACACCATTATGTTGTCATAAGTCTTTTGTCAAAAGTCTTGGTTCAAACACTCTACGCACTTCTCAGGCATGTAGTTCCATGCAAACATGTCTTTTGTGGAGTTTGTAGTTTCCTTGTTTTCTCTTTTTAAGACAATAAAGACTAAGAAACAAATAAAATTTCTCTTGCCTTGACAGCAAAGAGGCTGGGAGCAGTGCTTTAAGTTCACCTGGAGGACCACTCTGAAAACATTAGCTCTCTCTCCTCTTTCAGCTCTCAGCTAGTATTGTTCAGCTTTGATCTTAATGTTCTTGTGAGTGCATAGAGGATTGGCCTTTTTTTTTTTTTTTTTTGACAGGCAGAGTGGACAGTGAGAGAGAGAGACAGAGAGAAAGGTCTTCCTTTGCTGTTGGCTCACCCTCCAATCAGCACCACGCTGATCCGATGGCAGGAGCCAGGTACTTATCCTCGTCTCCCATGGGGTACAGGGCCCAAGCACTTGGGCCATCCTCCACTGCACTCCCGGGTCATAGCAGAGAGCTGGCCTGGAAGAGGGGCAACCGGGACAGAATCCGGTGCCCTGACCGGGACTAGAACCCAGTGTGCCGGCACTGCAAGGCGGAGGATTAGCCTATTGAGCCACATTGCCGGCCGTGGATTGGCCTTTAACTGTAGCTTTTTGCCTTTAGAGAAATGAGTAGGGTATAACGTATCAGACAGGAAAATGGTGGCGTGTTTGTTCAGTGTCCTCCACAGCCTGCACTGGTGCTGGGAAGGCCTGAGCAGGGACCATGTGATAAGGGGTGCACCAAGGGCCTGCCGTCCGTTTGAGTGGGCGATGGTCACACACAGTCCAGAACTCAGTAGTCTAGGGCAGAAAGAACTCTGCCCTCTTCTTCTTTTGAGGCACCATGAGGTAGGGGAGCACTCTCAGTGTAGCTAAGGCCTCCATGGGGCAAGCTGAGCTCGCGGAGGCCTCACCTACTCAGAGCTGTGCGTAGGAGAGAGCTCCTCATCTCATCTGCTCACTCAAGTTAGCAGGAATTTGCTCCACCCTCCAGGCCCCAAAGCCCAGACATTGCACTGAGCTTAATCCTATCCCTCCTCCCAATCCATGAGTGAGCCAGATTCTTCAATCATTAACAGATCATTTGTTGATTTTTAACTGCAGTAAAGTTTAAACAAAATTCCCTGAAAGTCATTATCCAAATGTCACTTTTGTCTTTTGAAGGCCTCTTGAGCTGAAATGATGGTTCCTTAAGGCTACAGAAGTAGTAGGTTTCTTCCTACCCTCTGTGGAGAGATTTCCTGGCTTCCTGATGAGTACTGAGCACCAGTGCTTGCAAGGCTCAGACACCAGCTTTTAAAAGGCCTACTTCATTTCCTACAAGAATAGAACAAGAAGTAAGTTATTTGTTAATTACCCTGATTTTATCAGTACACAATGTGTACATGTATTGAAATATCAGCACTGTACGCCATAGATATGTACAATCATTGTGAATAAAAAAAGGTCTTAACGTTTTTAAAAGTAAATTTAGGGGGCAGCGTTGTGGCATAGCAGGTTAAGCCAACATCTGCAACACTGGCATCCCATGTGGACACTGTTCGGGTTCCAGCTCTTCCACTTCCACTCCAGTTCCCTGCTATGCACCTAGGAAAGCAATGGAAGATGGCCCAAGTACTTGGGCCCCTGCACTCACATGGGAGACCCAAAAGAAGCTCCTGGCTTCAGCCTGGCCTGGCCCTGGCTGTTGAGGCCATTTGGGGAGTGAACCAGCAGATGAGAAATCATAACTTGCAACTCAGAAAAGGCCCTCACTTGACCCCAAGCATGCAGACATTCCAATCTTGGACTTCCAGTCCCCAAAATTGTGAGAAATAGATTTCTATTGTTCATAAACCACCCAGTCTATGAAACTTAACTAAGATAGGGTATAAGATAGAGGAGCTAGCACTCTGGTGCAGTGGGTTAAAGACCCGGTCTACAGCTCTGGCATCCCATATGGGTGCCTGTTCAAGTTCCAGTTGCTCTACTTCCAAACCGGCTCCCTGCTGATGTGTTTAGGAAATCAACAGAGGATGGCCCAAGTCCTTGGGCCCCTGCACCCACATGGGAGACCCGGAAGAAGCTCCTGGCTGCAGATCGGCTCAGCTCCGACCTTTGCAGCCATTTGAGGAGTGAACCAGAGATAGAAGACCTTAATCCATCTGTCCCAACCTCTTTCTGTAACTCTATGTTTCAAATAAATAAAATCTTTTTAAAAAAATAAGATAAAAAATGCACATGACAGTGTCAATGACTGCACAATTTATTGTTGTGAAATGACCCTTAATTTTAAACAGAACTTACAATTAGGGCTTATAAACAAAATATTATAAAACTGACAAATATGAAATAATTTCTGACCGGCGCCGTGGCTCAACAGGCTAATCCTTCGCCTTGCGGCGCCGGCACACCAGGTTCTAGTCCTGGTCGGGGCGCCGGATTCTGTCCCGGTTGCCCCTCTTCCAGGCCAGCCCTCTGCTGTGGCCCAGAGTGCAGTGGAGGATGGCCCAAGTGCTTGGGCCCTGCACCCCATGGGAGACCAGGAAAAAGCACTTAGCACCTGGCTCCTGCCATCAGATGAGCGCGGTGCGCCGGCCGCAGCGCGCCGACCACGGCAGCCATTGGAGGGTGAACCAACGGCAAAGGAAGACCTTTCTCTCTGTCTCTCTCTCTCACTGTCCACTCTGCCTGTCAAAAAAAAAATAATAATAATAATTTCTGCCACTTCCACCTAACCCTATCCAAGATGCAGTAAGAGAATGTGTGAAGGTATGAGAATCAGAGATGTTGAGCCCATGCCACTGCGTAAAGACACTAGGCTGTGTGACTTTGGTTCAGTTAATTATACTCTCTGATCGCTTTTTCACATGCTATTTCTAATTTCTTGCCTACCTCCTGTTAGGCTCAAACGTGAAAGGGAAATCATGTCTATATCTGAACTTAAATCCTTAAGATAGGAACCAAATGAGCTCTGGGAGAGGATGGAGGCAGGAACCCTCTTACAGGGCCCAGAGCAGTGAGATAGAGAGCAAACTGTGAACGTAGGACCCTGTAGGTACAGAGGACCTGAGATACACTGTCCCAGAGGGCACAGTTCAGGGGAATACCTAGAAGGGTATGGAGGAAGGGGTTAATAAAGAGTTAATAAAGAGGTGTAGGGGAGGTGGCTGATCAGTCTGAGACACCTGTGAGTATATGTCAAGCCACCTGGATAGACACAGGACACAGAGAGGAGAGAGGAGCCTGGCTTTGGGCAGAGGATGGAATGCAAGCAGAGCAAGAGTTAATGCCCACAGCAAGCCACATAGCATGGAAAGAGCAGCAAAGATAGCCAAATCGATGGATGCTGGTATTTCTGGCCAAGCAGAACCACTGTGCTGAGTCTTCCCTGGGTGACCCACTGCCAGCAGCTCAGAACGCTCTTCCACCATGGCCAGGTGTCTTTGTGCCCTTGGATCTCCCCAAAGTAGCTTGCATGGAAGTAAGAGAAGAAGTGAGCAGAGGTAGCCACTCTTGGGGACTCAGCCACTGAAAAAGCCCCTTCCCACCCTAAGCCAACAGAAGAACTTGAACCTGGGTGGAGGAGGCTTTGTGTTTACTGCTTTGGCTCTTGCCCCAGACAGCCATGTGACTCCTTCACTGCCTTCCAATCTTGATCAAACAGCACCTTGTCCCTGAGGTCTTCCTTGACCAGACACTGGAAGTGGCAGATGCCCCACAACCCGCCCCCCTTTCCACCTCCCCTGCTTGACCTTCCTTCGTAACATATCATTGGTTAGCTTTTAGAAAATCATTGACTTTCGCGTCTGTCTTGCCACTCTAGGATGTGAGCTCCTAAAGAACCAGGCATCTTTGCACACCTGTAGGACCTAGAGCAGTGCCTGCCATGCCGTGAGTCTTTCATGCATCTTTGTAGAATAAAAATGTGGAGAATCTAAATCCAGTTGCTTTCTACTTTGGTTTAAATGTCTCCCAAAGGCCCACATGTTAAAGGCTTGGTCCTAAAAATCTTACATGAATTATATGAAGAGGGTAGGAAGTTAATCTAATTTTAGTGTTTAGAGATGAGGTATTTGAGAAGTGATTAGATTGCATTGGAGTTTGGGGCGAGGCCCTCATGATTGAACCATTATGGCTTCCTCAGTAGAGACATGGACAGGCACCCCTCATCCTTTCCCACCTGTGCCATCTCAGGCCTCTGCCAACAAGAAAGCCATCATCACCAGAAGCTGAAATAATGGGGCCAAATGATATTGGACAGTGAGCCTCCAAAACCGTGAGTCAAATTACCTCCTTTAGCTTGTCTCAAGTATTTTTTTGTAATGAGAAAAAGCAGACTAGTACACTGTCTTCTTGAAGGCTGTTTCAGGGAGGTAGCCACTTCATCAGACTGACTGTCCCCATTGATTGGCTTTTACCAGGCAAGCCATGGTGAACGGCTAATCTTCCTCTTGCTGAGTAGAAACAGGTAATCAACTGCAGGGACCCAGCGGACGCTCTAGACTGGGGACAAGAAGCTTATGATGAAGCTAACAAACCCAGAAATACAGGCTCAAACCCACAGAAGTTCATGTCTTGCTCACATAACATCCAAAAGAGTCTTCCCTCCTGGCTCTGACATCTTTTTCACTGACTTTAAGGTGCTCATCTCCACCTTAAAAGTAGAAAGTAAGGCCGGCACCATGGCTCACTATGCTAATCCTCCACCTGTGGCGCCGGTACTCCAGGTTCTAGTACCGGTTGGGGCGCTGGTTCTAGTCCCGGTTGCTCCTCTTCCAGGCCAGCTCTCTGCTGTGGCCTGGGAAGGCAGTGGAGGATGGCCCAAGTGCTTGGGCCCTGCACCTGCATGGGAGACCAGGAGGAAGCACCTGGCTCCTGGCTTCTGATTGGTGCAGCGCACCAGCCGTAGCGGCCATTTGGGGGGTGAACCAACAGAAAAGAAAGACCTTTCTCTCTCTCTCTCTCTCTCTCTCTCTCTCTCTCTCATTGTCTAACTCTGCCAGTCAGTCCAAAAAAAAAAAAAAGTAGAAAGTAACAGCTGAGAGATTATTATGGGGCAACTAAAAAGCAGAATAGCAACTGGGAGGTTTTTAGGGAGCAGACCTAGAAGAAGCATTTGTCACTTTCCCTAAAATGCTATACTCTAGAACTCAGTTGCATGGCTACACTAACTGCAGCGGAGACTAAGACACAAGACCCAGCTGCATACCCAGGAAGGAGTAACAAAGGTCATGACCAGGGAGCCAGTCTCTGCCCACACACTGTCTTCATTGGCCTGGCTTTGGCGGACTCACAAGATTCACTCCATACAGCATGCTGAATGAGCACAGTTCCATCAGTTCCTAGGATGGGTGCGGTGCGTGAGCCATGGGCAGGCACTGCTCGAGCCGATTGAGAAACATTTATCTTGTCAACTATGTTTGTTCTCAAACTATTAATGCTAGTTTAATGCACTTTGTATAATTTAATTAATTTTTTGGAATTAGTGAACAGGTAGTATTTAAAAAGTAGAAAGTTTTTATATCTATGAAGAAAATGGGTTTATTGTTAAAAGGATATTTTTAAAATTTTATTTTATTTGTTTTCATTTGTTTGAAAGGCAAAGAGGAGAGAGGAAAAAAAACAGAGCTCTTTCATCCTCTAGTGTACGCCCCAAATGCCTCCAATAGCAGGACTGGGCCAGGACAAAGCCAGGCTCCTAGAACTCAATCTGGGTCTCCCACATGGGTGGCAGGGACTCAAGTAATGGGGCCATCATCTGCGCCCTCCTAGGGTGTGCATTAGCAGGAAGCTGGATTAGAAATACAGGTAGGATTCAAACCCAGGCACTCTGACCATAAATAGTCAAAAAAAGAAAAAGAAAAGAAAAATCCTGACCCTATTAAAAGATAAATTTCAGAAAAAGGTAAAATCATGACTTTTACTCGGATATAAAAGTGAACACATGTCAACAATTTTTTCAAACTGACCAAACAAAGGAACCCAGCAAATGTCACAACCTTCAAAGGAAAGTCAAAAGGAACAAATTTATAAGGAGTAGAGTGACATTGAACTGAATGTGCAAATGACACAGACTGGCTTTTTCCATGGGGGGAGGGATGCATATTAGTCACCTACAAGGTACAGATTTGTCAAAGAGCTCTTTAAGGAACAAACTGATAAAACAGAAGGGTACACTGTTGACAAGGCGTTGTTCTCCATTGAAGCACAAAAATGTTGTTTTTCTGTAACTTTACATCAAAAAGTTGGGGAACGAATACATTTACATGAGCCAAGTTGGATAAGATGTGTAAGATCTGTGTATCATTCTTTAATGGTTCCTCCATTTCCAATTAACTGGTTAACAATTAGCCCCATTCCCTCATTTAAGATTTGGCTGTGACAGATTTTCTTTCACTAGGAAAAAGAAGTTTTTTTGTTTGTTTGTTTGTTTGTTTGTTTGTTTTAAAAAAAAAAAAAGGCTTTGGCCGGTGCCGCGGCTCACTAGGCTAATCCTCCAACTGCGGCGCCGACACCCCTAGTTCTAGTCCCAGTCCGGGCACCAGATTCTGTCCCAGTTGCCCCTCTTCCAGTCCAGCTCTCTGCTGTGGCCAGGGAGTGCAGTGGAGAATGGCCCAAGTGCTTGGGCCCTGCACCCGCATGGGAGACCAGGAGAAGCACCTGGCTCCTGGCTTCAGATCTTCAGATCTGTGTGGTGCGCCGGTTGCAGCGGCCATTGTGGGGGGTGAACAAACGGGAAAGGAAGACCTTTCTCTCTGTCTCTCTCACTCTGCCTGTCAAAAAAAAAAAAAATGCTTAATGTTTCCTAGCATAAAACAAAACAGGAACTGATTATCTGTTCCAAATGTAGTAACCTCAAAAAGTGCACTTATAAGCACTAGGAGAAATTGAGCAATGGGAACCCAGGACTTTTCTGTACTGTTTTTGAAATTTCGTATGAATTTATAATTCTTTCAAAATAAGAATCTTTTTTAAAAAACAATAATATTGAAGTACAGAACCAGGAGAGCCCCCAAAATTTCCACTTACCCTTCCCAATAGAGCAACAGAAGAAACAAAGCTGGATACCCTTCATATTCACAGCAAGTTTAGCAATATTGCAGGAGACAGCATTTTTCTGCCCAGAGAAGGTATGAGTATTACAAAGCCAAAATAGCCTGAACCAGGTGGAGGATGGAGAACTTGAACCTTAGCAGTAGATCTTGGCAGGGGACAAGTGCCTCCTCTCTTAAGTTTAGGACTTTCAACTTTCAGTTTATGTAGTCAGATGTCAAGAGTAACAATGGCAGTAGCTAGCACCAATGTCAATGCCAATTTCCTGGTTTTGAAAACATACTACAATTATAAGGTGTTACCATTGGAAGCTAAGGGAAGAGTATAGGGAACACTGTGCTGTTTTTAAAACTTCCTATGAGTCTCCCATTTTTTAAAAATAAAGGTTAAAAAAAGAAATATACTTCAAATTTTATATAGTTGACTTCATGAACTTTGTATGATTATATCTTGTTCACGACAGAGGCAAAACTGTAATTTCTCTTGGATGTTGAGTCCATTGTGAGGTCAGATGCAATATGGTCTGAGTTAAAGGTACAAGTATCATTTTGAGGGTATTAGAATTTCCTCCACCAGCTTCTTAAGGATGATCATATTCATGGAAGAATGAACAAATAGAGGTGCTTTTTATATCTTCAGGGAAGAACAAGGCCCAGAAAGAGCTTCCTTCTGCAGATTTAAGTCAAAAGTCTAGTTTCTAGTGAAGGAAAACCTTGTGATTATTTCTCTTCTGTCTCTGTAGATGTTTGCAAAGTCAGAGATTTCCAGGAGACTTCTTTCCACATGTACAAGTCTAAACATAGCCCGGGCCTGACTGCGAGTTTCCCTTGAAAGGAAGAATGGCATCAGGTACCCAAGTGTTCAGTGGTTATTGTTAATTGTTACAACAAGTGGGCACTCAATGTTCCCTGGTCCTCATGGACCTTTCAATAGAGCTTTGTCAACACAACAGTGATCTCCAGACATTCCTTTTGGCTTGAAATGTCAACCTCATGCTGAGCCACAAATAGAACATCCATAAAAACCTGCCTCATCTACCCTCCGTGTCTTGTCCATTATTTGTCCTGGATGCACCCCTTTTTGTTCCCATGGAGACTCACAGTTAGGGATGTGAAAAGATTCCTTTGCAGACTGAACAAGCTACAAGAATTTTGTTGCCTCTTTTAGAATAATGATAAACAAGACACAAGTGTCTAATGACCATCACCTTTTAAAATAGACCTTCCATGAGGAACACGGAATTGTTTTTGAGAAAGTGGATTTTAGTAATGTGTTAAATGACATTATCTTTCAGTTACTTATTTTTGCAGAGGTTCAGCTGGTGTTGGTGTCCTGACACCAGTTTAGTTCAGTGGTGTAAAATATACTCTTTTGCTGTAGGAAATATAAAAGATCACCATTCTTCTTTTATAGAAGAGAATGAACAAACTTTTGACATATCCTCATCAGGATTTGCAGCTATGGCTAAAAGATGTTCTGTTTTCCAAAAGGCAACTTTATCAGAAAACCAACCCTTTCTAAGGTTAATTTTACTTAAAACTTGTGTTATTTATATACAGTCTTGTTTTTTAATTAAAATAAGTATTTGAAAAGTAGAAAAAAGGAGTTCCCATCCCCAGGTTCACTCCCCAAATGTCCACAGTGGCCAGAGCTGGGCTGAGCTGGACCAGGCTGAAGCTAAAAGCCGGAAACTCAATCCAGGTCTCCCACATGGGTGGCAGGAACCCAATTACTTGCACTATCACCACTGCCTCCCAAAGTCTGCATTAGCAGGAAGCTGGAGCCAGGAGCCAGAAATGGCACCCAGGCACTGCAGTGTAGGATGCTGGCATCTTTACCACTAGGCCAAACATCTGCCTCACAGATGTGGTTTTCTAATAGTTAAATCCATTTTGTTAGGCTAAATATATGTAATAAGACAAGGACAGTCTTCTCCCTTTGGAAATTTTTACCTAAATTACAAAGTCAACAATAACTAAAGGCTAAATATGTATCAAGCAAAGGTTTATAATGCAAAAAAAAAAAAAAAAAAAAAAAAAGATCAACCTGAATTTCAAGTGAAAGAAACTTTAACTTTATTAAATAAACTATGTTCTATACATACAAGCAAGCTATTTAAAACAGTGTGTAGAAGACACATGTAATGATTTGGAAAGAGGCAGGTGTTTGGCGCAGTGCTTAAATTGCCCCTTGGGAAGCCCGCATCCCATACTAGAGTACATGGTTTGAGCCACAGGTACTGTGCTTCCGATCCAGCTTCCTGCTAATGTGTACTCTGGGAAGCAGCAAGCGATGACTCCAGAAGTCAAGTCCCTAACACCATATGGGAGACCTGGCTTGAGTTCTAGGCTCCTGGCTTCAGCCTGCCCAGCTCTGGCTGTTGTGGGCATTAGGGGATGGGAGCTCTCTTTCCATCTGTCTCTTTGTCTCTGTCTCCCTGCCTTTCAAATTAAAAATGAAAATAATAAAAATAAAATTTAAAGACTTGATTTTTAAAGATCCCAATGATACATATTCTGTGTGTAGCATAAAAGTACCAGAAGGAAGAATAATATAGATCACTGGAGATCGTGTTCAAATGGTAAGCTAAAGGACAATCTTTGTTTTCTTCCTTTTCCTTTTTATATTTCTAGACTTTATGTAATAAATGTTATTTTATAATTTGAAAAACTAATAACTCCCCTGAAATGAAAGAAAATGCCTTCCTACTGCTATGTATATTAGAATAGCACACTAATCAATTCTTTTGGAATGTGTATGTGAGTAATTGTCTGCATAAGCTATTTCTGGAAGTAGACCTAAGTTGTAATTATTGGTTGCCTCCAAGGAAAGAAAAGCAGTGTGGAGGGACATAGGCGGAAAGACAGCATTTAACTATACATTGATTTGTATCTTCTGAATATGTAGTCTACTCAAAATTAATTGAAGCTTGGAAATTAAAATGTAATTATATTAAATGGAAGCTCTCTTTATCAATCTTAAGTCTTTGCCTTGCTGTAGTTAGCAAACTTTTGATGCTAGAACCTCAACCAGTACATCCTGTGTGTGTTTTGTCCAGCTCATTCACTGCAAGTGATGCGTACAGGGACTACACATACCTAAGGCATACTGGTTGCTGCCTGACAAGGAATCTCATTGCCAGGGGCAGAATATTGAATCTACTGTAGTCTATGGCCTCCTGTTTACAAAGCAACCTGTCAGTTACTCAAAATTCTGCTTGCTGCATAAACAGGATTGCTACCTCCTTGCTACTTCTCTGGGATGGGGAGAAGAAAGGATGAATGAAAGTCACTGATTTCATTGATTGGGAAAAATATATTCACCACAATGATCAAAATTAAGTATAACCTTAGCACTTTTACTCTAATGGCCATCCCTTGTCGTCCCGTGTGTGAGGTTCCTCTGTCAGTGTTAGGACACTCTCAATTCCACTCTTCACCGATTGCCTTTTGGGAAGCACAGGAGCAGAGGGGCTGCCGCTCTTCTCTTCTGTCTTCTGAAGCACCATTCAGCTGCCCTTCCCATTCAACATTGTCTCTCCACTCTGCCAGACTCTGGCCTCACTCTACCTAGGTTCACTTTGTAGTTAGTTGTGACTGTCTCTCCAACTAGATCCTCAGCTACCTGAAGGAAGGAACACAAATTTCATTATGTCCTCTACTGAACAGAACACAAAGTAGATACTCTTGCTCATTTGACTAATTATAATAACATAAAGTTATGCACACATGCACGCTCACAAACATTCTTTCCAAGGATATTGCTCTCTGCCCTGAGTTTCCCTCCTTTATTCTCTACCTCAAGGAATTCCTCATCCATCCAAGCCCAGCACAGATATCACATACTTGATAAAGCTTCTTGAGTTCAATGCTTGACTCCAGCTCCTGACTCCAGCCTCCTGCTATTGTGGACCCTAAGAGGCAGTGCTATTGGCTCAAATAATTGTGTTTTTGCCACCTGTGTTGGAGATCTGAATTGAGTTCCCAGCTCCTGGCTTTGATCTGGCCCAGCCATTGTGGGCATTGTAGGAAGTAAACCAGAGTATGAGAACAAACCAGTATATGGGATAATTTCTCCCTCTCTCTCTCTCTCTCTCTCTCTCTCTCTCTCTCTGTGTGTGTGTGTGTGTGTGTGTGTCCATCCTGTGTGTGTGCCCATCTCTCTGATCTTTAGAACACCAGGCCTCTCAAGCTGTACTCTCACATTGAACTGATGGCTGTGACCTTTTCCCTGGCTCCACTTTATCTTTCCTTTTAAATGTCCGGTACTTAGCCAAGTCTAAACATAACAGAAGTGTAGGTATTTGGTCTAATGGTTAAGAGACCCATATCTCATATTCAGAGTACCTGGGTTCAGTGCCCAACTCCAATTCTTGACCTCAGTTTTCTGATTGTGGAGACCCTGGGAGGCAGTGGGGTTGGCTTGAGTAATTGGGTTCCTGCCATTCACATGGGAGACCTAAACTATGGACCTTTGGGGAATGAACTAGTGGATGGGAGCTCTCTCAATCTCTCTCTCTCTCTTTCTCTCTCTTTCTCTCTCTATCTCTCAAGTTAAAACATAATAGTAACAGAGATCAAAACATTTTTAATGTATCAAAGAACAGCAATGTCTCTCAAAAGAGACTCCAACCCCATATTTCTTAGTTAATTTTGTAAGTCCAAAATGAAAATTTGTTAATATTGTATTTTCAGTACCATTATTATATGCTTTAAATATATTTAACCATTTTTTGATTAGTGAATATTTGAACCAATAGGATTTGGGTGACACTGTTCACATGTATTTATTCATGTTAGTGTTTATTACTAGCTTTATATTGGCACAAAGTTCAGAAATATTATAACAAAAATGATGTCAGGGGATAGTACTGTCATCTTTTCCTTTAAGAGAGCCCACATAGCCCTCAAGTTTAATAAACTGACTTTTAGGGATCTGTCTTTGAATTTATCCACTATGTGATCCGAGGCACAAAGTAACTGTACCTATTCTGCTTATTTCCTATACCATCTGCCGAGTACTTAATTAGCGTCTATAATAAGTATCATGACAAATTACAAATGCTATGTTAGAACTGCCATTTTCCTGCAACGTCAACCCAATTGCAAGTTTTATGTTGATGTTTTACAATGAAGCTATTTTTATCGTTATACCCCCACCTCCTCATTATTCTTTGTATTTATCAGTTTGGTTGGAAAAGCTTTAAATGATGTCTTGACTGTTAATGACAATCATTTCAATAAATCCTCTCTGAGGCATTCTTATGGTCTGTGGCCCGCAGACAGGTGTGTATCAGGCAGATAAGCCTACACAGCCCTGTTATCAGCACACACATTGTTTCATTAGGATTCTTGAGGCATCCATCACCTGGGACCAGCCAGCATGTGTAACCAAGGCTGGGGGACATAGAAACCAACTAATAATCAAATGATAGCTCAGTGGAAAAAAAAAAAAAACGAATAACATAAGACACTACAAAAACATAGATGTTAACTACTTGTTTCAATTTTTAATAGGCTGCTTAAATTCCTTACCATAGCAGCTAAAAAATGTTCTTGGTTTTGATAAGAATTTGACAGATTTGCCAGTGCAGTTGACTGCTTCAAGTAGAGATGTTATCAAGAGGGAATTCTTTTGCACCTAGCAGTTTTCAGCTCCTTGTTAATCTTGTCATTATCATTCTTGACAATACTCTCATAACCATTGCATGGATATGGATTATGTGCTCACAGAGTCTAAGCTCCAGTCAGAACAGGAAGATAGAACTCTAGTTTTTCTAAAGACAAGAAGGAATTTACAGTTTAACCCTCCTGAATCTTAAACACATAATTTGGGGTCACCTCAAGAAGAGGGGCATGTGAAACAAGCATTCTTCATGGCCCAAAGTGCCACAAACCTTTGCTGTTACCACTGAAGTCAGAAAAGATAAGTGAGTTTCTCAAGTTTCCCTGCTGAGGTGAACTGGCCCACTGCTCTGTATTTCTGTCTTTCCCCATGAAAATCTGTTACAGCCAAGAAAGCTACAACTTCCATAATTTAAGTAAAGCACAGAAATTAAAACCAACTTTAAGTCATGTATGGGTGATCATAGCTGTGTGAAAATGTGCTAAAATTAATTTCACACGACCAGGAGCATCTGAATCAGTTTGGGGAAAGACAATAGTCAATCCATTGGGTCATTTGCTGCATCTACTTACAACTTGCATAAAGCAGCAGTTCTCAGAGTATGGGCCACAGACCTCTAGGGGGAGCTTAAACCACTTAAAGGGGTCCACAAGGTCAAAATTTTTATAACAATGCCAACATGTTATTTTTCTTCTTTAGGTGCTCACATATGTCCTAATGTGATGAAATAAATTTAAAAAAGAAAAAAGCTGCTGGGATGTTAGCACAAAGCCTTGCAGTGGCATCACACTCTAGAGATAGTCATCATTTTTAAAAAATTTATTTATTTGAGACAGAGGAAGAAAAACAAATAAACAGAGAGAAAGTGTGCTCCTGTCTAATGGTATACTCCCAAATGTCTGCCACAGCCCAAATCCAGGTTGAGAACCAAAGCCAGGAGTTGGGAGCTGAGTCCATGTAACATGGATGGCAGGAATTCAGTTACTTAAATTATTACTGCTACCTCACAAGGTCCATATTAATTAGAAGTTGGTATCAGGAGGGGCCAGTGCTGTGGTACAGTGGGTTAACACCCTGGCCTGAAGCGCTGGCATCCCATATGGGCTCTGGTTTGTGTCCTGGGTGCTCCTTTTCCAATCCAGCTCTCTGCTGTGGCCTGGTAAAGCAGTAGAAGATGGCCCAAATCCTTGGGCCCCTGTACCTGCATGGGAAACCCGAAGAAGCTCCTGGCTCCTGGCTTTGGATTGGCGTAGCTCCGGCTGTTATTGCCATCTGGGGAGTGAACCAGTAGATGGAAGACCTCTCTCTCTCTCTCTCTCTCTCTCTCTCTCTTTCTCTCTCTCTCTCTGCCTCTCCTTCTCTCTGTGTGTAACTCTGATTTTCAAATAAATAAATAAATCTTTAAAAAAGAAAAAAATAAGTTGGTATGAGGAGGCAGAGCTGGAAGACACAACATCCTAACTATTAGGCTAAACACCTTCTGCTAATCATAAGTTTTTCTTCAAGATTTATTTATTTGAAAGGCAGAATAACTGAAAGAAGGAGAGACTTCCATCCACTGGTTCGCTCCCCAAAGGGACACAACAGCCAGGGCTAAGGCCAAAGCCAGAGGCCAAGAATTCCATCTGGGTCTTCTACATGGGTGGCAGGGACTCCAGTACTTAAGTCTGCTCCCAGGCACACTAGGAGGGAGCCAGATTGGAAGCAGAGTCCCCAGGACTTAAACTGACACCACACTCTGGGATGTAGGTATCCCAAATGGTGGTGTAACCCACCATGCCACAACTTCTACCCTCTGATTACGTATTCTTGAGAGAAAATATATGAATGAAACTTAACAGAAAGAAATTCAGGAAATCCACAGCTGTATGGAAATAAAGAAGACATCACAAGGTAAACTAGAAACTACTTTGAAATGAATAAAAATGAAAACACACAAAATGATATTTGTGGGTTGTAGTGAATGCAATGCTTGAAGGAAATTCTTTGTAGTTGTCAACAACTAGGTTTTTAAAAATATTTTATTTATTTGAAAATATATCGTGCTATGCTTTAAAAATTAGAAATATAGGAGGGAACTTCAAAGATTTTGTGAGAAGGTGTCTATTTTTCCATCAATTTTCTAGAGTACCTTCACATTTAAAATAGATTAGTTTAGAAAAATTCCTAGCATAATGAATATGCCTATTTTTACATATTTTAAGGCTAAGTTGTATTCTCCAAATGTATCTTTAAAACTATTTTCATCTTGCAGGGCTTTAGTTAGCTCACGGTGTAATAATAGCCCTGCCATGAAGGAAGGCATAGACGATGTCAATTGAGCAATACCAGATCCAGCAAGGGTTGCTGTGAGGACAGATGGGGCCCCAGAGGACTGCTCTCCAGAGAATCAAATTCCCTGTCATTCAGTGGCCACATCCCCATTTCTGCCCTGGAAGCTAGCAACTGCCTACAGCAACTCTCCAGGAATTAGAAACAAAGGCTCCTGGGCCGAGCACATTCCCCATGGTTGTCAGAAGACTTGCTGTTAATAAAGCATGGTGGCTCACACTGACAAAGTCAGAAAGCCCAGCGTCACTCCAACACTTGCTGCTGTCACATCTCTTTAACCCCTGACTCCCACCTCTCCTGGGGATTGGCATGGCCACCTGCTCTTCTTTCCTTACATTCCAAGCAAAGAGAACTTAATATGGTTGGCCTTTCAGAGTCAAAGCAGACAGCTTCCTGCCCAGTAGGGCTTCACTAAAGAAATATTATTTGGTAAACTGGGTTGGGTTCTTGAGATTGGAAAAGAGTTGAAATAATAAACAGGTAAATCTGTAGAAAAGTTGGTGGCTGCCAGGGGCTGGGAGGATGGTAGGAGTGAGGAGTGACTGCTAATGGTCACAGGTTTCTTTTCAGGGTAATGAATATGTTCTGGAATTAGATAGTAGTGATGATTGGACCACTCTGTGAAGATACTAAAAACCACTGAATCGCACGCTTTAAATGGATGGGTTTTATGGGTTATGTGAAGTATATCTCAATCAGTCAGCCAATAAGTAGGAGCTATTTCAATGGCAAAAAAAAAAAAAAAAAAAGCAGAAAGAGCAAGGTAGTGTGGGGACATGAAGGGCTACTACACAAACATTTTGAGCATCACTTTTTATTCTTCAACTGGAAACTCAATTTGGGAGACAAGACTAGATATTTTGAAGAAGGTTTTATGCATGATCAAAGGAACAGAGGAGTCTCTCTAGAATGGAGGAGTGTATTTAAGGCTATTTCCTGATGTTTGAAGATGAAATAAGAGGAGTATAAGTTTACTGAAGTCAATATTTGACTTTGCATTTAGTCCAGGAGAAGCGATTTATTAAAAGATCAGGCAGTTCTTAGGCATTCTCTAGTGTATTGTAAGGAGTTTGTGTATTAGGCCATTGAGGGGAAAGGAGACTTCAGGGCAAGAGCAGAAGGAAAGGATCTCAGTGGTGGGAGAACCGTCTCTAATAGAGGGAGATTTGGAGCCAGACCTGAGGGAAATACGGACTTTGGGGGAAAGGAGCAGTAGCTATGGTGAACTGGGCAACCCAAGCCATGAGACGCCCTTACCGATTCTGATTCCTGACCCTGCGCTCTTCACACTTGGAGTATCCCAACCAGGGGAGCAAGAAATTCAAAAGTACCAGGATGTTTTTGCCTGTGAGCTCAAAGAATTTTCTTTTCTTTTTTAAGATTTTTATTTGGAAGGCGGTGGGGGGGGGGGGAAGGGCTCTTTTATCTACTGGCTCACTTTCCAAATGGCTGCAGTTGGCTAAGACTGGGCTGAAGCCCAGGAGCCCAGAGCTCCATCTGGGTTTCTCACATGAATGGCAAGGGCCTAAGCACTTGGACTATCTTCCTCTGCTTTCCCAGGCACGTCAGCAGGGAGCTGGATCAGAACCAGAGCAACCAAGACTTGAACCATCGTTTTGATATAGAATGCTGATTTTGCAGGCAGCAGCTTAGCTCACTGTGCCACAGAGCCAGACCCAAAGGAACTTTACTTTTCTTTTGTTATTTAAAGAGAAGTAAATTGCCTTCTCCTAGATGTACTCTTTAAAAAAAAAGATTTATTTTTATTATTTATTTGAAAGAGTTTCACAGAGAGAAAAGAAGAGGCAGAGAGAGAGAGATCAAGACAGAGAGGTCTTCCATCCACTGGCCCACTCCCCAGATGGCTACTATGGCCGGCACTGTGCTTATCCGAAGCCAGGAGCCAGGAGCTTCTTCTGGGTCTCCCACGCAGGTGCAGGGGCCAAAGGACTTGGGCCATTTTCTGCTGCTTTCCCAGGCCATAGCAGAGAACTGGATAGGAAATGGAGCAGCCAGGACTCAAACTGGCACCCATATGGGATGCCAGCACTGCAGGCAGCAGCTTTACCCTCTACACCAGAGCGCTGGCTCCAGAAGCTTCTCAAATGGGTGTCTGAATTGGTTCCCAAGTATAAAATGACATGGTTTTTCTTCTCAGGTAAAAAAGGCTACTTTATTGATAGAGAAGAGAGATCCAACCTAGGTAAAACTCTGCCCACCCCTTAGGAGACAGGATGGAAATCTAGTGGACACATGGGGTAGCTTCACATGTCCCTGGCTAAAGGATTGAGCTCTCCCTGGGAGGGAGCTCATCGTAAGGAAGAGAGACAAGAGACATATGAAACTGGCATAAATTTGTTGATGAATTTGGTCCACACCCAAATCTTCCCTGAAATTATATTTGAAACACAGGGAAAATAGGGGCAATGAATCCAAAATCAAGGAAACAAATTCACTTGAAGCGTTTGTGAGATTGGGCAGCTTTCACCAAGTGTAACACAAAAAAGGAGCGAGCCATTCTGTTTTCAGCAGAGCTAAGCCAATCTCTAGGCCCAACAATCCTTCTGCTATTTTGGGTATCTGTAGGCTCAGCCAGTTGGATGTGGGCGGGAGCTATATATTGCCTTCCCCACAACCTCACAAACAGATGGTATGTAACAACCAGTATTGCTCTCCCTGTGGATTCTGCCACATGTACAAGCCTAACTAGCAACTAGACTCTGAAAGTCACACAACCATTTTTCTGACCTCAGTGGGGTTCCAGCCCTTTCCGCTTTCCTGGCAGGCTGATGCACACCGCCTTCATTTCCCAGGGCTGCAGTGACGGTGTGCTGCAACTGCTATGGCTTAAAAGCAATAGATATGTGTTCTCTCGAAGTTCTGGAAGCTAGAAATGGGAAGTCCAGGTGCCAGTGAGACCAGGCTCCCAATGAGGTTGGGTGGAATCCTTCCTTTCCTGTCCCTAGCTTCTGGTTGTTAGTCAATCCTGGGTACCTTTTCACTTGGGGCCTCATCACTCCAATCTCCGTCTCTCTTGTCATTTTTTAAAAGATTTATTTATTTTATTTGAAAGTCAGAGTTAGAGGCAGAGAGAGAGAGAGAGAGGTCTTCCATCCACTGGTTCACTCTCCAGATGGCCGCAACTGCCGGAGCTAGGCCAATGTGAAGCAGGAGCTAGGAGCTTCTTCTGGGTCTCCCACGTAGGTGCAGGGGCCCAAGGACGTGGGCCCTCTTCCACTGCTTTCCCAGGACACAGCAGAGAGCTGGATGGGAAGTGGAGCAGCCGGGTCTCAAGCTGGCACCCATATGGGATGCCAGCACTGTAGGTGGCGGCTTTACCTGCTACACCCCTATATATGCTTTCTTTTTTTTTCTTTTCCTTTTTTGACAGGCAGAGTGGACAGTGAGAGAGACAGAGAGAAAGGTCTTCCTTTGCCGTTGGTTCACCCTCCAATGGCCGCCGTGGCCGTGGCACTGTGGCCGGCACACCACGCTGATCCGAAGGCAGGAGCCAGATGCCTCTCCTCCCATGGGGTACAGGGCCCAAGGACTTGGGCCATCCTCCACTGCACTCCCTGGCCACAGCAGAGAGCTGGCCTGGAAGAGGGGCAACCGGGACAGAATCCGGTGCCCTGACCAGGACTAGACCCCAGTGTGCCGGCGCTGCAAGGTGGAGGATTAGTCTATTGAGCCATGGCGCCGGCCCTATATATGCTTTCTTAACATGTTAAATGACAAGATCCAGAAGAAAGTGGCAGTTGTTGTAATTTGAAAGTAATGATGAGTGTGAGAGTATTGGGAAAAAGTTGCAACAAGTGTAACATCAATGAAAAGGCCCGAGATCTCTGCTGTGACAGTCGGTCCTCTCCCTCTACTGCTAATCACTGTCTATTTTCATGATGAAGGAAAAAACAGTTCTTTAGTTTGATGATAGTGAAAACAAAGACATAATTTTCTCCTGTCCAAATCGTCAGATTTCCGTAAATCAGTGAAGAAGGTCTGTCCCCAATGGATGCAGAGAGTGTGTGTGTGTGTGTATGTGTGTGTGTGTGTGTGTTTAAGATTTATTTATTTGACAGAGTTACAGAGAGAGGTAGAGCCTGAGAGAGAGATCTTCCATCTGCTTGTTCACTCCCCAAATGACCACAATGGCCAGAGCTGTGCTGATCCGGAGCCAGGAGCTTCTTCCAGGTCTCCCACGCAGATGCAGGGGCCCAAGCACTTGGGCCATCTTCTCCTGCCTTCCCAGGCCATAGCAGAGAGCTGGACAAGAAGCGGAGCAGCCAGGACTAGCACCGGCGCCCGTCTGGGATGCCGGTGCTGCAGGCCAGGACCTTTAACCTGTGCCACAGCGCTGGCCCTGAGATTGTATTTCTAATTAGGGAGCTATGAGCGCTTGGGAGGAGGAAAAAATCGTGAAATTATACTGTCTAGACTGCATCATCTTTATGGAGATCCCTTAAGTACCTCCTGCTCATGAATAAATTCTGGGAATCTGAGGCCATCCTGGCAACATGGAGGAGGTCCAGCCAAAGAGGAAGGGGTCTTGGAGAAACAGCATGAGCAGCGGGAAGCAGGGCAGGGGTGGCCTAAGGAACATGAGGGACGAGGAGATGATGGTGCAGACCATTTCACAGGACCAGGAAGAAAGCAGACCCTACAGTGGCCAACGCTATTTGATAAGCAACCTGTGTTTGGTGGTGTGTGGGAAGTGACTGTAGACACCGCTAGAAGTTACCTGGGAATGCTCCTTCGATGTTCAGGGGACTTTGATCTACAAACAGCACAAGCTCAAAGCTTGGAAAGCAGTAATCACAACCCTGCTGGTGCCTCACTATGTGTTCAAGGTTTAAAAACAAAAACAAAAGCAAAAACAAAACAACAACAACAAAAAACCATGTACTTCAATTCAGTGAGGATGCCCTCAGAGAAATGGGTTTTTTAAAAAAAGATTTTATTGGCCAGCACCGCAGCTCACTAGGCTAATCCTCCACCTTGCGGCACCGGCACACCAGGTTCTAGTCCCAGTCGGGGCGCCGGATTCTGTCCCGGTTGCCCCTCTTCCAAGCCAGCTCTCTGCTGTGGCCCGGGAGTGCAGTGGAGGATGGCCCAAGTGCTTGGGCCCTGTACCCCATGGGAGGAGAGGCATCTGGCTCCTGCCTTCAGATCAGCGTGGTGCGCCAGCCGTGGTGGCCATTGGAGGGTGAACCAACAGCAAAAGAAGACCTTTCTCTCTGTCTCTCTCTCTCACTGTCCACTCTGCCTGTCAAAAAAAATATTTTATTTATTTATCTGAGAGGTAGAGTTACAGACAGTGAGAGGGAGAGACAGAGAGAAAGGGTCTTCCTTCTGTTGGCTCACTCCCCAAATGACTGGAATGGTCGGAACTGGGCTGATCCAAAGCCAGGAGCCAGGAGCTTCTTCTGGGTCTCCTGTGCTTGGGCCATCTTCTACTGCTTTCCCAGGCCATAGTAGAGAGCTGGATCGGAAGTGGAGCAGCCAGGACTCGAACTAGCGCCCATATGAGATGTTGGCACTATAGGCCGAGGATTAACCTGCTGCACTACAGCAGCAGCCTTTTTTTTTTAAAGCAAAAAAGAAGCTCCCAGCAGAGAACCATTCTGGAGTCCACTCGCGTGCATACAGTCTGTGTCATCATTTAGAAATGTCAAAAAAAAAAAAAAAAAAAGCCTTTTAGCCCGTCCTTTTTCGTCTTCTGCACTTACTCAAATGTCACGGAGGTGGAGTACATGGTAAGGCTGGCCTTGGTGAGGTTACAGGGGAGGGCTGGTGTGTTGGGGACCGATGTTCAGCCTTGTCTCTAAACTTCCTTTTTTGTTTTTCAATTGTGTCTGGCCAATAGTTGATGTATTCCATGAGTCAGTGGCCTGCGAAAGGAAAAGCAAAGCTCCCAGCCTCTGTTTTAGAGAAGACATCACCATTCAGTCATCTAGGACTGAATAATCCGCCTCCTTGGATCACTCTTCTGAACAGCCGTGCCTTGGATGGGGGCCTGGGCTGGACACCAGGGGATCTGGGGCTGCTCACAGCCCTGCTGCAGATTAGTTGACTGACCTTGGAAAAGTCCTTTAATCTCTTGGGGTTTCAGTTTCTTCCATACTTGATCCCTGTAGAAATTTCTAGTTTAAAAATTATCCTAGGACAGCGCAATGCTTTAGGGAAAAGTATTCTGGTAGCCTGCCAGTTTTGTTTTCAATGACTTCAAAAATATTTCCTGATGCATATAATTTTGGGGATTTCTAACAAGTAAAACAACAAATCCAAAAGTTTTTATGTCAATTCATATTGTTGCACTGTAATGACTTTTACTCATTAAGAACATACACTATTAGTTCAAGCTGTTGGATACTATTGGCTTTCTGGACCTAAGTTGCTGCACGCAGTAGAATATAATTTTCCAGAGAACTGTCTCTGCTGCTGTGTTCCACGCCATGACTCAGTCCTCCCATCATGCTTTCTGTCTGAACTATTGTGACATTTTCTGCAAGCCATGGCGTCACTTAGCCTTTTTCTTGGAAGAATGTACTGTTTACATTTTACATCCTCCTTTGCTTTTTCTGTCTGAGCCTGTACATTTAAAAACAATTTTTGAAACTTTGAGAGACAGTGGGAGAGAGAGAGTACTCCCATCCACTTGTTCATTCCCAAAATGGCCACAACAGCCAAGGCTGGCCCAGACTGAAGCAAGGAGCCAGGAACTCAATCAAGATTTCTCATGTGGCAGGGACCCAACTACATGAGGCATCATCTGCTGCCTATCAGGCTGCACTTTAACAGAAAGCCGGAATCCTCAATGGAGCTGGAACTCCAATCCAGGCGCTTTCATATGGGATGCAGGTGTCACACGTAGCATTTTAAACACTAGACCAAACTCCCACCCCGTGAGTGTAAGTAAGACAGTAAAACTATATGGCATCAAATGACATTACTGTTGATGGCATATCTCTGTATGGATCATGCAGATATCAAAAGTGTTTATATTAATATCTTTATTAAACTATCATTGAAATAAAAACAAATGCAATATTTAATTTCTCATAAAGTCAGTCCTCCGGGAATGTTTTGTTTGGATCTCAGTTTAAGAAGTGCTCTTTTATGACTCTCTGAGGGCCTCCTCTAGTGCCAGGCCACCACCTCCAGATGGACACCACATGTTTGCAAAGCCCTCAATTCTTCTCAAAACACAATACCCAATATGTTTCCAAAGTCATCAAAAACAAGGTGACCAGCCCAGAAAACTCGTGCTCTCTGTTACAGAAATCCAGTTCCCCATCTCTGCTTTCCAAAAAGAGATTTAAGTAAGGAATCATGTTGAGAAGGTCCAAGGACCAAAAGATGAAGTACTAAGGTGAGAGAAGCACAGCCAGAGACATAGGTCCAGACCTCCCAGTGTGCAGTCTATTTCATTTTATGTAGGATGCTGCCATAGAAAAATATGAGACTCAAAGGCACAAACACAAGTTCATGGTGAGCATTCTGAAGTGTGCAAACTCTCAAAGATATTGGAGTGCTCTCATAACAGTTCAAATCTCATTCCAGAAACATGAAGTAGCAGCCTACTGTGTACAAGAAAGCCATTAGCCTGACCTTCAGTGTGTAGCCCAAGCCCTGACACCTCATGGTCAGAACAATGTGAAGGTTGTACTATTGTGATGAGGCCCCCAAAGGTGAACTTGGCATGGAAATTGCTTATGACACAGAAGCCAATCACTGCACAGGAAGTCCTCCTCCAGGTCACCCCTTTTCTTCCCCAGGGTACAGTGGATGCAGAATGAGACTGTCAGGATCTTTGAGCATTTGGCCACTCTGGGGCTGGCGTTGTGACGTAGCAAGTTACGCTTCCATCTGTGACACTGGCATCCTTTATGGGCACCAGTTCCAGTTCCGGCTGCTCCACTTCCAATCCACTCCCTGCTCATGCACCTGGGAAAGCAGTGGAAGATGGCTCAAGTCCTTGGGCCCCTGCATTCACTTGGGAGACCTGGAAGAAGCTCCTGTCTCCTGGCTTCGGCCTGGTCCAGCCCTGGCTGTTGCAACCATTTGGGAAGTAAACCAGCAGATAAAGATCTCTTTCTTTATCTCTCTCCTTCTCTTTTTCTGTAACTCTGCCTTTCAAAGAAATAAAATAAAGCTTTTAAAAAAAAACTATGACTCCAATATTATAACATTTATAAGACTATTCAAATTATCTATTTCATAATGGGTAAATTGAGGTAGTTTGTGTTATATGAAAAATTGGTCCATTCCATGTAAGGTGCACATTTATGTGAGTAGAGTTGTTGGTAGAATTTATTATCTTATTATCCTTTTAATATCTGCATGGTCTGTGTAATATACTTCATTTCTGTTATTGGTAATTTGTCCTATCTTTTTTCTCTTTCAGTTATGACAGAGCTTTTTAAGTCTTACTTCTCTTTCAAAGCACAAACTATTTGTTCCATTGGTCTCTATTTTTGGTTTACTTCTAATTCTAGTGATTTCTACTCTGATATATAGTATTACATTCCTTCTCCTTGATCCAGGTTTCTTTTGCCCTTCTTTTTCTAAGTTCTGAAGATAGGAGCTTAGTTTATTGATTTGAAGTCTTTTATCTTTTCTAAGATTTGCCATCAGTGCCATAAATTTCCTTCTCAGCATTGTCTTGGTTGTATCCATAAATGTGGAGATATTATTTTCATTTTCATCCAGTTCAATGTATTTTTTTTAATTTCTCTTCAGAACTCTTCCTTTACCTGTGGATCATTCAGAAGTGCATTGTTTAGTTTCTAAATATTTGGAAATTTTCCTATTATATTTGTGTCATTAACTTCTAATTTGATTCCACTGTGGTTGAAAACATACTGTATATCATTTCAGTTCCTTTTGCTTTGTTAACTTTGTGTTATAGCCAAGAATATGGTCTACCTTTGTGAAAGTATTGTGAACACTTGAAAGGAATGTGTATTCTGCTGTTGTTAGATGGAATTTTCTATAAATGTTGACTAGATCCTTTTGCATACCTCTAAATTTGTACTGATTTTCTACCCACTATCAATTGTTGACAAAAGATGCTACATCTTCCAAGTATAATTATGGATTCCTCTACTTTTCTTTTCACTTTTTTATGTTTTGCTTCACATATTATGCAGTTCTGTTGTTTGCTGCTTACACATTAGGATCACTGTGTCTTCCCAGTAGATTGACCCTATCATTATTATACACATGCAACATTCTCTTCCCCTGCTAATTTTCTCTGCTCCAAAGTCTGCCTTATCTGATATTATTAAAGCCATTCTTCTTTTGCCTTGATTAATGTTTGCATTCTGTATCTTTTTATATCCTATTGTTTTCAACCTGCATAGTTTATTATAGTAATATATTTGAAATGAGTTACTATAGACAGCACTTCATGGATTTTTTTTTTTAACAAGCCCTATCTTTTAATTTGTGTCTTGAAACCATGTACATTGAATGCAGCTATTGATACGTTAGGGCTGAAGTATGTCTTTTTTAAGTAATAGACTTTATTTTTATGGACATTTTGTGTCTTCAGAAATATTGGGCAGAGGGGCCGGCGCCGCGGCTCACTTGGTTAATCCTCCACCTGTGGCACCAGCATCCCATATGAGTGCCAGGTTCTAGTCCTGGTTGCCCCTCTTCCAGGCCAGCTCTCTGCTGTGGCCCGGGAGTGCAGTGGAGGATGGCCCAAGTGCTTGGGCACCTGCACCCGGATGGGAGACCAGGAGAAGCACCTGGCTCCTGGCTTCGGATCGGTGCAGCTCCAGCCGTAGCTGCCATTTGGGGAATGAACCAACAGAAGGAAGACCTTTCTCTCTGTCTCTCTCAGTCTATAACTCTACCTGTCAAAAAAAAAAAAATCTTGGGCAGAGATTACAGAGTTCTCATAACCCAAACACATACACACAGTTTCTCTTGTTATAAACATCTTGCTTTAGTTTGGTGCATTTTTACATTGGGCAAAAGATGTGAATAGACATCACCCAAAAAAGTGGCAAATACAAATGGAAAATAAGCTTAGGAAAATATGCCGAACATCATCTGTCATTAGGGAATTGCAAATTAAACACACCAGTAAGGATGTTTCTAATCCAAAACAGTAACCACACTTATTACTTTTACCCTTTTCTCCTTCTCCATTTCCTTCTCTTCTTCTTCAGTGTTAAGATAAATGGTGATGTGTTTTTAATTTCAAATTCCGTTGTTCATTGCTGGTCTATAGGAATGCAATTAACTTCTGTGTTAAATTATGTGTTCTAGAGGTTTTTGTTGTTACTGTTGATTCTTCGGAATTTTCTACACAGACAAATATGTCATCTGTGAGCAAAGACAATTTTATTTCTTCCTTCTCAATCTGTATACCCTTTAGCTCCTTTCCTTGTTTTCTTGATAGGACATAGAATATAATGTTGAACAGGAGTGATAGATAAATGCAAACATTGTTTTCTTCTCCCTGATCTTAGGAGAAAAGTGTCTAATTTCTCACTTCTAAGTATGAGGTTAGCTGCAGGTATTTTGTAGATGTTCTTTATCACATTCAGGAAATTCCTTCTAGCGCTAGTTTTCTGACAGTGTTATCATGAGTGGATGTTAGATTTTGTCAAGTGCTTTTTCTGCATCTATTGATATGTTCATATGATTTTTCTTCTGTAGCCTGTGGATGTGACAGATTGATTGATTTTAACATTTTGAAGTAGTATTATATACTTCAGATAAGTCCCACTTGGTCATGGTATATAAATCTTTTAATTCATTGCTGCATTTGATTTGTCAATATTTTGTTTAAGATTTTTGCATCTGTATTCCTGGTCTGTAGTTTTTCATTCTTGTAATATTTTGTCTGATTTTCATCATATGTGTTTGGTAATTTTTGGTATTATGCTAACCTCACAGGAGGTGTTAGGAAGTATTCCCTCTGGCTTCTATTTTCTGGAAGAGATTATTGATAGTTGATTTAGGGTAGAGCTCCCCAGATGTCCGCAATGGCTGGAGCTGAGCTGATCCAAAGCCAGGAGCTAAGAGCTTCTTCCAGATCTCCAATGTGGGTGCAGGGGCCCAAGCACTTGGACTATTTCTGCTGCTTTCCCAGGTATATTAGCAGGGAGCTGGATTAGAAGCAGCTGAGCAGCTGAGACACAAACTAACACTCATGGGATGCCAGCACTGCAGGGCAGCAGCTTAACGTGCTGTGCCGCAACACCAGCCCCAAGAAATAAGATGTTTTTTAAAGCACATCAGAGGGATTAGCACTGTGGCATAGTAGGTTAAGCCTCTGCCTATGGCATCCTGTATGGATGCCAGTTCGAATCTCAGCTGCTCCACTTTCAATTCAGTTCCCTGCTAATGGCCTGGGAGAGCAGTGGAAGATGGCCCAAGTGCTTGGGCCCCTGCACCCACGTGGGAGACCCAGAAGAAGCTCCTGGCTCCTGGCTTTGGCCATTTGGGGAGTGAACCAGTGGATGAAAAACCCCTCTCTCTGTCTCTCTCTGTCTCTCTCTCTCTCTCTCTCTGTAATTCTGCCTCTCAGGTAAATAAATAAATCTCTTAAAAGAAAACACACACATACACACCAGATAGTGTTACAATTTTTGCTTCCATCATCAAATATAATTAAGGAAAATCAAGAGGAAAAGAGCACATTGTATCTTTGCTTACTGTGTTTTACTTCCTTTTTGCTTTTCCAGGGTTCCTTCTTTCATCATTGCCTTTAAGTTTAGAGAACTTCCTTTATCATTTTAGCATAGATATCCTGATAACAGATTCTTTGGTTTCCTTTCATCTGTGGATGTCTTTACTTCATTTTATTAATTTATTTATTTTTTTGTACAGGCAGAGTTAGAGAGACACAGAGAGAGAGAGAGAGGGAAAGGTCTTCCTTCAGTTTGTTCACCCCCCAAATGGCCACTACAGCCAGCACTGCGCTGATCCAAAGCCAGGAGCCAAGTACTTCCTTCTGGTCTCCCATTCGGGTGCAGGGCCCAAGGACCTGGGCCGTCCTCCACTGCCTTCCCGGGCCACAGCAGAGAGCTGGAGTGGAAGAGGAGCAACCAGGACAGAACTGGTGCCCCGACCGGGACTAGAATCCAGGGTGCCGGCACCGCAGGCAGAGGATTAGCCTAGTGAGCCGCAGCACCGGCCACTTCATTTTTGAAGTCTAATTTTACTGGATATAGAATTCTCTGGGGTGACAATTCTTTTCTTTCAGCACTTTGAAGGATGTTGTGCCACATTCTTCTGGCCCTCATGATTTCTATTGAGAAATCTGTTGTAATTAAAACTTTTAATTGTTGCTTCTTTTTTTTTTTTTTTTTGGCTGCTTTTGTGATTTTTTTTCTTTAGTTTTCAGGTATTTGACTATAGTGCGTCTCAGTGTGGATTTCTTTATATTAATTCTATTTGGAGTTTGCTCAGCTTCTTAACTTAATCTGTAAATTTATCTTTCTTGCCAAATTTGGGAAGAATTTCAGTCATTACATTTTCCAGTATTTTTTAAGGCCTGCCTCCTTTCTCCACACCTTCTGAAGGTCTGAGATAACGAATAGATATTTTGGGCCAGCGCCGAAGCTCACTAGGCTAATCCTCTGCCATGTGGCACCGGCACACCGGGTTCTAGTCCTGGTCAGGGCACCGGATTCTGTCCCAGTTGCCCCTCTTCCAGGCCAGCTCTCTGCTGTGGCCCAGGAGGGCAGTGGAGGATGGCCCAAGTGCTTGGGCCCTGTACCCCATGGGAGACCAGGAGAAGCACCTGGCTCCTGCCATCGGATCAGCGCAGTGCGCCTGGCGCAGCGTGCCGGCCAGGGCAGCCA
Source organism: Sylvilagus floridanus (assembly GCA_949820135.1). Taxonomy (NCBI): domain Eukaryota; kingdom Metazoa; phylum Chordata; class Mammalia; order Lagomorpha; family Leporidae; genus Sylvilagus; species Sylvilagus floridanus. The sequence continues at coordinate 73,614,517 of OX463245.1, read as the reverse complement.
TTGGAGGGTGAACCAACAGCAAAAGAAGACCTTTCTCACTGTTTCTCTCTCTCTCACTGTCCACTCTGCCTGTCAAAAAAAAAAAAAAAAAAAAAGATTAGATATTTTGTTCCATTCCCACAAGTTCTCTAGGGATCCTGTTTTTTTTTCCAGTCTATTTTCTTTGTTATTTAGACTCAATAATTTCTATTGTTTCTAATGTTTCACCTTCAAGTTCATTCATTCTTCCTACTGTCTTGTCGATTTTGTTGTTGAGTCTATCTATTGCATTTTTTGGTTAGAGTAGGTTTCAGTTCTAAGATTCTCATTTGTTTTTTATATCCTCTATTTCTTTGCTGAGAATTTCAGGTTTTTCATGTAATTCAAGGACATTCAAAACTGTTCACTGAAGCATGTTTGTTATGGCTGCTCGAAGATCTTTGTCAAATAACCCTAAAGCCTCTGTCATCTTAGTGTTGACATTTACTGAGTTTTCAGAATTGAGTTTGACATCTTTCTGGTTCTTGATAGGGTGAGAGGACACTTTGGGTATCACATCTTGAGACTTTCGGTCTCATTTGAACCTCACTTGGCTTCTTTTGACACCAGTCTGGCAGAAGTGGGTTTGCTGCCTCGTTTCTGCCAGGTGAGGGTAGAAGCCTGGGTCCTTCTCGTGGCCGTTCTTGGCATTCGAGGAGGTGAGGCTCATTACCACTGGTTGTAGGCAGAAGAGTTCTGGCTCTCACTAGATGTGCCACTCCAAAGGATGGTTTGTCATTTGCCTCCGCTGGCCCCATCCGGCGTGGCCATGTTATCCCTGGATGGGATGGACATCCTGGCTCTCTCATAGGGCCCTCTCTGACACAACCTGGGCAGGGAGACTGGGACTCCTCTCTCAGCTTGGTGAGGGTAGGAGTCTAGTTGGAAGAAAAGAAAAAAAAAAAGCCACACCTAAGTCAGCCTCCAAAACGACTGACCAAAGATTTAAGGGGCAAGAGCAGAACCCTGGTTGGTCCAGGCCCCTTAGCTTTGGCCTTTCATTTAACCAACTGACTTCTCACCTCTAAAATGAGGATGTGGACTAATGATCGAGCCATGAGGGAAGCATTCAGACCAGAGGGAAGGTAAGGCCTCCAGTCCTCCAGATCATTGGCTCCACTTAAAGGTATTCACATTCCAATTCGAATTTTAAAACAAAACCAGCCAAATGCTGCCAAACAAACAAGTTCGGCCCACATTCAGCTCCTGGTCCTAGAAACTATACTTAGGAGCCAGCAGCTCTCCAGGAGCTCAGCTGATCCTTACCTTACAGCTGTTCTCTTAGGTTCTCCTTAAGGAGTCAGATGGGTTAATAGGGGATCCCAATGGAATTTGGGTAGTAAAATACTTGCTTCCTTCCCCAAAACTTCAGCTTTAGCAAGAACAAACAGGCTGCCCTCCTTCCTTTGGAATCTCCAAATTTACCATGGGAATAGCAAGGGAGCTCCTCCAGAGCTCTCAGCTTATAGTGAAAACAAGTTATCTACCCCACCCTTAGCAGGCCAGCCAGGATGGAGACTTGTAAATGCGGTCTTTTGATGGTTTTAGTGTCTGCCTGTTAACTGAATTCCAATCTGATCAACAAGGTGAAGTGGGCAGGCTTACAGCTTAAAATCAATTAGGTTTGTGAGTTGGAAGACCATGCCTTCGCCACGCCCCTGTGTGACCTCAACCCCTACCTGATACCTTCGCCTTAGCCCTGTGTGACCTCATCCCCCTACCTGGCCAGACCTGGGTGCCCACCAGCCAATCAGGTTAATTAACCACTCCCCTTTGGAACTGGATTAAAAGCCTGGGACACAGTGTGTCCTGCCCTTCTCTTTTCCCTGGCCTCTTGCCAGGAGGGGGCTGTAGCCCTGCGCCTCTTGGCTTCCTGACCTAGATGCTGCTCCTCCACGTTGCTGGTCCCTGGTGCTCGTAAGAACCCAGATTTCTCTCTCTCTCTCTCTCTCTCTCTCTCTCTCTCTCTCTCTTAAATAAAGCTCTCACTCTCCTATGCATTTTTCTCAATAAATAAAAGCTTAAAATGTACCATGCTGCCTCGTTTATCTGTGCCAGTATTTAGAATTCTTCTCTAAATATTAGGCAAGAACCCTCTTGGGCTTATTAATATTGGGGATTTGTTAATAAGCATATGGTGAAATCGTGTGGCACCCCAGATGGCACTTCTGGGGAACTTTAAGGGGCCACATTTTTGTATAAATTTTAGGGGGTCATCTCATATTTCAAAGGGTTTTTTTTTTTCCTCAAATTTGTACTTGACGCCAACCGCCACCAGTCCCCTTTGGGTTTTCCTCTCTTGGAAGCCCCCCTCCATGCCCCCCTGGCTGGAGGTCCTTGATTCCAGTAAATAGGTTTAAATCTCTTTGCTGTCCACTTGGAGATTCTTCTTCCATGTGAGACAAAGAACCGAGGTAACAATACTTTCTCCAATGCCATTTTCCCATAACACTTCGACTCCAAGTCGGGCTAACTCACAGCTCTGTGATCTGGCCAGCTATTCATAAAAATCTCCCTCTCTGGCCCTGAGGGTTCCGAAATTGCAACTGACTTACTTTTTGGGTTAAGAGGTTAAAGTTATTTGCTCAAATGCAAACAGTATCAAGGACTACTAAAGCAGTGGAAGATTAACTTAAATTATATCACCAGATCCCCTCTCAAGGCCATGCAGAGTCTTAAGCCCAGGAGACCCAGAATAGGAATGTTTTGATCTAAGTAAGGGAATCAGAAGAGCCTGGCCCTTAGGCTGTTGCCCAGGGTGTGCTGTCTAGGGAGAATGGCCCTGAAAAGGGCACCAGGCAGCAGTGAAGAGGTGGGTGTGATGAAGAGGAGGAACAGAAAAGGAAGGAGATCTGGAAGACAAATATCACTGAATGAAAACATTGCATGGGCTGTCACTGCCCACAGAAATCCTCAGGGGGGCTGGCGCCGGGGCTCACTTGGTTAATCCAGCACCCATATGAGCATCAGTCCTAGTCCCAGTTGCTCCTCTTCCAGTCCAGCTCTCTGCTGTGGCCCGGGAGGGCAGTGGAGGATGGCCAAAGTGCTTGGGCCCTGCACCTGCATGGGAGACCAGGAGGAAGCACCTGGCTCCTGGCTTCGGATCGGTACAACACGGCCGGATCGGTGCAGCGCCTGCTGTAGCGGCCATTTGGGGAGTGAACCAACAGAAGGAAGACCTTTCTCTCTGTCTATAATTCTACCTGTCAAAGAAAAAAAAAAAAGAAAGAAAGAAATGCTCAGAGAACAAGAATACCAAGAAATTTCTTCCTGGGGCTGGCATTGTGGTGCAGCAGGTTAAGCTGCTGCCTGCAACACCAGTAATCCTTATGGGTGCGGGTTTGTGTCCCAGCTACTCCACATCTGATCCAGCTGCCTGCTAATGCACCTGGGGAAGCAGGAGGAGATGGCCCAAGTACTTGGCCCGTGCAGCCACTTGGAAGTCCTGGATGAAGCTCCTGGCTTAGGCCTGGCCCAGCCCTGAGCATTTCAGCCATTTGGGAAGTGACCCAATGGATGGAACATCTTTGTCTGTATTCTGTAACTCTGCCTTTCAAGTAAATAAATCTTTTAAAAAATATTCTGTCTCAAAAAAAAAAATATTCTGTCTCAATTTTAGGCAAATTGACCTGATGTCATGGACTAAAAAATAATAAAACAATACATTTAAATATATTGTGTATAAATCTCTACATTCCCTGTCTGAATATTTACCCAACTGTGGATCACAATATTTTTTAAAAATTGCATCTGTGATAAACACTTACACAGTTGGTTTTCTTGTCTTTATTCCCTAAGTAATATAGTGTAACAACCTTTTTTTTTTAATTATTTGAGATGGAGAGTTACAGACAGAGGGAGAGACAGAGAAAAATCTTCCATTCTCTGCTTCATTCCCCAAGAAGCTGCAGTGGCCAGAGCTGGGCCAATCCAAAGCCAGGAGCCAGGAGCTTCCTCTAGGTCTCCCACGCAGATGCAGGGGCCCAAGCACTTGGGCCATCTTCTACTGCTTTCTCAGGCCAGAAGCAGAATGCTGGATCGGAAATAGAGCAGCCAGGACTTGAACCGATACCCATATGGGATGCCAGCACTACAGGTGGAGGCTTAGCCCAGTATACTGCAAAGCCGGGTCTCAGTGTAACAACCATTTACTTAGCATCTACGTTGTCGTAGGCGTTGTAAGTAAACCAGAGATGATTCTAAGTTCACAGCAGGAGGTGTACAGCTCCCATGCAAATGCTATGTCATTTTCTCAGAGGGACTTCAGCGGCTGTGGACTCTGGTATCCATGGGGTGTCCCAGAACCAATCCCTCACGGACAATGGGGGCCAACTCTGTTTTTCTTTCACGTGACCCTCACAACATCTCTCAAAGGTGGTAGTTGCACGTGCATACTGTAGAGGAAGGGAATTCGATGCCCAAAGATGAAGTACGTTCTAAAGGAGCAAGTAGGAAGCAGGCGTCAAGTCAGCTTCTTTCCGGAATTTTATGTTCTGTTCACCCAGGGATTCCTGGCACACGTGAGTTCAGATCTCACCAGCGGGGGATTAGACAGGAGTGATTAAAGATGAATGGCAGGCAACCAGGCAAGCTGCGTAAGTCTGCAACCAGCCAGCCTCCCAGCACCGTGCTCAGCAGGGCCCAGAGCTCAGGTTCAGTGCCCTGCGGTTGCCAGCTTGAAATTCCTAAGACTTTAATCTTTGCATTTCTCCTTGAAGAATTAAGTCTGTCCTCTAGGGGTTGGAAACTCAGTTAGCATGCAGTCCCACCTCACGGGGCCTCCCCAGTGCCCCAGGCTCGGTTACCCGCCTGGATGCAGCTCTGCTGGCATCTTCTACCTCTCGGGGCCACTCCCCACCATTTCAGCACACCATTAAACAGTAAACTTTAAGAACATCTAATCAGGTAGAGAAAGAAGTGAGGTGTGAGCAGAGAAAGTAAAAGAAAAGAAAAAGTCTCTTTCCCTCCTCCTTTTTTTTTAAATTTTCTTTTGACAGGCAGAGTTAGACAGTGAGAGAGAGACAGACAGAGAGAAAGGTCTTCCTTCCATTGGTTCATCCCCCAAATGGCCACTATGGCCAGTGCGCTGAAGCCAGGAGCCAGGTTCTTCCTCCTGGTCTTCCAGCAGGTGCCAGGCCCTGGGCCATCCTCCACTGCCCTCCCGGGCCACAGCAGAGAGCTGGACTGGAAGAGGAGCAACCAGGACAGAACCGGCGCCACAACCGGGACTAGAACCCGGGATACCTGCGCCCCAGGTGGAGGATTAGCCTAGTGATCCACGGCGCCACCCCCCCCCCCCTTATAAACAAAAGGATGGATCCACATCTTCCTTGAACAGATCCCAATGTAAGATGTGTATAAAAGCAGGGCACATGAACCAGGAGCCTGTAAGCAACTTGACTGACTCAACACAGACCAAATATTGTAAAATTTTTTATAAAAATAAACTTAGTGGGGCCGGAGCTGTGGCTTAACGGGTAAAGCCACTGCCTGCCGGTATCCCATATGGGCACGAGTTCCAAGTCCCGGCTGCTCCACTTCCCATCCAGCTCTCTGCTATGGCCTGGGAAAGCAGTAGAAGATGGCCCAAGTCCTTGGGCCCCTGCACCCACGTGGGAGATTAGAAAAAGCTCCTGGCTCCTGCTTCAGATCGGCCCAGCTCCGGCTGTTGCGGCTGTTTGGTGAATGAACCATCTCTCTCTCTCTCTCTCTCTCTCTCTCTCTCTCTCTCTGTCTCTCTCTCTCTGTCTCTCTCTGTCTCTGTCTCTCTCTCTCTCTCTCTGTCTCTCCCTCCCTCCCTCCCTCCATCTTTGCCTCTCTCTAGCTCTGCCTTTCAAATAAATACATCTTTTTAAAAAATAAACTTATCTGTTAATTTCAGTTTTTTTGATGAGTTGTGTTAATTCATTTCTGTTGTTAAATACTTGTTTATTTAAGAGATGGAAAAGAGAGCGCCTATCTGTTGATCTGTTCTCCAAATGCCTGTGACCTGGAGAAAGCCGGGAACCAGGAACTCAGTCTAGATCTCCCACGTGTTGACCCAATTACTTGAACCATCATTGCTGCCTCACGGGATCTGCATTAGCAGGAGCTAGAGCCAGGTGTTGAATTCAGGCAACTCTAATCTGATGTGCAGGCCTCTTAACTGCTAATCTAAATGCCTGCCCTGACGTTGTAAAAAAAAAAAAATTTTTTTTTGACAAGCAGAGTTAGTGAGAGAGAGAGAGACAGAGAAAAAGGTCTTCCTTCCATTGGTTCACCCCTCAAATGGCTGCTACGGCCGGCGCACCGTGCTGATCCGAAGCCAGGAGCCAGGTGCTTCCTCCTGGCCTCCCATGCAGGTGCAGGGCCCAAGCACTCGGACCATCCTCCACTGCCCTCCCGGGCCACAGCAGAGAGCTGGACTGGAAGAGGAGCAGCCGGGACAGAATTCGGAACCCCAACCGGGACTAGAACCCAGGGTACTGGCACCACAGGTGGAGGATTAGACCAGCGAGCCGCGGCGCTGGCCAATGTTGTAAAAATTTTAAAGACTCATCTTTAGCACTAAAAGTAGTGCTCCAGGGACCCCCAGCCTGTCACACTCTCTCATACCTGTTCCTGTCCTGTGGGCCAATCCACAGGTCAGAACTAGGCAAACCAGATACCAGTTCCCTTCAAAGAGCCAGAACTAACCTTTACCTGCCAAGGAGCCCATATCGCTTGCTCATCCTCTTAGACTGTGATATTCTATGTAGAAATCACTATGTTTAATATGTTCATTCCTGAATCCCATCAGTAGAATCCCAGGAAAGTTCATAGAAAACTAAGTAGTGTTCTTTGGCCTTGATTTTGGGCTCCATCAGAGGCATGCACAGTGAAACAAGTTGTTCACATCCCTGCCAGCCTATTGCCCTTGATCTCCAGAGATTAAAGTTGGAGTTTTATCATCTATTTTGAGGTATGAGTCAGCCTTTCAGATTAAACACAACTGCTCCCAAAATGGGGCTACTTTTTGCTCCAAGTCTACCATGGCAGTTTGTGTGTTTTCTCTACCTCCTGTGTTGCTCTGGGGATATTCAACTCCGTTCTTGTCACTGTTCCCAGCAACAGCTGCCTGGCAGGACAGTCTCCTCCTGGGCCTGCTCCCAGACAGCTGGCAGGAAGGGAGGCCATGCACAGAAACCCTGTCCAGCAGTAACCTGGGCACATAATAGAAGCAGGTGGGCCAGGGCAAAGGCAGCTGGGCTGAGGGGGCTCTGCTGCCCTCCGACTGGCAGAGCTGAGGGCAGAGAGCAGCAGGTGCACCTGAACACACAGGCCTCCTCGCATCCTGCCCATGTGGGATCCACAGAGGAGCAGAGAGAGCATGCCTGTGACTGCATTTGCCAAAAGCTTTGAAGCACAGGTGACAACCCACTGGTGTGGTGGCCCCTGAAGGATAGTGTGCAAGGCTGCACCCAAAGGAAGTCATGGCCAGGGATTCTGGAGTCTTGCATGGGTTCCCTGGCAAGAGAGCTCAGCCTTTTTAAAAGTACTTGCCTAGTCCAGTAGGACTGGCTGCAAATGGGCTTGAGGGGTTTTATTAGGATGATGGAAACGTCCTAAATTGCACAGTGATGGCTGGTGCACAGCTCTACTAAGCTATTGAATGGAGCACTTGGAACACGTGAATTTTATGGTATGGCAATTATACCTGAATACAGTCTTTAAAGAAAAAATCAGAAACACACAAAAGGACTTTGAAAAGTTCATGTGAAACTGGAATTCAAAGATAAGCTCAAGGGAAGGCATTTGGCCTGGAGGTGCGCATGCAGGTTGGGACATTTGGGTCCCCTATCGGAGTTCTGGATTCAGGTGCCCCCTCCACTCCTGTTTGCAGATTCTTGCTGGTGCACACTCTGGGAGCAGCAGTGATGGCTCAAGCTGTTAGGTCCCTACCCTCCACTTGGGAGATATGGATTGAGGTCTGGGCTCCCAGTTTCTGCCTCACCTCCTGGACACACACACACACACACACATAAAGCAACAATTACCAAAAAAAATTCTCCTTTTTTTTGAAATCCATATTTTTTGAAAACTTCATATCCATGTGTTTTAAAACATTTTTTGCAACAAAAGAAACTTTTCTTTTAATTCTGTTTTCCAGAAACTTTCAGAAGTACCCATGTGTGCCCTCATTTCTTTGAGAATTTTTGCCCATTCAGATCCTGGCTCCAGATTGCAGTTACGTGCGTGCCTTTAAATCAGTTTTGCTGGAGTGTAATTTACATGTAACTCAATATGCAGTTTGATGAATTCTGACAAATGCAGATGTCTGTGTAACATAACACTGTCATGATCACGATAGAGAACGTTTCCATTCCCCAGGAAAGTTCCCTCTAGCCTCTCCGTGGTCCCCAGCCACCGCTGATCTGTTTTTTCTCATTTTAGATTAGTTTTGACTCTTCTAGGGTTTCAGATAAATATTCTCTCTTGGATCTGGTTTCTTCTGTGCACGTAATATTTCAGGATTTCATCATCTATGTCTCTGTAATCCACTATGTCCCATTGTCCTCTAGGTAGGTCGCTTACAAAAAGCTAAATTGAGCAGTAAATGCACCACTTAAGTTAACTTTGATATAAATATTATGTTGCTGAATAGTCACAGAATTGAAAACTTGGGTATTAATGGATTAAAAACAAAACAAAGCAAGCTTGTGCTGCTGACTTTTCCGAAGCGAAGAAATCATCTCCATCGAGAAGACTTTCCTTCTCTAGTCTAAGACTCCTGGCTGAAGATATTTTTCTTAGTAATTAGCTTGAAAGGAAATCTAAGCTCATTATCAAGAATGAGTCATTCCAAAGGGCAGGTATTTGGCCTGGCAGGTGAGACATTCCTTGGGACACCCACTGCCCTTATCCGAGTGCCTAAGTTTGAGTCCCAGCTCCAGTTCTTGACTCCAGTTTGCTGCTAATGCATACCTTGGGAGACAGCAAGTCTCAAGTAGTTGCATTCCTGCAACCCACGTGGGAGATCTGGATTGAGATCTTAGTTCCTGGCTTCAGCCTGGCCCCACCTCAGCCATTGTGGGCATCTGGGGAGTGAACCAGTAAATGGGAGTTCCCTGTTCCTCTGTCTCCCTCTCTCTGTCTTTCAAATATCAAATAAATAAATAAATAAATAAATAAATAAATACAGTTAAGGGGCAGGTATTGTGGCACTGTGTGTTAAGCCACCACTTACAATGCCTGCATCCCATACCAGGTTCAAATCCTCATTGCTCTGCTTCCAGTCCAACTTCTTGCTAATCCTGGGAGGCAGCACATGATGACTCCAGTGTTTCAGCCCCTGCTGCCCATGTGGGAGACCCAGCGAAAGTTCTGGGCTCTTGGCTTAGCCTGTCCCTGCCCTGGCTGTTGCAGGCATTTGGGGAATGAACTAGCAGATATAAGATCCTCCCTCCCTCCCTTCCTTCTTCCCCTCTTCTTCCTCCCTCCCTCTTACTCTCTCCTTCTGTCTCTCTCAAATAAATAAGTATATACAATTAAAATAATTAACAAAGATAGGGCTGGCTCTGTGGTGTAGTGGATGAAGCCATTGCCTGGGCTGCCAACATCCCATATGGGCGCCAGTTCCAGTCCCGGTTGCTCCACTTCTGATCCAGCTCCCTACTAATGTTCCTGGGAAAGCAGTGGAAGATGCTCCAAGTACTTGAGCCCCTGCACCCACATGGGAGACCTGGAAGAAGCTCTTGGCTCCTGGCTTCAGCCTGCCCCAGCCTGGCTATTACAGCCTTTTGGGGAGTAAACCAGCATATGGAAAATCTCTCTCTCTCTCTCTCTCTCTCTCTCCCCCCACTCCCTCCTTCCCTCCCTCTCTCCCTCCCTATCTCTGTAACTCTGCCTTTCGTATAAATAAATGTCTTTTAAAAAAACTTTTAATCTTAAAAAAATCATGTTTTTTAAAAAGTATGAACTATTCTTAATATTAGTGGTTGTTATTAATAAATTCACTTCTTGGGGCTAATGTTGTGACATAGTGGGTAAAACTGCTCTCTGCAGCACCGGCATCCCATATCGACACTAGTTCCAGTCCTGGTTGCTCCACTTCTGATCCAGCTGTCTGCTAATGTGCCTGGGAAGGCAGCAGAAGATGGCCCAGGTGCTTGGGCCCTGCAGTCATATGAGATATCTGGATGAAACTCCTGGCTCCTAATTTCACCTTGGCCTAGTGCTGGCCATTGCTCCATCTGCAGAGTGAACTAGTGGATGGAAGATCTCTGTCTCTCCATCTTTGTCTGTAACTCTGACTTTTAAGTAAATAAATAAATCTTTTTTTAATTTCTTTTTTTATAATTTTTTATTTATTTTTATTTTTGACAGGCAGAGTGGACAGTGAGAGAGAGACAGAGAGAAAGGTCTTCCTTTGCCATTGGTTCACCCTCCAATGGCCGCCGTGGCCGGCGCACCACGCTGATCCAATGGCAGGAGCCAGGTGCTTCTCCTGGTCTCCCATGGGGTGCAGGGCCCAAGCACTTAGGCCATCCTCCACTGCCCTCCCGGGCCACAGCAGAGAGCTGGCCTGGAAGAGGGGCAACCGGGACAGAATCCGGCGCCCCGACCAGGACTAGAACCTGGAGTGCCGGCGCCGCAAGGCAGAGGATTAGCCTGTTGAGCCGCCTCGCCGGCCTAAATAAGTAAATCTTTAAATAATAATTTGGAGGTTAGTGTCATTGCGTAGCAGGTTAAGCTGCTGCCTGCAACACTGACACCGGGCACTGGTCCAAGTCCCGGCTGCTCCACTTCCAGCTCCCTGCTAATGCGCCCGGGGAAAGCAGTGGAGGATGGCCCAGGTGTTTCTGTCTCTGCCACCCATGTGGAAGACCGATACAAAGCTCCTGGCTCCTGGCTTTAGCCTGGCCCAGCCCCAGCCCTTTGTGGCCATCTGGGGAGTGAACCAAAGATCGAAGACCTCCCTCTCTCTCTCTCTGTAACTCTGGCTTGCAAATAAGTAAATAAATCTTTAAATAATAATAATAATAATTTCACTTCTAATTTGGAATGAATTCAAATTACCTCTGTTAAATGAGAAAATGAGACAAAATAGAAAAAGGGCTTAGGTTAGATGGGAAGAAACAAAATAAAACAAGAGTATCTTTTAAACTGAACCACCTACCCAAAGAGGTCACTTATTTAAAGTGTTCAAACCAGGTGAGCAATTCCTTAGGAAACACAGAATATATCCTCTAAAGGCTATTTAGACAAGTAACTACTGAAAAATTGAATGAATGTGAAAATGTTTGTAGAACTCGCAGGAACAGATAATACCTCTCCAAACATCCCTAAATTACTACATGAAGCAGTTGGTGTGAAATCTGCCTTTGGTCACAGGCACATTTTGCTGGCAAGATAGCAAGTAGTCACTTTGAAAATGCAGAGTAATGGGGTTGGCGCTGTGGTGTAACAGGTAAAGCCACCGCCTGCAGTACCGGCATCCCATAAGGGTGCTGCTTCAAGTCCCAGCTGCTCCACTTCCGATCCAGCTCTCTGCTAATGCGCCTGGGTAGTACAGCAGAAGATGGCCCAAGTCCTTGGGCCCCTGCACCCATGTGGGAGACCCAGAAGAAGCTCCTGACTTCGGTCCACCCAGCTCCAGCTGTTTCAGGAGTGAACCAACAGATGGTGGACCTCTCTCTCTCTCTCTACCTCTCTCTCTCTCTCTCTCTAACTCTGCATTTCAAATAAATAAATAAATATGTAAAAAAAGAAAAAGAATGACTTTTTTAAACAGCCACAAAATGAGTGCTGACTGACAGGAGCATGCTACTTGGGAATTGAGGCCTGGGAACCATTACTGAGCCACACGGTGACCTCAACAGGTTGAAGCCGCGTGGGGAAGGAGATCGAGTGGTGACCGTCAGCAGAAGAGGGCTCCAGGCCTGGCACATAGCTTCCCGTTTGCCTTCCCTGACACATCCCTGCACGTTCCCAAAATGGTGCTTCCAGAAGCCATTCCCAAGAGCAGCGTCTAGAGACCTCTGCTCAGGCCTACTCTCCCTGCCCCTCTGATTGTGCTGGGCTTGGAGTCCACCTGAAGGTTTGGATTCCAAAGCCTGGGACCCCGGGAGACCCTGGAGGGCTAAATCATAGACACTCGGGTTGACAGATGTGAGGGTTGACAGTTGTGGAGGGGTGGAGGATGGAGAGGGGAGCAGATGAGAACAGGGGGTCGGAGCCTTCCAGGAAAGAGACTGCAACTGGTTTTTAGACTTTTGGGGACAGGAGGGCAGCCAGCCCTGTAGTGTAGTGGGCTAAGCCTCCACTTGCAGCAGTGGCATCCTATATGGGCACCAGTTAGTGTCCTGGCTCTCCTCTTCTGATCTCCTCTCTGCTATGGCCTAGGAAAGGAGCAAAGATGGCCCAAATGCTTGGGCCCCTGAACCTGTACCCTATCCCAGAAGAAGTTCCTGGCTCCTGGCTTCAGATCAGCACAGCTCTGGCTGTTGCAGCCATTTGGGAAGTGAACCAGTGAATGGAAGATTCTCTCTGCCTCTCCCTCTCTCTGTGACTCTACCTCTCAAATAAAGAAAGACTTCTGGGTAATGCCCGAAGATTCTGGAGGACAGCTAAGTACTTTATGAGAGCACTTTATAAATGTTTAACCCTCATGGGTCCTTGTGAAGTGAGCATTATTACTTCCAGATGAGGGACCTGAGGCTCAAAGAGATGAAAGAACCTGCACAAAGACGTGCCCTAGGAGAGTAGGCATGGTAGCCAGCCTCCATGGCGGTTCCCTGGGAGTCTGGCCTGCTGGTATCCACACCCTGTGTAGTCCCAGCCCACACAGTGAATCAGGACTGGCCTGTGTGACTGAGAGACCATGGCAGACATGACGGTGTGTCACTTCTAAGGCTAGGTCCTAAAAGGCAAGTAGCTATTGCCTGCTTCCTGTCGGATCACCTGCTCTGGGAGACATCGGCCGCCATGCTATAAGAACACTCAAGCAGTCAACGAAGAGGCCTGCATGGCAAGGAACTGAAGCCTCCCACCAACAGTCACCTGGGTGAACCATCTTGGAAACAAATCCTCCAGACCTAGTCAAAGCGTCAGGTGACTGCAGCCTCACCTGACATCCTGCCTACAACAACATAAGAAATTCTGGAACCACCCTGCTAAGCGACTCCTCAACTCTTGCCTCACTGAGAGTGAGAATAGAACAATTAGTCCCCTTGGTAGTCAGTCAAGTAACTAACTAGCAGGGTTCAGAGAGAAGTGTGAGCCCTGGACCTCCTCAAGGCCCTGCTACCTCCTGTTCTTTCTCTAATTAATAATCAAGGGGTTCCACCTGCGGCGCTGGCACCCCAGGTTCTAGACCAAGTTGGCACTGGTTCTAGTCCCGGCTGCTCCTCTTCCAGTCCAGCTCTCTGATGTGGCCCAGGAGGACAGTGGAGGATGGCCCAAGTGCTTGGGCCCCTGTACCTGCATGGGAGACCAGGAGGAAGCACCTGGCTCCTAGCTTTGGATCAGCGAGGTGCGCCGGCTGTAGCGGCCATTTGGGGGTGAACCAAGGGAAAGAAGACCTTTCTCTCTGTCTCTCTCACTGTCTATAACTCTACCTGTCAAATAAATAAATAATAATCAAGGAGCTACATTATAATACGTATTAAAATGCAGGGAGCGGGCATTTAGCCTATTGGTTCAGATACCCAGATCTCACACTGAAACCCCAGCCCTGGTTCCTGACTCCAGCTTCCTGCCAATGCAGACCCTGGGAGGCAACAGTGAGGGTTTAAGTAACGGGCTTCTTGCCACCCACCTGGATTGTGTTCCCAGCTCCTGGCTTCAGCCTCAGTCTAACCCTGGCCATTGCAGAAATTTGAGGACTGAATCAGTAGATGAGAATGATATCTCTGCCTCCCTCCCTCCCTCCCTCTCTCTCTCTGCCTGTCAAGTAAAAAAAAAAAAAAAAAAAAAAAAAAAAGCTAAAATGCAAGTGTTATCGAATAGAGGGCATAGCCAGGGCAGAAAAGCATTCAGCTGGCAAACCTTAATGACGACAAATTCTGTGCCAAGCACGAGCCAGACATGGACCTTACATAAAGGCCGGGTGCCTGTCTTTAGGGATCTTACAGACTAGCAGGGACAAGTCTCCTTTTTCTGGTGTGACTGGTGGTCAGAGACAATTTGGGGAGAGGTGGGGGAGGAGACTGGGGAGTCCCAGAGGCACAGTGGGGAACACACACTCAGAAAATGCACATTTGTGGTTCTCATGGGGAACTTTTGGGTACTTTTCATTCTGAAAGTGTTAAGGTGTGAACCTCAAGAGACAGCAAGGACTTGAAACTTGCTGCAGGTAAGCAGCACCCTAAGGGGTAGCCATTGCTGGAGCTTAGCAGGATATGCCCAAGTTAACCTAAGGTGTTCCTATTCAAACAGCATTGAGGCCGGCGCCGTGGTTCAACAGGCTAATCCTCTGCCTTGTGGTGCTAGCATACCGGGTTCTAGTCCCGGTTGGGGCGCCGGATTCTGTCCTGGATGCCCCTCTTCCAGGCCAGCTCTCTGCTGTGGCCCGGGAGTGCAGTAGAGGATGGCCCAAGTGCTTGGGCCCTGCACCCCATGGGAGACCAGGAGAAGCACCTGGCTCCTGCCATTGGATCAGCGCGGTGCGCCGGTTCCAGTGGCCATTGGAGGGTGAACCAACAGCAAAAAGGAAGACCTTTCTCTCTGTCTCTCTCTCACTGTCCACTCTGCCTGACCGAAAAAAAAAAAAAAAAAAAACAGCATTGAGTGAATTTCTTCTGAGCTTTTGTATGCTAGGCATTGCGGACTCCATGTTCAAGGCTCCAAGACTGCGAGCCAAGCACACAAAGAATTAAAATCCAAGAAGAAAATTCACTGTCCATGAAGTTGATGACCTAGCCTAATGTCTAGAACTCGGCCAGCAGTGCTTACCAGACAAATGGGAGATTATGGCCTGGGTCTGACAGGGGCAGTCAGGCTGCCCACTTGATTGAAGTTCTCTGGAAATCGGGACTTTTTATTGACTGGTTTGTCAGTACAATGGTACCAAAGAAATATATAAGCATTTCCAGTCTGGAACTAGGACAACCAGACACAGATGGGGACAACATAAGGCCCAGGATCTGAAAGGTCCAGATCAAAGCAAGAAATGTATAGGAATACATTTTAATCCAATCGAGAGCCCACATGGAAATTCAGAGTGGGCAGAAGGAACCAGGAGGGCATGAGCTTGGAGATTAGATAGGTAGACAATTTCTAGAAGACAGGGAAGTGAGCTGAGGGTGCTTCCCTAGGAAGCAGGACCTGGCCTGAAAAGTGCAATCCCAGAGGTACAAGCAAGTTCCCGCCTGGCTGGGGAGTCAGTGGCATCCTGTGGGGCTTTGAAGCAGAAGCAGGGGTGTGGGCAGGAGCAAAGAGGATTCCTGGTGGAGGAGAATGAGCGATGGCACAGGTGCGGGAAAGTGTGAGGCATGCTTGCTGAACAGCCCACAGGAGTCACAACAGGACAGGAGAGAGGACGCCACCAAATCGTGGAAGAAAGGGATTTGATTGGCTCACTTAACCCCATCTTCAGTTTAGTTTTGGTTTTCTAAGGTGGAGGGTGCTGCCTACTAGGCTATAGCATTTAAACCTGTTGCGTGGATGATTAGGCAATGGGCTTGTTACAAAGTTGGAGGCAGACTTTATTTCTAAGTTAAAGAGTTGGCATTCAGTTCACTAGAAAATGGAGTGCCATGTGCCAGAAATTGCTATTTTCCTCCCCAGTTGGACTCTTTGCTCTTTAACCCCTGCAAAATTCACCTTGAGGTTTGGTCCGCAATGTGGCGGTGTTGAGAAGCAAGAGCACGGGTCCAAGGACTTGGCCATCTTCTACTGGCGCCCATATGGAATGCCGGGTTTCAGGCCGGGCTTTAACCTGCTGCGCCACAGCACCGGCCCCACTGCTTTACTTTCTAAAAGGTTCCAAGTGATAGCAGCACAAAGTGGGCTAAGAGAAATCCTAATGCCATTCTTTTTTTTTTTTTTTTTTACAGGCAGAGTTAGACAGTGAGAGAGAGAGAGACAGAGAGAAAGGTTTTCCTTTACCTTTGGTTCACCCCTCAAATAGCCACCACGGCTGGCACTGCGCTGATCCTAAGCCAGGAGCCAGGTGCCTCCTCCCAGTTTCCCATGCGGGTACAGAGCCCAAGCACTTGGGCCATCCTTCACTGCCCTCCCAGGCCACAGCAGAGAGCTGGACTGGAAGAGGAGAAACCAGGACAGAATCCAGCACCCCAACTGGGACTAGAACCCAGGGTGTCGGCACCGCAAGCGGAGAATTAGCCTAGTGAGCCGCGGGGCTGGCCTCCTAATGCCCTAAGACAATAGCCTCTGCACAAGACCTCAGCAACCTGCTGGACCCTTTCTGTCCTCTGAGCCCACCTGAATTGCCAGACACCATTTTTCTCCATTTTTACATTTCTGCTTTGGGGAAGCAACTTAAATTTATGTCCAAATGCTTACTGGCTGCCAGGCAGAGAACGGCTCTCTGATGGGGTTGCCATTGCCCGCACATATATAAGTCCAGTCGTGTGTGACATTGTCTGATGGTCTGGTCGTCATTTCAATGGAGTTATACCAGGCAAGATTGAATTTCAGTTTGAATCCAGTTCCCAAATCATGACTTAAAATGACTCTTGATAGATTATATGTGACTATACTGACGCTAAAAATAATGCTGTATGCAAAAGACTCTTCAGAGGTGAGCCGTTTGGTTTGAAAGTGTGGCATAAAGAGAGTGCTTTCCCTCTTCTCGGAGAGCAAGAGGAGAAAGAGGAACAAGAACAAAGCTCTATCTTGAAAGACATTAAGAGACATCTGTAACCCTGAACCAAAATAGATAAGGAAGGGCTTCCCAATACAGTGAAGGTCAAGTGGGCGTGCGGGAAGATAATGGGAGAGGATATCCACTGTGGAAACATCAGTCAAAGCCAGGAAAGCCTAGTTCCTCTGAGCAAATGCCACACCCTGAAGAACAAAACCCACAGGCTCCTGTTGGAACAATGGGAACAACGTACAAGCTCGTGGCTGGAGAGGCCCTAGTCTGGTTGGATCCAAAGTCTTGGCACAGACATATGGGGCTGGCTGAGAAAGGATACGGACACGTGTGCACTCTGATGGGGAGGCATGCCAACGTGAGCCATCCTGCCATGCTTGTCACCTCTGTCTGGGAAAGGAGCTGTCACATACACAACCAGCTTTAGTCTGGGCGATGGCAACCGGCTTCTCTCCATCTGAGCCTCTAGGAAGAATTCACCTTTTTACAAAAACAGTGTTGTAAGTCACCAGCTCTAAACAAAGATACCAAGACTAAGAAAAAAAGCGAAAGTCACACTGGAGAAATGGCCATGAAGAACGCTCACCAAAAGTGCTGTTGCCATGGGAGAGAGGAAAAGTTGACCAGAGTAGCAGGAAGTTTTCAAAAGAAATGAATTCAGCATTTGCTTGTAGGCAAGAAGAGTAGGAAGTGCGGATTTAAGTCACAAGGTGTAGAGACAGATGAGACTTTAGTCAGCAGAGCATAGGAAAGCAGTAATATAAACACACACACACTATTACGGAAACAAAACCAAAAATAGCAGCAGCACTCAAGAGATTTAGTGGAAAACACAGTAAGATCAAAGGAAGAGAGAACTGGAAAAAGTGAGCAAAATGAAATTACAATGACCAAAGAATTTAAAGTGATTAGCCTTATCTCCAGCCATCATGGAATAGTTGCTATCAGAGCAGTCTCTCCTCCCCACCTCATGAGAACCCCAGCTTAGACACAGAAGAGGAAATTAAGGAACAAGAACATAGGTAAATAGGAAATTTCCAACTTGAAGTCCTAAAAGGAAAAACGAAGAAGGTACAAAGAGCATAAGAAACATCCGGGAGCTGTTGGGAAAGCCTGACGTTCGAGGAGCTGAACCATCCATCTCCGAAAAAGAGAAGGCTGAGAATCTGGCTTGTCGTTTCCTGAAAGCGATGGACAAGACAGAGGCAAGAACCCTACCAGGGCAAACACAAACAAAACCATGTCTGTGCATGCCATTAAAGGATGAGAGACAAACCATAAAAATATTTTAAAGTAGAAAAATAAAGTAAAAGCCCATTATATAAAAAGATGTAATAACATTTCTAGCCTGGCTTTCAACAGTGAGTACGAAAGCCCGAAGAACTGTGTTGTCAGTTTTCTAGTACTAACAGAATCACAGTTGCTAACCTGGAGTTCTCTACCCAGAGAAAACAGCATTCAAACACAGGAGGACTGGGCATCTGGCGCACCAGTCAGATGCTGCTTGAGATGCCCACATCCCATTTCTAAGTGCCCGGGTTCCAGTCCCTTCTCCGCTTCTCAGTCCAGCTTCCTGCTAACGTATGCCGTGGAAGGCCGCAGGTGATGGGCCAAGTGCTAGGACACCGGCCACCCACACATGGGAGACCTAGATGGAGTCCCTGGCTCCTGGTATTTTCCTGGCCAGCACATGGAAGATCTCATTTTGTTTGTCTTTCTGTTTTTCTCTCTCTGCCTCTCAAATAAATATAGAGTCCAACTTATTATACATTACTATTATATACTTATTATACATATTACTAAAAAATGGAGAGATAAGGTCAGATTCCAAAAACAGAAATAAAGATTAAAAAAAAAAAAAAAACTCAGATTGTGTTTAGAGAACTGAAAGTTCTTTAAGTCAGATGGAAATTGGTATCAGTTAGAGGTATGGGAGGAATGAAGAGAACCAGAAAAAATAAAAACAAGGAGAAAACTAAACCAATATTCAGTTTAAAATAGTATTTTTGAGGTGTTTAAAATATATGTTCAATTAAAATACATGACAGCAGCAAAAAGGCAAAAGCACATAATGAAATTAAAGTCTTTTAAGATCTTTGTATTGTCTGAAAAGCGATGTATTAATATAAGAGATAGTCTAAAAAGTCAAAGATACATGTTGCAATATTTAAGGTCAATGAATGATAAGAGAGTGTGTTACTAACAATAAAGGGAGAGGCATTGGCTCAAAAAAATTTTAAGGTTTTTTTTATTATTATTAATCTAAAAGAAGCCAAGAAAGGAGAAACCTAAAGGAACAGAGATACAATATAAATAGAAAAATGAATTGTAAGTTGGTTCATTTAAATCCAAATATATCAGTTATTTCATTAAACTTAAATGGACTAAATGCTTAAACTAAAAGACAAAAATACTGTCAGATTTGATTGAAATGAGCCAAACTTTATGCTGTTTTAAAGGTACATCTTAGGGGCTGGTGCTGTGGCACAGCAGGTTAAAGCCCTGGCCTGAAGCACCGGTATCCCATATGGGCACCAGTTCTAGTCCCGACTGCTCCTCTTCTGATCCAGCTCTCTGCTATGGCCTGGGAAAGCAGCAGAAGATGCCCCAAGTCCTTGGGCCGCTGCATCCACGTGGGAGACCCAGAGGAAGCTCCTGGCTTCAGATCTGCTCAGTTCCAGCTGTTGCAGCCATCTGGGGAGTGAACCAGTGGATGGAAGATCTCTCTCTCTCTCTCTCTCTCTCTCTGTAACTCTGCCTTTCAAATAAATGATAAAAATAAATGTTTTTTTAAAAAGGTACATTTTAGGGGCTGGTACTGTGGCATAGTAGGCTAAACCTCGTCCATATGGGAGTTTGTCTCCTGGCTGCTCCTCTTTTGATCCAGCTCTCTGCTAATATCCTGGGAAAGCAGTAGAAGATGGCCCAAGTGCTTGGGCCCCTGCCACCCATGTGGGAGACCTGGATGGAGTTCTGGGCTTCTGGCTTCAGCCTGGCTCAGCCCTGTTCACTGTGGCCCATTTGAGGAGTGAATCAACAGATGGAAGATCTCACAATCTCTTTCTGCCTGTCTCTGTCTCTTTTTCTCCATCAGTCTGCCTTTCAAGCAAACTTTTTAAATCTTAAGAGAAGAAAAGAACAGAGGGATAGGCTGCTTGCCATTCCCCAGGGTTAAATCCAGTTCACGTAGCTCTGAATTCCCAAGCACCAAGAGCATCTTCAGGGCACTGGTTATGGACTCACAGAGCAGCACTGTCCAGTAGGATTCTCTGTGCTGATGGAAACGCTACATCTGTGCAGGAGGTGCAGGCCATATGTGACCTAGGGAGTGAATTTTCAATTTTAGTTTGTTTTAAAATTAATTTTAATCTAATTTGATTGTTTTCTTTTCTTTTTTTTTTTTAGGTTTTGAAACCTGAAAACATGAGAATACTGCATCATCCCACATACTGGGGGATCATATGAAATGTTTTTGGTTTTTTTTTTTTTTAAGATTTTATTTTATTTATTTGAAAGGCAGAGTTAGAGAGAGATTGTTAATCGACTGGTGCACTCCCCCTATGGCTGCAATGGCCAAGGCTGGACCAGGCCAAAGCCAGTAGCCTTCAGTTCCACCCACATGGGTGACAGGGGCCCAATTACTTGCACCATCTTCTGCTGCTTTCACAGGCGCATTAGCAGGGAGGTGGATCAGAAGTAGGGCAGCCAGGACTTGATCCAGCACTCACTTGGGATGCTGGTGTGGCAGGTGGTGGCTTAACCCACCGTATCACAGGCCAACCCCTTAGTTTAACTAGGCATACCTGACGACAGATCTGGAAACATCCATGGAGATCATAACTGCTGGTCTCCTAGTCTGTCCCAGTGACCCCCCCAAAGACTCGTCTCTTGTATGTGAGGTCTTCCAAAATCTGTGGGAAATGATTATGAAGACTGTGCATGTATTTCAAAAAATGTTTTGCGCTAAAATAAACTTTTTTTAATTTAATTTGACAGGCAAAGTTAGACAGTGAGAGAGAGAGAGACAAAGAGAAAGGTCTTCCTTCCATTGGTTCACCTGCCAAATGGCCGCCACAGCCGGCATGCTACGCCAATCCAAAGCCAAGAGCCAAGTGCTTCCTCCTGGTCTCCCATGCGGGTGCAGGGCCCAAGCACTTGGGCCATCCTCCACTGCACTCCCGGGCTACAGCAGAGAGCTGGACTGGAAGAGGAGCAACCAGGACAGAACCAGCCCACTGACTGGGACTGGAACCCAGGGTGCCGGCCCCGCAGGTGGAAGATTAGCCTAGTGAGCCACAGCGCCAGCCTAAAATAAACTTTTTAATTCTATTTTCTGTGAACTGTTTGAGATGCCCTGGTACTATTCACTAGTATTTCCTGAACAATTGGGTAAAGTTCTCAATTAGATGCTGAGGGGGAGTAAACAGTGAAGGGTCCCTGCCTTCAAGGAGCTCACAGCCTAGACGGAAGGAAACTGGCTTGCCACGTGGTGAGCTCAGGGCCCGAGAGTGCCAGGGATTCTGGGCCAGCACAGTGTAGGGATGCGGTGCTCTCTGTCGCTCAGAGATCTTCTTAGAAAAAACAGAAATGTGCAGCAAGCTGGTATTAGCAATGGCGGCTAGGAACAGACCAGGTGGAGGAGGCAGCACCCTGCAGTTGTCATGGCAACACGGGGCGCCTGGACCTCACAGCCTGCCCTTGGGCTGCTACGGAACAAAATCACCAAGCCACAGCGGGAAAGTACCATTCATCGAATTGATTTTTTTTTTTTTTAATCTTATTTCATCCCCAAAAGAGTTGAGGAGGATTGTCAGAACAAACTACAGTACAACAGGTTGACAACAGAGAGCTGTGCGAGTGACGAGAAAGCCAGAATAACTAGGAAGATGGGCCCAGGGGGCTGCAGGGTTGTCTTCAACCCTGGTGAGGGGGCAGTTGCATTTATTCACATGGAGAAGTCCCTGCCCGCTGTGACATCTGGGACCTGAGGCCCCAGACCTCCAGAGCAGCAGGATTCCAGGCTCGGCTTCCCTGCACAGTGTCTGACCAAACCAGTGCTCAGAGATGAAGCCAGGAGAATGCATCACTGAACCAGGGCAACCTAGCACCCATTATGGGTTGGATTGTGTCATCCCCCCCCAAAAAAAAAAATCTTCAAAGTCTTAGCCCCTAGTGCCTCAGACTGCGACTTTCTTTGGAAATAGGTATTTACAGATGTGATAAATGAAGTTGTTAGGGTGGGCTCTACTCCAGTAGGAGCCATCCATTTTTTTTTTTTCAAGACTTTTATTTATTTATTTGAGAGGTAGAGTTACAGACAGTGAGAAGGAGAGACAGAGAGAAAGGAATTCCTTCTGTTGGTTCACTCCCCAAATGGCCAATACGGCCGGCGCTGCGCTGATCTGAAGCCTGGAGCCAGGTGTCCCTTCCTGGTCTCCCATGCGGGTGCAGGGCCCAAGCACTTGGGCCATCCTCCACTGCACACCCAGGCCTCAGCAGAGAGCTGGCCTGGAAGAGGGGCAACCGGGACTAGAACCCAGCACCCACATGGGATGCCGGCACCGCAGGCAGAGGATTAGCCAAGTGAGCCATGGCTCCAGCCCCAGGAGCCACATTTTTCTAAGTAGGGGAAATTTGGACACAGACACACAGAATGCTGTGTGAAGTCAGAGGATGCAAAGTGATCCACCTACAAGTCAAGGAGTGCCCAAGTCTGCCAGCACTTGCTAGAAGCTGCAGCAAGGAAAGGAAAAATCCAGGGCTGGTGTTGTGGTGCAGCAGAGTAAACCACCTTCTGCCATGGTTCCGGTCCTGGCTGCTCCACTTCCGGTCCAGCTCCCTCCTAATGTGGCTGGGAAAGCAGTGGAGGATGGCCCAAGTGCTTGGGTCCCTGCACCCACGTGGAAGACGAGGAAGAAGCTCCTGGCTCCTGGCTTCGGCCTGGTCCAGCCCTAGTTTTTCTGGCCATCTAAGGAGTGAACCACTGAATGGAGGATCTTTCTGTCTCTCCCTCTCTCTCTGTAACTCTGCTTTTCAAATAAATAAATTTTAAAAACAAGAAAGGAAAGGAAAAGAAAAGAACAGGAGGAATCCTTCCCCTTCAGGGCCTGGAGGGAGCAGGGCTTCACTTGCTTATATCTTGATTTCAGACTGCACCGCACAAACTTTAAGATGACGTATGTCACCTGTAAGCCATCTAGTTTGTTAGCACTCTGTTACAGCAGCCCTCGGAGACTGATGTGAAAGGGAAGACTCTCTAGTCAAAGTATAGTAGATTTTATCTGTTTCCTTATAAACAAACAGAACAAAGCAAAACCAAAAAAAGGATTTTTGGTCACGCAGCAGGCTCTGAGAATTCCCACCAACGTGATCTGATGGTGTTTATAGAAAACGCAGGTGAGATACAGAGACAACTGGCTCCAGCTGAACTGGTTAAAGGGCTACAGAGCTGCCTGCGATGAACTAACCACAGCTGCTGCCAATACACTGGAGATCGGTTTGGTCTGTCGGTCCCGGGGTCCCAGCACAGAAGCCTCGCGCTAGTCAGTGGCCTCCTACAGGTTTCATTTCCCAGGGATATCTAGCCTGAGCGGCACCTTGCCTTGGGAAAGACTGGTTGGTGAGTGCCGGCCTGGGAGTGAAGACGGTACTGAGCCCAGGAGGGCGGGGCTGAGGGTGGCCAGGGCCTGGGAGAGAGTCCAGGTCTGAGAGCGAGGCCACGGGCTGCACTGACAGCGATTATTAAGGGCTCCAACCATTCATGGAAAAAAATAGAATTAAAAGATACATTTATTTGGGTGCAAAAAAAACGTGAAATCCAAGCATAGCTGTTTCAGAGTAAGCATTTTCCATGAACTTTCTGAATACCCCTCTTGCTTCTAATTCTAGAAACTCACTTCAGTGTTGATTTAATAATTACTGTCCTTCCAGCAATGGGAGCAGATGACTCATTTCATCTCATACACAACCTCAGAGAGACTTCCATTTCTCCTCAGTGTTGACCTAAAGAGCTAACCATTTTTCTACATAATCCAGTAACACTTTTAAAACTTTCTTTAAAAACTCAAATAGCCAATCATAGCTAATGTGCAGGATTAGAATGTCACTTGTCTTGCCTGACAGAGTTTAGATGTGCCCCTGGTGACTAAAGTTCCTGAAAGTAAAAAACTATATATCAAAAACTCCTAAAATAAATTTTTTTGACAGGCAGAGTTAGACAGTGAGAGAGACAGAGAGAAAGGTCTTCCTTCCATTGGTTCACCCCCCAAAATGGTTGCTACGGCCAGCGCTGCACTGATCCAAAGCCAGGAGCCAGGTGCTTCCTCCTGGTCTCCCATGTGGGTGCAGGCGCCCAAGCACTTGGGCCATCCTCCACTGCCCCCCCAGGCCACAGCAGAGAGTTGGACTGGAAGAGGAGCAACCGGGACTAGAACCCAGTGCCCATATGGGATGTTGGTGCCACAGGTGGAGGATTAACCAAGTGAGCCACAGCGCTGGCCCCATAACAATAGTAATTATCAAATGTGGGTGATGATCCTGTGCCTGGCAGAGAGACTGCCTGTCTAGTCCATGCAGGAGGTTAGGAGGGTGTGGCACACCATGCCTTCTGGGATGGCCTGACTGCTGGCAGGCGGCAGGAGCCCCGGGCACATTTCCCCCACCCCTACCCTCATCCCCCTCCCTGTTGAAGGGCCTTGTGATTACCAATCAGGTCACCAGCTCCCGGGTGTGGCCCAGGCCCATTAAGACCACCTGGGAGGCTACTAGGCTATGTAACCTTCAAGCTGATTGCAGAAGCATAGCAGTGCCAATATTGGCTTTATCCTAGAGAATGAGTATTGCCCTGAATTAGCTCCGTCCCCTCTGCCTGCCCTTTAAAAGGTGTGCTTGCTTGTTAATAAAGCAGACATGGTCACTGAAACTTGTCTCTGGTGCTTTTTGTCGATGCTGTCACCCCACCATCACCTCACCATCCTGGCAGTGCGGGCAAGCCCACAATGGAAACTGGGAACCTTGACATTGGTACAATCTACAGGGCTTATTCAGATTTTACCAGTTTTCCATGCACACACTTGGATGTGTGTATAGTTAAAAATATTTTTGTAAAAAATTTTTTCAATAGCTGTACTCACGAAACTTTAAATGTTGGGCATTTAAGCTGCTACAGTTGTCACTAGAATTGTCTATATGTTTGTATTTTGGAGTACAAGTCTCATGTTATCTTCTTTCTTTTTTTTAACTTAAATGTTATCAGTTTATTTCAGAGGGAGGGATGGAGGTGGGCAGAGAGAGAGAGAGAGAGAACGAGAGAGAACACGCCCATTGATTGGTTTTCTCCCCCAGGTGCCTGCAATGGCTGGGACTAAACCAGGCTGAAACTGAGAAGCAGGAGTTTGATCCAGTTCTCCCACAAGGCTGGCGGGGAATCTAACTACTTTGGCCATCACCGCTGCCTCCCAGGGACTACATTAGCAGGAATGTGGAATCAAGAGCCAGAAACGGGCATAAAATACAGGTACTCCAATGTGGGATGTGGACAACCTAACCACTAGGCCAAATGCCCATCCTTATTTGTTGAATTTGCAGGAGTGGAATTTCACAGTCTGAGACTAAGGAGGAACATGTTAATGTATTTAACCTTGGGATGGCTGTCCAGGGAGCTTGGAGTATTGTCATCGGTGAAAGTCAAGTACCATCAGTGTGATCAGGGATGAATCAGGGATGTGGAGACGCCTTGGTTAGCAGGCTTGGTGGCCTCCGAGTTCCACATCAAGTGCTCTAGGATGGAATATACCACTACTACTCTACTCGATAGGAGTAAGACGGAGCTCCCTTACTTCTCAAACTTGCTCCTCTTCCTAAATCCTCTGCCTTTGGGGAAGCCACTGCTTCTGTGTAAATATCCGTCTTTATTCTCCATGATAAATATCTCAGAGTGTGATTTCTGGCTTGTATGGGAGCTGCATGTTTAGGGTTTCTTTGTTTGTTTGTTTGTTTTTTAATTTATTTATTTGAAAGACAGAGTTACAAAGAAAAGGGAAAGAGATCTTCCACCTGCTGGTTCACTCCTCAAACATGGCTGGGGCTGAGTCAGGCTGAATCCAGGAGGCTGGATTTTTCTAAGTTCTTGAGAGATTGTCTGTAACTTTTTTTTTTTTTTGGTACCATTTTTGTCTAGTATTGATACTAAGGAAATACTCCCTTCACTTCTACTTTCTGAAAGACATTGTATACAACTGCTGCTAATTCCTCTTTAAATGCTTCATAGAATTCTTCAATGAAAACACCTTCAATTGGAGAGTATTTGGAAAGAAAATAATATATTCATTCCAAGTTGTTGAATTTATGAGCATTAAATAGTTTTATAGTATTCCCCTGCTTTTAGGTCATTTCTGACCATTGTGATTTGTATACTCTTTTTTTTTTTTAAGATTTTATTTATTTATTTGAGAGGTAGAGTTACAGACAGTGAGAGACATAAAGGTCTTCCATCTGTTGGTTCACTCTCCAAATGGCCACAACGGCCAGGGCTGTGCCAATCCGAAGCCAGGAGCTAAGTGCTTCTTCCCGGTTTCCCAAATGGGTGCAGGGGCCCAAGCACTTGGGCCATCTTCTATTGCTCTCCTGGGCCACAGCAGAGATCTGGATCAGAAAAGGATCAGCTGGGACTAGAACTGGCGTCCATGTGGGATGCTGGCGCCACAGGCGGAGGATTAATCCACTGTGCCATGGCACCAGCCCCAATATACTCTTTTGTAAAGAGATTTATCTAGGGGTTGGTGCTGTGGTGTGGTAGATGAAACTGCCTCCTGCAGTGTAGGCATTGCATATGGGTGCCAGTGCACGCGCATAGGAGACCTGGAGAAAGCTCCTGGTCCTGGCTCCTGGCTTCAGATCAGTGCAGCTTCAGCCATTGTGGCCATTTGGGGAGTGAACCAGTGAATGGAAGTCCTCTCTCTCTCTCTCTGCCTCTGCCTCTGTAAGTTTTCCTTTCAAATAAATAAATAAATCTTAAACAAATCCTTTTTTATTTTTTAATTTGAAAGTCATCGTGGGGCTGGCACCATGGCATACTTGGTTAATCCTCCACCTGCAGGACCGGCATCCCATATGGGCGCTAGGTTCTAGTCCCAGTTGCTCCTCTTCCAGTCCAGCTCTCTGCTGTGGCCCGGGAGGGCAATGGAGGATGGCCTAAGTGCTTGGGCACCTGCACCCGCATGGGAGACCAGGAAGAAGCACCTGGCTCCTGGCTTCGGATCAGCACAGCTCTGGCCGTAGCAGCCATTTGGGAAGTGAACCAATGGATGGAAGACCTTTCTATCTGTCTCTCCCTCTCACTGTCTCTAACTCTACCTGTCAAATAAATAAAAAAAAATAAAAAAAGAAAGAAAATGAAAGTCATCGTGACAGAGGAGAGAGAGAGAGAGAGAGAGATCTTCCATCTGCTGGTTCACTCTCCACATGGCTACAACAGCCAGAGTTGGACAGGCTGAAGCCAGGAGCCTGTAATGCCATCCAGGTCTCCCACAAGGGAGGCAGGGGCTCAAGCACGTGAGCCATCTTCTGCTGCTTTCCCAGGTGCATTAGCAAGAAGCTGAATTGGAAGTGGAGCAGCCAGAACTCGAACTAATGCCTATATGGGATGCCAGTGTTACAGGCAGCAGCTTAACTTGTGGTACTACAATGCTGGACCGTGCATATTCCTTTTATCTGTCTGTCTTAGTAGAGGATTCTCAACTTCACTGCTGTTTTTTGAAGAGTCAACTTTTTGTTTAACTGATTTTCTGTTTTCAGTTTCATGGATTTCCTTTAGATTGAGAACTAATTCACATAGCACAAAATGCACCCTTATGAAATGTACAGCTCAGTAGTTTGTAGAATATTCACACAGTGAGCACATATCACCACTATCTGCTTCCAGAAAACTTTCATCACCTCAAAAAGAAACTCCGCACAGTAGCAGTCACTCTCCATCCACTCCTCCCCCAGTCTTGGCAGCTCTTGCTGTGGACTTGCCTCTTCCAGATATTGCAATTCAGTAGAATTGTACAGTATATGATCATTGGGTTTGGTCTGTTTCACTTTGTATGTTGTTTTCATTATTATAGCATATTATAGTAGTGTAACATAAATTAGTGCTTCACTCCTCTCTATAGATGAGTAATATTCCATTGTATGGGAATACTACATTTCACTTATTCAATGGTTGATGGAATATGAGGATATTTGTTTTGGGTTTTCTTGGGAATACAGCTGGGAGTGAATTTTCTGGGTCACCTGGTAACTGTTTATATATTAAAGGAGTTGGGGCTAGGGCTATGGCATAGCAGGTAAAGTTGCCACCTGAAGTGCTGGCATCCCATATGGGTGCTGACCCGGCTCTCTGCTGTGGCCTGGGAAAACGGCAGAGGATGGCACAAATCCTTGGGCCCCTGTACCTGCGTCAGAGACCCAGAAGAAGCTCCTGGCTCCTGGCTTTGGGTCAGCGCAGTTCTGGCCATTGCAATTTGGGGAGTGACCCAGTGGATGGAAGACTTTCTCTCTCTCTCTCTCTCTCTCTCTCTCTCTCTCTCTCTCTCTCTCCTCTCTGTGTGTAACTCTGATTTTCAAATAAATAAATGAAATCTTTTAAAAAGATAATAAAATAAAGGAGCAACCTTGTGGTTTTCCAAAGCAACTGCATCATTTCATAGTCCCATCAACAATACAAGAGTACATAAAAGTCTGTCCCTACTGATACCTACTATTTCAGGCAGCTGTGACATTAAACAATAACCTTGAGATGTCTTCAACAAATGCCTCTAGGGATGAGATTTTCCATACTGTGCGAGACTTGTAGAGAGCCATGAGATCAAATAGATCAAATAATGACAATTCTCTGGGAAGGAGGCTGAGAAGGAGCGTCAACTGTGCCCAAGCTCTTCTAGGGCTGCCAGGCTATTGGTTTCCACAGCTGCCACAAACTGGAGTTGGGGGAGATGAAAACAGCGCAAGCGAAAATGCCAGAAACTCACTATTCTTACATGAATTCACCTTTTCTACTGAGTAAACACTCCTGGATTTCGGAAAAACCTTTGGGTAATTTCCAGAGTGAAAAACGTTGGCTGTGAAAAGTTTTCCACTTACTCATGGCTTTTACAGAGAAAAGTTTTGCAGGTCCTGACTCTGCCGTTTTCTCTGATCTTATTTTTCATTGACTTCTGGTCTGATTATTATTTCTCTTCTGGGCACTGCTTTAAATGCACTCCACAAATATTGATATGTAGTATTTCATTTTCACTCTGGTATGTGTATTTTTCCCCTTGGGGATTTGCTCTCTAACCTATGGATAAGTTAGAATTCTGTTGTTAGATATCCAAGCATTTCGAGATTTTTTTTTTCCTGCTGACTTTCTGTTATTGATTCCTCTCTCCATCCCATTATCTTCCAGGAACTTACTTTGAATGATTTCAAGTCTCTTAAATGCCTTGAGGTTTGTTGTATGACCCAGGATATGAATGATCTGTCTCGTTGAATGGAATGTCCCATTGGCAGTTATATAGAATGTGTATTTTGTGTTGTTAGGTTGAGTGCTCTTCAGTGTCAACTGGACCTTACTGGATGGTGGTGGTGTCCAGATATTCTGTATCATTGCTGATTTTCTGTTGAGTAATTCTGTCAATTGCTGACAGTGAATTATTGATATTTGCAAGTATATTTGTGAAAGTTGGTGGAAAATGGAATTAGAAGATGTTTGTTTTACTGAAAAAACTTGTTTTTGAAATCTATGCATAGAGATTTTTTAAAAGGTCATGGAAAATTCTGTGTTATGATAAAATAATGCATGGATTTCAAAAATTGCACCCAAATAAACCTATCAGTTTCATTTTTTACAAAAACCATTTGAAGTACCCTCATACACATACATTTAACTTATCATGGCCTATTGTTAGTAATGAAAACTTCCTTCTACCTATCTACTTTAAAGACATAATTCTTTAATATTTCCTATGCATATTTTTTGAGTACCATATGAGATGATAATTTTGACTTCAATAATTTTTTTTTTTAATTTTTGACAGGCAGAGTGGACAGTGAGAGAGAGAGAGAGACAGAGAGAAAGGTCTTCCTTTGCCATTGGTTCACCCTCCAATGGCCACTGCGGCCAGCACGCTGCGGCCAGCGCACCACGCTGATCCAAAGGCAGGAGCCAGGTGCTTCTCCTGGTCTCCCATGGGGTACAGAGCCCAAGCACTTGGGCCATCCTCCACTGCACTCCCTGGCCACAGCAGAGAGCTGGACTGGAAGAGGGCAACTGGGACAGAATCCATCGCCCTGACTGGGACTAGAACCCGGTGTGCCAGCACCGCAAGGCGGAGGATTAGCCTGTTGAGCCATGGCGCTGGCCCAATTTTTATTATTTAAGAAACACATGAGGAATGAGATGAATTATTATGTTTACTCCCTCCCCACTTGGTGGTTTTATGTTTGCACCCATTTCATTATTCTTTCCTTTATGTACACCCAGCCTTCTTCTTTGCTTAGAAAATCTCTCCTTTAGCCATTCCTTAAGGCAAGACATGCTGGCAGCAAGTTCTGTAAGTTTTCCTTTGTCCGAGAACTGTCTTCACTAGCTCTTCATCTTGCCTCACATGGAACTCTTGGTTGCCAGTCCTTTTTTTAGCATTTAAAAAATACTATGCTACTTTCTTTGGCCTCCCCGGTTCGTCCTGAGAAGTTTGCTGTTACTCAGGTTGTTTTTCCCCTATGGGGAAAGTATCATAGCTGCCCCAATGCTTCAAAATTGCTTATTTCTCTTTAGTTTTCAGAAATTTGCCTCTGATATGTCTTGGTGTGAATTTCTTTCTTTCTTTCTTTCTTTTTTTTTAACAGAGAGAGTGGACAGTGAGAGAGAGAGAGATTGAGAGAGAGAGAAAGGTCTTCCTTTGTTGTTGGTTCACCCTCCAATGGCCGCCGCGGTCGGCGCGCTGTGGCCGGCACACTGTGCTGATCAGATGGCAGGAGCCAGGTGCTAGGTGCTTTTTCCTGGTCTCCCATGGGGTGCAGGGCCCAAGGACTTGGGCCATCCTCCACTGCACTCCCGGGCCACAGCACAGAGCTGGCCTGGAAGAGGGGCAACCGAGACAGAATCCGGCGCCCCAACCGGGACTAGAACCCGGTGTGCCGGAGCCGCAAGGTGGAGGATTAGCCTATTGAGCCGCGGCGCCAGCCATGGTGTGGATTTCTTTGAATCCCTGTTTAGGATTCCATAATTTCTGGGATCTGTTATTTTCTGAGTTTTACCAAAATTGGGAAAATTTCAGTCATCATTGCCTAAAATTGTTTTCATCTCTATTTTCTTTCCCCTTTCCCTCTTTCAGTAATATGAATATTAGGTTTTCCATTATAGCCTCCGAGTCTCTTCTTTTTCCTTCAGTCTATTTTCTCCGCATTGTTCAGATTGGATAACTTCCTTTCAACATTTTGCGATATTTACGTCATAGAGTAAATGTAATAGAAACACACACATACCTACTATTTTTCTTGAAAACAGGGATATTATCACTTAATGTAGGATTCATAACAAGAATAATAAAGTGTGGAAAACAGGGTATATATTACTATGTAAAGGATATAATTCAGTGAAGACATTTATATATATATATATATATATATATATATGTATGTATACCAAATAATATGGCATCCATTCATTTTTTATTATATATCTGCTTTCACATATTAGAAAAAATATTTAGGGGCTGACACCATGGCTCACTTGGTTAATCCTCTGCCTGCAGTGCTGGCATCCATATGGGCACTGGGTTCTAGTCCCAGTTGCTCCTCTTCCAGTCCAGCTCTCTTCTGTGGCCCGGGAGGGCAATGGAGGATGGCCCAAGTGCTTGGGCCCTGCACCCGCATGGGAGACCAGGAGGAAGCACCTGGCTCCTGGCTTTGGATCGGCGCAATGCCAGCCATAGCGGTCATTTGGGGGGTGAACCAACAGAAGGAAGACCTTTTTTTCTGTCTCTCTCTCTCACTGTCTACAACTCTATCTGTCAAATAAATAAAAAATAAATTAAATAAATTTTAAAAAATCTTATTTATTCAAGAGACAGAGTTCCCACCCTCTGGTTTACTCCCCACATGCTTACAACTGGGCCAGGGTTCAAATCAGAAGCCAGGAACTCAGTCCAGGTTTCCCACAGTACCTGAGCCATCATCACCACTGGAATCAGAAGCCAGAGCCAAGGCTTGATCCCAGGTGCTCCAAGAGGGGATACAGGTGTCATATATAAATATATATGCATATATATGCACGTTTTATTCATGTATTTGTGAGGCAGAGTTACAGAGAGATCTTCCATCTGCTGGTTCACTCCCCCAACGGCTGAAACAGACAGAGCTGGCCCAATTGGAAGCCAGGAGCCAGGAGTTTCCTCTGGATCTCCCATGCAGGTGTAGGGTCTCAAGCAAAATTGGGCCATCTTGCACTGCTTTCCCAGGCTGTAGCAGAGAGCTGGATTGGATGTGGAGCAGCCGGGACTTGAACTGGCGGCCATATGGGATGCCAGTGCTACAGGCTTTACCTGTTACACCACAGCACCGGCCCCCAGAATTTCATTCTTTTATGGCTGAATAATATTCCATCTGTATCTGCACCACACAAGGCATCAGTTAATGGCCATCGAGGTTGATTCCATATCTTTGGTGTTGTGAGTTGGGCTACAGTGAACATGGAGTTCAGGCATCTCCATCGTATGCTGACTTCACTTCCTTCGGATATAGTCAGAGAGGTGGAATATCTGAGTCACACAGTAGGTCTATTTTTAGATTTTTGAGGAATCTCCATTTTCTCTGGTGAGCTGTGATTATTTGCAATCCCACTAATAGTGGGTTAGATTTTCCTGTTCCCTACATCCTTGCCAGCATTTATTATTCTTTGACTTGTGGATAATAAACATTCTAACTGGCGTGAAATGCTATTTCATTGGGGTGTTAACTTGTATTTCTCTGATTTCTATTGTTCTGTTTTTAGCTTCACTGATTCATTTCTCTATCATATTTTTTTCTAACATTTAGTCCATTAAGTGGTCTCTTAAAATTGTTTTTATGTTTTTTTTGTTTGTTTTTGTTTGTTTGGTTTTTTTTGTTTTATGTTTTTTATTTTTTTATTTTTTTTTTTTTTTTTTTTTTTTTGACAGGCAGAGTGGACAGTGAGAGAGAGAGACAGAGAGAAAGGTCTTCCTTTTTGCCATTGGTTCACCCTCCAATGGCTGCCGCGGACAGCGTGCTACAGCCGGCGCACCGCACTTGTCCGATGGCAGGAGCCAGGTGCTAGGTGCTTTTTTCCTGGTCTCCCATGGGGTGCAGGGCCCAAGCACCTGGGCCATCCTCCACTGCACTCCTGGGCCACAGCAGAGGGCTGGCCTGGAAGAGGGGCAACCGGGACAGAATCCGGCGCCCCGACCGGGACTAGAACCCGGTGTGCCGGCGCCGCAAGGCGGAGGATTAGCCTGTTGAGCCACGGCGCCGGCCCTTGTTTTATGTTTTTTAAATCAATTCTTTATTTAGGTAACAAGATCGTTATGTTCACTGCATTCTGTGAAACATCACAATATCATGCTGGAAAGATATTAGCAGGTTTTTTTATTTTTTGCTTACTGTACTTTCTATTCTGTAATTTAATTTTCCTTTGGTTATTTTTTGGGGGGGTGGGTGTATCATCTATTTTCCTGAGATTATCAATGCTTCATGTGTATCAAACATGTTTGTAGTTGCTTGTTGAAGTATTTTTATGACAGCTTCTTTAAAGGCCTTGTCAGATAACTTCAACATCTGGGTCATCTCAGTATTGGCATCTGTTGGCTGTCTCTCTTGCTCAAATTCTGATTCTCTTACCTGTCTGATGAACGGCTTTCAGTTGTATCTGGACATTTGGTTATCATGCTATGAGACCCTGAATCCTGTTTAATCTCCTTTTTTCCCCCCGCTTGAGCAGACAGTCCTGCATTTTAGGTGCAGCATGTAGGTCAAGGTGTGGGTGACTGCTCGGCTCCTCCCAGGCCTTGCCAACTCCCTCCTGCCAAAGGCTGGGCGGTGACTCATACCGCCTATGAGTGCATGAGTGGGGTGGAAGTCCAGCAGCCTTGCTAGCACCACACACACTGCCTCATTCTCTCTAAATGGGGCATAGACTCAGCTCTCAGCCAGACCTAGCTAACGCAGGGTCAGGGGCCAGGCATGGCCGAGTAGCCCTACCACAAACTCTCTCCCACAGTCGCTTTGATGGCAAATGAGGTGATTGCTCAGTAAACCCCTGAGCCCCACTGATGGTAGCAAAGCAGAAACATTGGACCACTGCCTGCTTCTGTTGGGTGGAAGATTCACTCCCCGTTTGGTCTGGTGGGAACCTGGGGTGGAGAGAGTTCTTTGTTGATGTGTTGCTGGAACAAGGTAGATATTCTCTTGTCTTATGCCTCTCATTTCCTGGTTCCTTGTTCAGGGAGAATGGGCTTTTCCTGGAGCTGTTTTTCCCTCCCTGCCTGTTGGTGATCTCACTGAGGCGGACCGGCCCGAATACCCTTCCACTTGGCAGTTTTAGGTTCCTTGTTTTTAAGATGTTGTCTGCTTTTATGGTATTTAGTAACTGATGAGATTTTAGGAATAGAGATTTCAATAAATCGGTTGTAATATGTTAGTCATTTTTGTGCAACTGGTAATTTTGTCAAATAATTCATTTTTCCTACCCATCAAGGCAAGCCAGTTGCATTGAAGCATCTATTCAGCCAACATGTGGCTATGAAAGGAGTGAGTATTAAAGAGACTTACCATTTAAAGCTCAAAATCACCAGCTGACCAGCGAAAGACCTGAGAACATCCGGGGTGGACAGGATCCATCACAGGGAGGGTCAAATTCCTGAAGGGGCTCATGGTCAGGCTTTGGTATTATCTCCCAGTAAGGTTGCCTATGCAATCCCAGAGGCACCTCAGAGAGCATCATGACACCATGGATATTCTTGTTTGGAAAGCCTGCATTTGGGGACAGTGCTGTGGCGTAGCAGGTAAAGCCACCACCTGCAGTGCTAATATCCCATATGGGTGCCGGTTCGAGACCTGGCTGCTCCACTTCCGATCCAGCTCTCTGCTATGGCCTGGGAAAGCAGTAGAAGATGGCCCAAATCCTTGGGCCCCTGCACCCACGTGGAAGACCTGGAGGAAGCTCCTGGCTCCTGGCTTCAGATCAGCACAGCTCCGGTTATTGCGGCCAACTGGGGAGTGAACCAGAGGATGGAAGACCTCTCTCTCTCTTTCTCTCTCTCTGCCTCTCCTTCTCTCTGTGTAATTCTGACTTTCAAATAAAAATAAATAAATCTTTTTTAAAGCATGCATTTGTTCAACATAGGCATTGAAATATATCACATTTTTTGTAATCTTGTTTTGGAATTTCATCTTTTTTTTTTTTTTAATATATCAGGAATCTCCAAAAACAGAAGGGCCTGAAGTCCTCTCTTGATCTTTCTGCAGCTGTGAGAATTGGAGTCAAGATTCCCAGAGATTCCAATCATAGTGGCCAGGAGTAATATGTCCAGTGTTGCCACTGTTTGTCGCTCTGCAATGGTGAGCAAGTGCAAGGGTCCTGGTGAGAACTCACTGCAGTGCAGAACTCACCCTTGCTTCTTTGGCCCAGCCACACTTCAAGGGGTGCCCTGTGGCTTTGCAAGAGCTTAGAACACACAGGGAGGGAAGCATCTTTGCAGGCTTCCATCAGGGAGCCGCTTCCTGGGAGGGCAGCTTTTGCTCATTTTATAGGAACACAAACACAAGAGGATTTCCTCCTCACATAGGTTTCTTTCCCTTCTCACAGAACAAATTTGGAGGCTATTTTCAGCTCCGCATGTTATTGTTTCTGTTGAAGACAAGGGGAAAAAACGAGTTTCTTTCTGGAAGATACAGACTGTGTACCAGCGTTGTCCTAGGCACCGCCTCTTCTTATTTTTATATGTTCTTCTATTGGGATTTTTATTGAAATGGGCCTGTGCGGAGAAGGTTGAATCCAGAAAACTTCACCTAGATAAAGAGGAACAGGATAATTTCCCCACTGTTATGTAAGGCAACTTACAAATGTATTTGCATTAATGGTCTTTATTCATAAGAGTGAATAAACTATTTAGATTTTTTTGCCAGGATATTTGCAATTCAGGATACTTTTTTTTCATTATTGTTCTTCAGCACTCTAAACCATCTCACAAAAATTGAATTAAATATATTTATAATAATTCATAGCACTTGTGCAACTTACTTTACTGAGACTTAGTTTTCCAAGAGCCTACTCAGTACCAGGCACTGTCCTAGGTGCCTGAGATGGAGCAGTGAAGAAAAATCCCTGTTCCCATGGAGCTTTTGTCGAGTGGGAAAGAATAAATGAAGTGAAAATAAATGCTATAAGGAAATGCAGTAGGGCAGGTGTTGGATTCTACAGAGACAGGCAGGGAGGTTTCTCTGGGAATGTAACAGGGGAGTGAGGGAGTGAGCCGTGCCGGTGTTAAGAGAGAGCACTCGGAAACTGTTGAAATCTTTACTTAATATATGCTAAACTGATCTTCTGTATATAAAGAGAATTGAAAACGAATCTTGATGTGAGTGGTAGGGGAGAGGGAGTGGGAAAGGGGAGGGTAGTGGGTGGGAGGGAAGTTATGGGGGGGGGCTTTGTAATCCATAAGCTGTACTTTGGAAATTTATATTCATTAAATAAAAGTTTAAAAAAAAGAGAGAGAGAGCACTGGGGCAGAGGAGCCGGTTGATACCAGGGCCCTTTCCTGTGAGGGCACAGGGCATACTCATGAGAGACCAGCAGGAAGAATGGAATCGTTGAAGGACGATGATAGAGGGAGAGGGAGAGAAGGAAGCAAAGGGAGATGTCCACGGCTCAAATCAATGCAGGGGGACGTGCCAGCGAGGCTCACGTGGGATGAAAAGTTCCGCTGCCAAGTTAGAAGGGCTTAGGAAACATCTTGAACATTCCACATAGGAGGACACTTCAAAAAGTTCATGGAAAATGAAATTAAAAGATGCGCTCATGTTGGCACAAAGAAAGTGAAATTCAAGCATAGTGTTTTCATAATGTACATTTTGCATGAACTCGTACAAAACTGCTCGGTCCTGTAGTATCCAAGTGTAAAATGAAGCCTACATAAACTCACAGTGATCAGCCGCTAATGAATTATCCTGCTGAAACAAGATTCAACGCTCTTCAAAGAAAGATAACAGAAAGCAAGGTTCTTTAATGAGTGCTATCAGGGCAAGTGTTTGGCCTAGTGGTTAAGATGCGACTGGAGACACCTGCATCCCGCACTGACTCTCTGCCCCAACTCCTATCACCTGCTTCCTGCTCACACAGATCCTGAGAACTCAAGTGGTTGGGCCCCTGCCACCCACATGGACTGACTTTCTGGCTCCTAGCTTTGTCCTTGACCAGCCCCAGCTCTTGCTGGCACTGGGGAGTGAGCTAGTGGATGGGATAGGAGCACTCACTCTGTTCTTTTTCTCTGTCTGCTTTTCAAATGAATAAAATGAATAATTAAGAGTGATTTTTAAAAGAATTTGAACATATTGGTTTACTGCAGCACTTCTGAGAGCCTTTAATATTCTTCCATGCGTTATGGATTTCCAAGAGAATATAGGATACCATGATTTCTGCAAATGGACGACTACAGGACTCAGCTCATCCAGGAGCAACAGCCTACAGGACACACACTTTCCCTACGCCCATACCCTAGAATACTAATCCCTCTGCTTTGAGCTGTTTGCATTTCCACATCTCTGATTAACTGTTTCTCCTTTAACATTTGCCCTAAATATCCCTTCTTTCTGAAGCCTTCCACAACAGCTTCTCATGGCATCAGCTGCTCCATGTTCCACGCTCTGTAGAAACGCCCACTGACTCACCATTTGCTATGCTACATTATCTTTAGGTGTTTACTCGGCTCTCCATCTTGTGACCTCGTGGTGGGAAGGCAGTGGTCAATCTGATTCATCCGGATGTCCTCAGCACGCTTTCTAAGTCCAGAGGTGGGCAGTGTCATGGGTATTTGCTGAGAGAGCCTTGTTTTACTTGAGAAGATGACAACCAACGGGAAGCCATGGCCAAGATGATACAGGCCCTAATTTCCAATAGCATGAAGGTGAGTCACTATTATCTTCTGAGGTTCCAAATTTCACGGTGATTAGTAACACAAACTTGGGGACCAGGCTGCCAGCATTCATGTCTATGCCTTATCGCTTGCTATCTGTATAACCTGGGGCAACTCTTTTTAACCTCCTTTAGTCTCAGCAAGTAGGATGTGAGAGGAGTAAATGAGGCCATCTATATAATATTGTTACGGGACTCTCCATGAAAGTACTCGCTGAACACTGGCTGTTTGTATTTTTATGTCTTCCTGCTGTCATCTGTCTGCCATCACCCCCTCCCAAGCATCAGTTATCCAAATTCTCCCCCTCTCGCTGCTTTCCACACCCAACTCCATGCCTGTTCCTAGAACCTCTGTACTAACATTTATCCACCCAGTCATGCCAAAAGGACAGCTTGAGCTGCCAGCGTGTTCCAGCATGCACTTCACCTTCGCTCCCCACACACCTCAGTACTCTAGGCCCAGGCCCAGGGCACCTCTCAAGGCCAGCATAGGTCTGAGTCTGCACGTGCAGCTTTCCCAGCTCTTCATCTTGTCCTCTCCCCCGGCACTATGGTCCGCAGGATTCGTCGTTTCACTGTGTGCCCCTTGGTTGCTCCATGCAGGCCCTCGCTCGTCAGGAAGACTCTGGGCCTTGAGAGCAGAAGCCTAAGCTCACTCCATTCCCTTCTGTGACCACCTGCTGGACTGAAGTCCCGGGAAGGGGCCATTGCAGGAAACATAGGGTGCAGGAGGGCATCAGGCTGTGTCTGCGGGTTGCAGTGACTGTACAGCTGTAGTCTCAGAGCCCAGGCAGCAGGTTTGTGTGTGACATTGGAAATCGGTGGTGTAGAGTGGTCCTTGAAAAGGATTGATGCGACTGGCTGCGTGAGTAGAAGCACAGGGTCCAGGACAAGAGGAAGGGCCCTATGTCCTCTCTGTGGCTGTGAACATGTGCTCCATCCTCGCATGGTGATGGGTGGCAATGGCGATCCCAAGAACGTGTGAAGGAAGGAGGCGAGGATATGTATCTGAGAATGAACAGCTGCAACACTTGAATAATTCAGTTGAGAAAATATAGGATTCAGTGCAGCAATAATAATAACAAAGGTCGTCAGGGCTTTTCCCGCAACCTGGATGTCTCACCTTGACAGTGACATAGCTATAAAATCTTAGCAAAAGGCTTTTTATCAAATTACCCTCCATGAAATCTTCTGGATTAAGTGATTTGGAAATGTGCTTTCTCCTTCCTGTTTCCTATTCTAATCTTAATTAAGGGAAAAAAAACAGCCCACAGCAATCTCAGATCAAGGCCTTGACGCAATATGAATGATCTCATACAAAGTGTGAGGTCTGTGTGTCGGTGAGAACATCACTCTAAACTAAGCATTCAGTGTGGGAAGACAGAGAATGCTACCTTGCAATACTGAGATTTTGTTACCACAAAGCCTCCTGTTTCCATGAGCTTGTAAGGAAGGAAGAACTATGGATGTGGAAAAGGTGGAATTTACATTTTTTTTTTTTTGACAGGCAGAGTGGACAGTGAGAGAGAAACAGAGAGAAAGGTCTTCCTTTGCCGTTGGTTCACCCTCCAATGGCCGCCGCGGCCGGCGCGCTGCGGCCGGCGCACCGCGCTCATCCGATGGCAGGAGCCAGGTGCCAGGTGCCAGGTGCTTTTCCTGGTCTCCCATGGGGTGCAGGGCCCAAGCACTTGGGCCATCCTTCACTGCACTCCTGGGCCACAGCAGAGAGCTGGCCTGGAAGAGGGGCAACTGGGACAGAATCCGGCGCCCCAACCGGGACTAGAACCCGGTGTGCTGGTGCCACAGGTGGAGGATTAGCCTGTTGAGCCACAGCGCCGGCTGGAATTTACATTTTAAGAACAAATATTGGCCGGTGCCCCAGCTCACTAGGCTAATCCTCTGCCTGCGGCGCTGGCACCCCAGGTTCTAGTCCCGGTCAGGGCGCTGGATTCTGTCCTGGTTGCTCCTCTTCCAGTCCAGCTCTCTGCTGTGGCCCAGGAGTGTAATGGAGGATGGCCCAAGTCCTTGGGCCCTGAACCCACATGGGAGACCAGGAGAATTGGGGGGGTGAACCAACAGAAAAGGAAGACCTTTCTCTCTGTCTCTCTCACTGTCCCCTTGCCTGTCAAAAAAAAAAAAAAAAACTAATATTAACAAAACAGTTAAGATGCTCAAAGAGATAAATGAATAAATAGAATTCATAAGGCAGGAAGAGAACATTGAGGACAACAAGGAAGCAAATTGAGATTCCAGAAATGAAAGTTACAGTCAATAACACTTCAAATGCAATAGAGAAGCAGGTGTTTGGCCTACCAATTAAGATACCAGTTACCATGCCTGCAGCCCACACCTCTGATTTGCCTGGACTTGAAACCTGACTTCAGTTCCTGACTCCAGTTTCCTGCTAATACAGACCCTGGGAGGCAAGGGTGATGATGGCTCAACTAGTTGGGTTACTGCCACCCTTGTGGGAGACCTGTTTTGAGATCCTGGCTCCCAGCTCCAATGACCCCAGTCCAGCCCTGGCTGTTGGCAGACATTTGGGAAGACAATCAGCATAAGAGCTCTCTCTTCTGTCCCTCTGCTTTTGAACTAAATAAAGAAATATTTTTTAAAAAATCTCATTAAATATGTTGGGCCAAATGACCAGAAAGAACTAGTGATTTGGAAGACAGACCTGAGAAAATCGCCTCAAAGCACAGAATGAGAAGAACAAAAGTTATCAACGTGATATCCGTGTAATGTGAAGAACAGTATGACAAAAGCCAATATAAATCACAAGAGGGGCCAGTGCTGTGGCATAGAGGCTAAGCCTCTGCCTGCGGTGCCAGCATCCCCTGTGGGCACCAGTTCCTGTCCTGGTTGCTCCTCTGCCGACCCAGCTCTCTGCTTATGGCCTGGGAAAGCAGCAGAAGATGGTCCAAGTGCTTGGGCCCCTGCACCCACATGGGAGACCCAAAAGAAGTTTCTGGCTCCTGGCCTCATATCAGCTCAGCTCTAGCCATTGCGGCCATTTGGAGAGTAAATGGAAGACCTTTATGCCTCTCCCTTTCTCTGTCTATAACTCTGCCTCTCAAATAAATAAGTAAAATCTTTTTTAAAAATCTTACAGAAATTCAAAAGGATGAACAGAGAAGACAAGGGAGAGGCAACAAACTGAAGAAGTAATAGCAGAGCTGGTCTTGTGGCATAGCGGGTAAGCCTACCACCTGTCTGGCATATGAGCACTGGTTCATGTTCCCAGTGACTCCACTTCCAATCCAACTCTCTGCTCATGGCCTAGGAAATGCAGTGGAGGATGGCCCAAGTGTTTGGGCCCTTGCCATACATGTGGGAGACCCGGATGAAGCTTCTGGCACCCAGGTCCTGGCTTTGGCTTTAGAAAACCCAAAGTCCCCAGATGATCAGCCCATTATCTTAGAACAGGGTTCCTGAACTTGAGCACTGGTGACCTTGGGGAACAGATCTTTTTTGGTTGCGGGAGCACCCTGTGTATTGCAGAGTGCTTAGCAGGATCCATGGCCTCTACCTAGTAGATGTCAATAGCAGCCCCACCCACAGCTGTGACGATGAAACATTACAAACCAGTGGGCCAGTGTTT
The DNA here is from genome assembly GCA_949820135.1 of Sylvilagus floridanus. NCBI lineage: Eukaryota > Metazoa > Chordata > Mammalia > Lagomorpha > Leporidae > Sylvilagus > Sylvilagus floridanus. The sequence goes on along the minus strand of OX463245.1, from coordinate 73,572,928 downwards.
CTCAGATTACCCTGTGACCCTCAGCTGGACATACCCAAGTGCCTAAAGCAGAATATTAGAAAACATTCTCTTACCTTTACTAATTGTGATGTACTTTAACAATCTGGTCTCTCCCGTGCTCTTCTGATTCCTTCCCTTTAATGCTCATCATGACTTATCAAAGCTCTCATCATTCTTCAAGCCACTACGGAGTGACTTCTGTCTCACGATCTCAACACAACTGTTCTTGGTGAAGATAACCAATGACCCCCCCCTTTCCATAGAACTGAGCTCTCAGCGGCACTGCACAGAACTGGTCCTGACCTCCTTCTAAAACTGGCCTTTCATTGGCTTCCCTGATACCACAGCCCCTTGCTTCCCTCTGGCCCACGTGTCTTCATTCCTGGATAGTCCTTCTCGGCCTGATCTCTGTATTGTGAAGTTTCTCAGGGACGGTCCTGTCATGTTCTCTCTTGCCCTAGAGGAGCTGTGTATCCCTGTGACCTTCAATACCAACCATGTGACAAAGACTCTCACCTTTATGCTTATTTCATTTTTTAAAAGATTTATGTATTTATTTGAAAGAGTTACACAGAGAGAGAGAGAGACAGAGAGAGACAGAGACAGAGAGAGAGGTCTTCCATCCAATGGTTCACTCCCCAGATGGCTGCAACGGCCAGAGCTGTGCCAATCCTTCCTGGTCTCCTATGTGGGTGCAGGGGCCCAAGGACTTGGGCCATCTTTTACTGCCTTCCCAGGCCATAGCAGAGAGCTGAATCAGAAGAGGAGCAGCCGGGACTAGAACCAGCATCCATATGGGATGCCAGCACTGCAGGCCAGGGCTTTAACCTGCTGCTCCACAGCATCGGCCCCATGCTTATTTTAGACTTTCTTTCCTACCCCCACTGTTTGATGTTTCACAGACCTACCACAAGGAACAACTGTCCTTTCTCCAACCATTTGTCTTTCTCACCTGGTTAAATAACACCACAGATCCATGCAACTGCTTAAGCCAGAAACCTAGACATCCTCCTTGCTGCTTCCAGGGATCCAATGTATCATTTCTGTCAGTGTGCCAAGTGCATCCTAGGCCTGCCTACTTCCCCCCACCTTCAAGGTCACTGTCCCACTCTGGATCACCATCAGCTCTCTCCTGTAGCACTACAGTAGCCACCCAATGGTCCTCCTGTTGCATTCAAAGATCCCAATCAAGCTCCAGAGGCCCTTCATGGTCTCACCCCTCCCCATCTCCGTAGACCCATTCAGCCCTGTTTCCACATCAGCTCATCAACACCAGCCACACTGGCCCAACTTTTTTTTTTTTAGTTCTATAAATTGCCTGCCTGAGCTCTTTCTTGCCCTGGGGCTTTAGCATTTGGTGTCCCCCTGCCTGGAACACTCTTCCCTCACTTCTTGCAGGCCAATTCCTTTTACTCTTTGAGGTGTCACCTTAGTTCTGCTTGCTCAAAGATGCTTTCCTTTAAAAAAAAATTTATTCAAGAGCCAGAGTTCCCACCTGCTGGTTTACTCCCCACATGCTTACAACTGGGCCAGGGTTCAAATCAGAAGCCAGGAACTCAGTCCAGGTTTCCCACAGTACCTGAGCCATCATTGCCACTGGAATCAGAAGCCAGAGCCAAGGCTTGACCCCAGGTGCTCCAAGAGGGGTTACAGGTGTCATATATATATGTGTGTATATAGATGTATGTGTACGTGTATATATATATGTATATATGTGTGTGTATATGTGAACATATATATGCATATATATGCATATATATGCACATTTTATTCATGTATTTGTGAGGCAGAGTTACAGAGAGATCTTCCATCTGCTGGTTCACTCCCCCAACGGCTGAAACAGACAGAGCTGGCCCAATTGGAAGCCAGGAGCCAGGAGTTTCCTCTGGATCTCCCATGCAGGTGTAGGGTTTCAAGCAAAATTGGGCCATCTTGCACTGCTTTCCCAGGCTGTAGCAGACAGCTGGATTGGACGTGGAGCAGCTAGGACATGAACCAGTGCCCATATGGGATGTCGGCACTGCAGGTGGCAGCTTAACCCACTACACCATAGCACCAGGCCCCGGTGCTTAACTGCTAAGTCACATGCTTGCCCCAAAGAGACCTTCCTTAATCACCACCTCCCACCCCAATCTAATTAGACCCCTACACACTCTGTCTGAGAACTCTCTGCTTTTTCTGTTGCACCATCAGAGTTTATGGTTGTGTGACTCTCTGTGCTTCCACTGGAAAGTAAACTCCGTGAGAAATGACTATGTCTTTCATACTCACCTTGAGTGTAGGCCAGAGACTGGCACAAGTTCAGCATTTCACACAGGTGAATTGGATGAATGAAGGAACGGTGTCAAACTTTTCAGAAATAAAGAATGGAATGAGAGTCAACTTGCCAATAAGTAGATGTTACAATGGCAAAATTGCACTGGTCTTTTGAGACTATTGATGATAATAGGGATAGAAGACGGCAGTTGCTTGAAAGTCAAAGAACTGTGTTTAACCTATCTGGAGAGTGACATCCTTACACTTGAGGGCTCCCTGCCTCGCCACATCCTGCGGGAACTCAGTGTACACTCCGTATGTGTCGAGTGCCCCTCTGAGTGTCAAGCCCTGATAGAGTCGACCCCCCATGACGGGGCTGCTGGGTCCCTGCTCTTCCAAACCGTGGTGAAGTGCCCAGCACGACCCCACCACCCTTGGTGGAAACTCCAGCCTCACTACAGGTGGTGCTGAAAGAAACTTGCTTTTTAGACAGCATATTCTAGCAACATGTCAATATGACCTTCGAGACCTGCTAACCTGCACCCTTGAAGGTGACGCCAATAGGAACTAGGAATGTCTGCACCATGTCACTTACGCAATGACAAGGAGATGACGAAAGTTGTGTTCTGGCATGAACTGTAAGCGTCATCACCCGGAGGAGCTCTACTCCCGGATTAGGAGCCAAGGGAGGCTGGCGCCAAGGCTCAAAAGGCTAATCCTCCACCTTGCAGCACTGGCATACTGGGTTCTAGTCCCGGTCGGGGCGCCGGATTCTGTCCTGGATGCCCCTCTTCCAGGCCAGCTCTCTGCTGTGGCCCGGGAGGGCAGTGGAGGATGGCCCAAGTGCTTGGGCCCTGCACCCGCATGGGAGACCAGGAGAAGTACCTGGCTCCTGCCATTGGATGAGCATGGTGCGCCGGCCACAGCGCGCCGGCTGCGGCAGCCATTGGAGGGTGAACCAACGGCAAAGGAAGACCTTTCTCTCTGTCTCTCTCTCACTGTCCACTCTGCCTGTCAAAAAAAAAAAAAAGGAGCCACGGGACCCGGAACAGTTCTGATGAAACCGCTTCTTTCACGGCTACGAGGTTGGACAGGTCACTTTGCTCTCTGGGCTTCAGTGTCTTCATTACCAAAACGAATGAGGGAGTTAGATTGGACTCTGGGCTTGTGGTTAAGAGTATACACACGCTCAGACCTCACGGGGGACTTTCCAGACCTGGGGCTTTGGGGGTGGGACCCAAGCCTATGTATTCTTATTTTAAACAACTTATTAGTTATTTATTTTTATCTGAAAGGCAGAACAACAGAGAGACAGAGATCTACATTCTGCTGGTTCACTACCCGGATGCCCATAATGTCTGGTGCTGAGCCGGGCTGAAGGCAGGAGCCTGGAGTTCAGTCTGGGTCTCCCTCGTGGGTGGCAGGGATCTGCAAGTGTCCAAGTGGCACGTCAATCACTGCATCCAACTCCAGCCCTGGTCTGTGTAGTTGAAGAATGCTCTAAAGATGCTAATGAGATATACTGCTGGTTACTACCTTGGATTCTTCCAATTCCTAATCCCTTATATTAATATTCTCACTTTTTTTAAAGTAAAACCTTGTATAATAATAGTATTTAAAATTTCCCTCATAAAATTTTAGTACTAGGATTATATTGGGATTTTTTTCCCCTAAGGAAACTTTTTTTTAAAAGATTTATTTTATTTATTTGAAAGACAGTTACAGAGAGAGGTAGAGACACAGAGAGAGGTCTTTCATCCTCTGGTTCACTCCCTATTTGGCTGCAGTGGTTGGAGCTGTGCCAATCCGAAGCCAGGAGACAGGAGTTTCTTCCAGGTCTCCCACATGGGTGCAGGGGCCCAAGGACTTGGGCCATCTTCTACTGCTTTCCCAGGCCATAGCAGAGAGCTGGATCAGAAGAGGAGCAGCTGGGTCTCGAACCAGCACCCATATGGGATGCTGGCACTTCAGGCCAGGGCTTCAACTCACTGCACCACAGCGCCGGCCCCTCCTAAGGAAACTTTGGATGAATAACTCATTTATAAAAAAGAAAACCCAATTTTGAATACTGTTGTAATCTGTAGGGCTGGCCTATGCACCCATTGTTGAAGTGAAACGAAGTCCTTGCTTAAGGAAGAATGTCACTGCATGCACAGGACTCCTTGGTGAGGAAATGTACGACACCCGTGATGGGAAAGGGCAATGTAGGAGTCTCCAAGGAAAAATCACCTCATTGCATTACCAATTTGACCTGAGAATTGGACAAAAGGTCTTCTATCAGGACTGAGAATGAAGAACTGAAACTTGCCGTGGAATTGAGAACAGAAATTGCAGGCATAGCTAAAAAGCAGAACGTAGCAGTCGGGGAGTCACTGTCTTGTAATAGAACCCAGAGTATGAGTAAGCAGGACTGACGCAAGGGAGGTCCTGATGGGACAGGCTCGGATGCTGACCAGTCTCGGTCTCTCTCTCATCTGCACGGGGGGGAAGCAGTATTGTCCCAGCCGCCTGTGCGTGAACTAAACACTCCACCCCACCACCGGGAATCTGGCCATAAGCGTGGCAAAGATGGGGCAGGACCGACACTCGCAAGCTGTTAAGTGCCTCCATCCTGTTAAAAATCAAGCCTCAAGGGCCGGCTCTGTAGCGTAGCAGGTTAAGCCTCTGCCTGTGGAGCTGGCATTCCGCACAGGCATCAGTTCATGTCCCGGCTGCTCCTCTTCCAATCCAGCTCTCTGCTTATGGCCTAAGAAAGCAATGGAGGGGCTGGCATTGTGGTGTGGTGGGTGGGGCCGCTGCCTTCAGTGCCAGCATCCCTTATGGGCGCCAGTTTGAGACCCATCTGCTCCACTTCCGATCCAGCTCTCTGCTATGGCCTGGGAAAGCAGTAGAAAATGGCCCAAGTGCTTGGGCCCCTGCATCCATGAGGGAGACCAGAGGAGGCTCCTGGCTCCTGGCTTTGGGTCGGCGGAGCTCCGGTGGTAGTGGTCGATTAGGGAGTGGGCCAGCAGATGGAAGACCTCTCTCTCTCTGCCTCTGCCTCTGCCTCTACCTCTGCCTCTCCTTTCTCTGTGTAACTCTGACTTTCAAATAAATAAATATTTAAAAGAAAAGAAAAGAAAGCAAGCAAGCAGTGGAAAATGGTCCAAGTGCTTGGCCCCTGAAAAAAAAAAAAAAAAGCTTATTTGAGAGGCATAGAGAGAGAGAAAGAGAGAGCACTCACATCCACTGGCTCACTCCCCAAATGATCACAATTGCCAAAACAGAGCCAGGTTGAAGCTGGGAGCCAAGAATTCAATCCAGGTCTCCCACATGGAGTAGGGGCGGGCAGGAACTGAACTGTTGGAGCCATCAGCACTGCCTCCCAGGGTCTACATTAGCAGGAAGCTGGAATCAGGAGTTAGCAGCCAGAATTGAATCCAGGTCCCACAGGGGAACGTAAGCAGCCAAAGTGGCCTATTAACCAGTAAGCCAAACACACGCCCTTCAAGTGGAGATCTTTGGCATAGCCTAAGTCCTCTCTCTTCAAGCTGCCATCATTCCCTTTCATTTCTCCAACTATAGGCTGGCCTTTCTTCCCTCCCCTACGGTGGGAGAATTCTTTCATTTCCTTCTTTATTTGGTTTATTTGTGCCATAAAACACCTTGTGCTGGAGACCACCTTAGGTACCAGAACTACAGCAGGCTATCTTCCTTCTCCTGAGGGTAGCATTCTGAAGGTGAGCAACAGATAGTAAACAAATCAATATATAATGTGTCAAGTGGTGACAGTGCTCGGCAGCTAAATATAGCAGGGTAAGGAAGGAGGAGGTAGCTGCTATTTTAGAAGTGACCAGGGAGGACCCTCCGATGAGTTGACATTTGAGCACAGGGCTCTGTGAACTTATAAAAATGCTTTACACACAAGATAACCACAGCTAATCAGCCAACTGGCTCAGCTGGGGGACTGTCCCCTGAGCAGTATGCCCAGAGCCCTATCACAATGAATGGCTAAATCAAATGGCCTCCAAAAGACATCTAAATGTCATCTAGGTGTGCATCTCCATTGGTGAGAGACACCACAAGGAGCAGGCTTCCATCCGAAACAGAGTCCCTGTAAACATAGGACAAAGTTCTTAGCAAAAGAATAGATTTGAGGGCCAGTGCTGTGGTGTAATGGGTTAAAGCCCCAGCCTGCAGTGCCGGCATCCCATATGGGCACCGATTTGAGTCCTGGCTGTTCCACTTCTGATCATCCAGCTCTCTGCTATAGCCTGGGAAAGCAGTAGAAGATGGTCCAAGTCCTTGGGCCCCTGTACCCACGTGGGAGACTGGAAGGAGCTCTTGGCTCCTGGCTTTGGATCAGCTCAGCTCTAGCCATTGTAGTCATTTGGGGAGTGAACCAGTGAGTGGAAGACCTCTCTCTCTCTCTCTCTCTCTCTCTCTCTCTCTGGGTTTACCTCTCTCTGTAACTTTGTCTTTGAAATAAATAAAATAAATCTTCTTTAAAAAAAGAGAATAGATTTGGACAAAAATGAAATGCTTAGAACCCTCCAGTTAGTGTTTCTTGGTGGTGTTTTCCCTCTTACTATATTGATTTCAAAATTTAAAAATATATATTGTTTTATTATTTGAAAGGTCCAGTTACAGAGAGAAAGAGAGAGGAAAGAGAAAAAGAGAGGGATTCTTTCAACCCCTGGTTCACTCCAAAAATGGCTGCGACAGCTGCGGCTGGCCAGGCAGAAGGCACGAGTCTAGAACTCTGAGTCTCCCACATCGGCAGTGGGGCCCAGGTGACAATGACAGCAGCGTTCGTGGGCTTAGTTGGCATAGTGAATATCAAGGATGATCTGAGGGGCAGTTCAGTTAACTCTGCTGCCGTTTAGCATTTGTATTTTGATTCTAGATTTTTCCACGTAATCTGATGAACCCAAACCAGGGTGAATCACTTTATATCCTATAGCAATAAGTACAAAGACTTTCAGGATCCCACCTAAAAGGCTTGGACAAACTAGGTATAATATTTGGGGAGTATCAGCCCAACTCACGGGGATCCTTCTACTTCCTCTCTTACCTATAGAAAAGCTATGACTTTTCGGAAATTCTCCAACACTGACCTCAACCCAAGCACATTTGATGAACTCTGTGTCTCTTTTCTGGGAACTGAAAATTAACCCCAAATTCTGGTTCTTTCTGTTCTGTTTTAATAGACATTGCAGGTTCAGGGTAATGAGAACAGATCTTGGAGGAGAGAAATGATGCAGATGAGGGGTTCTTAAAGGGGAGGGGCGTTCAGAGACATTCCTGTTCCACTTACATCCTTTTCTGAGACCCATCCTTAGTTTTCGTTTTTTTTTTTTTTTTTTTAATGTATTTCTTTAGTTGAGAAGCAGACACACACACACATACACACACACAGGTCCCACCTGCTGGTTCACTCTTCAAATGCCTGCCACAGCAGGGACTGTGGCTGGGCCTGTACCAAAACCAGGAGCTGGCAACTCAGTCTAGTCTCCAACATAGGTGGCCAGGACCCAACGAGTTAAGTCCTCACCACGGCCTCCGAGGGTCTGCGTTAGCAAGAGGCTGGAGTTGGGAGCCAGAGCCAAGAATCAGAGCCCTGTGAGATGCAAGCCTTTGAACAGCCGGGATGCACAACGGCTGTGACGTGCCCTTGTTCTTATGATAAGGTTTGCCTAGCAGGTGGTCGGATCTGCTAGTTACCACAGCTGGAACAGAAGTGTCCAGAAGAGCGCCGGTCTTCTATGGGGCTGGTTTGCTCAGCACCGTATCTCCAGTGCCTGTCATTGGGCCTGGCACGCAGTAAGGGCTGAATCAGTCTAAAGGGAGTAGATGCATGAACAGTAGCTGGGTGTCGTATCCCACATGTGGAAGGAAAGTTCAAGAAGGAAGCCGACCAGGAGGGACAGTTCCCTGTCTGGGGGAAGTGATGACAGGATGGTAGGCACAGTAGTGCGAAGAAAGAGGAGAAGCCTAATTTGATGGCAAGCAAGAGCTGAGCGGATTGCCTGTGATTGCAGTCCAGCCCAACCTTGGCAACACCTGCTCCATATTTTGATGATTCCCCAGGTGGTGAACTCACCTGCAGTTGTAGAATCCATTTCCTGGCCTCCCCTCCCCACAGGGGCACACACCTTTGAGTTGGATTCCACCAATTTGGTGAAATCGGTGCGCGATGCTGAGGGGAAGCCAGGTGCAGGAGCACAGGGGCAGCGTCTTGGGCATCCGTGTCATTGTCGTGGCGCAGGCAGAGGCCGCAGGGCTCTAAGGCAGGTGCTCCTTCCCGGGTGGAGTCTCTAAGAGCTTGTGGATATTGTCCCTAAAAGCTCAGCCCAGTAAGTGCCTGCCACCCTTCTAATGGCACCATGGTCTTCCTCATACCTTTTTGTAAGTCCCTTCCGATCTGAACTGCCTAGAGAGAATACAGGATATAGGAAATGAGGTCTTCGACGTGAGGACAGAGCTGAACGTCATGTCCGATAATCAAGATGAGAGAGCTAAAACGAAAGGATGCCTAATTATAAGGGAAGCAGGAAGGCAGAAGAATGATCTCAAACAATAGAATTTGGATCACTGGTCTTTATTATTTGTCTTTCCTATTTTATTAATGTTCACCCCTATCTTTTTGTTGTTTCCTTCTATTTATATTAGCTCAATTTTCTGTTTTCTTAGCTACTCAAGGCAGAAACTTACATCATTGATATTAAACTTTTCTTCTTTTCTATTATAAGGATTCAAAGTTATCCTTTTCCCTCTAAATAACGTTTAAGGGACCATTCCACCAATTTTGATACCTCAGATTTTCATTATCGTTCAGTTAGAAATACAAGGATACTTCAAAACTTCTTGGAAAAATGCATATTATGAAAAAGCATTTGTGGATTTCAAAAAATTTTGCACCAAAATAAACTTGTTTTTTAGGTCCATGAAAGGACCTTTTTTGTGAAATACCCTTGTATTTTTCTCATGAGTTTTCTTTGACACATGGATTTTTGAAAAATTGTTTGATTTTCAAACATGTAATAACTTTTATTTTCCTGATGTCTTTTCCTCTTTTTTTTTTTCCTTAGAGAGATGGGGGATGGGGGCATGGGAGGGGAAAGAGAGAGCACTCCCATCTATTGATTGATCCCCCACTGCCCTCAACCTTACTGAAGCTGGGAGTTGGGAACTCAACCCAAGTCTTTGACATGGGAGGTGGGAATTACTTGAGCTATGGTTGCTGCCTCCCAGGAGCTGGAGCTGCGAATTGAACCCAGGCACCCCAACACGGGAAGTAAGCATCCCACCACAAAAACTTGATAAGGGGCCAGCGCTGTGACTCAGTGGGTTAATGCCCTGGCCTGAAACGCCAGCATCCCATATGGGCGCCAGTTCTAGCCCCGGCTGCTCCTCTTCTGATCCAGCTCTCTGCTATGGTCTAGGAAGCAGTAGAAGATGGACCAAGTCCTTGGTCCCCTAACTTGCATGGGAGACCCGGAAGAAACTCCTGGCTCCTGGCTTCAGATTGGCACAGCTCTGGCCATTACGGCCAATTGAGGAGTGAAACATCGGATGGAAGATCTCTCTCTCTCTCTCTTTCTCTCTCTGCCTCTCCTCTCTGTGTAACTCTGACTTTCAAATAAATAAATAAAATCTTTTAAAAAATAAATAAAAACTTGATAAATATGGAAATTAGTTCATATTTAATTAGCTCAGTTAGCCATTCTACAATGTATACTTTTTTTTTTTTTTTAAATTTGAACGACAGAGTTACACAGAGAGAGGTCTTCTATCCGCTGGTTCACTCTCCAAATGGCCAAAACGGCCAGAGCTGAGCTGATCCAAAGCCAGGAGCCAGAGCTTCCTCTGAGTCTCCCACATGAGTGCAGGGGCTCAAGGACTTAGGCCATCATCTATCTGCTGCTTTCCCAGGCACATTAGCAGGGAGCAGGATCATAAGTGGAGCAGCTGGGACATGAACCAGTGCCCATATGGGATGCTGGCACTGCAGGCCGGGGCTTTTACCTGCTGCACCATGGCACCAACCCCTGTATACCTATTTTAAAACACCATGTTGTACCTGATAAATATACGCACTTTTTTACTTGTCAATTTAAAGCAATTAATTTAAAATCCCTTTATGACAGAATACAGATGCTAACCATAAAGCAGACTAAATTTGAAGTAAAAATATTCCCCTGAGAACTTGCACAGACTATTTCTTTGCAGACCTCTTTCCTTGAATGCAGGAGCGGGCATTTGACCTGGGGTTAAGAAGCCCCAGTGCCACACTGGAGTGCCTGGGTCCAGTCCTCAGCTCCAGCTCCTGACTCCAGCTTCTGGCTAATGCAGACAGTGGGGGGAGGCAGCAGCAATGGCTCAGATGGTGGAGTTCCTGCCACACAAATGGGAGACCAGGATTGAATTCCTAGTTCCCAGCTGGCCCAGCCCTAACCATTGCGGGCATTAGGGGAATGAGCCTATAGTTACAAGCTCTTTGCATGGCTGTCTCTTTCCCTCTCAAAAAAGAAAATAACTCAAACACTTGTTAATTCATAGTCAGAAAGACATCTTAGCATGCAACACGGTTTTTTAAAATACCAGATTTAAAATGCCAGATTTCGCTTGTGGTTGAAATACCAGAAATTAAGATAATGGCATTTAGAGGAAGTAGGATTCACTTTGGGAAAGCACTGCACGGATACGTGTGTGTGTGTGTGTGTGTGTGTGTGTGAGCTCTGTTTGCTCCCTGACTACCAACACAGAGTCCACACAAAGCAGCCCTTCTTGATTCTCTGTTCAGGAAGCTCAAACTAGACTTGGCAGAGAGAATTTTGTCTCTTCTTCTTCATCCTGGCGTCAGCAGTTGTCGTTATGGTACTGCCTCATGTTATGAATGTCTTGTTTTTTTCATTGTTTCTAGTCTCCGTATGCATCTTGAATACATTGGCCATTGTTTTACTGAATATTCCTGGAATTTTTATAGTTCCAAGTAGTTAAATAATACAGGGAGGTAGGAATGCAAAAGTTCCTCAACGTTCTGTTTGAAGTCTTCTCCTGAATGACTTTCCAAGGTTGCTGATCAGCACCAAAACTGCCATTTTACAGACAGTCGACTAATGGATGAGGCAGGCTCCTTTAACAATGGTGTTTAGAAAAGTTCAGGAACTCAGGGCTGCCTGAAAATCAATGTCAAAACACTTATTGAGTAGTAGAGAGGACAATGGCAGAGGAGATGGGAAGAAGAAGAAAATATAGGGATATTCCTTGTTCTCAAGAATATTAATTCCCGCATTTTAATGGAAAGATCACCAAACCACATGGGACTTTTCAGTGTCCTAAGATTACTAAGTGTGGTAGGAGCCGATAAGTTCGAGGTGCTGGAGCCCACTGTGGAGACTTTGAAAGGGCAAGGCTGAGGTTTTAGTTCCTTTCAAACTAGAATGTTTGCCAAGGGGCAGACATTTGGCACAGTGGTTAAGATTCTGCTTGGATACCCCGCATCCCATATCAGAGTACCTGGTCCAAGTGCTAGCTTTGCTTCAATCCCAGCTTCCAGCCAACATACACCTCCGAGAGGCAGCAGATGACGGGCCTGGTACTTGGGTCCCTGCCATGCACGCGGAAGACTTGAACTGGGTTCTGGGCTCCTGACTTCAGCATGGCTCAGCTCTGGCAATGGTGGGCATTTGGGGATGAGCCAGTGATTTGAAGATCTCTCTCTCTCTCTCTCTCTCTCTCTTCCCTAACCCCATGTATGTGTATGTGTGTGCGTGGAGGGGGTGGGGCTTTCAAATAAAATAAATAAAAAATTTTAAAGAAAATATTAGCAACCATACAAAGATTAATACTTGCTTGGAAAATGTGTCGGCTGGGAAGGAAAAACATTAAACGTAGTTCATTCTAGCCTCTAAATGCAATGTGTTTATTAGTAAAGCTGTATATTTGGTAGTGGTTGTGGTCATTGATGAGACATTAGTTCATGTGAGTTTGGAAACTACAAACTCAATCCATGAATAAAGATCTTCAAACAGGATAGGATCCCCACTGATACAGAACTTGGTCTACCATCCCAGAAACTACTACCCTAATCCTACATCATGAACCTGGCTGAGGTTTATTTTCTGTTGCCTCAGTCACAGTAATTTAACTAGTAAGTTGAACATTCTTGTACCTAGGGCTTTGTGAGTTTACTTGTTTTTTTTTTTTTTTTTCAAGAGTAACACCAAGGGAGATCCACCAAGAAATAAAGCACACAGAAGACAAAATGAGAATAATTAGTATACAGAAGAAGACAAAGTGTTATGTTTCTTATTTAGTCAATTGCTATGGTCTGTGTTCATACTCTGGACAAGATGAAAGAGAGATCTGAAAACAAAGAAAAATGAATTAAAGAAGTTGAAAAGTCTGGATAATTAAAGAAATGGGTAAAATGCAGAGTTGTCTTCATTTAATAATCCCTCTCCTCTTTTCTCCTTTGGTTCATTCCAGCTGTTATATTTTGTATATGTCTATCTTATTTACCTGAGTTTAAGCTTTTTTTTAAGAGGAAGAACTATATGCCACTAATTTTTACTTTTTGGTTCTATCAGTTCACCCATTCATCCATCAACAAAACAGATAGGAATAAAAGTCAGATAATAACAATACATTTAATGAGTAAGTAAATTAAAAGTGTCATGAAAAAAATAGTAAAAGGAGGCCGGCGCCGTGGCTCAACAGGCTAATCCTCCGCCTTGCGGCGCCGGCACACCGGGTTCTAGTCCCGGTCGGGGCACCGGATTCTGTCCCGGTTGCCCCTCTTCCAGGCCAGCCCTCTGCTGTGGCCTGGGAGTGCAGTGGAGGATGGCCCAGGTGCTTGGGCCCTGCACCCCATGGGGAGACCAGGAAAAGCACCTGGCTCCTGGCTCCTGCCATCGGACGAGCGCGGTGCGCCGGCGGCAGCGCGCCGACCGCGGCGGCCATTGGAGGGTGAACCAACGGCAAAAAGGAAGACCTTTCTCTCTGTCTCTCTCTCTCACTGTCCACTCTGCCTGTAAAAAAAAAAAAAAAAAAAAAAAAATTGAAAAAAATAGTAAAAGGGTAAGGTATATTGGGACTTGGGGTGGGTATTCACAGGGTTTTCAAAAAGTTCATGGAAAATGATTATTATAAAAAAATCTATGCATGGATTTCAAAAAGATTTTGCACCAAAATAAATTTTTCCCAAATAAACCTTTCATTTAATCAGTACAAATTTCATAAGTACAACTTTAGGATTATAGAAATTCTTCCAACCATACCTGCCCTCCCACCCCTACCTCTGATTCCCAGTCCCATTCTCTATTAAGAAAAAAACAAAAAACAAAACTGTTCCTTGACAGTCAAGATGAGGACTGTTCAAGTCATTGCTTCACAAAGTGTCAATTTCACTTCTACAGATCGCCTGTAAGCTGCTCTATTAGTTATCACAGATCAGGGAGAACATATGGTATTTGTCCCTTTGAGACTGGCTTATTTCACGAAGTATGATGTTTTCCAGATTCATCCATTTTGTTGCAAATGACTGGATTTCTTTTTTTTTTTTTTTACTGCTGTGTAGTATTCCATAGAATACATATCCCATAATTTCTTTATCCAGTCTTCAGTTGACAGGCATTTAGGTTGATTCCATGTCTTAGCTATTGTGAATTGAGCTGCAATAAACATGGGGGTGTAGAGAAGTCTTTTATTTGCTGATTTCATTTCCCTTGGGTAAATTCCCAGGAGTGGGATGCCTGGGTCATATGGTAGGTCTATATTCAGATTTCTGATATATCTCCAAACTGACTTCCATAGTGGTTTTACCAGTTTACATTCCCACCAACAATGGATTAGATTACCTTTTCCCCCACATCCTCACCAGCAATTGTTGTTTGTTTATTTCTATATGAAAGCCATTCTTACTGGGGTGGGGTGAAAGCTCATTGTAGTTTTTGATTTGCATTTCCCTGATGGCTAGTGATCCTGAACATTTTTTCATGTGTCCATTAGCCATTTGGATTTCTTCTTTTGAAAAATGTCTGTTTAAGTCCTTTGCCCATTTCTTCACTGGGTTGTTTGTTTTGTTGTGGAGTTTCTTATCTCCTTACATATTCTGGTTATTAATCCTTTATCAGTTGCATTGTTTGCAAATAATTTCTTCCATTCTATCAGTTGCCTGTTCACTTTCCTGAGTGTTTCTTTTGCACTACAGAAGCTTCTCAATTTGATGCAGTCCGATTTGTTAATTTTGGCTTTGACTGTCTGTGCCTCTGAGGTCTTTTCCAAGAACTCTTTGCCTGTGCCAATGTCTTGCAGGATTTCCTCAATGTTCTCTAATAATTTGGTGGTATCAGGTCATAGATTTAGATCTTTAATCCATGTTGAGTGGATTTTTGTGTAAGGTGTAAGGTAGGAGTCTTGCTTCATACTTCTGCATGTGGAAATCCAGTTATCCCAGCACCATTTGTTGAAGAGACTGTTCTTGTTTCAGAGATTCATTTTAGCTCCTTGGTCAAATACAAGTTGCTCATAGATGCTTGGCTTGATTTCTGACATTTATATTCTGTTGCATTGGTCTAACCATCTGTTTTTGTCCCAGTACCAGGTTGTTTTGATTATAACTGCCTTGTCTTGAAATCTGGTATTGTGATGCCTTCAGCCTTGTTTTTGTTGTATAAGATTGCTTTAGCTATTTGAGGTCTTCTGTGTTTCCATATGGATTTCAGCATCATTGTTTCTAGATCCGAGAAGAATGTCTTTGGCATTTTCATTGGCGTTGCATTGAATCTGTAAATTTCTTTTGGAAAAATGGATATTTTGATGATGTTGATTCTTCCAATCCATGAACATGGAAGATTTTTCCTTTTTTTATATGTTCTTCTATTTATTTCTTTAATATTTTGTAATTCTCATCATACAGACTTTTGACATTCTTGGTTAAATTTATTTTAAGGTATTTGATTTTTTTCTTTAGCTATTGTGAATGGGATTCATCTTAGAAGTTCTTTCTCAGCTGTGGCATTGTCTATGTATACGAAGGCTCTTGATTTCTGTGTATTGATTTTATATCCTGCTGCTTTACCAAACTCTTTTTTTTGTAGATTTTAATTATTTATTTGAGAGGTAGAGTTGCAGACAGTGAGAGGAAGAGACAGAGGGAATGGTCTTCCTTTCCGTTGGTTCACTCCCCAAATGGCCGTGACAGCCCACTCTGCGCCCCTCTGAAGCCAGGAGCCAGGAGCTTCTTCCAGGTCTCCCACGTGGGTGCAGATGTCCAAGGACTTGGGCCATCTTCTACTGTTTTCCCAGGTCATAGCAGAGGGTTGGATTGGAAGAGGAGGAGCTGGGATTAGAACCAGCACCCCTATGGGATGCTGGTGCCGCAGGCGGAGGATTAACCTACTGCACCACAGCACCGGCCCCACCAAACTCTTCTATGAGGTCCAATAATCTTAGTGGAGTCTTTTGGATTCCTATATATAGAATTATGTCATCTGCAAATAAGGATAGTTTGACTTCCTCTTTCCCAATTTGAATCCCTTTGTTTTTTTGTTTTGTTTTGTTTTGTTTTCTGCCTAATGCCTCTGGCTAAAACTTCCAGGACTACACTGAATAGCAATGGTGAGAGTGGACATCCTTGTCTGGTTCCAGATCTCAGTGCAAATGTTTCCAACTTTTCCCCATTCAATAGGACATTGGCCATGGGTATGTCATAAATTGCCTTGATTGTGTTAAGGAATGTTCCTTCTATGCCCAATTTGCTTAGAGTTTTTTTTATCATGAAAGGCTGTTGCATTTTATCAAATGATTTATCTGCATCTATTGAGATTATCATATGGATTTTGTTCTTCAGTTTGTTAATGTGATGTGTCACATTGATTGATTTACAAATGTTAAATCATCTTTGCATACCAGGGATAAATCCCACTTGGTCTGGGTGAATGATCTTTCTGATGTGTTGTTGGATTTGATTGGCCAGAATTTTGTTGAAGATTTTTGTGTCTGTGTTCATCAGGGAAATTGGTCTGTAATTCTCTTTCTCTGTTACATCTTTTTCAGGTTTAGGAATTAAGATGATGCTGGCTTCATAGAAAGAATTTGGGAGGATTCCCTCCTTTTCAATTGTTTTGAATAACTTGAGAAGAAGTGGAGTTAGTTCTTTAAATGTCTGATAGAATTCAGCAGTGAAGCCACCAAGTCCTAGGCTTTTATTTTTGGGGGGAGGGTGTTTATTAGTGATTCAATTTATGTCATGGTTTTGGGTCTGTTTATGTTTTTTTATGTCTTTATGGCTCAATTTAGGTAGGTTATATGTGTCTAGGAGTCTTCTGTTTCTTCTATGTTTCCCAGTTTGTTGGCATACAGCTCTTTGTAATAATTTCTGATGATTCTTTTGATTTCTGTAGTGTCTATTTTTATATTTCCTTTTAATCTCTGAGTTTATTAATTTGGATTTTCTCTTTCCTTTTTTTGGTTAATTTGGACAATGTTGTGCCAATTTTGTTTATTTTTTCAAAAAACCAGCTCTTTGTTTTGCTAATATTTTGTATTTTTAAATTCAATTTTGTTGATTTCTTTTCTAACTTTAATTATTTCTCTTCTACTATTTTTTTTTTTTTGGTTTGGTTTGCTGTTGTTTTTCTAGATTCTTGAGATGCACTGATAGCTCATTTATTTGGTGTCTTCCCAGTTTCTTGATGTAGGCACCAACTGCTATAAACTTTTCTCTTAACACTACTTTTGCTGTATCCCATAAGTTTTGATACGTTGTGTTGTCATTTTCATATGTTTCCAGAAAGCTTTTGATTTCTCTTTTGATTTTTTTTTATGACCCACTGTTCATTCAGGAGCATGTTATTCAGTCACCATGTGTTTGCATATGTTCTAGAGATTCCTGAGCTGCTAATTTCTAGCTTCATTGCATTGTGGTCTGAGAAGATGCATGGTATGATTTCGATTTTTTTGAGTTTGATGATTCTTTCTTTATGGCCTAGCATATGGTCTATCCTAGAGAAGATTCCAAGCACTGGTGAGAAGTATTCTGCATCTGTAGGATCAAAAGTTCTGTAGATACCTGTTAGGTCCATTTGGTATGTAGTGTCGATTAACTGCTGATTTTCTGTCTGGTTGATCTGTCCATTACTGAAAGTGGCATATTGAAATCCCCCATTACTATTGTATTTGAGCTTGTGTCTCCCTTTAGATCCTTTAACATTTCTTTTAAATAGATGGGTGTCTTGTAGTTAGGCACGTAAACATTTATAATAGTTACATCTTCCTGTTGAATTGATTCCTTTATCATTACATAGTGTCCTTATTTTTTTCTTTTAACAGTTTTTGTGTTAAAGTCTATTTTGTCTGACATTAGGGTGGCTATACCAGCTCTTTTTTGGTTTGGTTAGCGTGGGATATCTTTTTCTATCCTTTCACTTTCAGTCTGCATGCATATTTGTTAGTGAGATGTGTTTCTTTTAGGCAGTAAATACATGAGTTTTGTTTTTTAATCCATTCAGCCAGTCTGTGTGTTTTAACTGTAGTGTTAAGGCCATTTACATTCAAGGTGACTACTGATAAGTAATGACTTTGCTCTGTCATTTTTTCATAAATATTCATATTGTATACATTGCATTTCCTTTGTACTTTTACTTTGAGATTTCCGTCCTTTACCTTATTTTGTAGTGATGATCATGTTTTTGTGTTTCTGTGTGCAGCACATCCTTAAGCATCTTCTGCAGGGCTGGATGAGTGGTGACAAATTCTTTCAGTTTCTGTTTATCATGGAAGGTCTTTATTTCACCTTCATTCATTCATGATAGCTTTGCAGAGTATAGTATTCTGGTTGACAGGTTTTTTTGCTCTTAATTCTTGGAATTGATCTCACTATTCTCTCCTAAACTGTAGGGTTTCTGATGAGAAGTCCACTGTGTCTCTAATTGGAGATCCTCTGAAAGTAATCCGGCGTTTCTCTCATGCATGTTTTAGAATCTTTTCTTTATGGTTTACTGTGCAGAGTTTGATTACAATGTCATGATGAAGATCTTTCTGATCATGTCTATTAAGAGTTCTATATGCTTCCTGTACTTGGATGTTGCTTTCTTTCTCCAAATTGGGGGAATTTTCTGTTATTATTTCACTAAAAAGGCCCCCCCCTTTTTTTTGACAGGTAGAGTGGACAGTGAGAGAGAGAAACAGAGAGAAAGGTCTTCCTTCTGTTGGTTCACCCCTCAAATGGCTGCTACAGCCAGCACACCACACTGATCCGAAGCCAGGAGCCAGGTGCTTCTGGCCTCCCATGCGGTGCAGGGCCCAAGCACTTGGGCCATCCTCCACTGCACTCCTAGGCCACAGCAGAGAGCTGGACCGGAAAAGGGGCAACTGGGACAGAATCCGGCGCCCTGATGGGGACCCAGGGTGCCGGTGCCGCAGGCGGAGGATTAGCCTATTGAGCTGCTGCGCTGGCCAAAAAGGCCTTCTAATCCTCCTCCTCTTCCCATGGTTTCAGGAACCCCTAGAACCCGTGTGTTGGGTCATTTGATAGTATCCTGTAGATTCCCAACAGTGTTTAGTTTTCTAATTTCTTCTGCTTGTGTTTGGTCTGACTATATAAGTTCTAAGTCAGATATTCTTTCTTCTGCTTCACTGATTCTGTTTCTAAGGCTTTCCAGTATATATTTTTTCAAAGATCTATTTATTTATTTGAATGTGAGTTACACAGAGAGAGGAGAGACAGAGAGAGAGAGAGAGAGAGAGATCTTCCATTTGTTGTTTCACTCCCCAACTGGACTGCAATGGTCAGAGCTGCACCGATCTGAAGGCAGGAGCCAGGAGCTTCCTCCAGGTCTCCCACATGGGAGCAGAGGCGCAAGGACTTAGGCCATCTTCTATTGCTTTCTTAGGCCACAGCAGAGAGCTGGATTGGAAATGAAGCAGCTGGGACTCGAAACAGTGCCCATATGGGATGCTGGCACTGCAGGCAGCGGCTTTACCTCCAACATCACAGGGCCAGCTCTCCACTATATTTTTACTTGTTCTACTGAATTCTTTATTTCCAAGATTTCATTTTGATTTCTCTTTAAGATATCGATTTCATGGGAGAAATTTCTTTCATGTCATGTATGAATTTCATTAGTTCACGCATTTGCTTGATTATTTCTAAGTGATCCTATGATCAATGTTTTGGATTCCATTTCTGGCATTTCTTCAGTCTGATAATCTTCACAATATAGTATTGAGGTGTTGTGTTCTTTTGAGGGGTGTCATGTTGTCTTCCTTATTCTTGTTTCTTGAATTTGTGCATTTGTTAGACATTTGTGGAGATACTTGTTGGTTTCCTCTTTTTTGTTTTTTGTTTGTTTGTTTGTTTGTTTGTTTTTTGCTGTGGCAGCATTTATCTTTGGACTACACCTGACTGGATTAGTGGAGTGTCTGCTTTCAGGGAATACCTAGAGGTGTATGGTGGGTGTGGCTAGGGAGCTCTCTGTTCAGTGCTCCAGGGTGGAGAGCATGGCTGAGGTGACACACCCAGGTTTGTCATGGTGAATCTTTCTCTCTCTCTCTCTCTCTTTTTTTTTTTTTTTAATCAGAGGGGAGGTTTCTTCTTGTCTGTTGGCATAGACTCAGCTAAGCTGTCCTCAAAGGAGACCAGTGCCTAGGTAACAGCCCCAGTGAGCATATTATTAGTTTGCTCTGCCCCAAGGACCACACAAAAATTCTGTGCAGTCCTCAGTGTAAGCTCAGATTCCCCAACAATGTCCCTCACCAGGTAACCAGGGAGCCCTGATGGTGTGGAGCCTCCTACAGCAAGTGCCCAAAGTCCCAGCCACACCCTGAGTCCTCCCATGCAACCTCAGTGTTTTCACAGTCCTGAGCACCCAGCCCCCTGTCTGTTCTCCCCACCAGACTCAGGAGTCTTTGCCTGGCTCATTCCTGGGTGCAGAATAAATTGGTTTTCATTTCATTTTTCCACTAACTTCTGGGAGTACTCTTGTATTAAGCTGCAGTGTTAACGATGGTGATCAGGATACCACCAAGAAGGTGACACCTAAGCCAACACTGAAGGGAACAGGAGCGGAGGAGTGGGTGGTGAAGGTTGGAAGGGTGGAGCCCAGGATCGGGGAGAAAGTGTTCAGGCACAGGAAGACCCAGGGCACAGGCCCTGCAGGGGCATCCCTGGAGGTGTTTCAGGACCAAAAACAGTGGTCAGATCGGCTGACACAGAGCTGGAGGAGGGAAGCAGGCATGGAAAGCAAAGGGGACAGTGCTGCAGATGGCATAGCGTGTTGGGGGACATCGTATGTGCCCCAGTTTTAATTCTGAGATGGGAGTCACTGCATGTGACTCACTGGATGTGAGATAGCTTCCATTTCCAGTGGATTATTCTGCTTGATGGGTTGACAGCAGACCATTAAGATGCAAATTTATATGAAAATAAAAAGCAAAGACCACCAAAATGAAACAGAACACAAGCTAAGTTTACATGCTTGCCAGACACAGAAAATCATCAGTGAAAGCGTACACTGAGGGGCCGGCACCGTGTCTCACTTGGTTAATCCTCCACCTGCAGTGCCAGCATCCCATACGGGTGCCGGGTTCTAGTCCCGGTTGCTCCTCTTCCAGTCCAGCTCTCTGCTGTGGCCCAGGAGGGCAGTAGGGGATGGCCCAAGTGCTTGGACCCTGCACCTGCATGGGAGACCAGGAAGAAGCACCTGGCTCCTGGCTTCAGATTGGCGCAGTGGCCATTGTGGCCATTTGGGTAGTGAACCAACAGAAGGAAGACCTTTCTCTCTGTCTCTCTCTCTCTCTCTGCCTGTAACTCTGCCTGTCAAATAAATAAATAAAAATCTTAAAAAAAAAAAAAAAGAAAGAAGGAAAGGGTGCACTGAGTAATTCATGAATCCGGAAAAGTCAGGGTTAAGCGTTAGGAAGAGGAACCAGGGGTTGTGGTGGTTTTGCTAATGGCGGACTGAAATCAAGTGCTCTGTACAAGGGAGAATAGTGCTGATAAAACAAGTCCCTTTGTTCACCCGATAGGAACAAATCTTCAGTTAGGTCTAATAAGAGTCTGTTTATATGGGTCACTCAGAGTTCACAAGCCTTTATCAGCTTCAGTTGGCTAGAACCAGGTGTAGTATAACACAGCATTCCATTTTCATATCTACTCAGCAGGTGATCTATGTGGAAAATTTTCCTTTTACACATAGAAACAAGGAAAAGTGTTTAGGGAGCTCTTGCAAAAATCCAGGCAGCTGATGACAGGGCTCATCCATAGCAGAGTACAGCATTGTATGTCGGGTGGTGAGAAGCAGTTAGATTCTGGATCTGTCTGGAGATGAGTAGAGAATGACTTCCAGGATTTAGCCTGTGCAACTGGACGATAGGAGCTACCCTGGAAATTGGAAAGGCTGTGGGTGAAGCAGGTTTTGGGGGAAGATTAGGAGTCCATGTGAGTTGAAGAAGTCTATTAGACACGTGAGTGGGAACAGCAATAGGGGCTGTGAGGACTGGCTGGTGACATCGCTCTGGGACTTGCAAGTGTATGGATGTCATTGAAACACATGAGACCACACGCATTCCCCTAAGGAGTCAGTGACCTAGAGCTCCAGAAACTCCAGTGGTGTTCTCCCCTCCTGTAGGTGTATTTAGTACAATGAAAGTATTCTTTTTTTTTTTTTTTTTAATTTGACAGGTAGAGTTATAGACAGTGAGAGAGAGAGAGACAGAGACAAAGGTCTTTCTTCCATTGGTTCACTCCCCCAAACAGCCGCCATGGCTGCCACTGCGCTGATCCATAGCCAGGAGCCAAGTGCTTCTTCTGGGTCTCCCATGTGGGTGTAGGGGCCCAAGCCCGTGAGCCATCCTCCACTGCCCCCCCCCTCCGCCCGCCCGCCACAGCAGAGAGTTGGACTGGAAGAGGAGCAACCAGGATTAGAACCCGGCACCCATATGGAATGCCAGCGCCGCAGGCAGAGGATTAGCCAAGAGAGCCACAGTGTCAGCCCCGAAAGTATTCTTGTAAGCTGCCTCAAATAATCATGGAATGAAGTGTGGGCTATAAATGATTACTGAGCTTTGAAACTCTCACTGCACCAACGAGGATGTTTTGAGAAAAACAGGTACTAACTAGTAGGTACTCTTGACAATCTCCTACCATGGGCCAGACACTATTCTACATGTATGCTTCACATACCTATCTTGCTATATCTCTCCAAATTTAGTAAAGAGTTATTATAATCCTCATTTTACAGAGGAAACAGGCCAGAAAAGTTGAGTAATTTGCCTACATCATGCAGCTACTAAAGGCAAAATGGGATTTAAGCCCAAATGTGTCTGAGTCTCCTGTAACTCTGCCCTCAGTGGTAATGTACTAACCTGGGTAGAGAACAAAATGAACAGAGAATGAGCAGTCACAAAAGCTTGTAGCTCCTTGCACATGTGTGGGGTCTCAAAAAGTTCATGAGCAATGCACATTATGAAAAAAACTGCACGGATTTCAAAATTTTCACACCAAAATAAATTCTAATTCAGCTTCTGCATGGAGCTTTTAGAGTTTCAGCATTCTCTCTTTCTCTCTTTTTAAGATTTATTTTATTTATTTGATAGACAGAGTTATAGAGAGGTAAAGACAGAGAGGTCTTCCATCCACTGGTTCACTACCCAGATGGCTGCGACAGCTGGAGCTGCACTGATCCCAAGCCAGGAGCCAGGAGCTTCTTCTGGGTCTCCTACATGGCTGCAGGGGCCCAAGGACTTGGGCCATCTTCTACTGCTTTTCCCAGGCCATTGCAGCGAGCTGGATTGGAAGTGGAATAGCCAGGTCTCGAACCGGCACCCATATGTTTGCCAGCGCTTCAGGCCAGGGCGTTAACCTGCTGCGCCACAGCGTTGGTCCCTCCAGCATTCTAAATTTGATGTAAAAGTTAAAAGTCTTTATAATCTTGAGTGTGTTTCGTCACCACCCAGAATGCTGGACCTCAGCTTAAGAGTTTCTGATTCCATGGGTCTGGGGTGTGGCCTGCTGATCTGCATTTCTAAGTTCCCAGGTGAGGCTGCTGCTGGTCTGGGGCTGAGACCTTGAGAACCACTCAAGCAGGTTTTCTCTACTTTGCCAGCTAGCTAGCCTCCACCTGCTCAATGCCCAGGTCTTTCTCCTTTCCAAAAGGGGAGATGGGAAGTTAACCACTATCAGAGAAGCAGAAGGGTCCTTGACGTGACAGTTCCTTCAGTTGTAACTCAGCTCTCTCCTTCCCAGAGCACATGGGGGTTAAGGGAGGGGGGACAGACCAGGCGGTGGTGGCTCAGTTCCAGGTGCTCTCCAACACCCAGCTTCCCAAGCTGCGGAGCAAGCCTTCTTGTTTTACCATGATACCCTCAATGATCTCATGGTCCTTCCCTGGGAAGACACTTCCATCATTACCCCTCTTGCTTCCAATGCCCATGAGGCATAGCGGAGGGAGGGTTCAGATACGATGTATCTTAAAAGCTTACCCATGGCCTGCGCCACGGCTCTCTAAGCTAACCTTCCGCCTTGCGGACCCTCCACCAGGCTCTAGTCCCGGTTGGGGCGCTGGATTCTGTCCCGGTTGCCCCTCTTCCAGGACAGCTCTCTGCTGTGGCCCAGGAGTGTAGTGGAGGATGGCCCAAGTGCTTGGGCCCTGCACCTGCATGGGAGACCAGGAGAAGCACCTGGCTCCTGCCTTCAGATCATTGCTGTGCACCGGTTGCAGTGTGCTGGCCGTGGCAGCCATTGGAGGGTGAACCAACGGCAAAGGAAGACCTTTCTCTCTGTCTCTCTCTCACTATCCACTCTGCCTGTCAAAAAATTAAAAAAAAAAAAAAAAAGCTTACCCACTCTTTGGAGGGCTCCTTTAAGAACAAGCACACAAGCTTGATAAACACACAATTAGATGCAGGGCCTTGGGAGGAGCTTGTGCAAGCCAGGGCCCGGGAGCTTAAGCCTCATTAGCTTCATGGGCAATTGACCTCCGATCAAACACGTCTGCATATGTCTAAGCTCCAATTATAGACATATGCAAGTTGTTTCCCATGGGTTCTTCAGCCTTAGGCTAATCAGGGATGTGGTTGATCCCTGTGTAAGTCATCCTGTGCGTTGCAAGGTTGGACACTGGTTGCCCCAACCTGGCAATGGGGGCAGGGCTACCGACTCCAGCACCCTGGAGGCTGTTTTGACCCAGCTAAAGCACTCAGTTACTTATCTGTGGTCTTGATTTCTTCCCTAGTTAAGCCTTCCCGAAATCTCTTGCCCTAGGCGCATACCAAATACTTATTCCTGTTTCTTTACATCAAGGACAACATCTGATGACCCAATTTTAGCACTAACATTCAGGAAAAATAAAAGTGCCTTTAAAAATCATTAGGGTAAGGGCAATTTTAACATGTATCAATCAGTTCATTTAAGTGCTCACTTGACAAAGACCACACATGGGGTAGCACTTTGTTTCTTCTGTGCCTTTTTGAAATCGTAATTTCCTATATAGTTTTTTTTTTAAAGATTTATTTATTTATTTATTTGAAAGTCAGTTACAGAAAGAGAGATCTTTCATCCACTGGTTCACTCTCTAGATGGCCAAAACGGCTGGAGCTGCGCCAATCTGAAACCAAGAGCCAGGAGCTTCTTCCAGGTCTCCCACGTGGGTGCAGGGGCCCAAGGACCTGGGCCATCTTCCACTGCTTTCCCAGGCCATAGCAGAGAGCTGGATCAGAAGTGGAGCAGCCGGGATTCGAACCGGCGCTCATATGGGATGGCGGCACTGCAGACCGGGGCTTTACCTGCTACGCCACAGCGCCGGCTCCTCTAGTTTGTTTTGAAGGTACATTATGGACAGGCTTGGTTTTAAAAAATATACCGGCTCCCTCAACAAACAGTCCCGAGTCAAGTAAAACGACCTGGCCATGGAATTGGGGGAAGTTACTAAGACGAGGGAAGAGGGACCCCCTCACAAAGGTTAAATTAAGACTCGCAACACCTGAGCTACAAGGGGGGCATCCAAGAGGCATGAGCTCCTGGAAGCTGCCCTCTCCCCCAATCAGCAGCCGCCGCCAAAGGCATGAGGGGTCCCTCCAGATCCTCTGGGCACAACACTTCAAGGGGACGCAAAGATGAACAGAGCGCGCCCGGTTCTCGAAGCACCCCCTCCCCCCACACACACCAGGAGCTGAAGCAGCCCCGGGGTATTCTCGACACCAAAGCAGCCGCGAGGCCGGGAGCGACCTGAGGCTACCGGAAAGGATTTTCCGCGTCTGGATGACCATTTAGATTTGGGCAAGGCTCTTGTATTGCAGTATAGAATGAGGGCTGTCCCCTCCCGGCGCGCCCCGCCCCGCCCCGCCCCGCCCCGCTCCGCCCGCCCTGCACCACAGCGGCTGCGCGGCGTGGCTGCCCCGTCCCCACGTGATCGCCGTCACTGCCTCCGGGAAGCGTGAGCGGCCATCATAAGTCCTGGCAGCCGGGTCGAGCCGGCCTCCCTCCTCCCTTCCATCGGGGCAGCGGTGGCGCGCTGGGGTTTGCTGTAGCGGTCCCGGCTGGTCAGTGAAGCCGCGGGCCTCCGCGAGCACGGCGAGGAGCCGAGGCCTGCGAACGCCCGGGCGGGCAGACTGACCGGCGGGCCGCCCAGGTGTCGGCACGGCGGGGGCGGTGCCCCGCCGCGTCCCCGCCCCTCGCAGGCCAGCGCCCGAGGCCCCGCGGCCCGTGCCCGTTTCCAGTATGGCCGCCCGCCGTGCTTGACCCGCGGCCTCTCTGCTCCGGCTTCTCGTAGGCGATGCTGAGGCCGCGGCCGTGACTGACACTCTCCCTCACACGCACGCACGGACCTGGTCCCACGCTAGGAGCCCGAGCCCTGGGCCCCGGAACAGCTCTCGCCGCCGGCACCGCAGCTAGAACCCGGACCACGGCTCCCGCGCCGCAGCCTCGCCGAGAAGGGCCGCGCCGGACGTCGAGCGCGGCGGCCCCGGGCCGGCAGGGATGGGGAAGCGGGCGGGAGAAGGAGCAGCAGGAGCCGCCGCCGCCGCCTCCACGTCCGCCGGGGCCGGGCTGGAGCCCGCGGCCGGCCGCAGCGGGAGTCCTCGGAGCGCGGCCGCCGGCTTCTTGGGAGCGCTGCACCTGGTGATGAGCCTGGTCGTGGCGGCGGCGCGGGCCGAGAAGGAAGGTGGGTGCCGGGCGGCCGGGCTGTCACCGCGCCGTGGGGAGGCCGCGGGGAGAAGCTGCCGGGTCGAGCCCGGTGCGGAGCCGAGACCCCGCGCGTGGGGTGCCGACTGGCGGTGTCCGCCGCGCGGGCGCCCCGGGATTCCGTCTCGTCTCCCCCTACCCGTGTCCTGTCAGTGCCGTTTGAAAACTTCCCGAGTTGGCTCGCTCTGCAGGAGGGGCGCGTTGGGTGCTGATAGGTCGATTTGGGGGACCCTTCTCTTTTGTTAGGGGCCGTCTTCGTAACGGCGTGCAGCTAGCTCTCCCTTTAAAATGTAGTAGGAATAGCCGAGACTCGTGGGAAGGCTCCAAACACAGCTTTTGGGATTTTACTTTGAATTTGCTCGAGTGTTTCTTGGAGGGGAATTCTGTTTCCTTGGCTTCCTCCTGATCGCTTTGTCGTATTGATGATTGTTTAGGTGATGATTCGTTAGCTCCCACTACAATCCCGTTCAACTTTCTCGTCCACTGTGAAAACGTGTTTCCGTTTCTTATTTAAGATCTGTAGTTCAGCGCCTTTAACTTTGATGTGAAAGATTTTGAGAACAGATATCAAGTTGCTAGCTTGCAAAGCTTTGTATGTTGCTTAATGTGCAGAGCTGGCAGTGTTTTTAAAACTGTAGTATCTAAAATCCGGTACTCTTGACAGGGTCAGAAATTATGTAGTAATATTGAAGACCAAATCTGTAATTTCGTGGGGAGAAATGTGAGTGGTCTGAAAGCCTTCCCGAAGAATTCACTAAAAGTGAAGAGTCTTTAAAAAAAAAAAAAAAGGCAGAACTTGTTGGTAAATTACCTCTACAATAATTTCCTGCCAAGTTAGAGTTGATGCTTGACTTCATAGGGAAAGTCACTTTTTATTGTTACTAAATGCAAACCAGGTTCGTGTTAAAATGTAAACATGCTTCAGTTTCTTTCCTTTTTTTGTTCTTGTTCAAAGCATTGCAGTGTCTTTTTAAGGCGAACTCGCCTGAGTCTGGGTTACCGCAGGTGGAAATTATTCACAGAATTGCCATTGCTATAGAAAGGACTGATTGACAGAAAGTCATTTTCAGAATAAAACCTTGCTGCTTTTCTGGGCATGTGTGGTTGGTTCATAGTTGGCTGTGGATCTGCAGTTGGTTGAGTGTTCTTTGTGTGGCCATGACATGCAGTGTTTTGGCTAGTGGTGGGTGTCCAGTAAGTCCCAAATAATGCAGAGAATGTAATGGGCTTGTTTCTTTGAGCTTCAGGTAGGCCTGGGCAGGTACTGTGTCCTTGCTATTCTGTTCCTTTGCTTGCCTCGCACTGAGCCAGACACACAGTAGGCACTTAACCATTGTCTGAGTGAATGACTTCCTGGGCCATTAGCACAGGGAAATGATAATGATTGAGTCTAGTAAAATATTCAGTTTGTGCTATCTTACTGCTGCTTATTTTTCCAACAGCCATCTTATATGCTAGTTCTCTGGGTACAGTTAAGTAAACAGACCTCATGTTTAAGAACTGTCAGCCTGGAAGGTATTTACTAATTTCCCGTTTGCTTGGTTTAGAAGTTTTAGTGCACTCATGCCCATGAATGTGGAAGGGCTTGGCGAGAAGAGCTGCCAGGGTGTTCAGTTTGAAAAGAAGTGGTTGAATCAGCCAGTGGTCCCGGCCGAATCGCAGAACCTTTGTGGCCCGTGCTGTATCTGCATGAATGTTGTGTATGCACGAAGTCATGATTCAAGATATGGATGGTGATGACACCAGTATAGAACCCAGGCCTCTGCCCGTCAGAGACAGATCTGGTTCCAATCAGAACTCCTGAAGGAATCTCCAGGAGTGGCCTGTGCTGTCAGCTTGCATGCTGATCAAATTGAAGTGTGGTTTTTATTTTGAGTAAGTAGGGGAAATGCAGCTGATTTTGTTACATGATAGTGGTGTCTAATGGCATACAATACATCACTTGCCCCCAAAGAGTGCTGGCATGTGTTTTCAGCAGGTCTGGACAGATTTCTGAAGATCTGCCCAGTTCAGTTTGAGTTTGTTCACTTACACCCTGGGGGTTTTTTATTTTATTTTTTTTTTGGGGGGGGTGTTCTGTTTAGATGGTGTAAACTAGTTTAAATTTTCAAAGATTTACCTGTAGTTTTAAGGATGGTTCTATGAGTATTTTGTGTGTTTGTATATTTTTCCTGCATTGCCCTAGAGTTTCACCAGAAAATCTTCAAAACAATATCAAACTCATTGTTCCCTAAAGAAAAACGGCAGAAAAAGCTGGATTACCTAACGCAGTTTTTCCACGTTTGGGCTAGGTGTGAACTTTGTTGAGTCAGACATGAGCCATTCCTTGCCTTAACATCCTATACGGCTTAACCTTTCTTTATCTTAACTTCTGTCTTAACTGATCTCTGTGGGTGTGTTATCTATCACTAGGCCAGAGGAAAGAGACCTTTGAGACTGTTTTGGCTAGGCCTTGAAGTTTGTAAAGACTTTGAAAGAGTTGCCAGCAGTAGCTATAATTACTAGAGATAAATAACTTATTCTGGAGTAGTGTCAGGATTTTTCTTGAGGCTAAGATATTGAGTGGCGGAATAGTGTGTATATAGTGAAAATATATTAAACATGTAATGAAAATACATATGCATATATATTTAAAATTTTTATAGTCAGATTATTAAAAAGGTGTCATATAATATAGTTTCAATGTGAAATGTGCTTTTGGAAGCTGTGGTACCTTTTAAACTTATTATCAAGGAGAAGCTACAGTTTATATATCTAGTGAATATAAACTTGGACACATTTTCAGGAATCTGATTCCATGACAATTTAAGGCTCTGTTGGTGATTAATGACAGGATTAAACTTGTCTTTAGGAGGTCTTTAGGAGGACTTTCCTTTTTTTTTTTTTTTTTTTTTGGCCAGTATATTATAGTTTCATGCACACATTTTTATCTAAGCCATATTTGTGACTTACCTGCAGGATGGTGCAAAAGAATTTTCTCTGCAAAGTGTATGTTCAAAGTACTTAATACCAAAGGCCGGAAGAGAAGATGTAAAAACCTAATGATTTGTCTGAGGGTGGTGGAGTTGATCAGGAATGGTGTTTATTTCTTCTTAAATTGTTAATTTAAAATGTAAAAATAATTTTTAAAGTGTTTTCTTAAGAATGAGTTTTTTTTTTAAAGATTTATTTATTTATTTGAAAGAGTTACAGAGAGAGAGAGAGAGATCTTAGATCTACTGATTTAACTCCCATGTGGGTGCAGGGAACCAAACACTTGGGTCATCTTCCACTGCTTTCTCGGGCCATTAGCAGGGAGCTGGATTGGAAGTGGAGCAGCCAGGACTCGAACCTGTGCCCATGTGGGATGCTGATACTGGTGTGCAGGCAGGCACTGGCAGATGGCTTAACCCGCCACAATGCCCGCCTCAAGAGTGAGATGTTTTAGCCCTTCGAATGGTGGTAGAGCAGCTACCTTTTAATTTAGGGCCTAGTAAATAGAATATTCCTTCCTAAGTGCTTGAGTAATGAACTTTGGTTGCTTACTTTTTGCCAAAAGCTGTTTGCCGTTTTGGAACGCTGTAGTTGGAAAATGTGTGTCCTCTCTTCTTGCTAGAAACTGTTTTCCTTTATAACCCTTAGGAAGGATACTCATAGGCACCTAGGGGTAGATGTAAAATTATCTGATTTTGTTTTGTGTTGTTTTATAAACCAGTGTAGTGATAAGCCAGACTGCTTTTGGGAAAACATCTTTGCTGGGTGCATGATATTGTAGATATTCTCTGTGTTCCTTGGTTGTCTTTGTGCCTTGGCTGTCACTACTATCTCCATGATGTCTTCCTTCATCCATGTATCTTGCCACTGGCACACTGCACATTTCCAGGGCAGAATTGCCTCGTGCCACCTCTGGTTTTCCAGTGTTTTATTATTGCCATGATTGCTCTCTTTGTC
This sequence comes from Sylvilagus floridanus, assembly GCA_949820135.1. NCBI lineage: Eukaryota > Metazoa > Chordata > Mammalia > Lagomorpha > Leporidae > Sylvilagus > Sylvilagus floridanus. The sequence continues at coordinate 73,542,576 of OX463245.1, read as the reverse complement.
ACATTGGACCATCAAAAAATTTTTTTTAAATTTATTTGAGAGAGGCAAAGAGAAGTATATTGGTTCCTATATACGGGTTCACTCCTCTCAAGTCTGCCACAGCCAAGGCTGAACCAGGCCAAAGCCAGAGCTGAGAACTCAGTTCAGTCTCCCACATTGGGTGGCAGGGACCCAACTGCTTGAGCATCACTTGCTGCATCCCGGGGTGCACATGATTAGGGAGCTGGGATTGAGAGGGGACATGGGACGCAAACCCAGACACCCTGAGATAGAGGTGTTTCGAGTGGTATCTTTTTTTTTTTTTTTTTTTCTGCAACAGTTATAGAGAGAGGTAGAGACAGAGAGGGAGGTCTTCCATTTGCTGGTTCACTCCCCAGATGGCCACAATGGCTGGAGCTGCGCTGATCCGAAGCCAGGAGCCAGGAGCTTCTTCCGGGTCTCCCACATAGGTGCAGGGGCCCAAGGACTTGAGCCATCCACACTGTTTTCCCAGGCCATAGCAGAGAGCTGGATTGGAAGAGGAGCAGCCGGGACTAGAACTGGCACCCATATGGGATGCTGGCACTTCAGGCCAGGGCATTAACCTGCTGTGCCACAGCACCAGCCCCTCAAGTGGTATCTTAACCACTTTGCAGAATGCCTGCCCCCCCCCCCCCCAACTCATTTTTGACCTTCACTGAGTGGTGTCAGATCCTGTTACACCTCTTCTTGGTCAGCTCTTGCACATTCCTCACGTTCCAGCCTGCAGCCTAGGGTACTGCAGTAGGCTGTTGCGTCCCTGCGCACCCCTCTGGATTTGCATGTCTTTGGTACTCATCATTCATTTTGAGGCTTGCGTACTGCCGTGTTCAGTTAAACGATTTCCTGAGTGTCGTCTTCACTTAGACTGCTGCGGTTACTGGAGGTGCCGCAGGACTGTCTCCATCTGCCATGTTTCATAGCAGGCATTCCGTTTTGAATGAAGCTTTGCTTAAAGTGATCTCATCCTCCCCTTTTCGGACCTGAGATGTGGGTTGAGAATCAGGAGTACAGGGAGAACTCGCAGGTGCAGGGTCGTTAGGAATTGTACTGTAAAAGGACATTGGCTGACACCACTTTTTGCTTCCCCACGTGTTGCTTTCTCTTAAACTAAATGAATTCTGTTCACTTAGCTGAACATCACAGTGTGACTTTTTGTTTTTTGTATAGATTTATTATTTGAAAGGCAGAAATAAAGAGAAGGGTCATCCGCTGGGTCACTCTCCAAATGGCGTAACTGCCGGAGTTAGGCCAATCCAAATCCAGGAGCCAGGGGCTTCCTCCAGGTCTTTCATGTGGGTGCAGGGCCACAGGCACTTGGGCCATCCTCCACCGCTTTCCCCTGCATGTTAGCCGAGAGCTGGATTGGAAGTGGAACTGGTACCCATATAAGATGCTGGCACTGCAGGCAGAGACTGAACCTTCTACACCTCAGCACCGGTCCCGCTCTGTGACTTTTGAATTTTAAGATTTTCGGCTCCTTCTAAACCCCAGATTACAGGTCATGAAACTGAAGCATTGATAGGTTACGTAATAATAACCATGGTAGCAGAGTTGGTAGGTGGTTGAACTATGAACCCTTCCCAAGCTCTCTGTTCCTAGAACCAAACTATAGTCCTGAATGAGTACTTTCGGAAGTAGGTTTTGTTACGATGTGTACCAGCTGGGGAAGAAAGAGATAAGCCAGTTTGTGGAAAACCAGTGTATTAAGCGTTTAAGTGAAATGTGCTTTTTTTTTTTTTTAAACAATCAAACTTTCATATCACTTTCTGTTGACTTGTTAACTATTGAAAAGACCACAGGCCATTCCGGATCATGAAAATTCTTTTTTTTTTTTTTTAAATTATTTTTAAAATTTACATGAATTTTTTTTTTGATGGTCCAATGTGACAAAGAGAGCAATCATGACAATAATAAAGATCTTCCATCTTCTAGTATACTTCCCAAATGCTTCCAACAGCAAGGACTGGGCCAGGCCAAAGCCAGGAGCCCAGAACTCAGTCTGGGTCTGCCACGTGGGCGGCAGGGACCCAGGTACTTGAGCCAGCACTTTTCAGGATGTGCTTCAGCAGGAGGCTGGAACGGAAACGGAGCCAGGACCTGAACTCGGACACTGTGGTCTGGGATGGGGGCATCCCAACCACTGTTGTCACTACATGCCCACCCCAGTGAAGTTCTTAAAAGGAAATCAAGGAAATTGATGAGTGAATAATTAGGGAAATGGATCTTTGGTGTTGGAAGCTACTGACTCTTTGTTCTTGGTGATTTAGCTATCTGCTTATATTGTTTAAGCTAAGGTTATGCAATATTGCATTATGTGAATGCTCCTTACCTGTAGATGGGTGTGACGAGCTATCTTAGACACCTGGAAGGTTGTCAGAAGCTGGCCCTGGACTAAAAGGCGCTGGGGATAATCAGGGGTTAGTAGTAGCCTTTGTTTTGACGACAGGGAAGGAGTCTTTCAGCTTCTCTTAGAGGCCCAGGAGCTCCAGAGGAAAACTCATTTCTGGGGCTGTGTTCTTTCCTGTGAGGGCATTTTAGAATTAGGTGTCGATTAGTTTCATCTGCAGTACTGAATCAGTTTTTCTTTCATTCCTGTGTGATTACTTTAAGATTCTAGATGGAAGGTTTCTAGAAAGCCTTACTGCGTGCTTGATTCACTTCATTTCATTCAAACCTTGGCCAGAGGTCTAAAAACTGTCAAGTATCCAAGAGGATCCTTGACATGATCTGTTCTAAGTGTGACATCTGCTTTATTTATTATTTAAAAATATTTAGGGGCTGGTATTGTGGTGTAATGGGTTGAACCTGTGATGCTGGAATCCCAAATGAGCACTGGGTTGAGTCCTAGCTGCTTCACTTCTGATCCAGCTCCCTGCTAATGCACCTGGAAAGCAGTGGAAAATGGCCCAAGTATTTGGGCCCCTGCACTCACATGGGAGACCCAGAAGAAGCTTCTGGTTTTGTCTTGGCCCAGCACTGGCCCTTGTAGTCGTGGGGAGTGAACTAATGAATACATATTTAAAAAAATTTAATTGTGGTAAAAACAAAATTTACCATCTTACCATTTTAATTGTATAGTTCAGTGGTTTTAGGTGTATTCATGTAATTGTGCTATAGATTTAATGTTAGAAGTTTTTCCTGGCTTGTGGTATAGAGGGCTAAATGTCTGCCTGCAGTGCTACCATCCCACATTGGTGCTGGTTCGAGACTTGGCTATTCCACTTCCAATCCAGCTCCCTGCTAATGCGCCTGGGAAAGTAATGAAAGATGGCCCAAGTGTCTGGGCCCCTGTACCCACACTGGAGACCAGGAAGAAGCTCCTGCCTCCTGACTTCAGATCAACCCAGCTCTTGCAGTTGAGGTCATTTGGGGAGTGAACCAGCAGATGGAAGATATATTCTCTCTCTCTCTCTCCTCCTCCTTCCTCCCCGTCCTCCTCCTCCCTTATTTCTATTTCTGCCTTTCAAATAAATAAACATTTTTTTTCCTTAAAGTTTTTCCCCTTGGGAAACTAGAGCTTCTCTACAGATTAAACTGCTCCTCATATCTCCTCTCCTCCCACACCCTGATAACTATCTTTCTGTTTTCTGTGTATTTGTCTACTTTAGATACCTCATATAACAAGGAGCATGTGGAATTTGTCTTTTTTATCAGCTTTCTACATCGTGCAATGCCTTCAAGGTTCATCCATATTGTAGCCTGTGAAAAGATTTCCTCTCCTTTTCAAGGCTGAATAATATTCCACTATATGGGCGCACCACGTTTTGTTTGTCCGTCTTTCCTTGGATGTTTGGACTGCTTCCACCTCTTAGTTGTTATAAATAATGTTGTCAAGATGGGCCGTGAATATCTCTTCAGGACCCTGCTTTGGAGTTATTTGGGTATATGTCCAGAAGTGGGATTTGTGGTTTGGATGGTCGTTCTATTAACTTCTTTAGCAACTGTGTTCCATAATGGATATACCAGTTTACAGTCCTACCAATGGTGTACAAGTTCATTTCCCCCACACCTCACTAACATTTGTTATTTTCTGTGGTTTTTTTTTTTTTTTTTTTTTTTTTTTTTGACAGGCAGAGTGGACAGTGAGAAAGAGAGAGAGAGAGAGAAAGGTCTTCCTTATGTCGTTGGTTCACCCTCCAGTGGCTGCCGCGGCCAGCGCACTGTGGCCAGCGCACCACGCAGATCCGAAGGCAGGAGCCAGGTGCTTCTCCTGGTCTCCCATGGGGTGGGTGCAGGGCCCAAGCACTTGGGCCATCCTCCACTGCACTCCCGGGCCACAGCAGAGAGCGCCCCGATCGGGACTAGAACCCGGTGTGCTGGCGCCACAAGGCCGAGGATTAGCCTAGTGAGCCGCAGCGCTGGCCTCTGTGGTTTATTTTTGATAGTGGCCATCTTAAAGGGTGAGAAGTGATATGTCTTTGTGGTTTTGATTTGCATTTCTCTAATGATTAGTGATGCTGAACATCTTTTCATATGTACGTTAGCCATTTGTTTGTTCTCTTTGAAGACATATGTATTCATTTGTCTGGATTTTAACAGTTAAGTTTTTATTTAAATTTTGTTTGAGAAGAAGAGAGAGAAGTTTCTTTCCACCAATTCACTCCCTAAATGCGCACAATGGTTAGGGGTGAGCCAGGGTTGAAGCCAGGAGCCAGACATCAATCTGGAACTCCCATGTGGGTGGTAGGAACCCAGCTTCTTGAGCCACTGTCACTGCCTCAAGGGTTCATACTATCAGGAAGCTGGAAATCAGAGCTAAGAACTGAACCCAAACACACTATTGTGGGACATGGGCATCCTCACCAGTGCCCACTCTGGGTTGTTTTTGGTTGTTCTGAAGTTGTAGGAGTTAATATATTCTGGATATTAATCTATTATCAGAGAAATGATTTACAATATTTTCTCATTCTACAGATTGCATTTTTGTTAATTGTGTTTTTTGATGAACAAGGCTTTTTTGGATATGGTTCCATTTATCTATTTTTGCTTTTATTGCTTTTGTTATATCGAGATATTGTAAAATCTGATGTCATGAAGCCTTCCTAATTTTCCTTCTGTGATTTTCATGGTGTTAGGTCTTACATTTGGGTATTTAGACTGTTTTGAGTTAATTTTATTTATGAGGAAGGTAAAAGGGCTCAGTTTTATTCTGTTGCATGTGGATGTCCAGTTTTCCCAGCACCATTTATTGGAGAGACGGCTGTTTTCTCGTTGAGTGATCTTGCATCCTTGTTTGAAGATGATTTGGGCATATATGTGAGAGTTTCTGTGCTCTTTATTTAATTGTTCCATGTATTTGTATGCCAGTGCCATACTGTTTTGCTCAGTGATTTTATAGTATGTGTTCAAATCAGGAAACGTGAAATCCTTGACTTGATTCTTCATTTTCAAGAACTTTTGGGTATTTGAAGTCCATTAAAATTATATATGAATTTAAGGATGAGTATTTCTGTGTCTGCCAAAAAAGCCATTGGGATTTTGATAGGGGTTCTGTTGAACTTGAAGATCACTTTGAGTACTATGACACTTTTTTTAAGATTTATTTATTTTGAAAGAGTTATGGGGGCAGGGGAGAGAGGAGGGAGATCTATGTTTCATCTGCTGGTGCACTCCCTAGGTGGTCGCAATGACCAGGGCTGGCCAGGCTGAAGCCATTAGCTTTACCAGAGTCTTCCACTTGGCTTGCAGGGGCACCAACACCAGAGCTGTCTTCTGCTTCTTTTGCCAGGCTGTTAGGGAGCTGAATCAGAAGTGGAGGAGCCAGGACTCAAACCGGTGCCCATATGGGATGACAGCATTGCAGGCAGTAGCTTAACCTACTGTGCCACAACACAGGATCCTTACTGTTTTCTTTTTAAATATTTATTTTTTATTTATTTGAAAGGCAGAGTTATAGAGAGATGTAGAGATACAGAGAGAGGTCTTCTATCCACTGGTTCACTCCCCAGATGGCCACAACGCCTGGAGCTGCACAGATCCAAAGCCAGGAGCTTCTTGATCTCCTACGTGGGTGCAGGGGCCCAAGGACATGGGCCATCTTCTAGTGCTTTTCCAGGCCATAGCAGAGAGCTGGATCAGAGGAGGAGCAGGCGGGACTAGAACTAGGGGCCCATATGGGATGTCAGTACTTCAGGCCAGGACTTTAACCCACTGCGCCACAGCACTGGCCCCAGGATCCTCACTATTGACATCTTAACAATATTATGCCTTGCTATCCATGAACATGGAAATGTCCTTTCATTTATTTTTATGATTTTTTTCAGCAGTGTTTTGTAGTTTTCAGTGTTCTCTTCTACTTCCTTGATTGTGTTTATCCCTAAATGTTATTGTTTTTCATACTATTGTAAATCAAATTACATTTTTGAGCTGATGAGTTGGTTGATGTATGACCAGTACTCATAGTTACAAATTTTTTTTTTCTACTTTTGTTAAGGAAACATACTCTTCTTGAAACAAACAAACAAAAAAATCCTATATGCTTAAAGTAGTTCCTTAGGTTTCTTGTTTGCAAAATGAAATGTCTTTTTTTTTTTTTTTAATTTGACAGGCAGAGTTACAGACAGTGAGAGAGAGAGAGACAGAGAAAGGTCTTCCTTCCGTTGGTTCATTCCCCAAATGGCCGCTACGGCCAGCCCTGTGCCGATCTGAAGCCAGGAACCAGGTGCTTCCTCCTGGTCTCCCATCCTTCACTCCCCTCCCAGGCCACAGCAGAGAGCTGGACTGGAAGAGGAGCAACCAGGACTAGAACCCGGCGCCTACATGGGATGTTGGCACCACAGGTGGAGGATTAACCAAGTGAGCCACATCGCCGGCCCCAATGAAATGTCTTTTAAGCTCTCTTTAGTTCTACCAATTTATGACTGTGTTTTAAATAAGTTTTAGTGCTTTCAAATTGATGCAGCAGTTTGGTTCTTTTAAAGCTATTTTTTTTTTATATACTTCATTTGGTCAAAGTATGTACTAGTTCAAACTGTTTCAGCAATAAAGTTAGAGAAGCAGCATAAGCCAGCTTACCTGATAGGCCCTAATTAGTTTGTATTAATGGTATGGCAAAGGCTCCTGTACTTGGATTTTCTTTTCTGAGAATGATTAGAGGCAGGAGATTTTCTGGGGAGTTATAGTACAGAGAGGCATTCTCTGAAACTTAACTGTATTGTAAAGAGCTTGGAGATACAGCTTATCATTCCCAAAGTAATTTGATAGAGCAGTGTACTTAACAAACAAGTCTGGGGAAATTGGACTGCTCTAAAAATTCTGGGGGTGGGCATTTGGCCTAGTGATCATGGTTCCTTTGTCCCAAATCAGATGCCAGGGTTTGATTCCCAGTTCCCGATTCCAGCCTCCTGTTAATGCAGACCCTGGGAGGCCGCAGGTGGCAGCCATTTGTTTGGGAGACCTGGATTGAGTTCCTTGGTTCCTGGCTTCACTCCAGCCATCGTGGGCGTTGTTTCTGTCTCTGAAATTTAAAACGTGCTGCAGAGATTGGTGAAGGAGCTCATGTGATTATTGCTTCTTGATTAGCAAATGTGGAGTGAAGTGGAAATCCACACTGCCACAAGCTGATTGCTGTTTTGGGACAGCAGCGATTACCTTTCACATGTCGGGAAGCTACTACATGTGTAGGGACTCACTTCTCTTGGATTATAGCTGGACACGGGAATAGGGTACTGAGAATTAGAGGAAGATGGATGAAGGAGGAAGCAGGTTGGGAATTAGATTCAGTTTTATTGGCTTCCTATAGAGTTTTTTTTTTTTTAAAGATTTATTTATTTATTTGAACGTCAGAGTTATACACAGAGAGAAGGAGAGGCAAAGAAAGAGAGGTCTTTTATCTGCTGTCTCACTTGGAGCTGCAGGGATCTGAAGCCAGGGGCTTCGTCTGGGTCTCCCACATGGGTGCAGGGGCCCAAGGTCTTGGGCCATCCTCCACTGCCTTCCCAGGCCACAGCAGAGTAAATGGAAAATTATTTCTGAATATTGTCAGCCATTCCTGACTGGGCTTATTTTTACTTGTGTAGTACTATGATGAGCTTCAGGAGTTTGGGGGCTGGATCATAGCATCCCCAGATACAGCATTTAGAAGGGGTTCAACCTGTTGAGTTTTATATTGGCAGACGTGGCAAAACCATTACTATTAAAGATGAACTAGAATGAAGTAAAACATATTTCTGAAATAATAGATTTATACAAGTCTGATTTCCCATCATTTTGGGAATACTTTTTTTTTTTTTTTTTGACAGGCAGAGTGGACAGTGAGAGAGACTGAGATAAAGGTCTTCCTTTTCCGTTGGTTTACCCCCCAATGGCCGCTGCGGCCAGCACGCCGTAGCCGGCGCACCACGCTGATCCAAAGCCAGGAGTCAGGTGCTTCTCCTGGTCTCCCATGGGGTGCAGGGCCCAAGTACTTGGGCCATCCTCCACTGCCTTCCCAGGCCACAGCAGAGAGCTGGACTGGAAGAGGGGCAACCAGGACAGCATCCAGCGCCCCGACCGGGACTAGAACCCGGTGTGCCGGCACTGCAGGTGGAGGATTAGCCTATTGAGCCCTGGCGCCCGCTGGGAATACATTATACCAGCAATGCTGGCTCGAATTGGTGATACCTGTGACACTGTGTGATGATGATGATGGCAAGTATTGTGGGTATTTGCATTGTGTCAGGCACCGTTGGCAGTTACTTTGCATACTTTATCATTTAATCTTTCTATCAGCTCTAGGTGGGTGACAGGCCTCCTTCCATCCCCAAAATTTGTTTGTCTCTGGCTCCTTCCCTGTGGCTGTCAGTATTGCTGGAGGTGCTTGTTTGTGCCAGTGTGATACATGCTTTTAACTGAGTTACAGTGAAAGAGCATAATATGTGATAGCTGATCTTTAGAGATTGGTTTTAAGAATTAACTCATTTCTCTCTGTCTCTCTCACTGTCTAACTCTGTCAAATAAATAAAAAAAGGATTAACTCATGTTGATTGTCAGAATAAAACAAATTATAAAACACAGATTACCAAATGATAAAACATTGTTCAAGAACCAGTGGCAGTCCGTGTTTCGGTCTGTTCCATCTCTGTTCCCTCTCCTCCCTCTTCCTCCTCATTCCCCATTTTAAAAATAGATATTGCCAAGTTGCCTTTGAATATAATAGTATCAGTTCCTGTTTCAACAGTGTTGTATGAGGGTGGCCACTTCCCCACACTGGCTTTTACCATTCTTTAAGTTCTCACCAATCTGCTAATAAAGTTGTCCTATTGTTTTAATTGATTTTTAAATAATTACTAAGAACAGACACTTCTATGCATTTGCCAGCTATTTGCATTTCTTTTGTATTTGGTCATGTCTTTTGCCAATTTCCCCATTGCTTTGAAGTTTTCTATTTGATTTAAGAAAGCTTTTAATTAAAGATTTAATATTTTTCCAAGTTTCTATTTGAATTTTTTTTTTCTGTTACTGATTTCATCACCCAAAACAGCCTTTGTTGTCACTTTGTTGTCACGGCTTTTAAAGCCATGTGCATAAACATTATATATTCACCAATATTTTGTTTCCATGCTTCTGTTTTTAAATAGAAGTCTCATAATTCCTCAGTCTGTTTATGTCATGTAGGGAATCTTTGTTCTCAACTGATAGTAGCCTTAATGGCATCTTTTAAATTATATCCAATACTTTCTTTTTATACTTGGATCTGTTTCTTCCTCTTCTTCTTTTTTTTAAAGATTTGTTTTATGTGTTTGAAAGAGTTACAGAGAGACAGAGAAAGAGAGAGAGAGAGGTCTTCGGTCCTGTGGTGCACTCCCCAGTAGCCGCAACGGCCAGAGTTGAGCCCATCTGAAGCCAGAAGCCAGGAACTTCTTTGGGGTCTCCCATGTAGATGTAGGGGCCCAAAGACTTGGGCCATCCTCCATTGCTTTCCCAGGCACATTAGCAGGGAGCTGGATTGGAAGTGGAGCAGCCGGGTCTGAAACTAGCGCACAAATGGGATGTTGGTACTGCAGGCTGGGGCTTTAACTCACTGCACCACAGTGCTGGCCACTGGATCTGTTTTTTGATTTTTTTGTTTTCCCCTTCACCTATGTACTTGTATATTTCTCTTCAAAATCTGTTTTAACTAATGCAGTATACTTGTATATTTTATTAGCTGATTTGGCAGGTCTTCGTCCTCCCCCCAAGCTCATTCTTATAAAGCATTTTCTTGTCTAATCTTGTTGTTATTCTTTATAAACCATAAAATCATTTTGTGCATAAAATTTTAAATTCCTGTTTGCTTTTTGATTACAGTTGCATGAAAATGCTCAGTAAATTTGGAACTTGCTGACATCTATCCAGGATCCCAAATGGGTGCCGGTTCGAGTCCTGGCTGCTCCACTTCTGATCCAGCTCTCTGCTACTGGGCCTTCAATGGCTCAAGTGCTTAGGTCCCTGCACCCATTTGGGAGACCTGGAAGAAACTCCTGGCTCCTGCCTTCAGACTAGCCCAGCCAGCGGCCATTTGGGGAGTGTACCAGCAGATGGAAGATTTTTCTTTCTCCCTCCCTCTCTCCCTCTCTAACTCTGCCTTTCAAATAAATAAACAAATCTTTTAAAAAATGCTTTTTTTCAAAAAAGATTTATTTGAAGGGCAGACTGACAGGAAGAGAGAGAAAGATCCTCTGTCCTCTGGTTCACTCCCCAGAGGACTGCAACAGCTGGGGCTTATGCAGGCTGCAGCTAGGAGCCTGCTCGCCATCTGGGTCTCCCATGTGGATGACGGGGGTCCAAGCACTTGGGTTATCACCCACTGCCTTCCCAGGTGCATTAGCAGAGAGCTGGATTGGAAATAGAGCAGCCAGGACTTGAACCACTGCTCCAATATGGATGTCAGCATCACAGCCAGTGACTTAACCCACTGTGCCACAGTGCTGGCCTGAAATTACCATTTTTATAGGTCCAAAGTGATTGAGTAATATCTTGATGATTTTGTCTGTCACTCAAAGGTATTTGTGTGCGCTCCTGCATTGGCCAGTGCTAGAGGACCATAGCGAAGGGCAATGGGGACAGAGCAGGCGCCCTTGTCTTTGCCCATAGTAAAGGGGGAAGCCTGAAGAGCACCACTGTGGGATGAGGGTGTCCTCGAGGTTAGATGCTCTTCAGGATAGCTAGGAAATTCCCTGTGCTTTTCCGTTTTGGTTTTTAGACTTGTTAGATAAATGTTATATTTTATCCAATGAAGTTCTCTTAGGTTGGTTGTTTTTTCTTTTTTCCTTTTGGTACCTTAGTCTGTTGATTTTGGCTGTTTGGGTTTCGTTCTCAGTTGAGCTCTCCTTGAATTAACTCATCGATGCCTGCAGGACTCGGGCTGCTTGCCAGCCTCCACTCTCACACAGCTTCTGCCTGTTTGTCCCCTCAATTCATGGGTATGCGTGTGTGCTTTTTTTTTTTTAAGTTTTTGTACTAAAACTTTTATTTTAAAGATTTATTTATTTATTTGAAAGGCAGAGTTGCAGAGAAGCAGACAGAGTGAGCGAGAGAGAGAGAGGTCTTTTATCCACTGGTTCACTCCCCAGATGGCTGCAACAGCTAGAGCTGTGCGGATCTGAAGCCAGGAGCTTCTTCCGGCTCTCCCACGTGGGTGCAGGGGCCCAAGGAGTTGGGCCATCCTTTACTGCTTTCCCAGGCCATGGCAGAGAGCTAGATCGGAAGTAGAGCAGCTGGGACTCAAGCCCACTCTCATATGGGATGCTGGCACTGCAGGTGGTGGCTTTACCTGCTTGGCTTTACCCGTTACACCACAGCGCCGGCCCCACTGAAACTCTTTTAAAAGCTTTTTGAAACATTTCAGACATTGCAAAAAGCTACCAATAGTAACAACAACAACAAAACAGTTTGAGTAAACTTAAACATGCAAAATCTGAGGAAAACTTTGAAGCACTTTTGAGGAGCAGAGAAGTTGATTTGAGTGGTACAAGACACTGTTGTGCTTGGATAGGATAACTCCATGTCATAAAGCTGTCAGTTCTCCCAAGGTGTGCTTGGTAGCTTTTAAAATACCAACAAAACTTTTATGGAGCTAGAAAACTTGATGTTAAAATTGATATGGAAAAATAAAAATGTAAGAATGCTGGGAAAATGCTGAGAAAGAAAAGTTATGGCGGGTTACTGGCACATGCAGTTAATAAAACATGCTCTTAAGCTGTTATAAAATTGGATTAAGTAAGATACCAGTCTATAAATAGATTAGTGGCATAGAATAGAAGTTCCATCAGTAGTCCTAACACACTATGTGGTTTATGCTAAAAATCTTTCTCCTGGGAGTCTGGAATTTTGGTGTGTGCTATGCAGAGGATGACCATCCCCGAATAAAAACTTTGGACACCATTTTAGTTTCCTATGGTGGCTGTAGCAAGTTACCACACTGTTAATGGTTTAAAACAGCACAAATTTGGGGGTTGGCATTGTGGCACAGTGGGTAAAGTTGCTGCCAGAGACACTGGCATCCCATATGCGCTCCGGTTTGAGTCCCAGCTTCGGATCCAGCTCCCTGTTAATGGTCTGGGAAAAGCAGCAGCAGATGGCCCAGGTGGGAGATCTGGATGAATTTCTGGCTTGTGGTTCTTCCAGGGCTGGTGCAGCCATTTGGGACTGTGAACCAGTGGTTGAAAAGATCTCTGTCTCTTCCTCTCTCTTGAACTCTGATTTTCAAATAAATAAATGAGTCATTAAAAAAATAATGAACACAAATTTGTTCATTCACATCGTGGAGGGCAGAAGTGTAGCATCAAGGTGTTGACAGGAACGTGCTCCTTCTCCAGGTGTCAAGAATCCATTTTTCCCTTGAGTTTTCTGGGTCTGGAGGCTTTCTGAGTTCCTTGGCTGTGGGCACTTCCTTGCTTCAGCCCATCCTCGCGCTCCCCCCTGCGCCTCCACGTGGGATCATATTTGACCTGTTTGGATAACCCTCTATCCCCAAAGCCTTAGTGCAGTCACATGTATGGAATGCATTTTATCAAGTAAGGCAGTATTCACATTCAGTCTCTTGAAATTAGGATGTGGACATCTTAGGGAGACATTAATGAGCCTGCTGTAGACATTGAGTTTCTACCGTGTCTTCTTGTTAGATATGACACCCAAAACACAAATAACAACAAAATAGATAGATTAGACATTGTCAGAATCACATTTTGTGCTGTAAAGAACACTATAAAGCAAGCGCAAACACAGCCCACGGAATGGAAGAAATTTTTATAAATTGTCTTTGATAGTGTGTGAAGGGGCTGGCACTGTGGCATAGCGGGTAGAGCCAACACCCGCAGTGCCAACATCCCATAGGGGCGCCAGTTCGAGTCCCAGCTGCTCTACTTCCAATCCAGCTCTCTGCTGTGGCTTGGGAATGCAGTGGAGGACAGCCCAAGTCCTTGAACCCCTGCACCTGCATGGGAGACCTGGAAGAAGCTCCTGGCTTCAGATCTGCGCAGCTCTGGCCGTTGTGGCCATTGGGGAGTGAACCAGCAGATGGAGGGCCTGTCTGTCTGTCTCTATCTGCCTCTCCTTCTCTCTGTAACTCTGACTTCAAATAAACAAATCTTTTAAAAAAAGATAATATGTGTAGAATATATGAAGAACTCTTTAGTAACTGACTTAGACAACCCAATTTAAAGGGATATACAGACATTTCCTCAAAGAAAATAGGTAGTGAGTATATGCAGAGATGTTCAACATCCCAGAAACAGAAATGAAAACCAGAATGACTACAGTTCACAGTTGCTAGTATGGCTGTAATAAAAAAGAATAACAAGTGTTGACAAGGATGTGAGACTTTGGGATAGCATATTTGCTATTGGGAGTATAAATGGTGCAACTGCTTTGAAAAGCAGTTAGTTCCTCAAAATGCTAAACATGCCTTGTTCCTAGGTGTATACCCAAAAGAAATGAAAACATAAAAACCTGTACTAGAATGTTCTTAACAACATATTCATAGTAGCCAAAAAGTGGAATAACTAAAATGTTTCTTGACTGATGAATGGATAAATAAAATTAAATATTATTTAGCCATAAAAATAATGAAATACTGATGCATGCTGCAACATAAATTGGTCTTGAAGTCATTGTAAGTGAACAAAGACCATGGACTCCTGAGAATACAGAAAACATATGAAATGTTCAGAACCGACAAGTCTGTGCAGACAAAACTAGATGAGTGCCTACACAGGGCTGTAGGTGGGAGGGATGGCGAGTGACTAATGTGCACAACTTTTTGGGTGATGAAAGTGATCCGGATGCGGCAATGGCTTGCACAACTCTGAATATACTAGAAACTGTGTATTTTAATTGGACAAAGTGTATGGTATGTGAATTATGTCTCAATAAAGTTTTTAAATAAGTTTTATTTAAAAATAGATATGTTTTTCTTCTAAGGAGAAAAAAACCTAAATGAAATACCATTTTTCAACTTTGTGAATGGCAAAAGTTGAAAAAACTTGCTAACACTTTTGGTGAGGCTGTGGAAAAGTACATATTCTCACACCTTGCTGGTGACAGTATGTAAAAAGCACAGCCTTAACAGAAAGAAAGTGGACACAGTATCTAACAGTACTATATATACAGTACTACATAACGTGTTTACAACTTTGCCTAGCAATCCCATTTTTAGGAATTGACCCTGAAGACACACTTCTAACAGTGGAAATACATATACACAAGGTTATTCATAGCATGATTATCTGTATATGAAAAATGATGGAAGCTGCCTAAATATGCCTAAATAAATTATACTCCATCCATGTAGTGGATTATTACTTTGTGCCTGTAAAAAAAAAAAATGAGGAACTCTGAAATCTACTGTTTAGTGATCCTGAGTACCTTGGCTAGTGTGTTTGTGTGTGTATACTATGCTACTGTAACTTTTTTTTTTTTTTTTTTTTTTGAGTGCAGAGAAGGAGAACAAAGCTGAGGGTTTACTTAAATGCCCATGAATAGCCCCAGACCAGCCCAGGGGCTGAAGTTGAGAGTTAGGATCTGATTCCAGGTTCCCCACATAGGTGGCAGGAACCCAGTCACCGGAGCCATCACTGTTGCTTCCTGGGATCTGCATTAGCAGGAAGCCAGAGTAAGGAGCCAGAACCAGGTATTGAATCCAGGTACTCTAGTATGGGACCAGGTGTCTTAACTGCTAGGCTAAACACCTTCCCCTCCTGCAAAGGTTTTGTTGTTGTTGTTGTTGTTGTTGGACAGGCAGAGTGGACAGTGAGAGAGAGACAGAGAGAAAGGTCTTCCTTTACCATTGGTTCACCCTCCAATGGCTGCTGCAGCCGGCGCACTTCATTGATCTGAAGCAGGGAGCCAGGTGCTTCTCCTGGTCTCCCATGTGGGTGCAGGGCCCAAGCGCTTGGGCCATCCTCCATTGCCTTCCCAGGCCACAGCAGAGAGCTGGACTGGAAGAGGAGTGACCAGGACAGAATCTGGGGTGCCGGTGCCACAGGTGGAGGATTAGCCTATTGAGCCGAGGCACCGGCCTGCAAAGCTTTTAAAACATAGTTTGGTCCCCTCTAGGCATTAGTATGCGGTCATTCACCATGTGAGATTTTGATCACCAGTGGATCACATTTGCATTGATGGTCCTTGTGATTATGATGGAGTGCAAAATTCCTGTGAGATATTGTAGCTGGTATAAAGTCTTAGATCAAGAAGTGCTCAAGAATTTGTGATGGTGCTGTATAAACAAATTTACAGGGCTAGTTTTATAAAACTGCAGTACACACACTTACACCATAGTGCAACACACTTGGTAATAAATGACTGTTACTGGTTTATGTATTTACTAAAAAAAAAAAAATTATCTGAGAGGCAGGTAGACAGGGAGAGCTCTAATCTGCAAATTTGCTTCCCAAATGCCTGCAATTGCTGGGGCTGGGCCAGGCCACAGCTAGGAACCAGGGACTCAACCTAGGTCCCCCAAGTAGGTCACAAGGATACAGCAGTTTGAGCCATCACTTGTTGCTTCCAGGACCTGTGTTAGCAGGAGGCTGCAATCAAGAGCCAGAGCCCTGCCAACAAATTTTTTTTTTTTTGGTTTATAATTCTGTGAAAGACATGCATATGTTTGTGTAACCACTAATAGTCACTGTTCAGAGTAGTTCCATTTTCCCCTAAACTCCTTCATGTTATTCCCCATTTAGCCACTCCCTTTGTCTGAAGTTTTATTTACTTGAAAGGTAGACAGAGATCTTCGATCCGTTGATTCATTCCCCAAATATCCACAAACAACAGCGCTGGGCCAGGCCAAAGCCAGGAGCCTGGAACTCAGTCTGGGTCTCCCACGTGGTTGGCCAGGACCCAAGGATTTGAGCCATTACCTGCTGACTCTTAGGGTGCACACAGAGCTGGGACTTAAACCCAGGCTCTCCATTATGAGATACGGGCATCCCAGGTGGTGGCTTGACTGCTGGACCTGACACCTGCTCCCTGCCTGTCCACTTGTAACCTTTGGCAACCACTGAACATTTAAGAGCATCATTTAAATTAAATCACGCAGTGTATATAATTTTGAGATTATATGATTTTGAGGCTGGTTTCTTTTATGCAGTGCCTTTGAGATTCATCCAATTTGGTTTATATGAATAGTTTCCAGTGTTTTATTACATTGTATGAATATACCATGAGTTATTTATCTGTTCATCTGTTGTTGAAAATTCCAGTTGTTTCCAGGTTTTGGCTATTACAAATAAAGATTCTGTGAAGATTTATATATGAGTCTTTGTATGCATTCATATTTCATTTTTTATTAGGTAGATTCTTAGTGCTATATCATATGGTATTTGTGTGTTTAATGTAAGAAGCTGCTAGTCTATTTTCAAAGTGGTTGTTCCATTTTATATTCCTACCAGCCCAGAATTAGAGTTTCAGTTCTTCTGTGTCCTTGTCAGCACTTAGTATGATCGGTCTTTTTAATTGTCATTTTGTTAATGGGGGTGTAGTAGTCATAGTAATTTTAATTTATATCTCCCAAGTGAATAATGATGTTGGGCATCTTTTCATGTGCTTATTTGCCATCCGAACACCTTTGGGCAGAAATGTCTCTTCAGATCTTTTACCCATGTTTATGTTGAGTTGTTTGTTTTCTTGTTTTTGAGGTATGAGAGTTCTTTATGTATTCTGAATACAAGTCCTCTGGAGGTATACATTTGCAAAGATGCCCTCCAAGGCTATGGCTTGCCATCTTGTTGTTCTACCAAGTATCTTTGGAAGAACAGACATTTTTAATTAATAATTAAGTCAACTTTATCAATTTGTTCTTTTATAGGTCATGTTTTTGGCATTGTGTCTAAGAAATCTTTTCCTAACTCAAGATTGCAAAGATTTTCTCCTTTGTTTTCTTCTGAAAGTTTTGTAGTTGTAGGTCTTCCCTTAGACATGATTGGTTTTGGGGGCCGGAGTGGTGGCCTGCAGCATCCACATGGGCACCAGTTCAAGTCCTGAATGATTCATTTCCAGTCCAGCTCCCTGCTAATGCTCTTGGGAAAGCAGCAGGGGATGGCCCAGGTGCATGGGACCCTGCACCCATGGGGGAGACCAGGAAGAAGCTCCTGGCTTTGGCCTGGCTTAGTTTGGCTGTTGTGGCCAGTTGAGGAGTGAACCAGCAGATAGAAGATTCTCTGTTCACCTCTGCCTTTCTTTAACTCTGCCTTTCAAATAAATTTTTTAAAAAAGAGTTATACAGAGGCATAGTTATACAGAGAGAGGAGAGGCAGAGAGGTCTTCCATCCGAAGGTTCACTCTCCAGATGGCTGTAATGGCTGGAGCTGCGCTGATCTGAAGCCAGGAGCCAGGAACCTGCTCCGGCTCTCCCACGTGGGTGCAAGGGCCCAAGGACTTGGGCCATCCTCTGCTGCTTTCCCAGGCCATAGCAGAGATCTGGGTCAGAAGTGGAGCAGCTGGGACTCAAACGGGCGCCCATATGGGATGCCGACACTGCAGGCGGCAGCTTTACCCACTATGCCACAGCACCAGCCCCCAATAAATCTATTTATAAAATGATTCATTTTGGGCATTTTGTTTATTTTTTGCATCTGAATATCCAGTTGTTCCAGTGCCTTTTCTTGTAAAGACTGCCCTTTTTCCATTGTGTTATCTTTGCGCTTCTTGAAAATCAGTTACCTTTACATGTGTGGATTTAGTTCTGATGTCTCTTTCCTCTTTTGTCTCATTACTCTATTTGTCTATACCTAGTACCACATTGTCCTGAGTACTGTGGCTTTATAATAATTACTAAAACACAGCGTGTTAGTCCTGCAGCTTAGTTCTTTTTCAGAGTTATTTAGCCCATTCCATGTCCTTCACATATTATTAGGTTAAATTTATCAGTTTCTGTGCGGAACTTACTCAGGTATTGATTGGGATTGCATAGAGTTGATATCTTTTTTTTTTTTTTGACAGAGTGGACAGTGAGAGACAGAGAGAAAGGTCTTCTTTTGCCATTGCTGCGGCCAGCGCACCACGCTGATCCGATGGCAGGAGCCAGGTGCTTCTCCTGGTCTCCCATGGGGTACAGAGCCCAAGCACTTGGGCCATCCTCCACTGCACTCCCAGGCCACAGCAGAGAGCTGGCCTGGAAGAGGGGCAACCGGGACAGAATCCAGCGCCCTGACCGGGACTAGAACCTGGTGTGCCAGCGCCTCAAGGCAGAGGATTAGCCTAGTGAGCCGCAGCCAAGAGTTGATATCTTAACAATATGTATTCCTGTGGTGTGTGAGCAGAGGTATTTTCTCCATTTACTTAGGTCTTCTTTAAGTGCTTTTAGCAATAATTTGTGGTTTTCATTGTAAATTTTTTATTTTTTTATTTTTAAGAATTTGAAAGGCAGAGCAATAGAAAGGGAGAGACAGAGAAAGAGAAATCTTCCATCTGCTGGTTCATACCCCAGATGGCCTGGGGCCAGCAGACAAAAGCAAGGAGCCTGGAACTCCATCCAGGTCTCCCGTGTGGGGAGCCCAAGCACGTGTGCTATCTTTCGGTGCCTTCCTAGGCCCCAGTAGCAGGGAGCCAGAAGTAGAGTAGCTGTGACTCAGGCTAGCACTCCATTATGTGGGATGCCGATGCTGGTGTTGCAAGAAGCTGTGGTTTAACCAAGTGAGTCATAATGCTGGCCCCCTGTGAAAGTTCTTCCATATTAGATTTATCTGTATCTCATAACTGTGTTTTTGATACTATTCTAAATGATTTTATTAAATCTCTATTTCTGGTTGTTGCTGGTTTATAGAAATATATTGTTTGTGTGTTGATTTTTGTATTCTGTAAAATCTTGCTAAATGGACTTAATAGTTCTAATAGCTTTTCTGTAGATTCCATTGGTTTTTCTATGATAATGTCTGCAGATGGAGATACAATACTTCCCTTTTCTATTCTGAATCCTCTTTATTTTTCTTGCCTGATTGCACTACCTAGAACTTCCAGTACAATGTTGAATAGAATTAGTAAGAGTGGATGTTCTCAACTCCCTGCTAATACTCCTGGGAAACCAGCAGAAGATGGCCCATGTCCTTGGGCCCCTGAGTCCACATGGGAGACCCCAGATGAAACTCCTGGTTTGCTCCCCAAATGCCCACATCAGCCAGGGCCAGATCAGGCCAAAACCAGGAGCCAGGAACACCATCTGGGTCTCTGACATATGTGGCAGGACCCAAGTACTTGGGAATCATCTGCTGTCTTGTCAGGTGCATTAGCAGAAATTTGGGTTGGAAGCATGGAGTAGTGGGGACATGAACTGCCACTTGAATGGGGGATGCATTGTCCCAAGTGGTAGCTTAACCTGCTATGCCACAACGTCCTCCTCATTCTCTTTTCTTAATAGGTCTTGCTAGAGGTTTATCAGTTTTCATAATCTTATTTTTAAAAAGCAGCTTTTGGCTCTAGTTTTAGTGTATGTATGTATCTTTATTTCATTGATGTTACTTGAATTTTTATTTCTTTTGCTTATTTGTAGTTAATTTGCTCTTTTTTTTTTAATTTCTTAAGGTAGAAACTGAACTTTGGTTTGAGCAGTTTTGATATTTGCCAAGGGTCTTCTTGAGTTTTTGAGTTTATAGTTTTCATCACGTTTGGGACATTTTTGCTTATTTAAAAATTTTTTTTTTATCCTCTTCCTCTCGACCTAATTTTGGAGACTCCAATTATCCCTACATTAGGAAGCTTGAAGTTGATCTTACAACTCACTGTACTGTTTAATTTTGGGGATTTTGTGTGTGTGTGTTCCATTTTTGGATAGGTTCTTCTGTACCTCCAGGTCTCTTGTTTCTTTTGCAATATCTAGTCTACCATTAATCCCATCCAGTATTTTTTCATCTCTCACATTGTAGTTTTCTTCTATAGAGGTGTATCTTCATTCTTTGTTTCTTATTTCTCTACTTTTTGGACATATGGAACACATTACCTGCCTTACTGTCTTGTCTGCCAGCCAACATCTATGCCAGTTCTAGGCTGATTTCAATGATTAAGTTCTTTTTTTCTTTTCTTTTTTCTTTTCTTTTTTTTTTTTGACAGGCAGAGTGGACAGTGAGAGAGAGACAGAGAGAAAGGTCTTCCTTTGCCGTTGATTCACCCTCCAATGGCCGCCACGGCCTGCGCACCGCGCTGATCCAAAGGCAGGAGCCAGGTGCTTCTCTTGGTCTCCCATGGGGTGCAGGGCCCAAGCACTTGGGCCATCCTCCACTGCACTCCCGGGCCACAGTAGAGAGCTGGCCTGGAAGAGGGGCAACCGGGACTAGAACCCGGTGTGCCAGCGCCGCAAGGCGGAGGATTAGCCTAGTGAGCTTCGGCACCGGCCTCAATGATTAAGTTCTTTTCATGTTTTCTCCCTGCTTTGCTTGATGGGTTATCTTTGATTATATGCTAGATGTTGCAAGTTTTACCTTCTTGAGTGCTGATGTTTTTGTATTCCTGTGAGCCTTGTCCTAAGTTTCTTGGAAAACTTTCTGGGTTTTGCTTTTAAGATGTGTTATGTGGGTTTGGAGCAGTGCTCAGTTCTGGCCTAACTCTCCCACAGCTGAGGGAAGGCCCTCCTGAGTACTCTGTTCAATATCCATGAATAATGGATCTTTCCAGTTTGATGGGAACAGAGACTATTCTTAACCTGTGTGAATGCCAGTTTCCTGTTTCCTCCAAGCCTTTTGGATGGTTCCGTCCCTCAGCGCGGGTGGTTACTCACACACGCACAGATCAGTATTTCGATGAGTACTCTGGGGACCTCTGCAGTTCTGTAACTTCTCTGTGCAGCTCCCCCTGGTTTAGTTTTCCCCCTGGTATTTTTGTTCTAAAAGCGCTCAACTTTGTCTCATCACCCTCCAAAGTCTCCTGGACTCAGCCACTTTCTCTTCCCTGAGCTGTAGCCTGGAATCACTCTGGGGGCAGTAAGCTGGATTAGTCATAGGACTCACCTTATTTGTTTCTGGTTTCTCAGAATTGTTGTCCTTTGTTGGCTGAAAACTCCGATTTAATGTATTTTCCTGAACTTAGGTTATTTCCAAGTGATAGGGTATGTTGGTTGCTGGTAACCCATCGTGTCCAGAAGGAGATGAGATGTTTACATCAGCACTGTTATTGTCAGGTGTTATTGCTGAACCTCTCGGTGTAGAGAAAATCTTGGTGAATGATGGGAGAATGGTGTGTTAGTTCCCTTTTGCTGCTGCTGCTGCCGCAGTTAACCATAGAGCACTTTAGTGACTGGAAACAGCAGTCTCATGGCTCAGCAGATCAGAAGTGGAACTTGTCTCACTGGGCTAAAATCATGGTGCTGGAAGAGCTGTGTTTATTTCTGGAGTGTGTAGGGGAGGAGTTGTTGCTTGACTTTTCCAGCTTCTAGAGTCTGCCCCCATTCCTTGGTGTGTGGTCCCTTCCTCCGTTTTCAAAGCCAACATTGTCAGCTCAAGTCCTCTCATGCTGCCATTTCTCTGTCCTTTTTCTACCTCTTCCTCTGCTGAAAGGACATTAGGACTATCCAGATAACCCAGAGTCCCCTCTCTTAATTTCAGTTTCCACCTTAATTCCCTTTTGCCACCTGACACATTCACAGGAGCCTGAGGTTAGGATGTGGGCACCTTGGAGAGGGCTGGTGAACATTATTTGAAGAATTCAACATTATTGTTCTTTGCCTCTGACATTTTTCTTTGTTTTTATGATGAAGAAGAATGGTTTATGTAAGATTTTCTCCTTAATCTACACACATTAAAATGTGTTTGTTAGAAACCATGAGACTGCAAACCTACACTTTCCTAATGTATTAATATATATGGCTTGGCTTGTCTCCCATACATTTCATTTCGAGGTAGTTTATTTTAATTTCAGATATGATTCAGAAATTAATTTTTAAGGATTACCTCACAGAATTTTGATTTGAAGATTTCTCAGCCAGTTGCATTTGGCAAATTTACAGACACTTAAAACTTGTGGAGTTGATTGATTACCACAAATATACTCTTAGGCAAGAACAACTACCTTATGTTTCAGTTTTTTTTCTTTTAAAATCATATAATGGTATCTTTTCCCTCCTCTCTCCACTTATCACAGCTAACCTCTTATGCTCTTTGTCACTGTTTATCACATGAAACAGCTGGTCACTCCTTGTATGCTCTTTTCCTATCAGGCCTTTAGCAGTGTCATCCTCCACATGTCAGCGCTGTCAGTGCCCTCTGACAAATGTCACAGTTGTGGGCCCAGGGTTTTCTCTGACCTTTACCCAGGATCATTTGTGGAGGGTTATGTGTACTTTATGTTGACAGAATAATTTACGCACAGCAGCTCTGAGCAATTAGGTAATCATTCTTGCTTCTACACCTATCTTGGTGTTGTTTTGACTCTTATCTTCTTCATATGTTTAAATAATTATTGATGGGATTCCAGTATAGTTGTTAATTTAAGCCAGAAGCCAGTGTGCAAGCTGAATAAGAATTTTAATCATTTTTTTGTACTGTCACTCTGCAATAAGCTACTTTAAAAGCAAACCAGGCTTTTATTTGTCCCCAGACTGTTGAGTGTCAGTAGACCGGTAGGGCCAGTTTCAGAGCCCACAGACAAGCCAGAAGGTGTTTTTGACACCTTCTGCTGCCGCTTTTTTTTTTTTTTTTGCTTTGCTGCTACTGGCACTCCCCTAGGTGAAAATGAGTTAGATATGCCCTGCATGGCAGACCATCAGATGTTGGCCACATCACTCAGCACTTTGTCCTTGCTGCAGGAATTAGGCCCAGGTTGTCACCCTCCTTTGGCCACAGTCCTATGGCCTGGAACCCAGTTGGCTGAGCACCTGTTCTTCCAACTGGCTGATTACTGCCTGGGGGCCAGTGCCTGGTGAACAGATAAGGTCAAGGCTTTGCAGATGAGTGACTTTTCTTTATATATTTATCATTTACTAACTGTGTGTATTTGGGGCACGTTATTTGATTGTTGACTTTCCTTAGCTATACAGTGGGAGCACATGAGCTTAATAGAGCTCTTAGGCACTCCGCATAAGTATTCAAATGTTAGTTTTCTGATGTGTTTACAGAGAGGACGCGGCATTTCCTTTGGCCTATGTCTATTTACATTCTCCCCTCCTTCCACCCCGTTAGAGAAACTGTGCATGGAGTTTTGGCTCTTGGATCAGCTCTCAGTACTCTCATGCTTTCTACTGAGCGGTTGCTTGTGAGTGAGTAAGGGGAGCGTAAGAACATACCCCAAGGAGGTGGCCATTTCTTTAAGCTGTTGTGTTTTATTTTAATAATGTGTGCAAATTTTCTATCCTTTTCCGGTGTATGTGCTGGTTCCAATAGAAACACTTCCTGAAGTGGCTACCCCTGGAACGTGAGCTTCATGCTGTGTACTTAAAGCTTCCAGTAGCACATTCCTGGAAGCATTTCCATACTGGCCACCACAGCACTTACAGTAATTCTCCGTCAGCAAGGACAATATATGGAATGCAGCCAGGATCTAGATTCACAGAGGTGGACTAACCTGACTCCTGCACAACTCAGCTGTGGACAGGTTGTTGTGAAAGGCACTGAGTAAAAATCAAAGAAGTAAACCGTCTCGCATCATTTATGTTAGCACCAAGTAATGCAGTGTTGTATGAAAGACTGCTTTGGACGTGAGAGCATGTGGTAGATGCCAGCTACCATGGCAGAATGTGTTTGGCATTCAAATTCATGTTTTTGTTATTACAGATTCTTACTGCATCAGCTTGTTTTATTGAACAAGCTGTATACAGTGATGTATGGAATAATCTTCACCAGTTGGATGTATAGATAGATGTCTTTCTGACTCACTGCAGTGTGAGTGTTATAAGACCTGGGAAGAGGATCTGGGGCTGTGGTGCAGTGGCTTAAAGACCTGGCCTGAAGCACCAGCATCCCATATGGGTGCCGGTTTAAGTCCCAGCTACTTCTCTTCTGATCCAGCTCTCTGCTATGGCCTGAGATAGCAGTAGAAGATAGCCCAGGTCCTTAGGTCCCTGTACCCGTGTGGGAGACCTGGAAGAAGCTCCTAGCTCCTGGCTTCGGATTGGCACAGCTCTGGCCATTGTGGCCATCTAGGGAGTGAACCAGCGGATGGAAGACCTCTTTCTCTCTCTTTAACCCTCTCTATAACTCCTGTATTTCAAATAAATAAAATAAACTTAAAAAAAAAAATAAGACCTGGGAAGAGACATTCAGACACATTCAAAAATATCAGAGAAGGCTTGAAACCATCAGTTAAGAAATGAAAAGGAAATTTTTTTTTTTTTAAGATTTACTTATTTATTTGAAAGAGAGAGAGAGAGGTCTCTATCCTCTGGTTCACTCCCCAAGTGGCCACAGTGGCCAGACCTGAGCCAGGCTGAGCCAGTAGCTTCATCCACATGGGTAGCCAGAGACCAAGCGCTTGGGACATCTTTTCTGCTGCTTTTCCCAGGTGCATTAGCGGGGAACTGGATCGGAAACAGAGCACCTGGGGCTCAAATCTGTTCCCATATGGGATGTCAGTGTTGCAGGCAGCAGCTTTACCTGCTATGCCACAATGCCAGCCCTGGGAAATTTCTTTATAATTCCATTTATTTGAGAGGGAGAAAGAACTCCATTTGCTGGTTCACTCCGCAAATACTGCCAAGAGCTGGGTCTGAGCCAGGCTGAAGCCTGAAGCCAGGAGCCCCGTCCAAGTCTCCCATGTAGTTGATGAACCATCTTCGGCTGCCATTAGCAGGATGCTGGAGAAGGGAGTTAATGTCAGGATTTGAACCCATATAATCCATTATGGGGCAGGGGTTTCTCAACTGCCAGGTCAGATGCCTGCTCTGGGAAGTAATTCTGAAAATGTAAGATAGGTGTTCGGGCATCTGTAGAAAGAGTGAGAGGAGAAAAAGAGGTAACAGACTAAGAGAGGGAAGTCTGCAGGAGGAGGTGGTAAGGCAGAAGGGCCAACACAGGGAGCTTGGCCATGAGCCTGGAAAGAACTGATGATAAAGCAACAGTTATCTACCTAAATACACATACCACACCACCCCCATGTTTAGGAGGCTGGCTTTAAGATACTCACTGTACACAAGGCAGCTTTTCCTTTATACAGTTGAAAATAAAAGACTTAACTTATACATGCCCAATATCATAATACATCAACAAACTGCTGGTGAGTAAATTTTTCAGCTAATTAACATAAATGTCATAACCTTCTTATTCTGATGGGAAGAGTGAGCCTTAGAAAACTGAAGTGCAAGTTGGGGAAGAGGTATAATCCCTTGATAATGGAATAGTGGCCAGGCAGCTTGCTGTGGTCAGGTCTCATCCTCGCCACCTGAAGATAGCTAGGAGGTGTTGGGAGCCACCCAGGTCCTGTGTAGGCTTCCCTGTGTGCACATGCCAGTGCTGCATGGCACACTTCCTGAAGATCGATGTTTTTATCTGAATATCTCCTCTCTGAGGGTGCAACTCATTCTTGGAGGCCTCACTGTGGGGAGAGAGGCGTGCTGTCTGTTATCTGCGTTGTGCATGGTACACAGCAAGTGCTCAGTAAATCTTGACTCAGTTGAAGGTGAATTACACAGTGACTGGCTGGCTGGTTTGACCATTCCTTTGTTTACCTCAGAAGGTCATGTTGATATCTTGAAAGGTTAATACTTAAACAGTAAAAAGCTACATTGTTTCTTTGTAAAACATGGCCCTTGTGAGCCCTTACCTTATAGTCTCACCTAAGTTTTTAAAATTTTGTTTTTACTCATTTGAGAGGCAGAGAGAAAGAGAGATCTTCTAGCTGTTGGCTCACGCCCCAAATGCCTGCACCAGCTGAGACCTGGCCAGGCTGAAGTCAGGAACCTAAAACTCACTCTGGGTCTCCCATGTGGGTGGCAGGGATCCAAGTACTTAAGCCATCAGCTGCTGCCTCCCAGGTCCCCCCAGCAGGAAGCTAGAATTGGGAGCGAAACAGGTACCCACGTATTCTGACGATGGATACAGCCGTCCCAAGAGGAACCTATGCCTCAGTTCTTGTCAGCTCACTAGATTAGTCTGAACACTGGCGAATTAATTTATTTGTATTTGGTGGGTGCTAGGCTGGGCCCTGTAAAAGTTGTCAGTATAGGCCGGCGCTGTGGCTCACTAGGCTAATCCTCTGCCTGCGGCACCGGCACTCCAGGTTCTAGTCCTGGTTGGGGCGCCGGTTCTGTCCCGGTTGCTCCTCTTCCAGTCCAGCTCTCTGCTGTGGCCCGGGAGGGCAGTGGAGGATGGCCCAGGTGCTTGGGCCCTGCACTCGAATGGGAGACCAGGAGGAAGCACCTGGCTTTTGGCTTCAGATCGGCCCAGCGCACCAGCTGTAGCAGCCATTTGAGGGGTGAACCAACGGCAAAAGGAAGAGCTTTCTCTCTGTCTCTCTCTCTCACTGTCTGTAACTCTGCCTGTCAAAAAAAAAAAAAAAACTTGTCCATATAGTGAGGTGAAGAGTGCTGCATGTATCCACTGGAGTCAGAAGGGATGTCAGGCTAGACAGGGTGCTGGGGGGTAGAACTGTCGGACTGACTGCACGAGGGCACTGGAGAGAGCAGAGGCCTCGCCTCAGCTTCGAAGCCTGAACCAAATACATGAGGTGTGATTCAGTTTATTTGCATCTTTTCAGAACTGTTTATTCCTTATAAGCAAACTGTTTCACTCTGAGTAAAGCTGTTGGGATCCACAAGGAATCACACATTTGAACTCACCTTGCTTAGAATAAGTAACCCATTTTGGGGTCTTAGGCAGTAAGAAGCTCTTGTTATGATCTATTTGTATCTCTAAGGGGAGTTTTGTTTTTCTCTTTTCTCTCTTCAACTTGGAGGAAAAAAACCCTCCCAAAACAACCACCACCACCTAAAAAGTGGTGTAAGACATTCTTACAGGATTTTCACATGGTAGGGGTAGGGGATGGGGAGGAGCCAGCACAATATTATAAAAGAAGAGCTTTGAGGGTCTGGTACTGGCTAGTTCTGTTGTACTGAATGGAAATAAAAGTATGTTATGGAATGTTGAGGAGGTTAAAGTGTTTGTTTCACTATGCTTAATCTGTCTTCCTTCACCTTCTCTCCTGCCTTATCCACCCTCTTGAAAAATTTCCCCATTGCAAGGTTCAGATTGATGAATGGATAGTTTCTCATTATAAGTAGTTTGCTGATTACTTGTTAACATTCCACATTTCCATAATGATCTTTATGCTTTTATTTTTGATTCTTGTCTCATTTCTGCCAGTTGGTCTGTACCTAGGGAATTTAAATAAATGGATCCCTCTCAAGCATTCCATTTGGTGGTCCTATATGAATAAATTTACACATTGTGTTGTTTTTTGTTATGCTTCCTGTTCTGTATCAGCGTGTGTCTTTCAGGCAGCCAGTGTTTTTCGAACATACTGTTGGGCTCTGAGAATATGTTTATGAGTAAGATGTAGTCGTTAGTTTCCAAGAATTTCTTGTTAGAGAGATTGGTATAGACAAATAATTATAGTGTAGGTTAAAGATACTTTACAAGGTGTGTTTGTGTCATGGGAGGGAGTTAGGTTGACTGTATCACAAGCTTATGTATTGATCAATTTATATAATGGAGAACATGACAGTGTGGGTATTAGGTCTGCATTTGTGTAGCTCAGTTTTGCATTCAGTCCACACACTGATGCATGAGTTCCATCTCATTTACCACCCTTGTCATCCGCTTAAGAATTGTGTCTTTTTTGTTTCAAGTTTTGGGCAAGTGTGTCTGAATTCAGACCTATGAACACTGGAGGGAAAACTTTGGTTAGAGCAAGCACACGTCTTCCTTGTATTATGGTCAGTCATCACATCTCAGGTTAGAAGCCTGCCTGTCTGTCTCAGTGTAGAGAGACTAAACATTGAACTGACTTGGGATTTGGGCTTGACTGTGACTTTGAGCAAAGATCAACTTCTTGATCTGTTTTAATGGGAGTGATTAGGAGTACCTGCCTCCTGGTGCTGGTGA
Source organism: Sylvilagus floridanus (assembly GCA_949820135.1). NCBI lineage: Eukaryota > Metazoa > Chordata > Mammalia > Lagomorpha > Leporidae > Sylvilagus > Sylvilagus floridanus. Next base: position 73,514,143 of record OX463245.1, on the reverse strand, counting down.
GAGTGGTGAATGAGATCATCCTGAGGACTTGGGGAGTGGTGAGTGTTAGATTAGTGCTAACTCGTGGGGTTCCATGTTCATATCATGTTTCCTTCTTTTCTTGTGTAATACCATGTGAGCTAGATTGCAGGTATTTTCGGTGAGACCAGACGAGGTCCTTGGTCTGAAGGTATTCCATGTATTCAGCTCAGCAAACATTGAAGGCCAGGTTGGTCACTGAAGCTGAGATGAAGTGATTCCTGTCCTCAATTTTATTTGTACGGTTCTCTTTGGTTTCCCAAAGTACTTTTTTTTTTTTTTTTTAAAGATTTATTTATTTGAAAGGCAGAGTTACAAAGAGGCAGAGAATGAGTGAGAAAGGTCTTTGATCCGCTGGTTCCTTCTCCAAATGGCCACGATGGCCAGAGCTGAGCTGATCGGAAGCCAGGATACAGGAGCTTCTTCCCGGTCTTCCATACGGGTGCAGGGACCTAAGGACTTGGGCCATCTTCCACTGCTTTCCTAGGCCATAGCAGAGAGCTGGATCGGAAGTTGAGCAGCTGGAACTTGAACCAGCGCCCATAGGAGATGCTGGCACTACGGGCGGTGACTTTACCCCCTATGCCACAGTGCCGGACCCCCAAAGTACTTTTAAGATCACGACATTCAAAGAGCTAGATTTGAAGAGTGGGAGAAATTTTTGCAACTACAAAAGAATTCTTTCTGGCTTGCACTGTGGCATAGCAGATAAAGCTACTGCCTACAATCCTGGCATCCCATATCAGTGCTAGTTTGAGTCTTCACTGATCCACTTCTGATCCAGGTCTCTGCTATGGCCTGGGAAAGCAGCGGAAGATGGCCCAAGTCCTTGGGCCCCTGCACCCACGTGGGAGAACTGAGAAGTTGTTCCTGGCTTTAGATGGGCCTGGCTTCAGCTGTTGTGGCTATCTGGGGAGTGAACCAGTGATGGATGAAAGACTTTCTCTCTCTTTGCCTCTGCCTCTCTGTAACTCTACCTTTCAAGTAAATAAATAAATCTTTAAAAAAAAATAATGCTGGTCTCATGGAGTTATTTCTCATGAGAATGGACTGATACAGAGCAAGTTTAGTGTATGGCTTTTATCAGATCTAATAATCGTAACGTATTAGTTATGACAGAATGTTTTATGACAAAGACAAATAGAAACCTGTATCAAGTTAGTGATTACAAAGAAATTCAATTTGATATTTTCACATTTAAAGTTTTTCCTTAATTTTCCTTATGAAGTTAGTGGTGGCTGCTATATCCAGATACTCAATACAGTAATGCCTGTTCTTTTATTCTAATTAATTATTTTTTTAATGCTTGTTCTTACAGGAAACATGTACATGTTTTGTGGAGGAGGTCACTGGGCTTCAAAGACCAAAAGTTGGTGTTTTCTAAAACTTGATTATAGTAGTTAATTTTAATCAGTAATTTTATTACAGGTTGAACATCCCTAATCCAAAAATCTAATTGTCACAATTCTACAAAATCTGAAACTTTTTGAACACTACTGTGATACCACAAGTGGAAAATTCCACACCTGACCTCGTGTGATAGTCAAAATGCATGTGCTCTAAAAATAATGTACAAAATTACCTTCAGGCTGAGTGTATAAGGTGAAACACAAATGAATTTCATGTTTAACCCTGGGTCTCATCCCCAGATATATCATAATATATATGCAATTACTCTAAAACACCCCCAAAAATATGAAGTTGAAACACTTCTGGTCCCAAGTATTTCACCTAATGGGTACTCAACCTAAATTTGGTAGTTTGTTTTAGGGCTCAGTGTCTTCCCTCACATGGTTTGCTGTGATTAAATAAGAATAGTTGGGGCTGGCGCTGTGATACAGTGGGTAAAGCTGCCGCCTGCAGTGCCGGCTTCCCATGTGGGCACAGGATCGAGTCCCAGCTGCTCCACTTCCGACCCAGCTTTCTGCTGTGGCCTGGGAAAGCAGTAGATGATGGCCCTCTGTACCCCTGGAAGAAGCTCCTGGCTCCTGGCTCTGGATCAGCCCAGCTCCAGCCGTTGTAGCTATTTGGCAAGTGAACCAGTGGATGGAAGGCCTCTCTCTCTCTTTTTGCTCGTTCTCTCTCTCTTTCTGCCTCTGCTTCTGCCTCTGTGTAACTCTCTGCCTTTCAAACAAATAAATAAATCTTAAAAAAAAAAAAAAATAGTGTTTGCAGGTTGCCTAGCACAGTGCTCGGTATGTAAAAGCCATTCAGTGGATCCTGTCACACATTTTACTCTGTATATTTCTATTCTGTTGTGTTTTCTGTCTGGAGGTGTGGTTTAAGGAAAAACAATCTGATTGCAATGGCATTAACTTAGTGGAGAACATGTATCTCAAATATGCATTTAATAAGCTTGACGTGTTAAAAATCCTTTCTTGCATTTTTGTTTTCCTCACATTTACCTATTTTAAGGAAACTGTGGAAAAAACTGACTTCTGTTCTAGCTATATTCTGTATTCCCCTGTGGTTTGCCTTAGGACTAAATTTACGCTAAAGGGGTACGGTGTGACACGCATACCAATTTCAGCAATAGGAAATGACTTGAGCAAAATTGCAAGGAAGTAGAGGTCAGAGATCAGCCTTGACAAATCCAGTATAGAAGTAAAACACCGTAGCAATTCTCCTAATTTCCTGAACTTAATAGCAGCATTTGGGAACTTCTGGGTGATGGAACAGAGGTGCTCTCCTGAATGAGAAAGAGACCTGTGGCCACAGCTGTGTATGGTAATGGGTGTGTAGGGATTGCTACCATCAACTGGTAGGATATTCCCTCATGTTTAAATTAGCTTTTCTGGGATGTCTTGCACACAATAAAATTCACCAGTTTTAATTATTTGATTTAGCTTCACAGACATACAGCTGTGAAAACATTACCCTTAGAATAGTACAGTATTAGGCCGGCGCCGTGGCTCAACAGGCTAATCCTCCGCCTTGCGGTGCCGGCACACCGGGTTCTAGTCCCGGTGGGGGCACCGGATTCTGTCCCGGTTGCCCCTCTTCCAGGCCAGCCCTCTGCTGTGGCCCAGGAGTGCAGTGGAGGATGGCCCAAGTGCTTGGGCCCTGCACCCCATGGGAGACCAGGAAAAAGCACCTAGCACCTGGCTCCTGCCATCGGATGAGTGCGGTGCGCCGGCCGCAGCGCACTGTCCGCGGCAGCCATTGGAGGGTGAACCAACGGCAAAAGGAAGACCTTTCTCTCTGTCTCTCTCTCTCACTGTCCACTCTGCCTGTCAAAAAAAAAAAAAAAAAAAAGAATAGTACAGTATTACTTCTAAAATGTCACTTGTGCCTCTTGGCTACCCATGCCTTCCCTGCATCACCTAGTCCCAGGCTACTACTGATTTGTTTTTCATTGCTATAGTTGCTGCCTTTTCTAGAATCAGTAACTGTCTTGTCTTCTCTAGTATTTGAGAGGTGGAGAAAGAGCACATTCTCATCCACTGGTTTACTCCCCAAATATGTCCAGTGACCAAGAGGGGGTCACGCTAAAGCTGGGATCTGGGAACTCAGTCCAGGTCTCTCTCAAAGGAGCAGGAATCCAAATACTTGAGCCGTCACTGCTGCCTCCACAGGTCTACGTTAGCAGAAAGCCAGAGTCAGGAGCCAGAGCCAGAGATTAAACCTGTGCATACTGATATGGAGCACATGTCCTGCCTGACTGCAGCTTCTAGACCAAATGCCTGCCCTTTCAATTTCAAATAAATGAAGTCATACTGTATGCAGTATTGTGTTGGACTTGTTTCCCTTTGCATAATATTTTTGACATTAATTCATGTTGCATGTTAGTTTGTATTTTTTGTTTCTTCATTTTTTTCTTTATTTTTCTACGTAGTGACCCGTTACATAATTTGTTTATTCACTTGGTGGTGAACTTTTGGTTATTTTGAGTTTGGGACTATTATAATTTAAGATTTTATGAATAATTAAGTAAGTGTTTTTTGTGAACAAATAGTTTCATTTCTTGTAAGTAAATACCCAGCAGTAGATTGATGGTTTGTATGGTAAAATTATGTTTCATTAGAAAAAATTGAAAAGCTGGGGCCAGGCCGGCACCGTGGCTCACTTGGTTAACCCTCCGCCTGCGCAGCCGGCATCCCATATGGGCCCCGGGTTTTAGTCCCGGTTCTCCTCTTCCAGTCCAGCTCTCTGCTGTGGCCTGGGAAGGCAGTGGAGGATGGCCCAAGTGCTTGGGCCCTGCACCTGTATGGGAGACCAGGAGAAAGCACCTGGCTCCTGGCTTCGGATCAGCACAGTGCACCAGCCGTGGCAGCCATTTCGGGGGGGTGAACCAAAGGAAGGAAGACCTTTCTCTCTGTGTCTCTCTCATTGTCTTAACTCTGCCTGTCAAATTAAAAAAAAAAAAAAAAAAAGCTGTCACCAGAGTATGAGATTCCTGTTGCTTTTATAGTACTGCTTTGCCTACACTTGATGTCATTTTAGCTGGATGTGTAGGATATTTCATTATGGTTAATTTGCATTTGTAATTTGCTAATGATAGTGGACATCTTTTCATGTGTTTATTGGATATCTATAGATAACTTTGTTTCTAGTCAGCTATTTGACACAATTTTTATTGAGTTTATCTTATTAACTTTTGAGAATTTTTATATATTGGATATGTATGTTTTTAACTGTGTATATTACTAATATTTTTCCCCAGCATATGGTGTTCCTTTTTATTTTTAAACAATTTTTTGAGACTAAATTTTTTAAAAGATTTATTTTATTTATTTGAAAGAATTACAGAGAGAGGTAGAGCCAAAGAAAAAGAGAGCGAGATCTTCCATTGTGTTGGTTCACTCCCTAAATGACCGCAACGGCCAGAGCTGAGCTGGTCCGAAGCCAGGAACCAGGAACTAGGAGCTTTTTCTGGGTCTCCCACGTGGGTGCAGGGACCCAAGGGCTTGGGCCATCTTTTGCTTTCCCAGGCCATTGCAGAGAGCTGGATCAGAAGAGGAGCAGCCAGTACCTGATCTGGCACCCATATGGGATCCCGGCGCCCATATGGGATCCCAGAGCTACAGGCTGGGTCTTTAACCCGCTGTGCCACAGCAATGGCCCCAAGACTAAATTTTTAAAACATTAATGAAGCTCAGTTTTTAAACTTTTTCATTAATCGTTATGTGCTTTTTTTAATCCCAGAAAGATTTACTCCTGTGTGTTTCTCTAGGCTGCTATAGTTTCAGAAGTTGTATTGAAGCTGAAGCTTATTCTGAGCTAATTTTGGGGAATGGTAGGAGGTAGAATTCAATATTCAATATTTGCATATGGATATTCAGCTGTTCCAGCACAATTTTCTAAAAAGATTTCCCTTGTCGAATTGCGTTGGCACCTTTATTTGAAAAATCAGCTAACCATATATGTTCAAGTCTGTTTTTCCTCAAGTCTCAATTCTGTTCTGTTGATTATATATCTTTTTGTCAGTACCATACTGTCTTGATAACTGCAGCTTTTTAGTCTTCAAAGGAGGCACTGTGTAAGATATTCAGCTTTTTTTAAAAATCACTTTGGCTGTCTTGGTTATATCAGAAATGGAGCATCTGGGACTCAAACCTTGTGCCCTATGGGATGCCGGCACTGCAGGCGGCGGCTTTACCCTCTACACCGCAGTGCCGGCCCCTGGCTTTGTATTCTATAGCTTCTATTTATGTACTGACTCTAGTAGCACTTTTTTTTTGATAGATTCATTAGGATTTTTGTTTCTTTTAAGATTTATTTATTTATTTGAAAGGCAGAGTTACAGAGAGAGAATGAGAGAGAGAGAGAGATCTTCTATTCGCTTGTTCATTCCCCAGATGGCTGCAATGGTCTGAGCTGGGCCAGGCTGAAGCCAGGAGCTTCTTCCAGGTCTAACACATAGCACTTGGACCATCTCCCACTGCTCTCTCAGGCGCATTAGCAGAGAAGTGGAGCTGCCAGGACTTGAACTGGTGCCTATATGGGATACAAGCATCGCAGGTGGCAGCTTAACCCACTGTGCCATAGAGCGGCCCTTCATTAGGATTTTCTACACACATGATTATCTCTGTGAATAAAGACATTTTTGTAGCTTCCTTTGCAGTCTGTATGCCTTTTCTTGTATCGCTTCAGTTCAATGGATAGGACTTCCAGAACAATGTTGAAAGAAAGTGGCAAGAATGGACGCCATTGCCTGGTTCTCTGTTTCAGGGGGAAGCATTTAGTGTTTCATCGTTGAGTATGATGTTATTTGTAGGGTTTTATTTATTTATTTGAAAGGCAGAGTGACAAAGGAGAGGCAGAGAGACAGAGAAATCTTCCATCTGCTGGTTCACTCCTCAAATGATCGTAACAGCCAGAGCTGGGTCAGGCCAAACTTGAGAGCCAAGGGCTTTATCCATGTCTCCCACATGGGTGCAGGAGCCCAAGTGCTTGGGCCACCTTCCACTGCTTTTCTAGGTGAGCTGGATTGAAAGTGGAACAGCTGGGACTTGACCCAGTGCCCATATGGGATGCTGGCGCTGCAGGTTGCAGCTTTACATGCCATGCCACAGCACCCAGTTGTAGGTTTTCCTGTAGATGCTTGTAATCAGGCTACAGAAATTCTTTGTTTTCTTAGTTCACAGACAGCTCTCACCATGGGTTAATTTAATCAGATGCTTTTCTTATGTATTTAGATGATTACAATAGTTCATTGTTTTTGTATAATTTTATAAGTAGCAATACATTAATTTTGAATTTTTAATGTTAAGTGAAACTTGTGTTTGTGGTATTAGCTCTGTTTGGTTATTATTTTATTCCCTTATGTATTTCTGGTGTTAATTTGTTAAAACACAGTTAATTATTTTTGGATCTGTTAGTGAAGGAATATTGGTTTTAGTTTTTATATAATATTTGTGTCTGCTTTTGATATCAGGATAAACACTGGTCTTAAAATGATTCAGAAAGTATTTTTTCTGGGATGCTAAATTATTTGTATAAGGGTTAGTTTTATTTCTTTTATGCTATTTCATCATAATTTGTAAAACAAAACTTCACCATTGAAACCAGGAGTGGACAACTTTTTTTAATGCCAAAGGCCATTTGGGTGATTATAACATCATTCCCAGGCCATACAGCATTATCAAGTTAAAAGTTAGCCTGCTGTAGATTTTTGAATTTCATGATCCCCTGCTGATGCCTTGGCAGGGCCACATCATATGGTTGAACAGGCCTCTTATAGCCTCAGGGCCAGATGTTCTCCACCCCTGAATTTTAAACCACGTGGTGTTTAGACCAGAAAACTACAAGATGATCCTGGAATTCTTTTTTTATTTTTTTTGGTCCTTTTTATTTGAAAGGCAGAGTTAGAGACGGAGACACAGAGATCTTCACTCTTCTGGTTCACTCCCTAAGTGGCTGCAATTCCTGGAGCTGGGCTGGTCCAAAGCCAAGAGCCAGAAACTTCTTCCAGGTCTCCTACATGCTTTCCCAGGTGCAGGGAGCATTTCCATTAGCAGGTAGCTGAATCGGAAGTGGGGCAGCCAGGATATTGACTGGGATACCGACACTGCAGGTGGTGGTGTAACGCGCTTTGCCACACCGCTGACCCTGATCCTGGAACATTTTACTGTGTAAGAAAGCAAAGAGGGGCCAGCGCCGTGGTTCAGTACGTTAATCTTCCACCTGTGCCACCGCAGGCATCCCATATGGGCACCGGTATCCCACATGGACGCCGGTTCGAGTCCCTGCTGCTCCACTTCCGATCCAACTCTCTGCTATGGCCTGGGAAAGCAGTAGAAGATGACCCAAGCCCTTGGGCCCTGCACCCACGTGGCAGACCTGGAAGAAGCTTCTGACTCCTGGCTTTGGATCAGCCCAGCTCCCCTGTTGGCCGCCATTTGAGAGTGAACTGGCACTCCCTGCCTCTGCCTCTCTTTAACTCTGCCTTTCAAATAAATAAATAAAAATCTTTTAAAAAAGAGCCAGGCTTTAAAAATGGTTAAGATAGTAAAATTTATGTATTTTAAAAAAAAGAGCAGAAGGAAATAAAAATGATATTGCCATTTAAATAATGCCATCTAGGAAAGGTACAAGGATTCATTGGGTTAGAAAATCACCATTTTGCAACCACTGCTGAAATCATTGATTCAGGCTGGAATCACCAATGGGTGCTAAAACCATTGATGAAAGTTTGTTAGATACATGCACACTCTCTTAAAGTTCTACTTATGGCTTAATTTTTTTTTTTTTTTGGACAGGCAGAGTGGACAGTGAGAGAGAGACAGAGAGAAAGGTCTACCTTTGCCGTTGGTTCACCCTCCAATGGCCGCCGTGGCCGGTGCACCGCACTGATCCGAAGCCAGGAGCCAGGTGCTTCTCCTGGTCTCCCATGGGGTGCAGGGCCCAAGGACCTGCCCATCCTCCACTGCACTCCCGGGCCATAGAAGAGAGCTGGCCTGGAAGAGGGGCAACCGGGACAGACTCCGGTGCCCCGATGGGGACTAGAACCCGGTATGTTGGCGCCGCAAGGCAGAGGATTAGCCTATTGAGTCGCGACGCCGGCTGCCTTACTTATTTTTAAAATTAATTATTTGAGAAACATGTTAGCCACCAGGCCAAGCACCTGCCCCTGTGGATTACTTACATAATTACAAAGGGAATAAGACATCTTTTTCAGTTCCAGTCTAATAGTTGAGAGTTAGGGCCACGGTGGCTCATCCATGCCTTTACCGTGTATGTGCCTGAGAGTTGGTTCTATGCGCCCCCCCACCCCCGCCGCCGCCACCCGCTCTCCCTCAACACTCATTCCCCTCCAAGACTCACAAGCATGACCTTGCTTCTTTTGCATCTTAGCTTATTAAAGACAGACCCTGCAGTATCAGCTCCTTCTGGTACTTCACTCTTTTAAAAAATTTGTTTCAAAGGCAGAGTTACAGAGAGAAAGAGAAAGCATTCCATCTGCTGGTTCACTTTCCAAATGGTTGCAGCAGCTGGAGTGAGGCCGGTTCAAAGCCAGGAGCTCCATCCAGGTCTCCTATGTGGGTGCAGGGGCCCAAGCACTCGGGCCATTTTCTACTTCTTTTGCAGACACAGCATCCAGGGAGCTGGATGAGAAGTGCAGCAGCAGGAATGCCAACACTGCAGGTGGCGGCTTTACGCACCAAGCCACAGAATAAACTTTACCCTTTGTTTCATTTTTGTTTCTTGTCCTTCCTTGTCACCCACGTTAGCATCTGACCTCTCTGCTCTCAGGAGCATGTCTCATGATTTACCGGTTGCTTTTAGTTGGCCAGATCCCATGACTTAAAGTTTCTGCACCTCTCTCAGCTCTTCTCCGGAGGATGGCCTTTGACAGTGTTGACCTTCCTCTTGTTCCTCCTTCGCACAAACCTCTATGTCCATGACTCCCCTGCTGCTTAAGGGAGGTTCTACCTGTATTAAATGGCAGACTTCAGCTGTCTGCCGTTTCTTCCTTGGTGATGTTTGAAGGCTTGGCACTTCTGTTTTCATCCCTCTGCGAGAATCTACGTTTATGGCCTCTTTTCCCAAGTTCAAATACTGTCTGCAGTATACCTACATCAGCATTTTTACTTGTGTGCTTCATTGTTATCTCAGATCATATTTGTCAGAAGTTGAATTGAGCCTTTCATTTCTTGATTCTCCTCTCTAAATCTGGCCCTTCAAGTACATTCACTCTTAAGAGGCATTTAAATCACTGGCTCTCAAAGCTTGCACATATCCCTATGAGCTGCAGAATTCCAGACTCTGTCCCCATGATGTGATTCAGTGTGTCTAGGTGTAGTAGGCCTAGCAACGTACATTTCACTGAGCACCGGGGTAATTTAATGCAGGTGTCCATTGACTCTAAATTGACAACTGCCATTTTAATTCTTAGTTTTGGGGTTAATTATTGTACAGGTTTACCATGGAGTTTTTCTACCTTCAGGAAGCTGATCTTGTTGGGAGATTGCCTGTAAGCATGGGGATTGTTGAGAAGCAGCCGGAGCATCTCTGCTCTCCTGTTTCCCAGCAGATGACCTGGGCAAGTTATGGGAAATGGCACGGAACCAAGACTTAGCATGGGTGTGACTCAGCTTAGCTTCTGCTTCTCTCACCAGCCGCTTTTCTTCCACAGCTCCCTGAATTCCAGACCTATGAAGTACTCCTTATTTTCTGAGAGAACCGTGACTTCTCACATCTCTAGTCCCTTTGCACTGTGGTGCGTTAGAGTAGGAATGTCCTACCTTCACCTCCTTGCTCACCTGATTCACACTTGTCTTTTAGATGCCTTGTGCATAAGTTGAGTAGCGTCAGAGCATCTAGAGCCCTCGTGCTGCATTTGCTTATCTCTGTTCCATCTTAGTCTATGAGCTCCTTGAAGATAGGCAGGGTCTAGAGCCTTAGTCCTAGCACAGTGCCTGTGTGCAGGAGTAGCCTTTGGTTAAAAGTTTGCTTATTTGGCCAGTGCCGCAGCTCAAAAGGCTGATCCTCGGCCTGTGGTGCTGGCACACCGGGTTCTAGTCCCAGTTGCCCTTCTTCCAGGCCAGCTCTCTGCTGTGGCCCGGGAGTGCAGTGGAGGTTGGCCCAAGTGCTTGGGCCCTGCACCCCATGGGAGACCAGGAGAAGCGCCTGGCTCCTGGCTTCAGATCAGCGCGGTGCACCGGCCATTGGAGGGTGAACCAACAGCAAAGGAAGACCTTTCTCTCTGTCTCTCTCTCTCTCACTGTCCACTCTGCCTGCCAAAAAAAAAAAAAAAAAAAAAAAAAGTTTGCTTGTTTATTTTTGAAAAAAAATCATTGGAGTGTTTGCTATGGCACTAGCTAAATGTATTTTGGAGGCCTAGTTTTGAAACTTTGTCACTTGTTTGTCAACATCCTTGGCAAACATGCCAAGAGGCATAATTTTTCCCACACATTTTTTGGAACATGAAATGTATGTCTTTTGGAATAGAAGTCTTAACACTTTAATACATTCTTTTTAATATTTGAGGAGGTAGCATGTTTCTCTTTGTAAGTTTAGGTTTGTAATTGCCACACCCCACAATGAGATCTTGAAATCACATGCTGCTCCCCGATCTTCCAGCTGGCCCATACCTTCAGTTTATAGACAGTGGTCAGTGTGGAAAATGCTACCCCTAGTAAGTAAGTTCAAATTTCTATCTCCTTAGTAGAGGAGAAAAAGATAAAACTTTTTATGTTCATATAATCAGAATTAAGACATGTCTAAATATATTTAGACATGAAAATGTTTATCTTTTAGCATTGCTGTATTTTCATTTAAGCAAAAAATTTAAAAACTTTTGTACAACAAATTTGGTTTTGTTTCTGTTTAAGCATTACTGGATTTGGAACCAGCCAAATTTGATCTTTTACTTTTTCCCTCTTTTTAACAACTTTTGCTTTTATTCAAATTATTAATTCTGTTGGACAGTTTTTTAAACTTAAAATTCATGTCAGAAATGTGGAATAAGCTATTAAAGACTGATAGTAAATTATTGTACCATCCATTTATGAAAGTCATGTTTAATTGTAAAATCTAGTTTATACTACTAGCAAAGAGATATTCTTTAAATCTGTACTTAGAATTTTAACATTCTTTTTTTTGACAGGCAGAGTGGACAGTGAGAGAGAGAGACAGAGAGAAATGTCTTCCTTTGCCATTGGTTCACCCTCCAATGGCCGCCTCAGCCGGCGCGCTGTGGCCGGCGCACTGCACTGATCCAATGGCAGGAGCCAGGTGCTTATCCTGGTCTCCCATGCAAGTGCAGGGCCCAAGCACTTGGGCCATCCTCCACTGCACTCCCGGGCCATAGCAGAGAGCTGGCCTAGAAGAGGGGCAACCAGGACAGAATCCGGCGCCCCGACCGGGACTAGAACCTGGTGTGCCAGCGCCACAAGGTGGAGGATTAGCCTATTGAGCCGTGGCACCGGCTTAACACATTCTTAATTTGACATTAGAACCCACACACTAAACCCAAATAAGACAATATTTTTCTAACCACTTTATTTTTCTTTTATTGGAAAGAAAGAGATTCATAGACAGAAAAAGATAGGAAGAAATCTCCCATCTGCTGGTTCACTCCCAGATGTCTGCAACAGCTTATGCTGCGCCAAGCCAAAAGCAGGAGTCCAGAACCCCAGTGCAGGGCTCCTGCACTGCTGCCTCCCAGGGACAGCATTAGCAGAAAGCTGGAATCAAAAGTGGAGCTAGGACTCAAACTCAGGACTTCAGTATGGGATATGAGGATCCTAAGCCTCATCTTAACCACAGTGCCAACATATACCCCCTTCTAACTACTTTATTGTTGTTGTTAAGATTATTTATTTGAATGGCAGAGCAACAGGGGGCAGGGAGAGGTAAATCGATCTTCCATTTGCTGGCTCACACACCAAATGGCCACAACAGCCAGGTCTGGGTCATACCCGAGCCAGGAGCCAAAAATTCCATCCTGGTCTCCCTCATGGAGGGCAGGGGTCAAACACTTGGGCCATCCTCTGCTGCCTTCCTAGGCATGTTAGCAGGGAGCCGGATCAGAAGCACAGCAGCTAGGACTCAAACTAACACTCAGATGTGGGATGCTAGTGTGTCAAGTAGAGATTTAACTTGTGCCATGATGCTAGCTCCCTTCTAACCACTTTAGATCATTGGTTTCCCTTACAGGGACTTTTGTCTTTTAAAATATGTCTGATAGTACATAATGTGATTCTCTATTGTGAGTTGAGTGATTGGTTTATTCTGTTCTTTGCTTCTGTTCTTTAAGGTGTGTCATTTTATCTTTAAAATACACAACTCTGGTAAACTACAGTGTGTGTGTTGTAGAATGAACTCATCCTGGTTTGTTGGCTATTTCTATGTTCATTGTACTCCCTCTAGTGCAAATCTGTGCTATTCTGAAGATATTTGTGCCTCAAAACTTAGTTTAGTTTCCTTCTTTGAATCTTTATTGGCAGTTTTTTTTTCCTTCTTTGGTTTCAAATTGGTAGCTGAGCAACCAATTTTAATTCCCTAATGTTAAGGAACAGACTGGAATCCTGGGCTGATAAATCAGGATGTAAATATGGTAAATGCTAGATTCTAGGGATTAACAGACCCATGTTCTAGTTCTGTCTCTCAAATCATTCAACTTCTGTTCGACCCCTGAGGTGCCCTTAACTTTAAAAAAGAGAACCTCAAAATCGTCTTTCTCCTAATCCCCTGATATTAAGTGCTTCCTCAATCTGTGTACCCTTTACCAGAGAGTGGAGCAGGATCTGAAGGAGAAGGAGGTTGAGGGCTGCGGAGATCATGGTATTTTAGAGAGAGGACTGGGCCTCTAGAGGCCACAAAGACAGGCTGGGAAGAGTTTGGGGGAGGAAAGGTAGGAATGTTTATAAGCTATAGGACTGCTACCTCAAACTTTATCTAAAGGAAGTGCACATATCTTAAGTACATGGCCTTTTCAATGTTTTTATGTGTGCATATTTATAGAACTGTCATCCAGGTGAGAATGCAGGCTAAAGCTCTCCCACATTTTCTTTGGGGAATACTTTTTCCCATTCACTGATATGATGCAGTGGTTAAGTATTGGCTTGATAGGTATGTATATTTTGTGTGGTTTTTTTTTTTTTTTTGACTTGTGTTGAAATTGTGGATATTCTGTAAGAAAGATACTGTTTAGCTTAATGAGGTCAAAAGCCTCATCATCACATGACAGTCCTGTATTTCTGAGAGGGATCCTCTGATGGTGTGCCAGGGCAAGGAACAGTCGTGGAAAATGGTAGTCTTGGAGAAAAGGCTTCATGTATTGAGTGTGAGGTAGTGGTATGGTATGTTTACATAAACAAAGAAACAAGCCCTTCACTTTTTTGTTTTTAAAAAGATTTATTTTATTTATTTGAAAGACAGAGTTAGAGAGGTAGAGTCGGGGGAAGGGAGGCATCTTCCATCCACTGGTTCACTCCCCAAATGACCACAACGGCCGGAGCTGAGCTGATCCAAAGCCAGGAGCCAGGAGCTTCCTCCGGGTCCCCCATGTGGGTGCTGGGGCTCAAGGACTTGGACCATCTTCTGCTTTCCCAGACACCTTAGCAAGGAACTGGATTGGAAGTGGAGCAGCCGGGACTTGAACCGGCGGCACTTTTATGGGATACCAGCGCTGCAGACTGGGGCTCTAACCCGCTGTGCCACATGCCAGCCTGCCCTTGACATTTATTTATTTATTTATTTATTTTATTTGACAGGTAGAGTCATAGACAGAGAAAGAGAGAAAGGTCTTCCTTCCATTGGTTCACTCCCCAAATGGCCGCCACAGCCGGTGCTGCGCTGATCTGAAGCCAGGAGCCAGGTGCTTCCTCCTGGTCTCCAATGTGGATGTAGGGGCCTAAGCACTTGGGCCTTCCTCCAGTACCCTCCCAGGCCACAGCAGAGAGCTGGACTGGAAGAGGAGCAAGCAGGATTAGAACCTGGTGCCCATATGGGATACTGGTGCTGCAGGAGGAGGATTAACCAAGTGAGCCACAGCGCCAGCCCCACTCTTGACTTTTTAGAAACAGGTTTGTCAAGATATAATGTTCAACCAGCTACACACTTTAAAAAAATATATCTATTTATTTGAAAGGCAGAGTTAGGAGGGGTGGGGTAGAGAATGAGAGAATGAAAATCTTTCGTGTGTTGGTTCACTCTCCAAATGGCTACAATGGCTGGGGCTGGGCCAAGGCAAAGCCAGGAGACAGGAGCTTCCGGGTTTCCCTCCTGGGTGTAAGGACCCAAGCACTTGGGCCATCCTGCATTACCCTATCAACACCGGGCACTCCAGCAGGGAGCCAGATAGAAAGTGGAACAATTAGGGCTTGAACTGGCACCCGTATGGGATGTGGGCGCTACAGGCAGTGACCCAACTGTCTACACCACAACGCTGGCCCCAACTGCACACATTTCCAATGTACACTTTGAGTTGTGGCCTATGTGAGCATTTGGGAGCTATTACCACAATGCAGATAAGGGATCTGTGTTCTCTTCTGAAGATTCCTTGTAACCCTTTGTAATTTTCTGCCCTATCCCCTGCACAGCTACTGTCCTGCCTTGTCATTATAGATTAGTGTGCATATTCTGAACTTTTATGTAAGCAAAATCATATAGCATGCACTCTTTGTCTCTGTTTTTTGTTGTTGGTTTTTTGTTTGTTTGTTTTTGGACAGGCAGAGTGGACAGTGAGAGAGAGAGACAGAGAGAAAGGTCTTTCCTTTTACCGTTGGTTTACCCTCCAATGGACTCTGCGGCCAGCGCACCGTGCCAATCCGAAGCCAGGAGCTAGGTGCCTCTCCTGGTCTCCTATGCGGGTGCAGGGCCCAAGCACTTGGGCCAGCCTCCACTGCACTCCCTGGCCACAGCAGAGAGCTGGACTGAAAGAGGGGCAACCAGGACAGAATCTGGCACCTTGACTGGGACTAGAACCCAGTGTGCGGGCACCATAGGTGGAGGATTAGCCTATTGAGCCGCGGCACCGGCCATCATGCACTCTTTGTTATCTGCTTTTCTTCTCTCAGTATAATTAAGAGCTGTCTGTAAAGTTGCATGTTTTGATAGTTTATTCCTTTTTGCTACTGCATAGTATTGTATCATGAATAAACTACAATTTAGCCATTCACCCATTAGTGGGTGTGAGAGTCATTTCCAAATAAATTTTATCTAAACATTCGTGTGTGAATTTTTATACACACATATTTGTATTGTTCCTTGGGCAGTTGTTTGGTAGGTATATATTTAACTTTTTCAGAAACTACTAATTCATTTTCCAATATGATGGCACCATTTTACATTCCCATCAGCAATGTATTTGACTTGTAGTTTTTCCACATCCGTACTGGCATTTGCTTTGGTAATCAGCTTAACGTTTAATCCTTGTAGCGGATAGGTGATGGTGTGGTATCTTACTGTGTTTTCAATTTTCATTTCTCTAGTGACTGTCTTTGTGTTTATTTACATGTGCCTTATTTCCTATGCCATTCATAGTCTTCACTTAAATAAGTTTGTTCAGATCTTTTCTGCATTTTTAAAATCTGTTGGGAAATGAGAGAAAGAGAGCTTCCTTCTGCTGATTCACTCCCCAAATGCCCACAGCAGACAGGGCTGGGTAGACCTAACTCAGCAGCCAGGTACTCCAACTGTATCTCCTACGTGGTTGTTAAGCCATCATCAGCTGCCTTCCTAGTCTCCGTAGCAGGAAGGTGGATCAGAAGTGGAGAAGCCAGCACGCAGACTGGTACTATGATTGGGATAGGGTGTTGCAAGTGGCAGCTTACCTCACTGCACTACAACGCCAGCCTCAGTTTTTTGTTTCTTATTTAGTTTGGAGTGTTATTTTTCTTATGATTTTTATTTATTTATTTATGTGAAAGATAGAGTTACACAGTGAGACAGACAGACAGAAAGGTCTTCCTTCCACTGGTTCACTCCCCAAATGGCCGCCAGGGCCAGAACTGGGTTGATCCGAAGCCAGGAGCTTCCTCCTGGTCTCCCACGCAGGTGCAGGAGCCCAAGCATTTGGGCCATCTTCCACCGCCCTCCCAGGCGGCAGCAGAGAGCTGGACTGGAAGAGGAGCAACCAGGACTCAGAATTGCTTTGGCTGTTCTGAGTCTTCTATGATTCCATATGAATTTTAGGATTACTTTTCCTAATTTTGTAAAGAATGCCATTGGTATTTTGATAGGAATTCAGCATTGAATATGTAGATTGCTTTAGGTAATGTAGACATTTTAAATAATATTAATTCTTTCAATCCATGAAGAAGGAACATCTTTCATTTTTTTTGTGTGCTTGATTTCTTTCATTAATATTTTACAGTTTTCATTGTTGAGATATTTCACTTTGATTAAATTTCTAAGTATTTGATTTTTTTGTGGCTGTTGTGAATAGGACCTCTTTTCTGCTTTTCAGCAAATCATCGTTGGTATATAAAAATACTGCTGTTTTGATGTTGATTTTGTATCCTGCAACTGTACTGAATTGGTTTATCAGTTATAACAGCTTTTTGATGTAGTATTTAGAGTTTTCCATGTTCAACATCATGTCATCTGCAAACAGGTATTTTGACTCTGTGCTTTCCAATTTTGATGCCCTTTATATTTCTTTCTCCTCCCTAAGTGATCCTGCTGATTCTTCCAATATTGTATTGAATAGGAGTGATGAAAGTGGACATCTTTGTCTTGTTCTAGGTCTGAATAGAATTGCTTTTAGCTTTTGCCTGTTCAGTATGATATTGGCTATGGTTTATCATATGTAGCCTTAATAATTTTGAGGCATGTTCCTTCTAGATAGAATTTGTTAAGAATTTTTTTTATCGTGAAGAGATGTTAAATCTTATCATGCTTTTCTGTGTCTATTGATATGATTGTATTTTTTCTAATTCATAATATTGACATGATTTATGATGTTTATTGATATGTGAATGCTGACCCACTCTTGGATCTCTGGGATAAATCCCACTTGATCATGATGTATAATCTTTTTTTTTTTTAAGATTTATTTATTTGCAAGAGTTACAGAGAGAGGGTGAGACAGAGGAGGAAGTGGTGAGAAAAATCTTCAATCCACTGGTTGACTCCCCAAATGACTGCAATGGCCAGGACTGGACCAGGCTGAAGCCAGGAGCCTGGAGCTCCGTTGAGGTCTTGAGCTCCATCGAGGTCTCCCACATGGGTGGCAGGGACCCAAGTATTCGGGCCATCTTCTGCTTCTTTTTCCAGGCGCATTAACAGGGAACTAAATGAGTAGTAGCTGGGATTCAAGCCTGCACTCAGGTGATGCTGGCATCACAGGAGGCAAAACGTCGGCCCATGATGTATGATTTTTTTGATGTTACATTGGATTCAGTTTGCAATATTGTACTGAGAATTTTTGCATCTGTGTTCAAGGATATTGGTCTTTAGTTTTCTTTTTGTGTTGTATCAGTTGGCTTTGGTATTATAATGATGCTGGTCTCATAAAAGGAGTTTGGCAGAATTCCATCCTTTTCAGTATTTTGGGGTAGTTTCCTAAGTATCAGAGTTAATTCTTTAAATATTTTTGTAGAATTCAGTAGTGAAGCCATCAGGCCCTAAACTTTTCTTTGATGGAAAACTTAATCAACTACTTTAATGTCATTGCTTGTTATACATTTGTTTAGATGTTGTACATGTTCTTGATTTAGCTTATTAGGTCATATGTATCTAGAAGTTTATTCCTTTGACATTTTCTAATTTGTTAGCATATAATTGTTCATAGTAGTTTCTTGTGAGCTTTTGTATTTCTGAGATATCTGTTGTAATGTCTGTTTTTTTCTTTGTCAGTCTAGCTAAAGTTTTGTCTATTTTGTTTATCTGCTCAAAAAATTGCTCTTTGTTTTGTTTACTCAAATACAGCTATCTTTCCTCTCTTATACTTCTTGGCTATTTTGCAACCTACTTAAGACATTTTTCCCATTTGTGGTATCCAGGTTCTTTTTTTTTTTTTTTCTTTTTCTTTCTTTACTATATAGATCTCCGTTTGTAGCAGCATGATTTATTTATTTATTTTTAAGGAAGAATGAGAGGGAGAGACAGAGGTTCTAACATCTGCTGGTTCACTCCCTAAATGGCCACAACTGGCCAAGGCTTGGCCAGGCTGAAACCAGGAGCCAGGAGTTCCATCCAGGTCTCCCACATGGGTGGCAGAGGCCCAGGCACTTGGGCGATCTTCCACTGCTTTCTCAGGCACATTAGCAAGGAGCTAGATTGGAAGTGGAACAGCCAGGACTTGAATCAATGCCCATATGGAGTGCCAACAGCACAGGCAGTAGCTTAACCCGCTGAGCCACAAAGCAAGCCCCAGGAGCTCTACTCTTGAGAGTTTTTGTGATGAATCAGTGTTGGGTTTTGCTGAGTACTTTGTCTGTGTCAGTTGATGTGGTCATATTATTTTTCCTCTTTAGCCTGTCGATAGTGTTCCAAACAGGGGCTCCTTGACACAGGATGTGAGGCACTCCTGAGACGTGCCTGTGTGGGTTTTTCTTTTCTTCCTGATGTTGGAGAGGAAGGCTTAAAAATCACTCATGTGACTAGTTCAGCCTCATAAACCTACAGTGATGATCCAGGTTCCTAATGTCTGGTACTTCTCACCCCTACCCACAATATGGCTCATATGTCCACTGGTTACTTAGAACATTTGTTGTTCTCATGAATTATCTTGGAAGATTTATCTATCTATTTATTTATTTATCAGAGTTACAGAAAGAGAGAGATATCTTCATCTGCTGGTTCATTCCCATTATGGCCGCAATGGCTGGTGCTGGGCTAGGCTGAAGCCAGGAGTTTTATCCCAGTGTCCCACATGGGTAGCAGGTTCCCAAACCCTTGGGCCATCTTCTGCTGCTTTTTCCAGGCCATTAGTGGGAAGCTAGATTGGAAGTGGAGCAGCTGAGATGCGAACTGGCACCCATATGAGATGCTGACATTGCAGGTGGGGACTTTACTCACTATGTCACAAATCCAGCCCCTAGAAAGATGTAATAAAATAGGCAGTAGACAGGTTGTGTCCAGTTGTCAGTTGGGACATTCAGAAAGTCCTGAAAAGAAAAGGAAAGGGAGAGGGAGAGGAAAAGGGACCCCCAACTAATTATAGTGGAGAAAGTTTTTGATTTGTTAGAGTAAAAATATAGGGGAAATACTTTTGGAACAAGAAACAACTGTCAGTTTGTGGTTTTGAATCTAGATACAGAAATGGGGAAATTGACTTGCTTCAGTTACTTTGTGTATTTTATAGCCTAATAGCACATGAACTGATTAGGTGCATATCTAGTTTCAGTTCTGTTTCTGTAGGCATATAAAATTATTATAATTGGTTATTTAGAGCAAAATATTGTTTTCATGCCATAGTTGAATCCTGTGTATTTCTACATCTTTTAAAGAAAACATTTTCCTTTATATTTCTTTTATATTTTAGGACTTTGTAATCAATTTCTATTAACTTTGTTCAACTGACATATTTTATATTTTTTAAAAGGCTCCTAATTAAGAATACAATACACTGTAATTAAATTACTGTCTAATAGCTTTTAGGTACATTTTCACAATTAGATGAAGGATTGATCCAGTTGGATGATGAGCGCTCATGTGGTGGTCATTTTTTTGAATACAAATATCCATGATTATTCCTGAGCAGAAAGATGGAGCTTCATTCATTCAGTGTTTATTGTAGTTTCTTTGGGATAAGAACTTGATGGGGATGAACAGAAGTGCAGCAGGTTAGCTGTGATTGCAGAGGAGTGGTAGGATGTGCTTTCTAACGAAGGGGAGGCAAGAAGACACCATACAATTAGGTATGGTAGTGTAATTAGCTAGCGTCTCTATTGCTAGACTTTCAGCTTGAATCATGCTAGCAAAGCCTGCTACATGGGATTGAACGCTAAGCTTCCTCCTGAATCTTGAAAAACCAACAAATAGGAGTAGTCTGTGAACCATATTAAGCTAAAATCATTGTTTCATGTTGTTTTAAATTAACTTTAATTAACTTTGTTTTTCAGAACTTTTTTTAAAGATTTTTTTATTTGAAAGAGGGAGAAACAGGGGTGGGGAGCAGGAATCTTTCATCGTTGTTTTACTCCCCCAAATGACCTTAACAGTCAGGGTTTGGCCAGGGCTTGGCCAGGCCAGGAGCTTCTGGATTTTTCACGTGAATGGCCGTGGTTCAAACCTTTGGGCCATTCTCCACTGTCTTTCCCAGACCTTTAGCTAGGAGCTGGATCAGAAATGGAGCAGCCTGGACATAAACTGGCACCATATGAGATGCCCTCATCACAGGCAGCAGTTTTACCCATGGCATGCAATTCCAGCCCTTAGAATGATTTTAGAGTTATATAAAAATAGCAGAGATAGTACCGAGTTCTCATATAGCCCACCCTAGAGTCCCTTACCTTGGTATGGTACTTTCATTTTTTACAGTTAATAAGCCAATATTATTCATTAAAGTCCATATTTTATTCACATTTAATTTTTACGTGATTTCCATTTTCTTATGGTTTCTTGTATTTCTGAAGTTTCCATTCTAGGATCCTGTCCAGGACACCACATTACTTTGTCGTCATGTCTCCTTAGGCTCCTCTTCTCTGTGACTGTTTCTCAGACATGTTTTTGACGGCCCTAACAGCTTGGAAGAGTTACTAGGCAGGCGTTTTGTTCCACATCCCTCAGTTGGGATTTGTCTGATGTTTTTCTAGTGATTGGCTGTGGTTGTGGATTTGGTGCAGAATGGTCACGGAGGTCAGGTGTCATGTTTATTACATATCCAGGCTGCACACTATCAACAGGACTTCAGTTAACATTGACTGTGGTCTTCTGGCAAAAGTAGTGTTTGTCAGGAATCTACAGTGTAAAGCTACTCATTTTTTTCTTCCCTTCCATACTGTGTTTTTTGGAAGGAATTTATTTTGTGTATCCTGAAATTTAAGGAGTTTTGGAGTTAGGTTCCATTTTCCAAATAGCAGAGTTTCTACATGACTTAGTTGGAATTCTTCTGCAAAGAAGAATTTGTCTTTTCTCTCCAGTTCATTTATTCAGTAGTTTACTTATATCCCTGTGGACTCATGTGTGTATTGTCTATACATTGGCTTATAATCCAGTACTGCTTTATTTTTAATTGCTCAAATTGCTCTAACTTGGTTAGTTTGGAGATCTTCCTGTTGATTATCGCTTACCTTACCTATCCCCATCTAAGTAGGTGTTTTGATGTTTGTGTGTTTTTAATAATGTATTACTTTCTGGCACTGTAAATGCTTCAGTCTTATATTTCCTGCCCCAGTCTTAGGATCAACCGTGTCGCCAGGGAGCCCTGGCTCCTTTTTTTGGAGAACAGTAATAAATCCAAGATGTGGGTAGTAGATGTGTTCTTTACTGCTTACTGGCCTGTCGTTCTGTGTTTTTTCCTGGCCGACAGAGGAAAGAAAGAAATCAGTGTGTATGGACATTAACTCATGTCTATATACATCTGTAAAATACTCCTGTGAGTTCAAACCTGTGTCACCAACTCTAGTCCATTACCACATCAATTATTCTAGCCTCCTCCCCTTGTTCTCTGTAAACTCCTATTTCAACAGTGAGAAACCTAGTTCGCATCATACACTATCCATGTATTTTGTTGTTTCATTCCAGGATACATATATAATGGTATCAGAATTGTTACCCCAGATCTCATTGGGAATAGCTCTGTCAACTAAAGTGCAATGCATATTGTCTAGTTTCTTCTGCCTTTAATCTTATTTCCAGAGTTATTTAGGTCAGCACTCTCCCATGCCCACCTCAATGAGGTTGTTTCATTCATTTGTAATTCAGTTACATTGTTTTATTACCAAACTTCTATATGATTTTTTAAAATTTACATAATTTAGATTCACTGTGCTGTAAACTTCTGTTACGACAAATGCATAGTGTCATGTGCTGTCATTACAGTGTTGTATAGAATAGTTTCACCAAAATATTTCCTGTGCTGCACTTATTCAACCTTTCTCTTCTCCACAAGCCCAAGCAAACCACTGATCTTTACCATCTGTGGCCTTTTCTAGAATCTCATATACTTGGAATCATATAGTATATAGCATTTTCTTTCACTAATAGTCCAATTTTATGGATGTACCACACAGTTTTTCTGTTCACCTATTAAAGGATATCTTGATTATGTGCAGACTTTGGTAATATGAATGAGACTGCTATAAAGAGTTGCATGCAGATTTTGGCATGGACATAAGGTTTCAGATCAGCTTGACAAATGCAACTAATGTGATTGCCAGATTGTATGATCAATCTATATTAGCTTTTTAGTATCTTGTCTTTGTATTGGTGTATTTAATTTCTTTTTGTTGTTTTCTTCACCTGCTTCTTGACTGAGTCCCTTTTGACTGTTGATCCCAGGTCACATCATCACTACAGAAGAGCAGATGATACAGAATTTCAGATGTTCCTTTTGTGGGGAGATACAGTAAACACTCTAGTGATCTTTTCTGTGTGCTAATGAGATTTCCAGTTAGTCTTCTAGTAAAAATAATTACCTGATCTGGTTGAATTTAACTGTTCTCTGCTTTTTTCTACAATAGCAAAAATACATGTTTTCCCTACATAGCCTGTAGGTTGTTAAAGCTAATATGTTATTGTATTATATTGTTTTATTTTAAAGTATTTTATAGTTGTTAAAATCCTGAAATATTGGTCATATTTCCTCTGCAACCATCACCATCAAGCAATGGATTTTTATATACAAAAGTGTATTAACTTTAAAGGATTTTGTTCACATTTATGTTCTTGTAAGTGATTATGTGTTTTGTTTCTTCACAGCGTTCATTCAGTCCGAGAGTATAATAGAAGTACTGCGTTTTGATGATGGAGGGCTACTACAGGTAATTTAAAATATTGAATTATTTCAGTGTCAAGCCTTGAGTAATGTGCAATTATTATTTTTCTTTTAAAAATGTAACTGATTTCTCTGTAATATATTTCGTGAGCTTCATTTGCATGCAGGTTAGTAGGGTCATTAATAATAAGAGCAAACTAGTTGTAGAATTAAAGCCTGTAAATAAGTAAATCATTAGTTTGTAGCAAGTATGTGTGCCTGTGGCTCTGGTGGGCTGAGAGCCAGCTCAGGAGTAAGGTCTCCATGAGTGGTGCCAGTGAATGAAATGCTAAATTTACACGTCGGACCTCGAAATACTCACCCGGGAGAAAATTCTTCTAAACAGTGTAAGTGCTTCAGATTTCACGGGTATTCTTCCATGTGCCGTCCTAAGCCACATCTTTATTATGCATCAAGTGAGAAAGTATAATCTGACAATTGTTTTGGCCTTCCTGTCAGGCCCAGTTCATATATTACCAGGAAACACTTATTTTGATCTTCTCAGCTGAAAATCACTTGTGGAATTTCGGAGCTCAAAGAGACAGACTCACCTCTGATTTTTTTTTTTTAATTAATTAATTAATTAATTTGAAAGGCAGAGTTCCAGGGAGGCAGAGGCAGAGAGAGGTCTTCTGTCCGCTGGTTCACTCCCCAGATGACCTCAACAATCAGAGCTGGGCTGATCCCATGCCGCCAGGTCTTCTTGTTCTCTCACATCTTGGGCCATCTTCCCCTGCTTTTCCAGGCCATAGCAGAGAGCTGGATCTGAAGTGGAGCAGCCAGGTCTCGAACCAGTACCCATATGGGATGCCGGCACTGCAGGCGGCAGCTTTGCCTGCCACACCACAGCACCTGCCCATTACCTATGATGTTTAGGACTAGGTGTTTTCTCCTTTCTTCCAAGCTTCTATCGTGTTATGTATTTGTCATTACCTGTCAACTTTGTAATGGTAACATTTATTTTTAAAATAGAATGCTATTTGCTATCATGCCAAATGTGTTTATTTTATATTCAAGAGGAACAAAGGAGTAGCAAGTGTGTTTATTTTATATTCAAGGGGAACAAAGGTTTGGGTTAGGAAAGTTACCCAAGATGCCCTGTCTCTGTAGTGATGGGATCATGGTCTCCTCATTGTAGATGTGATTGTTAGTCTTCTATTACCTGGTACTCCCCAGGATGTATTTTTTACTTAGGGATAAGTAAATAAGTAACTTATTCTGAAAAAAAAAATATTTCCGGTAGTTTATAATAAAATGACAGGAAAGGAAAAATTAAAATTAGATAAGACAGTAGAGAAAATAATTCTAATAGGGACCTGGAATGGCATTTCTCTTTACATTTTAGCACAGATTTAGATTTAAATTTTACACACTAAGTGAAACAAAGAGAACAAGAAAAAAATTAATGGATTTTGAAGAATCATTTTCTCTGACAGTGAAGCTTATATGTGTTTTGGAAGACAAGCTATGCTTTCCTGTAAATTTCTAAGTAAATTTATCACTTTTATCTTTATGAACTGTTGAGAAACAGCAGGCACTAGTTGCATGGCACTTGAAGAAAGTCTTTGTATACATTAATATTTTTGAATTGAATAAGAACTGAGGATAACAGAATAAGCTATAATTTATAAATCCGTATAAATAGAAACTGATCTGAGCCCCCTAGTTCTTTAATCTGAGTGGGAACTTGGAGAGCTTATTGGAATGAATGTTTTGAGTATCTCCCTTGAGGTGGCTGTTTGTGTAATCTGTATGCCAGGCAAATTGGGAGTGCATTCTGGACAACTCCCTGAATGTAGTTCTTTTTTGGTTGAGGAAGGATCTGCATTCATTAGGAACCAGAGATCTAGAGTGATAATAAGATAAGTTGATAAGCTATTCTGAGAATTCTGGAGCATGATTTTTGTTTTTGTTGAGGAAGGCTATCCATCCATGTCTGTGTGGATTTTCCCATGGAAGAGCCCGTGGACTGGGATATGATTTGTTCATACTCTTCTGATATGCTTGAATACTTGGATAAGAGCTTGGTTGAGACCTCAGAATTCTATGGCAAAGATAATTTTGTCTTGAAAAAATGTTGAGGGTGGTGTATCAGTTGATTACCTGAGCTGTAATAAAACCTCACTAAGGCTCCTGCAGAATATCTCATGTTGAGGTGCTGTATATGGTGCATAATATCTCTTCAAATAGCTGAGTGTAAGTTTTGAATAGAGTTCATTTGAATAGTAAAGAATATTTCCCAGAAGCAACAATTTTGACATGTTATTCTTCTTGACTGTAATTTTCCAATAGGTTTGACTATTTTTGAAACAGGTCCTGATTAGAACATAAAAATGTACATGTAGCATTTCTACAGCAGAAAAATGATCAGATTTCTCCAAATTAGATGTAAGCTAAAGTGGGGAGAGCTTTAGCAGCAACCTTGTTTAATTTTTCCTAACAGCATGCCTTCCTGTATCTTGTTACCCTCATGTGACTTGCACATAGTAACTTCAGATCACTTGATAATAAGTCAGTAAAAATGGCCAAACTCAAAAATATTGCTATAAATATTAGACTTATTTTCCTTATTTTTTTAAATTTTTTTAAAGATAAGGAAAATAAGGTTCATAGAAGTTAAATAATTTCTGTGGTATTCATTTGTAGAGCAGCAACATCTAACAAAAATATCCCTAACTGGCGCTGTGGCATAGCAGGTAACGCCGCTCGCAGTGCTGGCATCCCATATGGATGCCATTTCAACTCCCGGCTGCTCCACTTCTGATCCAGCTCTCTGCTATGGCCTGGGAAAGCAGTAAAAGATGGCCCAAGTCCTTTGGCCCCTGCACCCATGTGGGAGACCTGGAGGAAGCTCCTGGCTCTTCAGATTGGTCCAGCTCCGGCCATTGCGGCCATTTGGGTAATGAGCCAGTGGATGGAAGACCTCTCTCTCCGCCTCTCCTCCTCTCTTTCTGTAACTCTGATTTTCAAATTAAAAAAAAAAAAAGCCATGTTGTCTAGCTCTAGAACTTTTTCCACAGCAGAACCTGAGCCTTTCTCCCAGATGTGTCTCGTGGATTACCACTTGTTATGTAGTGATTAGAAATGATAATCCGCTCAGCTTGTTTTCTGTGGCTTGTGCTTTGGCCATTGTCTCTCCTGATTGACATGGCTATTAAGATTTGCTTTATAAAATAAGATCAGGTGATTCCTAATATGGGCATGGACAGCAAGCAACCCGCATCGCAACAGAAGGAGTCTGCATCCTGCATCCCCAACTCTCTCGAACCTTCATTCCATTTTGATTAATCAGAATGATTGGTTCTTCCTAACCTGACCCTTTGAAAGACTGTAAAATGGAATAACAAAAGATACTCTTGCCCTTAAACACATTAGTCTGTTCAAAAGCATTAACCTATTTCCTGATCCAGCTTTATTAAAAATAAGTAAAGATAAAGCATAAGAAAAGGCTAGTTATGTACTTTTCCCCATTATTCTGCCAGAATAATTAGACAAATTTTAAGATGCTGGAAGGCAAGCTCCAGAATGTTCATGTATTAAGAGCACACACAGTTTTATCTTGTAAAACTTCTAACAAAAAATTCTAGCTTAATTAAGGACCCTCTAGAGTCTTTTACCAAAAGTTAGCCACTGTCTTTCCCTAAAGTTTTACCTTCTCAGTATTTATCTCTAAATACTCTAGTTATACCTGGTTTTTGAGTTTCAAACATTATGTAGTCTTTCTTCTTTTTTTCCCCTGGATTCTTTTCTTCTTTTCCTCAGTATAATGTTTCCAAGATCCTCTGCGCTGAGTGTGATT
Organism: Sylvilagus floridanus; assembly: GCA_949820135.1. Lineage (NCBI taxonomy): Eukaryota > Metazoa > Chordata > Mammalia > Lagomorpha > Leporidae > Sylvilagus > Sylvilagus floridanus. The sequence goes on along the minus strand of OX463245.1, from coordinate 73,487,012 downwards.
TAATCACTCATTTTCAGTGCTGCACAGCATTCCATTGGGTGGATTCACCCTGATTCATGTGTGATCTCTGCTGCTTGTGGACATTTTGGCTGCCTTCAGGTGTTGGCTGTTCTGAACAGTTCTGTCTTAGTGAACATGCATGTATGTTTCTGGTAGAGTGCAATTGCATCACAGGGTATGTGGATTTCCTATATTAATAGTGCCATACGATTTTCCAAAGTGGCGCCTTCAGGTTGCAATCCTGTCAACAGGAATCCCTCTGTAATACTGTATTCTGGGAGGGAGGTAATGATATCTCATTGTGGTTCTATTTGTGTTTCCCTGCTTCCTTATAAATCTAAGCAATTTTGCATGAGTATGTAACTATTTGGATACTCTGTTTTGCCCATTTTATTGTTGGGCAATGAGCTTTTTTTCCTTTTGTTCTGTAGGAGTTCTTCCTAATATCTGGGTATAAACTCTTTTGCAACCCTGACCTGACACCAGTAATACAAATTCTGTGCATAAGCTCTCTATTGGTTAAATGCATTAAAAATATCTTCCTCCCTAGATGAAACATCCTTTTAATTTATGTAATTAGGACTGTGATGAACCGAATTCTTAATTTTAATGAAGTTCAGTCCATCAGCCTTTTCTGTTATGTTTAATACTTACTTGTGTTTTATTGAAGAAACTTTTTCCTATTCCAGGGTCATAAAAGTTATTCTCTGATACTGTTTTCTAGGATGTAGAATTTTATTGTTTTGCTTTTGACTAGAAGAATCACAAATTTCTTTTTATTTATTTATTTTATTTTTATTTTTTGACAGGCAGAGTGGACAGTGAGAGAGACAGAAAGATCTTCCTTTGCCGTAGGTTCACCCTCTAATAGCCACCGCGGCCGGCGCGCTGTGGCCTGCGCACCGCGCTCATCCGATGGCAGGAGCCAGGTGCTTCTCCTGGTCTCCCATGGGGTGCAGAGCCCAAGCACTTGGGCCATCCTCCACTGCAATCCCTGGCCACAGCAGAGAGCTGGCCTGGAAGAGGGGCAACCAGGACAGAATCCGGCACCCCAACCAGGACTAGAACCCGGTGTGCCGGCGCCGCAAGGCAGAGGATTAGCCTGTTGAGCCGTGGCGCTGGAAGAATCACAAATTTCATCTGTAATTAATTTTTGTTGTTAATGTGAAGCCAGGTTTTCTTTCTCCTGTAGATTTAACTGTCTCAGCCCTCTTTATTGAATATTTCTGAGTATTTTCTTTTGCTTATTCATAAGTCAAGCACCCATACTTTGTGAGTGTTTTTGGACTTTTTTTTAGAATTCTGTTTTTTAAAAAGCAGAGACAGCCTGCTAGAGAGATCTCCCATCTGCTGGTTAATCTCACACATGTGGCAACAGCTGGAGATGGGACAGGCTAAAGCTGAGAGCCAGGAACTAGGTTCAGGTCTGTCACATGCCCACTGCCTTCCTGGAAGTACATTAGCAGGAAGTTGGAATCAAGAGCAGAACTGGAACTCAAACCCAGGCACTCTGATGTGGGATGCCGACATCCCAAGTGACGCCTCCTATGCCAAATTCACAACCTGGTTTTATATTTGTCCAAATCACAGTATCGTACCATTTTAATTAATACTTTTTTTTTTTTAGATTTTATTATTTGAGAGGTAGAGTTAGACAATGAAGGGAGAGACAGATGAAAGGTCTTCCATCCACTGGTTCACTCCCCAAATGGCCACAATGGTCGGAGCCGGGCCAATCTGAAGCCAGGAGCCAGGAGCTTCTTCCAGGTCTGCCACATGGGTGCAGGGGCCCAAGGACTTGGGCCATCCTCCACTGCTTTCCCAGGCCATAGCAGAGAGCTGGATTGAAAGAGGAGCAGCTGGGTCTAGAACCGGCACCCATATGGGGTACCAGCGCAACAGGTGGAAGATTAACCTGCACCACAACACCAGTCCCAATTTGATTTCAAAAGAATGTTTATTCACTTTTATTTATTTGTAAGTAGAGTGACAGAGAAGGGGAGAAAGAGAGATCTTTGATCTGCTGGTTCACTCCCCAAATGCTGCAAGAGCCAAAGCTGGGCCAAGCAAAAGCCAGGAGCCAGGAACTAAACCAGGTCTCCCACATGGGTGGCAGGAACTCAACTACTTGAGCCATTACCTGCTGCCTCCTGTGGACATTAGCAGGAAGCTGGACTGGAATTGGAGGAGGGACTGTATCCCAGGCAGGTCCTCTTGTTTGGGATGTGGGTATTCCAAATGGCTGCTTAACCTGCTGCACCATAGCACCTACTCCACTGTACTTTGGAGATCTGGTAGAACAAGGCCTCTCATTTTCTTATTCTTCAGTACATAATGCCTTGGTTATCTTTTCGTGTCTCCTCGCCTTTTATTCTGTTCCTTGGAGAGGAATCTAGTTGATTCCTTTGTCCATTTTTTAATCAGATTCAGTTTTGTTATTGAATGGTAGTTCTTTATAGATTTTAGTTATTAATCTATTATCAGATACATGATTGAGTATAATTTTCATTTTTTAAAAAATATTTTTTATTTCCTTGGAGTAGAGTTACAGACAGAGAGACGGAGAGAGAGAGAGGGGGGACTTCCATCTGCTGGTTTACTCGCCAAATGGTCACAATGGCCAGAGCTGGGCAGCTCTGAAGCCATGAGCTTCTTCCGGGTCTCCCACATGGGTGCAGGTCCCAAGCACTTGGACCATCCTCCACTGCTTTTCTAGGCCATAAGCAGAGAGCTAGATCACAGAGGAGAAGCCTGGGACATGGACTGGTGCCCGTATGGGATGCTAGCACCGCAGGCAGAAGCTTAGCCTATTCTATCATAGGACCAGTGCCATTATACTTTTCATAACAAAAAGTTAAAGAAATTGTCTTTAAGTACAGAAAATATGAATTTATGAATACCTACTCACCTATCATTTAGACCTGCCAGTTAGCATTTTGCTCTATTTGCTTTATCTGTATACAGCATTGTATTGCTGAAACAATTTGAAGAAAAACACACCTTCAAAAAAGTAAGAGCATTTTCCTGCATCTGCCAAAAATACATCTTTTCCCCATGTATATTCTTAACAATGCCATTTCAAAATAACATATATTAGTGGGGAAAAATAATGGCACACGTCTACTGCTTTTTTAGTTTTCACATGGCAGCCAGCCTGTTGGGGTAAGCTCACCTATGGCATGGCATGGCATGCTGGCATTTATTTCTCCTGTGACGCTCAACTATTTCCTTTGCCACCCGAACTCCAGCAGTTGCCTCCTCCCCTACTCCAGCCAGAACAGTGTCTAAAACTTAGATCAGATCATGTCTCTCTCTTTCCCTTACTCCTTCCTATCCCTCATGTTTTTGTTTTTGTTTTTGTTTTTAAGATTTTATGATCCATTTGAGAGGCAAAGCCACAGATAGAGAAGGGGAGAGACAGAGAAAAAGGTCCTCCATCTGCTAGTTCACTCCCCAAATGGCTGCAACAGCTGAGCCGGGCCGATATTAAGCCAGGAGCCAGGACCCTCCTCCAGGTCTCCCACATGGGTGCAGAGGTCCAAGCACTTGGGCTGTCCTCCACTACCTTTCCCAGGCCACAAGCAGAGAGCTGGATCAGAAGAGGAGCAGCTGGGACACAAACCAGCATCCCGTATGGGATGCCTGCTCCAGAGGCAGAGGCCTGGCCCACCATGCCATAACGCTGTACAGTCCCTCTTGTTTTAGTTAAGAGAACACCGCATGAAACCTTGCTGTAGCTTAGCAGTGTGCAGCGTGATCCGCCCCTTGCCCAGGCCACGAACCGTTGTTCTCCCCTGTTCTCTCTCAGCTGCAGCCAGGTTGACCTCGTCTCTGTTTCCTGAACCCCGTACTCCGTTCCCCGACGAGGGCCATCGCATGTGCTGTTTTCCCCCACCGCCCCACTGCTCTATTCTCACTCTCCAGGTTTTAGTGTAAATGGCCGCTGCTCAGACAGGTTTGCCTCATGACGTGTTCAGCTGCGTCACCTGTGTATTCCTTTCTGCAACACCTCTCCGCTGTTTGCAGATGTAGAAGTACATATTTATTTAGTTCATAACTGACTGTCCTGCCCTCTCTTCCACTGTGCTTTGAGCTCTGTGGCAGTAGGGTTCAGAGACCCCAGCCTGGCACACACAGTTCACAGAGGTGAACGGGAGAGGCTCACGTGATCGTAAGAGGACGGTTCTCACAGGTGACTCTGGCCTAGCAAACTTGTACAGCTCAGTTGCATTACCTTGTGTTACCTCCATGTGAGAGCCAAATGATTCTCCCTTTCTTAAATTATATGGTGTGACCAGTCAGTTCATATGATTTTGAGAACAGGTTTAGCCTGAAAAGCCAAGTGGGTTTAAGATCCAGGTTTGAAAGTACAGTAGAATACTTTGGATATCGTATATGTCTGTAGTGTAAAAATTACTTGCAGTGCTTTCATCATCATCTTCTTCCTTTTACAGACTGAGACAACACTTGGACTCAGCTCATATCAACAGAAAAGGTAGGGCTTACGGATTTGGTAAAATGTTAACATTCTTTCAGTTCCTTCTTGGGGATTCATGTGGTTCCCCCCTTTCTTTCCCCTAAACATTTTTGGTAAAGAGGGAACAGCAAATTGTATGTCACACTGTAAAATATATTTCCACGTATTGTGTATGGCAACCTGGTTTAATTCTGAATTTGCGTGTGGTGCAGTGTGTGGCATACCTCCCCTGCAAATACTGGGGGCTTGTCCTGGGAACCAAAGCTCCCCTAGCTGTGGAGGAGGAGTGGCCGTGGGATTTCCCTTGTGGCTCTCCCTGCCTTTTATAGACTGACCTTTGCTGCCCTCCCTTAGTTACCAGGGCTGCCTGCAAACTCCCAGAGAGAGGCTCGGAGCCGTATAACCCAGTCTTGTGATTCAGAGACCCCTGTTTCCTTTTCTTTTTTTTCTTTTTTTTCTTTTTTTTTTAACTTGACAGGCAGATTTAGACAGTGAGAGACAGAGAGAAAAGTCTTCCTTCTGTTGGTTCACCTCCCCAAATGGTCACCACGGCTAGTGCACTGTGCTAATCCTAAGCCAGGGCCGGGTGCTTCCTCCTGGTCTCCCATGCGGGTGCAGGGCCCAAGGACTTGGGCCATCCTCCACTGCACTCCTGGGCCACAGCAGAGAGCCGGATTGGAAGAGGAGCAACCGGGACTAGAACCCAGCACTCATATGGGAAGCTGGCGCCACAGGCAGAGGATTAACCAAGTGAGCCATGGTGCCGGCCCCCTCAAAGACCCTGTTTCAACACAGCCTCCCTGTGATAACTGGGGTAGAGGTGTTACACCTCCAGAATGATGAGAACACGTGTGTGGATTTGAAGACACTTTCTCTACTCCCCACCTTCCTTTCTGGTTGTTTTGGTGCCTTCTCACAGAGTTAGTGAGGCAGGGTAAAAGGAGATGCTGGCCTCATTGCCTTCCCGTGTCCCTTGAGAGACTGCCTGGCACCTGAGGGCGAGTGCAAACTGAGTTACATAACCTATCCTTCCAGCAGTGTTTTGTGTTCTGTCAGCTAAGACTCTTATCCCATCCCCCATAGATTTAAAGGAGTTTAGCTTCGAAGGTACGATAGCTTAGAAGAGTGATGCCAGGAGTAACTGGTCAAGCCCCTAGGACCTGTTGCAGTAAATGCCCTTGGGTAACACTGGGATGATGGCACTGATATCACTGGTGTTCTCAGATCGCGAGCCCGTTTCACGGCTTTAAAAATCCAATTATTTTACAGCATGTATTTTTAGAAGAATGTTCAAAAAAGTTGATGGGGCCGGCGTCATGACTCAATAGGCTAATCCTCCACCTTGCGGTACCGGCACCCCTGGTTCTAGTCCCAGTCGGGGCGCTGGATTCTGTCCCGGTTGCCCCTCTTCCAGGCCAGCTCTCTGTTGTGGTCAGGGAGTGCAGTGGAGGATGGCCCAAATGCTTGGGCCCTGCACCCCATGGGAGACCAGGAGAAGCACCTGGATCCTGCTGTCGGATCAGCACGGTGCACAGGCCGCAGCGTTCCGGCCATTGGAGGGTGAACCAACGGCAAAAAGGAAGACCTTTCTCTCCGTCTCTCTCACTGTCCACTCTGCCTGTCAAAAAATAAAAAAATAAAAATAAAAAAAACCAAAAAAGTTCATGGAAAATGGCTTTTTTATAAATGCCATGATTAGATTTCAAAATTTTTTTGCCAAAATAAACTTGACTCTATCTTCCCACAAATTTTCTTAAGTACTCTGTAGATACATTTGTTTCTTTGAAAGGCTCAGTGATAGGGAGAGAGACAGAGAAATCTTCCATCTGCTGGTTTTACTCTGCAAATGGCCACAAAAGCCAGGGCTGGTCCAGGCTTAAGCCAGGAGCCCAGAGCTCCATCTAGGTCTCTCATGTGGGTGGCAGGGGTCCAAATTCCTGGGCTGTCCTCTAGATACATTAGCAGGGAGCTGGATGGGAAGTGGAACTGGGGCCACAACAGGGGATGCCTGCCAGTGCTACAAGCAGCAGCCTAGCTCACTGAGCCACAGCGCTGGCCCCAACTGTTACTCACTCCACAACATTCTTTGAACTTTGTCAATTGTCCCATTAATGTCCTTTATTTAAAAAATAAATTTTTGGCCCAGAGCTCAAGCCCTCACATTTAATTTTCATGTTTCTTTAGCATCTGCTTCAATGTGGAACAATTTATTTGTTTGTTTTATCTAACTTTGACATGTTTGAAGAGTAGAGACTACCTATTTTACAGACTACCCCAGTTTGGATTTTCTAGTATTTCCTTGTGATTCGATTCAGATTATGCTTTTTTTTGACAGATATTACAGAAGTTTGTTTCCTTCTCCATTGAGCCTATAAGTACTTGCTGTCTATTCTGTCTTTGTTTTGTAATTCATAAGTATCTTTAGAGAAGTACTTTGAGACTATAGAAATATCTTCTCTAACTAGTTGTAGTATCTTGATTCTTGTCTAAAACAGTTACTACTCTAATAGTTTTTGAATCTCCTCATTCTACTTTGGTTAATTGACATTCTAATGGAAGTAAGCTGGGGAGTAAAGGTCAGAGTTCACTTTTCTCCAGTTATTTTACGATCGTTTTCACTGCTGTCAAAAATCACATGTACTTGTATCTGTTGTGTGTCTTTCTTTACGTGCCCTGTCACTCATTGGGCCCTTTGGTACTTTATGGTACCTGTTCCAGGCTTAGCTGGTAATTTCATTCCCCTACCCTGAAAGAGTTCATTTCAGTGAGGACGCCTGCTACGTTGTAATGGAGGATGATACTTGGAAACTATGACTCGTGTGCCTTGTGTGCTTGCCGTGGGTGTGGGGGATCTCATTGCTAACGAGGTGTCATTATCTTCAGGCTTCTTAAGTGCAAGAGTTTGGAAAAATTGTTGACATATGCATACATATTTGCTGTCCATACACACACAAACATGCATTTATATAAAAAACCGTGTTGTTACTGGTACCTTCAGTTTTAATACAAAAACAGTATTCTATCTGTCTGTCCTTCCCTTCATTGTTTCTGTCTATTCTCCAACAATGAGAAACCTGGCTCCTGTTTGCAGTATCTGTATGATTTGCCTAATTCTAGAATATGGATAAATTAGTTTCAGAATCACTAACCCATAGCATCATGAAAAATGGACCTACTAATTACAGTACAGCATTTGTCTAGAATCCTTCCTTCGTTTGGTCCTTCCCCTCCTGTCTAAGGATGTATCATCCAAATACTGTGTTCCTAATTGACAGGGGCTTTGGTGTTCTTCATCTTTCCCGGTGCTTCCCCTTTCCTTGCATCCTCTCTCCACCCCCCACCCCCCACTCCGTTGTGGTTATGTACATGGAAATAACGTGTGTATTTCATTTGAGATTTTAATGACCATTTTATGCATATAAAACTTGAGATTTTTCTGCATATAAAGTTTGAGATTTTTATCTCCACTTTATATTAACCTATTGTCCTTCATTCATTTGAGCATTGCTTTCTAACATTTTTCTTTTGCCCACAGTGCTTTAAAGAATAACCCCCTATATATGTAACTGCGTATTTTGAGGATTATCTTCAGGGTAAATTCCTATAATGCATACTGCTGAGTCAAAAGATAAGTGCAGATGTAATTTGTGGTATTGAAAGTGTATGTATAGAAATAACCAGCAGCTAAATTAGTGATGCTCATCAGAGAAATTCAGGTTAAAACCACAATGAAATATCACCTCACATCTGTTAAAATAACAACACAAAGACAAGAAGTAATGACTATTAGTGAGGCTGTGGGGAAAAAGAGAGCCTAGTACATTGTTGGTGGAAATATAAATTAATAAAGCTGTGTGGAGTTTCCTCAAGGAATCAAAACCAGAGCTGTTATTTGAAATAGCAATCCTGCAGCTAAGTATATATCCCCAAAGGAAATGAAATCAGTGTGTCCAAGAGAGATATATACTTCCATTGTAGCATTTTCACAATAGCCAAAATATGGAATCAACCAAATGTCCCGTCAGCGAACAAATGGGTAAAGAGAATGTGATATGTGTATACGATGGAGTGCTATGCAACCATAAAAAAGGAAGTCCTGTCATTTGCATAGGTGAATGTTATGGATACTGGAGGAAATTATGTTAATGAAATGATTCTGGCACAGAATGATAACTATCAAGTGATCTCAGTTACTGTGAAACCTAAAAAAACTTCACCCGTGGGAGCAGTGTTGAGGGTATCAGGGTTGAGGAGATGATAGTCACAAGACACAAAATTTCATTTAGTTAGGAAGAGCAAGTTTAAGTGAACTGTTGTACAAGCATGATGACTGTAGTTAATGTATTATAATCTTGAAAATTGCCTAGATTTTAAATGTTTTTGCCATTAAAAAACGATAATTTGTGAGGTAATGAATGTTAGTTGGCTAGATTTAGCCATTGCACAGTCTGTTACATATTTTAAGGTATGTTTTTCACCATGAATAGGTACACTTTTTATTTATGAAGCAAGTAGGCAGATAGTGTATGTTTGGTATAAATTCCTAGAAGTAGAATTGGTAAATCAAAAACAGATGTGTGTGTGTTAGTTTTTGCAAATTATCCTTCAAAATAATTGAGCCAGTTTGCCTACCTTCCATCAACTAGAAGGAGTGACTTTCTCACAGCTTTTCCTTCGGATTATGTTAGACTTTGAACTTTTGCCAATCTGATAGGTGAGAAAAGCTGTCACAGTGTAGTCTTAGTTTCTCTTTTTCAGCTTAGGAATAGGGCTAACTGTCTGTAATGATTTTACTGATAAGTTCTATCAAGCACCTAACAGAGAAGTATACTAGTTGTACACAAAGAAAAGAGGATGGTATCCTTCTCCACAAATTTCATGAGATGTCATTTGCAGGTATTACAAGAAAACTGGAGCCTATATCACTTATGAATATATCTCCAGAAATCCTTAACAAATTATTAACAAATGGAATTTATGAAATGTATGAGGGATAATAATCATGACCAAAAAGGACTTATCATAGGAATATAAGAAAGTGATTAACATTTGAAAATCAGTCAGTATACTTCTACATAAAAACATGAATAGGTGTAGAGAGAACATATGATAAAATTCAGCATTTATAATTTAATGTATAGATAACAGAGTAGGAATGAAGACATATTTTGCCAACCTGAGTACATGTGGAAAAATAACAGCTAACATAGCACTTGTTGCCAGAAGATTGAGTGCTAAGACTGGGAAAGGGGCAGAGATACCCTCTTAGATCATTTGTGTTCAGTGTTGTTCTTGATGTGCTACATATGGCAAGACACGGAACTCAGAGGTCCCTGATTGGAAAGGAAGAAGGGGAGAAAGGATTTTGGCTATAAACAGTGTGATTGTGGACATAGAAAATCTTAAGGGTACTAAACAACTGATGAGAACTAATAAATGAATTCAGTACGATTGAAGGATACACAATAATTAGAAATAACTTCAGTTCCTCCATAAAAATTACAGAAGTAAAGTGTTATAGAAAAAATGCCATTTATAATAGCATCAGAAAACATTACATACATTGAAATAAATGTAACAAAAATGTCTTGAGACCTGTATACTTAAAGCTAGAAAGTGTTGCAGCAAATAGTTAAAGGAGTCCTAGATATATTGAGAAACACTGTTCATAGATTGGAAAATCAACATTCTCCCCAGATGGATTTTAGATTAAGGACAGTTCCAGTTAAAATACCAACAGATACTTCTGTAGAAATTGACAGGCTGATTTTCAAATATATATAGAAATATTCAGCACCTAGAATAGCCTAAGCAAGACTGGAAAAATAGCAACAATTTGGAGGACTTAACATCTGTGTTGAAGACCCAGTTTCAAACCCTTTGACAGAATGTGCCAAGATCATCCATTCAGTGGCACAAGGGTAGTATTTTAGAACAAATGTTAGATCTACTAGAAACATACCTAGAAGTGAAAAACAAAATGAATTTTTAATTTTTAACTCATACTATACACCAAAGTTAGCTTTAAATGAACAGGCCTATATGTAAAAGCTAAAGGTGTAATACCTTTTTTTTTTTTTTTTTTGACAGGCAGAGTGGACAGTGAGAGAGAGAGACAGAGAGAAAGGTCTTCCTTTTGCCGTTGGTTCACCCTCCAATGGCTGCTGCGGCCGGCGTACCGCACAGATCCGATAGCAGGAGCCAGGTGCTTCTCCTGGTCTCCCATGGGGTGCAGGGCCCAAGCACTTAGGCCATCCTCCACTGCACTCCCAGGCCACAGCAGAGAGCTGACCTGGAAGAGGGGCAACCGGGACAGAATCCGGCACCCCGACCGGGACTAGAACCCGGTGTGCCGGCGCCGCAAGGTGGAGGATTAGCCTAGTGAGCCGTGGCGCTGGCTGTAAAGGTGTAATACTTTTAGAATAAAGTAAAAGTCTTTTGGTAGAAATATTTCTAACTTGGACACACTTTTTCTTAAGGTTCCAAAAATGTATATCATATAAGAAATGATAAATCGGATTTTATCAAAGTTAAAAACTTGTACTCTTCAAAAGATACCATGAAAAATAGGGAAAGGGAAGTCTAGGATGTAGAGAAAAATATTTGCAGTATATATACCTAGAATACATGAAATTTTTTATGACTTAGTAACAAGCCAAATGTTCCAGTTAGAGAAAATGTTTGCAGTCCATATATCTAGACTATATGAAGTTTTTTGACTTAGTAATGAGCTAAACATTCCAGTTTAAAAACTTGGAATAGACCTTTGTTAAAAGGGATACCCATCTTAAAAGAAAACTGAAAGAAAGAAGTTTGAATGGTTTCACCATAAAGAAAATATAAAGGCTTGAAGAGATAGCTTTGTTAACCCTGACTGTACATTATACAATGTGTACATGTATTGATAAATCAGATGGTATTCCATACATACATGCAATTTTTGTGTCTGTTAAATTTTTAAAAAAAGAAATTTAAAAAATTATTCAATTGCGATACATAATTTTAATTATTAGCATTAGGGAAATACAAATTAAAACTAAAATGTATTTGTTGGAGAGAAATATATAGAAGTTCTGTTCATTTCTTTTAAGTCTCTTTATTTAGCTAATAACTATAAACTGTTAATTATATAGCTAATATAATAGCTAGTAACTATAAAACTGACTGAAAGTTTGACTATTGAGGTACTTCCTCCTGCATGCCCCTATGAGTTTGTGGTTGTAGTGCTTGTTTGTGGATCAGTTGCAAGATAATAGTTTCCAATTGGGAAATGTGCTTAAAAACAGAGGTTTCTGGGCTCTGTACTAGATGAAAGGAATCAGATTCTGGAAACCGGGCCCTGTCGTGAGCATTTACACACTCATTCTAGCTGTTTAAAATGCAGGTAAGCCCCAAACCACTCTTTAAGAAAAAGTGGCCAAAGAGTACCTTTTGCTTAGGAGGTAGTTGGATCATAGGGACAAAACCCTTTAAGTTTTGCAGCTAAACAAACTTCTGGAGCACCAGGAAGGCCCTCTGTATTTGGGTTTGGGATTGCCTGCCCAACTATGATCTGCGGTTTGCCACACAGCATAGAACATTCCCCTCAAGATTTCTCCACACATCACTCTTTTAGTGAAAATTGTAAGGAAATGGCTGAACTGCAACTTCATAGATAAAATCACTGAAGAAAGCAGGGGAGCCTGTATTGTAATATGTCCTTGCATTGAAATGGGAAAAAGGTACTGTTTTTCATCATTTCTTCCTCAATTTATTTTTCAACACCATGTATTTGCAAACATTTGTTTTCTGTTAAAAAAGCACTAACCCATGTCGTGCCCTTTCTAAGTGTGGCCGCAACCATTTCCGTAGACTGCATAGCTGACTGCTCTGTAGCTGCCCTGATGCTGTTGAACAAGATCGTACCTGTGTCTGCTTGTGTTGACGGCTCAAACAGAGGTTAACCTGTTCTTGGGCAGAAGTCCACTGCTGTGTTGAAAACATGTATTTTTTATTTTTTAATTCATCTTTTATGAATTATTTCCTCAGTGTCAGAGTAAGAATTGCCGAGCACCACTTCTGTAGAGCATTTTACAGGAAGTCTTAGCACAGGGCGTTAAGAAAAAGAGAAACAAAATCAAAAGACTTTGAAAGAAATGGAACTGTGCAACTCACAGATGACCTTCTACAGAGAGCATTCCAGTTATTCAGTTTGACAGCATCTGTGGCAACAGTGGAACATCTTGAGAGAATTTAGATAAACTATTAGACTTACAAGGCGACTGAACATAAACCCAGTACGTGAAAACCATTACCGTGTTAAACTTAAGCAGTGTTCATTTATATCTAGTCATCTGTGTAATATCTCCTTCTAGATAGTGTATCTCAAATTTAACTATAAAATAACACTCTTGAACATCTTCCCATCTGCCTCTGCTTGCATCCAACCCATCTCTACCATGTTACAACTAAGTATCCAAACTCTTAGACTAAGGCGTGATTCCTGCCTTTTCTCTCACTCTTCCTAATCATTCCATCTGTATTACCTGTTATCTGTAGCTTCCAGATATAGTCAGGAAGCAGCCACTTCTCACCACTCTCCCTGTTAGGAAACTGGTGCAGTTTTAGCCAGGTGGCCACAGGGCCCAACCACTATGGTCAAGCTCCACCTCCATCCTACTGGGATTTGCTGCAACTGCTTCCCTGCCCGCCCTCAGGCAAAGTTTTAAAAGGGCCTGTTCCTGAAACATGCTCTCTTGGCTCTTCTCTTCCTGGCTTCTCTGCTCTCTTGGTTCTTCTCTCCTGCTCACTCTCTCTAGCCTCCTCTCCTCTCTCACTTCCCCTCTTCTCTTACTCTCTCTTGCCCTTTGCCGCCCCTTTACTCCTTTCCCTTATTCCGGCGTTCTGTGTTTTGTGACGGCTAACATGAATATGTAACACTCCCTCGCCGTCACCGTACACCATAGCTCCCCGCGCCTGAATCACTGCAGGACCCCTCTGCTTCCTCTCTGCTCCTGCAGCCTGTTCTGCAGGGAAGCCTGGGTTCACATTTTTGAAATGCGTCAGATCATGTTACTTCCTTGCTTCACACACTGTAGAGAGGCTTTTTGTTAACAGAGAATGCTACCTCCTACAAGGGATCTGACCCAGAAACCGACTCCTGCTCCTCCTTCCCTGCCTTCTGGTCTCAGCTTGCCAAGTACTTTCTTTCCCGGTTCTCCACCATTCCAGCCCCAGATCCAGTGTCTCCTGAGAGAGGCTTTCTCTGTTCTAACCACATCACACGCCATCACCTAATAGAGCCTACTTTTGTCCTCCCCACTGAGATGTTAGTGCCATGAGAGCAGGCACTTTGTTTTGTCGCCGCAGCCTCTAGACAGTGGCTGGCATACAGTATGTGTGCAGGACATTTAGGTTGAGTGAATGAGTGTGCGCTCTTACCCTGCATGGCCACTTCGGACGTTTCCTTCACGACTTGCAGACTAGAACATCTGACACGGCAAAGACAAGTACCCATATCTTCAGAATCTGACACAGTCCATGTTTATATATGTGAATTAATGATTATTTTATGAATTGTGAAGATACTTGAAGAAGTTCCTAGAAAATCAAAGTAAAAGATAAGCTTACTTTGCAAAATATATTGAAGTCCAGGTGTATGAAGAGTCTTCAAAAAGTTCATAGGGCCAGCGCCATGGCTCAACAGGCTAATCCTCCACCTAACAGTGCCGGCATACTGGGTTCTAGTCCCTGTCAGGGCACTGGATTCTGTCCTGGTTGCTCCTCTTCCAGGCCAGCTCTCTGCTGTGGCCAGGGAGTGCAGTGGAGGATGGCCTAAGTGCTTGGGCCCTGCACCCCATGGGAGACCAGGAGAAGCACCTGGCTCCTATTGGATCAGCGCGGTGCACTGGCCGCAGCGCGCCAGCCGCGGTGGCCATTGGAGGGCGAACCAACGGCAAAGGAAGACCTTTCTCTCTGTCTCTCACTGTCCAGTCTGCCTGCCAAAAATAAAAATAAATAAATAAATAAAGTTCAGGGAAGATGCATATTATGAGAAAACTGCATGGATTTTCACACCAAAATGAACTCTCTTTTAATTCCATTTTTTCACCAACTTTTTAATTCCCTCATTTCTTCTTGATTTGAATAAGATTATATTTTTTAAAAATGTATTTACTTATTTGAAAGGCAGAGTTAGAGAGGTCTTCTATATGCTGGTTCCCTCTCCAGATGGCCACAACAGCTGGAACTGCGCCGATCTAAAGCCAGGAGCTTCTTCTGGGCCTCCCACACAGATGCACGGGCCCAAGTCCCATTTCCCACTGCTTTCCCAGGCCCTGGCAGAGAGCTAGATCGGAAGTGGAGCAGCTGGGACTTGAACCAGCACCCATATGGGATGTTGGCACTGCAGGTGGCAACTTTACCTGCTATGCCACAGTGTCGGCCCCTGGATAAGATTTTCTTTAAGTTTGGGTTCTTTACTGTTAAAACTCAGCATTGTGTATTAAAAGAACCATATGATTCATCTCTACAAAGGGCCGAAAGCAAGAAGGCATAGATTCTGTACTTCTTGCTGTGGGTGGCAGCTGCATTGCAAGGGACTGTGCCTTTTTTAGTTTTGTGTTTTAGTAAAATATCATATTTGGTGTTTTCTTCCTTTTTTGTGTTTGTCACCTTTTCTGTTCCATATAGGTAGAGGTATTATCAAGCAGTACAGGATACTCTAGATTGATTGTACCACTCAGACTGTTTCCTCTTTATGGAACTGAACTAACGCCAAGTTTCCTGTATATTGTGAATGTCCTTATCTATTTCCCATGTATTTCCTATATCTTCTGAGTGAAGTTACTATATTATTTGGAAGCTATGTTCTTGTAAATTGCAGTGGTGATGGAAATAAAGTAGTCTCACAAAATGGGGGGTGCTCTAACATCATTTCTTAAAATAGATCAAAATGTACTATTTTGGAATTTTAGTGGCTAACTGAATTCCTGACCTTCCCAGTATATAAACAAACGTCTTAAGTATGTGAACCCATTCCCTCCAAAAGGTCATTATACTTCACATCAGTATTAGGTCATAATGATGTCTGAGGTTTGCTATTCAGAATTCTGTTTTATTGAGAAGCTCTGGTATGAAATGGGATAGTTAGAAGTGATACTCTAATATTCTGACCAGAACATCATAGATCACTGTGTTCTAAAATCTTGAAATAGATACTTCAATTCTTGGAAATTTATGTCCCAGAATTCCTATTTTTGTAGTCCTTTGCTGCTCTAATTACATGTGATTGTGATTTTTGTCTCCATGTATTATCTGCCAAATACCTATTGTTATATTGCTAATTATTCATCATAAATGTATCAAATCTAAGGGAACATATTAGAGTATATTGTTATCAATGATATTAACCAAATAAACATCATCATTCAGTATAGTTGAATGTTTCTTATTTTCACATACTTTTAAATAGGAAAAATACTCCCACTTTTGCTTTTCTTTTTTCTTCTCTCTCTCTCTCTTTTTTTTTTAAAGATTTTATTTAGGGCCGGCGCTATGGCTCACTTGACTAATCCTCCGCCTGCAGTGCCAGCATCCCATATGGGCGCTGAGTTCTAGTCCCAGTTGCTCCTCTTCCAGTCCAGCTCTCTGCTGTGGCTTGGAAGGGCAGTGGAGGATGGCCCAAGTGCTTGGGCCCCTGCACCCACAAGGGAGACCAGGAGGAAGCACCTGGCTCCTGGCTTCAGAATGGTGCAGCCATTTGGGGAGTGAACCAACGGAAGGAAGACCTTTCTCTCTGTCTCTCATGGTCTATAACTCCACCTGTCAAGTAAATTAAAAAAAAAAAAGATTTTATTTATTTGAGAGGTAGAGCTACAGACAGAGAGGGAGAGACAGAGAGAAAGGTCTTCCATCTGCTGGCTCACTCCACAAATGGCCACAACTGCCGGAACTGGGCCAGTCAGAAGCCAGGAGCTGGGAGATTCCTCTAGGTCTCCCATGTGGGTGTAGGGGCCCAAGCATTGGGCCAGCTTCCACTTCTTTCCCAGGCCATAACAGAGAGCTGGATCAAAAGAAGAATGACTGGGACTTCTTGAACTGATGCCTATATGAGATGCTGGCACTGCAGGCAGAAGCTTAGCCCACTACACCACAGCGCCAGCCCCTACTTTTCATTTTTAAAAACAAAGCTATTCATTGGTTTCCTCTAATGAAAAACAAAAAAAGTAAGGCACATCCCCAATACAACTGGAAACTGGAGTCCCTACTTTTCTTAAAGATACTTCCTCATGACAAAAAGTCAAGTGTCTGACACTGCAGTTTGGGGAAATATTTATTTTGAAGAATTGCTTCTTATAGTTTTTCTTTTACTTGCAGTATATCTCTGTACCGGGGGAATTGCAGGCCCATACGATTTGAGCCACCAATGCTGGATTTCCATGAACAGTAAGTTAAAATTTTTCAGTTGTACTTTCCTGTTTAATTATTATGAATATTTTACACACGTATGTCCTGCCTTTTGCCTGTTTTTTTTTTTTTTTAAGATTTCTGTTTCTCAGACAGTAGCGTTGAGTAATGTCTGTGATGTTTTCTCAAGATGCATAGGGTAGAAGTAGAGTGTCAAGACTTTTAATGTAAAGTAGTGAGTATTCTAACCCTGAAGGACTTAGCAGGAATTATTTTCTGGGGATTGCTTCAAAAGTTACACCCAGCTGCTTTTCATTTTATTATTTGTTTTTTGAGGGAGTTCTGCAGGTTTGATTCTGAGATCAAGAAGTTTTCAGCCGGCGCCGTGGCTCAACAGGCTAATCCTCCGCCTTGCGGCGCCGGCACACCGGGTTCTAGTCCCGGTCGGGGCACCGGATTCTGTCCCGGTTGCCCCTCTTCCAGGCCAGCCCTCTGCTGTGGCCCAGGAGTGCAGTGGAGGATGGCCCAGGTGCTTGGGCCCTGCACCCCATGGGGAGACCAGGAAAAGCACCTGGCTCCTGGCTCCTGCCATCGGATGAGCGCGGTGCGCCGGCCACAGCGCGCCGACCGCGGCGGCCATTGGAGGGTGAACCAACGGCAAAGGAAGACCTTTCTCTCTGTCTCTCTCTCTCACTATCCACTCTGCCTGTAAAAAAAAAAAAAAAAAAGAAGTTTTCACATACATGGGGTACCTACATTGAGACTGGAGTTTCCTGTTCCAAAGTATGGCTCTCAGTCTCTTGAGCAATATCCTGCTCCCCAAGTGAGAGAAACTGGGATGTGGTCAAGTTTGTCTCCCAGCTCCTGGCCTGTCTCCATCAGGAGTGGACAGAGACTGGACCTTCCCTGTTCTTCTTCACGCACACAGAGTTGCACATAGAAGCCGTGCTTTATCTATAGATTCGGGGGTTATTGACATCTTCAAACTCTGTACCTGGAGCCTCAAGAACTAGTGAGGGATTCCTATTCTAGGCTGCTGGTGGTTAAACCAGCACCATAAAAGTCACTGGTGTTTGGTTGCTGTATTGCAAGTAAATGTCCCCTGTCGTACACTCAGAAAAGAAGCAAGTAAAAAATTACTAAAACCCAGCCACCTAGGAATGTTAAAGATTTTTGTCCTTTCCGTATGCATTTATATTTTACTAATTACAGAAACATAGCCACTGTTTCCTCAACATACCTTATAAACTTGCTTTTTAAACATAATATTCTGTGCATGTTTTTTCTTAAGATTTGCTAATTTTTTTTAAAGATTTATTTATTTATTTGAAAGACTTACACAGAGAGGAGAGGCAGAGAGAAAGAAGTCTTACATCTGCTGGTTCACTCCCCAGTTGGCCACAAGTGTCGGAGCTGCACCGATCTGAAACCAGGAGCCAGGAGCTTCTTCAAGGTCTCCCACGTGGGTGCAGGAGCCCAAGCACTTGGGCCATCTTCTACTGCTTTCCCAGGCCAAAGAAGAGAGCTGGATCGAAAGTAGAGCAGCTAGGTCTCAGACTGGTGCCCATGTCAAATGCCGGCGCTTCAGGCCAGGGCGTTAACCTGCTGCACCCCAAAATTTGCTTATTAATTTGAAAGGCAGAGTTACAGAGAGAAAGAGGGAGACAGAGAGAGATCTTTCACCCACTGGTGCATTCCCCAAATGCCTGCAATAGCCAGAGCTGGGTTGATTTGAAGCCAGGAGCCAGGAGCTTCTTCTTTGTTTCCCACACGGGTGTAGGGGCAAAAGCACTTGGGCCATACTCTGCCACTTTTCAAGCACATGAGCGGGGAGCTGGGTCAGAAGTGGAGCAATCAGGGCTCCTAACAGTGTCGCAGGTGGCAGCTTTATCGGCTGTGCTGACCCCCTGTGCGTACTTTTTTTTTTTTTTTTTAAGATTTTATTTATGGCCGGTGCCGCGGCTCAATAGGCTAATTCTCAGCCTTGCGGCACCAGCACACCAGGTTCTAGTCCCGGTCGGGGCACCGGATTCTGTCCCGGTTGCCCCTCTTCCAGGCCAGCTCTCTGCTGTGGCCAGGGAGTACAGTGGAGGATGGCCCAAGCGCTTGGGCGCTGCAACCCATGGGAGACCAGGATATGGCTCCTGCCATCAGATCAGCGCGGTGCACTGGCCGCAGCGCACCAGCTGCGGCGGCCATTGGAGGGTGAACCAACAGCAAAGGAAGACCTTTCTCTCTGTCTCTTTCTCTCACTGTCCACTCTGCCTGTCAAAAAATAAAAAATAAATAAAAAAAATTTATTTATTTATTTGAGAGGTAGAGTTATAGACAGTCAGGGGGAAAGACAGAGAAAAAAGTCTTCCATCCGCTGGTTCACTCCCCAAATGGCCGCAATGGCCAGAGCAAGCTGATTGAAGCCAGGAGCTTCTTCCGGGTCTCTCATGCTGGTGCGAGGGCCCAAGCGCTCAGGCCATCTTTCACTGGTTTCCCAGGTCATAGCAGGGAGTTGCATTGGAAGAGGAGCAAGCTAGGACTAGAACCAGCATCAATACAGGTTGCTGGCAGCACAGGTGGAAGGTCATCCTTCTGCGCCACAGCGCCGGCCCCCACTGTGTGTACTTTTAAGAATTCCATTGCATTTTCTGCTACATTATTTTATAGTATTAAAGAACATTAAATTATATGATTACAATCATTAAATTCATTTATTGTTTTCAGTTGTTTCAAACCTTTGCCCTTGTGTTCAGTGCTAATATTGATGATTTAAACACAACCCTGACTGTTTTTCAGGAGGAAGTCCTAGGAAAGGCTTTTCGGAATACTTAAGTTTTGACTTATCTCCAGGGTTTTTGGTGTGTGTGTGTGTGTGTGTGTGTGTGTGTTGGCAGATGATACAAATAAGAGTCATCGGGCCGGCACTGCGGCTCACTAGGCTAATCCTCCGCCTGAGGCGCCGACACCCCAGGTTCTAGTCCCGTTTTGGGCACCGAATTCTGTCCTGGTCGCTCCTCTTCCAGCCCATCTCTCTGCTGTGGCCCGGGAGTGCAGTGGAGGATGGCCTAAGTCCTTGGGCCCTGCACTCGCATGAGAGACCAGGAGAAGCACCTGGCTCCTGGCCAGTGGGAATTCTTGTCTAGACTGATGCTAGTCGTGAAGAAACTGAGTCATGAGCTGAGAGAAGCTACAGGGTTTGCTGAATATGTGCAGCTGGGCAGGTCTCCGCCAGGACATTGTGTCAGCAAGGGTCAGGGGATCATGGTGAAGAACACTGGTGCCTAGGAAAGAATACAGTACTTCTATAAACTACTCACCAGAGCACCAAATTGCAACACTGTTCTAACATGTGAGTAGTGGACTTGAGCAAAGACAGACATCTGCTGTTGTCTGGATGTCTGTGTCTCCCTGAAATTCGTTCATTCCAACATTTTCTCTGATACATTGTGTTGGGAGTGGGGCCTTTGGTAGGTGATGAGGTCATGAGGTTGCAGCCCTCGTGGATGGGATCCATGCCCTTGAAAAAGAACTGTCTAGCCCCTTCCTCCATGTGAGGACACAGTGAGAAGGCACCATGCAGGAACGTTCCTACAGAACTTTCCAGGAACCCAGAACTCTCCCCAGAACCCAAACATGCTGGCAACCTTGATCTCAGACTTCCCATCATTCGGAGCTGCTGGGAATAAATTGCTATTGCTAATCAAGCAACCCAGTGAGTGGTATTTTGTTTAAGCCCAAATTAATGAAGATATTGTTTGATTTTTTTCTTAAAACTTTTCTGTGTCTAGTCTTTGAACACTAAATGGAGTGTACTGTAGGAGTAGGTGAAGCAAGATAGGAATAGCTGTGTATTTGGATTCAGTCGGAGAAGCACAGCCTGCCAGAGATTCTGACTGTGTGTGTATATTAGTATGTGTGGGTTTATCCTGGGGAATTGGCTGATACAACCGTGGAAGCTGGTTAAGTATGTGCAGGGCAGGAAGTCAGGAAGGGAAGACTGGGAGGAGGCTGGAGGCCCAAGAGCATGGGCTGAAGCTCATCCCCGTGTAGGTGTTCAAGGATCAGCACTAGCTTGAGTAGAGAGCAGTTGCACATATAAATGCCCACAATGCCTGGGGCTTGGCCGAGGCCAGGGTTATGCTAGGAAAATAATCCAGGAACCCAGCTGGCAAGAATCCAATAGTTGAGTCACTGCCTTTTGCCTCCTTGGGTCTTCATTAGCAGGATGCTGGACTCAGGAACAGGAGACAGGTATCAAACACAGCCCTACAATACAACACCACGGCATCTTAACCATGCTAGCCTAAGCACCTGCTCCTACAGTTCCTTTTGTGAAATTTTAAAGCAGTTTTTTTTCCCTAAAGTTATACATTTTCTCTGCAGAAATTAAATTATCCTTGGCTTAAGCAAGTAACTGCTGAAAGAAATAAGAAATATGTTTAAGATTGATCCACTTTTCAAGTCATCGCATGCTTATTTTTTTCATTCTCAGAAACATATAACTTGTTAGTTGATTAAATTGTTTTCCTGAACTGCCTACATTTCTTTCTGCTACCAAAATTCCCTGCTCTTTCTAAAAGGGAGTGGGGGTGGGGTGGGAATCAGAATATCATAGCACAGAATGGCCCTTTTTCATGCCTGTTAACTGTTCAACATCTTTTCTCACTTCTTGTTTAGATTATACAACCCCAAGTTTTTCAGTTATCCAGCCCTTAGGAAAAGTGACCCAGTTCCTAGCTTGGAATTAAATCCTGATGAATCTAAGTCATTTGTAATAATGCCGTTCTTCTTGTTTCTGGTCAGTTCAAGGGTGGGTGTGACTACCCAGTTCTATCAAATAATAAGCCCAGGTCTCCTGAGGGACTTCTGGGGAACAATTTTTTTTTTTTTTTCATTCTAAGAGATACAGGAAAGAAATAGCCCTCTTTGGTGCCAGTGTCCTCTGCATGTGATGTCTGGGGCCCTGTGGCAGCCGTCTAGCAGTGAGTGAGGGCGCCCGTCTGAGGATACAGCCAGGGCAGTTTGTCTGACACAGTGAAACACGGGAAGAACCCACATCCTTGAGGATATCGCTGGACGGATGAGTTAACAACCTGGAACTGCCTGCTTCAGGTCGTCTTGTTGGGTGACACTCTCCGGTCCTGGCTCTCTGGGTCTCCTGTAGAGTGCACGGCACTGCCCAGGCTGCTTCCCCTCTCAGACCTTTCTCCACCTCTCCCCTGTGAACACTTCCGTGTTTCCCTCCTGTGTCTGGAGCTGTCGTGTCCTAGTCTCGCAAGGCCTGTTGTTCCTCTGCCACTTCTGTCCTCAGCCCGTTTCGGCCAGCTCTGCAGTTCTTGCCGGGTCAGCGTTCCCGTGCCTTTGGTGGGATGCTTGTAGTTTCCGTCTTTGCCGCCCTTGGTCACTCAGCTTGTCTGCAGCAGCCCCCACTGGGGCTTGTGTGTTCCAGGCTCTGTGAATTGTACCTCACTGGCAAAATCCAGAGGCCTGCACTTCTTCCTTTCCTCAAAGCACTCCCATCCCTTCCCCCTTCAAATTCCTGACTAGAAGGACTCTGTCAATTTTTCATGTCTACTCTTAATTCAGACCCTCATCATTTCTGATCCAGACTGCTACCACCTGCCAGCCATTTTATGATTTATGATCCATACCATCAACAGAGAAGTCTTTTTATTTTTTAAAAAAGATTTTATTTATTTATTTGAGATGTAGAATTACACAGAGTTAGAGAGTAAGACAGAGGAGAAGGGTCTTCCATCTGCTGGTTCACTCCCCAGATGGCTGCAATGGCCAGAGCTGGGCTGATCTGAAGCCAGGAGCCAGGAGTTTCTTCTGGGTCTCCCATGCAGGTGCAAGGGCCCAAGCACTTGGGCCATCTTCTATTTTCCCAGGCCATAGATCAGAAGAGGAGCAGCCAGTACTGGCACTGCAAACGGAGGATTAACCTGTGCCACAGTGCCGGCCTTAAGTCTTTTTAAAACCAAAATCTGACCATGTAATCTGCCCCTCTTACAAAATATTGCTTCAGGATAAATGCAGAATTCTAATTATAAAAATTTGTCCTTTAGAACTGGCATTTGGTGGATTTGTTAAGATATTGCATGGGAGAGTGCCTGGGTTTGAGTTACGGCTCTGCTCCTAGTTCTAGCTTCCTGCTAATGTGCACCCTAGGAGGCAGCAGGTGATATTCAAATAGTTGGATTCCTGCCATCCATGAGGGAGACCTGGATTGAGTTCCTGGCTTTCTGCTTCAGCCCAGCACAACCCCAGCTGTAACTGGGAAGAGAAGCAGTATACAGCAGCTCTCTCATTTTCTATCTCTGTGTCTGTGGATGTCTCTCTGCCTCTCAAATTTTAAAAATTTTCAAATCAGTTCTTTACCTTCCTCTTAGGCCTAGCACACCTGTGCAAAGCTGTGTACCATTTCCTGAAATTATTATGATATTTCTAAGCTCCTAAGAGTTTCCTTTTCTGAGAAGAATTTTTTATAATTTCATACATAGATAAAAGTAGAAAGAATGATATACTCAACATAAATTCAGAAATTGTTACATTTTTGCCTTATTTACTTCATATTTTTTGTTTTTGAATCATTTGAAAGCAGCAATCATCATGACGTTTCATTTCTAATTCTTAGACATACATTTCTGTACATAAGGACATTCTGCGTAACTACCACTACTGATACTATAAGAAAATCAATAGCAGTTACAAACTACTTCCAATTCCTGTTTTGGTCATTACCTGTACTTGATGGTTGTGATAGAAATCTAACTGAAACTAGCTAAGGAAAAAGTGGGAATATATTAGAAGGGTTACGGAGGACTACATATTTGCAAAGAAGGTCAGAAGTGCAGTTGACATGTGCAGACTACAGGCTCCATATTACCTGGCAGCTTCAGAACTCCTCTCTGCGTCTGTTGTCCTCCCTGCCTTGCTCTGCTGGCATATTCTGTCCCTCACTGCCGGTGGGCTCACCCTACAGCAATGGGAAGAAATCCACTGGCTGCTCCACAGACTTGTGCTCCGTGGCACCCCTCCATCGGAAACACTGGTTGCTTTATCTACAGCTTGAAAAGTCTCGAGCAGGCAAGGGTCTTCCTCATCAGGCGGAAAAGGAGGTGGCTGGCGTGGATGTTTCTTCCAGGTGCCATCCTTGCATTTACCTAGCTTTCGTTTGGAAGAAGAGAAATCATGGCAGGCAGCGACTCCAGTTGAAGTCCATAATAATCTCCTTGGCCTGTTGAATCCTGTGTGACAAATACTGCAGAGTGTAGCACTCCTGTGCACAGCAGGCCTTACCCAGTCTGCTTTGCTGAGGTAGACACCGCCTTCTCTGCTTCCTGCCTACGCAGGTGGGCTGGATCTCCACCAGAGCTTTGTTTGGATATCAAGACATGATGTCAGACATGCACGTACACCAGGAGGGCATGAAAGGTTTATTACTCAGATGTTTCTCAATTTATGATGGGATTACATTCTTACCAATCCGGTACAAGTTAAAAGTGTCAGGAATGCATTTAGTGCACCTCATGCACCAAACATCCTAGCTTAACCTAGCCTACCTTAAAAATGCTCAGAACACTTAATGTTAGCCTGGAGTTGGGCAAAATCATGTAACACAAAGCCCATTTTAGTCTAAAGTATTGAGTGTCACATAACTTATTAAATAAGAGTACCTTAGCCAAAGGACGCTGGCAACACAGAGCTCTCTGGAGTATGTTGTTTGTCATTGGGATTGTGGGGCTGACTGGGAACAGCCGCTGCCCAGCATCACGGGAGAGAATTGTACCACATATTGCTAGCCTGGGAAAAAATCCAAACTCAACATTGGAAATATGGTTTCTGCTGAATGCATATCGCTTTCACATTAGCATGAGTCAAACCATTGAAAGTCAGGGACCATCTGTGCCCACGTAATGAAGCTATCTAGAGAGGCCTTGGCAGGCCTCCAAGTAGGTCTGAAAAATGGCTCCAGAGAGCAGAAAAAAGAGACTGGCTCGGCTTTTAGTGTGATTAAGGGTTGAAACAGGCACTCCCACCAGGGCGGGGGGGGGGGGGCTTTTGTTGTTGACTTCTTCAGGTGAGGGGGCATCAGTGGGGCTTGAGAGCTCTCAGTGGTCAAATAGGAAAACCAGAATTAGATTCATTCCCACTCATGGTGTCCTCTTGCAGGGCCTTTTAGTAAGGATGCAACTAGGATTTCCCTCTATCCTTTCTTGACCCTCTCACCACTGTAATCATCCACACTATCCTCTAGAACTTACTTCACAGTCAACTGATCAGATTAACTTCCTTCAAAAATAGTTGTCTTTGTGTTTATCCTTTTTGTTGAAGCCTATTCTTTAATTCTACCTTTATTCTCTCTTGCTGCCTTGGTCTCCCTCCCCCCTTTCCTCCTCTCCTCTTTTCTCCCCTCCTTTCCCCTTCTCTGTAACAGCCCACTGGGGTAATCTGGGCCTTCCCACCTCACCTCCCTCCCTCTCACCACCTTCACTGATTTATGCCCATGCAATGCAGTTAATTGCTTTTCAGTCTCCATGACAACTTCTTTTTTCAAACATATATTGCAGACTATAAAAGATGCTTTGGGTGGAAAGTTGTTTTACTGAATTCTTTCATTTGTATAATTATTAAGTGTATAAAATCTTAGCTTCATATTTAAAGTGTAAAATGGCTACTTACTGACTTAGAAAATGGACTGTCACTAAAAGTAGAAGTCTTTATTCTCAGAGTAAATTCAGTTTATGAAGGCATTTCTCCCTAATGGCATTTTGGTATTCAGAGAAATTAGGTAGGCCCTCCTTTTTTAGAGAGAGGCCACTTGGCTTTGCCGTTTCCATTCTGTGAGCAGTTTTTCCACCAACAGCTCAGCTCAGCCTGTGGTCTAGCATGTGTCTGAGGGGATGGTAGGATTGTGTGGTATTTGAGTGGTACAAAGTACTGCCTATTGATTTGGCCCAGCTTCCTGCCAAAAGCTGCGTTTACCAGAGTGCTGTGTCACTGTCATTCATAAGGTTTGTCTCAGGGCAGCTGCTAAGCCGTCTCTTCAGCTGTTTTCCAGCATTGCAGTGTCATCTTTCTGTGAGATAGGAAACTTGCCATTGACCGCAGAATTGCAGCTTGCTTTCCAAGCTGGTCTCGAGTTCATAGCTGCTTCTTCCTAATTCTTGTGGGCCTCAGACTGCTCTGAAATATGGGCAGTCAGTAGTTCTGCTGCAGCAGCACAGAGAACAGCTGTTCCCTTGCTTCAACTTGCTTTATCTAAAAATACTTCACACTGTCCCCTTTGGCCCTCCTTCTGTCTTTGGAGCAGCCGATAATGGAAACAAACAGGACCAGCAACCAGCACTGGCTGGCATTTAGAAATCTTTGTTTTATTTTTAAATTTTACCTGTCCAGCCAAACAGTCACGCGGACTACTTATGATAGGAATAATTCCTGGCCTCCACCGCGCCTACACACATCTCTCACTTAATCTAATCTAGATGCTGCTGAAAAGGATTTTGAACTTGAAATTAAGGTCCCAACTTAGATGACCTTTCAGATAGGGAGATTATCTGGGTGGACCAGACGTAACCCACGAATCTTTTGAATCTGGCAATAGCAGTCAAAACAGAAATGCTGGAGCTTTGAAGCGCAATAAGTATTTCATGCAAGGAAGTTTCTTTGTGCTGGCTTTGGAAATGGCAAGAGACTGAGAGCAGTCTGGATGTTGCCAGCAACCCGAATGAATGCACTGTGTGTTTATAAGCAGACACATGCTTTCCATGTTCTGTGCTCCTGTCACCAGGGGAGGGGAGGAGGGGCCAGGGCTTGCTGTTTTTAAGGGGACTGTGAGCTTCCAGGGGTGTGGACTGCCCAGAGCTAGAGGATGCCTACTCTGAGCAGGCACACCCAGCCCACAGACACCTTCCCTCTGTCCACATTACGCCAGCTGTCTTTGACCAGCACAGTGGATGACCCTTGCTCTAGAAGGGGTGGCCCAAGACCTTTGCTCTTTGATCTCCAGAAGAAACAGCAAGGCCGGCCTCAACAGCTTTGCACGTCAGACCTGACAGTCCCGGCTCTTACAATCTTCCTGCTTTTCTCCTTACCCCAAAGGAAACATCCGACCATCTCCAGGCCTGCCTTTTTTATCTGAGCTGAGATCGATTGCGCTAAGATCACAGTAGGCAAAACATCAAGAATGAATTAGGAAATGACTGATTGCCAGTTAGCCTACAATCTCTTTGACCTGTAAAAGAACATTTTTTAAGAGAGCACGTAATTAGTGAACTTTCAAGATATAAGGAGGATGTTTTCATTTCTGTGTACTGCTGTTCTACCCATATGTCTATAAAGCTTAAGGAAGAAGACTTTATCTTCAACATTAAATTTATACAGCTTCTCCCTGTAGCATTTTAGCCACAGTTTGAGGCCCTGGCTGGACTGACACCAACATAAGTGTGTCGTGTCACACAGCAGTTGTGTCAGGGTCCTGTGTTCCCACCTGGGATCACTGAGCCTGGTGGTTAAGGGCTCTAGCTCCAGAGAGAGTCTCCGCCAGAGGTGACAAGGATTCACAGGTTGGGTACTTGTTGTTTGAGGAGTGCTGAAGACATTCAGCTTCCTGCTCCTTGGCCCCAAGTGTGTCCTCTCAAACCTGCTTGGGGTATGCCTCTGTTGCTGTCTCAGGACCTAAACCTGGTTTCACCTTTTTCACCACCACCCCACATCTGTCTGTCAAACCGCAGAATGATTGTGACTCTCACGGTAGCTGGGCTGTGTGCCACGGAGTGAAGCGCTGTTGGACAGTGTCTCCCTCAGCAGCGCACTGACCCAGGACTTTGGAGGAAAGCACGCTCAGGAGCAGATGACCCTCGGCTCCTCACCCCTGCAGGTTTTTCTGCTGTTCTTGGCTGAAAGCGCAGCAGGTTCTGGCGAACATGGAAGGAAGTGGAGAATAATAGAACTGGGAAGCCTTCCTCTGCCGCAGTCCCTCTTTGTCAGCTCAAGCTGCCTTTCACCCCTCACTTCGCCAAACCCACCAGCTCAGCGCAGTCTTCGTTCCCCCACGGGGTTTCTCACCATTCTTTAGTTACTCCCTGAGTCAGTAGCTCCCTCTGACTCTGACTTTTTCCAGCACTGTTGGTGGGGGGCGGGGGCGGGGGGCAGAGGTGGAAGAGGAAAGCAGAAGAGCCAGCGTGTAAAGCCCCTGATTCATTTTCTTAAACTACGGAGAATCATCAGCTGTTCACTATTTTCTCAGCCTTCCCAAGTGACTAAATTGAAGAAAAGGTAGGGGCGTAAACTTCTTAAAAGACAAAAGTTTGGTGGACACTTGAACTCTGCATTTTCAACTGCTTAGAAATTTTTTTTTTTTTTTAAGATTTTGTTTATTTGAGAGTTAGAGTTACAAAGAGACAGAGAAAAAGGTCTTCCATCTGCTGGTTCACTCTCCAAGTGGCCACAACAGCTAGAGTTGGGCCAATCCAAAGCCAGAAGCCAGGAGCTTCTTTGGGTCTCCCACATGGGTGCAGGGGCCCAAGGACTTGGGCCATCTTCCAGTGCTTACCCAGGCCACAGCAGAGAGCTGTATCAGAAGAGGTGCAGCCAGGACACCAGCGCCCATAATGGATGCTGGTACTGTAGGCAAAGCCTTAGCCTACTGTGTTACAGCACCAGCCCCTCAAGTGCCTAGAATTTGAAGTCTATGCACAAACTTTGAACTTGAATTACAAATCATATACAATTTCAAAAAACATGGACCCGAATGGCTGCATGAAGAGAGGACTTTATGAAAAAGTTATGTGGGAGACGTTCTCTCTTTGCCCCATCTGCTGTGAGAATGAAGACCGTTCTCAGAAATTAGACTTTTGGGCTGGTGCCATGGCTCACTTGGTTAATCCTCCGCTTGCAGCACCGGCATCCCATATGGGTGCCGGTTTCTAGTCCCGGTTGCTCCTCTTAAAGTCCTGTACTCTGTGGAGGATGGCCCAGGTGCTTGGGCTCATGCACCTGCATGGGATACCAGGAGAAAGCACCTGGCTCCTGGCTTCGGATTGGCACAGTGCTGGCCGTAGCAGCCATTTGGGGAGTGAACCAACAGAAGGAAGACCTTTCACTCTCACTCTCACTCTCACTGTCTATAACTCTACCTGTCCAATAAAAAAAGGAATCAGACTGTTGACATTCCAGAAAATGTCAGCCTCAGTCTGAAGGGGTGGACAGTTTTTGTGGAGGGGCCCAGAGGAACCCTGCGGAGGGACTTTAATCACATCAGTGTAGAACTCAGCCTCCTTGGAAGGGAAAAAAGAGGCTGGGTTAAAATGGTGGGGAAATAGGAAGGAACTGGCAGCTGTTTTCACTCTGCAATCATGTACAGAATATGATGAAGGGGGGTTACAAGATGAGGTCTGTGGATGCTCACTTCCAGTCTATATGGTTATTCAGGAGAATGGATCTCTTGTTGAAATCCAACATTTCTTGGATGAAAATTATATCCAAAGGGTTTGTATGAAGGTGGGTGTTGCTTGTTTGCTTTCTCAAACCTGGGAAGGTGAAATAGTCCTTGAAGAATGTTGAGCTCGTTTCAAATTCAGCTGCTTTGATCCAGCAGGCAACAACAGTTAAAAACAAGGAACCAGGAAATTTTTGGGTGGTATCTATGTCTGATCAAGCTGATGAGTAAGATCTAAAAATTGTTAAGCAACAGAGACAAGAACCTGAGTATTTTAATAATGCAATGAAAGACCTATTGATTTGAGACTTACAAAAAAAGGAAAGAAAAAGTTATGTTTGAATTAGAAAAAGAGAATTTGGATTGGTATAGAGGATTGGGAGAAAACAGCAAACAGTTGGCAAGGGCGTGGGAGTCTTCACCTGGAACCAGCCTGACTTAAGTGGAAGGTTTGTATTGATGAAAACAGAGTTACTTGTTTAGATTGGTGATGTCAGATTAAGGAGGACTTTAATAACCGGTGAGAGGACGAGAGAGCAAGCAGAGAAAGTGAGCAAGCGTGCGTATGCATTCTCTCCCCACATGCTGGTACTGTGCCTAGGTAGTGTGAGGAGTTCACAGTCAGTGGGGGAATAGTTCAGAAAGTTCGTGGAGGCGTGGGCGTTTGGTCACGTGGTTCAGAGGCTGGTTAAGAGAACCCAGGAGGTGGCTCTAGACTGCAGCTTTCTGCTAAGGCAGACCATGCGAGGCTGGGGAGGGGCTCTATTGAACAGGTTCCTGCCATTCAGCAGAGACTTCAGTTGCATTCCTTGCTCCGACATAGACTGTTACAAGTAGAGTAAATCAGCAGATGAGAGCTCTCTAGATCTCTCTCTCTCTCTCTCTCTCTCTGCCTCTCAAATAAATTTTAAAGTATTTTAAAGTAAAAATGTTCTAAAATTCATAGAAAACGAAATGAAAGGTTTATTTTGGTACAAAAATTGAAATCAGTGCCTAGTTTTTTCATAATACACGTTTTTTGTGAACTTTTAGACAACTTCATATGCATGGATTTCAAAATTTTTTCATACCAAAATTTACCTTTCAGTTTAGTTTTCTGTGAACTTTTTGAAATAATATTTTGTAATGTAGCCTTTGTCCTCAGGATGCTGATAATCTTGTTGGAGAAATAAGACCAATTCCAGATAAATGATGAGAAAACACCCCAAAAAAGATGTAACTTATATGAAGAATTCTCTGATGCTGTAGAAGTTAGGAAGCCTGCAGTACTAAGTGGACAATGTAATACAGTTTGACTTTTTCTTTTTTAAAAAAGATTTATTTATGTATTTGAAAGGCAGAGTTACAGAGAGGCAGAAGTCGAGAGAGAGAGAGAGGGGTCTTCCATCTGATGGTTCACTCCCCAAATGGCTACTATGGCCAAAGCTGCATTGATCCAAAGCCAGGAGTTTCCTCCAAGTCTCCCAGGCAGGTGCAGGGGCCAAGGACTTGAGCTATCTTCTGCTGCTTTCCCAGGCCATAGCAGAGAGCTGGATCAGAAGTGGAGCAGCTGGGATTCAAACCAGCACCCATATGGGATGCTGGCACTGCCAGAGGCAGCTTTACCCACTATGCTACAGCACTGGCCCCCACAGTTTGACTTTTAAGGCAGACTGTAACCCAGGTGCCAGAGGGAACATTAAAGCAAATCTCAGAATTTCAGAACATGGAGTGTGTGTTTTATATAGCTCCTTTGAGAGGAGACAGTGTAGTGCTGGGGGTTAGAGGATGGAGAAGACCCAGATGGCTTAGATTCAAATCCTAGGACCAAGGTTATCATTGGGCATGTTAATAAAGTTTCTGGTGCCTCAGAATCTTCGTCTGTAAAAGTTCCTGAGATCTCTTCACACTACCTGGCCTGTTTCTGTTCCTAAATTGAAGAGTATACGTCACTAGAATTGGAGAAGAGAAGGTGATTGACAGTGAGCAGGCTGACAGGGTGGGCTACAGAGAGGAGAGCAGCTCTCCACTGTGTTCTGCCTGCTCCCTCACACGACTGTGAGCCTCATGGGGCTGAGACTTCATTAGGGCTCAGAACTGGGCACACTGTGTAATATAGAACTGACAACCAATACATATTTGCTCAATGACTAAATGTATTTTATGTCTAATTTTGAATATAAATCAATTTAATATACTTTGATAAGAATTGGTCTAATTTTGGTATTTAATTTTTGAACTCAAAATTAACAATTAGAATTATCTTTGAAATAGTTGTGACAATTTCCTTTTTATTTTTATAGGCCAGTTGGAATGCCAAAAATGGAAAAAGTCTATTTGCATAATCCTAGTTCTGAAGAAACTATCACTTTAGTATCCATATCTGCTACAACATCACATTTTCATGCATCATTTTTTCAAAATAGGGTAAGTTTCTCTACTGAAAAATTATTTCTCCTGAGTTTGTGATTGAAATGTCATTTTTAGGATAATTTATTTTGCTATGATTATAATCTGATTTGAACATTTCATATCTGCTCCTGGATTTCAGTTTATCCCATTTCCCAAGAATTTTACTTCTACCCTTAAATACATGATGTTTTTTCAAACTCAACATGAAACAACAAATCAGCTGTGAGAAAGCACTCTGAAAAACACAGCGTTCATATATTCAGTTGGTTTTCTTTTCCCTCTTACTACTAGATAATTCCTCAGCCCTGCGTGAGTTTTCTGGTGCTGCATAATAAATCACCACACACTGGCGGCTCGAGCCGATACCCGCTTATCAGCACACAGCTCCCTGGGTCTTGAGGCCGGTGAGCTGTTCGCTGACATTAAGATGTTGTCTGGGCTGAGTCCATGTCTGGAGGCCCTGGGGGAAAATCCACTTCCAAATTTGTTCAAGTTGCTGGCAGAATTAGGCAGTGCTGAAGTCGGTGCGTTTCATTCCTGGCTGTTGGTGCGGTCCTCTCCGCCCTCTCCTGGCTCCTTAAGGCAGCCTCCTTGTCCCTTCTCATCTGCGGGCCAGCAGCGGCACAGGGTTTCCCTTTGTGCTTCATCTCTCTCTGGCTCCCTCTTCTGCCCCAGTGCAGACAACTCTGCTTCTCCAGGAAGCATCCTTGGATCAGGACCCTCTCAGGAGTCTCCCTTTTGATCAGCTCAAGATTGGCAGACTGGTGACCCAAGTCACACCTGCAGAATCCCTTCAGCACTACAGCGTGAGTGACTGTAGATGTGCTGCCTCCTCACAGGCCCAGTCTCAGAACCTAGAGCCAGAGCTCTTAGGGATCATGTAGGGTTCCACCTACCACAAGTGTCTTCTAAAATTTTAATTAGAATTTATATTAGGCCATATGTGAACTTATTATTTAAAAATATTTTTTTCTTATCAAAATAATTGCATCTTGAGTAAATTTTGAATTTAAGAGGATACAGTAAGCTTTAATTTATAGGTTTCTGAAATAATTAACAGAATATCAAGTGTCAAAAGAAGTAAATGACTAGAATCAAATTTCATCTTCCCAGGCTTCTTACTGTCCTTTGAAAGAATATTACTAAATAAAAAGGACATTTTTTTAAAAAACATGAGGATACTTGTTACTGTATTTTATATCCGTTACTTAGGTTTTTACATTTCTTTTTTTTAATGATTTATTTATTTAACTTGAAAGGCAGAGGTAGAGAGAGAGGTTTTCCATCCATTGATTTACTCCCCAGATGGCCACTATGGCCCGAGCTGTGCCAATCCGAAGCTAAGAGTCTCCTCCTGGTCCCCCATGGAGGTGCAGGGGCCCAAGGTTTTGGGCCGTCTTCCACTACTTTCCCAGACCATAGCCGAGAGCTGGATAGAGAGTGGAGCAGCCAGGACTAGAACCCGTGCCCATATGGGATGCCAGCCTGCAGGTGGCAGCTTTACCCGCTATGCCACAGCGCCAGCCCCAGGTTTTTACATTTCTGCTTTCTAAAATCCTCTTTCATCATATGTTGCTCTTAGCTATTTCTAACGTTTAAAAGTTGACAATATTTTGGCTTTTTAAAATATTTTATAAAGAATTGATAAGTTTCTTATTGGTATTAAAATGTTTAACGTGGTAGTATTCATGGGAAATATCCCTTTTTTAAAATATGTCTCAAAATAAGATTTCCTGGAGTTGATGTTACCTAATTTATATTTTCACAATTTTTATTAATGTGCTAATGGTCTCAAATAGCAGAATTCTGAGGGAAAACCCATGTGTACAGGGAGAGCAGAGCCCCAGAGGTGTTTGCCATGGTCATGTAGTTGGTGACAGGGTCCAGGAGGTGTACTGGCTACCCAGTGATCTGTATCATATTACGTTAGCTAGGGGAGTAACTGTACGCGATGCATTTGCGTACAGACTGCCACACAACTTTCCATCACTGTGCAGAGTGATGTTGGGTGGGAGGACAAAATAGTGAAGTAAAAATGGAACCAGTTCAAAAATAGCTCACACCTGCACTACACGTTTTATTTTTAACTTGTTACTTTTACTAATTCAAAGTTTTGTTATTTCTGGACACTCCAGCTTTTCGCTTGGGTTAGAGGCCAAGATTTCCACTTTTTTTCCAGTAGACCGAGAGTTGCAAACGTAAATTTTTGTTGGGCCAGATAAACAGTGTAAACGAGGGAAGCAAGCCCAGTGAGATGTGGAGTGGCCAGTCCCAAGCTGTCAGTCCGCACTCAGCCAGCTGGTGGTTGTGTGTGGGAGTGTGAGCCCATGGGTAATTCTGCACAGTTTTCAAGAAGACTCCTAAATAAGATTTTTTATGTGTCTCCCAATTTTGACACATGGAAAATAAGTTTAGTTTTAGAAAGACAGTCTGGACCAAACAACAGGAGCCAAAGACCACCCATTGACATTTCTGAAACTAGAGTCACTCAGGACCTGTTTTTATACAGGCACCTATGCAAGGAGAGTTTTTCTGAAAATTCTTCCAAAGATAAACATGCAAATAACCAAAGAATAACTTAAAAGCCAATCTGTTTTCCACTCTCAGGAAATGGAATTAGGCAATAAAAATAATTACATATATCAAAAACCTACATTAATACTACGTAGACTTAGCATCCAAGGAGATAGCCAAAATTTTTGCTATCTTCTCTTACCTTTTTTCCTTCTTATTTTCATCTTTTTTTTTTTTTTTCCTACAATGAGACACTGATTCCAGAAGCTGAATAATTAGAGGGGGAAAGAGAATTAATTCTTAGGGAAAGAAATAACTTCATTTCCCCTCTACTACAGTTTTATGTCTACAGTGAGAGACACTGGGGGAAAATGAAGAGCTTCCCACATGAGGAACTGGGAGGCAGAACCCTTCTACCTGTTGATTGTAACTCTGATCGCCTTTGTCATCCTCAGCTTCCTAGTCAGCTTTTTTTTTTTTTTTTTTTTTAAGGCTTTCATATCTAGATTTACTAGCAGGAAATACAGAATACAGCAATTACTTAAAAGGCTAGGTGATACATAATCATAGTTTAGCAAACAAATACTCCTCTTGTTAAGGTGTTGGTTTTAAGATCACTTGAAAATAATAATAGAAATGACAAGAGGAGACACAGGAAATGTGGTTGTGTGACTGTTCTTCTGTATACAGCTTCTTGTAATCATCTAATTATAATTAAAATATTAAGACTATAATTTAGACCTATTTGTCTGTCATAGCTATGCAGTGTATTGACCATCAAGTATGTAATATATGCTTTTCATCAGAATACAGAGTTTTAGTTTTTAAGATTTATTTACTTGAAAGGCAGAGGTACACAGGGAGAGGTAGAGAGAGAAGATCTTTCATGTGGTGGTTCACTTCCTAAGTGACCCCAACAGTTGGGGCTGGCCAGGCCAAAGTCAGGAGCCTAGAACTCCATCTGGGTCTCCCACGTGGGTGGCAGGTGCCCAAGCAATCAGGCCACCTTGCATTGCTTTCCCAGGCAGGCTACCAGGGAGCTGCATCAGAAGCAGGCAGCCAGGACTGGAACTGGCACTCTGAAATGCGACGCTGGAGTCCTAAGCATCCCATTAACCCATTGTGCCATAACACTGGCCCCCCACAGATTTTTAATATTCTAAAATAGTCAATTTTTGATTGCTTGAATTCTGGAAATAGGGTACCTTATACACATGGGTAATGAAACAAAAATTATTTTTTCCTTGATTGGAGGCTTTAATTAAATAAATTTCTAGATAAACTGAAAATTAAGTCAAACTGTGTTTCCATCTATGGCTAACATTGAAATGTTTTAGTCCACTTATTTTAGAAGGCTTAATAAAACAAGTAATCTATTACCATAGAGTGAAGGTAATTACTAAATATTAATGATTATTTTAATTAATTATGGAAACCTGGACATTAGTTATTCTGTTTCAGCTTAAACTCTGATGTCCACACATGTTAGTGGAGATTAAGCAAAATGTGACACAGCAGGAGTTTAAGGTATTAGGCAGATAGTGAAATAGATCTATATCTGTTGATCTGGAATAATATACATGATGTTTTAATATGTAAGAAAAGTACATTGTATAGTAGAATAGAATGACATTTTTATGAAAAGCAAAAAATCAGTATATTTTGGGGTTTATTAATAAGAGCCAGAGTAAGGTACAAATAAATATATCAGGTTAACCGAATAAACTTGAAAATGATAAGAAAGGAGGAGTTTGAGGGTATTAACTTTTTTCTTCGTATATTTTCATTATATTAATAAGAAAAATAAATACTTTTCTAGTTTTTTTTGTAAAAAGAACTTCCGCCTCCTATGTGGAAATAAGGAATTACTTGACAAATACTTATTGAGTTCCTGCTAAGTGCCAGGTGCTCTGGATTCGTCAGTGAATGATACATATCTTTTTGACGGGGGAGCTTTGATTTTTACTGATTTTTTTGTTTTTATTGATTTTATTCTATTTCATCTATTTTTCCTTTTGTCTTTATTATTCTTTCATTTACTTTGCTTATTTTGGATTTAATTTACTTCTTTTCTAGTTTTTCAAAGCAAAAACATTGATTATTGATTTGAAGCATTTCAGTTCAAAATAAACATGTCATGTTATAAATTTCCCTCCAACTGTTGCTTTAATTGCTGCCCACAAATTTTAAAATGCTGTGTTTTCATTTTCAGTTGATTCAAAATATTTTGTAATTTTTCTTTGTGGCTACTTATATGACAAGTGGGTTATTTAGAAGCGTTCTGTTTAATTTCAGACTATTTGAGAATTTACCAAGTGTAAATCTACTTTTGATTTGTGGCTCCACTGTGAATCTCACCTGATGTCTATAGTCTCCAGGGGTTCTGTACTCTCATGCTTGACCACACTGTACCTTCAGCAATGTGTGAAAATTCTAGCTTTATTCTTTTCCCCTTTGCAATGTAGCTACATCTTATTGCCATTCTTTGCTAAGAGTGAGCCGGTACTCACATTCCATCTCTTAGAAGTATTGGTCTTAGATTTTGGGCTAGTTGATAAACAGTCTCTATTGGGTTCAAGAAATGTTCTGATTTTAAATATTTTTCTGCTTTTTGTTGGTGGTAATGCGAGAGAAAAGCTCTTCCCAGCTTTTTTCACCCTAGGATAAACCCAGAATCTCAATGATATGCATTTTGAGCTAAAATTTGGGTAGTGTGTTAGAGTTCTATCCACAGAGGCAAAATGAGGCTGCTGGCTTAAGACATTATAAAATGCATTTTAAGGCTTTATTACAGGCAGAACTACAGTGCTAGTCTCTCCAACTTCATGCAGTAGGCCCTCTTGTTTTGTTGTAATGAAATTTTATTTCCCAGACTACAGTGACATTCCCAATCTGCGTGGGTTAACGGAGGCCCGTACTTTGTCTCTGCCTCCCTCCCTGACTTAAGTTGCTGGAACATTTTGTGCCCTGTGTGGATGGGTGACAGGTTGAGAGGTTGAGTCCTGGGCTTATTTAGAATAATAGATGCTGCTGTTCAGTCATCAAAGTAGTACATCTGTATGGAAAACTCAGCTTCCTCTCAGCTCCCCCTTGATCATTTGATTATGGAATAGCCTATAATTAGGTGCTTCGTTCTAACCAAGAGATTCTTTATTGACCAGAATCCAAGAAAACATCTGTTATACAGGGCTTTAGACTGCCAGTGGGCGAAGATATTTAACTGTAGACATTCACTATGAAGACAGCATTGTCATTATTTTCTGTTTTGCAGCAGTTTGACTAATTTGAAGGTTAAACATTTAAAGGAAAAAAGCTAGTTTATGGAAATGATTCTAATATATTTGTTATAGACAATTTAAGCTATCTAATTTTGTTCAACATGATCTAATTTTTTGTTGCTCAATTGAACTTTATTGCTTTTTTTTTTTTCCAGAAAATTCTTCCAGGAGGAAATACATCATTCGATGTAGTTTTCCTTGCAAGAGTAGTAGGGAATGTAGAAAATACTTTATTTATTAACACATCTAATCATGGGGTATTTACTTACCAGGTAAGAACTAGAGTTAAAACTTTCATTTATTTCTAAAATAGAAGCATCGTCTCTGGCTTATCACAAGACGGTCTTTTAAGAACTTACTTTGTGTTTATTTGGAATATTCTACTACATTGCCCAGAGCACTTCAGATATTTTGAAAATAAGTGTCAGAAGCAAATATTCTGTTTTGGTAAGGAACAATGTTCTACTTATGGTGAATAAATCTTCAAAAGCTGTTTAGTAGGCATTCAGTAAATTTTTGATGCTTGGTTCAGTAATTCTGAACTGCTGAGTAAATGACCCATTTAATATACTCCTGTGAAGTAAATGGTAAGACTATATCACAAGAATGAAGGTCATGGCCCTATACAGGCATCTCCCAACAGACCTGGGTGGTTGCAGCCAAGCTGGCCTGCAGGTCACCATCAGGTTGTTTTTCAGAGTAGCCCCCATGACCAGCTGTCGTCTGTCTGTATTTCTCCACACCTAGTCCTTTACCAAGTCTTCCTCCTACATTTTTCACGTGTATACTTCTTGCCTTTTCCTACCACTGCTTGCTTCAAAACCATCATCACTTCTCACTGGATCATGTAGCAGCTGTCCTTCTGATCCTCACCAATGTATTACAGAAATCAGTCCAAATTCACCTATTTCTAGAAAATGAAATATGTAGCCAAATCTACTATAGAAGCTACATATGTGTTTTTTTAAGGGTGAGATTGTTAGTATTATTTCTTTCTACATTAGATTCACCAGTCTCCCTAGATCAGAGCCATAACTATAAAAATGTTACTTAGAAAAACATCTTGTATTGCATTTTTTTTCCCTTTGAAACAGGTATTTGGTGTTGGAGTTCCAAATCCGTATCGGTTAAGGCCGTTCCTTGGGGCCAGGGTCCCTGTGAATAGCAGTTTCTCTCCTATAATAAACATACACAATCCTCACAGCGAGCCTCTACAGGTGAGTGTATGATGCTGACTTGGAATGAGCTTCATTTTGGTGGGAATTAATGCTTAACATGAAATCTCAGTTTGTTAGTCCCAAGGTGATTTAAAATAATGGGGTTTTATAGCTGTTTTTGAGAGGGGTTTTACTTTAATACAGCTTGCTGTAGTCTGAATTTTGTAGTTCAGCCGTCTGGATTTTGGGTTTTTTGGAACATTTTTAAATGACTATGGCTTCTCTGGTGTTACTGTTCAAGCAGCTCTGCATTAAATTTCAGAAGAGTTTTTAGTTACACAAGACTGCTTTTTTTTTTTTTTTTCCTTTTCTGGGCTCTTTCTGGCACCAATAAAATTTTTGAAATGGTTCTTAATTTCTGTTGCTAGTAAATTTTTGATGATGGCAGTCTAGAAATTAAATTCAGGGCAAGAGTAATACAGAATCATTTAATGAAACTTATTTTTTACTTAAAAAGTCCAATTCCTTCTCTTAACCAGTCTTTTATAATAACCAGTTTCAAATTTGGAAGCTCTCCACCAAGCTCCGCCTCTCCTTCACAGGGGAAGATTTCCTTAAATGCCTGCCCCCTTCTCAGTGACAGGTGCAGCCACAATATCTTCTACTTCTGTTGTCTGTTGGAAGATGTGCCTGCTGTCCAGAATGGTGCATGATAGCTACAGACATTGCCCAGAGTTCTAGGACCAACACCATAGGACTTAGTGGTGGCTATAAGATGACGGCTGGAGGAAAAATGTTTGCAGTTGAGCACAGGGCTTTGGCAGCTAATGTTTGTCAGAACGGATGTTTCTAAGCAGTGAAAGGGAAAGTGAGGAACAAGGGGAGATTTTCAGGGCTTGACTTGTGAGGTGTGTAGGAATGATGAACAAATGTAGAAGCAGTCTCTCCCCAACCCCCGGCTGGCCCTGGAAGGAGCTTGAGTATTCTCAGCTAGATATCTTCATCTCAAAAGAGGAAAATGCTCCAGGGGCCTGCTCTGACAGGGGAGAGCTTCTCCACTCTGGTTTCCTCGTCACGCTGTCATTTAGATCCTTGTGCTACGTTAGACAGGGGTGAATTTTCCCTAACCTGGCTAACTTTTGTGACAAATCTACACGGAAGTTCCACTGCTTTCTTTCCTTGAGTGTTTTCAGTCACTGGCATCCAAGCTTGTCCTCTCACTGTGGCAGCCCCTGCACTGCTTTTCAGTCACTGACATCCAAGCTTGTCCTCTCACTGTGGCAGCCCTGCACTGCTGCACTTCTGTAGAAGAGGCATTATGCAGGGGTTGCCAGACCACAGACCCAGGAGCCTACTCGCAAAGCGAGGCCTGGAGCTGGCAGGACTCGCTCATTCTGCCAGTGTTTACAGTCTGAGCCTTTGCTCCTGAGCCTTTGGCAGTATTAAACTCTTGTCCAGAGAACAGTTACCCCTTTAAATGCAATTCATGTAGTCTTCTTCCAGTTAGAACGCTGTAATTCAGCACTTAGCGCAATGGACTTTTCACCAGCACAGCAGGAAAGCAAATGCGAAAGCTCAGTTGTCTTCTTAGAAGCACTGCAGGTTATTTGTCTGGGAAGGTACTCTTCACCGGGGAGGCCTGGAGTATGTTATGTTGGATCATTAGTCCTGTCCTTACGTTTAAGAAAACATTGTTGTGGCCTAGTAGCTAAGGTCACCACCTGTGACACTGGCTTCCCTTATGCATGCCGGTTCTGGTCCCAGCTGCTCCACTTCTGATCCAGCTCCCTGCTAATGCACCTGGGAAAGCAGGGGAAAATGGCCCAAGTCCTCGGGCCCCTGCACCTACATGGGGAGATCTGGAAGAAGCTCTTGACTCCTGCATTTGGCCTGGCACAGCCTTAGCTGTTGCAGCCGTCTGGGGAGTGAATCAGCCAATGGAAGATAG
Source organism: Sylvilagus floridanus (assembly GCA_949820135.1). Classification (NCBI taxonomy): domain Eukaryota; kingdom Metazoa; phylum Chordata; class Mammalia; order Lagomorpha; family Leporidae; genus Sylvilagus; species Sylvilagus floridanus. The sequence continues at coordinate 73,446,424 of OX463245.1, read as the reverse complement.
CTCTCTCCCTCTCTCTGTCTCCCTTTCTCTCTATAGTCTCATTTTCAAATAAATATATCTTTTTTAAGAAAAAATTGTAAAAAAAAAAAGACAGTGTTTATAGGTCTGTCCTTCCTGAAAAAAAATGTTAGCAATTCTAACATGTGTGAAACAGAAATCACCTTGAACTTACTACTTTGTGATCAGCTCTATCTAATAGAACTTTGTACGATGGTGGGAAAGTTCTGTATCTGCTTTGTTCAGTACAGTGGCCACCAGCCATGTGATTGCTGGCTAAGGAAGTGAATGCTCTATTTAATTTTAATTGAAATTTATATAAGCACATTCAGCTGGTAGTTACTGTATTGACAGCCCAGCTCCAATCTCCGTGCCTTCTGCATGGATAGATACCACGCATATCATCTTGGTGTCTCCCTCCAGACCTTTTTTTGTGCATTTGCAGGCAGATATGTGGGCACACAAAAATGAACACTTTCTGAGAAATTTGTTAACATAAACTATACCCTGGATATTTTGGCTTCCTTTTTCCTCCCTAAGTTAAGAATAGCATTGGGCTTTTAATTTTCAATTTACAAACATTGTTATGCTTGTTTCCTTGATATCTTGAAAAATTAAATAATGTGTGCACTTTCTGATTTCTTCATTCACCCCCTCAGTTAAAATGTATCATTAATTGTATTTGTTATTAATGCAGTCAGTATATAGAAGAGCGCTCTAGTAAGCCAGGAGACAGGTAATAATACTCCGTCTTAGCTCATTAGTCTTTGTTAAACACTTTGTTTCTAAGGTAACACACGACAAAAGACAAAGCAAACCAAAAAAACCCTCTAAGTGTATACAAAGGTGTTGCCGTTTCTCTTTCTTAGTCTCTTTCTGTTCACTTCTAGAGGACCTTGTGTAATTACACAAAGTGAAAATTTTCTGTCTATTTTCTCATTTCACCCCAAATTTAATTAAGTTAATTAAGTGAGTTCTTTGTTTTTAAGAACTGGAGTTCCCTGCTTTTATAAATTACAGTTATAGCTATAAAATAGAAGTGAACTCTTAGTTCATACACTATGATGGATCTCAAAATCATTACACAAAAGAATATACTTTTAAATTCCATTTGTGTAAAACCCTAGAAGTTTCAGACTAACCTGCAGTGGTTGCCTGGCAATAGGAGAGGCAGTGAGGGATGGACTGATTGCAAGAGGCAGGAAGAGACTTCTGGAGGGTGAGAGGGATATTTAGTGTCTTAATTGCAGTAATGGCTTCTTGCCTGCCTATATACTTCAGAACTCATCAAGTTGTGTACTTTATGTATCAGTTTATTCTCCGTCAGGGAGTGATACCTCAGTAAAACTGTTCTTTAAATCATGAGCATGGGCACAAACTACAAAGCTATCAATAGTACCTTTGATTTTGCTACCAGTAGAAATCAAATAGTTTCCTTTTTTAAAAAAAAAAATTATTTTATCTATTTGAAAGAGTTACAGAGAGAGGTCAAGGCAGAGAAAGAGGCCTTCCATCCACAGGTTCACTCCCCAGATAGCCACAACAGCCGGAGCAGCGCCGATCTGAAGCCAGGAGCAAGAGCTTCCTCTGGGTCTCCCATGTGGGTGCAGGGGCCCAAGGACTTGGGCCATCCTCCACTGCTTTCCCAGGCCGTAGCAGAGAGCTGAATCAGAAGAGGAGCAGCCAGGACTTGAACCGGTGGCCATATGGGATACTGGTGCTTTAACCCGCTGTGCCACAGTGCAGGCCCCCAAATCAAGTATGTTCATGCTGTATCAAAATTGTTAGGGCCTGGTGTTGTGGTGCCTGTGACGCTGGGCAGGCAGAGGAAGATGGCTGCTGGCTTTGGCCTGGCCCAGACCTGGCTGTGGTGGCTGTTTGGAGAATGAACCAGTAGATGAAAGCTCTTTCTCTGTCTCGGTCTGTCTGTCTATGGCTCTTCTTTCTCTTGATCTTTCTTTCAAATAAATACATACATCTTTGAAAAGAATTGCAATTATCTCAGAATAATGATTAAATTCCTTACTATTTCAGTTAGAATAGTTATTAGAGCCATTGCTAGATCTTGTTGTTTATGTGTAAATAAAAAAACTCTTGTGTTACTGTAAGAAATACAGAATTTAGGTCTGGCATTGTGGCGTAGTGGGTTAGGCTACCGCCTGTAGCACTGGCATCCCATATGGGGCCCGGTTCAAGTCCCAGCTGCCCGACTTCCAGTCATCTCCCTTCTAATGTGCCTGAGAAAGCAGTGGTGGATGGTCCAAATCCTTGAGCCCCTGCACCCACATGGGTGATCCAGAAGGGGCTCCTGGCTTCGGCCTGGCCCAGCCCCAGCCATTGTGGCCATTTGAGGAGTGAACCAGCGGATGGCAGACTTCTCTCTCTCTTCCTCTCTCTCTATAACTCTGCCATTCAAATAAACAAATTCTTTAATTAAAAAAAGAAAGAATTTGTATTCCTAAAACTTGATAATTAAGATTACTCTAAATGCAAGTACCACTCTTGCTTATACCTCCAAGACACTGAATTTAATGATATTTATCCTGCATATCTGTAAATGTTTTTAAACTTTTTCTAATAAACAGTTTGAGGATGTCAAATTTACTTCTCCGTTAACAGCATATTACTTGCACTGAGAATGAGTTTGTGTTCTTTTGTCCTAGGTTGTAGAAATGTACTCTAGTGGAGGGGACCTTCACCTAGAACTCCCGACAGGGCAGCAAGGAGGTACCAGGAAACTATGGGTGAGTGCTAATACAGTGTGCTCTTGAGTGTGCTCACGTGAAACCAGTTATTTTCTTAAATATATCCAATAGTATTTAAGTCTTACCACCTGAAAAAATATGAGTGGCTATTCTTTATTATCTTACTATTAAATGTATATCAAACACACTTCAAAATTGGATATGAAAGTTGGGAGACTGTAATAATTCTCGGAAAGAGCAGTGGACAAAATTGGCGGGAGCTTTAACCTACTATGTAGAAAGGAAGCAATTTCAATTGTTTTTCCAGATTTTTATTGGTAAAGTTATCTCTGATTAGTTATGATGTACATACACTAAGATTTTAAAAACTTGTGAAGAAGTCATTGTATTTTTGAAGGTAGAGAATTTACCATTCAGATTCACTGTTAATAAAAGAGATGGCTTTTGCAAAGGGAGCCTTGTTAACCTCTGTGATGACTTAGAAAAATTTGAATCCCTAGGTTATCTATATCTACTTTGATATTGTTACATATTTCTACTTCCTCTTGAGGAATACAAGCAGATGTTAACCAAATTAAAGGGTATGAAGGCGTTATCTTACCTGTAAAGGTTCTTGACACATGAGAAGTGTCTGCTTTATTTCGGTTTTATCTACCACACTATCATGCAGGAGGGAAGAGGCAGGCCTGGTAGGTGCAGTTCTTGGAGCAGGGCTACTCAAATCGCTGTTCCTCGATTGGAAACATCCTGTCTTTACCACTATGAGCAATTTCTGAGAACCAAGGCTAATCACCTTGATTTTGTCTTCCTACCTTTCTTGACCTGGGAAGAGATATGGAGGTGACATTTGACTTCAACATTTAGAAACAAATTTGTCAGTCAGTGATGTGGTTATTTCTGAAAGTACAGAATCATACATTAGCAGGAGGAAATGTATAATGGGCAGTTCATTTATATCTTTTTGAAGAAATATTTTACCTTGACATTGTTTGAAAAGTCTTTGGGAGGGCCAGCACTGCAGCTCACTAGGCTAATCCTCCCTGGGTTCTAATCCCAATGGGGGCACCAGATTCTGTCCCGGTAGCCCCTCTTCCAGTCCAGTTCTCTGCTGTGGCCTGGGAAGGCAGTGGAGGATGGCCCAAGTGCTTGGGCCCCTGCACACTCATGGGAGACCAGGAGAAGCACCTGGCTCCTTGGCCTTGGATCGGCGCAGTACACCGACCGTAGTGGCCATTTGGGGGGTGAACCAACAGAAGGAAGACCTTCTGTCTGTCTGTCTGTCTGTCTCTCTCTCTCTCTCACTATCTAACTCTGCCTGACAAAAATAAATAAATTTAAAAAAAAGTCTTTGGAAGAAACAGTATATAAAATAGTGCTTCAAAGGACTAAATATAGGCTAGTAAGTTTGTATTGTAATTCTAAGTAGAAACATAAGAATGTTACTGGGAAATATAATTGGCATATGGTAAGGAAACATAGGAGGATTTGTATTTTTAAATAGTTAAAAACCACAAGGGGGCCAGTGCTGTGGCATATTAAGTAAAAGCTACTGCCTACAATGCCTGGCATCCTGTGTGGGTGCCTGTTCGAGTCCCACTTCTGCTTCAGAGCCAGCTCTCTGCTATGGCCTGGGAAAGCAGTGGAAGATGGCCCAAGTCCTTGGGCCCCTGCACCCACATGGGAGACACAGAGGAAGCTCCTGGCTCCTGGCTTCAGTGCAGCTCTGGCCATTGGCAGCCATTTGGGGAGTGAACCAGCAGGTGGAAGATTTCTCCCCCCCCCCCCCAACTCTGCCTCTCTGCCTTTCAAATTTTTAAAAATTAATAAAATTTTAAAAATAAATAAAATTAATTTTAAAATTAATAAAATTTAAAAGTAAAAATCCAACTAATTTTTTTTAAAAACATAATGGAGGGCAGCAAAGAGTAACATGTTTCAATGCTCCCAGTGGCTGCAGTAGTTCTTACTCCTACAAACCTGAGGGTGAGGATTAAGTCAGTGGTCCTTGACCTCATCCCCAGATATGTGCTGTGTCCATGAGAAAGCCCTAGGGAACAAGGTGGTCCCCAATAGGAGAGTCCATTGTAGACTCTCAGGAGGGTTCCAATCACTTGTTCCCACTTTGTTAAAGAGAATAGGGGTAAGTGAATACCAGTGAGTTCTAGAATATAGGGGTTTCTGAAATACCTGGAAGGATCTGTGCAGAGAGCTTCCAGTGATTCCCTTGAGTCAGATTTTTCTACAGCCAGAAAAAGAATTACACCTCAAAAAACTTTTTTTCCACCCTTCAGTGAGTCTTCCTTTTGTTGTTTGTATGACTAGTATGTCTTTATTGGACTGAAAATTCTTTTTTTTTTTTTTAAAGATTTTATTTATTTATTTGAGAGGTAGAGTTACAGAGAGAGAGAGAGAGAGAGAGAAAGGTCTTCCTTCCATTGGTTCACCCCCTCAATGGCCTCTATGGCCTGAGCTACACCGATATGAAGCCAGGAGCTAGGCGCTTCCTCCTGGTCTCCCATGCCGGTGCAGGGTCCAAGCACTTGGGCCATCCTCCACTGCCTTCCCAGGCCACAGCAGAGAGCTGGCCTGGAAGAGGAACAGCCGGGACTAGAACCCTGTGCCCATATGGGATGCCGGCACCTCAGGCGGAGGATCAGCCAAGTGAGCCACGGCGCCAGCTCCTGGGCTGAAAATTCTTATCAAGAGCCTTCTCAAATGTGATTGGTAAACAGTTTGCTTGGGGAGCTTTGTTTTGTTTTGGTGGGTTTTAAATGAAAGGAAAAGGGGAAATCTAAGCCTCTTGGTAATCATTTAGCAAGATTCCTGTGGACTTCCAGAAGTTTATTCCTCTAATGGTAACATTTCTTTTGGTTAGAGAACTTGAAGAACAAATTATACATGCAAACCACATGAACATATTTTTAAAAAATGACTGATTTTATAGATTAGTTCTACCTGTTAATGGTGATTTTACAACTGACAATTTGTTTTCAGGTCATTTGACTTCTGTTCCTTTGCTCTTATATATCATACTTCTTCAGTTCTAAGAAGCAAAGTTTTTCGCATTCTAACATTCTTCAGAATTGGAGAATGTGTATTAACAGCCAGTAGAATGTGTTTGTTTAATTGGCAATGAATTTTTTTTCATAGTAGGTATATAGAATAATGCATCTTTTAATTGACATCATCCAGCCCAATAAAATGTGGTGATTTTGCAACGTTACAAAAGCTGTGCTACACTATGATCTGTTAACTTGTCAGGAAATTCCTCCCTATGAAACCAAGGGAGTGATGCGAGCCAGTTTTTCATCCAGAGAAGCAGATAATCACACAGCCTTCATAAGAATAAAGACCAATGCTTCTGACAGCACGGAGTTTATCATTCTTCCTGTTGAGGTTGAAGTTACAACAGGTTAGTGGAAAACTGAAGAAATTCCAAGTCTGTTCTGTTTTGTTTTGAGTACATCCTACTGTGACAAAATGAAAAATAATTGTTTATTTTTCTCTTTCCCAAGCTCCTGGAATTTATTCCTCAACAGAAATGTTGGATTTTGGTACATTACGAACACAAGGTAAGAAAAAAAAAAAAAACGACCATCTTTGTAGGCGGTCAGAAGACAGTTCTGTGCTCAGTGCTGAGTGGTTCTGTTGTACTTTGTAGCTCGGCTGTGATGGTCGTTCCCCAGTAGCTTGTGTGATCCTGTAGAACCCTCCTTTTGGGGACCCAGAGCGTTTACAAGTTTAGACCCTGTTCCTCTGGGGGTGGCATTGCTTACGAGTAGGAAAACAAGGTCAGGCAATTCCTGAGGTTTTCCAGATGGAAGGTTGTGGCAGAAAGTAGTGGTCTAGTTTCTTAATCCAGCTCCTTATCCATTCAGTTGTGGTGAACAAAGGAAATCGAACCATTTACTTCTAGGATTTTTTTTTTTAGGTGCAGGTTATTCAGTTAATGACATAGTGTTTCCTTTGATCCCTGTGATCAAAAAACAGATTCTTACTCTAAAATGGAAAGTAACCAAGTAATAACTTTTATTAAGGAAAAAGTAAAAGTACTTATAACTTGAAATGCATTTGAGTGATTCATAACTAAAACTTGGTTATTTAGGATTGTATTTTTAAAGTTAGGTAGGTTCTTGATTTATTTCACATTATACGGTATACTTTATTATTTATTTTTATACTTTGCTGGAAAACTTGAATATTTATAATACCTCTGCTCACTAAAAAAATTGTGTTCTGAATTTTGTTGGGATCTAATGATTTAAGATGGGGGATATTCTTAAAATACAATGTGTGTGTATTAGTAAAGGATTCCTATCTGATGTGTCATGTGATTGTCATGGTATTTCACATTCTAGAATAGGGTCAATTTGATACCTAATAAGATAAGATGCTAACTTATTGTAAAGCATACCTCTTTAAGAAATATTTCTTTTCCTCAATTTTAACAGATCTGCCAAAAGTTTTAAATCTTCATTTATTAAATTCAGGAACAAAAGATGTACCGATAACAGTAAGTTTTTATTTATTTTTTCATGAATTGTCTCTTCCCACTTGTCATTTCTTCTAATGCTGTTTAGGGATTCGATGGGAAAATGCCATAATTAGCTCAAGAAAACTGGCCTAACTTTTCATGCACAGTAAATGGACTGAAACAGTGTCTTTTTGAATAAGCATTTTATAGAAAAGTACAATTAGTGAAGAATTCTAAGAATGTGAATAGGAAAAAAATTGGTATTCAGTTCACGTATGAATGAAGTTAAGTAAGGGCATGCTTGTTCCTTTCTTTTTTATTGTGAATGAGCTTCAGGATTCACTGTAGGTGAATGCTGTTGTCGGGTACTACACTGGCTTCATTACATGGATTCCCTTATTTAATACAATTAACTCCATCAGGCACACTAGGTCTTCTAGCTCAGGAAAACTGAGCTTTTTTTACCCCCAAGTGACATACCGAACCACAGAAAAACTTCAGTTTCATGAAAGTATGTTAGATGTACAGTGACACTTAGCAGTCAGATCTTTATGAATTGACTTCATAAGTATTTCTGTTTGAAACCTAAGTGTCTGTGTATCTACATCAGTACTTAGCTATGTATGCATTTTCTTGTAATACCCAGAGCCCATGTTATACCAGTGTTTTGCTGTTTTTGTCTTACTTCCTCATTCATTCATCCATTCATTCAATGAACATTTAGTAAGCATCAGCTGTATGCAGCTGCTCTGCAAAGTCCTGAGTGTACAGCAGTGAGTCAGAGCATCAGGATCCCTCCTGTGTCAGGCTCATCTTCACACAGGGCTCCTGGGGCTCTGCTAGGTGTTTAGATTTTATTCTAAACTCAATGGGAAATTACTATAAGATTTGAAGCAAGAAAATGGTGTCATCTGATTTATGTGTTGTCAAAGGTCATGGTAGCAACTTTGTGCAGCATGCACTGTGGAGACCAGTTAAAGTCTGTGGCAGTGTCCCCTGCACAGGTGATAGAGCATAGACTTCTCAACTTACCCAGCTTGAGTCAAACCCACCTACAGTGCAAGCAGAATCTTAAGAGGTTTTCATGTTTGCTTGAGTATTTTCTGCGTAATGCATGGCTTAAAGACCGATATCTTTTTAGAAAGGTTCATACCCCCTTCTGTTTCACACACATACAGAATTTTTAGGATGGCTAGGCTGTGCTAGATGCTAGAGATTTTTTACAGTTCCCCTTTAGGAAATTCAGTTTTTTTTTCTAAATGCTTTAGTCTTAAAATAAAGGATTTACTAAAGCAAGTAGCTCCAAATGTAAGTTTCTCACCCATTTGACAGTCAAGATGCCGGTAAGTCATTCCTAACATTTTCTGTAATGTAACTTTGAGAAAATTATTTTACTAAACATTTACAAAACACTAATGCTGTATAAATGTTAGAATGTCTACCTGAGATGTCTTTAGAGGAGTGTTTATGTGAGGTTTCCTCGCTAACCGATGAGTAAAAATCACAGATTTTCTTATCCGTTTTACCAATATCAACTTGATATATGCTTTCATAAGTTTGTGCATAACTTATTAAAAATTATTAGGTACTGAAAGGCTATTTGCCTTGTTTACTCAAATGTTTTTTTAAAAAAAGATTTTACTTATTTATTTGAGAGGTAGAGTTACAGACAGAGAAGGAGTGAGACAGAGAGACACTGATTCACTTCCTAGATGGCCGCAACAGCTGGAGTTAATCCGGAGCCAGGAACTTCCTCAGGGTCTCCCATGCAGGTGCAGGGGCCCAAGCACTTGGGCCATCTTCCACTGTTTTCCCAGGCCACAGCAGAGAGCTGGACTGGAAGAGGAGCAACCGGGACAGAATCCAGTGCCCATATGGGATTCCGGCACTGCAGAAAGAGGCTTAGCCCACTACACCACAGAGCTGGCTCCTAGGTAGTTTCAAAATGTCCTGGACTCCTCAGTATCACTTTAATGTTAGCATTAATTGGGTCTGAATAGTGGGAGAAAAGTATGCAGATGTATTTAGAACATATGAAAGCTGCCTTTCCTGGGAATCATGCCATATTTTTCTAGTTCATGGTTGCCTTTGAGTAAGCAACAGTGACTAATATAAAATAGGTTGTTAATATAAATGTTCGTTATAAGGTAATGATCATGTAGTTTGTATGGTAAGCCACCAGAATGAGCCAACTACATAAATATTTTGTTTCCTTGAAAAATGGGTGTTAACTGACTTAGGTTTGTTGATTGAGTGTTTTTTTTAACTCAGATATTTCTTTGGTTTTCTGGTTTTGTTTTGTTTTAATTTATTTGAAAGGCAGGAAGACAGAGACAGGTCATGATCTTCTTTCATTGGCTGGTTCATTCCCCAAGGGCTCACAACAGCCAGAGCTCCAAAGCCAGGAGCTAAGAACTCAGTCTGGCTCTCCCACATGGGTGGCAAAGACCATTACTTGAACCATCACCCACTACCTCCCAGGGCATGCATTAGCAAGATATTAGAATCAGAAATGGAGCCAGGGGCCGGCGCCGTGGCTCAACAGGTTAATCCTCCGCTTTGCGGCGCCAGCACACCGGGTTCTAGTCCGGGTCAGGGCACCGGATTCTGTCCCGGTTGCCCCTCTTCCAAGCCAGCTCTCTTCTATGGCCCGGGAGTGCAGTGGAGGATGCGCAGGTCCTTGGGCCCTGCACCCCACGGGAGGCCAGGAGAAGCACTTGGCTCCTGCCATTGGATCAGCACGGTGCGCCAGCCGCGGCGGCCATTGGAGGGTGAACCAACCGCAAAGGAAGACCTTTCTCTCTATCTCACTGTCCACTCTGCCTGTCAAAAAACAATTTTTTTGTTTGTTTGTTTATTTGAAAGGCAAAGTTAAAGAGGGAGAGACAGAGACAGAGAGAGAGAAAGAAAGGAAGGAAGAAATCTTCCATCTACCAATTCACTCCCCAGAAGGCCTCAATAGCCAGGGCTGGGCCAGGCCAAAGTTGGGAGCTTTATCCAGGTCTCCTACATGGACATAGGAGCCCAGGTACTTGGGCCGTCTTCCACTGCTTTCCCAGGCACGTTAACAGGAGCTGGATTGGAAGTGAAACAGCCAGGACATGAACCAGCACCCATGTGGGATGCTGGTGTCACAAGTGGCAGTTTAGCCCACTATACCACAACACTGGCCTGTTTTTAGTTTCATACAGTTACTTATCTCTCATACTGTGTTACCCTTGGTCATCATTTTCTTACATACTCTTTGGAAATTACTTTGAAGTGTTGCCAGTTTGGCCCATTCCAATTAAAGGGACCACGTAAGAAAAATTTGCCGAGTTTTGATTCTGCTTTACTTTTCTGGTATAAGGTGACTAAAGCATTAAGCCAAAATAATGCCATTTATGTTTTATTTTTTTCCTCCTTGCAGAGTGTTCGACCTACACCACAAAATGATGCTATAACAGTATACTTTAAACCAATTACGTTAAAAGCTTCTGAAAGTAAATATACTAAGGTTGCAAGCATTAGTTTTGATGGTAAGTATTTTCCTTTGTCCTGTTTGATACAGTGGTATTACTGTAATAAACAGGAAAGCATCTGTGTTGTCATCTCTCTTTGGTAATTCAGACTACTTTATAGTCAGACTTTACATTACTACTTAGGTTGATTTATTTTTTTTCTGTGAGCCATCATGAACTCTTAATGATACATAAAAGAAAATATCGTTGCTTCATAAATCTAAGCTAGTATTAGCAAGTACATTAGGTTTGGAATATCTGTTATCTGGGCTAACCCTTTCACATGTGTCAATTGCAATTTGCCTTAATTATGAAGTCATTGATTTTTGTAATTATATTGCATTTAAATTTCAGAAGCATGTCTGAATTTGAAAGCAAAAATATTTTTTTAACATTTTTTTATATTGGCTTTTATGAGCAAGGTAGATAGTCCTACTTAAAATAAAATAAAAGCCTTTATGATAGAATTGTCAAATTAGCTATTAACTTCAAACATGTATAATAACTGTTTTGTCATTTAAACTGTTAACTTCACCCATTTTTATAGTATGTTTTATTCAGTTTTGCCTACTTTAATAGAAATTTATTGTTATAAAATGTTTTAAATAGTGATTTACTGGCTCCTAAAAATATAAACAGGACTTTTCTCATAGGGGCCATGTAAGGGAGGAGCTGTAGAGAGTTGACTCTGGCACCATGGCAACACCACCCATGCTCAGAGTCCACAGCTCGGCTCCTCACAGGCTGAGGGTTGACTGGGGAGTTGGGGCTGGGGACGGCACATCAAGAGCATCTGGGCCTGCTCCTCACTGTAAGAGGCTTGGTAAGGCCCTCAGGCACCTGCCAGGCAGAGGCGGACTCCCCGCGGACTCAGCTAGAACTCCCCAGGAATCAACATTAAACAGGCGGCATAGTATCCTAATAGAGTTGTCAGGAAGTAGAATTATAGAAGGTGTAGCCACCACAGTTCCTTTCCAATCTGTGGAAGATTGTCTTCTGTGTCACTAAGAGATCATCTTTGTGCAAACCACCCCCTTCCCCACCCTGTGTGCACCTCAGCAGAGGGGAGCAGCCAGGGCCCCGCTTGGAGCGTTGGCCACCGTGTTGCAGGTCGTCCCCTACCCCGAAATGATGAGTGGCTCCTCTTCCACTCCTGTGCAGACTGTATAGCAAGGCTCTCCCACCCTCGGATGCATGCAGTGCCTTAGTGTCTGCCTGAGATCGTAGGATAAGTGTTTCTAGAAGAAATTACGTAAAGTTAAATACAAAGGCATAAAGAAAGTATCTATAAAAACGAAGGGTGCATTTCTCAAGTGGTTTTTACCTGCTTACAGCTTTATGTATGTATGTATGTATGTATGTATGTATTTGTTTGTTTGTTTGTTTGAAAGTCAGAGGGAGAGATGGAGAAAGGAATCTTCTATCCAGTCGTTCACTCTCCGGATGGCTGCAGTGGCGAGGGCTGGGCCAGGCTGCAGCCAGGAACTTAAAGGTGGCAGGGGCCCAAGCTGTTGGGCCATCTTCTAATTATTCAGGCCATTAGCAGGGAGCTGGATCAGAAGTAGAGCAGTCAAAAGTGGTTTTTAATCAAAGAGAATCCTGTCTACCTTCCACTTCTGTCAGCCCTCTGGGTCCCTATATAGAACCATGTCCCTGAGATCGCTGTAGGGAGCCAGGAAGTATCTTTATCTTGTAATATTTTCAGAATGTACTTGATTTAAACTCCATGGTGTTCACCTGTCAAGCATCTTTCTCATCAAAACTCACTATTCTTTATAATTTTTAACTGAGTTTTCTTGAGATTTTTCACCACTTCATTTACTAAAATATAACTTAGCGTGATACCATGAAATGCCTAAGTTATGGTGCTTGGAATCACCCTTACAGCAAAACAAATAGAGAAAATCTAAAAGTATCCAGGAATGGCTAACTAGCATGTACAGAAAAGTATCAGGGTAAATGGGAATTTAAAAACCTGAAGTCATCATGTGTACTGGTAGCAGTCTGCTACTAGATGTTATATTAGTTCTTTGTTCTGGTTTCATCTTGAAGTTAGGTACCACACATTTGCCTAACTCAGATATAGATTATTCCCATAAGTGGGAGTACTTCCTTTTTTCTTTCTTTCTTTTTTTTTTTTTTTTTGACAGGCAGAGTTAGACAGTGAGAGAGACAGACAGAGAGAAAGGTCTTCCTTAAGTTGGTTCACCCCCAAATGGCCACTACGGCCGGCACACCGTGCTGATCGGAAGCCAGGAGCCAGGTGCTTCCTTCTGGTCTCTCATGCAAGTGCAGGGACCAAGCACTTGGGCCATCCTCCTGCCTTCCCGGGCCACAGCAGAGAGCTGGACTGGAAGAGGAGCAACCAGGACAGAATCTAGCACCCCAACCAGGACTAGAACCCAGGGTGCCAGCGCCACAGGCGAAGGATTAGCCTAGTGAGCTGCGGTGCAAGTACTTTCAAGGGATAAATAGTTTCCTTATTTCCTTTGAAAGGAGTATCTGACAAATAACCAGATTGGATCTGCAGACTCAATTTCTGTAATTCCAGATGGAATTATTCAAAACTGCTACAGAATCTAAAGGTTTTGCTTCATTGATGAGGGCTACATAATGCAGTGGCAGAAGGGGATTTGTTTCCTCTTAGACTCCTTATGCTCTCAGGGTTGCCTCAGTATGAGAAGTCAGAGCTCATAACTCTTGATTTTTTTTTTTTTTTCTTGCATGATGCTACTTTATCAGTATTGCTAGCAAGACTGGTCTGACAAGGAGTGTTACTTTTTTCTCAGAAAAACTAGAAACCAGTGGTTCTCAATGAGCGGCAGTCTTGCCTCTCGGGGGATATTTGGAGGGATACTAATGACATCTAGCAGCACCCTGGGTGCTGATACACTTCCTGCAAATTCACAGGACAGCCTCCCACAACCAAGAATTCATCTGGCCCAAAATGGTAATATCACAGAGATAGAGTAGCTACTGTTGTAACTAAGACCAAAGCTGTGGCTGCTCTTAGAGAGGTAGCTTTGAATACGGTGTTGGTTCTGAATTGTATTCGCTCGCTAATTCCTCATCTGTTTATCCCATTTTTTCCCTTTGTATGAGAAGGTATTATTTTGAAACTGTTACGAAAGTAGACTGTTTACCAACTTGAAAGCTTGAATTCGTTTAGAGTTATTTTGCTAGTCAACATAGTCACACATATTCTTTGGTAGTAAAAACTGACAGATGATTTTTCCTATTTGCTTACAGCATCCAGAGCAAAAAAACCTTCTCAGTTTTCTGGGAAAATAACTGTTAAAGCAAAAGAAAAGAGTTATTCTAAACTTGAAATACCATATCAAGCAGAAGTTTTAGATGGGTGAGTTTCTTTTTAAAATAAGTTTTTTAAGTTTTTGGTTTTAAATTCTGTTTTTAATTATTAACAATTAAATAACAGTTTAATACAATGTAAATGTTATTTAATATTTATTTAATTCTAAATAACTGTGGCAACAATAGTAGCCAAATTCGCATAAACTCAGTGGGATTAGAGATGAAAAGAAAACCTGAACTACATAGGAGATCCTACTACATTTTGTTTAATTCTTACTTTAAAGAGATAAGTGGATGATAAGATTTTGGTTTAAATAAACTTAGTGATTCACAAATGATTCTGATTTTTTAAATATTTACATCATTTGAACCATTTCCTTTCTGTTGTTCCTTTTGCAACATATAAGTGTTTGTGGCTTGTTACTGTTTTGTCACTTGAAATGGAATCTTTTATATTCCTTTATAAACTTATAAACACTTAGAGAAGTGTAACTCTTTTATTAATGGGCAGTAACATGCAGGTCATTTTCTAATGAATCTTTAACCAGTGATAGTTTAATATTCAATTTGGTAGATGTTTATTTTAAGAAAACTGGGTGCAAGTCAATGATAAACATCATTTTTTGAAAGTAAGGGGTTTTTTTGTTGTTGTTGATACATTCTTGATTCTAATTGATTATATATAATTCATTAGAAAATAGTACTTTATACTTCAATATTTTATAAGCTAAATTTTGTTTTAAATCATGTAGTCAATCATTAAAATATTATACTTTTAATTCTCTAATGGTCTTTAGTGCTAGAAACAATTACTACTTATAACCAAAGAATTTAGATGTTAGATTAACATATGGAAATAAAAATCATTTTTTTCCCAAATAGTTACTTGGGATTTGATCACGCCGCAACACTGTTTCACATCCGAGATAGTCCTGCTGATCCTGTGGAGAGGCCAATTTACCTGACCAATACTTTCAGCTTTGCCATCCTCATTCATGACGTGTTGCTGCCAGAAGAAGCCAAAGCAATGTTTAAAGTAAGTCCAGGACCCCTTTTTATTTTTTATTTTTTATTTTTCTGATCTACCAACTAGATGATGCTAATGTATTTTTTTTTTCTCTTCCATCATTTCCTAGGTTCACAACTTCAGCAAACCAGTCTTAATTCTCCCTAACGAATCAGGATATATTTTTACCCTGTTTTTTATGCCATCCACATCATCCATGCACATAGATAACAACATTTTACTTATTACCAATGCTTCTAAATTTCATTTACCTGTGCGGGTATACACAGGCTTTTTAGATGTAAGTATGTTATCTACCTTTTTCTTTTTGAAGACTATTTATTTATTTGAAAGGCAGAGTAACAGAGAGGCAGAGAGAGAGAGAGAAGTCTTCCATCCGCTAGTTCACTCCCCAAATGGCTGCAATAGCTGGTGCTGAACCGATCAGGAGCTAAAGAGCTTCTTCCAGGTCTCCCTCAAGGGTGCAAGGGCCCAAGCACTTGGGCCATCTTCCACTGCTTTCCCAGGCCATAACAAAGAGCTGGATCAGAAGAGGACTCAAATTGGCACTCATGGGATGCCAGCACTGTAGGTGGTAGCTTTACCCGCTACACCACAGGATCGGCCTCTGTTATCTACCTTTAAAATTTAAGCTCCCAGTCCATCTTTTGTGTGTTCAGATAGTAGGCAATTTAGTTGCATACTCTTGTTTTGCCATTATCTGTGCTCTACAAGTTGATCTAATTCCTTCCTGGTCATTGCTTCCAAGAAACAGTAGTTTTCCCTCAGGATACATTCCAAAGCCCCCAGTGAATGCCTAGATTCAAGGGTAATCCCAAACCCCATTCACCCCTCAGCATCTGCATGAGATTCGTTCCAGGAACCCCTCTTGAAATACCATAAGCATGATGCTCAAGTCTCGTAAACGAGGGAGTGTTTTCATATAACCCACACACATCCTCTTGTCTAACAACTCATCCTTAAATTACATACAGTACCTAATTCAATGTAAATGTTATGTGATTAATTGTTATTTAACTGTTATGTTGTTACATTTGGAAAATAATGATGGGGAGAAAGTCTGTACATGTTCTGTGTGGACAGACACAATTTTTTTCCCAGTTATTTTTGATATGTGGTTCTATAAACTAAACATCAGATAGAATCTTAGAACTAGAGGGGTCTTCAGTACTACCCCCTCTTTCACTTACTTTAAGTGATTACATATTTGTAATCATTCACGATGTTAATTGAAATTCCAGGCTTTTTGCCTAATCCTGCTAGGCTCCATGCCCCCTCTCCTGTTCTTTAGCTTCCTGCTTCTTTTAGCTACTTAATAGAGGCCATGGCTGTTTTCATATCTGATTGGTTCAAACTGATTTTCTTTGTATAGAGTTCTCCACTATATATGTGTGGCTATATATGAAAGTATTACATGATGTTCATGGGAAATGGTTTTAAAACACAAATTTAGGGGCTGATGCTGTGATGCAACTGGTTAAAGCCCAAGCTTGCAGTGCCAGCATTTCATATTGGTGCTAGTTCAAGTCCTAGCTGCTCCTCTTCCAATTCAGCTCTCTGCTCTGGCCTGGGAAAGCAGTGGAAGATGGTCCAAGTGCTTGGTCCCCTGAACCCATATGGGAGACCCCAAAGAAGCTCCTGGCTTCAATCGGCTCAGCTCCCACCGTTGTGACCATTTGGGGAGTGAACCAGCCGACAGAAGACTCATTCTCGCTCTCGTTCTCTCTCTCCCCACCCCCACCTCTACTTCTCCCTCTCTGTAACTGTCTTCAAAATTAAAAATCAGAAAAGAGAAATTTACCTAGTACAGAAAAAATTTTATATCCATATATAATTATTTTCATAACATGCCTTTTTCATGATTTTTGTATGCCTGCATTTCAAAAAATTTTTGCATTGAAATAAAATCTTTTAATTCATTTTCCATGAACCTTCTGAAGTATTCTCATAACCATATATACGTAAAATATAGAAACTATTTTATCTTTAACATTCTATTACATAAATACTTTATATTTAATCTAGTTCTTTTATATCTTCCCAGTACTTTGTATTGCCCCCCAAAATAGAGGAACGTTTCATAGATTTTGGAGTACTGAGTGCCACAGAAGCAAGTAATATTTTATTTGCAATTATAAACAGCAATCCAATTGAGGTAAAAAAAAAATCTGTTTTTATTCTAAATCACATTTAAATATTTTATGCTTGTGTTGTGGTAATCACTTTCTTCTATTTCTCTTTAAGTTGGCTATAAAAAGTTGGCATATCATAGGAGATGGTTTATCAATAGAACTTGTAGCTACCGAAAAAGGCAATAGAACTACAATAATTTCAAACCTTCCAGAATTGGAAAAATCTTCTCTATCAGACCAATCTTCGGTAAGTAGACTTTCTTACTATTTCCTTATACTAAGATGAATGTCTACACTGCAAATAAAAGACCATTGCTGTGTTGCATTCCTCAGCCCATAGTTTTATGTGATTCATGATCGCATGGATATTTGGTATTGAAGAGACCTTACTGGTAATCTGCTCAGTCCCTCCTTTTGAAGGCACTGAAACCCAGAAGGGTCATTAAGTTCAACCTTGGCATAAAAAGTTCTGTAGTGAGCACAATTTAAATTACCTTTTGTCACAAAAGTGCATTACAGGAGAAATTCTTCTGGAGATCCTAAACCAACCCTGTGTACATTGAGTTTACTAGGGGGAAGAAAAAACAAAAAACAAATAGCCTTAAACATTGGTAGAAAGCATTTTCAATTGTATAATGATATTTCTGGCCAGTTTTCGGTACTGATTAAAAAAAGGATCAATGAGGCAAACACTGTTTGATCCCTGTGTGAATCTGCCCATGTGCTTTTACTCTGTCTCCTAAACACATGCAGTTGCTCTTAAGGGTGCAAGAGAAGACACTTGCATCTCTTCTTGGCCCTTACCGCTACTGAGACAGGAACTCAGAATTTAAGCCTACTGAGAAAAAAAGTAGTGGAATCGGCTTCTGCAGATAGGGGTGTCACATATCTCATCTGCAGGTTAGGACAGAACTTCTCAGAAAGGAAAAGCATATGTCCTCATGCACAGAGGTTACTGACTGTATTATCCCATGGAACACCATAGATGTGATGTTTTGATAATGTCCCAGTCCCAGCTGCCAGGAAGACGTGACTGTTCACATTCCAGAGCTACCTTCAGAACCTGAAGCAGACCCAATTGTGTGTGCACTTGTGCCTCCACATGTCGCTCACTCCCTAACCCCCAGCCAGGGCTGTGGGTGATAAGAGCCTCTGCTGGCCGGAGGACCACGCTCCTCCCCAGCATGCAGCTGGGACTCTGACTGTTCCTCCTTGAACCAGCTTTCTCAGAGGTGGCCCAGGGAGTCAGTGTGGCAGCTGAGTGTCAAGGAGTGGGCAATCTTTTGAGATATTTATACATGATGATGTTGTAACTCTGGGTGTTGGAGTTGTATGTTTGTAGGTAAGAGTTTATCTATAGCCGTCTTTCATTTTAATAAGAAACTGCAACTAATAAGACTAATGAATGATGTCATTTCATACAGGTAATATTAGCTTCAGGCTATTTTGCAGTGTTCAGAGTCAAACTTACTGCAAAAAAACTAGAAGGGATCCATGATGGAGCCATACAGATAACAACAGACTATGAGGTAAGGACTTTATGGGGATTCTTGTATGTGGTGTTTTTTGTTTTGTTTTGGTTTTTGGTTTTTGGTTTTTTTTTAGTAGAAACAGAAAGCTTACGTTTACTCATAAAGTGATAGTTTATCAGTTCCATACCTTCAAAACTGAGCTTTTGCAAATAGTTTACAAAAGATTGATGCTCCCTAGCTCTTAGATTTTCTGATAAAACACAAACCTCGTAGCTAAAAAAACAACTTCATAAAAATGACATTAGCACTTCAGAACTGCTCTGTTAGAAACGTGTTTACACCTGGTCATGGCCTTACACAGGGCTGCCTGGATTTCCTGGCTCGCATGTCTCTGATTGTCAACGCGATCATAAATACACTCTTTTGTAACATTTCTAAAAAGGAGAGTAAAATCAGGAAACTACGTCTTGATTTGAGTTTTTAGGTTTGTGTTTATGTGAGTCATTCATGTCAGAGGTCAGAAAAGATGATTAAGCTTGTTCAAGACTGTCTGGGGTTAGTGCTGCATGCAGTAAAACTTTAAATAGATATATTTTTGCCAAATGTAAATATTTTTAATATTTAAAAGTCAAGCACTGCTAAATTCAACAAAATATTACCCTATCTTCATCCATGTTTTGAGCACACGCAATCCTCACATAAAAAAAATCTAATTGCAAAATAAATAGAACTGGTCAGGGGCCAGCATTGTGGCGCAGTGGGTTAAACCACCACCTGCCATGCTGGCATCCCGTGGGAGGATCGGTTCGAGTCCCAGCTGCTCTACTTCTTGTCCAGCTCTCTGCTAATATGCCTAGGAAAACAATGGAAGATGGCCCAAGTGCTTGGCCCCTGCCACCCACATGGGCAATCCAGATGGAGTTCCAAACTCCTGGTTTCAGGCTGGCACAGCCCTGGGTGTTAGAGCCATTTGGGGAGTGAACCGTACTATGAAAGATCTCTCTCTCTCTCTCTCTCTCTCTCTCTCTCTCTCTCTCTCTCTCTATATATATATATATATATATATATACACACACACACATACATATATGTATACACACACACATATATATACACACACTCTATACACATGTGTGTATGTATATTTGCCTTTCAAATGAATAAGTAGATATTTAACAGAATTGGTCTCTTAATAATAACTTACTTGTTGGGAGAATGTCAAATTAATTCCTCCAAGTACAGAATTTCAGCATTAAGAAAAGATTTTAATATGGATAAAAATAAGAGAAAATATTCTAAAGAAGTATCTTTGTGAGTTACTAATGATGTGTGAGTTGGGATTCTGACACTAAGTATTTGACTCATTTTTAAATTAAAGTCTGTTTCTGTATACAAACAATAGAGAACTGGCTGTATAACTCTAGAAAATGAATTTTCCATCCATTGTTCTAACAATATAATTTGACTTTCCTTTTAAATCCTTGTAGTTTGAAAATTCTGTCTTTGCTGCTTCCCCATTGTTTAGTTTTACTTCCCTGTTTTTAATTGGGTAATTGAGAAGGCACCACAATTTATTATATTTCATTCCATTTTATGGAGTACATTGGACAAATTAAAAGCATCTATGGTTGAATTTAATATTGGTTTTGAGTTGATTCTTGCTAGCAAAAATCCCAAAGTGAATTTTTTAATCCCCAAAAGTAATGCAATAATCGTCATTTCATGGTGTCTGCTGCTTCCCTCCACAGATCCTGACAATCCCTGTGAAGGCTGTGATCGCCGTGGGTTCCCTGACCTGCTTCCCTAAGCACATGGTTCTTCCTCCTTGTTTTCCAGTAAGACAGTTCATTTCTAGATTTTTGTTCTTTCTTTTTCCTATTGTTTTTACTGCTGTCTTTCTAGAATTAAGTGGTAAAGTCAGTTATTCTTTATTGTTTATTGTAAGATAAGACATTCCAGTGTTTTAGAAGAAGAAGAATAAGACATAACACAGGCTGGTGCCGTAGCTCACTAGGCTAATCCTCCACCTGAGGCACCGGCACCTCGGGTTCTAGTCCCAGTCGGGGCGCCGGTTCTGTCCCTGTCACTCCTCTTCCAGGCCAGCTCTCTGCTGTGGCCCGGGGAGTGCAGTGGAGGATGGCCCAAGTGCTTGGACCCTGCACCCGCACAGGAGACCAGGAGGTAGCACCTGGCTCCTGCCTTCGGATCAGCGCGGTGCACCAGCCGCAGCGGCCATTGGAGGGTGAACCAACAGTAAAGGAAGACCTTTCTTTCTGTCTTTCTCTCACACTGTCCACTCTGCCTGTCAAAAATAAAAAATAATAATAATAAAATTTTTTTAAAAAGACATAATACAGTCTCTTCCCTCAGAAAGTTTTCTGTCTAGGGGCAGGCATTTAGCCTAGCAGTTGAGATACTCGCATTCCACGTTGGAGTACCTGGGTTTGATACCTGGCTCCATATCTTGACTCTAGCTTCCTGCTAATGCACACCCTCAGAGACAGTAGTGGGTCCCTGCCACCCACAGTAACTGTGTGTGTTTGTACACATGTAGTTGGCTATAAGAAACATACACCTTATTTCTGACCTCTTCATTTCAGGACTGAATTGGTATCTTTTCAATTACTTTGTAATTTATGGCTAAAAAAAATTTTAAACCCAGTGCTAGGTCATTGAGCCCAAGGATGTCTGAAGGTTTCTGGGCCCCTCTAGACTATAGTAGTTGTTTCATATGTGGTCCTGGAGTACTTTGCAAATTACTGCTTGTAGTAGACCTCAGATTGTGCCCTACATATTTCCTTACAGATTGGCCTTCGCACTGACACTGCGATCCTTTAGAAAGGGGTTGAGGGATCTTCTCTCCCCAGTGGCCGTCATCTAGGAGAGGAACAAAGCGGTAGAGGAGGAGCACAGGGAAGAGTCGGCTCATACATTTGCAATGTGCTTAAGTGTTCTGAAGAGGGCCCACAGACTGAAGCAAGTCTGGGGCGATGGGGACATAGAAGAGTCAAAACAATGGTCCAGGGTTTGAGCCTGGAGAGCAAGGAGGAAAGCAGTGGAAAATTGGGAAAAGGTAGTACCTCTACAGGGATATGGGGCAGCTAATTCAGGACATACTGGGCGAATGTAGATGTATCTGCTGCCCTGTGACAGGAGAAACAGAATGTTGCAAAATTTTAATGCTATACATGATAAAAATTTAAAATTTATCTCCTTAAAATATAAATTTTGAGTTATCAGATGTGGCACATTTAAGTGTTTAGGCTTTAACTCTTTTTTTTTTTTTTTTTTTTAAGATTAATTTATTTAAGAGGCAGAGTATACAGAGAGGGGGAGAGAGAGATGGGTCTTCCATTCACTGGCTCACTCCATAAGTGGCCACAACGGGCCAAGGCTGAGCCTGGCTGAAGCCAGGAGCTTCCTCCCAGTCTTCCTACCTGGGTGCAGGGGCCCAAGCACTTGGGCCGTCCTCTGCTGCCTTCTCAGGCCATTAACAGGGAGCTGGATTGAACATGAACTGGCATCCATATGGGATGCCAGAGTCACAGGTGGGCAGCTTCCTGCCAGGGAGGTGCAACACTGAATGAAGCTCCTGGCTTAGGACTGGTCCACTCCGTTCCAGCCATTTGGATAGTGAGCCAGCAGATAGAAAATTTCTCTGTGTGTGTGTGTGTGTGTCTGTCTGTCTCTCCCTCCAACTCTACCTTTTAAATAAATACATAAATCTTAAAAAAAAAAACAATTTTAGCAGCTACTATGGCCCTGGATACCAAAGGGTTATGGAATGACCAGAGCATTGTGGACTTCTATTCTAGCACTACCAGTGAATGGATTTATGACTTCGAACAGCTCACTTAGACTTCTCTATTCCTTTGCCTCCTCATATATAAAATATGGACAGTCAAAAATACCAGTATTTGTATAATTGTCCAAAAAATTAAATAAGTAATGTGCACAAAAGGCTTAGCATGATTGTTGGCTCATAATCTTTTTCTAGCTCAATAAAAATTACTTTTCGTTCTACACCACAAAGTACTCACAGTTTTAGATTGTGTCCATCATTCTGTAACCATGTTCTGACACGACGCCAGCTCCTTGGGTCTTTAAATGTTCACCTTCCTGTCATTCCACTGTGTACTGAGTTACCAAACTCTTTACACCATTATTCACGCATAAGAACTTCGTTCCTCTGTTTACCCTCTCAGTCATTGACTCCTAAATGCTCAAATCCTGGAAGGGAGTAATTCACTTAGAAGACAGCAGATGTGGCGGAGTGAGAAGTCCCATGCGTGGAGTAAATGAGAAAGCATTTGTGTTGGTTTTGAACTGCTTCACATTAATTTTTCAGATGTCTTTTAATGGCTTTCAGAACCAGATATCTGCCAGAGTTACAGATCAACTTTGTATAACCAGATTCTGTAAAGTCTGTTTATCAGATGGAGAATACTAGAGTTGACAATGATGTCTCAGAATAAACATTTACGTAACATACAGTTTCTTACTTAGTACTTGAATAGAATTACAAACGGGACGTCTATGTGCACGCCTCTTTTGATGGGCACCACCGCACCCCTGCGAGGGATGTAGTCCTCACAGGTGCTCGAGCTCCAGTGACTGCCAGAGGCGCCACCTGTGCATGCTGCTCTGGTGCTGTTCCCACTGTGACGGCATCTGCCTCGTGCTAGAGTGTTTTGTTCTCACAGGGCTGTGAAATGAGGGGTAACTATTCTTCCTGTGTACTCTCTCAGCATCTGCATTTTTAATAGCAGATATTTTAAAGGTTTATCATTTTAGAAATTCCAGATAGGTAGGGATCATGTGTACAAAAAGATAAGATTCTGTATTCGTCCAATGGAGAGTAAAAGATTATGATATAGTCTTACAGAGGGTTCTTCATCATTTTCATTTTTATTTAAAATTAGTACCTAGCCAGAGAAGTCATTGGTTATGAAAGTTTAATCTGTTCGCTGTTTTAATAAGATACTTGATAACCTATATTTTTCAAAGATGTCTGACTGCTTTTTGATCACTCAAATGGTACTCTCTTTCACAAAGAAAATACTTTTTTATCGTATGGGTTTAGATTTTAGAATTTAGTCATTTCAGGGCGCCCTTGCCATAGAATAAGCAAACCTTACTTAACAGACTGAAAAAAAAAAATTCTGTTTAGCTAAACTTATTTTTGTTCGTTCCTTAGTGGCATCTTTAAATGACTCTGTGGACATTTTTACTTCAATTCATTTTCACAACATTGTAAAAATGTATCCTCTTAGTTTTTATACGAGTGCTTTGGGCTCTTGATTACAAATTTAGAGATTATCAGCATCTGAGAATTCCATGTCAGCTCTATATGTGGTCTTGAGAAAATTCAGCCCTATGCACATGAGTTTCTTTGTTTCCTTCCTTCAGGGGAAGATAGTTCATCAGAGTTTAAACATTATGAACTCCTTCTCACAGAAGGTGAAGATACAGCAGATCCGATCTCTGTCAGAAGACGTACGGTTTTACTACAAGCGATTGCGGGGTAATAAGGAAGACTTAGAGCCCGGAAAGAAATCAAAGGTTTGGAAATGTTATATTTTTGAATTTCAGTAAATTCCTATTTTGTTATTGTGACCACCCATGCACATGGGATTCATGGTTCTCCTGTGCCTCTTTTTAGATTGCAAACATCTATTTTGACCCTGGACTGCAATGTGGGGATCACTGCTATGTTGGCTTGCCTTTTCTGTCCAAGTGTAAGTTATCTTGCTTTTCTCTCACGCCTTCCCTCCCACAAATACCCTTTTAATACAAGGTTGCACTTTGTAAAGTCCATCCCCGTCTCTTGGTATAGAGATCACCGGAAGGAGTTTGGTAAGTGGATGTAGATGTAGGGCCAGGTCCGTCATAACATGTGTTTCCTTGTTTTAGCTGAACCCAAAGTACAGCCGGGGGTAGCCATGCAAGAAGATATGTGGGATGCTGACTGGGATTTGCATCAAAGCCTGTTCAAAGCATGGATGGCAGTAAAGGAGAGCTCAGGTCACAGGTGAGTGGCTTCGTTTCAAATATCTCAGCTGTCTTTCCACGTTTGAAGCATCTCAGTCGGCGTGTTTTCTAAATCTTAACACTAGTCTTAGATTAGGTTTAGTTTATATTTATAGCTGAGAAAGTATACCTAAGAAAGTTATTATGAGGCATCTTAACTTGCCATTTTAATTGAATATTGCTCAGAAATATACCCACTACCATTTTTCTCTTTTCTCCAGTGCCTTAGATACTTCCTTAAAGTCAAAGAAACTATTTGAAGTTGTCTTAATGTAGGATGACTGCAGTGTTCACCTTAATCACATCCATTTGCTTAAGAAAGAGTTTTAATCTACCACTGACCTCTGTGAAAGGCAAGGAAAACGTTTTCTAGGTTTATTCCCACCTTAGGAGAACGAGTGTCTATTTGCCCCTTGTGAAAAGAACTCCCCCTCCCTTTCTGAGTGCTGAGCTGGTAGGGGCATGCCAGGCCCGCTGCACATGGGCTGCTCGTGTGTCATTAGCAGGTGGGAAATGTGCCAATGACAAATCAGCACTGCCCTGGGTGCGAAAGCAGAGCTGTATGTGGTAGTATAGAAATCTAATCTTTCCACCTACTTCAGAAAAGAATTTGCCTAGAATGATGATGATGCGACAGCTGATGAAAACTGCTTCTCATTTGACTGATTGGGTAACTGGTGACTGGCTGTGTTAGTCTCCAGACCTTCCAGACCAACACTGGTTGTTGAATCTCAGCAATTGTTACCTGAACTCTGCTGTAAAGTTTTCTCCTTAAAATGGTTAAAACAAGTATAGAGCAACTTACCCGAATGGGCTTGCCAAGCGAGTTCTTATTAAACCTTTGCTTTGTACCACGTGTTTCCACAGTGGACATTATAAAGTACAGGCAAGCTCCACTTTCCAGTATTTGGTTGTGAGTGAGTAGCTTGAAGTGCTGCCCAAGCTCAACTGCTGGGGAACCTCTTCACCACCCTCTCCCCACCCCTCACTCCAAGATGCCTGCCTGCCTGCCTCCCTCTGTGTGCCTGGCACCCCGGTGTGTCCGCCCTGTGCCGCCAAGTCCACAGTGAATGTGACATTTTTCCTGCTCCTCCCTTTGTGTTACCTTGTCAGTGTGTGTGATACAAAGGATTTCTGCTATGGATCTTACAAAACCTGTGCTTACCAATGTTAGAGTATCACAATCCAGTAGTGTTAGGACTAAAATAATCTTCAGTGTTTGCTCCCAGGGACCTTGGTCCCTTTTCTGATGTTTCCTTGGGGAATGCATTCTGAGTTCTAAACAACTGGCTAATAAACACTCGTCAGTAGGGAAATACTCAAGTGAGGTCCTGATTGCTGCTGAAGACTTGGCATGTCTGCTCAAAACCCTTAGGTGCTTTGTCTCTTCGACTGATGCTTTTCTTGTATGTGAGGGTTGTTTTGTTTTTATGGAGGAGAGAAAGGCCATCTGCCAAACAGCACAGCCGCTGCTCTGCTAACTCAGTTGTGACTATCTTAGCACCCTTCTCCTGGTCATGTAGGATCCTTTAGGACCTCCATAAGATCCTTTGTTCTTTGTATATGCCTGGATGAGAGTCCAGGTTTTCTTATTGAGTTTATGCTTTTCAGGGTTTTTCAACATTTAACAGGATTGCAAACTAATGCTACTGAAACTGTTCATAAGATTTGTCATTCTTTACATATACAGTCCAAAACAATACAGGTGATTAGTGATACATGACTTTGGCAACTCTGTGCCAAAACAGCAACATCTTCACATAACATTAGAAACAGAATACAATGAATATTAGAGCAAATAAACCTGTGGTTCTTTTCAGTGTCAGAAAATTTCTCAGTTACATAAGCCTTAAGAGAATTTGTTGTGTTCAGAAAATTCAGACATTTCATGTTGATACTGTTACTTACAAATCGTTTTTCTAGACTGAGTGCTATATTTGAAGTCAATACAGACCTTCAGAAAAATATTGTATCCAAAGTTACTGCGGAGCTCTCCTGGCCTTCCATACTCAGCTCACCCCGGCACGTGAAATTTCCACTGACCAATACCAACTGTTCTTCAGTAAGTATTCAGAGTAACGCTGGTCTTAAGAATCAGTTTGTAAGTCACTGTTGCTTTTTTCTGTAGAAATCTTTTACTTCATGTTTCATTACTTTAAGGAAGAAGAGATTACTTTAGAAAATCCTGCGGATGTCCCTGTCTATGTTCAGTTTACTCCTCTGGCTTTCTATTCCAACCCTTCAGTCTTTGTAGACAAGTTGGTGTCAAGGTAAGCACTGCTTGAGGTAATGGTATATTTGGTATCACATGATCATTCTCCACACTTGAAACTTTAATGAAGCTAATACAATCATAGATTGAACCTGAAAAGATTCTGGACCTCTAAAGTAGAGAGAAGGTACTGGAGGGTGAAGCTGATGTTATGTTAAGTATCTAGAAAAGCTTTCAATTTAAGGCAAGAACAATAGTGTGGGGTTCCCTCCTGAGTGATTTGAAGAGAGAAAATCAGTGGAGCCTTCCCATATTTTTTTTTTACTTTACAAAAGAGAACAAAATATTAATTAACAGTTGTGGCCTTTAATTTATTAATCTGATAATATTGATCTCAAAATCTGCCAAAAGACAATTTGCAAATAAAGCACAAATTTAATTCTCTGTTATTGTGAAGCTGTTTATGAAGAAAATATATGTGCATTTTTAATTTTAGGTTTAACTTGAGTAAAGTGGCAAAGATAGATTTGAAAACACTGGAATTCCAAGTCTACAGAAACAGTGTAAGTATTCAGACTTCACACTAAGACAATTATAGAAATGATCAGTACCAACATGAATGAAAACTATTGACTGCCCTTTGGCTGAAGAGCAAAGTTCCTGGAGAAGTCAGAGCAGTCCAGTGATTGTCTTAGAGACAGAGAAGGGTGGGTGAGATTTCGATCAAGGTGAGGCACGCTGAACAGAAGGTTCCTGCTTGCGAGCATTTGAAGTCAGCCAGGAAGGTTTATAATCTTAGCTACCAGAGGTTGTGAGAGTATACAGGTGAGGTGTATACTAATAAAAAACTTATTTTTATTAACCATGAAAGTATTAAGCTCAGTCTTCTCTCTGGATACTTTCTAACTGACTGTATTCCTACTTAGCAGAGCAGTGTGTGTGACTTTCACTCAACTGGTATTCTTGGGTTCAAAATATATACATAAGCCGCTTGGTTCTAGGAACCAAACTCTTCTCCGTAACCACTGTGCACTGCCTGTCTCGCAAGGCGCTGGTGTGGAGTAGGCGTGTCACTCAGAAAGAGCACTGACACCCCTGCAGACTGGCCCAGTCTGTCGACCCCAGGTTCAGCTGGTCCTTACCATCGTAACAGCCGCTAACCAACCTCACCAAACTCAGTGTCCTGGAGTTCTTGAAACATTGTACTTTCCCGTAGCTTTGTGTTTTAGTCTGTAAGGCATGCATTCGCCAAACATCTTTTAGAATAGTTTTTATAAGCCTGTGTTTAAGCCCAAAAATTACTTTCTTGTAGTTTTCACTGTTGTTTTTTTTTTCTTGAACAATGACTAAACCACTAGACTGAAGTTCAGACAGTTAATGCATTTTAGTCTCCCGCCTTTCTTTTGAGGGTCTCTTTGTGCCTTGCTTTTCCCATCTATAAAATGCCAGTATAACAAACTGTTCCTGGAGGTTACCTAAGAGTGCTCAAAACCAGAACTTTCCTTTACTCTGCTTTTATAAGTGAGAACATATTAAAGAAGTAGCTTGCCCTGAACCTCTTTTGAGTCCGTGACTGTGAGTAGTGTTTGCAAGGTGTAAAGTACTGTGATAGGAAATGGAGGCAGTCCAAGGGTAAGCTTAGGATACATTCTGTCCTAGTTCCCTACAGTGCTGTAGAGCTGTGCTTCTGAAAATGTTTTGTCTCAAGTCTCCTAAAGATAGGGTTAAAATTACTAAGGACCCCAGAGAGATGTATTAGAAATTAAAACAGAAATCTTGAAAATATTGATGTAATTCATTTAAAATAGCCTATTCCTTTTAACACAAGTAATAAAAAGTGAAAACTATACTTTAAAAAGTATTTCTTTTGCAAGAACACTGAGTTATTTTACGTTGCAAATCTTTTGAATGACTCTCTTGCTTAATGGACAGGTGGACTCTCACATCCCCTTCAGCATTCAACCCCTGCTGATCCATTGTTCTGGTTTAAGTATGTGATGGAAATCTGAACTGATACAGACTTGGAATCTGACTTGATAGAAAAGAAGGAGCATCTTAGTTGTTTGTTTGTTTTAAGATTTATTTATTTGAAAGAGTTACAGAGGCAGAGAGAGGTCTTCCATCCTCTGGTTCACTCCCTAAATGGCCAATCTGAGCCAGCAGCCAGGAACTTCTTCCAGGTCTCTCATGTGGGTGCAGGGGCCCAAGGACTTGGGACATCCTCCACTGCTTTCCCAGGCTACAGCAGAGAGCTGGATCAGAAGAGGAGCGGCCAGGACTTGAACTGGCACTCACATGGGATGCAGGCAGTGGCTTTACCCACTACACCTCGGCACTGGGCCCCTTAGTTGCTTTTTTAGTTATAACATTATCCATCCATCACTTGAAAGCTGCTGATTTACAGAGATAGGCAGACCTTACAAATGTTGATCCAATTCACTCACAACATCCAGAAAATCATATTCATTAGTCCAACCACCAGTCCCATCAGAAAATTTGAAACTCACGAGAGAGGATACAAGTTATCCAGAATTCTAAATTTTGCTCTAAAGCTTATATTTTACCATTAGCAACAAATAATTCAGTTATTCCCCTTCAGGGGACAGACTCCCTCGTTTTTATGAAAATGTCTGCTAAATATCCAAGTCTGAGCACAACTGTCCATCATTCTCTCAGACGTGAATGATGTTCAGTTAGTTCAACTTACATCTCTAGGAGCTTCTCAAGGCAGCATGGTAGCCTTCCCACTCTCTCACATAGATTATTTTTATTTTTTAAAGGTTCATTTATTATTTGGAAGTCAGAGTTAGAGAGAGGAGACAGAGAGAGAGAGAGAGAGAGAGAGAGAGAGAGAGAGAGATCTTCCATCCGATGGGTCACTCCCCAGTTGGCTGCAACAGCCAGAGCTGGGCCAATCCGAAGCCAGGAGCCAGGAGCTTCTTCCTGGTTTCCCATGGAGGTGCAGGGGACCAAGGACTTGGGCCATCTTCTACTGCTTTCCTAGGCCATAGCAGAGAGCTAGATCAGAAGTGGAGCAGCCGGGACTTGAACCGGCGCCCATAAGGGATGCCAGCACTGCAGGCAGTGCTTTACCCGCTGCACCACAGCACCGGCCCGTCTCACATAGATTGTTAAAAACGTGTTCAGCAGGGTTGAGATTTAATAAAATAGTATTTATTACTGCTTCTCAAGGCTTTTTTTCTCTTTTCCACTGCAAGTGCTTGGTAGTAAAGCATACAGTAGCTATGAGGGGCCTAGACACCACTGCCTTGGCTTAGGCTGTTGGGTCAGCTGTTTTACCCTCCACTGCTTGCACTGACCATTGCAGAAATGTCACGGTAAAACAGGCAATACTAGTTTTGACACTGTGGGTACGTGAAAAGATCTCTCAGATCCCCGGGAGCTCTGGATTGCTCTTGAGAACGATCATCATAAAGTGATTGCAGCTTTATTGGTCCCAGCAGCATCAGCATCTTCAAGTGCCCCCATGTTATCAGATATAAAGTAGCTACTGTTTGGGGGAATATACAAGGCTACTTGAAAAAGTTCATGAGAAATGGAATTAACAGATAGCTTTATCTTAGGAGCATGTATGTAGCCTAATGCTTAAGGCTTCCAGGTGTGTCCTGTATCAGAATAGCTAGGTTTGATACCTGCCTCCAGCCCCTGATTCTAGCTTCCTACTAATGTAGGCCCAGGGAAGCAATGGTGATGGCTCCTATAATTGGGTCCTTGCCACCCATGTGAGAGACCTAGATTGCACCTGCAGTTCTCAATTTGGTTCCAGCCCAGCCCTGGCCATTGTAGGCATCTGGGGACTGATAGGAAGCTCTGTTTGTATCTGTTTTGTGTCTCAACCTCTCAAACTTAAGGGAGAAATATGCTAAGTTTATTTAAGCATAAAAATTTTTGGAATCCATGCATTTTTTTGGTTTTATTTTTTAGTTATATATCTTTTCCTTCATATGTTTAGTATATCATAGTGTCCATTTGTTACTCAGACTACTTAAAAGGGAACTTATTCACAAATCATTTTGGAGCAGTTAGAGTATTTTCTTGTCCTTGTAGACTTTGACAGAGAACAATGGTAAATGCAGGAAAAAAAAATACTTCAGAAATGAGTTAATGAATTAAGAAGCAGCGTGCTGGACCCAGCATTAGTGGCACAATGAGTAAAGCTGCTGCCTGTGATTCTAGCATCCCCTATGGATACTGGTTCAAGTCCCAGCTGCTCCACTTCCTATCTGGTTCCCTGCTATTGCCCCTGGGAAAGCAGAGGAAGATGGCCCATGTACTTGGACCCCTGCCCCCATAGGGAAAGATTCAGGCTCCCGAATTCAGCCTGGCCCAACTCCAGCCATTGCAGCCATTTGGGGAGTGAACCAGCAGATGGAAGATTTTCTCTGTATCTTTCTGTAACTCTGCCGAGTGAGAAGAAAGAGATGTAGCACTTACTCTCCTTCCGTATGTTGACAGCCATGCCAGCCTTTCCCCCAAAGTTAAATTTACTAGTGCTAAAAACCAGAACAGCGTGCCCTTGTGTGTGAACTTTAATTTTTTTTTAATAAAAATATTTTTGAACCTTTCAGTAACTCATCCTCAGAAAGTCATATTTTGGGACCAGAGCTGTGGCATCGCAGGTGTAGCCTCTGCCTGTGATGTTGGCATCCAGTACGGGCAGCAGTTCATGTCTGGCTGCTCTACTTCCAATCCAGCTCCCTGCTAATGTGCCTGGGAGAAGCAGCAGAAAATAGCCCAAGTGTTTGCGCCCCTGCACCAATGTGGGAGACCTACATGCAGCTCCAGCCCTAGCCATTGTGGCTATCTGGGTAGTGAACCAGAAACTAAGCTATGCTTTAAACGTTAACTTGTTGGTCAAACAGTATCATGTGTGTAGTTTTCAAAATAAAACTTAAGAAGGTACTGATAGGACTGGCAGCGATTTTGCAATGAAAGTGTGCTACAGCCGGAAGTCACCCCAGTTGCTTCCCTGTGGCGGGGAGTAGACAGCAGTGATGGAGGCAGCATCAGGAGGACCCCAGGGTGCTGCTGTTGGTTGTGTGAGCATTCGTGTTGTGCATAAGTATTGGGCGATTTATCTTGGGCTTGTGTCCATTTCTATATGTGTGTGATGTTTTTAAGTTTCTAAAGGTTAAAAATGCAAAGATCTGTATACAAATGCCTTGTACAAACATGTGGGCTTTGGTGATGTGAGAACAAAGCCCCGTTTTGTAGAACAAGAAGCCTCGTTAGTGGTTTTTTTCAGCTCTCTCATTGCAGGTATTCAGTGTGTAGAACATGAAAAATAAAGTTGTTTGCGTATTCAATCAACTTGAGAAATTCTACTGGGCGCTACATGTGATAAAGGAAAAACCATTTTTCCAGAGAATATATTAATGACTTCTGTTTGTCCACCCAATGATTCAAGGCTCATCCACTGCAAAGTTCAACGGGATTCACAGAGGGCCTCTCTCGACATTTAATTTTAAACCTGATTTTAAAACCTGGAGAAAAGAAATCTGTCAAAGTAAAGTTTACCCCAGTTTATAACAGAACTGTTTCCTCACTAATCATAGTCAGGTAAGTTCTGAGATAGAGCTAAGAGTTGATTTTTATAATAAAACAAAAGTGCTTAATTAGTTTCAAGATGAATTTGCAAATATAACTTAATAAAATTCAGTGCATTCGTTCTATGTGATGATTTATAAAATAACAGTAGAAATTACAGATTAAAAGATGTTGCAGATTTAATGGGAGGAAAATCTGTAATTCTTGTTCTTGCATAGGAATAACCTGACTGTGCTGGATGCCGTGATGGTCCAAGGGCAAGGAACAACTGAAAATTTGAGGGTGGCAGGCAAGCTTCCAGGTCCTGGAAGTTCCCTGCGGTTCAAAATCACAGAAGCACTGTTAAAAGATTGTACAGATAGTGAGTATTTCTAACAATTCCAGTGGCATAAATTTCAGTATTTGCTTTCAAATATTTCTAAAAGATGGAATATCTATATATGTACACCTTAAGCATTAGTGAAGAGTGCTTAAGATTTTGGGGAAATACTGCATCTTGTGGTCAGGGTTGCTTTGGATCTTTTTTTTATATTTTGTAATTTTTTTTCAAAGATTTATTTATTTATTTGAAAGGCGGAGTTACAGAGTTCACTCCCCGAATGGCCACAACAGCCGGAGCTGTGCTGATCCAAAGCCAGGATCAGCCTCTGGGCCTCCCATGCGGGTGCAGGGGCCCAAGCACTTGGGCCATCTTCCACTGCCTTCCCAGGCCATAAGAGAGAGCTGGATTGTAAGTGGAGCAGCCGGGTCTTGAATTGGTGCCTCCATGGGATGCTGGTACCACAGATGGCAGTTTTACCTGCTGTGGCCCAGCACCAGCCCCTATCTGTATCTTACAAGATTGAAAGTACTGGGATAGGCATTGAGGCACAGT
The DNA here is from genome assembly GCA_949820135.1 of Sylvilagus floridanus. Taxonomy (NCBI): domain Eukaryota; kingdom Metazoa; phylum Chordata; class Mammalia; order Lagomorpha; family Leporidae; genus Sylvilagus; species Sylvilagus floridanus. The sequence continues at coordinate 73,413,121 of OX463245.1, read as the reverse complement.
GGGTTAAGCTCACTTCGGATGCCTGCATCCCATATCAGAGTGCTAATTTGAGTCCTGGCTACCCAATCCAGCTTCCTGCTAGTGCACCTTGGAAGGCAGCAGATGATGGCCCAACCTGGGGCCATATAAATACTATATATTTGGAAGCATCTGGGGCGTCAACCAGCAGTTTCTCCCTTTCTGTCTCACTGTCACTTTGCCTTTCAGATAAATAAGTCTTTAAAAAATATATCAGTATTCACTGTATACCATAATTAATTTATTCTAGGTATGAAAAGTAAAGCATAATAAAATGTTTGCCATTGCAAATGCCATATCAAAGTAAAGTACTTCTGGAGCCTGAGTGGTAGCCAATCTCTTTGGGTGTGGGGTGGTTCGTGATCTCTGGCATAGGGTCCTTCATGGCCAATGCACTTATCAGTTGGACCAGGAGCACAGGATGGGAAGGAAGTTGACCCTCACTCCCGATGTTTTTCTTTTAGGTTTAAAACTAAGAGAACCAAATTTCACATTGAAAAGAACATTTAAAGTAGAGAATACAGGACAGCTTCAAATCCACATAGAAACCATTGAAATCAGTGGCTATTCCTGTGAGGGATATGGCTTCAAAGTTGTGAATTGTCAAGAGTTTGCACTAAGTGCTAATGCCTCTAGAGACATAATCATACTGTAAGTATTTGATTATAAGGTGTAATGAGTCATTGACTTCTCCACTGTGTGTACTTGGGTTGTTCAGATTCTGAGCAGAAGTTTATCCACAAAAATGAGTCATTATCCACAAATTTGATTTTTTTCACATTTAATCTCTGCCTCGAGTTTTCTTTACGTATTTGTTTTCAAAGTTATAAAACTTCTTCTATTTCCAAAGTGGATGAGATTATCTTAGAACAAATTTCAAAATTATTTTGTATTAAGTTGTTGGCATAAATTCATATTGTTGCAGCAATAGAACAGGGACTTATACCCACCAATACTGGTTTTCCAGGTTATTCAGCATAACAGTATATAATATTTTGGTCAAAAAACAGTGTTAATCCCTGTATCAGTAATAGTTGTAGCATATTTTAAAAATTGATAACCTGTTAAGTAATAAAGTTTATGTAATAAAATATAAACTCTGCCCCTTAACTGAATAATAATTTTTTTAATCTTCAATGTTTACTTAAGTAATTATATTACTACATGTAATAGTAATAATGCTTGACACCTAAAGATAAGAGTGAGGAATACTATATCTTTTTCAAAGTGCAAACAGCAAAAAAGAAAAACAATTGTGTCAAAAGTGATAGTACAAAAGATAATGCAAAGATCACTTGGATTAGGATTTTTTTTTTTTTTTTTTTTGACAGAGTGGACAGTGAGAGAGAGAGAGACAGAGAGAAAGGTCTTCCTTTGCCGTTGGTTCACCCTCCAATGGCCGCTGCGGCTGGCGCACTGCACTGATCCGATGGCAGGAGCCAGGTGCTTCTCCTGGTCTCCCATGGGGTGCAGGGCCCAAGCACTTGGGCCATCCTCCACTGCACTCCCGGGCCACAGCAGAGAGCTGGCCTGGAAGAGGGGCAACCAGTACAGAATCTGGCACCCCGACCGGGACTAGAACCCGATATGCTGGCGCCCCAAGGTGGAGGATTAGCCTATTGAGCTGCGGCGCCAGCCAGGATTTTTTTTTTTTTTAAAGTAGTCTTACTGCCAGTGAAGTCTAGGAAAGGATGTGGATGTGGATACGGAGAGAGAAAGAAGGTAGAAGAAGAAACTGAGAGACAACTTTCTGAATTAATAATTATGGAAAGTCACTTATTGTTCTTTTTCTATGTAATTTCTCCAATTACCCACAGAATATAGTTGTTCCCATTCTTAACCTCATGGGACAATGCTTTCTTCATCTTAAATGACTGAAAACATCATAGTCAAATTCTGTGTTGTATTTCAAAGGCTTGTTGGGACTGATACCATTCTAATCTGCTCCTTGTGGTATGTTCCTAAAATTTACTGCCATCATTCTGTTTTAGGTTTACTCCTGATTTCACCGCTTCCAGAGTTATTCGTGAGCTGAAGTTTGTAACCACCAGTGGCTCTGAATTTGTGTTTATATTGAATGCATCCCTTCCATACCACATGTTAGCAACCTGTGCAGAAGCCCTGCCCAGGCCCAACTGGGAACTGGCTCTGTACATCATCATCTCAGGAATAATGAGGTACTTGTGCCTTTTTCCCAGGTTGGCCTTCATTTGTCACTTAACCAAGTACCCCTGGGTGCCAGTCACTATGAACAAAATAGAGCTCTGTGCCTTTGTCAAGCTTATAAAGTGGCAGGAATTGTTAGAACTGAACCCCTCTTGGGTGGCATTTATGATACATGAAGTTTCTTTTACCTTTGTAATATGTTAGACAAATTAAGTCCACTTTAAATTCTTAAGAAAAAAACCCTGATAATTTATCAGGTGATGTTACATGCTTTGAACATCGATGATTTACATAATTAATAGTATACTCTTCTGGAATAGTACCTAAACAACATGAAATTGATTAGAAAAAAAGTGTTTTAAATTCTTGGGATCAATATATATATATATATATATATATATATATATATATATATATATCCGCTAGTTCACTCCCCAAATGTTGCAACGGTGGGAGCTGGGCCCGACTAGAGCCAGGAGGAGCTTCATCTGGTTCTCCCACATGGGTGGGGTCCCAAGCACCTGGGCCATCTTTTGGTGCTTTCCCAGGCCATTTGGAGGGGAACTGGATCGGAAGAGGAGCAGCTAAGAACTGAAGAGGCACCCATAGAGGATGCTGGCACTGGAAGCAGTGGCCTAACCCTCAATACCACAGCACCAGCCCCAACAGATAATCTTTGTACATTTTGAGAATCAGATATACTCAACTGAGTTAATTTACACAGTTATCTCATGCATTCTATAAGAGAAAAGAATTGGCCCAAGAAGTTGAAACCAAAATTCTTTTCGGTAAAAGAAAAATTATCTTCCAGGTATATCTTCTGGTACAAGTAATTATTTCCACCCCATCACCTCCGTGTAACAAGGCACTCAGTAAAAACTGTTTGTAAAAACTTTCATCGTAACACTTGATTTTTGTCTTATGCATTGTAAGTTACCATAGACATCTTTCTTTTTTTAATTTCATGTTGTACTTCACCAAGAAACTGCTTTTCTCACTCTGAGCTCTGTCCCCTGCAGTGCACTGTTTCTTTTGGTCATTGGAACAGCCTACTTGGAAGCTCAAGGAATTTGGGAGCCTTTTCGCAGGCGACTTTCCTTTGAGGCCTCAAACCCGCCCTTTGATGTGGGAAGGCCATTTGACCTCAGGAGAATCGTCGGTATTTCACCTGAAGGAAAGTAGGTTCATGTGCTGGCAAGGGGTTCTGTAGCTCGTGTAGACGTGCTTGATGTCATGTAGGGAAGAGTAAATTTTCTTTTTCAGGACGAAGAAGTTCCCCAGTCAGATTGCTTAGTAGCATCCTTTATAAGCCCTCAGTTACAAGAGCTCGTTCCACATAAAGTATGCTACATTGGTGAGGGTTAAGGTGCTCTGGAACACTGACTTCACTCCTAAGTTATCAGAGAATGGAGCCTAGAACGTTGTAGAAATCAGCTCTATATTTCTTGCTGGTTTTTTCCCAGAGTAGTTTATAATAATGTTTTTTTTAAATACTAGATATTACAGGTTGCTATTTACTGATATGCAGTTGGTCCTTTTTCAGCTTGAACACACTCGGCTGTGACTCCGGGCACAGTAGGGGTTTTTGTGGTGCAGGCGGCTCATCATCCCGACCCAGTGCCGGGAGTCATAAGCAGTGTGGCCCATCAGTCCACCCACACAGCAGCCACAGCAGTAGGAACTCAGCTGACGTTGAAAATGTCAGAGCCAAAAACAGTTCAAGTACCTCGAGCAGGACTTCTGCACAAGCAGCTTCCACACAGTCTGCAAGCAAAACAGGCACCCTGGTCTTGGATTCAAATGCAACAACCCAGGGACACACAGCAGGCAGGAAGTCCAAAGGGGCAAAGCAGAGCCAGCACAGCAGCCAGCACCACAGCCACAGCCCGCTGGAGCAGCACTCGCAGCCGCCGCCACCAGTGCCTCAGCACCAGGAGTCCCAGCCCGGGAGGCTGTCTCCTGCCCCCCTTGCACACCCTTCCCACCCAGAACGTGCCAGCAGCACAAGGCACAGCTCAGAGGACTCGGACATCACCAGTCTCATAGAAGCCATGGACAAAGACTTCGACCACCATGACTCCCCACCCCTAGAAGTGTTTACAGAGCAGCCCCCATCGCCACTGTCAAAAAGCAAAGGTAATCATATGTTCCCACGTCAGGACAGCATGGCAGGGGAGGGGCGAGCCAAGGCATGCTTAAGGAGCCGCGTGATTGCAGTCGTGCGGAGAGCTGCTCTGGTAGGTGTCCTCTGGCTCTTACGTCTCAGTACTGTTGGACGACTTCTCCACATCCCATGCAGCCAGAGGTATGCGTTTGTCAAAAAGGTGTCTCGTAGATTGCTTGTCGATATCAGAAACTTGTTGGACATCTGTTTCCATTTTCAGCTGCTCGTGATTACTGTGTTATTTTAGTAGATTGAGCTTTTTATTAATTGTTAAAATAATTTTGATCAGAATAGTAAATTGGAGATCATAGAAATTCTGCTTTACTCTGGTGTAGGAATTGGCAAACTGTAGGCCGAATCACCACCTGTCTATAAATACAATTTTATTGGAACACAGCCACGGTCATTTTCTACATATTAGCTATGGCTGCCTTCATGCTGTAAAGGTAGGGTTGGGTAGAATGACAGACAGTATGGCTGCCCCCTGCTTTAGAGTTCTGCATACTGAGGTAATTTTCAGAGTAACAGATTGCCCCAAAACTTAGTGGCTTAATCACCAGCGTTACTGTCTCACAGTTTCTGTGGACCATAAGTCTTGGTCTCAGGGCTGCAGTGCTAGCTGGGGCTGAAGTCATCTCAGGGTTCACCTGAGTCATCTCAGGGTTCACCTGAAGGCAGGATTCAGCTCCCAGTAGACCTGAGGGCTCCCGTTCCTTCCTTGCTGTGACCAGAGGCAGCTCACTGCACAGCATTTGGATTCACCAGAGTGAGCGAGAGGGCAAGAGAGGAAGCAGGCCAGCATGGCGGAAGGCACTGTCCTTTACAACCAGATCTTGGAAGTTACAGCCCAAAATGTTGAGTTGAGCTCACACTGCAGGAGAGAGGATTTCTTAAGGGCAGAAACAGCAGGAGGTGGGTCATCTTTGGCGAGCCGATTGTAACTTCTAGAACCAAAATGTCGAAACCAGTTAGTGGCCTCCAGTTGCGGTTCGGTTTTTATCCCGCTATGGCCTGAACTTTTTGACTTCTTCCCTGCCTCCTTGTGGTGGTTAAACTAACCACACATCACCCACTGCCACGCCTGTGTATCATCTGCTCTGGTTTCCCAAGGAGTTTGCCTTTGGTTCATGCAGAGAACCTAAGAGGTCAGAAAACTTGCCACCTAGAATCTAGGTGTTCCGTTTTAGAGGCTGTCTTAGTCCCGCTGAGACGGACTAGCTGTACTGAATCCTCTTGGTATTCCATGCATTTAGATTTTACAGAATGGTAAAGTATCTTGACTATCACTAACTTCTACAGATATCCTTTTTAGGTAACTCATTATTAATAGAGCTCATAAATTTTAAGGTAATTTTTACAGTAATAAGTGGTGAATACCAAAACTTGTTTTTTTTTTTTAATAGGCCAAGACACAGAATATGGTTTTTCCACTTTGAGGTCATGAATGAAATAAACATACTTTCTTATCACAGAGAGTGGGGAATCGGGACAGCCCTCCACAGCAGTACAATAGGTCTCCTTTGTTTTCAGGCTCATTCGTTTAGAATGTATTTTTTAATGCTTTTGAATTTCCGTAGTGGTCCTAAAGGCAAGCAACTAAAACTGTTTAATGAAGGAGCATAGATAACCCATCCGTGGTGACTGTTGGGCCCACTAGGAAACCGTGGCCATCGGCCTCACTAGAGCAGCCACTCTGCTTGTTAGCCTTCTCCCACTGCTCTTAGAAAGAGAGAAGAGGCCCAGAATGTATATTTTTTACTTCAATAAATGTTTTAATGTAGATATAGCACACGTAGAGAAGACCAGTCTTTAAAATGTACTTTGAAAGTTGGGCGCTGCTCTGGGGGTTCTAAAACAGTACGTCAGGGAGCTCTATGTAGGCTCTCGGCTGGGCAGAACCTTTGCAGTTGCTCAAAAGCTCACCCCCGTTCCTTTGTACGTAGTTACTGTGTCCGTGTCACTACCCGCAGCTGTGGTCCAGGAACCAACACAGTGATAGCACCTGGGAGCTTGTAGGAAATGGAGACCGTTGGGCTCCAACCCAGAGTATTGAATCAGAATCTGCATTGAACGTCATCCACAGGTCTGTGTCCCCTGTGTTAAGGTCCTAACCCCACAACTCGTGAAATGTGACCAGTGGGATACCCCTGGAATTGACAGGGTGTTAGTATAGTTCTTTGTAGATTCACCAGTTTGTTTCTTGTTGTGGCTAAATAGTAGTCCATGGTGTGGATGTAGTCTGAAGAATTTTTTTGTTTTTTTCATTTTTATTTATTTGAGAGTCAGAGAGAGCTGCCATCCATTGGTTTACTCCGCAAGTGTCCACAACACTCACAGCCAGCCAGGTAGGCCCAAAGCTGGGAGCTGAGACCCAGTCCAAGTCTTCCATGTGGGGCCACAGGAGTGCAACCACTCAAGTTAGCAGGGCTTCCCTTCAGGGTCTACACCAATAGGAATGTAGAGTCAGGAGCCAGACTGGAACCCAAATCCAGGCACTTCAGCATGGGACATGGGCATCTTACCCCCCAGCATAAACACTTGCCCCTGTAGCGTAGTTTTTTTAATCATTCTCTGTCAAAGGGCATTTGGATTGTTTCCCATTTGAGGCTAGTATTTATGAAGATGATACAAATATTTGTGTACAAGTTTTAAATGAACATGCGGCTTTGTTTCTCTGGGATCAGGGCTCAATAGTGAATTTGTTGGGTCTTACTGATAGTTGCTGTGTAGGTTTTTGTTGTTACTGTTTTTAATTAAAGATGTATGTATTTGAAAGGCAGAGTTACAGAAGGGGGGTGGGGAGAGAAATCCTGTATCTACTTCCCAAATGGCTGCAACAGCCAGGACTGGGTGGGGCTGAAGCCAAGAGCCAGGAGCTTCATCCAGGTCTCCTATGTGGGTAACAGGGGCCCAAGTACTTGGGCCATCTGCTTTCCCAGGGGCTTTAGCAGGGAGCTAGATTGGAAGTGGAGCAACTGGGACTTGAATCAGCATTTATTTTGGATGCAGCATTGCAAGCAGCACCTTAACCTGCTACACCACACAACACCCACCCACTATGTAGTTTTTTTTAAAGAAGCTGGCAGAATGTTGTCCACAGTGACTGTACTATCCCAACAACAATACAGAAATGATCCTGCCTCTTTGTAGCCTTGCCAGCATTTGATGGTGTTATTATTTTTTCTACCATAACTGCTCTGATAGATTGTACTGATAACTCATTGTGGTTTTATTTTGTGTTTCCCTAACAGCTAGTGTGATGTTGAACATACTTTTGTGTGCTTATTTGCTACCTGTGTAACTTCTTCGATGAAGTGTCTTCTTCATGTCTTTCGTCCATTTTCTAATTGGATGATTTGTTATTTTAATTGTTTGAGTTTTGAGAATTGTTTGCATATTCTAGATACTGCTTCTTTTTTTTTTTGTTTTTTGTTTTTTGTTTTTTTTTTTTTGACAGGCAGAGTGGACAGTGAGAGAGAGAGACAGAGAGAAAGGTCTTCCTTTGCCGTTGGTTCACCCTCCAATGGCTGCCACGGACAGCGCGCTACGGCCAGCGCACTGCGCTCATCCGATGGCAGGAGCCAGGTGCTAGGTGCTTTTCCCTGGTCTCCCATGGGGTGCAGGGCCCAAGCACTTGGGCCATCCTCCACTGCACTCCTGGGCCACAGCAGAGGGCTGGCCTGGAAGAGGGGCAACCGGGACAGAATCCGGCGCCCCGACCGGGACTAGAACCCGGTGTGCCGGTGCCGCAAGGCGGAGGATTAGCCTGTTGAGCCACAGCGCCGGCCTATTCTAGATACTGCTTCTTTTTTCATCTCCTTGAAGTATGTGATCCATTTGAATTACCTTTTGTTTGAACTGTGGGAGTTCACTTTGGGAGTGAATGTTAATTGCAAACTCAATTTCTGTAATTCTTATAATTATTTACTTCATGTTAGGTGAGTTGCAGTAGTTCATGTTGTACAAGCAAGTGGTCTGTTTCAGCTAAGCTATCAAATTTATATGATTGGGATTTTGTTTATTTATTGAGAGGCAGAGAGACAGAAGAGAGGGAGTTCATCCATCCACTAGTTCTCCCAGTTAGTGCTTGTGATGGCTGATGCCGGGCCTCGACCAAAGCCAGGAGCCAGGAACACAGTCCACGTCTCCTGTGTGGCAGCGTCACCCGCTGCTGTCAAAGGTCTGCATTGTCAAGAAGCTGGAATTGAGAGCCAGGGCTGCTGTTTGAGCCCAGGTGCTCTGATGTAGGGTTGAGATCTGAAGTGGCATCCTAACTGCTGGGCCAAACACTTGCCCTCAAGTTTATGTGTTCAGAGATGTTTGTAGTATTCCCTCATTATCTTTTTGATGTCTGTACTGATGGCTTCTATTTCGTTTCTGACGCTGGTAAGTTGTGTCTTGTTGGTTTTGTCAGTCTTGCGGAGGTTTGTCAGTTTTACTGACCTGTTCAAGGAGACAGCTCTTAGCTTCCATTGACTTTTCCCTGTTGCTTATGTGCTTCAGTTGCTTTGCTTCAGGTTTTTCTTTTCTTTTCTAAGGTTCTTGAGATGTGGACTTAGATTGTTGCTATAAGACAAATTCTTTCCCCTCCCCCCCTTTTTAATTTATTTACTGGAGAGGCAGATTTACAGAGAGAGGGAGAGACACACAGAGAGAACCATTCACTGGTTCACTCCCAGATGGCCACAACAGCAAAAGCTGGGCCAGTCTGAAGCCAGGAGCCAGGAGCTTCTTCTGGGTCTCCTACGTGGGTGCAGGGACCCAAGCACTTGGGCCATCTTCTACTGCTTTCCCAGGCCATGGCAGAGAGCCAGATCAGAAGAGGAGCAGCCAGGACATGAACTGGCACCTATTTGGGATGCCACAGGCAGAGGCTTAGCCTATACAGCCACAGCACCAGCCCCTTCCCCCCATTTAATGTATGCTTTGTAAACTTACTTCTTAGCTCCGTTTTTGATAATCAGTTTTCACTCCATTCCATATTTATTTTTTATGTCTCTTGACCCAAGGATTACTTAGAAGTTTATTGCTTAGTTTCCAAGTGGTTGGAGATTTTCCTCTCTGTTAATTGCTTTCTTTTTCTTATTTTTAAAGGCTTATTTATTTGAAAGTCAGAATTACTTGGAGAGGGAGGGGAGGGCGAGGGCGAGGGTGAAGGCTGGATCAGAAGTGGAGCAGCTGGGTCTCAAACTGGTGCCCATATGGGTGGCCAGCACTTCAGGCCAGGGCATTATCCTGATGTGCCACAGCGCAGGCCCTGTTAATTGCTTTCTAGTTTGAAATTATAAGGATTGGAGACCACACTCTGAATGACTTGAGTTCTGTCAAATGTGTTGAGGTTGGTTTTATGGACATGGATGTAGTCTACCTTGGCATATGAGCCACAGGCTCTTGAAAAGAATTATATTCTCCTGTTTTGCATCAAATTGTTTATAAATGTCTATTAGATGCTGTTGGCTGGTGATGTTGAGTTTTTCCATGAGCTTCCTAATTTTCTGTCTAGTTGTTTATTGTTTAGAAGAGGGTGTTGACACTTCCAGCTGTCAATATGGACTTCTCTCAAACCTGCTTCTGATTCACATACTTTGCAGCTCTTTAAATGCGCATACATGTAAAGATTTCTATGTCTCCTTGGTGGATTGACTTTTTTATCAATTAGATCATTTCCTCTATCTCCAGTAATGTTCTCTCCTTCAACGTTTACTTTAGTATGAATATAGCCTCTCCTGTTTCCCTTCACTTAATGTTTTCACAGTGTATTTTTTATTCCCAACTGGTCTATATTATTATATTTGAAGTGAGTTTCTTATAGGTAGCATACATTTCTTACAGATAGCATACATACTTTTAATTCAGTCTGCCAGTCAGTCTTTTTCTTTGTGTAATTAGACAGTTTTCTTTTAATGAAATTGTTGATGTGTTAGGACTTAAATCTGTTGTTTTATTTCTGTTTTCTCTGTTTCCCTCCTTCCCCTGTGGGTTATGTGTACCTTTTTCAGAATTCTGGTTTGATTTCTCTGTAGTGTTTTTGAGTATGTATCTTTCTTTGTATAGCTTTTTTTTTTTTTTTAAATACTTATCTATTTGTAAGAGTTACGCAACGAGAGAAGGAGAGGCAGAAAGAGAAAAAGTTCTTCCATCCACTGGTTCACTCCCCAATTGGCTGCAACGGCCAGAGCTATGCTGATCCAAAGCCAGGAGCTTCTTCCAGGTCTCCAATGCAGATGCAGGGGCCCAAGGACTTGGGCCATCTTCTGCTGCTTTCCCAGGCCATAGCAGAGAGCTGGATCAGAAGTGGAGCAGCCGGGACTTGAACGGGCACCCATATGGGATGCCAGCACTGCAGGGGGCAGCTTTACCTGCTACACCACAATGCCAGCCCTGAATAGCTTTTTCAACGGTTGCTCTAGGTTTTACATAATTCTTTAAAAAATATTTATTTATTTATTTATTTATTTGAAAGGCAGAGTTAGAGAGAGGAAGAGACAGACAGATCTTCCATCTGCTTAGTCACTCCCCAAATGGCCACAATGGCCAGAGCTGGGCCGATCCAGAGCCAGGGGCCAGGAGCTTCTTCCAGGTCTCCCATGCAGGTGCAGGGGCCCAAGGACTTAGACCATCTTCCACTGCTTTCTCAGGCACATTAGCAGGAAGCTGGATCAGAAGAAGAGCAGCCGGGACTTGAACCAACACCATATGAAATGCTGGCATAGCAGGAAGCAGCTTTCCCCCTGCCACAGTGCCAGCCCCGGTGTTCCATAATTTATCAGTCTTCTGAGGTCATTGTTTTACCAGTTCGAGTAAAGGGTGGGAGCCTTAGTTCCCTTTCTGCTTCTTTGCCTCCTCCCATTTATAACATAATTATCTTAAATATTTTCTCTAAGTGCATTTAGAACCAAGATACTGTTAGAATGTTTGCTTCAGTCATCAAACATAACTGAGAAATCTGTAGACGTGAGGGAAAGCCTGTTCTGTTTACTCATATTTGTGCTTTGTGTGCTCTTTTCTTTGCTAAGGCTCTCGGGTTTCTCCTTTGATCATTTTCTGTTTTGGGAACTCCTTTTAGCCATTCCTGTTGAACACTGATTCTCTTAAGTTTTCCTTCATCTGCTAGTGTCACGATATTCCTGAAGGATGTTTTCATGGATGTGTAGGATTCTAGAATGATAGTCGTTTTCTTTGAGTGCTTGAAAAATGCCGGCGCTAGCCACCATGAAGTGTGAGAAATCAGTTATTCTTATTGTTCCAGTACAGACGAGCTGTCAGATTTCTTCAAAGTTCTGTTGTTTGCTTTTAGGATTCTCAAGTTTGATTCAAATATGTCTTGATGTGGATTCTGTCATGTTTATTCTGTTTAGGTTTGCTTTTTTCGTTCATCGGTGGATTTGTCTCTTGTCAGGTGCAGGATGTTTTCAGCTATTGTTCTTGCTGAGTACTTTTTCAGCTTCTCTCTTTCCTTTCCTTCTGAGACTGCGATGACACAAACACTAGGTACGTTTTTCTATATTCATATTTAGCGATTATTTCTTATCCCCTGTATTCTGTTGTAGAGAAAAGTCGCAGAACCTGGCCACCATATCTTTCCTCAGCTCCCACCGTCCTCCCATCTGGCTCCTTCTTCCCACCTCCAGAGTCTTCTTATATTTGTTTTTATATCCTGTCCATGGATTTTAGTTGTGCTTATCACCCCATATTCCCAAAAGTGTAAGTACCCAGATATTTTTTCCCCAAACATTTTTTAATTGAAAAAAAATAAGGGATTTGTGTCTCTTAATTAGGGAAAACTGGGCTCCACTTAGTGTCAATTCTGAAATGGGATTAGACTGTCACTGGTAGAGATTTGGACTATAAAGCCACAGATTGATGGCACTCTCACAGCAACCACAGTCCTTGACCCTGACCACTAATTCTAGAAGAGACTTGCACTAAAAGCTGTTATAATCTAATCTACTTATTGATGGGCTGAGTTACTTAGAAAGGCTTGAGATGGGATGAGCATGAGAACTTGGGGTAGCAAGTCTCAGAGCAGTTCACGCTGTTGGTGTATTTATTTCACTGTTGGGAAGGCGCAGAACTGCCTGGTGCTGCTGAGCACTTCCTGAGTGCCAGGCACTGTGCAGGCCCTGAGGGTGGAGGGCTGGCTACTGCCAGCTCCCTGCCCTTCACTGCTCAGACTGTGCAAGGAATTACAGCCAGCTGGGAGCCTGGAGAGTGGGAATCAGGGAAAATGTCTCAGAAGAGCTTCCTGCCTGACGTACAAGATTGGGTGACTATAGGAGAAAAGCCAGCATCCCCAGTCGGGAGTCTGCTTGGAGATTGTGGGGCAGGCAGGTGGCTGAGTGGCCCCAGGGACAGGTAACCCAGCCTGGTAGGAGCCTGACGCATCTGGCTGCCCTGCCCGGCTCCCTCCTCTGCCCCAGGTTCGCAGTGTTCAGTGTGTTTCCCTCTGGGCCACACTTCAGAGGAAACGTGCTCTCTGCATTTTTCTAAACCGCTTCTCCCTTCAGCTTGTTACATCCTAATTTGGATGGGCTCGTTTACGTTACTGATTATATGCAATTAAGTCGTGGTTCCTGTAAGGCTAGGCGACATCCTGTTTCCTGCACTATGTATTGAGTTAGTTAATTTGTCATTGAGAGGGCAGTCTCACTCTGAATTCTTTTTTAATTGACAAATAGTAATTGTATGTATTTATAGGAAACACTGTAAAGTTCTGATATACATTTATATTATGGAATAATTAAGCTAACTAACGTGTCCAGCGCCCCACATATTTATTTTTTATAAGAGCATTCAAAATATCTTTGGGCGACTTTGAAATATGTAATCCAGGCCGGCGCCGTGGCTCAACAGGCTAATCCTCCGCCTTGCGGCGCCGGCACACCGGGTTCTAGTCCCGGTCGGGGCGCCGGATTCTGTCCCGGTTGCCCCTCTTCCAGGCCAGCCCTCTGCTGTGGCCCAGGAGTGCAGTGGAGGATGGCCCAAGTGCTTGGGCCCTGCACCCCATGGGAGACCAGGAAAAAGCACCTAGCACCTGGCTCCTGCCAACGGATGAGCGTGGTGCGCCGGCCGCAGCGCGCCATCCGCGGCAGCCATTGGAGGGTGAACCAACGGCAAAGGAAGACCTTTCTGTCTCTCTCTCTCTCACTGTCCACTCTGCCTGTCACAAAAAAAAAAAAAAGAAAGAAAAGAAATATGTAATCCATTATTATTTACTGTAGTCGCCACTTATTCCTCCTGTCCGACACTTTGAGCCCTTTGAGCATCTCCGTATTTCCCATTCCTCCCCTGCCCCCGCCTCTGGAACTTGCCGTTCTGCTCTCTGCTTCTGTGTCACCTCAGACCTGTTAGAAAAGCTGTCATCAAAAAGGTGAAAGACCGCAGGGTAAAAAATCAAAACTTCCTTATGTTCCATAAAATATGCAGTATATAAATTACTACTTGTTAATTAAAGTAATTTTTTAAGAAGGCAAAAGCTAAGTATTTTTTTTTTTTTTTTGGACAGGCAGAGTGGACAGTGAGAGAAAGAGACAGAAAGGTCCTCCTTTTGTTGCCGTTGGTTCACCCTCCAATGGCTGCCGCGGACAGCGCGCTGCGGCCGGCGCACCGCGCTCATCCGATGGCAGGAGCCAGGTGCTAGGTGCTTATCCTGGTCTCCCATGGGGTGCAGGGCCCAAGCACTTGGGCCATCCTCCACTGCACTCCTGGGCCACAGCAGAGGGCTGGCCTGGAAGAGGGGCAACCGGGACAGAATCCGGCGCCCCGACCGGGACTAGAACCCGGTGTGCCGGCGCCGCAAGGCGGAGGATTAGCTTGTTGAGCCACGGCGCCGGCCTATTTTTTTTTTTTTTTTTTTTTTTGACAGGCAGAGTGGACAGTGAGAGAGAGAGAGAGAAAGGTCTTCCTTTGCCATTGGTTCACCCTCCAGTGGCCGCCACAGCTGGCGCACTGAGCTGATCTGAAGGCAGGAGCCAGGTGCTTCTCCTGGTTTCCCGTGGGGTGCAGGGCCCAAGCACTTGGGCCATCCTCCACTGCACTCCCAGGCCAAGGCATAGAGCTGGCCTGGAAGAGGGCCAACCGGGACAGAATCCAGCGCCCTGACTGGGACTAGAACCCCGTGTGCTGGCGCCGCAGGCAGAGGATTAGCTTAGTGAGCCACGGTGCCGGCGGAAAGCTAAGTATTGACAGCGATGTGGAGGAAAGGAATTTCTGAATTCTGGATTCCCATGCCCACTGCCCCCTGTCTCTGTGTAGTGAGGACAACATGATAGCATGGGCAGGTGTTTGTGCTCAGGAAGCTGAGCTCCCTGGTGGGCCAAGGCCAGAGCACACTGAAGAACTAGGACAAGACTAGAAAGACAAATGGGTTCAGACTGTGAAGGAACGTGAACTTTATCTCATAGAAAATGAAAAACAGAATAAAGTTTTTAAGTTTTTCAATTGCTTCGAAAAGAAATCAGTGTTCTTGCCAATGGAGAAGGTAGAGGAATAGGAAGGGAGAGCAGGAAGTTAGGGCCATTGCAGTAGGCTGAGCAACAGATGAAGTTTTGTGCTAAGGAAGAGTGGTGGGGGTAAGAAAGGAATTAGCAGTTTCACAGGTAGCGTCCGTTCTACTGATGGATTGCTAGTGGGAGTGTACTGTTTAGATGGTTTCCTCCAGTGACCCAGAATTCCCAAATGCTACTCTGAAAGACAGAAACTGTTCCTCTGGGATTCCTAGGGGATATACACTTGTAATGGTCATGAATGAGGTAGGTGCTCCATTACTACCAGTAGTGGCCAAGGCAAGTGTCTGACAAACCTGGACAGAGCTTACGACCTGAGCCTGGATTCTCACAGTCACAGTCACCTGGAGGACTGGAGGGCTGCTGTGCCCACCTCCAAAGTGTCCTGTCCTGGAGATTTGGAATGGGGCCATATAGAATTTGCATCTGTAACAAGTTCCCAAGGGATGCTGTCTCTGGGTTTCAGAAATACGCATTTAGAACCATTGACCTACCAAGGCAGCATCTCCCTGTCAAGCCCAGTCCTTCTACGAGAAACCAGCCCACCGAGGAAGGAGAGAGACGCTTAGAAACAAACATGCCCTGAGAGCCCGCTTGTTGCCTTATTCTACCAAGTGGCAGGACACGGGCAGAGCCCCACTCCCTGAGCACAGCTTTGTGGGGAAGTGACTTGGTGCAGATAGAGGCGGGCTCGCCGTCAGTCTACTCAGTCAGCTTTTCTGATGGTTCTCTTGGAAAAGCAAGCAGTCTCCTCTCCCTTCAGCAGCTGAACCTGGGAATGGAAGCAGCAGAAGAAATCACAGCTGCCACTCCTGTGGCAGGGTGACTGGAAGCAGAGTAGCCAGTTCTCAAACCAGGCACTCCCATACGGGGATCCCAAGTGGCAGCTTAACCACTCTGCCACATGCCCGCCCCAGCAATATTTTTTTTTAGTGCTCCCTAGGTTATGCCGAAGTGTGTCTGGCTAAGAACCACTAGTATACACCAAAAATTGAAAAGATGGTTTTAGGATATTGACCTCAATTGGACAACTTGGTTTTGATTGCTTATGTGCATTTAATTGAAGTGAGTCCCTGGGGAGAACAGGAAGGGGCAAGAGCTGTCCAAGGGTGGATCACTAGGGAGGGAGCACCAGCAAAGATGAAGCCAGCAGTCCTGTCATTGGGAGACAGTGAGGTAGGCGCCCTGCAGGGCAGGGGAGGGCACTTTGTGCAGTGTCCAGTAGAAGAAAGGTCATGTACAATGTGAAGGTGAAGGGGTCATGGGTAACCATTTCAGAATGACACTTGTCAGAGGTAAAAAGGATAAACTGCATTTTCATGGGATAAACTTAGTTTCTCTACGTTTTCAACTGAACTGTTGGTTTAACTGGTTTTTTTGGTTTGTCTATCCATAACTTCAAAATTTGATTTTAGTTTAAAATTTTCATTTCCAGTCCTTTCTTATTTATTGTGGAAGTTTCAGTTCATTGTAAATATAGGTGATTGATGGCCGGCGCCGTGGCTCAACAGGCTAATCCTCCGCCTTGTGGCGCCGGCACACCGGGTTCTAGTCCCAGTCGGGGTGCCAGATTCTGTCCCGGTTGCCCCTCTTCCAGGCCAGCACTCTGCTGTGGCCCGGGAGTGCAGTGGAGGATGGCCCAAGTGCTTGGGCCCTGCACCCCATGGGAGACCAGGAAAAAGCACCTAGCACCTGGCTCCTGCCATCGGATGAGCACGGTGCACCGGCCGCAGCGCGCGGGCCGCGGCAGCCATTGGAGGGTGAACCAACGGCAAAAGGAAGACCTTTCTCTCTGTCTCTCTCTCTCACTGTCCACTCTGCCTGTCAAAAAAAAAAAAAAAAATATATATATATATATATATATATATATATATATAGGTGATTGATGCAGATTTATTGCCTCTCACCCCATGAGTCTGAACAAGAGAAGATTCCATTATTATAGATAAGCAGTTGATTGCCTGGATACGGCTCTTGGTCATGTGGGAAAGTATGGGGCCCTGTAAGCATGGGCTCTTGAACTGTAAGGATCTGAGAAATCACAGGGCCACCTCTGACATCCCCTTCCCTTCTGCCATGCAGTGGGTTGTGTGGGGGAAGAGGGTGTGTGTGTCCACTGGCCCTTCAGGATAGGGCAAGGGCTATTATAATTAAAGCCACTAGCCAGTCTTCTAAAACAAAGACCCTAATTTTAAAATTTTTGTTTGTTTATTTATTTGAAAGACAGAGCTCTTCCATTTGCTGGTTCACTCCAGTGCCCACAACAGCCAGGGCTGGGCCACACGAAACCCAGGGGCCCAGAAAGCAATCCAGGTCTCCACGTGGGTGGCAGGGGCCCAAGCACTTGAGCCATCACCTGCTACCTCCCGGGGTGCACATTGGCGGGAAGCTGGAGAGAAAGAGAAACAGGAACAAGACACTCTGATACGGATGCAGACATCCAAGCAGCATTTTGCCTGCTGCACAGAATGCCTGCTACAGACCCCTGATTTTAGAGACGTAATTTCTCAGCTCTGATTCCAAACTAGCACCTTTTGAAATCAGTGTAGTGAAATGATGAAATGACACTCCTAGAAACTGGTCAGTCAGAGCTTTGTGATTTTTTTTCTGGATCAGGCTCAGCAAACATTTTCCGTAAAGGGCCGGGTGGTAAATGTTTGTTCCTTTGTGAGCCACAGACTGACTGTCACATACTCCTGTTTTTTCAACTGGTTAAAAATGTAAAAACCCTTCTTGGCTCACAAGCCATATAAAGCAGGCTGCAGATCACAGGTTTGGCCCAGGGGCCATAGTTTGCCAACCACAGTTTTAGATGTCAAAAGTTTGCATCTCTGGCACCCACTGAGAGTGGCATTCTTTTGGATGAATCATGAAACGCCAGGGCTTAAGTTGCATTACGTCTCTCATCAAAAGGATGTATTTAAAATGACTACCCACAGAAAGGATTAAGATGTGGTTTGTGCAGTTTATACCTCTTTAACCTACCTGCCTCTTCAGATGGCTTTGCAGGCACCATTTGGGGGGCCGAAAGCTGGGATTTCTTTGCCTCTGTCCTAGACTGTAAGCTCCGTGCTGCTGTGTTGCTAGCACACAGAACACCACCTGGGAGTCACGTTGTGAGCTGGTTCTCATTTGTCTTGGTAGCATCCAGATCTTTTGAAATAATGGCCTTTTTGTAGCTCTGCTTCACCTGTCCATATGCAGAGTGGCATCACATAGTATTCACCTGCCAGCCACTGCGCTGAGCCCTGAATGGTCCTGTCTTCCCAGCCCACAGATGAGAAGCCAAGTCACGCAGCTCGGTAAAGGAGAGCCAGGATTCAGGCCCGGCTGTTGTGGTTCCACTGCTGAGGCCCCTGGCAGCCCAGGAGGGGAACAAGGGGGCTCAGTGTGTGTGTGTCCCCATCAGGCTCCCATCTCCAACACAAGTCAGAGGAGCTCTGCTTTTCACGTCAGTGGCTTATAAAAGCTCCACCATCCCCTGGAGAGTACAAAAGTGTTCTCAGATGGGTCGAACCGTGTTCATTGAACTGTATGCTCAAAGTGGGTGCATTCTTTGGTGCATAAACTGTACCTTGATAAAACTGACCAAATTCTCATCATAGAGTGTGATTTGCAAAGCTTTACTTAGAGGAGACCTGTGCACAAAGGACGAGAAGAACCCTTTCTAGATCAGAAGAATCCACCTCATCCAACAAATACGTATATTAATTGCTTTGTTTTCTCGGCTGTTTACAAATCAGTGCTTCTTTGACGTTGATTCTCCTCCCCAGGGAAAGGCAAATCTCTGCAGCGCAAGGTGAAGCCACCTAAGAAGCAAGAGGACAAGGAGAAGAAGGGCAAGGGGAGGCCCCAGGAGGAAGAGCTGAAGGACTCTCTGGCCGACGATGACAGCTCCTCCACCACCACAGAGACCTCCAACCCCGACACAGAGCCGCTCCTCAAGGAGGTACGGGCCTGCGGCTCAGGGCTCTTGGTCCGAGTGCACAGCCGCTGTGTTCTGTTCGCGGGCATGCAGGAAGGGCCGCAGCCCTGCAGAGACAGGCCCCGGGCGAGCAGTGGCCGCGCTGCCCCTGGGGACGGCTTTGGAGCGCGTTAATACAGCAAAATAGTTAGAACGTGGGGCCACTGCTGATAAGGACTGTCGAATGGCAGCTGCCGTGCCTCAGGATGTTTGTTTCAGATTAGAATCACTGGACGAGGGTGAGAAGGAACCGTACCATTTCAGCATGCTAGGTTCGTCCTGTCATGCGGGGCTTTGGTGACTGCTCACTCCTGTCCTGAAGAGAGTGTGTGGCCCAGGGCAGGACCGCTGTCTGTAGTGGTGACCAGGAATCCAGAGCCCCGCATGCCCCAGGACACAGCAGCACCTGGAGAAAGCTGCCCTACCCCTCTGAGGCCCAGCTCACAGGGAGCTGTGAGCATCAGCAGCAATTCTGCCAAGTGCCTGGTGCGTGGCAGGCCTGAGAGCTGGGGGTGAGGCTCTGCTGCGTGTCCAAGAACGTGAGTTATAAATGGAGTGCAGGAGACACGGTGGCATTCTCCTTCACTACCTGTCTTTTCAGATAACTGTATTTCAAATTATTTTTTATTTATTTGACAGATAGAGTTGTAGACAGAGAGAGAAAGGTCTTCCTTCCATTGGTTCACTCTCCAAATGGCCGCTATGGCCGGCGCTGCACCGATCCAAAGCCAGGAGCCAGGTGCTTCTTCCTAGTCTCCCACACGGGTACAAGGGCCATCCTCCACTGCCTTCCCGGGCCACAGCAGAGAGCTGGACTGGAAGAGGAGCAACCGGGACTAGAACCCAGAGCCCATATGGGATGCCGGCACCGCAGGCAGAGGATTAACCTAGTGAGCCACAGCGCTGGCTCCTGTATTTCAAATTTTAAATGATCCTGATGTAGCTTTTAATGTTGGAGACCAGAATTTCACTTTTAGTCTGGTGACTCAAAGAACAATTTCTTAAAGATATTCAGCGTTATCTACAGATGTTACTTTTTAAATAAAATCTTCACAGCTGCACTTGGCGTCCAGTCCCGTCCCGCCTTCCAGCCCTTCCTCACTCCTCAGCGGCCCCTCCGGCTGACCGCCTTGTAGTGCTCTCTGTGCAGCCCTTCCATCCTCCCGGCCTCTCTGGTTTGTCCCCTGCTGTTCCGCCTGTTTTACGTGCTGTTCGCTGCCTCACACGCTCAGTTGAAAGCTCACCTCGGTGAGGCCTCTGAGCCCACTGCCCCTCTCCCCTGGATCAGTTCCTATTCCTCCTGCTCCACACTCTTGCAAAGAGATCACATGTGTTTGTCTTTGTGACAGCACTCACTTTCCCAGTTAGGTGCATTCCGTACCCACCCACCCCCCACCCCCTGCCTGGCAACTAGATTGCAAACTCCACAGTTTCGTTTGGTTTCTTTTTTTTTTTAAGATTTACTTATTTGAAGGAGGGTGGGGGGAGGGAGGTCTTCTACCTGCTGGGTCCTACCAAAGCCTGGAGCCTGGAACTCCATCTAGGTCTCCCTTATGGTTGGCAAGGGCCCGAGCAGTTGGGCCATCTTCCACTGCTTCTTCCCAGGCATGTTAGCAGCAAGATGGATTGAAAAAGCAGCTGGGATTCAAACCCATGCTCCAATACAGGATGCTGGCGTTGCAGGCAGCGGCTTAACCTGCTGCACCACAATGCCAGCCCCTCGTTTTCTCTTGTGTGTCTTTGCCAGCCCTGTTCTAGCAACAGGTGAGCACCTGAGTGCCAGGCCTTGTGCAAGGTGCTTGGGTGACAGCAGTAGAAAGGCCATGGCTTGTCCTCTAAGGACTCTTGGTCTACAGATCACCTGGTGGGCCAAGCATTGAGAAGATTCTTCATAAAAACTCTTAGTGGTCTCAAGAGCTGTATGATCTGGGGGTCGTTTTAGCCTATCTCTGGTGATTTACTCTCGATAATTCAATAGATGGACCTGACTTGCTCTATTAATAACAGCAAACTGTGAGGCTGCACAGCTGTTGGGTAGACAGGAATTCACCATGCATGCAAGCCCCGGCGCCCATGGCCACCCCCCTGGCAGAGTATGTCCTTCTCCTTCTCTCTACTTCCATCAGCACCAGTGCTTCCCAGACTGTGAGTGGAGAAGAACCAGGTTGGTCTTGTGCATAGCCCACAGGCAGCTGCCCGGGCAGGTTGAGCCACTCCTGAGTGAATATATACGCTGTTCAGCAGAGGCCCACTGACACCATACTCAGTGCCACCATACTGTCGGCTCACCCTCAGGCTCTGTACTAGCCTAGTGCTGGACCAGGAGCAGCAGCTAAACAGCAGCACAGCTGTAAGATGCTGTTTGGGCATGGCTCGCAGTGAGCCAGGCCAGACCGCTCCTCTGGGCTCCAGCAACTATTTCTATACCCAGGGTTGATCCTTAAGTGTCATGTTTTCTCCCTCCTGCTGGGCTTCACAGTCCTTGGGAGAACGGCCAGGGCCCTCGTGGTAACTCCACTGCCTGGCACCCAGCGAGTGATCAATAAATGTTGAAAAAGTGAATGAATAACTAAGCCCCACCTCCTGAGATTTGTTGCAGAATTGGGCCCAATGGGGGAAGTGTTTAACTTAGAAAAGTTCAGCGAAGCAAGCTTTTACTTCCTCAGTGCTTATGAATAAGAAGCTATGAGTTGTTAAGATTTGTTTATTTGAACGTCAGAGTTACAGAGAGAGAGTGAGTGACCTTCTATCTGTTGGTCACTCCCCAGATGGCCTCAATGGCTGGGGCTGGGGCTGGGCCAGGCTGAAGCTGGGAGACAGAGGCCCGGACACTTGGGCCATCTCCCGCTGCTTTTCCCAGACCATTATTAGGGAGCTGGAACAGAAGTCGAGCAGCTAGAACTCGAACTGGTGCACATAAAGGGGCTGGCATCGCAGACAGCGTCTTCACCTGCTATGCCACAGTGCAGGACCCTCAGAAGCTACCAGTTTGCTGCTGCCACGGCTCCACAGTCAGCATATGGGTGTAAATTGAAATGACATTTTTTATAACTGATTATAAACATAATCATAATAACTTGAGGGCAGCTAAAAAATTAAAAGAGCCATAGTAAAGGTAAAATTGAAGAAAGGAGTTTGTGGTTTTCACACATTAAGGTGAATATTATATTTGTTAAGTCTTAAGTTGTGTGTATCTTCAGATGAGACCAATTTCAGCCATTTTTGTTATTCCTTCTCAGCAATTAAGTGTATGTTTTTTATAGGATTCAGAAAAGCAAAAGGGAAAACAAGCCATGCCTGAAAAACATGAAAGCGAAATGTCTCAAGTGAAGCAAAAAAGCAAAAAGCTCTTAAATGTTAAGAAAGAAATCCCAACAGATGTGAAACCCAGGTGAGAAAAATAAATGAGTGTAGAGAATTAATATACCAGAGAAGTTACAGTGAAATATCCAGGTAATATGTTCATTCACTTTGCTGATTGGTTGGTTTTTAGGGAGGTTTCATACCAAAAACCAGGTCTGTATCTTGTTTCTCGTAGTTTTTTCCTGATGCCTAACATTCAGCCGGTGGCTGGGGGCAGCCATTGTGTTCTAGTGTCAGACATGTGGTGGGCAAACTTAATGCCCTATGAGAATTTTGGTTGATGATTTGTTCCCAAAGCTATCTCCCTTCTACACAAAGGTGACCCTGTTGGTGCAGCCACAGGAGTGAGCATAGCTTTTCTCAGAGCCCTGAGTGTGTTGAGTCACTAATTCAGAGCTACAGCTGGGATCTAGAGTTCTGTGCCAGAAAACTTGGAAGAGTGTATTCTTACCAAAAAAATAAAAAGTTCAACAGAGGTGTCACCAGTCAGACCATTATACCATGAAATAACTCCAGCTGAGACCCCACGTGTTGCTGTGGATTCGTTTCTGGGAGGAGGAGCATGGTGGGGGCAAGAGGTGCAGAGTCACCACACAGACCCTGGGAGTCACCACACAGACCCCAGGAGTCGGGTGAAATCAGGCCTGAGGCAAGCAGCGGGCAGACTCCTTTATTTCAGTTGCTACGGCAGCTTATACAGCCAAGGCAGCCAATCCAGTCAAGGGGCAGTCTATGCCCTAACCAGTCACAGCCTGTTGCCAGGCAGACTCTGTTGCCAGCGGCCATCTTGGCATGGCCTTCTCATTCCACCACACTGACAGGACAGGATTCAGGTGAACCAGGCAAGGAAAGCTTGCCGCTGAATGCTTCCCCCAGGAAATGTGTAGATCAAAGTACTGGATTAGGGACTAAGATTACTCCATATTTGCATTAAACCTGTGTGAGCACCACTGAAGGGGCCCAGTGGGGCACTTCCTGGTTAAGTTCATCATGTAAGATGGTCACCAGCATGGAAGCTGGTGCTTGCCTTCTTGTGGATCGTGGTAAGTGGAGTGTTATCCCCGCAGTCAGAGGAGTTAGGTATAAATGAAAATGGAAGGCATAGATTGGTTTTCATCATTCACTTCGGCCCTAGATTTGTGGCAAGTCTCAGATCTGCAAATAATTCTTCAGCTTTGCAAAAACCCAGCTTACGCTCAATCCCCATATTATTAACTCAGATTAACTCAGGGCCAATCCTGTTCTCTAGAATCAAAAGCTAATAAAAAAAAAAGATCACTGTAGTAAAACTTAACCCTGTCCCTGAACTTAAAAAAAATAACACATAGCAGTGAGTCGTAATGAGTATTTGAGCCTAAAGTTTACTCTTTTGTGAAAACTGTTTTAAGTGACCCAGTCCTACCATGAGTTGAGAACAGTTCAGCCCAGTTAGAATGCCTGTCAGGTAGAGCAGGATGAGAAGTTAATCATTTGAGGGGAGAGAGTAGTCGCCCCTCTTCCAGAGGGGAGGGGGCTGGCACACTGGATCTCTCTTGAGGTATCAACCTGAGGCACAAAGTGGTGCTAGGTCCTGGCACCTAGAACAGGAATGATGCAGGTCTGGTGGTCAGGGACGGTTTTTCTAGGCCTTTTTCAGGTTTAAATGATTTGATGGATTAGATACTTCAAGTCTCCAAGTTTATGAAAAACTGGTTTTTACATATACAGACATCTTGTGAGACCAGACAGTCTTGCAGAAATTCTTAGGATCATAAACTTAAGAATTATCCTACAGATACCATTCCATGGGTGATTGTTAAGAGATTGGCCCTGTATATTAGCTGTGAACCTGAAACATAATACTCTGCAGTGGCAGAAGTCCGTGTAACCGTTTCTCTGAGCTTTAGCACCATAGCAGTGCCCTGCAGGACTCCAGGAGGTCGTATTCCAGCTCAGAGAGCTCAGGGCCACAGGAGGTGTGTGCAGCCCCGGGAGGGCTCAGGGCCTCGCTGGCATGCAGCACCAGCTCCACGCCGATGCTTGTCTTTCTGTTTATGAGCACTTTTCATGTTTACCTAACTCAAATGCAGTAATCCAAAGTAAGAAAAGCAGGCTTAGTAGAAAGAAGAGATGTATCCCCTCTGATGATCCGCTTGAGTATCGTGCTCAGCTCAGGGCCCAGGGCTGTGGACTTGCACTCAGCAGCCTGGACTTCAGCCCAGGAGAGCCTGACCCTGCTCTCTGCTCTCCGCCTCCCCTCCTCCCTGAACGGGCGTGCACTGGATGTGACGTGGGTAAAAATGAAACCTGGCATCTGAACCATCCTCTGTTTTTCCCTTTTAGAAACAATCACTTCAGTTACACTAACTCATACCCACTTTAGATAAGAAGTCTTAAAGGAATTTTCTTGATATGAGATCATCGGGTATAATTTAGGAATGGATGACTCAGCAAAAATAAAATAGTTGTCTGGCACCTTTTTTCTTAAAACCAATTAATTTTTTTTTACTGTGGCACAGAGTTAAACTTTGTTTAAATAAATAGCCTCCATACTTATAAATAACTTGCTTAAAAATAACCCACAGTCGTAACATCTCTACTAGGGGCTGGATGTCTGTGTCATGGGAACCTTGTGGGTTTTTAAATAACCCTGTCAGTCAGAAGTAGGAGGACAGAAGATTTTATAGTACAGTGGCATGAATAGTCTGGCCTGTGGCCAGTGAGTTTTTCTCAGTTCAGTTTGTTATCCTATCTGGAATTCTCTACGTTGGGGCTTTGCTTAGCCCTTTTACTAATTCCAGATACGATACCTACTTACTGTGGAGAATTTGTGAACTACAGAAAAACAAAAGAGTGAAAAGAGTATACCCTTTGACCTTACCACATCTAAAATGTCTATAAATACCACCTTCAAAATGTGTGTTTATGAGCTTACACATTACATGTCACCTGTTCCTGTTGGGGGAGGGGAGGGGAGCAGCACTATTGTGGTGCTCTTGGGTCTGGAAAAGTTTGAACCATTCTGATCTTTGAGATGAGTGCGGTCGTCTCTGACCCAGAGCCCAGCAGAAACTGGCTGCAGTGATGGAAGGAAGGTGATGTGGCACAGAAAGAAATGGGATGAGGCTGGGAGAACACTGAGAGGGGGACGGTGCCCGAGCCACAGCGGGTTAGCAGCTGTGTGAACTCTGCAGGTTGGCCATGACCTGCAAGTCCAGCCATGGCCAGGAGCTCACTGCAGACTGCTATTGCATTCTCTAAGTGGTGCCCTGCAGGGCCACTGGGCTTTCTCCGCTGTGCCTCATCCTGCCCTGCAAAAATGTCCCTCTTGGACCACATTAGCTTAGCTCACTCCTTCCCACACTCGACACACGATCAGGGCATTACACCAAGTGGCTTCATAAAGGACGCCCTTGTGGCATGTCGTCACGGTGCTGCCTTGTCTGAGCCAGCTCCCCCGGTCAGTCCCCTAGTGCTGACTTCTCTCCGGCTGGTTGTTTCCCAGCAGCGTCTTCCGTCCAGGCTGCGGAGACATAAACTAGCCCATTGGCCTCCCATTTTGCTTTGGCCGACAGGCTGTTCAGAGTCAGTTAGCGGCCCTATTTATACGTGTTTATCATCAGAAAGAATGTACACTTTTCAGTCCTTTAGGATATTTGCATTCACCCTAAATTCAGGAAGAGAACATTTATCTCAGCCCCACCTAGCCCCTCGAAACACAGCACAGTCCCTGCTGCTCTGCAGGGGGCTCCGTGGGTTTCTCTAACCCGGCGACCCAGCCTGTCTCATGTGGTAGTTTGAGAAGAATGTGTTTGGGGTTTTGGTAGAAGCAGCTTTGGTGATGTACATCCCACACCTTTGAAAAGCTGCATATCCGGGCATTCCACCAGTAGTCTAGATGCTGGGGAGGCGCCCAGCAGCAGAACAGCCACGGACAGCAAGTTCGTGCTGAGAGCTTTGTCCGCCTTAGCAGGCAGGGCTCCCAGCCAGCACCGGCACAGCCAGGGGGCCTCAGTCCGTTGTCGGCTCTCAGAGCAGTGCAGGGGAAATCTGCAAGGTCCTGAGCGAGGAGGTGGGTGGATCCCACCAGGGAGACCCTGTTAGCAAAGGCCACAGTTGGACTTGTGGAGTAATTACAGCGTTAATGACTTGTGCTGTTCTGGCCTTCAGATATATTTGTGTTTCCCTCCCATGATTGTCTTTCAGTTCTTTAGAATTATCCTATACTCCCCCACTGGAAAGCAAACAACGTAGAAGTCTCCCCACCAAGATTCCTCTTCCAACTGCATTAACAAGTGGATCCAAATCACGAAATTCCCAGAAAACAAAAGGTATTGTCATTCTGGTCCCAAGATATTTTCGGCATTGGCTGTATTGATTTTCTGAGATCAGTGACTAACTACTAGTTACTGGTCATAGGAGGGTAGGGCTGTGTTCTCATCCTCATTAGAAGGGTCAGTGAAATGACCTGAAAGAAAGGAATTGTCACCTAACAACTTCATCTCTGGTTTTTCTACAGGTACAAATAAGTTGGTGGATAACAGGCCACCTGCCCTAGCCAAATTCCTCCCAACTAGTCAAGAATTAGGAAACACCAGTAGCTCAGAGGGTGAGAAAGACTCGCCTCCACCTGAGTGGGATTCCGTGCCCGTGCACAAACCCGGCAGCTGTAAGTATGATGATCTGGAAACCACGGTGCTCCCCTCCCCCTGCCTGCCCCACTGCACAAAAACTCGGCTTCTGTGGCCTGCTGCAGCCAATTTCTGTCAACCAGCAAGAGCCCACTGTTAAATGGTGTAGGCGGTGCTCAAACTGCTGTGGATTGAAATCAGCCAGGTGGGAGAGAAAGGCGCCAACAGCTCACAGCAGGGCTTCTGCTCCCCAAGGAAGCCGGTATTTCTGCATGCCTCCACCCAGTGTAGAGTGAAATGATCTGATCTGTTTGTAGTGGCCACTCATCCAAAGGAATGTTGGCTTTATGAAACGCTGATCCAGCAGTCCTCACCTGACTAGTCCCTCGAACGCTGCAGTATAATCATTTTGGTGAAAATTCATCTGCTTTCAAGCTCTGCCACATCTTTTACATAAACTGCCTACCTGAAGATTCCCCTGGCTTTCTCCCCACCTCCTTGACACTATTTTTCAGATGTGGCCAGCAGTCTGCTAAGATGGACGGCAGCAGAGACAGGAAGTGGGGAGGGGCCTAGCACGAGAGCCTGGGGCCTGCAGAGGTCCCAGCCTTGGAACTGACCTGCCTGCACTCAGCACTGTGGCAGGGCAAGCCCACTGCTGGCCTGTCCCTGTGTCTCCCCCATCTTCCCTTAGTGCAGTCAGGGAGGTTGAAATGAAAAGTGGGTGACTGGAGGAGCACTGGGGCCACTGAATGAGGGCAGAGCAGCGGGGCGGTGGGGGAGGGCTCCAGACGCGGCTCCGTCCTGCATTGGCCCGGGCATGTATGTCCTAGACCGAGCGCTCTGCCCTTGTCCTGGTGAGATGTGGTCCCCAGTCCTTGTTGGTTCCAGGAGTCTTCAGCCAGTTTGTGAGTGGTCTGTGCGTCCAGGGAGAACGCTGTGGTTTCTCAGGTCCCCTCTAAGGTTTCAGCTGGACATTGGTCCTTGGCAGGACTTGGTGATTTGGGCAGTTCCCTGTTAAACAGATGCCACGCCCACTAAGGAAACTGGCACCGTAGCAGCCAGGTCTCAGGGCTGACCCAGGCCCAGAGAAGCAACCTGGTGACGTGAGGACACAGGCATACGGAGTCACGCCCAGAGAGAAGAGGGTGTCAGCTGGGCACGGCAGCCGGCTGGCAGTGTCATGAGACCACATGTTAGTGTCACTCCTTTGGGGTAGAGGACAAAGGGCTGCAGGAGCCAACCCGTGGGATTTTGTTCCACACCAGAATCAGGAGAGAAGAGTGTGGCAGGCAGCCTGGAGAAGGTGCTGTGTGTGGAGCCCAAAGCCGTGGGCTCTGGTCCCTTCCTGCTCCTCTGTGGAAACAGCTGTGCCTCCAGGCGCACAGAGCCTCAGGGCAGAGCTCCTGCACAGCACCATGGCTGCGACGGGCTTCAGGGACAGCGCTCGTCTCAGAGGCCCCCTCTGCGCAATCCTTTGGTGGTGTTCTGCCCAAGGATGCCTCACACTGGCCCTGAGCCTCCCTGCCTTAACCCCTTGCCTTGTAGAAAGGTCTAAGCAGGGCTCGGCCAGCCACAGAGGGTCTTCGAAAAGTTCATGGAGAATGCGTATAATTAGAAAGCTATGCATGAGTTTCAAAAGTATTTTTGCGTCAAGATAAATTGCCATTTAATTCCATTTCCACAAAGCTTGTGAAGCCCCTGGTGTGTGATACAGTGAGAAGAAACCAGGAAGAGCCAGTCGCATGCACCTCTTCCCCTCTCTGCCCTCGGTAGATTATCTTGCTTGGCCTCTTGCTCTGCAGCCACTCTGGGAGCAGCCTTGGCTCCTGCCGTGCTCTGGTCAAGCCTGGCTGGAGCAGGAATTCCAGGGTGGGTGCCCTGTGCCTCATGAGAGCCTGAGCAGTCCTCCAGGAATAAGTTAGAGCAGAAAGCACAAAGGAAAGGGAACGCATCATTGATTTGAGCCACCAAGCCCTGCGGCTGCACAACACCCTGTGCCTCCCCTCATCCTGTTCATCACTTGGCAGCGTTATGCTGTAAAGTCTTTCTCTCAGCGCTCCCTGTTTCATTCCGTCAGCATTGGTCAGCTGCTTCTGTAGCAGCGGCCCCTGTGAAACCCCACGCTAGCAGGGAGCTGCCCTAGGGACTCGATACACACAAGGCAGAGCCTGGTCTGTTCGTTAGGAGCAGGTCACTTCTGGTATTGGCAGGGGCATCAGAGGCGCCCCACTGGAGGATGCTGGGGGAGCATTAGGACGGTAACCTAGAGCAGTGCTGTAACACAGGTATTGACAGAGCCAAGGAATGGGCATCCTGTGCAGGTCCTTAGCCCTGGAGGTTTGGGGAGGAGCAGCTGGTGCTGGAGAGCATGACCAGGGAAGTTGGCATGACCTGAGTTGGCACACAGGGCGGGTGCAGTGTTGGAGGGGAGGGAATGGGAAAAGGCAGGTGGAGAGAGCTGCAGGGGCCGAGCTGCAGGGGCCGAGCTGGGCAGAGCCGTGCTGGCTGGAGGAACACACCCTGGGAAAGCCAGGAGCCCACAGGTGCCACGGCCCCCTCCCGAGTCGCCCTCAGTCCACAGCGGTGCACCGAGCTCACACAGAATGTGTTGTGCTGTATACGTATTTCCACCTAGCAGCTACAGAATAACATGATAATGAAGTTCCTTTCTATTTTAAATAGCTGTGTAGGACATAGGTCTATCCTAGGAGAGGACAGGGACCAGACGCCCAGAGAGAGAAGGTGTCCTTGTCCTTCCCGAACTTGTACTCAGCTGTAGACAGAGCCAGGGGCTTCAGCTGTGCATACTGGAGGATGCAGAAAAGCCTTGCTCGGGGCCCAGGGTGGAGAAGGCAGGAGGGGGCTGAAGCACCCAGGAGCACCCCCCGAGCACTGGGCACAGGGTGCACTCGCCCCCGAAAGCCCGGAGCGCGCAGAAGCTGCTCCCCTCTGTCCTTCGAACCTTTGAGAACACGCGCAAGCTCTGTTTTCTCCTCTGTGGAGGGACTTTAGTTCTGCAAATAGCTCGTCAGAACCTGATTTTGAAGAGCACATTTCAGAATGTCCTCATTAACGACGCCCTTTGGTTTTCATTTGCAGCTACTGATAGTCTTTATAAACTTTCTCTGCAAACCCTCAACGCAGACATTTTCTTAAAACAACGCCAGACCTCACCCACGCCTGCCTCTCCATCTCCGCCAGCTGCTCCCTGCCCGTTCGCGTCCCGGGGCAGCTACAGCAGCATCGTCAACAGCAGCTCCAGCAGGTAGGCTGATGCCCGGGCCCGGGGCTCCTCTCCATGGCAACACTTAACAGCCATAGACTGCCACGGTTCTGTGGCCACTTGTCCCCCATACGTGGGCAGCTGTCCCTTCCTGCCGAGTTTGTCCTCAGCCCCAGCAGTGCCCCAGGTCCCACTCTAATCATTCATTCTTCTCACCTATAGACTGAGAGGTGTCACCTGACCCATCAGAACTAGGTTCCCATTCAAGAGTCAGTGCACACGCTGAGCATTAAGATCTAAGGCAATGGCTGTGAGTCGGGCAGATGGGTCAGGTGACACTTTGGCTGGAGCTAGGAGAGCAGGATCTGGAACAGAGGTGCCGTGCAGGTACAGCCAGCACCATGGCGTCCTCACCATCCCCGCATGGAGCAGGTTCGGTTCTCCCACAGTTGTCCCAAGAGGCAGTACCAGCGCCGGGGAGGCCGCCTTGGGCTTCTGGGTTCCAACTGTGTGTTCCCTGCGCTGGTCTCTCGTCATGACATCCTCTCCTCATCAACCCCGTACCTTCTCTTAGAACGCGGAGCACGCTCCTTGAGGCTGGCTGTGCTCTGTGAGCTGCCCTGAGCGGTCACAAAACCTGGCCCCGGTGAAGCACACGCTGGGGCGCTGCACCTGCCATGGGTCCCGGGCATGGCTTCAGCTGCCCATCCTGGAGGGTGCAGAAACCCTTCCCAGCCTAAGGGGGGGGGGGGGGGGCTGCAGGGCTCAGTCCTGGGGCCCCCAGCAACAAGGAGTACGTTCTCGCTCTGCTTCTTCCTTCAAGTGACCCTAAAACAAAGCAGCCAAACGGAAGCAAGCACAAATTGACGAAAGCAGCCTCGCTTCCGGGGAAGAACGGCAACCCCACTTTCGCCGCCGTCACGGCGGGTTATGACAAGAGCCCCGGTGAGTGTGCTGCCGGGCCCCGGGCTCTGGGTGGCGGGCGGCGGGCGGCGAGGAGGGGCCTACACTGATCCGAGTCCCTCGTTACAGGCGGGAACGGCTTTGCTAAAGTTTCTTCCAACAAGACAGACTTTTCCAGCAGCCTTGGCATCTCACACATTCCTGTTGACAGCGATGGCTCGGACAGGTAGGCGCGCGGACTGCTCGCTGCAGGTCAGCCCCTGGGGGCCGGCAGAGGTGCGGGGCTGGCCTGGCAGAGGGAGGCTGGCACCCCCCGCCGCGTGTCGGAGCTCTTGTTCTGTTAGCATGCTCCCAGGCAGGCAGAGCCGCGAGAAGCAGAGATGACAAACCTTTCAATAAAGCAGAGTCCTGGTTGCTCTTTGGGCAGGCCCACAGCTCCGAACCAGGCTGTCAGTGCCCGGGAATGAGGAGCTCTCAACCTTGGACTTGACCCCAGTGGTAGAGCAGCCATCCCCAGCTCTCCCTCTTGTCTCTGCTTTTACTGCCCCAGTCCCCCCAGCTGAAGCTGTGCCCAGAGACCCATCCTCGCTAACCAGTGTGCATTTCTGTGTGTTGCCTCTTCCCCTTGGAACATTTAGCTCCGGTTTGTGGAGCCCCGTCAGCAACCCAAGCAGCCCTGACTTCACACCCCTCAACTCGTTCTCGGCCTTTGGAAATTCCTTTAATCTAACCGGTGGTGAGTGTTGACACTAGACCTGTAATTCACAAGCCGTGGACAGAGGCGGCAGCGGCGTGGTGCCCCAGCTGTGCGGGCACACATCCATCCGGGCACGTTTCTGTGACTTGCGGTGACGCACCTGTAGATGGGGGGGACAGGCTGAGTCAGCAAAGCTGGGTCTCCTCTCACCCTCCCGGATTCGGGGGCCACCATCCCCCAGGGAGCCCCGAAACAGGCCCCGCACGGTGGGCGAGTGCCAGTCAGTTCATGTGCCACAGACTTGAGAGCTTCCGGCGAGGGTTCTGAGCTGACAGGCGACTCCCGGGCGTGGCAGGGCGCCGGCTGCTTGCTCTGCAGACAGGAGCGTGCCTAGCCTCGCAGAGCTGTGGTGTTGAAGCTGGGGATGTGTGGGTGAAGTAGTGAGATACGGCCTCGAGTTCCGGAACCCTCCACTGCCCCGCCTTCCCCCACTTGACAGGTGGTGCAGGCAGAGGAGGTGGGTGTGGTGCCCCCCCCCCCCGTGAGCAGCCGTGGGAGGTGGCCCCAAGGGGTCCAGTCTGGTCCTAGCCATCTTGGCAAAGCCCCACCCGGACTTAACTGTTGCTTCCTTGTTTCCAGAAGTTTTCAGCAAACTCGGCTTATCCCGGTCGTGCAATCAGGCCTCCCAGAGGAGCTGGAACGAATTTAACAGTGGCCCTTCCTACCTTTGGGACTCTCCAGTGACAGACTCCAGCCCCTCCTGGCCAGCCAGTTCCGGTTCCCCAACCCACACAGCCACCGTGAGTACTCGGGGCCCGGCCCCCCCACACCGCTGTCACTTGGATGGCGATGGAAGGGGCTGGCCCGCTGACTGGCTCTGTTGCTTTGTCCTCCAATGTGCCAGAACGGGCCCTCGGTGCGCCCCAGAGCTGTTCGGGCGAGCGCCTGAGCAGCGTGGTGGTATTTCTGAGAAGCCCCAGTGCCGGCTTGAGCTTTGCTAGCGTGCATGTTTGCTTCTTACCTTAAAGTTCTGCAAAGATCACGCTCCGGAGAATTCTTAATCAAGGCAGGTAATGGTGCCGGCTTGCGCTCAGTTTTTTTTTTTTTTTTTTTTTTGATAGGCAGAGTGGACAGTGAGAGAGAGAGACAGAGAGAAAGGTCTTCCTTTGCCGTTGGTTCACCCTCCAATGGCTGCCGCGGTCGGCGCGCTGCGGCCGGTGCACCGCGCTCATCCGATGGCAGGAGCCAGGTGCTAGGTGCTTTTTCTGGTCTCCCATGGGGTGCAGGGCCCAAGCACTTGGGCCATCCTCCACTGCACTCCTGGGCCACAGCAGAGGGCTGGCCTGGAAGAGGGGCAACCGGGACAGAATCCGGTGCCCCGACCGGGACTAGAACCCGGTGTGCCGGCGCCGCAAGGCGGAGGATTAGCCTGTTGAGCCACGGCGCCGGCCTTGCGCTCAGTTTTGACAGAAAAAGATGATCCAGGCGCGTGCTTCGTCTGCAGAGTCGGCACTGCAGGCCTTGTCTTACAGCTCACGCGCTCCACCGCGAGCTGGCGCCAGCCGCAAGCAAGCGGGAGGGCGGGCCGGACTCGGCCCACTGGCGGTAGTTCGCCGGCCCTGCTCAGAACCATCTGCTCGGGCCCAGCTCACCGTCTGCACTCTGCCGCTCATGCCGGCTGTTTGTGTTTTGTCGCAGTCCATCCTCGGCAGTGCCAGCAGCAGCTGGTGGTCCACCACTCCGTTCAGCAACTCCATCTGGTCCAGCACCCTCAACAGCGCCCTCCCCTTCACCACGCCAGCGAACACGCTGTCCAGTATCGGCCTCATGGGCGCCGAGAACGCGCCATCCGCCTCCAGCCCCGCAGACGACCTGGGACAGACCTACAACCCCTGGCGGATATGGAGCCCCGCGATCGGCAGGCGGAGCTCCGACCCCTGGTCTAATTCACACTTCCCTCATGAGAATTGAGTGAGGCGCGCGTGCGCACGCGCAGTGGGCCCTTGGCAGGAGCGCGCTCTGCCCGCTCGGAGACCCCCTTTCCAGGCTCCTCTGCTCCAGCCCCTCCCCGCCCTCCTCATCCCCAGCAGGGCAGGCTTGCACCGCTCGCTTCTCCGGTCTCGCAATTATGATTCTATGAGATTTGCTGTTGTGCTTTTAGAGAAGTCTGGACTCAGCCACAAACTCATCCGAACCTTAGCCGCTCCCAGGTCCCCACCACCCGTCTCCTCCTCGCTCCTGCTCTGTCTGAGCAGATCTGACACGCAGCGGAGGCAGTAACTCGCGTTGATTCAGAAGTCCTGGCATGTGACCGTTTTATCAAATTACCAAATTCGGTTTTTAATAATTTCGCAATATTATGCACCAAGATCTAATTTTAAAAACGTATGAGGACTTTGTGCTGAAAATACAGAGTATTTTTTTAAAGTACGGCTGTCTTGGTTTAAAAGCAGACTACAGAAACGAAAGTCAACATAAGAACAGAGAATGAATGTAAAAACATTCGGTTGAGACCATACGCATTTTCTGTGCTGTTTGTACTTGAGGTATGTAACATTTGTATACCTGAGTTTATTTTAAAGATGAACTGAAATGCACATAGCCAAGTCTTGAGATACAAGATTGAATGTGTATTTCTTAAAAATACAACTTTGTGTTGTACTTTGAAATAAATGATGCTTTTTTCAAAAGCCTTGAATTGTCTTGCTTGGCTTTTTTACACACAAGAGGTGTGCTTGTGGGTTCCTCACCCCTTACTCTGTGGAGTTGACAGCTCAAGGCTGGAACCCCCTGGGATCACCGGGCCCCCGGAAGCCTGTTGAGGTTCATCCAGCGGTAGTGCTCCCTCTGCCACTATCCTGAACGGGAAGCCCTCCAAAAACCAGTTCCCAGTGTTTACTGCATACATGCTCCGAGCCAGGCGCCTGGCTATGGCCCGGCCTAGGCTGGGTTGTCTCATTTTTCCTAGGTGATGACTCGGTGCCCAGACACTCCAGGTCCTGCCACCCCCTTCCCCCATCACAGTCCCCTTCTCAGGAACGGCCCCTCGCCCAGCATCACGCGAACGTTGGTCTGAGGGAGCCATGTTAGGAGAGGAGGACACGGAGGGAGAGGTGGAGAAGTGGAGCCGCGCCCAGGGCTCAGGCGGGCTCTTCCTGGCAGCTGCACCACACGGGTGCCCAGGGTGACTCCTCGTAGTCCGGATCGGGGAGGAGAGGGGGCGCCCTGGAGACGCGGCTGCTGCCCACTTCAGCCGCAGTCGGGCTCGATGGAAGACAGCCGTGGAAAGCTGAGGGACGGAGCCAGGCAGAGCTGCTGGCCGCGCTGCCTGGACAGGAGGACCCGAGACAGGCTGGAAGCCAACCGGCCAAGTCTGGGAGGCACAAGGAGCGAGCTGACACACCTAAAATGCACCCTTCCTCTTAGAGCAAAGTGACCATCTTCCAGCTGGAAGACTCCCTCAGGAACTGCAGATGGCGCTTGTAAAACCCACGGGGACACCAGGCAGGGGGTGGTGACGCCACGACGCAGCGTCTCACAAACCACGCTTGATCTGACTTGCTCTTTTGGTCCTCGGGTTTCCAGTCTGTTTAAGTTTTATTTATTTATTTGAAAGGCAGAGGTATAGAGAGGCTGAGGCAGATAGAGAGAGGTCTTCCATCCACTGGTTCACTCCCCAAATGACCACAATGACCAGAGCTGTGCCAATCTGAAGTCAAGAGCCAAGAGCTTCTTCCAGGTCTCCCACACAGGTTCAGGGCCCCAAGGACTTGGGCCATCTTCCACTGCTTTCCCAGGCCACAGCAGAGAGCTGGATTGGAAGAGGAGCAGCTGGGACTTGAACCGGCACCCATATGGGATGGCGGCACTGCGCCAGCCCCTCCAGTGTGTGTGTGTGTGTGTGTTTTTGACAGGCAGAGTGGACAGTGAGAGAGAGAGACAGAGAGAAAGGTCTTCCTTTGCCATTGGTTCACCCTCCAATGGCCGGCACGCCGCACTGATCCGAAGCCAGGAGCCAGGTGCTTCTCCTGGTCTCCCATGGGGTGCAGGGCCCAAGCACTTGGGCCATCCTCCACTACACTCCTGGGCCATAGCAGAGAGCTGGCCTGGAAGAGGGGCAACCTGGACAGAATCCGGCGCCCCGACCGGGACTAGAACCAGGGGTGCCTGCGCCGCAAGGTGGAGGATTAGCCTAGTGAGCCACGGCGCCGTCCTCCAGTGTGTTTTAAAGCCAGCCTCCGCTAGGTATGGAAGAGACGCGTCCATAACTCCTCTGTCTGAGGTCAGCTGCCTCGGGAAGAAATGAAACCATCCCCGCGAAGGTCAGAGTGGTTTAACTGAAACACGTGGCATGATTTTCCATCTGACCTTTTCTCTGCTTCATACCAGCCACGTGGGAAGACGGAGCCAAGGTGCAGGCGCGTCAGCAGGGCCTGCCGTGCACGCTTGCAAAGCGCTGGTCAGGTGCAAAGCTCTGCATGCTCACGGGTGAGCGCTCCAGAACCTCGGTGATAAGACACAACCTTGCTGGCAAACTGTCCAGCGGCATCAGGAGAGTGGCCTCGTGTCTGAAGATCCATCCGGCCCGGGAGACCCAGCAGCAGACTTGAGCAACACCACGGGCTGGAAAAGTGGCCAAGCACAAGCTCAGGGGCTTCTGTGCCGCTCCTGGCTCGCAGCTCACACGGTGCTCGAGGGGCCGCATCCCAGCCAGATCTGACCTCGGACGGGATTTGCAAGGAACACAACAGTTTGTTTTGTCCTAAAGGAGGGTTGAGTCTGAGATAAAAAGATATAGGCTGGCGCAGCGGCTCACTAGGCTAATCCTCTGCCTGCGGCGCCAGCACACCAGGTTCTAGTCCCAGTCGGGGCGCCGGATTCTGTCCCGGTTGCCCCTCTTCCAGTCCAGCTCTCTGCTGTGGCCCGGGAGTGCAGTGGAGGATGGCCCAAGTGCTTGGGCCCTGCACCCGCATGGGAGACCAGGAGGAAGCACCTGGCTCCTGGCTTCGGATTGGCGCAGCGTGCTGGCCGTAGTGACCATTTGGGGGGTGAACCATTGGAAGGAAGACCTTTCTCTCTGTCTCTCTCTCACTGTCCACTCTGCCTGTCAAAAAAAAAAAAAGAGAGAGAGAGAGAGATGAAAAGATACACAGAGAAAGGCGTTTGGCCTCGCAGTGAAGACGGCACCTCGGGTCAGGTTGTCTGGGCTGGACGCCTGGCTCCCAGCAGGCGATGCTTCAAGTGGCCGGGTTCTTGCTGCCCACGTGAGAGACCCAGATTGAGTTCCTGGCTCCTGGCTCCCTGCTTCAGCCTAGCCCAGTCCTGGCCCTTGTGGGTATTTGGAGATTGAACCAATGAATGGGATCAGTCTTTCTCTGCCTCTCAAAAAAAAAAAAAGGTTTAATTTAAAGTTGTTAATCCTAATAAAAATATACAGGGTTCTTTAAAGTGCTGAAAAGTTGCTCATAGTTTAAAGCTGTGGTTAAAAACTCCACAGTTACCAGTTTTATAAGTTTATATATGTAACTACACACAAATGCAAGTAGATAGTAGATCCTTTAAGTTTTCCTTACGTGACTAATGTATGTACCAAAGAAACAGAACTTGAGGTTTTCATGGAAGACGATTTGGCTAAATTAAGCTAGATAAAGAGAGATTGCAAGTTAATTCTTTGGTCATAAAAAACAAATCCCCTTTAATAATTGTGTTATGGATTCCCTTTAACAAAGCCTTGACTTCATTTTATTTGTTCCTATTTCCAAATGCCATCCCAGACTTAAATTCACCCTTAAATTAGAGGCCCATCCCAGAAATTAAATCATCTCAAATGACTCAAATATCTGCTCCTAAATGGCCCAGCTGGAAAAGAATAAAAGAGCAAGCGAAGTTCAAAAGGCGCGTTTGAACAAGGCTAGCACTCAGCGCGAATGTTTGTGTAACAGGGACTTCTAACCTGACAACAGCCAGCAAAGGTTGAGTGACAGACGCTGTCACTCCCTAAGAAAGCGCTACAGTCACAGTAGAAGCGCAGCACGAGGCTGGAGCCCTGCTGGTAATGTTGGGGCTGACCGCTGTGCTGAGACCAGCATCAGGCCACAGGAACACTTCTGAACCTCGCTCACCTGCAGGAATCCAGAGCGAGTGGTTGGGGCTCTCAGCTCCTGAGCTGGAGGACAGGAAATGCAGACCGGTCATGACCGACCCTACCTCTACTTGCAGAGATCCCCGGCAGCAAGAGGAAACCCAAGGTCCCTAGGGAATTTTGGAGGTATTGCCAAGGCTACTTCCAGAACATGAAGGGACTTCAAAACGTTTCTGAGAAAATGGAATTAAGGGGCTGGCGCTGTGGCGCAGTAGGTTAAACCTCCACCTGCAGCACCGGCATCCCATATAGGCGCTGGTTCGAGGCCTGGTTGCTCTTCTGATCCAGCTCTCTGCTAATACACCTGGGAAGGCAGTGGAAGATGGCCCAAGTGCTTAGGCTCCTGCACCCAAGGGGAGACCACAAGGAAGTTCCTGGCTTCGGATCAGCCTGGTTCTAACCACTGCAGCCATATGGGGAATGAGCCAATGGATGGAAAACATTCATATTTTCTCCCCCCCCCCCCTTCTCTAACTCTGCCTCTCAAATAAATAAATAAGTCTTAAGGAAAAAAAGAAAATGGAATTAAAAGTCAAATATGTTTGCTGCACAAAATGTTAAGCTTCATGCATATGAAACATCATCCATGTTTTCCGCGTGTGTGTGTTTTAATTTATCAGAGAGGCAGAGGGACAGAGACAAGATCTTCCATCTGCTGGTTCACTCCCAAATGGCTTCAATGGCCAGAGCTGGGCTGATCCAAAGCCAGGGGCCAGGAGCTTCCTTCAGGTCTCCCATGTGGGTTCAGGACCCCAGGACCTGGGCCATCCTCCGCTGTATTCCCAGGCACATAGCAGGGAGCAGGATCAGCAGTGGAGCAGCTGGGACTCGAACCAGTGCCCATATGGGATGCCGGTGCTGCAAGCGGAGGCTTAGCCCACTACACCACAGCACCAGCCCCTTCCATGCATTTCTGAGCACCCCATAGATGTCCTCCCTACGAACAAAATCCTGAGAAAACTAAACGTGGGCATGGACAGGAGCCAGAGCCCTGGGGGCCCTCTAACACCTCCAGGAACCCTAAACCAACGCTGTTCGGCCTGGTTCCTCCCCAACCCTGCCGGCCTGCGTTCTGAGTCCCTGGTGCTTTGAGCCCCTGTGTTTTCACTGTGGCCTGGAAAATGCCCACTTAGCTGTCTAATGACAGGGGTCTTTACTTCTCTAGTTCAGGAGTTAAGAAACGCTGAAGGTTGGCTTCTAATGCAGGAATACTCGCCATTACTTTGAGAACCAGAGAAAGTTAGCATGCCTCTCCAAAAGTTTTGAAATCCTGCATCTGACCAGATTGCCTAGAGCACCAGGGTTTGCAAGGTCAACCACGCCTGGGTCTCATGTTGCCTGCGTATTATTTAACACATGCCACTGCTACAGTTTGAAATTCCACCCCTCTCGTAGATTCTCTGAATTCACACACTTCATTTCCAGCTTTTTCTCCATCGACACCAACCATGCATCCGAAACACCCACATCTCCGTGATCTGTAGCTTCAACACGGAAGGCAGCAGAGACATCAAACGGACCCCTAGGATCATGAGGAATGTAGGCTTCAGTGGGGCATTGCACATCAGACTCTCCCTGTCTCTCTTCCACACGCTCGCCTGTGTGCTCAGAGTC
This sequence comes from Sylvilagus floridanus, assembly GCA_949820135.1. NCBI lineage: Eukaryota > Metazoa > Chordata > Mammalia > Lagomorpha > Leporidae > Sylvilagus > Sylvilagus floridanus. The sequence goes on along the minus strand of OX463245.1, from coordinate 73,373,749 downwards.
GGGAAAGACGGCCAGGTGACAGACCACCAAGCCCTCCAGTAATCCATCCTTCGAAAGAATGCTCAGCGCTCCAAGAGAAAATTATCATAGGTGATTCAAGAAATCCCCAGCAGGGACCACCGATTTGCTCATCACACACTGCAAACTAGAATTTTTCCCACCAAAGGAATAGAACAGCTAGAGAGGATGATTGGAGGCTCACTGCTAAGTTATCTGAAGTGCTTTTTTTTTTCAAAGATTATTTGATTTGAAAGGCAGATTAGCCTGCGCTGCGGCAAACTAGGCTAATCCTCCGCATGTGCATGCGGCACCGGCACCCCAGGTTCTAGTCCCGGTTGGGGTGCCGGCTTCTGTCCTGGTTGCTCCTCTTCCAGTCCAGCTCTCTGCTGTGGCCTGGAGTGCAGTGGAGGATGGCCCAAGTGCTTGGGTCCCTGCATCCGCATGGGAGACCAGGAGAAGCACCTGGCTCCTGGCTTCAGATCGGCACAGCGAGCTGGCTGTAGTGGCCATTTGGGGGGTGAACCAATGGAAGGAAGACCTTTCTCTCTCTCTCTGTCCACTCTGCCTATCAAAAAAAAAAAAGAAAGAAAGGCAAAGATAGGGCAATAGAGAGATCTTCCATCCACTGGGTCACTCCCCAGATGGCCACAATGGCTAGGGCTGGGCCAGGCTGAAGCCAGGAGCTTCTTCCGAGTCTCCCATATGAGTGGCAGGGGTCCCAAACACTTGGACCATCTTCTGCTGCTTCCCCAGACCCATTCGCAGGGAGCTGGATTATAAGTGGAGCAGCTGTGACCTGAACCAGTACCCATAGAGGATGCTGGCCCCGCAGGCAGTGGCTTAACTGCTGTGCCACAGCGCTGGCCCTGGCCAAAGTCTTCAATGAGAGCACCCACTCGGAGAGTCCAGCCAAGTTCAGTCGGAACGAGCTGCCAGGAGCAACCGTGGCCTTGGTCTTCCTCTCAGCCAGCAGAGGGGCAGCTCAGGAACTGCTGTTTCACATCTCGGAAAGCACTGCAGGGCCCTTCTAAGAGGACGAGCCCCTGACTCTCGGCTGACCCAGCTGCTCCCGGGAACACAGCTCCACTGCCCTCCTCCTGGCGACCTGTTCCAACGACTGACTCATGCAGTGTTCTAACAATTGCCTGTGAACAGCTGGCCGGCGGATCCCATAGAGCGTCAGCTGCCCTGGCATGACATTTCGTTCACTTCAGGCATGCACTTAACAAAGGAAGAAAGCAAGCTTCGCCCTGTTGTAACTCCGGATGGTGCTCAGTAGACGCCCTTCCACCCAGCTGCAGACCCAACCCTGAATCCCAACCCAAGCTCAAGTTCCACCACTGGTGTGAAACTTCCCGCATGCTCTGGGGCGCCCTGGGGTCCGCCACAGTGTGCATTCTCCCCCTGCACTGAGGTGGAGTCCAAGTTCAACTGCAGGTGGTCTTTGAGGAAGGGCATTAACAATTCAATTGTATACACAGGTGGAGGTGTGGAACCTAAGGCCTGCACTACTTACTGAGCCTTGGGGACCCTCCCTAGCTTGCTCTCAGAACATTAGTTTCCCTGCATGCAAAACAGGAACCTCCTGTCTCAGGAGGAGATGGGAAAAATGAGATGAAGGCAAATAAACAAACAAATGGTAGCACTTCCGGTTCGCACCAGTTACTGTTGTAAATTACTCCGATGGCATGTCAAGAGACAGCCTGTGAGGCTGGCGCCATGGTGTAGTGGGTAAAGCCACCACCTGCAGTGCCAGCATCCTACATGGGCGCCAGTTCGAGTCCCAGCAGCTCCCCTTCCAATGCAGCTCTCTGCTATGGTCTGGGAAAGCAGTAGAAGATGGCCCAAGTCTTTGGGCCCCTGCACCCATGTAGAAGACCCGGAGGAAGCTCCTGGCTTCAGATCAGCACCACTCTGGCTGTTGCGACCATTTGGGGAGTGAACCAGCAGATGGAAGACCCCTCTCTCTCTCTGCCTCTCTGTAACTCTGCCTTTCAAATAAATAAATAACTCTTAAAAGGGGGGGGGGGGTGGGCAGGCTGCTAGAAAAGCAAACTTCCTGATAGGATGGAATCAACTTGGGGGCCTGGAGCCACAGGCCAGGAGCCCCCTGAGCTCCTTGCCACTGCCCCAGGGATCCCGCACCCAGCCTGCACTGCACAGCACCGCCCCACACTGGCTCTGCCACTGGCACCAGGTGCTCTTGACCTGGGTCCCATCCGTGAGCACACCCTACGGCAGCAAGCCTGGTACAAGTTCCTTTTTTTAGTTCATCAATGTTCTCATTTGAGCGGCAGAGAGAGAAAAACAGATGCAGATCTTTCATCTGCTGGTTCACTCCCCAAATCCTGAGAACATCTCAGGGGCCAAAGCTGGAAACTGGGAACTCCATCTGGGTCTCCCAAGTTGTTGGCGGGGACACGACCACTTGAACCACCTGCTGTCTCCCAGGGTGCCTGTTAGGAGGAAGCTGGGACTCGAACCTAAAACTCCAACCCAGCACTCCGGTGTGGGAGGAAGATGTCTTAGCTGCACCAAACACCTGCCCAGGCAAGTCTTTAAAGGGCTTGGGTTTCGCTAAGTTGGTCCACCCGGGGCCCGATCATTCCTGCTGGCCAGATCTCTATGTCCACAAAGCAGCTGCTCCTTTCCCCGGTAGCCAATGTGGGGTTGCAGGCTTTCATGCATCTGGTGCCCTTCTGCAGTTAATCCTCTTGTCCCTGCTCACCTCCCCGTTTCTCCTCTCAGGCACACCCACTCCTGCTGGTCACCCCGAGCTTCATCACCTGCTCCTTGAGCATTCGTTACCAGCTGCCCGGGAACTGGCGAATCTCACACTCAGTGGTTTCCATACCTGGTGCTATGGTTGCAATGCGCTTTTCCCTGCCAAAAATTATAGTGGAATCTCTTCATTTTAAAACAGCAGAAAGACAACTCTCCCAGAGGCCCATAAGGACCAGGACCAAGGCCAAAGCCAGGAGCTGAGAACTCAATCCAGGTCTCCCACAGGGGTCAGGTATCCAATGACTTGAGCCATCGCTGCTGCCTCCTAAGATCCGCATTAGCAAGAAGCTGGAATTGGGATCTGGAGCCAGGACTGACACCCAGGCTCTAGGATATGGAAGGAATGCAGGCATCTTAACCACTAGACTCAAAACCCATCCCCTCGTGTCGCCATGTAGAGTGGTACGGAGAGGCTCTGTCTCCCAAGGGTGGATCCTGGTGAAGGAATTACCGTAGTTCCCTCTAGAGTGGACCAGCTATTGAAGAGTGGGTGGTTCCTTCCCTCCTCTCTCGCACGTGTGCCTCTCAGCAGTGCGTGCCCACTTGCTTTCCCATGTCCTGCCCTGAGCTGTAACCATTGTGAGGCCTGCACCAGAAGCCAAGAGGATGGCAGTGCCGTGCGTATGCCATAGCAACTGGAAACAGACTAAGACTCCTGGATTTCACAGTCCAGGCAAGTGGCTGCAAGACTCATTGCAAGGACTAAAAGTCATTTTGTCCCTGACAGTTGTCTCTCTTGGAGAGGGCAAGACCTTCAAGGCAACAGAGCCACCAATGCTGCAACATGGGTTCAAGAACTCAGCCGACGGCCACAGGCAAAAGATGAGCCCAAGTCAAGCACACATCATGCCTAACAGCCACTCTTGTGACCACAGCTCCCTTCTTTAAAGAGATCAAGTTCACCACTCGTACCATTTTAAAGGCTACATCTTGGGGGGCTGGCATTGGGGCACGTGGCAGGTTAAGCTGTATCCTGCAACACTGGCATCCCACATCAGAGTGCCGGTTATAGGCCAAAAGGCATACGGTAAAAGGGATAAACAGGCAACCGAGAATTTTATACCCAGCAAAACTGTCCTCGAGGGGTGGGCATTTGGCCTAGCAGCTAATTCACTGGTTACGGTGCCTGAGGAACTTATCAGAGTACCTGGATTCAAGTCCCAGCTCCACTCCTGATATAAGCTTCTATCTAACGTGCACCCTAAAAGGCAACCATGCTGCATTAAGTAGTTGGGTCCATGCCATCCATGTGGGAGACACATGTTGAGTTACTGGCTCCCAGCTTGAGCCTGGCCCAACCCCAGCCATTGTGGGTATTTGGGGAGAGAACCTACAGATGGGAGGTCTCTGTATGTCTGAAATCACTCTGTCTGCCTTTAAATAAATAACTGTCCTTCAAAATGAAGAAGTCGGGGCCAGTGCTGTGCTGTAGCAGTTGAAGCCGCCGCCTGGAGTGCTGGCATCCCATATGGGCACCGGTTTTAGTACTGGCTGCTCCACTTCTGATCCAGACTCTGTTGTGGCCTGGGAAAGCAGTGGAATATGGCCCAAGTCCTTGGGTCCCTTCACCTGTGTGGGAGACCCAGAAGAAGCTCCTGGCTCCTAGCTTCAGATCAGCACAGCTCTGGCCATTATGGCCAATTGGGGAGTGAACCAGTGGATGGAAGACCTCTCTGTCTCTGCCTCTCCTTCTCTCTCTGTGTAACTCTTTCAAAGAAAAATAAATAAATCTTAAAAAAAAAAAACAGAGGCCGGCGCCGTGGCTCAACAGGCTAATCCTCCGCCTTGCGGCACCGGCACACCGGGTTCTAGTCCCGGTCGGGGCGCCGGATTCTGTCCCAGTTGCCCCTCTTCCAGGCCAGCCCTCTGCTGGGGCCCAGGAGTGCAATGGAGGATGGCCCAAGTGCTTGGGCCCTGCACCCCACGGGAGACCAGGAAAAAGCACCTAGCACCTGGCTCCTGCCATCGGATGAGCGCGGTGCGCCGGCCGCAGCGCGCCAGCCGCGGCGGCCATTGGAGGGTGAACCAACGGCAAAGGAAGACCTTTAGACCTTTCTCTCTCTCACTGTCCACTCTGCCTGTCCAAAAAAAAAAAAAAAGAAGGAAGGAAATAATAGAACAGATTAAAATAATAATTGAAAACAGAAAAACAATAGAGAAAAATCAATGAAACTAGGCATTGATTCCTTGGAAAGATCAACCTAGGGGCTGGCACTGTGGATAGTGGATTAAGCATCTGCCTGTGATGCTGCCATTCCCTCTGGGCACTGGTTTGAGACCCAGCTGCTCCACCTCCAATCCAGCTCCCTGCTAATGCACCTGGGAAAGCAGTGGAGGATGACTCAAGTCTTTGGGGCCCTACACCCACATGGGAGCCCCAGAAGAAGCTCCTGGCTTCAGCCAGCCCTGGCCGTTGTAGCCATTTGGGGAGTGAACAAGGGGATGGAAATATCTATCTCTCCGTGTTTCTCCTTAACTCTGCCTTTCAAATAAATAGATAAATAAAAAGATCAACCTAAAATGACAAATACTTAGATTAACAAAGAACATTTAAATAAATAAAACCAGAAAGGAGAAATGACTATCATTCATAAAGAGGATTACAAAAGGGGGCTAGCAACAATTTTATACCAACATTCTCAGATAAGCTAGCTAAAACAGACAAATTCCTAGAAACACACACTCTACTAAGTGAATTGTGAGAAACTAGGAATTCTAAACTGAGTGTAACTAGGAAGAGATTTAATCAGTAACCAAAAACCTTCCAAAAGGAAAGCCCGGAGCAGATGGCCTCACTGCTGGATTTTACTAAACATTTAAAGAAGAATTAACACCAAATACTCCCTCATGCTATTGCTGTAAAAGTCCTGAACAAAATAATAGCAAACTCAATTCAACAGCGTGTTCCATGGGTTATACACCATGACCGAGTGGGATTCACACCTGGAATGTGAGGATGGTTCAACACATGAAAATCAACCTATGTAAGACATCACATTAATGTAACAAAGGAAATGCGACCTCTCCTGGTGCAGAAAGAGCATCTGACAAAATTCAAAAACCTTTCCTAAAAGGTCAAAACAAAAAAAGTTGCCATAAGCATGTAAGGCAAAGCATATGTTAATTAGTTTGATTTAACTGTTCCACAATGTGTGCAAATTTCAAAGCAACACGCTGTATATAATATACATCATTTCTGTCAACAAAATATTAACAAATACTCAAACCAGCAATAGGAAATTACCGCAATACAATACACACACATGAAAAACCCACAGCTGACATCCCACTCAGTGGAGAGGAACTGGGAGCTTCTCTAATGTCAGGGATAAGACGAGGCTGTCCACTCTCACCACCTCTATCCAACAGAGTTCTAGAAGTCCTAGTCAGAGCAATTTAGGCAAGTAAAAAGAAGTAAAAGGCACCCAAATGGGAAAACGAAATCTGAGACTATATAGTCTAGCACGTTTCTTAAAACCTTTAAAATTCCATCAAAATAAAAACAGCCTTCGAGACTGATAAGCAGGGCCTGGTGCTGTGGCACACAGGTGAAAGCCCCAGTCTGCGGCTGGCATCCCACGTGGCGCCGGTGCGAGTCCTGGCAGCTCCATTTCTGACCCAGCTCCTGAATGGCCTGGGAAAGCAGTAGAAGGTGGCCCAAGTGATTGAGCCCCTGCACCCATGTGGGAGACCTGGAAGAAGCTCCTGGCTTCAGATCAGCACAACTCCACCCAGTAAACCAGCAAATGCAATACCTCTCTCTCTTTGTCTCTACCTCTCTATATAACTCTGCCTTTCAAATAAATAAAATAAATCTTTAAAAAAAGAAAATCAGTACAGTGGCCAGCATCGTGGTGCAGTGAGCTAAGCCACAGCCGTGACTCTGGGATCCCATATGGGCACTGTTTTATGTCCCAGCTGCTCCACTTCCAATCCAGCTCCCTGCTAATGCACGGAAAGCAATAGAAGATGGCCCAAGTGCTTGGGCTCCTGCACCCACATGGGAGATCCAGGTTACAGCCTGGCCCAGCCCTGGCTGTTGTCACCAACTGGGGTATGAACCAATGGATGGAAAAATCTAACTGCCCTTCAAATCAATGAAATTTTTTCTTTGAAAATCAAGAGATACAAACAGTTGTGCTCCTACATACTGACAATAAATAATCTTAAAAGGAGTCATAAGATTCCACTTACAATAGCCCAAAAAGTAATAAAATACTCAAATTTAATGAAAAATGTAAAAGATTTTTACACTGAAAACTCAAAATGCTGCAGAGAGAAATTAAAGAACATAGACAAATCAAAGATGACACACATATAGAAAGACATCTGGGGTTCACAAAGTAGAAGACTTCATAGCATTAAGATGACAACATGAACCAACATGATCCGTAGATTCAATGCTGATCCCAGTGATGTTGTCGGTTGAAACTGCATCCTAAAACTCTCATGAAACCTCAAGCTACCCCAAATAGCTTGAAAAAGAAAAAAGAGTTGGGGCCAGCACTGTGGCTCAGCAGAGTAAGCTGCCACCTGCGACACCAGCATCCCATGTGAGCACTGGTCCGAGTCCCACCCATTCCATTTCCAATCCACTTCCCTAGTAATGTACCTGGGAACAGAGCAGAGGACGGCCCAAGGCCTTGCACCCCTGCCACTCATATGGGAGACCCAGATGGAGCTCCAGGCTCCTGGCTTCCATCTGGCCCAGCTGCAGCCATGGCAGCCATGGCAGCCATGTGGGGCATGAACCAGTTCATGGAAGACCTCTCTGTAACTCTGCCTTTCAAACAAGTAAATCTTTAAAAAGGAGGAGGAAGGACAGGAGGAGGAGGAAGTTGGGTCTCAAACTCCCCAATGTTGAAACTCACTACAAGGCAATGTCCTACTGGTATAAACTGAGTCATACAGACCCATGGAATACACAGGGAGCCTGAAATGAATCTTCATGCACATAGAAGATTTTTGAGAAGGATGCCAAGACCACTCAGCGGGGAAGTGGCACCCCACGTTCGACAAATGGTGCTGGGATAGTGGACGTCCACACGCAGAAAAACAAAGCAGAGGCCTGACTTTACACCATATCCAAAAGTAACTCAAGGGGCCGGTGCTGTGGCGTAGCGGGTAAAGCCACCGCCTGCAGTACCAGCATCCCATATGGGCACCGGTGTGAGAACCAGCTGCTCCACTTCTGATCCAGCTCTCTGTTATGGCCCGGGAAAGCAGTAGAAGATGGCCCAAGTCCTTGGGCCCCTGCACTCATGTGGGGGACATGGAAGAAGCTTCTAGCTTCAGATCAGCCCAGCTCTGCTTATTGCAGCCATGTGGGGAATGAACTAGCAGATGGAAGATCTCTCTCTGTCTCTCTCTCTCTCTCTCTGTCTCTCTGCCTCTGCCTCTCTGTAACTCTGCCTTTCAAATAAAATCATTAATTTAAAAAAAAGTAACTCAAAATGAATCAAAGACCTAAATATAAGAGCTAACGCTATTAAACTGTTAAACAGAAGGAAAAGGCTTCATAACATTGATTTGACAATGATCTCTTTGATTTGATTTGACAACAAAAGATAAACTAGATTTCATCAAAGTTAAAATCTGTGCATTGAGGGTCAGTAACAGAGTGAAAAGGCGATTTACGGAATGGAAGCACATTTTGCAAATTATCTCTCTGTTAAGAGATTACTATCTAGACTGTATAAAGAGTTCCCACAACTCCATGATAACAAAATACAACTTAAAAATGGACAAATGTAGCACAGTGGGTTAGGGCAGCCCAATCCCATTGTTAGGTAGGAAGTTAGAATCCCCTGTGTGTGGGAGAGAAACGCAGAGCCCACCTGCTAAGTCATGCCCAGACCCTGGTAACTTGCCAGGTGTGCTCAGCCCTTCTCCCCAGGGAACGCTCCCCAGGAGAATTCTCTCTCCTGAGCATAACATCACATAAAACCATCACATCCTTCATCCAAGCGCTTCTCCAGGGCGCCAGGTGGGCTACCCAGCCTGTTAGCATTGGGCAGTAAATCCTAAGGAGGAATTTTCCTGATTGACACTCAGCCAAACCCTTTGTCTTGGAGGAGAAGCGGGGTGGGGGTGGGGTGGCGGAGAGAAACTGGGAATGACTGGATCCATCCCCTGAAACAAAGACCATGCACTCAGCACTCAGCTCTCTGCTGAGCCGCCCGCCTGGCCTCCCAGGCGTATTCGCTCCATGTAGCCTCACTTGCCCCAGTCTGAGTGACTGGGTGCTCTCTCTCTCTCTGTCCTTTCTGTTCCCAGGATACCCTGCCCCAATAAACCTTACTACCGTGCTGTCTCATGCCTGAATTCTTTCTTGCACAAAGAAGAACCCCACACACTCATCTCCACTAACACTACTATCAGAACACCATGTTGAGTCCCAGCTGCTCTGCTTCTGATCCAGCTCTCTGCTAATGCACCTGGGCAGACAGTGGATGATGGCCCAAATACCTGGGTCCCTGCCACCCACATGGGAGACCTGGGTGGAGTTCCTGGTCAGCCTGGCACAGCCATGTGGGGAGTGAACCAGCAGATGGAAGATCCCTTTCTCTCCCTCTCTGACACTCTGCCTTTCAAGTAAATACAACAAATCTTTTTTTAATTTTTTAAAAATTTTTTATTTTTTTTGACAGGTAGAGTGAACAGTGAGAGACAGAGACAAATCTTTAAAATATATGTGTATATATATATTTAAAATATATATATTTTAAATCTTTAAAAAATCTTTTATATAAATATATATTTTTATATATTTAAAATACATATTTTTAAAATCTTTTAAAAATCTTTTATATATATAAATATATATATTTATATTTATATTGGGGCTGGTACAGTGGCACAGTGGGTTAACACCCAGGCTTGAAGCATTAGCATCCCATATGGGCGCCAGTTCGAGACCCAGCTGCTCCACTTTCCATCCCGCTCTCTACTGTGGCCTCGGAAAGCAGTAGAAGATGGCCCAGGTCCTTGGGCCCCTGCACCCGCGTTGGAGACCCGAAAGAATCTCCTGGATCCTGGCTTCAAATCGGCGCAGCTCCAGCCATTGCAGCCTTCCGGGGAGTGAAGCAACGGAAGGAAGACCCCTCTCTCTCACTGTCTGTAACTCTACCTCTCAAACAAATAAATAAAATATTTTTAAAAATAAGATGCAGCCGGCGCTGCGGCTCAATAGGCTAATCCTCCACCTGTGGCACCGGCACACCGGGTTCTAGTCCCGGTCAGGGAGCCGGATTCTCTCCCAGTTGCCCCTCTTCCAGTCCAGCTCTCTGCTGTGGCCCGGGAGTGCAGTGGAGGATGGCCCAAGTGCTTGGGCCCTGCACCCCATGGGAGACCAGGAGAAGCACCTGGCTCCTGCCTTCGGATCAACGTGGTGCGCCAGCGCGCAGAGGCCATTGAAGGGTGAACCAACAGCAAAAGAAGACCTTTCTCTCTGTCTCTCTCTCTCTCTCTCTCACTGTCCATTCTGTCAAAAATAAATAAATAAATAAGATGCTAAACTTCTCCAATCATTAGGGATGTGCAAACTGAAACCATAATGAGATGCTACCTCACTCTTATTAGGACGACTATGACTTAAATAAGAGAAGGGAGGGCAGAGGGCACTGCTGAGGTCTCAGAGAGGCCGGCGGGCCCGTGCGCCGCTGGGGAGAACAAAGCGGAGGCTCCGCACATAGGAAAAGCCGCATGGCCCGTGACCCAGCCACCCCACGTTGTCCTATGTACCCCAAAGAATCGGCAACAGGGACTCCCAGGCGTTTGCACCCGTGTTCATAGCAGCATTCCTGGCAGCAGCAAGGTAGAAACCAGCCAAGCGTCCGTAGCACGAGTGCAAGAACAACAGCTGATAGACAAAGCGCAGAATATTATTTAGCCTCTAAAAAGGAAACCGATCCTTGCTAAGAGCGGGTGATTTAGCGACATTATGCTAAATGAAATAAGCCAGCCACGGAAGAGCGACTTTGACACGATTCCCCTTAGATGAAATATGTAAGTGAAGAAGACTCTTCCAGCTGGGAACAGCAGCTTGGGAGGGAAGGGCGAGCTACTGTTGAACAGACTCCGCTGTGCGCTGAGGCCAGGCAAGGAGACTGGAGACGGCGGGGATGACGGTGGTGCTGGATGCAGAACACCCCCAGCAGTCCCCACGCAGCCCCGGACCCCGGGGCCTCTGCTGCAGAAGCCTGGAGCCCTCTCGGGCCCTGAGCTGGGTCTGGGGACTTGCACTGCCCTGGAGCAAGAGCCGGGCTCACTGTGCACCACCCTCCACCCCGCCCCTGCTGCCGGAAGTCCCCTGGGGACTCTGCCTGCTGAGGGGCCTGGGAAGGGCTGGGTCGCTGCCCACAGGCACCCAGCTACCCTGGCCCTGCAAACCTACAGGTGGCCCCACCCTCCTTCCACAGGCCCAGGAAGCACCTGGACAGCCAGCTCCAAGCAGCTCCACCTGCAGAGGCCCCCAGGGAACATTTGGGGGTCCCACACATACCCCCACTGCCCTGGAAATGCCTAGGCACCCCTACCCACTCCTGCCACCCCAGGAGTCTCTTGTTTGGCCAGGGGTCCGAGGGGTCAGCCAGGGGGTGCTGTCCATGCTCCTGTTACCCCAGCTCAGGTAGGTGACCCCTCCCCGCTGAGAACATAGCTGGGGGGCTGGCGATGTGGCACAGTGGTTAAAGTTGCCTGCAGTGCCGGGATCCCATATGGACGCCGGATCTAGTCCCAGCTGCCCCACTTCTGATCTGCTCTCTGCTTTAGTCTGGGAAAGCAATAGAAGATGGCTCAATTCTTTGGGCCCCTGCACCTGTGCAGGAGACCTGAAAGAAGCTCCTTGCTCCGGATCGGTGCAGCTCCAGCCATTGTAGCCATCTGGGGAGTGAACCAGTGGATGGAAGACCTCTCTGTCTCTACCACTAAGAGAGAAAGAGAGAGAGAGAGAAAGAGAGAGAGAGAAAGAGAGAGAGAAAGAGAGAGAAAGAGAGAAAGAGAGAGAGAGAGAAAGAGAGAGAGAGAAAGAGAGAGAGAGAGAGAAAGAGAGAAAGATAGAAACAGAGAGAAAGAAAGACAGAAAGAGAAAGAAAGAGAGAAAGAAAGAGAGAAAAAGAAATAAGAGAGAAAGAGAGAGAAAGAAAGAAATGAGAGAGAAAGAAAGAGCAAGAAAGAAAAAGAGAGAGAACGAGAGAGATAGAAAGAAAGAGAGAAACAGAAAGAGAAAGAAAGAAAGAGAGAGAGAGAGAGAAAGAATGAAAGAGAAAGAACGAAAGAGAGAGAGAAAGAGTGAGAAAGAAAGAAAAAGAAAGAAAAAGAGAGAAAAAGAGGAAGAAAGAAGGAAAGAGAGAAAGAGAGAGAAAGAAAGAAAGAGAAAGAGAGAGAGAGAGAAAGGGAGAGAAAGGGAGAGGAAGGAAGGACGGACGGACATAGCTGGGCGGCCTGGCCTGAGGAGTTCGGCCCACAGAGAGCCTGGGAAGCAGCTGAGCAGATCTCCCCAAGTGGCTCAGCCCACGGAGGCCTCTGGGAGGTGCCCAGGTCCCCAGCCCACTGTCCGAGGGGCCTAAGAGGTCGCTGCGCAGCCCAGGCCCTGAGAAGCAGAGGTTCATCCCCCGCTCAGCCTCCTCCAGCCGGGAAGCAGTTGAGCAGGTCCCCCAAGCAGCCTGGCCACTTTGGGACCCTCCGACACTGCCGGGCACCCTGTCCTGCTCCCGGGATTGCTGCGCCACACCCTTCTGGGTCACCAGGGTGCCCCTGCCCCAACGATTCACAGAGCCTGGTGGGTGCCCCACAGCCCCGGCTGAGCCACCACCCAAGAGAGCTGCTCCCTGGCCCGCAGAGCAGTCCCACGCACCCTGCAGCTATTACAGATGCTGATTATGGGCGAAGAGGCCAGCACAGCCTCCCGCAGCTCCCCCGACACACAGCCAGCCGGGAGCCTTTCACTATGAAAGTGGTAGAGGCACCTCACCCACATGACACACAGATACCCATGTAGGTACCCCCCCCCCAAAAAAAAAACATGGACAAAACAGGCAGCCTGACACCTCCAAAGGAAAGCTAACTTTCTAGCAATCAACCTCAAAGAACAGGAAATCCAGGAATTGTCTGGAAAAGAATTCAAAGTAAATTTTTTTTTTTTTCGACAGGCAGAGTGGACAGTGAGAGAGAGAGACAGAGAGAAAGGTCTTCCTTTTGCCGTTGGTTCACCCTCCAATGGCTGCCGTGGTCGGCGCGCTGCGGCCGGCGCACCACGCTCATCGATGGCAGGAGCCAGGTGCTAGGTGCTTTTTCCTGGTCTCCCATGGGGTGCAGGGCCCAAGCACTTGGGCCATCGTCCACTGCACTCCCGGGCCACAGCAGAGGGCTGGCCTGGAAGAGGGGCAACCGGGACAGAATCCGGCGCCCCGACCGGGACTAGAACCCGGTGTGCCGGCGCCGCAAGGCAGAGGATTAGCCTGTTGAGCCACGGCGCCGGCCTCAAAGTAAAAATTTTAACCACAGAGTAAGATACAAGAGAATACAGACAGACATTTCAATGAAATTACAAATTCATCCTGGGAAGCAGGTGGGTGTCCGCACCCATCTGCTGATGACAAAATGCAACACATTCAGGATAGGAATGGGAGATTCAGGAGACCTAGGAGCAGGCACCACCACTGCTGGCAACTTTGTGAGCGAGTTCAGTGCCTGCCTGAGCCAGTGAGCACAAAGCAGAGCTCCTGGCAGACAGGGCGGGACTGGGAGGCAGGGCAGAGCCGTGAAATTCACGCTTGAAGCTCCTGTAGTGCTGACTGCAACCTGACTCCCAAGATTTGTATACAAAGAATAATAACAACAACAACCTGTACTTTCAGCACTGTTATAGGGGAGATTCCAAGGTGGCTGAACAGAGAAGAGACGTGCTGATTCTGCCCAGGGGAAGAGAGCAGAAGCCAAGGGGGAGGAAGGGCACTCCCGGGAGAGAGCAGCAGAGACGTTTGCAGTGGGAATTCTATAGAAAGAAGACGGACGCCATGGAGCAAAGAGCAGAGGAGCAGCCGCAGGTGAGAACCCCACCACGACTCCCACAGCCGGGGGCTGGAGGAGACACCAGATCCTGAGAGCAAGGGCGGGGGGCAGACTGTGGCAGCCGGTGCCACCGCAGATACGACCAGAGGGAGAGCCTTGCCAATTGCGCTGTTGTTGAGTCTGGCCTGGAGTCCTGGGGTGGGGGCCAGGGGGAAGAGTGCCCACCTAATCCAGTGAAGGAAACACACTTCTTTCTCCCCATCTGCCCACAAGGGCGCCTCGCAACCAGCGGGCAGAAGGCGCCATCTTGACACTAACAGAAGCTGCAGCTGCTCTTGTTTGCAAGCATGACCCTGGGATTATACCAGAAATAAATCTCTACATTCCCCACTGACTTTGAGTCTGGCTGGGAGGATCGACAAGGGACCCGCACCCACAGGGACTGTGAGGTGTCCCCAGGCTCTCAGCATATCACAGCCTCCAGGGCTCAAACTGCCCAAGCAGAGCACCTACAGACAGCTGGCTCTGGGAACAGCTCTGCTCTCTCCTGGACAGGGCAGGCTCATGGGGCTCGGGGGGACCCTCCGCACACCATGACTGTGGGAGCCTTATGCACTGTGGCTGTGGGGATTTGGTGACTGCACCATAGGGCACAGGGTGTAACTGGGTCTCTGGGGAATCACTGTGCCTGTGGTAGAGGCTCAGAGCTCCCAGCCTGCCTGGGGTGGGTCACTGCAGAGGGCTCCATGCACACACTCATGGTCACACAGATCCTTTCTGCGGTTCATGCGCCAGCAAGGATGAGAGTTGTACCCACTCCAGGCTAACCCTGGGCACTGATCGCCTTGGAAGAGAGGAAGTGAGGGTGTGATTACACCAACAGGCATGAGCATCCCCTCTCCCTCTGCTGACAACAGAGATCTACCAAGCCCAATGTGGGTGCCACCCTGGATTCTCGCCCCACACTTGAGCACTGACCAGAGCTCCCTATCCCCATCCAGCACTTGCCTCTAGGTATTCATTGAATGAGCAGATGCTCCACTAAGCCACAGAGCAAGAGGTTGAAGATAAGACCCATCAGAGGAGAAAACCAACCAATGTTGCCATAAATGCCTAAAAATAAATGCAGAACTGCAAGAAACAAGAACAAGGAAGATGGCCGGCGCCGTGGCTCAATAGGCTAATCCTCCACCTTGTGGCGCCGGCACACCAGGTTCTAGTCCCGGTCGGGGTGCCGGATTCTGTCCCAGTTGCCCCTCTTCCAGGCCAGCTCTCTGTTGTGGCCCGGGAGTGCAGTGGAGGATGGCCCAAGTCCTTGGGCCCTGCACCCCATGGGAGACCAGGAAAAGCACCTGGCACCTGCCATCAGATGAGCGCGGTGCGCCGGCCGCAGCGCGCCGGCCGCGGCGCCATTGGAGGGTGAACCAACAGCAAAAGGAAGACCTTTCTCTCTGTCTCTCTCTCTCACTGTCCACTCAGCCTGTCAAAAATAAAAAATAAAAAAAAAAAAAAACAAGGAAGACAACATGACTCCCCACAAGGAACAACGGCGCTGCAGAATTAGAATGTGAAGGCAGAGAGATTGATGAAATGACTGAAAATGAACTCAAAAGAATGATCATAAATTACTCAAACACAGAGAAACAAATTCAGGAGATAAAGAAATCCATCTACAATGTGAGAAATTGCCCTGAGAGATTGAAAATCAAACTGAAATGTTAGAAATGAAGAATTCAGTATGTCAAGTAGAAAATACAGTGGAAAGCCTCAATAACAGACTTGGAGAGGCAGAAGAAAGAATATCCATGCTAGAAGACAAATCCTCAGAAATATGTCAATCCTACAAAAAAATAGAAAAACTGAAAACAGGGAGTTGGCAGAGTGGCATAGTGGGTCGGACCTCTGCCTGAGGTGCCAGCATCCCATGTGGGCACCAGTTCCAGTCCCAGATGCTCCACTTCCAATCCAGCTCCCTGCTGACTACCTGGGAAGGCAATGGAGGATGCCCCAAGCACCCGGGCCCCTGTGCCCACGTGGGGTACCTGGAGGAAGCTCCTGGCTTCTGTCCAGCCAGCCCTGGCAGTTACAGCTGTTTGGGGAGTGAACTAGCATGTGGAGGATCTCTCTCTGTAGCTCTGTTTCTCAAATAAATAAATCTTCAAAAAAAAATTAGGGGCCGGCACCATGGCATAGTGGGTTATGCCACTGCCTTCAGAGCCAGCATCTCATATGGGTGCCGGTTTGAGACCGGCTGTTCCACTTCCCATCCAGCTCTCTGCTATGGCCTGGGAAAGCAGTAGAAGATAGCCCAAGTCCTTGGGCCCCTGCACCCATGTGGGGGTCCTGGCAGAAGCTCCTGGCTCCTGGCTTCAGTCATTGCAGTCATTTGGGGAATGAATAAGTGGATGGAAGACTTTCTCTTTTTGACCTCTCTCTCTCTCTCTTTCTCTTTCTAACTCTGCCTTTCAAATAAAAAAAAATAAAATCTTTTTTTAAAGAGACAAAGAAGGGCATTATGTAATGAATAAGAGATCACATTCAACAGGAATGTGACTATAATAAATGATTTTGCACCCAATGCCAGGGAGCCTGGCTATTTAAAACAAATGCTAATGAATCTAAAGGGAGACATAGACTCCAATACAATAGTAACGGGAGACTCAAACAGTGCACTAGATCAAAAGACAGAAACAGAAAATCAGCAAAGAAACAACAGAGCTAATCTACACTATGAACTAAATGGACATAACTGGTATCTACAGAACCTTTTATCTCACAGTTGAAGAAAACACATTCTTCTCACCAGTGCATGGAACTTTCTCTAGGATAAACCGTATGCTAAGCCATAAAGCAAGCCTCAGCGAATTCAAAAAAAGTAAAATCATACCATGCATCTTCTCTGACCACAATGGGATGAAGCCAGAAATTAACAACTTAAGAATCCCTAGAAAATATGCAAACAGATGGAGACTGAACAACATGCTCCTGAATGAATAGTGGGTACAGAAGAAATCAAAAGAGAAATCCAGAGGCCACTGCTGTAGCATTGCAAGTAAAGCTACCACCTGCAGTGCCAGCATCCCATATGGGCACCAGTCCGAGACCCAGCTGTTCCACTTCCAATCCAGCTCTCTGCTATGGCCTGGGAAATCAGTATAATATGGCCCATTCTGCACCCCCATGGGAGACCTGGAAGAAGCTCCTGGCTCCTGCCTTCAGATTGACCCAACTCCGGCTGTTGCAGCCAGTTAGGGAGTGAACCAGCGGGAAGAAAACCTCTCTCTCGCTTGCTCTCTCTGCCTCTCTGTAATTTGTTGTTTTTAAAGATATATGCATTTATTACTTGAAAGGCAGATTTTCAGAGGGAGAGGGAGAGGGAGAGAGGGAGAGGGAGAGGGAGAGGGAGAGGGAGAGGGAGAGGGAGAGGGAGAGGGAGAGGGAGAGGGAGAGGGAGAGGGAGAGGGAGAGGGAGAGGGAGAGGGAGAGGGAGA
This sequence comes from Sylvilagus floridanus, assembly GCA_949820135.1. Taxonomy (NCBI): domain Eukaryota; kingdom Metazoa; phylum Chordata; class Mammalia; order Lagomorpha; family Leporidae; genus Sylvilagus; species Sylvilagus floridanus. The sequence goes on along the minus strand of OX463245.1, from coordinate 73,356,461 downwards.
GGGAGAGGGAGAGGGAGAGGGAGAGGGAGAGGGAGAGGGAGAGGGGTCTTCTTCCCGCTGGTTCACTCCCTAAATGGCTGCAATGGCCAGAATTGGGTTGACCTGAAGCCAGGAGCTTCTTCTGGGTCTCCCATGTGCATGCAGGGGCCCAAGCACTTGGGTCAACTTTTTTTTAAAGAATTATTTATTTATTTGAAAGGCAGAGTTACATGGAGGCAGAAGCAGAAACAGAGAGAAATGTCTTCCACTCCCCAAATAGCCACAACGGCCACAACAGGGCCGATCCGAGGCCAGGAGCTTCTTCCAGGTCTCCCATGCAGGTGCAGGGGCCCAAGAACTTGAGCCATCTTCTACTGCTTTCCCAGGCCATAGCAGAGAGCTGGATTGGAAGTGGAGAAGCAAGGCTCGAACCAGCACCCATATGGGATGCCGGCACTGCAGGTGGCAGCTTTACTGGCTATGCCACAGAGCCGGCCTCTCTCTGTAATTCTGCCTTTCAAATAAATATTTTAAAAATGGAAATCAAAAAGTTCCCATAAGTGAATGAAGATGACAACACGACATATCAAAACTTTTGGGATACAGCAAAAGCAGTATTAGCAGGGAAGTTTAGGGGACAGCGCTGTGGCACAGCGGGTTAAAGCCCAGCCTGCCGTGCAGGCATCCCACAGGGACTCTGGTTCAAGTCCCGGTGCTCTACGTGTGATCCAGCTCTCTGCTGTGAGCTGGAAAAGCAGCAGAAGATGGCCCAAGTGCTTGGGCCCTGCACCAATGTGGGAGACCCGGAAGAAGCTCCTGGCTCCTGGCTTCAGATCAGCTCAGTCTTGCCGAAGCAGTCATTTGTGGAGTGAACCAGCGGATGGAAGACCACTCTTTCTCCCTGGCCCTACCTCTCTCTGTAACTCTATATTTCAAATAAATAAAATAAACCTGAAAAAAGAAGGAAGTTATGGAAATTAGTGCCTACGTCAAAAAATTGGAATAGCATCAAATAAATCAGTTATCAATGTATCTCAAGGACCTAGATAAACAAGAACAAACCAAACCCAAAATCAGGATGAGGAAAGAAATAATAAAAAATTAGAGAAGAAATAAAATTGAAACAAAAGACATACAAAAGATCAGTGAAGAGCTGCTTTTTGGAAAAATAAACAAAATTGATATATCCATGGCCCAAATAACAAAAAAAAAAAAGAGGGGGAAGAGCCAAATTAATAAAATCATATGAAAAAGAAGATGTAACAACAGATACCACAGAAGTAAAAAGAATCATCAGGAATTACTACAAACAGCTACATTCCAACAAGTTGGAAAGTCTAGAAGAAATGAATAGATTCCTGGACACATACAACCTACCTAAATTGAACCACGAAGACACAGAAAACCTAAAAAGACCCATTGAAGACAGATTGAATCAGTATTAAAGACCCTGCCAACAAAGAAAAACCTAGGATTGGGTGGCTTCGCCATTGAATTCTATCAGACTTCTAAAGAAGAACTAATTCCAATTTTTCTCGAACTATTCAAAGCTATTGAAAGGGAGAAAACCCTCCCCAAACCTTCTATGAGGCCAGCATCACCTTAACTTCAAAACCAGAAAAAGATACTGCAAAGAGAAATATAGACCAATACCACTGATGAACATAGATGCAAAAATCCTCAACAAAATACCAGCTAATTGGGGGCCAGCACTGTGGGCACAGTGTGCTAAGCCTCCATGTGCGGTTCCAGCATCCTATATGGGTGCCAGTTTGTGTCCCAGCTGCTCCTCTTCTGATCCAGCTCTCTGCTATGGCCTGGGAAAGCAGATGGCCCAAGAGTGTGGGCCCCCGCACCCACATGGGATACTTGGTCGAAGCACCTGGCTCCTGGATTTGGAACCACTCAGCTCTGGCCATTGTGGCCATTTAGAGTATAAACAGTGGATGGAAGACCTCTCTGTCTCCCTCTCTGAACTCTGTCTCGCAAATAAATCAATCAATCTTTAAAAGAATAATACCTGAATAAATCCGACAACACATCAGAGAGATCATCACCAAAAAAAAGCTGATATTTAAACATTTATTTAAAAGGCACAGTCACAAGGAGGAAGGGAGGAAGAAGGAGAGGTAGAGAGAGAGGGAACAGGAGGGAGGGGAGAGAGAGAGACATCTTCCACCTGCTGGTTCACTCCCCAGATGGCCACAACAGCTAGGGCTGGGCCAGGCCAAAGCCAGGAGCCAGGAGCCTTTTATGGGTCTCCGATGTGGGTTCAAGGGCCCCAGTACTCGGGCCATCTTCTACTGCTTTCCCAGATGCATTAGCAAGGAACTGGATTGGAAGTGGAGCAGCCAGGACTTGAACCAGCACCTGTATGGGATGCAGCCATCCCAGATGGCAGCTTTACCTGCTACACCACAATGCCGGCCCCCACCAAGTGGGATATATCCTTGGTATGCAGGGATGGCTCAACATATGCAAATCAATAAATGTGGCACATCACATTAACAAACTGAATAAAAACCATATGATTATCTCAAGAGATGCAGGGAAAGTATTTGATAAAATACAACATGATATTTTCATGATAAAAACTTTAAGTAAATGTGGGTATAGAAGGAACATTCCTCAACACAATCAAGGCAATTTATGACAAACCTATGGCCAGCATCATATTGAATGGGGTAAAGTTGGAAACATTTCCACTAAGATCCAGAACAAGATAAGGATGCCCACTACATAATGGCTATTCAATATATAGTTCCAGAGGTTTAAGCAAGAGACATTAGGCAAGAAAAAGAAATCAAAGAGATAAAAATTGGAAAGGAAGAAGTCAAATTATCCCTGATTGCAGAGGACATGATTCCACATTAGAAGGAAAAAGACTCCATTAAGAGACTATTGGAGGGGCTGGCGCCGTGGCTCACTAAGCTAATCCTCTGCCTGTGGCACTTGCATCCCACATGGGCACTAGGTTCTAGTCCTGGTTGCCCCTCTTCCAGTCCAGCTCTCTGCTGTAGCCCGGGAGTGCAGTGGAGGATGGCCCAAGTGCTTGGGCCCTGTACCCACATGGGAGACCAGGAGGAAGCACCTGGCTCCTGGCTTTGGATCAGTGCAGCACTGGCCATAGCAGCCATTTGGGGGGTGAACCAATGGAAGGAAGACCTTTCTCTCTGTCTCTCCCTCTGTCTAACTCTGCCTGTCGAATAAAAAAGAGACTACTGGAACTCATAACAGAGTTTGGTAAAGTTGCATGATATAAAATCAATAATCTTTATATATACACACAATACCACAGTTGAAAAAGAATTTGTTAGATTACTCCCTTTCACAATAGCTACAAAAAAAAACTTTAAAATCTCAGAATAAATTTAACCCAGGATGTGAAAGATCTCTACAATGAAAACTACCAAACATCAAAGAAATAGAAGGCACAAAAAGTGAAAAATGTTCATGGATTGGAAGAATTAATATCATCAGAATGTCCATACTAGCAAAAGCAATTTACAGATTGAATGTGAACCCAATCAAAATTCAAAAGACGGGGCCAGTGCTGTGGCATAGCAGGTAAAGCCACCACCTACAGTGCCGGCATCCCATGTGGGTGCCAGTTTGAGTCCTGGCTGCTCCATTTCCCATCCAGCTCTCTGCTATGGCCTGGGAAAGCAGTAGAAGATGGCCCAAGTCCTTGAGTCCCTGCACCCACATGGGAGACCTGGAAGAAACTCCTGGCTCCTGGCTTCAGATCGGCACAGCTCTGGCTGTTGCGGCCAATTAGGGAGTGAACCAGTAGATAGAAGACCTCTCCCTCTCTCTTTCTCTCTTTCTCTCTCTCCCTCTCTCTCTCTCTCTCTGTGTGTGTGTGTGTCGTCTCTGTGTAACTCTTTCAAATAAGTAAATAAATAAATATTTTTAAAAAAATACCAAGGACATTCTTCTCAGATCTGGCAAAAATGATGCTAAAATTTATATGGAAACACAAGAGATCCCAAATAGCTAAACAATCTTAAGGAACAAAAACAAAGCCAGAGGCATCACAATCCCAGATTTCAAGACATGCTACAGAGCACTTATAATCAAAATAACCTGGTATTGGCAAAAAAAAATATATATATATACATGTGTACCAACGGAACAGAACAGAAACCTCAAAAATCAATCTATGCATCTACAACAGCCAATCAATCCCTGAAAATCAATCCCTGGAGAAAGGACAGTCTGTTCAAAATGGTGCTGGGGAAATTAGATCTCCCATGCAGAAGTAAAAAACAAGACCCCCACCTTACACCTTACACAAAAGTGAAATAAAGACCTTCCATAAGAAACAGAAATTCAAAGAATTTGTCACCACCCATCCAACACTACAAAAGATGCTTAAGGATGTGTGGCACACAGAAACACAGAAATATGGTCATCACTACAAAAGCAGGAAAAGGAAGATAATCTCCCAGTAAAAGATCAAAGGAAATTTAAAGTATAAATTAGGAATATTTTTGGGAAAATGACAGGGCAAAGTAATTACTTATCAATAGTCACCTTGAGTGTAAATGGCCTCAACTCTCCAGTTAAAAGACACAGACTGGCTGAATGGATTAAAAAAACAAAACTCATCTATTTACTGCCTACAAGAAACACATCTCACCAACAATCAAAGCAATTTATGACAAACGCATGGCCAGCATCTTACTTAATGGGGAAAAGTTGGAAGCATTCCCACTGAGATATGGTACCAGACAGGGATGCCCACTCTCATCATTGCTATTCAATATATTACTGGAAATTTTAGCAAGAGTCATTAGACAAGAAATCAAAGGGATACAAATTGGGAAGGAGGAAGTCAAACTATCCCTATTTGCAGACAACATGATTTTTTATATAGGGGATCCAAAGAACTCTACTAAGAGACTATTGGAACTCACAGAAGAGTTTGGTAAAGTAGCAGGATATAAAATCAATACACACAGTTTGGCACACGCTCACTCAGACTTACCCCTAATGGTAGAGCTAGAAACGTGCCATGGGACTCCAAATCCCATTAAGTTAGCATGTACCAATGCCATCTTACTAGTTAAAGTGATCAATTTAAGTTCATAATTGATCACAAAGATAGGATTAAGCGTCAAAGAGATCACATAAACAAGACCAGTGTCTGCTAATAATAACTAATTAAATCAAAAAGGAGAGAACAATCCAACATGGGAAGCAGGATACACTCATAGAATGCAGATACACTCATAGAATGGCAGATGCCCTAAACAGCACTCTGGCCTCAGAATCAGCTGTTAAGTCATTTGGATCTGAATAAAAAGCCCATGAGGGTTTCTCAGGCATGGAAAGCAAAGACACTGTGGCAAAAAAAAAAAAAAAAAAAAAAAAAAAAAAAAATTACCTAAATGAAAGATCTCTGTGAGATCCCAGCAGAAAGAATGGGCCATCAAAAAAGGAGGTACCTTTCTCTGAATGGAGGAGAGAACTTCCACTTTGATTATAGCCTTGTCTAAATAAGGTTGGAGTTTGTAAACTCAAGAGGCTTCCATAGCCTTGGCAGCTCATGTCAAGAGCCTCAGGTGATTACTGACCTGTCAATTGTTAAATCAACAACAGGAGTCACTGTACACTTACTCCCCATGTAGGATCTCTGTCCTTAATGTGTTGTACTATGGGAATTAAAAACTAGTACTCAAACAGTACTTTATCCTTTCTGTTTCTGTGTGGGTGCAAACTGTTGAAATCTTTACTTAGTATATGCTAAGTTTATCTTCTGTATATAAAGATAATTAAAAATTAATCTTAATGAAAAATGGGATGGGAGGCCGGCGCCGTGGCTCAACAGGCTAATCCTCCGCCTTGCGGCACCGGCACACCAGGTTCTAGTCCCGGTCGGGGCGCCGGATTCTGTCCCGGTTGCTCCTCTTCCAGGCCAGCCCTCTGCTGTGGCCCAGGAGTGCAGTGGAGGATGGCCCAAGTGCTTCGGCCCTGCACCCCATGGGAGACCAGGATAAGCACCTAGCACCTGGCTCCTGCCATCGGATCAGCGCGGTGCGCCGGCCGCAGCGTGCAGTCCGTGGCAGCCATTGGAGGGTGAACCAACGGCAAAGGAAGACCTTTCTCTCTCTCTCTCTCTCTCTCACTGTCCACTCTGCCTGTCAAAAAAAAAAAAGAAAAGAAAAGAAAAATGGGATGGGAGAGGGAGTAGGAGATGGGATGGTTTGCAGGTGGGAGGGTGGTTATGAGGGGAAGAACTGCTATCATCAAAAAGTTGTACTTTTGAAATTTATATTTATTAAATAAAAGTTTTTAAAAAATACACAAAAATCAAGAGCCTTTGTATACACAGACAATGTGTATACAAAGAACTTCTAAGATCAATCCCATTCATAATAGCTACAAAAAAATCAAATACCTTGGAATAAACTTAACCAAGGATGTCAAAGATCTCTATGATGAGAATTATAAAACATTAAAAAAGGAAATAGAAGATAAAAAATGGGAAAGTCTTCCATGTTCATCGATTGAAAGAATTAATATAATCAAAATGTCCATACTACCAAAAGCAATTTACAGATTCAATGTGATACCAATCAAAATACCAAAGACATTCTTCTCAGATCCAGAAAAAAAATGATGTGAAATTCACGTTGAGGCACTTAAGACCTCAAATAGCTAAAGCAATTCTTTACAATAAAAACAAAGCCAGAGGCATCACAATACCAGATTTCAAGACATCCTACAGGGCAGTTATAATCAATATATCCTGATACTGGTACAAAAACAGATGGATAGACCAATGGAACAGAATAGAAACACCAGAAAACAATCCAAGCATCTACACCCAACTTATCTTTGACAAAGGTACTAAAATCAATCCCTAGAGCAAGGACAGTCTCAACAAATGGTGCTGGGAAAACTGGATCTCCACATGCAGAATTATGAACAAGTCTCCTACCTTACACCTTACACAAAAATCCACTCCAAAAAAAAAATTCAGTTAAGAAACGGACAAATGACTTACATAGGCATTTTTCAAAAGAGGAAAACCAAATGGCCAACAGACACATGAAACTATCTTTAGAATCACTGGCCATCAGGAAATGCAAAAAAAAAAAAAAAAAAAAAAAAAAAAAAAGACCATGATGAGGTTTCACCTCACCCCAGTTACAATAAATAAATGCTGGATCCGGCATTGTGGCATAGCAGGTAAAGCCACCACCTGCAGTGCCAGCATCCCACATGGGCACCGGCTCAATTCCCAGCTGCTCCACTTCTGATCCAGGTCTCTGCTATGACCTGGGATAGCAATAGAAGATGGCTCAAGTCCTTGAGTCTCTGCACTCACATGAGAGACCTGGAAGAATCTCCTGGCTCCTCCCTCAGATCGCCACACCTCCAGCTGTTGGGGCCATCTGGGGAGTGAACCTGCAGATGAAGACCTTTCTCTCTCTATCTGCCTCTGCCTCTCTATAACTCTGCCTTTCAAATAAATAAGTGAATTTTTTAAAAAACAAACAACAGTAAATCTGATAAGGATGCAGGGGGGAAGGTACCCTAATACACTGTTGGTGGGGATGTAAACTAGTATAGTCATTTTGGAAGACAGCATAGAAATTCCTCAGAAACATGAAAATAGATCTATCATATGATCTAGCCATCCCATTCCTGGAAATTTATCCAAATGAAATGAAATCAGCTTACAAAACAGTTATCTGTACCCCTACATTTATTGTCAATTGACATTAGCTAAGATATGGAATCAACACAGATGTTCATCAACCAATGACTAGATAAAGGAAATACAATATATATATATATATATATATATATATATATATATATATACACACACACACACACACCCCATGGAATATTACTCAGCCATAAAAAAATGAAATCCTGTCTTTCACAACAAAATGGATGCAATTGGAAACCATTATATTTAATGAAATAAGTCATTCCCAAGAAGACAAATATTTATGTTTTTCCTGAGTTAAAAGACAAATCTCTGGAAATTTTACAGTCAGACCAAAAAAAAAAAAAAAAAGGATTAAAAAACTAAAAAAACAGTGTTGGAGACTTATGGGATACTATCAAATGACCCAATATATGGGACTTAGATTTCCTGAAGGTGTGGAAAGAGAAAATGGATTAGAAGGCCTTTTTAGTGAAAATAATTATAGAAAACTTCTCTAATTTGGAGAAATAAAGGGATTTCCAGTACGGAAAGCACACAGAACTCCTAATAGATGTGACCAAAAAAGATCTTTACCGTGACATATTATAGTCAAACTCTCCACAGTAAAACATAAAGAAAAGATTCTAAAATGTGCAAAAGAGAAACGCTTGATTACTTTCAGAGGATCCCCAATTAGACTCAAAGCTGACTTCTCATTAGAAATACTATAGGCTAAGAGATCATATATATTATTCTTAATATATATATTAAGAGAAAAAAAAAACTCAACTCAGAATATGGTACCCTTCAAAGCTCTCATTTATGAATGAAGGTGAAATAAAATCTTCCGAAACAAACAGAAATTGAAAGAATTTGTCACCACTCATCCAACTTTAATAAAGATGCTTAAGCATGTGCTACACACAGCAACATAATTATCACTATGAAAGAAGCTGAAGGCAGAAAATCTCCCAGTAAAAGTACAAAGGAAATACAACGTAATACAATAGGGATGTTTATGGAAAAACGGCAGGGCCAAGCCAGTACTTATCAATAGTCACCTTGAATGTAAATGGCTTTAACTCTCCAGTTAAAAGATACAGACTGGCTGAATGGATTAAAAAGCAAAACCCATCTATTTGCTGCCTACAACAGACACATCCCACCAATAAAATACACTCAGACTGAGAGTGAAAAGGATGGAAAAAGATATTCCATGCTAACAGAAACCAAAAAAAAAAAAAAAAAAAAAGAGCTGGTATAGCCATCCTAACATCAGACAAAATTGACTTTAACACAAAAACCATTAAAAGAAGACAAAGGTCACTATGTAATGATTAAGAGATCAATTCAACAGGAAGATGTGACTATTATAAATGTATTTGCACCTAATTACAGGGCACCTGGCTATTTAAAACAAATGTTAATGAACTTAAAGAGAGACATAGACTCAAAAACAATAGTAATGGGGGACTTTCATACCCCTCTTTCAGCAATGGACAGATCAACCAGATAGAAAGTCAGCAAGGAAACAACAGTCAGTCAACACTATAGACCAAATGGATCTAATGGGTATCCACAGAACTTTCCATCCTACAGTTGCAGAATACACATTCTTCTCACCAGTACATGGAACTTTCACCAGGATCGATCACATACCAGGCCATAAAGCAAGTATCAGCAAGTTCAAAAAAATTGAAACAATACCATCCATCACTGATCACAATGGAATGAAGCTGGAAATCAACAACTCAAGAATCGCTAGAACACATGTAAACACATGGAGACTGAACAACATGCTCCTGAATGAACAATGTGTTGTTGAAAAAATCAAAAACTTCCTGGAAACAAATTAAAATGATGATACAACATATCAAAATTTATGGAGGGGGTTGGTCCTAGGGCATAGTGGGTAAAGCTGCAGCCTGCAGATCCAGCACCCCATATGTTCACCAGTTCGAGTCCTGGCTGCTCCACTTCCTATTCAGCTCTCTGCTATTGCCTGGGAAAGCAGTCGAGGATGGCCTAAGTCCTTGGGCACCTGCACCCACGTGGGAGACCTGGAAGAAGCTTCTGGCTTCAGATCATCTCAGCTCCGGCCATTGTGGCCATCTGGGGAGTGAACCAGTGGATGGAAGATCTCTCCCTCCCTCTGTCTCTGTCTCTGTCTCTGTCTCTCTCTCTGCCACTCTGCCTTTCAAATAAATAAATAACTCTTAAAAAAAAAACAGTTCAATACTGCTTGAAAGTAACTAAGGTTGAAATTCTACATGTTATCTCATTTAGAAAATGTTGTCTTCTGTTAGTCTATTTTTCTTTGACATGGAACTAAAACCTGATTCTCTGCTAAAGCAATGATGTTTTTGCAACACATGTTAGTAAATATTTTGAAATCATCTTAAAAATCTGTTTAAAACCTCCAGCATCTCCTTTTTTTTTTTTTTTTTTTGGACAGGCAGAGTGGACAGTGAGAGAGAGAGAGACAGAGAGAAAGGTCTTCCTTTGCCGTTGGTTCACCCTCCAATGGCCGCCACGGCCGGCACACTGCGGTGATCTGAAGCCAGGAACCAGGTGCTTCTCCTGGTCTCCCATGCAGGTGCAGGCCCAAGGACTTGGGCCATCCTCCACTGAACCCCCCAGGCCACAGCAGAGTTGGACAGGAAGAGGAGTGACCAGGATAGAACCAGCACCCCGACTGGGACTAGAACCCGGTGTGCCAGTGCTTCAGGCGGAGGATTAGCCTATTGAGCCATGGCACCACCTCCAGCATCTCCTTTTAATAGTTTTTGTTTAATTGGTGACTCTCTATCAGTTTTCTGGCCAGCACCAGAAAGCTATTTTCTCTTCCCTAGTCCTGACTCCGTTAAAACTGTTCCAAGTTATGGGATGATTCCATGTGCTAACTAATTTAAGTTTTTCTTTGTGATTCTTAACAATAAATAAAGATATAGATTTTGTGTTTTGTTAAAGTAATCTATTGTATTCTCTATTGTTCAGGAACAACTGAGTTCTAAAGGAGTTATGATTTTTGGAAAATATACTTCCTATAAAGCATTTGATTTTTTTATTTTTTTATTTTTTGACAGGCAGAGTTAGACAGTGTGAGAGAGAGACAGTGAGAAAGGTCTTCCTTCCATTGGTTCACCCCCCGAATAGCTGCCACAGCTGGTACTGTGCCGATCCGAAGCCAGGAGCTTCCTCCTGGTCTTCCATGCAGGTGCAGGGCTCAAGCACTTGGGCCATCCTCCACTGCACTCCCAGGCCACAGCAGAGAGCTGGACTGGAAGAGGAGCAACCGGGACAGAACCAGTGCCCCAACCAGGACTAGAACTCAGAGTGCTGGTGCCGCAGGTGGAGGATTAGCCTAGTGAGCTGCGGCGCCAGCCAAAGCATTTGATTAATCACTTTGTGTCAGTCATCAAATCTGGCCTATATTATGTCATGATGTTAAGGGATCCTATTTCAACCAGATATTTTAAGCCTTCTTGGCATCTTTGACAGGCATTCAAAAATAAAAGTTGCAAATTCTTTGGACTTTGATATTTCCAGTTGGGCCCCTGGAAATATCAAAGGTTATATGTCTCTCATCTTGTAGAGACACCAGCTAATTAGGCTATTTGGAATATATTAAAGGTACTGTTGGGGCTGGCACTGTGGTGCAGCAGGTTAACACCCTGGCCTGCAGTGCTGGCATCCCATATGGCACCACTTTGAGACCCAGCTGCTCCACTTCCCATCCCGCTCTCTGCTATGGCCTGGGAAGGCAGTGGAGGATGGCCCAAGTCCTTGGGCCCCTGCACCCACATGGGTGACCCAGAAGAAGCTCCTGGCTCCGGATCAGTGCAGCTCCAGCTGCTGTGACCAATTAGGGAGTGAACCAGTGGATTGAAGACCTTTCTCTTTCTCTCTCTCTCTCTCTCTGCCTCTCCTCTCTCTGTGTAACTCTGACTTTCAAATAAAATCTTAAAAAAAAAAAAAAGGTACTGTGAAGATGTGAAGTGGTGCTAAATTTTACAGATGTCCAAAAGTTAGAAAAGTCTAATGATCTTGTGACAACAGACATGATGGGTATCTTAATGAGAAAGGCCCAGAGGCCTAAAATGGACAAATGTTTTGTAAAATCCTACAGGTGCTTTCAAAAATAATGTGCGTGTAAGCAAGCGCCTCTTGCTGGTTAACGAGTCTATAATTTTAACCACGGCTATGTAAAGCCTTTCGTCATTCAGTTTGTGTTCTCCAAACACTAAAAATCAGGTCTGCTGCTCATGAACAGTAAAACATTGTTGGATCTATGCGTAAGTGCATCCTCCTGAAGGTTCCGCAGGACTTTTCCAGGGGCCTCCATCGTATTCAGTACTGTGGATGGCTCTGCAGGCCGATGAAGCCAATAGTGCTCTATAGCTTAACTGCAATCACTACAGGTTCCAACTGAGAGAAAGTACGGTTAACTGAGGTCACAAAGAGCAAAATGTAATTTGAAGCAATTGGTAATTTAAAAAACAGTTAGAGAACTTAAGAAGCTATTACTGGCCGGCTCCGCGGCTCACTAGGCTAATCCTCCGCCTTGCAGCGCCGGCACACCAGGTTCTAGTCCCGGTCGGGGCGCCAGATTCTGTCCCGGTTGTCCCTCTTCCAGGCCAGCTCTCTGCTGTGGCCCGGGAGTGCAGTGGAGGATGGCCCAAGTGCTTGGGCCCTGCACCCCATGGGAGACCAGGAGAAGCACCTGGCTCCTGCCTTCGGATCAGCACGGCGGCCATTGGAGGGTGAACCAACGGCAAAGGAAGACCTTTCTCTCTCTCTCTCAATATCCACTCTGCCTGTCAAAAAAAAAAGAGAGAGAGAGAGAGAGAGAATATGAATGAATGTACAGTTTGGAGCTGGCACTGTGGTATAGTGGGTAAAGCCGCCGCCTGCAGTTCCAGCATCCCATAGGGGCACCAGTTCAAGTCCCAGCTGCTCCTCTTCCAATCCAGCTCTCTGCTCTGGCCTGGGAAAGCAGTAGAAGGTGGCCCAAGTCCTTGGGCCCCTGAACCTGCGTGGGAGACCCAGAAGAAGCTCCTGGCTTCAAATCAGCTCAGCTCCAGCCGTTGTGGCTATTTGGGGAGTAGACCAGCAGATGGAAGACCTCTCTCTCTGTCTCTCTCTCTCTGCCTCTCTGTAACTCTGCCTTTCAAATAAATAAATAAATCTTTAATAAAAAAATGTACAGTTTGATCTTTAGACCTTATGAAAGGGATGGGTAACATTTTCTGTGGCAATAATATCCTGGCCACATAGCATAGCCTGAAGGAGAGCTAAATTATGATTTCACAGCTAGGTTTACTTTGCCACGGACACAGTAAACAGGCAAAACCTCCCTTTCAAACCAAAGAAGGGAGAGAAAGTTTTACTGATGACTCCAGCTTTCATATATAAGATGGTCCTCATATTTGATGTCAAAGTGAGAACATAGCTTCCCTCATGGGCATTGTCTACCCACCTCACAGGACATCCCCTATCAGAGCATGCCTGTGACTACAGACTTCTAGTTTAGGCCACTGAAGATTAGAGATGGCACTTGACACCCCTTGACCTGCATCCTCTGGTCTGCTGTAACAGAAACCAGGAGGAAAAGGAAGCTGGACAGCAGAAGCAATGTAAAGATGGGTGGCAGCCTATTGAAGGTGGCTCTGCACAGTGATCTGCCCTCAGGGAGACCCAACAGGCCAGTCCACTGCAGTGGCTTTCAATGTGGGCTTCAGCAGAAGTCAGCTATGAAGAGCCCTGTCAGCTCTGCCAGCCAAGAGTTGGATCACTGGAAATGGACCTGCCCTGGGGTCAAAGGACGCCCAGGTCAGAGCCACAGACCTTGTTGGCTCCAAGCTGAAGAGCCCTTCACTCAGCCCAGTATCCAAAGTGACCACCGCTGCTGAGGGGACGGCCAACACTACAGGCAGAACTGTAAGTTTCCTGTTAGAGATGCCACCTGTCTTTACCCAGCCAGCTCTCCTCCGGGGCCAGTTAGATAATGGAAGTCAGCAGGGTGCCTTCCCCAAGAGGTTTACACCTCCCTTAGGATGTACCCCATATGAAGAGATAGATAGGTCTGGGTCTCATAACTGACAAGGTCTTTAAATTTTTTGGACAGGCAGAGTGGACAGTGAGACAGACAGACAGAGAGAAAGGTCTTTCTTCTGTTGGTTCACCCCCCAAATGGCCACTACGGCCGGCGCACCGCGCTGATCTGAAGCCAGGAGCTTCCTCCTGGTCTCCCATGCAAGTGCAGGGCCCAAGCACTTGGGCCATCCTCCACTGCACTCCCAGGCCTCAGCAGAGAGCTGGACTGGAAGAGGGGCAACCAGGACAGAATCCGGTGCCCCGACCGGGACTAGAACCCCGTGTGCCGGAGACGCAGGTGAAGGATTAGCCTATTGAGCTGCAGCACTGGCCAACTGACAAGATCTTAAAGCCCACCTGATTATTATCAAGCCCCTTCTGTCAGCCTCTATTTGCCTCTCAATGGGAAAACTTATTCATGGTTTAGACAACACCTTTTTTAGGTCCTCTAATAATGACTCTGTCCTTTGTTCTAGACCCTGTCTAGCCCACCTGGGGCCTCATTCCTTTGTAATCATGGTCTCTACTCTTACATCAATGGCTCTACTCCCAACCCAGGTGTATTCATGGTCCTCTCCCCTACTTGATGTTGTATGATTGTGTGTGCATTGATGGTCCTCTCCCCTACTTGATGTTGTATGATTGTGTGTGCATTGATGGTCCTCTCCCCTACTTGATGCTGTATGATTGTGTGTGCATTGATGGTCCTCTCCCCTACTTGATGTTGTATGATTGTGTGTGCATTGATGGTCCTCTCCCCTACTTGATGTTGTATGATTGTGTGTGCATTGATGGTCCTCTCCCCTACTTGATGCTGTATGATTGTTCAGGATTGTTCTATAGACAAACCACTCTCCCCACGAGACAAGCGGCCTCTCTCCCCACCTTGGCTGGGATCAGCTTCGCAGCCTCTCTCCCCTCAGGAGTGATCTCAGCCGACTCCAAAACAGCTCCAGCAGTTACAAGAGGAGGTCACTAAGCCCACTGAGACACAGCTGACACCACCCGAGGTCTCCAAAGACACGTCACCTAACAGGCGTGGTCCTATGGGACAGACTGACCCTAACAGTGCTATTACGTTAGCCAATCAGGCCACGCGAAACCACATCCATCTAACAGTCTTCACTAGGGTCCAGAGACACTCCCCCACCCCCCTCCTCTATCAAATCCTCTCATTACTTGGTTAATGCCACTCCTAGGACCACTGGCTGCCATTCTTACCCTGGCTTTTATTCTACCTTCTCTGTTTAAGTATTTATAGGAGGTGATAATGGAATGAACTAAAGCCCTCACCAACCAGGCGGTCAACCAAATGCTGCTACAGGGATGTGCTTGGCTCCCCACCCAGGAGGTCGGGACTTGAGATGTCACCCCACTGGTGGAGTGACTTGTCACCCCGTGTCAGCAGGAGGCAGCTATAGGATTAACCCATCGTCCCTCCAGCCCTCCTGGACTTTGGGGGCCAATGTAATCCCATGCAACACATATGAAAAACACAAGGGGGGAATGTTAACGAACTGGTACCATCTTAGCTAAAGGAGCCATCTTAAGCCCCGGGCATCATCTTGGCTTCTCCAGGACCCAGCCTGGGTTACCAGGAGTCAGGTGCCCAGACGGCCCAACCCTGAGCGGCAACCCCACCCCCACTCTAATGGGATTCGCTGCTCCCACTTCCCTGCCCCCTGCCAGGGTGTCACAGGACCTGCTTCCCGCACACAGGCTCTTGCTCTTGACTTCTCTCTCCAGACCCCCCTCCCCCTTCTTGCCCCCTTTCTGTCCTCTCCCTCCAGCCTGTCAGGTTCCCCCCACCCGACAATAAACCTTTCCTTTAAAAAAAAAAAAAGAAATGGGCAAAGGACTTAAGCAGGCATTTTTCCAAAGAGGAAATCCAAATGGCCAACAGACACATGAAAAAACGCTCAGGATCCCCAGCCGTCAGGGAAATGCAGATCAAAACCACAGTGAGCTTTCACCTCGCCTGAGTTAGAATGGCTTTCACACAGAAATCAACAAACAACAGATGCTGGCAGGGATGTGGAGCAAAAGGTACCCTAATCCACTGTTGGTGTGAATGTAAACTGGTCCAGCCACTATGGAAGGCAGTATGGAGATACCTCAGAAATCTGAATATAGACTTACCATATGACCCAGCCATCCCACTCCTGGGAATTTACCCAAGGGAAATGAAATCAGCATAAGAAAGAGTTATCTGCACCCCCGTGTTTATTGCAGCTCAATTCACAGTAGACAAGATATGAAATTAACCCAAATGTCCATCAACTGAAGACTAGATAAAGTAATTATGGGATATGTACACCATGGAATACTATACAGCAGTTAAAAATGAAATCCTAGGCAGGCACCGTGGCTCAACAGGCTAATCCTCCGCCTTGCAGCGCCGGCACACTGGGTTCTAGTCCCGGTCGGAGCGCCGGATTCTGTCCCGATTGCCCCTCTTCCAGGCCAGCCCTCTGCTGTGGCCCGGGAGTGCAGTGGAGGATGGCCCAGGTGCTTGGGCCCTGCACCCCATGGGAGACCAGGAAAAGTACCTGGCACCTGGCTCCTGCCATTGGATGAGCGCGGTGTGCCGGCCGCAGTGCGCCGACTGCGGCAGCCATTGGAGGGTGAACCAACGGCAAAGGAAGACCTTTCTCTCTGTCTCTCTCACTGGCCACTCTGCCTGTCAAAAAAAAAAATGAAATCCTGTTGTCTGCAACAAAATAGATGAAAGTAGGAAACATCATACTTGGAGAAATAAGTCAGTCCCAAAAGAACAAATACCACAGAGCACCTAAAAGGTAATCTGTAGAAGTGAAGTTGAGATGCAATGACTTTGAACAGCCCTTGTCTCAACTGTTGAGGATTAGGGGTTTTTTTTTTTTTAATACTGTTTAACTCTTTACTTAGTATGGAATTAATCATATGTGTATAAAGTTAATTGAAAATAGCTCTCAAGAATGGGAATAGGAGAGGGAGAAGGAAGAGGGGTGGGAGAGCGGGTACAATGGGGATAATCACCATGTTCCTGAAGTGTGCATTTATGAAATGATGAAGCTTGTGTTCCTTAAATAAAAGGTTTCTGGGGGAAAAAATTAAAAGAATAAGAAAGAAAGGAGGAAGGAGTATGGGTGTGTGCTAAGAGGTAGGATAGGATAGGGTAGGAGGTATCACTATGTTCCTAAATCTGTATCTATAAAATGCATGAAATTTGTTCACCTTATATACATTTTTAAAAATGAGAGAGGGCTGGCACTGTGGCTCAGTGGGTTAATGCCCTGGCCTGAAGTTCCAGCATCCCATATGGGTGCCAGTTTGAGACCCAGCTGCTCCACTTCTGATCCAGCTCTCTGCTATGGCCTCAGAAAGCAGTGGAAGATGGCCCAAGTCCTTGGGCACCTGTACCCGCATGGGAGACCCAGAAGAAGCTCCTGGCTTCGGATTGGCGCAGCTCCAGCCATTGCGGCCAATTAAGGAGTGAACCACCGGATGGAAGACCTCTCTCTTTCTCTCTGCCTCTCCTCTCTGCCTCTCCTCTTTCTGTGTAACTCTTTCAATAAATAAATAAATCTTTTTAAAAAATGAGAGAAAAAGGAAATTCAGCCAAGAGCTAGAAATAAAAGAGAATCAGCCAGAGCACAACTTTGTGGTGCCAAGGGTTAAGCCCCTGCCTGGGACGCTGGCATCCAATAGGGGTGCTGGTCTGTGTTCCAGCTGTTCCACTCGCACTCCAGTTCCCTGCTAACACACCTCGGACAGCAGGAGAAGATGGCCCGAGTGCTTGGGGACCTGCACCCACCTGGGAGACCCAGATGAAGCTCCTGGCTCCTGGTTCTGGCCTGGCCCAGCCCCAGTCATTGTGGCCATCTGGGGAGTGAACCAGAGGATGGATGACCTCTGTATTTTTCCACCTCTCTCCCTCACTCTAACTCTGCCTTTCAAATGAATAAATAAATCTTTCTTTAAAAGAACCAGCCAGAAATATTGGAGCTAAAGGATTCGATAAACAAAATTAAAATATAGCCAAGAGCCTCAACGGAACAAATCAGGCAGAAGAGAGAATTTGAGTTTGAAAACAAGTCTTTTGCAATAACTGATGAGACAAAAAGGAAAGCAAGAAACAAGAATGCCCCTTTAAGACTTATGGACCAACATTAAAAGCTTCACATTATAGGTATTCCAGAAGGAGAAAAGAAAAGAAAAAAATCCATAGAAAACCTATTTAACAAAATTGCTTGAAACTTTCCAATAAATACAACCAGGTTCCAGAAGCCCAGAGACCCCATAAAAAAGGTGCAGCAAGCAGAGATCCTGTCCGAGGCGTGCTGATGCAAACTCACAGGCCAAGATAGACAATGCAGCCCTCCTCCAGTCGATCTCGGAGCTCGGCTTGGATGCTGCCTCCTACAGGAAGCCTCCGAGGTTGATTCTCTCTCGGCTAGATCAGGAGCCTCTGCCGGGTCCCCAGGACCCCGTGGGCAGCACCATGCCACTGGCAGTGATTCTGGGTCTATGTCCCCCATGACTCAACTATCTGGAGGAGCCACACAAGAGACACAGGAGGAGTGAACTATTTGGAGTAACAGGCGTGCTGTGTGTGGTCTCAGAACCACGGAGGAGGTTCGTGCCATTTAAAGCTCGCCAAAAGGCCTGGCTGCCTGGAATGGTAATGAGTGAGCTGCCCATCAGAGGCATGCAAGCGCCCAGGGAGCCCTGGCCGAGGCTGGTCCTCCCTTTAGGCTTCTATCCAGGGTCCTGTGGCTTGAGCTATCCCACGTCCCTCTAATGTCGCATTCTGGCCCAGAGGTAGAGCAGGCTGCTCTTCCCACTGCCGCGGGGTGCTGGTGCTACGAGCCCTGGGCAGCCTCGGGGCCCCACACACTCCGTAAAGGGTTCCCGGCACATGAGACCCTCGGGCCGTGTCCCTGGGACTCCGCTGATGCTACAGCTGCCCGGAGAGCAGGCACCTCACAGAGACTGGGGGTGTGTGTGTCAAGCTCCATCTGTGCAGTCCCAGGTGTTCACACCTTGCTCAGAGCAAAAGCCCCAAGCCTGTGTGACCCGCAGAGAGCACCCGCTGCTCAGGGACCACGAAGCCGTCAAGCCCGGTGGCCGGAGCCCTGCAACGGCCGAGCCCCTCCGGCACTCGCTGCTCCGGCACACATTGCTCCGGGAGACGGGGCACACCCTGAGGGGGCTTCCCCCCCCCCCCCCCCCAGGATCAGCTCGCTAAGCTCCCAGAGCGAGGCGGGTGGGGTCCCAGAAGCCACACCACTTGCGCACCTGAAGGCCGGGATGCTGGGCCCCTCCCCACTGCTTCCCAGCCAATCCCAAGTGCGTCAGCTCAGCCTCTCAGGGCCTCCGCCTCCTGCCGGAGGCCCCGCCTCCCCTCCAGGGCTGCCGCCCCCAACCTGGTGTGTGCTAAGGGATCGCGAGCCACAGGCTGGCCCTGAGGGAGACACCCCAGAGCTGACAGACAGCACTCCAGGGAAGACAGCAAGGAGACGCTCTGGGCCAGCCACTAGCGACGCGCGCAGAGGGTCCCTAGGCTGACCCAAGCGACAGCCTCCTCCTAATCCCCAACACCCGCAGAAGGCAGAGGACGGGGAGGACTTCCTCTCCTTACCTCCTAGGGCACTGTCCCGCTCAAACACCCTCTGTGGCTCCCCACTGCCTTCCAGATCTTCTCATGCCTCACCCTGGATTTACCTTCTCTTTCCAGCCAACCCATCCAAAAAAACGGAAGCACACGGAGCGTAAGCAGCTTGTCCCCACGGGAAACCAGGGCTGAATCTGCGAGCTCAGTACAAGATTTCCTGGTGGACATTAGCAGCAGGGACAGGAAAACCATCCTGGGCATGTCTATGTCTGGAGAACCCTACAGGGGGGTATAGGACTTGGCCAGAGCTGCTAGCGGGAAAAATCCTGCAATTGTTCCTGCAGCGAACATGGTACAGTGACAAGCCTGCGGGCCTGGGGATGCGGGACAGCCAGAGGTCGGACTCCAGGCAAGAGAAGAGACCTCCCGAGGTGGGGCTGAAAGGCGAGGCCAGAGTTGAACTGAGTCGACCTTGGCTTGGGGAACAGCGCCACCTGGTGGCTCATTGTATAACTGCGCCCTTGGTTCATTCACGATTTACTGTGTGCCTGCGTTTATTCCCAGCGCAATAAACGCTTCCTTCCTATAAAATACTACTACTTTCAGCAATAATCATGAAATGAATCAAAATAATTGTGTCCACAAAAGAAAGTCAAAATGTACTCACCGCCTGATATATTTTATGCAATAAATTATTGTCCAGTATGTACATTTTAATAACATTGAAACACCTGCAAACAGCACAGCTTAGGAATCCATAAGATCATACCACGGATGTAATTTCTTCCTGATTCGTTCATTTAGTTCTAAAACAATTAATTTAAAGACAACGTTTGGATTTTAACGCTATGCAAATTCAGTAACACCGTTCATGTATGAACTAATATGCTCATTTTTCAATTAAAAGAAAAGATCATATCGCATCATTCTCAAGGCCATTGCAGCCTCGCTCTCAAAGCAAACGCACAGAGCCCGGCGCTGACCATGCTTGGGGCTCTCTGAATTAACTCGAATGCTGGATACAACCTTAAGGGACCAGTGGTAAAACACTTGCATTTGAAGCTTAGGTATCAGTTAAGAAAACTCCACCTCGCCGGCGCCGTCAGAGCCAGGTGGTCTGAGCCTGGCGGTCCCAGGGCCAGCCTCCCAGCGGGACAGGGTACTCACACGTCCCGGGAACCGGCTCTCCTCCTCTCTGCAGCCACGGGCCTGGTCCTCGAGCTCCCACTCTGCGCGACAGCCCCTGCCCGCGTCCCACGGAACGGCCACCCGCACCCCAGCCCCGCCGGCTTCAGGCTGCGACGAAGGAGAAACTCCTGGGCCCAGAAGGCGCCTCCGGTCTTGCCCACGCCCACCCCCGAGACCTGCGCTGGGGCCTGGGGACCGGGCCAATCAGAGCCCAGGATGGCGGGGTGGGGGTGGGGGCGTCCGGCTTCCATTCAGCTCACCTGTTAAGTCCGGCCTGCCCACGCCCCAGCAGGGCCTGTTCTCGGGAGTAGGACCGAGCCGGCACTCGGGGCGTCCGGGGCTGCAGGTTCAGCTGTGGCTGTGCGGGCCCTGCATGGCTGGGAGGTGCAGCTGGGGGCGGGGTGGGGGGCGGCTGGCTGAGAGCAGCAGGTGAAGAGAGTTGAAAACGGTGCATCTCGCTTGGTCGGCGCCGGGGCCCGGCGCTCCGTGCAAACCTCTCCAGGTGCACCCAACAGGCAGGCGGCGCCAGCAGGACCCTCAGCCCCGCACCCACCCACCTGGCCTCAGTCTCCCCCTTTGTCCTCACAAAGCTGCGTGCAGGGCGGTGCAGTAGGAGAAGCAGCCGCTCCCCTGGGCTCGCTCCTGGGTTCGGCCCTGCCCCCCTCCCAACCGCCCCCCCCAATGCCCCCCCCCCCCCCGCCCCTGCCCCTGCCCGGGATAAAATGAGGGAGCGCCCAAGACAGAACTGAGTTTATTTTATGACAAATGCCTTGCCCCCGGCAAGGCCCAGTAGAACGAGGGTTCCCTCCTGCTGGGGTCCCCAGTGGATCCCGGGCCAGCACCAGGCCCCCTCCCAAAGCCTCCCCTCCTCCCGTGGCCAGGCAGGTACCGCGTGGGGAACGCTGGGGCTAGGGTGTCCCTGGTGGGAGGAAGCGGACCTGCCGCCGGCCTCAGCCGCACTGCGCGCGTCCTGGGAGCCCGCCAAGGGCCCAGCGGTCTGCAGTCCACGCTAGGCGCAAACTCAGGCACAGGCAGCCTCTGCGCCCTGGCCGCCCGCCGGGGCCCCCTCCGCCTTGCTCGCCAGGCTGTAGTAATAGGCCCGCATGCGCTGCTCCACCGCCTGGAAGTCTGGACGGTCCTCCCACCTGTGGGCAAACGCTAGCTCCAGGCCACTGCCCACACCCCTAGAGCCCAGTTTGAGCGCAGGGTGGGCTCTCGGTGGGGCTGCTGGGTCATGGAGAGGCCTCGCAGGGGTGGGGTCCCAGAAGGGCTCAGGCAATGGAGGTCTCTGGGCGTCAGAGTCCCCGGGCTGTGCTTGTGTGGGTGCAGGTATACCACCAGCGGTCAGACCCAAGACTGGAGTCCTGGGAGTGGTGTAGCGGTGGGAGCTGGAGCTGTGTGAGGGAGGGGGATATCCCTGCCCAGCTGGCTCTCAGTACCCATGGGGGATTGGCTGCAGGTTTCCCCACAGGTGCTGGAGATCCGTGGGTGCTCCAGTCCCTTATGTAAAATGGTTAGAGTATTTGCATCCCGTTTAGTTTCAACTCCTCTCTAGATGGCTCCTATACCCACTACAATGTAAAAAATACTGGGTGAACAGTCCTTATACTGTATCATTTGGGATTAGGGACAGGGGAAAGGAGTGTGTACAATTCCTGGCACAATTTTGCAAGCCTTATTTCCACCCTGGGCGGGTTGAATCCAAGGGCGAGGAACCCACAGCCACGGAGGGCGATTGTGTCCTGTTGGGCACTTGGGTGCTGGCCTTTCTGGATGGTGCACCGGGTGCCTCCCCATGGAGACTACACGAGGATGGACTCCCGGGCTCGGGTGCTGTTTGCTGGCTGCCGTGGGTGTCTGAGTGTCAATGTCAATGTTGGCTGGGGGCTATCAGATGCCAGGCTGTCTCACATGGCATCAGCAGCAATGACAGCCCGCGTGGCTGCCCGCTGCCCGCCTGATGGAGATGGGACAACCATGGGGTTAGCAGGCGGGATGGTGAGTGTTGGGCTTCAACCAGAAGGGGAGGGGAGGTTGAATATATTGAGGGCTCAATCCTGGGAGGATTGACCCGCGCCCTGAGTACTGGCATCAGAGCCGGGTAACAGGTGTGGTGCTGAGAACGGCTGGGTCAGTGTTGAGTGTTGGCTTGGGGGGGCACAGTCTGGGTGTTGGGTGTTGGCCCACGGGAGCACTGTGGGGTCGGTGGGGGTGGGGGCTCAGATCACAGGGGTAGGGGAGACTGTGGGCTGGGGGAGGGTCCAGGGGCGGCCCACGGAGGCCTCCAGCACTCACTTGTAGATCCAGCAGTCGCTCATGAGTGCATACATCTCAGGCGGACACTCCGGTGGGCACTCCATCCGCCGGCCCTGCTTGATGAAGTCCAAGACCTCGGGGCCCTTCATCTTCTGTGGAGCCAGGGCCGGGGGTCAGCGTGTGTGGCCAGGCCTCCTCCCCCGCCCGCCACCTGCTGCCCGCCGCCGCCCACGCCTGCCTTGTAGGGCTTCTGGCCGTAGGAGAAGGCCTCCCACATGGTGACTCCGTAGCTCCAGACGTCGCTGCGGCTGGAGAACTTACGGAAGTTGATGCACTCGGGCGCATACCACTTGAGCGGCCACTTCCCTGCTGAGCGGGCCTGGGGAGGGGAAGATGCTGCTGGGCAGAGCTCAGGGACCCTCCAGCCCCCCGACCCACCTCTGCCTGGGCACCGCAGGGCAGGGGCGCACCGTGTAGTAGCTGTCGTCGGCACCCAGCGCCTTGGAGAGACCAAAGTCGCTGATCTTGGCGTAGTGCCGGTTGACCAGCAGGACGTTGCGGGCCGCCAGGTCACGGTGCACAAAGTTCTTCTCTTCCAGGTACTTCATCCCCATGGACACCTGGTGCAGCAGCTCAGCCACGTTGCTCACAGGGATCTCCTCCCTGGGGTGGGGCCAGGAGGGGGTGGGAGGTGGAGGCAGCTGGGAGAAGACAGCCCAAGTGCCCCCTGGGACCAAGCCCACCCGTCTCAGACTCTATCAGATCAGAGGCCAGAGGAGCACTTGCTATGCGCCAGGCCTGGGGCTAGGGTCACAGTGCGAAGAAGGCTCCAGGCTGAAGTGTCACCCTATGCTGTGACCCCCCAAGCTTGTCCCTCAGGCTCCTCAAATGCAGCCAAGGCTGAGCCCCCCCCCAGCCACGCCCCATCTTCCTCAGGCACTCTGCCCTCCATCACCTTTCACTCACAGCAAGCCTCGCAGCTCTGCGGTCAGAAGTGCTCCAGAATCTTCCCACTGCTTCTAACAGCCTAACCAGCCCCCGTCAGCACTGCCTGGACTAGAACCATCAGCTCTGCCCAGGCCTCGCACAATCTTCTCCGGTCCCCAGCTGCATCAGATCCTGCCCCTCCCAGAGCTCCCCCCTTACTCAGGGTGAAAGTCCAAGTCCCCCTGGGAGCCCACAAGGCTTTGCATCATCTCCCTGCCCAGACTCTGTCACCACAGTTCCCACAACAGTGGGAACTGGAGCCCACCCCAGGGCCTTTGCACAGGTGGTACCCTCTGCTTGGAATGTTCTCCCATGGATCTGTGCTTGGCTGCCCCCCTCAGTCTGCCCAGACCTCCCATTCTCCCTGGGGCTCCCACCCCGGCACGCCCGTGCCCCTGGCCTGCCCTACTCCCTTCTCTCCAGCGCCCCGCTCTGTTTTATCATGATCGTTTACTGCTTCTCTCCAATCAGAGAACAGGGCAGGCATCTTTGCTCTTGCTTTTGCTGATGATCCCAGGTGTCTGCACTAGTTCCTGCCACAGAGCAACTGCCCGACAGATACCCGCTCCAGGACTGCCTGTGTGAGCAGGGCGCACTGTGAAGGCAGGTGCGCCACAGAGAGCATGGTGCGGCACAGCATCCCCCGGGCAGCACCGAGATGCCCGGCCACGAGGGCAGGAGTCCGGAGCCCCAGGCAGCACAAAGAAAAGGCTATAACCTTTCAGTGAAGGGACAGAGAGTGAATATTTTCGTCTACAGATGCCATTTATGGGCTCTCTTCCGTATTCTTGTGTTTAACCTCTAAGAAATGAACTGTAGGAGCTGGCGCTGTGGCATCATAGGCAAAGCCTCCACCTGTGGGTCCTGGCTGCTCCACTTCCGATCCAGCTGTCTGCTGGGCCCCTGCACCCACGTGGGAGACCCAGAAGGAGCTCCCGGCTCTGGGCTTCGGATTGGCCCAGCTCTGGCCTTTGCAGGCATTTGGGGAATGAACCAGTGGACAGAAGACCTCTCTCTCTCTGTCTCTCCCTCTCTCTGTAACTCTGCCTCTCAAATAAATAAATCTTAAAAAAAAAAAAAAAAACTAAAAATTATAGCACAAGACCAAGCTGCAGGCCGCAGGCCGCTCCAGGTGAGAGACCACCACCCCTGCACTTTCCCAGCAGTGAGGAAGCCGGCCTGAGAGGCTGGGTGCCACTGGCACAGCCCTCCCTAGCAGCACCGATGCTGGTCTAAGCCCTTACGTCTTCAGAGAGCCCCTCGGGACAGGAACTGTTATCGCTGCAGTGATACAAATGGGGAATGGGGAGTTGGCAGCTCCCCCTTGTGGACACATGTGTGAACCTGCGTGTGGTGTGTGCACAGTCCTAAGTGTGAGTGCGGTCCCGCTCCGGGCTGCACGGGATGAGCCCCACAACCCTCGCCCACAGCCCCAACCCACGGGCCTGCCCCGGGGGAACTCACTTCTTCCCCAGCAAGAACTTGTGCAGGGGCCCACCGCCCGCCATCTCCATGACCAGCATGAGCGCCTCTGCCTGGCACACGCCGATGAGCCGCACGATGTAGGGGTTGTCCAGCTGGTGCATGATCTGCGCCTCGCGCATCATCTCGTCCTTGTCCGCCTTCTCCGTGCTGTGCTTCAGCACCTTGATGGCCACGTCGATCTGCTTCCTGCCACGATGCACAGCCAGGCAGGACACACGGGGCTGAGCCAGCCCTGTTCCCACGCACCCGCCTCTCTTCTCCCCTGCGCGCATGGCAGTGGGACCCTGATGCTCACCGCCCCGATTGACGCCGAGCCATTCACTCCTCCAGCGGTCAAGAGGACAACTCATAGCCAGGGCCCTCACTGGGAACCACCCCTGCCAGCGACAACCTCCCCAGGGTGACCTGGATCCCACCAGCAGCAGCAGAGGCGGGGCCAGGATAGGCAGAGGCTGTGCAGCTCAGCCCAACCCTTCCCTGGCCCACACCTCCTTCTACTGCTCCCCAAGTGCCTCCAATCTGTCTCGGGGAGGCCTCCAACAAGCAGTGTGCTGTCCGAGAGTCTGTCTCTGAGACAGACAGACATCCCGGCTCCCACTGCCCGCCCCCTCAACAGCTGCAGGGGTGGCCATACTTGCGCATGCGGTAGACGCCCTGGCGCACGGAGCCAAAGTTGCCGCAGCCAAGTTCGATGTCAGCCACGAGGAGGTTCTCACGCTTCAGGAAGAGCTTCTTGTCCTTCAGCTCCTCGGGGTCGCTGTAGGGGCTCTCATACACGCTCGTGTCCATGGGCATCGGCCGTGGCTTCTCCGGGGAAGCTAGGCGAGCTAGGGACACACACAGCCGTGCAGTCCCGGGCAGAGGGTGGGGAAAGGGGCCGGGGCAGAGCAACTTGGCCCCCACATAGCACATGACCCGGCCAAAGGGCATCCGCCCAGAGCACACACAGGCAAGTGAGGGCACACATGTTCGTGTGTGTGTGTGTCCACATGTGCACTTGCTCACACTGCTGGTCACATCTGTGGGGGCCTGGGGAGCCATGTGCAGGTGGGCTATGGAAGCACGTGCGACAGTGTCCACGTGTCACCCACAGGGTGCCAGCTGGTGCACTCGCACACACTCACACACACACATGCATACACACATCACAGCTACAATCAGGCCTGTCCCTGTGCACATATGCACCACAGTCACACTTGCGACGCCTCCAAAGGTGGGCCCTCGAGTGCACGTGTAACCACATATGCTCTCTGTCCACACAAGAGCAACCACAACAGAGTCTGTCTGCCCGGTTCACACCCCAGGTGCGGGACCTTAGAGACCCGCCCTCCCCTTCTCCACTGCCATCCATGGGATCCCATGAGTGTGTCCCATGGTGGCCTGGGATTGTGACTGGCACACAGGAGGCCCTCAGCAAAGGTCTGCGTGGGGAATCTGGGGGCCAGGTTCGCTTCCTGCATGTCAGCACACACACCGGGGAGGTGTGATGGCGGAGGCACGTGTGTGCACAGAGCCAGCCAAGTCAGCCCTGCAGGCATGGCCCCTCCCAGCCAGGGGCCCTGCTCTGCACCCCGACATCTCCACCTCGGCAGCTCACCTGGCTCGGGGGTGTACCCTGGTTCGGGGGTGTACCCATCTGAGTTGAGGGTGTCCATTCGTCTCTGAGGCCAAAGGTCATGGTGTCAGCCATGGTGAGCAGGGCCCGAGCTGGGGGTGCCCAGCCCCTCTTAGGAGACCCCTCCCCCAGAAACAGTGCTGGCGGAGACCCTCTCCTCCTCCCCCCACACGTAGCTCCACCCCCGGATCCCCGACTCTGATGCCGGCTGACTCACTTGGGTGAACGTAGATGGGTGGGCCGGGAGTGTGGGAGCAGCGGTCCCTGGGGGAGCAGAGGGGTCAGTGAGTATGGGGGTGGGCCTCCTGCCCTCCCCTCGCTGGCCCACCCGCGAGCCTGCGCACCTGCCGCGGCGCTGGCGCTGGAGTTGGGACACGCCTCCTTCAGGCAGTAGATGAGCCCGTCCGCCTTCAGCTTCAGGTATTCCACCAGCTGCCGGCAGAGGGCGTCAGCGGGGCCTCCTCGCCTCCCAGCATCTGCCTGGGCAGGGTCGGGGGCACTGGGTGCCTGGGCGGCCTACCTGCCAGAGCGTGTCGAACTTGGTGCCTTCCGGAATGCAGTATTTGCCCGCCTTGTCCTGGCTGATGAGGTAGTGGTACACGGTTTTCCCGTAGACCAGGGACAGTGCGTATGTGCCCTGCTCCTTCCGGGGCCTCAGCCTGGCGGAGGCAAGGAGGGCGTGTCATCCCTACAGCCCCCTGGGTGTCCTCCTGCTCTGCCTCAGTTTCCACCTGATGGGCCCCACACCCCAGAGCCTCATGGAAAAGCAGCAGGGACGGGGAGGCCAAGGTCAGTCCTGCTAACAAGTCAGCATGGGGGAGGGGAACTCATAGTCATCCAAGGGTCCGCGGCGCAGCCATTCACAGGGACATCGCTGCCCCCTCCCACTGCAGCTGCACAGCCCCGCGTGACCACGCACTCAGCCACTCATGGCTGGGCCCTCGCCCGTGGTGGGGGCAGAGCACCACTCCACAGGGGGCACCTGGCCCTCCACGGTTGAATACTTGGCTTCCCGTGCCCGGACACACCATCCAATAGAAGACAGCCACCCACAAAAGGCACTCAGGAACCCGCGGGGGCACCTGGCCAAGCCTAGAAGGACTTCGGCCATTTATGACAGACGCCAAGCCACTCACAAGGGGACACACGCTCTTCAGCAGAGACTGAAAGAAAGCCATTGCTACACAAAAGAGCCACACAGGTAACACAGGCCGTGACAAGCTCCCAAGGTGGCTCATGCAAAGGCAGAAGGGGTGACCCTGTCATCACAGATCGCCCAGCTCTGGTGACACACTGGCCTCCCACGCAATGACACCGCCATTGCCTTCTGCTGGAAATTTGCCAAAGTGAATACACACGTTTTCCATGGCTGGGATGGCAAGTGAGCTCCTCAAAGATGGTGTCTTTGTGTGGCCAGAGCCCATCCACGCAAACGCGCACGCACGCACACATGCACACACTGGCACCCTCACAGGAAACCCCACTGGTCAGCGTCACGCACAAAGCAGCTTTGTTTCCAGTCAGTGGCACAGTCTGTGCCAGGGCTAAGTGTAGGTTTCCCAGGGAGAGGGAGGCAGCTGCTCCCGGGGTCTCCGAGCTCTGGAAGTTGTCCCTGGCTGGCGGCTAATCCCTGGGATTGCACCGAGTCACAAAGGGCTGGCTGACCGCGGGCAGCGGAGCGAGCCATCAGATGGCCTGTGAGTGGACCCCCTCGAGGTTTAAACTCCAGCGGGGCGTGTGTCCTGCCGCAGCATTCGCTCACTCTGCAGACAGGGGTGAGTATCGCCCACAGGCCAGGCGCTGCCATGAGCGAGACAGAGGTGAGCCCGCCTTGCACTGTGGCCCTCCCCAAGGCCAAAAGAACAGGATAGTGTCCCCCAAGCCACCAAGAGGGCCCTGATAGAGGGACGGCTGTAACCATGACCCACTCCTGCAAGCCTGTTCTCCAGAGAATGATGTAGTGAAGAGTAACATAGTTCCCAGGCTAGCCCACATCTGTCTGAAGATACACGGAAGACAGGACACCAGGGTGGGGTGCAATAAGGAAGAACCGAAAGGCAAGGAAGAGAACCCCACAACCAATTGAACAACGAAACGTCCCTCGGAGAGGTCACTTCTGTAACCAGACTGCTGGGCTAGCCTTGGGCTATGGCCTCGAGCAACTAGTTCCCTTCCTGTGAGAGATGAGAAAACCTCCTAAGGGGCACACTCTTTTTTTTTTTTTTTTCGTTGCTTCACCCTCCAGTAGCCGCCGAGGCCAGCACACTGCAGCCAGCGCACTGCGCTGATCCGAAGGCAGGAGCCAGGTGCTTCTCCTGGTCTCCCATGGGGTGCAGGGCCCAAGCACTTGGGCCATCCTCCACTGCACTCCCGGGCCACAGCAGAGAGCTGGCCTGGAAGAGGGGCAACCGGGACAGAATCCGGCGCCCCGACCGGGACTAGAACCCGGTGTGCCGGCGCCGCAGGCGGAGGATTAGCCTATTGAGCCGCAGCACCAGCCTTTTTTTTTTTTTTTTTTTTTTTTTACAGGCAGAGTGGACAATGAGAGAGACAGAGAGAAAGGGAGGGGCACACTCGCACACTCTTAAGTTTCAAACAGGGGCCAGTGCTGTGGTATAGTGAGTAAAGCCACCGCCTGCACTGCTGGCATCCCATAGGCACACCGGTTCAAGTCCCGGCTGCTCCACTTCCGATCCAGCTCTCTGCTGTGGCCTGAGAAAGCAGTAGAAAATGGCCCAAGGCCTTGGGCCCCTGCACCCACATGGGAGACCTGCAGGAAGCTCCTGTCTCCTGGCTTTGGATCAGCCCAGCTCTGGCTGTTGCAGCCAATCGGGGAGTGAACCAGCTGATGGAAGACCTCTCCATCCCTCCCTCCTTCCCTTCCTCTCTCTCTCTTTCTCTCCCTGCCTCCCTCCCCCCCCCACCTCTCTTTCTGTCTGTAACTCTGACTTTCAAATAAACAGTCTTTAAAAAAGAAAGTTTCAAACAGAGACACGGCGCTGAGCTGCTCACCAGGCAATGTATTTCCATGCGTGTGATGTGTGTGTACAATATTGAAAAAGAACACCCTAATTGTAGCAGCTTCTCCCACCCACCGATGGCGTCTGTTTCTATCTCCTGAATCAGGGCGCAACCATGGGACTTGCATTGGCCAATAAGACGTTTGTAGAGATGACACCAACAGAGGCTTGAAAAATGGTTGAGCGCTGAGGCCTACCTGCCCACATGTGCTTTCCTGGTGACCTTGCAACCACCATGGGATTGAGTCCAGGCCAGCCACCAGAGAAGCCACGTGGGTGAACCAGCTGCCTGACACATGAATGGAGCCATCCTAGAGCATCCAGCCCCAGTCGGCCTTCCAAGCACCAGCTCAAGGTCCTAGCAGAAGGGGCAGGCCTTTGGCATGGGAGTTGAGACACCAGTTCGGAAACCTGTGTCTCATACTGGAATGCTTGGGTTCAAACCCCAGCTGCAGACACTACTGACTCCAGCTTCCTGCTAACGTGGACCCTGGGAGGCAGCAGTGATGGCTCAAGTAGGTGGGTCCCTGCCACCCACATGGCAGACCTGGATGGAGTCCCCAGTTCCAGGCCTCAGACCCTGGGTTGCTGTGTGCATGGGGGAGCCCAGCAAACAGGAGTGCACTCTCTCAAACATACACACAAATAATTTTTACAAACCAGCAAAAGAACCATCCAGCTGAACTTAGCCCAAACTGACAAGCCTTCTAATCAAGAGTGAATAAATGGAGAACCCGTTGCCTCCATCCCATATGAGTGCCAGTTCAAGTCCCGGCTGCTCCACTTCCAATCCAGCTCCTTGCTAATGTGCCTGGGAAAGCAGCAGATGATGGCCCAAGTGCTTGGGCCCCTGCACCTGCATGGGAAACCCAGAAGAAGCTCCTGGCTCCTGGCTTCGGATCAGTACAGCTCCGGCCTTTGTGGCCATCTGGGGAGTGAACCAGTGGATGGAAGATCTCTCTCTATCTTCCCGTCTGTCTGTAACTCTACTTCTCAAATAAATAAATAAAAACTTAAAAAAAAAATGCCATGTTGGAGACTTGAGAGAAACCCAGAGAAAGAAACCCAGATTACATGGCCAAAGAAAGGTGAAAATGCATTTTATGAAGGAGGGAGTGGAGATGCAGAGACACGTCTATGGCAACGGGAAAAGTGGCAGCAACTCCCTTTGTCGCATCCAGCCAGGGGAGCGCCCCCGCACTCAGGCGCCTAGGGTAACGTGTGCGTGGGGAAGTGGGAGAGGACTGTGCGTGAGATGTGACGTCTTGGTGAGTGCCACACTGGGGGAGCTGCAGCACCCAGATGAAGACTGATAACGTCAGGACCAGCCATCACAATGTGCTAAATATGTGGCCCTCCAGGTATACCAATGCAGGCAGATCCTACCCTCAAATCCACGGTCCAAAAGGAAAGAAAGAGCTCCAAATCCCATGTCTGAGATGTCCACACCTTCACTATGACAGCCCTGTTCCAACCCCATGACAGGCTGCAAAACCCCCCGCCTTGGGGCCGGCGCTGTGGCATAGCAGGTTAAGCCCCTGTCTGCAGCACCAGCATCCCATTCAAGTGTCAGTTTGAGTTCCAGCTGCTCCACTTCCGATCCAGATCCCTATTAATGTGCTTGGGAAAGCGGCAGATGGCCCAAGTGTCTGGACCCCTGCCACCCACGTGGGAGAGCCAGATGAAGCTCCTGGCTCCTGACTTCAGCCTTGCCCAGCCCTGGTCATTGTGGTTATTTGGGGAGTGAACTAGCAGATGGAAGATCTCTCTCTCTCTCTCTCGCTCTATTTCTCTTCCTCTCTCTCTGCAATTCTGCCTTTCATATAAATGAATACATCTTTTTAAAAAATATGCCTACCTCAACAATTCTTCCTTGGGTAGCCCCCTCCTCTCAGTAACTTTGGTTTGGACCACGTGGCTCGCTTTGGCCAACAGGACATGAACACCAGCACATAAGCAGAGACTTGGAACGCACCTGTGTCTTGAAACTTACCCTCTCTGACCATTCCTGGGAACCCCCCAACACTGCCACATGGATGAACCTGGGCTCTTTTGCCAGATGATGACTGTGCCCCAGCCAGATCACCCCCATCACCCGCCTGACACTGACACAACGTGAGCACGGCCACCCCAACCCGCTCAGTCCCTGTCCAGTTGACTGGAACCAGAAGACCTGCTCAGCTGGGCCCAGATTCACAAGCAGTAACCAGTGCTTCAAGCCGATGAGCCTTGGGGCAGTTTATTACAGAGGGAACACTAAGTGGGCCAAGTGCAGAGGCTTCCTCTCAGACCAGGAAACAGCCCCACCTAAGTTGTGCACAGAAATCCTGGCAGCTGGGCATTATCTGTAATGTGCATTCAAGGACCCCCTTCAAAGTCTTGACAACATCACCTCATTTTATATCTCAAAGTTGTGAGTATATTGATCATCTATCTGCCCGAGAGGAGATACTTGGGAAAGAAAGAGGTTTAGTTCAGCTCACAGTTTTGCAGGTTCACAGTCCAAGATCGAGAAGGCCTTCTCGGTTTGGCCAACTGAAGAAGCTGGAGGACAATGATGGACAGCAGGGGCATGGGGAGGAAGGCCCTCGTGTGAGCCAGCACAGAGATAGGCCAGGCCCATCCCAGGCCTGTCACTGGCCTGGAGAGAGAAGTAACTCCTAAGGCCACACCCACAGTGATCTAAAGACCTTCCACTAGGCTACCTCCTAACTACTCCAACCCTTAACCCATTAATCATTAACGTAAGACTTTAGAGACCAAGGCCCTAACACCTGGGCTGTTGGGGGACCCCCAAACTAAACATATCCAAACTATAGCAGCAAAGTGGAATGGAAATGATTATTTCATCAGCTGATGGCAGAATCGCGGGGAAGAAGCTGTATAGTGGGAGGCCTGCAGGCACACACACCTCGCATGGTGCGGGAAATCAAGGGAATCCCAGTGGGATGGCCCAAGAGAGGGATGGTGGGGATGGCGAGGATTCAGCCAGGCGGGAACTCAGGCCATGAGAAGGGAGCCCCAGGAATTGTCCCCCACAGACCTCTTGAAGGGCTCACTGGATTTCCTGAGGTCATAGGAGAGAGGCCAGGGCCAAGCTGCTCTATACCTTGAGGCCTGAGTGACCTCAGCTGACTTCTGATCAGCAACTGGTATACAAAAGAATCCATGAGCAAATCGGAAAGCATCAGCCCAGCAGGGCTGGAAAACACCCAGCAGAGGTTTTTAAATAGCTTTAAAGATTCCTGGGGCTGGCACCGTGGCATAGTGGGTATGCCCACCTGCAGTGCCGGCATCCCATATAGGTGCCGGTTTGAATCCTGGCTGCTCCATTTCTGATCCAGCTCTCTGCTATGGCTTGGGAAAGCAGAAGAGGATGGGCCCCGGCACCCATGTGGGAGACCCAGAAGAAACTCCTAGCTTCTCACTTTGGATCAGCTCAGCTCTAGCCATCGCAGCCATTTGGGGAGTGACCCAGTGGATGGAAGGCACCTCTGTCTCTCCCTGCCTCTGCCTCCCTGTAGCTCTGCCTTTCAAATAAATAAATAAGAATCTTTAAAAAGGGAGGGGGGGCGGTTCTGTGATGCAGCAGGTAAAGCTGCCACCTGCGGAGCTGGCACCCATATGGGCACCAGTTCAAGTCCCAGCTGCTCCACTTCCAATCCAGCTCTTTGCTATGGCCTGGGAAAGCAGTAGAAATGGCCCAAGTCCTTGGGCCCCTGCACCCACATGGGAGGCCCAGAAGAAGCTCATGGCTCCTGGCTTCAGATGGGTGCAGCTCTGTCCATTTCGACCAGTTGGGGAGTGAACCAGCAGTTGGAAGACCTCTCTCTCTCTTTCTCTCTCTCTCTCTCTCTCTCTCTCTCTCTCTCTCTGGTTCTCCTCTCTGAGTGTAACTCTGACTTTCAAATAAATAAATCTTTTAAAAAAATTTTTTTTGACAGGCAGAGTGGACAGTGAGAGAGAGAGACAGAGAGACAGAAAGGTCTTCTTTTGCCCTTGGTTCACCCTCCAATGGCCGCCGTGCGCTGATCCAAAGGCAGGAGCCAGGTGCTTCTCCTGGTCTCCCATGGGGTGCAGGGCCCAAGCACTTGGGCCATCCTCCACTGCACTCCTGGGCCACAGCAGAGAGCTGGCCTGAAAGAGGGGCAACCGGGACAGAATCTGGCACCCCGACCAGGACTAGAACCCGGTGTGCCGGCACCACAAGGCAGAGGATTAGCCTGTTGAGCCACAGCGCCAGCCATAAATAAATCTTTCTAAAAACAAAGATTCCTTCACAGACAGCCACAGCTGATGCGTGCACACACATGCTCACCCACAGGTAACAAGAGCTAACACCTGGTGCATTTTCACATGTGTCAAGTACTGTCCCATCGCAGCACGTGTGCTAATGCACACACTCTCTATAACAGCTGCTACCATCTCCAGCAGTCAGAGAGACTTGCTTCACACCCTCCAGGGCTCCTGCCTCACTTAGGTCAAAAGCCAAACTCACCTCCCTGCCCTCCCCTTCCGCCACTCTCCTCTCCCTCCCTCAGCTCCAGGCACACCTGTGCCACCATAACTGGCCCCCTCTATGTCTCTCCAATGCACCAGATAAATCCCAGCCTCCTGACCTTTGTACTTCCCATCTCCATACGAGGGCCAGGAACACCATGGCACCTGAAAGCTACACCACTCACTTCTTAAAAAAAAAAAGATTTATTTATTTGAGAGTCAGAGTTACACAGAGAGAGAAGAGGAGACAGAGAGAGAAAGGTCTTCCATTCGTGGGTTCACTCCCTAAGTGTGAACCCGCAGAGCTGCGCCGACCTGAAGCCAGGAGCCAGGAGCTTCCTCCAGGTCTCCCATGTGGGTTCAGGGGCTCAAGGGCTTGGGCCATCTTCTACTGCTTTCCCAGGCCATAGCAGAGAGCTGGATCAGAAGTGGAGCAGCTGGGCCTCGAACTAGCACCTATATGGGATGCCAGCACTACAGGCGGCAGCTTTACCCACTACACCACAGCGCCGGCTCCAACACTACTTACTTCTCACCTCTTTTGCTCAGTTACTCAAAAGTCACATTCTCAGGGGGCCAGCATTGTAGCATAGCAGGTAAAGCTGCCACTTGCAACTCCACCATCCCAACACCAGTCAAAGCCCCAGACGCTCTGCCTCTGAGTCAGCTCCCTGCTAATGCACCTGGGAGGCAACAAGGCTGGCCCAAGGACTTGGGTCTCTGCACCCATGTGGGAGGCCTAGATGGAGTTCCAGGCTCCTGGCTTCGGCCTCACCCCATTCTGGCTGTTGCAGCCATTTGTGCAGTGAACCAGCAGATGGAAGATTGTGTGTGTGTGTGTGTGTGTGTGTGTGAGAGAGAGAGAGAGAGAGAGAGAGAGAGAGACTGACTCTGCCTTTCAAAGAAAGAAAAAAAAATCTATCTTTTGGCAAAGGTCACCTTCTCAGGGAGGCCTACCCCAGCCCTAATCTAGCATCACCTGTCCACCCCACCTGCACACAGGTACCACTGACCACCCGCTGGCAGAGTCTGTACTCTATCGATTCATCTTTTAGGGGGCGGGCACTTGTGTCTGCTGGGCTCCCTGCTGCTACCCAGCAAGCATTCAGTATACACTTGGGGACCGGAGCCGGGCAGAAGTCTCCATACTGTCCAATGTCCACAGCCAGCAGGAGGCAGACCCCGGATTCCCAGCCAGACCAACAGGCTCTGGAGGCTTTCCAAGTCACGGCCGCTGCTTTGTCGTAGAAAAGTCCCTCTGCGGGAGAAAACCTCACGGCCTCGCGCACACCCCTCGTGGGCCTCCTGCACACTCAGGTCTGCCCCAGCCCCCAGGATCCCAGCTCACCAGCCCCAGCTCTTACCACCCGGAAACCACAGGCCGTAGGCCACAGGCCCTACGTACAGGAACTTGCCGTCCGTCTGAGCGCCGGAGTAGAGTTTGCGCTCAGCCTCCTCGCGCGTCAGGCTGCTGTGATACCAGGGCATCCGCTCATGGGCTGTCGTGGCAATGAGCTTCTCCACCTGAGGGGCCTGGCTGATGATGGCTTGCTCCAGGGCCTCACCCTAAGAACGGAGGGGCGGGGAGGCTGTAGGTAGAGCCAAGGGCACGGCCACTGGAACCCTCTTCCATCACCTGGACCCTCCTGCTCGCCCCACCCAAACGCCCCTAGAATGTGACTGCAGGTAGCTGAGGACAGCCTCCTCCATCTCCATGCCCCCTCCCCAGTCCATGCAGGGGTCACCATGTCCCAGATGCCACATTCCAGCTCCTCGCTAAGTGCACCATCTGATGCAAGTTGTCCAGCCACCCCATCCCAGGGCACATCCGTGCCCCACGCAGGATCCTCTCCAGCCCTCTACCCAAATACCTCCAAACCTCTACCCAGATACCGCCCCCAACCAGGCCCCACTCTTGCAGCTTCCAAACACGAGCAGCCCCAGAGAGCTCCGCCTTCCGCACAGCCCCGCCCTGGGCCCCAAGCGCTCACCTCCAGCTTCCACGTCTGGCGCACGTAGTCACGCACCATGGCGTCGCGCAGGCAGTCGAAGACTCCGGGCTGCGGCTCGAGGCCCGATGGCCGGTTGCAGGGCTTGCGCAGGTTGCAGGGCAGCCCGTCGGGGTCGCGCGAGTAGAACTCGCAGAGCTCGGCGGGGCCGCAGTGCGCCTTCCCGCCCGCGATGGCGTACGTGCCATTGAGCTGGCGCTCGATGGGGAAATGGTGGAAGCGCACGTCGTGCACCAGCGACAGCACGTAGCCGCCCAGCGAGCGCAGGCATTGGCGCAGCAGGAACAGCCCGTCGGCCATGCCCGCCAGCTTCAGGTGCTCCTCGGCCTCGGCGCGCGAGATGCTGCCGTAGAAGAAGGGCAGGTGCGCCGCGGGGTCCGGCATGGCCGCCGCCGCCCCTCGCGGGCTGAGCGCCTGGGCGCCTCGACACACCCTGCGGGTTCAGATCGGACAAGGGACGCAGGTCAGGGCCTCTGCTGCCGGTCCTGAGCCCGGTCGGTCGGGCAGGAGATACGCGCATGGAGGGGCCTCTGTGTGGCACAGAGGTGCGCGCGCAACGTGCAGAGCCTGCCCTGCGCTACCGTCGACCGCAGCTTGCTGGGCACGGAGCAAACGCACCTCTGTCTTTTCAAAGACCTTGTGCAGAAGGGCGGGACACCCCAACTAGTGCCCCCCCAACCTGCACCTGGAGCCGCGGTTCATCTCCCAAGCATGCCTTGGATTCTCTGTTTCAGATGCACTCTAAGGAACGGGATGGGTATGGTGAACAAAGGGACAAAAATAATGGCTACAGAGCCCAGTGCTGTGGCATAGCAGATAAAGCCCCAGTCTTGCGATCCCGCATCCCACATGGGCACCATTCGTGTCCCACTGCTCCACTTCTGACTCAGATCCTTACTAATAGCCAGAAAAGCAGAGATGACCACCCAAGTGCTTGGGTCCCTGCACCCTCACATGGGAGACCCGGAAGAAGCTTTGCCTGGCCCAATCCTGGCCTTTGCAGCCACTTGGGAAGTAAAATAGCTGATGGAAGATCTCTCTCTCTCTTTCGTCCTCTCTATAACTCTTTCAAAGTAAATAAATAAATTTTTTCCTTTAAAAAAAGAATAATTAGGCCGGCGCCGTGGCTCAACAGGCTAATCCTCCGCCTTGCAGCGCCGGCACACCGGGTTCTAGTCCCGGTCAAGGTGCCGGATTCTGTCCCGGTTGCCCCTCTTCCAGGCCAGCCCTCTGCTGTGGCCCGGGAGTGGAGTGGAGGATGGCCCAAGTGCTTGGGCCCTGCACCCCATGGGAGACCAGGAGAAGCACCTAGCACCTGGCTCCTGCCATTGGATGAGCGCGGTGCGCCGGCCGCAGTGCACCGTCCGTGGCAGCCATTGGAGGGTGAACCAACGGCAAAGGAAGACCTTTCTCTCTGTCTCTCTCTCTCACTGTCCACTCTGCCTGTCAAAAAAAAAAAAAAGAATAATTGCAGATGGAGGCTGGGATCCTAAAGGAGATAACACAGAGTGATACTAAGCGAGGGAGGTAGCCATGGCCAGGCTGGGCTCCTGCTCTGCGGCAGCATGTGAGCTAAGATCTAAAGCTTGAGGAAAAGCCGATTTTTCAAAAAGCGTGGCACGAGCACCAGGCAGAGGGACAGCACATGCAAATGTCCTGGAGCGGGAACTAGCCTTGCCCGTCAAAGGAAGCTTCTCCCCTCCCTCTCCCACCGGCTCCCTTTGGCCTCAGCAATTCCCCGTCCTGCTCTTCTGTTTGACACAAGCAGAGACCAGCCTGAATATCCATCCGCAGGGAACTGGTTTGGAGCCTCAGGTGTGTCCCCGTGTGGACTGTGACACAGCCATTAAGCACAGTTGGGTGTATGATTGCAGGGAGAAGGAATTAAGGTAGACAGGTCATGAGGATTACTAAAATCGTCTGCCCTCAACTTCCAGGGGTGATGGTGGTCCTGTGTCTTCATAGAGGTTGGTTACATGGTGTCTGAATTTCCCAAAACTCAGAAAATATGTGCCTAGGATTTGTTCATTTCATGGTGTTTGATACCCCTTCAATAACAAGAACCACAAACTATTAAGGATCTGCACACAGAACTGTTTTGTTCTGAAGGATCCTGATGACTGTGATTGGCTTTGAAAGGCCAAAACACCATGGATTGATGGGTAGAGGGGAGTGGAGAGACAGACATCATCACTTACGTTCTTCACAGAAGATCTGTAAAGTCATCACAAGTACTAAGTTAGCAAACATGCAACCATCACTCCTCACATAAACACAGTTTCCTGCGAGACTCTGGTCACAGCATTGTCATCAACAATTGATACGTAGTCTGTGTGTTCCATTGAAAGATGGCTGGTTTAATACACACCGCTGGTTCGTTAAGGTTGAATCAGCCCACAGCACTGTAGCTCTCATCTTACCCAACTGGTGTTTTTCTAAGGCACATCACAGCCTTCTTCCATTTAGGAGCTAGACAGCATGTCAGCTGATGTGCGGGGCCATTTTACCCAGTGAAGTCACCAACAGACAGCGCGGAACGTCACAAAGGTGGCGGGAGCCAATTGTCAGTGCTAAGATGACACTCCCAATGCTGCACTCAATAGCAAACTGCTTGGTGACTCATGGCTCCACTTCCTTCCTGGGAGGAGCAGGTGATGGTTCAAGTACTTGGGTCCCTGCCACCCACGTGGGAGACCATGACTGTGTTCTGGGCCCAGGCCAGCCTTTGATGTTATAGGCATTTGGGAGGTGAACCAATGTAGGTTCTCTCTCTCTCTTTCTCTCTCTCTCCCTCCCCTTTTCAAATAAAGCAAAAGTCAATACATGAACTCTAGTAATCAAAATAGGTTTCAAAAAATTTCACAAAACATGGCACCAAACAGGCCAGGGCAAAGACACTTGTTGACAGTATGAAAGGAAACAGGAAGGCAGAGTGGACGCTGGGTTCTTCCTCAGCAGGTGACTCAAGGGTTTTGCCACTCTGTGTGTCTGAAGGATCACAGCCGTACCACGTCAGCGCTGAGGCTACAAACCAGCCTCCACACGCAGGGGAACTTGCAAATACGGAATCTATGAATCGCGGGGAGAGAGTGTCGGTGATCAAGGAAATACAGTAAGATGGAAATCGTAGCATCAAGGGAGCAGATGATGGGTGGGCGTTAGTTCTCTCCACTCGGTGTATTTGTAAGTTGTTGGGCGAATGCTCGCTCGCTCGCTCGCTCTCTGTATAGCAGTTGTTTCTCTACTAAGCTGGGCCTGGCAAGGCCTGGGGCATAAGCAGAAGCAAGCAGGGGTATAGCAGAAGCGTTGAAGGCCAAGGGCATGCAGGGACAGAGAGGAAGCCGTGGGAGTGGGATCGGGTGACTCAGGTGGGTGAGGGCAGCTCTCGCTGGATGGTTTCTGATGCTTCTGGGAGGGCCAGCCTCTGGGGGAGTCTGAACGCCCCAACTGTCACAGGCCGGCAGGTGTCTCGGCAATGAATAAGGGACTGCAGTTGTGACACTCCCCACCCCCAGCCAAGAAGCAGGTGACCACTCCCTAAGTGTTTAGAAAGAGTCCCCAGGGCTGCCAGGGACTCACTCCGAACTAGAGACACGGACATTACCACAGACGCAGAAACCTGAAATGAAGCAGCTAAAGCCAAGTTCTCACAAAGTTCCCAGTGCTCACAACTGGGAACAACTTACACATTTCTCAGCACACGAGTAAACAAACTGTGGTGCATGTCTGCAGTGAAACTGAATGAAAAGAAATGCTAGGGCCGGTGCTGCGGCACAGCAGGTAAAACCACAGCCTGCAGTGCCGGCATCCCACATGGGCGCAGGTTCAAGTCTCAGCTGCTCCACTTATGATCCAGCTCCCTGCTAATGCACCTGGGTAGAGTAGTGAAAGGTGGCTCCTTGCACTGGGGCCCCTGCACCCACGTGGAAGACCCAGAAGAAGCTCCTGGCTCCAGATCTGGCCATTGTGGCCATTAGAGAGGTAAACCAGCAGATAGAAGACCAATCTCTCTCTCTTTCTTTCTCTCTTTCTTTCTTTCTTTCTTTCTTTCTTTCTTTCTTTCTTTCTTTCTTTCTTTCTCTCTCTCTCTCTCTCTCTCTCTCTCTCTCTCTCTCTCTCTCTCTCTCCTTCTGCCTCTATCTGTAACTCTGCCTTTCAAATAAATAAACCTTAAAAAAGAGAGAGAGAGAGATGCTAATACAGGTCCAGTGTTGTGGTACAGCAGGTGACACTGCCACCTGTGACGCCAGCATCCCATACGAGCGCCAGTTCAAGTCCCAGCTGCTCCACTCCTGATCCAGCTCCCTGCTGATGTGCCTGGGAAAGCAGCAGAAGATGGTCCAAAGTGCTCAGGTCCCTGCCATCCACGTGGGAGACCAGGATGGCTCTAGGCTCCTAGCTTTGACCTGGCCCAGCCTCAGCTATTGTCACCATCTGGGGTGTAAACCAGTGTATGGAAGATCTCTCAATCTGTCTCTCTCTCTCTCTCTCTCCCCAGTTATGGGGAACACATCAGTGGGTGCGAGGGGGCAGGGGAGGGACTGACAACAGTGGGCCAGGAGGGAGCCGGGGGGATTCGTCTGTGTCTTGTGGCGCTGGCAGTTTCTCAGCTGAATGCGTTTGTCAAATCCCAGAATGCATCAGAATTGGTCTCTAGTTTTCCAACACGTCCATTAGGCCTCAGTGTCTTTGACTACGCGGGGAAAGGAGCCGGGAGGTCTCAATCCCCTGGGCACTAAGCGTAATGACGGCAGCAGGGACAGCTGCCAAGC
The DNA here is from genome assembly GCA_949820135.1 of Sylvilagus floridanus. Classification (NCBI taxonomy): domain Eukaryota; kingdom Metazoa; phylum Chordata; class Mammalia; order Lagomorpha; family Leporidae; genus Sylvilagus; species Sylvilagus floridanus. The sequence continues at coordinate 73,315,289 of OX463245.1, read as the reverse complement.
GTCGTGTACCCTGCTCTGTCTCTCTCCTTGACTCCTGCCCTGCTCCCTCATCTGGCCTCAAGGTCGCCCTCGCCACCCAACCCCTGCTGCCTGCAGCCCCCAGCACACACTTCCTCGGTGCTGGGTCCGCTCACTGAAGGACCCCAGGGCCCCTCCCTCCTCGTGGTTCTCTCTCACAAATGCCCCCGCCTGCCTCCTCCCTCTCTGATGCCTCCTGCTCGCGCTCCTGCCCCAGCCCCTGGACCTCTATTTGGGTCACCCTGTCTGTGGCTACACTCGCTGTCACACCCACCAGTCCTCTGGCCCAGATTGGGTTGGTTTGAGCTGGCATCACCTCCTTGGATCTCCACCAGCTCTTTCTATTAATACAAACCAAGATTTAAATTTAACTCCCAGGGCACCTTGTGGTTGGAGGGGCCCCTCAGGCTTTCTCCATGTGAGCTGAGCTCTGGGGGCTGCAAGCCACTGCTAGGCAATTCTTCCCTAAGGACCCCCTTGCTCTGGAACCTTCCATGGCTCCCTTCTGCCCACGTCACTAGATCTAAGGTCCCCAGCCCCCTGCTGCAGCCCCACTTCTGTACTCTGACACATGCAGTGCCGTCCACTGGGCGTGCCCCCGCTCCCATCCACCTTCCCAATCCTACCAGCCCCTCCTGCAGCCTCAGAGAGCCACTTCTGTGGAGCATCAGGGCGCTGGAGGAGGCACCAGGGGGCTTGTCGGGGGACAGCGGGGAAGAGCGGCTGGTGAGGTGGGTCTTGGGGGCAGGAAGCTGTGGCTGGAAACTGTCAGCAACACGGCTTGAGAAACTGCTCCCCACGGCGGCCGCAGGTGCAGCCGGGCTAACCAGAAGCCAGCTAGGACGCAGGCGGAGATGGGGGTGGGGGCTGGCTCTCAGGGCCCAGCAAGGCCCACAGCCATGATTGGCTCCCTCAGACCCAAGGCCAAGGTGTCCCAGAGGCAGGCTTCCCCTCGCTTCCCACCGTCCCTGTGTCACTGCCAATGACGATGGCGGCTGCGCGACACAGCAGGTGGCTCCTAGGCCTCTCATGACAGTCCGTGCCCTCAGGAGGCAGAAGGTCAAGGCCAGGAGAGGAGAAGCTGGAGCAACCCCCAGGCCAGCACGGGCTGTTTGCTCTCAGAAGAGCTGGGCCAATCCACAGCCTCCCTCCCAGTGGGACCAGAGACTCAGGCACAAGTCTTGGGATGGGGGCACCAGATCCTTCTGTCCTGAGCATGTCCCTGCATACCTGCCAGGAGACACAGCCCCTGTGAGATACCCCCAGCCCGCGTCCTGGCTGGGGGGAGGGGCTCACTTGGGTTTAGGAGTCCCGACTCCAATTCCGCCATCCATCAACCTGTTCCTCCCCCAAGCTGAACCCCCATGCCGCCTTGCACTGATCCCTTGGGCCAGAGATGCTGCTTTGTCCTCCCACAGTGGGCAGCCTGCTGGACACCAGCCTTGGTCTCACAGCCTAGGGCTGGGGAGGAAGGGGGGAGGAAACCTTTGACCTCGGCCGCAAGTTCCTGCCTGCAGTTCCAAGCTCCAGCTCCTCTCTCTGGGCAAAGGCAGCATACGATGACACCGCCAAAGCCAACGACAGATTCAGAGCACCCCACGCGCAAGGATCTGCTCTGGCCACAAGTCCCACACCTGGCTAGCAGGGCCCTGAGGGCCGGCCGAGGCTGGGAGCCCACCCTGAGCACAGAAGGCCCCAGTAAACACCCAGAGAAGAGGCTGAGGCATGTAAGCCCGAGCATTCCAACCCCCCACAGGCCCTGTGGAGCGGAGCTGGAGTGGCACAAGCCAGGCCCTATGCCACCCAGAGCCAGAGGCAGGAGACGTCCCCCCCAGGCACTGCTGGAAGGGGGTCCCGAGCCCCCTGGCCACACACCCTCTCACCGAGGTCCTGAAGCTATTGCCAATTCCACTTCCAGGCCATCGCTGAGCCCAGTGCCACCAAGAGAGGCAGCACAGGCATTTGGCCCTGAGCACAAGGCCATCAGGGGCTACACCGCAGGCTGCGAGGACAGCAGTCGGGGTAACGGACTGTGTGGTGCCATGGGTGGTTTGTCCTGACCCCAGGAGTTGAGTCTTGCACACTGGGGGGATGTGGCTGGGACACTGAGCTAAGCTCTCGAGACCTCAGCTGGCAAATGGGGCCGGTGAAGGTCCAGACACGGGATTACTGGGGTTCCGTGAGATGAGACCCGCCAAGCACCCAGCACGGGGCCCGGCCCACCTTTCTCTCCCACAGCCCTTGAGAGCTCCAGCGCTGTGGCGCAGCAGGTAAAGCCGCCGCCTGCAGTGCCAGCATCCCATATGGGTGTTGGTTCGAGACCCAGCTGCTCCACTTCCAATCCTGCTCTCTGCTAGGGCCTGGGAAAGTGGTAGAAGATGGCCCAACTGCTTGGGCCCTTGCACCCACATGGGAAACCCGGAAGAAGCTCCTCGCTTTGAATTGGTGCAGCTCTGGCTATTGTGGCCATTTGGGGAGTGGACCAGTGGATGGAAGACCTCTCTCTCTCTGCCTCTCCTTCTCCCTTTGTGTAACTGACTTTCAAATAAATAAATAAATAAATCTTTAAAAAGGAAAAAAACGTTCAATCCTCACACCAGCCCTCAAGGCCTGACATAACGTATTCATCACCTTCTTGCCCTCACTTCTACCAGCCACACGGGCCTCCCTGTGTCTTGTTCAGGTCCCTCGGACAAATCAGGCATGATCCAACCCCAGGGCCTTTGCACGGATCATTCCCTCCTCCTGGCTATTTTTCCCCAAATACTCTCAGGTTTCTGCCTAAATGTCACCTCCTCCAGAAGCCCTCCTGGACCTTCCTCCTTCGAGCAGCTTCTCCCTCCCTCCCTCCCTCTGACCCACCTTCCTCGTTCTTCACCATCTAAAGTACAGTGCACAATCAGCTCACGGACAGGTTGTGTCCCCTGCCAGAGAACTGAAGGGTCCATCGCACTCCCCCACCTGTATCAACAAGCATACAGCCAGTGCCCAACGTGAGGGGACTTCAGGGTGCAAGGAGAGATGGACTTCAAGGGGAACTTTATTTTGGCACAACAATTTTTTGAAATTCACGCACAGTATTTTCACAATACGCATTTCCATGAACTTTTTGGAGATTCTTGTGTGCATGGATGTCAAAATTGTTGGCACCAAAACAAACTAATTTTTGAATTGATTTTTGTTTTTTGTTTCGTTTTTACTTGAAAGGCAGAGTTAAGCCAAAGCCAAGAGCCAGGAGCTTCCTCCAGGTCTCCCATTTGGCCCAAGCACTTGGGCCATCTTCCACTGCCTTCCCAGGTGCATTAGTAGGGAACTGGATTGGAAGTAGAGCAGCCAAGATTAAAGCCAGCACTCTGATAGGGGGTGCTGGCATCATAGGTGGCAGCTAAACCCACTGGGCCAAAGGCCAGCCCTGCCACCCACATAAACTGATCTTTGAAGTCCACTTTCCCATGGACTTTCTGAAATGCCCTCCTCTATGCTGTGATGGGCAGAGACACCTGGGAGTAGCCCTAGTGAAAGCGGAGAGGTAGGGGCAGGGGAGGGGAGGGGAGGGGAGGGAGAGGAGGCCTCCTCCTCCAACCAATAGAGAGAGAGGAGGGGACCAGGCCAGGAGAGCCTCAGCCAGGCAGGGCCCACCGCCCAGCCCTCCCCCATGCCTTTCTCCTGGCCATGTGCTTCTGGCCCCAGGTTGTCACCCCACCCCACCCCCAGTACCATCCATGATTCCTGCACCTCCCTCCCCAGGTTGGGTCTGGTAACGCTCTGGGCTCTCAGGGTCTCCACCCTCCGACATCACTGCCTTGACGGCCTTGGACGATCACTTTCTATTTGCTCCTCCATGTCTGGCCAGGCTGAGCTCCCCAAGGCACAGCCTATGGCTACCTGGCTTCCTGCCGTAGCCCCTGACTCCTCTGGGTGCATGTGTGTCAAATGGGTACAGCAGCAACAGCTCCCTCAGCCCTTCAGGGACGCTGTCCATTGCATCTAAGCCTCCCCACAACTCCATTAAATGAGGACGTGTACGCCCCTTCCTTTAGAAGCTGAGGTTCCGAGGGGTCTCAAGGTCATGGTCAGTGACCTTGCAAGTGGCATCAGGACCTAAACCCAGGTCTCTCTGACCCAGCAGCCAGCACCAGCCACCCTAGGGAACATCTACCAGAAGAGCAGGACCCGCAGCTCTCAACTGGGCCCAGGGGACCCTGCATCTCCATCGACCCCCCCAAGCTGGCCCAGCAACCTTCGACTCTTGGGGAGACAGGGGCAGGTCCCTGAATCCAGCCAACTCTGTTCTCTGTGTCTGTTGATAGACTAAACAATGTCCCCCCACTCCACACACAGTGAGGCCAGTCCCTCCCACCTCAACCTCCACTGCCTGTGTTCTGTGAGCTGTGTGACCTCAGCAAGAAGCTTTCCCTCTCTGGACCTTAGGCTCCGGGACAAAGAGGCAGCAGTGGGGCCCACATGAGAGTGATCGATTTAACCCCAGTCCTCAATGTGGGGCCATGGGGACCCGCATGGCAGGGTCTGGCTGCTACCCCACCAGGCATCACAGGAGCTGTAGCGTGCAGAGCCTGAGCCGACCCAGAGCCAGGCAGGACGAGGGGTCTAGCAAGATGCTTAGACGGCACCTGTGTACCTGGCTCCCTGGATACTATCACTCACCACTAGGATTTGTAGACAGAGAAGCTGAGCACAGAGAGGGCAAGCGATTCCCCCGAGGATGCCCAGCTGCTGGCTCCAGGTGTGCTTCCTCCCCTTCCAGGCTGCCTGCCGGGGGGTCCCTGCCAGGGAGGACAGGTGAGGAAAGCAGCAGCAGCCCTGGCATCTAAGAACCTTCTGTCCTGGGAGCACTTGACCCTAACGTCTCAGCAAAGCTTTATCAGTCACCTGCTGTGCTGGCCCAGACAAGACAAATGAAGCTCATCTCCAGCTGTGGACCACGTGAGCCCCTGCCCCTTGCTGAGATACCCTTCCCAACAGCCAGGGACCAAGTGCCTCCGAGGTACCCATAGTTTCATCTACACCGAACGGATGCACAGACGGAGGCTCAGAGAGGCCAAGCAGCTTGCCAGGCACACACAGCAGTTGCTCAGAGCTTGAAAGATCCATTCCCATAGTTCTCCAGTCCCCTCCCCCTTCTTTAACCTGAGCTCACCTACAAGCGGTTCAGGCCGACCCGGAGCCCCGGCGTGCAAACCATGCTGTTGTTCGAGTCCGCAGCCCTGGTGAGCTAGTCTCACGTTCTCAGGGCCGGAGAGCCACAGCTCACACCTGCACCCTCTGAAGCTCCCTCTGCTTCCTGGAGCCATGGAGGCAGCCCTGACAGGGCCCAGCAGGAGGCCAGGGGCAGGGCAGACAGCCCTGTGGCCCGCTGACCCTTGGGAGCAGAGCAGCTCCCCTGAGAGTGGCCACAGCCGTGTCTGCTTCCCGCTCCAGGCAGACACCACGGCGCGCAGGTCCCACGGCCCTGCCTGCCGAGGCCTCCCCAGCAGCTCTCGACTCCCAGCTAACGTTGTGTCCTCCTCCACCTGACACAGGCCAGCCAGAGATGGGGGCCAGCTGCAGCTCCACGTGGCCGGACTTACCTGGGGCTGGGCAGATGGATGCGGAGGAAAACGGGCCGCCTGCGGGGCCTCTGGTCCCCGAACAAGCAGAGCTGCTGTTAGGTGACGAGTCAGGGCCCGAGAGCCCATGGGCGCCCCCGCCTACACACGCCTACACACACACACACACACACACACACACACACACACACACACACACACGAGGAGGCCACGCCCTGCTGGGGTTTTCACCTGGGGGCAGTTCCACTCCCCCCCCCCCCCCGCTGGCCAGGCATCCCAGAGGCCGAGGTCCTGGGGTGGCCCTGACACTGGCCAGGCCTGGTCAGCAGGCCCGAGGCCTGCCACTCACCTGTCTGCAGGAGCGGTGGCGCCGAGGCCAGAGCAGGGCAGGGCTGCGGGCCGGAAGGCCTGGTGTCTGGGGCGCTCCTGCCAGCAGGCTTCTCTGAAATGCCACCTATTTCCTTGTTGTCGACACAGGAAAGGGGGCCGTTTGAAGTCTGCGTCAGAGTCACAAAGTGCTGTGTGCAAGGAAAATCGCAGGCCGCACGCTCCGGGGCGGGCGGCGGGCACTTCCGGGGCTAATGTGTGCCAGCCCTAGCACCAGGGGTCTGGGGTGGGGGTAGGGGGTGGCGAGGCCAGCGGCAAGCAGGGCTCCTTTGGGGGTGACCTCTGTGACCACAGCCCCTCCGCCCGAGCCTGGGGAGGAGAAAGGGGTGAGCCTGGGCGCGGGAGGCTGGGGACCACCCAGGCGCACTGGCAGCTGGGAAGTACTCGCTTTCCCCGGCCGAGCGCCGTCAAGCCTGGCGGAGGCACACAGAGGAGTGGGCTTCATTCCATGGGCAGGTTAGAGTGGGCGGGGGCAAACCCGCCAAGTCGGCGCACCCCAAAAGGCTCAAGTCCCTCCTGCTGCTGGCTGCCCATCCGTGCCCTCAGCGGGCTCCCAGGCTACAGGGGGTGGCTGAGCTCAGGGGAGACCACACACTTGGGCCCTGGGTGCACCCCAAGGGGCTCCGTGGCGCTCTGGGCTCCCAGAGGAGTCACACACAGAGACAGGGCGTCCCCCAGCGCCTGTCCATTCCAACCATGCCCTCACAGCTGTGCCCCGCTGGCCACCGCCTCCGCTCTGGCCTCTTCCTCAACCTCTCCTCCCTTCGCCCACAGGAAGGTGCCCCCCCCAAACTATGCTCAATAGATGCCTTCCTGTGCCCCAAAAGTGGTGTGGAAACCAGAGACGCAGAACAAGCCTCCTGTCTGCACACTGGCTCCTCTTTATCTGGATAATGATGGCAGAATGTTCTAGAAGACTGAAGAGAAGCCCAATGACAGCATCCAAATCACATCAACCCCAGCATTTTTTCTTTAAATTTATAAGGCAGAGTTAGAAAGCAGCAGAGGCAGAGAGAGACAGAGAGAGAGAAAGAGAATCTTTCATCACTCCCCAAATGGCCACAGCGGCCAGAGCTGGGCCCGTGGCGGCTTTACCCCGGTATGCCACAGTGCCGGCCCTGACCCCAGCAGTATTATTAGTCGCACTTACTATGTGATGGACACTGTGGTCAGTATTTTACATTAGCCCACTCGATCCAATTCCCAGATGAAGTAAGTGAAGCCCAGAGAGATAAACACAGATGCGGGCAGGAAGGGAGCGTGGGCAGCTGGGCCCCAGGACCCCACACACTGGTTCTCTCCCCAAATGGCCTCAATAGCCAAGGATGGGCCAGGCCCAAGCTGGGAGCCAGGAACTCCATCCAGGTTTCCCGGGTGGGTGGCAGGGATTCAGGCACTTGGGCCATCTGCTGCTGCTCTCCCAGGAGCATCAGCAAGGAACTGGATGGGAAGTAGAGCAGCCGGGATTCCAATAGGCGCTTTGTACACGATGCTGGCTCAACTCTCTACCCACAAGCACTGGTCCCAAACTTTTTTTTTAATCTACCTACAAGGGTAGGGGCTGGGGGACAGCTTGCCAGGGAGCAGGCTGCGTGCAGGCACCAAGGGGCAGCAGCACACGGAACCCATTCCATGGGTAGGTGGGGGTCTCCAGACTCTGAGAAGGGGGCACCCAGACATCGCCGTGCACAGGTCCAGCAGCCTTGACCCCTCCCTCCTTCCTGCCCAGAAACTACACAGCAGCTTCTGAGATGGGGACGCAGATAAGGGCGTGGGTCCCGCCAGTGTGACAAGAGGCAGTGTGGCTCCTGCACGTTGGCGGAAAGGGCAAGCGGTGGACACGTGGGCTGCTGCTCTACAGATTCGCACCTGATATGCAGAGGGCCAGGGAAGAAATTGTCACTCTCCTCACACCCCAGGGTCCTTGCCTATGCTCTGCCCGGCCCATTCACCTGCCCGCGCCTCAGAGCCCTCTTTCAGGTCTCCCATTAAACGGACCTTCCTCCAGGAAGCCTTCCTGACCTCAGACTGGGTGGAGTTGGGGCTTTGCGTCACAGTAAAGGGGCCACCAGGTTAGGGCTGGAAAACCTCAGCTGGTGGGGTGGGGGGCGGCAGGCTCCAGCCTGCTGGGGGGGGGGTTCACCCTGCAGCCCACTGACCCCAAAAGCACTCCAGCCCCTGTCCCAGGCCTCCTCCCGGATTCCCTCCCACCCACTGCATGCAGCCCAGCTTTGCCTTCCCTCTGGGTGCTGACTGCAGGGAATGTTATCTCCTGGGTTTGCCACTTAGCACTGAGCGAGCCAGAGTTTTCATTCTGGGGAAATGGGGAGAGGGTGGTGGTGACAGCACCTACTTCACAGGGCTGTTGTGAAAAGTACAGCTGGCCTGAGAAAGGCAGGCTGCATGATCGCCCTCGCCATCTCCCCATGTGCCCAATTTCTGTAGCGCCTGCTAACCGACAAGTCCAAGTGCGCCCTCTAGGGGCAGCTCTGCAGTACTGCATGCTACCAGGAACAACCAGAAATCCAAACGTCGTAGTGACCCCGGTCCCTCCCCCATACAAAAATTAACCCCAGCTGGTTTAAATGAGAATGAATTACTCACAGCAGTGGCGTGGCGTGCCCTGCCCCGGGAGCTTCTAAAATGACTGGCTCCTTTTTTTTTTTTTTACCTTGTTTCTTTGTTCGTTTGAAGGCAGAGCAACAGAGGGCAGGAGAAATGGATCTTCCAACCACTAGTTCACCCCCCAAGTAGCCACAATGGCGGGGCTGTTCCAGGCCAAAGGCTGGAGCCGGGAACTTTCCTCCAGGTCTCCCACATGGGTGTAGGGGCCCGTGTACTTGAGCCCTCCTCCGTTGCCTTCCCAAGCCTATTAGCAGGGAGCTGGATTAGAAATGGAGCAGCCAGGACTGGAAGCAGCACTCTGACATAGGAAGCCAGCGTCACAGGCAGCGGCTTAGCTCACCTGCACCACCACGCCAGCCCCAGCTGGCTCCTTCTACTGCAATCCGCCTTTGTCACCTCCTCAGGAACCCTTTCCCGGCTCCATGTCAACTCCACACTGAGCATCAACCTACTCCACACCACACCCTGCCTTAGGTCCTGCAGCTCGGCCATGAACATGCAGAAAAAAATCCCTTTGGCCGTGGAACTGACATTCTCATGGGGAGACAGAATAGACAGTCAGCATCCTGCAGACATGCCGGGGGTCACACTTGCTGCAGAGTCAAACCCTTCAGCAGTGCAGGCTGGGGGGGAAGGGGCAGTCAGCCCGGGTCATTTGGAACAGAGGGAAGGCCTCACTGAGAGGACGGCCTGTGACCCAAGACTTGAAGGAGGTGCAGGTGAGAGCCACCTTTAACTGTTAGTCATGGATCAAGAAAAGAAACGCTTTATGAATAGGTGGAACATTTTAAAATACCCAAAGGCCTGGGTTTTGCTGTAGATGTGGAAGCTTATAAAACCTGGCTACAAGTGGAGCTCCCACAATTCTTCACGGTCTTGGTGGAATACTTCACGTATTCCTATCTCCCACAAAAGAGACTCACCCTACCCCACAGAGCAGAAGCCGGGCCAGACTCAGCCCTGGCTCCCTTGTTGCCTTTGGATATTGTCTGCGTTATTAGGTATTCAATTAATAACTGTCCAATGACAGGCTGAATTAATGAACAAATGCTTTACTAAATAAAGAACTATATAACGGAAAACTAGGTTTGTCTGTGGGGAAATGGGCGATTTCCTGCACCAGCATTAGCACCATTTCACCATAAGCATCCTATGGTGCAGTACTTTTTCTTGGTCCATTCAAGACTGGGTGACAAGAAGGTGAAGGTGTTTGGTGAGGGCACCTTGCAGCCAGAAATCCAGCTGCCTCCCGCGGTGTCTGGATGGAGCGCAGCCCTGCGGCGCAGTCTGCAGACTTGGGTGGCTGCCCCACCACCTGCCTTAGACACAAGAATTGCCCTTCAGAAGCTTCTGCTTCCCAGAAAACTTCCTGAGATTCTTTTCTGGAGACTTCTGCCACCAAGTCTTGCCATTCATGATGAAAATATTATAGGTCATGTTTGCTGGCGGGTATCTGAAACAAGCCACAGAAAACAAACGCTGCTCAGCTATGCACACAGGAGTCCCTGTGAGGCGGGGATACAGGCTGGTGTTCCGAGAGGGGAGGATTCCACCTACCAACATGCATGCAATTCCTGCCACCTCCAGCCCCTGCAGAGCCTCTGCAATACCCCTTTCTGGAAAACACTTGTCCACGACTAACCCAGGCCATGCACAGCTATGTCTCCGTGAGCTGGACGGGTACAAGGGGCATGGAGGGGAAAGGGCCCATCCGAAAGATGAGCCATATTCAGAATTGTGAAACAGGGCCACGCTTATTTTCAGACATTTGAAACAAGTCATTTCTAACCCCCTCAAGGAGTCACTGGTCCCAGGACCCCTGGAAAACTCCTGGCATCCAGAGAAAGCAACGCCCTTCTTGTGGGGAAATGGAAATACCACAGCCTCAGAAGCAGATACACAGCCCCGGTCCCCTCTCTCAGGGGACACGCTGAGCCCCCGACACAGTGAGGGGCCTGTGGGGGAGCTGCTCTTCCCTCTGTGACCATGTCCCCAGCCACGCAGCCCACAGCATAGAATTTCCAAATGCAGGGACTCACTCACACAGTGAGTGCACAGTCTTGCACACTATTTGCTTCCGGTGTTCCATGCTTGAGCCCTGTCATCCAGTGGTTTCATCAAAACACTGAACAATGGTGTACATAGGCTCTGCCAGCCCAAGGGCCCACTGGTAGAGCCTGGCCTCTCACGGCCACTGCTGTGCCGGGCATTAACCCTTCACGTGCAGGATCAGGGGTGGGTGGGGGTGTGGGAGGTTCTTGAAGTGGCTGTGTAGGGACCAGTGGAGCCTTCTGCAATATTCTAACAACCAGAGCAGCTCCACCACGGGCCCTAGGTGCAAACCAGCTCTGCTCACATCCCTCCCTTCCCCACCTCTTGGAGCTGTGTACTTCCTTTCCTTTCCTTTCTGTGCATTGGCTATTTTTCCATCTTCACGCCAGACATGACAGTCTCCTCTTTCAGTAGCCGGATGGGCGCAGCCCAACCCAGGAAGACTGGTGCGCATCGGCCATGCAGACAGGGCCCAGGATCCAGGACATGCGTCCTCTTCCAAGCCCACAGGTGATGTCCGCACACAGCCTGGCCTAGAGAGCCCCGCCCTCCTCCTCCCCAATCCGGGAAGCTCCGGGGGAGGGTGGGGCAGCCCAGCGGAAGGGCGGGCGCTAGGAGCCACTCACAGGGGCTGCCTGCTCCTGACGTAGGAGGTCAACATGAGCAGCAGCATGACCGTGACAGCAAGGATGGCGGCCACGGAGAAGGCGGCGATGATGATGTTCTTGCGCAGGAAGTGCAGGAGCTGCGCACAGGGCATGTTCCTGCTGCGACCATCTGCGGAAGACACAGGCCAGAGGGGACATGGAGGGGTGCCCCCCCACACACACACAGCCCTGCTGCTACTCACAGCCCGGCCCCCATCTGCCAGGGCAACCTGGGAGTCGCGTTCACAGCAGTTCCGGAAGTGTTCTTGGCGATGGAACTGGCTTTGTTTAGGGAAATGCATTCATCATCGGCTGGCAGAGGGGTGATGCTGGCAACAGAGGGGGCAGAAAGAAGGCACAAGAAACAGCAGTGGGAGAACAGAGGCGAGGGAGACATGAGAAGAGGTGAGAAAGCCCTGTCGCAAAGGCTTTTGGGAACGGAGGCGTTGGTTTACGGCTTTTTTTTGACAGGCAGAGTGGACAGTGAGAGAGTGAGAGAGAGAGAGCAAGAGAGAGAGAGACAGAAAGGTATTCCTTTTTCCGTTGGTTCACCCTCCAATGGCCACTCCGTGCCCATCCCAAGCCAGGAGCCAAGTGCTTCTCCTGGTCTCCCATGCAGGTGCAAAGCCCAAGCACTTGGGCCATCCTTCACTGCACTCCCGGGCCACAGCAGAGAGCTGGCCTGGAAGAGGAGCAACCGGGACAGAATCCGGCACCCCAACCGGGACTAGAACCCGGTGTGCCGGCGCCGCAGGATTAGCCTAGTGAGCCAATTTACAGCTCTTCTATAACCTGGTCTCTGCTGCCCCCATTCCCCCAGCTTCAGCAAATCCTACTGTAGGTAGAGTCAGCCACATGTGTGCAGGTTAGGGGCAGGGATCAGGTCTGATCCAACAGAAGGTGAACATAGGTGATCCCCAGGTCCAGCGGCTTTCTAGGACCTCCCAGCAATCTGGAGGGTGGATTGGGGCCACCAAGTGTGGGCTTGGGCTCTTAGCTGGATCTCAAAGGAAGGAGAGTCCAGCTGACATCAGGGGCTTCTAGAGCTTGTCACCCCATTTGCAAGGGGACTGAAAAGGAAAGAGGGATCAGAGAAATGGGGTCTGGAGGTTCAATGACAAGAACGAGGTGGGGAGAAGCCAAGCCGAGCTGGTGATACAGGCAGGAGAGTGCTGGCCAAGGGTCTTGCCAGGTTAGGGGAAGAACACTACGCATGTCCAACTTTCTGCCCTCATCTATGCCACTTCAAAGGGCAGCCAATCAGGAGGCACCAAGGGCTCTGGTGGATAAACCAAGCATTGCCTTTCCAAGCTTTGCAAAGTGACGATCGGGTGTTACATTGACAGGCTGCATGGAGGGGGTAGCCCAGGCCCAGGTAATCCAGCAAGGAGGAAGATGCCAGGCCAGGGGGCCCTGGGCTAGCATTTGGCATTTAGACCTCCTTGCAAGCTACAAAGCCCCAGTGCTTGGCAGTGGCGGGGCCTCTGGAGGTGATACCTGGGTGATGAATGAACTTGGCTGCATGCAATCAGCATACGAGTAGCATCTTTTTGAAAGGGTGCAGTTAGTTTAATTCATAATTTTAACCACAGATCATATGCTTCCGAAGGCGATTTAACGGTGTGCCTCCCATCCACTCAGACACATTCTGAAGTCATTTGCGGTTACGGATCTTATTCACTCACGAACTAGACTCACCTGGGCTCACTGCGCCTTCAGCTATCTCGCTATCGACAGTAGTTAATTGGTTATTCACATCTCTGTGGAATAGGGAGGGTTCCTTAATCCTCCTCTCTTCTGAAATGCGATCTACAAAAGATAAGACCTGCCCATCAGGAAACACCATTGGTCTGTGATTAGTTTGGTTTTTATGATGAAAGTAACTCCTTTCTAGAGTCAAAGTAGAGAGTTGGGATGTTGGAGAAGACTCTAAATACTATGTAGTGTTAATATAGTAATGCACCTGATCTACCCCTGGATATTGTGGGTCTTAAGGGAGTGAACCAGAGGATGGAAGATCTCTTTCTGTCTGGCTGACTACATTTATGAATCTATCTGTCCATCTGTCTCTTTCCCCACCTCACGTTGTCTTTTTCTTTTAATAGAAGGGTCAAAATAAGAGGTATTTGCATCCTACCTCTACTATTATCTATCTGACTCCTTTGTATATAGCCTGATGAAGTTCTCTTCATTCCTAGGGAAACAGAAACGTGTTCCTTATCCAGTTTGGCTTAGAAAGAGAGAAACTACCAATTTAACGTGACGCATAGTGATTTGACTTGGAAAATGCCAGCGTGTCATACCAGAGTTAAGAGATGAGCAGCCATGGAGAGGACGCTCTGGCTGCCATGGAGCAGCCCATGGAGCTGTGTGCTTGCCTTGTCTTTCACAGAGCCATAAACAAATAGACTTGACCCTGGAATACACAGCTGCACTTTCCTCCTCTCTACACAACAAAAAAACCCAACTGAATTAAGAGCCATTGTCTACACTTACCATCAGGAAGGTCCTAAGTTTCTGTTTATCTAAGGTTCTTTGGAGAGTTTGAAGAGTATTTTTATGTGATGAGTTGTGACTTTAATTATTTGTTGAATTTTTTATTTATTTTTATTTGAGAGTCGGAGAGAAATATCTCCCATCTACTAGTTTACACCCCAACTTTCCAAAACAGCTGGCACTGGGCCAGGCTGAAATCAATAGCTTCTTCTGGGTCTCCCACGTGGGTGCAGGGGCCCAAGGACTTGGGCCATCTTCTACTGCTTTCCCAGGCCACAGAAGAGAGCTGGATCAGAAGTGGAGCAGCCGGGACTAGAACCGGCGCCCATATGGGATGCTGGCATTGCAGGCAGCAACTTTACCTACCATGCCACAGTGCTGGCCCCTAGGTTGAAGTTTTACATTGCAATTTTTGTTTTCATGTTCTTAAGAGACAAGCATTGAAATGAGTCTTCGGGGGCCAGCACTGTGGCATAGTGGGTAAAACCTCCACCTGCAGTGCCAGCATCCCATATGGGCACCAGTTCAAGTCCTGGCTGCTCCACTTCTGATCCAGCTCTCTGCTATGGCCTAGGAAAGCAGTAGAAGATGGCCCAGGTCCTTGGGCCCCTGAACCTATGTGGGAGACCCAGAGGAAACTCCTGGCTCCTGGCTTTAGATCGGCACAGCTCCAGCCGTTGTGGCCATCTGGGGAGTGAACCAGCAGAAGGAAGACCTCTCTCTCTCTCTCTCTCTCTCTCTCTCTCTCTCTCTCTGTAACTCTGCCTTTCAAGTAAATAAATTTTAAAAAGAACGAAAGAAATGAGCCTTGATTTAGATGTCAACAGTACCTCATTGCCCGGTGTCCCAGGACAGAGACTGGAGTTCCCAGAGTGGACCTAAGATCACTCCCAGTGTGAGCTGCTGTCCAGGGACCTACACACACCTCTCACACCTCTCTTTGCAAAGGTGTCACTTCTCCAGGCTCCTCCTGTCCTGTCCACCATGGATCACTGCTGTCGCTAGAGGTGCAGCCGGTGTGGTCTGGAACTTCCTGCTCCCTGTGAGGCGGCTTCAGAGCAGCTCCCAGCCTCAGAAGGTGGCCATTGGTCATGGCCTTTGCCACTGCCCACGGGGTCTTCTCAATTCTCTTCTCCCCTCACCTGCTCTACTCAAAGCAACGTTACGAAGCAGCTCCACCTCCTTGTTCTTCCAAAACTCTTTACAAATCCAAGCTAAGCACTTTCCAAATACCCTCCATTTTAGCATAGTTACAACGAATTGTTTATTGTATATGCTCCTGGCTCCCAGCTGTTACAGCCATCTGGGGAGTGAACTAACAGATGGAAGATCTGTCTGTCTCTCTCTCTCTGTAACTCCGCCTTTCAAATACATCTTTAAAATAACAAAAGTAGGATATTGGTGCTGTAGCACAGCTACAGGTAGGTTCGATATTACGAAATCCATTAATATCACATACAGTATTAATAGATGTAAGGAAAAAATCATGATTAGTTCTGTTGGTGCTGAAAAGACTTCTGACAAAATTCAACACATATTCCCAATTTAAAAATACTCTGCCTTGGGGCCAGTGCTACAAGGTAAAGCCTCCGCCTGCAGTACTAGCATCCCATATGAGCACCAGTTCAAGCCCTGGCCGCTCCACTTCCAATCCAGCTCCTTGCTAACGTGCCTGGGAAAACAGTAAAGAATGACCCAAGTGCTTGGGCCCCTGTACCCACGTGGGAGACCAGAAAGAAGCTCCTGGCTCCTGGCTTCGGCCTGGCCCAGACCTGACTGTTTCGACCATTTGGGAAGTGAACTAGCAGATAGAAGATCTCCCTCTTGGCCTCTGCCTCTCTATAACTCAGCATTTCAATTAATAAATAAATATTTTTAAAAAAACACTCTGCCATTCAAATAAATCTTTAAAAAGAAAACACACTCAAGAGGCCAGTGTTGTGGCATAGCAGGTCAAGCTGTCACCTGCAATGCCAGCATCCCATATGAGCACCAGTTTATGTCCTGGCTGCTCTACTTCTAATGGCCTGGGGAAAGCAGCAAAAGATGGCCCAAGTGGATGGGCCTCTGCTAGCCACATGGGAGACCTCTGGCTCCTGGCTTGCAGCCATTTGAGAAATGAACCAGTGGATGGAAGATTCTCTCTCTCTCTCTCTCTCTCTCTCTCTCTCTCTCTCTCTGTCTCCCTGTCTCCCTAACTCTGACTTTCAAACAAATAAATACATCTTTAAAAAAAAATATTCAAGCAAATAGAAATTGGCAGGTACATAATCAATATGACTATGTATATGAACATATATATGCATGCAGGGAGAAAATTTCTGAATCATATCAGACTTGTAACTAGTATCTTAATCAGGAAACCCATGTTTTCCAAGGCAAATGCACATTACAGCCTCACTCCTCAATGTTGTTCTAGGGCCTTCAGCAGTTCACATAATGACACATAAATCCATCAGCAGTATGACCACAGGCAAAGAAGTATCTGAATTTGCAGATGATTTCACAGTATACTTAGAACTGAGTAATGTAGTAGGATATAAAATTAGCATACAGAAATCAATTGCCTTTCTGCATTCTAACATACACTAGGCCGAGGGAAAAAACTCTCACAATAACAACACAGAAATGCTAAATTACTTGGGATTCAACTTACTTAGGTAGGTTCAAAAATCTATATAAAAGTAAACTTGGGGCCGGTGCCGTGGCTCAACAGGCTAATCCTCCGCCTTGCGGCGCCGGCACACCGGGTTCTAGTCCCGGTCGGGGCACCGGATTCTGTCCCGGTTGCCCCTCTTCCAGGCCAGCCCTCTGCTGTGGCCCAGGAGTGCAGTGGAGGATGGCCCAGGTGCTTGGGCCCTGCACCCCATGGGAGACCAGGAAAAAGCACCTAGCACCTGGCTCCTGCCATCGGATGCGCACGGTGCACCAGCCGCAGCGCGCCGGCCGCGGCAGCCATTGGAGGGTGAACCAATGGCAAAGGAAGACCTTTCTCTCTGTCTCTCTCTCTCACTGTCTACTCTGCCTGTCAAAAAATAAAAAAAATAAAAATAAATTTAAAAAAATAATAAAAAAAAGTAAACTTGGAAAATTGGCAAGATACCTCCCATTTCCAGCCTGAGACAACTCAACTTTCGCTTTACCAAAGTGAATATTTTACCGGAAATTTAATGCAATGTCAATACAGGTTTTTCATGAAGTTAAGCAAGTTGATACTGAAGTTCAATATGGAAAAGCAAACATATAAAGATAGCCAGAAAAAAGGGTGGGTGTTGGTGCAGCAGGTTACGCCACCACGTGGGATGCCCACATCCCATTTCAGACTGCCAGGGTTCAAGTTTAAGTCCCATTTCCATCTGCAACCCAGCTTCCTGCTAATGCACACCCTGGGAGGCAGCAGATGATGGCTCGAATGCTTAGGTCCCTGCCTCCCAGGTGGGAAACCTGGTTGGAGTTCCCGGTTCCTGGCTCTGGCCTGGCCCAGGCCCAGCTGTTATGGGCATTTGGGGAATAAACCAGTAAATAGAAAATGTCTCCTTTCTCTCTGTCTCTCTCTCTCCTTTTCAAATTAAAAATAAACTTTTTTAAAATGCCAGTAAAACACTGAAAACACAAAAACTACAAAAAAGGAACTAATCCTGTAAAATGTTAGAGCACATTGTGGCTCTGTTGCATTCAGAGAGAGGGTTGGATGAGAAAGTCCACAGATAGGCTGGCGCCGTGGCTCACTTGGTTAATCCTTTACCTGCGGCGCCAGCATCCCATATGGGCGCCGAGTTCTAGTCCCGGTTGCTCCTCTTCCAGTCCAGCTCTCTGCTGTGGCCTGGGAAGGCAGTGGAGAATGGCCCAAGTGCTTGGGTCCCTGTGCCCGCATGGGAGACCAGGAAGAAGCACCTGGCTCCTGGCTTCGGATCGGCGCAGCACCAGCCATAGCAGCCATTTGGGGAGTGAACCAACGGAAGGAAGACCTTTCTCTCTGTCTCTCTCTCTAACTCTACCTGTCAAATAAATTAAAGAAAGAAAGCAAGCCCACAGATAAGCCCAGTGAGTATGGGCAACACTGTGGCATAGTGGGTTAAGCCACTGCCTGCAATGCCTGCATCCCTTAAGGGTGCAAGTTCAAGTCCCGGCTGCTCCTCTTCTGGGAAAGAGAATGGCCCAAGCGCTTGGGTCCCTGCACCCACACGGGAGAGGCACATGAAAATCCTGGCTTAGCTTGGCCACCTAGGGAGTGAACCAGTTTTCTCCCTGTAACTCTTTCAAAATAAATAATTTTTTTAAAAAGTATGGGCATTTAGTATATGATAGAGGAGGCCTCTCAGGACTCCTACATAAATGGTGCGGAGACAAGTGGCAGCCATGCCACAGAAAAATGGAGAGAAGCTGACTGTGTAGGTGAGATGGCTCCAGGCCACGTGCATCGCTGTGTATACACTCATCCCGCCCCTCTCCCCAGCATGCCAGAGAGAGACATGCTTGTCCTGCTTTATCCCTTTCGGAGGAAGAAATGCATCCTGGGACCATAGGTGCTCGCCCGGTGCTCGAGCCAATTGGCCTCCGCGACAAGGCCAAGACCAGCCTTTCTCATCAGCCGGGAGCACCTTCCCATAATCCCCCTGGGGATGCAGAGACACCCCTGGGGTGGCACTCGGCAGTGTGCTCAGCCTCTTACAAGCCCCGGACTCCCCAGGGGCGGAAGGACTTAGCGAGTAAGCTTGGGAAGAGGACTCAGATGCCGTGGGCAGCTCTCTCTCCCTCGTGGTGACCCATCTGCCCACCACGCTGCACGTTGCATGGAAGCAGAATCTCAGGCGTGTGACGGAATTCTCACCGTGACCAGCGCTGGGCACTCTGCCCAAGTACGGGCAAAGCACCTACACTCAAGCATTCATAAGAGAGCTTGAGAACCATCTGCCAGCGCCCTGCCTCTGCCTCTCACTGGGTTCTCAACACAGAGAAACAAGAACCACGACTTAGTGATTCCCAGCTCCAAGCTTCGCCATTCGCATTTACCATTATCGGCAATTCTGTCCATGGTGCCAAGGAAATAGTCCGGCTCAGCATTCCAAGCGTCGCTAACTCCT
The DNA here is from genome assembly GCA_949820135.1 of Sylvilagus floridanus. NCBI lineage: Eukaryota > Metazoa > Chordata > Mammalia > Lagomorpha > Leporidae > Sylvilagus > Sylvilagus floridanus. The sequence continues at coordinate 73,296,413 of OX463245.1, read as the reverse complement.
TTGATGAGGCAGTGGGGGAAAAAAGAAAAAGGGTTTTTTTAGCACACACCTGCATCCATATTTCATTTTACATTGCTAAGTTGAAACCTCCCTAGAGAATTCGATTTGTATTTGGAAATGTGTGTCTGAAAGCTGAGTCACTGGTGTAGACAGAGCCATCTGCGGACTGAGTGTAGACTCCTGGGCAGAGGAAGTGGGAAATTGCCCTTAGGCACTGCAGTACATATCTGTATGCATGATACACCCCCTACCCTATCCCACCCCCTCCTCAAGGCTCACTCCCCTGCCACAGGGGAATTCTCTTCCCATTAACTGTGATCAAACAGCTGTCTTAATTCCCAAGAACTCTTTTTTTTTTTTTTTTTTTTTTTTTTTGCCAATCCCATGAAACTGCTCTGGGACAGAGGACTATCTTCACCTGTGTCATGTCTGTGGCTGTGCCCAGGGAAAGTCGTTTTTGGTTCTGTCTTCTCATCCACTGAATGGGGCACTGATGACCATCCAGGCTCTCTCTCAACCACATCACACATGTGCAAGTATCAAGTGTGTGGAACAGAGGTTATGAGGTTACCCAGGGCTCATGTGGCAAGGAACAAGAAAGTCCACTTGCAAATCAGGTGCCCAGAGAGGCAGGACCTTCCTGCTCCCCGCACGTCAGGGATCACCCCAGAACACAGGCACGGTTACACTTGAGGCAGGGCCTCCCCGGGTGGTGGGGAGAGAGGTTTCCCACCCCGCTTTTACCCCATAGTAGCAGGTTTCAGGGAAGCGAGGATGACAACAAAGCACACCTACCACCACAACGTGGGCCTGTAAAAGACACACACTCACATGCTGAGTGACATGCACTTGCCTTCATTTACTTCTCTCTTTGTCATCCATTTCCCAGTTGTTCTCGCCTCCTCAAACGGTACATCATACGGAGTTTTGGACAACACTTGCAGCAGAATTTCATCTCAAGGGAAGCAAACAAAGGAGTGTTAATATCAGCAATGCGGGATTTATCCGTTCTGCTGTGTAAGTTCCTAAAGTGGTCCAAAGACATGAAGAAATGATGCAGACACCACGGGCATGGGACGCTGCGTTCTAAAATGCTTTGTCTTGGGAAGCGAAGCTCCAGCAACATAAACCATCTGGAATATGGTGATTGCTCAAGGTATCCTAGGATGTAGGGCTGGACACTTTGCCCCAGAGCTCCTGATGTTTAGCGCCATGATTTTTCTTCCTTTTCCTCACCCATGAGACTTTCCCCAGGATGGCCCAGAAAAATGGGGAGACGGCTGTAGGGGTACCAATAACACATAACAGATTTTAAAACGTCAGGAAGTCCTTTCTTTATCAAACTGTCGGGGCCGGCACTGCGGCGTAGCAGGTAAGGCTGCCACCTGTGGTGTTGGCATCCCACACGGGCACTGGTTGGAGTCCCGGCTCTACTTTCAATCCAGCTCTCTGCTGTGGCCTGGGAAGGTAGCGGGAAATGCCCCAGGTGCTTGGGCCCCTGCAGCCACATGGAGACCCAGAAGAAGCTCCTGGCTCCTGACTTCAGATCAGCCTAGCTCTGGCCATTGCAGCCATTTGGGGAATGAATCAGCAGATGGAAGACCTTTCTCTCTGTCTCTCCCTCTCTCAGTCTGTAACTCTGTCTCTCAAATAAAGAAATAAAATCTTTTTCCAAAAAATCTCCAATTTGTTGGCATAGAAATGTTGATATTATTCTCCTTATGACCCTTTTTCTTTCAGAAAGTCAGTAATAATGCCCCCTTCTCACTTCAGAATTAAAAATTTACTTTCTTGGGACAAGCACTGTGGCAGTGGGTAAAGCTGCTGCATGGGGTGCCAGCATCCTATATGGGCATCGTTTCGAGTCTTGACTGCTCCAGCTCTCTGCTATGGTCTGGGAAAGCAGTAGAAGATGGCCCAAGTGCTTGGGCCCCTGCACCCACGTGGGAGACCTGGAAGAAGCTCCTGGCTCCTGGCTTTGGATTGGTCCAGCTTCTACTGTTGAGGCCATTGGGGAGTGAACCAGCAGATGGAAGACCTCTCTCTCTGTGTCTGCCTCTCTCTGTAACCTCCCTTTCAAATACATAAATACATCTTTAAAAATCTAGTCTGTCCTTTAATGATTCAGTCTACACTTAATGTGATTACTGGTAAAGAAGTATTTATCTTGCATTTTTTCTCATTTTCTGTATTGTGCCTTTTTGTTTCTCATTTCCCTACTAGCTTTTTTTTATTTTTTATTTATTTATTTTATTTTTTGACTGGCAGAGTGGACAGTGAGAGAGAGAGACAGAGAGAAAGGTCTTCCTTTTTGCCGTTGGTTCACCCTCCAATGGCCGCCGTGGACAGTGCGCTGCGGCTGGCGCACCGCGCTCATCCGATGGCAGGAGCCAGGTGACAGGTGCTTTTCCTGGTCTCCCATGGGGCGCAGGGCCCAAGCACCTGGGCCATCCTCCACTGCACTCCCGGGCCACAGCAGAGAGCTGGCCTGGAAGAGGGGCAACCAGGACAGAATCCGGCGCCCCGACCAGGACTAGAACCCGGTGTGCCGGCGCCGCAAGGCAGAGGATTGGCCTGTTGAGCCACGGCGCCAGCCAATTACTAGCTTTTTTTTAAAAAAAATATTTATTTAGTTAGTTAGTTAGTTGAAAGGCAGAGTTACAGAGAGGGAGAGGCAGAGGCAGAAACTTCTTCTAGGTCTCCCATGTGGATGCAGGGGCCCAAGGACTTGGGCCATCTTCTGCTGCTTTCCCAGGCTATCAGCAGGAAGCTGGATTGGAAGTGGAGCAGCAGAGACACAAACAGGCACCCATATGGAATGCCTGCCACACTGGCATCCCATATGGGCATTGGTTCATGTCCCAGCTCTCCACTTCCGATCCAGCTCCCTGCTGATGGCCTGGGGAAAGTAGCAGAGGGTGGCTCAAGGATTTGGAACCCTGCCACCCATGTAGGAGACCCAGACGAAGCTCCTGGTTCCTGACTTCCATTGTGACCATTTGGGGAGTGAACCAACAGATGGAAGATCTGTCTGTCTCCCCCTCTTTCTCTGTTATTCTGCCTTTCAAATAAATAAATAAATCTTTGGAAAAAGAAATATATATCCACCTGTGACATCATCTTTAAAATGTTTTCCATTTTTTCTCATGGCTTTAAGTTGCTATCTTACATACTTTCATTTTAGCTCCTTTTTATAATTCCTGCCTATTTATTGGTATTCCTATTTTGTTTTACTCAAGTTCTTTATCCATGGTGTCTTTTAGCTCATTAAACATATTGAGGACAGTTCACTTAAAGTCTTTGGCTGATAATTCCTATACCAGGCTTTCCCACGAAAGGTTCTATCAAATTCCTTTTAACTTGGCGGCACCGTGGCTCAGTAGGCTAATCCTCCCCCTGTGGCGCTGGCACACTGGTTCTAGTCCCGGTTAGGGCACCGGATTCTGTCTTGGTTGCCCCTCTTCCAGTCCAGCTCTCTGCTGTGGCCAGGGAGTGCAGTGGAGGATGGCCCAAGTGCTTGGGCCCTGCACCCCATGGGAGACCAGGAGAAGCACCTGACTCCTGGCTTTGGATCAGCGCGGTGCACCGGCCACAGCGGCCATTGGAGGGTGAACCAATGGAAAAGGAAGACCTTTCTCCCTGTCTCTCTCTCTCACTGTCCACTCTGGCTGTCAAAAAAAAAAATTCCTTTTAACCAGACATTAATATGCCATATACTCTTGTTCCTTTGTCTTTTCCTAATTTTATGCTGAAAGTGGACATCCTGAGTATCATATTTTGATATCTCTAAAAATCTAATCCTTTTGGGCCGGCACTGTGGTGCAGCAGGTTAAAGCCCTGCCTTGAAGCCCCAGCCTCTCATATGAGTGCCAGTTCTAGTCCTGGCTGCTCCACTTCCAATACAGCTCCCTGCTTTGACCTGGGAAAGCAATGCAAGATGGCCCACATCCTTGGGCCCTTGCACTTGCTTGGGAGACCTGGAATAAGCTCCCGACTCCTGGCTTCAGATGGGCGCAGCTCCGGCCACTGCAGCCAACTGAGGAGTGAACCAATGGATGGAAGACCTCTCCCTGCCTCTCCTTCTCTCTGTGTAACTCTGATTTTCAAATAAATAAATAAATCTTTTTAAAAAAATCTAATCCTCTCACTTCTCAAAGATTCCTGATTTTTGCTTGTTGGGGATTGGAGCCATCCATTTCTCTCTCTCTCTCTCTCTCTAAGATTTTATTTATTTATTTGAGAGGTAGAGTTAGAGACAGAGAGAGGGAGAGACAGAAAGAAAGGTCTTCTGTCCACTGGTTCACTCCCCAAATGGCCACAACGGCCAGAGCTGTGCCAATCTGAAGCCAGGAGCCTCCTCCCAGTCTCCCAGGTGGGTGCAGGGGCCCAAGGACTTGGGCCATCTTCTACTGCTTTCCCAGGCCACAGCAGAGAGCTGGACTGGAAGAGGAGCAACCGGGACTAGAACCCAGCACCCATATGGGATGCTGGCGCCGCAGGTGGAGGATAACCAAGTGAGCCACAGCGCCGGCCCACATTTGTCTCTTTTTCAAGCTGTTTCTGCAAAGCAGAATATTCCTGCGTTGTTATCTCTGAGATCAGTGACCTGACAAAGGTTTCTTTAAAGCCCCACAAGTAGTTCCCAAAAGGAGAAAAACAAAAACCATTGTCTCTCTAAATTCCCTCAAAAGAGCTGCTTGGAAGCTTCTCCAGCCCCTGAGGTCTGAAACAGTGGCCAGGGCCAGTGTGGTCCCTCAGGGGTCTAAAGCAGCAGTCAGAACACATCTCCTGAGCTTCGGAGGACAAGGTCGCCATCGTCCACCTTGGCACCATTTCACAAGAATGGGGCTGCTGGCCACACAGCGTCCTGCCACAGGACGCAGGCATGGGGAATGGCAGCCGCTCCCCGAAGCGTGGAAATCCACTACCACTTAGCCGTCTCTTCGCTGAGCTCGCCCTTAGACACGGCAAATGTTGTACTAGACTCCAGTTTTCCAAAACAGCTGCCTAAGATCACTCTTGCCAGTTCCACTGTTGCTTTCATAAAGGGACACAGTTCTAGAGTTTCTCACCCGACCACCTCCCACCTAACCTTAGTTTCTTTCAAATGGCAATTGAGAGGCTTGGAGTAAATCAGTGAGTCACCACCTAGAATCAGCTGGAGGGCTTTGAAAACTACGGATGCCAGTCTCACCCCACAACGCAGACTTTGGCGGGGCAGGGCTCTCTGTCACCATCTCCCCAGCAGGATTCCCGTGCCCCAAGATGGTGATCCTGCTCCTGCTCCCTGGATCGCTATTTGAGGAGCAAATAACACTTCCCAAGTGTACCTTCTATGCTTTGATTAATTTCTTGGGACTTCAGCACTTAGAGGAACGGATTCTAGCCTCCAGGAAAAGTACTTTCCATCCACCCAGAGCAGAGGAACAGGTCGCTTAGGAAAAACCACTGGCAAACACAGCCTCAAAGTTTCACGTTCAGAGGTTACTCACCAAATAGTTTGGTCAAATTTTCTTCTTCCAGATCAGAACTTGATACAAATCCTGAATTGGTCAAGTTCTTCGGTTGGGGAAAACCTACGGGAAATAAACCTTAGCTGTGGTTAAATCTTTCTTTGGATGGGTGCCGGTTCGAGTCCCTGCTGCTCCACTTCTGATCCAGCTCTCTGCTATGGCCTGGGAAAGCGGTGGAAGATGACCCAAGTGCTTGGGCCCCTGAACCCACGTAGGAGACTGGGAAGAAACATCTGGCTCCTGGCTTCGGATCAGCGCAGCTCTGCTCTGGCTGTTGAGGCCATCTGGGGAGTGAACCAGTGGATGGAAGACCTCTTTCTCTCTCTCTCTCTGTCTCTGTCTCTGTCTCTGTCTGTCTCTGCCTCTCTAGGACTCTGGATGGAGGGTGGCTCAAGTGCTTGGGCCCCTGCCTCCCCTGTGGGAGATCCATATGGAGTTCTGGACTCTCGGTTTTGGTCTGGGCCATTCCTGACCATTGCAGCTATTTGGGGAGTCAACCAGCAGATGGAAGATCTCTGTCTCCTCCTTTCTCTGTAACTCTGCCTTTCAAATAAATTTTCTTTTTACATTTCTTTTAAAAGGCAAAGGGAGACAGACAGAACTGTCATCTGTCATCCATTGGTTTACACCCTAAATGCCTGCAACAGCCGCAGGTTGGACCAGGCCAAAGCCAGAAGCAGGAACTCAATCCATGTAGGTAGCAGGGACTCGAGGACCCGAGCCATCCCCTGCTTCTTCCCAGGAGCTACATTCGCAGGAAGCTGGAGTCGGGAGCAGAGCCCAACCAGAAGCCAGGCCCTCCAGTGGGGGACATGCGCATTCTAAGTGGTGTCTTCCCCACCAGACCAAATGCCCCTTCACCTCCACGTTTGTTTACATGTGTAGCCAACTGCTGCTTCTCAGTTCTGACATCAGAGTGCTCTGGGCACAGACTTTACAGAAGCCAGGGCAGGAGCGGGGTTGATGGACAGGCACATGGGAAGGCTTTGCTGCCCCAGACGCGGACCAGTGCACACACAGGCAGTGAACTTGGAAGGGCTGCTAAATAGAAAGTTACCACAGTACTCGTAGCTCATGCTCCAAGGAACAGCGAACCCCAAATGGAAATTGTGTTTCTGGCCTCTGAACAGATCCCAGAGTGTCAGAACCTGACATCATGCATCTGTGTTTACTCCAAAATACAGAGACCGTCACACTTTAGGCCATGGATTGCACAGCTGGTGAAAGATTAGAGAGAGACGATTTCGGACAATTCTCTCACATCTCAGTTTTGATCTTGTCTCACTTGGTATCCAGTTACAAGAAGTCTCAAATGACAGTACAGCACACGTCACACACCGTAGAAACCTACAGAGGTTCCTGCACTTCCAGGGTTCACCACATATACTTGCCTCCTTCCATGTCTTTCAGGGCAAGTAATTTGTCTGCCGTCCTTGCATCCTCAAACGGTGCATCGTACGGGCCTTTGGACAACACTTGCAGTAGGATTTCATCTCCAGTGAAGAAAACAAAGACATGTTAATACCAGCAATGCACGCAGGATATGCATATTTTGCCACGTAAATTCCTAAAGTAGTCTACGAAGACATGACTAAACGATCCAGATTCGAAGGACACAGGAGGTTACGCTCCCCGGTCTTGTCTTGGGAAGGGACGCGCCCCCCCCCCCCACACCATCTGGAAAATCGTGGTTGCCGACGACACCCTGGGCGGGAAACACTGCTCCTTCCAGGTATAGGGCTGGGATTTGCCCCACATCCTGTGACAGCTGGTGCTGTTATCTTCCCTTTGTTCCTGTTGTCATTCTGACCCACGTCTCTAAGACCTTCTGCACGCCATTCCCATGCGTGGACAGACCTCATTCCTGCTCCCCCAAGATTCATCTTCCTTTGAGACTGCCTCCCCCAGGAAGCCTTCCGCAGTGAGTTCCTGAATGGGTGGCACACTGACCTAGACCCCAAGCCTGATTGCTCTCTACCCAAACGTGACTGGAGGCAAGTACCTTCCCCTCTGGCCTTTAGGGTGGGGATAGTGCCAACTCCCAGGAAGGACTCTTGTGAAATTGGAAGATATCGACACCTAGAAGGAATTTAACAGTGCCAGTGTGAGGATTATTCTGGAAACTTCTCATCATTGCCATCCTTACCACAATTCCCCAGGCCAGCTAGTAAACACTGCCAGGGTGCCGCTCAGGGGAGCTTTGCACGAGTGGAATAAGTAGGTGGGGAAGAAAAAAAGGCACCCGAGGGAAACATATCACTGACCCAGGACAGAGAGAGAGTGTGTGTGGCAGACTCTGCACTCCCACCACCTGCCACTCTCAGGCCTGAGTGTGCTTCCAGAGCCAGACTCTCAGACAGACACGCCCTTCCCTACCCTCCCTAGCAGCCCGAGCAGTGCCATGGGACGCAGAGGCCCTCAGAAGATTCCTGGGACCCAGACAGAGTGCTGCTCTGGATAGAAGAGAAAGAAACGTTGCTGCACCTCCTCCTCTCCTCTTCCTCCTACTTTGAAAGCAGATGTGATGTCTGGAGCTGCAGAGGCCATTTTGTGAACAACAGGCACAAGCACCAGGAAAGAGGGTCTCAGAAAAACTGCCCGTAACCTAAGCTACTACAGCAAAGCCATCATTGCCTCTCTCAGACCACTGCAACGGAAGGAAAAACCAAGTCGTTCTTGAAGCCATTGTGAGTCATTGATGGTTTTCCAGGAATTTCAGCCAAGTCCATCGTCAACCAGCACAGGCACTACGGGAACACCTGGACTCGCCTTGCCTCGATGACCTTGGCCGCTTTATGGAAGAATCTAGCCTAAGTTCCTGAAGATCACTGTGCCCCTTAGACTGGGACGGAGCAGAAGACTGTGTCATTCCTGCGATGAGCTTTCTGGAGCTCCGGCTCTGCACAGCAACTGTAGGAGGTGCCGCAGCTCAGAGAACAAAGAGAGCCGGCGCCCATCTGCATCCCCGGGATGTACAAAGGGGCAGAAGCATGCATGCAGACATGACCAGACACACCAACACAGCCACACCGAGCAGCAAAGCAAGAGCTGAGAAAGGGAGCAGAGGAAGATAACCAGTCCTGAGCAGTCACCAGGACTGCTGCAGACCCACGTCGGTCCCACAGCAGGGCCACCTATGGTGCCCTGTAACTCACCCCCCCCCCGCCCCGCCACCAAGCCATCAGAAGAGAATCCAGAGCAGGAGGGGGTCTGAGTGTGACATTCCATACAACAAACCCACAGAGAAAAGCTGTCTTAGAAACGATCAATCTCGGGGCCGGTGCTGTGGTGTAGCAGGTAAAGCTGCCACCTGCAGTGCCAGCATCCCTTATGGGCACCGATTCAAGTCCCAGCTGCTCCACTTCCAATCCAGCTCCCTGCTAATTCACCTGGGAAAGCAGCAGAGGATGGCCCAAGTCCTTGGGCCCCTGCACCCATGTGGGAGACCCGGAAGAAGCTCCTGGCTCCTGGCTTCAGCCTGGCCCAGCCCTGGCTGTTGTAGCCATCTGGGGAGTGAACCAGCAGGTGGAAGGCCTCTCTCTCTTTCTCTCTCCCCCCCTCTCCCTCTCTCTCCCTCCCTCTCTCCCTCTGCCTCTCTCTCTCTCTGTAACTCTGACTTTCAAATAAATAAAATCAATATTTTTAAATAAAAAGGATAAATCTCATTTAAAAATGCTGTGTATGAAAAGTATACCCACGAAATCTGGATGGAGGCTGTGGGGTAGAAGGGAAGCTTAACAAATTCTATAAGCTGGTGGAGCTCTTTGCTTGTGAAAGAGTGGTTAATACTTCAGAGTTACTTTTTTAATATGGGGGTACTTCAAAATGCTTGTGGAAAATAGAATTAAAGGAGAAGTTTGCTTTTGTAGCAAAACATTTGGAATCCATGCATGCTTTTTTCCTACGCTGTGTTTTTCCATGAACTTTCTGAAGACTCCTCATATTAAGTTCTCTTCCCATCTAAAGCTTTCTCCAGGAAACAGAGTTTTACTTTCCTCTGGCTTTATTTTGCTAAGCCACAGGATTAGCATTCACATCATCCATATTCCAAGTCCACTTTCAAGGCTGTTGGCCCCAGGTGAGGGTTTGCCCACTATACCCAACAGGTGCTTTCAATAGACACGGGAAAAATCACCGTCAGCTTCACCAGGAGTAAACAGCAAGTTCTCACCTCCCCCGCCCCGTGATGAATGTGTTTGGACCTACAAGTTCCTGAAACGCCACCCAGATGGAAGCTGCCGAGTGGAGCGGTGCCTGCCCGGGCTATGGCACCGGCACCGGCACCGACAGGTTGGTAGGTCCTTGGCGGGTAATGACAAGATCCTCCCAAACCCTGGCCCAGACTCCCATCTCCAGAGGCGCTCACTCCCCTCCGACACATGAGGGGCTGTGACGCTGGGGCCACCACAGAACAGCCCTCTGGCTCCTAGATAGCACTTGCTGAACACACAGCTGGTGCACCTGCAAGAGTGACCTCATCCACTCATCCGTCAGGGCTGGCCACCTGCCAGTCAGTTAGCGGGCAGTGCCAACTGGCTGAGCCCTCTTTGGGAGCGCTGGCGGAAGCAGGACAAACCCAGAGTTCCCGACCTGGGGCAGCTCCTGCGACAAAGAGTCCGCCATGTGTGGAGAGGTGCCCTTCCTGCAGGCAGGGGTGGCCAGGCACCTCTGATCCAACAGCGCCAACCCCGGGGGAAGAAGCAGTGCTCGCTCGCTCACTCTCCCAGGAGCTCTCTCTCCCGCCAAAGGCGGCCCTCAGCCTGACCCTCTTCTCAGCACCAGGGAGAACTCCCCAAAATGGGGCCGGCTTCCTTCAGCACACAGCTGGGGCCCAGACCTGTCTCAGCCTCAGGGCTCTGCTGAAGGTGACGGCCTGGGCCTGGCCTTAGCTGTTCTCAAGTTAAATGAGAGACTTCCAGTACACCAGTCAGCCCCAGCCTGGGGGCACCGGAAGGGCTCTAACATCCACCTCGCAAACATCCCCACAACGCAGAATGCAGAATCCGATGGCCAGGGCAGGGCGGGACGCCTCTTTGTAACAATCTCCCCAGGACAGACTCACCCTCAGCCTCAGGCGGGGATGAGAGCCCCACTCCCCAGCCCCAAGAAGGTCCAGCACAGGGCCCCTCCCTCTGGAAGGGGCAGGTGGCTGCAGCTGGTCTGTGGCACTCTCTCTCTCTGCACCTGCGAGGGGCTCCCGGATGGAGGAACCTCGGCCACTGTGAGGAGCAGGGCCTTTCCCGGGGTTTCTCCCCTGGGCTCGGCTTAATTTCTAGGGACTTTGACATTCAGAGGAGCAGTGTCTAGCCTGAAAACAAAGCGCTCGCTTTGCCCCCTAAGCAGCAGGAACAGGTCCCCTTGGAAACAACCAGGGATGAGCAGGGCTACTTACCAAATACTTTAGCCAAACCTTCATCCTCATTTTTCATGCTTGAGGAAAATTTATTGGTTGGGCCTGTGGAGAAAGTAAATTCAGCTGTGAGGAAACTGCTCCCTGGGTCTGCCTGGACGGGGGTCCCCCTTAGTCACCTGGCATCGACCCCCGTGGGTGCCTGAGGATACGGACACACACACACACGTTCAACACCTTTTCTATCTTAACACAGTCCTTGGGCCCCTTCACCGGCATGGGAGACCCGGAAGAAGCTCCTGGCTCCTGGCTTCCGATCGGCGCAGCCCCAGCTGTTGCAGCCATCTGGGGAGTGAACCAGCAGATGGAAGACTCCTTTCTCTCTCTCTCCCTCTCTGCCCCTGCCTCTCTGTAACTCTGTCTTTCAAATAAGTAAATAAATCTTTAAAAAAAAAAAAAAGAATCGATACAATGCCAGCATGATACATCCAGTAAGCTCATGAGTAAAAGATCATAAACACCCTTTGGTTTCCCTTTTCTTTTTTCAGGCAGAGTTAGCAAGAGAGAGAGAGAGACAGAGAGAAAGGTCTTCCTTTCTCCATTGGTTCACCGCCCAAATGGCTGCTGTAGCCGGCACTGCGCAGATCCGAAGCCAGGAGCCAGGTGCTTCCACCTAGGCCATCCTCCACTGCCTTCCCGGGCCACAGCAGAGAGCTGGACTGGAAGAGGAGCAACCGCGGCACCGGCCAATCCTTTGGGTTTTAAAGTTCTCACAAGAGTGCTCGGTTCCTTCCCTTTCTATGCTATCCCGCGATGGATAGTGTCACCATTTAAAGTGACGTAGCTCCTGCATGAGACGTCTGAGCCCCCGCTGGCGCCCTGGCCTCCACGCAGGTGCCTCTAATTCCCTTGGTGATGTTGGCACACTTAATGCTGGGAGAACAGCCCTGGGGTTTCCTCCAGCACGAGGGCTGTGTTTGCTGCTTCGGCTTTTACAGACCCAGTGACTTAACACAGATAACTGCAAGGAATGTGGTCAGCCAGTTAAGTTTAGTAAAATAGCAAAAGTGGTTCTAAAAGCAGGAGGTGACTACACATCGAGGAAGGAGATCCAGCTCACTTTTCATAACAGGAGTTTTCATTATATCCAAATGGTGAAAACAGCCCAAATGCCCATGCACACGTAAGAGACAAAATGGGCCGGCACCGCAGCTCACTAGGCTAATCCTCCGCCTGTGGAGCCAGTACTCTGGGTTCTAGTCCCAGTTGGGGCGCCGGTTCTGTCCCGGTTGCTCCTCTTCTAGTCCAGCTCTCTGCTATGGCCTGGGAGGGCAGTGGAGGATGGCCCAAGTGCTTGGGCCCTACACCTGCATGGGAGACCAGGAGGAAGCACCTGGCTTCTGGCTTTGGATCAGTGCAGCGCCGGCCGTAGCGGCCATTTGGGGGGTGAACCAACGTAAGGAAGACCTTTCTCCCTGTCTCTCTCTCTCACTGTCTAACTCTGCCTGTCAAAAGAGAGAGAGTGAGAGAGAATGAATGTAGTCTGCCCACACAATGGGACAGTACTCAGCCTTACAGGGCATGAAGTTCTCCCTCAGGCTGCCACATAGATGAGTCCTGGAAACACAGCAAGCCAAAGAAGCCAGGGGAAAGCAGAATGAGGAGCAACTACTGCAGGCACACGGCTACTTTCTGGGGTGATGAAAGAGTTCTAGAGCTAGATAATGGGGGCCGGCTCTGTGGCACAGTGGGTTAAGTCCCCGCCTATAACACTGGCATCCCATATGGTGCTGGTTAGAGTCTCAGCTGCTCCACTTCCAATCCAGCTTCCTGCTGATGCACCTGGGAAAGCAGCAGAAGATGGCCCTACCACCCATGCAGGAGGCCCAGACCACACCATTGCAGCCATTTGGGGAATAAATCAGCAGATGGAAGATCTTTTTCTCTCTGTCTCTTCCTCTCTCTTCTCTCTGTAACTCTTTCAAATAAATAATAAATCTGAAAAAAATTAAAATTAGGGGGCCGGAGTTGTGGTGCAGTGGGTTAAGCTGCACCTGTACCTCTGGCATCCCATATGAGTGCCTGTTCAAGTCCCAGCTGCTCCACTTCCAATCCAGTTCCCTGCTAATGTGCAGTGGGAGATGGTCCAAGTACTTGGGCCCCTGCACCCATGTGGGAGACCCAGTGGAGATCCAGGTTCCTGGCTTCAGCCTGGCCCAGCCCTGGCTGTTACAGCCAACTGGGGCATGAACCAATCAATGAAAGATTGCTCTATTTGTCTGTCTCTCTTTTTCCTCTGTAACTCTGCCTTTCAGATACATAAATATTTTTTAAAAATAAAATAAAGGGACCGGCATTGTGGTATAGCAGATAAAGTCATTGCCTACACCACCAGCATCCCATATGACTGCTTACTTAAGTCCCAGCTGCTCCACTTCCAATCCAGCTCCCTGTTAATGGCTTGAGAAAGCAATGGAGGATGGCCCAAGTGCTTGGGTCCCTGTACCCATGTGAGAGACCTGGAAAAAGCTCTTGGGTTCAGCCTGGCCCAGCTCTCACCATTGCAGCCATCTGGGGAATGAACCAGCAAATGGAAGATCTCTCTCTCTCTCTGTAACTGATTTGCAAATAAATAATAAATCTTTAAAATAAAATACCTAGATAATGATGATTCACAACTTAGTGAGTATACTAGAAATCAATGAATTACATACTTTCAAAATAGTAAATTTTATGGTATGCGAATTTTATCTCCATAAAGCTGCTATTTGAAAAGTGATGTGTAGGACCGGCGTCATGGAGTAGTGAATAAAGCCAGCTCCATACTAATGGCCAAGAGTTTGGGCCCCTGCATCCAAGGGGAAGACCTGGAAGAAGCTCCTGGCTCCTCGTTTCCATCTGACCCAGCCCTGGTCATTTCTGCCATCTGCAAAGTGAAACAGCAGAGAGAAGATCTCTCTGTGTCTCTCCCTCTCTCTCTCTCTCTCTAGCTCTGCCTTTCAAATAAGAAAATCTTTCTTAAGGAAAATGTAAAATGATGTGAGATATGCCTAGGAAAGCAGCAGAAGATGGCCCACGTGCTTGGGTCCCTGCACCCATGTAGGAAATCCAGATGGGAGTCCAGGCAGCTGACTTTGGCTTGGCCCAGTCCTGGCTGTTGAAGCCTTCAGGGAGCGAATCAGCACATGAAAGATCTTTCTCTCCCTGTGATGGAACAAGGACATACGCCTCTCAGCCATTCTAGGTTCTTGTTACACCTGCCTTCTTTCAAGAGACCAGTTTAGTCTCACCCCCTGCATTCTCCCCCAGGTTTGAAGGCCAGTGGGCCAAACTTGGAGAATCAGTATGGAGAAGTTCATCTCTGCCTACTGCCCCCCATCCCCACCCCTAGCCCACCTAAGATACAAAATGGCCAGGCCTGCTGGGGTCTGGGCCTTTGCTACGTGTTGGGTCTGTGTACTCAATGGCAATTGGTTGACCTCTGCGAGTTTATTTTCTTTGAGTAAATTTGGTCTGGCTGCAAGTTCGTATTCTGTCTCCTCTGTTCTTTTCCTTTTTCTAACACTCTGTCTCTCCCCACCCCACCCCATCACTCTACCTTTCAAATAAAGAAAAATATTTAGAAAACTTCTATAATCAAAAGTTAAAATGCACACATATGCTACGACCCCATGGAGCTCTGAACTTTGAGTAAGCTTCAAAATTTGGAAAACTTTTGAGGTTATTCCCCTCTTCCAAGCACTAAATCCCTAATCGCAAGTATATGGAGGTAAGATGGCAGGCAGGGAGAACGCCTGGGCCACCACACCAGCCCCCAATGTAGGCTCCCAGAATCGCTCACTGCCACACAGACCCACTGGGACAGTACCTTCGATCAGGTTGATAGGGTGAGGCTTGGTATCTCGCCAGAAAACCAAGAGGAAAACACAGAGGATCAGAGCTCTGCTCATCTTCGCTGAGGTCTGTCCACTATCAAGGAGAAAATGAACTCCTGAAGAGCCCGCCCACTCAATAGCCTTGGCTCCAGGATACAGTAGAACCCAGTGGTCTGTGAGGTCACACCCAGAGGGCGGGGCAGGGGCGGGGCTATCTGCAGAGGAGGGGGAGGGCATGTCCATGGACAGGGGGGGACAACACAGTGGCAAGATATATATTTAAGATTTTATTCATATATTTGAGAGGCAGAGTTAGAGGGAGAGAGATCTTCCATCTGCTGGTTCACTCCCCAAGTGGCCAAAACAGACAGAGCTGGGCCAATGTGAAGCCTGGAGCTTCTTCCGGGTCTCCCACATGGGTGCAGAGGTCCATTGGTCTACCCAGGCACATTAGCAGGAAGCCAGATCGGAAGTAGAGCAGCCAGGACTCGAACTGATGCCTGTACACAGGATGCCAGCACTACAGGTGGAAGCTTAACCTATTACACCATAGTGCTGGCCCCACAGTGGCAAAATATTAACCAGGACTCTTCAGAAGTGAGGGACAAAAACTCAACCCAATCAGCTTAAGACAACTGGATGTAGCTAGAGTAACCAGAAAAACTGTATGATTAACCAAGATGCCACATTAAGTGTTGTTACTGGGGGCTGGTGCTGTGGTGTAGTGAGCTAAGCCCTCACCTGCAGCACAGGCATCCCATACGGGCACCGGTTTGAGACCCGACTGCTCCACTTCCCATCCAGCTCTCTGCTATGGCCTGGGAAAGCAGTAGAAGATGGTCCAAGTCCTTGGGCCCCTGCACCCACATGGGAGACCCAGAAGAAGCTCCTGGCTCTTGGCTTCGGATCAGTGCAGCTCTGGCCATTGTGGCCATGTGGAGAGTAAACCAGCCAATGGAAAACTCTCTCTCTCCCTCTCTCTCTCTCTCTATCTCTCTCTCTGTCTCTCTTCCTCTCTGTGTGTCTCCTTTCCTCTCTCTGTCACTCTTTCAGATAAATAAATAAATCTTTAAAATAAATTCATACATGTAAGATCAATTAACTAGCAAAGGTGTTAAGGTAATTCGATGAAGAAAGTACATTCTTTTAAACAAAAAATATTGAAATAATTTGGAGCCATCTTGGGCCCTGCACCTGAATGGGAGACCAGGAGGAAGCTTCAGATCGGTGCAGCGCCGGCTGTAGTGGCCATTTTGAGGGTGAACCAACTGAAGGAAGACCTTTTTCTCTGTCTCTCTCTCTCACACTAACTCTGCCTGTCAAACAACAAAAAAAAAAAATTGGGGGCCAGTGCAATAAGCAAAAATTGGGAACAACCCAAATATCCACAAAAGGTGAAATAGACAAGTTCTGGCATATCCATATAATGAAACATTACTAAGCAATCAAAAGTAATAAAAATAGTGCACAATGATATTTAGCAATCAAAATAACTGTGACGAGTGAAAGAAAACAAAGTGCACAGGACAGGGGTCCATCTACATCCAGCACTAGAAATGACAGCTAGTCCATAGCACAGAAAGCTGGCTGTGCTGGCTTGTGTTTGGGAAAACCCAGCATACAAGAATCAGCTGCCTAGGACACATCCAAAATCACACCAGCTGTAATCTCCTGGGACTAGGGGGATTTACAGACAGAAGAGTGGTCTCCAGTGGCTGCAAGACGAAGGGCTCTTATAGACAAAGCTGGCCTGTGACTAACCTAAGTGCATCTGGACTTTCTCAAGAAATATTAACATGCCAGGCGTCAGACAACAGACATTCCAGAGTTTAGCCGGCAAGATAAGCCCAGTGGTTTACCTTGATGACTTTCTTTACCCCATATGGATTAGAATGACCTCCAGGGAAACTTAAAGGGCAAGATGGTGGTTACATCCAAGATGGCTAGACTCGTGTCCAGTTGAGTTCCAACAGGATGAAAGGTGGAACTAGGAGGAGAGGAAGGGATTTCGAAGGCACGCAATAAAACTTCTGGGTTGGGGCCAGCGCTGTGGCACAGCGGGTTAAAGCCCTAGCCTGCAGCACCAGCAACCCATATGGGCACCAGTTCAAGTCCCGGCTGCTCCACTTCTGATCTAGCTCTCTGCTATGGCCTGGAAAAGCAGTGGATGATGGACCAACTCCTTGGGCCCCTGTACCCGTGTGGGAGACCCAAAAGAAGCTTCTGGCTTCAGATGAGCTCAGCTCTGGCCATTGTGGACATTTGGGGAGTGAACCAGCAGATGGAAGACCTCTCTAGCTCTGCCCCTCTCTGTAACTCTGTCTTTCAAATAAATAAAATAGATCTTTAAAAAACAAAAACAAAAAAACTTCTGGGTCAATAGTCAGCTTCATTATTTCAATTGGGAAAATGGTTTCATGAGTGCATTCATATATCAAAACTCATAAAATTGTACTTTTCAAAACAGATTTATTGGAGCCTGTGCTGTGGTGTAGCAGGTAAAACTGCCACCTGAACACTGGCATCCCATATGGGCGCCGGTTCAAGTCTCAGCTGCTCCACTTCTGATCCAGCTCCCTGCTAAAGGCCTGAAAGAAGTAGCAGAGGATGGCTCAAGTGCTTAGGCCCCTACACCCACATGGGAGACCTGGAAGAAACTCCTGGCTCCTGGCTTCGGATTGGCCCAGCTGTTGAGGTCATTTGGGGAGTAAACTAGCATATGGAAGCTCTCTCTCTCTCCCTGTCTCTCATTTTCTCTCTCTGTAACTTTGCCTTTCAAATAAATAAATCTAAAAAAAAAAAAAAAAAAAAAGACATCCCAAATGGCCACAATGGCCAGGGCTGGGCCAGGCCAAAGCTAGGAGCCTGGAACTCCATCTGGGTCTCCCACATGGGTGCAGGGGCCCAAGCACTCGGGCCACCTTTCACTGCTTTCCCAGGTGCTTTGGCAGGGAGCTGGATCGGCAGCGGAGCAGCTCATATGGGATGCTGCTGTGGCGGCAGCAGCTTATCCTACCTCACCACACAATGCCAGCCCCAAATTATAATCTTTTTATACATGCAGTTATCATGTCATTCATATCTCAATAAAGCTGTGAGAAAATGCAGTGCATCAAGTGGTCCTATTTTCCTTCCTATGAGTGATACCAAGATCAAATAACATGGTAGGATTCTGATTTGAAGATGACATATGAAGCCCAAGTATCTGTGTCTTCAGTGACCCAATCTTCCACCCTACTTGAAGGGAATAGCAAAGAAAGGAATCTAAGGGCAGGCATTTGACATCGCCATTGAAATGCCACTTGGGACATCCACACCACACATCAGTGCCTGGGTTTGAGTCCCAGCTCCGCTCCCAACTCCAGTTTCCTGCTTATGTATGCCCTGGGGAGGCAGCAAATGATGGCTCAAGTCCTGAGGCCCTGCTGCCCACATGGGAAATCAATCCAGACAGACTCATTGGTTCCTGGCTTCAGCCTGGCCCAGCCCTGGCTGTCCCTTACATTTAGGGAATTTGGATCGTGACCAGCAAATAGGATCTCTCTCTCTCTGTCTCTGTCTCCGCCTTTCAAATAAATACTTTTTTACAAATGGGAATCCAACCAGGATCCCCTGCAAAAGTGCATCCCATCTTCAGAGAGTTATTTGGTTGGCTTGTACTTAACATTTTGAGTTGCTCACTGCTCACTGGCGGTTACAATCGCTTATCTGTAGGAGAAGCCTGGAGGAGGTCGCATCAGGCCCAGTGTTCCATCATCTCTGTCTTGCTTTTTTTTTTTTTTTTTTTTGACAGGCAGAGTGGACAGTGAGAGAGAGAGAGGGACAGAGGGAAAGGTCTTCCTTTGCCGTTGGTTCACCCCCCAATGGCCGCTTTGGCCAGCACACCGCGCTGATCCAAAGCCAGGAGCCAGGTGCTTCTCCTGGTCTCCCATGGGGTGCAGGGCCCAAGCACTTGGGCCATCCTCCACTGTACTCCCGGGCCACAGCAGAGAGCTGGCCTGGAAGAGGGGCAACTGGGACAGAATCCGGTGCCCCGACCGGGACTAGAAACCAGTGCACTGGCACCATAGGCGGAGGATTAGCCTAGTGAGCCGCGGCACCAGCTCTGTCTTGCTTTTGAGATCTGCCTTTGAGAAATTGCCATCACTGGAAACTTTGGAAGTTTCCACGGACCCCACCCCATGGCTTCTCCGTGTCTGCGTTGGCCCGTGGGTCCATTTTGCCTTTATGAGTAAGGGGAGCATGGGCAATAGTTACAGAAATTGAGCATCAAGGGAACCCAAGTGCAGGCAGCACAAGGGGGTGCTGAGAGGATGGGAGGAGGGGCGGGGAGGCCACATCTGGCCCTGTGGGATTGGGGGCTCTTTCTCACGCCACCACGGACTCACCCATCTTCCTGCCTTTCTTCCTCATTCTCTCCTTTTTCTTGTTTCTTGTTCCCTGCAAAGCTGAGTTTCTGAAGTCTTCCTTTTCACCGTTACCTGGGGGTAGTTGACAGGGCTGCCCTCCTGCCTCTGGAGCTCCGTGTGTGCTCCGTAGACCCCGACACGCGCAGCTGGCCCTTCCCCCAACGTAAGCCTTCGGGACTCCCCAGCCCAGCCACTGCCCTGTGCCCAGTGTTCAGGGAGTTTCTTCACATGCAGCAGCCTGGCACTGCATGGTAAGTGGCATGCAATGGCACTTTTCAAATATAATATACAGGAGCCAGCATTGTTACTTCTTGGGTAAAGCCACTGCCTGTGAGGCCAGCATCCCACAAGGGTACTGGTTCGAGTCCCAGCTGCTCCATTTCCCATCCAGCTCTCTGCTATGGCCTGGGAAAGCAGTGGAAGATGGCCCAAGTCCTTGGGCCCCTGCACCCATGTGGGAGACCCGGAAGAAGCTCCTGGCTTCAGATCAGCCCAGCTCTGGCCTTTTGGCCATTTGGGGAGTGAACCAGCAGATGGAAGTCCTCTTTGTAAACTTTGCCTTTCAAATAAATAAAATAAATCTTTTTTTTTTTTTTTTTGACAGGCAGAGTGGATAGTGAGAGAGAGAGACAGAGAGAAAGGTCTTCCTTTGCCATTGGTTCACCCTCCAATGGCTGCCGCGGACAGCGCGCTGCGGCCGGCGCACCGCGCTCATCCGATGACAGGAGCCAGGTGCTAGGTGCTTTTCCCTGGTCTCCCATGGGGTGCAGGGCCCAAGCACTTGGGCCATCCTCCACTGCACTCCCGGGCCACAGCAGAGGGCTGGCCTGGAAGAGGGGCAACCGGGACAGAATCCGGCGCCCTGACCGGGACTAGAACCCGGTGTGCCGGCGCCGCAAGGCGGAGGATTAGCCTGTTGAGCCACGGCGCCGGCCAAAATAAATCTTTTTTTAAAAAAGTAAATATATGCATGTTCAAGGTAAAACAAGTCAATATAAAATTTCACCTGGTAACAATGAATTCATTCACATTTACCAATGGTTCCTTCCCCACATTAAAAAGACTTTTTTTAAAGATTTTATTTTATTTATTTGAAAGACAGAGTTACAGAGAGAGGTAGAGCCAGAGAGAGAGGTCTTCCATCCACTGGTTCACTCCCCCAAAAGACCACAATAGAGGAGCTGTGCTGATCCGAAGCCAGGAGCTAGGAGCTTCTTCCAGGTCTCCCACACGGGTGCAGGGGCCCAAGGACTTGGGCCATCCTCTGCTGCTTTCCCAGGCCATAGCAGAGAGCTGGATCAGAAGCGGAACAGCCCAGACTCAAACCGGTGCCCATATGGGATGCTGGTGCCACAGGCAGTGGCTTTTCCCACCACACCACAGTGTTGGCCCCTTAAATAACTATTTTTTTTTTTTTTTTTTTTTTTTTTTTTTTTTTTTAATTTTTGACAGGCAGAGTGGACAGTGAGAGAGAGAGACAGACAGAAAGGTCTTCCTTTTGCCGTTGGTTCACCCTCCAATGGCCGCCGCGGATGGCGCGCTGCGGCCGGCGCACCGCGTTCGTCCGATGGCAGGAGCCAGGAGCCAGGTGCTTTTCCTGGTCTCCCCATGGGGTGCAGGGCCCAAGCACCTGGGCCATCCTCCACTGCACTCCTGGGCCACAGCAGAGGGCTGGCCTGGAAGAGGGGCAACCGGGACAGAATCCGGTGCCCCGACCGGGACTAGAACCCGGTGTGCCGGCGCCGCAAGGCGGAGGATTAGCCTGTTGAGCCACGGCGCCGGCCTTAAATAACTATTTTTTAAAAGGTAAATAAAATGCTGTAGCGGCCATTTGGGAGGTGAACCAACGGAAGGAAGACCTTTCTCTCTGTCTCTTACTAACTCTGCCTGTCAAAAAAAAAAAAAAAAGCAAATAAAATGAAGTTCTGTCATAGTTCTGTAAATATTGTTAAAAATTAATTTTTCGAAGACTCCGCTACAACTATGTTGCAAGAACTTAATCCAAGGTAAATTAAGCACAAATGTTCCGCAGGCACAGAGGACAATATCAAATTATCACACAACTGTGATTGTTACAAGGAAAAGGGCTCTTCCCCGTGGTTAATAAAGTGCTTTGGATACAATACCCAGAGCCAGCCAGCATCCTCGGGGACCGACCGCATGGTCACGAAGGAGCGAGGTCCAAGGCGCTAAGGTACCTTCGTCCTGCCCTCTCGGACAAGTCGCGCTCGCTGCCCCTCCACTCTGGTCTGTGGACCCTGGCCCCGCCCACGGACCCGTCCAGCGCCACCTTCTACACCCCGCTTTCCCTTTAAGAACCGAGCCATGACGTCACCCTCGTCGCGGCGCAGCCTATCTTGGCAACGCCCCTGCCGTTCTTCCGGACAGCTCCAATTGGCTAGTCATCCCCAGGAGGCCCCGCCCCTTCCCTCGCAGGCGGGCCGGAGCGCCCGCCGTCAATCGGGCCAGGTGGGAGCGATGATTGGCCGCAGGGCCCGCCCTCCAGCCAGCCCCGGCGGGCTCGCGTAGGCTGCGCGCTGGGGTGGGCGGAGCGTGGCTCCGCTTCGGAAGCCCTCGCTGTCCCCGTCAGCCCGCCCGCCGGTCCCTCCTGAGGCCCGCCTGCTGGGCAGGGCCGGCCAGGCCCGGACATGGAGTCCTACGACATCATCGCCAACCAGCCCGTGGTCATCGATAACGTGAGAGGCCCGGCAGTCGCGGGGAGGGCGGGCGTGCCGCCCCCGGGGGCGCACGCGGCGGCGCTGGGAGGGACCCCCGCGCATCCCCGCTAGTCCTCCGAGCGCCGCCAGCCGCCCCCGCCTGGCCGCTCGGTTTGCCCCAGGGCCTCGCGCCCGCCTGGCCCTGTAGCCTTGGCCTTGGGGCAGCCTCTCTGCTGGTGCCGCGGAGCCCCTGCCCCGATCTTTCCTACGGCAGAGCGGAAGAGTGCGGGAGATCCTGGGTGACAGCCGGGCGGCTGGCCGGGCGGTGCACCTGTGCGTTAAGCTCGGGCGGGACACGGACCCTCTTCGGTTGAGAGTAGAGTCAGTGGGCAGGTTGCGACCCCAGCCCTTGTGCCCATCGTGAGGCCCTGGCGCTGGCTGCCTGATGGAGGTGGTGCCTCTGCCCTTTGGCACACCGCTAGCCTCTTCTTTGGGAGGTGGCTCCCCAGGTGATTTGCAGCGCTTCCCAAGGGGACTGCACCCCGGGGCAAAAAAAAATACAGGTTACTTTCACCCAGCCACATATCCGCCACCACTGGTTGGCCCTTCGGCTCTTGAGATCCTCGGTATAGAAATTCCGGGGCCTCTTCCCAGGACGTAGAAGCAATTGGAGGCAGTTGTTTGGAAGGCTCGGAGGAAAGATGTCTTGGCCCTCAGTACGGGAGCTTTGCTTTCAGCTGCCCCAGGAGGGAAGATAAAGGCTGGGGACTATGGATCCAATCCTAGCTGGGTTTCTACTCTGGTGTACCCGCCTTGGAGTTTGCAAAAATTATCCACTCCTCTGTTTTCTGGGATCTGAATGCTCCCCTCCCCCTTGACCCTGGTGGGGTCCCCATGGCAGTCTTTTGGAGAACCCCTGTGGGCTCACCTGAGCCCCATAGGGGTTGTTTAACTGGAGGCTGGCCTGCATAGGGGGTGTGCTGTCAGAGCAAGTCTCCAGCAGGCTGCAGGAACCCCCAGACGGCTTCCCTTGTAGGTGGGCAAGTCATGCACACAGGCTAACCCAGGAACCCCCGCACCCAGAACCTGGAGATGTGTGTGCACTTGGGATGGAGACTGGTGGGAAGGGGAGTGGAGAAAGACGCCAGTTGTCCCATGCACCCAGTGGCCTCACTGGCAGGCCTTTTGATGGTCCATGTTAACTGGGGTGGGGGAAGGCTGTTGGGGGCTGCTCTGGCTGACTCTTGGCGCTTGTCCCCTGGATTCCTCCCGCCTGGAGCCAGCCCTAGAGTATGGGGAGGAATGTATGTCTCACAGCTTCTCAGTCTATACTGTTGACCGCCTGGATTGGGTGATTGTTGGTATGGGGGTGTCCTGTGCATCCTTGCCCATTGGATGCCGGTAGCAGCACCCCCCTACCCGCGACCTCAGTCACCAGGCACACCCAGAAGTATATTTGGAAGTGATCTTGGTCTCTCAGCAGGATTTCTGGCTTCCTCCCCAGCCCTCGGTGGGGCAGCCAGCTCTCTCCTCTGCTGCACACGGTGCTTCATCAGGAGCTGAATGTTGTTTTTCTTTGCAGGGTTCCGGGGTGATCAAGGCTGGCTTTGCTGGAGACCAGATTCCCAAATACTGTTTCCCAAACTAGTAAGTGTTGCTCAGACAGCAGCCCTGCCACTTGGTTTGCTCCGGGGAGAACGCTGGCCCCCATCTTTGAGAAAGACACAGCTGTGAGGTCAGCAATGCCAGGAACTCCGAAAGGATCGGTGCCCGGGATTTCCCCCTTCCTCTTTGGAGTCGCTGGTCTTCACCTCTGGAGCCAGGGAGGAGGAGAAGCAGCCAGCGCTCCCCTGGGGCTGGGAGTGGCAGCAGCAACA
This sequence comes from Sylvilagus floridanus, assembly GCA_949820135.1. NCBI lineage: Eukaryota > Metazoa > Chordata > Mammalia > Lagomorpha > Leporidae > Sylvilagus > Sylvilagus floridanus. Next base: position 73,272,732 of record OX463245.1, on the reverse strand, counting down.
ACAATAAAAGGAGAGCTGTCCACGGGGAGACCTAAACCTGGAGCAGAGAGCGCGCAGGCGCACACAGCACTCTAGGAAAGGTTTTGTTTTGGTCAAGGGCAGTCCGTGCCGCGTGGCTGCTGGAGGCAGGAATAAGCAGAGGTGCAAAGCCAGAGACGGCCTGTGCGGGGGCCACGCTAGCCCACCAGGAAAGGTTCCTCGACGGTGCCTCCTCTCGACTCCTGGAGGCTTTGGCGTTACTGGCCTGCAGGCAAGCCAGCGGAGGGCCCCCCACATGGCTGACTGGGCCAAGAACCTCAGGCTGGTCTGGGCACAGTGCAGCTCAGAGCACCCCAGAGAGCCTCGGCTTCGTTCTGGGCGCTCTCCGAGGAGGTGATCAGAGATCACTGCTGGTGTGTTGGGGACCTGGGTCACGTTTTGAAACGTGGCTCGACGAATCAGGCCAGTTACCAAGGACTGCACCTCTGTCTAGAGGCCCTGGCAGCGGGAAGGGACACTCTGAGCTGAGGGAGAGAGGGGCTGTGCCGCTCCCTGGGGTGCAGGGACGTTGATGGCAGCCCTGCCCCTGGGGTCAAGATCGTGGGCTGAGTCATTGTGGCCAGAGAAGGCTGACCCTCTGCCAGGCCTGGGCAACTTGTGACCGGCTCAGGGGCTCAGCCTGCTCTGGGAGGGATGCCCATTGCTTCTGACCCTGCACTTCCTGTCCCCCTGCGAGTTCCACATCCCAGAGACCCAGCTGCCAGCCTGGGCCCCATGGCCACGTCCTGGTGCTTTGGTGTGGGAAAAACTGGAGCTCATCCCTGCCCCCTTTCACACGTGGCTGACTTTTCTCTGTCTTTGCAGTGTGGGGCGGCCTAAGCACATGCGGGTGATGGCTGGAGCCCTGGAGGGTGACCTCTTCATCGGACCAAAAGCAGAGGTAACACCGTGGAGCCTGCCCGCCCCCGGGTGGGCGTGGGGTCTTCCTTCACAGGCGTGCTGGCTGCTGGGGAGAGGCATCTGTTCTCAGGCCCCCACGGCTGCCGCCTGGCCACCTGCTGTGAGGTGCTGGCCCACTGGCTCGGTGACCTGCCTGGGAGCTGATGGGCAGATCAGGTGCTCTCAGTAGCAACCAGTGGGGAGAAGAGCAGGCCAATCTTGGCAAGTGTGTAGGCACCCAAGGCCGGCAGGGCTCGTGTGCGGCTCTCAGAAGGTAGGCTCAGAAGGAGCTGCCGCTGAGAAGCCACGGGGTGCTCCACAGGAGGGGGCGCCCCTAGTGGAGGCACTGGGTCTACACAGGCTACTGCAGCCTTGGTAGCTGGCGGGACAGCGGGCTCTGAAGTTATGGCTGTACTCCCCGAGAATCCCTGGGCCCAGGTGACCTGCAGGAGGGGCTGTGTAGCCCAGAGCGGTAGCTGGAGTGCAGGAGGCGGGAGCTGGGCAGCGTGCAAACAGAGAACAGCGAAGAGGCCTGGCAGTGCGTGGGGAGGAGCCCAAGACGCTGTTGGACACATAAGCTCATCCACGCTGAGGCGCCAGCTCGGAGCAGGGGGACACCCACTGGGGAGGGGCGGCTCGGTTCAGGGCAGGGGAGTCCAGAAAACACCTGTTCAGCGTGGGACCCTCCTTCTCCCGCAGGAGCACCGGGGGCTGCTGGCCATCCGCTACCCCATGGAGCACGGCGTGGTGCGGGACTGGAACGACATGGAGCGCATCTGGCAGTACGTGTACTCCAAGGACCAGCTGCAGACCTTCTCCGAGGAGGTGCGTGGCCGGCCCCTGCTCCCTCCGGGCTTCCAGGCCAGCCTGGGCTCCCCTGCCTCCCCTCCTTCCTGCTGGGAGCTGCCACGTTTCCTCTCTCCCTTTTGTTTTGTGCGTCTGTGCGTATGTGCACAGCCAGTGGCTGCCCAACGGGCTGAACTACCTGTGCTCACAGTTGGGGGGGGGGGGGAGCTGTCCAGAAGGATCCTCCTGGGCCTAGCATGTGGTCTGCAGGTGCCCATGACTCTCATGTCTCTCATAGCATCCTGTCCTCCTCACGGAGGCCCCGCTGAACCCCAGTAAGAACCGGGAGAAGGCGGCGGAGGTGTTCTTTGAGACCTTCAATGTGCCGGCCCTGTTCATCTCCATGCAGGCCGTGCTCAGTCTGTGAGTGCTCCCAGCGGCCAGCCTCCTGCTTGCATGTCCCTTTCGGTCTGGATCATGCGGGTGTTCCGGGGGGAGGGGTCCCTGTGCCTCAGTGGCTGAGGCGAGGGGATGCTGACCCGGTGACAGGTACGCCACAGGACGCACGACGGGAGTGGTCTTGGACTCAGGGGATGGGGTCACTCACGCTGTGCCCATCTATGAGGGCTTCGCCATGCCGCACTCCATCATGCGGGTGGACATCGCCGGCCGGGACGTCTCTCGCTATCTCCGACTGCTGCTCCGCAAGGAGGGGGCTGACTTTCACACCTCGGCTGAGTTTGAGGTTGTCCGGACCATCAAAGAGGTGCTGAGAGGCGAGAGGGGGCAGGGGGAGGACAAGGCGTGGGGCGGAGCCCCTGGCTGTGGGAGTCCCCGACCTCAGGTTTCTGAGGGCTGTGTCCCACCCCCCTCCCCGCAGCGAGCCTGCTACCTGTCCATCAACCCGCAGAAGGATGAGGCTCTGGAGACGGAGAAGGTGCAGTACACCTTGCCGGACGGCAGCACGCTCGACGTAAGTGGCCAAGCCCGGGCTGCAGGCAGAGGGGGCTGGTTTCTGCAGAGCCCGTCTGCCACGGTCCTGTGCTCCAAAGGTGGGGCCTGCGCGGTTCCGGGCCCCCGAGCTGCTGTTCCAGCCAGACCTGGTCGGGGACGAGAGCGAGGGGCTCCACGAGGTGCTGGCCTTCGCCATCCACAAGTCCGACCTGGACCTTCGCCGGACGCTGTTCGCCAACATTGTGCTCTCAGGCGGCTCGACACTTTTCAAAGGTACTGGGGTTAGACCAGAGGCCAGGGGCAGCCAGGCCCATGCCCTGGCATCAGAGGCATGGCCCTTTTCCTCTTGGCTTCTTGGGTGGTGCTCAGTGAGCTGCTTTTGTTTAAGGCTCTGTGTCTAGAGCTTTCCACTCGAGGTCTAGGGTTTCCTCGGGGACTGTTGAATGGGGAAGAGTCTAGAGGCCAAGTGCAGAGTAACTGGGGTTTCCCCTCACATCATGTCTCTGAGGCTGCTGGGCCTCGGGATGGCCGGCCCTGCCCTTGACCCTACAGAACTGAGAAGAGAGGCGGAGGCAGCTGCAGGGGAGGGGGCAGGGAGGTCGGAGGTGGCCCTCAGCTCGGCCAGCCTTGTGTTCACAGGCTTCGGTGACCGATTACTCAGTGAGGTGAAGAAGCTTGCCCCAAAGGACGTCAAGATCAAGGTAGGCTGCCGAGAGTCCCTCTGGGGCATGGGGGTGCTGGGTAGCCTTGAGCTGGGGGGGAAGGGCTCCTGCTGCCTGCACACGCCCCTCACCTCCACCTGCACCAGCCCCACTCCTTCCGGCCGATGCCCCTGCTGCCTGGCTTCAGGCCTTGGGCTGGGGGGTGGCTGCTGTGTGGGGCCTGGGCAGTTACGTGGCTGCTTGCTCCCTCCAGATCTCAGCCCCTCAGGAACGGTTGTACTCCACGTGGATCGGGTGAGGCGGGGCTCAAGGGGAGGGCTTGGGAGGAGGCTGTTGGCCCTGGACACCTCTCCTGTGGTTGGTGGGTGGACTTCCCTGCCCGGTAAGGGAACGGGGGCTCTGAGCGCCCAGGGAGGGCAGTTGGCCCAGCCCACAGGTCCACAGGAACGCTGCCCTCCGTCCCCACAGGGGCTCCATCCTGGCCTCGCTGGACACATTTAAGAAGATGTGGGTATCCAAAAAGGAGTATGAAGAGGACGGCTCCCGTGCTATTCACCGCAAAACGTTCTAGCGCCCTGGGAAGATGGAACATGGGGGGAGAGTGGGAGGACAGGGGTGCCAGAGCCCTCAGCCCCTGTAGGCCTGGGCTCCTATCTAGGCTTAGGGTCCCCTGCATGTCCAGAACCTGGGAAGGTGGTGCAGCTGTGCTCTGTGCAGCCCTCTCCTACACACACACACACACATACACACGGTAACGCTAGCTGCATGGATAGCAGTCTTCATTGGAACGTGGGAACTGGGGAGCCCAGCATTGGGTTGGTCTGGGTGTCATGGGGCCTGTTAAGCCTGTGTTCCTTGTTCCAACTCTTGGGGTGCTTCCCTGAGCTCCAAGGCCAGACAGCCAAGCACTCCATTTTCTCTGACACGCTCCCGCCAGAGCCAGAGTGCCTGGACGCCTGGAGCATGGGGTGGAGGAGCAGCCAGCAGCTCCAGCAGGTACAATGAGGTGCCACAGTGTGTCTCATGCCACCCCCTCTTCCTGACCCAACAGGGCAGCCCTAACCTTTTCACTCCGTCTTCCCGTCTGGGCAAATGCCCTGGCACAGGGCAAGCACCAGGCAGTGCCATCCGCAGGGAGAGGGTATGCCAGGGTCAGGCCATGGGAGCCACAGGCAGCCCCAGCAGCGGGGCCTGTCGCACTGTCCTGTCAAAGCACTTCATTGACGTGCTGCCCCCTGTCCTCTGCCCCTCGTATCCTGGGTGGGAACAGGTTCATGGTCTTCATTTGTTGAGGGGGAAGCCACTTAATCCAGTGTCAGGTCCAAGGGGGAGAGGGCCATTTCCTTCTGTCACCTCCTCGGGGAAGGAGGGCTTCACTTCCACGTGGCCTGGACCCCACCTCCTCCCCCAGATAATGTACAATAATTTATCACAGTTGCCTGAAAAAAACACTTTTTTGTAAATCATTATAGTGAGAATTATGGACAAGGCCCATGTGTGGCTGTTTTCTTGTGGTTCTTTGTGCTGTTGTTGGCTCAGCCGTCCCCGGGGACTGTGAGAGAAGGTGGTTGGCAGGGCCGCTGTCACCCAGGAGCAGAATTCCCCAGCCTCGTTACCTGCTTGCCGCAGTCCCCCAGGGAAAGCCTTGGCCCTGGACAGAGCCTCTGCAGCCGCGTCCTCACCCGATCTGTCTAAGTGAGTGCCTGTGCATGCCCACTCTGCTGGCCAAGGTGATGGACACGGGCAGTGATGCAGGCTCCGCGGTTCAGACACGTCCTGATGGGGTGGGGGAGTGATGAGGGAGACGAGCTGGGATCTCCAGGAAGAGGCAGAGAGCAGAGGGAGCCATGGGAAGTGAGGTTAGGGAAGGCCTACGCGTTATTAAGAATCTGAGCACCTGCCATGTGCCTGCAGGGTATGTCACCCCAAGTGTACAGGTCAGGGGAGCCAGGCAAGCGGGCCACTGCAGTACGGAGCTGTAGAGAGGAGGTCAGGCAAGTGACCCACTTGGGGCAGGTGGACTGGCAAGGGCCTGGAAGGTGTTACCTTAAGGTAAAGCTTAAGGCTCAAGGAGATGCCTGGGGCCACTGGGGCACAGACCCAGTTTATAGCTGAGATAAACAGAAAAGGTAGGTTGACCCGTGAGAGGATTCTTAGTTGTGTCCCAGGTGACAGGCGGCCACAGTAGGCTGGTGACAAGGGCTGTGTGCTGAAGGCAGCTGAGGCTGGTGGAGGCTGAGGGAGGGTGCAGAAGCAGGGCGAGCAGGTAGGAGCGAGCCAGCACTGACTGTGTGCTCACCGTGCAGCCAAGCAGAGTGGACATGGACAGCTCTTCCTACCGACTTTTCTTCCCCACCACCCAGGCCGGGAGCCCTGTACATGCCTCCTGCCTGCTCCTTCCCTCACCCCTGTTCTGCCCATTGCCACGTTCATGGTTCTGTGCTGCCTTCCCACCTGCTCATTCCTTTCCCTGTGGTCACTGCCACACTAGCTCATGCCCCCAGCTCTGTATTCCCCCCCAACTAATCCATTTGCTCTCAAATCTAAAGTTCAGAGAATCTTACCACTTCCTGTTCCAAAATGTCAGGCAGTTGTCCTCTGCCTGGTAGAAAATAATTGATGAGATGTTGGCAACATCCTGTCCACGATCCACACATTATTCACAACTGATGCAGGCCCCCGGCCATCTGTCCCTTCACCGGTCGTCAGGTGCTGCTTTGCTCACTGCCTGCCCTCACACAGCAATGACCTTCAAAATCCTCAGGCAGCATTCTCCCCACACCCTCTTCCTGCAGGGATAAATGAGTAAAGGGCTCAGGCCAGGTCCCTCTCTGTTACAGGAGAAAAGCTGTGGATGAGGAAGGGAGGTGGCTAGAGGTGCTGGATCGGAATCAGGGGTGGTATGAACTCATGGCTGTAACATATGTGTAGACACTGGAACAAATGCACATCTGTGTGAGTGCCAGGCTTAGGAACATGCATGTCCTGGCCCTGCTTGCTCAGAGGGCCTGGAAGCAGTGACACTCCCTCACGGCACATAGCGCCCAGATCTTGGTTCTTAAATCCTATTCCTCATTTCCCTGGGGCAGGAAAGTACCAGATGAGTCTAGAATATCATGGTACCACAAAGCAAGGCAGCACTAACAAAAGGGGGGCCGGGAGTTGGGGGAGCCTTGTCTAAAGGACACAGGAACCAACCTGAAGGAGGTCGGTAATGGATTGTAAGCCATGGGTAACCTGAGTCTATACTGATATGCAAGAAGGGACAGCAGAATTTCAATTCATGTAGAAGGAGTCTTGGAACTAGTAACTTACCACTGGGCAAACACCACAGTAATAATTGTTACAGTAATAATTTGTTATAATAATATACTGTATATTTTTCTAAAAAATAAACTAGAAGATTTTGAATGTTTTCACCATAAAGAAATGGTAAATGTTTGAGGAGATAGGTATGTTTACCCTGATTGGATATTACACAATGTATACATGTATTGAAGCATCATATGGTATCCCATAAATGTGTATAATTTTCATGTATCAGTTAAAAATAAATTATTTTAAAAATAATCTAAATTTTTTTTATTCATTTGAAAGGCAGAGACAGAAGCAGGCAATCTTCCATCCACTGGCTCACTCCCCACATGCCCACATCAGCAGGGGCTGGGCCAGGCTGAAGCCAGGAGCTGGTAATGCCACCTGGATCTCCCACATGAGTGGCAGGGACTCAAGTACTTGGACCCTCGCCTGGTGCCTCCGAGGGTGTGCATTAGCAGGAGACTGGATTCAGGAGCAGAACCAAGACTTGAACCCAGACAAACCCATATGGGATACAGGTGTCCCAAGCAGCACCTTAACTGCTACGTCAAACACTCAGTCCTAAGCTAATTTTGAATGAATGCAAAAATTGGCAGAAATGGTACTTGATTGTCTCAAAGCTCTTTCCATGAGACGCTTAGAATTACCAAAGGAAAAACAGTAACTTTATGGAGGAGAAACCTAGTGAACACCACTGTTACCAAAGGATCAAGGTTTACATCTCCAATCTCTTGACCCACTGAAAGGGGCCCAGTTCCACCTGTGTGTTCTTAGATACTCTTGTAGTTGGCAAACCCAAACAGACCAGTTCTCTTGTTCAGAAGTGGCAGGTCATGAAAATTAAGACCGAGGAGGTATGACACCTGTGTGTGACGTGAGGCGCTGGGTGGAAGGGGACCTTCCCAGGAAAGTGTGAAATCCTTGCTGATCTGTTAGTAGCACTATACCGATGTTAACTGCCCGGCTTCAACAACTGTACTATGGTAATATCAGATGTTCACATTAAGGAATTTCTGTAATACTTTTGGAACTTTTCTGTAAGTCAGAAATAATTGCAAAATGTAAAAAATGGGGGACAAGAGAGCTCAGACGCAGAGCTAAATGGTCTGGACCCACAGTTCTGCCACCACAAAGGGCTGTGTGATGCTGTGCATTCTGTGGTTGCACTACTCTAATAGGGGGTGATAATAATAGCACCTACCTCATGGGTTTTTTACAGCCTGGAAGATGAGCCTAGGACATTTTGTGCCAGAAAATGAATGCTCAAAGAAAGAGATGCCCAGGCCACAAGAGAGGCAGGTCAGGACCCTGGCTTCCCATACCAGTGTCCGGGTTCAAAGTCCGGCTCTACTTATGATACACACCCTGGGAGGCAGCTGGTGACGGCTCACATGCTTGAGTCCCTGCCACCCACGTGGGAGACTTGGATTGCGTCCCCAGATCCTGCCTTTGGCCTGGCTCAGCCCTGTCCTTGTTGTGGACAACTGGGAAGTAGACCAGCAGATGGAAGATCTCTATCTTTCTGAAATAAATTTAAAAAAAAAAAAAAAAGTCACAGAAACCAGCTTGAAGAGGTTCCCATTGGCCAAATTTAGAACAAATTAAACATCAAAAAATAAAAAGTATGGGCTGGCACTGGAGCACAACAGGTTAAAGCCCTGGTCTGCGGTGCTGGCACCCCATATGGGCGTCAGTTTGAGTCCCAGCTGCTCCACTTCCGATCCAGCTCTCTGCTCTGGCCTGGGAAAGCAGCAGAAGATGGCCTAAGTCCTTGGGTCCCTGCACCCGTGTGGGAGACCTAGAAGAAGCTCCTGGCTCCTGGCTTCGACCTGGCCCAGCCCTGGCTGTTGCAGCCATATGGGGAATCTGTGGATGAAAATCTTTCACTATCACTCTGCCTTTCAAATAAAAACATCTTTTTTAAAAACCCACTGAATCATACAAGAAGCCGGACTGCATAAAGATATAAATTAATAAGTTGAAAACTTAATTGAGCAACAGGGTATTGACATCTCAAGGTGTTATTCCATAAAATACTTATTAGTAATCAGAGAGCAACTACAGAAGCCTGGCAGGTATTAGCGTCAAGTGACCAAAATGTACCTCATCAGCAGTAGGGCAAACCAGCATCAGGTGCCTCCCAAGAAGCAGCACCTGGATGGCATTCCTGGCCGAGATGGGCAACTGGAATCAGGAAGTCATTCTCAGTGTCAAAGTCGAGAGTGGAAGACAGGAACTGTTCCAGATATGACAGCTAAACACAATGCGTGATTCTGAACTGGATCCTTCAGCTATGAAAGGCACTACTGGAACATTTAGCCAAACTTTGACGGAGTCTGACAACTCGATGGTAGAAAATACGCACATTCAGAGCCAGCGCTGTGGCACAGGTTAAGCCACCACCTGCAGCGCCAGCATCCCATATGGGCGCGCTGGTTCAAGTCCCTGCTGTTCCACTTCCAATCCAGTTCCCTACTAATGTGCCTAGGAAAGTGGTAGAAGATGGCCCAAGTGCTTGGGCCCCTGCACCTGTGTGGGAGACCCTGAAGAAGCTCCTGGATCCTGGCTTTGGATTGACTTGGTTTGGATTCTAACTCTGCCTCTCAAAAAATAAATCTTTATATATATATATATATATATATATATATATATGCACATCGTATTTTTCTGGTTTTGATGGTCATATTGTAGTTGTTAAGAGAATGTCTTTTTTCTAATTATTCATCTGAAAAGCAGAGAGACAGAGACAGGAAGAGAGACAGAAAAAAGATCTTCCATCCACTGGTTCACTCCCCAAATGGCCGTAACAATTGAGACTGAGCCAGGCTGTAGCCAGAAGCCTGGGACCCCAGCCAGGCCTCCATCTTCCCCTGCTTTCCCAGGCACATTAGCAGGGAGCTGGATGAGAAGTGAAGCAGCTGTGACAGGAGCCAGTGCCCACAAGAGATGCTGGTATCACAGGTGGCAGCTTAACCCCTGCCACAACGCCAGCCCCAGCTGAATGTCTTCATAAGAAATACACTAGAGGTCAGCGCCGCGGCTCACTTGGTTAATCCCCTGCCTGCGGTGCCAGCATCCCATATGGGTGCCAGGTTCTGGTCCCAGTTGCTCCACTTCCAGTCCAGCCCTCTGCTGTGGCCCAGGAGGGCAGTGGAGGATGGCCCAGGTGCTTGGGCCCTGCACCCACATGGGAGACCAGGAGAGGCACCTGGCTCCTGGCTTCGCATCGGCATAGCTCCAGCTGTGACAGCCATTTGGGAGATGAACCAACGGAGGGAAGACCTTTCTGTCTAACTCTGTCCAAAAAAAAATATACTAGAGCATGCTGGGGCATCAGATCAGCAGTTCACTTTCAATGTTCCCGGGTAGGGAAGTCCTTTATTCTGTACTTGCAGATAGTTTAATATCACTAGAGCGAGGTTATATTCATCCCTGGTGGGGAAGAGGGGATTCCTTTTTTTTTGGACAGGCAGAGTGGACAGTGAGAGAGAGAGACAGAGAGAAAGGTCTTCCTTTGCCATTGGTTCACCCTCCAATGGCTGCCGCGGCCGGCGCTCTGCAGCCAGCACACCACGCTGATCCGATGACAGGAGCCAGGTGCTTCTCCTGGTTTCCCATGGGGTGCAGGGCCCAAGCATGGAAGGAAGACCTGGCTCCTGCCATCGGATCAGCACGGTGCGCCAGCCGCAGCGACTTTTGGAGGGTGAACCAAGGAAAAGGAAGACCTTTTTCTGTCTCTCTCTCTCTGTCTAACTCTGCCTGAAGAAAGAAAGAGAGACACGGCTTGAGACACTTGTCTCTCATATCAGAGTGCCTAGGTTCAAGTCCCAAGTTTGCTCTGATTCCAGCTTCATGCTAATGCACATGGGAGGCAGCAGGTGAGGGCCCAAGTACTTCGGTCCCTGCCACCCTTGTCGGAGATCCAAACTGTTTTTTTGTTTGTTTTTTGACAGGCAGAGTGGACAGTGAGAGAGAGAGACAGAGAGAAAGGTCTTCCTTTTCCTTGGTTCACCCTCCAAAAGCCGCTGCAGCCGGCACACTGTGCTGATCCAATGGCAGGAGCCAGGTGCTTCTCCTGGTCTCCCATGGGGTGCAGGGCCCAAGCACTTGGGCCATCCTCCACTCCTGGGCCACAGCAGAGAGCTGGCCTGGAAGAGGAGCAACTGGGACAGAATCTGGCACCCTGACTGGGACTAGAACCCGGTGTGCCAGTGCCACAGGCGGAGGATTAGCCTATTGAGCCGTGGCACCGGCCCCAAACTGAGTTCTGAGACCCAGCGATTGCAGGTTTCTGGGACGTGAACCAGCAGATGGAAAATCTCGGTCTGTCTCTCAAATAAAACTTAACAATCTCACTGTCCACTCTGTCAAAAAAAAAAAAAAAACTTAACAAGAAACTAAAAACCCACAAATGCATTATAGTTCTAAGTCCAACATAGCACTCACCGGGCTGACTTCAAAATACCACCAGGGACCCATTTCTTTCTGGGAACTCAGGGAAAGAATCACTTTCTTGCCTTTGCCAGCTTTTGACAGGCTATGTATATTCCCCGTTTTGCGGCCTGTCCTTCCTCTTCAAAGCCAGCAACACTGCTACTGACTCTGCCTTCCTTTGCTTACTGGGCCCATGCGGATAACCCAGAATATTCCCATTTGGGGTTGGCTGATGAACAACCTCAATTCCATCAGACTCTGGAGAAAAGGATGTGGAGGACATCTTTGGGTATCATTCTGCCCACCACAGTCTAGAAATGTAGTGGAGATTTTTTTCTACAGGAGTGAGCTGGTTAAAATAAAAAAAAGGGGGGGGGGGTTAAGAAGCAAGGACTTGGTGGTAAAGGAGGGAGAAGACAATCTGTACTTATGATGTGAGGAGTAAAAAAGACACCCCAAGCAGCGTGGTGTGCAAGGGGGCCCAGGAAAAGGAAAGGAAAACCTGCAGGAAGCCAGGCGGGGGTCTCGGCAGCAGTACCAGACCAGCCTTCAGACGTTACTGGAACTTCATTTTGACCAGCATTTAAGACAGGAGTGTAGTAGTCACATTTAATAAACAACTCGCTGGGGCTTGAGGGAGGGGCCTGGAGGGGCAGACCAATGCCTGGACATTTCCTGGAATTAGGCAATGGCTGAAGGCAAGGGATGGAAGCAGTAGCTCTCCTACCTCTTCAGGACGAGGTAAGACAAGACAGGGAGAAAGGGCCTTTCTCTTGGGCTCTCTTATCCTGTGTTCAAACTGAAAAATCTATGTTGAACCCAGGTTACAGAGACATCAACTGAGGCCACCTCTGGCTAAACACAAAATGTAAAGGTATTTCCATTTTACAGGAAAGAAATTGGAGAATTTGGCCAAGGTATCTCAAAATATACAGTGGTTAGACTGATCTTGTGTTTCTCCCCTCCTCAACTTATATTTCCATAAGTACCGCTGAAACACAAGAAAACTAACTCTGAAAGCACAACTAAAAATTTTTAAATGCCTAAATATCAAGTACCTAGAGTTCAGATCATTCCAATTTTTATTCCCTTTATTTTGCTTTAAAGATTTATCCATTCATTAGAAAGTCATAGTTACAGAGAGAGGGAGAGATGGGAGAATCTTCCACTGACTGGTTCACTCCCCAGGTGGCTGCAACGGTCAGGGCTGAGCCAAGCCAAAGCCAGGAGCCAGGAGTTGCATCCAGGAACCCTATGGAGGTAGCAGGGACCCAAACATCTGCTGCTGCTTTTCCCAGGCCATTAGCAGGGAGCTGGATCAGAGCAGAGTAGCAGGAACACAAAATAGCACCTACATGGGATGCACACATCACAGCAGCAGCTTTACCCACTGCACCACGACACCGGCCCACCACAAGATTCAGTAAGAGCCACACTAGCTGATTGCTCTCTCTCATCTGTTTCACTCTATAGGTTCTCTAAAAAATATCCACACCTTGTAACCTATTTGGACAACCTTGGTCATTAGTTTCTAGGTTTTTTCCACATTCTGAACTTTGCTGCTGGTATCCCCATGAACTCTTGCTTTCAACCTGGGATCCTCGCGAATTCAAAGGCACCTGCTGTCACAATGGCATCCTCTCTGATACCCGGAGGACCTACTATCCGCTAGGCTCTTATGTAATTTCAACACCTCACAAGACATCTATTTTTCTGTAGATGTAACCAATCCTCAAAGGCATGCCCACAGTGACAGCCAACCGTGGAGCCTGATTCCACAGCTTGTCTTTTCTCCTGTACTAGGTGCTCCCAAGCTCTGCATTCTAGGTTGTTCATCTACTTAATCTAAGCAGTGCACACTGGTTGTAGACTTTGGGTAGCAAGCTGGTATTAACAGAGAGCTATTCCCAATATAAGAATCACCCACCCAAAAATATAAGGGGTCCAGAGCTGTGGCATAGCAGGTAAAGCCACCGCCTGCAGTGCCAGCATCCCATATGGCACCGGTTCAATTCCTGGCTGATCCACTTCCCATCCAGCTCTCTGCCAAGGCCAGGGAAAGCAGTGGAAGATGGCGCAAGTCCTGGGGTCTCCCACATGGGAGACCTGGAAGAAGCTCCTGGCTTCAGATCAGCACAGCTCTGGCCGTTGTGGCCATCTGGGGAGTGAACCAGCGGGTGGAAGACCTCTCTCTACCTCTCTTTAACTCTGCCTTTCAAAGAAATAAATCTTTTTTTAAATTTTTTTTATCAAATAAATCTTTAAAAAAAAAAGAAAGAAAGAAGTAAAGCCAGTCACCTATGGGAGGAGGAGCCAATACAATGGCTAATCTTTATTGGGAAGAAGAAACCTCACAGCACATTCTGATTAAGTTAGCACAGGGGCTCAGTGGGCCAACTGGTGAGGCACCAGCTTATAATGGGTTCCACAGTTAGGGCATCGCTGGGTCTCGCCTTTGTGCAGCCAGAACCAGATGACAGCACTGTTGTCCTCTTCACCTGAAAGGACAAAAGGAGTTTGAAAGTCATCCGGTCTAAGAAGAGAGACTTTCAACATTGACCTTTTTTACCCAGACACCTCAGACAGAAATAAAACTGTGGCTGACATCTGAGGACATCAGTTCAAACTCTCCTCCCCACTCTCCAGGTGAAGAATTGAGGCCCTGCATCTACCTGCACATATACTGACCTCACAACAAGGTCACTGTAAGTTCTAGCAATACCCTTGCCTACACAGACTTCCAAAGGGGTCCACGCTGGTATGCATCCCTGGGGCCTAAAACATTGCCCAAGATTTGTGAATGAAAATTCCATCTTCGTCATGCACTTCCAGCGAGCCAGTCTTGCTGCTTGTTCCACACCTCTTTCCAGTAAGGATATGACCTACTGAGTGAGAGCAGGACCCTGGGAACAACTTGGTTACACACACATCCTCTTTACATTCATAGAGTTGCGCGCGCGCACACACACACACACACACACACACACACGAGATGTGAAGCAGCTTATAGTCATCCCAAACAGAATCTACTACATAAATAGTTAAGAAAACGTGTCAGGGACTTACAGATGCAGCCCACTATTCGCTTGTTGGTGATGGAAGGGACTAAATTAGGGTCCTCCTTGGTGCCTGAAGCTGCCTTTGGGGGTAACATATTGTATGGGTCCTGGAAAAAAAAAAAAAGAATTACTCCACTGTGCCTTAAGACTTCTACCCTCCCGAAGCTGAGGCCTGCTCCCACAAGCCGGGCTGCCTGGATCAAATGCACCCAGAGAGGACCGGCGACTCCCCCGCTTCCATCCCAGACCATGAGCACCACAGAAGACACAGAAGGGAGCTTCTCCTCACCAGTCCCTTCCGCGCAGCCATCATGACCTCCCTCTCCAGCCCAGTGGCCTGTTCCTCATCGGTCGGGACACCACCTAAAGGAAGACACGTGCACTATGTCCTTTAGCGATCCAGACAGGAAAAGGCACGCTGCAAATGATCAAGACGGACAACGCCACACACAAGCTTCTGCCCGTGTTTTACTGGGCTCACGGGCTCCCAAGGGCTGCAGATACCCAGGATCCTCTAAGGACGATCCCCAAAAGACCAGCACCAGCGGAAGCTTTGCTCCCTCCACACCTCCAACCACCAAAACCGATTTCTCGACATTTTTCTACAAGCTGGTCAACCAGAGTCCATTCGGCTCAGAGCGGGCGCGGGTTTGAAGGGCAGCCCGGACCCGCTCCATCCCGTTTGCAACCCCTGCCCTCCAAGGTCATCCGGCACCTCTGCGGGGTCAGCTCGGTGGGTGGCAGGAGCGGAAGCCCGAAACGACAGGGCGACGCCCGCAGAGCCAGACGCACTCGGGGCCGTGAGGTGGCCACTGGGGCCCAGAGGGGCTGCAGAGCCCGACCCGCTTTCCTGCCCCAGCCCCAACCACCCCGGGAGAGCAACGACACCGGTCCCTTGCGCCGCCGCGCCGAGTACCTCCAGAAGCCATGGAGCGCACGGCAGCCGCTCCATTGGGTCCGCGGGCCCTCAGGGCCTGAGCAGCCAGCGCTCCAGCTCCGCGAAGTAACCTTGAAGCCATCACGCCCGCGACAAACAGCGCCACTTCCGGGAACAAGCTCTAGAGATAGGCGGGACTTCCGGGGGCGGGCTTCCTTCTTCTCCCGGTTAGTCTTCCGCTTCCTACCAGCTCCCGAGTCCACGTGACGGTTTCGTGGGCGAGATTGCGCATGCCCAGCACTGCTTAGGCGCGGGTTCGGGCCCCGTCAATGGTGGGTCTTTAAGTTTGGTTTTTGGTAACCCTGGGGTTGGGCAACTCAGTGACCCAGGCGAATGGGAGTTGCTGTGCGTCTTACCTGATGGTTGGGTCACTGAGGAGGCTGCGGACGGAAGTCTTTAAGTCAGCGTCTGTCAGGAGACTTGCCTTAGTGCCAATTACTGATACAGGTGTACCATGGAGGGTGATGAGCCCCCTGGTGATGAGCAGGAGGCTAGAGCCAGAGGCGGCCGCTCCCAGGACCAAGGCCCTTGATGATGTGCGGTGAGGGAGTGACCCTTCCGCGGGTTATTAATTAAGGAAAAGATGAGGGGAGGAGGAGCAGGAAGGGCAAGTGGTACTGGGAAGTGGGTCGCAGAACGTACTGTGTGGCCAGAGTTCTGTTTAAAACCGACACCATCCTCCAGTAGCTCCCCGTTTACCTTCAGGCTGAGGCGCGCAGGTTTCTTGGGGTGTGCATGGAGAGCCTTGGGAAACGCGTTCCTCCCTGTCGACTGCTCGCCACTTGGTTCACATCCAGGGTTAGCAAGTCTGCGGTTCCTACCAGATGGAAAATCCCTTCAGAATGGAAATGATACCGCAGCATCGTGGAGTTATGTATCTCGCAGAGGCCTGGCATATATAGCATTTTTAGTACTTGGACGGAGTATACAGGATCGGTCTATAGGGCAATTTGAGGCACGTTGGAGAGTGGAGATCCCATACGGGTTATGATATTCAAAAGGACCTCCTCCTTCAGGGGAGCTCATGTGGTCTTCCTGGGTGCCCTTTCCACCAAGAAAAAAAAAAAAAAGGTCTCTATCCTGAGACCAAACTTGGCTTGATCCTCTTCAAAGGTGGGTTTTGCTTTGAATGTTACCCCCTTCTCCCTACATCCACTGCAACTCCTCTAGATTACACAGTTATTTAAAACCAAGGAACGGTCCCCAAGGATCTAGCGTTGATTTGTACCTGTGGTTTGGTGTTTGGTGAGAAAAAAAAAAATCATTGGTCTGGAAAACAGCTGGCCCTACCAGGCAGCTCAGTCTGATTTTGTTTTGTTTTGTTTTCTCTTTTCGGCCACGTTGTCCTAATCAGTAAAACGATCATCAGATGAGGATACTGTTTTCCAAAGTACTCCATGGACTCCAAGGCTCGAGATGTGCTGTCAGAAAAAAGGAATTGGCCAAGATAGGACAGTCCTGCTTGTGAGGACCACCCTCTTGGACGTGCAAATCAACATGTTACAGGCTCTGCAGCAAAGAACTCTGCTTCGCAGTTTCTTAAGCTGGACTTTTCCTGTCTTAGCCACAAAAGGCTTTCGTGGGGAGCACCTCCTAACCTGCTCCTGAGCAGACCCGTGACACAGTCAGCTCTGATGTGGTAGGGACCCAATGGGGCTGCCTGACACAGATGGTTTACTCCAAGCTAGAAATTAGGAATTGAATGGAGGCTTGTTCCACACATAGTGAGCCCTTGTCCAGGGCAGCAACGCCTCCACTTCTCCCCGGGACTATTCAGATTGTGCGGGTGAGCTCTAAAGTCAGATCCTCACCCACCCGTGCTGCCTCCAGCTCCTGCCCCTGGGGTTTCCTGGTGGAGCAGTTGGCCACTCCTGCTCCATCACTGGCTTTGCCTAAATGAACTTTTTCAGGCTAATTTTTAGTTGCAAAAATAAATGCTTTTTATACTAAGTCCACACAGACACAGTAAGGAAAAAGTTAAGAATTTGGTGTTTATCTTCTCTTCTCTGTGCCGGTTTCTCAACCTCAGTGTGACTGACACTTGTAGAGGGGAGGGGAGAGGCTGCCCAGTGTGTATTTTAGGATTTAGCAGCTATGCCATTAGTGTTTGACAACAAAAAAATGTCATTAGTCATTTTGTCCCCCTGGGGGACCAAATCACATTTGCTGGAACATATTGCTCTATACCTGCGTTAACATATTCAAAGAAACACACATATATAGGAAATTTCCTAAAATTACACAAACATAGCCGGGCAGGCATTTGGCGCTGTGGTTAACATGCAACCTGCGATGCCCTGCATCCTACATCAGAGTGCCTGAGTTCAAGTCCTACCTCCAGTTCTGACTCCAGTGTCCTGCTAATGTGTGAACTAGGGGGCAGCAGGTGACGGCCCAAGTACTTGAGTTCCCGCCACCCCTGAGAGACCCAGATTGAACTCCAGCCTCCTGACTTCAGCTGGATCCAGCCCTGGCTGTTGTAGGCATTTGGGGAGTGAATTAGCAGATGAAATGTTTATCTATCTGTCACTATCTCTCTGCCTGCCAAAATAATAAATGAAAATATACAAATTTGGTAAAATGTGTTTTTTTTCTTTGACCACTTTAGAAGTTATTGATAATTTTTTTTCATTCCATAAAATATCTTGTGGACATCTGCCCAGATCAACGCATATAAGTCTAGCTTACTTTCTGTAATTGCTGCAAAATATTGCCTACTATGAGCGGGCTGTATTTATGTAGCTGTTCTCCTTGATGAACATTCAGATGGTTTCTTGTTTTTTGCCCCTCAAACAATGATGCAGTGCACATTTCTATACAGTCTTATAAATAATTTGGAGCTTTGGTTTCTAGGAATTGAGTCAAGAGGTGTATCTGTGTGGAACATCCGGATAGGTTCTTCCAGACTTCCTAAAAGTCTGGAGCAATTCCTGTTTTCACCAGTAGGGTGCGCAAGTGTCAGTCCCTGTCTGCAAAGCTGGGAGTATCTTACTCAAAGTTTGCCTGCCCACACAATGACGTCGAAGGGAGCTGAGCTATCTTCGCAGATGCCTTTTGACCATTTGCATTTCCTTGGGAATGTAAAATGCTGGTCTCAGCCGTTCAGGCAAACTGCTTCACCTCTTTTTGCTTTATTTTCATTTTCTTTAAAATGGGCATCGTGGGGCAGGCATTTGCTACGGCAAATTTAAATGCTGCTTGAAACACCCACATGCTTTATCAGAGTACCCAGGTTCACGTCCCAGCTTTACTTCTGATTCCAGCTTCCTCTTAATGCGCACCCTGGGAGGCAGCAGCGATGCCTCAAGCAGTTGAGTCCCTACCACCGACATGGGAGACAGGAATCGAATTCCCAACTCTTTGCTTGGGTCTGGCCCAGCCCTGGCTATTGCAGGCATTTGAAGGGTCAACCAGCAGATTTCTCTGTCTCCCCCTGACAATTTCAAATAAAAGTGGAAATAGGGGTAGATATTTGATGTAGTGGCTAAGACACCACTTGGGGGACCAACATTGTGGTGTAGAAGGTAAAGCCACTGCCTGTGACACTAGCGCCCCTTTTGGGTGCCAGTTCAAGTCCCTGCTGCTCTGCTTCTGATCCAGCTCCCTGCTAATGGCCTGGGAGAAGCATCAGAAGATGACCTGAGTATTGGGCCCCTGCTACCCATGAGGGAGACTTGGATGAAGCTCCGGGTTCCTGGCTAATGCAACTGTCTGGGGAGTGAACAGCAGATGGAAGATCTCTCTCTCTGTCTCTGTCTCCACTCTGTAATCTGACTTCCAAATAAATAAATACATCTTTAAAAGAGAGAGCAAGAGCTACCACTTGGGACACATGCATCCCATATCAGAGTGCATGAGTTCGAGTCCCAGTTGCACTTCTGATTCCAGCTTCCTGCTAATGCGCACTTGGTAGCAGCAGGTGATGGTTCAGGTACTTGGCACCTGCCATCCATGTGGGAGACCCGGATTGAATTCCTGGCTCTTGGCTTGGCCTAGCCCAGCCCTGGCTGTTGCAGACATTTGGGAAGCAACAAATGGAAAATATCTCCCTCTCTCCTCTCTCTCTCTCTCTCTTTCCTCTGTGTATGTTTGTGTGTGTGTTGCCTTTCAAATAAATAAAAATCAATTTAAAAGTATTTTAGTCAGGCATAGCACCTACCTCTCAGGGCATCGTGAGAACTAAATGAGACACTCGCAAAGCCCTTAGGACAATGCTCAACACATTTTTTTAAAGATTTGTTTTTATTTATTTGAAAGAGTTACAGAGAGAGAGAGAGAGACAGACAGACAGAGACAAAGAGACAGAGGTTTTCCATCTGCTGGTTCACTCTCCAAATGATTACAATGGCCAGAGCTGAGCTGATCCGAAGCCAGGAGCCAAGAGCTTCTTCCAGGTCTCCCATGCGGGTGCAGAGGCCAAGAACTTGGGCCATCTTCTACTGTTTTCCCAGGCCATAGAAGAGAGCTGGATCAGAAGTGGAGCAGCCAGGACTCGAACCGGTGCCATCTTCACTATATTCATACTGGCTTCTATTTACCATAGGAAATCATAAGTTCACAAGTTCTTAACTCTGTGTATTCATCGGGGTGGTGGTGGAGGGACTTGGGCCTGTGCACAGTGTGTCACTGCATTCCTCATACACTGTTTTGAGTCTTTGTTTGATTATGTGAATGAATTATTTAAAATAAGCATCTTTTGAAGATTTATTTATTTAAAAGTTACTTTCAGAGTTACTTTCTCTCTTCAGGGAGAGAGGGAAAGACAGAGAGAAAGCGATCTTCCTTCCTCTGGTTTCTCCCCACATGGCTGCAAAGGCCTGGGCTAGACCAGACCAAAGCCAAGAGCCAGGAGCTTTTTCCTGATCTCTCACGTGAGTGCAGGGGCCCCAACGCTGGGGCCATCTTCTGCTGCTTTTCCAGATGCATTTGCAGGGAGCTGGATAGGAAATGGAGCAGCCAGGATAAAAACTGACACCCATATGTGTGGGGACCCATGGATAGGCTTGCCATGGGACCCCCCCCATGCTGGGCTTGGCTTATAGCAGTTATGTGGATGTAGCAGCTGATTGAACTTTTCATCTAGCTGAGGATCGTGGAAAACAAGATGGCGCTGATGCCCTGCCTGCTGCGTGACTCCACAGCTGATCGTGATCAAGTGCCGGATTGGAGAGCTCTGTGCATGGACTGTAATTGATTGACTGTGATTGGTTGAATTCTGGATATAAGCGGAGAGCGAGCGAGAAGGGGGCTCGCCAGCTTTCCCCCTTAAGGAACGTGCGTGCCATCTTTCCCCCTTCTCCCGGTCCCACTCTCTTTCTCACTCCTTCTAAGTAAAAGTCTCTTGAAGACCGATTAACTGCGAGCAGCGTCGTTCCTTTTGTGGCCGAAGGATCAACAAGTGGTGCCGTGACTCGGATCCACAAGTGGTGCCGTGACTCGGATCGTCGGACTGATCGCTGGAAGCAGGAAGTAAGAAAAGGATAAACGTGCATACACGGGAATCTAGGCTGGTAAAGTGAAAGGCCTAGGATTACAGCCGCGGTTCCGTCATAAAGACGGGGAGTAAAACGCCAGACAGGCGGGAGTAAAAGGATAAACGTGCATACACGGGAATCTAGGTGGGTAAAGTGAAACGCCTAGGATTATAGCCGCGGTTCCGTCGACAAAAGACGGGGAGTGAAACGCCGGACAGGCGGGAGTAAAAACCGTCGACAAAAGACGGGGAGTAGAATGCCAGGAGATAGGCAGAAGACGGGGAGTGAAATGCCAGGAGACAGGCGGAAGTAAACCGTCGACAAAAGACGGGGAGTAAAATGCCAGAAAGGCGGGAGTAAACTGTCGACTTTTGACAGGGAATCTAGGTGGGTAAAAAGGCCTAGGATTATAACCGAGGGGAGTGGAGCGCCAGAAGACAGGCGGGAGTGGACCTTCGACAAAAGACCCGGAGTAAAATGCCAGGAGAAAGGCAGAAGTGAGCCGTTGTAAAGACCGGGAGTAAAACACCAGGAGAAAGGCAGGAGTACTGATTGTGATTGATCTTACCATATGTTTCATAAGCAATAGAGCCTGTTCGTCAGCGACATGGAGAAGCAAAAATCCTCCACTATATGGATTTATATATTGGAAGCAGTGTTCATAACATTAAGCTCATGTCTGCAGGAGGCAGGAAAGGTTCAAAAAGATACTGTAGTTGGATATTTAGGACTTGGGCTTACACCAACAAATGCGGCCCCTTTGGAATTTGCCATTGCTACGACAGGACTAAAAACCTTAAGTGACTTTCGAAAACTATGTGGAAATCTAAAATGGATACGGCTGTATTATAATGAGAGGAAGAAGCACAGGAAAAAAGGCTGTGATAAAGACTATAAAGACTCCATTACAGACGCAGAGAATAGGGTTAAAAAAGGCGAGCCATAAAACAGTTCATTAATGCTAATCGTGGTGAAAAGTGTCTGAACTACCCATTCTGTTTTTGTATTATGTACTAACTTTACCCCTATTATTGATGGGAATGCTTGAGCAGATTATGCTTGGTTTGCTTTATAAAAGAATGTAAATGTTTCAATTTATCTTTAAAATTGGCCATTTATGTCTTGTTAGTTTAACTTTTGGCTTGTTGAAAGTATTGCTTGATCATTTATTATTGATTTGTAATTATGAAGTTTGTTAAGGGGTTTATGATTTTGTACTGAGTTTTGTCTGAGACTGATTTACACGAGAATTCTGATTGTACCCTAGAATTGGGACAGATGAGCAATACCACCTGGAACAGTAATTTTACGAGGTTGTACTTGACAATATAGGCCTCACTTTTCTCACCAAGTGGGTGAAATGGGAGAATTTTGAGGTAACTAGTGTTTAAAGCATACAAGATATGTGGAGTGGTTGTCTGCATTCAGAACATGTGAAGAATAGTACCAATTAAGCATTTTACTTTGAACCAAGTATTTCTTGAATAAGATGTATCCTTTGTGCCTAATTGTTAATGTGAAATTATGAAGGAATTTGTTAAAACTTATGTGTTGGATTTAAGTAGCAAGTAGTAAGAGAGCTGACCTAATTTGATTTGTTTTCTTGAATGTACTTAAAGCTGTTAATTCACAATTTGATAAAACTGTTCTGGTTTTCAAAACCCCAATAGCCCAGAAGTTCTGATCAGAACTGTAACACTCTGCCAGCAGTGTACCAACCTGGTAATTCAGCAGGATATGCTAGCCACCTTGCACTCTTACCCCCATGGAGAAGTGTGGCTTAACATGATGGAACGGTAGCCAATAACGGGTAATCACTGATGGGCGCACCTAGCAACCTAAGACAGAGGGTAGGACAAGCTTCCTATTACCTCCATGACGGGTAAGCAGGTTGCACGCCATTGGGAACCCAAGACCGGCACGTTTCCATGCCACTTAATATAATAAAAACGGGGGAGATGTGGGGACCCATGGATAGGCTTGCCATGGGACCCCCCCATGCTGGGCTTGGCTTATAGCAGTTATGTGGATGTAGCAGCTGATTGAACTTTTCATCTAGCTGAGGATCGTGGAAAACAAGATGGCGCTGATGCCCTGCCTGCTGCGTGACTCCACAGCTGATCGTGATCAAGTGCCGGATTGGAGAGCTCTGTGCATGGACTGTAATTGATTGACTGTGATTGGTTGAATTCTGGATATAAGCAGACCGCGGGAGAAGGAGCGGGGCACGCCAGCTTTCCCCCTTAAGGAACGTGCATGCCATCTCTCCCCCTTCTCCCGGTTCCCCCACTCTCTTTCCCACTCCTTCTAAGTAAAAGTCTTTTGAAGACCGATTAACTGCGAGCAGCGTCGTTCCTTTTGTGGCCGAAGGATCAACACATATGGGATGCTGACATTGCTGGCAGCTGCTTTATCTGCTGTGCCACAATGCCAGCCCCCCAAATCAGCATTTTTAAATTTACTAGTCACATTCTTATTTGGAGAAACTGTTTATTTTATTGATTTGCAAGGGCTCTTTGAACATGAGGAATATTACGTGGAGTCTTTTCCGTGAGCCAAGACTGGTCACTTTTCAAGAACAAGTAAAATGTGATTTCTGCCTTGAATCCAATGCAAGAAACAGGAAGGGGAGGCAGGCATTAGACATAGCGGTTAATCCGCTGCTTGGCACCCCTGAATTCCTTATCTGAGAGACTGGTCCAGCCCTGGCTCCTCTGCTTCTGATTTCAGCGTCCTGCTAATGCACACCCTGGGAGGCAGCAAGTGATCACGTTAGCACTGAGGTCCCTGCCACCTTTATGAGAAACCAGCCTCCTGGCTTTGACCTGGTTGTTGCAGGCATTTAGGGAGTGAACTAGCAGAAGGACGATCTCTTGCTATCTGTCTGTCTTCCTTTCAAATAGAACGAAAAGAAATATAATGCTTTAAAAATTGGAAAGGAGCTGGGCAGAGCCCATGCACTCACAAGTTTGGAGTAATGGGATCAAAAAAGGGATTTAGTCTGCGTTTCTGTTACCAAAGATGCAACTCTGAGCTCTGCTGGGCCACAGAGGCCCTGAGCACTTAGGAAAGTGTGTGCTGGACCAGTTTTTAATTACAGAGAGGGAAGGGAGTGGGGGAGTGCGGCTCCTAGGCTGGCTGGGATCCCATCAGCCCAGGACTGTCCGGGACCAAGGGCCCCCCAGGAAGCCTGAGGAAGGCCAGACAAGGTAGCGGAGCCTCTGCAGGGCTGCTGGGCACTGGGAAGCGAAAGGGAACCAAGCATTTTTATGCAGATGGTGCAAATCCAAAATGGGTCACTTGGAACTGCTGCCAGCCTGGGGCCAGGCTGTAGCTGAGGCTCAGAGGGGTCTGAAGAGGCTACTTATTTAAAGCACTTTATTTTAAGAATCAGAGTCTGGTGAAACAATGGGGCAGCATAGGGCATTCATATGGGAAACTGCACCCACTGCTCCCAAGACCCCTCTCTCACCCAGAGACTTCCGCCGTTCTGCAGGGCCCCATTTATCCTTCCCTGGGAGCCAGCTGGTAAATCCTAACATTCTCTCCCTCTCAACACCCACTTCTTTCTTTCCCCTCCTCCCTCCCCCCATCTCCACTTACCCCCTCTTCCACCTCCTGTCTCTGCCTGCTTCCTAAGTCAGTCAGGGCCCCCTTGAGCCACATGATGGGCTGGTTGTGGAGGTATAGCTAGGGCTGACAGCTATAAAGGACAGTGAGGACCAGGGACAGCCACCGTGGGACGCTCTGACCATCCTGCGCAGTTGGCAATCAGAGGCCAAGGGAGTCCCTTGATGGGGACCGTGGAGGATACACCCCCAGCCACAGAGAGCAGCAGCAGGACAGAGGGTGGATGCAGAAGAACACACAGGGAATAACCAGCAAGATTCTCTGTCTGGGACAATAACCTGTTCTTTCATTAAAAAAAAAAAAAAAAAGGTTTATTTATTTATTTGAAAAGCAGAGTTAGAGAAAGAGAGAGGGAGAAAGAGACAGATTCTGTCTTTCTCACCAAATGGCCACAATGGCTGGAGCTGGGCTGATCCAAAAGCCAGGAGCTTCCTGCAGGTCCCCAACATGGGCCCAAGGACTTGGGCCATGTTCTGTTTTCCCAGGCCACAGCAGAGAGCTGGATAGGAAGTGGAGCAGCCGGGTCTCGAACCAGTGCCCATCTGGGATGCCAGCACTGCAGGCGGCAGCTTTACCCACTACGCCACAGCGCCGGATACACCACCTCCTTACAGAGTCACACTGGGAACCAAGCTTGGTTGAGCCTGTGGAGAATGACCCGCATTCACACCATAGCACTGAGTCCAGAGTCTCTCCTCAGTGTGCACCTTGCTCTGCCACCATCCGTCTTCTCTTCCCATTCACTTCCAGACTACCCGGAGGATCCCTTCTTGTCCCAACCGCTTCATCAACTGCTCACGAGTGCTCTCACCCTATTGTCTTCTGACCCATCCCACCAATCCCCCAAAACTCTGTCCGGTTACCCTTACCTTCCTCCTGGCCAAACCCCAGCCTCTGTTCACAATCTCATTCTCCTAGCCACCTCCCCTCTTTGACCACCTCCTCCTGCTCTCGCTCAAGCCAAGCTTCCCCCACCTTGGTGCTCCAGCCTCTCCTCTTTGCTCTTATTCCTGGCTTGTTGGTGGGCCCCCCACTGCAATTGTTCCATCCAGCTCCTATGCAGATAGCAGAGGGGGTAAACATGTCTTCACACAGAAACGTGTACACCAGTGCTGACAGTGTAGCTAAATGGTAGGAAACCCCAAATGTCCATCAGTGGGTGAGTTTTGTTTTTCTGAACAAAAAGTGGAAGTTATACCATGGAATACTTTTTTTGTTATATTTATTTTGAAAGGCAGAGTTACACACACACACAGAGAGAGAGAGAGAGAGAGAGAGAGAGAGAGAGAGGGATCTTCTATCCTCTGGTTCACTCACCAAATGGCTGCAACAGCTGGAGCTGGGCTGATCTGAAGCCAGGAGCTTCTTCCAGGTCTCCCATGTGGGTGCAGGGGCCCAAGGACTTGGGCCATCTTCTACTGCTTTCCCAGGCCACAGCAGAGAGCTGGATCGGAAGTGCAGCAGCTGGGTTTTGAACCAGCACCCATATGGGATACTGGAGCTTCAGGACAGGGCGTTAACCCGCTGTGCCACAGCACCAGCCCCATCATGGAATATTATTCAGCCATAAAAATGGAAGAATTGGGGCTATGTGCCACACCACGGATGAGCCTTGAAAACATGGTAGTTAATGGGGGAACCAGACACAAAAGACCACAGGTGATATGATTCCACTTATATGAAATATTCAGCACAAAAGTAAAGAGCAGAGAGTCGATTAGTGGTTGTCAGCAGCTGAGGGACAGGAGGAACGAGGAGTGACTGCTAATGGGTACTGGGTTTCTTTTCTGAGAAGACTCGGATATCACATGATGGTAATGACAGTAAAACCTGTGCGTTTACTAAAAACCATTGCACTGCACACTTTAAAGGGATGAATTGTATGGTAGATGAACTTTATCTCAATTTTTAAAAAATCAGGGACCAGCAATGTGGCACAGCAGGCTAAGCTGCCTCCTGTGACGCTGGTATCCCATATGAGCATTGGTTTGAGTCCCAGCTGCCCCACTTCTGATCCAGTTCCCTGCTGATGCACCTGGGAAAGCAGCTGAAGATGGTCCAAGTGCTTGGGCCCCTGCCGCTCACGTAGGAAACCCGAATGAAGTTTTAGGCTTCTGGCTTTGGCTTTTTCCAGCCCTGGCCATTGTGGTTATCTGGGGAATGAAACAGTGGATGGAAGATCTCTGTCTCTTTCTCTCTGACTCTCCATCTCTTTCCATCACTCTGCCTTTCAAATAAATAAATAATCTTAAAAAAAAAAAAAACCACAGGTGTCCATATGAGTCATTGATGCTATTGGCAGCAGGTTAGCCCACTTGCGCCATAGCACCAGCCCCTAAAACTTTATTTGTTAAAATATTTATTTATTTACTTGAGATGCAGAGACAGAGGGGTGGGCATTTAGCACAGTGGTTAAATGCTGCTTGCATCCTATATCAGAGTACCAGGGTTCAAGTCCTGACTCTGTTCCCAGTTCCAGCTGTCTGCTAATGTACACCCTGGGAGGCAGCAGGCATGTGGGTACTTGCTATGCATATGGAAGATCCACATGCAGCTCCAGCCTCCTGGCTTCCATCTTCCCAGCCCTATCTGTTGTGGGCATTGGGGGAGTGAGTCAGTGGAAGGAAGATAGATTGCTCTCTTTTTCAATTAAATTAAGTATAAAAAATTAAAGAGAGAGAGAGAGCTCCCATCTGCTGGTTCATTTCCCAGATATCTGCAACAGATCCTGAATGAAGTCAAAGGTGGACGCTGGGAACTCATTCTGGGTCTCCCACGTGGGTGGCAGGTACCCAAGCACTTTAGCCATCACCACTGTCTCCCAGGATCTGCATTAGCAGGGAGGTGGAGTGAGGGTCTGGAAATTGAAGTAGCAGGAACTTTGATGTGGGAGGCAGACATCCTAACTGCTAGGCCAAATGCCCACTCCTCAAAACTTCATTTTTGGCACATAAATATTATTAAGATCTTACATGAGAAATTTCTTTTGGATCTGAAAACAAGAGAAAGAAGTTTCCTTTCCTTCTACCTTAGAGAGTCTACGTTGTCGGGAGAAGCGTAGCTCCTTGTGTCCCACTCCCTGCTTTTCTCGCACACACTAGATGATCAATAAATGATCATTACATGATGCCAGGCTATAAAAGAATAGAACAGTTGAAAGTGTTGCTCCAGGCTGACCTTTAGGAGAACAAGCCGCCACTTAGGTGGGGTGATTGAGTAAGGAGCAAAGGCCAACTTGCCCAAGCAAGCGTCTCCCTGGCAGTCAGTCCCAGGATCACTATTAGGGCTCTTGGAAAGATGTCTTTTTAGTTTGGTTAAGAGATCAGTTCACCAGGAGTGGGCACACGCCACAGCAAGTGGCTCCCCAGGGCAGCAAGACGGGTCGGGGGTGGGGGCAGCTCCAGCGCTGGGAATGGCCAAGCACTGCAGGGCCGACTACTGAATGGTTGAGCTGCCTAAACCAGCCCCACGTGCCAAACTTCCTTTTCTGCTCTTTCCAGGATCCTCCGGGAGGAATGTCGAGGGTCTCAAGGACACAGAACCGAACAAAGACAAAGAAATGAGGGCGATGAACTCCTCAAGCGAGGGCAAAACCTCGGGAGATGAGGGGAAAGGCAGGTCTGTAGCATAGAGGCCCCTGGACTTGGACTCTGGGCTCTCCTAAACCAGTGTGGGGTCCCACAGCAGGCAGGTGGCGGCCAAGCCTCGGTCTCGTTATCTGAAAAGGGAGGCAAGTCATCGCTCCCTCCAGTCAGCTGTGCTGATCAACCAAGGTAACGCTTCTGGAAGCAATTTGTACAGTAAAAAAAAAAAAAGGGTAATTCTTATGTAGGTTATTATTCTCAACTTTGCCTAGGGCTGACTCTGTCTCTTTATATTAAATTTCGCAATGGTGCTTATTAAAATGGACCTTCCTGTATATGTTTAAAACATTTGAAAATGGCGAGAGGTCGCCAAGGCACAGTGAAGCTTCCGAGGGGGAACCTGTCTCTCCCTCTTCAATATTCCTTTTGACAACTGCAAGTCAGACGAATTAATAGGCCGAAACTCCTGCAGGAATTCATTAAACCAAGTACAAACTCCAGCGCCCACCTTCGTGGGGAAGCAGTCGCCAGCTCACCAGGGCGGCTGCACCAGGAAGTCCCCCGGACACTGCCAGCCCAGCTGCGCTCTGTCGCGCCCCGGCCTGCAGAACCAGAGCTCCTCAGAAGCGCACGGCCTGGGTTTTCCTTGGCGATGGGGCCCGCGGAGGAGAAGGGTTGGGACAACGCGTGTCGGTGTCCTGGATCCACACCAAGCTTGGTGAGCGTGAGTGGAAGCGCCCGTATCCCACATGGAGGGATGCGTGCCCAGGGCACAATGGTGGCTCTCAGCATGCACACCAGCCGTGTCTCAGCTCTGGAAGGGCCACCCCGTCGGTTGTAAGTTCAAATCTTGATGCCACCCCCTGCTAGCTATGTGCCCTTGCGCAAGTGTTCCTCAGTTTCCTCATCTGTAAAAGGGAACGCATCAGTCCCCACTGTGGGCCCAGAGAAAGGAAGCTATGGATGCGCGCGACCCGGGTGCGCCGCCACGTGCGTCCCCGCGTGCGTCCCGCGCACGAGCGAACGAGCAGGTGAGCGACCTTGGCGTCTCCAGACGCGGCGCGGGTTGTGCGGACGCGTCCTGCGCGCGGGCCCTGGGCCCCGAGCCTGGAACTTCTCTTCTTGCCTGTTGCCTGCTCGTGTGCAACGTTGCCAGCGCAGGGAGGCCTGGCCGTCCGAGGTAGGGGAGCCTTCCGCCGCCGTCTGCCCCCAGCCCCTCGGGGGGCTGCTGCGGCCGCCTTTCCCGGCGGGCTGGCATCCTCGTCCGAGGCTCGGGCCCGCGCTTCCGGCCAGCCTCCCTGGCCTCCCGACCCCTGGCCTTCCCGCCGTCTGGGTTGGAGGCCCTGGGTGCTGGCGGTGACTGCAGCTCAGGGGGTAGGACACCAGCCCCTGGTTACAGGTGAGCAGGCGGAGGTTGGGCGCCGGAGGGGCGCATGGAGAGCCACGCAAGGAGTAAACGGCCCAGCTGCGGCTCCTGTCTGCCCCGAGCCTCGTGGCCTTGCTATTCCTGTGGGCGTTTATAGGTTCCTTGGTGCGCTGCTCGCGCCCATATTTTCTACTTTGAGCCCGGCCCTTTCCCGAGCACCGGGCGACACCCTCCCCTCCGTGTGCCCAAGGCGTGGCTGGCTTTGTCAGGGGCCTTTGAGAAATGGCGTGTGTTTTGGTTGGCTTGGCATGCTTTGTTTAGTGTTTTAGTGTTCCCTCCCCGGACCACAAAGGTGTTCTGTCCCCAGCCCCTGCCCCATGTGGTGGAAGTGGAATTCATGACACTCGAGATTTTTCCATTTGACTTTTTGGCTAAAACTCATCTCCTTCCACCCTTCAGATTGCAAGCTGAGTTCTTGCTGACCAGAACCGTCGCCCTCGCTACCATTCCGAGGCTGTTAAAGATTTGTTTAAAAGAATAGATATAAAATGTGATGTTAGGAATAAGACATCTTGGGCTGGCGCCGTGGCTCACTTGGCTAATCCTCCGCCTGCGGCGCCGGCATCCCATATGGGCACTGGGTTCTGGTCCCGGTTGCTCCTCTTCCAGTCCAGCTCTCTGCTGTGGCCCAGGAGGGCAGTGGAGGATGGCCCGAGTGCTTGGGCCCCTGCACCCGAATGGGAGACTGGGAGAAAGCACCTGGCTCCTGGCTTCAGATTGGCGCAGCGCCGGCGGTAGCGGCTATTTGGGGAGTGACCCAACGGAAGGAAGACCTTTCTTTCTGTCTGTCTGTCTGTAACTCTACCTGTCAAATTAAAAAAAAAAAAAAAGGAATAAGACATCTTGACAAAGTGATAACTATAAAAACAGGGCACTTGTACTATTCTAAATTAATCTTGGGTCCTTGGACATCAGGACTCAAAGTATTTGGGATCCCATAATTATTTGATCTCATAGCTGTTGTTTAAGACAGATTGTTTTATTTTTATTGTAGCCGGGATGGGAGGGAGGGGGGAACAAGAAAGTAAGGTGACACTGTTGAAATCACACTGAGGCTACATGGGAGAGTGGGGGAGGAAGGCTGTCTGGTAGAGGTTGTGGGCTTGGGTTTGTGGGATTTGGGGAGGCGGCCCCTCCCCAGGCCACGGGATGCATTAGGCAGATGGAACCACATTGGAGTGGAGCCAGTTTGGGGGGGGGCGCGCGGAGGCTCTAAGATAATTGCAGTCCTTAGTCGAGTGGTTGGAGTGTGGAGGGCTTGGGGGAGACAGGGAAAAAGGGAAAGCAGAATTTAGATGTGAAATCTGCCTTCCTGTTTGACGGGAGGGGGCCTTTGTCTCCTGCTGTATTCCTGGCATGGCACCTACCGTACAGCACGTGCAGCACGTCAGACTAAGCAGAATTATCATTTGTCACCCATTCCAGGAGGCACGTTGGTTCACATTTTCACAGCTCCGAAATTGGGCTGGGGCCCGCAATCCATGGTGTCTTTCCTTGTGCCATCATTTCACTTGGCAGCCGCTTGGCTTTCTTTGTGGCACAGAAAGTCACGGTGGCCCTAAAAGTAGCAGCATCCTAGCACTGACGCAGCAGGGCGGTCCACTGCGGCCGTAGTCCAGGGACTGGAGCTGGATGGAGATGGGGAAAAAAGAGGACCGTTGATCAGATGGCACTGCTATTGCTTATTTCTTCCTCTTTAAAAGGGTCTTGTGTTTTCAAGGAATGTGAGAGCGGTTGGCAAGGCGTGGAAACAACAGGTACCTGGGTGATAGATCACAGGGAGGAAATAGCTGGCAGATGTGTCTCCTTTCCAAGGAAAATTGGAATGCCACATACGCACTGGCAGATGAGTCCCTTTGACTGAAACATGCTTTGTGGTGGGCAGACTTAGTCACCCACTAAGCAGGCATCCCTGACCCATGAGCCGCATATCCAGCCAGTCTGAATGTACCTGACTCCATTGAGATCCAGGCTGCAGCACCTGCTGAGTTCTTGGCCATCCCTGGCTCTGTCCCATGGCAGAAACCTCTCAGTGTTATAACCAGCTTCAGAGAAGAGACCGTAAGTGCCTCAACCATGGCTTTCCCACGCTCAGCACCGTGCCTGACTCCTGAGAGATGCTAATTTGGAGTTTGTACAACAGAGCTGTGTTGGCCAGTCTGAGATAAGGTGTCTTCCTGGTGCCTGGCTTGGAATCTCCATCTCATAGGAATCATGTTTTGGGTCAAGGTCCCGTTCAAGGCCCCAATCCTCTGAGCTGCTGGTTTTGTGAGCTGACGTGGAGACCTTTCTTTCTTTCCAACCCCCATTGTTCTCGTTTCAAACACTTGGCTTGCTAAAGAGCTTCTGGGACTCAGTGCGCTTACAGATTGGAAGCCCCTTGTAAATGAGCCCACTTGGTGGCTTGGCTCCAGACACTGCAGGAACGTGGAATTCCATTTGTTGCAGCAGGTTGTCTGTGCCAGGCTTGGTATTTCAACAGGTAGGCAGGTCCCCAGCCTGGGGACAGTCAGACAACTGAGAAACTCCTGGAAATACAAGGCCAAAGTTCACCTTCCTCCCTGTCTCCAGGGAAGGCATGAGTTGGATCCCGAGGGAGGATCTGGGGATCTCCTGGGCTTGTCCCCTGCTCCCGCTCCCTCACCCTGGCTGACCTCCCTGACTCCTTCTAGAATTAGAGGCTTTGAGCAGGCAAAGCATCCCTTCACAGTTGTTTGTGTTGACGGGGAGACTTTCAGGAGAGGGTTATTCTCCTCTTTTGCAAGCTGACTCCCAGGCTCCAAGGACACGGTTCACTTTGCCTGAGAATGCGGCCATGGCCACTGCCCTGCCACCCACCAGTGTGCCAGCAGAGTATTCCTTTCGTCTTTGAAGGTGACTTTGAGGTTGGTTTTGTGGTAAATGTCCCATGGGTTTTCACATTTCAGTTTGGTTTTGTTGAAAGTACTGATTATCTAAGGTGTTTTTTATTTTATTTTTTTTATTTTGAAGCTATTAAAGACAAATGAGGAGTGAGTATTTGGCACAGCAGTTAGGGTACTGCTTGGGACGCCCAAGTCCCTTATCAGAATGCCTGTGTTTGAGTCCTGGCTCTGCTCCTGATTCTAGCTTCCTGCTGATGCACACCCTGGGACAGCAGTGATGGCTCAAGTAGTTGGGTCCTTGCCACCTGTGTGAGAGATCTGGATTGAGTTCTTGGCTCCTGGCTTCGGCCTGGTCCAGCCCTGCCTGTTGTAGATATTTGGGGAATTAAACAGTGGATGATAGATCTCTCTCTCTCTCTCTCTTTCAAGCACATTTTTTTAAAAAAATGAATACTAGTCTTCAATGCCTACAGTAAAAATTGTTTCAGGTAAGAATCATCAGTGGATGCTAAAACTAGGAAATGAAAATATAATAAGACACAATATGTTTGCACAATCTCAAAGCATTTTCCCATGGGATACCAATTAATTACAAAGGGATAAATAGCAATATTATAACAGAGAAACCTGGCAGATCCCACCTTAGCCAAGTAATTAAAGTTGGTAATAACAGTGATAGGACAAGATGACATCGTGAGCTCTGATATGACAAAGCTGAGGACACAGCTTTGTATTCCTGTACAAAATATGTAACCTGAATCCAATCACGAAGAAGCAACACACAAACCCAAACTGATAGAACTTGCCAAAAATAAAACAAAAACAAAACAAAAATCACCAGCACTCAACAGTGTCAAAATAATGCATTCATACACACACACACACACACACACATACACGAGACAGAGAAATAATTAATTATAAAGTAAACATACTAAAATATTAACATTTGGAAAATTTAGATGAAGGGTATCTGGGCATTCTTTTTTTTTTTTTTAATAAGATTGATTTATTTATTTGAAAGGCAGAGTTAGAGAGGGGGAACAGAGAGAGATCTTCCATATGCTGGTTTGCTTCCCAAATGGCCACACAGCCAGGGCTAGTCCAGGGAGAAGCCAAGAGCCTGGAACTCTATCCAAGTCTCCCATGTGGGCAACTGGGGCCCAAGCACTTGGGTCATGTTCCACTGCTTTCCCAGGCACCTTAGCAGGGAGCTGGATGAGAAGTGGTACGGCCACCCACTGTGCAACAATGCCAGCCCCTCTTTCTATTATTTTTGTAACTTTTAGTAAGTCTGAAATTACTCTCAAATTTAACAAAATAGAACAAAAAAGAATTTCACCATTTTTTCCAATAAAAATAATGAATGTGGGAACAGAAAAAATTCATTGTGGGTATTTGACAAAGATAGCTTGACAAATCTGAATAGTTTTTATAGTGTGGCTACATGAAAATTTTGTGTGTCCTGGTAGATGTCCAACAGAAATGAATAATGTCCTTCAAAAGACATGTACATGATAGTAAGAACAGGTGTATTACTAATGCTCCTGCGACAAGGAACATTCCAAACAACCATCAACAGGAGAATGGATGCAGTCATTGTGTTGTTGTTGGACCCCCAATTGTTGGGATGCCAACTTGTTCGGGTGGATGCCCAAAGACCCAGACTCCAGACAAGTTGATGCAAAAGCACCAGGATTTTATTGAGCGTTTGCACAAACAGGCCCTCCGCCTCAGGTGGTGAGGAGCCCTGAACAGCAGTTACACACCGGTTTTATAGGCAAGAATTAGCATATGCAAAACACAGGCATAAAATGCAGGCATAAAGCGCTGGCGGAGAATGCAGAGGTGTTACAGGATTGGTCGATTCAGAAGACCAATTAGCATATTGGAGAATGCTGGCGAAGAATGCTGGAATAAAATGCAGAGGTAGCACTGGATTGGCCGGTCACAGTGACATCATAAGTGCGTGCCTAGGGACTTTCTGAAGGGGAGGGGTAGCTCTGCTCCGGGCGGGGGTTGTTTTTCCTTCCCAGAGAATGTTCTGCCTGCTAATCTCTGAGGAACATCTTGCTTTTTAAGAAACCTCTGGTATTTGCTCTCGCCTGAGACCAGGCCTAATTTCTTGTCCCCCTGTAAGGGTCCTTCAACGTAGTATATGAACGTGAAAAGGAATGCACTGCTATTGCTACATGCAGACATCTGGTTGACTCTCCCATGCATGATTTGAAAAAATCAAGCACAAAGAAGTATAAAAAGTATGTGAAGTTCAAGGACAAGCAAGATAATTGTTAGTGATAGAAGCTGAGTAGTATTACCTTTGGGGATCATTTACTATAGGAGGTATGAAAGAACCTTCAACAATGCAAAACATGTTCTGTGTCTTGATGGGGTGGTGGTTACCGTGTGTGTGTGTATCTGCGTGTGTGCTTTACATACACACGTATATGTAAAAATTCATCAGGCTGAACACTTAAGCTAAGTTATACCTGAAAATATATCCTGGGTGTATTATATTCTTATCTCTAAATGTAAGATATAGAATAATAAAAATTCTCAAAGGTGACATGTGATAATATGTTCATGACCTTGGGATAGAGAAAATTCCTTCAGCAGGGCACAGAAAGCATTAACCACAGGCGAAAATGTTGATAAACTGGAATACATTAAAGTTAAGAACTTCTTGGCCCTGGGTTGTGACACAGCAGGTAAAACTGCCACCTGGGATGCCAGCATCCCATGTGGGTGCCTGTTTGCGTCCTGGCTGCTCCATTTCCAGTCCAGCTCCCTGCTAATGTGATGAGAAAGC
Organism: Sylvilagus floridanus; assembly: GCA_949820135.1. Taxonomy (NCBI): domain Eukaryota; kingdom Metazoa; phylum Chordata; class Mammalia; order Lagomorpha; family Leporidae; genus Sylvilagus; species Sylvilagus floridanus. The sequence continues at coordinate 73,237,877 of OX463245.1, read as the reverse complement.
AGTAGAGGATCGCCCACGTGTTTGGGCTCCTGCACCCAAATGGGAGACCTGGAAGAAGCTCCTGGCTTCTGACTTCAGTTTGGCCCAACCCTGGCCATTGAGGCCATTTGAGAAGTGAAGCAGTGGGTGGAAGATATTCTGTGTGCGTGTGCATGTGTGTCTCCCTGCTCCCTCTCACTATAACTGTGCCTTTCAAATAAAGTTAACAACTTCTGTTTATACACAGAACCATTACGAGAGTAAGAGACAAGGCATTCAGCAAGAGATCTTTGCAGCATCTATAATCGATGGAAGGCCATTTTGGGAACATAAAAAGAATGCCGACAGATCAACAAAGATCAGAAAGGGCAACTCCATAGGCAAGTGGGCAGACGTGAGCAGAGCATTTTGCAAAAGAAGAGATCTAGGTAGATGCCACCCTATGAAAAGGTGCTCTACCTCATTACAATCAGGACAATGCAAACTTGCAATTAGAAGGGGAAGTTACACTATATCTGCTGGAAATACAAGCAGTTTAGAAACACAATCTCACCTGCTGGCAAAGATGGAACAAGGAAAACTCTACTATCTGACTGGTGAGAGAGTGAATTCACTGTAGAGTCTACTTGGCCTCGTCTACCGTAAGTTGATATATGTATTCCCTGTGACCTACGAGTTTGACACCTAAGTCCTCTCCCAACAGAAGAGTGTGTGTGTGTGTGTGTGTGTGAGCATGAAAGGCAAGTCTAGGTATACACTGTTCATTGAAACATTCATAATAAAAAAAAAAATGGAAACATTGAAGATGTCCATCATCAGTAGGACTCCTAAGTTGTTATTCATACAATAAAACCCTGTGCAGCAGAGAAGGATGAGCACTTCCAAGGGCAGGCATGTGGTGCCGCAGGTGAAGACACCCCTGGGGACACCTGCATCCTAGATTCAGTGACTGGTCCGTGTCCTGACCACTCCTTGCTTCTGATCCAGCTTCCTGCTGATGTGCCTGGAGACAGTGTGTGATGGCCCAAGTACTTGGGTTCCTGCTACCCCCGTAGGAGGCCTGGATGGAGTTCCTGGCCCCTGGCTTCAGCCTGGCCTAGCCCTGCTGTTGTGGGCATTTGGGGAGTAAACCAGCAGATGGAAGATTCTCTCTCTCTGTCCTCCTCCTTGCTCTGTCTCTGTGTGTGTGGTATGTGTGTGTCACTTTCCCCCTTTTTTTTTTTTTTTTTTGACAGGCAGAGTTAGACAGTGAGAGAGAAAGAGAGAGAGAAAAGTCTTCCTTCCATTGGTTCATCCCCCAAATGGCCGCTACCGCCGGCGCTGCGCCGATCTGAAGCCAGGAGCCAGGTGCTTCTCTTGGTTTCCCAGGTGGATGCAGGGCCCAAGGACCTGGGCCATCCTCCACTGCCTTCCCGAGCCACAGCAGAGAGCTGGCCTGGAAGAGGAGCAACCGGGACAGAATCCGGCACCCCAACTGGAACTAGAACCCAGGGTGCCGGCGCCACAGGCGGAGGATTAGCCAAGTGAGCCATGGTGCCGGCCCACTTTGCCTTTCAAATAACTCTTTTTTTAAATAAAGAAAACAAATACTCACAAAACATAACATTGATTAAAAAGGCCATACACAAAAGCAATCTACACTTCTAAATTGCATATGTGCAGTATTTAAAAAGCAGACAAAACAAATTGCAATGTTAAGATCTGAGTTTCAGGGAGTTCTGATTCAGAGAGAGCACAAGGAAGACTCACCCTGAGTCTGCTGATAGGGTGTTACTGGTTTGTTGTTGTTTGTTCCCCCTGGGTCATGTGTACCTGGGTGTGTCCACTTTGTACAAAGTTCATTGAGCTGTATTCTTACTCCGCTGCTTTTCTGTCTGTGTGTTGTACTTTAATTTCAAGTTCATTAACCTGATTTGCACCTAACAGAAGTGTTTAAAGTACATTGCATCTTGATCTACAATAACCTCCCACCCAATATTGTGAGAATCCATTGTGAGCCAGGCCTTGGGCTGGGCACTGGAGTATAAATGGCTCGAGGGAACTAGAACTGAGTGACCTTCAGCCATCAACTTGAACTACATAACTGAGAAAGAGAGGGAGAAAGAGAAAAGAGAACTAACTTATCAGAGTGGAAAAGACAGACAAGCGTCCTGAGGATGGGGGTGGGGGACTGAGAAACTGAGTCCTCAGTTGCATTTTTGCTCCCCTGACTTTAAAAAGTGCCCCCACCCCGGCCATTCTGCGCCCCTCCCAGCCCAGCAGTGAACTGCTGAACTTGCAGAAACCAGGGCGTGCTGGGCTTTGGGATCTCGAGGAGCAGCCAAAACTGGAACAGCAAAAAACCGTCAGCTCCAGCGTGGAACAAAGGCTGGTATTATGTTTCCTAAACTTAGTGGGCTCTGCATTGTCGGGATGACACAGAAAGCACTTGTGCCCAGAAAAGCAACCAATTTAAAAAGGAGAGAGTAACCTGCCCTCCCACCCCCACACCCCCGCATGCAGCTTCTGTTGCATGGAATTCGTTCATTGGTACGTTGTTAGTTTCTGCTGCTTTTTCTATTTTATCATCTCTATGGACTTCTTTCTTAAAATTTTTATGTATTTAATTGAAGTGTGGAGAGACAGACACAGAGAACTTCCAGCCACTGATTCACTCCCTAAATGTCAAAACAGCCAGTGGTGGACCAGGTCGGAGCCAGGAGCCTGGAAATCAATCTGGGTCTCTTACATGGATGGGTGTCAGGAGCCAAACTACATGAGCCATGACCTGCTACCCTATCCCCACCCCGCCGCCCAGGGCATATATTACCAGGAAATTGGGATCAGAAGTGGAGCCAGGACTCAAACCCAGGCACTCTGATACAGGGTGCAGGTATCCCAAGCAGCATCGGAACCACTGTGCCAAACAATCGTCCCCTTCATGGACTTCTGAATGCTACCATGTTAGGGTGGTTTGGTTGGTTTTCTTGCCTTTGGCAAATGTTCCAGACTCATTTGGTACTTTAAGATCCCCCTAATAAAAGTGTTTTTAAAGAACAATTTTAATTCTTCCCCTTCCCATCATTTCTCAAAAGGCGCAATCCATTACAACATCTTTTTTTTTTTTTTTGAAGGATCGAGTTTTATTTCTTATTCTTTGCTTTTCCTTCCTGCCCTTTGATCAACTACAGTGTGAGCCACTTTTAGCATCTTTTCCAGCTTCCTGTCACTGTACTCCTTTGTTTTCCTAGGAGGTCCAACTTCGTCATCAGCAATGATCTTCAATTTTGTTTACCTTGTACTTTTTTAAAAGCAGTCTTGGTGCGATAGAATTCACACTTCATATTATTCACCCATTTAAAGTATACAGTCCAAAGACTCACGCTGTCTTTACCCCAGCTTAAGGAAGTTCTCATCACCAGGGGCTGGTGCTGTGGCATAGCAGGTAAAGCCACCACCTGCTGTGCTGGCATCCCATGTGGTTCAAGTCCCAGCTGCTCCACTTCTGATCCAGCTCTCTGCTACGGTCTGGAAAAGCAGTAGAAGATGGCCCAAGTGCTTGGGTCCGTGCACCTGTGTAGATGACCTGGAAGAAGCTCCTGGCTCCTGGCTTTAGATTGACACAACTCTGGCTGATGCAACCATTTGGGGAGTGAACCAGCGGATGGAAGACCTTTATCTCTGCCTGTCTCTCTGCCTCTACCTCTCTGTAACTCTGCCTTTCAAATAAATCTTTAAAAAAGGTTTTCATCAGCCCCCAAATAGACACCTTTGCCCCTTAGCTGTCACTCCCCATCTTCCTTTCTTTCTCTCTGCATTAAGCACTTTTTTTTTTATTTGACAGATAGAGTTATACAGTGAGAGAGAGAGAGACAGAGAGAAAGGTCTTCCTTCTGTTGGTTCACTCCCCCAAATGGCCGCTACGGCTGGAGCTACGCCGATCCGAAGCCAGGAGCCAGGTGCTTCCTCCTAGTCTTCCACATGGGTGCAGGAGCCCAATCACCTGGGCTATTCTCCACTGCCCTCCCAGGCCACAGAAGCGAGCTGGTCTGGAAGAGGAGCAACCGGGACTAGAACCCAATGCCCATATGGGACGCCAGCACTGCAGGCAGAGGATTAGCCAAGTTAAGCACTTACTCACCTGCTTTCTTTTTTTGTTTTTAAATATTTATTTATTTATTTGAAAGAGTTACAGAGAGAGGAAGAGACAGAGAGAGAGGTTTTCCATCTGCTGGTTCACCCTCAATGTGGCCACAACAGCCAGGGCTAAGCCAGGTGAAGCCAGGAGCTTCTTTTGTCTCCCACATAGGTGGCAAGGGCCCAAGCACTTGGGCCATCTTCTTCTACTTTACCCGTGCGGTCAGCAAAAAACTGGATTGGAAGTGGAGCATCCAGGACTTGAACAAGCTCCTATATGGGATGCTGGCATCGCAGGTGGTGGCCTGTGCCACAATACTGGTCCCTAATATGCTTTCTTTTTTGTCTCTGGGTTTGCCTACTCTGGATATGTCATAATAATGGAACCTTAAAAACTAAAAATAAATACTAAAAAAAGAAAATATATGATTAAAAATCTGGAAAGAAATTTATATTAAAAAAAAGAATGGAGCTATACAATATGTAGTCTGTGGGCACTGGAGTCTTTGGTTTAGAATGTTTTCAAGGCTCATGTTGCTGTAGCATGTACTAGGACTTCACTCCTTTTTATAGCTGGGTAATATGCCTTTATATGCATATACCACATTATATTTATCCATTTCACAAACCGATGGCCATTTGGCCTGTCCTCACTTTTTGGCTATTGAGAATAATGCTACTGTAGATATTTGGGTTCAGGTATTTTGTTTATATTAGTTATCAGTTCTCCCAGCTTATACACCTAGAGGTTTCTGTGGTGGTCAGAAGGTACTTAGTATGATTGGAACCTCTCTGAATTGATTGAGAGCTGTTTTGTGGTACATTGTATAACCCACCCTGAAGAACAGTCCACATGGGCTTGAGAAGGATGTGTGACTGTTCTGCTGTCGGAAGGTGCTCTGTTCATATCTGATGCTCACAGAGTTGTTTCAATCCTGTTTTATTTTGCTTTTCTGTATGGTTGTTTGATGATCAAAAGCAGCATATGAAAGCCTGCAGCTTATTTATAGCTGTCTGTTTCAGTTCTGTCAGTTACTTCATATTAAATGGGATTCTGTTTTTAGGTGCATATATATTTATAATTGTTATAGCTTCTTTTAGAAAGTAATCAGTTGTGCTTCAAATTGATAAGTAAACATTGTATACATTTATAGTGTATAAATGTTGTTTTAAAATATGTATATGTCATGGAATGGCTAAATTGAACTAATGAACATGTGTCACTTCACATGCTTGCTAGTTTCTGGTGAGAACACTTCAAATCCAACCTTAACAATTTTCTTTTTTTCTTTTTTTCTTTTTTTGACAGGCAGAGTGGACAGTGAGAGAGAGAGACAGAGAGAAAGGTCTTCCTTTGCCGTTGGTTCACCCTCCAATGGCCGCCGCGGACAGCGCGCTGCAGCCTGCGCACCGCGCTCATCCGATGGCAGGAGCCAGGTGCCAGGTGCTTTTCCTGGTCTCCCATGGGGTGCAGGGCCCAAGCACCTGGGCCATCCTCCACTGCACTCCTGGGCCACAGCAGAGAGCTGGACTGGAAGAGGGGCAACCGGGACAGAATCCGGCGCCCCGACCGGGACTAGAACCTGGTGTACAGGCGCCACAAGGTGAAGGATTAGCCTATTGAGCCACGGCGCCGGCCCCTTAACAATTTTCAAGAATACTGTTTGTTATTATTAACTGGAATCATTGTGTTGTATAATAATAGATCTCTTGAACTTATTCCTCCTAACTGAAATTTGTATCCTTTGGCCAACATAATTTTAATAACTTCTGGATAATGTTATAGTTAAATTACATTAATATAGTGTCTACATTAATATAGTGTCTTTTATCTCATAGTAATTTTTAAAACATATTTATTTATTTGAAAGGCAGAGTTACAGAGAGAGAGAGAGAGAGAGAGAGAGAGAGAGAGAGAGAAATATCTTCCATCTGCTGGTTCAACTCCAGATGGTCACAGCGACCAGAGCTTGGCCAATCTGAAGCCAAGAGCCAGGAGCACTTGGGCCGTCTTCTGCTGCTTTCCCAAGCACATTAGCAGAGAGCTGAATCCGAAGTAGAGCAGCTAGGACTCAAACCGGCGCCCATACAGGGTGCTGGCACTGCAGGCAGCAGCTGTACCCGCACTGCCATGGTGCCAGCCCTCGGTCCTGACAGTTTTGCCAGCTTGTTGTCTGCATTTGTGGAACAACAGACTTTTTTTTTTTTTAATTGACAGGCAGAGTGGACAGTGAGAGAGAGAGACAGAGAGAAGGTCTTCCTTTTGCCGTTGGTTCACCCTCCAATGGCCGCCGCGGACAGCGCGCTGCAGCCGGCGCACCACGCTCATCCGATGGCAGGAGCCAGGTGCCAGGTGCTTTTCCTGGTCTCCCATGGGGTGCAGGGCCCAAGCACCTGGGCCATCCTCCACTGCACTCCTGGGCCACAGCAGAGAGCTGGACTGGAAGAGGGGCAACCGGCACAGAATCCGGCGCCCCAGCCGGGACTAGAACCTGGTGTGCTGGCGCCGCAAGGTGGAGGATTAGCTTAGTGAGCCACGGCGCCGGCCGGAACAACAGACTTTTGAGGTTCCCTGCACCAATTTTTGTTGATGTTACGCCTTTGAATGTACATTTTAGCAGGGTTTCCCCCACTTTTAAATTATGTTTATTTTATTTGAAAGAGAGAAAGAGAGGGGAAAGCAGGCAGGGGTGGAGAGAGAGAGAGAGAGAGAGAGAGAGAGAGAGAGAGATCTCATCCATTGTTTCACTCCCCAGATGCGTGCAGGAGCTGGGGCTGAGGGGCCTGCGCCGTGGCTCACTTGGTCTGTGGCGCCGGCATCCCATATGGTTGCCAGGTTCTAGTCCTGGTCGGTGCACTGGATTCTGTCCCGGTTGCTCCTCTTCCCAGCCAGCTCTCTGCTGTGGCCCGGGAAGGCAGTGGAGGATGGCCCAAGTGCTTGGGCCCTGCACCCGCATGGGAGACCAGGAGGAAGCACCTGGCTCCTGGCCATAAATTAAGAATTTATAAAAACAAATGTTGACAAAGTGGTAAGAAAATTATTACTACTAGCACATGCAACAGTTATTCTATTTAAAAGGAACCTAGCTCTATATAACTGCAGGGACAGCTGTTTGGTCTAGCAGTTAAGAGGCCCATGTACCATTCCGAGGTGTCTGAGTTTAATTCCCAGATCCCAGTTCCAGCTTCCTGCTGATGCAGACCTTGGGAGGCAGTGCTAATGGCTCCAGTGACTGGGCCTCTGACACCCACATGGGAGACATGGATTGAACTGAGCTCCTGGCTCTGGCCTCAGACTTCGGAGGCATTTGGGGAATGAACTGATGGAAGGGAGTTCTGCCTGTTTGTCTCTTGAAATAACAATAATAGTGACGATACAAAACACCTGGGGCAGGCAGTGGCCCCGCAGCTTTAGTTGCTGCTTGGGTGCCCACACATCTAGTTCAAGCCCTGGTTCCTCTGCTTCTGATCCAGTTTCCTGCCAAAGCACATCTGGGATGCAGCAGATGTTAGCTCAAGTACTGGAGAATCTGCCACCCTATGAGAAACTCAGATGGAGTTCTGGGCTCTTGACTTATCCTGACTCAGCCCCAGCTCTTTTTTTTTTTTTTTTTTTAAGATTTTATTTATTTATTTGACAGGTAGAGTTACAGACAGTGAGAGGGAGAGACAGAGAAAGGTCTTTCTGTTGGTTCACCCCTCCAAATGGCCGCTATGGCCAGCGCTGCACCAATCCGAACCCAGGAGCCAGGAGCTTCTTCCAGGTCTCCCACGTGGGTACAGGGGCCCAAGCACTTGGGCCATCTTCTGCTGCTTTCCCAGGCTATAGCAGAGAGCTGGATCAGAAGTGGAGCAGCCGGTACTTGAACCGGCGCCCATATGGGATGCTGGTGCCACATGTGGAGGATTAACCTACTGCACCATGGCGCCGGCCCCAAACATTATACTTAAAGAAAAAAAAAAAAACACTTGTTTATTTTATTTGAAAGATTTATAAAGAGATGTTTTTCATCTGTTGGTTCACTCTCCAAATGCCCACAATAGCCAGGCTGAAACCAGGAGCCAGGAACTCCATCCAGATCTCCCACGTGTGGGCAGGAACCCGAATACCTGAGTCGTTATCCTGTTACCTCCCAGGCACACCAGCAGGAAGCTGGATCAGAAGTGCAAAGTAGGGGCCAGCGTGGTGGAACAGCAGATTAAGCAGCTGCCTAGAAAACCAGCATCCCATGGCCGGCGCCATGGCTCAACAGGCTAATCCTCCACCTTGCGGCGCCAGCACACCAGGTTCTAGTCCCGGTTGCCCCACTTCCAGTCCAGCTCTCTGCTGTGGCCCGGGAGTGCAGTGGAGGATGGCCCAAGTGCTTGGGCCCTGCACCCCATGGGAGACCAGGAAAAGCACCTAGCACCTGGCTCCTGCCATCGGATGAGCGCAGTGCACTGGCCGCAGCACGCTGTCCGCGGCGGCCATTGGAGGGTGAACCAATGGCCAAGGAAGACCTTGTTCTCTCTGTCTCTCTCACTGCCTACTCTACCTGTCAAAAAAAAAAAAAAACAATAAAAAAAATAAAAAGTAGAAAACCAGCATCCCATATGGTCACTGGTTCTAGTTCTGGCTGCTCCACTTCCAATCCAGCTCCCTGCTAATATGCCTAAGAAAGCAGCAGAAGATGGGCCAAGTGTTTGGGCTCCTGCACCCATGTGGGTGACCTGGACGAAGCTCCTGGCTTTTGGCTTCGGCCTGTCCTGGCCCAGCTGCAGCTGTTGTACCAATCTGGGGAGTGAACCAGCAGTCTCTGGTTCAACTCTGTCTTTCAACTAAATAAAAATAATTTAACAATTAAAAAAAAAACATGTCCGAAGTAGCCAGGACTTGGAACTGGCCCTCCGATATGGGATGCAGGTGTTACAAGAAGCAGCTGAACCTGCTGTGCCGCAGTGCTGGCCCTGGTTGGTAAAACTCTAGCCTTCCTTTCAGTCTTAAGCTTTCATCTGTGTTGCAGTTTATCTGAACCAGGGCCTTATCAGTGGGAGATGTCTGTGTACATGACTGGGCATGGGCAGCCCCATAAACTTGAGGAGGCTTGTTGGACCAGCCTTGAGTCTCTCTATCTTTTTTTAAAGATGTATTTATTTTATTTGAAAGAGTGGGAGTGACAGAGAGAGAGACAGAGACAGAGACAGAGAGATAAAGTCCATCCAGTGGCTCGCTCCCCAAATGGCTACAGTGGCTATGGCTGGGCCAGGCCAAAGCCAGGAACCAGGAGCTCCACCCAAGTTTCCCACATGGATGGCAAGGATCCAAGCACTTGGGCCTTAGCAAGGAGACATTAGCAAGGAGCTGGATTGGAAGTGGAGCAGCCAGGACATAAACTGGCTCCCATGTGGGATGCAGGCTTTGCAGGCAGCAGCTTAACCTGCTTTGCCACAACGCCAGCCCCTTGAGGTCTCTGTATCACTCATTCCTTCAGCAGAAATGCATCGATGGCTTCCTACCACATGCAGATCTGCTAGTACTTGGGAAATTGCGGGGCCAGGCAGCCCTGCCCCAGCCCTTGTGAGCACGCAGCCATAGAGGGCATGCAAGCAGGTCACCATCTCGTAACTCAGTGTCTCTGCTGAGTTGTGATAGTTTGGGTCTTATCTAGGGTTTTGTACATGCTGCTGTCCTTATGCTTGCCCATCACATCTGGAATAAGATGTCAGAGGATGCTGTCTTTGCCTCAGCAACATGACCTTGTGGTACCAGGATGCTTGGTCCTGGGAGTGGACCAGGAATCCCTCCAGGGCACCTGCAGGCCCAGGCCCTCCTCCCTGGGAAGTGTAGGGGTTCAGAACCTTTACTTTTCCTTCCAGGACAGACGGCCCACAGTGCGCCGATGGCCAGGCCCCAGAAGACTGTGCCTCAGAATGAAGGTGAGTGTCCCTCTGCCGTATAGAGCCCGCTCATAACCACAATCCTGCGGCTGAGGGATTTGCCACGCATCCCGCCCGCAGCAGTCCCAAGTTGCGCCCTCACCAGGTTGTCCCTCTCTTCACCCAGCGTGGCTCCAGGTCTGGGATGGTGACAGGCGGGCAGGGGCATCACGCACTCTGTCCTGTTCGCAGGGATCCGGGCAGCCACCACCATGCCCATCCTCTTACCCAGCCTGAAGCGGGGTGTCCTGGACCACGCCTTGCAGCAGGGGCTCCTCCGGCGCACCCGGCGGCTCTGCAGCCCCACTGCTCCTCCAACCCCGACACGGCCCAAGAAGCTCAAGATGCAGGCGCCCGTGGACATGTTCCCCACCGACTGGAGCCCGCCACCCATAGAGTTCCTGAACCCGAGGGTGGTGCAGGCTGGCAGGGAGGACGCTGCGCAGAGGCAGCTGGATGCAGCAGGCCCGCGAGAATTGCAGAGTCTGGGCAGAGAGGTGAAGCAGGATCGCCTGGGCCTGGACCCGAAGGGGAACACAGCCTCACTGCAGAGGGTGTGGGACGTGGCAAGCCCAGGCCAGCCGGCTGTGGCAGCACAGGAGGATGACCACACCCCGGTAAGCCAGCGGCCGTGCCTTGGCCTCTCTTCGGCAACCCCTTCTCAGTCACCCCCAGGTTACCTCTTTTTTTGCTGCTCTCTCAGCTCTTAGAGCCTTCAGGCTGAGGTCACAACCCCAAGACCCCTTTGTTTCTGCTTCTGACCCCTGCTAACACATGGCTGAGAGTTGAGACCAAATTTGATGTGACTGCTGCATGGGACGCCTCAAGGCTCACATGGCTGAAGTTGGGATCATGGCCCCAGAACAAGGAGGAGCCTTGGTGCCATTGGGTTCTGGCACAGAGGCTCGGGCTGACTCTGGGCGTGTGGATGAGGATCCCTACGCAATGAACTTCAAGTTGGAGTCAACAACTGGTGCTAGCTAGACTGGGGACACTGATGGGTTGACAGGTCCAGGACAGTTATTCTACAAATAGGGCTTTTATGGTTTGAAATAGACCGAGGTTGTTGATAACCTAAATGCCCATCACACACACACACACACACACAGTCATATTGGCATTGATGTCATACAGGATCACAAGACATATGAGGGTACTGTAAGAAGTTTGTGGGAGGGGTCAGTGCTGTGGCTTAGTAGGTTAAACCTCTGTGGCACTGGCATCCCATATGGGCATAGGTTCATGTCCTGGCTGCTCCTCTTCTGATCCAGCTCTCTGCTACAGCCTAGGAAAGCAGTGGAAGATGGCCCAAGTCCTTGGACCCTTGCATCCACAGGAGAGACCTGGCTCCTGGTTCTGGATCAGCCCAGCTCTGGCTGTTGCGACCATTTGGGAAGTGAACCAGTGGATAGAAGGCCTCTCTCTCTCCCTCTCTCTGTCTCTACCTATCTCTGTCTTTAACTCTACCTCTCAAACTGTTAAAAATAAATAAAAATAAAAGTTCATGGCAAATGGAATTAAAAGATAAGTTTATTTTGGCACAAAAGATTTTTTTAAATCTGTGCATAGTTTTTTCCATGGTATGTGTTTTTCATGAACTCTTTGAATAACTCTTATGTTGGTTTTTTTTTTTAAGATCTATTTATTTATTTATTTGAAAGGCAGAATGACACAGAGCACAGAGAAAGGGAGAGTCAGAGAAAGATCTTTCATCCACTGGTTCACTCCTCGAATGCTCAGAACTGCTAGATCTCTACCAGACTGAAGCCAGGGTCTCCCACGAGTTTGGCAGGGGCTTGAGCACCTGGGCCATGCTCTGCTGCCTTTCCAGGTGCATTAGCAGGGAGCTGGATCGAAAGCAGAGCAGCCGGGACTTGAACTGATGCCCTGCTAGGAGATGCTGGTATTGCGGGCAGCAGCTTAAGCCACTGTGCCACAATTATTATTGTGTTGTTAATTTAGCAGAGCAAAGTGCAGGACAGTGTGTGTAGTATGCTATTGCTTGTGTTGGGGAAGGATCTATGATATATTACTGTTTGCTTGTCTATCTCTGAAGACACCCAAAGACGAGTCACCTCTGGGGAAGGAGATGAAGAGGTTTCATTGTATACATTTGTGGTTTTGATTTTTTTAAAGATTTTATTTATTTATTTGACAGGTAGAGTTTAAGACAGCGAGAGAGACAGAGACTCAGGTTAGTTGAGTCTCTGCTGCCCACATGGAAAACCTGGATTGAGTTCCTGGCTCCCTGCTTTGTCCTGTCCCAGCCCTGGCCGTTATGGGTATTAGGGGAATAAACCAGCAATCGAGAGAGCCCTCTGTGTTCCTATCTACCTCTCAAATTAATTGCTTTATTAATTTTAAAAGGAATGAATACTTCAAAAATATTTTTCAAAAAGAATTTAGACTAATTATTTCCCACCCCCACCCCCACTCCTGTCTTCTTTCTTCCCCGTTCTCGTGTCCTGTCTCTAGCTCACCCCTGGGGGCTCAGAGAAGTATATCAACAGCTTGGATTACCTGCTGCAGGAGAAGAGGTGAGTGTGGGAGAAGACCCATCATGGCACTCGCTTCTGTGGGTATAGCAGCAGTTTCAGGACTCCCAGTGAATTCCTGCCAGAATAAAGCAGCCTCCCCCACCCAGCCCCAGCGTGCCCGTGTCATCTGATGAATAACCACATGGGCATCTCCAAGACAGAAGGCTCCCAGACCCCCACCACTTAGGAAGCCCTCATTCTACCTAGGTTCCTCTCTCCACCTAGGTACCGTTCTGCCCAATTCATGCCAGTTTGGGGGTGTTCTGTTAGAGGGAAATGGAAAAGCAGACAGCTTTGGGGCCAAGGTAAACAACTTGACCATGGCCGTGAGTGTTATGCTGGACAGACGAGAGACTTCCAGCACTTCCGGTGCCTGGTCCTGACCACGCACTGGAGCTGGCTTTGTTCCTTTTATCTGTTTCACACCTGCCTCTCCCCGCTAGAACAGCACAGCATGTAGGAGTCGGTTTCTAAAGGAGTTTCTAGTTAACTCCTCTCTGCCCATAGTAGCTTCAAAAGGCAGCGCCGAGGGCGGAAGCCGTGATTGATCAGAATTGGCAATCCCTCAGGGAGGCGCAGGCGGGGGTGAAAGAGTAGCTGTTGCTCTGTGCAGTTAAGACACCTGGCAATGGGGCCGACTTGCATCAAGGGGCTGTGTTGGGTGACAGCACCAGATTCCTGCGGAACACAGTAGACACCTCGCCCTGTGACATGTCTGGGGGCAGCTGCTTGTGTGTCTGGGTCATTCTCCTGGGGATGTGACATGTGCCAAAGTTAAGGTCGGGAGGGCACAGGGCTGCTGTGGAGCACTTTGGGTTCTCGCCTCACTGCACCTGCCAGGACAGATGCTCACTCGTCTTTGTTCCAGGGTTGCCCAGCCCCTTGTTCTTGCCCACAGGAGAGAGGTAAACATATGTGTGGGCTAATTAGTTGATTTCTGCCTTTGTCCATCCCTGGCCCTCTGCCCACCCGAGTCATCTCATCTCCTCCATGCAGCTCCTCTGGGCCCTGTAGCCCAAGACTTCTGCTGTTCAGCTCCTGCACCTGAGTATATTCTCTCCCACCTAGATTGTAGATCAGGGAAGGGACCGTGTCTGTGTGTATCCCTGGGCTGTAGATACTTGAACATGTTGGAGGAAAGCAAGCAGGAAGCCATCACACCTGGCCGGTGCACCTGGCCTTGGGAGGGGCTTGCTCTGTCTTAGCTCAGAACACCACACATTCCGGGCTGACACAATAGTTATTTGTCACAGCTGTAGAGGCTGGAAGTCTAAGATGAAGGTTCTGGCCCATTCAGGTCCTGGTGGAGAGAAACAGCAGCCAGCAGTCGGCTGCCTTCTTGCTGCGTCCTCTGGAGTCTCGTTTTATAAGGACGCTGATGCTGTCAGATCAGGGCCCACACACTGTGACCTACTTAACCTTAATCACCTTCCTACTCCAAGTGCAGCTACACTGAGGGCTAGGACTTCAGCGTGCAACTGCAAACATTCAGTCTCTAAGCACTGTGTGCGGGCCTCTCTTCAGGCAAGGGATACATGCAGCTGAAGGGGCAGCCCTCCCATCTAGAAATGCAACACAATGATTCTGGTCTTTGCTATGCTGTGAGGTTGCCACGAGGGGCCCAGAATAGTGGAGCTCGCTTCCCAGAGATATGCTTGTCCTTGAGCCTTGCAGGATAGGGTGTTTTCCTGGGGGTGTGGGGGGGGGGGTGGGGGGGGTGGCGGCTCCTGTAAAGATGGCTGGGTTGTCCGGCACCGCGGCTCAATAGGCTAATCCTCTGCCTTGTGGCGCCGGCACACTGGGTTCTAGTCCCAGTCAGGGTGCCGGATTCTGTCCCAGTTGCCCCTCTTCCAGGCCAGCTGTCTGCTGTGGCCAGGGAGTGCAGAGGAGGATGGCCCAAGTGCTTGGGCCCTGCACCCGCATGGGAGACCAGGAGAAGCACCTGGCTCCTGCCTTCGGATCAGCGCAGCGCTGGCCACAGCACACCAGCCACAGCGGCCATTGGAGGGTGAACCAACGGCAAAGGAAGACCTTTCTCTTTGTCTTTCTCTCTCACTGTCCACTCTGCCTGTCAAAAAAAAAAAAAAAAAAAAAAAAAAAAAAAGATGGCTGGGTCAGGACCTGCTGCTGCTCCTGGCTGCTCAGTGCTGTGAGTCAGGACAGCAGGCCAGATATGAGAGTTTTAAGCAGCCATGCTTTCCCACATGTTTAAGAAAAGGCACACACACTGCCTTTGCAGAATCGGACGGGAGGGGTGAGAGGGTAACAGCACTGAAGTGGGGCTGGGAAGGGGCCCATACCCAGGAGGCCCCTGGGAGGAGAGGGACGGCCTGGGTGGCCGGGATGCTGGAGCCTGTGTGTGGAAGAGGGATGCAGAATTGGACGCGGTATCCGAGCCTGCTCACTCTCTGCTGGAAGTCATACAGTTAGGGTTGGAGCTCCTGGGCTGGAGAGGAGGTATCTGGGAGCTGAGGGCACAGCCAGGGTGAGCGCCTGGAGGGGCGCACAGGGGCTGGGGAAGCTCCCAGGCTCCCTCAACAGCTTGTGGGAACCGGGACAGGAAGGCTGAAGGGTGCATTGGTCTCCTCTCTGGGTTTGTGGATCAAGAGGTCAGGGCTCTGGCAAGACGATGGCGGGTGCACGGGCCTCGGTGGGTGCTGGTTGAAAAGGGAAGTGAGGTACCCAGCTGGTAGGAGAAAATGAAAGGCCTAAGGGTAAAAGGTAGGGAGAGACCAGGAATGAGCAGGGACTGGAGGGCTGCCCTTTGTGGCAGCAGAGTCAGGCCAGGAGTCAGGGACACCCAGGAGCCGAGGGCCCTGGACTCCCCTCGTTGTACAGCTAGGCCCCAGGGAGAGCAGAAGAACCATGCCCAGGCCTAGGTGTATGTTAGCATTCGAATGCCAGAACAAGGTGCACAGATAAGGACACACTTGAGCTAAAACGCCTTCCTTCAGGCCTTTCTGCTCATCCGAGGCAGCACTGTTCACGCAATGCAACCGCCACCCCCAAACCCAAACTGGAGAGCCTTGGCGCAGGGAGGCCAGAGCTGCACAGCCTTCTGGTCCCTAGGCCTGGTCATGTTTCTGGGAGGGCGGGGGGGGGGGAGCTGAAGCCCAGAGACAAGGCTGGACGTCCGGGGCAGCGCTGACACTGGCTTTGGCTGTCTTCTCCCTGCAGGGAACAGGCCCTGGAACAGGAGCGAGAGAAGCTGCTCCTGCAGAACTGTCTGGATCTTGACTCCTTGGATCTCAATGAAGATCAAGTGCCGCTCACACCCGAGCACAGGTGAGGGCCAGGGGCTAGGCAGTCACCTCTGGAGGTCAGGGGCTTAAGTGCCAACCCACCCTCGGCTCTGGACGGTTTTCTCCAGCCATCTGTGTGCCGCTTGTGAGGACTAAGGCTGCCACATCCATTCATCCATTCAGGAAATAGCCGAGCACCCACTGTGCATCACAGTCTAGTGTGGGCCTTTGAGAACACAGAGATCATAAAACAACCTGCTCTGCCCCAATTATCTGCCCGGATCTCTTGGGGAAATACACAAACCCACAGTCTAGCAGAAAACTGCCTTTTAAGGGAAAATTACAGGCACGTGACATTTTCATCTTCCCCTGTCTGGGAAGAATAAGGTAGCTCTTGGAGTGCTGTCATCTGGGGCTCTGCCGGCCCTGATTTAATTGGGCCATTGGCTGGTAGGAGGGCTGGATTGATCTGCTCCGCGGAGACGCAGCGATGCCCGGGGACCACAATTGAATCTACCTTCAGGGTACGTTTTCCATCTGTCTCGGTCCTTTCAGGCTGTTATTACAGCGCCACGGACCAGGCAGGCTGATGCGCCACTAAAACCTCTCTCACTGTTGAGGAGGCTGGCAGTCTGAGATCAGGGTGTCAGCCAGCATGGGTGGGCTCCGGGGAGAGCCCACCTCCAGGCTGCACACTGTCGACTTTGTGTTAAGTGTTCAAGCGGCAGGAAGGAATTGGAGAACTCTCTGGGTTTCTTTTATAATCTCACTCATGTGGGCACCACCCTCCTGATCGAGTCACCTCTCAAAGGCCCCACCTAAAAGTAATGCCATCACATTGGGGATGAGGGTCTGTCTTTTCTTCCTCCCTTCCTCCATTCCTTCTTTCCTTTTTTAAGGTTTAGTTGAAAGACAGGGTTAGAGAGAGGGAGAGACAGATAGAGAGATCGTTCATCGACTGGTTCACTCCCCAAATGGCCACAACATCCTGGCTGGGTGAGGCTGAAGCCAAGAGCCAGGGACTTCATCCGGGTCTCCCACGTGGGTGCAGGGACTTAAGTACTTGTGTCCCCGGAAAGAAGTCATGGAGTCTTTGTCTTCGTGCAAGAAAGAATTTAGGCATGAGACAGAGAACAAAGTAACAAGGTTTTACTGAGGACAGGGCATCTGTCAGAAGGGAAGGAACAGAGAGAGGGAGAGAGAACGCCTAGTCACTCAGACTGGGGAAAGCAAGGTTACGTAGTTAAATGGAGAGAATACGGCTGCAGGCCTTGCAGATGGCTCAGCAGAGAGCAGAGAGGAGAGCGCCATCTTTTTTAGACTCCCAGTTTCTAAGGGAGTCTCTTTACCCTCTCCCCCTTCCCCAGGACAAAGGGTTTGTTGAGTGTAAATTAGGAAATTCCTTCCCAAGTTTGTTATCAGGCAGGGGGGAGTCTTGCTGGTGCTGAGCCAAGGGGCTCCTCGAGGGTGTTTATCAGGCCAGGGAGTTTCCCATGGGGGAAGGGGGACCACCTGGCAGGTTCTCAGGGTCTGGGCAGGACTTTGAAATGCATTTGCAGGGCTGTGTGGATGTCGGTTTCCTCAGGCCCTTCGCACACACAGAGGCTGATTTCTAACTTCCTAACACATTTGCGGAGTGAACCAGAGGATGGAAGATTCTCTCTCTCTCCCTCATCCCTCCCCCTTTCTCTGTCTCTGTCACTCAGTCTTTCAGGGTTGGCATCCGGCCTGCAGCAAGGTGAGCGTGAGAGTCCCTGTGTGTGAATGACAAAGCTGTGAAACAATGAGGTCACTTGAGGAGCCACAGCAGAGAAGGGGAGGAGTTCTGGGGTGCAGGGCCATGGTTTGAAGAGGAAGCAGAGGAAAACCAGAGGGCAGAGCGCTGGGCAGCTGGAGGGTCAGAAACCACGGAGATCAGGGTGGTCAGTTAGCCTAGCAGTTACGCCACTGGCATCCCACATCAGAGTACCTGGGTTTGATTCCCGGCTCCAGCTCCTGCCGCCAGCTTTCTGACAACGCAGATCCTCACAAGTATTCAGGTTACTGTCATCCACAGGGGAGACCTGAACTGAGTTCCCAGCTCCTGGCTTCAGGGACCCCTTCCCCTGCCACCACCATTTGGGGAGTAAACCAGCCAATGAAAGTTTGCTCACTCTCTTGCTCTGTCTCCCCCATCTGTCTCTCTGCCTTTCAAATTAAAAAGACAATAATAAAGAAATAAAAAGTCGAGATCACGGTGGTCTTGATCAGAGCAGCTTGGGTGCTCTGGGAGGTTCCTGGGAGGACAGGGGAGAAGAGAAAAATGGCAGTGACTGGAGGCGGAAGTGGGATCAGGGTATGTTGGTGGCTTTGTTGTCTTTCCTTTCTTCCTGTCTCTTTCATGGAGGAAGTAGTCCCATGTTTGCATGCTAGTGGGCATGCCACAGGCCTGTGGAGTTGGGGTGGAAGGCAAACTTCAGAAAGTACGTTCCAGGGAGGCCCTGGGTGGGCCACTGGAGAGGAGTGGCCTCAGCCACATGCCCTGGCTGGTCTGCTGGCCAGGCTCTGCTTTCTAAGCCCGCATGTATGAGGGGCCCTCAAAAAGTCTGTGGAAAAATACAATTATAAGGTAAGTTTATTTTGGTATAAAAAATTTTGAAATCCATACATCATTTTTTTCATAGTGAATATTTCCTATGACCTTCTTGAAGACCCCTTATATAACTGGCTTTCAAAATGTTTTACATCAAGATAAACTTATCTTTTCACTTCTGTGAACTTCTCTAGAATTATATATGTATGTATGTATACATGTATTTAAAAAGCAGAGCAACAGAGAGGGAGAGGGAGAAACAGAAAAGAGAGACACATCTTTCATCTGCTGGTTCACTCCCCAAATGCCAGCAACAGCCAGAGTTAGGCCAGGGCAAACCCAGGTCCCTAACATGGGTAGCCAGAACCCAAGTACCCGGGCCATCTTCTGTTGCCTTCCCAGGTGCATTAGCAGGGAGCTGGATTGGAAGCAGAGCAGCTGGATCTCAAACCAGCACTCTCATGCTGACCTTGTAAGTGGCAGCTTAACCCACTGTGCCACAAGGCTGGCCCCTCCGTGGACTTTTTGAAGGTTTGTTGTGTTTAGGAGAGGTCCAGGCTGGGGTGGGTAAAACACTGACGTATACTCTGAGTTAGCAGCTCTGTCCAGTTTCCTGAGTGACAACTTAGGAAGTGACAACTCCACCCTTCCTTGGGGACCCGTGCCGTTAGGGTCCCCCAATGCTTTACACAGTGAGTCTTGTTAGAGTAGCCCAGAGATGCCCACATGCAGTGCCTCGGCTGGCCGTAGGCCTTTTTCTCTTGTTTTTCTAATCTCCTTTGTTTACCACAATGGTCAACAGACTTTTCCTGTCGAGTTTTTGAGAGTAAATATTTTAGGCTCTAAGGGCCGGGCAGTGTCTGTGGTGGTGACTCAGCTGTGCCGTGGCTGTGCGAAAGCCCCCACGGATGACAGGTCAGTGGGTGCAGCCGTGTTGCAGCAGGGCCGCGTTTGCAGATGCAGGCGATGATGGGCAGCAGCCAGCTCACAGGCTGTGGTCAGCCTGACCCAACCTGGGGCGATCCCCGCCTCCAGACCGGTCGCAGGCTTCACTGTGGAGATCTGGGGATGTGTTCGGGTTGAAGCAGTCATCCCAGACAGCCAGAGAGAGGGCTCCTCCCACGCTGCCCGGAGACCCAAGGGAAAGTTAGGGCAGAGTCACAGGCAGATCCCAGGAGGGCAGGTGCTGGTTCCTGCGGGCTGTGTCAGGAAGAGTCTGCCGGATGTGGTGGAACATGAAGGCTGAGTGGAATCAGCAAGCCGAGGGCCACTGGGCCTCCCCCAGCCAGAGCGCCTCGGTGGCACCCTGTGTGACCGATCTCTCAGTTCCCGGGTTCTCCACTCGCTGGATAGAAAGCCTTGGAATTAAACCTTTTAAAAATGCCGGAGCACGAATAGTAATTCTCACTCTTCACCTTTCTACCGTGTACATCCAGGATTCTGGATGCCGGGGTTGGGTGTTTTGAAATCCCTGCCTGTGCAGCTGAATGCAATCACTGATCGTTGTCTGGGCACGTGATGTTTTTCCAGGGGTGCTTCGAGAAGGCCTCTTTGACGGCGGCTGCTTTGAGGTGGTGGTTTTGATGTGGAATCGTTTTCGCTGAGACTGTTCAGCCTTCTGCAAAAAAAAAAAAAAAAAAAAAAAAAGCCTCACTGATACACCAAGGCCACAGCCATTTCCATGCCTGAATGGGGCTGAGGAAGTGAGGTGTGGGGTGGGGTGGGCAGGGAAGGGATGCAGGTCAGGAAGGGGCGAGGGGGAGGGCGGGAGCTACCCATCCTCTGGCAGACAGGGCGCCTGTGAGTGTCATAACCGCTCATAGCAGGGACCCCTGGATATCTACAGCAGAGTGTCTGCCCGTACTCAGAACCGGCTTGCATCTCGAACGGGCACCATCCTAAGTTTTCTCCTTTTTAGTCAAAAGACTGTGATGTGTGCCGAGACCGGGGTGGGGGTGGGGGTGGAAGTAGATGTCTAAATGACAGCATCATCCTCCATGCACAGGAAATCTTCAATTAGACTTGTACGAGTCATCTCAGAACTCCTAATAATGCACATGCATTATCGTTACTATCACAAAAGTCTCTTTGAGCGATGGTTTGGGGGACAGGGCTAGAATGCCTTCACAGCTGAGTCTGTGTCTTACAGACTTTTAATAACCCATTCATTTCCTCTTAACTGTGAAAGCAGCGTAGGAAGCAACAGATACTCGTGTACCTCTAACAGCGAAGACGTGAACAAAACAGAAAATTATTTTGCCATTTGTGGGGTGGTTTGCCGAGACTGCTTCTAAAAGCCTACAGGATCAGAATTTTCCTGGATTTCCATCATTGTTCTCATTCATGGTGCCATTTCATCCCTAGGATGTCCCTGTGCAGTGGGTAGTCACTTGGCCAAACAGCAAGGCCGATTTCACCTAGCCGACCTGGCTGGCCTGCTGGCTGTAGGCTCGGCTGGTTGTGGCCCAGTTCTGATGGGGACCAGGCTGCTGCTCTCCTGGTCTCCTCAGCCAATGGACCCTGCTGGGGACTTGATCTGGGCTGTCTCCTGGTGAGACAGGAGGGCACAGTGTTGTAGTGTTTATTTTGTTGTCATTATTGCTCTGTGTGTGTCCTGTTGCTACAATACCAAGCAGAGCAGCCTTATGAAGGAAACAGGAAATGCCTCTTCTGCTTTTCCCCTCCCCTAATTGTTTCCTTTGGGATGACCCTAGATCTTAGCTGAGTGTATCCTATGTGTGTGGAGTATTGTACGTGCCTCTTAGGTTTGAGTGTGTGCCTGTGTATACAGCACTCCTCCCCATCGATGGTTTTGTTTTCTGAGGTTTCACTCACCCACAGCTAGCCCTGTCCGAGAATATGACGGGAAGCCCAGAAATGAGCAGTTTGCACTTTTTAAGCTGGGTGTCGCCCTGCCGAGTAGCGTGATGAGCTCACTCACTGCCCCGCGCGTCCCACCAGGGACACGGAGCATCTGTTTGTGCAGCATTTCTGGGCTGTACGCACTCCCCACCCGTTAGTCACTTGGTGCCTCTTGGTTATCAGATCCGCTGTCAGGACATCACCGTGCTTGTGTTAAAGTAGCCCTTATTTTGCTTAATCACAGCCCCAAGTGCAGGATTCTCGATGCTAAAGAGAAGCCTTAAAGTGCTTTCTTTCAGGGAATAAAAAGAAAAAGAAAGCAAGCAAGCTCTCAGCTCTAACAGGGAAGGAGAAATGACTGTATACTGCAATTGCGAAGCTCTGCGGAAGAGCAGATCTGGCTGTGAAGTTGTGAGGGAAGAAAGGGAACTCCTGCTAGTTTTGCTGACACACCTCTAACTGCAGGAGGTACATCTGCAATGCACAAGTGCTTGGATGAAATGGAAAAGGCGCTCAATGATAGGGTTTGGCTCTATCTGTGGCTTCGGGCATCCACCGAGGAGGGTCTTAGAACATATATTATGTGGATAAGGGGATTGCCGTTTAGGTACAGACACACGGGCGCGCACAGATTCTTGTCATTTTCTCCCACGTGTGTGCCGTGGTCAGCCATCCACGCCAGTCCTATATCATGTAGGGACTTAGCTCATTCTCAGACATCGTCTCAACTGCCTCCATTTTTTCTGCCCCCATTTCGGTAGGACGTGAAGTCCCAATGGTCCCCTCTCTGAAGGAGCTCCTTGCTCCTCCCCCATCCGTGGGCCCGGTTCAGTGCTGCTCCATCAGACTCTTGGGCAGGACAGGGCCCGAGGATCTGAATTCCAGCAGGCCCCCTGGGTGTCCTCATGAAGGCTGGAGCTTACTGGCCCAGAAGGAGCATCCAGGCTCCCGCACCTGCACCTGAGACCCTCCCACTGCTCCGTGGTTCTGCCCATGCTGCCCCCTAGGCCAGCGCCTGCTCCCCACACTCAGGATGACTTTCCTGATCCTGGATGCACCTGGCACTTCTGTCCCCTACCCATCGAAGCACATGCCATTCTCATGGCCGGTCACTGGCCAGAGGCACTGCAGTGGTTTGCTTGCTTTTCCTGGGTGGCCTGGGCCTGACTCAGCCTTCAGCACCTGGCATCACAGACATGCAGTGAAAGTCTGACCTCGCCAGAGCCAGCGGGTGGGGCTTGGGCAGGAACCACATCTCCTGGCCCTCAACTCCTGCCCTGAGGGAGGCATTGGACACCCTGACAGAGTGGCAGAGTGGGGGCTCCTTAGCCTGCGTCTCATGGTCTCCTCCTCCATCAGCCGGCGGCACTGTCCCCCCGACCTGCAAGGGAGACCACAGAGCAGGAGTGTCCGACTCCACCTGGCTTTCCGGGGGGCCCCTCCATGCTGCAGCCCCTGGTGCTCCTCTGATCCCCACTGTCCTGCCCCTTGCTTTGCAGGATGCTGGTGGAGAAGTTCTCTGTGTCGCTGCAGGCCATCCCATCAGTACATCCAGGAGAGACCGTGTTTCTGCCTAGACGCCACCCTCTGCCCTGTGCCCTGGACTCCTCACAAATGGAGCCACACAGCCACCTGGAAGGGCTGTTCCTCAGGTGGGCGTGCGTGGGGTCAGGTGGAGGGAGTGGGCTTTGGTTGTCAGGGCCCCCGTCCTCATGGATCCCAGGGATGGGAGCCACTCAGGGGTGGGCATTGTGATGCAGTGGTGAAGCCACTACTTGGGCCACCCACATTCAGCTTCCAGGCCAGCTTCGGCTAATGCACACCCTGGGGGGCGGCAGTTCATGGCTTAGTTCCTGCCACCCACATGGAAAACCTGGGTGAAGTTTCTGGCTCCTGGCTTTGGCTGTTTTGGGCATTTGGATAGTGAGCCAGCAGATAGACCATCTGTCATCTGTATCTCTCTGTCACTCTGCCTTTCAAATAATTTTTTTAAATTATTTTTTTGAAAGGCAGAGCAACAGACAGACAGATAAGCAAAGCAAAGATCTTCCATCTGCTGGTTCACTCCCCAAATGCCAGGGCCAGGCCAGGCTGAAGCTGGGAGCCTGGAACTCAGTCCTGGTCTCTCATGTGGGCGGCAGGGAACCAAGTCCTGGAATCATCACCTGTTTCCTACCAGGGTGTTAAGCATTAGCAAGAAGATGGATCAGGGGCAGAGGTGGGACTCACACCGGATTTGGGACGTGGGAGTCCCAAGTTGGGGTTTAACTGCCGCACCACAGTGCCTGTCCCCCAAAATAAATATATTTTTTAAAAAATGGGCACCCTAAATAAGGAAATCCAAAGTGATGTTTTGGCCAATCTTCACATGTCAACTTTTAGGAATGTGACCATAGTTGCATTGTGTGCTTACAATGTTTAATGATTTCAATGCCTGTCCTTTAAAAATCCTACATTATCGCCAACACCCAGCGGTGCGTTTGTGTGTACATGTTGCTTTCTCATCCCCCATGCCACGGTTTCCTGGAACAGTCTGAGTCAGATGGGTCCTGTGTGGGTCTCCATCAGCACAGGGGCCTCTCTCTGGGCCTCCCAGAGCGTGTCACGGTCACTTCCCTCTGTGGTAGTCCCCCCACCCACCCACCCACCATGCATGGTTTCCTAGTTTCCTGCAGTTTCAGTTAGCCACAGGCCAAACACTCGCAATCCAAAAATACTAAATGGGCAATTCAAGGGATGAGGCAGTTCGTAAGTTTTAAATGGCAGGCCATTCTGGGTAGTGTGATCAAATTGCCGTGGGCTGAGTTAGCCTAAAATTAATCTCTCTCCCTGACGTGTCCCATATCAAAATCTCATGCCATGCTGCTCCACTCTGCCCCAGACATAGCCCCTCCTGTTGTCTACTGTACTCACACTGTAACCACCGCCGTCTGCCAGTCACTCCGTAGCCGTCTGGGTTATCAGATCAACCTCCATGGTATTGCAGTGGCTGTGTTCAAGTCGCCCTCATTTTACTTCTTAACGAACCCCAAAGCACGAGGATCCTGATGCTGACAATTCACCTGCGGCAAAGGAAAACTGTAAATGCTTCCTTTAAGTGAAGAGGTGAAAGTTCTCGATTTAATAAGGAAAGTAATGGGCCAGCGTTGTGGCGTAGCAGGTAAAGCTGCCACCTGTGGTACTGGCCTCCCACAGGGGCACTGGTTCGTGTCCCAGCTACTCCACTTCCAATCCAGCTCCCTGCTAATGCACTGGAAAGTAGCAAAAAATGGCCCAAGTGCTTGGGCTCCTGCATCCACGTGGGAGACCTGGAAGAAGTCAGCCTAGCTCAACCCTGGCCATTGTGGCCATCTGAGGAGTGAACCAGTGGATGGAAGAGCTCTCTCTCTCTCTCTCTCTCTCTCTCTCTCTGCCTCTCCCTTTTACCCTCTATAACTCTTTCAAGTAAATAAATAATTTTTTAAAAAAATTAAAAAGGGAAAGAAAAAATTGTATGTTGAAGTTCCTGAGATCTATGGAGGAATGAACCTTCCGTGACATTGTGAAGAAGGAAATAGAAATTGATGCTAGTCTTGCAGTCGCGACTCAAAGTGCCAAAATTAGGGCCAGAATGCATGATAAGTACTTAGTTAAGTTGGGAAAGGCGTTAAATGATAGAATTGGCACTCTCTGCTGTTCTGGACATGCACTGGGGGTTTTGAAACACATTCCCCACGGATAAGGGGGTTGCTCTCCTTTAGTCTGTGATGATGGCAATGCAAGAGTCTGTCCCCAGCCCCAGGACAGCTGCCCTGTTCCACTTTTCTGGAGTAAATTCTGAACATTACCACGTAACCACTGAGTAGGTGGATGAGTTTTGAAAGATTTACCACGTTAATATCCAATATGTGCAATTATGAGCTAATGTATCCAAGAACAAGAACGAGAAGGAATCTTCAGGATCCAGGGCAATAGCCCTGCTGGGTTGGAGGCCAAGGGGATGGAGAAGGGGCCAGTTCAGCCCACCTGGAAAGGAGCACAAGGGTGGGGCTGCTTCTGTGGCTTCTTTGGCCATATCAGGACTTAAAACACAGGAGTGGGGCCCGGCGTTGTGGCATAGTGGGTTAAGCTGCTGCCTGTGATGCCAGCATCCCATAGAGGCACCTATTCATGTCCCAGCTGCTCTACTTCCAGTCTAGCTCCCCGGTAATGTTCCTGGGAAAGCAGTGGAAGATGACCCAAGTGCTTGGGCCCCTGCACCCACGTGGGAGACCTGGAATAAGTTCCTGGCTCCTGACTTCATCCTGGCCCAGCCCTGAGTGAACCAATGAATAGAAGATCTCTCTCTCTCTCTCTCTCTCTCTCTCTCTCTCTCTCTCTCTCTATCTCTGTGTGTGTCTCCTTTCCTTTCTCTGTCTCTGTAACGCTGCCTTTCAAACAAATAAATGAATCCTTAAACACACACACACACACACACACACACACACACACACAAGTCCTCATCTCTTTCCTGGCTACTTAAGGGCTTCCTTATGTTTATTACATTCGTTCTAAGTCCATCTTACTTTTTAATATAAAGATACTCTTAATGTTTTGACATATTTCCTTTATATTTTTCTCTCCTGGCATATCCTAAGCACATCTAAAGGCAGAGTGAGTTGTAGGATGTACCCCTGTGCACCCGTATCTTACCTTCCACAAGGACCAACTCAAAGCCAGTCCTATCATTGTCTACCCCTTCCCACATCATCTCCTTAAGACCGCCTAAACAAATCCGATAACACATAACTCAATCTGTAAATATGTCAGTTTGTGTCTCTAAAACCTAGGACTCTATTTTAAGTGTAACATTAATATCATTATGACACCCCCAAAATAGTAATTTATTTATTCGCACTTATTTGAAAGGCAGAGACAGAGAAAGAAACAGATGCCCCAGCAGCCAGGGCTGGGCCAGGCTGAAGCCACAATGCCACCTAAATCTGGATCCCCCAGATGGTAGGCAGGGACCTAAACAGTTGAGCCATCATCTCCTGCATCCAAGGGGGCACATTAGCAGGAAGCTGGATCAGAAAGAAGCGGGAGAGCCAGGACTTGAACCAGGCATTCCAATATAGGGTGCAGGCTTCTCAAGCAGCCTTTTAAGTAATTTCTTAGTATCATTTGTATAGGTCAGTGTTCAGATTCCCTCTGTTGTTTTATAATTTTTTAGAGTTATATTATTTATTTGAAAGACAGAGTTACAGAGAGAGATAGAGCCAGAGAGAGAGAGGTCTTCCATCCGCTGGTTCACTCCCCAAATGACTGCAACAGCCATAGCTGAGCTGATATGAAGTCCAGAGCCAGGAGCTTCTTCCGGGTCTCCTACATGGGTGCAGGGGTCCAAGGACTTGGGCCATCTTCTACTGCTTTCCCAGGCCAAAGCAGAGAGCTGGATAGGAAGAGGAGCAGCTGTGACTTGAACTGGTGCCCACATGGGATGCCGGCGCTGCAGGCTCGGGCTTTAACCCACTGCGCCACAGTGCCGGTCCCTATAAATATTTTTGTAAGTTGTTTGCATCAGGATCTGAACAGATCCAAACACTGCAGTTAGACAATGTGACGCCAAAGGTGAAATACTAGTGCAGGGGCTAGTGTTGTGGTGCAGTGGGTTAAACTGCTGCCTGTGGCACCGGCATCCCCTATAAACACCGGTTCAACTCAAGGCTTCTCCGCTTTCATGCAGCGTCTTGCCATTGTGCCTGGGATAGCAGTGAAAGATAGCCAAGCTTGGGCCCCTGCCACCCACACAGAAGACCCAGATGAAGTTCTCAGCTCTTGGCTTTGGCCTGGCCCAACCCTGGCCATTGCAGCCATTTGTGGGGTGAACCAGCAGATGGAAGACCTCTCTCTGTATCCCTCCCTCTCTCTTCTCTAACTCTGTGTTTCAAATAAGTGAATAGACCTTTAAAAGAAGGAAATAATACTGCACTGCATTGCTGCTCTAATGCATTTTACTATTCTCGTTTTTTTGGACATCCATGTTATTTCCAGATCTTTTGGACAATGTGGTAGAGAGTATTCTTTTACGTAGATATGCATCCGGAGGTTTAGAATATACTTCTAGCTGTGATGTGAGATGATTTGAGATATCACCATCGAAAAAACTTCACATTGATGTATTGAAAAGGCAGTAATTAAAGAGATGATGCAGGCTGGGCACTTGGCCTAGTGGTTAGGATGCTCGCATCCCACATCAGAATCACCTGGGTTTGATACCCAGCTCCAGCTCCTGACTTTAGCTTCCTGCTAGTGCGAACCCTGGGAAGCAGCTGTGATGGCTCAAGGAGTAGGATTTACCTGGGCTGAGTTCTCAGCTCCCAACTTCAGCCTTGTCCAGTCCAGCTGTTTTGGGCGTTTGAGGAGTGGACCACTAGATGGAAGTGTTCTCTGTCTCTCTCTGTCTCTCTAATATATACATACATACTATTTTTAAAGAACAGTTGGGATCCACATTTAGTGTAGCAGTTAAGATGCCACGAAAGACTTCCATATCCCATACAGAGTGTCTAGATTCAAGTCCCACTCCCCCCCTGATTCCAGCTCCCTGCTAATGCACACTGTGGAAGGCTGTGGGTGGTGGCTCAAGTCCTTGGGTCTCTGACACCCATATGGGAGACATGGACTGAATCCTAGGCTCCCAGCTTTAGGCTCTGCCCTGGCTGTGGTAGCCATCCGAGGAGTGAACCAGTCAGTATATGGGCGATCTCATCTGTTTCTGTTTCTCTTTCTTTTTGTCTCTCCGGTTTTCAGATAAATAAAAAGAATTTTTAAAAAGAGGTGATGAAAAGGGGGAACGAAAGAGAATGAAGGAAAAAGATAGTGGAGCTGGAGAAAGGAGAGGGGCAAAGGCTGGGCCAGCAGGAAGTGGAGCGGAGGAGAGCGGAGAAAGGAGGCGTCTTCCTGCGCTGCCTTGGCCCGGAGTTTGTGCCGACAGCAGGTTTTCTGTGCAGGCCTGGCTGGCAGGCAGGATGTGTTTGACAGATGAGATGGCCCGTGGCGCGGTGACCTGGGATCAGAGCAGCCTTGCCAAATGGGGCCAGGTGGCCGCCCAGCTTCCCTGGAGCCAGGAATTCAGCCCCTCCTCCCTCCGATCTGCTCATGCTGCACAGTGGAGAAGGTGATGCCAGCGCCTGAGACTGCAGTCTTGAGAAAGCTGCAGGCCACTTGCTGGAAGAATGCCCGGGCCCCTGTAGCCTCCCGGGCCCCTGCAGGGCAGTGCGTAAGGGCCACTTCCTGGAGGTCACCATTTAACCTTGGGTCATCTTTCACTTCCTGTTTGTGTCCAGGATTTCAAGTGCAGACACGTGGCACAAGAGTGGGGGCAGTGGTAGTCTCTCAGTTACGAGCCCATGGAATTCAGCCAGAAACACGGCCCCACAGGAGGGGCCAAGTGACTGCATCTCTCTCTCTCTCTCTCTCTCTCTCTCTCGTAGATTTATTTATTTGGAAGGAGGAGTTACAGAGATGAGGAGAGAGAGATCTTCCATCTACTGGTTCACTCTCCAAATGGCTGAAACAGCTTGGGATGGACCAGAGTGCAGCTAGGAGCGAGGGACTCCATCTTGGTCTGTCCCACGTGGGTGGCAGGGGCCCAGGCATTTGGGCCATCTTCTGCTTTCCCAGGTGCATCAGCAGGGAGCTGAATTAGAAGTGGAGAGGCCCGACGCTCATGGGATGCCAGCATTGAAGGCACTGGTTTAACCCACTGCATCACAGCACTGCCTGCCCTGATTATGTCTCTGAAGAAGCAGTTGAGTCAACTCTTGCCATGCAAAAAGTTAACATTTTCTGAGCAGATAGTTTTTTATTTTCCTCATTTCTTCTGTATTTCTTCCTACAATGAACATGTATCATTTCTTTAAAAAATATTTTTTTTATTTATTTGAAATACAGAGAGAGTGAGAGAGGCCTTCCATTTGCAGGTTCACTCCCCAAATGGCTGCAATGGCCGGGGCTGGCTAGGCAGAAACCACGAATCAGGAGCTCCTTCCAGGTCTCCCACATGGCTGCAGGGGCCCAAGGACTTGGGGCCATCTTCTGCTGCTTTCCCAGGAGCATTAGCAGGGAGCTGGATTGGAAGTGGAGCAGCCAAGACTCAAACGGGCAGCTATAGGGGATACCAGCACTGCAGGAGGCAGCTTTACCCGCCATCCCCCAATGCCAGCCCCTTTGTATCATTTCTATTATTAGAAGGGAATTCTATTGTATTGAGCCGGTGCCGTGGCTCAATAGGCTAACCCTCCGCCTGCAGCGCTGGCACACCAGGTTCTAGTCCCAGTTGGGGCACCAGATTCTGTCCCAGTTGCCCCTCTTCCAGTCCAGCTCTCTGCTGTGGCCCGGGAGTGCAGTGGAGGATGGCCCAAGTGCTTGGGTCCTGCACCCGCATGGAAGACCAGGAGGAAGCACCTGGCTCCTGCCTTCGGATCAGCGCGGTGCGCCAGCCGCAGTTGGCCATTGGTGGGTGAACCAACGGCAAAGGAAGACCTTTCTCTCTGTCTCTCTCTCTCTCACTGTCCACTCTGCCTGTCAAAATTTGTTTTTTAAGAAGAAGGGAATTCCACGTTTTAGAACCCTGTCTTGTAATAGATTCTCTTCCTCTGAACCAACTGTGAAATGTGGACACAGATCACACAAGCCCCTTGTCTGGGGTTGCACATCAAGTACCCACAGACTTGTCGTCTGGGTCCAAGTGGCCTCCCCGTGAACGGATGCAGGATCCTGTGCAACTGGAGATGGTCTGGACGACCCCCTCATCCTCTCATCCATCACCAGGCAGGATGCGTGACCTCAGGTCAGTTCCCTGGGACCGAAGTCAAAGGCCTTGATGACAGAAGCCGGTACCAGCCAATTCCAGGAGCTGAACTCCTCCCTTCTCCCTTGACAGCAGCCCTTAAAGGAAACCCAGTCTTCCTGAGTGGAAGGGTATGTGTCAGGAGCAGACTCTCAGGCAGAAGCCAACTTGTGCAAGGCTGGAGATTGCCTGCCCTGCTCAGTTCATCGCAAGCTCCCCAAGGCATGTCGGGGCACACGTTTGTCCTGTGGGTACACCTACCACCATGGTTGTGAGG
The DNA here is from genome assembly GCA_949820135.1 of Sylvilagus floridanus. Classification (NCBI taxonomy): domain Eukaryota; kingdom Metazoa; phylum Chordata; class Mammalia; order Lagomorpha; family Leporidae; genus Sylvilagus; species Sylvilagus floridanus. The sequence goes on along the minus strand of OX463245.1, from coordinate 73,207,564 downwards.
ACTACACACTCCCCCAGAGCCTGATGCCCGGGCCAGGCCTACCGCGTGGATGCTTCAGCAGGCGGGAAAAGGCAGGAGGCAAAGGGGTCCGAGATTTGTCGGCCTCAATGGCGCTTGTGCACCGCCTCTCCCTGAGGCCTGCAGCCCGTTTTTGTTTTGTTTTGTTTTGTTTTGCCACAAATCCCTCTCCTTCCTGGAGGAAGGTGACCAGGTTGAAGTGCAGGTGAAGTGTATTCGTCTAGACTGGAGTGTCGACTGGGCTAGGACTTCCTACTGGCTGCCAGTAGGGAGCCCCGAGAAGAGAGAACAAGAGGAGGCAGCGAGGACCTTGGCTGTGGCTGGGGTCCCTGGGCTTCTTGCCCAGGTGGTACTTACGTCTCTTTAAAGAAAGCAAAGAAAAAAAGTAGGGGCAGGCTGGCGTTTGGCATAGCAGTTAAGGCGTTGCCTGGAGGCTCATGTTCCATTTCAGAGTGCCTGGGTGCGAGTCCTGCTTTCCATGCAGCTCCCTGCTCACGCGGACTCTTGGAGGCATCAGACAATGGATCAAAGATCTGGAACCTTGGCACTCATGCGAGAGACTCAGGTGGAATTCTAGGCTCTTGGCTTCAACCTGGCCCAGCCCTAGCTGTCGCAGGCATTTGGAGAGTGAACCAGCAGATAGAAGATCTCGCTCTGTCTCTTTCTGGGTCTGTCTCTCCACGGATGAAGGATCTCTGTCTCTGTGTGTCTTTCAAATAAAAATTTAAAAATAATTTAGAAAAAAGCGGCCGGCACTGCGGCTCACTAGGCTAATCCTCCACCTGCTGCGCCAGCACCCCGGGTTCTAGTCCCAGTTGGGGCGCCGGATTCTGTCCCAGTTGCTCCTCTTCCAGGCCAACTCTCTGCTGTGGCCCAGGAGTGCAGTGGAGGATGGCCCAAGTGCTTGGGCCCTGCATCCCATGGGAGACCAGGAGAAGCACCTGGCTCCTGGCTTCAGGTCGGCACAGCGCTCTGGCCTTAGCAACCATTTGAGGGGTGAACCAAACTTTTCTCTCACTGTCTGCCTGTCAAAAAAAAAGAAGAAGAAGAAGAAGAAAGGAAGGAAGGAAGAGAGAGAAAAAAGCAGGGGTCGGTGCTTTGGTATACCAGATAAAGCCACTGCCTGCAGTGCAGGCATCCCACATGGGTGCCGGTTCGAGACCCTGCTGCTTCACTTCCAATCCAGCTCTGTGCTATGGCCTGGGAAAGCAGTAGAGGATGGCCCAAGTCTCTGGGCCCCTGCACCCACATGGGAGACCTGGAAGAAGCTCCTGGCTCCAGGCTTCGGATTGGCACAGCTCCAGCCATTGCAGCCATCTGGGGAGTGAACCAGCGGATGGAAGACCTCTCTCTTTCTGTGTCTCTGCTCTGCCTCTCTGTAACTCTGCCTTTCATATAAAATAAATAACTCTATAAAAAAAGGAAAGAAAAGAAAAAGCAGGGACTGTGGAGGGGAAGCCTCAGCCGTTGTTTGTTCTATGCAGGCATTTTATTGAAACTTTGATTTGAGTAACTTGGCAGAGGGCCAGCCACAGAGCCCATGTAAATAACTACGCTTAGTGTTTATCCTTCTGCCATCACTCGGGATCCCAAGGCATGCAGAGACTGTGCCCTCGGGACTGCTGCCCGTGAAGTAGATGAGGAGGGAGAGGCTGGAAGAATCCTCTCTGGACGTCGTCAGGGACAGAAATGCCAGGGAGATGGCTGGAGCTCCCCCAGTTCCGTGCCGATCTCCTCCCTCCCTGCCTTCTGCTCCAGTGGGCGGCCGGGGGTGGGGGGTGGGGGTGGGGTGGACGCAGACATCTGCCCTCTGTCATTGCTGTCGCGGCTGGGGATTAGCAGGGCTCTGGCTGTGGCTGTGCCCTGTGCTCCTCTCATCTCCAGTCATGGCTAAGGGACCTGAGTGGGAACCTCCCTTCCCTGGGGTCCTCCAGAGTGACAGCTGTGTGCCTCACTCTCAGCCAGGCCTGTGTGGCACTTGCTATCCCCCACCACACCCCCACTTCTCACTCCAAAATCCTCTGGCATTCTCAGCATAACTTCTGACCTCAGCATTGGCCTAAGCACGGATGAAGGCACCCGCTTGGGCCCAGGGACGGCCTTCTTGACTTGGAAGCATGACGCGGAAATTTGTAAATCTGATAATATCTGATTGAATCACCCACAGCGTTTGCGCTTCCCCTGCATGCTCCTCCCATCGCTTCCCTTTTCCCGTGCTGTGCTCCCAGCCAGGGCAGTGTGTGTGCCGAGAGGATCCGCACAGTACGGCACACTTGAGGTTACCGAGGTTACCAAGGTTACTGCGTGCCATGGTGACCAGGTGGAGGCTCATGCAGTTCCGCAGAAAGGAAGCAGCACTCCCCTGGTGCCAGGCGGGCGGGCACCACACCGGCTCATGACCCAGCCTGCACAGGAGACAGCCCATGGTGCTCTACACGGCTCCTTGAAAGCTGTTTGCTCCAAGACAGAGCAGGACTGTGTCTTTGCCGGTGCTCTCTTCCTCCCGAGATCTTACAGATGAGACCCAGCCCAGCAGTGGACTCAGAGGCAGATGGATCATTCTGCAGCAGAAACTCGGCTGCGAGGCCTGCCTAGCAGGAGGAAGACGTTGCAACCCTAGGACATCTCTCACGCAGAGCAGCAGCTGCAAATGTGTTACTCTGAGCCAATGGGGGCTTGTACCACCACCCCACTGGGAAACTGGCAGAGCGCCCACTCGCCCACTGCACCACGCCAGCATCTCCTGAGTGCCCCCGGAGCTCCAGCCTCCTCGACACATGGCCTCGGCTGGGGTCCTGCCAATTTGCAAGGCCCTCCAGACTTTGTTTACTTGGGTATTGTGCATGTGCTTGGAGGCATTGCCTGTCAGGGTCAGCCCGCGAAAGTCTCCGTGTGACCGGGCACGTGGGGCAGAGTGGCGTGTGCCAGCAGCCCGGGGGCTCACGCGTGTTTGGATGTACACATCAGAGTCTGTTTTCCAGCGGTAAACTTCGTAAGCCCAGGAACAAAGCTGCTTTCTCCTCTGAACTTAAATGACTTGGAAAAAAACACACACACTTTGCAAATTGCCTGGACATCCTCAAGGAGACAGCAGCTTGGCTTGGGGGATCTTTGCTGTGCAGCGCTCTGTTCCTGGCAGATTAAAGTCCTATGTCCTTTTTTTAAAAAAGGAGAAAAGAGAGGAGGATGAGGAAGAGGTGGAGGGACGAGGGGAAAAAGGAAGAGGTTGGACTAACCAAGGAAATTTCTACCTAGGGTCGGGACGTTAAATACTATCTATCTGAAATGTTCTTGGTATGGATCTGGCCATTGAAATGGAGAACAGGAGCTGGCAGGCTCCAAACACAAAAGATAAAGTAGTAGGAAGATTCTTTGCTTGCCATGACGGATTTATGCTGTGCATACGTATTGAAATATTGCACTCTGCCCAATAAAAATGGGCAAGTATTCTACGTTAATCAAAAAATTTGAGTGATAAAATATTTTTAAAAAGAAGAAAAAACAACAAACTTGAAATTGCTTTTTCATTTCCTGGACTCCATATTAATTCTCAATGGGACATTATCTAGAAAGAGAAATATTAATAGTCAGAAAACATACAGAGTGTGGAGAAATCCACCCCAGAGACAGTCTCTCTGGGTGGAGTTGGGAAGGTGACCAAGCCCAGCCAACCCCTCTAAAATGACTTGCAGAGCACCTGTGCCCATCACGAGCAGAGCCAGCATTGTGGTGCAGCACGTTAAGCTGCTACGTGCGACGCTGGCATCCCCTATCAGAGTCCTGGTTCCAGTCCCGGCTGCTCTGCTTCCAGTCCGGGTCCCTGCTTAGCAGTGCGCCTGGAAAGGTAGTGGATGATGGCCCAAGTACTTGGCTCCCTGTCACCCACATGGAGACCAGAATGGAATCCCAAGCCCCTGGCTTTTGCCTGGCCCAGCCCCAGCCATTGTGGCCTTTTGGGGAGTGAACCAGTGTATGGAAGATCTCTCTGTTTATCCCTCTCTTTCTGTCACTCTACCTTTTAAATAAATAAAATAAATCTCAAACACATACACATGACTACTTCAACTCATTTTATGGAGACCCGGGATAGACCAAGGTGTCCTACAAAGGCACTGATGCACCTAACACAGGCCTCCTCCCCAGGCCGGCGGTCTGACTGCCCAGGCCAGCCGGAATGGACACACCACAGGTCACAGGCCCACGGTCAGCCCGAACGCCATTCCTCTGACTCGGGGACAGCAGCTGCTCTCGGTTTCTGAGAGTCCTTTACAGAATCCTTGTTGACTGTTCCCTTCCCAGAATTTCCTGGTCCTAGGAAATTATTGTCTGTTATTGTCTGTTATTTTCCCATCTTCTCAGGTGTCCCCTCTGTGTTGGAAAAAGCCACGACAGACAGAAACTCTGTGTGTAAGCAGATACCGTGACACTATCACGGCTGCATGCTAATCCCGTCTGCCCCTCAGGTCAGAGCCTGCAGTCAAGGCACCACAACCCTCTACTCACCCCGGTAAATGCCTCAGTTTCCCTCTCCATCTAATTGTGTCACACAGAAGTATACTTAAAACACTGTGAGAGGCCGACGCTGTGGCGCAGTGGGTAAAGCCATTGCCTGCAGTGCCGGCATCCCATATGGGCACTGGTTTGAGTCGTGGCCTCTCCACTTCCAATCCAGTTCTCTGCTATGGCCTGGGAAAGCAGTGGAGGATGGCCCAAATCCCTGGGCCCCTGCACCCACGTGGGAGACCCAGAAGGAACTCCTGGCTCCTGGCTTTGGATCAGCCATCTGGGGAATGAACCAGCAGATGGAAGACTCTCTCTCTCTCTCTCTCTCTCTCTCTCTCTCTCTACCTCTTTATAACTCTGCCTTTCAAACAAATAAATAAATCTAAAAAAAAAAAAAAAAAGCCACCGTGAGGGAGGCTGGCAATGGATTAAGCTACCACCTACATATGGGTCTGGTTCAAGTTCTGGCAGCTCTACTTCTGATGCAGCTCCCTGCTAATGATCCTAGGAAAGCAACAGAAAATGACCCGAGTGTTTGGGCTCCTGCCATCCATGTGAGAGACCCAGATGGAGTTCCAGGCTCCTGGCTTCAACCCAGTCCTGAGCCATTGCAGCCACTTGGGAAGTGAACCAGCAGATGGAAGATCGATCTCTCTTATTGTCACTCTCACTCTGTGCCTTTCAAACAAATACATAAATCTTTTTAAAAGGGTGGGTGGGGGGATCAGGAATGTCTGTGGAAAGCCCTTGCAATAATCAGGCAAGTTTGATGAGGGCACCTTGTGTCGAGGACTGGAAAAGTCTATTAGCTCTTGGAGCGGCTGAGACATAACCATCTCCCATGGACCTCCTTTAACCTCGTTGCCCTGTCCCCCAGCTCCTCGCAGGCCCAGCAGCTCTCCTTCCTGCACCACGGCCTCCTGAGCAACCTCTACCTGCACAGGACCAGCTGCCCGGTGCCCCTGCTGCAGTGGCTATTCCAGGTGAGGACCAGACCAGCCACTAGGTGGCGGGAGTGCAGCAGCCTCCTAGCTGGGGCCAGCCTGCAGGCGGGAGGAGCTGGGCTGGGCATTAACCTTGTCCTGCCAAGTCTGGGGCTGAGGGCAGAGGAGGGAGGAAAGCTGATGGAGAGTTAATCCTCACCGGGACCCAGGTGTGGCCTCAGCCTCTGCCTCTCGGTGTGCAGCTCTCCTGGTGTTGTCTGTGCCACCCAGAAGCCTAGCTTAGCTTTCCGGAGGGGCCTGGCGCTCCCAGTGGACTTGAAGTCCAACCCGTCAGTGTGTGGATCCATGCTTCCCCAACGAGGGCCCCTGTTGTGTCAAAAATCTCTTCTCCGGCCACCAAGGTCCCCTAGCCAATAGGCAGCCCCCTGGGGCAGGAGGGTGCCCACAGATTTAAAGCCGAGGGTGCTGGTGGATCGGAGGGCTTGCTTCCTGTCTGCCGTGAGTCGGCCAGAGAAGCCTGTAGCTGCAATCCCTTCCCTCCTGGTTGTCTTGGAACATTCTGCCTTAGGGGAACATCCACCCTGCCTGGGGCTTGCAACTTTTGGAGAGACAGAGACAGTAAAAACCCAGCAGGGACGGGCCCAGGAACCAACTGCTACAATCTGAATGCCTGGCATGAGGATGCCTGCCTGGCCTGGGCCCCCTCCCAGGGCCCCTGGGGATGGGCTGGTCACAAGTTGCAGCTCGTCCTGTTGCTGCCAGTTGGAGCCTGGACCCCAGCTGTAAATCAGAGCCACTGTGCAGGGCGGGTTCAAGGAAGTCCTCCCCCTCAGCAGGCTGGCCACACTCCAGGCAAAGCCCTCCAGCTCCCTCTGCTTCCCCCACCCCCAGCCCCCAGCCCTGGGGCCGCCTTCGTGCACTGGTCTGCTATGGAGGAGAAAGACCCCAGGCTCCTGGGGCCCTGGTGTGGCCCTTGCTCTAGTGCCCCTCTCCCCCCGCGGCCTGGTGGGAGTGGATGGGGAGGAACAGGGAACAGTGTGCCCATTATTCTCACCCCAGCCAGGGCAGCTTCTCTCTGCTCCTTGCACAGCAGATGACGAAGCACACAATTGGGCATTGGGAGGCACAAAGAGCCCAACTGAGAGGGCACCCACAGAGGGGCCTTGTGTGACCCTGACACGGCGTGGAGTGCCCTTCCTCTTGGGGGATCAGTCTCCATGAGGCCCTGGACCCCAGAGCCTCCCCCAAGACAAGGTCAAGCTTGGTCACCTGTGGGTGTGTTCCTTAGCATCTGCCCTGTGCTCCGATGGCCCCGTGCGCAAGAGAAGTGTGCAACCCTCAGACCGCCCTGGCCACTGCTCGGCCCAGGGCCTGGCAACGTCAGCGGGTGGAGGCCCGGTTCACCCTCTGTGGGGAGGAGAAACAGAAGCTCCGTCCCCCGCCACGGCGGAAGCCAGGTTGGCAAGGGGGTGCCCTTGGCTTTGGGAGATCTCTGGGCAGTATGCTCCGCGCACTTCAGAAGCTTATATAGTTAGTGAGGACTCTGGCTGCAAGAGGCAGAAATCCATGAAGGGCCCCCCTGCAGCCTCCGGGGATTCTTAACACCAGAGTGAGAACGATCCCGGGGGTCCCAGGACAGGGATGTGGCTGGCTCGCAAGTGGAGCTGGAACCAGGATGGAGAAGCATCAAGAAGCTGGACCAGCCTCCACTTCTCTCTCCTCCCCGGGGGGCTCCCTGGCCAAGCAAGACCAGGCTGTGTCCACAAATCTGAGTCCCCAGGAAGGACAGTATAGTTTTCCTAAGAGGATTAAATGGTCCCCTGGTCCAGTCAAGGCAGCTGGGTGAGTGGGGCTGCAGGAGCCGACACGGACACCTGGGGTCCATCCTGGGAGCTGGGGGCGGGTGAGTCAGACCTCTCCAGCTCTGCTCAGTCCACTGCGTTCTTGGAGAGGCCATGCTGAGTTCCCCTGGGGTCTTGGTCCTGCTGCCCCCCCCAGGCTCAGTCAATGTTCTCTTGGGGAACAGGCTTCAGCCACAGGGCTCTTCCGTGGGCTTGTCCACCTCGTGTGGACCTTCTGGGTGAGCCTCACCAGGGAGGATGTGCACGAGCAGGTAGCATACGGTGAGTTTCTAGAGAGTGGAATGTTCGGCTGTAGAAGTTACAAGAAGTCACAGAGGAATGGACCCCGAGGCAGTGGCTTCCCTGCGGGCGCCCCAGCTGTGACAGGGAGGGCAGTAGATCCGGCAGAGGGAGGGGCTGTGCAACAGGAGGGGTCCCCTGCAGTCCCGAGGGGCTCTGCAATCCGGTGACCCTTTCCGGTAGCCTGAGTTGAAGTGAGGGCTCCAGGCCCTCGGACCCAGCATCAGCCTGTCACCAGACACAGGCTGCACTTGGAGAGGTTATGCTCTCGGGCCAGGTCCAGGAGTGGCATTCAGCCCTCGGGCACTCCAGAGCCACTGTGTCTGAAAGGGGGAGTTCCCTACAGCACCCACCACAGCTGTGAGCACTGTCAGGAACCCCGCCCCGAGGCCTGGCCCCGACTGTGTGTCCCCAGACAAGGTGGCACTGTGGGTGGGTGCTGGGCACTTGTTTGTGTCGTACCCTCTCTGTATCCCAAATCCCCGGCACAGGACACACTGACTCCAGGAGCATTCAAATAAGGATCCCTGTTGTCTGGAGTTGTTTGAGGTTGTGGATCTGTGCTCAGGACCAGGATTTTCCACGCCAGTGGTCTCAGATGACTGTGAAAGTAAAGCACTGACCCGGAAACGATTCGAGGATCCCAGAGCGGGGCCGACCTGGTCCTGCCCAGCTGACTGCGGTCGGTCGGTGCTTGCAAACTCCTTCTCTCCTCTATGCTGGCCCCCGCCCTGCAGGGACATGGAGGTGACCGCAAGGAGTGAAAAGCCGGAAGGCCCCAGACTGTCCCAGAGGGAGGTGGACAGAGAAAGGAGTTTCAAGTCCCACGGACCTGGCTTTCACTCCTGGGTTAGCGACTAGCGGGCTGCGTGATCCGAAGGGAGTTGCTCGACCCCCCCTCCCTCCCCAGCGTGGTTTCCTCATCTGGACGATGACAGCAGTGACCACATCCTCCTCCCACGTGGCCTAGTGAGGATGAAATGGGATTTATTTAATGCGGGGTAATGGAAAGACATTGTCTTTGCGCCACAGAAATGACCCTGCTCACCTGTTTTGGGATTTGTTTTTTTTCTCCCAGCTTCTGACATGGCCTCCAGAAACGTCTTCGAGAGCCTTTGATCTCCTCTGGGACCTGAGTGTGGACAGGCTTTTCCGCCAGTCTGGTCAGTACCTGGTGCAGGGTGGAGACTGGCGCCCTTGTTCCCATACAGCACACGGCTGTCAGTGCGCCAGAGCCCAGCACAGAGGGAGGGGCTGGTGGCGACATCAGAGCCATCTTCAGCCCTGGCTCCAGCATTAGTAAAAAGCTGAGCTGGCAGGCTCATTGGCACCTTGGTCCGGCCTCAGATCCTGGTCTCTGTGGCCAAGTCCAGGCTGACCTCACAGTCTCCTGGGATCCCAGAGCAGTCCAAAAATTTGGGTTCACATTGGGGTAATCTCTGGTTCGAGGGGGACAGAGCATGCCTGGGAGGGTTCCAGGAACACAGTCACAGAATCAGACCAGCTGCCAGGGTCGGCGGCACCGCTGGGGAGCATCTGAAGCTCACCCCCTCCCCACCACCGGCAGCCGCCCTCTGCTGCTCGAGCAGCAGTGGTCCAGGCTGCAATGGGAGCCTCCAGTCTGTCCCTTGGCCCTGTCGTCTGGGGCGAACGTGTTTAATTCATCTTTACTCCTTAAGATGTCAGAGTTCCAGGGAGCCATTAATTTTCCTCTTAGCGACTGCACCCTTCCCAGGCTGTCATCACTTGGCACCTAAACTTAGACACTTTGGCACCAAAAAATATCATGTAACCATCTGAAAGTTGCTGGCGGTCCAGGGTGAGAGGGATTCCTGGGTGCCCAGGCCCCGCTTATACCGAAGCTGTAGTCTACCTCTACCTCCCTCCCTCCTTCCCTCCTCCCTCCCTCCCTCCCTCCCTCCCTCCCTCCCTCCCTCCCTCCTTCCCTCCCTCCCTCTCTCCTTCCCTCCCTCCAGGGCACAAGACCACAGGGCTCTGAAGGCAACGGGCATAGCTGCAGGGTGCACTGTGCACCCCCAGCCCTGTGAACTTCAGGAGCTGGCTGAGCTGGGGCTATCTGTCAAACTGGAGGATTCCAGACTCCCCCAGCCAACCCCCCTGTGGGCCCCTCACGCTGAGCTGCTGAATATAGCGCCAGTCCCAGCATCCTCTCCCTTTGCGTAACCTCTGCCCCTGCAGCCTGGGCCGCCCTCGGGAGCCCCCGGGGCCTTCTCTGCGGCGTGCCTGCCCTTTTGGGGAACAGAGGCCTCCCTTGTGCTGCCCCTCTCCTCTGTGCAGTGGTATGTGCCTCCCCCGCAGGCGCCCAGGGGACAGCCCACTCTCCTTTGCTGCTTGCCACGTTGTTGTCCCCCCTTTGCCTTCCAGGGGACGTGGCACTCCTAGTCAGTTCGGGTCTGGCTCCCTTCACTCCGTGGGCATGACCTGAGAGGCCAGTCTGCATTCTGTTTGCCTGCCCAGGGGAATGGAACCTGTCCTAGACAAGTCCACGCCAAGGTCAGGATCTGGACACCAGAGGCCAGGGGCACAGAAGGACAGGGGCTTGCGCAGACACTTGCATACAGAGCGGCATTATTTCCAGGAGGCGAGAGGCGGGAGGAGCCCAGCTGTCTAGCTGAATGTCATGTTCACGTATGGTGGGACCTCGTTCACCTTATCCGACAGGTGCAGCAGCACGGGTGAAGCTTGAGGACATCATGCTAAGTGGAAGAGGCGAAAGGGCAAATCCTGTGTGAGCCACTTCAGTGGGGTCTGCGGTGTAGTCAGCTTCAGGGATAAAAACGGTTGTCAGGGGCCGGCGCCGTGGCTCAGTAGGCTAATCCTCCGCCTTGCGGCGCCGGCACACCGGGTTCTAGTCCCGGTCGGGGCGCCGGATTCTGTCCCGGTTGCCCCTCTTCCAGGCCAGCTCTCTGCTGTGGCCAGGGAGTGCAGTGGAGGATGGCCCAGGTGCTTGGGCCCTGCACCCCATGGGAGACCAGGAGAAGCACCTGGCTCCTGGCTCCTGCCATCGGATGAGCGCGGTGCGCCGGCCGCAGCGCGCCGGCCGCGGCAGCCATTGGAGGGTGAACCAACGGTAAAGGAAGACCTTTCTCTCTGTCTCTCTCACTGTCCACTCTGCCTGTCAAAAAAAAAAAAAAAAAACGGTTGTCAGGGGCCGAGTGGGGACTTGGGGTTAAATAGGTGTAGAGTAGTTTAGAATGATGAACACGTTTTTAATATATTCTTTTTAATTTGAGAGGTGGAGAAGAGAGAGAGAGAAAGAGCGCTGCCATCCACTGGTTCACTCCCCAGATGCCCACAGTGGGCAGCACTAGGCTGGCCTGAGGCCGAGAGCCGGGAACTCAGTGTAGGGACCCGCCTGCTTGAGCCACCGCTGCTGCTTCCCAGGGTCTGCATAGCAGGGAGCTGGAGTCAGGAGCCAGAGCTGGGACCTGAGCCCAGGGCCCGTAGGGGAAGCAGCATTTTCACCAGCGTCCTAACTGCTAGGCTCAAGCCTATGCCTGATGAGAAAGTTCTGGAGATGGCCGGGGGTGATGGCTGCACAGTATTAGGAATGTACCTAACACCACTGATTCGCACACTTCACAGTGGTTAAGATGGTAAATCTTTTATCTATTTTACCACAATTGAAAAATAAAAAAGGGGGCTTGGTCAAGAACAAAGCAGCCAGGTGCCAGGAGAGAAACTACCGAAAGCTGGAACTAAAACTCAGTCGCTGGGGCAGGTGTTTGGCACAGTGGTTACACTCACCTTTTGGGATGCCCACATCCCGTATCAGATGCCCGGGTTCAAGTCCTGGCTGCACTTCCGATCCTGCCTTCCTGTTTCCTGGGAGACAGCAGTCGTGGCTTAAGTTCCTGGGTCTCTGCCACCACATGAGAGACCTGGATTGAGTTTCAGGCTCCTGGCTTCATCGTGGCCTAGTGTGCTCGCTCTCTCTCTCTCTCTCTCTCTCTCTCTCTCTGTCTTTCTCTCCCTGCCCCCCTCCACCTTTCAAATAAAGTAAAAATAGATAAATTAAACTGTTAGAAAAAGGTCTTTACAGAAAAGTTTCAAGGGGTTGGCATTGTGGCATAATGGGTTAAGCTTCATGGATTTACCCCTCCAGGGTAGAACTCAAGAGACTTGCTTTTCCAGCCTTCTTTCAAATGCTGGAATTTTTAGTTTTCAAATTCCCATCTAGTTCTCTTTTCCTTTCCATGGTTTCCACTTCCTTACTGAGATTCCCTTTGTGCCCGAGCAGCGCGGGCATCCAGTCAGCCCTCCATACCCGTGGGCTCAGCATCCACAGATTCCATCAACTGGGGATTAAAACACTCAGAGAGGGGCTGTCGCTCTGGCATACAAGTCAAGCCACCACCTGCGGTGCCTGTATCCCTTGTGGGTGCCAGTTCAAGTCCTGGCTGCTCCACTTCCGATTCAGCTCTGCTCTTGTGCCTGGGAAAGCAGCAGAGGATGCCCAGTCCCTGGGCCCCTGCACCCATTTGGGAGTCCCGGATGAAGCTCCTGGCTCTGGCCTGACCCAGCCCTGGCTGTTATGGCCATTTGGAAGATCTCTCTGTCTGTAGGTGTCTCTCTCTCTCTCTCTCTCTCTGTAACTCTGCCTTTCAAATAAATAAAGTACATCTTAAAAAAAGAATACCCAGAGAAACACTTGCATCTGTACTGATCATGTTCAGGATTTTGGAGGCCATTATTCCCTAAGCAAAACAGCAACCATTTATGTAGTATTTACACTGTACTGGGTGTTAAAGTGCCCTAGAGATGAATGATGGGGAGATGCTTATAGGTTATGTACAAATGCTATTTTTTAAATTTTATTTATTTTATTTTTTAAAGATTTATTTATTTACTTGAGAAACAGAGTTATATATAGAGAGAGGTCTTCCATCCCCTGGTTCACTCCCCAGATGGCCTCAACAGCCAGAGCTGAGCTGAGCCAGTCTGAAGCCAGGAGCCAGGAGCTTCTTCTACATGGGTGCAGGGGCCCAAGCACTTGAACTATCTTCTGCTGCTTTCCCAGGCCATAGCCGAGAGCTGGCTCAGAAAAGGAGCAGCCGGGACTCGAACTAGCGTCCATAAGGGATGCTGGTGCCACAGGCAAATGCTTAACCTACTACACCACAGTGCTGGGCCCTGCTACGATGCTTATACCAGGAGTATGAGCACCCTCTGACCTTGCTATGCAGGGCCTCAGATATCATGGAACGACTGTGTTTTCCTTTGTGACAATGAGCACAGTCACAATAGCTACTTTAAAACCCTTGCCTGTAATTCGAACATGAGTCATCTAATTCATCATGTGGACAAGTCAGTATGAAAGCCAACATTTATTTAAAATGGGTAAAGAAATCATACCAAATGCCGGACCTCAGGCTGTTCTCGTCCCTTTATCCTGGATCTCTTTAGAAGTGTTCCAGAAATGCTCATGTAGAAACGCTTGCTGATGGCAACCTGGCTTCCCCTCCCACCCGGGGCCCATGTAGTGGGGTAGCCATGAGCCTGAGCCCAGTTACCTTTATGATAAACTAGATTCTGGCTAGAATACACCTGTTTCCTGCTGAAATAGCCAGAGCCCATCTCTGTTGCCTGTGGCTTAGGGCTCTGCTCACTCCAAAAGCTGCTCTTAGACCTGTCTCTACAAGGGTGAATGAGTAAAATGGTTCTTCCACTGGAGGGGACCCACTTTCTCTGAGCAGACACTAGAACAAACCAGGGTTCCTTCTCCAAATGCCCACAATGGCCAGAGCTGGGCCGCTCTGAATCCAGGAGCCAGGATCTCCATCCAGGTCTCCCATGTGGGTGGCAGGAACCCTGTTGCTTGATTAGAAGGAAGCTGGATTCAAGGAAGAATGGAGGGGGGCATGGCTTTTGGAGGTAGCAGCTGAAATGTGGATATTTATATGGAGTCTCCTCTTGGTAACTAATTCAGGTAAGATGACTACAGAATGCCCATGTAAACCCATCGGCAGCTGCATTTGCTAAGAGCCCACTGGTTCTCAGCCTTGCAGGTAGGACTTGGGCGTACAGAGGTGCAAGGGCGGCAGGGAGCAGTGGCAGCAAAGACAAGGAGATGGCAGGAGCAGGGCCTCCGGAAGGGGCACAGTAAGGGATGAGCCCGAAAGTGTGGGCCAGGGCTGGAGGACGGGGCTGTCATTCAGACACCGTGAAGCTTCAGCAATGGTGGGCAAGGCCAGGATGAAAGTTTTGTTGTCTGAAGCTGTAATTCACCTTCCACACAATTCACCTTTCTAAGGCAGAAGAGTTTAGTTTTTAGTACGTTCACACTTGTGTCACCACTGTATACTTCCAGAACATTTTCACCTCCCCAGAATGAAACCTCATACCCAGTCTCTCCCCGCCCCTCCGCCGGCCACTGGCGATCCACAGTCTCTGTGGATTTGCCTATTTCACACATTTCATGTGATTGTCCATTTATCTGACCATATATATGGTATGGAACCTTTTGTATCTGGATTCTTTTTCTTTTTAATAGTATTTACTTGAGCAGCAGAAAGAAAAAAGATAGCGTTCCTGTCTGCTGGTTCACTCTCCAAATGCCCACAATGGCTAGAGCTGGGCCAGAGTGAAGCCAGGAACTCAATCCAGGCCTCCCATGTGGGTGGCAGGAACCCTATTGCTTGGGCCATCAGGGCTGTCTGCTGGGACCTGCTTTAGCAGGAAGCTGAAGTCAGGAGCCAGAGGTGGGTATCAAACCCAGGTACTGCAATATGGGGGGAGGGGGGTCTTAACCGCTAGGCTAACTGCTCACCTCCCCTGGCTCCTTTTCTGAGCAGAATGTCTTCAAGGTTTACACACGATGCAGCTCACACCAAGACTTTATTCCTTTTTGTGGCCGAATAATATTCTCTCTATATATACCACTTTTTATTTATCCACTTATCAGTTGATGGATGCTTGGATAGTATGCACTTTTTGGCTCTTCCCAATAACATTAGGAATACTGGCATACAAGTGTTTGTGTGGGGATATGCGTTCAGTCCTCTCAGCTACGGATTTAGGAACAGAATCACTGGACCACAGTGTAACTCTCGTGTTTAACTTTTTGAGGAACTGCCAAACTGTTTTCCAAAGTGATTGCATTGTTTTACTTTCCCATCAGCCGTGTAGGAGGTTCCAGCTTTTCCCTTCCTCACCAGCATCTGTCAGTGTCCACCCTTCTGGCAGCAGCCGTCCTAGTGGGTGTGAAGTGGTGTCAGTGGTATCTCGTTTCGCTTTGGGCTTGTAGTTCCCTAATGAGGAGGCATATCCATCATCTTTGTGTGTGTTTGTTTAGCCATTTGTATATTTTCCTTAGGGAAACATCTACTCAAATGCTTTGTCCATTTTTTTTAATTGAGTTGTCTGGTTTTTATTGTTGTTGGTGAGTTGCAAAATTTCTTTTTATATTCTGGATTCTAGACCCTCTTAGCAGACAACGTAATTTGCAAATATTCTCTCTCATTCTGTGAGTTATGGGCTCCCTCTTTTGTTAGTGTCATCATTTGATGCATGAAAGTGTTTAATTTAGATGAAGTCAAATTTATTAATTTATTTTTCTTTCTTTTTAAAATATTTATTTATTTGAGAGGTAGAGTTACAGAGAGAGGGAGAAACAGGGAGAGGGATCGTCCATCCACAGGTTCACTCCCCAAATGGCTGCAATGGCCAGAGCTTTGCCGATCCAAAGCCAGGAGCCAGGAGCTTCTTCCAGGTCTCCCACGTGGGTGCAGGGCCCCAAGGACAGGGGCCATCTTCTACTGCTTTCCCAGGCCACAGCAGAGAGCTGGATCAGAAGAGGAGCAGCCAGGACGCGAACCGGTGCCCATATGGGATGCTGGCACTGTAGCTGGAGTCTTAGCCCACTACACCACAGCACTGGCCCCAAATTTATTTTTCTTTTGTGACCTGTGTTTCTGGTGTCAAACTTAAACATATCATTCTCTAATACAAGGTCATGGAAGTTGTTTTTTTAAAGACTATTTATTTGAAAGGCAGAGTGACAGAGAGGGAGAGACAGCAAGAAAGACGTCTTCCATCACTGCTTCACTCCCCAAATTGTTGCAATAGCCAGGGGCTGGGCCAGGCTAAAGCCAGGAGCCAGGAACTCCATTCTGGTTTCACATGAGGGTGGCAGGGACCCAAGCTCTTAGGCCATTACCCGCTGCTTTCCCAGGCGCATTGGCAGGAAGCTGGATTGAAAGCAAAGTGCTAGGACTCAAACAGGTAAACAGGTCCTCCAGTGTGGGATGCCAGTGTTGCTGTGCTGTAGTAGTGGCCTCTGAAAGTTTTCATGTATGTTTTCTTCTCAAAGTTTTATAGTTATAATTCATATATTTATGTCTTTGATCTGTTTTGAGTTCATTTTTATATGTGGTGTGAGATGGGGACCAGCTTCGTTCTTTTGCACATGGATGGATGTCAATTATCTTGGCAACGGTTGTTGAAGAAGCTGTTCTTTACCCCATTGAATTGTCTTAGCACCTTGCTGAGAATCAGTTGATCCTAAATGTAAGGATTTATTTCTGAAACCTCAGTTTCATTCCATTGATTTATATACCTGGCCTTAATCCTGTTCTCAAATTCATGACTATAGTTTGTGTAAGTTTCAAAATTTGGAACCCTTCAACTATAGCCTTTTAAACCTGGTTTTGGCTATTCTGTTTCCCTCTAATTTCTTTATGAATTTTAGGATCAGCTTGTCAATTTCTGCAAAATAATAGTGAGGCTTTAGTGGTAGTTGTGTTGAATTTGTAGGTAACTTTGGGTATTGCCATCTGTCTCAGTCCATTTTGTCTGGTGTAATAGAATACTGCAAACCGGCTAATGTATAAGCAATAGATGTTTATTTGGTTCATAGTTCTAGAGGCTAGGACGTCTAAGATTGGGGGCCACATCCGGGGAGCCCCTTCCTGCTGCATCATACCTGGTGGAAGGCATCACATAATGAGAGGGAAAGCCCACGGGAAGGGAGGGAGGGGCTGATGTTGCAGTGCGGCCCCGCCACTTGCCATGCCAGCATCCCAAATCAGAGCACTTGCTCAATTCCCAGCTACTGTACTTGCTTTACAGCTCCCTGCTAATGCTTCTGGGAAGGCAGCAGAAGATGGCCCCGTACTGGGGCCCTGCCACCCAGTGGGAGACCTGGATGGCCATTGCAGGTTCCTAACCGTGGCCATTGCAGCAGTTTGGGGAGTGAACCAATGGATGGGAGGTCTCACTCGTGCACCCTCTCTCACTCTGTGTCTCTCCCTCTCTCTCTCTTTCACTGCTTTTCAAATAAATAATTAAAAAATAAATCTTAAAAATAAGGGTGGAGGCCGGCGCCGTGGCTCAACAGGCTAATCCTCCGCCTTGTGGCGCCGGCACACCGGGTTCTAGTCCCGGTCGGGGCACCGGATTCTGTCCCGGTTGCCCCTCTTCCAGGCCAGCCCTCTGCTGTGGCCCCGGAGTGCAGTGGAGGATGGCCCAGGTGCTTGGGCCCTGCACCCCATGGGAGACCAGGAAAAGCACCTGGCTCCTGGCTCCTGCCATCAGACGATCGCGGTGCGCCGGCTGCAGTGCGCCGTCCGCGGCGGCCATTGGAGGGTGAACCAACGGCAAAGGAAGACCTTTCTCTCTGTCTCTCTCTCTCTCACTGTCCACTCTACCTGTCAAAAAAAAAAATAAGGGTGGAAAGGGAGTTGAACTCATCCTTTTATGAGGAACCCACTCCTACAATAACTAACTCACTGCCTTGGTGATGACATTAATCTGTTCATGACGGCAGAGACTTTGTGACCCAGTCACCTGTTACAGGTTCCACTTCCCAACAGTGCTGCACTGGGTTTGTTAAGTTTTCAACATAAGAACTTTGAGAGGCACATTCAAACCTAAGTGTCATCTTTTTTTTTAAAGATTTATTTTGTTTATTTGAAATATAGAGTTACAGCCGGCACCGTGGCTCAACAGGCTAATCCTCCGCCTTGCGGCGCCGGCACACCGGGTTCTAGTCCCGGTCGGGGCGCCGGATTCTGTCCCGGTTGCCCCTCTTCCAGGCCAGCTCTCTGTTGTGGCCCGGGAGTGCAGTGGAGGATGGCCCAGGTGCTTGGGCCCTGCACCCCATGGGAGACCAGGAAAAAGCACCTAGCACCTGGCTCCTGCCATCGGATGAGCGCGGTGCGCCGGCTGCAGCGCGCCATCCATGGCAGCCATTGGAGGGTGAACCAACGGCAATGGAAGACCTTTCTCTCTGTCTCTCTCTCTCACTGTCCACTCTGCCTGTCAAAAAAAAAAAAAAATATATATATATATATATATATATAGAGTTACAGAGAGAGGCAGAGAGAGAGAGAGAGAGAAAGAAAGAGAGAGAGAGAAGTCTTCCATCTGTTGATTCACTCCCCAGTTGGCTGCAACAGCCAGAGTTACACAGATACGAAGCCAGGAGCCAGGAACTTCTTCCAGGTATCCCACGTGGGTGCAGGGGCCCAAGCACTTGGGCCATCTTCTACTGCTTTCTCAGGCCATAGCAAAGAGCTGGATCAGAAGAGGAGCAGCCGGGACTAGAACCGGTGCCCATATGGGATGCTGGCGCTTCAGGCTAGGGCTTTAACCCACTGTGCCACAGCATTGCCCCCCCCCCCCCAGTATCATCTTAATAGCATTAAGTCTTCCCATCCATGAACATGGGATGTCTTTCCATTTATTTAGTGCTTTCATTTCTTTCAACAATGCTGTAGTTTTCATTGGTACATGTATTACATTCCTTTGGTTAAATTTATGCCCAAGTATTTTTCTTTTTGATGCTATCATAAATGGAAGTGCTTTCCTTAATTTCCTTTTCAGACTGTTCATTGCTATTGTATAGAAATACAATAGAGGTTTTTTAATATTGACCTTGTATCCAACATCCTTGCTGGCCTCATTTATTAGGTCTCATAGTTTTATCCGTGTGTGTAGCATAATTTGGCTTTGAAAGAGAACATATTCTTGTGCAACCTAATTGCTTGAAAGAAATGGCTTCATATTTCTTTAACAAACATGTTTTGCCTGAGCCAGTGAAGGACTGGCCATTAACCTGGCACCAGCTTTACTGAGTAGGAAGCAATGCCCTGAGAAAAGGAGCTCTACCAACAAGATTGAGACAATTCAGAAAAGGAACAAAACACGCGTAGGTTCTTTCCCATTAGCTCTGGAAACAATGTTGTTCCTTTTTTACCTTCCCATTCCATTCTCTCTCTGCCTCTGTAATATTTGTGTAGGAGGAGGGGGATATAACAAAATAGAATGACCCTGCTCAGTGCATTCTTTGGATGTTTTGACAGTGGGCGAGAAGTTCAATTCTAAGCACAAATTATTTTCATTTTCCTAGGCAGGGTCTTTGGATGTTTTGTTCTTTCTCATTGGTCACCACGCTTCTCCTTTGTCTCTAGACACTGGGACACTGAAACTCACTGGGACCTGCCCCAGGTTTGCAGGTCGCTTTGTTTTTTATTATTGTTTGCTCTCATTCTCTCTTATTCCTCCCTCTTTTGCTGCCTTTTCTCCCCCCGCCCCCATAACATTCATGAAGCTGTTTAAGATGGTCAGTAATCTGATCACCGAGGTCACAACAGGTAACAATAGGTAACAACCCCTATTGTTACTTCATAAAATATTCCACCTGAGTATCAAGTTTTCAATTCACACACTAAAGAAGGGAACCAATGGGAATGAAAGCTTGCCTTCCTTAAAGTGACTTCCACCTCCTAATTACTCTTTAGTAACAGGTTCTTGTGATTACTTCCAGGGACAAAATTAATGCACACTGCATGTTATCTACATATTTTTATGCTGACATTTACACTGTATTTCTTCTGGCACATTGGGATCCATCTGAAGTCACCTCCAGGGTACAGTGGCAAGGCCATAGCCTGCAACAGGCAGGTCAGGCCAGGTTCTGTGGGCCACCAGGGTCCTTGGAGATGGGCTAAGTCACTGGGGTGCAAAAAGAAAACATAAACACTTATATTTACGCTTTAGCTTATCCAACTTTTTTATTTTTTGAATTTTAAAAATATTTTTATTTATTTATTAGACAGGTAGACAATGAGAGGGAGAGACAGAGAGAAAAGCCCTCCATCTACTGGCCCACTCCCCAAACAGCCAGAGCTGGGCTGATCCAAAGCCAGGAGCCAAGAGCTTCTTCCAAGTATCCCACATGGGTGCAGGGACCCCAAGCACTTGGGCCATCTTCTACTGCTTTCCCAGGCCATAGCAGAGAGCTGGATAGGAACTGAAGCAGCCAGGACTCGAACCACTGCCCATAGAGGATGCTGGCACTGCAGGTGGAGGATTAACCTACTGTGCCACAGCGCCAGCCCCAGTATCCAACTTTAAAAACAGTTGATCTCTAACAATTTAAGTGTTGAACAGGTTAACATTAACACATTTACATCCTAGCTCATCCTTCTTTAAAAATACAGTACTTTTTATTGAGGTATAATTGGTATGTATTAACCTGTACATATTTAAAGTGTGCAATTTATACCCATACAATTGTCACCATAATCAATCTAATAAACATTTTCATCACACCCCAAAATTTTCTTATGCTCTTTCATAATTGAGCTCTCCCTCCTCTCATGTCATTCGAAACCACTGATCAGTATGCATTAATTGGCATTTTGCATTTTCTAGAATTTTACATAAATGGGATCAGGCAGTAGGTACTCTTTCTTTCAGCATAATTATCTTGAAATGCATCCGTGCTGTGGCATGTGCTGGTTAGGGGATGCCTCTTCATTGCTGAGTAGTACACGGTTTCCATGTTGATGGGTGTTTCTGCTATTTTCAGTTGGGGGCGCTGTGGCCGGCACCGAGGCTCAGTAGGCTAATCCTCTGCCTTGCGGTGCTGGCACACGGGATTCTAGTCCCAGTCCAGGCACCAGATTCTGTCCCAGTTGCCCCTCTTCCAGGCCAGCTCTCTGCTGTGGCCCGGGAGTGCAGTGGAGGATGGCCCAAGTGCTTGGGCCCTGCACCCCATGGGAGACCAGGAGAAGCACCTGGCTCCTGCCATCGGATCAGCGCTGTGCACTGGCTACAGTGCGCCGGCCACAGCGGCCATTGGAGGGTGAACCTTCGGCAAAGGAAGACCTTTCTCTCTGTCTGTCTCTCTCAGTGTCCACTCTGCCTGTCAAAAATTAAATAAATAAATAAATAAATAAAGCTGCTCTTTAATTCTACAGATCCTTATGTGGGCATCTGCTTTCCTTTCTCCTGGGTTAGCATCACGGAGTGGAACGACTGGATCAGACAGTAAATGTGTGCTTAAGAAGTTGCCAGACTTTCCGCAGGGGGTTGCACCATTTCCCGCTAGCAGTGTGGAGCATTCTCGTTGCTCCCCACCCTCCCCAGCACCTGGCACAGTCAGTCCTTGTAATAGGTGTGTGGTTTCAGATTGCGTTTCCCTGAAGACTGGTGATCTTTCCTGGTCATGGTTTCCCCTCTCTGGCTGTGTTGAGAAATATTCTCTCCTGTTCAATTTTCTGGCAGATTTTTTATAGAATTTGTATTAATTCTTCCTTTGGTAAAATTACCCAAAGAAGCCAGATAGGTTTTGAGTTTTCTTTGTGGGAAGGTTTTTAACTATAAGTCTGATTTCTTTAGTAGATACAAGCTTATTTATATTTCTTGTCTTTTTTTAAGAGTTATTTTATTTATTTGAAAGAGTTACAGAGAGAGGTAGAGACAGAGAGAGAGGTCTTCCATCCGTTGGTTCACTCCCAAATGGCCGCAATGGCCAGAGCTGCACTAATCCGAAGCCAGGAGCCAGGAGCTTCTTCCAGGTCTCCCATGTGGGTGCAGGGGCCCAAGGACTTAGGCCATCTTCCACTGCTATCCCAGGCCATAGCAGAGAGCTGGATCAGAAGAGGAGCAGCCCGGACTAGAACCGGCACTCATATGGGATGCCAGTGCTTCAGACCAGGGCTTTATTTAAAAAGCAAGTATTTAAAAGCAAGTATCAATTTTGAAGCTGAATTCCTATTATCATCAAAGAGACTGTGAAGGGGCTGTGCCAAGCAAATGAGGCCCCCAGGGAGCCGGGCCCAGAGGTCTCTTGGGTGGTCCTCCAAGTGTTTTCCTGCCCATTTGGGTCTGTATAACCTTCTCAGAACAGCAGCGCAGGAATTAAGTGTAGAGCTTTATTTCTTTTTTAAAAAGTTTATTTATTTGAAATGTGGAGAGAGGGAGGGAGAGAGAGGGAGAAAAAGGGAGAGAGATGGGGGGTGTTAGAGATCTTCCATCTGCTGGTTCACTCCCCCAAATAATCACAATGGCTGGAGCTTGGCCAGGCTGAGGCCAGGAGCCAGGAACCCCATCCTGGTCCATCACATGGGTGGCAGCGGCCCGAGTATTTGTACCATCATCCACTGCCTTTCTGGACACATTAGCAGGAGGCCAGATCATAAGCAGAGCAGCTGGAACTCAGAGCAGCACTCCAGTGTAGAATGCTGCCATAGCACGTGGCAGCCTACCCCACTGTGTCACAACCCCAGCCCCTGAGCTTACTTATATTTACCTACTGTATTATTTAATTTAGATTATCTCTTTCTTCTTAAGTATTTTTAGTTTGTGTCTGTTTCATCTGTGTTGTCGAATTTATTGGCTTAGACTTTATACTATCCTCTTACTGTCTTTTTAATGTCTGCTGAGTCTGTGTTGATGAATCTTATTCTGGAATTGCAAATTTTTTAATGTCTTTCTGGTCAATCAGATTAGAAGTTTATCAAACATATTGATCTTTTCAAAGAGCCAGCTTTTGGTCTCATTGATTTTTCTTATTGTTTCATTTTTTATGTCACCGACTTTTAAAAAATTATTTATTTGAAAGGCAGAGTGACAAAGAGATGGGGAGACAGAGACCTAGTGATCTTCCATCTACTGGTTCACTGACCCAAATGTCTGCAGCAGCCAGGACTAGGCCAAGCCAAAGCCAGGAGCCCAGAACTCCATCTGGTCTCCTATGTGGATGGCAGGGACCAGCCTCCCAGGGTATCCATCAGCAGGAAGCTGGATCAGTAGCAGTGTAGCCAGGACTTGAACCAGACACTCCAGTCTGGTGTGTGGGCTTCCCAAGCAAGCAGTGGTTAAGCCTCTGTGCCGAATACACACCCCTCAGGAGGTTCCCAAGCAACCAGAAATCCTTTAGTCTATGTATTTGAGTGACACTGTCTGCTCTTTACTCTCTTATCAGGAGGCATCCTCACCTCACCAGCCCTGCAGTGTCCCCCTCCAGGGTCACGACAGCCACTCCCTGCTGTGGAACCCCCTGGAGCGGAGGCTCTGTGATCTGCTGCCCTTGGGCCACACACCTACAGCGCTTCTGTTCACCGGGCAGCACACCCTTCACCTTAGTCCCCAGGCCTGGAGAGGTGGGCTAGAATCCAGGTGTGCCACCCCAGCTCTACTCTGATTCCTGCGCTGCTGTTCTGAGAAGGTTGTACAGACCCAAATGGGTGGGAAAACACTTGGAGGACCACCCAGGAGACCCCTGGGCCCGGCTCCCTGGGGGCGCTCATTTGCACAGCCTCTTCACAGTCTCACATTCGAATTTGATGATAATAGGAATTCAGCTTCAAAATGATCCTTGCTTTTAAAATATATTATTGTTGGATAGGATGATAAAATAATTTAATAGAAAATAAGAGCTGGTATTTCTGGAGACCTTGATTTGTGCCTGGCATCGAGCCCAGGCTAGACCTATCTCATTTAATCACACAACAACCTGGCAAGTAGATACTGTTATTTTTACAGTTGACCCAGGGGCTGGCAAGTGTGAGGAATGCCCCCTGAGCGGCACACTGTTTTCATTATGCACTGGCTCCCAGTGGTCAGCCACCTGCCATCCAGCTCACCTGGTCTCATTCTCTCTGTGCTCTGCTCTTGTGCCCCACCCCCCTTTCTTAAGATTTATTTATTTGAAAGGCAGAGTGGCAGAGAGAAAGGTAAAGACAGAAATCTGCCATCTGTTGGTTCACTCCCCAAATAGCCACGATGGTCAGACCAAAACCAGGAGCTGGGAGCTCCATCCTGGTCTCCCAGGTGGGTGGAAGTTGCCCAAGTACTTGGGCCTTTTTCTGCTTTCCCAGGTGCATTAGCGGGGAGCTAGGTTGGAAGTGGAGCATCCGGGACTTGAACTGGTGCTCTGATAGGGGGTGCTCGCATCTCAGGCTGTGGTTTAACCTGGGGCACCACAACACCAACCCCTCGCTGCCCTTCTGTGCTTCCCATCTTTCCTCCTGCCACAGGGCCTTTGCATGTGCCACTCTCAGCCTTGGATGCTCTCCCCTACCCCAGCTGGGGTTTTGCCATCTTAGCTCCACCTTCCCCTCTGGATTACCCAGCTTCCCTGCCATAACTTCCTGTCACAGCTGACATGTGGTTTCCAATGGGCTGTGAGCTCCAGAGTGCAGGGACCGTGTCTTTGCTTTGTTCTCAGCTTTAGCTTCCCGTTGGCTTCCCAGCATCTGCGTGAGCCAGGCACACAGTAGGACCCAGGTAGTGACTCATTGAATGAGTCGACAGGTCTCAGGAACATGGAACACGGGGGCAGTACTGGCCGCAGAACGTCAGCAGCCCCCCCTGGACTGCTGCTCTGATTCTGTGCAGTCAGTCGGCTGTGGAGCTGCCTGTGTCTGCCCGGCTCTGATATCCGCCCAAGGTCAGGGCGTGGGCGCCACTGGCCCCGTGGGGACACGCACCCTGCTTTGCCCAGCTCAGTTGGCACTTCCCTTTGTCTCCTGACCCCATCAGTGGGGAGCCTGGAGTGCAGCTCTTCAGGTGCTGGGGAGCACAGGTGGCTTCGTGCCGCTAGTACCTGGCACCAGGGAAGTTTTTCTAGCCCCTGTTGATTCTCACATGTGCTGGGCTAAGAAGCTCCAGGCTTTGGGGACTGTGGCCAAGTCCTCTAACCTCTCAGAGGTGCAAAGAGCAACCAGGCAGTCTTGAGGGCTTATCTTAGCTCTTTAACTCAATCCACCCTTAAAATGGGAGGGAAAATCAATCTAAGTGACTTGAACTTGGCAAGTGCTTCTTAATATTTGACTTCTCAACCCCTGTCAAAGGGTGCCAGTGGCTCCCCCGGGACTTAGCTTCTGGCCATGACCGCCTTTAGCCATGGTTGAGCCTTCAAAGAGCTGATGCCTAGGCCTGCCCTTGGAGATCAGCCCAAAGCGCCCCGGGGGGAGAGGGCATCTTAAGTCCTCCCCAGGTGTTTCCACCAAGCAGCCAGGCCATGGGCAGTTGGCCTCAGGTGTAAGGCCACGAGCTTTGGGGGTGAGAGTGAGCCCAGGCTGGCCTTGGGTTCTTGCCCGTTCTCATCGTCTGCCCGGTGTGCCCGTCTGGAGCCAGGGCCATGGCTTTCCTTCCATCAGCGGTACCCAAACCCGGCTGCATATCAGAATCCCTGGGAAGTTCTTTTTAAATTCCAGGAGCCCGGGCTACACCCGTGAGTGATTAAAGCACAGTTGCAGGGCGTGGACCCATGTAGCCTCCCCAAGTGATTCTGGCGTGCAGAGGAGTCTGCAAACCACGGGGTCAAGTTCTTGGCTGGGTCCCTGACACAGAGGAGGGCGGATACCGCTGTCCCCTCCACCGCTGGGGTCGGCTCTGCCCCCATGGGAGACCTCTTCTGCTTCTGTTTTTGGTTTTAAGAGTGCTTCTCTTGTATTTAAAAAAAAAAGATTCAGTGACTTATTTATTTGAGAAGCAGAGCAACAGAGAGAGAGGGGAGGAGAAAACAAAAGAAATCTTCCATCTGCTGGTTCACCCCACAAATGGCTGCAAAAGCCAAGTCTGACCAGGCCAAAGCCAGAAGCCAGGAGCTCCATCTGGATCTCCCTTGTGGGTGCAGGGGCCCAAGCACTTGGGCCATCTTCTGCTGCTTTCCCAGGTGCATCAGCAGGGAGCTGGGTGGGAAGCAAAGGAGCCCAGCACATGCGCCACACCCTGGCCCTTTGTCCATGTCTTGTCATGGCATGGCAGCTTGTTTGTCACTGCTGCATGATATTACATGGATGTGCCATAGTTTATCTATTCGCCTATTGAAAGCCATCTCAGTTGCTCTCAGTTTTTGACAATTTGGGAATGAAGCTACTGCAAATATCCCTGTGCAGCTTTTTGTATGGATGGATGTCAGTTTTTGATTCGCTGGGGGTAGATACCAACAAGCACAATTGTTAGCGTATGTTTAGCTTTGTAAGAAACTGCCAGACTTTCTTCCAGAGTGGCTGTAGCCCCAGCAATGAGTGAATCCAGAATGAGAGAATTTGCTAGACTCTGCATTCAGACAGGGTCATTACTGGGAAGCTCTTTGAGTCTAAATCAGTCTCGAATTCTTACTTTTCAAACTTGGGATGGTGGCTTGCCACTACGTTCCTGAGTCACACTCGAACAGTTCTGCATTTTTAAAAACAACTCAAGAGTGCACGGGTGGAGGGAGTAGGGTAGGGAGGCAGCGTTGTGGCGTAGAAGGTTAAACCTCTGCCTGCAATGCTGGCATCTCATATGGACGCTGGTTCGAGTCCCAGATGCTCCACTTCCAATCCAGCTCCCTGGGATAGAAGTGGAAGATGACCCAAATGCACCCAGCATCCTAGAGGTGCAGTCAGGTCTCTGCACCAGCTGTCGTCTGCCCAACTCTGGGCTTCTTTGTCTTTAGAGAGAAATACAGCTGTCACTGAATGTAAGCCCAGGGAGGTTTCCTGTTTTATTGCCTTAGATTTTGGTCTTTTTTGTTGTATTTACAGCTGAACCTGATGCTAGCAGCTGTGAGAGGTCCTGTGGTGTAGCACAGTGCGACTGTTGTGCACACGGGGGCCTCGGATGCTGGCTGGTGTTAGGTGACACCCGGCAGTGGTGTGAGTTACAGAGGGCACGAGAGAGGAGAGGTGGCCTGGGGACGCTCTCCTGTGAATTAGCAGGCCAGGGGCCTAGAGAGGTGGGGGAGGGGGTAGTGGTGCAGCCTGAGCCTGAGCTGCAAAGTTATGGTAAGGGTACAGTTGGGGGGGGGGGGGCATGAAGGGGAGGGCTTTGGGCCTTGGGCTCCGGTGAGCAGGGACTAAGAGGACAGTGAGGGCACTTAGGTGCTGGTGGTGGGACACAGAGGAAGGAAAAGAAGGTTCCAAAAGAGCCTGGGTACAGGCCTTGCAAAGGGCTGCTGGGGAGAGAGCCCAGCAAGAAGGAGAGGGCTGGAATTTATCAAGTCGCCCGTCCCCACCCCTGCCCTGGGGTGCACAGTTCTCTGCGGGGAGAGGCAGGGTCAGTACGGGGAGACAGCCCAGCAGTGTCTTGTGCGTACCTTGTGGTTGGACTCACAAAGTGTGCAGTCAAGTGTGGACTTGGTACAAGATCCTGTCTTCACTCAGTACAGGAGTCCTTCGATAATGACACTGCCTCCTCCCCAGACCAGCTGCTTCCCTTTGGCCTCCTTGCCCACCCTACCTCCAGCCCCAGACCCCACCCCTGGGCCTTGCACCTGCTTCAGCATCCTGAAACAAGCCCTGGCCTTGGCTCTCTGTGAGCTTCCGCCTCCGCCTGCACCCTTGTCACCCATGTCACTTGTGTCCACTCCATCGTCACCCTGACTGCTCTTCTTCCATGCCGCCGGGCCTCCTGGGGCCGCTCCTTATAGATGACCTTGTCACGTGCACATCGTCTGGTTTCCTACCAAGCGCTCAGCTCCTCCAGAGCAGGGCCGTCTGGTTCACTGCTGGATCCCCAGCACTGTTGGAACAGCGTCTGGTGTTCAATTAACATTTGCTGAGCGAATAAGCATTTCAGACGACTACAGCTAAAGCTAATGGAGGACAGCTAGGGATATTGGAGCAGGTTTCACTGTAAGTGCAAAAGTGCAGAGGGGAGTTAAGTAATTAGAGCGGAACAGGAAAAAAGGCAGCGAGCGCTCAGCGTCCTGGCCTCCCGCAACACTCCGGTGAGGACGGGCTCAGTCTTACAGGGAGCCTGCTTGCCGTCACCAACAACCCAGTCCCGAACACACATTTTTCCATGAACTTTGTGAAGAGTCCTCATGTGCATGGATTTCAACTTTTTTTACACCAAAATAGACTTACCTTTTATTTTTTTATTTTTTAAGAGGTACTTATTTATTTGAAAGGCAGAGCAACAGAGAAGGAGGGAGAAGCGGAGAGAGATCTTCCAGCTGCAGGTTTACTCCCCTAATGGCCATACCAGCCAGGTATGGGCCAGGCTAAAGCCAGAAGTCAGGAACTCCATGCTGGTCTTCCCTGTGGGCAGGGGTCCAAGTCCTTGGCGCATCTTCCACTGCCTTCCTGGACCCATGAGCAGGGAGCAGGATCAGAAGCAGAGCAGCTGGGGCTCCAGTATGGGATGCTGGCATTACAAGTGACACCTTAACCTGCTGTGCTACAGTGCTGGCCCCCAACTTACAATGGCTGCAACGGCCAGGGCTGGGCCGAGCCAATGCCAGGAGCCTGATAGATAGGCCACCTAGGTCTCCTGTATTGGTGGCAGGGCCCCAAGTACTTGTGCCATCCCCCACGGCTTTTCCAGGTGCATTAGCAGGGACATGGATTGGGTGCAGAGCAGCTGGGACTCAAACCCACACTGCAACATAGGATACTGGCAACAAGCAGCTGCTTAACCTGCTGTGTCATAACGCTGGCCCCAAACTAACCTTTGGTTTCCATTTTCCATGAATTGTTTTAAGTCCCTTTGTGTGTATGTGCATGCTTTTCGCATTCTGTGCAAATGGTGCCAGAGGAGTGGTGGTGAAGCAGTCACGTCTTCTGTGGGCCAGATGGAAAAGTCCCCATCGTTTCGGCCTGCCACTTTTCTTCCACCCCCTCCAAGAGCAGCCTAAAGGGAGCCTCCAGCCCCTCCCTCTAGCCAAGCCCAGCTGTTGGCACCAGCATCTTAAAAGGCCCAGTGCCCTGGTGCTCCCCTGGGAGCCACCTAAAGGGACTCCACGTAGGGAGACACCAAGTTGGGGAGATGGAGCCTGGCCACCACCACGTGCCTGAGTTTCCTTCTGGGTCAGCTCTCCAGAAATCCCTCATCCAGGACACACAGCACAGAGGGAAGGCTGAGCACGTGGCCTACTGAGGCCGCGTGAATTATGGAATCTAGGGTGGCATTTTCCTGTCATCACATAACCCACTTCCAGGGCTGGCGATGGGGACAGATTTATCCCAAAGCGTCCCAGGCCCCTTCCTCTGAAGCTGCCGTCTGGGTCACACAATGCTGTGGGGTAATCACCGTGTAGAAGACGGGCAGGGGAAAGGGGACCGTGCCAGGCCTCGGGTTTGAGGCTGGCTGGGTCAGCACCGCTGCCTGTCGTGGAGTTTGACAGCAGAAGGTGCATCTGTGTAGGCTGAGGGGTGGACTGGCACAGACCCCCTATGGGTGTGTCAGCGGGGCCTCCCCAGGGCCTGGCCCTAGGTTGGCTCTCTTCCCCTCCCTGGAAAGTCCACCCACCCGCCCACACGTGCGTGCACATACGTGCTCAGCGCCCCAAAAGCCCTGGCAAACACTGCTGCCCTGCGAGTGGAATCTTACTGCGTTTTGCCCACTCCATTCTCCCCAGCTCGTTTGTGAAGCAGGCGAGGGGTATCATTACCGCTCTCTTACTTGTTAAGTTGCCCGAGCGGGAAGAAAAACAAACAAGAAAGTTTTTCCTCCTCCAAGAGTCTAATTACTTGGTTGGTGAGTCCCGACCCATATACGTTTCCAAAGAGAGAGATACTCGATGCCTGCTACAGAAATGGCCCTGGACGGCCCTCCCCGCAGGTGGCTTAGGAAGGCCTGTGTCCTGGGGTGGTCTTTGCAGAAGTCCCCCCCTCTAGCCTCCATTTCTCCATGCCTCGTTCTTGCCTCTGGTCTCCAAAAGTGCCACACTCTCTTGTGCCACCCTGCCTTTGTCACCTCTGTCCCTCTGCCAGGCATGCCCCTCCCTCCGCGTTACTCGTGACTTGTTCCTCGCCTTGCCTGCTCCCCACCCCCGACTAATCCCTCCTCCTCTGAGCAGGGGTGCACCTGTCCTTGCTTTGCTTTTTGCCCAGCGCATTTGCATCTACTTCTTTCCCCCTGGCTCTTCTACCTCCTCAGACCCTTGAGTCCCCCGAGGCCAAGGGCTCCACTGGTCTCCTTTTTATCCTTCATGCTTGGCTGGCTAGTTCCTTCACACAGTGGGGTGCCCTGGAGTGGGCCCTGAGGATGGAACACTCGCCCTCCAGATTGGCAGAGGCTCAAGCCTGCACTAACGTGAGCCCAGCCCGGCTTCCAAGTTCTTGATTCAGACGCTGCCCTCATCGTTGTCGAATTCAGCTTTTGACCACATTTGCATTCTTGTCACCGCCAGCTCATCTCGGGCCGCGTTTTTCCACTTCCCTCCTCGTCATGCACTGCTTGGTCAGGTTTTGTTTTGGAGTCTCGCCACTCACTCGTTTGTTCATTCATTCACTCATTGAGCTTCCTCCATGCCAACGTCTCCCGTGGGCACTGGGCGCACACAGAGGTGACCAACACAGATAATAGCCCCTGCCCCTGTGGGATTCACATCCTAATGAGGAGTGAGAGACTAGAAGCAGTAAGTCAGCAAAGGGGAGAACGTGGCCAGGGGCAGGCGTTTGGTGCAGCGATGCAGTTGCTGCTTGTGATACCCAGATCTCGCATTGGAGTGCCCGGGTTCAAGTCCTGACACCACCTCCAGTTCCAGCTTCCTGCTAATGTATACCCTGGGTGGCCGTGGGTAATGGCTCAGTACTTGGGTCTGTGTCATCCACATTGGAGACCCAGATTGACGTCCAGGCTCCTGACTTTGGCCTGGCTCTGTCCCAGCTGTTGCAGGCATTAGGAATCTCTCTGTCTCTCTCTGCATTTCAAATACTTTTTGAAGATTTATTTATTTGAAAGGCAGGGTTACAGGGAGGGAGAGAGACAGAGAGATCTTTCATTAGTCTGTTCACTTCCTACATGGCCACACAGGCTAAAGCTGGTTCAGGATGAAACCAGCAGCCCGGTACTCCATTTGGGTCTCCCACATGGTCCCACAGGGTCCTAAGCACTGGGGCCATCTTCTCTGCTTTCCCAGGCACATTAGCAGGGAGCTGGATTAGAAGTGGTGCAGCTGGGACTTGAACCAGCAGCCATGTGGGATGCTTGTGTCACAAGCAGCGGCTTAACCCACTGCCAGGTTAACAACACCAACCTCTCAAATACTTTAAATAAACAATACATTTTAACAAACCATAAGATAACATGTATGGCAAAAGGCTATGGAGTGGACCTTTTGATGAAGGAACCAGACATCCATTGCAGAAGAGCAGGTGGAATGGGTAAAGAGTCGCAGCCCTCTTTGGAAGCTACATTCAGCCACATTGTTTTTTTATTTTCCTCCTCTCCTGGTTGTGAAGATACCCTCTTAGTTGATGTCATCGGATTATAGTTCATATCTTGTTTAATTGGCCAAAGGAGGCTGGTACCTGTAGTCACACTTGCTGAGAGGGTGCTCCCAGGCTGCAGAGGGCAGCATGGTGCACTCCTGGCAGGGACGGAGGTCGGGGGCGCACCTGGATGCTGCAGCAGGCGTGGTGACGAGGCCACCCCAGGCTCACACTCGTGGCAGAGGGCCCTGCCGTGCTGAGGCCGGCATCTTCGGAGTTGCAGTTTGGGGACTTTTGCTTCTGGATCTTCATGCTGCTCAGCCATGGGCAGCTGAGCCGCCTGCTTGCTGGCCACTGTGCATGGTCAAGGGCCTGGTCATCCTTGGACCCTTGTGCTTCAGTGCAGCCATTCCTTGAAGACAGAATAAGGGAAGGCCCCGGGGCCAACGCTGTGGTGTTACAGGTAAAGCTGCCATCTGCAATGCTGGCATCCCATATGGGTGCCGGTTCAAGTCTGGGCTGCTCCACTTCTAATCCAGCTCCCTGTTGATGTGCCTGGGAAAGCAGTAGAAGATGGCTCAAGTCCTTAGGCCCCTACACCCATGTGGGAGACACAGAAGAAGCTCCTGGCTCCTGGCTTCTGATCAGCCCAGCTCTGGCTGTTGCAGCTATTTAGAGAGTAAACCAGCAGATGGAAGATTCTCTCTTTCTCTCTCTCCCCCGCCCCGTGTGTGTGTGTGTGTGTGTGTGTAACTCTGCCTTTCAAATAAATAAGTCTTTTTTTTTTTTGAAAAAAATGAGAAGGCCCCCAGGCTCTGGAAGCCCCAGCAAGCATCTGAAAACAGCCGGCTGCTTTGTTGATAACACCTATGGGGGTGCCAGCACATGCCAACACAGTGGTGGCCTTGGGCAGGGGTTTGTCCTGGGAGCAGTGCGTCCTGTCCTCCCCTCCCTGCCCTGACTCCCTGTCCTGCTCTGCCCTCACAGATGAAGAAATGTACCTGTGGTACCCATCGCTGCAGGAGGTCATGGAGGTGTTCTACAGTCTGGGAGCCTACTGCCCTGCGCTGTACCCGCGGGGGCCCTGCCGGCACGGTGACCTGTGAGTACCTCTCCTCCTCCCGGGGGGCCAACACTCACTTCCCAGACTCATGCTCCAGCCCACGTGGCAGAGAGCCACAGAACAGCCACGCACGCCTCCCTGGGAGTGCACGTGTCACACCGTGATTGGTGTGTGAGCATCCGTGCTCACAGCCTTGGGACCGGCAGGAAGATGCAGGGGTGGGTGTGCCTTGCCGCTCCGTCTGACAGCCTCTGTTTCTGCCACTCAGAGCCCTGCTGTCCCCTCCTCCCTGGCAGAGTGCAGATTTCTCAGCCTGGTTAGCGTCCTCCTGCCCGTCACCTAACACCAGCTCAAGAGCAGCAGAGCCACGTTTGCCACGTAATTTCTACGGTGCTCAGTTATGCACTTGGTGAGCGCTCCCTGAGTGCCGCGAGCTGGGTCCGGCCATGGTGGAGAACAGCGGTGTAGTTCACCCATGTGCTGTCCCTGCCCGCGGAGGGCAGAGCCATGCAGTGCTGGTACGCAAGTCACTATTGTCAGGTGCACAGCGACTGGGTGTCGGTCATAAACGAGTTAGATAGCATCATCTTGTTCTACAAACTACGGCACATCCAAGCTCTTTGGATTGAGATATAACCGAAGGTTTAAGAGACCTGGATGGGCAGTTACAGAGGCCCCCCGCCCCACCCCCGACATCTTTCCCTTGCCCTGTGCAGGAAGAGCCCTGTGCTTCCCTGAGAACCTGTTCCACGACTGTGTTTAGTGATTGTCTGCCAAACCAAACCGCACCGGCTCTGCTATAAATACCCCCGCATGTGCCAGCCTGCCGCCTCCTGCAGCTCGGGCTCCAGATCTGGTGCAATAGGCCACTTGCCTCTGCCTAACCCTGAGCTTTGCCCACACCACCATTGCTGATGAATGGAGGAAGAGCCAGGCTTTTCAGAAAAACAAATGCATGTCGGGGAAGGGAGGAGGAGGACGGGGCAGCGGGGTAGGGTGGGGGCTGGCAATAAAGAGGAGTGGGATGTAGAGGAGCCGCTTCTGACTGCTTCTCAGAGCAGTCCACCTGGGAAGTGGGAGGTGGCACGGGGGCGTGTTACCCCCCCCCCCGCCCCGACTACACTCCACTCTGCAAAATACCCCTCTCCCTCCCTTCCCTGTTCTCCCCAAGATGTGACTGCTTCCTGCCCTTCGAGCAGCAAATCTGCTGTCTCTGGAGGCAGCAGGGAGCAGTGGGCCCTTTAACCAGCTATCGCAAGTGCTGGGGCACACAAACTCCAGCATGCAGACTTCAGCTCTGCCAAGCGCAGTTAAACCCTGTGTGGGAGGAGCAGAGAGCCCTGATGTCCTCGGGCAGGGCCCGAGAGCTGCCAGCGCCACACGGCTGCATTGCCAGACAGGCCCTCTTCCCTTGGACTCTTCTGAGGATTCAGCAGTATGGGGGGGCGGGGGATCCAGCTGACAGCTGCAGGGGCTATTCCTCTAAGAGCAGGCTAGAGACCCCCTGGGTGGGTGACGGAAGAGAAGCCCACTGGCTACTGCTGCAGGCCTTTTTTTTTTTTTTTTTTTTTTGGACAGGTGGAGTTATAAACAGTGAGAGAGACAAAGGGAAAGGTCTTCCTTCATTGGTTCACTCCCAAAATGGCCGCTATGGCCAGCGCTGCGCTGATCTGAAGCCAGGAACCAGGTGCTTCCTCCTGGTCTCCCATGCGGGTGCAGGGCCCAAACACTTGGGCCATTCTCCACTGCACTCCCGGGCCACAGCAGAGAGCTGGACTGGAAGAGGAGAAACTGAGACTAGAACCCAGCCCCATATGGGATGCCGGTGCCGCAGGCGGAGGATTAACCAAGTGAGCCACAGCGCCAGCCCAGGCCTCCTGTTCTTGACCATACTTAGAGGCTTGTCCCTAGCCAGTGACTCCACAGCAGGCAAATATCTTTTCTGCTGTCTTCAGAGATGCGCCAGTCTAGGGCTCGTTTGGCGGGATGGAGGGGGCACCCTCAGTCTCATCATGGCCAAGGATGGAAACCAGGGTTGAGAAGCCTCTGTGCATGGCCTCACAACTTGGCTGTCTCTTCTCTTACTCCAAGAAAGATCCTGCTTTACCCTGTTGTTCCTAATCTCAGATTCCATTAAAATTCACCACCATCTCTCACTGGAAAGGGGCTTCAAGATTTCCTAAAGGCACCATCCTAATGCAGCCAGACCAAGGGGACCATCCAGAGTCCCCCCCCGAAATGAAAATAGAGAAGCTCCTTGCCCAGTGCTGAGGCTGGGGATGAAAGGGCGGGGGAGGAGGGGCCAAGGTGTGAACCTGAATGGAGAGCAGCAGAGAGAACATCAGTACCCTTGGAGGGGGCGTGTGCCCACTCCATGATACAGATCAGGTTTGTCAGGGGCTCCAGTCTTACCAGGCAGCACAGGGCCGGGTCTTGGTAGCCGTGGCTGCTCCCTGATCACAGAGACCAGCTGAAGAGTTCTGCTCAGAAACGCAGCCCGGGTGGCCAGTGCTATGGCGTAGCAGGTAAAGCCACCTCCTGTGGCACCCGCATCCCATATGGGCTCCAGTTCTAGTCCCAGCTGCTCCATTTCCTAGCCAGCTCTCTGGTATGGCCTGGGAAAGCAGTAGGAAATTGTGCAAGTCCTTGAGTCCCTGAACCTGCCTGGGAGACCCAGAAGAAGCTCCTGCCTCCTGGTTTCCAGATGGGCTCAGCTCCAGCCATTGCAGCCATCTGGGGAGTGAACCAGTAGATGGAAGATACCTCTCTCTCCCTCTCTCTCTCCCTCTCCAACTCTGCCTTTCAAGTAAAAAAAGAAGAGGCAACCTTTTGCACAAGCCAAACAGATAAATTAATGACAGTTAATACGTTGAAAGGGCACTCTGCAGGGGCCAGTGTTGTGGCGTGGCATAGTGGGTAAAGCCGACATAGGAGCTGGCATCCCATATGGGTGCTGATTTGTGTCCTGGCTGCTCCACTTCCAATCCAGCATTTCTGTTAATGGCCTGGGGAAAGCACTGGAAGATGGTCCAAGTGTTTGGATCCCTACCACCCACATAGGAGACCCGGATGAAGCTTCTGTCTTCAGCCTGGCCCAGCGCTGGCTATTATAGCCATCTGGGTTTGTGAACCAGCAGATGGAAGATCTCTCTCTGTCTCTGTGTCTCCCTCCCACAACCCCATCTCTCGCGCTCTCTCTCTCTCTCTCTCTCTCTCTCTCTAATTCTGCCTTTCAAATAAATAAATACATTTTTTAATAAATACATTTTTAAAAACAAAGAAATGACACCCTTGAAGCATGGGGACAGATGGTGATTGGCCATCCTCAGACAGTGTAATTGGAACCAGTAAAATTTGCCTCTCTCTCCTTCCTTTGATGGAGCATTGAATCTCTTTGTCGACTTTGCTGCTGTATAGAGCTGAGATGACAGGTGTGGTTTGGTTGAGTGGCACAGGCCTAAGGCAAAGTACCCTGTTTGGTGCCAGCCTACAGCCAGCCTGGCGGGGCACCTGGCCACTGGGTGCCTTCAGAGGGCTCTCAGCTATAGGGTGGCATCTTCCCTCCAAGAATGTGGGAGCACCGTACAGATAGAAAGTTGATTCTTTTGTTCAACTCGAGGAAAACGAATACAGAAACCTAGGTACAGGGCAGTGATGTGCAAGTGATTGTAAGATGAGTGACTTAATAAGTGTGGCTGAGACCCCAGTCTGCAGGCTGGGAACCCTGACCCAAGAAGCTGGGACTGGGGACGGGGGCTCACTCTTAACCTGCTGAGTCCAGGAGGGGAGCAGGGATTGGCAGGCTGTGAATTCCTGTGCTCCTCTCACGGGACGTGAGCCTGGTGGAGTCCCAGAGGCTGGCTGTGCTGTGTCTCAGGATAGCCGTCACAGACACCAGTGGCTCAGGTGCATGGTTCCTGAGAAGGACAAGGAATAGAGGACCCCCGTTTTGTTGCCTGTTCCCCTGCTGTCCCCAGGGGGCTGTGAGCCAGGGGATTTCAGCCGCTTCCTAGGCGGCCGTCTGCCCCCTCCACCCAGGAAGGCTGGCTCTCCCAGCAGGCACACTTCCCCTCCCCAACCTGGAGAAGACGCATCACCAGCTCACACTTCCTGCATTCCTCCTCCCTTTGGCAGCACTGAACTGTCTGGAAGCCCATGTCTCCTCAGCAGATGCGCTAAGTCGACTCGGCAGCAACTCCACCCTTTGGGAAATCGGAAAACATGCCCACCCATGCTGGTGAAGCCGGTGCAGGCTCACAGGCTGGTACGAACCAGACCTCCCCCAGATGCGCAAAGGCCAGCCTCACCCATTCTCTGGCCTAATAAATGCCAGAAAAATCAAGATCTGAAAGAAGGGCTGAGCCAGCCCCATCCTCCTCCTGCCTCTTGCTTGCCACCACCTTCGGTTTGTTAGCTGCAGCTTCCCTGGTGCCCAGGAGACAAGTTTCTCCCCCTTCCCCTCTGAGAAGCAGCACAAGAGCCAGGAAGGGAAGAAGAACAGAGGCTTTCTCCTTGGAGAGGCAGGAGTAGCGCTTTGCATGGCCATGGCCTGGGCGGCTGCACCCGAGCCTGTCATTGTCAACAGTGTGGTTGTCATCATCAGCGTTTTCATTTATTGAGAGCCTCTGTGATCAGGAACTCTAGACTAGTTCGTAAGAGTAGAGAAGCAGATGAGACAGCAAAGGGGAGCCTTGCCAGAAACTCACTTCACGTATGTGAAGTCAGCAAGGTGCATTTAGCCAGAGAGAGGACCATTCAGGGTGGGTGATCCAGCTCAGCCTTCTGGCCAGTAAGCGTGTGCCAAAAACTGCAGCAATGGAGCTGTGACTGCCGTCCGCTCCTTCCCTCCCTTGACTGCTCATCCTGTCTCCCAAGTCTGAGATCTTTAAAGAGATTTCTTCACATGTTCCCGGCCTCCAGCGTCAGCCGGTGCCTCGCAAGATCGAATCCATCACTTGGGAAGTTTGCCTTTCTGCACTTGTCAGTAACAACCCGCTAGTCCCAGCTCACACCCACCCTGGAGGGGTTTTCAAGGGTGTTTTGGATGCTGATTTTTGCCTTACTGACTGGCTTTAGAAACTCGCCGCACGGGACATACTTCTCAGCACGCAGAGGGATAGACACCATCATTACACACACACAGAGAGAACTCTTCGGAGGAAGACCATCGGGGGAGCTTGGAGTTGTGACTCTTTGGTGTCCAAGTCCCGGAAAACTGAGGCTGGAGACTGCACCTAAATGGCAGCGTGGGGAGCCATTTCCCAGGATACTTCCCCTCCCCCGTTAATGCCCACCTCCTGGAGCCAGTGTACAGTGCTACCACCTGCAGTGCCGGCGTCCCATACGGGTATCGGTTCGAGTCGTGGCTGCTCTACTTCCAATCCAGCTCCCTGCTAATGCTCCCAGGAAAGCACCAGAAGATGGCTCAAGTCCTGGGTCCCCTGCACCCACATGAAAGACCTGGGAGAAGCTCCTGGCTTCAGCCTGGCCCAGCCCACAGCTGTTGTGGCTAGTGAACCAGCGAATGGAAGCTCTCTCTATGTATCCCCCCACCCCCATAACTCTGCCTTCCAGTTAAATAGAGTAAATCTTTAGAAAAAAAATTCCCATCTCCTGGGGCCACACCCTTGTGTAGCCCCCTCCCACCTGAAGTCAGGCTAGCCTGTGTAACCAATAGAAGTCAGCAGAGGTGATGGGTTGGAACATCCGAGATTAGGCCATGAAATGCTGCAGCTCTGCCTCAGTCTCCCTGCTGTGTGGTCTCAGTTCTCTAGCTCTGGGAAGCCAGCTGCCATCCATATCCAGAGCCGTTTGGAAAGGCCCATGTGCTGAGGAACTGGGGCCTGGCACTCAATGCCCGTGTGAGTGAGCTCAGAGGCAAGTCTCCCAGCCCAATCAGGCCTGAGATTGACTATAGCCCTGTCCAGTAGCTCGAAGACAATTCCCAAAAGACCCTAGGCCAAACCCACTCAGCTGTCTATAGATTTTTTTTTTGAAGATTTATTTATTTTAAAGGCAAAATGACAAAGAGAGGGAGAAAGAGAGAACTCTTCCATCTGCTGGACACTCCCCAAATCGCTGCATCAGCCATGGTTGGACAGGCCAAAGCCAGGAGCCAGGGATTCCATCCCAGTCTCCCACGTGGGTGGCAGAGCCACCTTCTGCTACTTTCCCAGGCACGTTAGCAAGAAACTGAATCAAGCAGAGTGACCAGGACTTGAGTCAGCACTCCAATATGGGGTGCTAGCATTGTAGGTGGCAGTAACACAGGCCCCTGCCTCTGGGTTCTTGACCCCTAACAGCTGCGTGAGACAATTGACATTGTTTTTAAGCCACTACACTTTGGGGTGTTTTGTGAGACCTTAGTAGGTGGCCAGTGCACAAGTGGGAGTGTCCTCAGCTGAACAGGTTGCTATGAGCCCTGTTCTGGGGCAAGCGAAGGTCTCCCTCTCTCTCTTTGTCCTCCCCTGCGCCCCCTCCTCTTATTTCCTAGTCATCTGTTTGTTTGTTTGTTTTTTGTCTTGACCTCAGGGTGACTGAAAATGAGGCCGGCTTGGACTGGCAGGTGGACTCCCCTCAGCAGGCGGCCTTGGACATAAGCCTGAGCTACATCTATAAGGTGAGTCGGGGGCCTTCCGTGGCCCAGAGCAATCTGGGTGCACAGGGCACAGCTGTTCCGCAGTCTGATCCAGTGAGTGGCAGGGAGCTGGTGAGCTCAGCACCATCACAGGCCCAGCACTGGGCAGAAGCCACGGCCAGCATACTCCCCAGGCTGCACCTACCACCTCCAGACCCACAAGGGGCCGGACCCATGGACCCTGGCCTTGCTGCTCAATTCTCACGCTCTCGGCTCCTACCTGGCGCAGCCCAAGGGGCCCATGGTGCCGTCCCTCTCTTGCACCTGACTCCCTCTCTACCCACCCCTCCCTAACACGGCCATGGATAACTCAGTTCCCCCTGTGCTCCCCAGATCCTGACACTGTGCGCCCTTGCCCAGCCGGGGGCCTACACAGATAGGAACCTCCTTGGCTTGATCGAGCAGCTGTGCCGCGCTGGCCTGGACGTGGGGCTGCGCCTGCTGCCCAAGACTGACCTCCAGCAGCTCCTGCTCTTGCTCCTGGAGAACATCCAAGACTGGCCAGGGAAGGTATCACGCAGGCCGTCCCCTAGGGATCAAGGGCACCCCCAGAGCACCAGGCGGACAGGGGGACAGGGCTGGGGTGGGCAGTGCTGCATGGAGGTCATCGGCCTCCTCTGTGGGCAGGTTGTGGGCAGGCCATAGGGTAGGCTGTCGGGCAGGCGGGCGTGGTCAGGGCTTCCTCTACAGCCCACCTGTACGCCCCGTGTAGCTGCAGCAGCTGTGCTGTGCCCTGAGCTGGGTGTCCGACCACCATCACAACCTGCTGGCACTCGTGCAGTTCTTCCTGGACGTGACCTCCAGGAGCAGGTGGGTACTTCTGTGCGCCTCCGCTCTCAGACACTTAGGCCCAGCCCCAGCCCCAGCAAACCTCTGCACTCGATTTCCGAGCCCCAGAAGGAAGAACTAAAAATACAACTCACTAATGAGTTCTTTACAAATGAAAAAAAATGCCTAATTTTCCTAACATGTTCTTATTAGCAAAACAATCGCCTTGTGCAATTAGCCTCGCCTGCAGTGCCCCGCCCTCCATTCTTCGGCTCCCCCCACCCAAGCTCTGCTGTGGCTTCCTTCTCCGACTTCAGCTGGTCCTCCTCCCCGTCCCCTCCCACACCCTCCGTTTATTATTTTCTGCGCGGCATTTATCTCTGCCAGGAGTCGTCTTACTATTTCTTCACCCGTTTATGACTGCCTCGCTCCTCTGAGTCACCTCCACCAGAGGAGGTAACTTGTCGGGGTCACCCCAGGTGCAGAAGAACAGTGCCTGGCACAAGATTGGCACTTTGTAAATGCTTTTCAAACGGTGGGCAAGGTGAACATACAAACAAACTCAGCCCAGCCGGAGACAAGGCCCATTGGCTGGACTTGGCTCTCCATCTCCGTGGCTGCAGGGAGTTCCCATCCCCTCCGCTCTCTGGGCCCAGCCATTTGCAGTTCCTTTCTCCTGGGAAGACTCCCCTCCCCACCCAAGCCTTCGGCTATTAGCCTGCACCAGGGCCCTGCCACGGGTGGCCGCCTGTAGCAGGCTCAGCGTTTGATCCCACCTCTCACCCCAAGGCCCAGCCAGGGAAGTGCGCAGTGACTGAGAAAGTCAAGTACAGTCATGCAACGTCCTCCTATAGCCCTAACGTGGGGGCGCTTTAGGCCTCTTCCCAGCCCCAGAAGGAGGTTTTTGCTCTGGATTGGAAAGAATGAGCTTCTGGAAGTTCTGTCCAAGGCCTGTGGGTGCCTCAGAGGACTCCATCTCCATTCAGCCCGGGCACCTGGCTGCTTCCAGTTGCCCTCCCCAAACACC
Organism: Sylvilagus floridanus; assembly: GCA_949820135.1. NCBI lineage: Eukaryota > Metazoa > Chordata > Mammalia > Lagomorpha > Leporidae > Sylvilagus > Sylvilagus floridanus. Next base: position 73,167,061 of record OX463245.1, on the reverse strand, counting down.
ACATCCCTCCTTTGCCCAGGCTGGAAACTGCAGCCCTAAAGGGTTCTTCCATCCCCGCCTCTTTTACCTTCCAGCCTCAGTCCTGTCCTTTCAGCTTTCTGAACTCTGAATCATAAATCTGTCCTTAGGTCAGCTCCATTGGCCGGTACTTTGTCCGGGTCATTTGCCATTGGTCACCTCCTCTCCAGCCCCTCCTGCTTCCACTTCACGGCCTCACCTGCTGGGCAGCAGAGGTGTTCTGTTTCTCCCCCTCCCCAAGCCTGTCTGGTCTGCAGATACTGAGATTACCAGTCTTGCCTCCCTTTGCTCCCGGCTAAGTCCAAACGCCTTAGGCTGACCCCAAGGCCCTATCATCTGCCTCCATTCCCCATTTACTCCAAGCAGGCCACGTTGTTTATGGTTACTTTCCTCTCTTCCTCCCTCTCTCTCTCACACACATCCCTGTATCTGTATCCATAGCTATACAGTAAACCTGTTCCCCGTGGCTGCACGGCTGGTCCCCCGACACCTGCGGCTCACCCACCGTCTGTGTGGGTTGGCCTTGGACGTTGATGCGAGGTTTCCGTAGGATAAACTCCCTGAAGATACTGCGGTCCTAAAACTGCACCTCTAAAAACGTAGCCAGGTTAATATTCCCCAGTGGTTATGAAAATGCCTGTTTCTCCACACCCTCATTAACTCGCCTAGCCTTGTGTTGTTTTGTTTTGTAGTTTTAGCCAATCTGGTGGGTGGGAAGTGTCATCCTGTGGTTCTGATTTTCATTCCCCTGGTTGCCAGTGAAATCGAACATCTTTCCCTATATTTAATGGCCTTTTGTGTTTCCTTACTATAAATTACCTTTTGGTGTTTCTTACCTGTTTTTATATCAGGTAATTTATCTCCTCATTAACTGTATTGATTTACGTTTTGTTTATTATACAAGAATATGCTGCAAACAGTTTTTTCCTAAGGTTGCAAATTGTCCTTTTCAAATCTTTATGTGTGGGATCTTTCACTGAACCGAATTTTTTTTAATTGTTTATTTTCATTTTGTTTAAAGGCAGAGAGACAGAAAGAGAGATGTAAAGACAGAACAGGCCAGTGCTGTGGTGTGGCAGCTAAAGCTGCCACCTGCGATTCCGCCATCTGCATCATTTGGAGTCTGGTGGCTGTACTTTCGATCCAGCTTCCTACTAATGTGCCTTGGGAAAAGCAATGGAAGATGGCCCCCTGTTGTTTGGGCCCCTGTGCTCACGTGGGAGACTCAGATGAAGTTTTTGGCTCCTGACCCCAGCCTTGCTCAGCCCTGGCTTATGTTGCCATCTGGGGAATAAACCAGCACATGGAAGATCTCTCTCTCTCTCTCTCTAAGTCTGACTTTCAAATAAATAAATAAGTCTAAAAAAAAAAAAAAAAAAAAAGACAGAGATCTTCCATGTGCTAGTTCATTTTCCAAATGTCTGTAACCACTATAACTGAATCAAGCCAAAGCCAGGAGCTCAAGTATTTTTTTTTTAAAAGATTTATTTATTTATTTATTTATGACAGGGGCTCAAGTACTTGAATCATTACTTGCTGTCTTCCAGAGTGCACCTTAGCAGGAACCTGGACCGGAAGCAGAGGAGCGGGGACTCAAACCTAGGTAGTCCAACACATAGCCAAGTCCAAACACCTTGGGCTGGTCCCAGGTGTCCCACACAGCATCCTAACCTCCATGCCAAATGCCCACCCCTGAACTGGATATTTTCAAAACCACTTTCTATAAATTTCAGATTGTAGGACAGGGTTAGATTTGCAGTTTTGTGAAATTGAATCTTCTGTCTTGACTAGGAAGGCCTTCCCTACTCCAAGACCTCAAAAATAGTGTGTTCTCTTTTCTTCCAGTACTTAGATAACTTCATTCCTACTCTTATCTGGAACCCATTTTTTCTAGGTATGAGACAAGGATCTGACTTCATTTTTTCCATTCTTAAAGAGCCAGTGGACCCAACACCAGTTTTTCTTGTCTTAATTCATCCTGGGGCAGGCATTGTGGTGCAACAGGTTAAGCCAGCACTTGCAACATCTGCATTCCTTATCAGACTGCTGGATCCAGTCTTGGCTCCTCTGCTTCTGACCCATCTTCTTGCTTATGTGTCTGGGAGGTAGCAGAAAATAGCCTGGACTCTTGGGTCCCTGAACCCACATGCAGTACCAGGATGGAGCTCTAGGCTCCTGACTCCAGCGTGGTCCAGATCTGGCTGTTGCGGGCATTTGGGGATTGAAGCAGCAGATGGAAGATTCTCTTTCTCTCCATCTCTCTCTGTCACTCTGCCTTTCAAATAAATGAATAAATCTTAAAAAAAAAAAAAAAACCCACCTTTCCCCAACAGATTTGAAGCCACCTTTCTCAAAGTTTAAATGTACAACTTCACTCATTCATCTGCCAGCCACATTTCGGGAATCAGTGTGTTGTGTAGGGTCTCGGTAGCTCCAGGACCCATGGCAAATGCCCCCTGCCGCCGAGGAGCAAACACAATGGCGCATCCTTCACCTGGCTCCCAGACAGACCTGTCCACCCTCGGCCAAGGGCATCAGGGGAAGGGCAAAGCACCAACCAGGATGAGGGGTGAACACTTAGAAACCGTATTCTGTTCCTTCTTTAGAGAATCATTCAAATGGCCCAAAATTCAAAAGGCACCAGGGAGCAGATATTGAAAAGGTGCAGCTACCCCTGCCCCCTGAGCCCCCTAGCCTGCCCCTGGCTTCTGTCTGTGCGCATGTGCGAGTATACACATGTTTTCCCTGCGAACTCCTCACTACAAGGTATGCCTTGGCAGTCGCTCCACATTGGGTTGTAAAGAGCTTCTAATTCTTTTTTTACAGCCTCCTTGTATTCCGTGTAGGTCTTTAGTTTGCGCCGCAGCCCCACACTCCCTGCCGTGCCGATCTGGAGGAGTTTTTGGCTGCCTTGTTCTGCTCTCGCTGGTGGCCCCCTCACTGGGCTCAGTGCCCAGACTGACCCCAGGAAGAAGGGAGGGCAGGTTGTTGTACAAGGGGCTGTTGCACTCTTAGTCTACTCGATTGGTTAAGCACAAAGCAAGAACGCCCACAGACGTCTGTGCGTGCACTCCCTCCCCGCTCCCCCGTGATGATCCGGGCTGTACGGGGTGCGCTGCAGATTTAAGGAACAGTTGAGCTGCACTAAGAAATGAAGGCAAATGCTGGTGCCAACCGCCCGACAGGAGGCCGATGGGAAGAGGAGTTTCTCGGGGGGAAGTCTGCCTCGGGACAGCGGCCCCACTATAGTAGCTCTGGGGAACCACTGGGAGGGGCCTGTGTGACCCCTGCTTCCGGCCAGGGTCTCCAGTGTGCGCCCTGAGCGAATGCCTGCTGCGATGCGCAGGAGCCCCGCAAGGAGCAGGGGGAGGCCGCGGGCTGCCCACGCTCCACTGAAGGCGATGTGCCCTGGCAAGGGGGCCCAGCCTTCTTCACCATCTGCGCCTGCTTATTAAGTATCCAGTGCGTGCTGCCCCATGCGGCATTCAGAGTCGAGGGGGAAGTGAAGCCAGCTTAAGAACACTGCCCAGTCGGATGGGGAAGTGGATAGTCTCCCTAACACAGGTCCCAAGACTGGCCGTGACCACAACACTGAGCTTTTTGCCTGACAGGTTGGCATAGATCCGCAAGAACAGTGGTGCCCAGCATTGGCAGGGTGTGAGGAAGCAGGCGTACGCTCCTCTCTGATCTGTGCCCGTCTGTGCCAGCCCTCTAGGGGGCAATTTGGCAAAATCCAGTAAGTGATGTTAAAACGTGCAAACCCTTCCACAAACCGTTTAACCTGGAGGAACCAGAGAGCAAAGATTTATTGATGAGGATGCTTGGCAGAGCGAGGTTTACAATAGCAACAAGTCAGGAACAACTCAGTGCCTCAACATAAATAAAGTTCCACCCGGACTATGCGCTATTTTATAGCACACAGTAATGACAGGGGCTGGTGTCATGGTGCAGTGGGTTAAGCTGCCACCTGCAGTGCCGGCTTCCCATATGGGTGCCAGTTTGAGTCCCAGCTGTTCCACTTCTGATCCAGCTCCCTGCTAATGTGCCTGGGAAAGCAGCAGGAGATGGCCCAAGTGCTGGGGGCCCTGCAGTCACATGGGAGGCAGACTTAGGTGGAGTTTCAGGCTGCTATGACCTGGCCCCGCCTTGACTGTTGCAGCTATTTGGGGAATGAACCAGCAGATGGAAAACCTCTCTCTCTCTCTCTCTCTCTCTCTCTCTCTCTCTCTCTGAGTCTTTCAGTTAAATAAGATATATCTTTAAAAAAATAAAAGCGGGCATTGAGGGGCAGCTGCCTGGGACACCCTCATCGCATATTGGAGCACTTGTTGGGGTTCTGGCCAGTCCACTCTTCCAACTCAGCTCACTGCTAATGCACCTGGGAGGCAGCAGGTGGTGGCCCAAGTACTTACGTTCCCGCCACCCACATGAGAGATCAGAGTGAAATTCCTGGCTCCTGGCGTTGGCATGCCTTAACCCCGACTGTTTCAGGCATTTAGGGAGTGACCCAGTAGATGGAAGGATCTCTCTCTCTCTCTCTCCCTCTCTCTGCCCTTCAGATAAGTAAATAAGTTTTTAAAATGACAGAAGAAAGGGCAAGTTGAGGGAATAATGCCAAATGAAAAAAGGTTGTAAAACCATGTATAAAGTATAATGCTTATTTTTTTTAAAGATTTACTTATTTATTTGACAGACAGAGTCATACACATACCAGAGTGAGAGAGAAAGAGAGATTTTCCCTCCTCTGGTTCATTCCCCAAATGGCTATAATGGCCAGGGCTGGACTAGGCTGAAGCTAGGAGCCCAGAACTCCATCCAGGTGTCCCATGTGAGTGAAAGGGGCTCAAGTACTTGGGCCATCTTGGGCTGCCTTCCCAAGCACATAGACAGGGAGCTAGACCAGAAGTGGAGCAGCTGAGGCTCAAACATGTGCCCATGTGGGCTGCCAGCATTCCAGGCAGTGGCCTAACCCACTGTGCCACAAGGCCAGTCCCGTGATCCCAGTCTTCTCTGGGAGGAAAGGGAGCTCCTGGATGTGGAGATGAGTGAATGTCAGTGGCACAGGTCTTCTGCAGGCTCATTCCTCTTTCCCACACACAGCACTGGCCTCTTGGTTTCTCTTCTCTCCCACTACAACCTGTTTGTCCACTTAGCCAGAGTCACTTGTGTTTAATAATTTTTTTAAAGTTTTGTTACAGAAAGTCTCAAAATACATGCAAAAGTAGAGAGAATAGAATGGGTCCATAACCCCACTGAGCCCACGGGCATCTACTGCAGGCATGGGGATTCCTTCGGCCCGCACCCACCCCCAGCCCCTGCTCCCTGTGAAACCAGTCCCAGAGTATCCCCAGTTTGTCTCAGTGGGTAGCCCTCAAAGATAAAGTGCTTGCGGGTTGTTGTGGCTATTCTTTAAACATAACCACATCATTATCACACCTAAACCATTTCACAATAGAACCCGTCACAAGTATTTGAGTCACTTCTTTGCTCTAGAATTTGCCAAGATTTTGTCATTTTAGAAGGAAGTCTATAGAGGTTTTTTTTTTTTTTTTTTTAAGATTTATTTAGTTAGTTATTTGAATAGCAGAGTTGCAGGGAGGGAGTGAGGGAGGGACAGAGTCTCCCCTGTGGATGCAGGGGCCCACGCAGTTGGACATCCTCTGCTGCTTCCCCAGGTTAGCAGGGAGCTGAATCAGAAGTGGAGCAGCCAGGACTCGAACCAGCACCTTTATGGGGTGACAGCACTGAAGGCAGTGCCTTTACTTGCTACACTACAGCTCAGGCCCCTAGAGTTTTTTAATAAAACCTGTTTGGCCCCCGTTGTGGGGACCCCTGCCCACTGCTGTTTCTGCAGGTGGATCTGGAATGTGCCAGGCACCTGTCTCAATGTCCTTCCTTCCATGTTGGCAGGAGACTCCCGCTTGCTCATCATGGTGGTCCCTACCCACAGTCACTGCCTCTGAGAAGCCCTTGTTTTCCACATCAGCCCCCACCTTGGGGCTCTCCAGGACCTCACTTTTCTTTCTTTAACATTTTCTACTTATTGACTTTAGTTATTTGAGAGGCAGAGAGGAAAATCTCCCAACCAAAATGCAATAGCCAGGGCCGAGCCAGGCCAGAGCTGGGAGCCCAGAACTCAATCCAGGTCTCCCACGTTGGGTAACAGGAACCCAACCACTTGAGCCATCAGCGCTGCCTCCCGGGGAGCACAATAGCAGGAAGGTGGGATCAGAAGCGGAGCCAGACTCAAACCCAGGCACACTGACAGGGGATGCAGGAGTCCCGAGCAGCACGTTGACTAAGGTGCCGAACACTTGCCCCTCTTCCTTCTTTTCCTCCTGTGTTACCTGCGCCTCTCCCCTAACAGTGTAAGTGACCTGAGGGTGAGGTCAGCGTCTCCTCCAGGCTGTCCCCCAGCACCTGGAACGGTGACCATCATGTCACAGGTGCCCCGTGAAGAAACAGTGGTAAAGGCCAAAACTGGACTCTCTTCTTATCTCTGCTGCTGTGATCAAACTGCTCTGGGGCTTGGGGCGTGGTCTGGGGACGTGCCCAGACTGTGGACAACGCTTCCTGTGTTGGGGGAGGCTGCCTCTACGCAGAAGCTAGGGGCAGATGGCCTTTCTTTCCGCTTCTTGGGAGCTAGAACCCACTCTACTGGTTGGATGTTCCCGAGGGAAGGAGACAGGGACGGCAGCCCTCAGTAGACTCGGCCTGGGTGGGACTTTTCCCGGGTCACTGCTGCTGCCAGCGTCCGCTGGCCCTGTTCTCTACCTTCTGAGAATTCTGGAGCTTCCCACTGTCCCCTTAGCGTGTTTTTTGTCTGCAGCAGCCAGCTGAGGAGGTTCTTTCTGACCACCAAGGAGGAACTGGCTGATAAAGTAGAAGTTCAGGCAGCTGTTGGGACGAAGCAGCCTTTACACTCCAGGGTCATTGCGTGCTGGGGACAAGAGCAGCGAGGTTCGCAAGTGCACCAGAGCTCTCCCCAAAGCCCTCCTGTTTCCTTCCGTCGCCGTGGGACCACAGGCCCCACCCTCTGCTCTCCCAGCTTGCCGCTGTGTCCCAGCCCTGACCAGTGCCCGGAGCACTTGCTCCACTGTTCACTCCCTTCCTGCTTGGTCCTTAGATCCGCCCACCTTGCAACTGCACGGCCACACGGAGTCCACCCATCGTCCCCACCCTGGCCGCTGGCCTCACTTGGAGTTCCTGGTCGGCCTCCCTGGGCGCACAGCAGGTTGCAGACTTCATCACACCTTCGTGTTGCAGCCTCTGCACTCCCAGCCAGTCACATCCCTGCCACCACCACGCTGCAAACCTGGCACACTCACAAGTCCCACCTCCTTCCTCTCCACTGAACCGGCCACTCTAGACCCCAGCAATTTTTTTTTTTTTTTTTTTGTGACAGGCAGAGTGGACAGTGAGAGAGAGAGACAGAGAGAAAGGTCTTCCTTTTGCCGTTGGTTCACCCTCCAATGGCTGCCGCGGATGGCGCGCTGCGGCCGGCGCACCGCGCTCGTCCGATGGCAGGAGCCAGGTGCTAGGTGCTTATCCTGGTCTCCCATGGGGTGCAGGGCCCAAGCACCTGGGCCATCCTCCACTGCACTCCTGGGCCACAGCAGAGGGCTGGCCTGGAAGAGGGGCAACCGGGACAGAATCCGGCGCCCCGACCGGGACTAGAACCCGGTGTGCCGGCGCCGCAAGGCGGAGGATTAGCCTGTTGAGCCACAGCGCCGGCATAGACCCCAGCAATTTTGCCTCTTCCGGAACCTTCTGCAGTCATCTCTCCTTGTTCCCATACTGTTAGCTTTTCATCTTCTGCTGGCTCTTTCTGCACAGCAAATCAACATGTTCGTGTGTCTTCCACCTTAGAACAATTCTATGGTTCTGTCTCCAGCCACATCTTCCTCCAGCTGGCTCCTGCTGCAGCTCCAAGTTCCTTCACGCCCTCACGCCCTCACGCCCTCACGCCCCCACCCTCATTCTCACACCTTGTCTGAATCCTACCCACCCTTGGGCACATGTGGGATTCTTCAGAGCTCAAAGCATCATAGGGAGTTCTCATGGGAGAAAACAGACGTTCCGGCCCCTTGGAGCGGACAAGGCCAGAACATTCTGAAAAGAGGCAGCCAAGGTCCCATCGGCCTAGGGACCTCCAAAGGGCTGCAAATCAATTAGTGTGAGGCAGGTCAAGGTCACTGTTGCTGGGAGAAGGACAGTAAGGGGAAAGCAGGTCACAGGCAGGCCACAAGCGTGAGGAGTGGCGGCAGCCACGTGGCTCACTCTGGCAGGTGGGTGGGAAGTGTCCAGTGACTCACAAAGCCTTCATCTGGCAGCAAGCGTTCCACTTAAACCTCTCCATCACCAGTGACCTGCTGATGCCCTTCCCTCGTGGACAGTCTGTCTCCATCTGTTCTCCCGACTTCTCTCTGTCTCTGTTGGGCCCAGGCCTTGGTCTGCCTCCGAATTCTGCCCCTAGTCCCTCTTCTCTGGTGGCTGGACACAGGTCCACAGGGCCATCTGTGCTGGGTGCTGGGTCCTGGGAGCTCCACCCAGACCGCCCTACCTGGAGACCAAGGCATTCCTCGGCTGCCAGGAGCATTCTTCCCCAGTCATCACCGTTCACCGTCGCTGTCACCGTACCTGAGGCTGGGTCCCTCCCTTGGGGGCAGCCTGTGCTGCCTGTTGCTTGTTGTCCAGGGTGTCTCTGAAGGAGCCAGCTAGCCCCAGAGCTCCTGTGAGGTCAGCTAAGGCGTTTGCTGCAACCCAGCTTTCCCGAAACCCAGACCTGCTTCCTCCACTCACCTGCAGGAGCTCAGAGCCGCAGGGTGCTCTCCCTCCCTCTGCCCTCCTGCATACATTTCCTGCAAGCTGGTCTCCATCTCAGAATCCATTTCCTGGGGAAGGCAGCCTGAGACACAGTCCCATGCACACACGTGCCAGTGGCTGCCGAAGCAGTACTGTTGACCAGACTTTTTTGCTAAGCACTGGATCAGCGTGGGCAAGTGTTTGAGATCTGAGCCTGAGTCCCAGGGACAGGCTGTGTCCTCTGGAGCTTCCTCGTCTCCCACAGCGTTCATCCGCCCCGACTGTCAACGCCTCAGTTCAGGCTCTTAGTACAGCACCCCTGGGTTTCTGACCGTCTTCTCGGGGCTCTTCCTGTTCTTATCCACCCCCAAGCAGTCGGGCAATGTGACCCCTCCTTCAAATGCGTGTCTGGTCCTGTCCCTCTTTTGTCCTCTGGATGAAATGCAAGCCACTCTGTCTGATGCCTGGTGTGCAAGGGCCTTGCGCCTCTTTTTCCAGTCCCACCCGTTCCCCTGCTCCCTGCAGGCTCCTAGGCACCCAGCACATCATAGAACTTTGCAGTCACCCGGACTCACGAGCAGCCCTTCTCTCCAAACTTCAAATCTGTTCCTCTTCCCATCATCCTCCGGACACAGGCCCTGACTACTGGCCCCTGTGCCAGCTCCGGGGCTGTGAGCAGGAAAGACAGGAGCTGTGGCTTTGCTCTCTGGGTCCTTGGGGCTCAGTGAGTGTGCTCACCCAGGAAGGAGTCAACAAAGCAAAAAGAGATGGGACTTTGCTTTAGTAGCAGATTCTAAGGAGAAAGATGGCTCAGGCGGGCTGGGAGACACATCGTGCACTAAAGCTCAGTATGAATTGCCACTTTCCTGGAGAGGGAATGCAGAGAAGGGATCTGAAGGCTGCAGGAGCTGTGCCCACAGGGGTTCACCCATGAGCTCAGGTTTTTGAAAGATGTGGAAGATGGACAGGATACCAGGCCAGACAGACGGACACATGGCATGGACTGGCAGTGGCATCGCTGGGAGATGCCAAGGGCCGTGAGGAGGGGCCTTTGTGGTTTTTTTTGTTTGTTTGTTTCAAGATTTATTTACTTTTTTTTTTTTTTGACAGGCAGAGTGGACAGTGAGAGAGAGAGAGACAGAGAGAAAGGTCTTCCTTTGCCATTGGTTCACCCTCCAATGGCCGCCGCGGCCAGTTCACCATGCTGATCTGAAGGCAGGAGCCAGGTGCTTCTCCTGGTCTCCCATAGGGTGCAGGGCCCAAGCACTTGGGCCATCCTTCACTGTACTCCCGGGCCACAGCAGAGAGCTGGCCTGGAAGAGGGGCAACCGGGACAGAATCCGGCACCCCAACTCGGACTAGAATCCAGTGTGCCGGCGCCGCAAGGAGGCGGATTAGCCTATTGAGCAGCGGCGCTGGCCAAGATTTATTTACTTTTTATTTCAAAGGCAGAGTTACAAAGAGAGGGAGACACAGAGAGAGGTCTTCCATCTGCTGGTTCACTCCCCAAATGGCTGCAATGGCCCAGCCTGACCCAGACCAAAGCTGGGAGCCCAGAGCTCTTTCTGGGGCTCCCACATGTGTGCATGGGCCCAAGCACTTGGGCCATCTTCTACTGCTTTTCCCAGGCCGTTAGCAGGGATCTGGATTAGAAGTGGAGCAGCTGGGACACGAACTGGTGACCATATGGGATGCTTGTGTCGCAGGCAGCAACTTAACCCACTTCGCCACAGCGCCAGCTCCTGTGTAGTTAATTTTTGAAGGAAGGAGCACAGTTTGAGGCTGACAGTGAGATGTTACATAGTTGAAGAAGGAACAATGCTACATAATTCCTATTTTGTTTCTAGGGTCTTTGTCATGGAAATTAATCATTCATCTGGAATCAAATATGGGATAATTCAGAAAGTTCATAGAAAATAGCATTAAAAGATCAGTTTATTTTGGTACCAAAAATGTTGAAATCCATGAAGCCTAAGGGAGTGTTGGAGATGGTAGGACAGCACCCCACTGTGCAGACTGAACTTCAGGCCATGGATGTACACTTGGGGTGCCTTTGAAGCAAGGAGGGTCCTGGGAGGTGGGGGTGACCTGCCCCTCGGTGTCCTTCCCCAGGGGCTGGTTTCTGCATACATACTTAGAAACTGGTTTGTCAGAGTCCTAAGAAATGGAACTAGACTAGACCTATTTCTCTGTTGCCACATGGACCAGAGTAGCACTCTGCAGAGGGTTGTGGAGCACTCTGGGTAGAGTACTCGGTAGAGGCTGTCACCCTGTGCGGGGACAGCATGAAGAAATGCATGCTGAGTGACGGGAGAATCAGCCAGGCTCCTCATCAAAGGGTGCTGCCGGGCGCCAGAGTCCGCCCCAGGCAGGCCCCTGCGGCCACCCGGGGGCCCGCACTCCCTGACAGGTTGGCCAGGGCACAACCAGCCAGCATCTTGGATGAGGTCATTAGTGGAACAATGGTCAGATTCACAGCTGACATGAATACAACTGACAGCGAACTGAAGCTCCCCGAAGATCTGCCCAGCGCGTCGCAGGGGCTGAGTCAGAAGCAGAGGCCCAGCTGCACAATTAAGAACAGGATCTGGGAAGCGCGGCTGCCGGCAGACGTGTGAAGAGAGATTTCGGGCGCAATCTGTTAACTGCTTCGCGCATCTCGGGGCTGCCAAGAAAATGAGCAGCCGCCACTGCTCTGAGCCGCTCCCTTGGAAAGGGGAGCTGTTGGCAACCCCCGAGGGCCTTGGCAGGGCCCACAGGACAGTGGCGAAAAGACAGCGAAAGATGGAAAAGTGGGGCTGTTGCGTCTGGACAAGGGGTGGCCGTGGGAATGCAGCCACTGCCTTCAAGGGCACAGAGGGGCCTAACCGTCTGCAGGCCACCAGGTGCAGAAGGCGGGAGCTCTGGGCGCAAGTCACAGAAGAGCCGATTTGGACCAAACGTAGGGAAAACGTCCCTCGGTTAGTCCCACAAATGACCTGGGCCGCTCTGGCACGTTCTGTGCTTCGTTTGCGGAGATGAGCACTTGCTAGGGCTGCGGCAACCGGAGATCAATGGGCGACTATGCAGGCATTAGACCAGGGGACTTGAAGGCTTTTTCTAAACCTAAACTTCCATGATTTTATCCTAATTCCAGGGTAGATAGAGAGGGAGAGAAGGAGGATGGGAGTTGGGTTGCGACTGCTGTGTGTGTGTGTGTTACAATTTACTTATTTGAGAGCAGAGGGACAGAGAGAGAGAGACAGAGAGACAGAGAGCGAGGTCTTCCACCTGCTGGTTCACTCCCCCAGATGGCCAATCCAAAGCCAGGAGCCTGGAGATTCTTCCAGGTCTCCCATGTGGGTGCAGGGTCCCAAGGACTTGGGCCATCTTCTACTGCTTTCCCAGGCCATAGCAGAGAGTTGGATCAGAAGAGGAACAGCCAGGACACAAACCAGTGCCCATATGGGATGCTGGCCACAACAGGCAGAGGCTTAACCTACTACGCCACAGTGCCAGGGCCCCCAACCCCTGAAGAAAAGGGCACAAAATGCATGTGCCACTCAGCGCACTTTGCAAGGACGCATCGCTGGAACAAGCGCTGGACTGTGAGAGGAGTCACACGTCCCCCAAGGTGCCCTCCGGCCCCTTCCAGACTCTGCGAAGGGAACCCCTTCCCCATTGCCATTGCACAGGTTCAGTTTGCTGTTTCGTGAGCATTTTCTCTAAATGGGACCACGTGGAATTCTTCATCTGGCTCCCTTGGCTCACGTTTCATTCAGGGGACCACCACATTGATGTGTCGGTTGTACATGTATCCTTTGTTGGCCAGGTGGAGCACCACCAGCTGCATCAGTGGCCATGGTATCTCTGCGCTGGAAGCGGGGCGAGTGATGTGTGCAGGAACGGCCCTATGAGCTAGTGCTCACGGGGAGGTTTCACCAGTGTCTAGCCCGGATCCTGGTTTGCTGGCAGTCATGTGCAAGGTGGACAGAGGATTGCAAGTGAAGGTCCGGGGGACAAGTCTCCCTGACAGCGGAGAGGTGGCCAGGGACAGCCCCGGGGACGCAGGCCCGGCGGATGCCGAGGGAGGGTGTCAGCTAGAACAGGCCATTGCCGTTGCTTCCTGAGCTGCCCTGGAGACGTGGAAAAGGCAGCTCATACCTTTGGCCAGGTGCCAGACAATCTTTTGGGGCCGTTGAGCCTTGGCAGGGCCTGGCTCCCTTTGGAGGCCATGAAGACAAGGGGCTCCCGTGCCACCACCCTGACATCCCGCTGGCCCACACACCATTGGTGCCTTAGCTTTCCTGGGTGCTTCCGCAGGGTGCCTCCCTCTTGCAGGAGCTACACGGCTGGCCAGAGGCTGGCAAAGCAGAGCGCCTGCTTTGCACCGCCCCGTGCTCTACTCTGAGTTTGGAAAAGTCATCTTCAAGTCTGCCAGCACCTTCAGCTCCTCTGAATGCTAATCCAGTGTCCTGGTCTTACTGAGTTCCGTGGGGGGAAGGGAAGAGACGAGGCTGGCTCAGCCTGGCCTGGCCTGAGCGTGCAGGGCTGGCGCCCGTTGCCTTATATGACAGTGGCTGGGATGGCTTCAGACGCCTCTGCGTCCTCCTCTCCCCGCCTGGTTGGAGTTCTGGGGAGGCCTTGCCGACGGGGGCAGGGCGACCTCTGGGGGGAGGAAGAGCCAGGGCCAGCCTGGGCCACCCCCACCCCTCTGCTTGTGCCCTGCCCAGTTTGGGTGGTGCGTGGGGGCGAGTCTTCTTTCTCTCCATTTGTAAACTGAAAAAGTGGGCCTGCCCCCTGCCCTGGTGTGTGTGTATGTGTTGGGGGGGGGGGGCACTGGGAAAGCAGAGACTGTGTGTACAAGGCAGGCAGGGCCGCTAGGATGAAAGGCAGTGGGCGGGCGGCGGGGTGGGGGCGTGGGGTGGGGGTGGGGCGTGCCGCTCTCAGATGTGGGTTTCTTTTCTTTTATTCACCCCCTTACTGCTTTTTCTGGAGCTTTTCTTCCTTTCTGGATTGCAGCCCTGTCCTGACCCACCCGGCCCGCCTCTCCACTTCTGGAGCCACCCCCAGCCCTGCCAGTTCCCTCCCCGCCAGGTTGGCGGGTTAAGGCGCTCCCGCGAAGGCAGGCCTTGGGTGTGGGATTAATGAAGCCCAGATGTAGGACTTGTGACTCCGGCTGCAGAGCAGTGGCCACGGAGGGGCCATTTACCTCCCACTGTGTCAGGGCCCAGCTGTTGCAGGGGCTCCCGGGGAACAGCTGGAAGGCAGGTCTGGGCTGCCAGTGAGGCAGGGGGAGGCGGCAGAGGAGAGATGCGCAGGGTGGGGCTCTTGGGGAGGAGGGGGGTCTAGCCTGCACCCACAGAGGTCTGGAGAGGATGCTGTGGGTCCAGGGGGCAGCAGGGATGAGGGGCTGCAGCTTGCTGTCCCATGACTCAGTGCGGATGGGCATGCCTCTGCTCGGGACTCTAATCAGGGCTGTGGGGAAGGTGGAGGGGTGCAAGGCTTAGAAAGGAGTCCGGGCGACAGGGAAACAGCCCGAGAGAAAGCCCCACGCTGGTTGATCTTCCAGGCCAGACCTGGAAGGGGTGATGGCCGGTCACTCTCAGGGCTACCAGAAGGATATCATGTGTTACAGAGAGCAGATATCACATGAGACAAACTTAGGGTAAAAAAAAAAAAAAAAAAAAAGGAAGGAAAAAAGAAAACGTTTTAGTTTGTCTGCAATTCAACTGTAACTAGACATGCTATATTTTGATTTGCTCCATCTGAGAAATCTGCCTCCCTCTGCAACTGAATTTCATTCCTTTTCTTTTTTTAAACATTTATTTATCTGAGAAGCAGGGAACCTGCCTCCTTAGTGCAGTAGGCAGCGCGTCAGTCTCATAATCTGAAGATCCTGAGTTCGAACCTCAGAGGGGGCAGTTTGGTTTTACTTATGAAATTTGTATTCATTAAATTAAAAGGTTTCTTTGGGGAAAAAAAATAAAGGGAGAGACAGAGAGAAGTCTTCCATGTGCTGATTCACTCCCCAAGTGGCCACAATGTCTGGATCTGGGCCAGACCAGAGCCACAAGTGTGGGTGGCAGGGGCCCAAGCACTTGGGCCATCTTCCGCTGCTTTCCCAGGCACGTCAGCAGAGAGCTGGATCGGAAGGAGATTGGCCGAGACTCGAACCGGCACCCATATGGGATGCCAGCGTCACAGGCTGCGGCTTAGCCCACCGTGCCACGTCACAGCCCCCTGAGTTGCTTTTCTAAGCGACAAACAGAACAGCTCACAGACCGTTCAGCGTGGGGCTCCGTGGGCTCACACAAAACCAGCACCCAGATCGAGAGAGAGAACATGTCTAAAGCTGCCCTCCTCCCGCTGCCCAGGGTCATGGGTTTCCCGGCTCCCAGCAGTCGAGATAAGCCCATTCTTGTGCATGATAGAAGTGAAAACCCACACATCTATTCCTTGTATCTCCTCGCGTTCCATGAATGTCATCCCTGTGAGGTGCTTGGGGTGCACAGTCACCCCCTGTGGGACTGAGCCGGACACACATGGCCCAGTCTGCTTACCCACTGTGAATCTGCTCTCGTGAGCACCATGGGGTCTCTGGTTCTCGTTTCTGCGTGCCTGAGAGGACTGCTGGGTCATGGGGTAGGCTGGCTTCAGTTTTGGGGAGCGGGTGTGTCCACTGGCACTCCGACCAGCGGGGTATGACTGCCTGTGCCTTCCCCAACGCTGGCAATTGCCTCTTCTGCACTTTAGCCCTCCTGGTACGTGGTTGGCATCCCCTTTCTGCTTTCTATAGTTTTAGTTTGTTATATATATATATATATATATATATATATATATATATATATATATATAAAGATTTGTTTATTTAAAAGGCAGAGAGGCAGAGATAAAGATCTTCCATCCACTGGTTCACTCCCCAAAGGGTCACAACATGGGTTGGGCCATGCTGAGGCCAGGAGCCCGGAGCTCCATCCAGGTCTCCCACATGGGTGCAGGAGCCCCAGGCACATGAGCAGGGACCTGGATCGAAAGTGGAGCAGCCAGGACTCGAACCAGTGCCCACATGGGATGCCGGTGCCATGGGCAGCGGCTTAACTGACTAGGCCGCAGCACCGGGCCGTTTTCTCTATTTTTAGTTCAAGAGCCCCTTCCTCTGACTTTCTTGACTATTCCCTAAGGAAATGAACAGCAGCTTTAAGAGATGCAATCTAGGGTCTCTCACCTACATCGCTCAGCTTCACCAGGACTTCAGGGAATCCACTGGGGCCCCGCATGGGGAAAACTGGGGAGGCTTCAGCGCCAGCCAGGGGGTGACAGGGCTCAGCCCCTCCCACCCTGAAGGCCTTCCCAGGGAAGCATCATTTTCCGGGTCTCCCCTCCTGCCTTTAGCTGTGCCCCGTGTCGGGTCCCTCTGTTCCGGCTGAGGGCAGTGTCTCCGCGCATTGCTGAATCAAACGTGTTTCCCATCGTGTTCCAGCTTCCACACCTCTCCTGTGCTTCCCCAGCACTGCCTTTCTCCGGAATTAAGGGCTGTGGCCGCCTCAGAGTCCTCGCCAGCTGTTTCCTATGGGGGTCAACAAGCAGGTGGGGGAGCCAGGATTGCAACCGCCGCGGTGGAGACAAACTGTGGCTTGGGATGCAGAGGCTGTGGCCCTGGGAGCTCAGACAGGGAGGAGCTCGTCCTGCTGCGTGTCCCCTGGTCACATCAGCCCTCTCCAGCCCCCTGGCACCACGGCCCATCCTCTGGTCTCTACTTCTCTCCTCTCTTCTTTTTTTCACTCACCCTGTCACTCGAGGACCCATGTTAGTTGGAGGCCCTAACCTTAGGGTCTGAGGACCCAACAATGGCTCATTCCTGAGGAGAAGGTGTTAGGTCCGGGTGGCGCAGCGTGGTGGCTACACGCGGAAGCCCACTCCAGCTGACTGAAGCCGCACGGGCTGTTCTGGCTCAATGAGGCTCACCCACCACATGGTGCAGGGCCCGTGGCACGTTCCCAGGGCCCTGGCTCCGTCCCCCTGCAGCTGCCGGCCTCCCTGGCACTTCCTCTTCCGGGCTGTCACACCAGGAAGGCAGGATGGCCACAGCAGCTGTGGGGTAGCTGCATAAGTGGCCCTGCTTGCCTGCCTGCCTGGACCTTATCACACACACACTCTCGATAATTCAACAAGGCCCTGAGGCCACCGCTCAGCAGCTGATTGGGTACACCCCGGGCCTACCCCAACAGCTCAGGTTGGGGTGGGGTGAGGGGAGAGCTTCCTGGAAGGAGAGGTCACTGGATGCTGGGTGAAGACAGTCAAGGGCGGCCTCCCCAAGCCAGGTGCCCCACCTGCTCAAAGCTGAGGAGCCCCGCGGGGAGGATGCCCCAGGGATGCAAAATGGGTTTTTCTTCTTCGCTGTTCTCCCCTTCTCTCTACGTGTACCTTTTTCACTTTGGCTGTCCTCCCCTCCACCCCTCGCCACCTGTTTTCCCTGTCTGTCTATCTATACATCGCTGACACATAATCTGAGAGTACACAAGCAAGAATGTTGAACTTTGCCTGGACGGCCCCGTGGCTAGGAATGGGTGACCGTGGGGGTGGGGGTGCCACTGGGAAGAAGAGCGCAGTCCCCTGTCCAAGGCAGGGCCCCCCTTCCCGGCCATTGGCCCAGCCCCCACTTAGCTTGCTCCCCCGCCCCCCACTGAGTCTCTCTCACTCCTTCCCTCCCAGGCAGCTCCGCAGCCAGCTCAGCCTCGTGGTCATTGCCCGGATGCTGGGCCAGCAAGAGGCACTCCCTCTCTGGCAAGAGAAGACCCAGGTGAGTCTGTGCCTCAGCCCGGCGGCAGGGCCTGGGGTTGGAGACTGCCCTCACCGGGGCCTGCTGGCTCCTCAGGCTGCTCCCTCCGACTCTAGGGAGCCTCTGCCCAGAGTGCCAAACTGGGTTTGAGCTTTGTACTCAAGGTCTTGCCTTCAACAATGACACACAAGGTGCTGAGGATGAAGCCAGGAGCTGGGGCCTCTGCTGTAATTTTTTTTTATGTAGTAAAACATGCATAATGCAAAATTTATCATTTCACCTTTTTTTTTTTTTGCTTCACTCTTTTAACTGATTTTCTGTGCAGATTTCTGAATGTTCAGGTCAGTGGTACTAAGGATGTTCCCACTGGTGTGCACCCCCGGTGTGTGTGTGTGTGGATGGAAGGTGGCATCCGTCCCCAGAATCCTTCCATCTTCCCAAACTGAAACCCCGTCCCTGTTGAACCCTAACTCACCATCTCACAGCCCCTGGCCATGTAACATTTTATAGGGAGAAAACAATCTCCATGAAAAAGAATGCTATTAAATTCAAACCTCTAGGTTGCATGCACCGGCTGTCCCTGGGCCAGCAGGGCCGTCGGAGTCGTCTTCCTTCCCCATTCGTCTGCTTGCCAGGGAGCTTTGACTAAAGCCTCTTGCAGCTTGAGGTCCCTGGAGCAGCAGTGTCACTGCCAGCCCAAGGCTGGAGATCAGGGAGGTTGAGAGCACACTCACCTCCCCAAAGATCTCGCGAGACTCCTGGGAGAAGCCCTTGGTCCAACTGAAGCCAGGTACTTGGGCAGAAGGCTGCCACGCCAGCCCCTGGAGGTGAGCAGGTGAGCCCCGCCACGTCTGTCCTCACTGCTGGCAGAATGTTCCAATACATCCACATACAGGCTGGGCTGTATGGCTAAGATCAAGACAGGACTTGGTGCAGCTGGAACTTCTTGTCTTTCTCCCACCAGCTAAAATGTCACCTCTTCCGGGAGGCCTTCATGACCTCCCAACCCAATATGCCCCAGCTCTGTCTGCCACTCTGTCTTAAATTGCCTGGGCATCCACCTCCTGATTCTGCCTTCTTTTTATTGTATTTTATTTATTTATTTGAGAGGTGGGGTTACAGATAGTGAGAGGGAGGTCTTCCATCCGCTGGTTCACTCCCCAAATGGCCACAACGGCCAGAGCTGTGCCCATCTGCAGCCAGGAGCTTCTTCCAGGTCTCCCACATGGGTTCATGCATTTGGGCCATCTTCCACTGCTTTCCCAGGCCATAGCAGAGAGCTGGATGGGAAGAGAAGCAGCTGGGATTAGAACTGGCGCCCATATGGGAAGCTGGTGCTGCAGGCAGAGATTAACCCACTAAGTCGCAGTGCTGACTCCGGTATTTCCTTCTTTACTTGTTCAACATCCCTGCTCTCCGGCTGCCCCTCAACACCTAGCAGGGGGCCTTGTGCAGCCTGGGGAGGCAGTGCCTGCCTGAGGGATGAGCAGACAATATCCAGGTGTCCCCAGGCCGCGACCTCGGCAGAGGGTGGGGGTGAGTGAGGAGGTGACCTGCAGCAGGGTCACTTCACAGGTGACCCTGTGAAGAGGGGAGAGCAGAGAGGCCCAATGGCATTGTGAGAGGCGCAGGCTGCAGAGATGCAGCGGGGGGGGCGTCCGCAGGACTCCAGAGAGCAGCCTGGGGGAAAGGCAGTGGCGTTGTCCAGAGGGGTCACCCAGCCTGACGGAGAGCAGAACACAGTGTCCTGGGCTGGAGGCGGGGAAGCAGGGTGGGGACAGATCCGCCAGGAGTGTCGCCGGCAGAGAGGGTCGCTCAGCAGCAGGGCCAGTTCAGGGCTTGGTGGTTTGCGTTGGTTTGGATTGTGTTGGCCAGAGCCTGTGCAGGGAGAGCAAGGGAAGTGTGGAGAGCGTGCATTCCCAGTGGAGACCCAGGGGACACATTCAGGGAGGAGGGGAGGGGCAGGGGACCGAGGAGAGTGACAAGGGCCTCCCCCATGGGGAGCTGGCCCCAGAGGTCTCAGTGGCTCCCAAGGGCTGGATGTCTTGCCACCTGACAGGGGCCCAGCCAGCTACAGTGCAGCCTCGTGCTCCATGGCCCCTAGGCTGTTCCACCACAGCAGATGGCCCACCTGCTCAGCAGACACCAGCTAAGGCCCCGCCAGGCCCTGGGCAGACAGTACCCAGACTTCCTCAGGAGAGAGGGGTGAGCCAGCCGGCTGCGGCCGCTGTGACTAACTGTGCCCCAGGACACCAAGGCAGCTTCTCCCCGTGGTGCCCCGAGCCAGGGCTCTGAGGATGAGTCGGTGCTTGTCCTGCAGAGAGGAGAGGGAGCCAGAGATGCGAGGCAGCTGCAGAGCTGGGGCGGACCAGCAGGGGCCTGCCCATGGCCTTGCTGAGTGCTTCCCCATCTCCACTGCAAGCCCCAGGCCACTCGGGCCTCTCCCTGGTCTCCAGGCTGCAGGCACTCCCCTTTCCAGTCGGGCCTGTAAGACGGATCTTCCCGAAGCTCGCCTTCAGAGAGCCACTCTGTCCCCCATAGCCGCCACCATCCAGCCTGCACGTCCGTTTTCCCAGCATCGCCATGCGCTGCTCCCTGCAGCTGGTTCTCAGCCCTCCTCAGGGGCCAGGCCAGCCCCTGGGTCTCTCATGTGCCTGTGCACTGCCCCTTCCTCCCTTCTGCCTGCTACAACAGTGCAGCTCCCGCTCACACATTCCCTGCTGGGTCTTGGGAGACAACCTCCGTGCTTACCCCTCACAGCAGCCCTAAGCGCTGAGGGCTCCTGCGAGGATTTCTACTTTACAGCTGGGGAAACTGAGGCAGGGAGCCTCCTCGGGGTCAGAGGCCTGCCCTTGCCCACTGACAGCAGTGTGTTGGATGCAGGGCTCCAGCAGGCCTACCTGAAAAAAGGTGGGTGGGAGCGAAGGAGGAGGGGGCGGCTTCGCAGTGCCTGGGCACAGGCTCCAGGGAACAGCAGTAAGTCACTGGACCCACCATCCCTGTGCGCACAGGAGCCCCTGCCAGGATTCAAGTGCAAGAGCAACAGGCTGTGTGGACAGCTGGCTCTCTGGAGCCAGAATCTGCCTCCTCCTGCCAGGCATCTGATCAGGTTCTGCAGTCCTGTCTTCCTGGGTGATCATTTGCTTCTTGCCCCAAGGTGTGTCTGCCCTAATGCACCCCCGTGTTTGGGGATGGAGAGTGGAGGGGAGGGAAAGCGCTGGTCCTCCCCAATCCTGCTGGGGACCCACATGGCCCAAACCAGCCCTTGTGCAGTGCCGGAAGGGGGCCTGCCTGTAGGAGAGAAGCCGGCTGGAACGGCCTGAGCTGAAAACAAAAGAAAATTAGCAATCAGCTCGCAGGGGTGGCAGCTTGCTGAGCACAAGGAAGCTGTTTTCGTGGAGTGAAAGGAAAAACACAGAAGCCAGCAAGCAAGCGGCTGTCGGTGCTTCTCCTGGCCAGCCCCGCCCAGGGCTCCCGCAGCAGGGAAGGTCCCTGTCCGGGTGAGGCTTGCCTGCCTGCTCGCCCCTGAGGGCCGCTCTGGGGGCGTGGGCTGCAGGGCCGGGCCCCTGTGCTTGCACAGCTGTGAGCTCTGAGCGAGCAGGGCTGTTTTGGAAACTAACCCCAGACTTGGGAAGCCTGAATGAGGCGGCGCGGCTCCGGGTTTGGTGAAGCCCCAGATGGTGCCTCTCTTCAACCAGAACCTTCCCTCTCCTTCCCCCCGCCTCTCCCCTTTGAAAGGGATCAGACACTAAGCCAAGAAGCCCTGGCCCCCTTTCAAGGGCCATGTCCCACCTGACTCCTAGGCTCCAACCCAGCTGTTGTTGCGGGCTGTCTGAGCTTAAGGCCGGCTGAGGTGCTGAGCAGGTGTCTGCCAGTGAGTCACTGGAGGAAGCCAGGTGTGCCTTCGGGCTGGGCTCAAGCAGGGAGCTGGGCCTGCAGGAGGCGGCTCTGTCCCTAGCCCGTAGTCACCCGCACCTGCTAGATATAAGGAGAGGGTACATCTTGCATCCTCCACTGCCCCAAGGGTTGCATGTGGCCTCACAAGGACCAGGGACCAGGAACCCCGTGGCCTCTGCCCCAGCCATGCTCCAGAGCAGCTGGGCAGTCCTTGCTGGGGGTGCCCCCAGGCTGCTCAGATAGGGTGCACGGGCTGGGCCTGAAGGAGGGGCTGGCTGCAGACTCTGCCCAGGGGCTCAGAACCTGCCTGTTTGGGGAGGGTGGGCAGTTCTTTCAAAGCTAAATGGGGAGGAAGTGGCCGGCCAGTAGATGAAGTGACACATCCACAGGACTTGGTGGGGAATCCCCACGTGAACAGCCTGGTCATAAAAGAACAGTTCTTGAGACCCTCAGAGAACACCAAACACAGGTGTTGGGTGATAGGACACAACGTTTAGTCATTTATTTATTTACTTATTTTTTTGGACAGGCAGAGTGGACAGTGAGAGAGAGAGACAGAGAGAAAGGTCTTCCTTTTGCCGTTGGTTCACCCTCCAATGGCCACCGCGGATGGCGTGCTGCGGCCGGCGCACCGCGCTCATCCGATGACAGGAGCCAGGAGCCAGGTGCTTTTCCTGGTCTCCCCATGGGGTGCAGGGCCCAAGCACCTGGGCCATCCTCCCCTGCACTCCGGGGCCACAGCAGAGGGCTGGCCTGGAAGAGGGGCAACCGGGACAGAATCCGGTGCCCCAACCAGGACTAGAACCCGGTGTGCCGGTGCCGCAAGGCGGAGGATTAGCCTGTTGAGCCACGGCGCCAGCCCGTTTAGTCATTTTGTTGGGCAAGAAAGTCGTGTTTATATTGGGGAAAGTCCTGGTCCCTTTTTGTTAGAAGCTCTTTATGGGTAAAAGGATCTGATGTTTGGATTTGCTTTTTTTTTCCCCCTCCGGCTTTCTCTGGAAGGAAGGAACAGGGTGCAGGGAGAGGGGAGAGGACCCGCGGAACATGCAAGGCAGCCAGACGATGAGCGCAGGCCTCGCTCTCCGCGAGGGACAGGCAGGGCCCAGCGCACGGTCTCTCCTCGGCATGTATGAAGGCAGGGGGCTGTGCAGAGAGGGGGCTGCGCCTTGCCAGTGCCAGAGGAGACCACCGTTCGGCCCTCGGTTCCTCAGGGAAGCGGATTCAAACGTAAGCTTCAGCAGATTGCCTGGCTGGCCTCGTAGAGGGCTCACGATGTGCCCGGCACTGGGTGTGACCCTCCTCTCCCAGGGACGAGGTGTGTGGGCCGTGTTCCAGGTGAGATCACTCAGTCCCACGCAGCTCGCAGGTGAGACGTGGCCCCGGGTCTCTGACCCGCTGCCGCCAGCCAATGTGTCCTGGGAGCACCCCAAGCACTTGCTGCGCCACCCTCTGTGATTGACAGCCTCCCTTCTCCGTCCTCCCCAGCTGTCGCTGCTCAGCCGGCTCCTGAGCCTCATGAGGCCGTCATCCCTCGGGCAGTACCTGGGCTCGGATCCTTCGCCACCCTGCCAGAAGCAACAGCCAACGACCGGTTCTGAGCTAGACCACAAGGTGAGCACCCAGCACCTGCCTGGCACCGCCCCCGCAAGCCGCAGGGGAGGCAGGGCTGTCTGCCTTGTACAGCCTGCGGGTCCAGCGGCTGCCAGTCCTCCCAGGGCCCTGGGGCCATGCCAGGACAGAGACCAGCGGCTGCCTCCCTCCATGGAAGGGAGGTGCTCATCATCTCTCCAAGGCCTGTCATTAGTGCCCTTGACCGTGCTGCTCACATGGGCGCTGGGGATGCCGTGTGTACAGGCGTGCAAGCGGAGCACGCGCCTGGCCCTGCGCGGTACCCTCTGCAGCCTGGCGTGGCTCTGTTAGCTGTGGGGCTCTCTGTCCTGCAGCAGGGGGCAGAGGGGATGGAGGAGCTGCAGTGCTGCAGTGTGCGGCCGGGTGGGGGATGGCAGCAGCAATGGAGGAGAAGGGCAGGGATGTGTAGAGATGAGTGGCCACCATCCTGTTTGGTAGGACAGAGCTGGGCCTGGCCCCCTGTCGGCCTTCACTGTGCTTGTTCGTGAGGCCACGTCCTTGCTTTGCCCCAACTCTTCCTCATTGGCTTTCCAGACCTTGCCCAGCTTCCTTGAAAGCCATGCATTGGTGGAAATCAGGCGCAACAAGGAACCCCCTGTGGGCCTGGAGGTTGTGGGGTTTGGAACCGGGAGGCCTGTGGGCCTCTGGGGGGTGAATCTTAGAGCAGGGGTGGGGGCTGGGGGGTGCATCTCAGTGAGGGCATCTATCCCTGGAAACCCAAGGAGAGCAGTGCAGATAGAGATCTCCCTAATTTAGGAAGGTGGATGCTGACGATCCAGAAGCCCAACCTTTGGGCATCACTGTGCAAATCAGATAAATGAATTAATTACTTAATGAACACACATGGCCCATTAGGAAGATGTGATAGTCCCGGGGTGCACGCTCTTCTTCCGGAATGTGTCAGCAACGTTATCTTTCACATGTGCCTAATACTAGTCCCTTCCCAGGCTTCTTGCTCCCAGGAGAGTGTGCGCCACTGCCACAGGCCCATCCCCTTTGCCAACGATCCCTCAGGAAACAGGAGCTGGTCCTGGAGGCTGGGCTGGCCCCAGGGTGGGGTCTGCGTGAGCCGGATGCAAGGGAGGGGCCGAGTGAGGGAAAAACGGAGAGGTCGTGTCTGGTCTGGCTGAGCCGGGAGTATGCCCCCAACCCCATCAGGCAGACATGTGGCCTTTGCCAGGCCGGAGACTTCCCTTGGGCCCGGTGTGGTCCTGAGCCTGCCCCGAGGCAGGACATGTCTGGTCAGCAGCCTGGGGGTGGGGGGCGCAGGGGCAGTGAGCGGCCAGGGGTGTCCTTTATCCTGTCACACAGGTAGATGAGGACCCCTTTGACCCAGAAACACAGCAGGCCAGCATGTCCCAGCAGAGTGTCCCAAAGATGTAGGGGATGCTGGCCTGGGGAACAGAAGGGGTGGATCTCAGAATGTGCCCTTACCGCAGCCAGAGACCACCTTAGAACCTGCTGGACCCCCTCCACTTAGGCCTCTGAATGAGCAGCGCTGCAGCCAAGAGCGGAGCAGGGAAGGAGAGGAGGAGGCAGCAGCGGGTGGGCGGTTAGGAGGAAAGAGTGTGCAACACACACACACACACACACACACACACACACACAAGGCCTGGGCTGGGAGGAGCCAGGTGGGGCAGGTGCCTGGGCCCAGCTCCCACCTCAGCCCCAGCCGCCCGACTCCTCATTAGGCCTGAGCACGTTTCATCTTCAAAGAGGGGATCGCCCTACTCACCAGCCAAAAAGAGCGGCCGGCGTCGCCCGCGCTGTTTTACGGGAGCGGTGGTCTGGGCTGTGGCTGAGCCTTTTATCCGTGGAGCTCAAAGTCTTGGCCTTTTTTTTTCCCCTCCGAGTACAGTGAGGAAACTGAGGCCAGGGCCTGGGGGGAGCGGCCACTCTCCCAAGCCTTGGGGCTGCTGGCGGGGGCCATCTGCCTTTTGATGCCTCCCATCCCCCTGCCCTGCCCCCTCCTGTCTGGGAGATTTCCTGCCCTAAACTGCGGGTCACAGCCCTCCTCCAGCCCTGCAAATAAACACTTCTGCCCAGCTTCTCTCCCCTGTCTCCCCGCCCCAGGCCCTGGTCCAGGCGCCTCCCTCCCTCTGGGAAGTGGCTGCGAAAGCTGCTCCCTGGTGCCCAGGATGTGATGTGACTTCACTGGCTCCCTTTACTTGTCTGGCTATGTGGCGAGACCACGGGCACAGCTGGTGCCTCGCACCATTGCATCCTATTTTTGCTGCTAGATGAATGAATGAATGAATGAATGATTTGCATCCTCCTTCCTTTCCCTCTCCAATCTGTCTTATTCCACCCCGTTCTGGTCATCCACTCCATTCAGTCCCCATTCTGGAAACCTCCCTCCCTGTGCACGCCACCTGACCAGTCTCCCCATGAGGCTGCAAGAGTTTATGGCCTAGGCTTCTGTCGGAGGCCCCCAACTTCAGAAGTGTTACCTACATAATGAGAGAACCAATCATGCACATTGTTTCTAATTATAAGCTAGCGAGGCTCCGACCTGGGAAAGCTAACCTCCAAGTACTTTGACAAAAGAAGCAACATGCTTCTGCCACAACACTGCCTGGAGGGGGTGGGGAAGTGGGGGGTTGAGGGGAGCAGGAGGGGAGGCAGTGCGGGCGTGGGTTCCTGCGCTGTCTGTCTCAGCGTGGTCAAAGTCACTGAGTGAATCATGACCAGGACTGTATGGAACATAAGAGCGCCTGTGGAACGTCCTCTTAGACAAAACCATGATAATGGCGTTGGCTTTTGAAAGTGTTGAGCCCTTGGCAGTTCTAGGGGGTCGTCCTGTGCTGGCTTGCTTGTAGCTAGGCTGTCCCGGAGAAGAAGGAACGTGTAGGTGGGAGTGATGCGTGAGTCTGGTCTAGCCCAGGGAGAGGCAGGTGCACTGTTTGCAGAGGAGCTGTGGGAGGGAGGATGTTTTCATACAGGAGAGTCTGATGCGCTGAGATTTGGCCTCCAAGAGGTTGCCTTTGGCCCCTGGATCCCATTTCTGCAAGAGGCAAGTGCCTTCCCAGGCTTGGACTGGGGAACACGTCCTTCTGGCCTCAGGCAGACAAACATTGCGTAACCTGATTCAGTTTGCCACTGTCTCCTCAGAGCTACCAGCTCAGCCCTCCAACCCGGAGCCAGAGGTTTCCTGGGCCATTTGCTTTTCTTTTAGCTGACTCACAGAAGCCTTGTGGGGCCAGGTTTTGTCTAGCTGTGTTCTGTCCAAGGCCGGGGTCACGGCTCATTCACCTTTATTGAAATTATTGACATTTTGGTCCAGTTAAACGTGCCGTTGCCCGTCCTGGCCCTGTTTGCCACTCTGACCTGTTATTTCTTGATTTGCCTCGTGCCTTTTGCTACGCAGATGCCTTGTCTAGCCATGGGATTTTTTTTCCCTCTTAGAGTTTGGGGCAGTATATGGAAGTGGGATCTTTGGGGCACCATGGAAGTTTTTGCCTAGATAGTTAAATCTGCGGCTGTGATAGGACCCATAGGCGTGCACCAGTAGACTTCCTCCATGCACATCATCAAGGTCCCCAGGATCTGGGCTCCTGAGCCCTAAAGGTGGCTCTTCCGTCACACAAGCACACCTGCAAAGGGTTGATTTTTTGGGGGGGTTGGGCGATGCTAGGATAAAGGGCACACAGCCGTGCGGCCACTTTGGAGCTCACACTGGGTGTCTGTGCAGCTCCCCGCCGAGGGTGTGGGCCGGCCACGTGTGCGTGCGTGAGCACGTGGTGGTGTGTACCTCCTGTGTGTCCGCACGGTGTGCCGTTGGTGTTGAGAGAGTTGGCCAACAAGTTTTACTGCTTTTGCGCTGGCTGCCACTCCTGCAGACTGCAGCTGTCTGTCCCTGTGGCTGGTGACCCTGCCAAGAGCCGCCTTAATGGGAGGTTGTGGCGGGGGAGAGGACTGTCTCCCTGCAGGGGTGGGGCAGGGAGGGTGCTGCTCTGCCCTGTGTCCCTGCTGTCCTTGCTTCTGACCTCTCTCGCTGGCACTCTCACCCAGCAAGGGGACGGGTGTTCCCGCGGGCCCCTTGCCCTGTGTGTCACCCTGAAAGACAAGTAGAGCCTGGAGCCTCCGGGCCCCCTCCCCATCAGTCTGCCTTCTCTCCTGCGAGTGCCCATTCTTTCCCTCCTGCCCTCACCGTGCACCGTAGGGTGAGCCCAGGCCAACATTAGGAGGGCTGCCAGGAAGCAGACTGGCTTGGAGGAGGGGAAAGGAGGTGGTCCCTCCCCCAGCTAGTCTGTGGTTGGCTGTGTCTGACTTCTGCCAGCATGATGAGCAGTGGACATCTCCAGACATAACCCTCAAAGAGGGAGCGCTGGCCTCTAGGAAGCCCTCCGGAAACGGAGCAGGGAGACCTCTGCAGATCTGGGAAGCGGTCAGTTTTCTCTGAGCACGCCGAGGCCATGCGAGGCCGTGGCCCAGGCCAGCTTTGCTGAGGTCCCAGGCTGCCTTGCCAGTGCATGAGCAGGGCTCCAGGTGACAGAGCTGAGCCGGGGACGGCAGGCTTGTGCAAGCCCAGCTGGCTTGAGGCCTTGGCAGGATCTGGGCCTGCTGTTTGCCCTGCCCTACCTGGGCCCAGTCCTCCTGGGGTCCCCAGCTTAGCCTCTAGCGGCATGATTCTGTGAACGGACTTCCTACCATCCTGATCGAGGGAGAAATAGATCCTTGCTCAAACTTTGCCATCCACAGAGCCCTGCCTGATCCACACGGCTTTAGCCCTGCAATTCCAGTCCCACTCTCTGAACCCCGGCAATGCGTATCTTTCCCAGAAACCCCCCATCCCTGTGCCCCTTACACTCAGCTTCCTCAAAGCAAGGCACGCATTGCTTCAACCACCTGAACCGAGTCACCTGCAAGGGCCCAGCCAGAGCTTCTCAACCACGCCCCCACGGCTGCCATTGAAATGCCTGAGCCTGAGCAGGTGCAGCCTGCCAGGAGGGACCCTTCCCCCACCTCCCCTGCACCCAGCCCGCCTCTCTTCCTCTTCTCCCTCCCACACCGGGGCCAGCCCCAAGTGGGTTAGGGGCAGGGCTTCCTACATCCTCCGAGCACTGAGAAAGGGTGGGGGAGGGTCCCACATACACTGTCCTCAGACTGGAGCAGCAGTTGGCGGGCAGACCCCAGCCTTCTCAACAGCTCTCTGCCTGTCCACCTTTTCTGTCCCTTCTTCCCCCGTCTCTGCCAGGCCTCTGCAGTTGACAGAAATGCAGACCTTGGGCTGTCCTGGGACAGCTTATCAGCTCCACCCAGTCCAGGGGCTGAACTGTGTCAGGAGAGCTCGGGGTCACTCCCTCCACTCCCTGGCTCTGTCCCTCGATATGTCCCAGGCCAGCTCTCCCCTCTTGGTTGTGAAGAACTCAGAACCCCAGCTACAGGGAGAGAAAGAGCTGCTGCCCCAGGGTCTTCCCCAGAGCCCATTGCTTTGCCTGGGTCACGTGCCCATCTCTAAGCCAATCACAAAGTCAGGCTGGGATCCGGGGATTGGCTAGCCTGGGGTCACGTGTCCATCCATTGGGTCGGCTGAAGTCACCACCGTGGAACCACTTGGCCTGAGTGTAGGAGGTGGGAGGTTGGGACACGCTCACAGAGGACGGGGAAGGGTGCTGGAAGCCCAGGAACTGGCTATCCCGTCTTTCCTGCTCTTAGCCAGGAGCGCTGGCCTTACTCTGGTGTCCCCATGGGGTACAAGGAGGGCGGCACTTCCGACTTCAGCTGGGCAATGCTCCTGCAGACAATTTAGGGAGCAAGATGAGGAGGATGGAGGAAGCCTTGGCTTTTAAGGATGCTGTTGCTCTGGGAGGGTGGCCATGCGAACACTCAGGCTGGTTCCCGTCACTCACACAAGCCATGTGCTCACCTGAGCACTCCTGTCACACAGGTACGCACACGTGTGCCGAGAATCCTGCCCCACGCTGGGGCACTGGCAGAGCTGAGTTTTCCAGTCTATGTCCCCTTGGCATCAGGGTTGCTAGTCCCAGGGCCAGTGCTGTGACATAGAAGGCTAAGCCTCTCTCTGCAGTGCTGGCATCCCTTATGGGCACTGGTTCCAGTCCTGGCTGCTCCAGTTCCCACCCAGCTTCCTGCTATTGTGCCTGGGATAGCAGTGGCAGATGGCCCAGGTCCTCAGGCCCTTGCACCCACGTGGGAGACCTGGATGAAGCTCTTGGCTCCTGGCTTTGGCCTGCCTGAGCCCTAACCATTACAGCCATTTGGGGGAATGAACCAGTGGATGAAAGATAGCCCCCCGTCTCTCTCTCTCTCTATCTCTGCCTTTCAAAGATAAATATTTTTTAAAAAGATTTTATGTATTTATTTGAGAGATAGTTACAGACAGTGAGAGGGAGAGACAGAGAAAAAGGTCTTCTGTCTGTTGGTTCACTCCCCAGGTGGCCGCAAAGGCCAGAGCTTTGCCGATCCAAAGCCAGGAGCCAGGAGCTTCTTCTGGGTCTCCCACGTGGGTACTGGGGCCCAAGGACTGGGGCCATCTTCTACTGCTTTCCCAGGCCACAGCAGAGAGCTGTATCGGAAGAGGAGCGCCCATACGGGATGCTGGTGCCACAGGCATAAGATTAACCTACTGTGACATGGCACCGGCCCCCAATAAATCTTTGTTATAAAAAGTTGCTGGTTCCAGCTGGAGAAGCAGGAAGAGCCCACCAGTCTCGCCTGTCACCTCCCATCACCGGCAGAAGCAGCAGCAGGAAGCCGGAGAGGAAGGGTGGACTGGTGGGAGCCCTCCAGCCAGCTTTCCCCCAGCCTCTCAGCTCCTCCCGCAGCAGATGCAGGGATGGGGGGAGCACTCAGCAGTCATCCCCCGCAGTGCATGCACAGGAAGAAAAAAGCCCCAGCCCCCAGCTCTTTCCCACCCCAAGCCACTGTGCCGTGGGCTCCTCATTCCCTGTCTGTCCTCAGTACGGAGAGCAGGAGCCAGGGCCACTGAGGGTGTGCAATCACAAGTCTGGGATAGAGCTTTAAAAGGGAATCCCACTGTGAGGGGCTCTCAGATCTCTGAACTCACTGTCTGGGAAGCTTGGGGTGCAGAGGAGCATGGATACATGCTGGGTCGCTGCAGTCCTCCGGCAGCCTGGGAAGAGAGCGCACGCTCTGCACCCAGCTGGGCCCCGAGAGCCACTTTCCGCACCGCGGCCATTCTTACAGCTGAGCCGGAAGTCCGGTTCCTGTCCAGATGCTGCCAGCCTGTCTCCCATCACCCTAAATTGGCCTCCTTCCTGCTCCACCCACCCCCCACACCCAAACAAGCGCTTTCATTGACAGAACTGAGTGTCCAGTCTAGCAAGCTCCAAGGAGAGCCAGCAGGCCCCGCCCGTGACGGCTGCTCTCTGGCCTCTTGGCCCAGTGTCTTCAGGGACCTGAGACTAGGAAGAAGTGTTACGTCACCCGCCTCTTTTCCCTGTGTCCTTGTCATTTCCTGCTCACCAGGAATTATGACTGCTGACCCGTCCTGGCCAGAGGCGCTTCCAACGTCAGCTTTCCTTTAAGACGGAACTTCAGATAGAGCCCTTGCTTCTTTAGTGCCTGCCAAAGCCATGCTCAGGGGGTGTAACCTTGGAAGAGGAGCTGCATGGGCAAGGGTGTGGGTCATGCAGTGTGCTGGAGGGGCCTGGGGAGAAGTGGCATCCTGGGGACGATGGTGGGTGTCACCATACTCCAGGATGAGTCCAGATGGAGGCAGGGGGTGTGGGATGTGCCTCCCGGCTTGCCCATGCTGATGGACGCACTGGCTGGCCAAGCGCTGGCTCCCTCCCAGGGCCTGCAGGTAGCCAGCTTGGGATTACTCATGGCTAATGATTGTTGTTGTTTGTTCCACCTGTGGTAGAGTACCTGGCCATGCCCTTGGGGGCTGAGGCTTAACAAGACTCCCACCCCCACCCCTGGGCAGCACTCCCCCCCCCCGCCCTCTGCCAGGCCTCTAGGAGGCCCTGGCTCTGGGTGCTACGTACACAGCGGTTGGCTGTCTCCCCAGCGTCAGTCCCCTTTAGGCCCTCCCTGCCCCCATCACATGCTCCCTTGCACACATGGGAAGCTTGTCTGGACGAGGCGGGAGAGCAGCCACCTGTGTGTGGCCACACTTGCCCTTACTTGGCACGATGTCATGCATGGCAGGGGACCTCCCCAAGTCTCAGCTTCCACGTGGGCTGTAAAGGAGGGTCCCCCGGGGCCCTCTCTGTGCCCCACTGGGTCAGGACACTGTGAACGGATGCTGGAGGCTTCCATTTAATGCAAAGGGGAAAGGCAGTTCCATGACCCAGACCTAGCCTTGAGCCTGAAATGGCCCAAGGCAGGCCAGCACAGCTTCAGTCTTTCCCAGACTAGTTGTCTTCTGGAGCTCGTCTTATTTTACTTTTTATCTATTGTAAAGGCAGAGACAGCAGAACAGAAAGAGGTGTTCCATCCACTGGTTCACTACCCAAATGCCTGTGACAGCTAGGGCTGGGCAAGGCCAAAGTCAGGAGCCTGCAACTCCATCCCAGTCTCCCCTGGACATGAGAGGGACCTAAGTACTTGAGCTGTCACCACTGCTTCCCAGGGTGCACATGAACAGGAAGTTGGACTTGAAAGCGGAGCAGGGACTCGAACCCAGGCACTCCCACATGGGATGAAGGCATAACCGCCATGCCAGGCACCTGCCCTAGTGCTGATCTACCTGTGTTTGCATCTGAATCCCTGAGAGGACCCACAGGTGGCGATGCTGGCAGGTGGGGCACAGATCCTCTCTTGGGATCCGTCAGCAGACAGGGCTGCACTGGAAAGGTGAAAACGAAGGAGGCTGTACTGGGGCCTTCCTGCCCCAGGCAAGGGGCTTGAGCATCAGCAGGCATTCAGGGCCAACTCCCTGAGCACGAGCCAGGGACACCTGTGGGGTGAGCCCCTGGGTGCCAGCAGCGTGGTTGGGAGAGCCTCGTCCTTTGGGTCAGCGTCCATCCTCCCTGGGTCAGCGTCCGTCCTCCCTGGGTCAGCCTCCGTTCTCCCCCTACCCCCAGCCAGCAGCTGCCCCAGAGCTGCTCCCCCAGGGTCCTCCTGCAGGGTCTGCCGTGCCCACCGTGCCTGGGCAGCCTCCGGGGAAAGGGCCTGGTCGTGACCTGCGGCAGGAGGAACTGTGACGTGCGAGTAGCTTCCGGGGAAAGCCTCTCCCCTCCTCTCTACCCATCTTCAGCGTAAATACGCCGGGCCTCAGCCTGCTCCCTTGGCAATCGCTGGAGGGGAATTTTCTAAAGTATGGAGTTCCTGGGAAATGCCCACCCATTTTCCCTCTGCTCTGTGTCAGAAGTGCTGAGAATGGATCCCGCTTGAGCTGGACACTTGGCTGGCTGGGGTCAAAACCAGCGCAAACGAAGCTGGGAGTCATTGGTCGTCTCCCCCTCTGCGGGTGACAAGGCCGAGCCGGCTGCTCACTGTCACTCCTCCCCGTTTAAGGCAGGGGAGGCAGCCCGCACGGGGTTGCTGGGAATAACCCCCAGACTCTGGGGAGACCCAGGCAACAGGAGCTGCGGGCCTCGCTGGCAGCAGCTACAGAGGCTGTCCCTGCCTTGTCTTGTCGGTGCTGGGTTCAGGCACGTCCCTCTCCTTGCCTGCAGACTGCGTCTTCCCACGATGTTGACTGAGGTTTCCCGGGTCCCATCTCCCATCGGGACTTCCCAGCCTCGACTCATGTCCTGCGCAGAAGGAGCTGAGCTGTCTGGGTTGGTCAGGGACCCGGCTGCAGACAAGATCCTGAGGCCCAGACAAGTGTAGCCGCCACCAGCCACAGGGGGCTCACCCTGAAGCCACACTGACTTCCCCCAACAGTGAGACCTGGAAGGGACCGCCTCAGGCTGCAAGCAGTGGAGGAAATGGACAGGGCAGGCATGCAGGCAGGGGTCACCGCGTTACGTGCACCTGCCCGGCGGCCACCCCTTCCTGCGCTACACAGGGAAGCTGCAGCTTGGGTCTCTGCGGTGCCAGCCAGGACAGGAGCAGGCTTGCCAGAGTTCAGGGATTGGTCAGACCAGGAAGGGAGCAGCGAGTGTGTGGCGCTGGCACCTGGCTGTTCACTCCAGGAGGAGTTACGGCCCCACGCTCCTCGCCCTCCGGTCTCCCAACTTTCACCAGCGTTTCCAGGGGAGACTCCTGGGGCAGAGCCCCTGGTTTCTGCTAATGGCTGGCTCCTCCGCCCTTCACGCCGGTTGGGGGTGGGGGAGTTCAGAAGGGGCCAGGCCTGACTGTACGCTTCATCTGGACCAGATCGGACCCCCTCCTCCCGCTCCTCACCTCTGAAAATGTGGGGCTATGGGAGGTGATGGGAGATCGGGGTTTGTGTGTGTCCTGTGCCAATTAGGAGACCCTTTTTCAGAAGCAAAAACAGGGGAGTCCAGCTTGGGCCAAGCCCCCCGCGTGCCCCCAAGAGAGGGCATCGGCTGTGCTGCTGTCCAGGTCATGAGTTCTGGCCACGGGTGGAACCTGGTCCCTTTAAGCTGGGTCAAAATACTCCTAAAGGGGCCTCCCCTCACGTGGGTCCACTTCCAAGTGCCCTGGAGCGCCAGGGGAAGGCAGCGGCCCGCAGGCCAGGGCTGGCCGGCCGCCTGGTTTTCCCTTTTGGAGAAGTGCCTCCATGAGGAGGTCCCTAGGGCTCTTCTTCCGGACGCGCACCCCGTACTTTCTATTCTGGCCTCCCCACCCTGCAGTGTTCACAATAGTTTTCCTGGGATTTTCCCTGCAGATTTGATCATGGGGATCAGCAAAGGAAGCGAGTTGTGAAACCAGAGCCACTCACGTGCTGGCTCTGTTGCTTAGTCAGTCCCCACTGCCGGGTGAATGGCCCAGTCTTCCTAGAGCGTTTCTCAGCTCTGGCCATGCCTCCTCCCACAAGGAGAAAAGTTCCACAGCTGAGACCCCCTCCTCCGGGCTGCGGCCTGCCCTGTGCTGGGAGGGTGCCTCCCCGTGACAGGTGTCTGAGAGGTGCAGGGTCCCCATCTCCCCACTTCTGCAGATGGCCCCAGGCTGTCTCACCCAGCTATCCCCACACTCCCTGGGGCTCTGTTGCCCTTGCTTGGATTCTTTTTCTTTCTTTTTTTTTTTTTAAAGATTTGTTTTTATTATTATTTATTTGAAAGGCAGTGTTATAGAGAGGCAGAGGCAGAGAGAGAGGTCTTCCATCCACTGGTTCACTCTCCAGATGGATGCAATGACCAGAGCTGGGCCGATCCCAAGCCAGGAGCTTCTTCCGGGTCTCCCATATATGGGTGCAGGGGCCCAAGGACTTGAGCCATCTTCTACTGCTTTCCCAGGCAACAGCAGAGAGCTGGATCAGAAGTGGAGCAGCCAGGACTTGAACCAGCGCCCATATGGGATGCCAGCACTGCAGACGGCGGCTTTACCCACTACGCTATGGCCCTGGCCTTTGGATTCTTTTCTTTGCTGCTTTCATGGGCAGCTCACTCAAGGGCAAGTGCTTTACCCTCAGTGCCCCGGTGCTTCAGTGCAGTGAGTGGGCAGTGTGTAGTTACAATGAAAACAAACACACTTTCCTTGTATTGTGGTCGTGTGAGTGAAAGCACGCAGGGCAGAGACATCACCTTAAAGAAAAAGTCCAGGGATGAGAAAGGATGTAGCGCAGGCCCTCTGCCCGAGGGAGCCACTCTTCACGCTGGCACAGACTCTGTCTCCTGCTGCCCCCGGGTCCCCGTTATCCACCCACCAACCCAGCACGCGCCCCCCCCCCCCCACTCTGTGCAGCCAGCCCTGTCCCTGCGCCAGCCCAGCTGGCTACCTGGCCCAGCAGTCCTTAGGTGCCCTGCCTCTGTTTCTCTCATCAGCCCTCAGGACCTGTCTGCTGTTGTAATCTGCCCACCCCCGCCCCCACAGGGCCGTCTTTGCCTCAAATCCTGCCGTTCCTTTGAGGCCTGGGTTAGCTTAGTCACTTCCTCTCAGCAAACACTGAGCTGCACCCACTCCTCCCCACTCACGCCCACCACGCCCCCCCCCCCCTGGAAAAAAAGCTAGAAGGACCCTTTCTCTTTTTGGTTTGCAGGGGAGCTGAGGTTGCTGGAGGTAGCAGCCCTCTGACATGACCGCGTGTGTGTGGCTGTCTGTGTCTTAGGTAAGGCACACAGGGCTGTGGTCTCTCCCTAGGGAAGGCCAGGCCAAAGGCAAGGAGCCCCGAGGGCCGCTGAACACAGCCCGTGCCGGCAGCGAGCAGCTCCCCAGCAAGCCCACCTGCCCAGCACCCTGGCTTTCCCCAGCCAGGTCTTCCCTGTGCCTGCGGGAGAGTGTCCCAGTCCAGCCAGCCCAGCTGTTGGGCTGAACAAACCTGGTCCTGGGCAGGGCAGTGGTTACTGGGGACCCAGATGGCCTCTTTCCTCCAGCTTTTGCATCATGGTATTTGTTCAGGGCTGGCGCCATGGCATAGCGGATAAAGCCACCGCCTGCAGTGCCGGCACCCCATATGGGCGCCAGTTCTAGTCCCGGCTGCTCCACTTCCTATCCAGCTCTCTGCTGTGGCCTGGAAAAGCAGTGGAAGATGGCCCAAGTGCTTGGGCCCCTGCACCCCCATGGGAGACTCGGAAGAAGTTCCTGGCTCTTGGCTTCGAATCAGTGCAGCTCCAGCTGTTGCGGCCATTTGGGGAGTGAACCAGTGGATAGAAGACCGACACCCCCCCCCCCACCTCTACCTCTCTGTAACTCTGCATTTCAAATAAATAAGTAAATCTTTAAAAAAAAAAAAAAAAGTTCATCACACCAAGGCAGATGCTCTCAGAAGCGCTTCTGCGCCGTCCTGGGGTGGCCTCTGAGTGTGCCCAGAGCAGCTGCTGCCATTTCCTGGGCACCGCCTGGTGCTCTAAGAGGGTGGAGTGGTCAGCACACGGAGCCTTGGGCTGGTTTTGGGCTGCAGCCCCATCATCACCAAGCTGGAGTGCTGCCGGCCCCCTCCAGCGCCTGCCCCTGCCCCCTGCCCGCCCCAGCTCATGCTGAGAGCTGCCTATTTGCCAGTCCTGCCACCATCTTCTCTGAGACCTGAGGAGTCTGAAGGCAGGAGGAACCTCTGGCAGGGGGCTGTGGGCAAGAGCGGGGTGCCAGGAGCCGGCGCTCTCCTGTTAGGAGCATCCTCTGTCTTTGTCATGGTCCCCATATCATTTTTTCCACATGGTAGCTGAATGTCCCATAATCGAACAGGTGCCAACAGAGTCCTTGTGTTTCCTGGGACCAACCTGCTCTCTCTTGTCCTGTGTTCACCTTTGAGAGCATCCCTTGGCAAGGCTGAGGGTGCATTTGGTGGGGAAGGTGTGCGAATGCCCAACCAAACCACCTCCCTCCATGCCCCTGTGTGTAGGCACAGGTTGTCAGCTGTCAGGCAGAGCCACGGCCAGGTGTGTGCAGGTGGCATTTCACAAAGGAGGGGTGCAGAGCAGGAGCTGTGCACCTGTGGGCTTTGCTCCCCCCCCCAGAGGGGGTGCCTCTTTGCTGTTTGCACAAAGGTATCACAGGGGAGAGTGGCACCTGGGTCAGAGCATGCACAAACATGGTCCCTCAGGGAACAGAGCCGGGGCACAGGTCACAGTGGATGGGTGCCTCTGTGCCTCCCCAGCGGGTTTCCTCTGCTGGAGCCCCAGGAAAAGCTGGGAGCAATGTGTGCTCTGGGTGAGGACAGTCATTCATCAGAGGGAAAGCTTGGGGGGCTGCCTGGGGGGTGGGGTCGGCTCGGAGTGAGGGGGCCCAGAGCACAGCTCACCCAGCACCCTGGAAGGCCTCTCCTCCTGGGCCCTGCCGCTGGCCTCCGTGGTGAACCGAGTCCCTCAGAGCGCGGGGCGTGCCAGTGAAGGGAGAGCTGGGACTTAGGAAGCAGGTCTCCCTGCGCTGTCTCTCCAGGTCTGCTACCTGTGCCACAGCCTGCTGACCCTGGCTGGGGTGGTGGTCAGCAGCCAGGACATCACTCCAGACCAATGGGTGAGTCTCGCAGGAAGCTGGGCTGGGCTGGGCTGGGGGCCCCCAGCTGTGTCTTTTCCACCGAGCAGCGAGTGGTCAGCAGGATGGAGCCCATCCAGCTGTCAGGAGCGGCCGAGAGTGGGAGGCAAGAAAGAGGGTGCTGAGGGGAGCCAGGGCCTCTCCCCTCCTGCTGTGTCCCATTGGGTGCTGACCCAGCCCCCCCCCCCGTTGCCCCAGCCCTCTCCTCCTTTTCCTGCCCAACTTCCCAGCTGTCACTCACTCATGTCGCTCCCTTCCTCTGCCCCTGCCCCCCCCACCCTGCCCTTCGGATGCGCTGGCCACGCGCCCACGGCCCACGAGCTCCGTCCGCCTCCGCAGGGGGAGCTGCAGCTGCTGTGCATGCAGTTGGACCGCCACATCAGCACCCATATCCGGGAGAGCCCCCAGGCCATGCACAGGACCAACCTCAAGGACCTGGCCACCCAGACCTACATCCGTTGGCAAGAGCTGCTGGCCCACTGCCAGCCCCAGGTGGGGCCCCCTCCGGTCCCCCAGCCCTGGGAGGGGAGGGAAGTGGTCAGGCAGGGCTGACCAGTGTCAGCAGTATGTGTCCACCCCCTCGGCAGCTGCTGAGCCCCTGGCCGGGGGGCAAAGGGTGGGGAAGGAGGAGATGCCTCTGGGGACTCTCATCATTCTTGTCAGGAATCCAGTGCCCCAGGGTGGGGTGAGGGGGCCGGGAGAAACCCACTGCTGAGCAAATGTGGAGAAACAGTTCCAGAGAAAGGAAGGCCCAGGCTGGGCGTGCCAGTTTGTGGCTAGCAGTGCCAAGGAGTGCCAGAGACCCCAGCTGTCCACCCTTGCCCGTTTGTCCTGCAGGCCCTGGGCTGGCCTCCTGCCCCGGTAGGAGGACCAGTGCCGGGCTGCCTGATCCATCCATTTCTGGAGCAACACCCTCCACCGCGCAGGTGTCAGCTCCTCAGGGTAACACCGTGTGTATAGCTCATAGCTATTGAGTGAACCCACATAACCCCCACCAGGCAGCCGTGGTTAGAAGCCCATTGTACAGATGAGCCAACTAACCAGAGGCCCTGAGAGGTGAAATAGGCCGTCACTTAGGCGGCTCCTGGGAATGTCAGAATTAGGGCCCAGAGCCAGCTTCACCCCCAAGCCCTGCTCTGTCCTCCCCCTCCCCCTCCCCCCACCTCGGGCCTCCATCTCTACAAGCCGCAGCACCTGCTGGGCTGGCTGGGCGCTCTTCCCCTTGGTGGAGACAGCTGGGGCTGCAAGAACCATTCCCTGCCCCCACCCCCTGCCTTGCAGGGCTCCCTGGCTCTCAGCTTGCCTCTCCTCTGACTCCCTCCTGGTCCTTCCCTCCGTAACCTCTGACTTGGGCTGACACACTGGCCACAGGCTGTGGCTTGGGGCTCAGATTTCACAAGTCTCTGAGAAAGCTGGAGAGCAAGCCTCCCCCTCCCGCCCCGAGGAACGAGGAACGGGATCGCAATAGGTCTGCTGGGAAGCAGCGTGTGGTTCTCGAAGACAAGGGAAAGTGATTGGCGGCCTGGCAGAGTGGACGGCAGCCGCCTGGGTGTCCGGCCGTGAGCACAGGGGACCCCGGCCGAGCACTGTGGCCAAGTAGCCTGCGGACTTGCTGCATCCTTGCGGGGGGGGGGGGCTTGAGCATCAGAATTGTTGCTTGCAGCACGTGGCAGGGGGGAGGTGGGCAGGGTCTGGCAGCCTCAGGACAGCCTGTTTTTTTCCTTGCACAGGCCCAGTACTTCAGTCCCTGGAAGGACATGTAAAGGGGCAGGGGTTGGAGGTCAGAGTCAAGGGCAGGGGAAGCCCGGATGCCAACCAGCCTGTTGCAGCAAGAGCCTGCCTCTGCCTCAGCTCCTGCCCTCTACCCCCCACTCATCGAGGGATGGGCCTCTTCCCACCTGGCCCAGCCCTCTGCTCTCCTGCCTCCCCTCCCCCCAGCTCCTCTTCCCCAAGGCTTTTGTCTCCATAGCTCTGGTTCCCCCGGGGCCTCCTGGGTCCTGGCAGGCCTCCGTCCTCCCCGCCCTCCTTCCTCTCTCTGTCACTAATGTGAGGTTTCTTTGTGCACATTAAAGTCTTATTTCGGCATCAGTGGTGTAGAAGACTTCCTTCAATCCCTATCCCCAGGGCTCCGGCAGCCTCTGTGCCTGCCCTGCCCGGTTCTCACCTCGGACAGTCACGTGACTGGGCCAGGCCCCGCCTCCGGCAGCAGTGGGCTCTTTGCAAGTCTCAGGGGAGGAGCATTTACCCTGTGGCCAGAGAACTGTCCAGGGAGGGCAGGGGGAGGGCAGGGATGAGGAACATTTGTTTGGACCCAGTGTGGGACCCCTCCCCATGTCCCGCCTCCGCTGGGGAGGCTACACTGAGTGAGATGGTGGATCAGGGCTGTAATTACACTTAATTCGATTTATTGTTGAGGCCTGAAAGCAACTCCCCGGACTCAGGGGTGGGGGCGGGCCCAGAGACAGTTCCAGATCCTGCTTTTGCTTTCCGGCTGCTTTGCCTGGGATCAGTTTCATGGGTCCTGAGCCCTACCAGGGTACTGGATGGCTTTGACCTGAACCCTCCTGGAGGAGTGAGTGGGCCTGTGTCCCCCAGGAGGCTACTGGATATGCACATTCCTGCCCACTCCTCTGACCCTGGGAATCCGTGTCCAGTCTCCCCGTCCTGATGTCTGCTCGGTTGGGATGGAGTTTTGCAGGAGGCATGCGAGGGAGCCAGAAGTGGCAGCCGGTCTCCCCCCCTACGCACTCCCCAAATTGGCCTGGGCCCACTTCTCAATGCAGCCCTAGGTGGCTGCTGCACACAGCTGGCTCTGCGCATGCGTCTCTGTCCTTTGCTGTGCTTTGTGCACAGGGGTTAGGAAGGAGCAGGCCGACCAGGAGAAAGACTGCTCCAAAAATAAAGGACTTTTTTTGGGGCCAAGGGGCTTCTTGCACAGACCCCCAGCAGAGCGCGTCCCTCCCTGGGCCTGTTCAGACACAGTTCCTTCTCTGGGTCACGGGCATGCTGGGAGCCCAGGGGCATCCATTATTCAGACAACCCTGGGCACAAGCCCGGTGCAGCGCAGGGCACCACACAGGCCTCCTTTTCTGCCCTGCAGCCTTTGCCAAACGAGAGGTGGAAGAAACCCATTCAGGGCCAGGGAGACTTGGATGCCCAGGCGACTTGATGGAGAGTTCTGGTTTCTGTTCCTGGCTGCGTCGCCTGCGTCCTTGGCTGGGAACCCACCAGCCCGCCGCAGTCCCCAGCAGCATTGTGTGGGCCTCAGGCCGCCCCCTAAGTAAGGGGACTCGGGGGAGCCAGCCGCCTTCACCCACCCTCAGGGATGCCTCTGCTGTGCCGCCACACATCCTGACAGTCAATCCTCAGAAACCTGGAAATCACCTTTGAAATTTCCCTTCTT
Organism: Sylvilagus floridanus; assembly: GCA_949820135.1. Classification (NCBI taxonomy): domain Eukaryota; kingdom Metazoa; phylum Chordata; class Mammalia; order Lagomorpha; family Leporidae; genus Sylvilagus; species Sylvilagus floridanus. The sequence goes on along the minus strand of OX463245.1, from coordinate 73,126,577 downwards.
TGTTCTCACTGCCAAGGGCAGAGAGGCAGTCCTGAGAGTCTGAACCAGGGAGTTTCCAGTTCTCGATGCTGCCCCTACCTGGTGCTGAGGAAGGGACCCAGCTGGCCGTCAGGGCAGACATGGGGAGCCCCGCTCCCCAGCCCTGGCTGCTTGTTCCCAAAACGCACTCATCCCCAAGAGAGAAACAGACACCGAGGGGAGAGGAGGTGTCGGTGACGGCTCAGGCGCTCCACAGCCCTGGCTGAAACCTGAGCAGAGGTGCACCGTGGGAGGTCACCCAAGGGTGCACGCTGTCCCCTGGGGCATGTAATAGGCCCTCTCTGGGACTGGCTGGGAACTGACCAAATCATCTAAAAACTGGGCTGGTGGGCAGGCATTTGGGACAGCCAATAAGACATCACTTGAGACACCTGCATCCCATAGCGGAGTGCCTGGCTCCACTTCCAATCCCATCTTCCTGCTGCTGTGACCCTGGAAGGCAGCAGGTGATGGCCCAGTATTTGGGTCCCTGCCATCCGCATGGGAGATCTGGACTGAGTTCAGGCTCCAGGATTTGGCCTGACCCAGCCCAGGCTGTTGTAAGCATTTGGGGAACAGATGGAAGCTCTCTCTTTGTGTGTCTGTCTCTTTTTATTTTAAATAAATAATAGAACATTTAAAAATCTTTAAATTCAGCCTTCACAAGGCCAGTCTGTCCCCAGTGGTGCTGGCAACTTTGCCACTTGCCCTGCAGGTCTTCGGCCTTTCTAGATCCCCAAGCCCCTGGGAAAAAGTGGGGGATATCCTGATGGAAGCCACTGGAAAAGCAGCATCCGGGGCTGTGATGACCGATGTTTTCCTGCTTCCTTTTGGTGATGGTGGCTGGGAGGGGCCGGGAGGGGAAAGGTTTCCCAGGTGGACAACTTTGATAACTCTCCCTTTAGAGGAAGTAGGGAGAGGAAGTCCTTTTCCTATGTCCCCATTCACCTCGGTCCCCAGGCCCTTGGAACGGTCCCTCCCTGAAGGGTGGTTGGCCCAAGCCTTGTCACTTCCCCATCCCTGCACTGGCTCAATGGCTGACAGCAGCTCCTGGCTGCTATGGGAATGGCCCAGGGAGCGTTAACCAGAGACCCCAGTGTGCACCTGGGCTCCCTCCTGCCAGAGAGCTGCCTTGGGAGAGCAGGTGGGCAGGCAGGTGGGCAGCTCCAGGGCGGGGCACCAGGCCTAATGTACCAGAAGGGGGCAGGGGACACTCACTTTTTTTAGGTAGACTCCTGGGCCACCTGAGGGTGGGGTGTGGGTGTGGGTGGGGGGCTGGCCTGAGCTGCCAGTGAATCTCCATCTCGAATCTTAGCTCCAGGAGGCGTTTAGCACGTCTCTTCCCCTGAATTGGCCACAAGCAGTTGAACATAAGGGGCGAGTAGGAAGGTATGTCGGGGCACAAGGCTGGTGGGCAGAATGCCAGGCAGACCCCAAAGAGACTGCACAGGCACTTTTTTTTTCCTGGCCTTGGTATCTTTTTTTTTTTTTTTTTCTTAATGGAAGACCCAGGAATACTCATTTTTCTACCAGTTTGCGCTTTTATTAAAAGTATGAATCATGAACAAGCAGCCCTACAGGAAACTTTATCTTCTGCCCAGCCACCCACGGAAAAGGACCAGCGCTGGGAATGAACAGAACCCAGCAGGAAATGCATGGAGGTGGGGAGAAGGGGGCGGCTGGAGCCTCAGCTTGGAGACCTGGGCGGGGGCTCCTGCAGGCTCTGAGCTGGAGGAGGCTTCTCTCTGCCTCCATCCCTGGCTTCGGGGATCCCAAACACCTGCCACCGAGGGACGGAAGAAGGCGGTCTCCACTGCTGAAACCAGATCGCCTTTTGAAACTTTCCACTGGGCCATCCTGGAGACACGGGGCCAGAGGGCTCAGGTCTCTGCTGCCTGGTAGCCCTCACACCTGGAGGCTGGGGCCGAGGCTCGGAAGTGAGGAAAAACAGGAACGGGAGCATTGTTGGGCTATCTGGTGACTTCGTGGGAAGACAGAATTGGGAGTTCCAAGCCCTGATCGCGGACACTGCCACCTTGCACATACCGAGCCTTTGGACCCACTGCTCCACCTTTTGGGACTCGTTTTGTCTATAACACCAGAGACACACAATCGCAACTCGCTAGGGGGTGGCCATGAGGGAGGAAGGAGAAGGTCTGTGAGGCAGGTTGCAGAGTGGAGTTCTGTGCGGGTGTTGAGACACATGCAGCAGGGAGCCTGTCCCGCCTGCCCCATGGGGAGGCTCACCCGCCTGCCCCACTCCAAGGCCACAGCTTTTTTTTTTTTTTTTTTTTCCCTACTGGGAAGGAGCTGGGAAATGTGGCTTTGGCCAGCGTGGGAGAAGGGGCCTTTATGTGTGACCAGCAAAGACTCAATTGTTACTGAAACCAAACTGGCCGCTTCTCTCAATTATCTCCACTGCTCTTCTGGTCTCCACTTTTCAGATGCCAAGTTTTAACCCAGAACAAAAGCTGCTGTCCAACTGATTTATAATCCAGACCTGCTGCCGGGGACTAAAGCGTTCCTTCCCTCCAGGACTGCACCCTGGCTTAAAGTGGAAGCTCCCCTCTCTCCCCCACCCCAGCCCCTTCTGCCCGAGCCAGGGGCTGGCATCTGCCTCCAGGTGCCCTTGGGGCGGCTGCCCTGAGGTTCCTCTGTCCACCTGCCCAGCTGGCCTGGAGGAGGACGGCTTGCTTGGAAGAGCAGCTGGGGACGAGGCGGGCTGGTCTGGAGGTGGCTACTTTCATCTGAACATCAGGGCTCCTGCCACTTGTTAAGCAGCCTTTCAGTGCCACCAGAAGTCATTTCCTGGGGAAGGCTCTGCCTGGAACCTAAGAAATAAGTAGTTGAGTGTCTCCAGCGACTGCGAGGAGGGGGGGTCTTCCTGGCTGGCCAAGCCCATTGTTGCCTGAGGGCAGGGGCCAGTGGGGCCGTGGGGGACCCACGAAAGAGGCAGAATTCGGAGTCACGTTCGCCCCGAACCGGTTCTGCTGTTTAATGCCTGTCACTGGAGCGCCACTCCAAACCCCACCGTAAGTCTTCGGGGGACACTTGGGAAAGATCCGGTGAGTCCGATCCCCCTCTGCCCGCCGTGGCAATGCCCGGTGTTCCTCCCTGTCCCACCCCCGTCCGGGGGCCAAGGCGCACACGGCGACTGCCGGGCACGGAGCGCCCGGGCACTGGGGGTCCTAGCCCCCCGGCGAGGGCGGGCGACCAGGCGGTGGCAGCTCCATCCAGGGCGGGCCTTCGCGTCCCGCCCCCGGCCTGCGCTCGTCCCCCCCTCCCCGCCTGACGTCAGGAGGAGGTGGCAGAGAGCTCAGGCGGTGGTGGAGAAAGCCGGCTCCCGCCGCGGTGGCGAGGGTAGCCCGAGCTCTGCGCGCGGACCGAGCGGGGACGGAGGGGCGGTGGCAGAGGGGCTACGAGGAGGGCTGGCGGCCGCGCGCGGGCGGACGGCGGCGCGGGCTAGGGGCGGGCCACGGTCGGAGCAGAGAGCGAGGGCGGCGCCCAGGGATTTGAGCTGCGCGCAAGAGGTGAGTGAGGCCAGGCTTGCGCCGGGCTGGAGCCGTGGGGCCCCGGGGCCGCCGCTTTGTCCCCCTGCTCGGGCAGGGGCTGGGGGCGCGGAGACAGCTGTGCGTCCGAGCACCTCCCTGCGCGCGCCGCGGGCTGCCTGGAGCGAGCTCGGGAGCGGGGCGAATGGTGCACGCAGCCCCCCAGGGGGCCGGAGGGGTTGGCCGGTTGGTGAAAGCGGGATCGGGTGAGTGGGGGTCCCCTTGTGTCGTTCGGCTGGCGGCCGGGATCCTCGCCAGGCTCCCGAATTGCCCCCCGGTTCCCCCACCCCCGACGGAAAGTTTGGGGCGGGCTTGGACCAAGGCCGATGTTGTGGGATCGAATTTCCCTGCCGCGGCCCCCCGCCCGCCCGTTCTGCTGGGGAGGTGGGTCGTCCCGGAAAGCCAGGCCCCCGGCCCCCGTCGGCCACCCTGTCCCCGGCTAGAGCGCTGCCGTCCACGGACGGCCCCTCGGGGTGGGCAGTGGTGCGGTGCGCGCCGCCTGGACCCCGCACCCTTCCACCCCCTACCGCCTCTGGCTACCCGTTTCCCCCGCCCTGGGAGGAGCTGGGGGTGGGGGCGCCGCTGCGCGGGCGGGTCCTTGGAAGGAGCGCGCCGCGGGATCCAGCCCGAGCCTGGGGTAAGCGGCAGAGGCAGGGTCGGAGGTGCACTGGAGGGGCAGGTCGGGGGCGATCGCAGCCCCAGCCCCCCACCCTTCCCGCGCTGGGGTTCTGGGCCGACAGGGGGCGTCCGCAGGCCGGGCTCCGCCACGCTCCCAGCGCCGCTTTGTTTGCATTCAAATCCCCGGAGCTGGGGGAGGGGAGAACTCGGGGTGGGGTGGGGGACCCGGGACGGGGGTCTTGTCGGGGACCCTTTGTTTTGGGGTGAGCAGGTCCCCAGCCTCTGTATCCGTGTCCCCGGCACGGGAGGGTTGGAGCAGTGGAAATCAGTCCGGTTGGCCTGCCCAGGCCGGGGTCCCCGGGGCGCAGTCCGGGAGTTGGGAAGGTTCCTGAGACCCCGGGGGGAGTGCCGCAGGCGCCGGCCGTGGTGCGGGGTGTCCCCCGCGATCCGAGAGGAACCCCTCGTGTTCCCCACCCCCTGGCCCTCCCCGCCCCACCGGCCAGCGCCGCGGGGAGATCGCTGAGTAGAACGGAGCGGGCTCCTGACCCGCCACCCCTCAGCCCAAGGGCTGGTGTCTCCTAAGAGGCGGTGAGAGGAACAGGAGGAGGCCCGGGTCATTTCCACGCCCATCCCACCCACTTCCTGCCTCCCTCTTGGGCAACAAAGGGGCCTCGGGAAGCTGGGCCCCTTCGGCTCCCGGCCCTGCTGATGTGGAACGGGGTTTTGGGCTCTGCCGGGCTATTGTCTGCGCTGGGGGAGGGGACCGGCCGGGCTGGGACCTCCGCACGCAGGCAGCCTGCTGCACCCAGTGCAGTGGGAGGCTTTGCCCACTGCCTGCCCCACGCATGCCCCCCGCCCCACTGAGAGGTTGGCCTCTCTGAACTAGGTCTTCGCGCCGCTGGAGCAGCGGTGGATACTGGTCCTGCTGCCCGAGAGTTTATTTTAAGGAACTCTCAAGCCTTTTAGGCCGTGGAGAGAGATCCCTTTTAATTTTTCTAAACTACTTCCTCTTGCTTAAGAGGGAGTGAGGGCCTGGAGGCCAAATAGGGCCTCTTGGTGTTTGTCCACGCCCCCAGCAGCCTCGCCCCGCCCCTGCCTCCCAGGGAGACCCCATTGCCCCCAGGTCGAAGTGGGGTTGGGATGCTGAGCCCTGCGTGAGGTGCGCTAGGTCCCCCTCCATACAGAGGACCGGAGGTGATCCAGGGACTAGTGGAGAGGCCTGATCAGGTGTCTTGGCTTGGCCTGCCCTGTGTCTTGGTGCCGCCAGTTCTGGTTTGTTTTTCTCTATCTGTCATTCTGACCATGTCTTTCCCCTCGGCAGGGCAGCTGGCCTGGAGCTGGAGCTTAGAGCCGGGGCGTGTGTCATGGCCCCGCACTGGGCCGTCTGGCTGCTGGCAGCAGGACTGTGGGGCCTAGGCATTGGGGCTGAGGTGTGGTGGAACCTCGTGCCCCGGAAGACAGTACCTTCTGGGGGTGAGTGCCTGAACTTGGGAGGCACAGGAGCTGTGGCGGGTGGGAGAGGGCTGCTTCCGGCAGGAGCAGGTGCGAGCTGCTGAGGCACTGCCCCCAGCGTGGATGCCAGGTTCTGGTGTGTGTGGCACAGCTTTCTAGGAAATGGGAGTGGCCCAGAGGCCCAGACCTGGTCATTGAGGTCAGGACCTGGAATTCGCCTCCTTCTGACACTTGCTGGTGGCGCTAGGCATAGCTCACCAACTCCCGCCCCAGACCTGGCTGCCCAGAATGCAAGGGGCAGAGACCATCCTGCATTGCTCTCCCCATCACTAGCGGTGCCGGGAGCCCGCACAGAGAACGCTGAACCAGGACGGGTGTAAACCAGATACCCTCCCGCCCCTGCTAGCTTTCCCAGCCCTCTGCGCTCAAGAACCCCCTTATCAGCCCCTGTAGATCCTCCACCATTCCTGTGCTCATGCCTTCTGCTGGCCCTGGATGGGGGTGTGCGTGTGTATGCACCTGCTCGCATGGGGTCCACAGTGGGAAGCCCACAGCCCTCCCCGTGCACACGCACCTGTGTGAAGAGGTGATGTCAGGTGTTTGTATCATCCCTGTGCTCTGGGGACCTGGGATGAGCTCACCTCCCAGAGGCTCCGCTCTGGCGCTAATGACGCCCTCCCGTGCTGGCCTGTGTCTGCATCCATTGACTTAGGGCTGGTTTGGGGGATCCTGAGGACGAATCCGCAGCTCTTTGGGGCCTAGCATTGAACCACGTGATACTTGAGCGTCATTGTGCTCTGCGTGCCCGGTGGCAGCCAGGCTTCCCAGGCCCCGGGCATCAGTGCCAGCTCTGGTTTCTCAAGCCCTGACTTCCTCCTGGTCCCCCTGGCCCTCCTGCCCACCCCAGTGGTCAGCTGTGCTTGCGTCTCTGGCAGCCTGGGTCTGGATCCCTGCTGGCGTGAAGGTTCCTGAAACAAGACGCACTCACGGCTGTTCCGAACCTCCTGCCCTGCCGGCTCGGCATCCAGGGCCTGGCTGGACCCCGCCGTCTGCTATGGGCAGCGGAACAAAGAAAAAAGCAGCCGAGGGGCGGGGCAAGTCCCCAGCTCTGAGGCCAGAGGTGCGACTGACCCCGGGCGGGAGTGCCATCAGTCTGATGGCTTCCTCTGGCCGGAAGCTGTGGCTAAGATATCCTTCCTCAGCAGCCCGGATTTGCCGCCTCCCAGGCTGGGGAAGGCCAGGGAGGCCCAGGGGGCGCCGGCAGAGCCAAAGGCTCTATAGCACGTGCTCTTTATTGCCGGAGGTGGCTTGCACGTGGGGAAGCCGGGACTGCAGGGAGAGAGGAAGATGTTGTGGGAGTGCTTGGAGCCGCGGGGAGGCCTGCCCAGCCTCAGCCCTGCTCACGCCCACCCCATTCTCGCTCCCACAGAGCTGGCCACGGTGGTGCGGCGCTTCTCGCAGACGGGCATCCAGGACTTCCTGACACTGACCCTGACCGAGCAGACCGGGCTCCTGTACGTGGGGGCCCGTGAGGTCCTGTTTGCCTTCAGCGTGGAGGCTCTGGAGCTGCAAGGAGTGGTGAGAGGTGGGGCAGCGGGAGGTGCACAGGGTAGGGGGGAGAGGGCAGGACCCCGAGGGGCTTGGCTCGCTCCGGCTGTCCCGCAGCCCAGCTGCCCCCCCAACCGGGGATGTCTTGCTTGGCTTCCCACCCCACCCACTCCTTAGGACCAGCGAGTTCACTCTCCTGTCCCGTGGCTCTTACGGGGCAGTTTGGGACTTCTGTCCCCTAGCGGACGAAGCTCCCGGAGAATGGGGACTGTGCCTGTGTGCTACGGGTCCCCGCATCGCTGCTGCAGGCTTGCGGGGGGACATGCCTAGCACGGGCTGCCACTGATGTGTGCTCCCCGTCCTCAGATCTCCTGGGAGGCCCCGGCTGAGAAGAAGGTTGAGTGTTCCCAGAAAGGAAAGAGCAATCAGGTGGGTGCTGGGCCTGGGGAAGGCGTGACGGTGCTGGTCTCGGTCCATCCTTGGTCCTCACGGGCCCTCGGGACCCTCACTAATTAACTGATGCCTTTGCCCCCAGACGGAGTGCTTCAACTTCATCCGCTTCCTGCAGCCCTACAATGCGTCCCACCTGTATGTGTGCGGTACCTACGCCTTCCAGCCCAAGTGCACGTACATCGTGAGTGCCGCTCCCCTGCCCTGGGTGCCCCGCCCCCGCCCCGCCCCGGGCGGCTCCTCACGCCCCTCCCTGCCCATAGGACATGCTCACCTTCACTCTGGAGCGCAGAGAGCCGGAGGACGGCAAGGGGAAGTGTCCTTACGACCCAGCCAAGGGCCACACTGGCCTCTTAGTGGGTGAGTGGCTGCCCCCGATGCAGGCTGGCCAAGTCCCCGGGACCTGCTCCCACCGTGGGGCCGCGTTGGCCAGAGCGCAGCCACGCATGCCTCACTGGTGGCCGGCCCGGCCCTGTGTCTCTCACAGACGGGGAGCTCTACTCAGCCACCCTCAACAACTTCCTGGGCACAGAGCCTGTGATCCTGCGTAATATGGGGCCTCACCACACCATGAAGACCGAGTACCTGGCCTCCTGGCTCAACGGTGAGCCCCAAGGCACTGGTGCGGGGTGGGGCTGGGGTGGCCCAGCGCCTCACCCCGCTGACCGACCCCCCTCTGCTTCCTGCAGAGCCTCACTTTGTAGGCTCCGCCTACATCCCTGAGAGCGTGGGGAGCTTCACGGGGGACGACGACAAGATCTACTTCTTCTTCAGAGAGCGGGCCGTGGAGTACGACTGCTATGCCGAGCAGGTGGTGGCTCGTGTGGCCCGCATCTGCAAGGTACCTAGTCTCACGGTGGGGGCTCTGGGGCACTCTGCCGCCCTCCCACCCTCCCCAACAAGGCTGACCAGCTCTGTCCCCTTGCCACCTGCCAGAGCGACCTGGGGGGAGCACGGACCCTCCAGAGGAAGTGGACGACGTTCGTGAAGGCGCGGCTGGTGTGCTCTGCGCCCGACTGGCAGCTCTACTTTAACCAGCTGCAGGCCACGCACACCCTACAGGGTGCATCCTGGCACAACACCACCTTCTTCGGGGTTTTTAGGGCACGATGGTGAGTTGTTGGCCCAGAGTCTGGGAGGTGAGGGAGGAGCAGGTGCAGGGGTTAGAGGTGGGGAGTGGGTGTAAGAACCTGCACCAGGCCTCTGGTGGGGGAGGACTCAGGCACCTGTCCCTCTCCAAAGCTCCCTGTGGGAGGCGGGCAGGGTGTGTCCCAGGTGGCACCTCAGAGTGGCCAGTGCGTCCTCCTGCCTGTGTTTCCTTGCTCTGTGCCTGGAGCCAGGGCTGGCCACCACGCCTGACCCTTACGGTCCCTGTCTTCGCTGCAACAGGGGCGACATGGACCTGTCGGCAATCTGCGAGTACCAGCTGGCAGACATCCACCAGGTGTTCGAGGGTCCCTACAAGGAGTACCGGGAGGAAGCCCAGAAGTGGGGCCGCTATACCGACCCAGTCCCCAGCCCCCGGCCCGGCTCTGTGAGTCCTTGGGGCAGGGGTGGGTTCCTGCCCTCAATCCCTTGCCCCCGTGCCCTTCCCACCCCTCTGACGGCTCTCCTCCCCACATCCCTACCCCGGACAGTGCATCAATAATTGGCACCGACGCCACGGCTACACCAGTTCTCTGGAGCTGCCTGACAACACCCTCAACTTCATCAAGAAGCACCCGCTGATGGAGGAGCAGGTGCGTCCTCGCTGGGGCCGGCCCCTGTTGGTGAAGAAGAACACCAACTTCACGCACGTGGTGGCCGACCGGGTCGCAGGGCTGGATGGAGCCACCTATATAGTGCTGTTCATTGGCACAGGTAAGCTCATGGGTGCACCCAGGGCAGGGAGATGTGGCTGTCCTGGGGCCTCGGGCCCTCTGACGGACCCCTTCCATGCCCCGCCTCCCTAGGAGACGGCTGGCTGCTCAAGGCCGTGAGCCTGGGGCCCTGGGTCCACATGATCGAGGAGCTGCAGGTGTTTGACCAAGAGCCGGTGGAGAGCCTGGTGCTGTCCCCGAGCAAGGTAATGAATCAGACGCCACACCCGCACTGTCCCCTCTCCCTTCCCTCTCTCCTGGCTTGCTTCCTCTCGTCTCTGCCTTCCCCAGGCTGGCTTGTGTGCTTGGCCAGCCTAGCACAGTGCGCTGAGCTTGGGGCAAGTTTCTAGAAGCAAATAGAATCTGGACTGCCTGGGGCCACCGTAGCCAGGTCCCTGGGAGGCCTCAGTAGCTGCTCTCACTGTTCCCCTTAGGCTCCGCTTATCATGCCACGTTGACCTGACCCTCCCAGGCTGCGAGCTGTTGGTACCCACACGACATCCAGTCCCCACCAGTCCCCAGGGGCTCTGCTCTGGAGCCCGCACTCCCTAAAGCGTTCTCAATTTGCCCTCGCGCAGGGCTCCTTCCTGGCTTGTTTGCAGCAGCACCCCCCTCAACATCCCCCCCTAACATCGATCGTGGGTTTGTTTGCCTTTCACCGGCCATTGTGATTCAAAATTGTTCCCTAGAACATGGAATAATGGCAGAAAGAAAGCGCGTGGTTGAATAAACACGCAGATTGGCAGTCACCCTTGCAACAGAGCAAAACACCTTATGCAATGCTGCTGCTACTGAGAGAGCTGCTTGGCCTTGAGAAAAACGTATTTCCTGCAGAGAGAGAGAGAGAGAGAGAGAGAGTGTGTGTGTGTGTGTGTGTGTGTATGTGTGAGATTATGCTGCTCGGCCTTGGCTCCGTCGCCTGTTTCTAATAAGGTCATGTCTGTAAGGTGCTTAGGGTTGCGTGTGGCTTGTAGTAAGCCTGCCCTCCGTGCATTCTTTGGGTCACAGCGCTCCCGCTGTAGCACCCTCTAGTCCTCGTGTGCCCCTGCGCTGGCCTGGCCTGAGCCCCTCTCCTCCTGCAGAAGCTGCTCTTTGCTGGGTCCCGCTCCCAGCTGGTTCAGGTGCCCCTGGCCGACTGCGCCAAGTACCGCTCCTGTGCGGACTGTGTTCTTGCCCGGGACCCCTTCTGTGCCTGGAACGCCAACACCAGCCGCTGCGTGGCCGTGGGCACCCACTCCGGGTGAGGAGGGCTCCTGGCGTTGTGGGGCCCCGGGAGGGGGCGGAGGGGTGGGTGGAGCCGGGCTGCTGACGGGTCCCCGCTCCCCCGCAGATCCCTGCTGTTGCAGCAGATAAACACCTCGGACACCTCGGGCGTCTGTAACCAGCGGGGCGGTAAGAAAGGTGAGCTGGCTTTTTCGTGCCGCCTTCCATCGGCCCGGGCCCTGGCTCCGAGCTGGAGGTCCCGCTCCTCTCCCCCCGGCCCTGGGTTTCCTGCTCTAACTCTGCCCGTTCTCCTCTCTGTGCCGCTGCAGTCAGACTCATTCCCAAGAACATCACCGTGGTGGCGGGCACAGACCTGGTGCTGCCCTGCCGCCTCTCCTCCAACCTGGCTCACGCCCACTGGACCTTCAGGGGCCGGGACCTGCCCGCCGAACAGCCCGGCTTCTTCCTCTCGGATGCCCGACTCCAGGCACTGGTGGTGATGGCTGCCCAGCCCCACCACTCTGGCACCTACCGCTGCTTTTCGGAGGAGCAGGGGGCGCGGCTGGCTGCTGAAAGCTACCTTGTGGATGTCATGGCGGGACCCTCAGTGACCATGGAGGCCCGGGCCCCCTTGGAGAACCTGGGGCTGGTGTGGCTGGCCGTGGTGGCCCTGGGAGCCGTGTGTCTGGTGCTCCTGCTCCTCGTCTTGTCACTGCGCCGGCGGCTGCGGGAAGAGCTGGAGAAAGGTGCCAAGGCCGCCGAGAGGACCCTGGTGTACCCGCTGGAGCTGCCCAAGGAGCCCACCGGCGCCCCCTTCCGGCCCGGCCCTGAAACCGACGAGAAACTTTGGGATCCGGTTGGCTACTACTACTCGGATGGCTCCCTCAAGATAGTGCCTGGACACGCCCGGTGCCAGCCTGGAGGTGGGCCCCCCTCTCCTCCTCCTGGCATGCCCGGCCAGCCCCTGCCTTCTCCGACACGACTTCACCTGGGGGGTGGGCGGAACTCAAATGCCAACGGCTACGTGCGCTTACAACTGGGAGGGGAGGATCGGGGAGGCCTTGGGCACCCCCTGCCTGAACTCGCCGACGAACTGAGACGCAAACTGCAGCAGCGCCAGCCCCTGCCCGACTCCAACCCCGAGGAGTCATCAGTATGAGGGGAGCCCCGCCACCGCAGTGGCGGGGGGCACGTGGGAGGTGCAGCTCCTACTTTGCACAGGCACCAGCTACCTCAGGGACATGGCACGGGCACCCGTTCAGCATGGGCACTGCCACGTGGTGTGGCTCACCAGGACACCGGCCTCACGGGAGGCGTCTTCCTCCTCTCTGTGGATCACGGACATGTGGGACCCCAGCCGCCAAAACCTTCCAAGGCAGAAGTTTCAAGTTGTGTGTGTGTGTGTGTGTGTGTGTGCGTGTATTTGTGTTTGTGCGTGTGTGTATATGTGTGTGTGCACGCGTGCACATGTGGCATAGCCTTTCTGTTTCTGTTCACTCTTCCCTGGCCTGGGGTCTCCCTGGTGAGTCACTGGAGCTATGAAGGGGAAGGGGTCCTATCGCGTTGCCTCTCTTACCCCCACCTGTCCCAAGTGTGGGGCAGTGCTGTACATATGGGGGTGGGGTGGGCAGGGTGCGGTACCCCTTTGGGGGAGTGCAGGGCTCCGTTGGGGGGAGAGGGGTGGGCCTGGTCCCGCCCCCAGGGCTGTGAATGTTTTCAGGGTGGGGGGAGGGAGATGGAGCCTCCTGTGTGTTTGGGGGCAGGGGTGGGCGGGGCCTCCCTCTTGGCCTGGGTTCAGTGGTATTTTATATTCATCCTCCCCCCATCCAGGGCTGGGGAAGGTTGTGCAGGGGCGAGGTGGGCATATCCTCTCAGCCCTAGGGGGAGGGCCCCTAACAGTGTAACTTATTGTGTCCCACGTATTTATTTGTTGTAAATATTTGAGTATTTTTATATTGACGAATAAAATGGAGAAAATAAAGCTCTCACGGTAATGGGGGATAAGGCATGTGAGCTCAAAGTCTTGCAGGTACCAGGAGGCAAGGCTCCATGTGGGTTGAGCCAGGCAGCCCTGGGCCCCCACACGCTCCCTGGGCGGTGCCCTTCTGTGGTTCCAGCCAGCCTGTGCCCCTCTCTGCCAGGAGCATGGCCCAGACTCCTTCAGGGTTTTCCCACAGTGGTGGCAGCAGGGCTGGGAACCAGACCACGGCTGCAGCCCCTTGGGAGCCAGCTTTGGCTTCGGGCCAAAGGGAGAAGTCCAGGCACTGGGAGAAGAGGAGGAGGAGGGGCCTGCCTTCCCAGAACCCTGGGCAGTGAGGGGGCCGAAGGAGGGGACTTCCTAGAAGCAGTTTTAAGCTCGGGTAGGCGGTGAACATGGTTATGCTCACTGGCGTGAGGATCGGGCGCCCGAGCAATTTAGGGGAAGAGAGATCCAGAAGGGCCTTTGGCCCTCCGGGGAGGAGCTGCTGCTGCCACCCAGGGTGTCCTAGCAAGGGAGAGGCCTGGGGCCAAGATGTGAGAAACAACAGGACAGCCTGGACTCCTTCCCGATGGCTTTAGACACGCCAGAGTGCAGCCCATGTCCAGGACATGGAAACGAGGTCCCCCGTGGCTGTCCGGCCTCTGATCCAGGCTTGCTGGCACGGGCTGCCCTGTGTGTGCTCCTCTGGTGACTTGAGCGTGTGCACTCAGTGCCAGTGCCGGGTCCACAGGTGTCAGTCTGTGAGGTTGATACATGAAGACTGATCTGGTAAACCAGGTGCCGGTGGTGGGAGAGGTGATGGGGAGAGGGGCGGGGCATAAACCTAGTCCCTGGCCTTGCCTTTGGGGCTACTCCTACTAGCAGGCCAAGTTGTGGCCAGCAGCCCCTTGCTGGATTAACAAGGTGCAAAGGGAGCCTTTGAAGAGGTCATGGGGACCAGGCATTTGGCACAGGGGTTAAGACGCCACTTGGGACGCCGGCATCCCATAGGTGTGGCTGAGTTTGAAGACCTCCTTCGCTTTGCTTCTAGCTTCCTGCTAATCTGCACCCTGAGAGGCGAGTAATTACTTGACGGTTCAAATAACTGGAGCCCTGCTGCCCACGGGAGAGACCCAGACTTGACTTCGGACCCCTGGCCGTTGGGGACGTTTGGGGAGCAAACCAGCCAATGGACGATCTGCCTTTGCCTAGCTCCCTGCCTTTCAAATAAATAAATTAAAGTGCTTTTTCAAAGGTCACTGCGTGGCCACAATGGTGTGGGAAAAGGGGATGAAGGATCAGGGAGCCCAGGTGGCCAAGGGCGGTGAGGGAAAAAAACCCGCTAGGCCTCTGAAGGTTACATAAAAACTCTGGCCGGCCGGGCCTAGGCGGCTCGCCTCCACATCCTGGCAAAGCCCCGCCAGTCCGCCCCGCGGGACCCCACTCCCAGGCCCCAGAACCTCCACGACGCCGCCCTCAGCCCTCCGCTTAGTCTCGGACGCCCTCGCGTGGCGCTGTCGGGTGACGCGGGGCGCAGCAAGTCCCGCCCCGCCACCACGATTCGTTCTCGAGCTAAGGCCTAAGACTCTGGATTGGCCGGCTCCGGGGAGAGGGCGGGACTCTGAGGCCAACGACGCACGGTGAGTGGCCAGATACGGGGATGGCGGGAGGGGCGCTGCATCCGTCACTCTGGCCAGCGGAGGCCGAGCTGGTGTCCGGTCCCTGGGTTGCAGGCGCAGAAGCTGCAATGGCGTCTCCACGGCCGTGCGTGGACGGGCCCTGCTGCTCTCGCCCCAGCGCGGTGCCCGGCGTGCAGCAGACGCTGGAGGAGATGGACTTCGAGAGGGGTGAGGCGGGCGGTCGCACGGCCCCGCAGGCCTGAAGCCCGGCCCTTTGGGACCCTCAGGGTCGCGAGCTGAAGGGGAGGCTGCGAACGGCACCCCGAGGGCTGCGGGGAGGGCGGGGAGGGGGCTCTTGGGGCCGGTACGAGCTCGGCCATGGAACACTCGTCTTGGCGAGCAGGCGGGCAGACAGCCATTGGTTTCTGTAGTTTTTCCGAGTGGGGAGGCTGGGCCTGGAGACCCGAGCTAGCTCGGGCGTCTGAGAGGGTAGGCGCGGGAGCAGAATCTGCACCTGGGGGCAGGGAGCTTCGGGCCCGGGGGCGCCTGCTGAGGTGGGCCCTGTGCATGCTTTAGGGAAGGCACAGAGCTGCCCGCCGGCAGCCTTCGTGCCAGCTAGGCGGTCCCCCTGGGCCTGTAGGGCTGCCGGGGAGGAACGAGGGGAGGGCTGGTCCCCCGAGCCCCCCTTCTGCGAGTTGGAGCCGCTGTGCCTCTTTACCGCGCTGTGTCATGACGCCTTGCAGAGGCAGCTTCCGTAGGAAGAGCGCTCCTGCTTTATAGACAGCCGCATTCCACCGTCGCTGGCACCTGCCCGCTTCCCTGCGTGTGTCCTACTGCCACCTGCTGGCCGACGGCAGTAGTCCCCCTGCTTCCCCTCTTCCTTCCATCTCCCACACAGCAGCCAGAGAGACCCTTGCAAAATATCAGATCAGTTCCCCTTGCTTTTAGAATAAACCCAAAAGTGGCCGGCGCCGCGGCTCACTAGGCTACTCCTCCGCCTTGCGGCGCCAGCACTCCGGGTTCTAGTCCCGGTTGCCCCTCTTCCAGTCCAGCTCTCTGCTGTGGCCAGGGAGTGCAGTGGAGGATGGCCCAAGTGTTTGGGCCCTGCACCCCGTGGGAGGCCAGGAGAAGCACCTGGCTCCTGCCATCGGATCAGCGCGGTGCACCGGCTGCAGTGCGCCACCCGTGTCGGCCATTGGAGGGTGAACCAACGGCAAAAAGGAAGATCTTTCTCTCTGTCTCTCTCTCTCATTGTCCACTCTGCCTGTCAAAAAAATAAAAATAAAAAAAAGAATAAGCCCAAAAGCCTTAGCCCCGCCTGCCATAGCTCTGTGGTCCTAAGCGCTGCCCACTGTGCGTCTCTACCCTCCTTTTATTTCCCAATCTTTCCCTTCTCAGTCACCGGGCATCGGCCACACTTGCTTTGGTGTCTCAGTTAAGTGAGACTTCTTGAGTTACGCCCTCCTTCTTGCTGTCCTGTCCCCCAAGAAGCGCACTGCCTGCAGGGGCCGGCGTGGGTGCACTGGTTGGGGTGCCCCACTGCCTGCTTTGGAGTGCCAGCTTTGAGTCCCAGCTCCGGTTCTGATCCAGGTTCCTGCTAACACACACCCTGGGAGGCAGCAGGTGATGGCAGAGGAACCTGGTCCCTGCCACCCATGTGGGAGACTCGGATCAAGTTCTGGTCTCCTGGCTCCAGCTTGGTCCAGCCCTGGCTGTTGCTAGGGAGTGAACTCGCAGATGGAAGATCTCTGTCTCTGCTTTTCAAATGCAATAGAAAAAAAAATGAACTTCCACAACCATTAGGCTGGCATCTGCCTGATGCTTTGCCTTCAGATCCTCAGCTGGGGATGGTCCTGCCCTGTTAGGAACTTTGACTGTCTAAAGACTTTTTGGGGGCTTAGAGCTGTGGGCATAGATAAAGCCACCGCCTGCAGTGCCAGCATTCCATGTGGGCACAAGTTCAAGTCCCAGCTGCTCCACTTCCAATCCAGCTCCCTGCTAATGCACCTGGGAAAGCTGTGGAAGATGGCCCAAGTCCTTGGGCCCCTGCACCCACGTGGGAGACCCTGAAGAAACTCCTGGCTCTTGCCTTTGGATTGGTGCAGCTCCGGCTGTTGTGGCCCCCTGGGGAGTAAACCAGTGGTTGGAAGACTTCTCTCTCTCTCTCTCTCTGCCTCTGCCTCTCTGTAACCTTGCCTTTCAAATACATAAATAAATAAATAAACCTTTAAAAAAAAAAGCTACATGAACACTTAAAAAATTTTTTTTTGGTTGTCAAAACCAGGAGGTGCTGCATACACACTGCAAAGCCTAGGACAGTGCCCCACAACCAAGAGTTATCTGCCCCAGAATGTGGATTGTGCTGCTGTTGAGAAAAACTAGCCCTGGGGCTGGTGCTGTGGCATAGAGAGTAGAGCGCCAGCATCCCATATGGGTGCAGGTTCGAGTCCCAGCTGTTCCACTTCCGATCCAGCTCTCTGCTGTGGCCTAGGAAATCAGTAGAAGATGGCCCAAGGACTTAGGCCACGTGGGAGACCTGGAAGAAGAAGCTCCTGGCTTCTGGCTTCAACTCGCCCAGCTCTGGCCACTGCGGCCATCTGGGGAGTGAACCAGTGGATGGAAGACCCCCACCACCACCACCTCTGTAATTCTGCCTTTCAAATAAATGAAATCTTAAAAATAAAAGAACCTATCCCCATCCATGGTAGGGCCTTCTCCTCCAGGTCACCCTGATAAATCTGTCATCTTTCGTTGCTTGCATCAAAGCAATTTTCACAAATTGATATTATTTTGTTTGCTTCTTTAGATTTTTAAAATTTATTTGAAAGAGTTACAGAGAGGCAGAGAGAGTCAGGGAAGTCTTCCATCTGCTGGTTCACTCCCCAAATGGCCGCAACGGACAGAGCTGAGCCAGTCTGAAGCCAGGAGCCAGGAGCTTCCTCTGGGGCCTCCACATGGGTGCAGGGGCCCAAGGACTTGAAGCATCTGCTGCTGCTTTCCCAGGCCACAGCAGAGAGCTGGATCGGATGTGGAACAGCCGGGACTCGAACCAGCACCCATATGGGATGCCGGCACTGCAGGCGGCGGCCCCTTAAAAAAATCATTTAACATTTCCTTATGTATTTTGTAGTGTGGATTTTTTTCTTCACGTCGTATCTCCGAGTTCATGTTCTTTCTTGTGGAATGGTTTTTCAGTGGGGATGCTTTGTGTTCTTTGTGAGAGTTCAGCCGAGTGTAGAAGCCCCAGCTGGCAGTTGTTCCCCCTCAGGCCCCGGGAAGGAAACGTCACTCCTGGGTCTCCCCGCACCTGCTGCTGCGGGCAGTCGGACGGATGGCCTTTCATGGGTCATGAGCTTGCTTGCTTTTTGGTGACTTGTAAGTGTTCTCTTTATTGGTGGTGGTCATCTTCATGCGAGGCCTGTTTTTGTTAACCCTCCTGGGGAGTTCGTGTGATTTTTGTCTCCCATTGTATCCAGTTTTTCTTTCCCTCCCTGTTTCTCTCCCACTCCCTCATCCTCTGGAACTTTTATTAGACATGTGTTGGTACATTGAGTCTTCCACATTTCCCTACCTCTCTCCAGTATTTTTCTCTTTATCCTTTTGTGCTATATTCCAGGTGAATTCCAGATCACTAACTCTCTCTTCAACTGGGTCTGCCATACTGTTCAATCTCTCTGTTGTTTTATTTCAAATTATTTTTAGTTTTAAAAAATGTATTCATTTCATTTATTTGAAAGGCAGAGAGAAAGAGAGTCAGACAGATGTCCCATCCACTAGTTCACTTTCTAAATATCCACAGCACCCAGGGTGGGGGCAAACCAAAGCCAGGAGCTGGCAACCCAGTAGGAAGTTACAGTGACCCTCTGACTTAAACAGGAAGCTGGGATCAGAGGCGGAGACAGGAGCTGACCCCAGGCGTTTCCATATAGGAGGGTGGCATCTTAACCCCGCTCCCAAATGCCTGCACCTGGCTTGGCTTTGTAATTTTAGAATTTGTTATTGGAGAGAGTGAATCTGCCGGTTCAGTCCCCAGATGCCCACAGTGGCTGGGACCAGGCCGGGCCAAAGTCCTGGGATGGGAACTCAATCCGGGTCTCCCATGCAGGTGGTAGGGATTCTGCTACCGAAGCCGTCACCGCTTCCTCCCAGGGTCTATACCAGCTGGAAGCTGGAATGGGGAGCTGGAGCCAGGACGCAACCCAGTACTGGGAGGTGGGAGGTGGGCGTCTTACAGGTGTCAGAACTGTTAGGCAGCCGGCACCATGGCTCACTAGGCTAATCCTCTGCCTGCGGTGCCAGCACACCAGGTTCTAGTCCCAGTTGGGGCGCCGGTTCTGTCCTGGTTGCCCCTCTTCCAGTCCAGCTCTCTGCTGTGGCCAGGGAGTACAGTGGAGGATGGACCAAGTGCTTGGGCCCTGCACCTGCTTGGGAGACCAGGAGAAGCACCTGGCTCCTGCCTTCGGATCAGCACAGTGCACCAGCTGCAGCGGCCTTTGGAGGGTGAACCAACGGTAAAGGAAGACCTTTCTCTTTGTCTCTCTCACTGTCCACTCTGCCTATAAAAAACAAAACAAAACAAAACAAAAAAACACCGTTAGGCCAAAGCACTGACTTGCTTAATTTACTGCCTTCTGTTTCATATCTGCCTGTCGTTGGCGGCTGTTTTTGCCCAACATGTCAGTTTGTGGATTCTCTCTTTGTGTCTGTGAATACATTAAACATTGCTGTTTTAAACGCATTTTTAGATTGTGCTGTGACAGCTGGTGTCTGCGGCCTGCATTTCTCCTTTGTCTTTGCTGACTGCCTTTCATGGCAGTGGATCATTTCATGCTTTGCAATTTTTCATCTCACAGTTTTGTTTTGTTTTTTTAAAGATTGATTTCTTTATTCAAAAGGCAGAGCTACAGAGAGGCAAGGCAGAGGTAGAGAGAGGAAGGTCTTCCATCTGCTGGTTCACTCCCCAAATGGCTGCAATAGCTGGAGCTGGGCCAATCCAAAGCAGGAGCCAGGAGCATCTTCCAGGTCTCCCACATGGGTGCAGGGGCCCAAGTATTTGGGCTGCCTACTACTGCTATCCCAGGCCGTAGCAGAGAGCTGGATCAGAAGTGAAGTAGTGGGGCTGGCGCCATGGCTCACTTGGTTAATCCTCCACCTGCGGCGCTGGCATCCCATATGGGTGCTGGTCCTAGTCCCGGCTGCTCCTCTTCCAATCCAGCTCTCTGCTGTGGCCTGGGAAAGCAGTAGAAGTTGGCCCTAATGTTTGGGCCTTTGCACTCACATGGGAGACTAGGAAGAAGCACCTGGCTCCTGGCTTCAGATCAGTGCAGCGCCAGCCGTAGCGGCCATTTGGGGAGTGAACCAACGGAAGGAAGACCTTTCTTTCCGTCTCTCCCTCTCATTGTCTGTAGCTCTACCTCTCAAATAAATAAATAAATAAATCTTAAAAAAAAAAAAAAAAAAGGCCGGCGCTGTGGTTCACTAGGCTAATCCTCCGCCTGTAGCACTCGCACCTCGGGTTCTAGTCCTGGTCGAGGCGCCGGATTCTGTCCCAGTTGCCCCTCTTCCAGGCCAGCTCTCTGCTGTGGCCTGGGAGTGCAGTGGAGGATGGGCCAAATGCTTGGGCCCTACACCTGCATGGGAGACCAGGAGGAAGCACCTGGCTCCTGGTTTCAGATTGGTGCAGCGCCGGCCGTAGCGGCCATTTGGGGAGTGAACCAACGGAAGGAAGACCTTTCTGTCTGTCTCGCTCACTGTCTACCTCTGCCTGTCAAAAAAAAAAAGTGAAGTAGCTGAGACTCAAACCGGAGCCTAGGGCTGGCGCTGTGGTGCAGCAGGTTGACGCCCTGACCTGGGGCACTGGCATCCCACATCGGCACCGGTTCAAGACCTGGCTGCTCCACTTCTGTTCCAGCTCTCTGCTGTAGCCTGGGAAAGCAGTGGAGGATGGTCTAGGTCCTTTGGCCTCTGTACCTGCCTGTGGGACCCAGAGGAGGCTCCTGGCTCCTGGCTTCGCAACCACTGGATGGAAGACCTCTCTCTCTGTCTCTCTCTCTCTCTCTCTGCCTCTCCTCTCTCCTCTGAAACTCTCTGAGTTTCAAATAAATCTTTTTTTTTAAAGATTTGTTTTATTTATTTGAAATACAGAGCTACAGAGAGAGGTGGAAACAGAGAGGCTTTCCATCCACTGGTTCACTCCCCAGATGGCCACAACGGCTGTAGCTGTGCCGATCCAAAGGCAGGAGCCAGGAGCTTCTTCTAGGTCTCCCATGTAGGTGCAGGGGCCCAAGGACTTGGGCCATCTTCTACTGCTTTCCCAGGCCGTAGCAGAGAGCTGAATTGGAAGTGGAGCAGCCGGGACTCAAACCGGCCCCCTCAAATAAATCTTAAAAAAAAAAAAAATGCCGGCATTGCAGGCAGAGGCTTTACCTGCTATGCCACAGTGCCGGCCCCATCTTAGAGCTCTTCAAGGTAGTGTCTGCACCCTTTTGTGGGAGAGTCTCAGCCTGCCTTGGCTGGCTTGTAGAAATACTTTTAAGGGAGGAGGGGTCTTTTAAAAGTAATTAATTGGAAAGGCAGAAAGAGAAGGATAGAGAAAGAGACCTCTTCCTTCAACTGGTTCACTCCCCCAGATGCCTGCAACAACCAGCGCTGGACCGGGCTGAGGCCAAGGACCAGGAACTCCATCCAGGTCTCCCATGTGGGTGCAGGGACCCAAGTACTCAGGGCATCCTCTGCTGCTTTCCCAGGCGCACTAGCAAGGAGCTGGATGGGAAACAGAATAGGCAGGACTTGAACCAGTGCTCATAAAGGGATGAGGGTAAGCCGTGCAGAGGCTTCACCTGCTGTACCACAACACCCACCGCTAGAGGTCTCCCTCCCTCCCGGCAGAGTTACAGAGAGAGGTCTTCCATCCACTGGTTTACTCCCCAGATGGCCTCAATGGCCAGGGCTGGGCCAGGCACCAGGAGCTCCATCTGAGTCTCCCATGTGAGTGCAGGAACCCAGTCACTTGGACCGTCTTCCACTGCTTTCCCAGGCACATCAGCAGGGAGCTGGATTGGAAATGGGGCATCTGGGCCTCAAACCAGTGCTCATACAGGATGCTTGTGTCCCAGGCGACGGCTTAACCCTGCTGTGCCACAGTGCCAACTCCTGGAGGTAATCTTACAGGGTGTTTTTAAGGAGTTGCCTCTGGGGCCAGCGCTGTGGCATATGGACACTGGTTCTGGCTGCTCAACTTACAATCCAGCTCCCTGCTGATAGCCTGGGGAAAGCAGTGGAAGATGGCCCTAGTGTTTGAGTCCCTGCACCAACTTGGGAGTCCAGGAGGAGGCTCCTTGCCCCTGGCTTTGGCCTGGCCCAGCCCCAGTCATTGTGGTCATTTGGGGAGTGAACCAATGGATGGAGGACTTGTGTGTGTGTGTGTGTGTGTGTGTGTGTGTGTGTTTAACTCCACCTTTCAAATAAATAATAAATTTTTTTTTAAAAAGTTGCCTCTGCCTGGCCCCTACAGAATTCACTTCTCTGGGTCACCTTGGGCGAGTCCGGATTGCAGCAGCATCCTCTCCTGGCGATTCTGCCCTCCGAGGCACCTGAGCCGGGGCGTGGGATTGGTGTGGGCTCCTTCTCTCTGCTGTCCCTGCACACCTGCTCCCACAGGGCCGCTCCCGTTTCCTTCGCGTTGCCATTCAGCTGCCCTTCTCGGAGGAGCCGTCCCTGACCACTGCCTCTTCCCCTTCCCTGCTCTTTCCTCAGAGCCCTTGGTACCACCCGTCTTCCTTTATAGAATCCAGAGAATACCTGGGTGAAATTACACCATGAAATAATATTTATGTGCCAAACATAGCAAGGATATGTACATGGTATACAAGTAAATATACATTGGTTTCTTGTCTGTTTCCTGTAATTAGAAAATGAGCTGCAAAAAGCCAAATTTTAAAAAATATTTATTTATTTGAAAGGCAGAGATAGAGATCTTCCATCTGCTGGTTCACTCCCCAAATGGCCACAGATGCTGAAACCAGGAGCTGCTTCCAGGTCTCCCACGTGGGTGCAGGGGCCCAAGGGCTTGGGCCATCTTCTGCTGCTTTCCCAGGCCATAGCAGAGAGCTGGATCAGAAGTGGAGCAGCCAGGACTCAAACCAGCGCCCATATGGGATGCCTGCACTGCAGGCGGAGGCTTAGCCTACTACACCACAGTGCCAGCCCCAGGAAAAATTTTTTTATTTGCAGCTGATCCGTTACCTAGGACAGTGCCGGATACATAGTAAATACAGGTTGAGTTTCCCTTACCCTAAATGCGTGGGACTAGAAATGTTTCAGATTTTTTCTAGATTTTGGAATATTTGTGTATGCGTAATGTGTGTTTCATACACGGTTTATATACGTAGCAACATGTGTATAAAAATATTGTGTAATTTTTTAAATATTGGAAACCAGATTTTTTGTTTTAATTTATCTGAAAGAGATCTTCCATCTGCTGGTTTACCCCCTAAATGCCTATAATACCTGGGGCTGGGTCAGCCTGAAACTAGGAACCTCGAGTTCAATTCCGGTCTCCCACATGGGTGGCAGGGACCCAAGTGCCTGAGCCATCACCTCCTTCCTCCAAGAGTGTACGTTAGCAGGAAGCTGGAGTCACGAGTGGAGCCCAAACTCGAACCCAGATACTTTGATACGGGGTATGGGTGGCCCAGGCAGCATTTTAACCATTTATTTGAAAGGCAGTTAGAGTGCGAGATCTTCCCATGTGCTGGTTCACTCTCTAGATGGCCACAGTGGCCAGGACGGGGCCAAGCTGAAGCCAGGAACCTGGACTTCCATCTGGGTTCCCACATGGGTGGCAAGGGCCCAACCACTTAGGCCATCTGCTGCTGCCTTCCTGGGCGCATCAGCAGGCAGTTGGATCAGAAGCAGAACAGCTGGAATTTGAACCGGCCTTCTGATGGGATGCCAGGGTCGCAGACGGCAGCTTACCCCGCTGCGCTGCAGCCCCAGCCCCAGCAGTATTTCTTTGTGTTTTTGTGGACAGGTATTTTGACCATGACTGTGAATGTTCCACTGACCTATCATGTCAGCACTCAGAAAATTTCAGATTTTGGATTTTCAAGTAGAGGTGCTCAATCTCCATTCAGGAAATATTTGCTGAGTGAATGAACTGTGTGGGCACAGCACCTGCTTCCTGTTGCTCTGCCAGGCTGGAGAATGAGAGCCTGCAGTCTTGGTTCTTTGTGCTTGTTGCCTCTCGGCCTCCTGCACAGAGCCTCGCCCTGGCTCCCTGCCATGCCGTGGCCCGTGGCTCTCACCATCAGCCATGCTCGGGGTTCCTGCCAAGGCCCCTGAGCTATGTGTCCACTTCCCAGCGTGCTTTGTGGGTTTTTTTTTTTTTTTTAAGATTTGTTATTTATTTATTTATTTGAAAGGCAGAGTGACACAGAGGCAGAAGCAGAGGCAGATAGAGAGAGAGGTCTTCCATCCGCTGGTTCACTCCCCAGGTGGCCACAACAGCCAGAGCTGCGCCGATCTGAAGCCAGGAGCTTCTACTGGATCTCCCATGCAGATGGCAGGGGCCCACGGACTTGGGCCATCTTCTACTGCTTTCCCAGGCCATAGCAGAGAGCTGGATCAGAAGTGGAGCAGCCGGCGCCGCGGCTCACTAGGCTAATCCTCCGCCTTGCGGCGCCGGCACACCGGATTCTAGTCCCGGTTGGGGCGCCGGATTCTGTCCCAGTTGCCCTTCTTCCAGTCCAGCTCTCTGCTGTGGCCAGAGAGTGCAGTGGAGGATGGCCCAAGCGCTTGGGCCCTGCACCCCATGGGAGGCCAGGATAAGCACCTGGCTCCTCCCATCGGATCAGCGCGGTGCGCCAGCTGCGGCAGCCATTGGAGGGTGAACCAACGGCAAAAGAAGACCTTTATCTCTGTCTCTCTCTCACTGTCCACTCTGCCTGTCAAAAAAAAAAAAAAAGAAGAAGAAGTGGAGCAGCCAGGACTCAAACCGGCATCCATGTGGGATGCGGGCACTGTGGATGGTGGCCCTGTGCTCTGGGCTCTCGAGCTCCAATGCCTGCTCACCACTTTGGCAGGGGTTTTCACTTTGTTCCTGGCACCTGGTAGCTTCCTTTTCTTGCTTTTGACCTTGACTCTATATTCAGACATTGCAGATACTACTTTATCTACCATTACATGCTGGAAGTGGGAGGAGGGGATCTCTGTGACTGCCTGATTGGACAAACCCTGTGTCTTGTTCCCAGCTGTGTCACCAGCGCCTGGAACAGTCCTTGGCACAGTGAATATTTGTTGAGTGAACAAATATTGTCCATTTCACAGTGCAGTCAAGGGGTAACAGAGGTGCCGAGCATCGGCAGCCAGGCACCGTAACGCAAGCCCATGCTTCACTCTGCAGGCATCTGGGCGGCGGCCCTGCACGGGGACCTGGGCCGAGTGAAGCATTTCATCCAGAAGGCCACGGACCCCAGTCAGCCTGACTCGGCTGGCTACACTGCTCTGGTGAGCTGGGAGGAACACGGGAGTGGGGGAAGCTTTAGCTCGGGGAGGGGGGCTGCTCTGCAGAGCGGGGTGGGAAGCTGCCTCGGCCTTCCCCTCTTCTGGCAAAGTGCTCTCTTAACTGTCCTGTGAACCCGGGTTTTCAAATGAGCATCCCAGCTTTCTATCAGCTGCTCAGTTCTGTCTCGTAACAATCCCGGGAGGTAGGAGTGCTCGTGTCCCCGTCTTCCCCGTTGAGGAGGACGAATCTAGATGTGAAGAAGCTCGCCCAGGTCACAGAGCCGCTGGGGCTGGCCCCTGCGCGTGTGCAGGCCCTGAGTCCGCCCCGAGTCCGCTGTCTGACCTCGCTCCCCGCAGCACTACGCCAGTCGCAACGGACACTACGCCGTGTGCCAGTTCTTGCTGGAGAGCGGAGCTAAGTGCGATGCCCAGACCCACGGGGGCGCCACCGCGCTGCACCGCGCCAGCTACTGCGGGCACACGGAGATCGCTCGCCTGCTGCTGTCCCACGGCTGCAACCCGAGGCTGGTGGATGACGACGGCATGACTAGCCTGCATAAGGTAGGCCCCCTCACCCTCTGAGAGGTCGTTTATGCACATCTATGACATACATATGTCAATATATTCCTCCCTTGCTGCCACCTTGAATTTCTTCCAGAGCAATGACTTTTTAAAAAGATTTATTTATAGGAAACAGAGTTAGAGAGAGGGAGAGGTAGAAAGAGAGAGATCTCCATCTACTGGGTCATTCCATAAGTGGCCACAATGGCCAGGGCTGGGCCAGGCTGAAGCCAGAAGCCAGAAGCTTCATCCAGGTCCCCCACACGGGTGCAGGGGCCCAAGCACTTGGGCCATCTCCACTGCACATTAGCAGGGAGCTAGATTGGAAGTGGGGCAGCCAGGATGCAATCCAGCACCTGTATGGGATGCCGGCGCTGCTCTGCACCCCAGCACTAGCTCCAGAGGGCAATGATTTTAACAAGTAGCTCGGGCAGGGTGTTGTGGCCCAGTGGGTTAAGCCGCTGCTGGGGATATCTGCAACCTGTATCGGGTGCCTGGGTTGGAGTCTCACCTGTGTCCAGTCAGGCTTCCTGCTGAGATACATCCTGGGCGCAGGTCATGGCTCAGGTCTTGGGGCCCTGCCATCCACACGTCTCTGTTGCTCTGCCTTTCAAGTGAATAAAAATATATATTTTTAATGAACAGTCATCTTTATATCAGTTCACAGTACATCAGTATTTTTAGTTTCCTTAGGTGAACTGCAAACATTTATATCAGAAATAAAATACACTGGTCTTTTTAAATAATCTAGCTTCTAATGCTTTCACATTTGTACCATTCAATTATTCGGAAACTCTTGAATCCCCAAAATCTACAAATGTGCCCAAGATTTTTCAAACCTGCTGTGTTCCCAAGTTGTTTTATTTATTTTTTTGAATCCTTTACCAGCTCTCCCTGCTAGACAAGGGAGCCCCTGAGAGACAGTGAATCTGAGATGAGATTCCAAAGCCTCTCACTCTACCGTGAGACTCCAGCCTGCTTAGACGTGTTTCCTGCATGGCTCGTCTCCGCAGCCGTCACCCGCAGGACTCAGGAAGCTGCAGGAATTAAAGGCGCAGACCCGCGTCATCTCCAGCTTTGTGGGGAGGGGCTGTACAGCATAGGGCAAAGCCCCTGAACAGAGCCAGGGAGAGCACCCTCCCAGGGCATCCACAATGGAGATATATATATATATATATATATATATTTTTTTTTTTAAGATTTATTTATTTATTTGAGAGGCAGAGTTACAGACTTAGAGGGAGAGAGAGAGGGAGTCTTCCATCCACCAGTTCATTCCCCAAATGACTGCAGCAGCTGGAGCTGGGCCAGTCCACAGCCAGGAACCAGGAGCTTCTTCAGGGTCTCCCACGTGGGTGCAGGGGCCCAGGGACTTGGGCCATCTTCTGCTGCTTTCCCAGGCCATAGCAGAGAGCTGGATCGAAAGAGGAGCAGCTGGGACACGAACCAGCACTTGTATGGGATGCCAGCACTGCAGGTCGAGGCCTAGCCCACTACACCACAGAGCTGGCCCCAGAAAATATATTTTAAAAAGTGGTTCTGGGGGCCAGCACCGTGGCACAGTAGGTTAATCCTCCACCTGTGGTGCTGGCATCCCATATGGGTGCAAGTTTGAGTCCCAAGATGCTCCAATTTCAGTCCCACTCTCTACTGTGGCCCGGGAGTGCAGTGGAGGATGGCCCAAGTGTTTGGGCCCCTGCATCCACGTGGGAGACCTGGAAGAAGTACCTGGCTCCTGGCTTTGGATCGGCTCAGCTGCGGCCATTTGGGGAGTGAACCAACAGAGGGAAGACCTTTCTCTCTGTCCCTCCCTCTCACTGTCTGTAACTCTAACTCTCAAATAAAAATAAAATCTTTTTTTTAAAAAAAGAGGTTCTGATCATGCGCATTTGGAATCCTCCAGAGGCTTTCTGTTCCCTTCTAGGGCCAGCTCCCACCACCCTCTCCGTTTTATTCCGAGTTCTTATCCATGTGTCCCTTCCCCAAGGACCTGCTGATCTTCCTTAACCTACTACTCTGTCTCCCGAGGGCCACACGTCGGACGCTATTCCTCCTGTCTAGATGCCTGTCCCGTCCCTTTTTACATGGGCCCCTTTCACGCTTCCTTCTGGACTGTAACACACGCACACCCTGCCTTCCTCCCTCCCAACCCTACCCCCTCTTGATCCCCAGACCTGCCCAGCCGTGTGCTCCCTGGACGCGAGGTTGCCTGACTGCCATGACCCTGAGCTTCCCCACTGGCCGCCTGTCTCTCCCTGGAGACAGCTGGGCCTTATCTCACCCCTGTGGCAGCCCTGGCACAGGTGCTCCACGAGTATGTGCTGTACAGACAGCTGGGTGTCGGGGCTTTCTTAATCCTTGCCAGTTGGCTGGGCAGACTGCCTAGGTCTTAATGGTGCTGCTCCGACGCTTCATCACCACAGTTCACGTGATGGGTGTTTGCAGGCAGGGTGCCCCATGTTCACCTGGCTGGCGTCACCCACGGAGGTGCAGCTTTTTAGATGTATGGCATCCCCCTGTTCTCTCATGTAGACAAGGAAAATGTGTGAGGGCTGGAAGTTATTCTTCTTTGCTAGGTTTTAAAATAAGCTATTTACAAACTTTTTTAAAAAGATTTATTCTATTTATTTAAAAGGCAGAGTGACAGAGAGGGAGAAACAGAGAGAGAGCTCCCTGTGGCTTACTCCCCAAATGGCCACAACGGCCAGGGCTGGGCCAGGCCAAAGCCAGGAGCCAAGATCTCCATCTGAGTCTCCACATGGGTGCAGGGCCCTGGCACTTAGGCCGTCTTCCTCTGCCTTCCCAAGCACATTCGCAGGGCGCTGGATTGGAGGAGCAGCACCCCGACGTGGGGTGCCGGGTCACAGGCAGCAGCTTAGCCCGCTGCACCACAGTGCGGCCCGTGGTATTTTGCTTTCCGTGAGGAATTCTTTGGGCTGCATCGCGCCCTGCTCACAGCAGACCGCTGCTTGAACTAGGCAGCGAGACAGAAGCCGCGGCCGGGCCTGTGCTCACCAGGAGGACCTGCTGCGTGAAGGCTCGGGCTCCAGAGGGACCGTGGTGGCTGCTGGGGCTGCTTTTCGCCCTGTGCGGGGCCCTGGAGTCCGTCAGTTTGCTGGGAGGTGCGGGGAAGGTACAGAGCCCAGCTGTCAGCAGGGCCGACTTCGCATCCCCATGCTGCCGCGGCAGCTCGGGGACCTTGTGCAAGTTGCTTCTGTGCGCTGCAATCTCTCTATCTGGTGGGAGTGGTGGCGGTTCCCACCTCCGAGAGGTATGCGGCTCTGACCCAAGCCAGCAGTGGCCACAAGGTGGAGACGTAAGAAAGAAAGACGGCTCCCGCCAGAGGGCCCTGGGCCCTCCACTGCCTCCTTGCAAGTCGCTGGGTTTCTCAAGGCATTCGAGGAAACCGCCTCAGGCCAGCCTTGGCCCGCTTCCCCAGGATCTCTCTGAGGGGCGAGAAGGGGCCAGGGCCGGCAGGGTGAGTCTGACCTGGGTGTCTCTGTCCCCAGGCTGCGGAGAAGGGCCACGTGGACATCTGCTCCCTGCTGCTGCAGCACAGCCCGGCCCTGAAGGCAGTCCGCGACCGGAAGGCACGGCTGGCCTGCGACCTGCTGCCCAGCCACAGCGACCTGCGGGGCCTGCTGGCCGCCTGAGAGGCGCCCTCCTGCCGCACGCTGCGCGGAGGGACACTGAGGCCAGAAGACCCCGGAAGAGCCCCGCTGGGCCTCCGTGGATGTGAGGGAGGAGGTTTGGTGGGGCGGAAGGTGCCTGTGCCCGGACAGGCGATCATGTTCTGAATCAGGTCCTGTGGAAACGTCCATCCATTTGGAAAAACAAATAAAGTCAAATCCCTACCTCCGCCCACGCACTAAGATAAACCTCAAGATGAACGACCAAAAATCAAAGCACACAACAAGTGTGGCGCCCGTGGCCAGAGTTGCCCCAGCTCCGTCGGTGCCCCGGTGGCTGGTCCGAGGTGAGAGTGGCTACAGGGGGCCCGCCCCAGGGCCACCGTGGGGACTGGGGGAGGGGGGCTCCGTGGCGAGTGCATTGCTTAGTTCCTGCTCCAGAGGCGCTCAGTGCTGGCGGGGTGAGAACCCACTCCTTCCGGCCTGTGACGGCAGAGGGCCAGTCACAGTGAGGTGAATACTGCTTCCCGCCCCTGCCGATTTCTTTTCTTGACCCAAAAAAGCTGTTTATATTCGGCATATCGAGCCTCTGTTTTACATGTGCATTTATGTCCATTCGTTTCAAATTTTTCATGCTGTCACTTAACTCCGTTGGTGTCTGGCCACGGAAACTGGGACAGTCACGGTAGGTGGCAGTTTGGCCACATCTATTTAAATGAGCAGAGCCAGGAAGCTGGCACTTCTGGAGCCCCTTGGCGAAGTGCTCCCGCGTGGCTGCAGGGAGGTTCACGTGCAGGCACTCAGCCTGGGGGACGGTGCGGGGAGCAGAGCCTGGGCCCCCACAGAGGCGGTGCTGCCTGGGCCTCGGGGCGCAAGGCCTCTTCCAGCAAAGCGTGTGTCTGGAGCCGCAGCTCAGCGGAGGACAGCCAGGAGCACGTGCCTTCTCCCGGCACCCACCCGGAGTTTCCCCTGGGCCGGCAGACCGTGGACTTCCTGTTTACATTTGGGTTTTTAATTAGGAAGACTTTGTAAAATCAGAGCTAGCCCCGGCAGGGCAGGTGCTTTTTTGCTGAGGGTCTGGGGTGGAGCCTGCTGATTGCAACGCCCCTGTGCTCAGAGGCCAAGGCGCCCGGCTGAAGTCTGACTTTTTCTTGTCCTCGTTCTAGTCTGGGTGACTCTCTCCTCTTGTAGCCAAAGAGTTCTGTCTGGGAAAAAATATCCCCTGAAGCCTGAGAGCTTTAGTTTCTTCGCTGTCTCGGGTTCTGTTGTGTGAGCACCTGGACGCGCTGCCAGAGCTGCTGGCCTTCGGCCCTTGCCGACCCCGGCGCTCCCCGCTGTCTGGCGGTGGCGGGGCAGTGCTGGGCTCTGGAATCTTATTTACTGGCTCTCGGGTTTCCTCGCAAAGGTCATCGCTGGGCGATGGGCCTGAGATCCAGGACTTTTGCTTACGGTGACCTGAGACATTCTGCTCTTGGCTGGTTTCATGGTTCCTGCTACATCCTGGGACCCGGGGCCGACTGCAGCCCCCCTTCCCTGTGGAGGCTGCGCTCATGGCTGAGGGTTTCTGGTGGGGACCCACGGGCAGCATGGGAGACACTTGCAAGGCCCAGCTCCCCCACGGTGGCTGGCACAGTGTAACTTGGGCTGTGGCATAGGAGGCAGGAGGGATGGGGGCAGCCTTGAGATCACACAGAGCTGTTTGTGTTGTCATGCAGAGGCCAGCTCTTCCCCGTAGGATTCTAGCCAGCTTGTGCCAAGGTCACTGGGCCAGGTCTTGGAAGTTTCCCAGGCAGCCAGACTTCCAACAACACAGAAGCCCACTCGTCTCTTCCCCGGCGGGGTGTGAACGCGGCAGGGTGGGAAAGGTGTCCCCTTGAGCGCGGGCTCGTGGCTGGGCCACGTGCTCGGTGGCTCAGTGGCTCTGAGCGGAGCGGGGTATGGCAGAGGTGCAGGCGAGGGCATGTGGAAGGCGGCGGCTCCCTGTCTGCCTCGCGGGCTGCTTTCCCAGGCTGGTATTTTGGTCGATGTGACAGAACCCCAGAGTCATCTGTCCTTCCCTGCCCCCACCCACCCCCAGGAGGAGGCCGAGCTATAAGAGGGCAGCGCCCGGGCTCTCACTGGGGGTGCGGAGAACGGGGGGACCATGGACTTCATCAGCATTCAGCAGTTGGTGAGGACAGGGGCACCCCCCGGCAGGTCCCTGGCTATCGGGTGGCGGGCAGGCAGCTGCTCGCTGGGGTCTGAGGGTCAGGGCAGATGCACCAGGAGGTGGGCAGCTCCCATCTGCTCTGTGCCTGGTTCTGCATGAGCTGCTGACAGGCAGGGAAGAAGCTGGGTGTGGTGGCGGTGAGAGCCCTGGTGTGCACCGAGCCCTGCCCTGGATCGTGACCGGGAAGGAAGGCGGCAGACTCCGGAGAGCTTGAGGGTGGCCACTGCTCTGGAGGGCCTGGGTGGGAGCAGGGAGAAGGGCATCCTTGCCCCAGGGGTGCTTTGGGCTTTGTCAGTGTTGGGGAGCTAGAGGATGTCACGTTGCCCACCAGCCCTGCCGCCGGCCAGTGGCCCTGTCCTGTGCTGGAGGCCTGCAGTGGGGCCTGGGCAGCATTGCTTTAGAAGGGACTCTGGTTCTGCCTGGCTGGGAGCCCCAGTCCCCTCATCCTATCATTCCAGCCTGTTCTCCCCACAGGCTTGGTCCTCAGTGCTCCCCAGCTGTCAGGGGAGGGCTCGCTCCTAAGCACGAGACCAGTCGCCCCAGCTCCTTTAGGTTAAGTGCAGGTTGGAGCCCGTTTTATGGAGACAGCAAGCGGAGCTGAATTCGCCCAGGGCGTGTGTCTCAGTCCCTCTGAGCTTGTACCGCGAGGCAGCATGGCGTGATCCGGTAGGAATCTAAGGCAGCAGCCAGGAGGGAAGCTAAGCGGTCATCTGGCTCAAGGGTGCCTGGGCCCCAGCCAGCGGTATGGATGGATGCGGGCTCGCCTCACCCCTGGGTCCTGCTGACAGAGCAGGGCAGGCAGAGGTCACTCATCCCCCAGGACGTCACTGCGGATGGGAGGCAGCCTCTCCAGTCCCCAACGCTCACCCCGTCCACAGCCCTCGCCAGCTGTCTCCCTGGCACTGTCCATCCCTGTTTTCTGATTGTCCTCTGCCTGTTCCTGCAGGTAAGTGGAGAAAGAGTTGGGAGGAAAGCGTTGGGAATCGGACATGGCGTCCCCGACCCCGGAGGCTGGCCCTGTGACTGGAGGCTGGGGCCCCAGGAGGCCATGGCCCGGGAGAAGCTGAGATTGGAAGAGGAGAAGAAGGTGAAGGTGAGCACTGGGTGGGAGTGGGGCGGCCGGCCCACAGGCCCCACCCTGCTCCACCCTCCAGCTGACGTCTGGCCTGCCCCCCTCTCCCGTCCACTCAGCTTGAAAGATTTCACAGCTCCAGAGTCCATCTGGAGACCCTGGCTGACTTGGAACACTTGGTTCAAAGACGGAGAGAGAAGCGACTGAGACGCAAAGTCCCCCCCAGGGAACCTGAGCCCGTGGTTAAGGTGAGCGACAACTCGGGGCTGCCAGGACGCAGGCCCGAGGAAGCGTTTCCTGTGGCAGGTGGCCATGGGGGCTTCCTCACGGAGGGCTGCAGCCCAGGCAGTGCAGAGGGATGGCCTGAGGCCAGACTCGCAGAGCAGGCCCTCACAGGGTGGCGCCCACCTGCACGAGCTGAGCTCAGAACCTGCTCCTGCCTCTCTGCTGTGCTTGTAGCTCCACCCCCTTCTCAAGTCCCTGGGCCTTCGGTGCCAAAGGAGCCCTTCACCCGAGGGCGTGTCACATCGGGCTGGGGTTCACTTTAACAAGTCCACGTGGCCTCACCTTGACCGCTTCCAAACAAGGTCACCCTCCGACACTGCGGGAGGGACTTCCCCACGCTCATGTCAATCCCCAGCACCCTCTCGACACCTGTTGTCACAGTCTCCGGGGTGGGCAGGACTGAGAATTTGTACTAACCAGAGTTTCTATCAGCCAGCTGTGGGCGGGTCCAGTTGGCTCTCAGGGACCAGGCTGGGCTGTGTGGCCACGGGCGCCCACAGGCTTGGGAGTGATTTGGCCTTGAACTCATGCAGCAGCAGCCCCAGGCCCAGCTGGAGCCTGTGGCCCTGGAGATGTTCCTGAAGGCAGCTGCTGAGAACCAGGAGACCTTGATTGACAAGTACCTGGCCGACGGCGGGGACCCCAATGCCCATGACAAGGTAGTGTGGTGGGGGTCACTGGACTTGCAGGACTCGCGGCTGCAGGCATGCTGTCCTCAGCCCTGTGTCACTGGCAGGAATCCGCTGGGACCAGGGCGGGGCCCGGGGCTGCACTCCCTCTGCCTAATCGCCCACGTCTGCCCCCAGCTCCACCGCACTGCCTTGCACTGGGCCTGCCTGAAGGGTCACAGGCAGCTGGTGAGCAAGCTGCTAGCGGCAGGTGCCGCCGTGGACGCACGGGACTTGGTGAGAACGGGGAAGACCCCTCCTCGTGGCGGATGCCCTGCCTCACCTGCCTGCAGGTCTCAGTGCTTTGTGGCTTTCTTTGTGCAGCTGGACAGGACCCCTGTGTTCTGGGCCTGCCGTGGAGGACACCTGGACATCCTCAAACAGCTGCTTAACCAGGGGGCCCAGATCAACGCCCGGGACAAGGTGAGGGGCAGGTGCCAACTTCCGCCGGTGGCCTGCTGGGAGGAGCAGGGGAGCAGATGCTCTTGGTGAAGAGCAAGCACAGCCCTCTGGGAAGGAGGTCCTGGCAACCGCGACCCACCACTGACCCCCCGCTGCAGATCTGGAGCACCCCCCTCCACGTGGCTGTGCGCACGGGGCACTCTGACTGCCTGGAGCACCTCATCGAGTGCGGCGCCCGCATCGACGCCCAGGATAAGGTGGGTGCTCGGGCGGCTCCACCCAAGGACCTTGACCCTGTGCCAGACCAGAGGCGCATCCACCCCGCACCAGCCCCACAGACCCGAGTTCTCTGAGCAGTGGCCGAAAGCAAAGGCGGGGCAGCAGCGTGACTCCCTCCCTCTGCAGGAAGGCGACACAGCGCTGCACGAGGCTGTGCGGCACGGCCGCTACAAAGCCATGAAGCTGCTGCTGCTCTATGGAGCCAAGCTGGGCGTGCAGAACGTGGTGAGTGGGAGCTGGGCCGAGGCCCGCAGCGTGTTGTGGTCTAGACGGCCAGTGTAGCCCGAGAGCAAGGGGCAGACCCCAGTGACCCTGTGTCCTCGTCCCCAGGCCTCCCTGACGCCGGTGCAGCTGGCCCGAGACTGGCAGCGGGGCATCCAGGAAGCACTGCAGGCCCACATTGGGCATCCCCGCACCCGGTGCTGACGACGACAGACCTGTGGGGTCACTCAGCCACCATTCCATCCCTGTACCTCTTGCACTTCTGCCCCCTCCACCCCCAAACTGGTTCCTGCCCTGGGCCCGAGTCCCCCTCAGGGCCTCACTTCCTCAGGCAGCTGTCAGGCCCCAGCAGCAGCCCCGAGCCCAGCAGGTGTCAAGCAGGCCTCTCCGTGTCGGGCTGCGCTGGGCCAGGCTGGAGAGAGGACCACAGGATGGCAAAGCGGGGCCAGAGGGACAGCGGGGTGCAGCAGAAGGGAACGGCCCTGGGCTGGCTGCTCGACGCCCTCGGTGTCCACAAACCCCCAGGCCGGGAACTGTGCCCTTGCTCAATTGCCTGTGGCAACAGCTGCTATCCAGGATGGATGGGAGGCAACAGCTGCAGGCCATACAGGTGCCAGGCATGGCGTGGTTGGCCGATGCCCGAGGGCAGGGTTTCTCCAGAGAACTCCAGTCCCGTCAGCAGCAGCCCTGACAGGGTCTGGAATGGCTCTGGCACTCAGTCTCCAGGCCTCTGGAGGTGGGCTCTGGCCTTCTTGAAGCGCTGCCCAACAGGTTTGGGCCCACAGCAGGCCAGGACCCACCAGGCTGCCTCAGAAGTCCCCAGACTGAGGAGCCAGAGCTAAGACGCTGGGGAAAGCTTTTGCCCACTGTCTGAAGGCCTCTGTCCACTGCCTCCTGCACTGTTGCTGGCGGCTCTTTTTTAGGGGTGTAGGTGTAAAGGGCCTGGGTGCTGGGGATTGCCTGTGGCCCACCCAACTCTTGGGGCGGTGGCCCGTAACCCTAGTTTGCTCG
The DNA here is from genome assembly GCA_949820135.1 of Sylvilagus floridanus. NCBI lineage: Eukaryota > Metazoa > Chordata > Mammalia > Lagomorpha > Leporidae > Sylvilagus > Sylvilagus floridanus. The sequence goes on along the minus strand of OX463245.1, from coordinate 73,091,461 downwards.
AGGCTTTTTGCCCACCCCACCCCTGGACTGGAGCTGGAACTCCAGCCTGGACCCTGCAGTTGCAGCCACTCCCATCCCGCCTTCGAGGCCGGGGCAGCGAGGCGCACACCTCCCCCGTCCCGTCTGCCGACGGGGGCAGAGGAGGACCTCACCCCACACACTCTGTCCTATTCCACTGTCCTGTACGTCAAGTCTCACTGGCGCCTACTGCTGGTGGGGCTGGGTCTTTAAGTGCCAGAAAGTGAATCCTGAACAGCTGTCCTCAACTGAGACCCCAGGCTGAGGGAAGGGCTGGCCGCTGGAGGCACAGCCTCCCTCGTGTGGTCCTGGGCTCCACGCGGCACCTGAGCGGACACCCCCTTGGCGGCAGTTACTTCGGTCTGCCGCCAGTGCCCTTCTCAGGCCAAGAACAAGGCTACTACATTACTACATAAAAGCTGACCAGTGCCCCATGGCACAAGCAACACTACCTTTCCATGGGCAGCTCATGCCCTGTGGTGACAGTCAGTGTGCACACACTGGGGTCACAAACGAAACACACATCCAAGACCACGGAAAAGACAAGTCCTCATCCAGGAAATGAGGACACGTTGCACCTTTTTATACCAGTATCTTCTGTTCATTAAAGCAGTCGATCACCCAGCACAGTCTACCTGTCTTCTCTAGGCCGGGAGCAAACTTTCTGTTCTCAGCAGCCAGGCTCAGGCCTAGCAACCACAGCCTCACAGCCGAGAGGCCGCTAAGTGTGGGGTGGCACAGTGGGTCCCAGCTCAGGGACCTCTGCTCCCTGATGGACACACTCGGAGAAACGGTCAGCCTCAGCGACTCATGGGACCCAGGAGGGGCTGAGAAAGTCCTAAAGGCCAGACCAGCTGCTGGCGTTAGCAGACAGTCGTGTCTGTGTGTAGGCAATCTTAAGGGATCTAGAGACAACACACCCATCTAGAATAAGGGAGTCCAGCAAGATCTCTGGACACAAGACAAACAGAAAAACCTATCTACCCAATAGCAATGAACATGGGGACACAGAACAGAGTGCGCCATTTACAGTGACTCCAAGAAGGAAACACCTAGGCTTAAAATTAGCAAAAGGATCTATATGGCAAAAACTACAATGAAATCAAGGACGTAAAGAAATGGGGAGACACAGCACAGTAATCAGTTCTCCCCCAAACTGATAAATATGGTTTGAACACGCTTCCTATCAAAGTGCCAGTGAGTTTTGTAAAGGTAGAAGAGGTTATTCTAACACTCATGAAAAACATTAAAACAATTCTGGAAAAGACTAACGTGGGAAGCAGAGTCGGTGTACCTGACTTCAGGACTTACTACAGAGCTACAACAATCAGCACTGTACTGGTAAAGGGACGCCCGGATCAGTGAAACATTAGACAACACAGGAAGAGGCCACACAGACACACCCACTGACCTGGACCAAAAGCAATGGAGGGAGGACTGTCTTCAACAAGTGGTGCTGGACCAACTGGACGGCTACAGGCTGTAAGGAAAACTTAACCTGGGGCAGGCACTATGGCATAGCAGGTAAAGCCATCACCTACAGCGCCAGCATCCCATATGGGTGCCAGTTCGAGTATGGCTGCTCCATTTCCGATCTGGCTGGCTTTCTGGTATGGCCTGGGAAAGCAGTGGAAGATGACCCAAGTGCTTGGGCCCCTGCACCTACATGGAAGTCCCGGAAGAGGCTCCTGGGTTCAGGTCCGCCCAGCTCCAGCTGTTGCAGCCATTTGGGGAGTGTATCAGTGTATTGAAAACTTCCCCCGCCCCTCTGCCTCTCTCTCTTTCAAATAAATAAGTAAATATTTAAAAAAAGAAAAACTTAAATATTACAGTTAAAATGGATCACAAATTTAACTGTAAGACATAAAATAGCTTTTAGGAAAAAAATACAATCTTCAGGACCTAAGACTAGGTAGAGTTCTTAGATGCAACACTAATAGCAACGTGATCTATAAAAGAAAAATTGGTAATACAGGATTCATCAAAATTAGAAACTTTTGATCCACATAGGACCCTGTTAAGAGGATGAAACTACAAACTGGGAGAAAATATTTGCAAACCAGAAGCCTGACAAAGGACTAACATTTAGAATATATAAAGAACTCTTAAAGCAATAAAAAAAACACACCAGCAGACTCCTACAGTCCCAGGAAGCAGCCATTCTGAAAACATTTGGCTGTTTCTTTCAAAAAACTCAACACGCAACAACCAAACAACTGCACTTCTCCCGGGGAAAGAAAGTAAGCTTAACCCAAAAGCCCATCCACAGATGTTCACTTCAGCTTTATCTGGAACAACCAAAACCTGGACACAACCCAGATGTCCTCCCAGGAGTCAATGACTACACCCTGGACCATCAATGACACGCCAACAACCTGGGAGGAATCTCCAGAGAATTATGCTGAATTAAAAAAAAAATCCCAAGTGGTTATACGCTGTATGAATCCTTTTATACAACATTCTTGAAATGACAAAACTGTAGAGATGAAGAACAGATTAGTAGTTACCAAGGGAACGGTGGCTGGGGACAGGGTTGGGGTGGCTCTAGGGGTGGGGCAGGGGGAGGGGCTCCTGGAGGTGATGGAGATGGTTCTGCATCTTGGCTGTGGTGGCAGTTACAGATCTACACATGGGACAAAACGATGGTGAGCTGTGCACCCCCAGCACACCAGTGTCCAGTGTTAAAGGGCACAGGAGCCCTCTACCTTTGCAACTTCCTATTGATCTGTAACTATTGCAAAGGGAAAAAAAACAAAATCACTAAGTGCAACCTGGTATCCTGGATTGGGCCCTCCAACAAGAAAAAGAACATTATTGGAACAAATAGTAAACTCCACATAAAATCTGTAGTTTGGTTAACAGTATCGCACGAATGGTAACTTTTTAGTTTTGACTAAGGTACCCAAGTTGTGTAAGATGTTAACATCTCAAAAATAAAACCCTGGTGCCCAGACTCTAAGTCAAAGCTGGGAGGGGGCGGAGCGTGGGGGGGGGCAGGTACTAGCACTTCCCAGCTGCCAGGTGTCCTGACAAGCAGCCAAGGTTTCCTGTTCTGCACAGAGATGACGTTTTCAAGTGCCTGTGCCCACCAGGGCCTGCCCCTGGAGCGTGTCCCCTGACAGCAGTTCCTAAGCCTGCACACCACTGTGCTCTTGGCCTCTCGGCCACATATGGGGGCCCCGATTCCTTTGAGAAAGCCTCCAAAAACCGTCCTCCCTCCCCAGACTGCACTCCTGTCTGTGACGCCCATTTCCATACAGCTCAACTGTGAGAAGCCATTACAGGCAAATTAGAAGAAAATGACAAAACGCCTTCTTACTCACTTCGCAGAAAAACGCAAGGAACTTTTGCTTCAGAGACACAAGGAAAACGTGCAACTTTTTTTCTTTTCAAGAGTGGTGATAAGGACGCCCCAACTCAGAGGATCCTTTCCGCCGACACCCTGCACCTCACAGCCACACCCTGCTCCCGGGAGGCCTGAGAAAGGTGCACCAGGTGGCTCCTCTCCCCTGCCAGCCGCTACAGAACGGATTCGATGCAGCATAAAGACCCCTTCCTGCCGTGCGTGCTCTCTCCTGGAAACACAGAGACTGACAATACTGTTCACGGCAACTAAGCAGAGCAAGCATCCAGCAGAGCTGTGCTGGGCAAGCCTCTGCCAGGGGGCCGAGAACCTCCACAGGGAGGGAACAGGACCCAAGGGACACACCTGTGGGGCTCGCGCACACGGGCAGGCTGGGGAGTGTGCACTCCAGCATGGCACTGTTCAGGGGAGCCAGGAAGCACAGCCTGGACAAGGCCGCGGCTCTGCACCCCCAGTCAACACTGGTGCTCACAGTGCTGCCAGCAGCGAAAGGTTGGCAAACGAACAGCAAAGGACAGGCCACGGCCAAGAAGGCAGTGACTGTGCACTCACGTCGCGGCTGCGCCCGGAGAGGTGTAGACACACTGCGCTGTCCCCACAGCCAGCGGGGAGAGGGGACTAGAGCTGCTGTTGCTCCTTTCATTGCTTCCAGAAGCAGGCCCGGAGGGCTATGCCCCAGCCGACCCCCATCTCCTACAGGAGAGCAGGGCCTGCTGACGGCTCCTGGCACTGCCGTCTGGTTGCGGCGGCCCAGGACCCACACCAGTAAGGGCCATCTACAACGTGGCCGACAGGGGGTGGGGACTTCTCGGCTCCCGCCAGCTCCCACGTGCTTGTCCATTCCCCTGCTCAGGGCTGCCTGGCAAGCAGTTAAACTCCTGGGTTCCGCCCAGGGCTCTCCTCCACTGGGATGCTGGGCCTGCTGTGGTTGGACCCTGAAGGAAAGAGGGAAAGAGGAGTCAGTATGTCAGCTCCTAAGGGGAGCAGGGCCTCACAAGACAAGCTAAGTCCTCTTAGAACAGGAGGGGCAGGGAAGGCTCTTGAAGACGCAGCAAGGCAGAGCTGGGAGTGCTTGTTCCATCCACCGCCCGCCTCGGCCTCCTGAGAGGAGATCACTCGAGGGTAGGTGCCGTGGGGAGGCAGGGGCCGTGGGCGTGGGCTTCTGACCCCAGGGTGTCCAGGCCGTTGTGCTGGGCAACAGCACCTGCCCTGGACAGCTGAGTGTAGTGCTGGCAGGACATGGAACAGGTGTTTCATCGTCTCCCATCTCCCAGCAAGAAGGACTGTCACACCCCCACCCCACCCCACCCCCCGGGGAAAGCAGCCCCCAGTCTGCACAGAGCTGCCTGGGGACCCCGCCGGCAGCTAACAGGCCGGGAAAGGAAAGCAAAGAGGAAAAAGGAAAGAAAAGCTATTTACCTTGGGTGTTTTCTTAAAACAAAAAAATGCTCACTAGTCCACAGTCATTTATCAACTGCAGTTTCCAAATGTGCCAAAGAGGGAAAGGTCTACTGGGAAGGCTGAAGAGAGCAGAGGGAAAGAAAGAGGGGACAGCAGTTGAGCCCCAACAGTGAAGCCTTGACTCAGCCCAGGGCAGCACCACGGGGCTACGATTCCGCGGCAGGGAGGGCCCAGGTGCTGGCGTGCAGGACCGCAGGGAAGCCAGGTGCCTGAGGTGACTGACAGGGAGGATTTACTCAGAACCTGAAACGGGGGGCCAGGGCCAGGAAACGTCCTCGGTAAAGCACTGACATTTCTAGATGCTGCAGGTCTGCAGGTCTGTTACAACCCCTCTAAGCCACCACTCTAACTCAGAGGCACCACAGACGATCCGGCAACGGGTGGCTGCCGGATCCGGGCCCCGCATCAGTCTGCCGCCCCTGCTGCAGACAATTTAAAGTTTGAGAGCCCAAGTCTCCAAAGACTGGTTCTCACCTGCCCTGAGTGGTGCCCCAGGGAAGTCGCCACCTGTGCAGCGACACTAGGCTCTCCTGGGGAGGGAGGTGCCCAGTGCTCAGGGACAACCCCAGGAAGAAGAGAGCAGAAAGACAGGCAGGCCTCACTGGGGGCAAATGTCAGACTGCACTGCACGTAGGTGACAGTCACCAGCATAAAGTCTACAAAATAGCGGAGGATCTGTTAGAGAGCAGACGCCCCACAGAGCCGCTCTAAGTGACTCACAGGACTGCCCGAGGGTTTGGAGGTTCTGCGATGTTTGCTGGAGGAGGCAGAGAGGGCACGCGGCCACTGCTGGACTAGGTGTGCACCTTGGGCACAGAGGGACTCAGCGCGGGGAAAACCAGAACCAAAGGCTCACATTTAGCAAGGCAAAACCTCTCAGCTTCCGGGATCTAAGTCTCACACAACGGCGTGAGCTTCCACACGGGGGCGCTCCATAAAGTAAGACCCCATCACAGGGAGTAAAGGCAGGACCCCGTCAGCCCGGGCAGGCGCAGTGCCCCGGGAAGGCTGCCTTCCTCCAGAGACCCCAAGGAGCAAGGCCTCACGTGCAGTCAGAGCTGCAGCCCCGGCGCTGAGCCATCACCCCGGCACGGGGAAGGCCTCCTGCCCCTCACGGCTGCCCGCCACCTCCCAACTCAGAAAGGACCCTTCTGGTATAAACGTGTGGTTGGATTCTCAGGCACAGGCCCAGGTGACCAGGTCTATCCCCTGAGGGGCTCTCCAGCACCTGCGCCCTGACTCTTGCTCCTCATCTGCAGAATGGACATGCCCACCACCACCTGAGACCGGGAACGTGAGACCAGCGAGGCACACACCCCACAGGGCTCGTCTTCCTCACTGGCTGCGGGGTCAGGGGAGGCGGCAGGGTACCCGGCCCAGTGCATCCTGAGGCCACTGTCTTACAGGATAAGAACTGGAGGGCTCCCCCTTTTACCCCTCCAACCCACAGCCCACACGACAGAGCCCTCCTTCCACTGTGGGGCTGGCTATCCCACGCCCTCTCACAGTGAGGGCCGGGTCTTCCTGCCCACTACGGAGCCAGGGACTTCGTGTTTTACTTCAAATGCCAACCGGTCTACTGCTCGGTGTCGTCCAACACAAGGGACAGGGCTGGGGAGAAAAACAGACAAAGCAGGGCAGAGAGTGCGCACGTGTGTGTGTGTGTGTGTGTGTGAGCCACCAGGACTGCCGGCGTACAGCCCCCTGGGTACTCAGACCACAGGACGTGCCCCCGAGGCTTACCGGCTGCAGCAGTCTTCTCGACGAGGAGCCTGGTCTGGCTGCCCGGCACGACCTGGAGGTTGGCGCTCTCAGGGGACGGTGGCAGGCTCTGGGCTCGGGTAGCCAGGAGTGCATTGAGGTACTGCAGCCGTGTAACCTGGAGCACAGAACACATCACCCAGCCGATGCAATTTGTATATCAAGATGCAGGAGGTACAAGGGGTCGCACACAAAGCGCCTGACCTAGAGGGGAGAATCCCACCGGGAGGGAAAGGATAAGAGCTGAGAACAGCAGAGAAGGGCGGTCAGGCAGAACGTGTCAGGCCTCAGGAGGAGGCAGGGGCTGAGGCCTGGACCACAGCAGTCTAGGAGTCTCCTGCAGGCCGAGTGCAGGGCCTTGGGCAGTCTGGGACAGAATTGGTTTGCTTTCCACCCATACAAACTTGTCACCAGTCGGTCCAGCCTCATAGGGACAACAGAGCTGGGGTGGGCATTTAACCTAGTGGTTACTGAGACTGCCTGGATTCAAATTCTAACTCTGCTCCCAATTCCCACTTCCTACAAATGTGCACCCTGGGAGGCAACAGGACATGGCTCAAGTAACTGAGTCCCTCCCGTCACACCAGAGACCAGGACTGAGTTCCCAGCTCTTGGCTGTGACCTGGCTGCTGCAGGAATTTGGGGAGCAAACCAGTGGACTGAGAACTCTGTGTCTCTCAAGTAAATAAATACAACCAGCACCAACAAGCAGCCCGGGCGGTCACCTTAATGAGCTGCAGATCAGATAGGGCCCTCACGGTGTAGTCAGGACAATACGTAGAAGAGCGAGTGCCATCAGCTGCCTCGGGCTGCAGGTCACGGCAGGCAGGTGAGCGCGAGGACACCGGGGACTGGTGAACTATTGAAAGGAACCATCAGTGAGGACAGAGGCCAAGGTGGGATGCGGGCAGCCCTCCACGCACAGCCCTGAGCACTGTCCCCACACATCAGCCTTGAGCGTGTGAGGAAGACCCGGGGGGGGGGGGGGACTACATCAGGGACAGTTCTGCAGGGATGGGGTGAGCAAGGGACAAATGCTGCCCCACCCTCTGGGCAGCACCTGCAGGAAGCATGGCTGGGGGCCCTGCGAGCCAGTGGTCAGCCCCCAGCTCCGGCAGAGGCCACACTTACCCGAGGACGGCGCCGTCAGGGCAGACACTCCATAGTAGGTGAAGGCCCCATTCTCGAACTTCAGGCCCTCTTTCCCAATCTCCACCTCGACTCTGCCCTGGGAGGGAGCGGGCAGGGGAGAACAGAGGTGGACAGTTACACTTCCCACCAGAGGAGAGCACAGAGAGGGGAGTGTATCTGATGTCCCTGCTCCCACCTCCGCGTGCAGACCCTTCCCTGGTTCCTGAGGACCCCGCATGCGCCAGGCCCAGGGCCCCGTTACCTGCAGGATGAGAATGAAGTAGTCCACCGGCCGGCTGCGCTGGTACAGGTAGTGGTGTGCAGCCAGGCGGTTGCTCTCGTCAAACCGCACTTCCTGGTTGACACTGGGGTGCTTCAGCAGGTGCAGCAGGACTTTCTCGGAGACCCGCAGCGGGCTGAACACATCCACCTCTGATCCACAGTGGGAAAGGCAGCCCGTGTGACCACACCTGGCTCCCACAGCCCCCTGGCTCTCCAGCGTGGCCTCCGCGACACAACAAGGGAGAGCCGGGCATCCCCCCACAGCTGCCCAGCTGAGGTTCCCTGCCTGTGGCTTGCCTGGGGGCCTCAGCCTGGTCTCGTTCTCGGTCACCTGGCAGAAAAGAACCCCTCAGGTGACAGACACGCCAGGGCTGCAGACAGCAGCACAGTCCTGCCTCCTGGGAACGGGGAGCAGAGCAAGCATCTGCCCGGGCCACGTCCTGACGCTCTGGACAGGAGAGAGCAGCGGCAAGAACCTCCCTTCCCCTCACCTCGGGACAGGAAGCGCTGGGTAGCCAGGAGCAGCTGCGGGGAGATTTTGACTTTATATTCATCATCAGACACCTTGAACAAGGAGAATTCCTCCTTCCGCTTGAGAGGGGCACTCAGAGAAGCCGGCCTCTTCCTCGCCAGGGTCTCCCCTGAGGAGGTAAGACGACAGTGAGTATGGGCGTCACCAAGCAATACACCGACCCAAGCAGCCATTACCTCTTCTTCCCGAGGCTCGGGGTTCTCAGAGATGGCACCAGAGCCCAGGGACACCTCCTGGACACTGCTCTCTGGTCAGTACCTGATGCCATTCCTAACACACAGTGATCCTGGGCCTGGGACAGAGCGGGGCAGTATCCCACACTCAAAATACGCCCCAAAGAAGTACACAAAGGACCACTCCTTGCCTTGGAGTCGGGTGAAGAAAACGCTGATAGGAGAGCAAAGCAGCTTATAAAGAATGGGCCAGGGGCCGGCTCTGTAGCCTAGCAGGTAAAGCCGCCACCTGCAGTGCCGGCATTCCATATGGGCGCCAGTTTGAGACCTGGCTGCTCCACTTCTGATCCAGCTCTCTGTTGTGGCCTGAGAAGTCCTTGGGCCCCTGCACCTGCGTGGGAGACCCAGAAGAAGCTCCTGGCTCCTGGCTTCAGATGGGCTCAGCTCTGGGCACTGTAGCCTTTTGGGGAGCGAACCAACAGATGCTCGCTCTCTCGCTCTCTCTCTCTCTCTCTGCCTTTCTGTAGCTCTGCCTTTAAAATATATAAACAAATCTTAAATCTTTAAAAAAAAAAAAAAAAAAAGGCCAGAGGCAGTGTTGTGGTAGATCGAGTTAAGTTGTTGCCTGTGATATGAGCACCAGTTCAAGTCCTGGCTTCTCCACTCCCGATCCAGTTCCCTGCTAACGGGCCTGGGAAAGGCAGTGAAAGACAGCCCAAGTGTCTGCGCCACACAGGAGATATGGGTGGATTCCAGGCTCTTGGCTTCAGCCTGGTCCAGCCTTGGCTGTCCCAGCCATTTGAAGAGCAGACCAGCGGATGGACGATCTCTCCCTGCACCCCCTCCCCCCAATCTGTCCCTCTTTCAAATACATACTAAAATAAATCCTAAAAATAAAACTAAAAGCAGGCCCTCTTGCCCACTGAGACCCCTCACTGAGGGGTGTGTATTGGAGGACAGGGATGCAAAATGGTAGCAGCTAACCTGGTGGCCCTGTGCCTACGGCAATCTCAGGAATCAAAGCAAAGGGACTGTGTTTGGGGACAGATGCTTGGGCCAAGCAGTATGCTTTGCAAGCACGCACAGGTGGGAGGCTCAGGGTCCCGAGAGCTGGGGAAGGGGCCTGCCGTCAAGGACAGGCCCTAGGTCTTCCCCACAGAGCCCAGCTCTCATCTTACAGGAACAGAGGCAATCAAGGGCTCAGGACCGCCCGCTGGGAAGACCCCCTCTGGGAGGGACGGGCTCTCTGGGGAGACGCTCTGTGATACAAAACCAACCTGCAAAAACCAAAGCAAGGAGAAAGGCAGAAGTGTGGAGAAGGTCAGGAAGGGCAGAGCCCTCCCGGGGACAGGAACACACAGGATGCTAAGTCCCCAGTGCACTTCACACGGGGACTGCAAGGCCGCCAGTGGGAGAGGCTGCCAGGACTTGCATGGGGGCACAGGTGTGAGCCCTGCTGTAAGGGGCAGCACTGGCCCAGCAGAGCTGAGGACAATGGGGCCTGATGACAGCTCTGGCTGGGGATCCGGTGGTTTCCAGCAGCATGGAGACCTACCACCAACACACACACACCTCAGGAGGCTCGAGGGAGCAGCAGACGGAGCTGCCAGGGGTCAGCACTCACGGTAGTCTTCCGACTCGTCCAGGATCTCGGACTTGATGATCTCCTCGATGACATCCTCCAGGGTGACCAGGCCCAGGACCTCGTAGAAGGGGTCTCCCTCCCCCTCGTTGTTCACCCTCTGCACGATGGCCAGGTGGGACTTCCCTGTGGAGGGGGGACACTCACGTAACACCTTGGAGGCCTTTTTTTTGTTTTCCGGTCCCTCCAGTACAAGCGCACCAAAAGGACAGGCGCTAACATCTGTGTTTTCACATTATGCTGGGCACTAGGCTCACTCTTCCTAGGTCCTCACTAAGACTCTCACACACTTACGAGGGTCCGTCTCATTTTACACAGGAGGAAATGAAATCTCCGAGATCACGTTCACGTGCATGAGGCTGCCCAGGCAGAGCAGAGCTGCGATTCAGCCCCAGAGGCGTGGGGTTCAAACCACAGATGCGGTTTAGACAAGGATGCACCCAGTCAAGAACACATGAGCACCTTGCACAGCAACCAGGCTGCAGACATGTGCTGCTGAGGGCACAGACCCCCAGGGACAGTGGAACTGGGGTACACTCCCTGCAGGGCATCAGCGGTCCTGGAGGGGATGCAGCTGAGCAAGCAGCCATTTGGGGCCCAAGCGGGACAGCAGGAGCAGCAGCTGGAACTCTCTCTCTTCCTCTGTGTCCTTCTGTTAGCTCCCAACTGGGTTAGTGAGGAAACAGAAGCTTAAAAATCGCCCAGGTCTCAGAGTATTGGGGAATACTAGGGAAACTACAGGAATTTACTGTGTATATCAGCTAAGTGCTTTTCATTCATAAAACTTCAGGCCTGTCTTAAAGAAACGGGATGGAAACCACATATATATGTAATTTAACATCTCTGAGTACCTGCTTTAGAAAAAATAATCAAAAAAGGTGAAAATAACTTCAGGGTCGACGCTATGGCATAGAGGATAAAGCCACTGCCTACAGTGCCAGCATTCCACATGGACACCGGTTAGAGTCCTGGCTACTCTTCTTCCGATCCAGCTCTCTGCTATGGCCTAGGAAAACAGAAGAAGATGGCCCAAGTCCTTGAGCCCCTGTACCCAGGTGGGAGACCTGGAGGAAGCTTCTGGATCCTGATGAGCCCAACTCCAGCTGTTGTAGCCATTGGGAAGTGAACCAGTAGATGGAAGATCTAGCTCACTCTCTCTGCAATTCTGCCTTTCAAGTCAGTAAGTGAAATGGGTGATGGTTCTAGTCTTGGCTGCTCCTCTTATGATCCAGCTCTCCGCTATGGCCTGGAAAAACAGTGGAAGATGGTCCCCCTGCACCTGTGTGGGAGACCGGGAAGCAGCTCCTGGCTCCTGATTAGCCCAGCCCTGGCCATTGTGGCCATTAGGGGAGTGAACCAGCTGATGGAAGACCTCTCTCTCTCTGCCTCTCTAATAATCTTTAAAAAAAAAAAAAAAAAAAGTTTAAGGAAACATTAAAGGGAGAAATCCAGCTGAAGTAGCTGTCCCCCTTTTCATGAGAAGACCAGAGTCCCAGGAGAACAGAGTCCTGCTAAGCCACAAGCACTGAAGAGCACGGGGTTGCCAGATGCCTCCCCGCCCCATCTGGGGCCCCATTTCTACAGGGGTTAGATCCGTCCTGCCACACAACACATCCCTGGTCAGGACAGACCAGGAGGGCCAACGGCACGACAGTCTGGATTCTCAGAACCAAGGCCCAGGCTCTAAATGGCGGTCTCAGGGCAGGGGGCGGCCTCACCTCAGCCCCTCCTTGCAGAAATCTGGTCCCTGTGGCAGTCACCCAGAGAAAGCTCCTTGCTTGCAAACGCCTGTGAAACAGACACGCGTGTCTCTGTGACAGGTCATACTGGCGTGACCCAACAATGAACAGAGGCCACGCGATGAACTCTCAGCACGGGCCCAGAAGGCACCTGGAGGAAGCAGTATGGAGACACAGAGGGCGCCGTGGGGCACTCACGTTTACTCCTCTGACGGCTCCCTCGAGCCAGCGGCCATAGCCATGGGCAGGTAGATGGTGGGACCCGCTCCCACGCCCAGAAAGCTCTGGGACAGCACTACAGTTTAAATCGTGGTCAGCAGGCTCAAGGGCGCTTCTGCTACCTGGGCATGGCAGGACTGACCCTTTCGTACTGCCTAACTCCTAGGACCTTCAATTGTGCAGCTGGGGCTGTATTTTCTCCTCCTTTCCTTTTTGTTTCGTTAAGAAATGCTTACTTATTTGAAAGCAGAGTGACAGAAACAACAGAGGTATCTTTCATCAGCTGGTTCACTTCCCAAATGCCCTCAACAGCCAGGGCGAGATCAGGCCGAAGCTGAGGGCCAGGAACCCCATCCACTCCCATGGGAGTGGCAGGGACTCAGGCACTAACGCCATCATCTGCTGCCTCTCGGGAGAAGCTGGACCGGAAGTGAAGCAGGCCTCGATCCCAGGCGCCCTACGATGGGATACACACATCCCGAGCAGAGCTGTACCGCAACCCCTGCCTCCCCTTTGGTTTCTGAGTGAACTGTGAACGTGAGGCTCACAAGAACCAGGCGCTACCAACGCTCTTCCCCACTGTCCAGGCCCATGGCAATCATCCGGCTTCTCAGACAGCAAACCAGAACTCTGCACAGTCTCCTGCCACCCCCATCCTCTCTGTGGCCGAATGCCCTCGAAGAGTCTTCTTGGGGTTGACACAGAAGGCAGGGGTTAGTGGCCTGACACAAAACACCAGTCACTCCCCACCGCTCGGAGTTTGCACAAGAGAGCCCGCCTCTCCCCACAATACAAGGTTCCCCGACACATGGTGCTCGGCCAGAGAGGAATGGGGTTCAGCGCAGTAGCTGCTAAGACGCCAAGGCAGCTCCAGCAGGTTCAAGGGCACCTCCGCCTCAGATGCATGACAGAGAGAAAAGGAAACTGACTTTCAAAACCTCACCTGCCACGAAGGCCACGGTATGCCCACTGCTTGCAGGCAGAAGAATGCGTAAGGAGGTTAGGACCGACGAGCAGACACAAAGGGTCTGTCAGGGCTGCTCTGAGCTAGACATGCAGAGAAAGCTCCAGGAAGTCGCTGGAAAGGCGGGGCCATTCTGCCCCAAGGATGGCCTCAGTCCCATGACTGAGGAAGTCAAGGGGGCTACAGGACTCCCATTCGACCTCCAGTGCATTGTCAGGCAGCTTCTGGAACATTCTGACTAAAAGTCCTTCCATCCCCAAACCCTCCGGCATCAGCCTGTCTGAAAACCTGCTCGGTTCCCCAGAGCTGCTCAGAGTGGGAACAGCCTGTATCACGCCTGATAATTCTTTCCTCCTCAACATTTCCACCGAAACCTGCCCACTGGCACATCTTCAAGCTCAGGAGCTGGGGGCCCCTCCTGCCCGCCCCTGCTCCCTGGCCCCCATCTCGCCAAGGGCCTGTCTACTTCAGGGCGTGTGCGTCTTCCTGTCCCACTCACTGCCCCAGCACTTCTCTGCAAAGGTCAGGCACACCCTGGCTGCCGGCCTCCTCCCCGACCACACTCGCCTTCCCCGATCTCTGCCCTTAGCTTCCGGGAAACGCCGCGTCTCTGGCTCCACTCCTCCCTCAGCGCTCTCGCCTCTTCTGGGCAGTTCCTCCTGACCCGACCCGACCGTCCAACCCCTTCCGCTCGTGTGCTCCCCTCCTGCCATCCAGACCGGTCCTCCTGCCCCAGCCTTGCCCTTGTGTCTCAAGAGCAGCCGCCTGCTGGGAGTTTGCTTCCTGGGACACTGCACAGGCACAAATGCCAATGCCCTGGCCGGCGCCGTGGCTCACTAGGCTAATCCTCCGCCTTGCGGCACTGGCACACCAAGTTCTAGTCCCGGTTGGGGTGCTGGATTCTGTCCTGGTTGCCCCTCTTCCAGGCCAGCTCTCTGCTGTGGCCCGGGAGTGCAGTGGAGGATGGCCCAAGTACTTGGGCCCTGCACCCCATGGGAGACCAGGAGAAGCACCTGGCTCCTGCCATCGGATCAGCGTGGTGTGCCGGCCGCAGCGCGCTGGCCGCGGCGGCCATTGAAGGGTGAACCAACGGCAAAGGAAGACCTTTCTCTCTGTCTCTCTCTCTCTCTCACTGTCCACTCTGTCAAAAAAAAAAAAAAAAATGCCAATGCCCAAAACAAGCTCACTTGTACGCCGCCCTGCCTCTGGGAAGGGCAACACCCCCGTGCGGGCAGAAACCGGGCTCTTCCTCAAGACTCTGGGGTGACCACCGAATCTTTCGAACCCCATCTCTCACAGCCTCCCGAATCTCCCCTCCAGGGCACAGTACTGTGGCCCCTCCGCTCTCATCACCTCTCATCTGGATCCTTACATCCTGGTTTCCGTACCAGCCACCACTCATTGAAGACTTGGGCCACCAAGTGCAAGTCCCGCACGCCAGCCCAAGCCCGCCCGGCCTCCGTGAGCATTTTGGTCGGGATGCACAACAGCACTGAGCCAAGCCCACCTGGCCTGACCCGAAGGGGCTGGAAAGTGAAAAACGGCCCGCCTAGACTTCATCCTGAACACCACGACCAACTCCTGAGGCTTCTCCCTTCAGTTCCAGACCGGGGGAGGGCGACCCTTTCATCCCCACTGCCCCACATCCCCTCCCGGTGACTGCTTAGAAGCTGGCGCCAGGCACTAGAGTGGGCCGAGCACTTAAGACACCTTGAAATGTGACAGCTGAGGCCATCAAAGGGACAGCTGTGGCCTCTATGCAAGTCCCCTACGCAGAAGGGATAAAGCCTGCACTTGTAGTGTGACCTCTGCTACTGGTTCCCCAGGAGCAGGCGAACACTACCCAGCCGGGAGCAATCATCACCCTCCTAGCAACAAGCACCCAGGCCCCGGTGCCCCGCGTCTCCTCTCCCCGATCCTTGCACTTACCCCTCTTATCACTAACCACTGAGAACCCTGAACTGAGAGAGGCAGACAGCCTTCCCTGGGCCCAGGAGCACAGTGCAGGCCGGGCAGGATGGAACACACTTGGCTGACTCCAGGGCCACACTGCTGACCACCACGCCTCGAGAGAGCCCACTGTTCAGGATCTAGACAGAGTACTTGCCACCAGCATGCTGGGTCTGGGCCCCACACAAAAGCCCTCCCCAGAATAGGCCTGCATGGCCACGTTCAAGGGAAGGAGCCAGGGTCCTCAGAGAGTCCACCAGACCAGACACAGCTGTGGGTCCAAGAATTAAAAGACACGTGGCGGCCGGCGCCGTGGCTCAACAGGCTAATCCTCCGCCTTGCGGCGCCGGCACACCGGGTTCTAGTCCCGGTCGGGGCGCCGGATTCTGTCCCAGTTGCCCCTCTTCCAGGCCAGCTCTCTGCTGTGGCCCGGGAGTACAGTGGAGGATGGCCCAAGTGCTTGGGCCCTGCACCCCATGGGAGACCAGGATAAGTACCTGGCTCCTGCTTTCAGATGGGTGCGGTGCACTGGCTGCGGCAGCCACTGGAGGGTGAACCAACAGCAAAAGGAAGACCTTTCTCTCTGTCTCTCTCTCTCACTGTCCACTCTGCCTGTCAAAAAAAAAAAAAAAAGACATGGTGCGTGCAATGCACCTACCAGGGTTTGGCCCGAGACTGTGCCCAGTCAGGAGGACCATGGTCATTCCTGCCAGGGCTGTCGGAGGGGGCTCTGCTCACGTGCTAACAGCCCGTCCACAGCACGGGGTGCCCCCACCCCGATCCTGCGGGAGTTCAGGTGAGAGAAGCACATAGCGCCCCCAAGGCTGACAATGCAGACGGCTGCAGAGGGACCCACATTTCACACGCTGAGGGCCTGTTTACCTTCAACCTTGCAGTCACTCAGAAAAGCCAGGGTTGAAAGGAGGGGCGGAAAAGGAGCTAGAGGAGAAGCTGAGAGACCCTGAGGGGAGGTTTAAAAAAAGGGGGAAGTCAGGGGAAGGAGATTAAATCAGCATCCACGAAGCTGCTTCTGATGAAATCAAAGAGAAAGTTCTCTCCATACCTGTAGGAAAGGAGTACTGATGAGTCATGCCCTTGTCACTCAGAAAAACAGCCATCAGCCAGGGACCCCACCAACGCCCTGGGGACACCATAGGGGCAGCTAGGCCCGGATCCGGAAGCCACCTTCTCCGTGTCCTTTTAGTTTCTATCGAAGAGTTTCGATCTGCTACATCGGACCCCAGGCACAACAGAAATGGCCTGGGAGCTGGGAAGACCTGGAGGTTTAGAATCAGTTGAGAGGTATGTCCCCAACACGGGGCCACCGTGGAGAAGGAGGGAGAGAGAGGGAGGGAGGGAGGGAGGGAGGTGTTTGCCTTCCATGGCACTCTGTCCCCTCTGAAGGGCGGGGTCCTTAAACACTTTAAAAGGTCATTTCCATCTGCAACACGACCACCCTCTTAAAACCGGCCCTTGAGGGCCCCCCGCCCTCTCCAGGAGTGGGGCCTTTCCCCCGACGGTCCCACGAGCCCCCTCTCCTTCCCCAGGGCCAAGCTCCGCACGGACATCCCCTCTGCGGTGCCCCAGCCGTTACCTCGCTTGAACTCCTCCAGGACGGCGTCCAGCTTGGTGTCGTTGAAGACGAAGTGCAGCGGGTGGTTGTAGAACCGCGTAATGGTGCTCAGAGGCGTGCAGTCTTCCGGGTCCACGAAGGCCAAGTCCTTGAGGTAGAGCATGTCCACGATGTTGGAGCGCTCCTCCTCGTACACGGGGATGCGCGTGTGGCCGCTCTGCATGATGCTGGCCAGGACGCCGAAGTCCAGCACGGCGCTGGCGTCCAGCATGAAGCAGTCCTCGAGCGGCGTAAGCACGTCCTCCACCGTCCGGTAGCGCAGCACGCCCTTGCTGAGGTCGCTGTAGGGGTCGCCGCCGCCGCGCGCCAGCTCCAGGACGCGCTCGCGCAGCCGCCCGGGGCGCGCCGCCAACTCCAGCAGCTGCCCCACGGGCAGCGCCACCGGCAAGGTGAGCAGCACCGCCAGGCGGCTGAGGCCGAGCGCGCGCGGCGCCAGCGCCAGCGCCCAGCGCCCGCTCACGGCGGCCGGCAGCACCTCGCCCACTAGGAACACCAGCCCCGCGCAGCCCAGCACGGCGGGCACGGCGCGCTGGCCGGCTGCGCGGTACAGCAGCACCGCCAGCGCCGCCTGCGCCAGGCTGGCCAGCAGCAGCAGCGCGCCCAGGGCGCAGCCGGCCCAGCGCCGCGCGGGCTCCAGTCGCCGCGCCGCCGCACGCTCCGCCTCCGAGCCGCTCTCGCGAAGCACCTGCACCTCGGCCGGCGCCAGCGCCAGCGCACTCAGCTGCAGGCCCCGCGCCAGCGCCGCCAGCGCCAGCAGCCCGGCCGCCCCCAAGCCCAGCGCCCAGGGCGGCGCCGCCTCCTCCGCCGCCCCGCCGCCCGGCTCCACGCGCACAGCTAGCAGCGCCGAGCGCGGGCGCACGGTCTCGGAGCGCAGGCACAGCAGCGCGCGCCACTCGTCCGCGGGGGCCGCCCCCGCCGCCTCCTCGGGCGCCGCGGTCGACCCACTCTCGGGGCAGCCGGACCCCTTCGGGGCCACCCAGGTCCAGGAGCTATTGGCGAACCCGGAGCCGAAGAGGCGCAGGCGGAAGGTGGCCTCCGGCGCGGCCCGCACCGCTCCTCCGTCCTCCTCCAGGCAGAAGCCCAGCACTCGCAGGCCTGGCGTCGCCTCCCCCGCGGCGTTGCCCAGGCAGAGCGCGGCGAACAACCAGCCCAGCCGACCCGCCGCCGCCGCCATCGCCTGCTGCCCCCTCTCGGCCTCTCGCGCAGCCTACCCCGCTCGTCCCGCGGCCTCCGCCTCCCGCGGCCCAATCACGACCGGCCTTCGCGCCCCCTCGGCCAATAGACGGCGGGCGGGGGCGGGCCCTGGGGGTCGGACTAGGCTGCGCCGGGGAGTAAACAAGCGGCGGCGCGGGGCGGGCCGGGGGCGTGGGGTTCTCCGCCCCACCGGGCCCCGCCGCCGCTCCGAGGGCGCTGGGTGGCCGGCTCTCGGAGGACGCGGAGCCGCGAGCTGGGGCGGGGCGGGGCGGGCAGGGCCTCCGACCCGTCCCGAGGCCTCGCGGGAGCCGCGGGCCCGTGCTCTGGGAAGTGCCCGGCTCGGGACGGGGGCGCCGAGCGGGAGCGGCCGCTCGCCTGAGCCACGGGTCCCGGCGTCCCTGAAGTTGGAAGCGGATGGCAGCGTGCTGTTTTCCAAGAACGGGCCCTGGGAGCCAGAACCAGCGGCTGGGGTTGTGCCGAGGGGTAACTGCGCGGGGCTGCGGCTGTAGGCCCCGGGACGCCAACACAGGCCCTGTCTTCAAGGAACTCGCGTTCCCGCCGGGAGACCTGTGCTGGAAACATGCACACAAGATCCCAGCCTCACGGGATCCTCACAGCTACTCGGTGGGACTAGTGTCTGACAGGAGAAAGGCGGCGTCCAGGAAGACTCCGCGGGCGTCGGGACGGGCCACCACCGCCGTAGCCGCGATGTCAGTCCTCAGGACCGCGCAGTGTAGGGTGATGCACGACCTTTCTAGTCTAACTACATTCAGACTGGCCCCTGCAGCTCAGTTGTATTATTTCTTCTCTACACGTTTGCGGTTTTTTTTTTTGTTTGTTTGTTTGTTTTGGCTGATAGCCCCGTGCCAACTTGCTCTGTCATGAAAACGACAGTTTATAAGAAGTTTAGGGGAAGATGTTTAGCATGGCAGTTAAGAAGCCCCTTGGGACACACATTCCATATGAGCGTCTGGACTTGAGTCCCAGCTCCACTCCCGATGCCAGCTTCCTGATCATTGCACCCTGGGAGGCAGCAAGATGGCTCCAGGATTTGGGTCCTGGCCACTCACATGGGACGATCCAGATTGAGTTTCTAGGTCTGGCCTCCTCCTGGCCCAGCCCTGGCTTTTGCCAGCATTTAGGGAGTGGACCAGCGGATGGCAGATTCTTTCTCTGTCTCTGCCAGTCATATAACTTAAAAAAAAATGTTTAAAAAGTATGCAGAGTGGCCACAATCAAGTGAAACATATCTGTGGGGAAAGTATTGTGCAAAAATTAGTCTGACCAAGGGGGAAACATTTTGTGAAAAACTCTTAAGATGACAGTCATAGTGTCTCCTATGTAAACGCAGAACCAAGACTGGGACAGCTGCATCTCCCTCCATGTTCCCTAGTCTCAGTGGCGCTTTGTCTTCAAGCAGTTGGCCATTCTTGCATTTCACAGGAGCAACGGTGACATCACTGAGCCTTTCCAAGTGATCATCTGCCTTTTTTTTTTTTCCAAAGAGTCATTATCTATTTATTCAAAAGGCAGAGTGACAGAGAAAGATATCTTCCATCTGCTGGTTCACTCCCCAGATGCGTGCAACAGCCACGCCTGAGCAAGGCCAAAGCCAGGAGCCCGGAGCTCCGTCCGAGTGTCCCATGTGTGCGGCACGGCTCAAGTACTGGGACCTTCATCTGCTGCCCTCTCGGGTGCATTAGCAGAGCTGGTTTGGAAGTGGACCTGGCACTCTAACGTGGGAAGCGGGCGTCCCAAGATGCAGCTTAACTCAATGTGCCACAGTGCCCACCTCCTTTGATAAAGAAAAAAAAATTTTATTTGACAGAGTTATAGACAGACAGAAAGGTCTTCCTTCCGTTGGTTCACTCCCCAAATGGCTGCCACAGCTGGCGCTGTGCCGAACCAAAGCCAGGAGCCAGGTGCTTCCTCCTGGTCTCCTCTGCGGGTGCAGGGGCCCAAGCACTTGGACCATCCTCCACTGCCTTCCCGGGCCACAGCAGAGAGCTGGACTGGAAGAGGAACAACCGGGACTAGAACCTGGTACTAATGTAGGATGCCGGTGCCGCAAGCGAAGGATTAACCAAGTGAGCCACGGCACCAGCCCCGATAAAGAAATTTTAAACACTGACTTCAAAATATTTTTTAAAAATTAAGCTTAGTTAACTAGAAAGTTTTATTCCTGTTCAATGGATTGAGCTTCTTTAGTTCTCATTTCTCTGTCTCCAAGTCAAGATAAAAGGCCTACATTGAGAGAGAACTGATGGATGTGCTTCAAACATGTAAAGTGCCTGCAAAGTCATTAATTAGCGAAGAACAGTTCCAGAGGAAAGAGGAGTTAGAGACAGGGCTCTCACCTTTGTTGAGGTACCTTTTCCTTAGTCTCAAGTGGTAGCTTTGGGATCTGCATGGAGGGAAGGCCTATACTTCCGGGAATAGAAAGTTCCTACCTGTACTTGCGGGGAAGAAAAGTCCTTGTCAAGGTCCCCGCTGGTGCCTAAAGGTCAACCGCCTCAACCTTTAACTCCCATGCCCTGAATCTATACAAGGAGCTCTCCCAATCTCTGACGTGCGACTTTCCCGGCCCCCGCTCTGTTGTTCTGTTGGGACCAGGGAACCTCGCCCGGAAGCAGAACCCCAATAAAAGCCTTTGAATTCATTGATTTGTCTGCCTGGGAAGATTTGTTACACACCGGATACCTTGCATCAAGTACCCTTGGAAAACCACCAATTCTAATTCTTGGAGGAAAAAAAAACTTTGCATTGCAGAACAGTTGGATGAGACTTGGAAAACATAAATGGTCAAATAAAGTGTGACTACCCGGAGATACGCAGCATCCAGGAGGAGGCAAACAAAGCTGCTCCAGGTGGCATTCACCAGCACTTCACCAGCTCGTTCCTTGCTCCGTGCCATTCTCTGTCCCATCCCTGCTTAACCACAGCATCATCAGGCTTTAAGGTCCCTCACTGCAGAGGGACAAAGATGAGAGAGAGGTCTCTTGCATCCACGGGTTCACTCCCCAAATGCCCACAACAGCCAGGGCTGGGCCAGGCCAACACCAGGAGCCAGAAACTCCACCCTGGTCTTCCATGTGAGTGGCAGGGACCCAAGCTCTTGGGCCGTTATCTGCAGCCTTCCCAGACGCATTAGCAGGAAGCTGAGTGGCTGGGATTCAAAGATGGTATGCTACAGTTTAACTGGCTGTGCCACAATGCCTGCCCCACAAGTCTGTGTTTTAAATATACAGCAGTAAGTGCTATAGAGAAAAGCAGGGCAAGATAAGGAGACAGAGGGGTTGGGGAGATGCTGTTTGAGGTGGGGGTAATCAGGGAAGCCTTCGACAAGGAGGTGACATTTGAACAGAGACTTAAAATAGGGGGTGAGCTTCACTCCAGCCGGAAGAAGTGTCCTAAGCAAAGGAGACAGCAAGTCAAAAGGCCCTGCTGCGACTGTCTCCACAGGAGGTCTTCCTCACTGAACTCACTGGTGAGTCCGCAGCACCTGGCCCGTAGTGGGTCTTGGATGTGTGGAGCAGATGGAGCCCTCCTATGCACATTTTCTATTTGTTCCTCCTTTCTTCTGGAATATCCTCTTCCTTTTGTCACTTACCCAAGTGCCTCCCTTCCTCCAGACTCCCCAGTCTGTCTGCTCAAGTTAAGCCAGGATTGTGGAGCCCTGGCCTCAGTGTACTTGATCGCTCCCACCAGCCAGCAGCATCTACACGTGCTGGAAGAGGGGTCTGCGCAGCTGCGGCTTTGGGGTGGGTGCAGGGAAGTGACTGTCACTCAAGGCGTCCAAGGGATGAACACTTCAACTTGGAAACCACAACTGGCCCCTGAGTAGCGCCGCTGCCGCGTATAAAGACGCGATCATACTTCTGGATCAAGCTCCGTTCACCCCTCTGCCTCCAGGAAAGGGAGGGGTGATCTGCCCGTCCCAGGTGCGCCTCCAGCTGCTGCAGGTTAAGACTCTGTGGCAGCTGGTTCACAGGCTGTGGCCGTGGCCTGGGGGCACTTTGGAGGGAGTGCATATCCACCAGCACCTGCCACTCTGGACTCCTGTGCCAACAGCCTTGACCGTGGATACATTTTGTAAATTAATTTCTGCTAGCCTCTCCCTGCTAAATGACCTAAGGATACTCCGCTGCCTGTTGTCCTGTCCTATGTGACAGCCAACCACAGTCACTTCTGCTTCTGTGACAGACAGGGAACACGGACACAATTCAAACATGCCAGGTGCAGCTCACCGAGATTTATATATATTTCATCTTTTATTACCAATCAAAAATAAATTCCATATATTGTTTAGCAAATATTATCATTGTTTTGTGACAAAAGACACAAGAGTCATAACAACAAAACTCCCCGAGAGTCAAACTCATAACAATGCCAAAATAAATCACAAAAATATACAAATTAAAATCTTACGCAAAATAAATAGGAGTTACTTGCTACGGTGGCTGTGACTTGCCTACCCATTTGGATGCCAGTTGCAAAGGTCTCCCTAACAAGGAAGACAAGCAGGGTGGGCCAGGTCCAGGGTATGGCTCAGCCCAAGAACCAGAGGTTGGAATAGGAAGTGAAAAATTGCACTGGGAGGAGGAAGTCATCGGACCAGTAATATTTGGAAATAATTATGACCCTCTGCAAGAAGTGATTATAACGGGGAAGGAACGGGGGAAGGACCATCTGTTGGTAGAAACTGTGTGCACAGAGGTAGCTGTGGAAGTGCGTACACCTGCTCCTTGTGCTGCACGCACACCCACTTGGGTGGGGCTGATGCGTTTTGCTGTGCCTGCACACGGATCGCTCAGGAACTTGGCTCTGCCAGCTCTTATAAAGACTCGGGAGCGAGCTGCTCCTGCAGAAAACAGAGGTTTCCCTACCAGGGACCAAAGGTCCCATGTCTTTTTTTCCTTATGGATGAATGAGAACCCATGGGTGTCACCACCTACCGTTCAGGCTTTTAGGAGTAAATTCTGTGACTGAGGAAGCACTCAGACTGGCCAGGGGCAGGCGCCCGCCTGGAGAGCAGAGCACGTGGGGTGACAGGGCTCCGTGGCCTGAGACGGGAGCGCGTGAATACTCAGGTGGGAAGCCCGCGGTCTCCTTTACCTGGATCTCAAGGCCTGAGCTTCTGTCCCACCTGACAGAAGGGTCACAGCCCTTGGTCCCACGGCCTCCCCAGTGGAAGCCTGGAGCTCTGAGGCAGGGTCAGATCAGCCAGGCAAAAGGTGCGGAGAAGGCTTTCCCATGGATGGCGCGTTCTGTACAGGACCACTGGCTGCAGCCAAGGCCCGTGTGACTTTGCCCAAGGATCTCGCAGGCACGGGGAAGGGGGGGCCGCCAGCCGCATGCCTTTAGCAGAACTCTCTTTTCCTGAGTTTCCAAAGGTGGGTGAACAAGGTCAGGTGAGCCTTGGGCAGCCGCAGAAGAAAGGGCAATTAGAACTTGCTCAGTGGCTTCCACCATGTCCTCTTGTCCCCAACCCCCAGGAGGAATGAGGTTTGGGGATTAGAAACAGGGAGTTCCGGAAAGGGCTTCATGGCGACAGCTGAGCCTTGACTCTCCTTGTGAGGTGGCGGTGGGATTAGCTGCTAACAACACAGACGCCAGAGTCACCCTGACAAGTCACGTCCGACGTAGAAGATGCCAGCCCCACTGAGGGGGCAACCTTTGGTGCGAGTGAGGGCAGGGCAGCAATCGGAGAGGCCTGGGGCCCTACCTGATGCTCTGAGTCAGCCCCAGGACCAGGAGGAGGACACTGTCCCCAGGGCAGATGGGAGGCAGGGGAGAGTCCTCGGCTGAGCCCCGACTCACCGGGAGAACCGGGGAGGCTCCTGGGTCCAGTGGTTGATGGGAGTACGTGTGCTCTTCTCCGCAGCTAGATAATTGTGTCCCTGATCACAGTTACCCAGCAGCCCTCGGCCTTGGCGACTTCAGACCTCGGTGCACATGTCCACACCACTGATGTCAACACCACGTGGTGCTCTGCTTCCTGGGGACAGCCGCCTTCTTCCCGAGAGACAACTCGCCCCCAGCAGGCTCTGGGGTCCCACCTCTGCAGCTGGAGGTGGCGGCAGAGGTGGAACAGGTGCAGGAAAGGGAGGGTGGGCTCCCTGAGTCAGGGACAGAGCTGGAAGGTCACGGCTGGGAGCACATTATGGCTATTGCTTCCCGGGGTGAGATATCATCCCCCTCCGGAAAAAAAAAAAAAAGTTTGTATTTTTTTTAAATAAAGTTCCTTAACCCTGTCTTCCCTTCCCAAAATGATACTTAAAAAGAGGAGCAGTAAGTCCCATTTAGAAATTCTTTCAGTAAAAAATTGCCTTTGCTCAAGGTAGCCAGCCCACTGTCCCACCAGTCCAGGCCAGGTCGCCATGGCCACCTCCGAGCTGGTCGGAGGCCCCCAGAGAGGCCAAATGCCCACGCAGGGGCCGTCTGGCTGCTCAGCTGGCTGGGCCATGGCTGTCTACCCTTCTGGCTGTACAGGCTCCCTCTCTTGATGTGGGCCCACTGGGGAGGCCCCCGCAGGGTGGGCGGGGGGCCCCGGGCCCTCCTGTCAGATGACGCTCTCGTGGGAGCCTTTGTGTAGCAAGGAGTTGCGCTCGTTGAGAAGCGTTGTCGTCTCGTCCACCACAGGCAGCTCGCATTTCTCGGCAGGGCTGTCCATGCAGGTGGTGCACCCGTCCATGGGGAACTGAGGGCTGTTCTCCATGCGCGAGGCCAGCAGCCCGTTCTGGTACTGCTGCCTCGTGATCTGCGGGAGGACGGGGTGAGTCCATGCTGGGCGGGCGCTGGCAGGCAGACCCCCGTGCCAGCCCTGGGTGAGAGAGGACACACCCAGGCAGAGCCTCTGGAAACCCTTGCAAAGAGGAGGACCAAGAGCAAGAAGCCAAAGCCCCCTGGGGCCTGGCCCTCAGGGTGGGTTTAGTGGGAAAGGCAGCAAGTGGCCAGTACCAGAGCAGAGCAATGCAAACATGTGGCCGCATGGAGGACCTGGGAGGCACTCACCTTAATGTACTGCAGGTCCATCAGCGCCCGCACGCTGAAGTCAGAGATGTACTGGCCCAGGACGGAGCTACCAAACTGGTTGCTGCTGCCCGCCAAGGGGGTCGTAGCTGTGGTCGCAACATCTGTGCGGTCCGGGTAACTGAGGGAGGCCGAGCGGCTAAGGGGCATGGGGTGGGCCGGGGAGCGGTCTGTAGGGGAGAGCAGAGCCATCAGCCCAGGAATCCTGGTGTCCGTTCCCAGCCATGGATGGAAGCCCAGGTGCAGGAAAATTCTTAGGGACACACAGAACCACACAAGGTCTGACCTCGTCAAAGCCAGAGTTAGTTTGTTAAGAAGTGGTGTGTAACACGTGCTAAAAAGTCTGCCAAATCAAATAAATAAACCAACCAGAAAACAGAAACCAAAACACAGTTTACAGTTACCAAATGCCCCATTTCTCCGACAGCTTGTCACCCAGGGGTGACACCATGATGACCCTCCCGTGGTGGACAAGCTGCTGCCTTTGTTTCAATACCAGCTTACGATGGCAAGTGACATAAACTGTACACTTTTAAATGCACACATCCTAAAGTGCTCAGGGCTAAAGGCATCGCAGTCTACTCGAGCCTGTCCGCACCTCAGATGGCCTGGCAGACTGAGCGAGCAGCTGTTCCCACAGGAACCCACAGGCCCTTTGAGTTCCAGGCTTTGCCAGTGGCACCTGGAGTAAAAGTGGTATGGCCTCTTCCTGCCGCTAGGGGCAGCACAGACCTCCTTCTGTGGGAAGGGGGGGGTGACTCCAGCTCAAAAGAAGAAGGAGGAGCAGGCATCTAGCCTAGTGGTTAAGACTCGGAGTCCCATTCCCAGTTCTGGTCCTCACTATAGCTGCTTGCTGAAATAGTTCCTGGAAGGCAGCACTGACAGCTCAAGGAACCGGATCTCGGCCCCCCGCGTGGAAGACCTGGCCCCCGTGCAGATGGGAGCTCTCTCTGACTCCATTTTTCTGTCTCTCAAATAAGTAAGCAAAAATTCAAGAAAAAGAGGAAGGGAAAAGGGAACTGTACACGTTGCACATCATTAGCGTAGTTATGAAAACACGGAAAACACTGAAATACACAGAAAAGTTCATCGTAAAAGCATGCAGGCTTTTAAAACCCAGAAAGTGGACCAAGCTCATCGGCTTAGTTAACTAAGTTACTACTACGTTAACTGCTCTAACAAACGGCTACTGAAGAGCGTGAATGTGAACACTGTGGCTCAATGACCAATAGGGTTTCCAACAGTACAGAATTGAGTCATGGTCTCTCCTTGTGCTTAAGTAACGCCTGACTTTCATTTATAAGAGTAGGAAACTGGCCGGCGCCTCAGCTCAATAGGCTAATCCTCCGCCTGCAGCGCCAGCACACCGGTTCTAGTCCCGGTTGGGGCGCCGGATTCTGTCCCGGTTGCCCCTCTTCCAGGCTAGCTCTCTGCTGTGGCCCGGGAGTGCAGTGGAGGATGGCCCAAGTCCTTGGGCCCTGCACCCCGTGGGAGGCCAGGAGAAGCACCTGGCTCCTGCCATCGGATCAGCGCGGTGCGCCAGCTGCAGTGCGCCTCCCGTGGCGGCCATTGGAGGGTGAACCAACGGCAAAAAGGAAGACTTTCTCTCTGTCTCTCTCTCTCTCACTGTCCACTCTGCCTGTCAAAAAAATAAAATAAAATAAAAATAAAAAAGTAGGAAACTGCAGTCTATTTCAGGAACAAGAAATAAAGGATCATTAGAGAACTATGTGCAAGTTCCTACCTTGAGTGATAACTTTGATAAACTTCTAGGGTAACAAAAAAAGAAAGTTTATCTTTAATTTAAAAATTTTTATTTATTTATTAGAAAGGCAGAGCATCAGAGAGAAAGAGAGAGAATCTTCCACCCACTATCCATTCCCTAGATGGCTGCAAAAGCCAAGTCTGGGCCAGGCCGGAGCAAGGAGCCAGGAACTCTATATCCGAATCTCCCACGTGGTTGGCAGGGGCCCAAGTACTTGGGTCGTCTGCTGCTGCTTTCCCAGGAACATTAGCAGGGAGCTGGATCAGAAGCAAGTAGCTAAGACCTGAACTGGCACTCCAACGTGGGATGCTGGGGTTGTAGGCAGCGGCTTAACCTATTGTGCCATAGTGCCAGCCCAAGAATGTTTCTAGTTAATGCTTATTGACCCCCAGAAACAGGAACTGAATTTAAAACCAACACAAATTAGTGACATGACTTATTAAAGCTAAAGGCCCTAGCGGCTGGTGTTGTGGTCCAGCAGGTTAAGCTGCTGCCTATGACAGCACCATCCCATTTAAGCACCAGTTTGAGTCCCAGCTCCTCCACTTGTATGCCAGCTCCCTGCTAATGCGCCTGGGAAAACAGTGAAAGATGGCCCAAGCGCGTGGGCCTCTGCCACCCACATAGGAGACCCGAGTGGAGTCCCAGGCTCCCAGCTTTGGCCCAGATCAGCCTTCACTGTTGTGGCTATCTGGGGAGTGATCAGTGGTACAAGATCTCTCTCTCTTTCCCTCTCTCTGTAACTCTTTTAAAAAAGCCAAAAAGCTGGATCCTGGAAATAAATAAGTATACTAGAAGGTACGCCTCTGAGTAATGAAATGATGTTTTAGTTTCCCAATCTCCTAAATATGCTATATTGCTTTTATGATTAAAATAAAGTAATATCACAAAAACTAGGAAGTTTGACAAGGTTAATTATATCTCTTGGAAGAGTAGCCTAAGAAAATCATCTTAGGAGTGGGTGTTGTCACTTGAGACACCATGTTCATATTGAAGTGTCTGGTTCAAGTCCTGGCTGCTCCACTTCCAATCTGGCTTCCTGCTAATGCATCTTGGAGGCTCCAAATGATGGCTCAAGGCTTGGGCCCTTGCCACCCATGTGGGAGATTTAGGCGGAGTTCCTGGCTCTTGGCTTCTTCCTGGCCCAGGCCTGGCTGTTGCAGGCATTTGGGAAATAAACTCACAGATGGAAAATCTCTCTCTCTCCTCTCTCTCTGCCACTATACCTTTAAAATAAATAAATAAATCTTTAAAAAGAAACACAGAAAAAAAAATTTTGGCATAAGGAGATGTTATCCATAATAAAGACCCCCATGATTAGGCATAAAGCAGAGAATTCATAAAGGGAGGCCCACCTGCTCAGTGAACACTGTGTGGATTTGACTAGTTTATGTTCCTGTATGAAGTAAAGACATCAGAATTCGAGACATGCATGCTCAACCCCCTGGCTAGCCGTGGAACAGCAGCGAGTGCGGAAGAGGGAAGGAAAGCCGAGGTCACACTGGCGGGGTGTGAAGGGGAGTGCGACTTCCTCTAAGTCACTCTTTTATTTATTTTTGAAACAGAAGGTCAGAACAGCAAGGCAGGCTTTGGAACAATTAAGAAAAAAAAATCCAGCTGTACAAATATAAAGTAGGAAACAAATGATAGAGGGTTTTTAGGGCTGCTGAGGTCCAAACAGCTCAAAGATGCCTATAACGTGGGGCAGGCATTTAGGGCAGTGGTGAAGATGTCACTTGGGAAACCCACATCCCACAGCGGAGTGCAGGGGTTCAGCCCCTGACTACTTCAGATTCCAGCTTCCTGCTAATGTGTACCCTGGGAGGCAGCAGGCCATGGTTCAAGTGGCTGGGCCCCCCATCACCCACACGGGAGACTCAGATTGAGTTCCGGGCTCCTGGCTTTGGCCTGGCCCAGGCCCGGCTGTTGCAGGCATTTGGGGAATGAACCACTGGATGAGAGTGCTCTTGCTCGCACGCTCTCTCTCATTCAAATAAATAGAAATTAAAACAAAAAAGGTGTCTGTGAAGCTTGTAATGTTCCTGACCCACATGGGGCTCCCCAGCCCAGGCCAGGATCTGCTGTGAGAGCAGCGCCAGCCCACACTATGCGGCCTCAGCGCACATGAGAATCCCAGCACACCTCACACTGAGTGAGTTTGGCCCTACACTGCTCCCTCCAACTCCTAGGACAGCTATCAGAAGTGTGAAACCTGGCTAGCACTGTGGCACAGCAGGTAAAGCGGCCGCCTGTGACATTGGCAAATCTTATGTGTGCCGGTTCAAATCCTGGCTGCTCCACTTCCAATCCAGCTCCCTGCTATGGCCTGTGGAAGATGGCTCAAAGTCCCTGGGTCCCTGCACCCATGTGGGAGATATGGATGAACCTGCTGGCTCCTGGCTTCTGCTTGGCTCAGCCCTCACCACTGTGGCCACCTGATGAGTGAACCAGTGGATAGAAGATCTCTCTCTCTATCCCTCAAACTCTGATTAAATAAATAAATAAAACTTAAAAAAAAAAAAAAAGGCATGATAAGCATGATACCAGGCAGGGTCCACCCAGTCCAGCTTGGCACCATGTCCAGAAAGAGCAAATGGCATTGGCCTTTTTCTAAATTCTTTTCCAGCTAGAATGGGGCATTCTAGTTGTAATAGAGGAAAAAAAAAAAAAAAACAGAAATAATAATGGAGTTCCAAGTAAACACTTTATATCAATCCTGTCACTTCCTGCCCCTGACAGCTCTACGGAGGCTAGTTCACGGATCATCCTCCTTTCCACGTGAGGCCCGGGGATGAACGGGTGTCATTTAGCTGTGACTGTGGAGGTGGTGTCTGAATGGGGCCTGACACTGGGACTGTGCTGCTAACTGCCCTGTGCCACCTCTCCCGGGCACAGACACGAGAGAACGGAAATCCAAGGCTGTGAGGAAGGCTAAGCAGGTGCGAGAAGAAGCTGATGAGTGAGAAGTCACCCGGCCAAGGCCAGGGAGCGGCCTGCAGCAGGGGTGCAGAGCAGCTGCCCGCTCTCCTCCAGGCGTGCCCTTGCCCTTGGTGGGCAAGCCTGGCGAGTGCACACTTGCCCTGGCTGGGAGCAGTCCTCTATTCCCGGCCTGTCATCTGCGGGTATGTCTGTGTGTCTGTCTATAGGGGTTTGCACGTGCACCTTCTCAGAGACTGAAGGACCTTTGGGGAGGCCCTTTGAGAACAAGGACAAAGCCACCCAGCAACTGGGCCCCAGGCCGGGCAGAGCCAGTACAAGGCAGGCTGGCCCCCAGGTGTGCCCAGAGGAGGAGTTAGTGCAGCTGCGGGCAGCCAGGCGACAGGTGGCAGTGTGAACCTCGCTAGCCATGCCACATTTACCTGAGAGCCAGGAGAGCAAGGAGTTCCGCTTGCCAAGCGGACACCTGACCGGGGCTGATGGCACTGGAGCAAAAGAGGAGGAGGTCAGTATCCAGGCCGGGTCAGGAGGCAGGGCCCGGAGCCACAGGAAACAGCATGGAGAGACAGAGCTGATGGGAGCCCAGTACCACCAGCAGAGGGGAGCACCATGGGAAGGGGGCGGAGCTCTGGCAGGAGGGCTGCTCTGCCCGACACAGAGGACAGAACTGATGCTGGAATGAGCCCAGAATCATTCCCCTCCCTCCAGGCCACTCACATCAGAACTGAGGGCTGAAGGCAGAAGGAAGGAGCCAGGAACCCTGGCCAAATCGCTGAGGCTGTGCAGCAGGGATGCGGTGTCTGGGCAGTCACACGTAACTACTCTCCTTCCACACAAGACTTCCCCAAGGCGGATGACGACAGGAGCTTCTGGGACAGGCAGGCAAGTCCTTCCCAGACCTCAGGCGTCCAGGCAGGGACTCCTACTCCAACTTGGTGCCTTATCCACCCCCACCCAGCAGCTGTGCCACCCTGGCTCATCCTGGTTGGGCACAGAGGATGCAGTGGGTGTGATGAGCTGAGTGTCATTGCACACAGGTGTCCTGGCCCCCAACATGGCTTCCTTTGTGTCAAAGGACAGGTTCCCCAGGAGCCATAGCCACCCGCCCACCAGCACGGCCTGAGTATCACTGGTCCACCCCGCAGCAGGCTCCCCAGGTCAGGGTGCACATGGAGTGAGGAGCGAGGGGGGTTGGATGTGGGCCCTGCCTGCTGGGCTCCCACCCTCATCACACAGCAGAGTGTCTCTCCCCTGACCTCCCATAAGCACTCTTGGAGGGGACCCTGTTCCCCCTCTGTCTGCCCCCAAGTCCCTTTATTCCATCAGAACCAACCCTTAACCAAAGGCAGTGGCTAAGCCCCTGGAAAAGCTAAGACCATTTGTAACCCACCCTGGTAAACAGGCCCTGGCCTGGCTCCCAACTATGGGCGCTCTGGGTGCCCCGGGTTGCCTCGCCCCAGTCCTTACCTCCACCTGCTGTCACCGGCAGCAGGGGCACTGGGGCCGCCTGGCTCTGCCAGCCCATTCCAGTCTCCTTATACTGCTCTCACAGCGGGCCACGAGCCGCTTCTGACTTCATGTAATAGCCACCTAAAGGCCTGTGACTTTCTGAGGCTCCCTGATGTGACCTTTCCTGCCCATAGTCCTCCCCCTGCCCCCCACGGCGGGTCTCCTCACCCTCTCAGGATACCCCCCCCCTTGGTTGCCCAGGCCTTCGCTAAGAATTTCCTTCTCGTCCCTGACTCGGGCCTCTGGACCCCGTTGAAAGGGGCAAGTCACCCCGCTCTTCCAGGCCACCTCCTCTAGGCCCTGGCAGCCTGGCCCTCACCAATACACACCCCACCCCCTCTCCACCCTCACTCCCACCCCTTAAACCACCTCAGTTCTGGGATGCAGGAGAGAGGTGTAGGCCCAGCCCTATAACTCACCAGGGGGGACCGAGGTCAAGGCCATGGTCCCATAGTAGGAGAAGGCACCCGTCTCAAACTTCATGTTCTCCTTCCCTGCCTCCACCTCCACCTTCCCCTGGAAGAACACAAGGTCAGGGTTACAGGGAAGAAAAACAAGGATGAGACAGGTGTCGCAGTGAGGCGCGGGAGTGGCGCACCCAGCCGCAGGAGGCAGGGGTGGCCCAGGTCCTGGCGTGCTCAGGGCTCTGCCCTGCAGGTGCCAGGCGGCCCCGGGGGAGAGGACGGGCACTGTGGGGCGAGCAGAGGCTGCAGGGCGGCAGAAGCTGGGGTGGGGAGTGGTCCGAGGAGCAGGGCGCACACCTGCAGGATGAGGATGAAGTAGTCGGCGGGCTTATTTCGGGTGTACAGGTAGTGGCGGACGTAGTACTTGTTGTGCTCGTCAAACTTGAGCTCCTGTATGACGTCTGGGTACTTGAGCAGCCGCAGCAGGATCTTCTCCGATATGAGAGAGGGGCTGAACTGGGGGACCTCTGGAGGAGGAGAGAGGGGGACTTCACGCGGGGCCCAGGCACTCCCTCACTTCTGCTCCTCTCTGGCCGGGATGGTGGCCCTGGTCCCAACAGCACATGACCTTGGGCTAACTATTTAACCTGTGCCTCAGTTTCCACATACATCAACTGGGGATAAAACCTCATTGGGTGGTTTGCGAGGTCAAATGGAATAACACAAATAAAGCACTTAGACACACTCCTGGCACGTGGGAAGTGCTTAATCAGTGCCCCTAGAATTACCAGGATCATCACTATCGGGACTGGCACTCGGTACAGAGGGTTTCAGCTTGGACCAGCCCTGGCCATTGTAGCCATTTGGGAAGTGAACCAGCAGATGAAAGATCTTTCTCTGTCACTCTGTGTTTTGAGTAAAAAAAAAAAAAAAAAAAAAATGGGGTGGGGTGGGGTGGGTAGAGCAGCACTGTGGCATAGTAGGCTAAGCCTCTGCCTGCAGTGCCAGGATCCCATATGGGCACTGGCTCCTGTCTTGGCTGCTCCTCTTCCAATCCAGCTCTCTACTATGGCCTGGGAAAGCAGAGTAAGATGGCCCAAATGCTTAGGCCCCTACACCCGAGTGGGAGACCTATAAGAAGCTCCTGGCTCCTGGCTTCAGATTGGCCAAGCTCCAGCCATTGCAGCCATTTTGGGGAGGGAACCAGTAGATGGAAGACCTTTCTCTCTCTCTCTAACTCTGCCTCTCAAATAAATAAATTAAAAAGGAAAAACAGTAAGATTTTTTAAAAAACCATTACTATTGTTATCAACATTAATATTGTAGTAGCAAACATAAAGGAAAAAGAATTATCACACTGCTACCAACTGAGGGTTGGGAAGGAGGGTGGGTTGTGCGGAAGGGGGTGGAGTAGGCAGGTATTTCTCCAATCTGTCACCCAGGTCCTGGGCGACAAAGGGAGCTTTGAACCAGGGGTGAGAAAACAGAAATGCCACTGGTCTCGAGGTCAGTTCCTGCAGGGCCCAGCACACACAGGCAGGGGGCGGAGGGGAGACGGAGACCAGGGTGGAACACAGGCTCTTTCGGGCACGTGGGCAGGCGAGGGGCAAGCCCCAGCAAGTGGAGGGCCCCCTTCTCCTTACTGATCTTTAAGGAGCCCTCTGAAGGACTTCAGGCTTATTGCAAAAGTAACTCTAGCGGGGGGGGGGGGGGGGGGGTGCATGCACTGTAGCGCAGTGGGTTAATGCCCTGGCCTGAAGCGTCGGCATCCCGTATGGGCGCTGGTTTGAGTCCCAGCTGCTCCTCTTCTGATCCAGCTCTCTGCTATGGCCTGGGAAGGCAGTAGAAGATGGCCCAAGTGCTTGGGCCCCTGCACCTGGATGGGAGACCCAGAGGAGGCTCCTGGCTCCTGGCTTCGGATCGGCACAGCTCCAGCCATTGCGGCCAATTGGGGAGTTAACAGGTGGATGGAAGACCTCTCACTCTCTCTCTCTCTTAATCTGTGTAACTCTGACTTTCAAATAAAAAAAATAAATCTTAAAAAAAAAAAAAGTAACTCTGGGGGTAGATGTTTGGCACAGCAGTTAAGTCCCAGCTTGGGACACCCACATCCCATCCTGGAGTGCCTGGTTCAAGTCCAGCCTCCTCCTAATACACACCCTGCAAGTACCTGGGTGCCTACCATCCATGTCAGATACCCAGATGGAGTTCTGGGCTCCTCACTTCAGCCTTGCAGTTAAAGAACCAGTGATTGGAAGGTCTCTGTCTCTCTCTTTGCTGCTGTCTCTCTTTGCTTTTTTTAGTTTAACTTTTTTTTTTTTTAATTTTAAGATTTATTTATTTACTTGAAAAGCAGTTACAAAGCGAAAGAAGTCTCCCATCTTTGGGTTCACTCCCCAAATTGCTACCATGGCCAGGGCTGGGAACCCCACCCAGGTCTCCCACATGGCTGGCAGGGGACCAAGTACTTGGGCCATCCTCCGTTGCCTTCCCAGGTGCATCAGCAGGGAGCTGCATGGGAACTGAAGCAGCCGGGACTCAGTCTGACACTCACATGGGATGCCAGTATTGCAGGCAGCAACTTAACGCACTGTGCCACAGCACCAACCCCTCTCTGGTTGTTCTGTTGTTGTTGTTGTTTTTGACAGGCAGAGTTAGACAGTGAGACAGAAAGACAGACAGAAAGGTCTTCCTTCTGTTGGTTCACCCCCGAAATGGCTGCTACGGCCAGCGCGCTGCATAGATCCGAAGCCAGGAGCCAGGTGCTTTCTCCTGGTCTCCTATGCGGGTGCAGGGCCCAAGGACTTGGGCTATCCTGCACTGCCTTCCCAGGCCACAGCAGAGAGCTGGACTGGAAGAGGAGCAACCAGGACTAGAACCTGGCACACATATGGGATTCCGGCACCGCAGGCAGAGGATTAGCTAAGTGAGCCACGGCGCCAGCCTAATAAGTATTTTTTAAAAAACAAAAAAGTTAAGTTGGCTGCTCCCTGGAAGCCTGCAGTGTAAGCCCTAGGGAGGAAGGAGGTGCACTGTGCCTTCCGGGGCCGGCGCTGTCCTGGCACCTGCTGCCCCCTCCCCTGCCTGCACTTCCACCAACACCACATGGCCCTCTTTGTGCTCCTACCCGTGGCCAGGAAGCGATGAGCGGCCAGGAGGAGCTGGGGCGAGATTTTCACTTTGAGTTCGTTGTCCGCATCCTTGAAGGCTGAGAAGTCACGCTTGTTCTTCTCAGACACTCGTTTCCGGCTCCGGTTGTCAGCTGCGAGAGAAATAATCTGGAACTCAGAACTGACTAGAACCCCCCTCCATCCCTTCCCCCACCCCACACGCCAGCAGCTCCAGTCCAAGGACCAGGGCAGCCTCCTCTCCCGGCTCCCACATGCTCGCTGCTCACCGGGGCCTCTCCACCCAGGAGCCCCAGGCTTCCAGGTCCAGGCAGGATGGGGGCTGTGGCCCAAGGAGAGGACTGAACTCACTGTACATGTCCGACTCGTCCAGGATCTCGGACTTGATGATCTCCTCGATGACGTCCTCCAGGGTGACCAGGCCCAGGACCTCGTAGAAGGGGTCTCCCTCCCCCTCGTTGTTCACCTTCTGCACGATGGCCAGGTGGGACTTCCCTGCGGGGACAATGGGAGCACAGGCGCCAGGCATGAGACTCTCTCCACCAAACACAGACACGCTGACGGTCGTGAGTCACAGGGGTGGAGGCCTGCCGGGGTGCGTCCCCTTTCCCGCATTTTCTGACGTTTCCGTGGCAAACAGATACTGCTTTTATGAGGAGGAAAACCAAGCTCCTTTTTAAAGGCATTCCGTTAAAGAGCACTTGTTTAAAACTGGCAAGGCCCTGCGGATGCCACTCAGCATGGGCTCCTGGGGCTCCCGGACAAGGAAAAGACCCACACTGACCAGACAGGACAGCTGCACGCAGAGGGTCCCACGCTGCCCACTCGCACAGGGCCACAGGGCCTCGGGCCCACGCTCAAGCTCCTGCGCGGGGCTGTCCTTGGCAAGCTCCCTTGCTGGGACCCAGGGGCTGCAATACCGCCCGAAGCAAAGACTCCCAGTTCCCAAAGCCATTACCAAATTAGCCCACTGCAATTAGGTCGGCGGAGACGATAATTAGAGAGGCCACCCGGACCTAATCTAACATAGGAGAAAGTGTGGAGCCAGGGGTAGGGCGGGACTGTCCACAGAAGCCACGTGGGTGGCAGCGCTTCCAGGCTCCTTTTCGGGGTGCCCTCTGCTCTCATGCCACAGCCCCAGTGAGCGACTAAAGGGGGCACCAGGAAGGGTATGGAACTGTGTGCACCTGGGGAAAGAGAGAAGCCCTGGGAGACTAGACAAGGGGCTTCCCCCTACCATCCCCATTCACAACCCACCTGTGGGGGCCCCTCTCCGGGGACTGGAGAACTCAGTGCAAATCCAGGGTGGGGAGGATGTTTTCCTGGGTTTTAGGGTCTCAGAACCTACATGCCTCCTAACCTCCAGCTCCAGGATGGGCTCTTCACGACTCCCAGGGGCCTCTAAGGGGACACCCAGAATGCAAGGGCTCCTGGGTCAGGTGAAAAATGATCACTCTGAGGCCGACGCTGTGGTGTAGTAGGTAAAGCCGCCGCCTGCGGTGACGACATCCCATCCATATGGGTGCCGGTTTGAGTCCCAGCTGCTCCACTTCCAAACCAGCTCTCTGCTATGGCCTGGGAAAGCAGTAGAAGACGGCCCAGTCCTTGGGCCCCTGCACCCATGTGGGAGATCTGGAAGAAGCTCCTGGTTCCTGGCTTCAGGTTGGCCCAGCTCTGGCTGTTGCGGCCATGTGGGGAGTGAACCAGTGGATGGAAGACCTCTCTTTCTTTCTGATTCTGTCTCTGTAACTTCACCTTTCAAATAAATAAATAAATAAATCTTTAAAAAAAAAAAAAAAGATCATGGTGCAGCCCATGTGATGCGGCAGAGGGGGTGGTGCTTTGTGAGTCACTGACACGTGTACGAGCGCTTCCCACTACGGTTGTGGTCAGAACAGCTTTAGCACCTTGCTGGACAGAACCATGGCTGGCCTCGATCAAATGTCCCCTCCTATAGAACCAGGCCAACAAGTGCCGAGGGATCAGCCAGGGTCCCCGGGCAGGGCAGCAGCCAGTCAGCCCAGGGCCCCTAGAGTCTGCTCAGGGCTACCAGGATCCGAGACTAAGAAATGCACCAGATAAACTATGTCACCAAACAGGACAGAAAGGAAAGCAAGGCGGCTTTTCCCACTTTGGCATCCCCAAAAGGGACAAACAGGCCTTCTACTTATTCCAGCTGATGGTCAGGTGAGAGGGTACAACGTTTCAGGCGGCCAGCTGGGCAGGATGTCTCAACATTACGGGCTCCTAACCTTGGACTCGGAAACTCCTGTTCCAGGAGCTCCCCCTCCAGAGAGGGCACCTTCACAAAAGCAATGGGGAATCGCTGCAACATTCTTTTCAACGGCCCCAACCCAGTGGCCACGGGGCATGAGCCCAACACGGGGGCCACAGCTGCTCCAAGGAGCACACCATACAGCTGATGGACTGGATGTGGCA
The DNA here is from genome assembly GCA_949820135.1 of Sylvilagus floridanus. Taxonomy (NCBI): domain Eukaryota; kingdom Metazoa; phylum Chordata; class Mammalia; order Lagomorpha; family Leporidae; genus Sylvilagus; species Sylvilagus floridanus. The sequence continues at coordinate 73,054,184 of OX463245.1, read as the reverse complement.
GACACTGATACAGGCGAGAAGGCAACGAGGACCAAGAACCCTGCCCATCCTACCTTTTGGGTGGACTAGCTGAGGCTGAAAATAACCAACACAGCTGCTGACCGAGTTCCGGCCGTGACGTAGAGCCCGTTATTATAATATTATTATAATAAAATTATCATGGCTGACACTTCCGCCGGGCACCTGACAACCTGACACTTCCCAGACTTCCCAGGGGCAAGAAAATGGGTGGAACTCACATCCCACCCACTACGAAGACTCTACCTCCAGATCATAAGGGATAACCTCACCCCTTGCTGGGCACAGCTCTGTCTAGCGTGCTCTTAAGTGAGTGCTTTCACTCGGCAAACAAATCCCTCTCCTCCACCGTATCTTGCTGTGGCTGCTCCTTGAATTCCTTCCCGTGTCAGAGGCAAGAACCTGGACCCAGCCGCCCAACAACAGATCCCAAGACAGCTCTTGCTGGAAGAGCAGGCTAAAGGCAGGGCCTGCACAGCAACAAAGTGGGGTGCTCAGACGCGCCTGGACAACAGAGGCCCCCTTTGGAGGGGGCTTGTGGGAGGAGCCCTGAGGTCCCTTCTCTACTGTTCTGTTGATGGGCATATTTTACTTAAGCTTTACGTATGATTTTGGAAGAGGGGTGAGACACAGAGAGAGCAATCTTCCATCTGCTGGTTCACTCCCCAGTGGCCGGGTCTGGGCCAGACCAAAATTGGGAGCCGGGAGCTTCTTCCGGGTCTCCCACGTGGGTGGCAGGGGCCCAAGCACTTGGGCCATCCTCTGCTGCTTTCCCAGGTGCATTAGCAGAGAGTTGGATCAGAAGTGGAGCAGCTGGGACTCAAACCAGCACTCATATAGGATGCCCGTGTCACAGGCGGCGCCTTAACTCTGTGTCACCACCCTGGTCTCTATAATTTTTTTAAAACTGCAAAAACAAGTTGAGGGAATAAAATGAAGGGGGACAACAGGAAGGCGACAGGAGCGTCTGGGTGGGCAAGGACCCCTGTGCAGGCAATGGGGGCGCGTCCTCTGCTGAAGTTAACTGTCCTGCCCTCGCTCTGGAAGCTCGGACGCCACAGGCTCAGGCTAAATCCTGACCAGTAAACAGTCACGGGTTGCGCTGGCCTCACGAGGAAAGGTTGGCAGCTTCTCTCAAGGGCAGAAACATCCCTCAAGTGGGCGAAATGAGCTGAAGCCCCGGGCAAGGTCTTGGTGTCACTCCAGCCCAGCTGACTCTTCTGAGGCCTCTTTGTTCGCGGAGTCACCGCTGCGCGTGGGCGCCCTCTGGCGGCAGCCGTCTGCGCGACAGGCACCGGTAGGCGTGCAGCCCTGGGCGCTGCGGATGCCAGCACCCTCACCCTTGCTGGGCCTGCTAGGAGCTCCGGGCACTGGCGCTGCTGATGGCTGGCTGCCTGGGGCTGCACACCGCGTTCCTGCCTAAGGGGCCAGTCGCTCCTCCTCTGCTGGGCCAGACAAGGTCCCCTGGGCTGTGTTGGCCTTTTTCTAATTTGTTTGCCCAGAGGGGGCATCTTTTCATCCTCATCCTGTCAGGATGGCAGGGTCTCACTCTCAGATGGCCTGCTGACCACAGGGTCACTCCCTCCCTGCTCCTGACAATCCTTCCTCCCCTGGGCATCCAAGACACGCCCTCCCTGTGTTCCTGACCTCAGCAGTCACCCCTCTCCCCAGCTTCTAATGCCGAGCCCTGGCACCTGGTCCCTTACTTCAAACACAACGCTCAGGGCAGCTCCTTCCTGGCCTTGCAGTGGATCAGCCTGAGGGGGGTGGGCCTGGCCGCCTCTCTTTACTACTCTACACCCACTGAGCAGCAGAACCAGGAGAAGGAGAAGGATACAGACCAAACAGTTATTCGATATTTTAGTAACTGAGCAGCAGTTTCTACTTTATACCTCAGAAATCACTGCTACCTGAAGAATCATTTAAAGTAAGTGGATCAGGGCCGGTGCTATGGCGTAGTAGGTCAAGCTTCGGCCTGCAGGGTCGGCATCCCATATGGGTGCCAGTTCGAGTCCTGGCTGCTCCACTTCTGATCCAGCTCTCTGCTATGGCCTGGGAGAGCAGTAGAAGATGGCCCAAGTCCTTGGGCCCCTGCACCCACGTGGGAGACCCAGAAGAAGCTCCTGGCTCCTGGCTTCAGATTGGCCCAGCTCTGGCCACTGTGGCCATCTGGGGAGTGAGCCAGTGGATGAAAGACCTTCTGTCTATTTGTAACTCTGCCTCTCAAATAAATAAATACATCTTGAAAAAAAATAAGCAGATCAACTCGAGGTTTACTTTTATGATTCTCATTATATGGAACTGAACTCTAACAAGAAACTATTGTAATGAGCTATCTCTTGGGGGTGGCTGGGGACAGAGATGAACATTTAAATAACACAGCTGCAGCTGAAAAATCTCATATTTTTCAAAGTTTGAATGATGAAGTCAATTCAGCGAAATTTTCATCATTGGTTGAGCCACATGAAATAATATTTGATAGTTTTTGACCAAAAACTGCAATTTCATGGTTTGGTCTAACAGTATAGGACATTCAGGATGGCTTTGTTTTCTTTCTTGTACTTTTCTTTATAATTCCAAATTTCCATAACAAATACTATTAATTTCATAATCAGAAATATATTAAAGTAATTTTTAAAAACAATCCTAGCACTACTTGTTCTGGGAATTCAGGTTCCTGAACCTTCCAGAATTTAAGTGCTCCCACAAAGTGCTACCACAAAGGGCTCCCAGAAAGGAGCACCTGGAAGCCTGCTGGCCCCTCCGACTGCCGACTGGGGACTGCCCTGGGCCTCGCCCGGCAGCCCGCCTGCCCACCCCGCCCTTGCTAACCTTTGTCCAGGAGCACCCAGCTAGGACTCCCCCACCTGCTAGAGAATTGCAGGTGGGGCCTCCAGACACCCTAGAGACAGCCCTCAGGCAGGCAGTCACACCCCCACCACACACATACACACCTGCCAGGTCACCAATCAGAGGGTAGGCAATGAGCGGACCCACAACCTGCTTGAGGCCATGGGCAGCCACTCCCACTCTTGGCCTCCCTTCTTCTTCTGACCTTGGCTCACACGTGGCTATCCCCAGCCCCAGCCCCCAGCCCACTTCCTCCCATAGCCTCAGCTGCCCAGCGTCCATCTCCCACTGACCAGGCTACAGCCCAGGGAGCCTTGTGCTGGACAGTCACTACCACTCATGCTGCCCCCGCATGACCTTCCAGCCACAGCAGGTGCTCTGAGCCCTCGCCTGGCTACAGAAAGGAGGTCTCCAGGGGCACCAGAAAGCCCAGTCCCCCATCCTACACAATGCCCATTTTAGCAAACTGCCAGGATCTCCTTCCCCCATGCAAACAAAAGGTAACAATCTTTACTCTCTCAAAGTCCATAAGGAAACATTCCTAGATGCTGGGCTTCAAGTGCACGTGGGCACCAGTGAGAGGCCCCACTCATTGGCTCAGCTGCCTTTCTCATAGGGAAGACACCAAGGACCCCAGCTCAAACAAGGGGTCCCACCATTGGAGACGGATCCTTGATACCTTCCCACTAGCTGTCCCAGGAAGTTCCAGTCTCTTACATCCCAGGTTCCCAAGAATGACCCCAAGCTCTCAGGTTCTCCCTAGGAGGAGGGCCTGGCCTGGCTGCCTGCACACGATAGCCTTGTGCCCTGGGCTGCACCTGCAGACATTGTAGGTCCCCTGACTATCTGGCAATCCCCTCCTTGCTCCTCCCTTTGCCCAGGCTTGGGCAGGATTAAGCTGGTTATTAATAGTGCTGACCTCAACCAGCAGGCGCAGCAGCAGCCCAGCCCGGCCAGAAGGCAGAGCCAGAGGAGGAGAGGTGCCAGCCAGACAAGCGCCTGGCCTCCTAGCCTTGGGGAGGTCCAGCCAGGTTCATCCACAGTCCCAAGCAGGCCTCACTGTCCTCCTTGCCTCCCAGAGAAGCAGCTGTTGGTCAGGACTGTCAGTCCAAGCAACAGCCAGGAGACCAGAGGCTCGGAGCCCCAGCAGGCAGCCCATACCCAAGATCGCTGGGTCCCTGGACACCCTGGGTCTCCCAGCCTGCGAAGAGGCAAAGGTGAAGCTGCCTGAGCACCCCAGGGGAGACCCCTGTGTGGCCTGCAACTCCAGGGGCCTGCAGGGGCACAGCAGCACCCGAGGCTCAAGCCAGGGTGCCGGGGGTCTTCTCTTAATAAGCTGCCACCAGCTGGTTGTCACAGAGCTTCCCTGGAGCTGGCACGGAGACGGGCCCAAGTGCACAAATCACTCTTTCCACGGCAGGCAGGCGCTGCTCCATCCTCAATTTTGATATAAAGTAAAATATGTTCACTATAGGACTTATAGGCACTAAAATAGTGTGGTGTGGGAGGGCAGATGTTCAGCATAACGATTAGGATGCACTTGGGGCCCCTGCACCCCACGTTTGAGTGCTGGGTTTGAGTCCTGAATACTGTGCTCCTGATCCAGCTTCCTAAGGCTCGCTCTAGGAGACAGCAGGTGATGTCCCTGCCACCCGGGCAGGACAGCCAGATGGGGTGTCAGGCTCCTGGCTCCACTGTGGCCTGGTCCCGACTATTGTAGGCATTTGGGGAGTGAAGCAGAGGATAGAAAATCTCTCTCTCTCATCTCTGTCTCTGTCTCTCAAATAAATGTTTTAATTAAAAATAAAATAGTGTGGTATTGTAGAAAATAATACAAAGCATCAGAAATATTTTCAGCAAATTGAGAACACTATATATATAGTAACCCTGTCATTTTATTTTATGTAACATTTTTATCTATTTACTTGAGAGGCAGAGGATGGGGTATGTGTGTGTGTGTGGGGGGGGTGTTTGTAGATGGACAGAGTGCTTCACTCTCGAAAGGCTCACACCAGGGGGGGACAGAGATGCAATCCAGGTCTCCCACAAGGGAGGCAGAAACTCAGTGACTGGAGCCGTCACCACTGCCTCTTACGGTCTGCACTAACAGGAAGCCGGAGTCAGGCATGGAGGCAGAACCCGAACCCAGATCCTCCAGTTTGAGCCACAGGCATTTTGATCTCCAGACCAAATGCCTGCCCCATATACTTGGCATTTTTTTTTTTGAAGATGTATTTTTATGTGAAAAGCAGAGTGACAGAGAAAAAGAGAGATTGAGAGAGATTTTTGTTCACTCCCTAAATGGCTCTAACAGCCAGGGTTGGGCCAGGCCAAAGTCAGGATCCCAGAATTCCACGCAGGTCTCCCACAGGCGTGGGTGGCAGGGGCCCAAACACTTGGGTCATTCTCTGCCGTCTTTCCAGGAGCAGCAGCAACGAGACGGACCGGAAGTGAAACCAAAACCACCACTCCATTATGGGATGTCAGCCTCATACACACAGCTTAACCCGTAATGCCGGCCCCAAACCCGCAATTTAAATCAAAGGAGAAAAAGCGATGGTTTTTGATGAAAGGTTATGGGGCTAGGTTTGCTAACTGGTCCTGTATCATTGTTTTATACAAGCCTTTATCAGTCAATGAAAAAAAAAAGTCTAATTTTAAACACAAATACAATAAATACAAATTAAAACCAAGACAATACAAAATTTAAAAAATGAACTATCACTGGCCAGTGCTGTGACTCACTAGGCTAATCCTCTGCCTGTGGTGCTGGCACTCCAGGTTCCAGTCCTGGTTGGGGTGCCGGTTCTGTCCCGGTTGCTCCTCTTCCTTCCGTTGGTTCACCCCCCAAATAGCCACCTCGGCTGGCACGCTGTGCTGATCTGAAGCCAGGAGCCAGGTGCTTCTCCTGGTCTCCCATGGGGTGCAGGGCCCAAGCACTTGGGCCAACCTCCACTGCCTTCCCAGACCACAGCAGAGAGCTGGACTGGAAGAGGAGCAACTGGGACAGAACTGGCGCCCCAACCGGGACTAGAACCCGGGGTGCTGGCATTGCAGGCGGAGGATTAGCCTAGATTAGCCTAGTGAGCCACAGCGCTGGCCAAGAAACTGATCTTCAGAACAAAGGAAATACCCGAGCCATCATGGAAGGTGTGCCCAGAAGATCATCCAACGTTATTCCTATCACCAAACTGCAGTTACTAAAAAGGCTGACTCAGACGTAATTTATTTAAAGAGCTGCTGATTCAGAGTTTATATGCAGCAAAGAGTTATAAAATAGTACAGTAGGAGCAATTACTGTTTTTTATTTTTGTTTAATGCATTTTATATTCAATATGTTCTATGTTTTACTTTCTAAAGATTTACTTATTTTTTATTTGAGAAGCGTGGTTACAGAATGAGGGAGAGGTCTTCCAACTGCTGGTTTATTCCGTAAATGACTGCAATGGCCAGAGCTGAGCCAATCCAAAGCCAGGAGCCAGGAGCCTCTTCTGAGTCTCCCCTGTGGATGTAGCGGCCCAAGGACTTGGGCCATCCTCCACCGCCTTCCCAGGCCACCAGCAGGGAGCTGGATTGGAAGTAGAACAGCCAGGACTCAAACTGGCGCCCATAGGGAGCTGGCGTGGCAGGCAGAGGCTTGACCTACTATGCCACAGCACTGGCCCGTTTTACTTTTATAACCAAAATGAAAGATGCTATTTTCATCTTAGGAGGAAGGAAAAAGCAATGCAGTTTGTGGCTGGCTTACGCCAGAACACATCAAAATATTCACATTTTGGGTAATGGGATCAGAGTGACTTTCATTTCTTAATCATTTCATACTTTACTACAAGTTTCTAAAACAAGGGCCAGCATGGTGGCACAGGGAGTTAAGCTCTGTCTGCAGTGTCAGCATCCCACACAGGTGCCAGTTCGAGTCCCGGCTGCACCACTTCCAGTGGCCCAAGTGCTTGGGTCCCACACCCATGTGGGAGACCTGGAAGAAGCTCCTGACTTCAGATCAGTCCAGCTCTGGCCATTTGTGGGCCATTTGGGAAGTAAACCTACAGATGGAAGCTCTCTCTCTGTAACTCTTTTAAATAAATAAATAAATCTTTAAAAAAAAAATTAAAAAAAAGGTTTCCACACCAAATACATGGTTGGTGCTGGTTATCTGTGGGGACTGGCTCCAGGGTGCCCACCGCAGGTACCAAAATCCACGGATGCTCTAAAGCGCCTTTCATAAAGTAGTATAGTGTTTGTGGGGAACCTACCCAAGCTCTCGCACAACTTAGATCATTTCCTGATTACTGACAACACTAACACAATCCAAGTGCAGTGTAAGCAGGTGTTAGTTATTGTATTATTTAGGGACTAATGCCAAAAGAAAAAGCCCCATGCTGAATGCGACTTTTTTTCCCCAGATATTTTTACATGCAGTTGGTTCACGCAGAAAACACAGATGTGGAGAGCCGGCTGTACATTTATTTTCAGTTTTTCCTTAAGAAATACAATATGAGGCCAGGGTTGTGGTGTAGCGGGTAAAACTGCCACCTGCACACCATCATCCCACATGGGCTCTGGTTCCAGTCATGGCTGCTCCACTCCCAATCCGGCTCCCTGCTAATGTGCCTAGGAAAGCAGCAGAAGATGGTCCAAGTGTTGGGGCCCCTGCCACCCACGTGAGAGACCCAGATGATGCTCCTGGCTCCTGGCTTTGGCCTGCCCAGTGCTGGCTCTTAAGGCCATCTGGGGAATGAACCAGAGGACCCCTCTCTCTCTCTCTCTCTCTCTCTCTCTCTCTCTTTCTCCCTCCCTCTCTCCTTCCTTCCCTCCCTCCGTCTCTCCTTTCTCTCTGTCCCTCCTTCCCTCTCCTTCTCTGGTAAAATAAATAAAGAAAACTGAAAGGAAAGACATGCAGTATGCACGCCCCAGCCCCTACCTTCCTTTGTGCGCCCACTGGAGTGCAGACCCCACCTGCCTCACCTGTGGCTTGTTCCCTGGCTAGAGGGGAGGTGCCAGGATGGATTAAGCCCTTCCCTCCTGCAGATGGCACAGACTGTTGCCAATCTTTTCTCTTTTATTGCAGATAAAGCTGCAATAAAAATCCCTGTAAGGCTATCGTTTGACTCACAGGAGATTATGATACACAATAGATGTGAAGTCAATGGGCCAAAGGGCTCACGTGTTGGCAAACTGGACAGAAACCTCCAAATTCCTTTCCCCAGCAGGAGTCCTGCTTTATGCTTTCTCTGGCAGAAGTCATGTTTGCTGGTTCACGATTCAAGCCTCACCATCTCCCACAAGGCCAAAGATAATGCAGGGCCGCTAGGTACCTCTTTTTGTTTTTAAAGATTTATTTTCTTTGATACGCAGAGTTACCAAGGAAAACAGAAGAAGAGATCTTCCATCCACTGGTTCACTTCCCAAATAGCCACAACTGGGGCCAAGCCACAGCCAGGAGCTTCTCCTGGGTCTTGCACTGGGGTGGCAGGGACCCAGGCACTCGGGCCATTTTCCTCTGCTTTCCCAGGCGCATTAGCTGGGAGCTGGATGGGAAGTGGAGCAGCCGGGCCTCAACCAGAGCCCTGTGGAATGCTGGTGTTGCAGGCGGTGGCTTAACCCACTGTGCCACAGCACCGGCCCTGCTAGGGATGTTTTTAGGAGAGAAGAACTGACAATGGAGGGCAAGACTCAGGGAAAACAGGAGAAACACAGAGGAAGTGGTAGATGCCAGCCACAGCGAGTGGAGAAAGAGATGCGTATGCTGTGACCCACTGGCCACAAAGCCCCACAGCCAGGAGTCACAGGAACTTGTCAGAGCAGACTGTTCATGCGCATTTTCCAAGCTAAATATGTAAGTTTAGTTTTTGGGTCTGTGCACAGCCGGAGCCGTGGGCCCTGAGCTGCCTGCATGCCCCGTCCCTGCCTGCACCCACTCGCTCACTTTCCAGCTTGCTGGCAGGCAGCACGAAGGAGGTGTGCTGTTCTCCTGCACAGCTTCACAGACTCAGGTGAGCGCCCTCGCAAATCAGACGGGGGCTCATCAAGACCAAGGGAACAGCGGATTAAAGAGGCCTCGCTCGAGGCAAGCCTCTGCCGACGTGGCGTGGGGGAATAGTACCTGTGGAGTCAGGGCTGCCACTCGGGACAGACTCACAGGGGATGAACCCCACCTGAAGCGAGGACAGAGCGTGGGCTACCGGCAATAGGAAGTGATAACTCATAACAAGATAACGCTTACTACAACTTGCCGTCAACAACATTTTGTTTGCTTCATAACGTGTGTACTGGCAAAATCGTCCACCTATATAATTTGTCCACCTATATAATTTGTGAATGGAGATACAAACTAATGGATCAAGGCACGGACCACATGGGTGAAAGTTTGGACAGGTGCCTTTAGGATAGTCTGGTAGGCATTTGACCCAGCAGTCCCACTTCTGGGAATTTACCCAAACAAATTGAAATCACCGGTTGAAAGAGTTTTCTGTACCCCCATGTTCACTGCAGCTCAATCACAACAGCTAAGATATGGAGCCGACCCAGAGGCCCATCTACTGATGACTAGACAAAGAAATTATGGTACCTACACACATGGAGTACTACTCAGAGATAAAAAAAATAAAATAAAATGAAATCTTGTCTTTTGCAACAAAATGAATGCAACTAGAAACCATTATACTTAGTGAAATAAACCAGTCCCAAAAAGACAGTTACCATATGTTTTCCTTGATCTGGGGTAACTAATAGAGTACCTAAAATGCAATGTATTAGAGTGAAATGGACATTTTCAGATTCAATGATTGTTTGCAGCTCTTGTCTCTTCTGTTGAGGAGCAGTGTTTTTTTCTATTTGTTGAACAATATATTTATTTAGTGCAGGGTTAATCTTACAATCATTAAGTAAACTGAAAGTAGATCTTTTTTTTTTTTTGCCAGGCAGAGTTAGACCATGAGAGAGGGACAGAGAGAGAGAGAGTTATAGACAGTGAGAGAGAGACAGAGGGAAAGGTCTTCCTTCCGTTGGTTCACTCCCCTAATGGTGTATGGCTGGCACTGCAGCAATCCGAATGCAGGGACCCAAGCACTTGGACCAACCTCTACTGCCCTCCCGGGCCACAGCAGAGCTGGACTGGAAGAGGAGCAGCCACCGGGACTAGTACCCGGTGCCCCAACTGGGACTAGAACCCGGGGTGCCAGTGCAATAGGCGGAGGATTAGCCAAGGGAGCCACGGTGCCAGCCAAAAGTAGATCTTTTTAAAAATTAAGAATGGGAATGGGAGAGGGAGGAGGAGGAAGGGTTGAAGCACGGGCAGGAGAGGGGTTTGGCTGGGAAGTAGCATTATGTTCTTAAGTCTGTATATATGAAATACATGAAATTTGTACACCTTAAATACAATTTTTTAAAAAATGGTGGGGCAAGAGTTTGGCACACAGGTTAAAGTACCACTTGCAACACCTGCATCCATCGTGATGCCCCGGTTTGAGTCCCAGCCACTCTGCTTCTGATCCAGCTCCCTGCTAATGTGCCTGGGAAAGGTGGGAGGGAAGGGTGAGGGGGGCTGGGGCTCAGAGAATTCAAGCCCAGGGTCACACTGCGTGGGGTGAACAAGCTGGGATACACAGCTGGGACTCAGGTTCCAAACAGCTGCTCCTCCTGACCCAAGTGTCCCAGGTGAAGCCGCTGACAACGGGTGGTGGGGACCCTGAAACTGCTCCCTCACCCTGGGAACAGATCTCCACGCCTGATTTTCCTCGAGCTAGTACTTCAGTGTTCTAGCTTTCAATACGGAAAATATCACACATACACGAAAGTAGAGGTAATAATATAATTACACCCTCGCCTAATTTAAACAATTAAGGAATCCTCACGGCCAATCTTGTTTCCTCTTTTACTCCCACTCACTCTAGGGGCTTATTTTGAAGTAAAGTTCAGATTTTATCTGCAAATACCTGTAAATTTTACTGTAAATATTTTATATTACAATATGTATCTCCAAGAGGACTTTAAAAAATAGTATTGTCATACCAAAAAAGAATACAAGTATAGGCTGCTTTTTAAAAATTTGTGGGAAATTATTTAAAAGAAAGTTATGCATGGGTTTCAACTGTTTCTTGCACCAAAATAAACATCTTCTAATCCAATTTTCCACAAACTTTTTACAACACATGTATATTTCTTTAAGGTCATCAACTCTCCAGCATGCTAATTTCTTCAATTATAATGTTATTGTGTACATGTAACTAAATTTTACATTTTTTTTCTGATACTGGTAACAAAAGTGGAAGGAAATTAAGATGTTTATAATCTTGTCTTGCAAGGATAACTACTGCTAACTAAGTACTTTCTTTAGTGTCTTAAAATGAATGCATATAGATAAAATTTCACAGTATATATTTCTACCATGAATTGGACCATCACATACAGATTTGTAATTTATTTTTTAAATACTTTCCATTGTGAACCAGTGGATGGAAGACCTCTCTCTCTCTTCTCTCTGTCCTCTCTCTGTGTAATGCTTTCAAATAAATAAATAAATCTTTAAAAAAAAATACTTTCCATTCTTTGTATTTTCCCAAGTCACTAAAAAAAATTTTTTTTTGACAGGCAGAATTAGACAGTGAGAGAGAAAGAGAGAGCGCTGCGCCGATCCGAAGCCAGGAGCCAGGAGCCAGGAGCCAGGTGCTTCCTCCTGGTCTCGAACACGGGTGAAGGGCCCAAGGACTTGGGCCATCCTCTACTACACTCCCGGGCCACAGCAGAGAGCTGGCCTGGAAGAGGAGCAACCAGGACAGAATCCAGCACCTGGACCGGGACTAGAACCCAGTGTGCCGGTGCCGCAAGGCGGAGGATTAGCCTAGTGAGCCGCGGCGTGGGCCACAATATTTCCTTGTACAGATGTGAATCCAGTCTCAACCCCCTCTGGCTCTGAAATGGTGCTGGCTCCTCTTTGTTTGCTCCACAGAAGCCCTGGCGTCTGAACCTATTTGGCTACACTGCCATGTCCTTAAGACCGGGGTCAAAGGACAGGCTCTTTCAAGTTTCTGGAGTTATCTAAGGAGTCAGTTGAGACCTAATGTGCCCTGCAGGACACAGCCAGGACAGTTAGAAGGTCTTGGTGTGAACTGAGAGATAAGAGCCAGCAATCGCAAGCAAGGGCTGTCAGAGGTGGAAGAAGACAACAAAACTTGAGTGATTTGACACAGCAGGAGCCAAAGTGGAATGTGGAGTGAGTGGGTGTCCCACCCAGTTGCTGGCTGGCAGCTTGGCATCTGGGTGCAGGCTCCCTCCACAGGGGTTATGACCTGGAGGTGCGGAGGGGGTGTCCCACCAGCACCACCAGCCCTCCTGCGGGCTCGAGTCCCTCCAGCTAACTGCTTCTCTCTTTGCATATAGTCCTCTGTTCTCAGGAGCCTCCTGGCCTCTTCTGGAATCAGAGCTGGTCCAGCTAACTGCTTCTCTCTTTGCATATAGTCCTCTGTTCTCAGGAGCCTCCTGGCCTCTTCTGGAATCAGAGCTGGAGGCGTGCTTCCCAGCTGACTGGCTAAGCCACTCAGCATTCCCCACCCCCCACCCAGGAGGAGCCCCTTCCTCATCATGCCTTTGCTTGATTCCTCATGGAGACTGGCGGCTCACTACTGCCTTGTGAGGCACCCATTCACTGGATGGACCTGTTTGTATAACCAGTTAGCTAGTGTACAGTCAAATCAATCTATAAGCTGGCCCTTAATTAATGAGCCAGGTTAGTCATAAAGATTCAAAAAGAAATTCTGCTAAAGACTCTGCTAAAATCAAGGTACATTTAGTCTGGGACTAGCCTTCCAATAAACTAGCCTAGTAATCCAATCCAGCCACACACTCACAAAAACAAACAAAACAAAACAAAACAAAAAAACAAAGGAAGATTAAATAAGCTATTTTTTTCCCTTGGTGAACCCCAATCAGCTCCTTGCAGTCATACACCATTTTCAAGTGTGTACTAACTAATTGGAATCGTTCCAGATCTTGATATCAAAACTTGAAGAGGGAGAAAAGCTACAGCAACAGTTCTTGTGACACAAGTGAGAAGCAGGAGCAGGCGGGAGGAGGAAGAGGATGAGAATATCACTTGGTATGTTCAAACTTGCTCACCTAAACAGGGCTATTAATTATAAGGCGGGAAAGACTTAATTATGAAACAATTATTTTTCCTGCCATTAAAAAAAAAAACTGATGCCATCTCATAATGTTTTCTTCCGTTTCTCATAATAGCAGGAAAAGCAATTACAGGCCCATCTCTCTCTCATGAATGTAGATGCCAAAATTCTAAAACTACAATTAAACCCAGTGGTGAGTAAAAAGGATAAAACATCACAATTAAGTTACTTTACTCCAGCCATGCAATACATGTTTGAATTAGCACGCAAAAATCAGTGCATTTCAGAATAAAGAAGAGAAAACATTGAATTATGTCAACGGAAACAAACCAAAAAAGCACTTGATAAAACTCAACTACTGGCCAGCACCGCGACTCAATAGGCTAATCCTCCACCTACGGCGCCGGTACTCCGGGTTCTAGTCCCAGTTGGGGTGCCGGATTCTATCCCGGTTGCTCTTCTTCCAGTCCAGCTCTCTGCTGTGGCCCAGGAAGGCATTGGAGGATGGCCCAAGTCTTGGGCCCTGCACCTGCATGGGAGACCAGGAGGAAGCACCTGGCTCCTGGCTTCAGATCGGTGCAGCACGCCAGCTGTAGCAGTCATTTGGGGGGTGAGCCAACGGAAGGAAGACCTTTTTGTCTCTCTCTCTCTCACTGTCTAACTCTGCCTGTCAAAAAAAAAAAAAAAAAAACAACCAAAAACAAAACTCAACTACTATTCATTACAAAAACTCAGATAACTCCATGGATCTGATACAGGAAATCCACACAAAAACAAGAGTGGAATCACACATAATGATCTTTTTTTTTTTTTTTTTAAGATTTATTTATTTGAAAGGCAGAGTCTGGGAGAGGAGAGACAGAGAGATCCGATTCACTTCTCAAATGGCCGCAACGACTGGGGCTAGGCCAGGCTGAAGCCAGGAGCCAGGAGCTTCCTCTGGGTCTCTCATGTAGGTGCGGGGGCCTGGGGACCTGGGCCATCGTCCATTAGAGGTAACTGCACCTTAAGAGGAGCAGCAGTGATGGGAACAGGGCCCACACAGGATGCTGGCGCTGAGGTTAGGCTTAACCCACTACCTCACAGCACTGGCCCTCATCATAATCAGCTCTGAAGTCTTTTCCCCAGGAGGAGGAAGGTGGCAGGATGCCCATCACTATTCAACGTGATCCCAGATGTCCCGGCCATGAAACAAGATGAAAGATGTGAAGGTTGGGGCCGGCAGTGGGTTACATCGCTTGTGACGCCCGGCATCCCTTATCACACACCAGTTCAAAACCTGGCTGCTCCCTGCTAACGCGCAGAAGATGGCCCAGGGACTTGGGTCCCTGCCACCCATGTGGGAGACCCAGATGGAGCTCCAGGCTCCTGGCTTCAGCCTGGCCCAGTCCTGGAGGTTGTGTCCATTTGGGGAATGAACGAGCAAATGGAAAATCTCTTTCTGTCTGTAACTCTGCCTTTCAAATAAATAAAATAAATTTTAAAAAATAAATAAAAATTAGAAGGTTTAGCAATAAGTAATAAATAAAGTTAATAAATAAATAAAGTTACCATCACTCAAAGGCAACATAATTATATATTTAGGAAATTCAAAAGGATCTGAGATAAGACATCAGAGGTAATCATGGGGCTGGCCTCCTGGCACAGTGGGTTAAGCAGCTGCCTGCAACACCGGCAACCCATACAGGCGCAGGTTCAAGTCACAGCCACTCCACTTCCGAGCAGCCCCAGCTGTTGCAACCATTTGGGGAGTGAATCAGTAGATAAAAATTCTGTCTCTCTGCCTTTCAAATAACTAAAATCTTTTTAAAAAAATGAACTTACAGCAAGGTCAATATTTAAAATTAATTCTATTTCTCTACACATGTGTTGTACAATAAATAAAGAATGTATTTGGGGGCTGACGTTGTGGTGTAACGAGTCAAGCTGCTGCCTATGGGACACCAGCATCCCATATGGGTGCCAGTTCAAGTCCTGGCTGCTCCACTTCTGATCCAGCTCCCTGCTAATGACCTGGGAAACGCAGCAGCAGATGGCCCAACTACTTGGGCTCCTGCACTCCACATGGGAGACCCAGAAGACACTCCTGGTTCCTGGCTTCCACCAGGCCCAGTGCTGGCCATTGTGGCCATCTGAGGAATGAATCGGCAGATAGAAGAACTCTCTGTAACTCTGCGTTTCAAAGCAAATAATCTTTTTTAAAAAATGTATTTGGTCTTTGACCATGGTTCTTGGCACAGGGCTTAGAAAAGCTCTGGAATTTTCTGAGTGCTGGGAGTGTCTGTTATGTTAATGAGCGGTTCAGGGTGGGCTCCCGACAGTTGCAGAACCAGGGCTAGTCAGGGGGCGAGAGGGTGGAGGGTTGGAGCTGCCCCACTTACAGGGAGGGGTAGCCCTGGATGACATAATCCATCATGTTTCTGTAATGAGGCCTTGTTTTGAAAAGCACCACGGGCCTGGGGCAGGAGCCTTGCTCGGGGACCCTCCCACCACCCTTCAAAATACAACTGTAATCATAAGGGTGACACTTTACTAAACCGTCCGTATGAGTTGTACAGGAAAGTGGGCCAAGGGACCCCCCAACTTACTGCCACACGTGCAGGGGAACCCCAACTGAGGCTGGCAGCTACAGCAAGGGAAGTCCTGCATTGGACAGAGCTCTCTAACCTGATGCTATCCCTGGGCTGCAGGCATCCACAAAGAACCACAGGACACCCCAGCTGGGGTGGAAATGAAACAATGTGTAGCACACATTTGGAAAATCAAATTTGAAAGACCTCATTTTAGATCATCAATTATCTAGGAATAAATCTAAGACTTCTACACACAATAAGTATAAAATATTATTAAGAGGAATTTTGAGGACATAAACAAATGGAGAGGCAACCACCTTTGTAGGCTAGAAGGTTCATTATTATAAAATGTCAAGTTGGGGTAGGGGTGGAGTTAGGCAGCTGTCTGCAGGGCAGGCATCCCATATGGGTGCCAGTTCGAGTCCCAGCTGCTCCACTTCAATCCAGCTCCCTGCTAATGGCCTGGGAAAGCAGTATTGGATGGCCGAAGTGCTTGAGCTCCTATACCCTTCTGGAAGACCAAGAAGAAGCTCCGGGCTCTAGCCTGGCCCAGCCCCAGCCACTTTGGCCATTTGGAGAGTGAACCAGAAGATGGAAGATCTTACCCTCTCTCCGTTGTGTCTCCTTCTCCCTCTCTCTGTTCTTTCTCTCTGTATCTCTGGCCTTTCAAATAAATAAGTAAATCTTAAAAAAAAAAAAAAGTATCTCTCTATCCATTTGTCTCTCTGCTTTTCAAACAAATAATAAATAGAAAATTTTAAATGATAAACCTTTAAGGTGATCTATAGATTCAGTGCAAGTCCATGTAATTCTCAGGTGAGACTAAGAATGGCCAAGACAATTTTGAAGAGGAAACAAAGGCTTAATATTCTTTTTTTTTTTTTTAAGATTTATTTATTTATTTGAAAGGCAGAGTTACAGAGAGGCAGAGGCAGAGGCAGAGAGAGAGAGAGAGAGAGAGAGAGAGAGGTCTTCCATCTGCTGGTTCACTCCCCAGATGGCTGTAATGGCCAAAGCTGTGCTGATCCAAAGCCAGTAGCCAGGAGCTTCTTCCGGGATTCCCACTTGGGTGCAAGGGCCCAAGGACTTGGGCCATCTTCTACTGCTTTCCTAGGCCGAAGCAGAGAGCTGAATCGGAAATGGAGCAGCCAGGACTCCGGTGCCCAAATGGGATGTCAGCACTGCAGGTGGCAGCTTTATCTGCTACACCACAGTGCTGGCCCCTATAGTAAGTTTCGATAGCTGGTAAAATTAAGCCTTTGGCGGCTGTTACAGCCATCTGGGGAGAGAACCAGAGGATGGAAGACCCCCCTCTTTCTCTCTCTTCTCTCTCTGCCTCTGCCTCTCTGTAACTCTGCTTTCAAATAAATAATTTTTAAAAAACTTACTATAGGCCAGTGCCGCAGCTCACTAGGCTAATCCTCTGCCTTGAGGCGCTGGCACACCAGGTTCTAGTCCCGGTCGGGGCGCCGGATTCTGTCCCAGTTGCCCCTCTTCCAGGCCAGTTCTCTGCTGTGGCCCGGGAGTGCAGTGGAGGATGGCCTGAGCGCTTGGGCCCTGTACCCCATGGGAGACCAGGAGAAGCACCTGGCTCCTGCCTTTGGATCAGCGCGGTGCGCCGGCCATAGCAGCCATTGGAGGGTGAACCAACGGCAAAGGAAGACCTTTCTCTCTGTCTCTCTCTCTCACTGTCCACTCTGCCTGTCCAAAATAAATAAATAAATAAAATAAAAATAAAAAACTTACTATAAAGCTGCTACAATTATGTCCATGTGGTATTGAACAAGGTTAAAAAAAAAAAAAAAAAAAAACGAAGAGACCAATGAAACAGAAGAGTCCAGAGCCAGCCCCATGTCAGTGAGTACTTAACATGTCAGTGAGAAAGGAGTCTTTTCAGTAAGTAGTACTCAAGTCCTTGGATAACTAAATAGATAAGAAAAATGTTTCTGGGGACCGGCATTGTGGCTCAGTGGGTAAAGCCGCCACCTGCGACACTGGTACCCCAGTTGGTGTCCCAGTTGCTCTACTTCCAATCCAGCTCCCTGCTAATGGCCTACGAAAACCCGTGGAAGACAGCTCAAGTGCTTGGGCCCCTGCACCCACGTGGGAGACCCAGATGAAGCTCCTGGCTCCTGGCTTCAGCCTGGCTCAGCCCTGGCCCAGCCGTGGCCATTGCACGCATTTGGGGACATGAACCAGGAGATGGAAGATCTCTTTCTCTCTCAACCCTTCCCCCTCCCCCCACCCCATCCTACCTCCAACTCCTACTTTCAAATAAGCAAATCTAAAAAAGAAAGGAAAAGGAAAACCTCTAACATCAAAGACAAAACTAGGGGTGGGCACTGTGGGTTTAACGCCACTTGAGATACCCTCATGCCCATCACAGTGCCTTCTGCTTCTGGTGCAGCTTCCTGTTAAGGCTCGAGCCGCAGGTGAGCGGCAGGTGACAGCTCAAGTACTTGACTCCCTCCCTCTCATGTGGGAGACCCGCGGAGTTCTGGGCTTCTGGCTTGGGCCTGGCCCGGCCCAGCCCCAGCTGTTGCAGCCATTTGGGGAGTGAACCAGTGAATGAAAGAACCCTCTGTCCGTCTGTCTCTCAAATAAATACTTTATTTTAAAAAAAAATTCCAGAAGGATTATAGATCTAAACATAAAAGATAAACAAACAGTTTCTAGAAAATAACACAGTGGACTAGCTTTTGGATCTGTGTGTAGGCAAAGAATTCTAAACAGCCTATCAAAGGTACTATTAACCACAGAGGAAAAGACCAGTAAATTGGACTTCTGTAAGAACTTCTAGTCATCAAAGGGTTTGTTAAGAGAGTGAAAAGGGGGGTGATTGGGGAGCTCTGGGTCAAAGCACACCAACTTCCAGTTAGACAACAGGAACAAGTTCAAGGAGCTATTGTACAACAAAGTGACTAAGTTGGTAACAATGTATTGTATACTTGAAAATCGCTAAGATAGATTCTAAATGTCTTCATCATGAAAAAATTCTAAGAATGTGAGGTTATGCATGTTAGCTTGTTTTAGCCATCCCACAGTGTATACATACATCCAACCATCATGCTGTGTACTATAAATACAATTTCATCTGTCAATTTAAAAAAGTAAAAGCTATTTAAACACCCAAATTCTAAAAAGAAAGACATAGAAGGAAATCTATGGATTTGCAATACAAAGGTCTGAAAAAGACTCCATATACAGGGGCAGTGCTGTGGTGAAGTGCCAAAGCCACCACCTGCAGTGCTGGCATCCCACAAAGGCACCAGTTCTAGTCCCAGCTGCTCCACTTCCCAACCAGCTCCCAGGTATGGCCTGGGAAAGCAGTGGAAGATGGCTCCTGTGCTTGGGTCCCTGCATTCTCGTGGGAGACCTCCAAGAAGCTCCTGGCTCTCGACTTTGGACTGACCTAGCTCTGGCCTTTGTGGCCATTTGGGGAGTGAACCAGCGGATGGACCACCTTTCTCTCTCTCCCTTTCTCTGTCTGCAACTCTACCTCTCAAAAAAAAAATAAATAAAATCTTAAAAAAAAAAGTTCATATACACATAAAAACAAAATACATAAAGAAGTTAGAGGTTAGACAACAGTAACAAACATTTCTCAAAAGAGAATATCCAAATGGACAACCAGCATAGGAGATGTGTTCAGTATTGGGCTGGCAGCAGGTTAAGCTGCCTGCACCTTTCCCTGTGGGTTGTGCTTCAAGTCCCAGCTGCTTCATTTCAGATCCAGTTCCCTGCTAATGCACCTGGGAAAGTAATGGAAGATGGCCCAAGTACTTGGATCCCTGCCATGCATGTGGGAAACCTGGATGGAGTTCCCAGATTCTGGCTTCCACCTGGCCCAGTCCCAGCCTTTAAAGCCATTTGGGGAGTGAGGCAGTGGATGGAAGATATTCTCTCTCTCTCTCTCTCTCTCTCCTCTTTCTCTCTCTGTAACTGCCTTTCAAATAAATAAATATTTTTTAAGAAAGTGTACTCGATATCATCAGTCTCTAAGAAAATCTAAATTAAAAACACAATGAGGCACAACCTCACCCACCTGAATGTCGAAAATAAAACACAAAAATGAATTCCTGACAATATTAGCACAAGTGGGGATAGGAGTGTAAATGGATAAAACTCGTAAGCACTTTGGAAAACTGTCTCCCCTACACCTGTCCTCTGTCCAACAACAGTCCCAACAGAAATGCCTCCATACAGTCACCAAGAGGCATGCCCAGCATTTTAACAGTCACAAACCAGAAACATATCAGCACGGTGCACGTATACGACGGAACACTCTACAGGAGCAAAAAGAATCAAATACAGTGGCAGATGTTGGGCGCCGCGGTTAGGTTGCCGCTTGGGAAGCCCACATCCTGCATCAGAGCAGTGTGGTCTGGGTCCGAGCTCCTCTGCTTTTGATCCAGCTTCCCGCTAGCGCACATCAAGTTCCTGGCTCTCTGCCATCCATGTGCAAGAAAACCTTGATGCAGTTCTGGGCTTCGGGTTTTGCCCTGACCCAAACTAAGCTGTTGCAGGCATCTGGGAAGTGAACCAGCAGATCAAAGCTCTGTCACTCTGTTTCTATTTCAAAGAAAACACAACAATAAAACACTACACAGATGAAGTTCATAACCTCAGTGTGGAGAAGCTGGATACACACACACATACATGTATGATTCACTTATAAAAGTCCAGAAATAGGGGCCAGCACCGCGGCTCAATAGCCTAATCCTCCGCCTTGCGGCGCCGGCACACTGGGTTCTAGTCCCGGTCAGGGCACCGGATTCTGTCCCGGTTGCCCCTCTTCCAGGCCAGCTCTCTGCTGTGGCCCAGGAGTGCAGTGGAGGATGGCCCAAGTGCTTGGGCCCTGCACCCCATGGGAGACCAGGAAGGAGCACCTGGCTCCTGCCTTTGGATCAGCGCGGTGCGCCTGTCACAGTGCGCCAGCCGCGGCGGCCATTGGAGGGTGAACCAACGGAAGGAAGACCTTTCTCTCTGTCTCTTTCTCACTATCCACTCTGCCTGTGGGGGAAAAAAAAAAGTCCAGAAATAGAAGCAATTAACCCACAATGATTGGGGAACAAGGCAGTGTACCGGGAGGCACATGGTGGGACTTCGAAGGTATTGCTAGCGCATTACTGCCTGAGCTCAGTGGTGGTTGCATAGGGATGTTTGTTTTGCACACATAATGATTTGGGCACTTTCCTCTATTTATATTTATACTTCAATAAAAGTTTACAAGACACAAACCAGGGGCCAGCGTTGTGGCACAGCGAGTGAGGCTGCCACCTGTGATACCAGCATTCCACACGAGTACTGGTTCAAGTTCCAGCTGCTCCACTTCTAAACCACTTTCATCTCTTTCCCTGTCTCTGTAACTTTGCCTTTCAAATAAATAAGAGAAATCTGTTTAAAAAAAAAAAAAAAAAGAGAGAGAGAGAGGGATAGAGAGAAAACCTAGAACTGAAAGACTCTCTAGCCTAGAGCTAATAAAATCTCTCAATCTCTCATCTACTAATGGCTACAGTCTACAGTGAAGTGGTTAGGAACCCACCCTCTGGGGCCAGCGTTGCAGCACAGCAGGTTTAGCTTTAGATCTGCTTCTGATCCAGCTCCCTGCTGGGAAAGCAGTGGATGACGGCCTAAGTACTTGGGCCCCTACCACCCCTGGTCCAACCCTAGCCATGGCAGCCATTTGTGGAGTGAACCAGCAGATGCAAGATCACTCCCTCTTTCTCTGTTTTTCAAATAAGTAAGATAAATCATTAAAAAAAAAAAAAGGCCAGCACTGTGGCTCACTAGGCTAATCCTCTACCTGTGGCGCCGGCACCCTGGGTTCTAGTCCCAGTTGGGATGCCGGTTCTGTCCTGGTTGCTCCTCTTCCAGTCCAGCTCTCTGCTGTGGCCCGGGAGTGCAGTGGAGGATGGCCCAAGTGCTTGGGCCCTGCACCCGCATGGGAGACCAGGAGGAAGCACCTGGCTCCTGGCTTCGGATCGGCGCAGCATGCCGGCCGTAGCAGCCATTTGGGGGGTGAACCAACAGAAGGAAGACCTTTCTCTCTGTCTCTCTCTAACTCTGCCTGTCAAAAAGAAAAAAAAAAAAAGACCTCTGGAGGCAAGCAGCCTGCCTGGGGCTGCCACACAGCTGTCAGGCCACTGGCAATGATTCCCAGCTTCCAGGCTCATCCACAGCACCTGGAGGATTAAAAGTAAAGCATTTTGTGCCCTGGTTCTGGGCATCTTTGGGGAGACTGGGGCTCAGGGTGAGTCTCTATCCCTCTGGACGCCCCTCTTGTGATGGCCTTCTCCCTCCCTCCCTCTCTCCCGACTCAGATACCAGGGAGGGGGCAGGGGCTGGTGATCCTGAAATAACACTCCCCAGTGCAGGTGCAAATGCGGCTTCCCTGCCACAGCCACCCTCGATCACGCTCCCACACCTGGAGCACCAACGTGCTGGCAATCAGCATGGCGGACTGAACTTATTCCAACTTGCGGGGAAACCAAAGAGAGAGAGAGAGGGAGAGAGAGAGAATTTGTTCAGTTCTAAGTTTCTCTTCCACACCTTTTTTCCTTAAGCTCTGGCTTCTGAGACCCTTATTATAGGCACTAGGATAGCTGATAACATGGATCTGAATTAGTATCTAATTACATACTGGACTCTTTTTTTTTTTTTTTTGACAAGGTAGAGTTATAAACGTGAGAGAGACAGACAGAGAGAAAGGTCTTCCTTCTATTGGTTCACTCCCCAAATGGCTGCTATGGCCGGTGCGCTGTGCCGATCTGAAGCCAGGAGCCAGGTGCTTCTTCCTGGTCTCCCACATGGGTGCCGGAGCCCAAACACTTGGGCTTTCCTCCTCTGCCCTCCTGGGGTACAGCAGAGAGCTGGATTAGAAGAGGAGCAACCAGGACTAGAACCCAGTGCCCATATGGGATGCTGGCACTGAGGCGGAGGATTAACCAAGTGAGCCACGGCGCTGGCCCCATACTGGGCTCTTTGGAGCTCTACAAGTTTATAGTCCAGAAAAAGGCAACACTGGTCAGTGGGTCAGCCTGCCACCTGGGCCAAGACAGACAGCTGCTGTGGCCACAGGCTGCCGTCAACATCAGCTGGGGCATCTTTTGGATAATAATTTTTTTTAAAAAATATGTTTATTTGTTTGAAAGGCAAAGAGACAGAGGCAGATTTTCCATCTGCTGGTTTACTTCCCAAATGACCACAATGGACCAGGGCAGGGCCAGGCCAAAGCTTGGGGTCCAGAACTCTGGGTCTCCCATGTGGGTGGCAGGGACCCAAGTACTTGGGCCATCTTCTACCCAGGCACATTGGCAGGGATCAGAAGTGGAGCATCCAGGACTTGAACCAGTGCTCAGATACGGGATGCTGACATTGCAGGTAGCAGCTTAACCTGCTGTGCCACAACCAGGCCCCAACGATCATTTTAAAAATAGCTATTATTTACTGCATGATGACACAGCGCTGGGCATGGAGCTCAACACTCTCCATGCCTGACCCATTTCGTCTTCCCCACAGCCCTAGGAGGGATACACAGCTGTCTGAAGGGGAGCACCAGCAACTTACAGGGAAATGCCTCTGAGCCCAAGAATCCATCCTTATTCTGAGCGGTTCACAAAAAATATTGCATTGCATACACCATATACTCATCTTTGTAACTTACCTTTAACTCACAGGACTATCACATGCTGTGGACTTTAGCCTAAAGCAGGACTACAGGTGCTGGAGCATGTGCCCACACAATGGGTGTGTTGGGGTGGGTGTGTCTGGGAGGGACTGACCTGTGCCTCTGGGGGAGGAGGGTGTGGGAGGGGCTGTGCCTGTGCAGATGTGCACTGAGGGAGTGTGAGCCTCCTGTGTCTGGGGGGTGGGGGGAGAGGCATGTGTGCAAAGGAGCTTGCTGTGCAGGGTGGGGGAGGGTCCTCCTTCCAAGCCATGCTCTGGTGCCTGCTGGCCAGAGACCAGGTGTTTCAAAGAGCCTGGGGAAACCAGTCTTGCCAGAACCCTGCCCAGGTCACAATAAATCAGCCCTGCAGCATGAAGTGACTCTGACCTTAACGTCTGGGGAATGTTCCAGCAGCATGAAGCTGAACCGCCAGCAAGCCAGGCTGGTGCTGTGCAAAGCCTCTGTGCTCGCCTTCCTGCACAGCCACACAGAGTGCCCATCTCATCCTGGTGTCCGAGATACAAATCCCCCAGAGGTTCCTCCCAAGGATGCTGGAGATAAAACAGGATTTCATTTCTCATCAGAGCAGAAATCGGACAAACCAATCTAAACCATGATCCCAAAAACAGGACACAAAATTGTATGTAGATGATGTGCAATTTTCCATGTGAAAACACATTCAAGAGGCTCAGGGAAATGAAAATAGCTTATATCCTGTTGTTTGTTAGAAGCTTTTAAAAACTAAAACAGTGGGGGCCCGCAATGTGGCACAGCATAAAGCCACCACCTGCAGTGTCAGCATCCCATATGAGCGCCAGTTCAAGTCCTAGCTGCTCCACTTCTGATTCAGCTCTCTGCTATGGCCTAGGAAAGCAGTAGAAGATGGCCCAAGTCCTTGGGCCCCTGCACCCGTGTGGGAGACCTGGAAGAAGCTCCTGGCTCCTGGCTTCAGATCACCACAGCTCTGGCCACTATGGCCATCTGGGAAGTAAATCAGCAGAAAGAAGACCTCTCTCTCTCTCTCTCTCTCTCTCTCTCTCTCTCTCTGCCTCTGCCTCTCTGTAACTCTGCTTTTCAAATAAAATAAATAAATCTTTTAAAAAATTGCTAAAACAGTGAAAGTGAATTTTTCAAGAAATTATACCAACATATCAAAATACTCAAAATGGTTCTTGCTGGGCCACAGGCTCATCGTGGATTTGTTTAGTTTTTTTTTTTTTTAATATTTATTTATTATTTATTTGAAAGGAAGTTGTACAGAGAGAGGGAGAGACAGAAGAGATCTTCAATCTGCTGGTTCACTCCCCAAAATGGCCACAATGGCCAGGGCTGGGCCAGACCAAAGCCAAGAGCCTGAACTCCATTTGGGTCCCCCATGTGGGTGGCAGGGGCCCAAGCCCCATCTTCTGTTGCTTTCCCAGGCCCATTAGCAGGGAGCTGGATTGGAAGTGCAGTAGCCGGGACTCAAAACAGAGCCCATATGGGATGCCAGCACTGTAGGCGGCGGCTTTACCCGGTATGTCACAGCTCCTGTCCCACCTCAAAGCTGCTCACAAGATGTCCTGGCACACTCAATGTGAGGAGAAGGGAAACACAGGTACAAGACAGGCAGGATGGAGGGGCCCTGCGGGGCACCATGGGAGGGCAGCCACACCCCATGACAAATCCAGGGGCTTAGAGAAATGGCTAGAGGGGGCCACACCGTGGCTCACTTGGCTAATCCTCCACCTGTGGCGCCAGCATTCCATACAGGCAACCGGGTTCTAGTCCCGGTTGCTCCTCTTCCAGTCCAGTTCTCTGCTGTGGCCCGGGAGTGCAGTGGAGGATGGCCCAAGTGCTTGGGCCCTGCACCCGCATGGGAGACCAGGAGGAAGCAACTGGCTCCTGCTTTGGATCGGCACAGTGTGAGGGCCTCAGCAGCCATTTGGGGGGTGAACCAACGGAAGGAAGACCTTTCTCTCTGTCTCTCTCACTGTCTAACTCTGTCAAATACATTTTTAAAAATAAAATAAAATAAAAGGGAAATGGCTGGAGGGAACAGCAGCTACAGCGCCAGAGGGTTGTCCCCCGTCCTCTTAGCCTGGGGTCATCTTGGGCCCTGCTGCAACTTCCACAGGGAAGTTCAAAGTCTCCCTGAAACCACAGGCGGGCTAGGAGAGAACCAGCCCCGCTGCTGTGATGTAAGGGAGCCTGTCCTTCCCCGTGGGCTACGATGAAAGCAGCCTCTGCCGAAGTCAGCCAGCAGACAGTGACACAAGCGTCTGGCCTGTTCTCCTTTTTCATACAGTCTCTCCCTGGCCACGCAGCCTTTCAGGAGCCACATTCAGGGAGGGACAAACGCGCTCTTGACCCCCGCCCTCAAGAAGACCCTGCACCAAGGCCATGCTTCTTCACCCTCCAAGAAGACTCTCTGGCTGTTCAATCGTGGGGCCAGGCATCTGGAGTGTCTTCCCCCTCCCTGACCCACTTCTGTAGAACAGCCCAGGGTGGCTGCATTCCCACGCATGCACCTGTCAGTTTTCAAGGTTAAACATCTGTTCAGTATTTCCCATGCCGACCAGAGGTGTGCAGGAAACCACTGGGACTGGGTTTCCTAATTAAAAATGCAAGACTTGAAAAGCAACCGCCAGTGCGTCGATCCAAAAAGCTCTCATCAGGACCTACTGCAAGGCCACGCCTTCCAGGACCAACACCAGAGCTTTAGGAAGAGAAACGTAAATAGCCTGCTGAGACTGCTCTGGGTTCTGGCTCCTGGGTGGGAACCAGCCCAGGGGCTGCGTGCGTGGTGCCGGCAGGAGAAGAGGTGCAGCTGCCCCTGGCTGGCACAGCCCAGCCTGCTCAGTGCCCGAGCTCCTGCCCACGAGCATCGCACTAAAGAGAAAGTGAGAAAGAGCCTGGCCGGCTCTCTGTCAGCTGCCCTCGCTGGGCCCTCTGCCCTGTGCTGAGCACCATCCAAGGAGCAGGCAGCTCCTGTCACTCTCAGATATACCTGCCCCTGGGCAGCTTCTTGAGATCAAGTCACCGACTTGAGACTGTCTCCAAGTGGAGTTGATGGAGATCAGATGTTAAGCTGGCCCAAGCCTCCTGAGCACCTTGTGGCTCTCCTGTCCCATCCCACAGATGCGCTTGGCCTGCCTTCTCTAGGGAGGCTCCTGTATACCATGCTCCCAGGGGTTTTGTTTACAATGTATTCATTTATTTGAAAGGCAGAACGACAGAGGGACAGACAGAGAGATCTTCTATCCTCTGGTTTACTCCACAAATGGCCTCATCAGCCAGGTCTGGGACAGGCCAAAACCAAGAGCCCAGAACTCAATCTGGGTCTCCCATGTGGACAGCAGGGGCTCACGTGCTTGGGCCACCTTCCATGGCCTTCCCAGGAGCATCACCAGGGAGCTGCATTGGAAGCGCAGGGGCCGAGACCCATGGTGCCACAATGCCAGCCCCTTTCTGTCTCCTGGAAGGAGCCACTTCCACCAGGCTTTTGCAGCTGTCACTCCCCAGCACTGTCCTTGATACTTTCTTACATTCTGCATGTTCTCACCTGACTCCTAAACCTTTTAGCTTCGTCATCGTGCCCTCACTGCTGAGACCCAGGTGGACGTTCGCACCTGCACACTTGCTTAGATGTTCTACAAACTGGTTGGTCCAGGGCCAGCAGCATCATCTGACAGCTTGTCCAAAATTCAGGTTCTTTGGCCCTATTCCAGATCCACTGAGTGCCAATCTGCATTTTTAATAAAAAGCCTAGGCGGTCTGAGCGCACGTTCAAGTGTGAGCAGCTCTGGCCTGCACAATGCTGAGCACCAAGAAGGCACCCAGACAGCACTGTTATTACCACCACCTCCTTCCCTCCATCTTCACCAAAAGGCCTCTTGGTCACACTCTCCCTACTGTTGTTAAATGACAACATCATCAACCCAGACCCCAAGCTGCAAACCTCAGACGCTCACAACTACCTCCTGGCCCTGACTGCCCATCTCTGGAATGATTCTGGAGTGCTGCTCCCCTCACTTCATGAGCATCTCCCGGGCTGGACCCTCCCTCCCTCAGCCCCGTAGCACCCTCTCAGGGAGCTGTGCGAGTTTTGTTTACCTGTCTGTCTCCTGGCTAGACTGCGAGGTGTGGGAAAAGGGCTGTTTTATCCATTTCTGATTCCCCAAGCCAGCACAGTGTCTGACACATGAATTGCCAAAAGTTCAAACAAATGAATGCACAGGCAGACAGGTGGGGGTGAGGTGGCAGCGCTAAATTCCAAAAGTGCATCAGATGACAGGATTCGAAAGGGAAGGCAAAAATCAGGCAGTATTTTTTTTCCTCAATTTTATAAAATTGTCCCAGGACTAAAGCTACTAAGTGGGGAGAAAAAAAATCCAATGTGGCACATATGTAAATATGGTGGTGGTGGGGGGGTTTTAATGAACATATTTCAAGGATTTTTCCCACCCTACAAGTTACACCCCATTCCCTTGCAGTACCAAGTTCATGGGCACCTCCTGGGTCGGGGACTGAGCTGGGTGGAGTTTACAAGCACCTCTGCGCAGTCAGTGGTCTGGAGGGTTATAAGGCAGGTGGGGAACGATAAGAGGGCTAAAGATGAGCCGCCTGCCTAGGAGGGGCAGGAATGCCCCAGAAGGAAGGGCACGGGCAAGAGCTGAGAGGTAGGGGCCACAAGGGGCCAGCGCGCCCACATTCCACAGGGAGAACTCATTCATGACTTTTTTCAGGGGCTGGCAGAGCATCAGCAAAGGAGGCAAAAGGCACACGGGGCCAGCAGTGACCTGGGGCACCTTTGTTCTGGGATTCCAGGCTCTGGACAAACCCATCTACAACACCCAGTAATACAAACAGTTCTAGGCGAGGTTTAAGGGCCAAGGTTCAAATCCCAGGAGCCTCTGAGTAGCCTGCCAGGCTAGAATAGCTCGCCCACTCCACCGCCGCCTTCGGGCAGCGCCTCTGCTCACATGGTCTCGCGTGTGGCACACACCTCCCTGAACAGCTAATGCAAACCGCCTCGGCCTAGGAGGCAGAAAAGCAGGGTGGCTCTCACGGCCCGTTCCTGAGTTCTGGGGTCAGCTCAGCCCTGGCCCCTAGAGGGAAGGAAGGGATTCAGGACTTGCTTTAATGAGTTCGGCTGGGTAAACTCCTGGTGGCCAAAGATCACTGGCAGAGAAACTGAGGCACAAGGAAGGGAAACCAACCACCACACTCAAGGCCCCAAACCTGGCTCCTGGGCCCTTGGCCATGAGTCGTCGCAAGAGCTCCTCCTGTCTCTCCTGGTGCAGCAGGAAACACCCAGCCCCTGATAACTAACTAACTACACAATATCCATTTCTCTGCATCCCTCATCTGCTGCTCAAAACCGGAACACTTCGAGAACAGGGTTAATTCTCTCCCCAGGCAGGCAGGTCATTCCCTCATTCATTTTCTCATTCAGTGATGGTCTCACTTTCCAACCATCACCACCCTAGGGGCTAGAGCTGGGTGGAGAACAAAGCAAGAGCCCTGCCCTTTGAAACTTACATTCTCGCGGGAGGAGGCGGCCGGCCACCACCAGTAACTCAGTAACACACAGATGTGACAGAGTGCCATGTGCCAGGAGACAGAAAAGCTAGCACAGGGTAAGGGAGCCGGGGAGGCCCAGGGTGGGACAGGGGTGCGGTTCCCAACACGCATGGCCTTGCTGCAAAGACCAGGCTCCCGGGGACACAAGGAAGGAAGAAAGCGGGCCCTTCGGACTTCTGGGGTAGAACATTCCAACTGAGGGAAGAGCCAGGGCAAAGGCCCCGGGATGGGAGCGTCCCAGTGTGCTCAAGGAACAAACAGCACGGAGGCCTGCCAAAGAGTCATCCAGTCATTCATATGCTCGCCATTTCCGGAAGACCCATCTCTCCACCTGGCACTGGGTGGTGAAAAAGCGAATAAGGCCTGGGCCCCAAAGGAGCTGATAGAGGGTGAAGGGTCCAGGAGAGACTCTCCGAGGACGCTGGGCTCTGCTCTGGGGGCTGCTAACCACACTGCCTGTACTGCAGATCCTGCTCACTTGTTTTTCTTAGCTAAAAAAGAAGCCTCCCAAACACTGGACATGTAAGGAAAATCTTTTAAGCTGCAGAAACACAGGAGGGCTCTACCATGCCCTGGGTGGCCTCAAACTAAACAAGTAGATGCCAGACGGAAGGCTCCGAGAAAGGCCACACCAGGGAGGGTGGCGATGGACAAAGCTGGGTTTTCTGAGCCTCCCACCCCTGCCCAACCAGGAAGTGAGGCCCTAGGGCCTGCTCATGGGGGGTGGCAATCACACCTGTGCCAGCTTTTACCAAACCTCCGCAGCACCTCCTCTGGGTGCCAGGCCTCGGGCTCCAGGCCTCTGTTAAGGAGACTAAACTGTGAATCGGAGAGGTCGGCCCAGCAGTGCCCCAGCCCAGGTGATGTCAGCTGTTTTCCCAGCATAATCAAAGTGCACTTCTTCACCAGTCAGAGCGCAGAGATGGCCCTGCCAAGACCCAGGAAACTCCCACACAAGAGGTTTTATCCTTGCTGATCAGGGGCTAGAAAGCCTGGCCAGGCCAATCCCTACTGGCTGGATCCAGATCTCAAGGCGGGGGTACGTTGTGTGTATCACCAGCAAGACCCAAAGACCACCGTGGGAACCCAGAGGCTACTGGGGGTGGGGCACAGACCCTCACTCTGCCTCCCTCCGTACCTGGAAGAAACAGATTCCTGGGTCTGTGCATACAAAGCTCCCCCAGATCCTGTGTCCCTCCAGTCCTTAGGGGTGGGGGCTGTCTCCCATTCGCGCATACACGGCTCCCCTTGGCCTCAGCTCTGATGCGGAGAGTCAGCCTGTGAAACTTTAAAACGGAGGGTGCCAACTCATCATCCTAGCCTTGTCCCTTGCCCTTGCACCTGAACATCTTCTCAGACCAAACCTGGCCAAGCCAGCCCTTTCCTCCCTGGCCTGCTCCAAGCTGCCTTCCACTCTCTGCTCCCAGCCCCAGGCCCCGCCTGATGGATGGCCTCGGCCAGTAGCTCTACCCCAGGGGAAGAAGGCTTGGCAGGCCTTCAAAAAGCCGCGTCCCCAGGTTTGCCATGAGCTCCCCCATTCTTTTCTAAAGTGCTTCCCTCTCTGCCTCCCACTTCCTAGGGCCAAGGGGTTTCTGACTCCATAATTGGTTTGTTTACGGCCACTCTGAGGGATTCTGAGTGGCAGGGGTGGGAGGAAAGTTGCTGGGAGTGAGGAAAGGGGTGTGTGCCTTGAGCTTTGAGGCTGGTGAGTAAACTCTCCCAGAGCCTCTCTGACTACCTGAGAACTGGCCAAGAACCCGTGCGGGGGGGAAAAAAAAAACACCAGGCAACGCAGGGCCGGCTGAGGATTCCCAACACACCACAGCAGGCAAGCTTATGTTTGGCGCCTGGGAAAGACAGAACAATAACCCAAGCTTAATCTGTGAGCTTCTGCTGAATAGCAGAAAGCATTACTTGGCATTCCGAGCAGGGAGCCAACTCGAGACCTCCCGACTCAGCTTCTGTGGGCCAGGTACCTCAGTGACGTCATGCCCCTGCCACAGCTCCAGGCTCAGGACAAACTCAGTGTCCACACGCGCCCCCAGGTATGCCAGCCTGCCCCTCCGTGACACGGATCTGATCATTGATCGGCCCGTGGGAACAGCCCACCTGGGCCACCAGCACGCCCTCTGCTTCTCCATCTGAGGTCTCAGCCTCCAGCACCAAACCTCTCCATCGTTCTCGGCTCCCTTCCCCAGTGATGGTTTCTCCAGTTCCCCAAGCCTTCCCCGCCCTGCTGCACGCCACACTCTAAATCTCCAGCGCCCTGGTGCTGGCCTCTTTTCAGGCACTTGCCTTATTCTGTTCTGCTCCAATAGCTCCCCGGGGCCTCACTCTACTCCTCCAAGCAAGCAAGCAAGCGTGTCTTTATTCAGCTCTGATCCATCCACAGCAGAAAGCCCAGCACCTGGCAGGCAGCCGACACTTAAGAACTGTTTGCACCGTGCCCAATGCCGTTCACCTCGGGCACAGACGTGACAAGCAGAGGGACACGGAGAACGAAGACCAGCAGACACAAAGCATCCTAGACAAGAGGCGTCTTAGGGAAGCGTGGCCGAGGTCGCCACGTCCATGCTTACCCTTCTTGAACTCCTCCAGCATGGCATCCAGCTTGGTGTCATGGAAGACAAAGTGCACCGGGTGGTTGTAGAAACGGGTGATGGTCTTCAGCGGGGTGCAATCGTCGGGGTCCACAAAGGCCAAGTCCTTGACGTAGAGAATATCCACGATGTTGGACTGCTCATCTTCGTACACGGGGATGCGGGTGTAGCCGCTCTCCATGATCTCGGACATGGTGTTGAAGTCCAGGATGGCGTCGCTGCGGATCATGAAGCAGTCCTGCAGCTGCGTCATGATGTCCTCCACGGTCTTGGTCCGCAGCTCCAGGGCTCCCTGGATCATATTGAGCTCCTCCTTTACGAGGTCGTTATAGGGCTCGGTCACCTTCAACATCTCCATCAGCTTCTCCCGGTTGTAAACGGTGCGAATCTCCTGGCCTAGAAAGAAGTCCAGGAGCTTGCTGATGGGGAAACTGAGTGGGAAGGTGAGCAGCATGAAGAACTTGGTGAGCACGATGGTGTTGGCACCCACGGCCAGCCCGTGGCGCGAGCACAGGGCCTGAGGGACGATCTCCCCAAAGATGACGATGCCGATGGTGGAGGAGGCCACGGCCATGATGCCGGACCCGATGAGGTTGTCTAGGAGGATGGTGAGGGAGGTGTTGACCAGGACGTTCCCCAGGAGCAGCGAGCACAGCAGGTAGTTGCCCTTGCACCGGATGGGCAAGATCTTGCGGGCGTAGCGCTTTTCCTTATCCGTGCCACAGTTCTGCACGATGCGCAACTCCATGGGGTCCAGGGCCATCAGCCCCAGGTTGAGGCCCGAAAATATACCCGACAGCACGAGCAGCACCGTAATCAGCACGATGTGCAGCCAGAGGGGCAGGAACCTGCCAGTCTCCTCCACCATGAAGAGCAGCGAGTCCTTGTCCGTCCACTTGACCCAGGGCTCGTCGGCGCGGGCCCGGGTGCACAGCGCATACAGCTTGACGTTCTCGCTCCTGCGGAGGAACTTGGTGAGCACCACCAGCATCCCGGACGTGTTCCTGCGGCTCACGTTGACCAGCTTTTGGACGACCAGGTCCTTGGTGAGCTCTAGGCAGCTGGTGGAGTTGTGGGCGGTCTCGGCGTCGTCCACCTCGGTAAAGGAGATCAGGTTGCTGGAGATGTCGCCCAGGCGCTGGCCGTACAGCCTCAGGTTCACCGTGCTGCCCTCGGACACGAAGATGATGCCATCCTGGTTCATCCCACACGACTTGTTGCAGCTCGCCAGCCTCATGCCCAGGATCTCGCCCCGCTGCGGGGTGCCCTGGCCCCGGGCCCCCCGCGCCCACAGCAGCACCGGCAGCACCAGCGCCGCCAGGAGGAGGCGCCCTCGGGCCGGCCCGCCACCCGGGCGCCCGCCCCCGCCCACCGGCGCCATGTTGCTCCGGCTCTGCCTCCGCCGCCGCTCCCCGCGCCCCGCCGCGCGGCCCCGCTCGGCGCCGCCGCTCCTGCCGCTCCGCCGCCGCCGAGCCAACTGCCCGG
This sequence comes from Sylvilagus floridanus, assembly GCA_949820135.1. Taxonomy (NCBI): domain Eukaryota; kingdom Metazoa; phylum Chordata; class Mammalia; order Lagomorpha; family Leporidae; genus Sylvilagus; species Sylvilagus floridanus. The sequence goes on along the minus strand of OX463245.1, from coordinate 73,021,306 downwards.
GCCGCGGGCCTGACGTCAGGTCAGCGCCCCGCCCGCCCCGCCCCGCCGGCCCACGCCCCTCATTTGCATGCGAGGGCCCGCCCCCAGGGCGCGCGCGCCCCGAGCGCCGGCCCTTAAGGGGGTCCCGGCCCTTAAGGTGGAGCGGCGTGGGAGCGCGGGAGCCGCCGGCGGGCGTGCGCCCCGCCCTCCGCCTCCACGCCCTTCCGCGCCTTTCCCCGCCTTTCTCTCCCGGCCTCGCGTGTTCGGCTGCTTCCAGATCCCCGGCGGTCTGCATCTCAGCCCGGGGTCGGCGGCCTTCCTCCGCTGGCACGGCGAGGGTAGGGGGGGGAATGCATTTCCTGATTTAGAAAAAGGGAACCGGAGGGCTTAGCCGAAACTGCCGCCTGCCCCTTGGAGTCTTTGCTGACCCCCTCCCTCCGGGGGCTTTTGCTGAACTTGTGCCAAGACCAGAAATAAAGCCCCCTCCCTCAGCCCCGTGCCGCCCCAGCGCTTGCTTCTATTGGCCAGTGGGGCTGCCCGGGGGGGGGCGCGGGGGGGCGGGGAGGAGCCTGCAAATTGGGGAACTGTGGAGAAAGAAGGGCCAGGCCTTGGCCTTAGCTTATCTCCGGTCATCTCCATTTAGGTGCAAGCAGATACTGAGCCGTTCCCACAGCTGAGGCACGTGTTCTAGGCTCGTAGCAGTGACCGGCAATAAACAGGTAAACCCTAAGGAGTGGATAGGGGTTATTTCCATTTTACAGATGCTGACATCGAGCCTTGGAGGCACAAATCCAGTTCTGCCTGGATTGTGGTCTCAGCCCCTCTCTGCACCTGTACTACAGCTGCCTGAGCTGGTGGGAACAGGACAGGGCAGCTCTGGGAATATCCCGCCTGTGTAGCAGCAGTGGCCGCTGCCGCCCGCCCTTCCCGGGACCAGATTCAGCGACTGGCCAGCTGGGGCAGCTGCATGTGGAAATGCGCTGGGCGGCAGGCCTGGCTTCCTGGACAGTCCTACCCCCGTGTCAGTCAGCAGCTATGAAGTGTGCCCCAAGCACTCAGCGTGTGGTGGGGAGGCTGCAGCTGCTCGCCCTTGGAGGGGGAAGCAGACAGACCTCCTTACCATAGCTGCAGAGAGGTGAGGCTGACCGCTGGGTCTTGGAGCAGTCTTTTCCCAGCTCAGGACAGATAGGCGTCACTCTCTCCCTGCACCGGTTCTTCTGTTTATTTTGGTGCACTGTGCACCAATAAAAGTAACAATCAATAGCAGCCAGAAAGAGCCTGAACAGAGGGAAACAATGAGTGTTGTAGGAGAAGGCGTGGCTACAGAGAGACCTGATTCGGGAAAGCAGTTAGCAGGGGCTGAGGGTTCTGGAAGCAGGGCCAGCCTGAAGTCCCTTGCAAGGAGGTGCCTCAGTCCATTTTCCACCATGTGCCCACAGGCCAGGTTCTTCAGAGAACAAGAACCTTGGGGTAGGCACTGGCCAAGACAGAACCCCGACAAGCTGCTCCCTCTCTGTCTCCACCAACCAGGAAGCGCCACTTGCATTGGCGCTTAGAAAGACACAGGCCCGGCTCTTAGAAAGACTTCCGCCCAGCCCACCTCATCCCTTCCAGCCTGGGTGCCTTCCCCCCTCCATACTTCAAAACTTTCCCATTCTATTATCGACCAAATTGGCTATTTTTACCCTGCCCCTTTCATGCTGTCCCCTCTCAGAAGCTCGGTAGGTACACACAACGCAGAAGGCAGCAAACAGAAGGAAAAATGGGCTCTGAGTGTGAGAAAGATGGTGAGGGTCTAGTAGGAAAAAAAGAAAAAAAGCAGCCTCTGGTACAGTTCAATTAATCACATCATGATCCGGTGAATAGAGCAGGCTCAGTAAAGAAGTGAAATTCCTCTTTGTTCTCCCAGGGCTGCCATCTTGGGGGGCAGGCAGGGCGGAGGAGGATTCAAATCCCGGAGAGACAGTGTAATTTGAGACGTGTCAGGAGACGCTAGGGGTGCAGGCCGGAGTCCAGCTTGGGTCTCTGCTTGCATCCCTGGTGAAGGGATCAAACCTTTGCTTACCTTTCCACGCATGCCACATGAAGCACCTCTCCCAGAGAGTGTGGGGGCACCTCGGGGACCGGGCAGCTGTTAAAATGCAGAGTTGGGAAGCCCTGATCCAGGTGTGGCTATGGGAATGGCAGAAACAAACATGCAAGTAGGGGCTGGCGCTGTGGCTCACTAGGTTAATCCTCTGCCTGCGGTGCTGGCATCCCATTTGGGGGCCAGGTTCTAGTCCCAGTTGCTTCTCTTCCAGTGCAGCTTTCTGCTGTGGCCCGGGAAGGCAGTGGAGGATGGCCCAAGTGCTTGGGCCCTGCACCCCATGGGAGACCAGGAGGAAGCACCTGGCTCCTGGCTTCAGATCATCATAGCTCTGGCCGTAGCGGTCATTTAGGGGGTGAACCAATGGAAGGAAGACCTTTCTCTCTGTCTCTCTCTCTCTCACTGTCTGTAAACTCTACCTGTCAAATAATAATAATAATAATAATAATAAAACATGCAAGTGGAAAGCCTGTCTCCTTACAGGTGAGTTCATTGGAGGATGCCTTGACTCAGTTTCCAGCCCACATCGTCTTAGCAGGTAGGGACGAAAGGCCCTAGGTGTAGGGTGTCAGGACTCCTATCTGAGTCACAGGCTTCGTTGAGGAGACAAAGACATCAGATTAAGGGGTCCAGGCCAATGGAAAGCATGTGCTCTCTGGGAGAGGGTCGAATACTAGGGGACGTGGCACCAGTGAGGGGAGTTTGTTTTTTTACTTGAAAGTCAGAGATTCAGAGAAAGAGAGATGGAGAGTGAGAGAGAGAGAGTGAGAGCTGTTCCATCTGCTGGTCCACTTCCCAGATGGCTGCAGTAGCCAGAGCTGGGCTGATCTGAAGCCAAGAACAAGAGCTTCTTTTAGGCCTCCTATGTGGGTGCAGGGGCTCAAGCACTTGTGCCATCCTTTGCTGCCCTCCCAGGTACCCTAGCAGGGAGCTGGATCAGAAATGGAGCAGCCAGGACTCAAACCGGTGCTGATATGGGATGCCAGCCGTGCCATAGCACCAGCCCCAGGAGAGTCTGTCTGTATTTGGAAGGCAGGCAGAAGGATCCACCGTGGGGTGCAGAGCGCAGCTCTGAAGGTACATGGTGGGGAGCTGGCTTGGCCGCCGCCTGCCCATGTGACCTGGACACTGGGACATTCTTTGGGTGTTGTGCTAGAGGATGCATGGTAAATAATTCATAAATGCCAGCCCAGGGTAAGTGCTCAATGAACACACTCAGTGACCGCGATGACGATGGAAATGATGCGGCCAGGGCTTCTAGAGGACACTCGCCCACTTCCTGGGCTCCAGTGTGTCTCCACCCTGCAGCAGCCACAGTCCCCTTGCTCTCTTTCCCTTCCCTTTCACGCTTCGCTTCGGTAGAGGGTGAAGTGACGATCACCTAGGGCTAAGCAAGACCCCATGGAGAACCTTGGACCTCCCCGGGGAGGGAGGAGAGGAGCCCCGGAGGGAAGTGAAGCTGGTGGCAAGAGCTTGGATGGGACTGCGAGGCACAAGAGGGGAGCCGGCCGGAAAGGCCAGGAATCCAGGGAGAGGAGGCTTCTGACTCTGCATCTGGCGGATCCGACAGCCCCTCATAGCAAGGCTTCCCTTGTCACGGAAGTCCCTGCTGGTAGCAGACTCTGGGGAGGAGCCCCAGACAGCACCATGTCTGAGAGGGGCCGGGCAGATCCCAGGATTCAACACACACACACACACACACACACACACACACACACACTGTGTGTGTGTGTGCCGAGCACCCTCTGTCCCCAAGGCAGGCTACCACAGCAAGCTTTCACAAAAAATACAAAGACCCCCTCTTGAATGTTTCATTTTATTTGAAAGGCACAGAGCCACAGAGCCAGGGAGACAGATAGGGATCTCCCATCCGCTGATTCACTGCTCTGCTATCTGCAGCAGCTGAGGCTGGGCCAGCCTGAAGCCAGGAGCCCAGAACTCAATCCGGGTCTCTCATGTGGGTGCCAGGGAGCTAAGTCCTTGAGCCATCATCTGCTGCCACCCAGGGGTTCCTGATAGCAGGATGCTGGACAGCGGAGCAAAGACTCAAAGCAGGCACTCTGGTATGGGATGCAGGCTCTCAACTGCTCTGACCTGGAGCTCCATCCTAAGTGGGGCAGCCGGCATTGCAGGCAGCAGGTTAACCTACCCCTAAAGAATATAATTGCAATTGTACATATCTGTGGGGGTACCGTGTGATGCATTGATGATGCGTGTATACAGTGTGTATACCCTTATTTAAGAGATAACTTCAGCCGGCACCGTGGCTCAACAGGCTAATCCTCTACCTTGCGGCGCCAGCACACCGGGTTCTAGTCCCAGTCGGGGCGCCAGGTTCTGTCCCGGTTGCTCTTCTTCCAGGCCAGCTCTCTGTTGTGGCCCGGGAGTACAGTGGAGGATGGCCCAAGTGCTTGGGCCCTGCATCCCATGGGAGACCAGGAGGAAGCACCTGGCTCCTGGCTTCGGATCAGCGAGGTGCACCGGCCGCAGTGCGCCAGCCACGGCGGCCATAGGAGGGTGAACCAACGGCAAAGGAAGACATTTCTCTCTGTCTCTCTCTCACTGTCCACTCTGCCTGTCAAAAAAAAAAAAAAAAAAGAGAGAGAGAGAGAGATAACTTCATCATCAAGAAGAGCAAGGGAGAGCAAAATAGCAAATACAGAGCATTTACAAAGGTGGATGAAAAATGTGCTTGCAGCCCTTGTCCTCGCTTTCTGACCCTTCCCTGAGCTGGCAAATGGAAAAAGGCTACAGCAGAAATGTCAAAGGCCCTATCCCTTGTTAGCAATGAACCGGGGCAAAGCATTCTGCCTCACAGGGCTTGGTTTCTCCATTTTTAATGTCTAGATCAAGAGACCTTTCCAGCTGTATCGAAAGAGATAAATGAGCCAGTGGTTGAAGCACTGCTCCATAAATATTAGTTTTCTAGGCCGGCATTGTGGCATAGCAGGTTAAGCCACTACTTGCAATACGAGCATCCCGTATGGGTACCAGGTTGAGTCCTGGCTGCTGCACTTCTGTTTCAACTCCCTGCTAATGAACTTGGGAAAAGCAGTAGAAGACGGCCCAAGTACTTGGGCCCCTGCACCCACACGGGAGATGCAGACAGAGCTCCTGGCCTCAGCCTGGCCCAGCCCGGGCCATTGCAGGCATTTGGGGATTTCTCTTTTTGTCTCTCCCTCTATCTGTGTGTGATTCTGCCTTTCAAATAAATAAATAAATCTTTAAAATAAATAAATACTAGTTTTCTTCTCTCAGGCTAGGATTTTCATATTATATTTCATTCATCTAATCATTCATGTGTTTTTATATGTTTTACTAGGCTTCTAACATTGCTAAATTGAGGCCAGTTGCAGTGTTGTGGCACAGTGGGTTAAGCCACCACCTCCAATGCTGGCATCCCATCTCCGAGTACTGTTTCAAGTTCTGCCTACCCTGCTTCCCATCCAGGTTCCAGCTAATGTGCCTGGGAAAGTACCAGAAGATGGACTAATTACTTGGGCCCCTGCCATGTACATGGGAGACCCTGATGGAGCTCCAGACTCCTGGCTTCAGCCTGGCCCAGGCCTGACTATTGTGGTCATTTGGGGGGGGTGAGACAATGGATGGAAGATCTCTCTCTGTCTCTCCCTCTCTCTGTAACTCTGCCTTTCAAATAAATAATAAAATCTTTAAAATAAGACAGAATTGCTAAATTACATATTTTTTTTGACAGGCAGAGTGGACAGTGAGAGAGAGAGAGAGAGAAAGGTCTTCCTTTGCCGTTGGTTCACCCTCCGAGGGCCACTGTGGCCGGCGCACTGCAGCTGGTGCACCGCGCTGATCCGATGGCAGGAGCCAGGTGCTTCTCCTGGTCTCCCATGGGGTGCAGGGCCCAAGTACTTGGGCCATCCTCCACTGCACTCCCTGGCCACAGTAGAGAGCTGGACTGGAAGAGGGGCAACCGGGACAGAATCCGGCGCCCCGACCGGGACTAGAACCTGGTGTGGCAGCACCGCAAGGGGGAGGATTAGCCTAGTGAGCTGCGGCGCCGGCCGTAAATCACATATATTTGGCACAACAAGCTTGTATAATACAGGATGTATAAAATAGAAAATGTGCATCTCCATTGTGTTTTCTGTGAAGTATTTTGCCACCTGCCATCTGCCTTCTTCACTGTTTCCTCTAGCTCCCTCTGGGCTGCAGACTGTCTTCCACTGGGTTGAGGGTCCCTCAAGGGCAAAATCCGTGTCATAGTTGTCCGTAGCAGAGGGCTCAGAATTCCAGACCCATTTGTGAAATTGGACCTTCCATCAGCACCGTGGCTCACTTGGTTAATCCTCTGCCTGCAACGCCGGCATCCCACATGGGTGCCTGATTCTAGTCCTGGTTGCCCCTCTTCCAGGCCAGCTCTCTGCTGTGGCCGGGGAGTGCAGTGGAGGATGGCCCAAATGCTTGGGCCCTGCACCCCATGGGAGACCAGGAAGAAGCACCTGGCTCCTGGCTTCAGCCGTAGCAGTCATTGAAGGGGGTGAACCAACGGAAGGAAGACCTTTCTCTGTCTCTCCCTCTCACTGTCTAACTCTATCTGTCAAAAGAAAAAAAAAAAAAAAGAAAGAAAAAAACTGGACCTCCCGACTGCTGAGGGGGGTTGAAAGGAGGAGGAAGCACTGAGCCAGAGGCTTTAGATACAAAACAACAGCTCTGCTGCCCAAGACTCTATTTACACCCTGATATAATTTCTGCTCATTTCTTTAAAAACAAAAATATGGATGTCAGTTCAGCGACAGCTCTGGATTGATCCACCATTTGGGAGGCACTTGGTCACATACATGGTGAGTGGCTATTTTTCTGGAATGCCCCTTGGATGACACCACATGGACTGGTGTGAGTAAGAATGCTATGTCGATGGCACCCACACCCACAGTACCTGGCACAATCCACATGTGGCAATAAATCACCTTAGAAGTATCGAGGACATGTGTTCCCGTTCCCTGGTCTGATTGTGTCCTAACCTCACCTAGAAATGGAGACAACCTTTGAGATCTTCATTCCCTAGGGTCTGGATTTCCTCAGGTTTATTCCAAACACCTGCCTAGGCACCAGCTTCCTGTAGGATCTTTTTTTTTTTTTTTTTTTTTTTTTTAAGATTTATTTATTTACTAAAAGAGCAGAGAGGCAGAGAGAGAAAGAAGTCTTCCATCTTCTGGGTCACTCCCCAAAGGGCTTCAACAGCCAAAGCTGGACCAATCCAAAAGCCAGGAGCCAGGAGCTTCTTCTGGGTCTCCCATGTGGGTGCAGGGGCCCAAGGACTCGGGCCATCTTCTACTGCTTTCCCAGGCCATAGCAGAGAGCTGGATAGGAAGTAGAGCAGCCGTGACTCGAACTGGAGCCCATATGGAATGCCAGCGCTTCAGGCCAGGGCATTAACCCACTGCACCACAGGGCTAGCCCCACATTTATATTGTTAGATGTTTTGAGTAATCTAGAGATTATTTAAAGTACATTACATAATGAGGGTAGGTTATATGCAAATTACATACCTTTATACAAGGGACTTGAGCACCCAGAGTTTGCTGTCCATGAGGGTCCTGGGACCACTCCTCCCAGGAGACTGAGAATGACTGTACTCTGTGCAGCTTCACCCCAGCCCTGCACAGGGCCAGGCAGGATCTCACTTTCCAAATGGAGATTTGAAAAGGTTAAGAAACCCTTTCATGGGGCTGGGATTGTGGCACAGTGGGATAGGTCTCTGCTTGTGGCACTAGTGTCCCATATCCAAATGCAGGTTCAAGTCCTGGCTGTTCTTCCCATCCACCTTCCTGCTCATGCATGTAGGAAGTAGCACCTCCCCCCCGCCCCACTATTCAAATAAAAATAAGCCCAAATTTTTTTTAAATAAATGAGATGGCAAATTTTTAGTGGATTTGACTGGACTTTTAATACTAAATGTCATACTGAAGCTATAGGGATCCAATACCTAAGCGTGCAAGGGGAAAGAAAGCTAACAGAAATTGGTTACAAGTCTTGCATGGAAAAGCATTGAAAGTCATGTCTCATTAAGGATCCCAGAATGGAGATTTTACAGTAAACTGGCTACGATTCTGTTTCTTTAACTCAAGTCCTTGGAAGGGCAGCACAATACAGGGTTAGAAGGGCCGGAGTCAGGACAGACTTGAGCAGGATTGCAATCCATGTCCACGTGATCCTGAACAGATTTCTACTCTTTTATTTATTTATTTATTTATTTATTTATTTATTTATTTGACAGGCAGAGTGGACAGTGAGAGAGAGAGACAGAGAGAAAGGTCTTCCTTTGCTGTTGGTTCACCCTCCAATGGCCGCCACGGCGGCACACTGCGGCCGGCGCACCGCGCTGATCCGAAGCCAGGAGCCAGGTGCTTCTCCTGGTCTCCCATGGGGTGCAGGGCCCAAGAACCTGGGCCATCCTCCACTGCACTCCCAGGCCACAGCAGAGAGCTGGCCTGGAAGAGGAGCAACCGGGACAGAATCTGGCACCCCGACCGGGACTAGAACCTGGTGTGCCGGCGCCGCAAGGTGGAGGATTAGCCTATTGAGCCGCAGCACCGGCCAAGATTTCTACTCTTTTCTAATATTTATTTATTTGAATGGCAGCGTGACAAAGAGGGGGAGAGAGAGACAGAGAGATCTTCCATCTGCTGTTTCATTCCCCAGATACCTACAAAAACTAGGCCAGGCTGAAGCCAGGAGCCAGGGACTCCATTTGGTTCTCCCGTGTGGGTGCGGGGACCCAAGCACATGAGCCATCACCTGCTGCCTCCCAGGGTGCACATTAATCAAAGCTGAAATCAGAAGTGGAGCCAAGACCCAAACCCAGGCACTCTGATGCGGGATGCAAGCATTCCAAGTGGCATCTTAACCACCATGCCAAATGCCAGCCCCCCTTTTCTGGTTTGTATCACCTGTGCCCTCTCCCTGGCGACCCTCTCCAGCCTTGGGGACCAGTTTCTGCTTCAGGGACTTGGAGGTGGGGCAGGGCTTCGGTCAGTCTTTCCTTCCTCCAATTGCTGCAGTTAGTGGAGGTGGGGGGAGTGTGGGTGGCGTTGAGTGCACCTGTCTGGTGCTGAGTGAAGGAGTCCGGATTGGCTCTGAGATGCTCCTCCCTTCCTTTTGCTGGGTCTCATTTCCGGGTGCTGGGGTTTGGCAGGGATGAGAGAGAGAGAAGCCCCTTTCTGGTAGGGACAGCTGCTGCTTGTGTGTGGCTTGTGTCTGGATATGGGTTGCTTGTGGTGGGAGGTTCAGCTCAGCCCCGTTTGGGACTCCTTGCTGTTGGGGTTCCCTTTGCTTGGCTGGAGCCCTCTTAGGCGAATTTACCCAGGGGGCACAATTGACTGTGCCAATGCCAACCCCTCTCTCTACCCCAGATCTCTTTTTGATTTTCTCCTCTATGAACTTCAGGAGTCATGGGCAGAGGCAAGCTCACTGCCTGAGCTCACGTCTGCTCAGGGCATGAGGTGGCAGTCTGCACTCACATTCTCTTGGAGTGCCCCTTTCCCTCGGCTTTGCAGGTTAATTACCTATTGTCACCTAAGAAATGAACGCCCAAACCTAGTGGCTTCAGACGGTAAACATGTGTAAAGTCAGAGTTTCCTTAGGTCAGTACTTAGGAAGCGGTTTAGCTGGCTGGCTCTGGCTCAGAGCCTCTCCCGAAATGCAGTCAGTGTTTGCTGAGTTGCTGGCACCTGAAGGCTTGATTGTGCCTGCAAGACCCACTCCCAAGTTCAGCCCATGGCCCTTGACAGCAAACCTCAGCTTTTCATGACGACCTGCAGGTAGGGCTGCTCACAACATGGTAACTGGCTTTCCCTGAGAGTAAGTGATCCAGGAAAGAGAACCAGGATGGCTCATCCTCAGGGCTAATATACCCCCTGGGGCCAGCGGTGTGGTGCAGGGGGTTAAACTGCTGCCTATGACGTTGGCGTCTCCTATGAGCACCAGTTCAAGTCCTGGCTGCTCCACTTCTGATCCAGATACAAGCTAATGCACCTGGGAAAGCAGCGGCAGAAGATGGCCCAAGTGCTTAGGGCTCCTGCACCCACGTGGGAGACCTGGATGAAGTTCCTGGCTCCCAGTTTTGGGCTGGCCCAGCCTCAGATGTTACAGCCATTTGGGGAGTGAACTAGTTAATAAAATATCTGTGTGTGTCTCTCCCTTTCTGCAACTCTGCCTTTCAAATATGTAAATAAGTAAATCTTTTTCCCACTTTTTAAAAAAGATTCATTTATTTTTTTGAAAGGCAGAGTTACAGAGAGACAGCAAGAGACAGAGAGAAAGAGAGGTCTTCCATCCACTGATTCACTCCTCAAATGGCTACAACAGCCAGAATTGGGCCAATCTGAAGCCAGGAGCTTCTTCTAGGTCTCCCACGTGAGTGCAGGTGCTCAAACTTTTGCGCCATCTTCTGCTGCTTTCCCAGGCATGTTAGCAGGGGGCTGAACTGGAAGTGGAGCAGATGGAACTCGAACCAGCACCCATATAGAATGTTGGCGCTGCAAGTAGTGGCTTTACCCACTATGCCACAACACTGGCCCCATAAATAAATCTTTTTTTTTTTTTTTTACAGGCAGGGTGGACAGTGAGAGAGAGAGAGAGAGAGAGAGAGAAAGGTCTTCCTTTGCTGTTGGTTCACCCTCCAATGGCCGGCACACTGCGCTGATCCAAAGCAGGAGCCAGGTGCTTCTCCTGGGCTCCCATGGGGTGCAGGGCCCAAGCACTTGGGCCATCCTCCACTGCACTCCCGGGCCACAGCAGAGAGCTGGCCTGGAAGAGGGGCAACTGGGACAGAATCTGGTGCCCCGACCGGGACTAGAACCTGGTGTGCCGGTGCCGCTAGGCGGGGGATTAACCTATTGAGCCGCAGCGCCGGTTCATAAATAAATCTTAAAAGAAAAAAAAAGAAGAAGAAGAAGCAACTTACCCCTTCTTCTAAAGTATTCCACTGGCCATGTGGACTAAACCTGAGACCATGTGGGAAGGACCTACACAAGGTTAGCAGGACTCAGGGATTGGGGACCATTTGGAGGCTGGCTATCATAGCAGACAAGGGACATCCTCTTTACTGAACACTGATCCACTAATGCATTTACCCCACCCTGATGCTTAGCAGCTTCTCATTTTTTTTTTTTTTAAGATTTTATTTATCTGTTTATTTGAAAGGCAGAGTTACAGAGAGGCAGAGAGAGAGAGAGAGAGAGAGAGAGAGAGAGAGAGGTTTTCCATCTGCTGGTTCACTCCCCAGATGACCACAATGGCTAGAGCTTTGCCGATCTGAAGCCAGGAGCCAGGAGCTTATTCTGGGTTTCCTACACAAGTACAGGGGCCCAAGCACTTGAGCCATCTTCTACTGCTTTCCCAGGCCATGGCAGAGAGCTGGATCAGAAGTGGAGCAGCCAGGTCTCGAACTGGCACCCATATGGGATGCCGGCACTGCAAGGTGGCAACTTGACCTGCTAAGTCACCATGTCAGCTCTCTCATGTTTTTTAAAGATTTTATTTATTTATTTGAAAGTCAGCTACAGAAAGAGGGAAAGAGAGAGAGAGAGAGAGAGAGATCTTCCATCCACTGGTTCATTCCCCAGATGGCCACAAAGGTTAGCACTGGGCCAGGCTAAAGCCAAGAATTAACTACCAGAAATCCCATCTGGCTAGGGGGATAGATGGGGGTCTGAGAGCTTGTTCTCTGTTTCGATGCCCAACAGACACATAAGCCTAGAATTACCAAAATGAAGCTACCAATCTTTTCTCTGAAATATGTATCTCTCAAAATTTCCCCTCTGTGTATTACGTACTATGTTCCAATTCCATCTTTCCAGTTGCTGTGACCAAAAATCTTAATATAACTCTTCATTCTCTTTCGCTCACATCTCTTTCTATCCTCTTGGCAAATCCTGTTGGTTGTGTGTCAAAATTCTGTCATCCCTCAGTATTGTCATCCCACCAGTATTGGTCCCAGGACAGTCCCGACCCCACCCGCCACATGCGTAGATCCCCAAAACAGCAGATATTTAGGCCCTTTATCTAAAATGGCATAGTGTTTGCAAATAACCTGTGCACATCCTCTTATATATTTTAAATCATCTCTAGATTACTTATATAAACCCAATACAATATAACCACTGTGGAAATAGTTGTCATGATATACTGCTATAAAAATAACAATAATATATAATATTATATATATAATAACAAATAATAACAAGAAAATAATATCTCTGTGTTCAGTACAGAGGGAATTTTTTTTTTAATTTTTTTGACAGGCAGAGTGGACAGTGAGAGAGAGAGACAGAGAGAAAGGTCTTCCTTTGCCGTTGGTTCACCCTCCAATGGCTGCCGTGGTCAGCGCGCTGCGGCCGGCGCACCGCGCTCATCCGATGGCAGGAGCCAGGAGCCAGGTGCTTTTTCCTGGTCTCCCATGGGGTGCAGGGCCCAAGCACTTGGGCCATCCTCTACTGCACTCCCGGGCCACAGCAGAGGGCTGGCCTGGAAGAGGGGCAACCGGGACAGAATCCGGCGCCCCGACCGGGACTAGAACCCGGTGTGCCGGCACCACAAGGCGGAGGATTAGCCTGTTGAGCCAAGGCGCCGGCCCAGAGGGAATTTTTTAAAAATACATTTTTTTTGTTTTTTTGACAGGCAGAGTGGACAGTGAGAGAGAGACAGAGAGAAAGGTCTTCCTTTGCCGTTGGTTCACCCTCCAATGGCTGCCGCGGATGGCGCGCTGCGGCCGGCGCACCGCGCTCATCCGATGGCAGGAGCCAGGTGCTACGTGCTTTTTCCTTACATTTTTGATCCACAATCATTGAGTCCACAGATACAGAAACTGCTGGTACAGAGGGCAGCTGTACATCTGAAACCCTGCTAGCTCCCCCACCCAGCCCCCTGCCACCTTCCTTGCGTAGATAACTGACATAGCCTCTACCCTTTCCCCTCCAGTCAGCAGCCAGAGTAATCCTTGAAAAACAGAGTCAGGTTACAAACCTCTATGATCCAAACTTCCCGGAGACTCTTCGCTTCTTTTGAAGTAACAGCCAAAGTCCTGACATTGGCCACAAACTGAAGGTTGGTCTTAATCTAAGCAGGGAGGGGCAGGAGGTTTGCAGAGAAAAGTGAGGTGATGGAAAATAACCTTGTTGTAGGCTGAATGCTGGTAGTGCACTGGGAGGATGGCACAGATGGCAGTCCAGAGAAGTAGCTACAATCATAATGCCAGTGGAAAGGGACAAATAACAATGAATAAGAAATAGCTCCCATTCGTGGAGTATTAACTACGTGCCAAGCACAGTGTTTCCCTCAGCTCACTTCAACCATTATAGCCATTCTGTGAGGTAGCTATTATTATTATTCCTCTCTTAAGGAGGGAAAAACTGGGTCCCAACTAGGTTAAATAACTTGCCCAGGGCCATGCAACCAGGCAAGGTCAGCAGCATCAAGTGGTGAAGCTCAAACCTGTCTACTTGCAGTGTGTTCCAAGGTGTCATTTGCATTGAGGAATACTGAAACAAAGGCCATTGTAGAAGGCCTTGTGATAGACGATAGAATCTGTTAATAATAATAATTAATTAATAAACAGTCACAGGGCTGGCATTTGATCTAGTGGTTAAGACCCAAGTAAGGGGCAGGCATTGTGGCATAACGGGTTAGGGGATAACCTGTGTCTCATGTTGGAGTGGTGATTCAAGTCCTGGATACTCTGTTTCCGATCCAGCTTCCTGCTGATGTGCCTGGGATTGCAACTATGATGGCTTAAGTACTTGGGTCCCTGCTACCCGCTGGGTTTGATCCCTGGCTTTGGCTCCTGATTCCAGTTTCCCACCAGGAGCAGCAAGGATGATTCAAGCAGTGTGTCTGCCATCCACGTGGTTGACCTGAATCATGTTCTTGGTTCCTGGCTTTGGCCCTGGCCCCGGCCAGGTCCCAGCTATTGTAGGCATTTGGGAGTTTGAGCCAGCAAATGGGAACTCTCCCTCTCTATCTTTCTCTTGTCTCTCTGTCTCTCTGTCTCTCAAATGAATACAAGCAAACAGCAACAATGGACACCAGCCCTGTGTGAATGCAGTTGCTTAAAGAAATACTGAGCAGAGGATGAGTTAAAGAAATATAACCATGTTTTTGCAGCTGAACTCCACACACATTCATCTTCAGTTTTTATCCTTCGATTTTTCAGGCCAACCTTGACCTCCTGGTGCCCTCAAAGAGCTAACAACCCTCTGTCTGCCTTTGGAAGTTGCCATCATCAGGCTGGTTCAAGACACTGAGCCAGATTAGCTTCACAAGTGCCAGGTTGGTTTCCCTGGACCCATGGCTTCAACCTGTCCTAAGGCCACCAGTCCTTGCAGCCATGTGCTCTGTCTGCAGAGGAATGGGTATTTTTCTTTTTATTATGAATTTATGGAGCCGGTGCTATGGCACAGCAAGTTGAAGCCCCAACATGCAGTGCTGGCGTCCCATATGGGATGTTTGAGTCCTGGCTGCTCCACTTCCAAACCAGCTCCCTGCTAATGTGCCTGGAAAAGCAGCAGAGGATGGTTCAAGCCTTTGGGCCTCTGCACCCACGTGGGAGACCCAGAAGAAGCTCCTGGCTCCTAGCTTCCAACTAGTTCAGCTCTGGCTGTTATAACCATTTGGGGAGTGAACCAGTGGGTGGAAGATGCTTCTCTCTCTCTCTCTCTCTCTCTCTCTCTCTCTCTCACCTTGTCTTTCAAATAAATAAAATAAATCTTTAAAGAAAAAAGATGTTTTTATTTATTTAAAAGTCAAAGTTACAGAGAGAGAAAAATTGATCTTCCAGTTGCCAGTTCATTCTCCTAATAACTGCAATGGCCAGGGCTGGGCAGGTGGAAGCCAGGAGTTTCATCTGGGTCTCCCACGTGGGTGGTAGGGGCCCATGTACTTGGGTCATCCTCCTCTGCTTTCCCCAGCTATTAGCAGGGAGCTGGATCTGAAGTAGAACAGCAGGGATGCTGGCATCCCAGGCACTGGCTGTACCTGCTACGCCACAATGCCAGCCCCAAGACATGGTATTTCCTAGGCTCATCTGCACCCTCCCTTAATTCTGTGGTAGCCACAGCTCAGTTTCACCCATGCACTTGCCCACGCACCCAGGTCCTGGGCAGCTCAGGGCTCCCCCATCTGTTAGTCTTCCAAGGGCAGAAGGCAAATTATACTCAGCAAAACTTTTTTTTTTTTTTTGGAAGCTTCAGTTTCAAACCAGTGATAGAATCTGCACCCTACTCACTTCTGTTCTGCACCCCATATCCCTGAGCAATATCCTGAAATCAGCGGCTTCTCCATCTATGTCCCCACTTCTGACACATGTTACTTTCTTCCAAAGGGACCAAACCCACTTTCCCAGAACACATGTCAGAGCACGAGGAGACAAGCCTTAAGAAACTTTTACCAACAGTAGCGATCTGTAAAGTGATAGAGTGCTTGAGTCTACAGGATGTGCATGCAAATTGCACGCAGTCTTTCATTTCAGCTATCAGCCACACGGTGTGGTCAGTTTCATCACACCCATTTTACAGATAAAAAAATTTGTGGCTCAGACAGATTAAGTAATTTGCCTGAGATTCTACAGTAGAGCTGGATCTCAAAAACGCAGATGTTTCATTCTCACTTGCATATATCAGAGGTCTCAGTCTTCCTCCTGGCCCATTTTACAATCCTCAATGAATCTTTAAATCTTTTTTTTTTTTTTTTTGACAGGCAGAGTGGACAGTGAGAGAGAAAGAGACAGAGAGAAAGGTCTTCCTTACCCCCCAATGGCAGCTGCAGCCAGTGCACCATGCTGATCCAAAGCCAGGAGTCAGGTGCTTCCTCTTGGTCTCCCATGCGGGTTCAGGGCCCAAGGACTTGGGCCATCCTCCACTGCACTCCCGGGCCACAGCAGAGAGCTGGACTGGAAGAGGAGCAACTGGGACAGAATCTGGCACCCCGACTGGGACTAGAACCTGGAGTGCCGGTGCCGCAGGCGGAGGATTAGCCGAGTATACCACGGCGCCGGCCATAGTCTTTTTTTTTTAAGATTTATTTATTTATCTGAAAGGCAGAGTTACAGAGAGGCAGAAGGAAGAGAGAGAGATCTTCCGTCCACTGGTTTACTCCCCAGATGGCCGCAACAGCCAGAGCTGGATTGATTCGAAGCCAGGAGCCTGGAGGTTCTTCTGGGCTCCCACGCGGGTGCAGGTGCCCAAGGACTTAGGCCATCTTCTACTGCTTTCTCAGGCCATAGCAGAGAGCTGGATCAGAAGTGGAGCAGCCGGGACTCAAACTGGTGCCTGTATGGGATGTCAGCACTGCAGGCGGCAGCTTAACCCACCACGCCACAGTGCCAGCCCCTCCTCAGTGAATCTTCCCACCCAAACTCTGGACTCTGTGGCAAGCAGGCATCTGTTCCCTAGGGGAAGTCCCTAATTTGTGGGAATTCTGTTGCTAAATGGAGCCACCACGGGGTCTGAGGTTTGGGCCTCAGGGTATTGATTTTTATCAGTTCACTAATGGATACACAGATTGGATGGCTTGAGTCACCCTGATGAAGCCAACCAGTAACTGAAGGATTAGCCTTCTCCCCTCCCTTAGTACAATCTCTCAACATATGCAGAGGAATTACCTGTTAAGAACGCTGGAAGGCTGAAAGTCCTTATGAATATGTTAAATAGGCTTGATTTGAATCAAGTTAGGATTCCCAACAGGGGATTCGTACATCTGCTCTATCGCCTGCACAGATACAACTCTGACCTATTTTCCTCCCTGCCTCTTCCTCATCTAGACGGAAGCCTCGTCTGTCTTTAGTTATGACAACGTTATATGGGAGGGGACACAATGACCTTTACTGGATTATAGTTAATTACAGTATTCATTCCTTCAAGGAAATTCAGAAAACACCACAAATGCATACCCAGCACATTTCCTAATCATCTTCAAGGGAGGCTTTTACCAGCTTGTTAGGACGGCAGTCCTCACAACTGCTGCAGTTGGAGGGAATCCCAGAGACCCATACGCCGGCTGAAGCATTGATCAACCTCCTGCTCCCCTCCCTCAACCTCCCTTCCCCACAACACACACACACACACACACACACACACACATACACACACTCCCTCAAGGATTTTAAAGCCTATCTCTACATCTTATCTCTAAATCCAAGTGTTGGCCCCACTCTGCGATCTGGGAACACACTCTATGATCTGGGAACCAATGTCCTAATTGTAACAGCTACCAAACCAAGTCATTGAAGGGAAAGGGCTGTACTGAATAGCAAATTTTCCAGGGGGAGATTTTGAAAACCAAATCCCTGGATCCCACCCCAGAGTTATTGAATCAAGTGTCTGGGGCTGGGACCCAGGCATTTGTGCATTTCAAAGGCGCCCTAGGGTGTCTGAGAGCAGCTTGTTGGGAGGCCAGTTCTGAGAAGTCACCCTTTGGAGGCAGTTGACTTCCTAGAATTGGAGCCATGGCTGTATCCCACTCTCCAGAGTCTGCTTGGAGAACTGGATGGACAGGGGGTGGTTTCTTGTCAGCTGTGGCTATGGGAGTGAACTTGAGGGTTGACCCTGAGACCTCACTAGATGCCTGAGGAGGGAGGCTCACCCTTGTCTTGGAGAAGGCTGGTGCTAGGTCCTGCTCTGGGTCCCGGCATTGGCATGAGGGTGGAATTGAATGGAATGGCAAGGTTTAGAAGGACAGAAAAGCATGGGCCAGGATGCCATGTTGGAGTCTGTGTCATGGGGTGAGGGCATCAGGCTTCAGGGTGCTCCTAAGTGGAAGCACCTGTTTGGCTTTGAACATGGGAGAGGGAAGGAATCAGTCAGGACTTCTAGGTTGCACAACTCCCCTTGTCCCTAAGTGCCCCTTGCCCTGGAGTTATGCAGCCCTGACTCTCAGAAGGTGAGTCTGTGGGGGAAGGGGAAGCACAGTAGGTTCAAGGCCTGCCCTGGCTTTCAGAAGTGAGTCTTGGTGTGTGAAGAGGGTAATGCCTGCGGGGCATGACTCCTTTTTCTCCTTCCTTCTGACACCTCACAGCATCTTGGCTGTACTGCACTTATCTGACCCTGGTGCTTGAAAGCAGCTCCCCTAGGAAACGAAACAAAGCAACCCTCAGTCTTTTGTGTAATCTCAACTCCCATTTTGTGTTCATCTGCCATAGGGTATTCCAAGATAAGACCCACTCTTTCTTCAGTGACACAGGTAAGACCTTCTGCCTCTCTGAAACCCCAGGGCACCTCCTTTTCTTTGATCCAATCCTCATTAAGGAGCATTCTCCCTGTCTTAGTCCATCTTCCGCTGCTTTAACAATTCTGGAGATTGGGAGAAGTATAAAGAACACAGAGTTGTTTGGCTCTTGGTTCTGGAGGCGAGGATGTCCAATAGAGGGCCAAACGCGCTTTGATAACATCGACTCCTGCAATACCGATCCCACTCCTGTGACAATGACATGAATCCATTCCCGAAGGCAGATCCCTGCTCCTCAGCATGGTTGCAGTAGGGATTCCAACATGTGAACTTTGGGACACATTCAAAGAATTGCACTCCTAATTGCACAGTCTGAGCAAAATCATCTGCTTTAATGTCCTATGTATTTCACTTATCCATCTTTCTTATGGATTCCCCTTTTCTTCATCATAAAGAATTTTACAATGAGAGATCTGCTTCTGGTAATCTATTAGAAATCCAGCTGACAGGTTGCACAAACATGTGCATGAACTTAATGCCTTTGAACTGTATACGTTAAAAGATGGTTAAGGGGCTGGTGCTGTGGCGTAGCAGGTAAGGCTGCCACCTGCAGTGCCAGCAACTCATACGGGCACTGGTTCAGTCCTGGCTGCTCCAGTTCCAATCTTGCTCTCTGCCATGGCCTGGGAAAGCAGTGTAAGATGGCCCAAGTCCTTGGACCCCTGCACCCATGTGGGAGACCTGGAGGAAGCTCCTGGTTCCTGGTTTTGGAACGGTCCAACTCCAGCTGTTGCAGCCAACTGGGGAGTGAACCAGTGGATGGAAGGCCTCTCTCTCTCTGCCTTTCAAATAAATAAATCTTTTCAAAAAGATGGTTAAAATGGTATGTTTTATGTCTGTTTTAGCACAATGAAAAAAAAAGAACAGCTAACAAAGAAACACCCCTACTATGTGCTGAATGATGGGTGGGGTGGGGAAGTGGGTGGGACCTGGGATAGGAAATGAGTAAGAGCTACTTCCTGTGGTCCAGGAGCTCCCAGTTTGGTTGAGGAGACAAACACATAATCTGCTAATTGAGATACATAATTCCTGGTGACACAGATTACAATAGACATGTGCACACCTGATTTGAGTCAAGTTGTGAAGGACCTTGAATACTACACTAAGACGTTTGGATTTTATCCTATGGTAATTGGGGATCGTGACTTTTTTTTTTTTTTGAGACAGAGCTATCATCTACTGTTTTACTACCCAGATGCCTACAACAATCTAGGGCTGGGCGCGGTGGAAGCTGAGAGCTTGGAACTCCATTCGGATCTCTCACAGAAGTGGCAGGGACCCAACTATTTGAGCCATCACCTCTTGCCTCCCAGGGTGTGCAAACTGGAATGGAAATAGAATCAGGATTCAATCCAGGCGCTCCAATAAGGATGCAGTTGTCCCAGCAGTGTAATCACTGCGCCAAATGCTGGCCCCATGAATGATTTCAAAGCCAGGGTAGGTATGACGTGAACAGATTCACTATGATTCCTTATTCTTATCACATGCTGCTGCTTTGTATGGAGTGTGTAAGAAATCAATGGCTGCCACAGTTTTAATATTATAAAGTTGATCCCCGTAAAGCAGGTTCATATTTGCATCCCTCATTCAATATATTTCTTTCAGGGCAGAAAGAGAGTGTTAACTTTGATTAAGTCTATTGGGAAGCCACAGACACAGATCTGGCAAGCACACTCTAAGAAATGTTTGCAGAGCACACTAGAACTCAGAGAGCAGCAGTACCTACCTGGTAGGGAAGGCCTTCAACAGGGAGTGGGCTGGTGCAGGGGGGTGGGAAAAGGGAAGAGAGGAAGCTAGAACACGCCTGTACTCACATAGGTGGAGGAAGGACACCACAGGTCAGGCATTGGGTGGGTGGGGGTCAGATGGCAGAGGTCTTTGGGAGCCTAGTTGAAGGCCTGGAACCTCCTCCCTATAGGTGGTGGCAGCCACCAAAGCCCTGTTAATAACAATGATGATGAAATACTGCGTCCTACTTGCCTGGCACAATTGTAAGAGGGTTAACGATATATTGACTCATTTAACCCTGCCACAAACTATGGTTAGAAGGTTTGGATCACTTTGGTGAACCTGTGGAGGAAGGTGATTGGTACAGACACCTGTTGTGATTTTAAAGACAAAGCAAGGGATGGGAACTTGTGAACTCTCAGTTCTGTTACATTTATGGTTTGTTTTATGGCCCAGAATATTATGGCAAATGCTTTGTTTGCAGGAGGAGACTGTCTCCCGCTGTTGTTGGGTAGTTTCTATAAATGTCATCAGGTCAGCGGGCTATTGGTAGTGCTCAAGTCTTTTATAAATTTGATAATTTCACAGCTACTGTAATTATGGATTTGTCTATTTCTCTTTTTAGTTCTATATCCTCCGCAGAGTCAGGAAGCTACATCGGCAGAGAAGGTTGGGACCGGAAGAAACGTTTTATCTCTTTAAATTTACTCTAGAACGGA
This sequence comes from Sylvilagus floridanus, assembly GCA_949820135.1. NCBI lineage: Eukaryota > Metazoa > Chordata > Mammalia > Lagomorpha > Leporidae > Sylvilagus > Sylvilagus floridanus. The sequence goes on along the minus strand of OX463245.1, from coordinate 73,000,543 downwards.
GAAACAAAATGGAAATCACTACGTATCCCAGCAGGCCCAGTGGAGCTCAGGACAAACGCAAATAAGGGAGTGTGGGTATTCGCTACGCCCCTTTCCTAGGTTGGCAAGGCAACTGATACACAAAGCAGCCAATCGGTGAGAGGCTCACCTGTCGGGGCGGGAGCTCGACGACAGCCAATGGGACGTTGGGTGGGTGGTTCAACGGACCAATGGATTGGGCGACGGGGTGGGCTTTGGATGAAGGGACGGCGGTGGGAAAGATGGCGGCGGCTCTGGGAGCCTCCGGGTGGTGGCAGCCGTGGCGGCGTCGTTTGTCGGCTCGGGATGGGTCCAGGATGTTACTCCTTCTTCTTCTATTGGGGTCTGGGCAGGGGCCACGACAAGTCGGGGCGGGTCAGACGTTCGAGTACTTGAAACGGGAGCATTCGCTGTCGAAGCCCTACCAGGGTGAGGCGCCCGGGGCGAAGTGGTCGTGCAGGGTGGGGAGGGCTTCGGGTCCTGAGTTCTACGGCAGAGGCGGGGAGGGCGAAGGGTTTTGTCTACCCGAGAAACCTGCCGGCGGCTGCTGGGGACTACCGGGGGGTGGGCTCCCGCCGCATTTGGAACGCAGGGTCCATAGGGCAGGGGTCAGCCTGTCCCTCCCGCCCCCCGCCGCCCCACGAGCTGGAAGTTTCCAGTAGGTCGGGACACCGCGCTCAGATGCTTGTAGCCTTAGGCCAGGACGAGGTGGAGGTCGGAGTTACTCAGGTGTGTGTGTGTGTAGGTGGAGGTCGGAGTTACTCGGGGTGTGTGTTTGTGTCTGTGTGTGTGTGTGTGTGTGTGGTGGGAACTGAGATGGGGAGGGGTGCCGGAGGGCCCTAGAAATGAGCCAGCCTCGGGCTGGAACTGTGGGTGTAGAAAGCAAGCGGGAGGGAGAACTGGGGTAGAACTTGTCCTCAGTGGTTAGATAAGATGCCGCTACCGGTTGCAACACCTGCGCTTCTCTAGTCCAGGAACCCTGCGGTGAAAGGCTGCTTAGCTGGGCTCTGTTGAGGGTTTCTGAGATCCCCTAATCATAGTTTTATCGACCGTTACCTACAGAGAGATAAATCCATGGAGATGACTTAACCAACCCAAGTCTGTTTCCCCACTGAGGTGTACATAGGGGGACAGCAAACAAGGATGGGTGAAGTGCAAGAGTACTGATATACTACTAGTAAGGGTGATTGATTAGTCACTCAGCACACGCCTTGAATGAATTATAAAGACGCACAAAGTTTAAACTCTCAGGGTGTTTATAGTATGAGGGCATGGCTGCTGCAGCTTCAAGGATTAAGAAAATAGAATATAATTAAGCCCCTTAGGCCTGAGAGTCAAGTTCTTCTGGGATAACAGGAGGTCCCCCCCCCCTTGGAAGTACGTGTTTAGATTGGGAAGAATGGATGTGAGCTCTGGTTTCGGTGACAGGATTACAGAATCAGAGTGGTAGCTCCTTTGTGCTGTACTGTAAGATGTTCATCTGACAGGAAGCTTTCAAGATGGTAAGGGTTTAAGCTTTGTAAGTAACAGAAGATGGGAGAATGACTGACATGAGAGGGGAGCACAGATGAAGGTTCTCGGAGCGCTGTGGTGTCTTGCTGAACTGGCCGACGTGGAAGAGTGTGAACTGATCAGCTTCCTCCCCATAGGTGTGGGCACAGGCAGCTCCTCCCTGTGGAATCTGATGGGCAATGCCATGGTGATGACCCAGTATATCCGCCTTACCCCAGATATGCAAAGTAAACAAGGCGCCTTGTGGAACCGGGTGGTAAGAATCTCCGCTTCCTGTGTTGATGACCCAGAAAGTCCTAGAGTTCAGCAGTGGTGTATTGACTGACTTTTTCTGTCTGTCCCCAGCAGTCTGTTCTGTAGACACCAAGGATCTTTATTTCAGAGATTGTGATGACCTTCGTAATAAATCAGATATTTAGGGAAATGCTTGCATTCATCTTGCTGAAATGTCTTTAATTTCTGATTCACCTGCTAGTGCTGCTTCTGGAGTTTAATAACTTGGCTTTGTTAAGGAGAAAACTATTAAGTGTATCCCAGTCTCCATTTTAGTGCCTGGTCCTTGTTATTTCAGTTTGAAGAATATTTTCATGTTTCATTTCCATGTGAAAGTCACTCTAAGCCATTGGCCACTTTACTTTTCTAGCTACAAAGTCCTCCTTGAGGTGTAGCTGCATTGTGATTGCCTACAAGTGTAAGCTGATGCTTTCTTTTTTATTTCCAGGGCTCTTTCTTTTCTTTCTTTCTTTTTTATTTTTATTTTTTTTAGATTTATTTATTTATTTAAAGGGCAGAGTTACAGAGAGGCAGAGAGAAAGAGAGAGAGGGAGGGAGGGAGAGGTCTTCCATCTGCTGCTTCACTCCCCAATTGGCCACAACAGCCAGAGCTGTGCTGAACTGAAGCCAGGAGCTTCTCCCACGCAGATGCAAGAGCCCCAAGACTTGGGCCATCTTCCACTGCTTTCCCAGGCCATAGCAGAGAGCTGGATTGGAAGTGGAGCAGCTGAGACTAGAACCAGCACCCATATGGGATGCTGGCACTGCAGGCAGTGGCTTCACTTTTGGGGATGACCTTGCTTGACATCCTTTGATATTTGCTCTTGGGCTTCTATCAGTGAAAACTTTTACATTTTTCTCATTCATTGTAGTTAAATAGGCCTCAGAAAAAACTATTTCTTTTCCCTGTTCATTTTCTGTGGTAGAAAATTCTTGAGGAACAGAGAGGTAAGAGAAGTATCTGCATGCGCTATCTGCACAAGCTGGCCTCTTAACCCAGATTGTAGTGCTGAGCTCTATTTTGGACTGAGCGGAGCTTTGCACTCTAGTGAAGTCATAAAAGATAGTTGTAAAGATTTGGGTTCTAGATCCAGCTCTATCGCAGCCCCTTCTTGGTTTTTAGTTTCTCTGGCAGATGAACTTCATAATACCTATTTTACTTGCTTCTCAGGGTGGTTGTGAAAATAAAATAATAGACATGAAAAGACTTTGGCAAGTTAAGATGGTTACAGAAACGTGTTATTGTTATTAAGCTTGGAAGTTTCATTGATGGGCTCTTAGGGCTAACCAAATGATTATATACAAGACTTGACACTTTGTTGCTGTCTTCTTAGCTCTCTGTCTCTATGTAAGTTTTAAGAGCCATTCTAAGATCTAGTTACTGCCTCTTTTCGGGTTTTCTAACATTGATATTCCCAGTTATCTGCCTATCAGAGTGAACCAGGGAGTTGGGTTTTTTTTTTTTTTTTATATTTGGCATTTTTTTAGAGATTTATTTATTTATTTGAAAGAGTTACACAGAGAGAGAAGGAGAGAGAGAGAGAGAGAGAGAGAGAGAGAGAGGTGTCTTCCATCTGCTGGTTCACTCCCTAGATGGCCACAATGGCCAGAGCTGTGCTGATCCAAAGCTAGGAGCTTCTTCCGGGTCTCCCAAGTGGGTGAGGGGCCCAAGGACTTGTGCCATATTCTACTGCTTTCCCAAGCCACAGCAGAGAGCTGGATCGGAAGTGGAGCAACCGAGACTCAAATGGGCACCCATATGGGATGCTGGCACTGCAGGCGGTGGCTTTACCCACTGCACCACAATGCCAAATGATTATATACAAGGCTTGACACTTTGTTGCTGACACTTTGTTTACTCCACTGACCACAATGCCAGCCCCCTTAGCATCACTTTTATAGGAAATAAAAATTATAGAGAAATGAAATAACACAGGAGGAAAATGTCAGATCTTGAATGTAAGTCTGGTCTCTGACAAAGTCATTGTCATTACAGTTACAACAAGTTAATCTCTTTTTTGCCTTAAATTAGAGAACATACTACTTATATATTTCTTCAGTTATAAAGGGTGAGGAACAACACAGATATTGAAAATTCTCCTGGTCAAAATGCCATAGATCTTTGTATATTAGATAACCGTTTTTCAAGTTTATTTTTTTCTTTTACATTATTGAAAGTTTTTATCAAGGTAGATTTACTTTGTTAAAAGTATATAGCAAATAATATAAAAGTTTAGAATGAAAGAGTCATTCCTTGAACAGTTTAGTTCTTCACTCCTAAAAACAACCACTTTTAACTTTTGGCTTTTTTTTTTATTTTCTTAAAAAAATATGTATTTATTTGAAATGTAGAGAGAGATTTGGTTCACTCCCTAAATTGACACAACAGCCAGATCTGGGCAGACTGAAGCCAGGAACCTGGAACACCATCTTGGTCTCCCACGTTGGTTGCAGGGCCCCACTTGGGCCACATTCTGCTACTTTCCCAGGTGCATTAGCAGGGAGCTGGTTTGGAAGTGGAGCCGCCACGGAGTTGTTGTTAAGTTGTTGAATAGAATGCGTTCTTTTGGAAGTTCTCATATTTGCTGTCGGTCGAAGTTGATGCCTTGGTTCTGTCCCTTTGTTGGTTTTTGAGGAGTGAACCAGTAGATGAAAGATTTACTTTCAAATAAGTATTTAATTTTTTTTCTTATTTTATTGGAATAGGTAAGGCTTGGTCATTGGGATTTTTAAAAGCTCCCTGGGTGACTACAGCAAAGTTTCAGAATCACTGTTCAACATAGCCCTGTGCAGGACCACATTGCATTTGCAAGTGCTGGTTTGAGTCCAGGCTGAGCTGCTTCTCGTCCAGCTCCCTGCTAAAGATGGCCCAAGTAGGGTCCTTACTGTCCCTGTGGGAAACCCAGGTGGAGTTCTTGGTTCATGGCTTTAGCCTGGCCCAGCCCTGATTGTTGTGGCCTTTTGGAGAGTGGGCTGGGTGATAGAGGATCTCTTCCTCTCTCTGTCTCTCCCTCTGTGTCACTTTGCCTTTTGAAATGAATAAATCTTTAAAAAAAGATTTAACATAAATATGAAGCTCAAAAGCTGAGCCAGTACTTAGTGGCAGACACTTATTGAACTTCTCCAGCCCTGTCTTCCTCTGTGGGTCTTAATGCCTACCTATTGGGTATGGGGCAGCTTCCTGCCACTGATTTTCACTTTTGCCTTGAAATCTAAATGAAATAGCAGAGAGAGAAGCACACAAAAATGGCAAGACAGGGAATAGGCTCATCAGAATAGGGTAAAATGTCAGGGTTCCTTGTTTAATGCAGAAGTACCCACCTCTCTCTAATTTAAAAAAATATATATATATTTGAAAGGCCAGATGACAGAGAGGGAGGCAGAAAGGAGAGGAGAGAGAGTGAGAGATCTTCTGTCTGCTGGTTCATTCTCCAAGTGCTGACAACAGGCAGGTCTAGGCCAGCCTGAAGCCAGGAGCCAGTAACTCCATCTGGGTGTCCCAAGTGGGTGGCAGGAACTCAAGCACTTTAGCCATCATCTGCTGCTTTCCAGGTGCATTAACAGGGTGCTTGGTTAGAAGTGAAGGAGCAGGGACTCAAACTGACATTCCAGTACGGTGGACCCATGCAGCAGCTTGACCTGCTGTGCCACAACATCCAGGCCACCAACCCCTTTCACTTTGACCATGTACTCCTAATACTAACACTTTTGGAAAATGTCCCAGGAATTAAAAGTGAAAACTGAAAATGATGTAGCAATGTGTTTCTGAACAGCCAAAATGATTTATTTGAAAAGCCTTTGGCTGAACCCAGTTGATCTGTTTGCTCCTGCTTGTCTTGGTTCTTCACAGTGGACTTTAACCAGGAGCCTCCCTGAACCAAATACTGTACCCATTTTGGTTTCTTCCAGAAGCTCTTCAACTCTTGAGAGCACTTTATCTACCTGCCTCCTCCGTTTTTGGTTTTGATATACGGTACAGAAGTCTGGTTAGCTCCCACCTGATGTTTTCCCTGTTGAGGCTGTCCTTGTGGAGGGATGGTGTTCTCTTCTAGTGTATTTATGTTTCTTGGCCTTGGCCATGGCCATGAGAGTTTGGGAGACTGTAACTTGCCCTTCTTATGGGAACCCTGGCTTGCTCCTCAGTTTGGCAGAGAGCCAAGTCTAACTAATTAACATTGTTCATAACATCTGCTAATTACCTTTGCATAATGACTTAGCTTTTCTTATTCTTTTATAACGAATGAGGCTTTGACCTTTAAATCCAAGCCTTTTAGGGACTTTCTGTGGAGGGGTGAGTTGCTCTGCAAATGAGTATTAATTCAGCCATCTGTACTTTGTAGGCTAAGATGCCTGCTGGCTGGGTGAGGGATCCAGTAGTCTAACTGACATTACCTTGCCCCTTCCAGCTTGGGAGTGCTATCCTGCTTCTGTTGGTAGATGGTCAAGATAATCAGGATTTCACATTAAATCGCTTAAACCGTTGAATGACTCAATCCGTTAATTTTATGACATGATCAGTTAGTGAGTCTTAGATTTCAGCTTGAACCCTTACCCTCATGTTACCACATTTATGTTTTCCAAGTCTAAACTCTTGAGGGCTTGAGGTGTTTGCATTTCATGCTGTTCATTGATTCTCATGTCTTTTTCGCTACAGCCATGTTTCCTAAGAGACTGGGAGTTGCAGGTGCACTTCAAAATCCATGGACAAGGGAAGAAGAATCTGCATGGGGATGGCCTGGCGATCTGGTACACGAAGGATCGGATGCAGCCAGGTATTTGGGCCCCTGGGTTGCCTTGTCAGGGTGTGACAGGCCTGTGTTTTCATGTGTTCTCTTGTGGCAAAGGGTCCTCCCCAACAATGAGCAGTTTTCCCTCTCCTTGACGTCTATAGATGAACATGAGCCTATCTAGTTTCTAGAGTGGGGTCTGAGTCCTCATAAACAGCTGAACCTGACTCATCCTGGGGTGGTTTCTTGCTTGTTAAATCCTTCTGGGTTTCCCTGTGAAATGTGGCCTGTTGGCCAAGTGAAAGCACTGGCTCTCCTGGACACTGGTGATTAGTGAGCTGATTTCTGGGCATGTACAGGGAATGATCTCAGCACTTCTGAGTCAAGAGGAGAGTTACCTATTTTTTCTTGTTGTGTGGGAGCCATTGCTTTAAGTAGATGGCAACCTCAAGCTGATTTGACCTGGTCTCTTTTGCAACAAGAAGTAGAGCTTGGGAATTCAGTTCTCTCTTGGGACTATAGTCTTCACCAAGTGTTTGTGAAGCAGAATTCTGTAGGGGCTCCTTAGCAACCAGCTTGGATCAGGGAGCTGCCATGGTGCTAAGTGAGGTTACAGTGGCCTTCTGTCTTTCCCCTGCCTTCACCAACAAGCTACAGGTATTTACTGGGCACTTGCTACAGGCCATACACTTTGCTGGGTCCTTTTACATGTGTTTTCTTATCTTCAGTGAAGCCTGGGAGTCATTTGAATTTCACTTTTTCCTCCATCATAGTGATATAGTATTCCTTTATCAACTCTTGGCTTTATTTCATTGTTCATCATCTGTTCTCTCTCTCTAGGGCCTGTGTTTGGAAACATGGACAAATTTGTGGGGCTGGGAGTATTTGTAGACACCTACCCCAATGAGGAGAAGCAGCAAGAGGTAATGGCGAGTGTCAGAGCTTAGGTCAGCTGCGCTGATGTCACAGTTCTTTTCCTCAGGAATGCTGTGCAGGAGGGGCCAGAGGGGATAGGTAGGGGTTCTCATCTCCTGAACTTCAAAGGTTAATGTCCTCATCAGTATTTTTTTTCTAGAGAGGACTGTTTATGATCGCACAATCCTTTGGGAACAGCTGTCATGAACAGGGAGTTTTTCTTTAGTGCTAACTCTTGGCACATGTTAGGTAGCCACTGACATTGAGCACGCTTGGCTGGTCGGTGCTTTGGCTGCTAGACCAGCACCAGAGGAGCTGACGTTATGAAACTCAGCTCCCCTGACTTTCAGTCCACCATGGCTGTGCTCTCTTCTGCAGCTTGCTCGCCCTCTCCAGCATCTTTTTCTTCTTCGTCTTCTCACAGCTGGACAGCAGTCCTCCTGCCCTGTTAGGAACGGCTGTAAGAAAAGGAAATGGGTGAAATCTGGCATTTGCCTGGAACCTTGTATCTATCCATTGGCAGAGCTTCTTGCTCTCTGTTCATTGACCCTAAGGATTCTTTGGTTTGCCCTTCTACTGGCAGTGGGGTTGTACACCCTCTGTGTCTCATGGCACTGCCATCAGGTGATGAGAGGGCTGCTGTGGCAAGGTGTCACTGCTCATCCTGTAGCTAAAGAGTATTTAACAAGGAAGGCAGAATTAGGAATGGAGGCAGAGGTCACTTTGCTCTTTTCCCCAAAGGTTTGCTATGAAAAATTTTAAACTTGTAAAAAAATGTTTGAGAAGTAGAATAATCATCACATAAGCAACACCCACATTTGACAGCTGCCTTTTCCCACAGAGGGGATGGAAAGTGAGAACAGAGACAGGAGAATAACCTTATTTTGTGGGTCAGGTAGCGTTGCTTCTCCATGTTCTTCTGGGTTCTTCTTCATTCCATATACAGCAAGGTGGCAGGCCCTGGGAGTTAACAGCCAGCGTGGTCCCTGCTCTCAGTAGTGCTGAGAATGACGGTGGGGGTTGCTGGGCACTGAGGACTCAGCAGGAGCATCTGACCTGGAGTGGCTGGGGAGGGCATCCTCCAGGAAGTGACATTTACATTAATGTCTGTGAAGTGAGGAACAACTGTTCTGTGCAGAAGGAAGAGCATGTGTTCAGTTGAGAGATGATGAATGTGAGGAGGTGAAGGGGATTTGGAGAGAGGTGAGGCTAGAAACAAAAGCAGGGCCAGCTGTCTTGCCATGCTGTGTGATTTCAGGGGCCACTGTTCATGCTGCTTGCTTGCTTGCTTGCTTTCTTGCTTTTTTTGTTAGATTTATTTATTTATTTGAAAGGTGGAGGCAGAGGCAGAGTGAGAGAAAGAGGTCTTCCTTCCATCTGCTGGTTCACTCCTCAAATGGCCCTAACAGATGGAGCCAGGCCAATCTGAAGCCAAGAGCCTGGAGCTTCTGGGTCTCCCACATGGGTGCAGGGGCCAAAGGACTTGGGTCATCTTCTACAGTTTCTCAGGCGCATTAGCAGGGAGCTGGGTCGGAAGTGAAGCAGCTAGGCACTTGAATTGGCACCCATATGGGATGCCGGCACTGTAGGCGGCAGCTTTATTCGCTATGCCACAGCGCCGGCCCCTCATGCTGCTTTCTTAGTCCTCTTTCCTCTCAGGCACCTGAGCTAGCTACTGAGACTAGGCAGTGTCTGCTGGGGTGGTTGGTGGTTTAGCTCTTTAACATCAGAGCAGTCTCTATATGTGACTCATCTTCACCATGTGAGTAGGCCAGGCTTTGCAGGGTTGGGTTCCTGTTGAGGAGCCTGGACTTTATTCTGAGGGGGTAAGTGCACCAAAATTTAATGAGAGTCCTGACTAGATTGACAGTCATCCTAAGGAATGGTGGTAGTTAGAGATGCATTTGAATAAGAGGCTTAGGCTGCATGGCTTGAGGGGAATTTTAAATCTGCCTCTGTTTGTCCCCAAAACCAATTGTTCAGCCTCTCTTATCTTCCATTTTACCATGAGATTGTAGCAACTTTGATTTGAGAGACAACATTTTGAGAGTAGGCATAAATAAAAAAATTAATTTTAGATGATAAAAAAATCAGGACTTCTTTTCTGGCTTGCTGCATGGTTCTCACCCCAACTGCACATTGCAGTTACATGGAGAGCTCTCAGAAATGCAAATGTCTGCACCCAGCCGCACAGGTTCTAATTCCCTTTGTCTGAAGTCCAGGCAGCTTTTCCAGAGTTCTCCACATGTGTCACATGTATAGCCAGGGTTGCGAACTGCTGGACCAGAATCAAGTCCTCGTTTCCTTATAGAATGAAAGTATTAAAGGCAGTGTTTATGATTAAGTGGCTGCTATATGCCAGATACTTTGCAAATATTGTCTTCAGAGAATTTATCAAACCCCCTGATAGTATTATTTTTCCCTTTTTACTGCTGAGTAAACAAAGGCTTCAAAGAATTACACATCTTGTTTACGGTGATGGTCAGTGTAGGATGAAGCACGATCCACCGAATTCCAGAGGCCGCGCTTTTAGTTAACAATGAGACTCTGCCAGTCCCCCTCCGTTTTCTTCTGCTAAGTTGATTTCTTTCTTGAGAATAGACACATTTGCTATTTTTCTATGATATCTTATGCTGTTTCCATTTTTTTTTAAGATTATTTTATTTGAAAGAGTTATAGAGAGAGAGAAAGAGAGATATCTTTCATCTGCTGGTTCACTCCCCAAATGGCTGCTGGGTCTTCCATATGGCTGCAGGGACCCAGGAACTTGGGCCATCTTCTGCTGCTTTCCCAGGTACCTTAGCAGGGAGCTGGATTGAAAGTGGAGCAGCCAGGATTTGAACTGTTAGCCATATGGGATGTCAGTGTCACAGGCCTCAGCTTAACCCACTACTTCATAATACGGGTCCTTATTTCATTTTTTATTTTTTAAGAGATTTTATTTATTTGAAAAGCAGAGTTAGAGAGAGAGAGAGAGATACATAGAGAAAGGAATTTTCCATGGCTGATTCACTCCCTAAATAGCCTCAATGACTAGGGCTGAGCCAAGCTGGAGCCAGGAGCCAAGAGCTTCCTCCAGGTTTCCCACATGAGTGCAGGGGCCCAAGCACTTGGGCCTTCCTCCGCTGCTTTCCCGGGCCATTAGCAGGGAGCTGGATAGGAAGTGAAGTGGCCAGGACTCAAACCAGTACCCATATGTGATTCCAGCTTAACACCCTAGGCCACAATGCCAGCCCCACTCAGTGTCCTCCCTTCTACGTTCCAACCATCTGGAACTAGCTTAGAAAATAAATTCAAATGTGTATTGTCAGTAGCATAGTTTACTTCAGTGTCACGTATAAAAATGCCAGGCATTATGTTCACTCCCTAAATGGTCACAACAGTGAGGTCTGGGCCAGGCTGAAGCTAAGAGGCAGGAACTTAGTACTGGTCTCCCATGTGGGTGCAGGAACACAAGTACTTGGGCCGTCTTCTGCTGCTTTCCCAGGTGCGGTAGCAGGAAGCTGGATCGGAAGCAGAATAGCCAGGACTGGAACTGGCGCTCTGATAAAGGATGCTGTTGTTGTAAATGACAGTTTAACCTGCTGCTTCACAGCACTGGCCTCTTTGACTACATTATTTGCTTATCAGAGCAACTTTTTTCAGGTAGATGTTATTTTTACTTTATGGGTAAGAAGCTGGAGTACCTGTACAAATGTCGTAAGACTTGTGTCACACAGGTAGTGGATCTGATTCCAAAAAGTCCACTTTCATTATTTTGGTTTGTTATCTTGAGCACATAGAAGGTGACAAATAACTACCTTTTGAAAACTTGCAAATGACTGGTTTGTGTACAGAAGATATACTAGAGGAGAAAGAAAGCACAGGTGGGGGGCTGTGTGGAACAGTTAATCAGATTCCTAAAGGTAATAGTTAATGCATTGCTCAGTTTCTTATTTTCTTGTCACCAGAGTACACATGACCTATTGCTCAACTTAACTTTCTCCATTTGTTCATGAGGAAATACTGGGAAATAGCAGAAACCAGTAATTCATCTGAGTAAGGGGCAAGAGAATTCAGTTTATGAAGGATCTTCAAGAAGTTAATGGAAAAATACCTTTCATGAAACAGTGCATGGACTTCAAAATTTTTGCACCAAAATAAAGTTTAAATTCCATTTCCACAAACTTTTTGAAGTACTCTCTTGTGAATTGAGTTTAGGCCTGGAACTCTGAAATCAGAAGAGGTTATCCATAGATACGTATCCTTAGCTTTCCTTCAGCAGTATAGTAATTGTAGTTGTGATTGATAACGTACGATCTTCAGTATTTAGGAATACAAGGTACCACCTGTGCCACAGTGCTGTTGCTTGATCATGAATTGCTATTGAAATGATAATTAAAGAAGCAATAGAAAATCTTTCTAGACCTATAACAAGGGAAAGATTGAAATAGTAATGAAGAAAAGCTGAAGCCTAGATGGCCTCACTTGTGAATGTTAGCAAACATGTAAACAGTGAGATTAGTACAAAGTCTTCTCAAACCCTTACCAAAATAGGAAGGAAGACTACCAACTCATTTTGCAAGGTCAGTCATATTCTGATACCAAAGCCAGACAGAAGCAATCACAAGAAAACAATAGACCAATTTCACAAATACAGAAATAAGTCTTCAATAAAATGCTAATGAACCAGATCCAACATCAGAGATTATATGCTACAACCAAATGATGTATTCTGGGAATTCAAATTTGATTTAACATCTGAAAATTAGAATGATGCACTATATCAGTAGACTGAAGGACAAAAACCAATTGATTGTCTGAGTAGGTAAAGAAAAAGTGATAAGATTCAACATCTGGGGCCGGCGCTGTGGCAGGTAAGGCCACTGCCTGCAGTGTCAGCATCCCGTATGGGCACTGGTGCAAGTCCTGGCTGGTCCACTTCCAATTCAGCTCTCTGCTATGGCCTGGGAAAGCAGTAGAAGATGGTCCAGGTCCTTGGATCCCTGTACCTGCAGGAGAGACCTGGAAGAAGCTCCTGGCTCCTGGCTTCAGATTGGCCCTGCTCCAGCCATTGTGGCCATTTGGGTAGTGAACCATTGGGTGGAAGACTTCTGTCTCTCTGCCTCTGTCTTTCTGTAACTCTACCTTTCAAATAAATCTTTTTTAAAAATTTAATATCTCTTTATGATAAACTCAATAAATTAGGAATAGTAGGTAATGTTCTCAATTTGATAGAGGTCATCTATGAAAAACTGACAGCTAACATTGTATTTAATGGTAAAATGAATTCTTTGCTCCCAAGATCAGGTATATGACACAGCTATACACATTTGCCACTTCTGTTCAACATTGTGTTGGAGGTGTTAGCCAGGACATTTAGACATGAAGTGAAAGGCATCCAGATTGGAAAGGAAGAAGTAAAAGTATTTCTATCTTCAGAGGAAAGGGTGTACAAAATCTTAGGGAATCCACAGATACCAAAAAAATTTAAAAGAACGAATTCAGCAGAGTTACAGGATACAAGATTAATATGTAAAAAAAAGTAGTTTCTGTATGCTTGCAGTGAACAATTCAAAAATAAAATAATCCCATTTACACTTTTAACAAGAATACAATATTTAGAAATTAATGAAAGGAACTTTGACAACTACCAAAATATTGTTGAAGGAAATTAAAGAAGACCCAAGTAAATGGAAAGCTATCCCATGGAATGGATCATAAGACTTGGAGGGGCAGGCACTGTGGCATAGTGGGTAAAGCTGTTGCTGGCAGTGCCAGCATCCCATATGGGTGCTGGTTGAGTCCTGGCTGCTCCACTTCTGATCCAGCTCTCTGCTATGGCCTGGGAAAGCAGTAGAAGATGGCCCAAGTCCTTGGGCCCCTGTACCTGCTGGGAGACCCAAAGCAAGCTCCTGGCTCCTGGGTTTGAGATTGACACAGCTCTAGCTGTTGCTCCCAGCTGGGGAGTGAACCAGCGGATGGAAGACCTCTCTCTGCCTCTCCTCTCTCTGTGTAACTTTGACCTTCAAATAAATAAATCTTAAAAAAAAAAAAATGATTTGGAATTAAGATGGAAGTGTTGCCTACATTGATCTATAGGTTTGGTGCAGTTCTGTGCAGAAATTGCCAAGTTGATCCTAAAATCTATGGAAATTCAGGAGATCCAGGATAATCAAAATAATTTTGAAGAGTGAAGAATGAAGTTGGAGGACTCAAACTTTCTGGTTTCAAAACTTAAAGCTACAGTAATTAAAAAAAAAAAAAAGTACTACTGGCATAAGAACAGACATACAAATAACTGAAATAAAATTTAGAGTCAATTTTTAAAAAAATTTGAGAAACAGTTCCCTTTCACTGGTTCACTCCCGAAATACTCAAAATGGCTGGGACAGGGTAGGAGCCAAAGCCTGGACCCAGGAACACCACTCAGGTCTCCGATGTGGACAGCAGGAACCCAGTAACTTGAGCCATCAGTATTGCCTGCAAGGGTGTGTGGATAGGAAGCTGGAGTCAGGAGCTGGAGCCAGAGGTTGAAAGCAAGGCACTCCAATGTGAGACGCAAGTGGCTTAACCAGCATCTCAGCTGTTTGACTAAAGGGCTGCCCCTAGTCAATAGATTTTTATAGGGGTGCCAAGGCATTTCAGTGGAGAAAATAATCATCTTTTCAATACAGGGCTAGAACACCTAATTATACACATGCAAAAGTATAAAGTTGCTCCTACCTCACTCTATAAGCAGAATTTAACTGAAATGGATCAAAGACCTAAATGTGAAAAATGGAACCTTAAAACTTTTTTTTTTTTTTTGACAGGCAGAGTAGACAGGGAGAGAGACAGAGAGAAAGGTCTTCCTTTGCCGTTGGTTCACCCTCCAATGGCTGCCGCGGCCGGCGCGCTGCGGCCGGTGCACCACTCTCATCCGATGGCAGGAGCCAGGTGCTAGGTGCTTTTTCCTGGTCTCCCATGGGGTGCAGGACCCAAGCACTTGGGCCATCCTCCACTGCACTCCCGGGCCACAGCAGAGAGCTGGCCTGGAAGAGGGGCAACCAGGACAGAATCCGGCGCCCCGACTGGGACTAGAACCTGGTGTGCCGGTGCTGCTAGGCGGAGGATTAGCCTGTTGAGCCACGGCGCCGGCCGAACCTTAAAACTCTTAGAAGGAAAACATAGGCTTAATTCTTCATGAGCTTGAAGTTGACAGTGTTTTCTTAGGATCCCAAAAGCAAAAACAGCAAAGGATAACATTGGGCTTCATAAAACAATTTTACAAACTTCAAAGAATGCTGTTAAAATGAAAAGACAATGTATAGAGTGGGGAAATGTAGGTAAATCATGTAACTTATTAGGAATTTGTTTCTAAAATGCTTTTTTTTTATTGTTTATTTTATTTGAAAGAGTTAGAGAGAGGCAGAGAGAGAAGTCTTTCATCTGCTAGTTCATTCCCCAAATGGCCACAATAGCCAGAGCTGGGCCAGGAGCTTCATCCAGGTCTTCCTCGGGGGTGCAGGAGTCCAAGGACTTGGGCCATCTTCCACTGCTTTCCCGCATTAACAGGGAGCTGGATCGGAAGTAGAGCAGCCAGGACTCTAAACAGCCCTTGTATGGGATGCTGGTGCTGCAGGCAGCAACTTTACCCGCTATGCCACAGAGCCAGCCTCTCCCTAAAATATTTGAAGAACTCTTACAACTCAATAGTAAAAATATGTCCCAATTAAAAGTGAACAAAGATCTGAATAGAGGTTTCTCCAGGAAGATAAAACAAATGACCAGCAAACAAATGAAAAAAAAAATGCTTAACATCGTTAGTCATCAGAGAAAAGTAAATTAAAACTTCAATAAGACACCACTTTATACCTACTAAGGTGGCTAAGATAAACACAGAGTAAGTGTTAGCAAGGTTTTGGAATGATTGGAACCCTCATACACTGCTGTTGGGGCTGTAAAATCATAGATTTGCTTTAGAAAAATAGTTTGGCATTTCTTCAAATGTTTAGACAGATTTAATATGATCCAGCAATTCCAATTGTAGGTATAAAGCCAAGAGAAACAAGTCTGCACAAAAACTTATATAAATGGTTATAGCAGCATTCATTGGAGCCAATAAAATGAACATAAATCAATATCCTTCAGCTGTCTAGTGGATAAATAAAATGTGATATATTTATACAATGGACTGTCAATTCAGTAATAAAAAGAAATGAAGTAGGTATTGCATTATGGATGACCCTTGAAGACATTTTACCAAAATAAAGATTCAGTCACAAAAAGACCTACGAATTGTATGAGCCCATGCATGTGAAATGTCCAGAATAGGCAAACCCATAGAGACATTAGGTTAGTGGTTGCCTGGGCTGGGCAGTGTCAGCTGGACATGGGGAGAGTGACTAATGAGCACGGGGTTTCTTGCTTGTGGTAATCATAATCCTAACTCTGAATATACGAAAAGCCACTGAAAGTGAATTACGTGGTATGCCTGTTATTTCTCAGCATTGTTATCTTGAAACAGTGGTTAAAGCATGACCTGGTCTGGGTCCTGGTAAGTCGTCAGCTGCTGATGACCAGTTTCTCCCGTGAATGTAGATGGTGGGAGTTGCAGGGAGCTCAGCAGCAGTCTTGGAGCGTGAATGTCTTCTGTCAGTTGCAGTCAGTACAATGTCAAGAATCCTTCCTGGAACCAGAGCACAGAAGTGCAGCCCTCTGCAGGCTTGGCTGTCATTCTGAGAATTCTTTGGGCCTCACCCTGTGGAGGCAGATAACAGTGGGTTGGAGAATGCAGAGAACAGATCTCTGATCTAGATCCAGCCAACCTGGAAGTCTTGTTTGAGATACTCCCCGAGCCTTTTTTATTTTTGGAATGGTTTTTCCTCCTTTGAACTGGAAGAAAGTTAACAATACTGTGTTATCCACTTTTAAAAACACATTACCTCAAGTTACTATCTTGATGAAGATAATGGTTTCATTACTGTTAACAGAGAGCCTCTCCTAGACTTCTTAGATCATCTTGTTATCATCCTACTTGGATGTTGCTTGGGTTTTTTCCTCAGTCCTATGTTGGATAGTGTTTTCCAGGGGAGGTTCTTGGCCAGGCCTGTGAAGTACATGTTTGCAACCTCTCTAGATGTGTCTAGGCATTGAAGCTGAGTCACATTGGGAGAACATTTTTTTTTTTCTTTTTAATTTGGAAAGCCAGAACAATAGAGAGAGAGCACTTGTGCATGAACTGGTTGACTCCCCAAATGTCTGCAACAGCCAGGGCTAGACCAGGCCAAAGCCAGGGTCCAGGAACCCATCTAGGTCTCCCATGTTGGTGGCAGAAACCCAAACACCTGAGCCGTTACCTGATGCCTCCCAAGGCCAACAGTAGGAAGGTAAATTGGAAGTGAAGGTTAATCCTAGGCACTCTTTTTTTTTTTTTTTTTTGCAGGCAGAGTGGACAGTGAGAGAGAGACAGAGAGAAAGGTCTTCCTTTGCTGTTGGTTCACCCTCCAATGGCCGCCGTGGCTGGCATGCTGTGGCTGGCGCACCGCGCTGATCTGATGGCAGGAGCCAGGTGCTTCTCCTGGTCTCCCATGGGGTACAGGGCCCAAGCACTTGGGCCATCCTCCACTGCACTCTCGGGCCACAGCAGAGAGCTGGCCTGGAAGAGGGGCAACCGGGACAGAATCCGGCGCCCCGACTGGGACTAGAACTTGGTGTGCCGGTGCCGCTAGGCGGAGGATTAGCCTATTGAGCCACGGCGCCAGCCATTCCTAGGCACTCTTGATACAGGGTGCAGTATCAAGCTGCAGCTTACCCCACACCACAGTGCTTTCCACATGGAGAACTAGTTTTTGAGGAAAGTGTGGAAATGTATGGCTTTCTACCTTTTGTTTTTACTTTTTATTTTATCTTTTGATCTGCTAATATTGAATGAAGTCAACAAGAAGACAGTCTTTTCTGAGCCAGTAGAAGAAGGAGAAAATAAGAGCCTGTGCTTTAGAGGATGCATATCTCTGGGCTAATTCTTTCCCTTTGAGTTTTGACCCTTTTGAGAATCTGATAAAGGGTTGGATCCATAGAAAGATGCCAGTATATGTAGACATGAGTTTGCACATAATTTAGCAGGTTCATGGAGTCACCAAAAGTAGAATTGCCAACAAGATCCATTATTTCAAGGCCATCGCTGTGGTGTAGTGGGTAAAGCCGCCACCTGCAATGCTGGTATCCCATATGGGTCCTGCTGATCCACTTCTGATCCAGCTCTCTGCTGTGGCCTGGGAAAGCAGTAGGAGATGGTCCAGTCCTTGGGCCCCTGCATCCACATGGGAGACCCCGAAGAAGCTCCTGGTTTTGAATATGCACAGCTCTGGCCATTGTGGCCATTTGGGGAGTGAACCAGCAGATGGAAGGCATTCTCTCTCTCTTCCTCTAACTCTGCCTTTCAAATAAATAAATAAATATTTTTAAAAATCTGTTATTTCAAAGATCATAGAGTTGCTAGCTCTTGTTAACCAAAAGTGTTCACATACTGTTAAAATGATGGGCAGCAGTGACATTAAGGTGTACATACTAGGCTGTATTCTGAAACGTGGCACTTGAAATCTGGAAAGGCAAGTTATCAATCTTAGTGTTTGGGGGACACTTCAAATGTAAAGTTCTCTGAATTTGGAATATTCTAATGATGCCCTCAACTTGCATGATTTGAGTTTGTTCTTAGTAGCATTACAGTTGAGATTAAAATCATCCCATGTATTTTTTTGTTTGTTTAAGATTTATTTCTTTTGAAAGAGTTAGAGAGAGGGATAGACAAAGATCTTCCATCCACTTGTTCACTCCCCAAATGACTACAATGGCCAGGGTTGAGCCAGACTGAAGCCAAGAGCCAGAAGCTTCATCTGGGTCTCCCATGTGGGTGGCAGGGCCCAAGCACTTGGGCCATCTGCTGATTTTCTCAGGCCATTAACAGGGAGCTGGATTGGAAGTGGAGCAGCTGGGACTTGAACCCACTTGCATATAGGATGCTGGCATTGTAGGTAGCAGCTTTACCCTCTGTGCCACAATGCTGGCTCCATTCCATGTGGACGCCGGGTTCGTGTTCTGGCTGCTCCACTTCCACTTCCAGCTGTCTGCTATGGCCTGGGAGAGCAGTGAAGATGGCCCAAGGACTTGGGCCCCTCTACCCACATGGGAGATCCGGAGGAAGCTCCTGGCTCCTGACTCCTGGCTTCAGATCTGCACAGCTCCAACTGTTGCGGCCAATCGAGGAGTGAACCAGCAGATGGAATACCTCTCTCCATCTCTGTCTCTGCCTCCTTCTCTCTGTGTAATTCTTTCAAGTAAGTAAATCTTTAAAAAAAAAAAAAAAGAGAACATAATGATGTTCAAGTATGCAAAAGTATTCCAGGCGGTTAATCGGTCTGTAAGTGGCATTTCTTGCCCTCCAGTTGACAAGTTAGGAGATTTGGGGACTAGTTTAGGTTAAAGGTATTTTGGGAGCTCCTAGATGGAGCAGGGGCTTTCTGCTGTCCAATAATGTGAGAATCTCACTGATTTTGCTGCTACTCTAAATAGGATGGGTATCGCTCAGTTAACCAGTCTGTTATCCAGATTCCTGTGTAAAGGACTAGATGAAGGTTACTGTAGGTATGGTTCTGAAAGTCTGAAAAAGAACAAGATCTGTCTGTGGAAGTGGCAGTGAGCGTGTCCCACTAGTGACTGAAGGGAGGATGGACACAGGTGTGGAAGGAGATGGCTTCACATCTGGTAGCATCTAGATTTATTTATTTGAAAGGTAGAGTGACAAAGAGGGATTGATCTTCCATCTCCTGGTTTACACCTTAAATGCCTACAAAGGCCAGGCTGAAGTCAGGAGCCAGGAATTCCATCTGGGTCACTTATGTGACCATAATGCCTGTGCTGTCTTAGTCGAAGTCTTCCTAAGTGAAATAGGGATGCTAATACTGCCTCACAGGGTTGTGAGAATTAAGTGAACACATAGGTGTTCAGTCCTGAGCACCAAGCCTGGCACAGAGTAAGTGCTTAGTAGCTTCTGGCTGTTATTAGCACCAGTAAATGGATTCCCAGGGCACATGTTTTACAGCCATCTTGTCAGTAGCTACTGTGGCTCTGTTCTCTCTGCCTCTCTTCTCCTGCCCTTCTTTTCTTCATGTCTAGGCTCCAGAGAGCAACTGGGCGGCTTACCAGACGAGTATGATTTGGGTTAAAAAAACATAGCTCTGAAAGAGTGGCTCCCACATGCTGGTTCATGAACACATATTGTAACAGAGCTTTTGCTGGTCTGAGAATCAGAACAGTCAAGTGGTTTTTAATAAGTGCTAAATGTGTTCCTTTGTTTTATTTTGGAATTACATAGTTCTCATTCTTTTACAATGCTGTTTATTGATTATTTTGTCATTGCATTTCATATATTTAGTAGGCAATAAAAAAGAAAAAGAAGCTAAATCATTAATTCTTTTTGGAAATTTTACTGGTCTTTGATGTCAGTGGTCTGGAAATTACTGCCTAATGCATACATGTTTGGCTTTGTGTTTATGTATGAGTACCAGGGACCAGTATTTGTATCTAAAAACTCATTAGTTTAGTCATTGATTGATTGAACATTTATTGACTCCTTCCTGAGTGCCAGACACTGTACTAAATGCTTTACACATCTCATTTCATCTTCATAATTAATCTTGTGAACTGTGTGTTCTCCCTGTGCACCGTGGAATCTCCAAGAGGTGATAACGTCTTCACCCAGGGATACACAGCTATGAATGGTAGCTGTAGCTGGATCCCAGGCTCCCTGAGTAGAGTGGATGGGTGCTCTTTTTTCTGTCTAGTTGTTCATAACCTGTCGGCTTTGGACCTGTGGAATTTTAGCTTAGAAACCATACGTTTACGAGCTCATGGATATTTTTTCGTTGTTTTTTTAAAGATTTATTTCTTACTTATTTGAAAAGCAAAGTGACAGGGGGAGGCATAGAGACACAGGGAGAGAAAGCTTCTATCCACTGGTTCACTCTTAGAGGGGCTGCAAATGTCAGCGCTGAGCCAGGCTGAAGCCAGGAGTCTGAAACGCCATCCTGGTCTCTTACATGGGTGGCAGGGGCCCAAGCACTTGGACTGCCTTCTGCTGACCTCCCAGGAAGCTGGATTGGAAGTGGAGCAACTGGGATTTGAACGTGCACTCCAATACTGGTTGCCGGTTTCACAAGCAGTGGTCTGAGTTGCTGTACCACAATGTCAGCTCCTCAAGGGAATTTTTTCAGTCAAGATACACTAAAGGTATATTTATTGGGTAGAGAGTTTATAAACATTTTTTTAAAAGATTTATTTATTTGTTTATTTGAAAGTCTGAGTTACACAGAGAGAAGGAGAGGCAGGGAGAGAGATCCTCCATCTGCTAGTTCACTTCCCAATTGGCCACAACGACCGGAGCTGTGCTGATCCAAAACCAGGAGCCAGGAACTTCTGGGTCTCCCATGCGGGTGCAGGGCCCAAGCACTTGGGCCATCCTCCACTGCCCTCCCAGGCCTCAGCAGAGAGCTGGACTGGAAGAGGAGCAGTTGGGACTCAAACTGGTGTCCATATGGGATGCTGGCACTGCAGGTGGTGGCTTCACCTGCTGCACCACACGCCGGCCCCTAAAAACTTTAAAAATATGACTTTGTAATACAAAAAGCTTAAAGCATTTCTTCACACAATAATAATCATATGGACAGTAAATTGGAGGTTCATTTCTGGTGACTCTTAAATTAGGAATAAAATGTCCACCTAGCATGAATCATTGTGATCCTTCAACTTTGGTTCCAGCAGTAAGCTGCTTTCCAAGGGTAAAATACTTTTGCTGCAGTGTGATATTAGTGGCTACCCAAGAAACACTTCAGAAACTCCTCACTAAGAATGGAAAATAAGGTGGTATTTAAAGACTTACTGCTAATGTGAGGTTGAAAGTTGAAGGCCAAGTCACAAGTTGCTGAGGTAGACATATCACAGCCACAAAGCCATGGGGCTCTGCGTCTGGTGTAGTGTTGCTTACCATTGGCCACACATAATCTTTGCCCCACGCTAGACCTGCTGAGTGAGGCTCTTGACCGAGAGACCCACACACATGTACACCTGGGACACTTCACCAAGAGGTCCTGTTTCATCCCAGCTCACCCTGGCTGGTAATGGACAACTGGATGCCAAACCAGCTTTGGGTAGGGTAAGGCACCCTTAGGCTAAGACTCTGTTCTAAGCACTCTATAAAGTTGCAGCATCAGTGTCTGATCGCAAGTCTAGAGGTGAAACATGAAGCACTCTTGGGATCATCAGAGCTCCCACGGGCGTTTTATTTGTGACTTAATTGATACACAACACACCTTAGGACGTTTTTCGTCTCTTCTTTTCCTGAATTGTTCATTGGAATTGAGTGTTTTCTCTCAGAAGACTATTGCTGTAAATAGTTGTAAACATTTCTTGATGACCTGCCCACAACCCCCTAGTTGTAAATGATGGTTGCAGAAGAGTGATTTCACAGTGCTTTGATCTTCCGCTGGTCGACTCCATGCTTGCTGCCTGTGGCAGGTGGCACTCAGCTGGGGCACTGCTCCAGGGCCCCGACTCCTCACTGGGCTCCCTGAGGCCAGTGTGCTGTAGTTCCTGCCTCGCCTCACTCCAGTCTTGTCCTCACTAGCTGGTTTCAGACACACCTGTTGCCTTCTGGTTCCTTGACTGTGCCAGCCTCTCCCTTCTTGTGTCCCAGACATTTTAGTGGGCTTCCTTGAATTACCTGGGTCTCAGCTCAGATGCTGCCTCAGACAGAGGTTCCCTCGTCATTCTCTGCTGTATCATGTGGTTGTTTTCATCATAGTATTTGCCACTCTCTGCAGTAATCCTATGTGCCTTTTTATTGTTTCTCTCTTCCAATCTACTGCCCACTCCATGGGTGCAGACACCTACCTGTCCGTATTGTTTACCACTGGATCCCCAGCTTCTGGAACAGCGCCTGGCTGTTAACAGGTGCTGAGTATCAGAGGAATGAATGCCTTGGGGTCACACTCTTGCCCTCCCCTCCTATTGGACAGGCCTGAGTTGTGCTTCTCTAGTAGCTCCTATCGATAGTAACTAAGAACTGTGGCAGTTTTCTGGAGCAAAGTCAAATCCCTGTGAACTTGATGATTTTTGTAAATCTGTGTGCTGCAAGGCTCCCACGGAGCTGCTTCCTTGCCCACGTGTTGTAGGTTAGAATGACAACAGTTGTTTGGAAATTTATATCTGTAAGACTCAATTAGAGGGTAAATGATCCCTTTGGATTAGTTAATTTCATGGTCTCGTGAGTGGTAGGATTTTTGTCTTTGGGTAAGAGCTAAATCCTGAGATCCTGGGCAGTAAAAGACATCTTTAATTTAGAAGAATTTGGCCCTGTCTCTCTTGTCTCTCTGTTTGCTATGGAAATACAGGAATCTAAGTGTAGACATGTAGCTTGAGCCTTGACTCCCAGAGACCTAAGTGGGGCCTGCTTGGCCAGTGTCATTCTGTGGGTTTTATGAAGCTCCTTCTTTAAGCTTCGGGGACCCTCCATGGATTGGAGAGGTCTTGCTGATGGACTCCTTTGAGAATCTGAAGAGCCTATTCTTAGAAAAAATGTACAAGCACCTGTGTATTCAGTTTTGCATGAGTTTGAGGGGTGAACGGAATTGCTGAATGCTCTTCACGGGCTGTTTGGGGATTTAGGTTGGGTTGTTAGATTGATTTGCTCATCCATCACAGCCTGGGTCACAGCTCTTCTGTTGCTGTTTCTTTCTGACTTGCTCTCCTGTCTTCTGTGCCCTCTCTTGTTTTTATAATAACCTGCTGGACCCTCTCAGGCCCAGAAGAGGCGATATTCTCCAGGAGTCCAGGTACTTAATTCTTGACCCACCATGGCCCTCCCTTACTGCCCTGTGTCCACCCAACATTTGTTGCTGCTTAGAATCCACGTGGCTGTTGTCTCTGGAGTCCCCGGTCTTTGGTCTCAACTGCATTTTCACTTTGCATGTTGACCATCTGGGACAATGGGGAATTCATCAAAAGAGTGGCATGCCTCATGTACCCTCTCCTGTCTGCACTCTGCCTTTCTGCTCTGCCTTGGCACTGGGCTTGTCTGCAACTGTTAGTTCCTCAGGAAGAATGTGCTCCTACAACTCTGCCGGAGACAGAGGGCCTCTGAAGTCAATGGGAAAATGAGTGGATTATGAGGCAATATTCAGTTCTCTTCCTATGGAGGGAGAACCTTGTCCTCTTAGTGTAATTACTGGTAGAAGTTTTGTGTGCATGAGCCTTAGGTGGGCTGGGAAGTCTTGATGAGGAGCCATCAGTGAGGCTGGATGAGCCCCTGCAGCAGTCCAGTTGTGGCAGTGTTCTTCAGGGGTCCTCATCCATCTGGCATGGCGTATACTTACAGGGTTTTAGAATTTGACGAGTGCTATCCTGAATGAAAAGGTATCCCTGCTGGTCACACAGGTATTTTCAAAGTACCTACTGTGTGCAAAACACCTTAGCAGGGAAGGGAGATATTGAAGTGGAGATATTTCTAAGAAACGTGATAAATGATGTTTTTCTCCAAGAACTTCCATAGCCACTGGGAAGTTGGTATAGGTGCATAATAAGGGAACCTCCAAATGTTGAGCAGTATGCAGGCACCGAGTGGTGATCCCTGAGAGGAGGCGAGTCAGACCCCAGAGTCTTACAGGGGCCATCTCGGGCCCATCCTGGACTGGGAGCAAAGAGAACTCCTGAAGACAAGTATGTCCCATCCTGGGCCCATGTCCCTTGAGTGACCCTCTGAATGTGAGTGCTCAGGGTCTGCTAATGGTGAGGCGGAGTGGCAGTCTGTGTGCATGTGTTCTGTGTGCGTGTGTTCCCAAACGCCCTCCTCACTGTCTCTGCCTCTCCTTCCCTGCTCCCCAGCGGGTGTTCCCCTACATCTCAGCCATGGTGAACAATGGCTCCCTCAGCTACGACCATGAGCGAGACGGGCGCCCTACAGAGCTGGGGGGCTGCACAGCCATCGTCCGCAACCTGCATTATGACACCTTCCTTGTGATTCGCTATGTCAAGAGGCATCTGACGGTGAGTGCTTGGCCTGGGCCACCTGGCAGTGTGGCTGCTTGGCTCTTGCGGGATGGCCCTGATTTATCTTTTCTTTTAATTCTAGATAATGATGGATATCGACGGCAAGCATGAGTGGAGGGACTGCATTGAGGTGCCTGGGGTCCGGCTGCCCCGGGGCTACTACTTCGGCACCTCCTCCATCACTGGGGATCTCTCGGGTACAGCAATGGGCACTCATCATTTGCGCTGAATGAGGCCTCCTGTCCATGCCCACTCCCTAGTAAGGCCCGCCACAGGAGAGAGCCAGATGAGCAGAGCTCACCAGAGAGTCCTCCTATACTCTCATCCATATTGACCTCAGCCCAGGCTTTCCTAGTTCACTTGTCTCAGGGGGAAGGTTGATGCTACCAGAAAGCAGAATTGGGCTCTCTTGAAGCCAGCTATGCCAGTCTGTGTCTTGTTGTTTACTTGCACATTTGTGGCTCCCTTTCTTCTGTCAAGGCCCCTCCTCACCTTGTGGTGTGCCCAGTTTCCCTCCTCTTAACAAAGCTTTCCCCTGCTCTGCCATCCCTCTCCTAACTGACCCCTGGACTCTGCTATTTGGCAAGACGTCGATGTGCAGGGTGTCCAGGTGTTTTCATTCCCTACCCCTCCACCTCCTGCCCTGCCACACTTGCACCCAAGTGCTCTGCCTTGTTAGCGTTGTTCTCCTGGGAGGGCTGCGATTCCTTTGCCATATACAGTGCTCTATCCTTGTCCCCTCTTCAGCTCATTTAACTATGAAATTCCTGTCTTCCTTGCTTAGGTGCCATTGACAGTGCCTTGTTCTTTTTATTCATAAGTCTCCTCTGATTTCTCTTCCAATTCATGCCTGATTTGGAGTTTCTCTTTAAATGCTTATTCTCTTCCTTGCTTTGCTCTCAATTGTAACGTCTTTTGGAAACGGAATTGAATGTTGTTTATTATGGATAAAGCTGGTTTGGAATAGAACTTTCATGTGACAAAATGGAAAGGTAAATACTCATCTGGACTAGGCAACAGCTCATCAGCTCCAGCCATTGTTTTTGTTTTATGTATTTATTTGACATCGTTACAGAGAGGGAGAGACAGCGAAAGAAAGAGTTCTTTTATCCTGTGATCCACTCCCCAAATGACTACAATGCCCAGGGCTGGGCCAGGCTGAAGCCAGGAGCCAGGAACTTCATCTGGGTCTCCCACATGGGTGCAGAGGCCCAAGCACTTGGGTCATCCTCCTGTGCTTTCTCAGGCTCATTAGCAGCAAGCTGGATCAGAAGTGGAGCAGCCAGGACTCAAACCAGCACCCATTAGGGGAGCTGGCATCCAGGGGACAGCTTTACCCACCGTGCCACAATGTCAGCCCCTGCTGTAGGAATTCAGTGATGATGCCTAAGTCTGTGTTCTCTCCCATTGGATACCCCTAAATGCAAATTTTTGTATCTTTTTTTTTTTTTTTTTTTGTGACAGGCAGAGTGGACAGTGAGAGAGAGAGAGACAGAGAGAAAGGTCTTCCTTTGCCATTGGTTCACCCTCCAATGGCTGCCGCAGATGGCGCGCTGCGGCCGGTGCACCGCACTCATCCGATGGCAGGAGCCAGGCGCTAGGTGCTTTTTCCTGGTCTCCCATGGGGTGCAGGGCCCAAGCACTTGGGCCATCCTCCACTGCACTCCCGGGCCACAGCAGAGGGCTGGCCTGGAAGAGGGGCAACCGGGACAGAATCCGGCGCCCCGACCGGGACTAGAACCCGGTGTGCCGGCGCCGCAAGGCGAAGGATTAGCCTGTTGAGCCACGGCGCCGGCCTGTATCTTTTTTCTAAGGTCTTTCTTGCTGATATCCTCTCACTTGTTAGTGTGGTGGATTGTTGAAGACTGCCAAGAAAAGTGATTTTCCAGTAGTCCCAACCTTTGATGCCTGTGCATTGTGGGGAGCAACCTCCCCCTTCATATTTTATCTTGTCTTGTGGTTTAAACTTAGCTCTAACAGCTAAAGCTTTTCCCAGTTGAAAATGAATGCAGATTTTTAGGATTTAGGGATCTGCAGTCTAAGCAGCTGTGGATGCCATCTCAATAATTGACATGACCAGGAATCCAAGCCCCAGCAAGTAACCAAGCTAGCAGTAAGGGGCATCCCCAGCATTCAGATGTGTGGTCTCTCTCTCTTTTTTAAAAAGATTTATTTATTTGAAAGTCAGAGTTACACAGAGAGAGGAGAGGCAGAGAGAGAGAGAGAGAGAGGTCTTCCATCCGACGGTTCACTCCCCAGATGACCCCAACCGGCCGGAGCTGTGCCAATCCAAAGCCAGGAGCCAGGAGCTTCCTCCAGGTCTCCCACATGGGTGCAGGGGCCCAAGGACTTGGGCCATCCTCTACTGCTATCCCGGGCCATAGCAGAGAGCTGGATAAGAAGTGGAGTAGCCGGGTCTCGAACCGGTGCCCATATGAGATGCCAGCACTTCAGGCCAGGGCATTAACCCATTGCGCCACAGTGCCGGCCCCAGTGTGTGGTCTCTTAATACCAACTCCTGCTCGAAGGAATGAGACATGGCTAATGCCCAATCTAAGGCCTGAAATATAGGAACCCCAGAAAAGCACGGGAATTATCAGAACCTTCTTGGTTCCTGTGAAAGGATTCAGGAGCCAGGTTGACTAGGCTCTACCTGACAAAGATGGGTTGAGTTGAACATCAGTGCATTGACACACATGAAGTATGTTTACATCTGTGAGTTTATAGTGACACTATAAAAAGAGAAAGAAAAACCCAGTTTCTAATTTCTTGATCCCTTCTCTGATAATTATTAGGGAGATTCAGAGTCACAATTAAAAGGAGGGGCTGCCACTGTGGTGTAGCAGGTAAAGCCACTGCCTTCAGTGCCAGCATCCCATATGGGCGCCAGTTCGAGTCCCGGCTGCTCCACTTCCGATAAGCTCTCTGCTGTGGCCTGGGAAAGCAGTAGAAGATGGCCTAATTCTAGGGCCCCTGCCCCTGTGGGAAACCCTAAAGAGGCTCCTGGCTTCAGATCTGTGCAGCTTCAGCCATTGAGGCCATCTGAGGAGTAGACCAGCAGATGGAAGACCTTTCTCTCTCTGCCACTGCCTCTGTAGCTCTGCCTTTCAAATAAATAAATCTTAAAAAAAAAAAAAAAAAAATTGAAAGGAGCTGCCAGGACGTAGGATAGTGCAGAAGGCCGTGTGTTCTGTGTCAGTAACTGTGCTCTGCCAGTGGCTCGTTAGACAGCTGCCAGGAGCCCCTTCCCTGTCCTGCGTGGCTGCATGTGTGTCTGGGGGTGGGAGATGGGGAGGTCTTCACTGACGGGAAGCTACGTCACCTGTGCGTCTTCTCACTGTGCTAGAAGGTTTTACATATGATATGAGATTTAATTTGTGTTGCTTCTAAATTTTAAAATTACACAGTAATATATGTGTGTTGATAAAACTGAAATATGAAAGATGAAATATGCCCCATTGCCCATCTTAGATGAAAACATAGAGGCTCCAGTTTTGTTGTCTTTCTTTTAAATTTACTTATTTATTTGAAAGGCATAGTGGCAGGGAGAGGAGGAGAAACAGAGAGAGGAAGAGAGAAAGAGATCTTCTATCTGCTGGTTCACATCCCAGATGGCCACAGTGGCCAGGGCTGGGCCAGACTGAAAAGCCAGGACCCAGGAACTCCATTGTGGTCTCCTGCGTGGGTGGCAGGGGCCCAAGTGCTTGGGCTATCCTCCATGGCTCTCCCAGGCACTGTAACAGGAAGTTGGATTTGAAACAGAGTAGCCAGAACTCAAATCGGCCCTCTGATATGGGCAACTGCACCACAGTGCTGGCCCCTCGGATTATTTTTTTCAGTGTCACTGCTAGTTAACTGTTGATCAGAGGCTTGGCGCTAGATACTGACTCCAAGATACCCCTCTCTGAGATTGCTTGTCATTCCTTTTGTCTAGATAATCATGATGTCATCTCCTTGAAGTTGTTTGAGCTGACAGTGGAGAGAACCCCAGAAGAGGAGAAGCTGCATCGAGATGTGTTCTTGCCCTCCGTGGACAATATGAAGCTGCCTGAGAGTGAGCACAGGGCATTCTGGGAAATGGCCCATGGGCAGGGAGGAGGTTGTGGTGATGTGTGAGGACTCACAGCTTGCAGGGCGCTGTCCTTGCACTGCACCTGCTTTTCCACTTGTCCTCATGTTACGCAGGCGCAGCAGGGGAAAAGGGAGCGTGTGAGTTGTGGCTCCCCAGAAGTGGGTGTCAGAGACGGGACTGGCCGGCTTGTAGGTTGCTGCTGCACTGGAGGGCCCCCCATCTCTGATCTGCTTCTCTCTTGCTTCCTCAGTGACAGCCCCGCTGCCGCCCCTGAGTGGCCTGGCCCTCTTCCTCATCGTCTTCTTCTCTCTGGTGTTCTCCGTGTTTGCCATTGTCATTGGTATCATACTGTACAACAAATGGCAGGAACAGAGCCGAAAGCGCTTCTACTGAGCCCTCCTGCCATCGTCACATCTGTGATTGTCACCATGAGGTGTGGGAAGAGCAGGCGCTGGCCTGGGCACGCAGCCTTGCAGGTCTTCCCCGGTCTCCAGCAGCGCTCAGGGCTATGTTCTGTCACTGGAGCTTCGGATGCAGGGATCCCGCGGCCCAGGGGTCACCCACTGAGACATCTGACTCTGGTCCAGGAGGCCACCCACCCCAGGGCAGTGCTGCTGTGATGTGCCTTTCCCTGCCATCCCTCCACCTGGGGGAGAGGAGGCACGGAGAGAACGTGTGCTGTTCTGATGCTAAAACCACAGAACAGAATTTGATAGCCCAGGCCACCTTGGATTCCTAGGGCCCCTCTGCTTCACTTTTCAGTCCATAAACAATAGAAAACTGGTAACTCACATACCTTGTAAACATCCAGGCGTTGGTTTGCATTTTGCCCGAGCTGTATCCACCTGAGGATCTGGACGGGAGCTTCTTCCCTGCCTCACCGTCCTCTCTCCTGCCGTTCATCATCCTCTCCATGTGCAACCTGAGCTGGGACAGACATTTGGATACCTCTCTGCTGGGGCCTGGGCTGCAGTGCAGACTGAGCCTCATTAGGGGGCCCGAGGGATTTCTGCTTGGCTCACGACTCCAGCTTCTGCTCTGTAGCAGGGGCTTAGGTCTGATGGCGTGTCTGCAACCTTTCTATTCAGATCTTCAGGTCTGCGGTCAAGGTTGGCTGGAATTTACTGTGTGCATGTCAAGAAACTTGGAGGACTTTATGGACGCCATGAGATTAACTGTGAAACCAACCAGCTCCACATTTGACACTGAACGCAGCGTCGGTCATGTGGTCTGACCACGTGGAGATGTTTCAGGATGCCCTGGAGCCTGCCTAGCTGCATGCTGTGTGTTGATCATGATTTTCGGAATCCCGTTTGAGTGCTGAAGTGTAAGGAAGCTTCTTCCTATCACCTGGGCTTGGACACTTCCCAAAGAGGAAATCTGGCTGCTTTTTTCTTGATGGAGAAGAAACCGCTGCTGTTGTCCTGTTGCAAGTCTGGGAGCAATAGATCCTCATCATCTGTGCCTGGAAGAGCTCGTGGGCGTGGAACAACAAGCCCGAGTCCTCTGCGTGTCAGTCCTTACTCTACTGCCTTATCTGACAAGGGGTCACATGCTGCTCACGTGTCTGCCCTGTGATCAAATTGGTTATAGGCCAGAGTCTTCCTGGAGGGCCTGGAACTCTAAGCTCTCCTATGGACCTCTGTAGCCCAAGGGAAATTCTTAAAATGGCTGATGGAACCAAACATGAGCTTCTGAGTGAGTGTCCTTTCTCCTGGGGGGTGAGGTTAGGGACAGGCGCAGGCCCTCTCCTGAGCCTCAAGCCCATCAACTCCTGCTGGGCCTTCTCCTGGCTGGGAAAGCCCTCCACTCAGCCCGGGAGGGTGGGGCGAGTGTGGCTGCGCACAGGGCTCCGGTCTCCTGTTTCCCAGGTGCTCAATCGAGCGACACAGGCTGTCCTGCCGTCCCAAAGGTGGGACAGAGGTGGGGCCTCCTCCCAACGACATCCTCACCATGACAGTGGCTCCAGGTGCCAGAAGACAAACTGGGCTCTACGGCTTGGCCTAGGACCAAGGAGACTGGTAGAGGAGATAGGTGTTTTGTGTATTTTGAATTCAAGGGGAGATGCATTGGATCTTTGTGATGTGAGGACCTTTAAGGGCTCCTGAGATGGCCAAGGAAGGGGAGCAGGAGGAGAGGGTCTCATCTACCATCGGCATAGGGTAAAAAGGATTGAACTTGGGGGGCTTATATGATTCTAGCTCAAGAGCACATGAAGCTTTTTTTTTTGACAGGCAGAGTTAGTGAGAGAGAGAGAGTCAGAAAGGTCTTCCTTCTACTGGGCCATCCCCCCAAATGGCCGCCACAGCCGGTGCACTGTGCCGAGCCAAAGCCAGTAGCCAGGTGCTTCTTCCTGGTCTCCCATGCAGGTGCAGGGCCCAAGCACTTGAGCCATCCTCCACTGCCTTCCCGGGCCACAGCAGAGAGCTGAACTGGAAGAGGAGCAACTGGGACTAGAACTGGTGTCCCAACCGGGACTAGAACCTGGAGTGCCGGCGCCACAGGTGGAGGATTAACCTAGTGAGCCACAGCACGGGCCTTTTTTTAAAAAAAAAAACAAAAAACAATGTATTTGAAAGGCAGAGAGACCTTCCATCTGCTGGTTCACTCCCCAGGTGTCCACAATTGCCAGTTCTGGGCCAGGCTGACACCAGGAACCAGAAACTTCATCTGAGTCTCCCACTTGAGTGCAGGGGCCCAAGCATTTGGGCCATCTCCTGCTGTTTTCCCAGGTGCATTAGCAGGGAGCCGGTTCAGAAGCAGAGCAGCCAGAACTCCAAGTGGCATTCCGGTACAGGTTGCCGGTGGCAATGACTTTACCCTCTGCACCACAGCACTGGCCCACACATGAGTTTTTTGGTTTGTTTTGTTTTGTTTTAGATTTATCATTTGAAAGACAAAGGTACACAGAGAGATCTTCCATCTACTGGTTCACTCCCCAGATGGCCACAATGGCCAGGACTGGGCCAGGCTGAAGCCAGCAGTTAGATCCGTGTTGCCCACATGGGTGCAGGGGCCCTGGCACTTGGGCCACCTTGCACGGCTTTTTTCTAGGCCAGTAGCAGGGAGCTGGATCAGAAGTGGAGCAACAGGAAAACAAACCGGCACCCATATGGCAAGCTGGCATCACAGATGCCAGCTTAACCCACAGTGCCAGCCCCACATGAAGCATTTTAAAGAGGGCGGGGAAGAATGGAACCACCGCTCAGCCCGACCTAGCATTACATGTCCTGCCACAGTTCTTGCATTTTGTTCCACAAAAGGGTTCTCTTGTGAATGGGGTGAACAGTGTTCTGGGAGCTGTACTCCAGGGTCTGTGCTGGAGGAGGGAGGGGCCCGGGCAGCCGTGTGGCTCTTCTGTGCACACAGTGGATGGAGTCCGTGCACCCCCATGAGCCACTTCTTTTCTCCAGTCACCCTTTCCCTCTGCCGGCAGATGAAGAGCCCCTGTGGACCAGAGGAAGTGTGTAAAGTGACACCATTCCCCATCCCCAAGTCTGGTCTGGAGGGCTGGCGCATTCAGCCTTTCCTGTCGTCTTCACCCCCAAATTACAAGATGGCCGTCTGTTAGGAAACTTGTTTATTTCCATGGAAAATTACAGCCCTGCTCTTGGGGCAGTGGTTTCCGAGCACAATAGCCAGAATACCCCTAGCCTCTTCGAATGCCCTAGGAGACAGAAACAGGGAGTTGGTAGGAAGTCTGGGGGTAGGGCAGATAGTAAGCAGGAGAAAAGGCAGATAAATCAATGAATTAGTCTCCTGCGGCTGGGAGCTCTGGAAAAATGTCATCCATCTGATTCTTGGGTTCCTGGATGAGTTGCCACTCCTGGTCTGTTGTATC
The DNA here is from genome assembly GCA_949820135.1 of Sylvilagus floridanus. Lineage (NCBI taxonomy): Eukaryota > Metazoa > Chordata > Mammalia > Lagomorpha > Leporidae > Sylvilagus > Sylvilagus floridanus. The sequence continues at coordinate 72,968,124 of OX463245.1, read as the reverse complement.
CACTAGGTCTGGTTTCTCAGTGATGAGGAGGGTGGAGCTGGCATTGCTGGTGTTTGGTGAACCGATGACATTGACTATTTTAATGGGAGGATACAGCCGCATTTCAGGTTTGATCCAGTTCATGGCTAAATAGTTCTAGAAAGGACAATCGAGTTGGCCTGAGGTAGCAGCCGGGAGGTGCTGTCCTCGGTCAGCCCCTGAGAACCAGCGCCTTTGTCCCTGTACCCTTGGCTGCCACTCACCGGAGTGGAGTAGATGAAGTGGAACAGCAGGAGCACTATGACCAGTATGACTGACAAGGCTATGATTTTGTAGCGGTAACGTTTCCAGAAAACAATGCAGAAGTTTTGAATCGGTGATCGCAACCACGAGAAAGTGGCATCGGGACGTCTGTGGGTGAGCAGAGGAGCTATCAGCGGGGCAGGGAGGGCAGAACTTGCAAAGGCGAGCTTTGCTTTTTCCAAAGGCAGCGTGGTGTCCCCCCGGCCCCCGCCCTAGTCTGCCCCCTCCAGGTGGCGGCAGCAGCGAGCGGCGTGGTGGGAAGCAGGTACCCTGCTCTGCCTCTAGGCCTGCAGGCCACCACCCCATGCAAACCGCAGGGGCCTTACAGGGGAGGGTGGAGTGTAGGGTACTGGTTGGGCTCCGACTGGCCTCGCCCCGCCGGCTTGATTAAGGCTTCCTTCTGTGACAGGACCTCCAGAGTCATCTTCACTTTGCCCTGGGAACATCACCGGTGGAGGGAGGCGAGGGCGGGTTAGGACTTCTTCCCGGGATCCAGAGGGGGAAGGGGTATTGCTAAGGTCCCCAGCGGTCTGTCAGAGCCAGGGTATGTGGCACAGCGGTCCTATGCCACGGACACCTTCCCCAGCTCCTACCGACTGGCGCCACTTGTCTCCGTCGAGGACCTGGAAAGGCCACCAGCCAGTGACAGTCTTCTTCTTGAAGAGGGAGAAGCGCTTGTGCTGAAGGAACTGGGGCCACTTGGGGTCCGGGTCCATCATCCTGAGGGAGCACTGCTTGGCGCTCGGGGCTGGGAAGGGCATGTCGGACAGATCCAGCTCCAGGACCCCTGCGCCGGGAGAAACAGCATCAGCAAGGAGCCCCCCGTCCCGGGGCCACAGTCCCTGGGCCTGGACCTCACCTAGGAAGTCGTCTCTGGTGAACGTATCATTGTCCCAGACCTGGATGATGAGCCGGGCCGGCAGCTTCATTGACGTGGGGTCCAGGCTCCATATGTAATCCTGGGTGGTGGCAGGACAGCGTGTTACTGGCCTCTTTGAGGTCTCTGTTGGACCCTAAGTAGCCCACTGCCCTGCAGTGTACACTGTCCAGGAAGAGGGTTTCCACCTGAGGGCCGGGTCCTAGCGTCCTGTTCAGCGGGCAGGTCCCTGAGGCAGGGCGCCCGGGAGAGGCCCGTTACCTTCTCGCTCTGCACGCACATACACTCTGCGGCCAGGTAGTCCATGGTGAAGATGAACCGCCAGTTGAAGTTGCCCTCCCCGGTTATGGAGTGGTAGTGGATATCCGTCCTCTGCATGTCTTTCTCCATCCCGAACAGCCACCTGTGGCCACAGTCCTTTCACCCGTGGCTCCCGTGTGTGGTCCCCATTCCCACCAGGCGCAGGTCGGTGGTGGAGAGGTGGCCCCAGCAGGACCCCAGGGGCTGGCCCGCCTCACCCTTTGACGTAGATGTCGCTCATCTTCTCTCTGGTCAGGGACTCGTCCACCAGGTCCACGCTGGCGGTCTTCCAGATGATGCACCGCAGCTCGTACCTGCGGCCGCCACGCACTGAGGCTCTGCGGAGGACTGGCGCCCCAGCCGCAGCCTCGGGGAGGGGACACGGCGGAGGCTGCCCTCCGCGCTCTGGCTGAACTCAGGGGCTTCAGGGGAAGGAAGCTGCCTGAGGAGCCTCCTCTAGTCCCAGCAGAGAAAGACTGCAGCTCAGCACTGAGCACAGTGGCGTCCTGGGAGAGCGGAGCTGTGGAACGCGGGGATGGGAAAATGGCTGCCACTCACCATTTAGGCTTTCTGGGGCTGATGTCGACTTGGGGGCCTGGAGGCCCCAGCTTCTTGGGGAAGATGTCCACCCACAGTTGCACCTTTCCCTAGGGCCAGGATGGGTTAGGTGGTTGAATGTTGCCAGCCTCTGTTCTCAGCAGGCTGGGCCCAGGGGACCCTGGCCCAGGTTCTGAGGTCTCATGAGGGTGTGTTCCTGACACTGGGGGGCGGGGATGACCACCCACCAGCTGCCTCCTTTTCCCCTGTTTTTGGCTGGGAGAACAGAGCAGTGAGGTGGGGTGTGACTGGGCCTTTACTGATGGAGCAGGGGAAACTGCACGATTTCCAGGACATTTTGTTGCGTGAGCACAACCTAAGGAGGGGAAGTTAGTGCAGAGGTCTGAGAAGGCAGAGTGCACCAAGGGCAGGGCTACGACCCTGAAAAGAATCACGTCCTGTCTTCCAAACAACCAGAGCTAATTTTAAATTTTGCTCTTTGGAAACTGTGCTTAAGAAAAGTGATCTCATGAGAAGGATTTTTAAAAGCCACTCAACATGGGGCCACCGCCATGGCATATCAGGTAAAGCTGCAGCCTGCGGTGCCGGCATCCCATACGAGCACCAGTTCGAGTCCCGGTTGCTCTACTTCTGATCCAGCTCTCTGCTATGGCCTGGGAAAGCAGTGGAGGATGGCCCAAGTGCTTGGGCCCCGCCCTGCACGCCTCTCTGTAACTCTGCCTTTCAAATAAATAGAGCTTAACCCCCCCCCCCCCAACAGAGATAAGAAGAATGAGCGGAGCCATGCTGGTGGCTGGAGGATAGGTGGTAATTAGGCTGCCTTTGGGGTTCCTTTCCCTGGAGACAGCCTGCAATGAAGAGCCAGTGCCCGGGCTGTAATGTCTGCACTGACCCCGAGGGGCCACCTCCCGCCCCTTGGGAGAGACCAAGGTGATGGAGGCGGAGCTGGGTAGGACTTCTTAGCACCTCTGGTGTGGCCAGGTGGCCTCCACTTCTTGTCAATGGGTTTTCCAGCTCTGAAATTTGCTAAGTGACATCAATGGACCTTCCCGCTTATTGATGTGCAAAACATGCCCATTTTCTGTGCATGTGTGTACCTGAATGCTTGCCCCCCCCCAACCTGGGCCATGTCCTGGGTGGATGGGTACCCCCAGCTCCTGATCCAGCCCCTCCTACCAGAGCTAAGAGTGGCCATTTCGGTCTCAAACCTGGTCAATGCCCGGCTGGCTCTCATTGTACAGTGTGCGGGTCTCTACGTGCTCAGGGACCAGTCCCTGGGTGTGCAGGATGTACAGCGCCAGGCGTTCTTTCCTGGGTCCCAAACCAGGCACGTGAAGGGGCTTGGGCTCTGTGTGGGGGAGGGAAGAAAGGAGAGGGTCCTAGATCAGGAGCCGCCCTCCCCGGGCCTGGGGAGTGGACTCGGTGCCTTCTGTGGGAGGAGAGGGGAGAGGATGGGCTGCCCTCTGGCTCAGGAGAGCTCTTCCTGTCCTGCCCACCCTTGTGCCACGGTGCCGAGACCTGTGTCAGCTTCTCACCGAAGCTTTCCAGCTTGAATTTTTCCCCGTTATATAAGACAGAGTCTTCCTCAGGGCTGTACGAAGGCGGAGGCAGCCCTTTCTGCTTGGCACGGCGCTCCAGGAGGTAGCTGGGGGGCATCTGATCCCGCCAACGGAAGGGCCCTGTCCTGGGGGGATGTGTGAAAGGCAGGCCCTGGGTCCCAGCCTCCCCCATGGGAGCTGTGGGCTCCCCCACCCCTCCCCCACACGCCTGTCCTGCCCTGGCCCCCACTCACTGGCAGTAGGATTTGGAGAGCCCACAGCGAGCTTCAAAGCCAGACAGGAGTCGGTTCTCCAGGTCGATGACTGTGGTTCCGATCTCATCATCGGCTGAAATGAGGTCAAAGTCATACAGCTGGATCTCCAGGTCCTTCTCCAGGGGAATGTTGCAGGTGAGCTCAAACATCCTGGAGGTGAGAGCGTGGGCCACGTGGTCTCCATGGCGCCCTCGCCACTGCCTGCCCCCTTGTTCATTCATGGTCAATAAGAGCACGGGATGGGCTGCTTCCTGCCAACAGCCGTCCCCTGCTTGTAGCTGAACTTGAGAGAGGGTAGAACTGGACCACCCTTCAGTGCTTCTCCCGCCTGCTGGGCACCGAGTGTATCTAAGGCGCCAGGCTAAGAATTTGCAGGCAGCAAAGCAGAGCAGGGGCCCGTGTGCTGGAGCTGACGCCCAGCAAGGTGTGCACGGGCGGAGGGGACTGGCGGGTCAGAGCAACTCACGTGCCGAAGATGGGATCCAGAGTGTTGGGCCGGTAAGTGTCCCGGCTGCCAAGCTTTGTCTCCCCCAGCTTCACCATCACGTAAGGGTCACACTGCGGATCAGATAGGATGGGGAGTTAGCGCAGCCTGGCCAGGGACGGGGCACCACATGGAGTGCAGGGGCAGCCGGTATTTGGGTGTGAGCAGAGTGAGGGAACTATGGGAAGGCTGGGGTTTGGGGCAGGGGGTGGGGGCTGCTCTTTACCAGGCCGTTGTAGTCCTGGGGCTGCAGGTTGATGCCTCGCACCACGTACACCCGCACCAAGCACTGCTGAGGGAAGTCCTCTCTATTGGGCCACACCAAGAACTGGCGCGGGGGCTTGGGGGCCTCTGGATTCTCAGGAAAGGGGTAGATGCGGAAAAGGCCCTGTGGGACAAGGGGGTGTTAGGGACCCAGCCTGGCAGCGTAAAGCCCTCCGGGACGTGCTGCTGGCCGGAATTCTGGAGAGAGGGAGCTGGGCAGAGGATGCCGGGGGCAGAACTGGGGGGACAGGAGAGGCAGGTGCAGCACAGATGTCCCGCAGGGACCGCCGAGTTTACGAGGGGTGCTGGGGAAAGGGACCCAAACCCAGACTGTTTAGGTGACTTTGCGGTTTCTACTGATGGGAACTCCCTCTGCCCCAACCGTTCCTTCAGGTTTGAACTTGTTCTCTAAGGCTCTGCAGCCTCGGGAGACAGGGGAGGCCAGAGCTGGGAACGAGAGGGCCCTCCCTCTTCCTGGGGAGGGGGGTCTCTGGTCCCCGTGTAGACTAATCTTTGCTCCCAAAGCTTCCTCAGGTCCTCCAACCAGATGCTCACAATGAGCGGGTCGAGCCAGGGCTTTATAGGGTCTTCCGGGGACTGAAGGGGCACAGGGAGACAGGCAGCTGAGCTGGGGTAGCCGGACACACACCTTGAACTCCCCTACCACAGGGCTGTCCACTTTGGGCTGCTCCTTGTAGAGTTTAAAGGTCTGGCAGAAGTCCTGGAGGCCTTGGAAGGCTGGCACGGCCTCCAGCTCACAATCATACACCTGTGCAGGGGGGAGGGGTCCCGGCTGGTGGGGAGACTGTTCCTGGAATCGAGAGAGGCTTTCTCCAAAGCATCAGCCCAGCCGGCCCCGGTAGGCAGCACCGCCTGCTGCAGACTAGGTGGATAGTGCATTGTCTCCTGGGAGACAATGTAGAAGTCACGCCCTCCCCCTAACTTGGCCTTCCTGGAGGAATCAAGGCTGGCTTGGCCGGCTGTCCTACCAGGAGGTTGCATCTCATCCCTCCCAGCATTCTCCCCTCCTGGGGCCCTCCAAACCTTTATGGCGAAGTAATCTTTGTACTTGTACTTCAGGGACTTGTCATCCGCCGTGGCCCAGAAGAGCTTGCTCCACCAATCCACCTCGTGCTCAAATTCATCCTGGCAGGGGAGAGGGGCATGCTGGCCCCACCCCTACCCCAGGCAGAAGCCCCCCCCACCTCCCTAAACTGACAGGTGGTTCCTTGTCCCTGGGATTGAGCCTACTTCACCTCGTCTTTGCTGGACTTGTACCAGAACTTTCTGTAGAGGTGCTCTAGGATCTGAAAAGTAGAAGGTGAGCAAGGTGTGCCCAGGCAGCTGGGGCTCCTCGCACATCATTGGCCCAGACCTGGAGAGGAGGGAGTCAAGGCTGGGGCTCACTTCCCTCCTGCCCTTCACGTGGGCCTTCTAGTATAGGACTCTTAGAATAGGATTGAGGGTGGGGCCCACACTGTAGTGGGCTAAGCCTCCGCCTCTAGTCCCAGCTGCTCCTCTTCCGATCCAGCTCTCTGCTGTGGCCTAGGAAAGCAGCGGAAATTGGCCCAAGTGCTTGGGCCCCTGCACCCATGTGGGAGACCCAGAAGAAGCTCCTGGCTCCTGGCTTTGGATCGGCTCAGCTTCAGCTGTTGCAGCCATTTGGGGGGTGAACCAGTGGATGGAAGACCTCTCTCTCTGTTTCTCTCCTCTCTCTCTGTAACTCTACCTCTCAAATAAATAAATAAAATCTTTAAAAAAAAAAAAAAAGAACAGGATCAGGGCAAGAAGGAAAAAGTGTGTTTTTCAGTCTTCACTGCCCATGGCTACAGACTGGACTCAAAGGGGCTCGGAAATGCAGACCCTCGAGCCATCGGCTGTTGATGCTGTTGGGAGCACTCCTGTGGGGGGGGGGGGCTGGGCTGAGACACACTGCTTCAGTGTGCCCGCTACAGTTAGGGCTCTGCCCACGGAGGCCACAGGTACCAGGCAAGGGTGAAGGAGAAGGCAGAGCCCCAGGCTGAACTCACCTCCTGGTGGTGCTTCCTCTCGGCCAGCGCTGCGTGGAGAGAGTGCCGTGGGAGTCTCAGGAGGAGGCGGAGGAGGAGGGACACTAGCCCCAAGGGGAGCCAGGGCCGTGCCCCACACCCAGCAGGGACTTAATTGCGGAGGCCTGGGGAAGGGCAAGGAGCCAGGGCCGTACTTGGCAGCTGCGGAGGGACATAGTCTTGAGCCCAGGGGTCACAGAAATAAGGCTGGAGAAAGTCGATGTTGGCCTGGCCCACCACGGTCTGCTGGCCATAATCCTGATTGTCCACCACCTTCACCGTGAGGGGCAATGCATAGGCTTCCTCTGTGGGCATGAGCTGTGGCCCGGCAAGGGGCAGGGAGCATGAGCCTCAGCCCCAACCACAGGGACAGCCCCTCCCCCACCCTGGCGCCAGGCCTCTTACCACCATGAGGAAGAGGATGGGCTCGGGGAAGTTGGGGTTGGTCTGGAAGTCCTGGATGGGCTCTGTCTTCAGGGACTCTTCCCCACACTCCACCAGGAGCTGGGGGTAGCGCACCTTCTTCATGCCCCGAAGGCCCCAGGCCAGGATCTGCCAGAACCGAGGAGCGCAGGACCATGGGAGGCGGCGCCTCAGTAATGGGGTCCTGGCCCAGGCACGGGACACTGGCCAGGGGATCGCGGTGCAGCCGGGAACACACAGGGCCAAGCGATGAGGCCAAGCCCGCTCGCCCCAGCGCACTCACTCTGGGTTCATCAGGCCTGGAGGCTGTCCTGCCTTGTGAGAGGCGCCCTCTAGACTGGCCCGTCCTCGCGTGGCCTCCCGTCCATTCTCGGGTGGGAGTTCCTGGGGCTGGCTGCCTCTGAGGGCCCAGCCCTCCTCTCCGCGGGTCAGTGACTCAGTCACCCCATGGATGTGCAGCCTGCGGTTTCCCTCTCATCCGACCCACACTGGCCACCCCAGGGAACGTCCAGGCCCTTATTCCTGAAGGCCTCCTTGGGAGCTTAGGGCAGACACCGCTGGGACGTCGTGTGCTGGGGAGGCCTGCCGAGAGCCTGAGAGAGTGTCCTTTGCCAGTTCCATGGCTTCCAACATGAAGCCTTCGGTGCAACACTCAGAAGAGGGGTGCAAGCATCCCGGTGTTCGGAGCCAGGCAGCACTGGGTCCAAACGCCACTGTCTGTGCCTTGGAGTTTCTCTCTCAAAAGCAGTCCCCGCTGCACGTGGCAGCATGAGACTCAAACGTGGTAAATGCTCCGGCCCTTGGTCTACCGCCCCCTGCGGGGATTTGCAGTGAGAGCACTCAGAGTGCCAGAGCCTCTGCTCACTTCTCCCTGGTCTCCCCCATCTCCCAGAGAGCATCTTCTTGGGGTCCAAGCTTGGGTCAGGGGGTCAGGAAGGCCTGGAAGAGCTCCAGGATACTCCAGGCTGTTCTGGCTGGAGCTTGGGCCCACCGAGCCTCTCACCACCCGCACCTCAATGGCCATCTTCCTCTGCGTGGGCTGGACGCTCCTGGGCAGTGTGTAGACCCCGTTCTTCCAGGGGACACTTAGGATCGGCAGCTGCTTCTCTCTCAGCTTCTGGACAGGGAGGGAGGAGGGGGGCGAGCAGGGAGCGTGAGACCCCTTCCCCAACTCAAGCAGGTTCCTCAGAGGGCTCAGCTGGGCTAGAGCTGGCTGGGGAGGGGCTGAGTAGTGGCATCACTGAGCCAGGGTCTGGTTCCTGGGCCCGAGGCCTTTCCCGAGGGAAGCCTGGGGCGGGGGTGACCAGGGAATGGGCACCAAGCACTCCCCTTCCCAGCCAGGCCCTGTTTCCCAGTACCTCCGTCTCCAGGATCAGCTCACAGGATGCCAAGATCTCACCCTCTTCCTCTCCCAAGTCTTTTACAAGTGGGTGCCACCTCAGAGGGGGCAGGATCCGGTCTTGGAGATCCAGCCAGACCACTGGGGGCCATATGCTCCGTCCCCACAAGCTCTCCTTGCCCTGGGGGGAGGGGAGGACACATTCACACAGCATGGCGGTCAAGCCAGCAGGGGGCCAGCTCCTTGCCCACACTTCTGCCCAGCACAGGGCAGCACCCAACATTCTATGTGCACGGTGCCCTCTGCTCGCCAGGCCTCCCTCTAACGTGCCAGCCCCTCAGCGGCAAGGCCAGGAGGGTCTTTGGCCACCTTACCTGGGAGTCGCGTTGCCACAGTTCCAGCACCAGGAGCGGCGGGCTCTCTTTGGTGTCCTGGGGGTTCTCGTACAGGAGCAGGTGCTGGAAGATGAGTGTCTGGGCCCAGATGGGGGCTGCAGAGCTGCCTGCGGCTTGGGTGCGCTGGCTGTGGTTTAAGAAGATCACCCGAATGAAGGGCCCTGGGGAGGGGCGGGGCAGGCGCTTGCGTCTTGGAGCTGTCAAGTGAGGCTCCTGTGGTAGCAGCCGTGGTGGCTGCTGGACCAGGGGCCCCCGAGGCCCAGGCCAGGCCCCACAGCCAAGTGCTCACAGACACCGTGGAGTTCCGTCTATGCACACTTCATTCACACCTACCACAGCTGAGACACGGGCTTCACCGAGACGGATGCCAGAGCCCCTCTGGGGAGGAGGGTCTGGGCTGCTACCCCTCCACAGCGGCAGTGAGTGGGCGGGCCTCTTGTTGTGGGTGGCAATGACCAAGGGACACAGTCCCAGGAGACATCCTTGGAGCTCCCACACCCACTACGCTGGCTCCTACAAGCAGTGCCACTACAGGCCAGGCTGGAGCATGCGAGTCCCCCCACCTGAAGGCTTCATGGGTCTCCCCCACGGGCCCCTCCCCGCCCTTCCTCTTGTGTCCAACCACCGGTGACATGTGGCTCCCAAGCACGTCACCTGTCTTGTCTTCTTGTCTCATTGGTACTCTACCTTTCAGGGCTCTCTGAAGCGGTCACCTAAGCCCGCTCAGTGCCCCTTTCTAACTCCACAGCACCAGGATCTTTGACTTTGCATGTTTTCCCCAAGCCTGGGCTATAAGCTGCTTTAGAGAGGGGTCCGTGTCTTTGTCACAGCCCCCCATTTCCTTGCCACATGCACTGCCCTGCTGGGTAGCCATGTTGCCAGGCTCCAGGGTGGAGGATGGAGGACAAGGGACAGTCCTACCTTGGAATGTCAGGATCTGGTTGGACAGCAGGTTCCGGGCCTGGTAGATGTAGCAGAGGAGCTGGTAGTAGTGGGGCTCTGAGCAGAGAGGGGCCCCAGCTGTCATCTGTCCCCGGATCCCTCCACTCCTGCCCACTCCTCAGGGCCACCCATGTGGACTCCCAGCTCAGCGCTCACTGTTGATCAGGCAGTAGATGAAGGGCATGTTGGCAGGCAGGGATTCCTCAGGGCGGTCCCTCCAGGAGTCTCTGAACTGACCCCACACCCCCGGCTTTTCCTCTTCCTTCTTGTAATTAAACTTCAGATCCCTCACCTGCACCCAGAAAGGCCCCCACTGAGGCTCTTGTGCTGTTCTGGCTCTGCCAGCTGGGCCCAGAACCCCCTCTGCCCTCACAGGTGCCACCCTCCCAAGTGTGAGGGGTAGGGCCAGTCCTCCCCCTGCCCACACTCCCAGGGCCACGCCCTGGCTTCTGGGGGTGGGGCTGGAGGCCGGCATCCCCTCGTTTGCTGTCTGCTGAGCTTTTACCAAAGAGCCCTCCAGGAGGAAGATGGGCGCGATGCCTTTGTCGTGGTTGGGCACCAGCCTGCGGTGCCAGCAGCGGCGGCGGAACTCGCTGTGGGGCTGCGGGTCCAGGTGGAACTTGGAGCCAAAGGTGCCGTACTCCCAGCCCTCGTCCTCCTTGGCCAGGTCCTGCTGGGGGAGGAAAGCAGGGCTGTGTTCCCGCAAAGACTCCGAAGCAGCTCCTGCCCCGGGTTCCCCGGCCAGAGGCCCCGCACCTGCTGCAGGAAGGAGAGGGTCTCCTGCTCCTGGCTCAGCTTCTCCGGGTCCCGGAAGCGCAGACGCACCCAGCGCCTGCGCCGTCGCGAGTGGTAGGTCTTCTCCACCGAGCTCCAGACCCGGGGCATGCCCGAGGGCGGGATCCCCACTCCATACTCCCAGCCTGCAGGGTTGGACCATGGCCTCTGAGTCCCAGGGGCCTGCAGGCCAGGAGGCATGGGTAAGCCAGAAAGATGGGTCCCAGAGGGGCGGTGCTTTCTCTCGGGGCAGGTGGACGTGATCACACTGCGTCACCGCGATGGCCTGGGCCTGACTGCCCAGCACACAAACGAGGGATGGTGAGGCTCGATGGTGCCCCACCACCCACACAGGACCACACGACTCTGAGCAGAACTCGGGTCCTGAGCCCAAGCCTTCAGATTCCAGCCCATTGCTCCTTCTCTGGAGCCATTGTGGGGGTGGATTCAGGCTCCAGGGCCAAATCCGCGTTCACAGGCATGGGTTAAGTCTTGCTCTGGGCCAGGCCTGCAGATGGACTTGGAGCACTGAGGCCCCCAGGAGGGTGGAGACCTGGCTGTCTGGGGGCTGGGGGGCCTGCAGGAACACAGGCCCACGCCACCTGCAGGCTTAACTGCTCCATGGCAGTGGGAAGGTGGGGACACCCCCGCCTGCCCAGAATTCCCCCGGCAGCTGCGGTCATGCTGAGGTCCCAGGCCCTCCTGCCTTCAGCCCTGAGCAGAGGACTGACCCTCACTGTCCACCGCGTGGTTCAGCTCCACAGTCCAGTTCTTCTTAAAATGCCAGCCTGGGGGGCACTTCACGTTCTCCCGGGCCTCCACAGGCTGTCCATCCTGGGGGACAGAGAGGGCAAGGCCAAGGGCCCATGAGCGGGCTAGGGGCTTCCCTAACTCACTTCCCACACACCGGTTCATATACCGCCTGTGGCTTTGGTGGTCTCCCACCCTGGGAGCACTTGCTACATCTGATGTCACCCAAGTAGTTACCTAATATGCCTTCATGACATGCCCGTTTGGACTGTAAAGTACTCCCTCCTTGTTGAAAAGGCCGGCGCTGTGGCATAGCGGTTAAGCCGCAGCCTGCAACACCGGCATCCCAAATGGGTGCCAGTTCAAGTCTCAAGCTGCTCCACTTCTGATCCAGCTCCCTGCTAATGTGCCTGGGAAAGCAGCGGAGGATGGCCCAAGTGCTTCGACCCCCGCACCCTGTGGGAGACCCGGATGAAGCTCCTGGCTCCTGTCTTCAGCCTGGCTCAGCCCTGGTCGTTGTGAACATTTGAGGAGTGATGGAAGATCTCTCTCTCTCTCTCTCTCTCTCTCTCTCTCTCTCTCTGTCTTTCCCTCTCTCTCTCTCTCTCTGTAACTCTTTCAAATGAATAAAATAAATCTGTGAAAAAAGAGAAAGGAGAGACTAGCACGCGTTGGCCATGCATTAGACCTGTACTTTCCAGCCACCTGGGCCTGCTTATGTTTAAGTTACTTAAAATGAAACACAAGTCAAAGTCCTTGTCGCCAGTGCTCAACACAGAGCGTTTCCATCACCACAGCCATTCCTGCGGGACCGTGCGCCTCAGGGCCCAGACTCTCCTTCAGGCCAAGCCCTGCCCTGAAGGAAGCCTACAAAGGTGTTGCTGCCTCCCACCGTGGTTTCTCTTCCTTTTTCTTTTAAAAATTTATTTTATTTATTTGAAAGGTAGAGACAGACAGAAATCTCTCAACTGCTGGTTCACTCCCCAGATGCCTACAATGGCTGGGGTTAGGCCAGGCCACAGCCCTAGCCCAGGACTCAATGTGGGTCTACCGTATGGGTGGCAGGGGCCCAACTGCTTGAGCCGTCACCTGCTGCCTCCCTGGGTGTGCACTGGCAGGAGTCAGGATTGGAACCCAGGCACTCTGGATCTGGGCATCCCAAGCAGCATCTTAGCCACTGTGCTATTCCCCCCGCCCCTTACTGTCTCATTTAAGGTATCTCTGGGCTGCATCTGGAACTCTCCAGTGCTAGGACTAGGTGCCTGCAGATGGACGCACTCCCCAGGGGTCCCACAGCATTAGGGGGCAGGAGCAGGGCTCAGCTCGTAGCTCTTTTCATTGGGTCACGCAGGTTTCCAAGTCTCCCCACCTGGCTGCGTCTCTCTCTCCCTCGCCTGTGGGCGGGGGTGCCCGAGGCAGCTTCATCCCTACTCACCAAATCCGTGTTCGGGATTTCTGCAGGGACCCAGGCGCCTGTGGCATCGCGGTCCTGGTTCTCATATACCTCCTCCAGCACCTGGCTCTTGTTGATGTCTGTGTCCAAGAGGAGCCTGGGGGCAGTGAGACTCCGAGTTCCCAGCACGTCTCGCTGAACTTACTGGCCCTGGGGCATCCACTGCTGGCATCCCCACCGGCCCGGCATCCAAGCAAAGGAGACACCAAGGGCCATCTGCCGTGAGCACCCTCCCACAGGGACCAGGCCCATGACTCTGGCCACTCTAGGCTGCTGTGGACTGGCCCTCCTGGGCGACAGGCAGTGTCACGCACAGTGTGGCATTCCCCAGGGCCACACCCAACCTTACCTCCTCTGAGGTTCTATTTTCCAGTTGTCCTGCCAGTGCCATCCCGTGGGTGCCTTGAAATCCGTCTTGGGGAGGGCCTTGTGCCCCGTGACGTCTGAGAAGTTGGGGCATCGGTGCAGCCCCTGCGGCCCCCACTGGTCTTTATACTTGGCCTGATTCTCATACTGGGGGCGGGGAGGCAGTCAGGCGATGACTTGTCACCAGGGACCCCAAGCTCACAGCATCTAGCCTGCCACCTCCAGCAGACCCCTCCACCTTCAGAGCTGGCCTTTCAGAGCCACGCCCTGGCTCGCTGCACTCCAGGCTCTGTGGGGGCCAGCCTCGGGGAAGCACTCACCGTCTCGGCATACACCACTATGCTGCCCTGGCGGGGCAGCTGCATGTGCTGGCTGTCCATGACGTTCCCGAGCCACATGCAGACCCGGAGGTGCGCCGGGACCATGTCCTTCTCTCCTTCTCCCTCTGGGTACTGAGCCAGAAGCAGGTCAGTGTCTCAGGGGGTGCCAGTGCAATGGGGCAAGGGTGTGGGGGGGGCACACGCACCTAGAGTGGCTCACACCGCTTTGCCTGCCAGCGTGCAAGATGCCAGGCAGAGGCTTCAACCCTGAGACCCCGCGTGTGGGAGGTAGGGGAGGTAGGGGAGGGCTGGGGCAGAGGACAATGCAAGGCTTCACGGGGCGGGGGTGTGGGGCGGCGATACCAGTGAGGTGGTTAAGACCGGAGATCATTCACTGTTTGCAAGGACCGGCACCTAGCCAAGCACTGAATGTGTGGAGTATGCCTGCATTGTCACACCCTGCCATGAGGTGGGCACCGTTACCACCAGGCCCGATCGAAGGTGGCGCCAGGGTCTCTCAAGCCAGGATTCGAGTCACAGTGGTCCTTGCAGGATGAGCAGGACTCACAAGGGGCAGGGAAGGCCTTGTGCGATGGTGAGAAGGCGAAGGACAGGCATAATGTGGCCAGGAACCCAGGGTGGCCAGGGAGGGTTGGGGCATCAAGGGACGCCCGAGGGGCCTGGGAGGGGTGCACCCTCTCCAGGAAGCAATGGGAGCCACAGGGTGTCTCTGAGGATGGAGGGAAGGCACCCCGCCTCCCAGGAAGCAGGGCTGTGGTGTTCAGAGTCCCCAGGCAGTCTTATTTACAGCTTGCAGCATCTGCTACCGGGGGCCTGTGGCCACACCGCATAGGCAGGAAACACCCTGGAGGCCACACAGTCACTGGCCAGGCAGAGATGACAAGGGATGGGGCCACATGGTGGCCACAAGAATGACGGAGATGGACTTGAGGAACGTGTGTGAAGGACATGGACCTGGCGCCAGCTCACGTGCAGCCACAGGCCCCTGCCTTCGTCTGGGTTCTACCTAAACCCCAACTGCCCCATAAAGGGCCAGGAGAGAAAGAGCCCATGCCCTTGGGGAGGCTCCCGCAGGGCCTTTCCTGGGGAGTTCAGGGCCCTGTTCTCCCCCTCCCCCCGAGGACGCCCTGCTCCCCACCTGCAGCAGGAGGGACTGGATCTTGCCACAGAAGCGGCCGGAGTGCAGGCTCCCTGCCGGGGAGAACAGGATGGTGTGGGCAGGCACCCGTGCGTAGGCCACTCGCTGCTCCCTGGCCATCAGCCAGATCATCACGTCCGGGAAGCCCATCTGGGGCTGTGGGGCGGGCGGAGGTCAGGCGTGCATGGCCAGCTCCCAGCCCCGCACCGCGGCAGCTGGCGTGGCCGGCACCCACCTCGGGGAGCACAGCATCGAGGCGGTGCAGCCAGCCCTCCACCGTGGCCACCATGTCCCTGGGCTTGGCGTTCTTGGCCTTCTCGGCCAATTCCTTCAGGAGGAGGTTCCGGAGCTGCCACTTCTCCTTGTCCAGGATGTTGGCTTTGGGCTGATCGGTCATGCAGGGCAGAGGGCGCCTGGGACAGGACAGGCGGCAGTGGGCTGGACCCCTCCTCCACCTCCCAACCTCGGGTCCTGCTGTGGCCAGTGTGTCCCTCCTGGCCCTGAGATGGTGTTCCAGGTGCTGCTGGCCAGGCCTGGGCAGCCCTACCCACGCTTCCCTTAGGCAGCCTGCTCACCGCCGGCCTCGCCCCAGGTTCTCATCCAGCCCTCTCCTTCCACCCAGTGCTGCCATGGGCTGGGCCTGTGCCCAAGGACTCCTCGGGGGAGGGGTGTGTGCCCAGCCAGAGCTGGGATCGGGGGCCAGGAGAGGCTGCTGGACAGTCCTCCAGCCCCAGCTGAGCCCCGAGGAGGGCCTTTGGGCTAGAAGGAGGTGCAGAGGAAGAGTGTGGGCCCAGGACCATGCGGGCGCTGCTTGCCTGGATGCAGGGGGTGGGGGCAGGTTGGGTAGCAGCGTCAGGAATGGGCGTGGGCAGTCGGGACTGGGTGAGACAGGAGGTCAGGGCTGTTGCCCTGAGGGGGAAGGGCAGAGGCTATGGATGTGCACAGGCTGGGGGAGAGCTGAACGGAGCCCAGCCTCCTTGCACAGGTGCTCATGGGAGGTGTCCTGAAGGCTGCCGCCAGGACCCCAGCCTGCTCCTGCCCACCGCATCCAGGGCCCCCACTCCTACTTGCAGTCCTCCACCAGCTCCCTCAGCAGCTTCTCCCACTGCTGGAGCAGAGCTGAGTCCTTCTGATTCCTCAAGGACTTCAGGGTGTCCAGATTGGCTTTCTGCCCAGACAGTGAAAGAGAGAGAGAGGAAAGAGAAAGAGGGCTGGCCTCGGCATGGAGCATGCCAGAGACAGCCTACGGGGCTCACTGGCCCAAGGTATTTCCAGCCAGGGCCTGGGGACTTTGGAGGGGTAACCTGACGATGTCACTCTGAGGCTGTCACATGCCTTGGCAAACTTACTCCATGCACCCTTCCCACCACCAACAGCCGAGGTGGCAGGGAGGAGCTAGGATGGAGGGGGACTGGGGAGCGGGGCAGCCTCCTGACCCCTGAGCTCCCATCTACAGGCACGAGAAAGTCATGTCTGAGGAGGGGGCCCCAGGGGAGTCTCCTGAGATGTCTACTCCTTGACAGGGACCTAAGACCTTTATGATCTGACCCTTTCCAGCTTTCCTGGCTCCAGCTACTCATCACCCCCATGCCTCCCCACTAACTTTTAAAACTACCACCTCACCTCCCTTGTTCCTCCCACCCCTCCCTACCAACTCCTATACAGCCTTCAAAACCCTGCTGCAATGTCATCTCTTTCGTGAGCACCTCCTATGCATGTCCCTCTCCCCCTCCCTTCCCCTTCCCAGTCTCTCTGAGCTGTGGCTCTGGGCCCCAGCCCCAGCCCAAGCTGCAGTAGCTGTCAGCACAGCCCCCTTCCCCAGAGAGTGAGCACAGGGGCGGTGTTTATCCAGCTCTGCGTTCAGTGCCTGGTGCTGCATCCGGCCCATGCGTGGCAATGGTGTGGACACAGGAGTGAGCAGAGTGACCAGGTTCCTAAGACTGTGACGCTGTTCCCTGAGCATCGCCCCCATCCTCTCCCTGCACCACTCACCAGGCGGTCCCGAGTGACGTGGAGGAGGTTGAGGCATTTCATGCGGAAGCTGATGTCCTCCCAGTTGGAGGTCACGGCCACGACAGGCTTGGTGTTGTACCAGGGTACGTAGTGGTAGATGTTCCCTGAGACACAGAGAGACAGGAAGGGGACGAGGTGCATCTGAGGGACCCCAGGAGGGCTCCTCTCCCTGTGTCCCTGGGGAGGACCTCACCCAGCTACTCCATTCCTCAAGGGTGCCCCTGCCACCAACACCAACAGGACCCCTCCAGCTGGGAGACCCGGCTGTGCCCTCCAGGGGCGCATGTACTGTGCTCAGTGTGGCTTCACAGGTGGGAGAATCCAGCCGCAGGAAGCCGTTGGCAGGTGGTCATCACGCAGGCATTAAGCTGCAGGACCCTATGCTCTGAACCCTGGGTGGATGCCTGGGTGGGGGGCGTGTCTCCATTCTGGGTGGTCTATGGGGAGAGGAGGAGCGGGCCTCCAGGGGAGTCCGGGGGAAGCCCAGGAGGGCCTGCCTGTGCAGAGGGCTGGCAGGGCAGCAAGCGTGGGTAAGAACTGGTGGTGGCGTGGCAGGCTGGGTCCCTGGCAGTGCTTCTTAAAGAAGGAAGGAGGGATGGTGAGATGAAAGGTGACGTGTGCTGGGTTGGGCTTGAAGGAAGAAAGCCACAGAGGGCAGAAATTAAAAAAGGCAGAAAGTCTCTGAGGCAGAAGGCTTCAGACCAAGCCGACTTTAGACCTCTGAGTTTCCAGCAAATCCCTGAAGACTCATGCCTCTGTTTGGCAGCTATGGGGGCACACGTCTTGGGCCGCCTGAAAGGGGCAGTCTAACAGGAGACCCACGTGCTATGGGCTGAACGGCGTCCCCCTTAAAGATATGTCACAGTGCTAACCCCCCCCCCCCAGCGCCCTCAGCATGTGGCCTCATTTGAAAACGGGGCCACCACAGATGTAGTGCATTAAGACAAGGTCCCTGGGAACAGAGGGCTCCTAACCAACATGATTGATGCTTTTGTAAGAAGGGATGCAGTTGCAGAAAGATGGCCTGCTCACCCTGTCACACAGGCATGTTTGCCCCACAATTCACTGAGTTTGACACTTTGTTTGGTGTACTTCTCCATAGGCATGTTAGCCTTGAATCAAACGTTTACTTAAGAAATGACAAAATAGGCCGGCGCCATGGCTCAACAGGCTAATCCTCCACCTTGCGGTGCCGGTACACTGGGTTCTAGTCCCGGTCGGGGCACCGGATTCTGTCCCGGTTGCCCCTCTTCCAGGCCAGCCCTCTGCTGTGGCCCAGGAGTGCAGTGGAGGATGGCCCAGGTGCTTGGACCCTGCACCCTATGGGGAGACCAGGAAAAGCACCTGGCTCCTGGCTCCTGCCATCGGAGGAGCGCGGTGCGCCGGCTGCAGCGCACTGTCCGCGGCGGCCATTGGAGGGTGAACCAACGGCAAAAGGAAGACCTTTCTCTCTGTCTCTCTCTCTCTCACTGTCCACTCTGCCTGTCAAAAAAAAAAAAAGAAATGACAAAATAATCATTTCTCAGTCATTTGGCTTAGATCTAATGAAGGAATTTTAAAATAGAGGGAGAAAACAGACAAAATAAATCTGTGCAACACAGCGTGTCAAATGTTGGGAAATGCTGTGCAGAAGAGCAAAGCAGGGGAGCTGGCTGCTGCGTGTGACGCCCACGCCCCACATGGCTGATGCGCCTGGGAAGGCAGCGGGAGACGGCCCAGGTGCTGGGGCCCTTGACACCACATGGAATACTGATGGTTTCTGGTCCTAGCTTTGACTTGTTCCAGACCTTGCTGATGTGGCCATTTGGGGAGTGAACCAGAAAATGGAATCTTCCTCTATGTCTCTCCTCTCTCCCTCTGAGTCACTCTATTGTGTGTCTTTCTAAGAAATACTTAAAAAAAAAAAAAAAAGAATAAAGTAGGATGCATTGTTTTAAATAGATTGGCTACCTAAGTTCTTTAACAAGAAGATCTAGAAGAAATTACAGAGTGCATCCCAGAGAGATGACAGATGAAGAAAAGTGGGAGACTTACAAATACAAAGGCCAGAATGAGAGGGTTCACAAAGGACACAGTGAGGTCCAGGGGGAGACAGAAGAGAGAAGGTGAGGGGAAAGTGGCACAGCAGTTAACACACAGCTCGGAGCACCCACATTCCACGTCGGAGTGCCTGGGTGTGAGTCCCTGCTCTGCTTCTAATGCAGGCTTCCTGCTAATGCACCCGGGAAGGCAAACGCTTAGGGCCCTGCCACCCACAAGATCCCGAGGGCGTTCCTGGCTCCTGGCTTTGGCCTGGCCTACCCCCAGCTATTGCAGACATTTGGGGATAGAACCAGCAGATGGAAGCTGTCTCTCTGCCTTTTTTTTTTTTTTTTTAAGATTTATGTATTTATTTGAAAGTCAAAGTTACAGAGAGAGAATAGAGGCAGAGAGACAGGTCTTCCATCCGCTGGTTCACCCCCCAATTGGCTGCAATAGCCGGAGCAGCGCCGATCCGAAGCCAGGAGCCAGGAGCTTCTTCCAGGTCTCCATGCTGGTGCAAGGGCCCAAGGACTTGGACCATCTTCCACTGCTTTCCCAGGCCATAGCAAAGAGCTGGATGGGAATTACAGCAGCCGGGACTTGAACCTTCACCCATATGGGATGCTGGCACTGCAGGTGGCAGCCTTACCTGGGAAGCCACAGCGCTGGCCCCTGTCTCTCTGCCTCTCAAATGTATAACGATTAAAATTAAAAAAAGAAAAAAGAGAGAAGAGTTGGAAACTTTTGAAGAGAAAACATTTCAGAATTTTCCACGGTTGTTGGAAGACACATGTCAGGCTGCTATTTATCATTCGAATGACCCACAAGTGGGCTTCTCCGTAGGAGCACGGGGTTCCAGGTGGCAATTTTCCTCTTGGACAGCTTACAAAAGCAACAAGGACAAGGAAAACAACTCCATTTTCAGCAAACAAGGAGACAGATAGAATCTGCAGACTCAAACTACACACGAGGACTGCCAAAAGCAACTCTGGGGGCCACAGAAGCACTGAAGGGTGAAGCCACTTTGGGGAGGAGGGAGTGACTGGCAAGACGGACAGCGGGAAGCACAGCCTGATGGGAGCGATCACAGAGAGTGCCAGCAAAAATACACTCTCTGCAGGAACTCGGGGTGCACAGGAGGAGAGGTGAGCCAGCAGGAGTCAGAAAACAAGCAGAAGCAAAAATGAAAACAATCGGAGAAGGGAAGGCAACGTTAGCAGCCCAGGGAAGATTAGTTCCCGAACAGACTTCACAAGCCACACAGAAACAGGAACTGAGGAAACACGACCAAAGGGAAATGCGAAGAAAGGGTAAAAAATGATCAAGGGGAAAGGTGACAGATGTGTTATAAGAGCAAAGAGAATCGCTAAACCCATAAATGAAGCAACTAAATAATAACCAGAACAGGTGTTTTAAAATGAAACTTCAAAAAATTCACATGGAAAGGCCAGTCTTTAACAAGTGGTGCTTGAACAATTGGATAGCCACATGCAAATGAATTCAAAATGAATCTGAGAGCCACGCCTAAGTGTCTGAACTAAAACTACAAAACTTTAGAAGAAAAAACTAGGAGGTGATGGCGTTGTGGCAAAGCTGTAGCATCCTCTATCAGGGTACCAGTTCAAGTCCTGACTACTCCACTTCCAATCCAGGTTCCTACTGATGCACCTGGGAAGGCATGGAAGATGGTCAAGGTGCTTGTGTCCCTGCCAACCATTTGGGAGACCGGGATGGAGTTCCTAGCTCTTGGCTTCAGCCTGGACCTGCCTGGCCATGTCTTGGCTGTTGTGGCCATTTGGAAAGTGAACCAGTGGATAGAAGATTTCTCTCTCCCTCTTCCTTTCTCTCCCCCTCTATCACTTTGCCTTTCAAATAAGTAAATAGATTTTTTTTTTTTAATTTTAAAGATTTATCTGTTTGTACAGAGAGAAAGAGGCAGAGGGACAGCTCCCATAGGGGATGCCAGCACTGCAAGCAGAAGCTTAACCTACTATGCTACAGCGCCGGCCCCATAAACAGATCTTTTAAACAATTAGAGAAAGGCCGGCGCCGTGGCTCAACAGGCTAATCCTCCGCCTTGCGTCGCTGGCACACCAGGTTCTAGTCCCGGTCGGGGCGCCAGATTCTGTCCCGGTTGCCCCTCTTCCAGGCCAGCCCTCTGCTGTGGCCCGGGAGTGCAGTGGAGGATGGCCCAAGTGCTTGGGCCCTGCACCCCATGGGAGACCAGGAAAAAGCACCTGGCTCCTGGCTCCTGCCATTGGATCAGCGCGGTGCGCCGGCCGCAGCGCGCCATCCGCGGCAGCCATTGGAGGGTGAACCAACGCCAAAGGAAGACCTTTCTCATTGTCTCTCTCTCTCTCACTGTCCACTCTGCCTGTCACAAAAAAAAAAAAAAAAAAGAGAGAGAGAAAATCTTCATGACCTTGAATTAGACAGAAAGTTCTTAGATACAACAGCATTAAAGCAAAAAATAAAATTGATTTGATCCAACTTTTAAATGTTTATACTTCAAAAGACATTATTAAGAAAAAGAAGACATTTTGGCCGGCACCGCGGCTCACTAGGCTAATCCTCCGCCTGTGGCACCGGCACCCTGGGATCTAGTCCCGGTTGGGGCACCAGGTTCTGTCCTGGTTGCCCCTCTTCCAGTCCAGCTCTCTGCTGTGGCCCAGGAGTGCAGTGGAGGATGGCCCAAGTGCTTGGGCTCTGCACCCGCATGGGAGACCAGGAGGAAGCACCTGGCTCCTGCTTCGGATTGGCGCAGCGCACCAGCCACAATGTGCTAGCCGTAGCAGCCACCTGGGGGGTAAACCAATGGAAAAAGGAAGACCTTTCTCTCTGTCTCTCTCTCTCACTGTCTAACTATGCCTGTCCAAAAAAAAAAAAAGACAGCCACAGAGTAATATACCTGATAAAGGACTTGTATACAGAATATATAAGAATGCTTTATGACAATAAGAAAACAAACTCCCCACTTAAAAAATGGACAACAGACTTAGTAAACACTTAACCAAAGAAGCTAGATGAATGGTTGATAAACATGTGAAAATATGCTCAACATCATTAGGTATTAGGGAAATGCAAGCTAAAACTATAAAGAAGGGCTGGTATTGTGGTGCAGAGTTAAGCCACCACTGTGACACTGGCAACCACAATCAGAGCACCAGTTCGAGTCCCAGCTGCTCCACTTCCAATCCAGCTCCTTACTAACGCACCTGGGAAAGGAGTAGAAGACAGCCCAAATGCTTAGGTCCCTTCCACTCATGTGAGAGACCTGGATAGAGTTTCTGGCTACTTGTTTTGGCCTGGCCCAGCCTTGGCTGTTGTGGCCATTTGGAGAGCGAACCACCAGATGGAGGATCTCTTTCTTTCTCTGTCTGTCCTCTCTCTGTCACTCTTTCAAATAAATAACATAGATCTCTAAAAAAAAAAAAAATAAAAAAAAAATAATGAGATACCATGACATGCCCATTATAATAAACATATTAAAAGACAGATTACAAGGGTTGGCACTGTGATGTAGAAGGTTAAACCTTCGGGGACCAGCGCTGTGGCACAGCAGGTAAAGCAGTGCCCTCATTCCATGAGAACCCCAGTTTTGAGTCTTGGCTGCTCCTCTTCCCTATCCAGCTCTCTGCTAATGTGCCTGAGAAAGCAGAGGAAGATGGCCCCCGTCCTCAGGCTCCTGTACCCACATGGGAGACCCAGAAGAAGCTCCTGGCTTTGGATCACCCCAAAGCTCCACGTTGGGGTCAACTGGGGAGTGAATCAGCGGATGGAAGACCTCTCTCTCTCTCTCTCTCTCTCTCTTCTCTCTGTCTGTAACTCTGCTTCTCAAGTAAATAAATAGATCTTAAAAAAAAAAAGACTTGTTTCAGAGCTACAGTAATTAAAGACAGTGTGATACTGGCATTAGTATAGACAAACAGCTCAATAGAACAGGTGTTCTAGAAGAGACCACAACATATGATTAACTGATAATTCAACAGAAGTGCTAAAGTAATTCAGTGTGGGAATGAGCAGTCTTTTCAGCAAATGGTACTGAACTGGGTACCTGTATAGAAAAAAGAACATCTCAACCCTTAAAACCATATTAAAAAATAAGTCAAATAAGATCACAAACCTGAACAAAGAAGATTATAGAATCAAACACAGGAGAACATCCCCATGACCTTGTGGCAGACAAACATTCTTAGGCCACAGAACTTGTATCCAAAATATAAAAGAATCTCTGCAGTTCAATACAAAAAGACAAACAACACAATAGACAACAGGCAAAAGAATTTCAAAAGACTTTCGCTAAAGCAAGATGCATGATTGGCCCATGCACACATGAAAATATGCTCACCATCACTAGTGACTAGAGAAAAGCAAACTAACACTACAGCCAGGGACAACTTCACACCCATTAGAATGGCCCAAATGAAAAAGAATGACAATGCCAAAACTTGGTAAGGATCTGGAGCAGATGGAGCTCTCAAGCCGCACTGTGGGGGTGTAAAATAGTACATTTACTTTGGAAATATGCTAGGCATTTTCTTATAAAACTCAAATTTCATCCCTTGGTATTTACCCAAGAGAAATGGAAGCACATTTTCTTTTAAGATTTATTTATTTACTTGAAAGTCAGAGTTTCATACAGAGAGAGAAGGAGCGGCAGAGAGAGAGAGAGAGAGAGAGACAGACAGACAGACAGAGACAGAGAGACAGAGAGAGAGAGAGAGAGGTCTTCCATCCGCTGGTTAACTCCCCAACTGCCAGAGCTGTAATGGCCAGAGCTGTACCGACCCAAAGCCAGGAGCCAGGAGCTTCTTCAGGGTCTCCCATGCAGGTGCAGGAGCCCAAGGACATGGGCCCTCCTCTACTGCCTTCCCAGGCCATAGCAGAGAGCTGGATCGGAAGTGGAGCAGCTGGGACAGGAACCAGTGCCCATATGGGATGCCGGCACTGCAGGCAGCGGCTTAACCCACTATACCACAGCACTGGCCCAAAAGCACATTCTCATAAAAGTGACTTATACAAGAATGTTCATAACAGATTTATTTATTTGAAAGAGAGAGAGAGAGAGAGAGAGAGAGAGAGAGAGAATCTCCCATCTGCTGGTTCATTTATAAAATTCCAAAATTCAAATCAATCCAAATGTCCATGAACATAAATTGTTCATTTCTATTTAATGTCATTTTTGTTTAATGGACACTAACAGAAATAAAAATGAACAAAGTACTGTCTATGCAACAACACAAATGAATTTCTACACTACTATGCTGAGCAAAAAGCAGCCAGAGAAAGAAAGAGCACCGTATGTACCATTGCATCCACGTGAAGTTGTAGCCAAGTAAATCAAATCTATGGTGGTAACAAGCATGATGATTGTTCCTAGGGGTTGAAGGAATTGACTGAAAAGGGGCATACAACTCGGTAGAGCAGTGGAAGATGGCCAGATCCCTGCACACAAGTGGGAGACCTGGAAGAAGCTCCTGGCTCCTGGCTTCAAATCGGCCCAGCTTTGGCCATTTGGGGAGTGAACCAACAGACAGAAGGCCTCTGTCTCTCCATCTCTCCCTCTGTCTGTAACTCTACCTCTCAAATAAATAAATAAATAAATCTTTTTTTTTTCAAAAGGGGGGGCACACAGAAGCTTTCTGGAGTAATGGAAATCTTTACCTGTATATTTACCAAAACTCATAAATCTGTATACCTTAAATCTGTACATTATATTGTTTATTAAAAAAAATGTTGCCACTTAAAGAATGAAAAGTCAAGCCACAGACTTGGAGAAGATTAGTTACAACACACATATCTGGCAAAAGACGTGAGATACAGAATAAGAAAGATGCAACCAAGTGGAATAATGGACAAAAGACATGGAAAGGTTTCTTACAGGTAAGGAAAAACAAATACATATACATATATATATAAATACACATGAAAAGATGTTCAACTCCAATTTATAATCAGGAATATCACAGTAACGCCATATGAGATACTACTTTACATCAATCACAATAGCAAAAACTAAGACTGGGCAAGGGGTCGGACACTGTGGCGTAGTGGGTAAAGCCACTGACTGCAGTGCCAGCATCCCATATGGGTGCCGGTTCGAGTCATGGCTGCTGTACTTCCTATCCAGCTCTCTGCTATGGCCTGGGAAAGCAGTGGAAGATGGCCCAAGTCCTTGGGCTGCTGCACCCGTATGGGAGACTTAGAGGAGGCTCCTGGAGCCTGGCTTCAGATTGGCTCAGCTCTGGCTACTGTGGCCATCTGGGGGAGTGAACGAGCAGTTAGAAGACTTACTTTCTCTCTTCTCTGCCTCTGCTTCTCTGTAGCTCTTCCTTTCAAATAAATAAATACATCTTTTTTTTTTTTTTTTAAAGACTGGGCAACACCCAGTACTGGTGAGAATGTACAGTATAAGAATTCTCATACCAGGCTGATGAGAGTGTAATCTGGTATAATCACTTTTGTTTTGAGAGTCTCTTCCACTCCTAGGTATATAATTTAGAGGAAGGCTTGCACTTGTGACCAGGAGTCATGTACAAGGATGTTTAAACAAAATTATTGTACTAACAATAGAGATACAACCTAAATGTCTACATATACCATATAATTTGTGTGGTATAATCATACAGTTGGATATACAAAGAAATGAAAATGAATTGCAGCTATACATACCCGTATAAAAATCTGACATTCAGCAAAAGATGTAGGACATGAATACAGACTGAAAGAGTGCATTTATATAAGATTGTGCTGTTTAGAGTTCCATTCAGAGATGGTAAAAATTAAAAAGAAAACCAAGGTGTGATTAACATAAGAGTCAGGGGCACAATCATCTCTTAAATGAATAGATTTGGGAAAAGCAAATAATTTTCTATATTTTAAGCTGGGTGGTTAAGTTCATGGTTACTCATTTTATTCTTTAAATTGTACATAAGCATTTTATATACTTTTTGTTTTCGTTTGAGAGTCAGAGAGACAGAGAAAGAGAGAGACACACACAAGCTGAGCAAGAGAGCTCCTGTCTGCTGGTTTACTCCTCAGATGACCACCACAGTGGTGGGGAGGAGCCTGAAGCCTGGAGCTGGACACTTAATCCAGGTTTCGATTGTGGATTACAGATGCCTGACTACTGGAGTCATTGCTGCTGCCTCCCAGGGTTTGCATTGGTGGGAAGCAGAAGTCAGGAGCCAGAGCTGGGAATCAAACCCAGGTACTCTGACATGGGACACAGGTGTCTTAAGCACCAGGCTAAACACCTGCTCCTTAGATACATTTTGTATAAAGATTTCATAAATGAGAAACAAGTAGAACATTATGCTAAGTGAAACAAGTCAGTCCTGAAGGAACACATACTGTATGATTCCATGCATACAAAATGTCCAGAAAATGAAAGCCTAGAGAGACAGAAAGCTGATGAAAAAAAAGATAGAAAGTGTGCTTGTCTAGGGCTGGGAGGGTGGGAGAGAAACGGGGAGCAACTTCTGGAAGGGCACAGGTTCTTTTGGGGGTGAGGAATCTGTTCTAGAACTGATTATGGTAGTGGTTGCACAACTCTGTGAATATGCCAAGAACTGTTGAATTGGACACTTTCAGTGGGAGAAATATATGGCATGTGAATTATATCTCAACAAAGCTTTTATTAACAAAAAAAAGTAAGGAAGTGGCATGCCCAGAGAGGCTCTTGATGGGTAATGAGTTGGGGAGGCTGACAAGGATGGAAGGGAGACAGTACTGCTTGGTTGCAGTGGTTTTCAAATTTTAGCATGACCCAAATCACCTGGAGGACTTCTTAAAACACAGATCAGGAGGTCCCATGCCCAGACTTTCTGATTGTGTAGGTCTAGGCTGGGGTCAGGAATTTGCATTTCTAACAGGTTCTTGGGAGATACTGCTCCTGCTGGTCCAGAGACTGTACTTTGAGAACTACAGTGCCCACTATAGGTGTCGGTAATTACGCATTGGATGGAAGGGCAAATGGATGGATGGGAGGTTGGCTGGGTGTTTGAGAGACTGGAGAGATTGGAGTTGAAAGGTTGAATGTATGGATCAATGGATTAATAGATAAAAGGGTGGTTGGATGGGAGGTGGTTCATAGTGGGGGAACAGATGAGGTTAGGAAAACAGTGTGGAAAGTAGTACACAGAAAGCCTAGAAATCAAGACCCGGCGTCAACTTTTGGCTGTGTAATGTTTGTGATGTCACCTCTCTGAACCTCTTTGCCCTCCGGTGTGAAATGTGGGTAAATAATGCCTATACATCTTCCAAAGCTACACCCTTGGAAGAGCCTGGCGCAAAGAGGTTGCTCACTGTTCACCGACTCTGACAATTACCATCATATATCACCGGACTGTACTGTGTGGTTGACACCAGAGGTTTGTAATTCGTGTCTGTCTTGTTTCCGTAGTGGCCGATGCTGACTTCGAACTGGATCAGGTCCTTAAAGCTGGGCATCAAGGTACAGGACAGGAAGACGACACACAGCCCATACCTCAGCCGGTTCTGGTGCTTCTACAATGATAACCGCGCACACCCCCCGGACATAAGCCATGGGATGGACATATCCAGACAAGGAGTGAGGCAAGGAGGAAAGGTCCAATTTCTTCCCAAAGCCATAATGCTTGGCCTCAGGGTTATTATTATTCAGCCTCTCCCCGAGTCTGAAAACCCTGCATGGCTGGCCAAGCAGCTCCTCCCAACACTTCTTTCACCTGGCCCACTCCACTCAGTCAATATGGTTTCTCCTCTTAAAATCAGGTAGGGGAGTCTCCTCCCCAGTCAAGCTAGGTCCTGAGTTGGGCACTCCATCTCCATTCCTTGTCTTCCTCAACTGTCTTCTCAGAGGAGATGGTGTGGGCTGGGGTGTGTCCAGCTAAGGACACACACACACACATACACACACCCACACACACCTGCCCTTACTGGCTCATCTCTGCAAGCTCCCCTCCTCCTCCCACAATAGCTGAACCTTTTTACTTTCTGGCCCAGCCACCCACTATCCCCCCACGTATGTCTGTTCCCACCATGCCTCCCATCTGCTCTTAGCCTCCATCTATTACATCAGTCCTTCTTAAGTTGCCACCCTCCGCCCTGTTCCTCAATCCCCCCCCATCTGTTCACTAGCTCAGGGCTCCCCCGTTTTAAAAAGAAATTCTCCTTCTCCCATCTGCGCCCCTATTTAGCTACCACCTGATGTCTCTTCCTTCCACGTTTCAGACAAGCTCTTTAAAGACTTACCTCTGTCTACTACCTCTCCCTTTCTCTCCTCCACCTTCAGGATCACAGATAACTCTTCAGTGCAACTCTCTCCTCCTGAGCCTGCCTCTGCAGACCCCTTGGTCTCATCTGCACCTCTTTCTCCTTGACCATGGCATCCTCCTGGGCTCTCTCCTCAGCTCCCTTTCCCTCTCACTACACCGACTCCTCTGGAAATTTCTTCCATGGACCACAGGTTCAAATCTTGACCACACACCCTGTGTCTAACAGCCTGGGAACTGGTCTACATGGAAGTCTCCCAAGTGTGTGTTGGAGGTGGGATTCATCATCCCCCCCTAGACCCACTGCTCCTTCAGGGACCCACCTTGGCACATGCTACCCCTGACCACCCTGTCACTAAAGACAGAAAGTGGGCAAGTGGGCATCAGCTTAGGGGAGTCATCCTCAGTTCCCGTGTCCTCTAGGGGACTGGCTGTGACCCTCTGTTTCCTGACTCTGGAGCCTACCCCTCCTCTACAGTTCTCTTCCACTGAGACTATATCCCTATTGCTCTTGACTGTGAGAGCATGACTTACTCCCCCAGTCTGCTAACAGTGCTCCTCTTACCCTTGCCTGCCTCAATGGCCTTCCCAAGGCTGCAGAACGATCCCTTAGGCTATTTTACAAAGCCCTAAGTAGCCAACAAACACAATTTCTCCTTCATGAGGTTACACTTTTTTTTTTTTAACTGACACCCTCAGAACCTGGGGCCCACGGCAGGTCAGGGGCAGGCGGCGGGATTCTGTTACCCCTGGGTTCCCATTTCCCACGATTACCTCTATCCTGGCCACTTCACGGGAGATATCCTTTATCCAAAACTCTTGCTGGGACTTGATTTTTGTGATTAACTCCATGAAGAGTCGTCCTCTATAAGCTAAACCATCCTTAACAGAGTCGGGAACACACTACGGCCGACGGAAGGGAAAATGGAGAGAAAAGGATGAGAGAAAAAGAGAAGCGACCCTCCACCCCCAGCCAGGACAAGGTCGTCCACTAAAACTGCCTGCCTGTTCCAACCACAGTCCCAGCGAATTGCAGATACCAGAGACACCTGCATGCCAGGAAACCTCTCTGCTCTGACCCCTCTTCTACTCGCTCAGCACCCACCACTCTTGTTCATGCATTCTACCTGCCCCCCAACTTGAAGCATCCTCTCGCCGGCAAGTGATTCAAGTTTGCAGGCGGCTGTGATACACTGAGTTTGTGCTACCTGGCCTGACCAATCAGGGCATGTCCCGCCTTCTTGGCCACAGTGATTGGGCCAAGAGGAGCACACCGATCCTAAGGAAGCCAATTAGAATGCTTCGCTGGCCTCCAGGTCCAGGCTCCCAGCCCAGGGGCCCCAGGGGAATGCAGGTGCCAAGAAACCCAGGTAGGAGAGGGAGTGAGACTTCTCCTCACTTAGAATCTTTCCTTGCCTCCCACTCCTTTCGTTTAAGCCAATTTAATTTCTGGCGCTTGCCACCAGTCGTAAATATCCTGTGCTTTCTACATGACCCGCGCCTTGCATTTTCGCCTGCAGCGGCTCTTATCTGGAGTCTCATCTCAGTGCCCCTTCCTCAGCGACTGCCTGGAGCATGCCACTTGTTGCTTTATTGTGCCGTGTATGGCTGTTTATATACACAATCCCCATCCTCTACTGGGGTGTGGTGAGCAGAACACAGAGCCCAGCTGCTCCTCACCCCTTCCCCGACACCCCTGGGCCTGTGCTTTTCACATAGGCGGTTTTACCTCCACTGCCACCTAGAGCTGACAGGAGAAGCTTACGTCTTTTTCCCGCATGCTGAACGCAGCCCTTTTCCCCCCATGGAGAATCAGGAAGCTGGGGCCAAAGCAGGGCAGGAAGCCGGAGTACATTCCTGGAAGGAGAGCGGTCAGAGTGGGGGAGCCCAGGTGGGAGAGGTGGGAGGCAGGGGGCCAGGGCTTTGCTTGCCTTCGATCTCTTCCCCAGTGGACGAGATCTGGTTGAGGGACAAGCTCACAGTGCCAATTTCATTCTGACAGTCATTTCTGGGGCTGAAGAGAAACACTGCAGGCTGAGCCGCTGGCCAGGCTCTCGTCTGCACCTCCCCTGTAAGTCTCTGCCCAGTTGCTCACCAATCCAAGACTCTGAACTTGATGTAGCTGGAGAGGCAGGGCAGCTGTGGGGGGAGGTGAGAGAAACAGCGAGTGCTCACTGGGATGGTCAGGCCTCATGGAGATTTCCATAGCAGATGGGAAGTCTTGGGTCTGGCTCAGTTATCAGTGAGCCAGTTAATCATGCACAAACGGGGTTTACCACTGAGCTCATGGAGCTTGTGCTGTGGGCTGTCCAACCCCCCTACTCCCCATTTACTGGGGCCCCTTGCAAGTTCCTGCAAGGTGCAATCTAAAGCCAGGAGCCAGGAGCTTCTTCCAGGTCTCCCATATGAGTGCAGGGGCCCAGGCATCTTCTACAGCTTTTCCATGCCATTAGCAGGGAGCTAGATTGGAAGTGCAAAAGCCAGGACTCGAACTGTTGCCCTTATGGGATGCTGGTGCCGCAGGCAGAGGCTTAACCTGTTACACCACAGTGCCAGCCCCTTATTCTGTTCTTTAAAAAAAAAAAATTGTCTATTTGAAAGGCAGGGTGACAGAGAGAGGGAGGGAAAGACAGAGAAAAGAAAGATCTTCCATCCAATGGTTAATTTTCCAAATGCCTATAGTGGGCAGGTCTGGGTCAGGCTGAAGCTCTGTTGGGATCTTCCAAGGGGGTGTCAGGGACCCGAGACCTTGAGCTGTCTTCCCCTGCCTTCCCAGGATGTGCATTAGCAGGAAGTGGGGACTCCATCTGGCAGGCTGATATGGGATGTAGGTGTCCAAGGGGTAGCTTAACCCTGTATTCTTGTTTCTTAAAATGGCCCCCTGATTGCATAAATTCAGGACCTGAGAGACCAGGTGCAGCCTGACTATGAGTTTGTCCATGGTTACCAGCCTGGCACAGTCCTTCTCAGCCTGATGCACAGTCACCAAACCATCTCGTGGTGAGGTCTTGAGCCTAGAATGCCTGCATCACACCTAGTAGTTAACTCTTTAGGCAGCAAGACTGTCTCCTCCAAAGTGAAAAACAGTGCTTATAGCTGTTGCTCCAGAAGGGTGTCTGCTGTCCTGCAGCCTGTGCTGTGCAGTCTCCGTAAACCAGCTAGTGAATCCTCCCAGTACAACAGAATTGGTAAAGCAGAAGAAAGAATCTCCAACTTAGAAGACAAAGCACAGGAAATTATATGATCAGACCAACTCAAGAAGAAGAAATTAGAAAACTAAAAAAAACGCTGTTGGTAATCTACAGGATATTATCAAATGACCCAACATATGGGTTCTAGGAGTTTCTGAAGGCATGGAGAGATAGAAAGGATTAGAAGGCATTTTTAGTGAAATAACAACAGAAAATTTCCCTAATGTGGAGAAGAGACATGACCTGAAAATATCTTCACCACAACACATTGTAAGCAGACTCTCCAAAGCCAGGAGCCAGGAGCTTCTTAAAAAAAACCTTGGAATAAATTTAATCAAGGATGTCAAAGATCTCTATGATGAGAATTACAAAACATTAAAGAAAGAAACAGAAGAAGATAAAAAAAAAATTGAAAAATCTTCCAAGTTCATGGATTGGAAGAGTCAATATCATCAAAATGTCCATTCTTCCAAAAGCAATTTACGGATTCAATGTGATACCAATCAAAATACCAAATATATTCTTCTCAGATCTAGATAAAATGATGCTGAAATTCATATTGAAACATAGGAGACCCCAAATAGCTAAAGCAATCTTATACAACAAAAACAAAGCCAGAGGCATCATAATACCAGATTTCAAAACATTCTACCAAGACAGTTATAATCAAAACAGCCTGGTACTGGTACAAAAACAGATGCATAGACCATTAGAACAGAACAGAAATGCCAGAAATCAGTCCAAGCATCTACAACCAACTTATATTTGACCAAGTAGCTAAAACCAAAACCTGGAGCAAGGACAGTCTCTTCAACAAATGGTGCTGAGAAAACTGGATTTCCACATGCAGAAATAAGAAGCTGGATCCCTACCTTACACCTTACACAAATATCCATTCAAAATGGGTGAAAGACCTAAATCTACGGCCTGATACCATCAAATTATTAGAGAACATTGGGGAGACCTTGCATTGGCACAGGCAAAGAGTTCTTGGAAAAGACCCCAGAGGCACAGGCAATCAAAGCCAAAATTAACAAATGGGATTACATCAAATTGAGAAGCTTCTGTACTGAAAAAAAAAAAAAAAACACTCAAGAAACTGAAGAGGCAACCAACAGAATGGGAGAAATTACTTGTAAACTATGCAACTGATAAAGATTAATAACCAGAATATATAAAGAGATCAAGAAACTTCACAACAACAAAACAACCCAGTTACAAAATGGGTTAATGACTTAAACAGACATTTTTCAAAAGAGCAAATCCAAATGGCCAACAGTCACATGAAAAAATGTTCAAGATCACTAGCAATCAGGGAAATGCAAATCAAAACCACAATGAGTTTTCACCTCACCCCGGTTAGAATGGCTCACATTCAGAAATCTACCAACAACAGATGCTGGCGAGGATGTAAGGAAAAAGGGACACTAACCCACTGTTGGTGGCAATGCGAGCTGGTGAAGCCACTATGGAAGTCAGTCTGGAGATTCCTCAGAAACCTGAATGTAACCCTACCATACAACCCAGACATCCCACTCCTTGGAATCTACCCAAAGGACATTAAATTGGCAAACAAAAAAGCCGTCTGCACCTCAATGTTTAATGCAGCTCAATTCACAATAGCTAAGACCTGGAATCAATCCAAATGCCCATCAACAGTAGACTGGATAAAGAAATTATGGGACATGTACTCTATATAATACTATACAGCAGTAAAAAACAATGAAACCCGGTCATTTGCAACAAAATGGAGGAATCTGGAAAACACCGTGCTGAGTGAATTAAGCCAGTCCCAAAGGGACAAATATCATATGTTCTCCCTGATCGGTGACAACTAACCGAGCGCCAAAAAGGAAACCTGTTGAAGTGAAATGGACACTATGAGAAACAGTGACTTGATGAGCCCTTGTCCTGACTGTTGATGTACAATGTAATACTTTATCCATTTTAGTATTTTTTTTGTTTTGTTCTAGTACTATTGGTTGAACTCTGTAATTAAAACACAATTATTCTTAGGTGTTTAAAATTAACTGAAAAGTGATCCCTGTTAAATATGAGTGGGAATAAGAGAAGGAGGAGATGTACAATTTGGGACATGCTTAGTCAGACTTGCCCCAAATGGTGGAGTTAGAAACATGCCAGGGGATTCCAATACAATCTCACCAAGGTTGCATGTACCAATGCCATCTCACTAGTCCAAGTGATCAATTTCAGTTCACAATTGATCACACTGATAGGTCTAAGAGTCAAAGGGATCACACAAACAAGACTAGTGTCTGCTAATACTAACTGATAGAATAAAAAAGGGACAGAATGATCCAACATGGGAAGCGGGATACACAGCAGACTCACAGAATGGCAGGTGTCCTAAACAGCACTCTGGCCTCAGAATCAGCCCTTAAGGCATTCAGATCTGGCTAAAGAGCCCATGAGAGTATTTTAGGGATGGAAAGCCAAGACACTCTGGAAAAAAAAAAAAAAACACCTAAATGAAAGATCTCCGCCAGTCAGATCCCAGTAGAAATAATGGGGCCATCAAAGAAGGAGGTACCTTTCTCTGAAGGGAGGAGAGAACTTTGACTATGACCTTGTCTGAATAAGATCGAAGTTGGCAAACTCAAGAGGCTTCCATAGCCTTGGCAACTCATGACTAGAGCCTAGGGAGATTACTGACGCTGTAAACAAGAGTGTCAAATTGTTAAGTCAACAACAGGAGTCACTGTGTACTTACTCCTCATGTGGGATCTCTGTCCTTAATGTGTTGTCCAATGTGAATTAATGCTATGACAAATACTGAAACAGTATTTTACACTTTATGTTCTGTGTGGGTACAAACTGATGAAATCTTTACTTAATATATACTAAATCGATCTTCTGTATATAAAGATAATTGAAAATGAATCTTGATGTGAATGGAATGGGAGAGGGAGCAGGAGATGGGAGGGGTGCAAGTGGGAGGGAAGTTATGGAGGGGGGAAAGCCATTGTAATCCATAAACTGTACTTTGGAAATTTATATTTATTAAATAAAAGTTTAAAAAAAGAAATAAAAAAAGAAACGTAAAGTAAAAGAAACTCAAATGCTCTTTGGGTAGCCAAATCAATGTCACACAAAGTTCTTTGCACTTAGAGAGAACTCAAGTTATCTCCTAGAGCTGTTTATTTTTTTTTTACACACAGCTTTTTAGAAGTCTGGCATGGAATCAAAAGGCCATTAAGGCTTCAGGGGAACCATTATCCAAGACAGCTGATAGCTGCCTGAGAAGCCTGACTGTAGAACCCCACAAAGAGGAGCCTCTTGGAGCCATTTAGTGTAGAAACAACAAGCCCAGAACCACACACAGCCCTGTCTAATAACTGTGTTCCCATCATGGCTCCAGGCCATCAACGAAGAGCTGTAATTATATTTGGGCAGTTTGCCTGGGAGATAAAAAAAAATGTATAATTTAGAATGAGTCTTTAAAGTAGTTTTTTTTTTTTTTAATCCTTTTCATTTGATTTGAAAGGTATGTGTGTGGCGGTGGGGGGAGTTTCCATCTGCTGGTTCACTCCTCAAATGCATGTAATAACCAAGGCTGGGCCATGCTGGATCCAGGAGCCCAGCACTCAACTTAGATATCCCATGCAGGTGGCAGGAACCCAAGTACTTGAGCCATCACTTTCTGCCTCCTTCCATTTGGGGATCAGTAGGGACAAGGCAGGTGTGATGGAGCAGCCATACCTGAATCTGGAACGTCAGGATCTGGTTCCATATGGGGTTATCAGTGAGGGCCTGCATATTTGTCTGGAGCTGGGAACATCCCAAAGCAGTATCAGTGCCAGCCCATCCCCTCCTCCCTCCCTTGACCTCACCACCCAGCCCTTCCTGTCCAGCCCACAGGTGGACACTGCCTGCAGCACAGGGGAAATCGGGTCATGCTTTGGTCTAAAGACGCTTGGACAACTTCTCATTAGCTAAACACCTTCAGTCCTTTGTGTCCTTCAAGTGTTTGCTAGATTCATATTCCTCAATAGTTCTCCTTAAAACAACTTTAAAATTAATCTTTAAATAAGGATAGGGCTACTAACTTTATTGTGTAAGTACATGTAGATTTTTGTTAGATCAATTCTAAGATCCCAACAGAAAAATGGGCTGAAACACAGCTGGTGGTGACATAGCACTGCTTTGAAAACCATCAATTGACTTAATTTTTTTTTTTTGACAGGCAGAGTTAGACAGTGAGAGAGAGATACAGAGAGAAAGGTCTTCCTTCCGTTGGTTCACCCCCCAAATGGCCGCTATGGCTGGCACACTGTGCCGATCCAAAGCCAGGAGCCAGGTGCTTCCTCCTGGTCTCCCATGTGGGTGCAGGGCCTAAGCACTTGGGCCATCCTCCACTGCCCTCCCGGGCCACAGCAGAGAGCTGGACTGGAAGAGGAGCAACCGGGACAGAATCTGGCCCCCGACTGAGACCTGAACCTGAGGTGCTGGTGCCACAGGTGGAGGATTAGCCAATTGAGTCACAGTGCCGGCCTATTGACTTAATTTTTAAACTTCGCCTGCCTTATTCTTTGCAGTGATATCTGGGAAATCAAGTGTACCTTTTTAAGGTAAACACAGGAATATCAACACTTCTGGAAAAAATGGGGTTCGTTTGCCATCCAGGAACATGTCACCCGGCTCTGGGAGTCCTCCCACCACTGGCTACTCAGGGTGATGGTTTTATATGTATGCACAAATTCTTTGGTTCTCCTCCCTTCAAAGTGTGGACATTAATTCCCTTTCCCTTGTGTTTGGGCTGAATTTAATGACTGGCTTCTGACAGATAGAATGTGATAGAAATCGTGGCTTGTGACTGAGACGAATCCATTTAACTTTAACCTGGCACCCCTGCCAATTCAAACATCGGACCTTTGCCTGCACAAAACACCCATCAGCCCACTTAGGGAAAGGCTACCGTGTTTCCAGATGTTCATGGAATGTCAGCAGCTCTCTTGCCTGGGACTGTCACTTGACAGGTGAAGATGCTAAGCCCGGAGGGGCTGGTAACCCTGTCAGTGCTGTTCACTGGTTAACATTTTGTTTCACTCACTCATTCATTCCTCCTTGCAGTCACACATTTGGTTCTCAATGGGCATCTTCTCTATGCAAAGCTCTGGGCACGCTTTGGCATGCAGGGCTGAGTAAGACACGGCTTTGGCCCAAGAGCTCTGGGGCTGGGGGCCACACTGCCCATCAGTAGATGAGCTGGGATATGATTCTGGGGGTCCTGCCCACCAGCCCACTCTCTCCCTCCGCACTACTTTTCCTGGGTGCCAATTTCTCTAGCTCTCAGACCCTACCTGTACTTACCTTTTCACCAATTAGTTCCACTTCCAAAACAGGACTCACTAAATGGTGTTTCTCTATGAACAAGAAGTTAAAAGATTTCAGCATTTTTTTTTTTAAGATGGAAAGGGGATGGTGATAGAATAACTTAGACCCCCCCCCAATAGTATAGTTGGGTGCCCTCTGGGCAGGTGTGTCTTTGGGGATCACCCTGCCCATTCTGCACCTTATCCACATAATGACATAGGGAGAGGGGACACAGGGAAGCTCAAGTCTACAACTGGCATCCAAGACCAGTCAGTGACAATGGGGCCCACGGGTACAGCTGTCCATTAGGCCTTAGTGAAGCAATTCTTGGTGGATTATATCTAAGTCTCACCCTTTCCACCCCCCCCCCCATCTTAGGTCAGTGTGCCACGTATTGAGGAAGTCTCCTGAGGATGGAGGGAACAAAGGGTCGCTCCCTCCCCTGCCACCCTGACTCTAACTGAGATGCAGGTCCTCGGCGCAGTAGATGAAGAACTGTAAGTAGGCTGCGTGGATGGGGACTCGGGTCGACTTGATGATCTGAATATCCTTTTCGGCCCCATAGGTCAGCTTTTGATCCACCTGGAGAGACCAGAGAGCTGGATAGGTTCAGGGTCATGGGGAGGTCACAGCCAAGGCCTCTGGTCATTGCTTCCCCAACTCCCATTGGGTGCAGGGGGAGGGACAACTGTGTGGACACAGTCGAGTATGGAAAAGTCAACAACCACTTCATGACCCGAGGGGTATCCTAAGGAAGCAGCTGGGGTAGGAAATGTTAGTAGGGTGTGGGGCAGCCTCACCGGAGCCTTGTCTCCCACACCCAGCACGCAGATGGTGACTTTCAGGTAGCCTCTCACGCCGCTGATGGGTTTGTTTGGCAGGCACAGGCCTAACCATTTCCTTAGCAGTGCGTGACCTGGACAAGCAGAGGGAGGATAGGAGACCAGCCTCCAGTCTCCAACCCTCTCCCATGAAACCAGTCTGTTTCTGGGGAAGAGAGGAGAGGAAGCATGTCTCGCCTCTCCTGGTTCCCACCCAGTGCCACAGGAAAATGGGAGTCCCTGTTACCATTAAGCAATGACAGTGTGCTCACAAGGCTGCCAACTCCGACCTCTCCGAAACAGGGACCCCAATTTGCAAACTGGAGACCTACTCTTATTCCTGTCTGGAACCAAACACTTGAGAATCAACTTTTCCCCAATTTGAAATCCAGATCTCAACCTGATGGGTATGTTATGGCCAGGTAGTGGTAGAAACCTCCACATAAACTTCTGTCTCCCTATATTGGCCTCAAAAAAATAGAAAACCAGGAGCTTCTGGCTCTTGGCTTTGGCCAGGGAAGCCCCAGCCATTACAGCTGTTTAGGGAGTGAACCAGTAGTTAGAAGATCTCTCTGTGTTTATGATTCTCTCTCTGTAACTGCCTTTCAAATAAATAAATCAGAAAAGAGAGGAGAGGAGAGGAGAATTCAACTCAGGGTTATAATAAAAGGTTAGCATTTGGTCTAAAGGGATGCTGAGTTTTTCAGAGAAATATGCAGTTATTATAAAATATCATTAAGTACAGTAAAAGATTTACCAAGTACAAAAATACTTCACATGCCTTAATACATTCGACCCCATGTGTTGAGGATATTGAGCTGTATTGGTCCCTGGCTAGACTATTCTCAGAATACAAACATTCACAACAACTGTTACCTACCTGGAGAATGGTAAATAAACCCAATATCTGTCTGAAAAGACAAGAATAGGGTGAGGGTTAGATAGGGCTGCCAGCAGAGATTTGTAAAACCAGCTCACCCAGTGGCAATACTGGTTACAGGAGCTTGAGCACATTCTGTGCCTTGACCCCTTTTACCTTTTACCTTTACAGCAAGCAAGAAGTGACAACCATTAGAACCTCCTCTCCGCAGAGGAGGATATGAGTTTGGAGAAGTGCCTCAAGTTTTTGTTGTTGTTTTTCAAGATGTATTTATTTATTTGAGAGGCAGAGTTACAGACAGAGAGAGGAAGAGACAGAGAGGTCTTCCATCTGCTGGTTCACTCTCCAAATGGCTGCAATGGCCAGTGCTGGGCCAGGCTGAAGCCAGAAGCCAGGAGCTTCATCTGGGTAGCCCACATGGGTGCAGGGGCCCAAGCACTTGGGCCATCTTCTGCTGCTTTCCCTGAAATTCGTAGACAGCCAGCTAGGAAGAGGAGTAGCCAGGACATGAACTGGTGCCCATATGGAATGCTGATGCCACAGGTGGAGGCTTGACCCACTGTGCCACAGTGCTGGCCCCAATGCCCCAAGTTTTGTTAACTACTGAGTGAGGCAGCCAGCAGATCCTTAATGCTATGCAGTGCTGCCCAGCAGGGACTCTTCCCTACTTCCAGGTGGGGGCGGGGTGTCTTCCATCCTTGAGGAAGAGGATGATCTAGGTGGAATTGGTAAAGACACAGGATTTTTCCTTTCCACATGGGGCAATAGTTTCCAACAGAGGCCTGGGGGATGTAGTGCAGGATTCAAGGTGGTACGTGTGGAACAAGGGCCACACAGCATTCTGGATTCTCATATAAGGCTCTTCTTATCAATCCCTGGATCCTGTAATGTGGGCATCCTGTAAAACGCAGTGACCCACTTGACTCTTGTAGGCAAAGACCTCTTAGAACAATTCATAAGAGAAAATTTTGATAAACTGGACTTGGTCAAATGTAAAACTTCTGCTCTTTGAAAGACACCATTCAGGCTGGTGGTGTAGCACAGCAATTTAAGCCACCAATTGTGACGCTGGTGTCCCATAAAGGAGGACCTGTTCCACTCCTGGCTGCTCTGCATACAATCGGGCTCCCTGTTAATGTGCCTAGGAAGGAAGCGGGAGATGGGCCAAGTACTTGGAAACCTGCCACTCATGTGGGAGACCAGGATGGAGTTCCTGGCTCCTGGCTTCAGCTTGGGCCAGACCTGGCTATATTAGCCATTTGGGCAGTGAACCAGTAGACAGAAGATTTCTCTCTTTCTTGTTCTGCCTTTCTGATAAACAAATAAATAAATTAAAAAAAACACATTAAGGGGCCAGCGCCATGGTGCACTAGGTTAATCCTCTGCCTGTGGCACCGGCATCCCATATGGGCACTGGTTCTAGTCCCAGTTGCTCATCTTCCAGTCCAGCTCTTTGCTATGGCCTGGAATAGCAGTGGAGGATGGCCCAGGTGCTTGGGCCTCTGCACCCATATGGGAGACCTGGAGGAGGCTCCTGGCTTCAGGCTTTGGATCAGCACAGTTCCAGCCGTTGTGGTCATTGGGGAGTGAACCAACGGAAGGAAGACCTTTCTCTCTGTCTGTCTCTCTCATTGTCTGTAACTCTACCTGTCAAATAAATAAATAAAATCTTTTTAAAAAACCACATTAAGACATACTTAAAAAAGACAAAGAGGCTTGAGAAAATGAAGAGACAGTCATATACTGGAGAAAATATTTGCAAATTATACATTAATGGTAAGAAAGTAGAGGCAGGTGTTGGACTACAGCTTGGGGCGCCTGCTTCCCATATTGGAACTTCTATTTGAGTCCCAGCTGCTCCACTTCTTTTCTCTCTCTCTCTCTCTCTCTCTCAAGATCCATTTATTTCATTTGAAAGGCAGAGTTACAGATAGATAGAGAGAGAGAGAGAGAGAGAGAGAGAGAGAGAGAGAGATCTTCTATCCTCTATCCCATTCCCCAAATAGCTGGAACGGCTGGAGCTGGGCCAGACCGAAGCCAGGAGCCAGGAGCCTTTGGGTCCCCCAAACTGGCATAGGGGCCCAAGTACTTGGGCATCCTCTGTCATCTTCCCAGGTATACCACATTGGAAATGGAGCAGCCATCAGGCAGCGGCATCAGGCATGAGGCAACAGGCAACAGGCATCAGGCAGCGGCCCCACCCACAAAGACACAGTGCCAGCCCCGCTGCTCCACTTCTGAACCAGCTTCCTGCTGGTGCCTCCTAGGAGGCAACTGATGATGGCTCAAATACTTGGGTCTC
Source organism: Sylvilagus floridanus (assembly GCA_949820135.1). Lineage (NCBI taxonomy): Eukaryota > Metazoa > Chordata > Mammalia > Lagomorpha > Leporidae > Sylvilagus > Sylvilagus floridanus. Next base: position 72,927,760 of record OX463245.1, on the reverse strand, counting down.
TGCCACCCATGGAGACCAAGATATAGTTCATAGCGCCTGTCTTTACCCTGACCTAGCCCTGGGCTATTGCAGGCATTTGGGAAATGAACCAACAGATGGAAGATATTTTTCTGTCTCTCTCATACTCTGCTTTTCAAATAAATCTTTTAAAAAAAAACAGTAAGAAAACAATCCAATAAAAGTGAGCAAAAGATTTGAATGGATACTTCATTGAAGACGATACGTAGGTGACAAGCACATGAGAAAATGCTCAACATTATTAGTCCTCAGGGAAGTATAAATAGCGTTATCAAGGAGATAACGCTGCCAACTATTAGGATGGTTAAGATAGACTAAATCAAGTGTTGATTAGAGCAACTGGAATTCTAATACACAGCTGATAGGAATATAAAAATGTTTAAACTGTTCACGATTTTTTGAGAAAGCGTTGTTAGGAATTTGCTTTAACAGTGAAACGTGGGGTAGGCATTTGGCCTAGTGATTGAGACGTCAGCGGGGACACCTACATCCTGTATTGAAGTGCCTGGACTCAAGTTCTGGTTCTGCTCCTGCTTCTACCTTCCTGCTAATGCAGACCCTGGGAGGCAGCAGGTGATGGCTCTAGGAAGTGGAAATAATCTATAGTAACAAAAGCCAGGGCCATGGTTGCCTAGGGAAGGCAGGAAGGGAGGAAGTGGGATGGAGCTGATGGAAAAGATTGCTGAGGGGCATGACAACTTTTTGGAATGGTAGATTGAGATGTTCCTTATCTGCATTGTGATGATGTATATATTTTAAAATGTACATTTAAAAAATAAAGTTTATTTGGTTTTATTTATTTGAATGACAGTGTTAGAAACTGAGACAGAGAGAAAGAGGTCTTCTATCCTCTGGTTTACTCCTCAAATGCCCACAACAGCCAGCATTGGACCAAGCCAGAGCCAGGAGCCAGGAATTCTATCTCGGACTCCAATGTGGGTAACAGGAATCCAAGTACTTGAGCTATCGTCTTCTGGCTCCCAGGGTGCACATGAGCAGGAAACTGGATTGGAACTAGAGGCAGGACTCCAACCCAGACACTCTGATATGGCATGTGGACATCCCAAGCAATGGCTTAATCCACTGTACCGTAACACTCACCCCCAAACTGCATTTTAAATATCTGCAATTCATTGTATATCAGTTGTACCCCAATAAAGCTATAACAAAGCAAAACAAAAACCCAGTCACCCCCGATGAAGCGATCACCCATAGCTGCTAACAACAGAAAAAGACAGCAGCAGACATTATGTGACTTCTGCTGAGGTCGCCTTGAAAACTGATGCAAGTCTGAGCAAGCCTCTAGACAGGAAATAGGGGAAGGTACATGCAAAATGATCCCTTGCAGATCAGTCAGCAAAATCTACACTGGGGAACATTCTAGAAGTACAACTACCCAGTTGTCTTAATGAGTAAGTAAATTTATGTAGACTGAGAGCCAGCTCCCTGCTATGGCCTGGGAAAGCAGAGGAAGATGACCAAGTGCTTGAGACCCTGCACTCTTGTGGGAGACCTGGAGGAAGTTCCTGGCTCCTGACTTCAGCCTGTCCCAGCCCTCTGCCTTTCAAATAAATAAGTCTAAAAAATATAAATATATAAAATAAAATAGAAGGGACTGAGAGGACTAATAGAATCAGAGAGACCTAAAATGCACATTAACCAATTACAATGAATGGTCCTAGTTTGTTTCCTAACTTGAACAAACTGTAAAAGAAATTTGTAGCACAGTTAGGGAAATATGGGCTCTGACTAGATGTGTAATGCTACGTGGAAAGTGTAAACGTTTTTAGATTTGATCATTGTATTGTGGCTCTGTGTAATAAAATTTTCTTTTTGTTATAGAGATACATACTGAGAAGTTTTTAAAAAGGATGTGATGGTGCTCACTTTGGAATCATGCAGAGATTAGTGTGGGCCCTTTGCAAAGACACCATGCAAATTTGTAAAGTGTTCCATATTTTAAAAATGTATAGGGGTGAACATTTGGCCAAGTGGTTAAGATGCAGGTTTAGACATCCACATGCCATAGTGGAGCACCTGGGGTTGACACACAGCTTTGAATCAAGATTTGAGCTTCCTATCACAATGCAGACACTGGGTGACAGTTTAAGTGGTCGGGTCTGCCACCCATGTGAAAGACCTGGGTGAGAGGCAAACCAATGAATAAGAGCAGTCTATGTGTCTGTGTGTTTGTCTCTCTGCCTCTAGAATGAGTAAGTTTAAAACAATATTTTTAAAGCACAGCATATTTTACCGCATGACATGAAACTTTTCCAGAGTCTCAATGTCTAAGTCTGCACTTTGCTTTTGGGAGTGAGCTGGGGGAGGGACAGGTCACGACTGTCCATGTGATTACTCTAAGCAGCGGGAGAGAAGTTTACTTCCATTTCTCCTAAATTTGCCTTTCCAGTTTTCGAAGGTTGCCAGATTTAGCAACTAAAAATACAGAACGTCCACTTAAGTTTGAATTTCAGATAAACAATGACTACTATTTTAGTGTACGCATGTGCCCTGCAATATTTGGGGAGGAGCCATGCAATTTTTGGAACGTATTTACAGTTATTAAATAGAATTACGGAAGGCCATTGTCTTGGACTAAGTTCCTGCCCTGGACTCCAGCAGATAGACTGAAAATCAAAGTGGAGTGATTAAGGTTCCACATCACAAAACTGAAACAAAATTGTGATCTGACCTTCCAAGAAGTCAGGAAAATGAGAGGGAGCCTAATTTCCCAAACATATCAATGGATGACAATGAAGTTCCGCTACTTTGATCCTTATCCTTTGATTCTTACAAAAATAACAGGAGGCAATCTGATGTTAACCAGTCAGTTTCCCATGATTCTGTCTCCTCGCCCCTGTCTTACAAGGAAAGTAACTTCAGAATAACCACTCCACTTTTTGCAGCCTTTCTTTTGCTACAAAATCAAATGCTGCACATCCCATCATACCACTTATTCTAGTTTATGGAAAGAAGTGTTGCCTGATTCTAGAATTGCAAAAAAGGGCAATTAAGATATTAAAATTGTTGGAATTTTTTTTCCTCTTACAGATCTAAAATGTATCATTTATCTAAGATTCAGAAGTAACTGAGTGGCCGGTGCCATGGCTCACTAGGCTAATCCTCTGACTGCGGCGCCAGCACCCCAAGTTCTAGTCCTAGTCAGGGGGCTGGATTCTGTCCCGGTTGCTCCTCTTCCAGTCCAGCTCTCTGTTGTGGCCTGGGAAGGCAGTGGAGGATGGCCCAAGTACTTGGGCCCTGCACCTGCATGGGAGACCAGGAGAAGCACCTGGCTCCTGGCTGTGGACTGGTGCAGCATGCTGGCCTTAACAGCAATTTGGGAGGTGAACCAATGGAAGAAAGACCTTTCTCTCTGTCTCTCTCACTGTCTAACTCTGCCTGTCAAAAAAAAAAAAAAAAAAAAAAGTAACTGAGCAGCCTGTATTTAACCTAGCAAGCTACCTTTTCCTGATTTTCCTGGATTCGGAGACTTTTAGTTTAGCCCATCATGACTCTCCATCTGTCATCACAGGCGGCACTCCCTCTGGGTTCCCCACATTTAAGTTGGCCTTCTGGGTCTTCAGCTCCCATGTCCTGGAGACACAGATCTGAACCACGTCCACCACGTAATGAATGTGGGGAATTCAGCACAGAACCTAGAACTTCCATAAATGTCACATACTTCAGTCCTGACAATGACTCTGCCAGTTGGATATATTATTATACCATTTTACACATGAAGAATTTGTCTAAGTCACCCAGTTGGTAGGTGGGTTCGAGTCTAGATGTTTCTGATGTAAATCTGAGATGTTCCCCTAGACTCAGGGAGCCCTGCGTGAGTCTCCGTAACTGTTTCACCAAGCCATCTCCTTCATGTGGTGCTTACTTGGAATCTCCCGATCTCTGCGTTGTATCTCAACACTGAAGAGTTCATCACCTGCAAGGGAGTTTGCAGAAAGATCTTGATTACTCATCACAGCCCCAGTTCCCCAGTTCTGGGTGGGAGGAAAAGTACAAGACATCCAGAAGTCACTGGTTGCTCTCTAATAGTTGACACTTGAACATGGTTTTTCTCGTTTAATTCTCAGAGGGCCCTGTGAGGTTCAGCTGTTAAGTTCCATTTTACTGATTAAAAAAATTCATCAGGGAGGCCAATTCCATTGCTGCAGGTTAACACAAAACAAGGTGTTGCAATCAACTTTTCCCACTACATCTAGTCTCATTTGTCTCCTGTGTGCCCAAGAATATGTAAACTCTTCAAGGGGACAAGGCCTCCTTATTCTCCCTGGCCCTGAGCTGAGTGCACACTAGTCACTTGATACACATATGGTCATCACTGTGACTGGCTCCCTCTGGTAGCGAATGGAGTATTTCATCCTGAGGGCCTTCAGTGGCACGAGAATCCTGCCACACAGGAAGAGGCCGGCAGTTGGCAATCCAGATATGTGTTGAAGGAATGAGGGCAGCCAGGGGGAGAGAAGAAGGTGATGGTGATGCTGCCTTGCAGTCAGAAGTGACCCTGGCTCTAAGGATGGAGGCTGGGGGTTGAAATGCTTCCCAGTGTTGAGGTGAGACAAGAAAGTGGACCCATCTTGCTGGGGACTGGCTTTGTTCCTCACCTGGATTGAAATGATCTCATCGAACAACTTTGAAGGAACCTCATAGAAATTCTGGAAGAAGATCTGCAGCAGAGAGAATTGGGGTAGGGGTAAAAGTGCTTTTTCTACCGCTTCACCCAAGGACTTGGTGAATAATGTTTTCTCCCTCCCAGTTTTGCCTGTTTCAATGACTTTCATTGTACTGTGACCCTATGCATATGCAGGGGCAGAAGCCTGGAAGGATCCTGGGGGCCGGGGGTAGGGTTCTGCCCAGGTGCAAAGCAGGGGAAAGGGCTCCCTGGAGGACCTAGCAGCTCAAGGCCTAGCTGTCCCATGATGGAGCCTGGAGTCATCACCTCCTTCTAGTTTGCCGTATCAGTCCACTTCACCTCCTCTCCCTGAAAAAAACAGAACCTCCTTTCCCAAATACAACCTAGCCCTGCCACTCTCCTGCTTATGCCCGCATGGCTCCTGAGTACCCTCCACAATGGGTCCTCAACGACCCTTCCAGCCACCCCCTCCCGCCACCTCATATCTGTTCTTCCCTCAAGCCTAGACTTTAAAAACACTGTTCCTTTTTCCTGAATTATCTTCCCCCATCCTACCCATCTTTCCCTGGTAGACTCTTCCTTCAAGGTTGACGGAGCCTTTTCTGAGTCCTCTCCACTACCTCCAGCCTCACTGCTCACTTCCTCCCCCAAGCCTCCACCGCGCTGTTATTCGATAAGTATGGAGCACCAACTACGTGTCTGACACAGTGCTCCTGCAGTGATGAGATGTATGCAACATGGATTGCATTTCACAGCTCCGTTAGTAGTATTCCCAGACCTCTGTCAGCCGCAGGCTTCCCCCATTGTAATTGTTTATGGGTTCAGGTGCTGCGTACCCGACCAGAACTAGCCCCTCAACTACAGGCTTCACAGTGCCAACTACAGTGCCCGGTGCTCAGTAGATGCTGGTAGAACAAGTACTTGAAGACACTCCGGACAAGAATCAAGCTTGCTGCCTCCTTGCAGAATTCTCAGCCCTTGGCAGGCCGGTATGTCCAACACGCCCTCGTCGGCCCACCTCATTGAAGAAAGGGTTGTTTCCCATCTTGATCCGTGTGTGGTGCTGCTGACTTCCAATGATCACCTTCACCACTGGTTTGATGTTGTTGCCCATGAGCTGTCGGGCTTCAAACACCTTCACCCGAACCTACAGGGAAGAACACATGGGAGAACTGACCTTGGGCCCCCCCTTCCCCAGCCAGCACTGGACTCTCAAGAACAAAATTGTTCTGACAAGGAACACTGTAGTTGTGAACAGAGAGAGAACCCCCAGGGAGAAGGCTAGCAGGAGTTGGGCTTGCAGAGGCAGGCTTGGGTCATCATTGTAAGGAGCTGCATTTGGTGCAGTGGTTAGGATGCCCCTTGGGACACCTGCATCCCATATCCGAGTGCCTAGGTTTGAATTCCAGCTTTGCTTCCTGAAAATACACATCCTGGGAGCCATCAAGTGGTGGCTCAAATACTTGAGTTCTTGCCACCCACACAGGAGAGCCAGATGGATTTCTAGCCTCTTGGCTTCTGCCTGGCCCACCCCTGGCTGTTGTGGGTGTCTGGGAATCAATCAGCAGATGGAAGATCTTTGTCTCTCAAATGAAAAAGCACGTTTCAGAAAAAAAGATTAAGAGCTGCGTTTTGTGCTGAGAACACTGGGGCTTTATAAGCAGGCACATGACTCCGTGAGAACAGCATCTCTGAAAGACTACCTTGGCTAGAGAATGGACAGGAGAGAGCTGCTGGCTGCAGCTCAGGAGGAGGCTAGCAGGGTGGTCTGGGGAAGCAAAGGTGGAGGCTGAGGCCAGGGAATGGAAGTGGCAATGGAGCACTGGGGGCAGTCGGGTGATATGAAGAGCTGGGACGTGCATTGACTGGACGGAGGAGGAGGGGCAGTCAGGGGTGACTCACAGCCTCTGGGTATGTGACAGGCCAGGGAGCATCAAAAACATGGCGGAAATGTCAGGCCACAGGTTAGAGATCAGAGGGAAGTTGGTGAGTCATGGGACGGGGCTTCCTGAATTCTCATGGAAACAGTGCAATAAGGATCTGGAACCTGAAGCTGGGTCTACTGTAACCTTGTGGAGAGGGGATATCCTAGGAACACAGGGAGGGTGCCAGGCTGGTCCCATGACTTTCAACACTAGAGAGTCCTCACCTGAAAGTGCTGAGGCTTTGAGCATTGAACCCTGTGCAGGGTGGGGCTGAGAGCCATCAGCTTCTGCCTGGCCGCTTCTCTTGCACTTATGCCCAGGAGGTCTTCATCCCCTGGGGAAACACAATCCAGGGTGGGCCCAGGGGCTGGGGCGTATGAGGTTTTGAGGCATATTCCCCATGTCATCATTCTGTCCCCAGTGAGCAGCTCCTAACTAAAAACCATGGCCGAGACGCTCTAATAGGGTCATGTGCTCTCCCCAGAACATTCCCATGGCTCCCTCCCACCCTCACTAACTCAATCCCTGGACCTGTGAGGGCTCCAGAAAGTAGCCATCCTTGTCTCCCTCTGCAGCCCGTTTGAGGCTGGGCCTTATGTCTAGAGAAGACAAGTGGATACACCGGGATGACAAATGGCCTCAGCTAGCTGTCTGGATATCTGGCCTCTAGATCCCTGTAGCTTCCAGGTACCCTGACCTGTTCACACTCAAGGGACGAATCTTGAAGGGCCCACAGGACCCACTCAGCTATGCTTGGAGAAGGCCAAGGGTAAACCCCAGGGAATGACATACATGTCTTCTCAATATCCTGGCTGGTCATCTGGGCCACCTGGAGGGTGACAGTACACTGCAAAGCAAAGGCAAGGGAACTGTAAGCTGAATGCTGTCCTGCTTAGCCAAGTCACAGCACCCAAACAGCATCCAGACTGGCTGGGTTCAAGCCCAGTGCTCCTGACAGGTGTGTGTGTGCGAGAGAGAGATACTGGCCATGTATAGGTGCCAGCCACAACATGGGTGAATGTGCATTCTGGGAGGGAGATTATAAACTGGTGAGCAGAAAACCATGGGGTGCATTGGAGGAGATTTGGGAAATAAAGGAGCCACATCACAGTGGTAGGGCAGAAGGGGAGGCAGTGGGGCTGGGGAGGGAGGGAGGAAGGGAGGGATGGATAACTTGGGACCAGTCCAGAACCATGGTGCTAACAGCTCTTCCCCCTGGCCCAACATCTTCTGACTTCATGTGGGACTTCCTGCAAACACTCCATAACTGACCACCTACCTACAAGCAATTGTGTCCCTCATCCAGCCTTCAAACCATCCCTGGGATTGCCCACACATACTCCCTAAGTGCCTAAAACAATCTGGCCAAAGTCATAACTCAGCAGCATAGACCACAAGCCCCAGGTGGCCCACCCAGCCTCAGCTCTCTCACTCCCCACCATGTGCCAGCAATGCAAACCACCCACCCTTCCTGAAACTGGCCATATTCTCCATGCATTTTATGTCCCTGCCTGGATTTGTCTTCATCTCCTGTCTACATCCTGAAGATTCATCCAAGAGATGGAATATATGAACAGACAATGGCTGAACTAAATAGGAAAATAGACCTAGAACCTACAATCTGTAGCAACCAGCCCGGGGGTCTAGCCCATTATCCACAGTAACCATCCCAGGAAACAAGTCTGTTCCATGTCAGACTTGAAGAAAGCCAGAATGCTGTCTCTAGCAACAATCCAGGAAGCCAAAAATAATAATCAGCCCCAAATGGCCACAACTCAATTAATAACTGACAGCTGCTCTAATTTTTGTCCTAACTTCCAACATCTACCACTAGTCAATCATGTAGGATGCTGGGCTTCTAGTTAGCCTACTTTTGCTTCCCCAGGCCAAAAGCCTTCATTACCTCCCAAGAGGAATTAGTTATTCCCTCCTGACCTCGGAGGCCCGACTCTACCGAGAACTGTACAGGATATGCTAGAGAACTGCCACTGTGAGTGGTGCCACTCAAACACCCTGTGGGCTCCACGGCATTCTGTATCCCAGTGCCTAGCACAATGGCTGACTCCCAGGGGAAGGTCAGTTAACCCAACTAACGAGATGGATGGGCCAATGAATGGCATAATGGGGGAGCCAGGAGGTGATTGCTGTGTGATGGGGACCACCCAGAACCAGTGCAGGAAGTGCTCTGGAGTGGGGTGGGACACTGGGCCTGTCCCCCTGGAGTGGAGAAGCTCAGCTTCCCTGGCTGCCCCCATTCTTCCAGCTGCCTAGTGTGGGCCTGACTCACATCTGTGGGCTTCATGGAATGGTTGAGCAGGATCAGGCCCTTCACATACAGGACATCAGTTCGTTTCACCAATGGCTCCAGCAGGACTGTGGCCAGGCCAATGAACCTGGGGAGACGAGGAGCAGGTATGAGATCCTGAGGCAAGGGGAAGGGTGTCCTCCCTGTCTCAGGCATGACTTTAGCTACAGAGGCTGTGTTGTCCACAGAAACTAAAGAAGAACACAGTGAGGGGGAGCACCCACCAGAGGTCACAGGGTGTGGAAACTGGCTTTGGGCTTCCCGGGCAAGGAACAGCCGACTGGACCAGGGGAGAGCACCTGACTGAAACTGGGCTGATCAGACTCTGTGTTCTGGTAATTTTGATGTGGAATGCCACAGCTCAGCCTCAGCAAGACATTAGTCTCAGCCAGGCACTGGGATGGGGCTATGATGGGAAGCCAGCGTTCAGCAGAGACAGCACAGAATCCTGAGTTCTCCAGTTCCTCATCCTAGCTAGTTTGCACTCCCAGTCTTGCTACCCTAATTTTTAATCTTTTTGGTTTTTTTTTTTTAAAGCCAGCTGGAGTGTGTTCTGGCCATGTATCTCAATGAGCTACAGATTAGAGACAAGAGATACATGTACCCTGTGCAGCTGCCTTGGGCAGAGAGTTAGGAGCCTCCTGTCTCTCACCTTTCTTTCTTCTTTGAGCCCATGTCCAGGAGGACAACTTGCAGGAAGGAGTCATTTTCCAAGGGGCGGTTCCGGAGGTGCCAGATAAGGGTCTGTGGGGGACACCAAGAGTTGAGCATCTTCCCTCGGCCCCGCCCATGCTTTCCAGGAAGGGAGAAAATTGCGGGGAATGAGTGGACATCATGTCTCTCTAAGATTGAGGGTCTTCCTGAAGAGATGGCATGGGGCATCCTGCTGGGGCTTCCCTGGCTTCAGTTGCAGTATCATGAGTGTGTCAAGGAGTTCAGGGGATTGAGGCACAGCGTGGATGTGGACAGAGGATAAGAGAGAATCCTGCATGTGGAGCCTTGTCTCTGTTTTGGGCTTCTAGGAACATCAGGTTGACCCAGTTGCACTAGCTGATGAGTTAGGTCATGGTCCATCCCGAGTGGAAGAGAAAAGCCAAGAACAGCCGTGGGCAGAAGTGGGCTTCATAGCCTTGTCAGACCAGAGACCATTCCTCAGGGCCAAGTGCTCCAGCCTTGAGAGAAGTTTGGGGCTCCCCAAACCTCGGAGGCCCTGCCTGAACTCCACTCCTGTCCCTTTGCTCCTGGGGTTGTGACTTGTCCTGGGCTCGCCCCGGAGTTACCTCATTCCATATAGGCTCGTTCCCTTCCACCACACGAGTTTTCTTCTTGGTATCTGCAAAGACACCAGGAGCTGGCATGAGTTGGAGGAAATATTTCAACAGGTGGGCTGGAGTGGGGTAAAGAAAGGCAAGGGGAGCTCACACAGCTTCAGGTGCAGGCATCGATCGTTTCTCTCTTTCTCTGGGGATTTCAGAATGTCTCACTTCTCATCACCCTGGGTGACAGAGAATGCTACCTGTTCATTTCATTTTCTTCCTGCTGGCACCACAGGTGGAGGATTAACCTGCGCCACAGGGCCGGCCCCCCAAATGGGGTTCTTAGCTCCTGGTTTCTGCCTGGGCTAACCCCAGCGGTTGCAGGCATTTGGGAAGTGAACCAGTAGAAACTGTCAATCTGTCTTTCTGTCTCGGTACCTCTCTGTCATTTTGCTTTTCAAATAAATACATCTTGTTTTTAAAAAAGGATCTGTGATCTGTGGGCTGGCGCTGCGGCTCACTAGGCTAATCCTCCGCCTTGCGGCGCCGGCACACCAGGTTCTAGTCCCGGTCGGGGCGCCGGATTCTGTCCCGGTTGCCCCTCTTCCAGGCCAGCCCTCTGCTGTGGCCCGGGAGTGCAGTGGAGGATGGCCCAAGTGCTTGGGCCCTGCACCCCAGGAGGAAGCATCTAGCACCTGGCTCCTGCCATCGGATTGGCGCGGTGTGCCAGCCGCAGCGCGCCATCCGCGGCAGCCATTGGAGGGCGAACCAACAGCAAAGACCTTTCTCTCTGTCTCTCTCTCTCACTGTCCACTCTGCCTGTCAAAAAAAAAAAAAAAAAAGGATCTGTGGGTATATATATCGATGGATAAAAACCCAGGGCTCTGCATTTTATAAGAGAGATTTCTAGAAGGAGAAAGATGGTGCCCACAGTGCGGTGGGGAAGATGGCATGGAATCAGTTAGCTGCAAGTCCCTTGCCTGGCTAACCATAAAATGAGTCAGTCAGGGCAAATATGTACTGAACTCCCACGTCTTTAAACCTCCACCTGGAGACATAAGTCACCATCACCCCATGATTCTGAAGTCCCAAATGTTCAGTCTCTGAGTGTTGTCATGTTCCAAAACAGTTTCACAGACCAGAAAAAAAGAATTTCATTCCTTCCTCGTGTCTTTTGTAGGAACTACAACCATTTCTCAGTAGGGATTGGCTCCTGAACACTCGGGGGATACCAAAATCCACAGGTGCTCCAGTCCCTTATGTAAAAGGGTGCAGTGTTTGTACAAGAACATTGCAAATCCCCCTGCATGGTTTCTGTCACTTCTAGAGGACTTTTAACACCGAACACAGGTAAATACCACATAAACAGCTGTTACTCTAGAAAAAATAATCTTCACATATTCAGTGCAGAGTTAATTTTTTTTCTTGAATATCTCTGATCTGTGCTTGCTTGAATCTGCAAATGAGGAATTCAGGAATACAGAGGGTGACTGTATGTATCCTCATATCCTATTTTCCTTTGGGTTTTCTCACTCCCTTACCATTCCTGGAAAATCGAATTGGCCTGTGTCCACCTCCTTTACTCTCCACCATTTTCACTTCCCTTCTTCCCTTTTGACTCCCAGCTCTTTGATATTTAAATATATTTAATCCTTCTCCTCTTTCACTCCCCTCCTTCCCAACCTTGGATTTCTTTTCCTTACCTACAAAAAACCAAAAAAACTTGCCTATCTCTACTTCATGGAGTTGTGGTGAGGAGCAAACACCACCCCAAAGTAATAAATACTATAGGAGAATTAGTACTAGAAGTTGTACTAAGGGTTGGACATGAGTGGTCTTTTTTTTTTTTTTTTTTTAATTTTTATTATAGCCGGCGCCGTGGCTCAATAGGCTAATCCTCTGCCTTGCGGTGCCAGCACACTGGGTTCTAGTCCTGGTCAGGGCACCAGATTCTGTCCTGGTTGCCCCTCTTCCAGGCCAGCTCTCTGCTGTGGCCAGGGAGTACAGTGGAGGATGGCCCAAGTGCTTGGGCCCTGCACCCCATGGGAGACCAGGAGAAGAACCTGGCTCCTGCCATCGGATCAGCACGCCGGCTACGGCCATGGCCATTGGAGGGTGAACCAACAGCAAAGGAAGACCTTTCTCTCTGTCTCTCTCTCTCTCACTGTCCACTCTGCCTGTCAAAAAAAAAAAAAAATTTTTATTTTATGTATTTGAAAGACAGAGTGACAAAGAGAGGGAGAAATAGAGAGAGTGCGTGTGAGGGAGAGAGATCTTCCATCCACTGGTTCACTCCCTAAATGGCAGCAACAGCTAGGGCTGGACCAGGTGAAACCAGGAGTGCCATCTTCTGCTGCTTCCCGGGCATATTAGCAGGGTGCTAGATTGGAAGCAGAGCAGCTGGGACTCAAATTAGTACTCCAGTATGGAATGCCAGCATCACAGGTGGCCGCTTAACCCCTGCATCACAATGCCAGCCCCACCAATGGTCTTTTTAAATCCTCATCTCTATTCTATGAAACAAGACCTTCCCTGCCCCCCAACCTGAGTTTAAGGCACAGCCCTAGTCCCTGGGAGGAAGTCAAGAAGTGTTATCTGCTTCTTTTCCCATAGCCATTCCTCGGAAAAGATGGGAGGCAGAGGAATCATAACACAGCAGCGAATAAAAGACCAAGTTTTGGAAGAACTGGGCGGTGCCTGCTTCATCTTTGCTGCACACAGAACATCTTTCACGTGGCAGGATGCCCATCAGCCTATTCTTTTCACTGAGCACATGTTGCCTCTCACAGCAGCTCCTTCACACTCGGGATCCTGGGTCTCACCTCTGAAGCTGACGGCCACGCAGGGCCTTGGTGGAGGGCTTAGGGGCGGCTCGATTTTGGCCGACTCCACAATAAGCCGCAGCATCTCTGAGATACTTCCTCTCTTTCCCTCTGCAGTGCTACAGATTCCTTCTTGGAGCTCCTTGGTCCAAGGCTTTTCCTAGGGCTCATGGGAGTGAGTGGAACTTGGCCACAGAGACGATGTCACAAAGGGGGTGGTTCTTGATTCTAGAGAGGAATCAATGGGAATGAAAGCAGGAAGTAACTCAGCACGTATGAAGTGAGTGACTTGAGGTCACTGGGCATGGACAAACCAAGCAATCTGGCTGCTTTGACATTTCCTCTTTCTTTTTTCTTCTCTTCTTGCTATACTTTTGATTTCAAGATCTGGCATAATGGTAATATTTTCTCTTAATTCAAGCAAGTTGTCCGGAGTGAATCACTGCCAAAGTCACACAATTGATATGGGAAAGCAAGAGACATGAGACCATTTAAGAAATAATATAAGGAAGTCAGGACTATCTCTATGACGTCTTGGGGAAGTCCTTCCAGATGAGGAAACAGAATATTGAGGCATTCTTCTTTCTCAAGGAAACCTAAGTTTAGCTATGACTCCCTATTTTAAGCATGGAAAATTAGCTTTGTATTAATGCACGCTAGGGGATGGCATTTAGCTTAGCAGTTAAGCTGTGGATTGAGATGCTCACACCCCATATCAGAGTGCCTGGGTCCGAGTCCTGGTTCCACTCCTGATCCCAGCTCCCTGTAATGCATGCCCTGGGAGGCAGCAGGTGATGGCTCAGGTAGTTGGGTTTCTGCCAACAGCTTGGGGAGACTTAGATTGAGTTTCTGGTTCCTAGCTGGTCCAGTCCTAGCCATTGTGGGGATTTGGAAAGTGAACTACCATGTGGGAGTTCTCTCTGTCTCTTAAATAAATAAGTAAATCAATAATGGATATCTATACTAGTTGAGTTTGTAACATTAAAGGAAACATTTCAAGGCCAATACGGTTTTCTGAGGCCGTCTTGCTCTGGTGGCCCTAACACATGAGCATGGAGTGGGTCATTTGCTTCTGTTGTCAACATTGATGCCCAAACATTGTTTAATACATCTTGTATCTTATCCAGTGTTGAGAATGAAAATTAATAAATTTTGGGGGCCGGCGCTGCGGCTCACTAGCCTAATACTCTGCCTGCGGTGCCAGCACTCCAGGTTCTAGTCCTGGTTGGGGTGCCGGTTCTGTCCCGGTTGCCCCTCTTCTTGTCCAGCTCTCTGCTGTGGCCTGGGAAGGTAGTGGAGGATGGCCCAAGTGCTTGGGCCCTGCACCCGCATGGAAGACCAGGAGGAAGTGCCTGGCTCCTGGCTTCGGATCGGTGCAGCACGCCAGCCGTGGCGGCCATTTGGGGGGTGAACCAATGTAAGGAAGACCTTTCTCTCTGTCTCTCTCTCTCTCACTAACTTTGCCTGTCCAAAAAAAAAAAATGAAAATTAATGAATTTTTAAAATGTGTATTAATTAATCAAACTAATTAGGAGTAAGCTTACTGTGCATTCTAAAAGATGCAGGACATTCAAAGACTAAAATACTGGATATGTGATGCTTTCTATTGCAGCAGAATTTTATTTTATTTTTTTAAAGATTCATTTTATATATTTGAAAGTCAGAATTACAGGGGAGAGAGAGAGAAGAGAGAGATCTTTCATCCACTGGTTCACTCCCCAAATGGCCAGAACAGCAGGGGCTGGGCCAGGCTGAAGCCAGGAGCCAGGAGCTTCTTCCGGGACTCCCACATGGGTGCAGAGGCCCAAGCACTTGGGCCATCTTCTGCTGCTTTCCCAGCCACATTAACAAGGAGCTGGATCGGAAGTGGGGCAGCTGGGACTTGAACTGGGGCCCACGTGGGATGCTGGTGGTGCAGATGGCAGCTTAATCTGCTATTCCACGGTCCTGGCCCCAGCAGTATACTTTATTTTTTTTCAGCAAACTTAAAAAAAAAATTTATTCATGCCAGCATTGTGGCATAACAGGTTAGGCTGCCTCCGGCAATGGTGGCATCCCATATGGATACCAGTTCAAGTCCACTTCTGAGCACTTGGATCGGGCTGAAGGTTGGAGCCTGGAATTCAACTCTGCTCTCCCCTGTGGTTGGCAGGGACTCAAATACTTGAGCCTCCTTCTGCTGCCTCCCAGACAGCACATAGGTAGGAAAGCTAGACCAGAATGCAGACAGGATTGGATTCCCAGGCACTTCAATATTTGATGTGGGCATCCCAAGAGGTGGCTTAACCTCTGCACCACAACACCCATTCCTAGTGCAGTAGATTTAAAAATAAAAAGTACCTCCTCGTAGTTTTGCTTGAAATCAAAATATAACATAAGGCTTTTTGCTTTGTTAGTGACACAAAATCAAATTAAAGGGCTGACATTGTTGCTCAGTAGGTTGAGTCACTGCTTGCAAGTCCTGGCCTCTCCATCCCATGTTGCTCCCTGCTAACGCACCTGCTAACGCACCTGGGAAAGCAGTGAATGACTTGGATCCCTGCCACCCACATGAGACCAGGATGGAATTTCTGGCTCCTGGTTTTGGCCTGATCTAGCCCAGACTGTAGTGGCCATTTGAGGACTGAACTAGCAAATGGGAGATCTCTCTCTGTCTTTGTAATTCTGCCTTTTTTTCCCCTAAGTTTATATAAAATGAAATTAAAAGATAAGTTTATTAAAAGCAAAGTAAGCATGGCACAAAATACTCCAAAAAAGAAAAAGACTGACAGACTTGATTGCATAAAAGTAAAAATTCATGTATAGGAATTATACATCAAATTTAAAAGACTTATCAAAATTAGGAGAAACATTCTCAACATATTTAATATCCAAATGAGTATTAGCTTTTATGAGCTCTTGGAGTGGAGTGGTCATCTGTCCCAGTGGTTAAGACACCACATGGGAAGCTCGCTTCCCACATCAGAATGCCAGGATTCCGCTCTGGATTCCAGCTTCCTATGAATGCAACCGTGGGGGGCAGCAGATGGTGGCCCAAGAACTTGGATTGAGTTCTGGGCTGCTGGCTGCAACTTGACCCAGCAGTGGCTGTTGCAGACATTTGGGAAGTAAACTAGTGGAAGGGAGATCTCTGCTTTGTCTATCTGTCTTTCAAACAAATAAAAAAATAAGTAAATAAAAATTATAAAAATAAAAGAGCAAGCTCTTTAAAATTAAAAAAAAAAATGACTACCTCAAAGGAAAACAGGGGCAAAGTTCATACCAGATCCACAGCATTTTCAAAGTTTATTCATGTTTGTAGCTTGTATCAGTGATACCAGACTGCCCCTTTTTCTGGTCAGACTGCCTCTTTACAACGATTCCCCCATGCCCTGAACTGGAAAACCTCTTGTTAGGCTTCCCTGTTCTTTTCCTGCAAGTTCTTCCATCTTACGCTTTAACAATGGGTCTAATGTGTGTGTGTGTGTGTCTGTGTGTATACTTTTTCCCTTTAAGTTCCTGCTTTTCTTGGGAGCTGCTTAAAACACGACAGCACTACACTGGTCTGACTCCAAGACCCTCCGATCAGAACTTGCCTCGCCAGTGTTTCTGCATACCAGCTCCCTCCTACCTAACCCACAAAACCTTTCCCCAGGCCACTGATAAGGAGTCAGTGTTGAGTATTTGCTCCAGACTCCTTGCTTGGCTACCTTGTAATGAACTTACCACAAGAGACCATGACTTCAGTATTTTGGCCTTCGGATGGGTGCAGGCGATGGGCTCATCTTGCTGTGGTAACATTAGTATTTCATTGCTTTTCGTGGCTCTATAAGGTCATTGCATGGAAAGACCATATTTTGTTTATCCAATTATCAGTTGATGGACATTTAGGTTGTTTCCATTTTTTTTAATGTTTTAATTGGTTTCCATATGTTTTTAAAAAAATGTATCTATTTGTTTGAAAGGCAGAACAATGGGGAGAGAGAGAGAGAGAGAGAGACAGAGAGAGAGAGAGAGAGAGATCTTCCATTTGCTGGGTCCCTTTTCAAATGCCTGCAATAGCCAGGACACGGGCAGTTCTAAGTCAGGAGCCTGGAACTCCATTTGGGTCTCCCATGTGGGTGCCAGGGAGCCAGCATCTGCTGCCCCCAGAGTAGGCAGTAGCAGACAGTGAATGGGGAGCAGAGACAGGACTGCATCCCAGCTACTCGGGAATGGGATGTGGGCGTCCCAAGCAGTGAGTTAACCCACTGTACAACATCTGTTCTGATTGTTTCATATTTTAGCTATTGTGAATAATGCTACATGAGCATGCATGCGTTGTTTTGTGTGGACATATATTCCAATTCTCTTGGGTATCAACTTGGGCATGGGCTTGCTAGGTCCTACAGTAATTCCGTGTTTTAACTTTCTTCAGAATTGCCAGACTGTTTTCCAAAGTGGCTGCACCATTTCATAATTGCACCTGCAGTATGTGAGGATTTTACTCCCTCCACATATTGACTAATACTTTTTAGCGTATTTGTTGCTGTCGTCATGCTTTTTTAGTTTACTGGACACAAAGCTATAAACATTTATTTTTCTTCTTGAACCATGTCTCTTGGTGGCATGCTTCCAGTCAGTTGATTAACCGGATCATCTGTCAGTCGATACTTGAACTATTACCTATATCCTGAACTGTGTTCTCTTAAGGATACAGTGGTTAATGTCCCTGACTTTATAGATCTATTCTTTCTATATGAAACACATAAGAAAGTTAACATCAAAAGCAGTCTAGACTCAGAAGAAAAATTCATTTTCCCCATGCTTTTTATTTATTTATTTGAGATACAGATGGACACACAGACAGAGCTCTCATCTGCTGGTTTACTCCCCAGATGCTCACAAAAGGAACTCAATCCAGGTTTCCCATGTGGGCAGCAGGGACCCAACCACTTGAGCGATCACCTGCTACCTTGCAAGGTCTGCATTGGTGGGAAGCTGGAATTGGGAACCAGAGCTGGAATCGAACCCAGGCACTCAGATATGAGACAAGGACTTCCTAACTAGCATCCTAACTTCTGGGCCACATGCCTGCCCCCAGAATTGCTCCTGGAGTATATCTAGAGCCCTGCAGGCCCTGGCCTCTGTCTCTCCAATTCTCTTTCCACTTAACTGCCTGTGTTTCAGCTCTGCCTTTGCTACTTGATAGCTATGTGATCTTGGACAAAATACTGTACCTCTCTGGATATCTTTTTTTTTTTTTAATGATTGATGTTATTTATTTGAAAGGCAGAGTGACAGAGAGAGGGAGAAGAGAAAGAGAAGTCTTTCATCCACTGGTTCACTCCCAAATGTCTGCAATAGCTGCGGCTGGGCCAGGCCAAAGCCTGGAACCAGGAACTCTATTTGGGTCTCCCACATGGGTGGCAGGGGCTTGAGCACTTGGGCTGTTACCCACTGCTCTCTGAGGTGCATTAGTAGGGAGGTAGATCAGAAGTGGAGCAGCCAGGACTACAACTGGCTCTCTGATATAGGATGTCAATGTCCCAAGCAGTGGCATAACTCACTGGATATATTTATATCCTTTGGATATATTTATAATAGAACCTAGCACAGTATATAAAGTCATTGAAAGGATTAAATAATTTGTGTCACTGAGAACTTATTTGGTATTCTTGAAATGCTAACCCTTATTATCCTCATTACAAATTGAACAATTATTATGCACATTAAAAAGAATTATGGGGGGCTGGTGCTGTGGCATAGCAGGTAAAGCCGCTGCCTACAGTGCCAACATCCCATGTGGGCGCAAGTTCAAGTTTCAGCTGCTCCACTTCCTATCCAGCTCTCCGCTATGGCCTGGAAAAGCAGTGGAAGATGGCCCAAGTCCTTGAGCCCCTGCACCCGTGTGGGAGACTTGGAAGAAGCTCCTGGTTCCTGGCTTCAGATCGGTACAGCTCTGGCCATTGCGGCCATCTGGGGAGTGAACCAGGGGGTGGAAATCCTCTCTCTCTCTGCCCCTGTGACTCTGCCTTTCAAATAAATAAATCTTTAAAAAAAAATTATGGGCAGGGGTGTTATGGTACGTTCCAACCTTCCATATCTGAGTGCTAGTTTGAGTTCCAGTACTACAACTTCCTGTTAACGTGCCTGAGAAGGCAGTGGATAATGGCCCAAGTACTCGGGCCCCTGCCACCCATGTGGGAGATCAGGATGAAGTTACTGGTTCCTGGCTTCGGCCTGGCCCAGACCTGGCTGTTGTGGTCATTTGTCATCTGGAGAGTGAACCAGCAAATGGAAAAATCTCTCTCTCTCTGTTTTTTTCAAGAAAAGAAAAGAAAAAACCTCGAAGGGGAGGCAGTTCAGGGTAGAGGTCAGATCTGGAGGGTTGTAATCTCAGCTCCAACACGAGCCCAGCAAGCAAGACCTCCTCTGTTTCTACCTGTACCAGGACAGCAGTCACCCCTTGTCCTCGGATGCACCCCGAGGCTCCCTCTGAAGGCCTGAATCGCAGGATGGTACCAACCCAATATAAACTACGTTTT
The DNA here is from genome assembly GCA_949820135.1 of Sylvilagus floridanus. Lineage (NCBI taxonomy): Eukaryota > Metazoa > Chordata > Mammalia > Lagomorpha > Leporidae > Sylvilagus > Sylvilagus floridanus. The sequence continues at coordinate 72,908,280 of OX463245.1, read as the reverse complement.
TTTCCTATGATAAAGTTTAATTTATAAATTGGGCACAGTAAGAGATTAACAACAATAAGAACAAAATAGAACAATTAAAACAATATACCTTTGGCTGGCACTGTGGCTCATTTGGTTAATCCTCCACCTGTGACGCCAGCATCCCATATGGGTGCCAGGTTCTAGTCCCGGTTGCTCCTCTTCCAGTCCAGCTGTCTGTTGTGGCCTGGGAAGACAGTGGAGGATGGCCCAGGTGCTTGGGCCCTGCACCCGCATGGGAGACCAGGAAGAAGCACCTGATTCCTGGCTTCGGATTGGTGTAGCTCCGGCCAAGGCGGCCATTTTGAGGATGAACCAACTGAAGGAGGACCTTTCTCACTGTCTCTCTCTCACTGTCTATCTGTCAAATATATATATATATATATATATATATATATACCTTTTCCTTCTCCACAATTTCACAAGATTCTGTCTTACCATAGATCTTAGCAATCTCAGCATACAATTTTTTTCTTTACTTATTGAGTAGAGAACTTTCACTTTTTCACTTAAAAGATGTACTGTAGGCGCCTGCTGTGTGGCATATCCAAATTGCCAGCGCGGAACTCTTTAGGAACCATTGTTAAGTCAAAGAGGAGTGACTTGCACACAAGCTCTCCAGTTCTCCACAACTGCTCTGAGACACATGCTAACAGGAAGAAATGGCGAGTGGCGTATACAGCGTAGATTCGCTGGACAAGGAGACGATCCATGCCATGAGCAGGACAGAGGCGGGAGCTGGGAACTCACTCAGGGTCTTCCACGAGGCAGCAGGGACCCAGGTGCGTGAGCCATCACCTGGTACCTTCCAGGGTGCGCATCAGCAGGAAGCTGGAATCCAGAGTCAGAGTTCAAAGCCAGGCACTCCAGAGGGAATGCTGGTATTGCCACGTTGTCGTCGTCCTAAAGCGGCTCCGAAGCCCGCTTCCTTTAGCGCAGGTTCCCGATAAGAACCAACACCACTCAGCGAGGCTCCAGACAGACGGTTTTCTTTAATTTTCTTCATCTGTTTTTGATAAGGTTTTTTAAGAGTAGTTTTTGGACCAATGCAACGTTTTATTCCTTACAATTTATCTTTATTGTGGTGGTTTCTTTGGCTAAGAGCAAACCCCTAACAAGTAAATTCAGGGAATGGAAGGTCTGGCGCCCTTCCCCCTTCCCCTCGGGGCGGCCAGCACAGGCCGAGGGACCCCTTGGGCTGGGAGCGGCTGTAGCAGCCAGCTTCGCCCCTGGGCCTCACTTTCCCGCCGTCTCCAGCCTCGGGCCCACCTTCCGCCCCGCGCCGCGCCTTTCCGGGCCTTGCCGCTCACCGCGCCTCCCTTCCCCGGCAGCGATCTGCTTCCGGGTTTTCCTCGGTGCCGGGAGCGCCGGGGCGTGGAGGCGGCACCGCGCACGCGCGCTAGCGGCAGGCCCGGGCCGAGCGCGCGGCCGGGCGACCGCGGGTGAGAGAAGGGTCGGCCCCGGTGGGGGTGGCGGGCCGTGGGGGTCGCGGCCGCGGCCGGGGCGGGTGGGGGCCGCGGCCGGGGCCTCGGGGCTCCCGGGGCATGCGGGTAGTTGGCGCTGGAGCCCGGGGCAGGGGAGAGCGGGCGGGTTGGGCCGGGGGCGGGCGGGGACCGCGTTTGGGCCGCCGTGACGCGGGCGCCCGGCCCGGCCCGCGGGAGTGGGGGGCGGGTGCCAGGCGGCTCCTCCTCGTCGCGAACTCTCGGTGACCTTGGCCAGGTCGCTTTAATTCTCTTAGCCGGCGGCTTGGTCTGTAAAATGGGGCTGCTAAGCCCTGCGTCCAGCGTGGGCCGTTTGGAGGTTCAGTGGCGGGAACCCCTCAAGGTGCCTGGAGTACCGGGCGGTTTGCCACCTCCGGAGAGAGAAAGGGCGTCCTGGCTGTCATGTTGTCCCGGGCCTGGCGTGGACTGGGGCGGGGAGACCCTCATTTTTCTGTTTAAGAAAACCTAGACTATTATGAAGTAGTTGCAAAACTTTGGTTTAACGCAGGACAGTGGAGACTTGAGGAAGGGGGCCCTGGCTGAGACGAGCGGCGTGGAGCCCCCCCTCCACTGGCCTGCTTTTCCATTGGTGCCCGCACTCGGGTTCACTCTCCGTGGTGGGCAGAAAGAGGCCCTCAAAAGACTTCGTATTTGTATATCCTGTTGTTTGCTAAGACCTCTCCCACCACGTAGAAGAATTTGGTGCTGACCACGCAAGTTCAGTGCCTGTCTCTGTGAGGTCCCAGCGAACCGTGGCATCAGTCAGCTCTGCAGTTGTCCAGTTTTGGTCGAGCTCGGATATGGAGCAAGTCGTGGCGTCATAGCCATTTGGGGCAGTGGTGTGGGATCTCAGGAACCCTCCCTATGGTGGGTATGAGCAGGTCACAAAAGTGAGCGTATTCGCGGGTGTAGGCTGGGAGGAATTTAAAATCAATTGACCTAAACGGAAACTTTGCACCACAGGTGGCGAGCATGCAGTTGCCCATGCCTTGACCTCGCTGCCCGCCAATGGACATGGCCCACCGGGGTGGGGAGAGGGACTTCCAGACTTCAGCTCGGCGCATGGGCACCTCGCTGCTCTTCCAGCTTTCAGTGCATGAACGGGAGCTGGACCTGGTTTTTCTGGATCATAGCTATGCTAAGCCATGGAGTGCCCACCCCGACGCGAGTAGTGCCCGCCCCACACGCATGCTCTTTGTCACTCCCCGGCGACAACACGAAACCACCATGTGAGTTTGGGCTTTTCTCTTCGGGGCTGACACTGCCCTGAGTGGGCAGTGATCAGCTGGTTGGGGGATGAGAGGCGATTTCTTCTTAGGGCTGAGTGGGGGACATTGTCTGGAGAGCGTGGATGTTTAACTCAGCCATCTCTGTAAAGCAACACAAGGATATCAGGCCTAAATGTGGACGTGTGCATTCAGGGTGCCTGACTAGAGTTAAGAAAGCAAAATATCCCAAGGAAAGCAAACAGCCCGGGGGGGGGGGGGGCTCTTTTCTGCCAAGGGCTGTTTGCATACTTATAGCATCGATCATGGGCCATATAAAATTATCAGCTTAAAAATTAGCCTTCCACAGGCTTGTTGAATTCTGAGTCTTGCCTGCGGTTGCCAGACCAAACGATTTCCCAGGCCTTCTATGGCCCACAGGCTAGAGGTTCCCAGCCCGAGTCTTAGATAATAGAATTTGGGTGAAAAGGAAACTGAAGAGGATTATTCCTGGTGAAGAAAGACTGAGAAGTTGATTTTTAAAAAAACTGCCACCCGGGATAAGATCCCTTTCACTTTAGTCTGGTGGCTTCTTTAGTCTGGTAGCTTTTTGATGGTAGTGAATTTTGCTTTCCCTGGCTTCACACACACAGATTAGGAGCACATACCCAAGACGTTGCTTTCTCTCTTAGTGTGTTGCAGGCCTGTCATTCATGAGTTAATAATCTAAACTCCTCCTAGGGCTAATTATATTTTCAGCTTGCCTACCTTAGAGTTAGGAAGTTTCATAAACTTACTAGGTGATAAGTGACACAGTTACATTAGATGAGATCTGTTTGATAGTTCTTTTGAGCTTTAAGGAATTCCTCACATTTCAAGATTTATTGATATACTTTATTCCGATAATCAAACCATGTTCTCTCTCTCTCTGTTTTTTAAGATTTATTTATTTACTTGAAAGGCAGAGTTACAGAGAGGCAGAGGCCGGGGCTGGGGGATCTTCCATTGCTGGTTCACTCCCCAGATGACCAGCAATGGCTGGAGCTGCGCCGATTGAAAGCCAGGAGCCAGGAGCTTCTTCTGAGTCTCCCACGTGGGTGCAGGAGCCCAAGGACTTGTGCCATCTTCCACTCTTTTCCCAGGCTATAGTAGAGAGATCTATTGGAAGTATAGCAGGCAGATGCCCATATGGGATGCCGGCACTGAAGTTATTGGCTTTACCTGCTATGCCACAGCACCAGCCCCACCATGCTCTTTTTAAAATATATTTATTTTTATTTATTTGGAAGGCAGAGTTACAGAGAGAGGTCTTCCATATGCTGGTTCACTTCTCAAATGGCTGCAACAGGCGGGACTAGGTCATGCCGAAGTCGGGAGCCTGGAACTCCCCCCACCCCCACTCCATTGGTGTTTTTAATCTTACCTAATGTTTAACCTTTTCCTCAAACATGGATTTTAGTTTCATTGAGAGATAGTTTGTATTTTTCATTTCTTACTTTTCCTCCCTGCCTTCCATTCTTCCTTTGAAAGGCAGAGAAACAGAGAGCTGGTTCACTCCCCCAAATGGCTACAACAGCTGGGGCTTGGCCAGGGTAAAGCCAGGAGTTGAGAACTCCAATTTCTCATGTGAAAGGTAGGGGCCCAAGTACTTGGGGCCATTTTCTGCTGCTTTCCCATAAGCAAGGAGCTAGATCAGAAGCAGAGCAGTTAGGACTTGAACTAGCACACCCACATGGGATGCCAGTTTCAAGCAGTTGCTTAACCCCCTGAGCCAGTCCCTGTATTTTGCTTCTTTAGATCCTCTCATTGAGCCTTAATGAACCAGAGGTGCCATGATGTTTGTTTTAAACACATGTAGAATAATGTTTTGTATTTAATTTCCCAACAACCTTAGTATTTTGTTGGCTTTTTTGGTTGTACCATGCTCGGGAGCTGTTACTGTAAGCAATAATATACAGTAATAGACTGGCCTGGGGCATAACTGAAAAGTTCCTTTAAATAGAATTTGAAATCTTTTTCTCTGTATTGTGTAGTATTTCTTGTTGATCTTGAAAGTCTTGTGGCTGCACTAGGTGTTTCTGTGCCAAGCCAAAGACAAGAGCCAAGGAACTCCCATCAAGCCTATCCAGGTCTCACATGGATTTTGGGTACCCAAGTACTTCCAGGGAGCTGGGTTGGAAGTGAAGCAGCCAAGACTCAAACAGGCGCTCATATGGGGGGCTGGCATCTCAGGTGGAGTGCTGAAATGTTGGCTCCCCCCCATGACATTTTTTTTTAAAAATATTCTGTGGAATTGATTGTTTTGGTACTTAGAAAATCATTTTCTCTTACAAATCCTTTCTCCATATATAGGCCCTAACAATGAGAATTTGGCATATTCTAGAAACTCTTAGGCCACTGTGGTTTGTAGTATTTTGGCATTATGGATGAGAGTAGAAGATAGGGAGAAATTGACAAGACTACCTCATATAGGAATTTGATTCTAAGAGTGAGATCTAGTTTCTGTTTTAGAATGATCACTTTGTGGCTGGCATTGTGGTGCAGTGGTTTAAAGCCCCACCCTGCAGTGCAGGCATCCCATGTGGGCTGCTCTCCTCCCGATCCAGCTCTCTGCTATGGCCTGGAAAAGCAGTTGAAGATGGCCTAAGTCCTTGAGCCCCTGCACCTACATGGGAGACTTGGAAGGAGCTCCTGGCTCCTGACTTCAGATTTGTTCAGCTGCAGCTGTTGCGGCCATTTAGGGAGTGAACCAGCTATGAAAGACATACCTCCCCCCCACCTCTCTACCTCTTTCAAATAAAATAAAATAAATCTTGAAAAGAAGAACGATCACTCTGAATTTTCGTTGAATTGCTTATAGTGAGAGAGTGGAATTTAGAAGACTAGTGAGGAGGCCATTGGAGTGGTCTGAGAATGGGTCAAAAATCATGGTGGCTTGGATCGAGGTGGAAACAATACAAATGGAGAAAAGTGGATAGCCTTGAGGTAAATTTAATAGAACCAAGTGGACCTACTTTGGTGAATTGGAAAGATGGGTCAGGGTTAAGGAGGAGGGTAAACTTAGGATGATTCTTAGATTTCTGACTTGAGTAGCTGTGTGGTGCCATGAGCTGGGGAAGACTCAGGGAAGTGAGGTTTGGGGTGGTAGAATCAATAGTTCTCTTTTAGGCAGACATGTTCAGCTGCCTGGCCCAAAGTCTGCCCAGAGAAGATAATCAGCTCTTCTGTCCACCACCAAATCTAGCTGCATATTATTTTACTTTGTTTCATAATGATGTCATTATGCTAGTCATTGGGTATGGATGCAGTAAGATCATTGAGGTCAGAAAGTGAACATAATGTTTGATAGACAGCCAGTAGGCCAATTTGATTGGCATATTACCAGCTGACAAAGTTGGTGCCATGTACCATGAACTGGGGAAGGACCATTGTGCTGCTTGGATTTCATTGAAGTTATTTTAAAATATGAAAGGTCCTTCAGATGCCCATTTATGTTCTAGACTCTGTACAAGCTGAATTAAACAGCTAAGTTGTCTTCATTTTAGGTGTTTTATCTTAGGCAATCACAGGCTTTTACAAGCATATTGTTAAATATTGGTTAACTTGTTAATGAAAGGGAAGATTTATATGAATTATTTGAAACTCTAGACCAGCACTGTCCAACAGAAATCTTGGCAGTAATGGAAGTGTTCTGTACCTGTGATACCCAGCACTGTGGCCAGTAATCAGAAGGATCTATTGAGAATATGACATGTGGCTAGTGTGATGGAGGGACTGAGTTTTCAATTCTATTTGTTATTAAATTTCTTTAAGTGGATGGCTTATAGCTACTTTATTGGACAGCATGTTTAGCTCATCAGCTGTTTGCTTATGGACTATATTTGTCTTTTTTAAAAAAACTATCTGTTGGTTACTTTTTGCACAGATTCATTTTAAAACAACTTTGTCTTCCTCCAGCACATACCAACACGTCAGAGAAGGCAGAGGTGTAGACCAATGTGGGGGAAATGTCTTTGACTCCAAATCTTCTTACAGATAATGTTCTTATACATAATTTAAAGCTGACCATATTAAAGAGTTATTTTTTGACAATCTGATGATTATTAAACATTTGTGTTGTGTGAAGTACATGTGGCCTGCTTCTGTTTCCTCACCTGTTTACAGTGAATCAGACGTCCCAATAGATGTGGAGACCATCACGTCCACCCCTGTTCCACTCTATGACAACCAGAAGGCTCGCAGCGTGATGAACGAGTGTGAGCGGCATGTCATCTTCGCCAGGACGGACGCGGATGCCCCTCCCCCTCCTGAGGATTGGGAGGAGCATGTCAACAGGTAGGCCCTTCCTCAGGAAGGTGGCTCACTCAGGGTTGATGGTTACCTTCCTACGATTATTTTGTATTGTCATCTTCATTGACACACATTTACTGGGAGCTGATTTCATTTGTAGTGACACAGTCTGCATTATAACTCTCAGTTCACTGTTCTGTGAGCTCTTTGAGAGCAGGACTTGCCTGTCAGTCATCTCTGGCCCTAGGACTTTGCCTGGCACACAGTACACATGTAATAAATGTTTGTTGAACAAACAAATGAATTAAATTTGATAGGTATGATAAGCTCAGTTACTTATATAGAACAGGTCATCATATAGGGCCACCCAGACTACAAAAAATTAAATGTACGTCTGTAAGATACGTGTTTATATGGTCAATAACAAGGATAGTAAAAAGGTTTTGGAGTTACAGGAAAAACTAACAGATGTTTGAGTGGCTTTTAAAGTAGATGTGCAATATTGTTTCTTTTCCTTGTTTTTTGTTTTTAGTTTTCACTTACTTACCTTAAGAGATAGAGCGAGAACTCCCATCTCCCATTCATTGATTCACTCCCCAGATGCATTCAATGGCTGGGACTGGGACAGGGACCAAGAATTCAAACCATGTTTCTGTGTGGGTGGTAGAAACCCAACTCCTTGGGGTGCTGCTTCTTCCCAGGGTCTGCATTGGCAGGAAGTTAGAATCAGGAGCTGAAGCCAGAAGTCAAACCCAGATAATGCAGTATGGCATGTGGGCATCTTAACCCCAAGGCCAAATGCCTTCTCCCAATCTATGGTTTTGAGGACATACCTAAGCCCATTTTCATGTGTTTCCTGGCTAGTTTTGTTCCTACATTTCCTCGTTCTCCCAGGAGATTTAACTTCTCTCTCCGTGTTGTTTATCCATATTCATATGTTGTTTATCCATATTCATATGTTGTTTATCCATATTCATATGTTTATTCATATTCATATTTGACAACATTTATTTATCATTACATAACAGCTTTATAGAGATATTTACATGCCATGCACTTTACCCATCTGATGTGTACAGTTAGTAGTTTTTAAAATATTCAGAGTATTGTACCTGTCACCACAATTTGATGAATATTGCCATCTCCCTGAGAAAGAGACTGTACTTATTAACTCCCATTTCCTCCCAGTTCCTCCAGGCCCCGGGAACCATCAGTGTCCTTTCTGTCTCTAGATTTGCCTGTTCTGGACATTTCATGTAAATGGAATCATGCAATAATGTGTTCTTTTGTGTCTGGTTTCTTTTGCTTGATCTTACCCAAAAGGCCAAGAAGCTATGTGTCTGGTTTCTTTCATACAGTGTTTACTTCTTCTTTTTTTTTTATAATGTTCTTTTTTTTTTTTTTTAAGATTTTATTTATTTATTTGAGAGTTAGAGTTACAGACAATGAAAGGGAGAGACAGAAAGGTCTTCCATCCGCTGGTTCACTCCCCAAGTGGCTGCAATGGCCAAAACTGTGCCTATCCGAAGCCAGGAGCCAGGAGCTTCCTCCAGTCTCCCACACAGGTGCAAGGACCCAAGGACTTGAGCCATCTTCTACTGCTTTCCCAGGTTATAGCAGAGAGCTGGATTGGAAGAGGAGCAGCTAGGACTAGAACTGGCACCCATGTGGGATGCTGGCTCTGCAGGCGGAGGATTAACCCACCGTGCCACAGTGCTGGCCCCTCATGTAGTATTTTCAAGGTTCATCTATGTTGTAGCATATATCAATACTTCCTGATTATTGCTGAATTCTGTTTTGTTGTTGAGAGATAGTCCATTGCATGCATTCCCCACATTTAATTTACCTGTTGATCAGTTGCTAGAAACGAATTGCTTCTACTTTTTGGCCACTACAAGGCTGTTAATGAGCATTCATGTGCAAGTTTTTTTATAGATGTCTGTTTAAAATTCTCTTGGATATATAACTAGGAGTGGAATTACTGGATTGTGTAACAACCCTGTATTTTTTTTTTAAAGATTTATTTATTGTTCTGTCCCGGTTGCCCCTCTTCCAGGCCAGCTCTCTGCTGTGGCCCGGGAGTGCAGTGGAGGATGGTCCAGGTACTTGGGCCCTGCACCCCATGGGAGACCAGGAAAAGCATCTGGCACCTGGCTCCTGCCATTGGATGAGCGCGGTGCGCCGGCCACAGTGCGCTGGCCGCGGCGGCCATTGGAGGGTGAACCAACGGCAAAAAAGGAAGACCTTTCTCTCATCTCTCTCTCTCACTGTCCACTCTGCCTGTCAAAAAAAAAAAAAAAAAGATTTATTTATTGTATTTAAAAGGCAAAATTACAGAGCGGCAGAGGCAGAGAGAGAGGTCTTCCATCTGCTGGTTCACTCCCCAAATGGCTGCAACGGTAGGAGCTGGGCTGATCTGAAGGCACAAGCCAGGAGCCTCCTCTGGATCTCCCACATGGTTGCAGGGGCCCAAGGACGTGGGCCATCTTCTGCTGCTTTCCCAGGCTATAGCAGAGAGCTGGATCAGAAGTGGAGCAGCTGGGTCTCAAACCAGCGCCCATATGGGATGCTGGCACTGCAGGCAACAGCCTTTACTTGCAATGCCAGAGTGCTAGCCCCTGTATTTAACTTTTGAGGACCTACCAGACTTTTCCAAAATGGCTTTACCATTTAAATTTTTTTTAAAAGATTTGTTTTATTTATTTGAAAGGCAGAGTTACAGACAGAAATCTTCCATTCGTTGTTTACTCCACAAATGGCTGCAATGGCTAGGGTTGTGCCTGGCCAAAGCCAAAAGCCAGGAGCACATCATCTGGATCTCCCATGTGGGTGCAGAGACCCAGGCACTTTGGCTATCTTTCACTGCTTTTCTGGGCACATTAGCAGGGAAGTGGATTGAAGTGAAGTAGCTGGGACTTGAACTAGCACCTGTATAGGATGCTGGCTTTGTGGGTGGTGGCTTAACACTCTGAGCCACAACACCAGCCCTCCATTTTGACAATCTGATTTCTCTCCATCCTTGCCAACAGTTACTATTTATCTCTCTCTCCCAAAATATAACTGTTCTGGGTATAAAGTGACATCTCATTTTCTTGATGGCTATCTAAATCTGTTTATACATCTGTACCATATGTAAAAGAATGTTGCTCCTTACATCAGGAGTTGGTCATGATGTTGGAGACCTGTTATTTCGTAACAAGAGAAAGGAGTTGGCCGGCGCCGAGGCTCGATAGGCTAATCCTCCACCTTGCGGCGCCAGCACACCGGGTTCTAGTCCTGGTTGGGGTGCCAGATTCTGTCCCGGTTGCCCCTCTTCCAGGTCAGCTCTCTGCTGTGGCCCGGGAGTGCAGTGGAGGATGGCCCAAGTGCTTGGGCCCTGCACCCCATGGGAGACCAGGAGAAGTACCTGGCTCCTGCCATCGGATCAGCGCGGTACGCCGGCCGCAGCGGCCACTGGAGGGTGAACCAACGGCAAAGGAAGACCTTTCTCTCTGTCTCTCTCTCTCACTGTCCACTCTGCCTGTCAAAAAAAAAAAAAAGAGAGAGAGAGAGAGAGAGAGAAAGGAGTAGGAAGAGGGTAAGGAAGCTTGAGGTGATTAATCTGATTGACGAGGCTGGTTGGAAGTTAGGACTGAGATTAAATGCATGCGTGTGTGATGAGGATGGGAGCTATTGCAGGTGGAGTAGTTCCGTGAAGAAGAGCTTATGGAGAAGTTGGTTGGGTCTTGAATTGGAATTAATGCTGTACCCTACCTAAAAAGGGGACATGTTTTTCAGAGGATCAAGAGGAAAGCTGTTGTGGGTGAAGATCAGCTACTGGAATATTGCTGGAGTCACTGAATTTAGCAAAAGGGTTTATTACAGTTAATGAAAAATTAATAACAAGGATAGTAATAAATGAATTGCCATTTGTTGAGTGCTTTCTAGGTACCAAGTATTGTACCAAATACTTCACAGATATTCTTCCTTTTAATTCTCTAGCAACTCTTAGAGTAGAAGATACATTCCTCTTTCAACTCTTATTTTTTAAAAATTATTTGTTTATTTAAAAGCAGAGTTAGAGTGAAAATATCTTCCATTTACTGGTTTACTTCCTAAATGCCCACAACAGCCAAGGGTAGGGCATGCCAAAGCCAGGAGCCAGGAACTATATCCAGATCTCCCACTTGGGTGCAGGAACCTAAGTACTTGGGCTGTTATTCACTGCTTCCCTGGCACACTAGCAGGAAGCTGGGTAGGAAGTATGGAGTAGCCTGGACTCTAGCCAGGGATTTCCTGTGTGTGGTTTGGACATCCTAAGCTCTATCTTAACACACTATGTCATGACAGCTGTCCCATCTTTTTTTTTTTTTTTTTTTTTTTTTTAATGCCAGGTAGAGTTAGAGAGAGAGAGTTATAGATAGAGAGACATAGAGAAAGGTCTTTCTTCTGTTGGTTCACTCCCCTAATGGCTTCTACGGCTGGCACTGCGCCGATCTGAACCCAGGAGCCGGGTACTTCCTCCTGGTCTCCCATGTGGGTGCAAGGACCCAAGCACTTGGCCATTCTTCGCTACCCTCCCGGGCCACAGCAGAGAGCTGGACTGGAAGAGGAGCAACCAGGCCTAGTACCCAGCGCCCCAACCGGGACTAGAACCTGGGGTGTTGGCGCTGCAGGCAGAGGATTAGCCAAGTGAGCCAGGGTGCCGGCCCCATCTTTTTTTTAAATAAGATGAAGAAACTAAGCTTAAGAAGTTGAATAAACCTTAGGAAGTGATTGAGCAGGAATTTGTTCATACTAATCAATCTAACTCCAGGGCCCAGTATTTCCAACTACTGGATCCTTTGTGTTAAGGGCAATAAAAAGAATAAGAGCTGTTAATGGTGGCTCAGCAAAGTGCTCTTAAGGTGGTTATGTATCCCTTTGTGGTATTGTCCATTGCCTTGTCCTCAGTTTGAAATTTCAGAAAATGTGTAGAACTCTGTGATATTTTTTATCAGTTCACCCATGATTATGATTAAGAGGGTTTTGGAGACTATTCATGCTTGTCAAAGTCAATAGAGACTTAATACATATAAAAACCATTTTTTAATTTATAAGGAGAAAGATGATTATGAAACAGAAGAGGTCCTTGGGTAGCCTGGCCATTATCTACTGCCTCCCTGCTTGTATATTACAGGAAGCTGGAATCAGGAGTAGAGCCAGGACTTGAACCCAGGCACCCTGGTATGAGATCTTCCACCTACTGGTTTACTTCCTAAATGCCCACAGCAGCCAAAGGTAGGCCAGGCCAAAGTCAGGAGCCAGGAATTATATCCAGATCTCCCACTTGGGTGCATTCACAAACAGCATCTTAAACGCTGCATCAAATGTCTGACTCAACAGACAAATTCTTATCTTTGGCCTATTTTTCTAAAGTCTCCATGTGGACCTCCATCCTTTCATTGTGATGTTTCCCTAGATTGGTAAGATTTAACAGAGCTCAGTTTATTTCAGATTGTTTTTTTTTTTTTTTAGTGTTTGATGAGATTTTGAGTATGTTTTCTCATTAGCAACAGACTTAGAAACCATTTCTTCAGGTGGGTCATTTTTACACGTGACTCATTTCATTATTTGATGGTATTGACTAGCTTCAGCTTCAGAGAGGTCACCATTTGATGACCCTGTCCCTGTTTGGGGTTTGGAGTTCCCTTTGCTCTGATTATAATCATCTTGTTGCCATTCTTTCCTTTGACTTGATTGTTAAATTGCTGCTTCCTTTCTTGTTTTATAAAGTCATGTAAAATTACAGTTTCCCACATCAAGAACTCCACTGACTATAGGATAGGTCTGTAGAACTCTTGAGTTTTTTTCTCCCTTGAGAACTTACTGATTGTTCTTCATCTGTGGAGTCACAAATGTAATTTCCCTTTGGATTCTTTTTCCCCTTCTTGAATTATTTCAATAGAAACTGCCTCCAGAGGCCACTGTTGTGTCCTAGCAGGTAAAGCCTCCTCCTGCGATCCCATATGGGCACAGGTTCAAGTCCCAGCTGTTCCACTTTTGATCCAACTTCCTGCTAATGGCCTGGGAAAAGCAGCAGAAGATGGCCCAAGTGTTTGTGCTCCTGACACCCATGTGGGAGAATTGGATGAAGCTCCTGTCTCCTGGCTTTGGCCTGGCCCAGCCCTGGCTGTTGTAGCCATCTGGGAAATGAGCCAGGAATGGAAGATATCTCTTTCTCTCTTTCTCTGTCTCTCCCTCTCTCTATAACCCTGACTTTCAAATAAATAAATAAGTCTTCAAACAGACAGACAAACAAAACTGCCTCCAGATAACTCTATAGAAAATGAAGCCTCTACCCCACCTGATTCTGGCTTTCTCTAGTAATGGCTGATATTTTGTAAAGTTTAAGTATCCCTCTCTGCTTGAAGTAATTGTATAGATCAGGAATTGTCCAACTGACCTGTGGGTCAAATCTTGGTCCATGTGCCAAGAGTGGTTTTTACATTTTTAAGTGTTTGCAAAAAAAATTTCCTGCGCCTGGCACTGTGGCACAGCAGGTGAAAGCCCTGGCCTGCAGTGCCGGCATCCCATATGAGTGCCAGTTCTAGTACCCCGGCTGCTCCTCTTCCAGTCCAGCTCTCTGCTGTGGCCTGGGAAAGCAGTGGAGTTTGGCCCAAGTGCTTGGGCCCCTGCACCGTTGTGGGAGACCTGGAAGAAACTCCTACTCCTGTCTTTGGATATGCTCAGTTCCAGCCATTGTGGCCATTTGGGGAGTGAACCAGCAGATGGAAGATCTCTCTCTCTTTCTCTCTCTGTCTCTGCCTCTTTCTGTAACTCTGTCTTCCAAATAAATAAAATAAACCTTTACAGAAAAGATTTCCTGATATATGAAATAAAAATGTGGGTGTCCATAAAGTTTTATTGGAATATAGTCATGTCTATTCATTAGGTATTATCCAAGGCTGCTTTTGCACCATATCTACAAAGTCAAACATTGTGGCAGAGACTGTATGGCCCCAAACCCTTAAATAGTTATTGTCCATCTTCTTATAGAGGAAGTTGGATGACTGGGTTTAGAAAATGTTTATGTCTGTCTGACACAGTCACGCAACTTGGAGGGACTTTGAAAATGATTGGCATTTACTGGCATGGTGATACAGTCTTGAAGATGTTGGTCAACCTTTTTTTTCCTCTCTAGATGTTTGTCAAATGGGTGAGTTTCATTGTATGCACAGTTTTGAAAGACATTTAGCAAAATATTACTTCTGAGAAAAAAATAGATTTATTTATCTATTTTGAAAGTCAGAGTTACAGAGAGAGAAATCTTCCATCCACTGGTTCATTCCCCAGATGGCCACAATGGCCAGGGCTGGGCTAGGCCGGAGCCAGGAACCAGGAGCTTTTTTTGGGTCTCCCATGTGGCTATTAGGGTCCCAAACACTTAGGCCATCTTTACTGCTTCTCCCAAGCCATTGGCAGGGAGCTGAATTTTGGAAGTAGAGCAGCTGGCACAGGAACATGCACCCATGTGGGATACTGGTGCTGCAGGTGGCAGCTTTACTGGCTTCGCCACAATGCTGGCTCCTAACAAAATACTATTTTTTAAGATTTTTTTAAATTTAAATTTTTAAAGATTTATTTCTTTATTTGAGAGGTAGAGTCACAGAGAATGGGAGAAACAGAAAGGTCTTCCATGTGCTGGTTCAGTCCTCAGATACCTGTTATAGCCAGAGCTGGACCGATCAGGAGCACTAGAAGAGGAGCACCAGGGACATGAGCTGGCGCCCACATGGGATGTTGGTGCTGCAGGCGGAAGCCCAGCCCCTATTTATTTATTTGAAGGTTACAGAGAGAAGGAGAGATCTTCATCTGCTGGGTCACTCACCATATAGATACAGCACTGGCCCCACAAAATAAATTTGGACACTTTTCTTAGCATTGCTCAAATGGATTTCAGGACATTTCCAACTTGTAAGTAAGAGAATTAGTGTCAGGAAGCAGGCAGTCTTATCTTGAAACACAACCTGGGGGCTGGTGTTGTGATGTAGTGGGTAAAGCTGCCGCCTGCGGTGCCAGCATCCCATATGGGCACCGGTTTGAGTCCCAGCTGCTCCACTTCCATTTAACTGTCTGGGAAAGGAGTGGAAGATGGTCCAAGTCCTTGGGCCCCTGCACCCTTGTGGAAGACCCAGAAGAAGCTCCTGGCTTTGGATCAGCCCAGCTTCAGCCGTTGCGGCCATCTGGGGAGTGAACCAGCGGTTGAAGACCTCTCTCTCTCTCTCTCTCTGCCTCTGCCTCTGCCTCTGCCTTTCTGTAACTCTGCCTTTCAAATAAATAAATCTTTTAACAAAAAAAAAAAAAAAGGAAGAAGCCCAATCTGAATTCTACCCAGAAAAAAACCATTTTCCCTTCGTGAACTTCCTATAATTTTATACTCAATATTAGGTGTGTCTTTGTAGAAATCCTGGGTTGGATATCTGGAAGTCAGTTCTGGACCTCGAGTTACTTTCTCTTTCCTCTCTCCCTCTACCCGCTTTCTCTTTCCTTTGTTCCTTCCTGTCCCAGAAGTATGACTTACTGGGATTCTCTGGTATTCCTTGTCATTCCCTGTTCTAGTTTTTTTTTTTTTTTTTTTTTTAAATCCTTTTGTCGTTTTAATGTTAAATTAGTCTCCTTGAAACAGGGCCAGGGAAATAATGATTACTTTTGAAAATGCCAGATTGTTACAGGACCAGTGTGGTCTTTTTGGCTGCTTTGAATAGGATAAATGAGAGGTCAGCATATTGTTCAGCTTCAATCAGAGAATGGCAAACAAAAGATTATCTGATCTCATTACGAAATGAAGACAAGGCATTTTTGCACTCATGAAAACTGAATAGGTTTAGCTAGTGGGGAGCCAGTTGACTCACCACAGTTCCCATCAGCTATTTGAGTGTTTAGACTTGTATTTAAAATTCTGTCTCTTGCTTTTACATTTTTCCTTAATTATATCTCTTGCATGCTCTTTATCTTAATCCTGGGTTACATCATTTTTTTCCCCTCTTAATTCTCCAGCCTCCCACGAAGCTGACAAAATAGAGAATGTGTTTCAATTCCTGGGACCATTTTGTTATGTATTCAACAACAATTCTAAGAACTTTTTCTAGGACTTTGGACTTTTCATCATTGTGGCTTTTAAATTCAATTTCAGCTGTCATTGCAGAATGGAAGTCATTTCTCAGTTGCTTTGGAACCCTTCCCCGCTTTGTTCACATCATCTTCCTTGCTCCCCTCATTTTGGGTTTCAGAATAAATACAGAGTAAGACGAACAAATAGGGAAACATCCTGTGAAATGCTGAAGAATGGAATAATTTTGCAAATGCTGTTGATGTCTCATAAATCAGTTATACCTCATTCTCTGTTCTTGGAATTAAAGTTTACAATGTGGTTAATAGACTTTGAGAAAGCTCCAGACTTTGTTTGAAGTGAAGTTCTCACTCTTACAGTTGACTATAAACGAGCATCATTACTGGTAGTAAGACTGCGATGCAGTTGTTACAGGTTCATTACACCCATTAGTTTTATAGAACTGGAAATTCAGAAGGTTTTTTTTTTTAAAGATTTATTATTTGAACAGCAGAGTTACAGAGAGGCAGAGGCAGAAAGAGAGGTCTTCCATCTGATGGTTCACTCCCCAGATGGCTGCAGCAGCCGTAGCGGGCCAATCTGAAGCCAGGTGCCAGGAGCATCTTCCAGGTCTCCCACGTAGGGTGCTGGGGCCCAGGCACTTGGGACATCTTCCACTGCTTTTGCAGACCATAACAGAGCTGGATTGGAAGTGGAGTAGCCAGGACTTAAACTGGTTCCCATATGGGATACCGGCACTACACGTGGCGGCTTTACCCGCTAAGCCACAACGCCAGCGCACAGAAGTTTTTTAAGATTTATTTATTTATCTGAAAGTCAGATTTATGCAGAGAGAGTTCTTCCTTCTGATGGTTCACTCACCAGATGGTTACTACGGCCGGAGCTGCACTGATCTGAAGCCAGGGGCTGCTTCTGGGTCTCCCACATTGAGGGTAGGGGCCCAAGGATTTGGGCCATCTTCTGCTTTCCCAGGCCATAGCAGAGAGCTGTATTGGGAGTGGAGCAGCCGGGTCTCGAACTGGCACATCCATATGGGATGCCTGTGCTTCAGGCCATGGTGTTAACCTGCTGAGCCATAGCACCAGCCCCAGACAGGTATTTTTTTATCTTTCATGTCTACTTAAGGAAATTTATCCTACAGAGATTCTTGCGTGAGTGTATAAAGATTTAGATGGATATATATGTGTATGTGTCTGTATTGGGGGTGGGGAGAGGTGGTAACTGCAAGTGGTTAGAAATAGCGGTAAGGCCGGCGCCGTGGCTCACTAGGCTAATCCTCCGCCTGCGGCGCCGGCACTCCAGGTTCTAGTCCCGGTTAGGGCGCCGGTTCTGTCCCGGTTGCTTCTCTTCCAGTACAGCTCTCTGCTGTGGCCTGGGAAGGCAGTGGAGGATGGCCCAAGTGCTTGGGCCCTGTACCCACATGGGAGACCAGGAGGAAACACCTGGCTCCTGGCTTCTGATTGGCGCAGTGCGCTGGCTGTAGCAGCCATTTGGGGGGTGAACCAGTGGAAAGAAGACCTTTCTCTCTGTCTCTCTCACTGTCTAACTCTGCCTGTAAAAAAAAAAAAATCATAGCGGTAAAAGAGATAACAATCTAAATACACACAAATAGAGTAGAGTTTACCAGTCATTAAAAGCAAAGGGATGTACAGAGATACAACCATATACACACCCAAAGAGGTTTTTTTTTTAAAGAAATTTTTATTTATTTAAAGGCAGTGACAGAGTAGGAGAAACAGAAAGATCTTCGATCTGCTGGTTCTCTCCCCAAATGCTTCCAACAGCCAGAGCTGGGCCAGGCTGAGCCATGAGCAGGAACTCCATCTGGGCCATCCTCTACTTTTTCAGGTGCAAGAAGCAGAGCAGCTGGGACTCAAACCATCACTCCAATATGGGATACGGCTTAACCTGCTGCACGCCACAACTCTGACCCTAAAGAAAGCTTTTAAAAAGTGGGTCTTTGGGGCTGATGCTGTGGTGTAGTGGTTTAAAGCCTCTGCCTGCAGTGCCGACATCCCATATGGGCGCTGGTTTGAGTCCTGGCTGCTCCACTCCAATCCAACTCCGCTATTACCTGAGAAAGCAGAAAATGGCCCGAGTTCGTGGGCCCCTGAACCTGCACGGAGACCTAGAAGGAACTCCTGGCTTCAGATTGGCTCAGCTGTAGCCATTGGGGTCATTTCAGGAGTAGACCAGTGGATGGAAGACCTCTCTCTCTGCCTCTGCCTCTCTGTAAGTCTGCCTTTCAAATAAATAAATCTTTAAAAAAAAGAAAAACACACTTCAGGACTGGCACCCTGGCACAGTAGGTTAATCCTCCACTTGCAGCACCTACATCCCATATGGGTGTCGGTTCTAGTCCCAGCTGCTCTTCTTCCAATCCAGCTCTCTGCTATGGCCTGGGAAAGCAGTAGAAGATGGCCCAAGTCTTTAGGCCCCTGCACCCACGTGGGAGACCTGGAAGAAACTCCTGGCTCCTGGCTTCAGATTGGCGCAGCTCCAGCCATTGCGGCCATTTGGGCAGTGAACCAGTGGAAGGAAGACCTTTCTCTCTGTCTCTCCCTCTCAGTGTCTGTAACTCTACCTCTCATGTAAATAAATAAAATGTTTAAAAAAAAAATTATTCAACAACCAGCAGTGATGTTATTAATAAGGATAGGGATTAATTTCACAGAGAAACCAATTAATCCCACCATAACAAATCCTGGTGCTATTGCCATGGTGATTGTCTAGGATTCTAAATAGGTTTGGTGCATCTGTTTATTTATTTTTATTTGAGAGGCAGACAGATCCCATCTGCTAGTTCACTCTCCAAATGCCCTCAACAGGTGGGCCTGGATGGGGCCAGAATTTAATCCAGGTCTCCCACTGGGAAGACCAATTACTTGAGTCATCACTGTTGCCTCCCATAGTCTTCATTGGCAGGAATCTGGAGTGAGGAGTGGGAGCAGTGAATCAGATTCAGGTGTTCTGATGTGAGGTTTTCTTAATCATTTGGCTAAATCCTGTTCCTTATAGCTTATATTTTTTGTTTATTTTCATTTTACTTAAAAGGCAAGGAGAGATCGTTGATTTACTGGTTTACTCCCCAAATGCCCTCAACTACCATGGCTGGGCCAGGCCAAAACTAGGAACCTGGAACTCAGTCTTCATCTCCCCGTGTGGGTGGCAGGGATCCAAGTACTTGAGCCATCATCTGCTTCCTTCCTGGGGTGCCCATTAGCAGGAAAGCAGTGCTGAGATTTGAAGCAGGCACCCCAGTATGGGACGTGGGCATCCCAGGTGGCATCTTAATTGCTGCACTAACTGCCCCCCCCATCCTATCTATTATATAGACAAGGAGACTCAGGGTACACAGGCATCTCTGTTGCAGAGGTAGATGGGGTCCTAGCTCCTAGTTGGGGTTCTCCTGGACTGTGTGACTGTGATAAGTTGTAATTATTGATGTGCTAGATAGAGATTTTGCTTTATTGAAGGAAAAGGGCCATTGTCTTCCTCTTTTGGAGGGTATTTGCTGTGTCCAGTGATGTTGGGTCACTGTGCATGTGAATAAGAAAGGGTAGTTGGTCCTCCATCTGCTTCCTCTGGGTCATGTTACTGGTGTTCATAGAGTGGTGGCTGTAGAGATTAGAGTGTCTCATGTGGTGGGCTGTGATGGGAATGATGCTAATGTGATAGGAAGTAAGAAGAGAAACTTGCTGTCCTTTCAAGGGGCTTCCCTGCAGCTTCACCAGCTTTGTGCAGTGAAGGGCTCCATTTGCCAGTGAGCACGAACATGTTTCTGTGTTCCTCTCTGCTACTCAGTGCTCAGTATGATGCAGAGGGTGAGCGTTTGAATCTGGACCCTGTTATTTACAGAACTTGGAATGCAGCATGCACACAGTTCCTCCATTTGTTGTAGGTGTATAACTCTGCAAAGTGTGTCATGCTGTATTTCATGAGCTGATACAGTACTTACTGGGCCAGCGTCGCGGCTCACTAGGCTAATCCTCCACCTTACGGCGCCGGCACACCGGATTCTAGTCCCAGTCGAGGAGCCGGACTCTGTCCCAGTTGCCCCTCTTCTAGGCCAGCTCTCTGCTATGGCCAGGGAGTACAGTGGAGGATGGCCCAAGTGCTTGGGCCCTGCACCCCGTGGGAGACCAGGAGAAGCAGCTGGCTCTTGCCTTCGGATCAGCGTGGTACGCCGGCTGTGGCGGCCATTTGAGGAAGGAAAGGCAAAAGGAAGACCTCTCTCTCTCTCTCTCTCTCTCTCTCACTCTCTCACTCTCTCACTGTCCACTCTGCCTGTCAAAAAAACAAACAAACAAAACTGACAAAAATCCCAACCATCCTGGCGTTTACATTCTGCAGAGGGAGACAAAGCAAACAAATAGAGTGTCAGGTGGTAATACGGCTAGTAGAGAGGGCTAGGGAACCCCAGGGTAGATTTGGTGTGTAAATAAGGATGAGTCAGAGCCATGGAGAAAGTAACATTTGAACAATGCCCTGAAGGAACAGAGAGGGAGCCATTGTTTGAGATTGGGAACGAGTGGCAAGTGCCCAGTCTGTGATGCAGGGTGTGCCTGGTGTACATGGCAAGGTCTGGGGCAGGGTGTGCAATGTGGCTGAAGCAAAGTTAGTGAGGGGCAGTCATGATGGTGATGTTGGAGAGGCAGTGGGGGCCCCACAGCCTGTTGTGAGGACTTTGGCTTTAAACTGATTTTACTGGGCCCACTGAAGGACTTTGAGCAGAGGTATGACAGGGTCTGACTTGGGTTTTTCGATTGATTTTCCAAAATGGAAAAATGGATTTTCCATATTGACTTTTCAAAAGTCAGTTATATTTCCCGCAACAGAATGTGGAGAAATATGTTTTCTTACACCCTTACAATACCATATTAAACTTAGTTTTTACCCGTGTGAGGGGTGAAAAGTAATACTTTATTATTTTAATTTGTATTTGTTTAATTTTGAAGCAAAGTTGACTTTACTTTTTGTGGCCTTTCCATATTCTTTGCCTGTTGATTATTTCATCTTTTAAAAATTTTCTAGCACCTCTTTTTTAATGAGATGGCAGTTGTTTTCCCACCATTTTGACTGTATTTCTGATACTTTTTATTCCCTTTCAAAAACTTTTATGTAATTACTTTTATCTCTCTTTCTTATTTATTTACTTATTTGAGAAGACAAGAGACAGAGAACTCCAGTCCTCTGGTTTATTCCCCAAATGCCTGTAGTAGCCCTGGGTCAGGAGCTAAACCTGGGAGCCAGACCTGAATCTGGGTCTCTCATGTGGGCATCAGGGAGCCAGCTACCAAAGCTATTACTGCTGTCTCCAAGGGTCCTCATTAGCAGGAAGTGGATAGCAAATTCCGTAACTCTCTTATGGGATGCCAGCACCTTAACTGCGAGGCCAGAGGCCGCCCCTCTTCCTTTTATGTCTTCTGGGTTTTGAGTCATCCTTAGAAAGGCCGTAAATATATTGGTATTTTGGGTTCTTGAGATTTAATTATTTATTTGAAAGGCAAAGTTACAGAGAGAGAGAGTGAGTTAGCCAGAGAGTTCTTCTATCCACTGCTTCACTCCCCACATAGCTGCAATGGCTGGATTGAGACCAAAATCTAGGTCTTGTGTTTTAGCTCAGTTGTCTGAGATTTGAATTATATTTGAGTTATATTCTTTCATAGTGGGAACGAAAAACACAGCATAATCTTTATATGGTGTACCTTCACGGGGCGTGTCCCTAGGGTTTGACTTTAATTCCTCAGAGTTTCCATTATAGGACTGGCTGGACAGTGGCCCAGAACAAGCTATTCAACAAGACCCTCAAAGCCCTGCAGTGTGATCGGCTTGCCCGCCTGGCCAATGAAGGGGTAAGACAGAATCTGCCCACGGCGGGCTCTTTCTGACTCAGGCCTCACTGCTGACTCACTTGTCCTTCCCATAACCAAATGCTTCTTGTGTTTTATCACTTCCACTTATCTTTCAGGCTTGTAATGAGCCAGTGCTGCGCCGTGTTGCCGTGGACAAGTGTGCGAGGAGAGTGCGACAGGCACTGGCAAGTGTCAGCTGGGACACCAAGCTGATCCAGTGGCTACACACCACCCTCGTGGAGACCTTGAGTCTGCCCATGCTGGCAGCCTACCTGGATGCTTTGCAGACGCTGAAAGGGAAGGTAAGGCTGTAATTGGTACCTGCCCTTCCTGGGGATGGCCGTTTTCTGTGGATTCAAGATGTGGGGTTGGACAGGGTCATTGCCTATGTGGCCTAGAGGAGACAGGGCGTCATTTCATGTAAATGTCTTCAGCCCTGCCATCTCCAGGATGAGGTGTGGGGTCTAAAAACTAGAGTCACTCTAGCCTTACAGCTTGTGGTTTGAGTGGTGAATCAAATTGTGATGGGGTGATGAAGGATTTCTTAGAGAGGGGTATGTGAATGGATTACAGAACAGGGCAGTGAGTTTCTGGTCTCTCTTCATCATTGGATGAGTCTTCAGTAGCAACACTTGGTCTGTAATTTGTTACAAATATCTTTATGTTTCCCTGCTTTCTTAGACAGTATTGTGCAACAGTTGGGTTAGGATTTGCTGTGATGTTAATGACCATGCTGGGCTGTCCTCATTGAGACAGAGTGTAGGTGCTGGAGGCCGATTGCCTGGCTGATCTCAGCTCTGTCACTGATCAGCTGTGTGAGCTCAGCCCAAGTTGTCCTTGGTTCTCCTCTCTCTAAAATGTGGCTAAGGATAACACCCATTTAGGAATTTTGTGAAAATGTAGTTAGTTAATCCAGGTAGATTACTTGATACAACACTGGGCATATAGTAAGCCTATAGGAACTGTTAATGATTCTTTAAATAGCATCCTCTTAGGTTCTTGACTATTTGGGATGTTTTGTTCCACTACAAAATAGCATGGAAAACTTGGATTAATTCAGTTCCTGGCTTTTTTCTCAGTAGTTTTTCATTCTTTGTGGGAAGCTGGCTTGTCTTAATGCTGTAAATTTTCTGGCCGACTGCTTCTACCAACTATATATCAAAATTTTCAGGCTCATTTTTTCTTATTTTTAAGTTGAAGGATGCTCAGTTTGTTAGAAAGCTAAAGAAGACTGATTTAGTGCTAAAACAAAACAAAACTCGGGACTTGATGCATTAATTTTATATGCATAGTAGGAAATTTGATCCTAGTTTATTCATTCAACTAATATGATTTTGTGTGCCTATAGTGTGGCAAGCACTGGGGTGAATAAAACAGAACTGCCCCCTGCTGTGGTGGAGCTTGTTTTTTAGTGGACAGAGAGATTCCCATGTTTCCCTTTGTCTTACTCCCTTGCATTATAAACTCTGGGCCAGGAGGGGAATGGTGGGCAGACATGGGCATAGGTAGGGTGTGAGGTCAAGACAAGACCCTGGCAGAGAGTTTGGCCCATGAAAGCAGTAAGCATTTTCAAAGTACATTCTTCACAGTGTTCTACCGTTTGGGAAAGTACAGTGTTGGTGAATATACCGGAGAGAGTGAGTGTGGGTAGTGGACCAGTTCTCTAGTAATTCTGCCTCACCTATGGCAAGCATAATTTGGGTATAATTTTCCTTTTAAGGAAGAGTTTGGACTGTTTTCCCACTTTAGTTACTGGTTGGTTGTGTCCCTTGTACAAGATAAAGCAAACTCAGCAGACCACTGAGTGAGCCTCAGGTTGGTGCTGCTTGGCTGTGCTGCTGGGGCACAGTGTGGGTGAGCCGAACAGTGGAAGACTTGCCTGGTGCACAGTCAGAGTCTTGCAGTATTTTCCACAGTGGTTATTTTCCCACAACTATGTTTAAATGATTTATTTGTTTTCATATAGTTGAAAGAGCAAGAGAGAGAGAGCTGTCTTCCATTTGCTTGTTCACTCCCCAAATGCCTGCAACAGCCAGAGCTGAGCCAGACTGAAGCCAGGAGCTGAGAACTCAATCCAGATTTCCCATGTGGGTAGCAAGGACTCAAGTACTCAAGCCATTACCACTGCCTCCCAAGGAAGATGGATTGTAAATGGAGCTAGGACTGAGTCCAGATACTCCGATAGTGGGATCTGGCTGTCCCAAGTGATGGCTTAACTGCTGTGCTACAGTGCCCACCCTCAGATAAAGCTTTTAAATTAGATCAGATCCTCTGCCTCAAAGTGTTGAGTGGCCCACAATTACAGAGTGAGTAACAAAGAATGACCATTTAGGGTGAAGATCCTGTACAGTTTGGCCGGAGCCTTTTTAAGTAGCTCTGCATCTTCATTCCTACTCTAATCCCCATTTCAGTCTACCTGGGCCTACAGTAAGCCCCACACTTTATTGCCACTTGCTGGTATCTGTGGCTGGAAAGCTGCTCTCTCATCCTCTGTTAGCACCTTGCCTATTCTAAAGAGCCTGTTTCACTTTACATGCTGTATTTCAAATGGAAATTGCCTGTGAATTTCCCTCTCTTCTGGACAGTTTGTGTCAGTATGGGCCTTCAGTTCATTTTGTGACAGTTATCAGCCACCCCTCCCCATTGTGTGTGTTTGTGTGTTTGTCTTCATTGCCACTTGTAGATTAAATTCCTCAAAGTACTAGCTTAATGTCTGTCTCAGCAGGTTTTTTTTTTTGTTTTTTTTGTTTGTTTGTTTTTGTTTTTTAAGATTTTAGAGATGGAGAGACATAGAAAGATGGATAAATCTTCCATCGACTGGTTCACTCCTCAAATGGCCTCACTAGCCAGCACTAAGCCAGGCCAAATCAAGAAGCCTGGAAATGCATCCAAGTCTTCCATGTGGGTGGCAGGAGCCCAAGTGCACATTTGTCCACTTCTTTTACAGGTGCATCATCAGGAAGCCGGTTCAGAAGTAGAGCAGCCAGGACTCACGCGGGGTTCATGGCCACAAAGCTGTCCTCAACAGCTCTTTCCTAAACATTTGTTTCATGAGTTAAACTGAGAACATTGGTACAATCTCTTGATTTCTTCTGAAGAAATATTTCTAGTCTCTCTTCTTAAATTAGGAGCAACTTATCTTCTGTCTGAGCTCTTACAACTTGCATCAAACTATAGTAGTCTTTATTCTCCAGTTTCTCAGAAATGTTCTTTTGCTTTTTTGAAAACTACTTCTAATTAAAATTTTTTCCTCTCCCCTCTGTCATTGTGACCTTTGTGGGTAGAATGGAATTCACGCAGATATTTCTTTCAATGTAAACATCAGCATGTATGAAACCTGTATTTATATACCTATGAGATCACATTTTTGGTGGATAGTAAATAACAGGATGTGGCATAAATCACAATTCAGTAGGATATACTTTTGGATACAATAACAGATTTCTTTAACATGCCACAGCTTGAAAGCAGTACACTGGGTGAAAATTTTGGGAGTTTTTGTTTGTTTGTTTGCTTGTTTTTTTTCTAGTTATAAAGTTAGTGATGTTCATTGAGGAAATTTAGAAGATACAGAAATCTATTAGCATTTTGGCATCCTTTCTTATAATGTTTCTTCTGAGTAGAGATCATTTTCCTATAACATTTTAGCAAAATTGTTTCTGTTTTTCTGTATGTTAACAGATTCTTTAAAAAAAAAAAAAGAAAAGATTGATTGATTGATTGATTGATTGATTTGAAAGGCATTGTTGGGGCCGGCGCTGTGGCGCAGTGGGTTAATCCTCTGCCTATGGCACTGACATCCCATATGGACGCTGGTTCTAGTTCTAGCTG
The DNA here is from genome assembly GCA_949820135.1 of Sylvilagus floridanus. Classification (NCBI taxonomy): domain Eukaryota; kingdom Metazoa; phylum Chordata; class Mammalia; order Lagomorpha; family Leporidae; genus Sylvilagus; species Sylvilagus floridanus. The sequence continues at coordinate 72,882,509 of OX463245.1, read as the reverse complement.
CTCCTCTTCGTATCCAGCTCTCTGCTATGGCTGAGATGGCAGTAGATGATGGCCCAAGTCCTTGGGCCCATGCACCCACGTGGGAAACCTGGAAGAAGCTCCTGGCTCCTGGCTTCAGATTGGTGCAGCTCCAGCCATTGTGGCCATCTGGGGAATGAACCAGTGGATGGAAACACTCTTTATCTCTACCTCTGTCTGTACCTCTGTCTTTTAAATAAATAAAATAAATCTTAAAATAAAAAAAAAAAAGAAAGAAAGGCACGTTACAGAGAGGCAGAGGGAAAGAGGTCTTCCATCTGCTGGTTCACTCCCCAAGTAACCGCAATGGCTAGAGCTGTGCCGATCCAAAGGCAGGAGCCAGGAGCTTCTTCTGGGTCTCCCACGAGGGTGCAGGGGCCCAAGGATTTGTGCCACCTTCCACTGCTTTCCCAGGCCATAGCAGAGAGCTGGATCGGAATTGGAGCATCTGGGATTTGAACCAGTGCCCATATGGGATGCTGGCACTGCAGGCAGTGGCATTATCCATTATACCACAGCGCTAGCCCCTTAACAGATTCTTAAAAGTATTTGAAAGTAATCCTTGGGGCCTGTGCTGTGGTGTAGTGGGTAAAGCTGTTGCCTGTGATACCGGCATCCAAACAGGTGATGATTCACGTCCCGGCTGTTCCCTGCTGATGCGCCCAGGAAAGCAACGGAAGATGGCACAAGTGCATGGGTCTGTGCACCCAAGTAGGAGATCTGGAAGAAGCTTCTGGCTTCACACAAGCCAAGCTCTGGCCGTTGCAGCCATTTGTTAAGTGAACCAATGGATGGAAGACCACTTTGTTTTTCCCTCAATCTCTAACTCTGGCTTTCAAATGAAAACAATCTTAAAAAAAAAATAAATAACCCTTAATATACAGTTAGATAGATAATTTGTTTAACAACCCTCTTACATACACATTTAGGTTGCTTCAACTTTTTTTAATTTTTATTTTTTAAAGATTTATTTATTTATTAGAAAGGCTGAATTAGAGAGAGGGAGAGACAGATCTTCCATCAATTTGTTCACTCCCCAAATGGTTGCAGTGGCTGGAGCTGGGCCAGACTGGAGCCAAGAGCTTCTTCCAGGTACAGGGTCCCAAGCACTTGGACCATCCTTCGCTGCTTTCCCAGGCACATTAGCAAGGAGCTGGATCAGAAGTGGAGCAGGGGCTGGCACTGTGATGCAGCAGGTTAAAGCCGCAGCCTGCAGAGCCAGCATCTCATATGGGCGCTAGTTTGAGTCCCAGCTGCTCCTCTTCCTATCCAGCTCTCCACTATGGCCTGGGAAATCAGTAGAAAATGACCCTGCATCCACGTGGGAGACCTGGAAGAAGCTCCTGGCTTTGGATCAACTCAGCTCTGGCTGTTGCTGTCATTTGGGGAGTGAACCAGCAGAATGGAAGACCTCCCTCTCTTTCTCTCTCTGGCTCTGCCTCTCTCTGTAGCTCTGTCTTTCAAATAAATAAAATAAATCTTTTTAAAAAATAAAATAAGTGGAGCAGCCGGTATTGCAAGCAGCAACTTTATCCGCTGGGCCACAGCGCCATGCCCAGGAACATGCTTTTCAGATGTGCGTTTATTTGTACTTTTGCTTCTGAGGAGGGTTTGCAAGACTTAGTAAAAGTCTGTTTATGGCTCCTCGTGGGTCCCTGTCCTGCCTGGTTGCTGGTGGTGGGAAGGTATCTCAGTGCACACTGGAAGCATCTTTGCTCTTCCTTTATTCTAGATCCCGACCTTGATTGACCGAATGCTTGTGTCCTCCAACACGAAGACTGGGGCTGCAGGAGCCGAGGCCTTGTCCCTCCTCCTGAAGAGGCCCTGGGACCCTGCTGTAGGGGTGCTTTCTCATAACAAGCCAGTAAGTTGGACAGCTCAGGACTTAACGTGGCACTTGACATCTTATACTGAAGCCTTAAGACCTCAGCAAGAGGATGACAGATGGCTTATTTTACCTTTTTTAAATTTATAACTTGTTTTGTATAGTGTTTAACCTTAGTTTCATAAGCAAAGGATCATTGTTTGGGATGAGAAAGACAGTCCTTGGATCTTGTAGAAGAACACTTCTCACTCACTTGTTCTTGGGTGGGAATCTCTCCTTAGAGCAAACTCCCGGGCTCTCCTCTCATTCTCATCGCCTCCTCTGGCCCCTCCAGCTCCGTGTTTCCCACCTCACGCCGCCACCGCTTCTGGCAGTCTCAGCTCTCCTGCTTAGGCAAGGTATGTGTGGAAGCAGGATGAGCTTTCTCCTGGATGGGGGTATAGCTTTGGAAGACTGGGAGAAGGAAGTGCTGGAGGGAGTCAAAGTGGAAGAACTAAAGTGTGCAGCATCCTTTGACTGCTTGTCCAGGGTGGAAGGGATTTTAGCAGGTTAAGCAGAATTGCGAGATTTGAAACTTAACCATGCTGGCCTGGACACTGCTTCTCTCCTTCAGGTCATCCCTGTAGCCACCCATTTACTGAACAATGGCAGTGGGGTAGGCGTTCTACAGTGTCTTGAGCACATGATTGGGGCAGTGAGAAGCAAAGTGCTGGAGGTGAGAATGTCCCTGCTATAGTTGCTGGTGGCACACCATCATTCTGGGTTTGTTCTGCACGCTCCTGGGCCTCTGACCTTACTGTCTTCCTTCTTTCTCACAAAGATCCACAGCCATTTTCCACACAAACCCGTTATCTTGATTGGTTGGAACACAGGAGCTTTGGTGGCTTGTCACGTAAGTAATTCCACCTTATTTGAGGGTCATTGAGAACCTGGAGATTGTCATAGGATGAATACTACTACTGCTGCTGCTACTACTACTACTACAGGGCTTGCTCCATTGAGGCCTTTGCATGTGGCAGGCACTGTGTGCTAGATGCTTTACCTTTATGATTGTATTGTTGATTGTAGAAGACAGATTATAGCTTTTTAACTTTATTGTGGAGAATTGTAAGCAGAAACAAAAGCAGGGAGAATATACTAGTGTAGTAAACCCCTTGGACCCTGACTTTGCTTTATAAATGGTTAACTCCTGCACTGTCAGGCTTAGTGCATCTCACCCCTGCTGGTTTTCTGTCTCCCTCAGGTTATTTTGAAGAAAATTCCAAATATCGTATAATTTCATTTATGTATGTTTCATCACTTATTATTAAAATAAATTCCTTTTTCTCTCAATGTAAGTACCATGCTATTTTCTATGTAAAAAATTAACAATAATTCTCACAAGTGAAAATTAATAGCTCTGGAATTTGATGTTATACTCATGTCCAATCCCTTTCCAAAATGTCAAAGAACCTTTTCTTTATTATTTTTCATTTACACGTCTTCCATTTTGCATAAATGTCCTAGACACATCCCAAAGCCCCAGTTTTTCTGATTCATCTGGTCTAGCCTAGTGTGAAAGGTAGGACCGTGAGGGGATACAGGCCATCTCCCCATTCTCCTTGCTTCCTGGGTTGGCGGGACTCAGCCAGGGACTGCTCCATGGAAACCTGAGATATCTGAGAGCTACCACTTAAGTCCAGTAGAGGAGACTTTGTTCACGTAACGGAGAGTGGTGGCATTTGTGTGGTCTTGAGTATACTTACTGCTAGTGGAGAAGAATGGAACAGAATGCTCTAGCCTGAGGGACCGACAGGGTACAAGTATTAAGCCTCCCAAACAGAGGTGTAGCCATCTGCCGGGGTCCTCTCAGGGCCTCACTTAGCAAGGTGGGGGCTCTTGTGTTCTCTCCTCTTCCTGCTGCCTAAGGATTAGAGCAGGAGAGGAAGAGGTAGGATGGGACGGGGGGACGAGGTCTGGACCCCTCCTGGATTCTGAGTAGGCTAAGGGCAGTGAGCTCAGTTGCCCTTTAGACAAACCATGCCATTATTTGCAGGTGTCAGTGATGGAGTATGTCACTGCCGTTGTCTGCCTTGGGTTTCCTCTGCTCACTGTGGATGGCCCCAGAGGGGTAAGAATGCGGTAAAGATGATGGCTGGGTCCTTGGCAGCGGGAATGGGGGCACCTCAATTGCATGGCTGTCTCCTGAGCAGGATTTCTTCCAGGTCAGTGCTTTGTGAGTTTGAGCTAGCTGCATCTAAAACTTGTACTTGTTTTAGGATGTGGATGATCCACTCTTGGATATGAAGACTCCAGTCCTCTTTGTCATTGGTCAGAATTCCCTGCAGTGTCACCCTGAAGCCATGGAGGACTTCCGGGAGAAGATTCGGGCTGAGAACAGCTTGGTGGTGGTTGGGGGCGCTGATGATAATCTCAGGTGGGTAGTTTCCACCAGAGGCATGAGAGCACCACGTTACAGGGTTAAAGAAATGCCTGGGGGCCGGCACTGTGGCGTAACAGGTAAAGGCACGGCCTGCAGTGCTGGCATCCCATGTGGCGCCGGTTCAATTCCTGGCTGCTGCACTTCTGATCCAGCTCTCTGCTGTAGCCTGGGAAAACAGTGGAAGATGGCCCACGTCCTTGCCACCTGTGTGGCAGACCTGGGCGAGGCTCCTGGCTTTGGATTGGCCCAGCTCCGGCTATTGCAGCCATCTGGGGAGTGAACCAAGGGATGGAAGACTTCTGTCTCTCTCTGCTTGTTCTCTCTCTCTGTGTTGCTCTGACTTTCCTAGATTAGTTTGGTTCGTTTATGAGTGGAAATGTTTTAACTTTTACATTGTTAATTAATTTTAGATTTGTAAAAAGTTGTGGTGGTAGTGCAGAAAATGTCCCCAGTACCTTTTATTTGAATTTTCCAAATGTTAACATCTTATGTAACAAAGGATAATTCTCATAATCAGGAAATTAACATGGATATGGTGCTATAATTTACAGATTCAAATTTTATCAGTTATCTCCTAATGACCTTTTTCTAGTCCAGGACCCAATCCAGGATTACATGTTGCATTTAGTGCCATGTTTCCTCAATCTTGTTTAATTTGATAGTTTATTCATCTTTTTTTGTCTTTTATAACTATGACTTTTTTTTTAAGATTTATTTATTGAGGCTGACATTGTGGTGTAGCAGGTAAAGCTGCCTGTGACACCAGCATCCCGTATGGACACCAGTGTGAGTCAGCTGATCCGTTTCTGATCCAGCTCCCTGCTAATGTGCCTGGGAAAGCCATGGAAGATGGCCCAAGTCCTTAGGTGCTGCACCCACATGGGAGATCCAGAAGAAGCTCCTGGCTCCCGGCTCCTGGCTTCAGCCTGGCCCAGATTTATTTATTTATTTGAAAGGTAGAGTTAAAGAGAGGGAGAAACAGATCTTCCATCCTTTGGTTCACTTCCCAAATGGCTGCAACATCCAGCCGAAGCCAGTAACTTCATCTAGGTCTTTTTATTTTTTTCTTGTAAAGATTTATTTATTTATTTATTTGAAAGTCAGAGTTACAGAGAGAGAGAGGGAGGGAGAGGGAGAGAGAGGGAGAGAGAGAGAGAGAGAGAGATTGATTGATTGTCTGCAGTGGCCAGAGCTGCACCGATCTGAAGCCAGGAATCAGGAGCTTCTTCTAGGTCTCCCACGTGGGTGCAGGGGCCCAAGCACTTGGCCATCTTCTGCTGCTTTCCCAAGCCATAGCAGAGAGGTGGGTCGGAAGTAGAAAAGTCAGGACTCAAACTGGTGCCCATATGGGATGCTGGCACTGCAGGCGGCAGCTTTACCTGCTACGCCACAGCGCCGGCGGCCCCTTCTGGGTCTTCCACGTGGGTGCAAGAGCCCAAGTGCTTGGGCCATCTTCCTCTGCTTTTCCAAGTGCATTGGCAGGGAGCTGGATCACAAGTGTAATAGCTGGGATGCAAACCAGCGCCCGTATGGGATGCCAGTGCTGCAGGCAGCAGCTTTACCTGCTGTGCTACAGCACTGGACCCACGACTGATATTTTTGAAGAGTACTGGTCGATAATTTTGTAGACTGCCCCTCACTTGAGGTTTTTGACATTTTCTTATGATTACATTGAGGATATGGATTTTTGGGCAGAATGCCACAGATATTATGCCCCAGTACATCCCATCAGAGGATACCTGTTGTTGCTATTATCACTGTTGATTATAACCTGGGTTACGTGGTTATGGTAACTCATGCCAAGTTCTCCACTGTGAAATTACTACTACTCTTTCTGTAACTAGTAGTTATCTTGAGGTGAGAAGATATTTTGAGGTTATAAACATTCTTTGTGATCATACTTTCACTGGAGTACACATTTACAATTAAAAAAAGCTTTATGTTTTTATTCATTTGAGAGGGAGAGAGACAGAGCACCCTTCACTCGTTCCCCCTCCAGATGCCTGCAATACCTGAGACTGAGCCAGATCAAAACCAGGAGCTGGGGATGTAATCTAGGTTTCCTGTGTGGGTGGCAGGGACCCCACTACTTGACCCATGACCTGCTGCTTCCCAGGCACTCCAGGATGGGATGCAGGCGTGCCAGATGGCATCTTAACCATTAAGCCAGATGTCACGGATCTTCTCTCCCCTTTTTAAAAAGTTCTATTTCTTGCTGAAGATGAATATTAACATATTATTTGTATTAAGCATCTTGATGTTACTTGGAGTATAAACACAGCATTTAGAAGGGATTTTAGGAGGGTAGCTTTGATCATTGAGATGCCTGCTATTCCTTTACGAGGCTAGACATGTAGGGCCTTTAGTTTTTTTGTTTTTTAAGGTTTATTTATTTGAAAGGCAGCGTTAGAGCGAGAGAGGTCTTCCATCTACTGGATCACTCTCCAAATGGCCACAGTGGCCAGATCTGGGCTGGTCCAAAGCCAAGAACCAGAAACTTCTTCCAAGTCTCCCACGTAGGTGTCAGGGGCCCAAGAATTTGAGCCATCTTCCACTGTTTTCCCAGATGCATTAGCAGGGAGCTGGATTGGAAGTGGACCAGCTGGGTCTTTTTTTTTTTTTTTTTTTTTTTTTGACAGGCAGAGTGGACAGTGAGAGAGAGAGACAGAGAGAAAGGTCTTCCTTTGCCATTGGTTCACCCTCCAATGGCCACTGTGGCTGGCGCGCTGCAGCCGGCGCACCACGCTCATCCGATGGCAGGAGCCAGGTGCTAGGTGCTTTTTCCTGGTCTCCCATGGGGTGCAGGGCCCAAGCACTTGGGCCATCCTCCACTGCACTCCTGGGCCACAGCAGAGGGCTGGCCTGGAAGAGGGGCAACCGGGACAGAATCCGGCGCCCCGACCGGGACTAGAACCCGGTGTGCCGGCGCCGCAAGGCGGAGGATTAGCCTGTTGAGCCACGGCGCCAGCCCCAGCTGGGTCTTGAACTGGCACCCACATGGGATGCTTGTGTCACGGGCAGCGACTTTAGCTGCTATGCCACAATACTGGCCCCTTGTCTTTCTTTCTTTTTTTTTAAGATTTGAAAGAGAGATCTGGTTCACTTCCCAAATGGGCCACAGCAACCATTTGGGCTGGGCGAGGCTGAAGCCAGGGACCTGGGACCTGGGCCATCTGCTGCTGCTTTTCCCAGGCCATTAGCAGGGAGCTGGATGGATTTGTGGAGTTGGGGGGGGGGGGGTCCTTCCATCTGCTGATTCACTCCCCACATGGCTGCAACAGCTGGAGCTGGGCTGATCCAGAGGCAGGAACCAGGAGTTTCTTGAACTAGCACCCACAGTGCCGGCCCCTAGTCGTTGGATTTTTATAAAATATACTAAAAAAGAGATCATTTATTTGGCCTCCTTTAAAAAAATATATGTATATATAGTTTTTCTTTGTTTTTAAGGATTTCATTTATTTATGTGTTTATTTATTTATTTGAAAGGCACAGAAAGACAGAAATCTTCCATTTACTGGCTCATTTCCCAAATGCCTGCAACATCTGGGACTGGGCCAGGCAGAAACCAGAAACCAAGAATTCAGCATAGGTTTGCTGTATGAGTGGCAGGAACCCAAGTACTTGAGCCATTACCTGCTACCTCCCAGGGTATACATTAACAGGAAGCTGGAATCGGAAGTGGAGCCAGGATTTGAACCCAGGCACTCTGATAATGAGATGCAGTGTTCCAAACAGGCTAAACTGCTGTACCAATCTTCTCTGGCTTCCTTTTTTTACTTTCTGTTTTTAAATATTTAATAAATTTATTTATTTTCTTTGAAAAGCAGAGTGACAGAGAGGTCTTAAATACACTGGTTCACTCCCTAAATGGTCATAACAGCCAAAGCCAGGAGCCAGGAACTTTATCCAGGATTCTCATGTGAGTGGCAGGGGCCCAAGCACTTGGCCATCTTCTGCTGCCCTCCCAGGCACATTAGCAGGGAGCTGGATAGGAAGCAGAGCAGCTAAGACTTGAACTGGCACTTTAATATGGGCTGTCTTTGGGGTTGGCACCTCCAGCCTCCTTTTTTATAGCTCAGTCTTCAAGATTAGTTTTAGGTTTATGTTCTAACTACAGAGCTTAAAGCAAGTTCAGGCTCCCAGTTGTCGATCTTTTTAGGGATGTTTTGGAGAAGTCATTCTGCTTTTGTCATTTGCCAGCTTCTTAAGAATTTAGTATCAAGGCTTTTGAAGCTCAAGGAAATACCTTCTTTTTCATGGCCTTTTAAGCCTTCTTATCTAAATGTGGAATGTGATACCACTGAAAACTATTTAATAGTGTTCCTATTGTGGAACCATAATCCATGCGGTGAGAAGAACCCAGGCAAAATGTAACACTGTCCCTTAGTAGACTGTGTTGAGTTGCTGTGAGGGAGTCAGTGAGATGGGAACACAGCTGAGGACTGAAAGGCCTCGTTATTCTTGACCTCTTATTTAGAAGCTTGGCTTCTGCCACTCACGGTGCTCATCTGTAAAATGAGGTTGTTGGGGCTGGCGCCATGCTCACTTGGTTAATCCTCTGCCTGTGGCGCCAGCATCCCGTATGGGCGCCAGGTTCTAGTCCCAGCTGTCCCTCTTCCAGTCCAGTTCTCTGCTGTGGCGTAGGAGGGCAGTGGAGGATGGCCTAGGTGCTTTTGCCCCTGCACCCACATGGGAGACCAGGAGGAAGCTCCTGGCTCCTGGCTTCGGATCGGCGCAGCACCGGCTGTGGCAGCCATTTGGGCAGTTAGCCAACGGAAGGAAGACCTTTCTTTCTCTCTTTCTCACTGTCTATAACTCTACCTGTCAAATTAAAAAAAAAAAGAAAAAAAGAAGTTGTTAACAAGATCAGAGGCCAACAGCCAATCAAATCAGATGTGAGAGTTAGGAGGCTCAGCAACTTCCTCCTCCCCTCAGGGGAAGCTAGGGATTTTATGACTAGCTTGCAAAGGGGGAATGCAGCGGCTGGGATCGTTTTCTCTTACCCCTTTAGTCTGTGGCCACCTTTGCTCTTCTCTGTTAGTCCAGTTCAGCAATCCGCAGTAATCTGAGGGTTTGGGGGCTGTGTTGGGGACCTCAGTGATACAGGTGCTGTTTATCAGTGAAGCCATAGGTGTGGGCCTTCTAGGGTGGATAATTGAGGGTGCATGCTTGATTTTTCATATTTGTTGTTGGTCATTCATAATGCCATGAAGAGACTAATCAGTCCCCATTTTGCAAATGTGCAAACAGATTCAAAACTTAGCCTGAGGGCTCCCTTAGCATTTCTTCCTGGGCCTAGGAAATAACCAACCCAAAAAAAGACGTCCATTCTTAATCCCATGGATTACCATGGATCGTTTAAAACAACCTGTTTACTCTTTTTTGTCTCTTAGAATAAGCAAAGCAAAGAAGAAATCAGAAGGTTTGACTCAGAGCATGGTGGACAGATGTATTCAGGTAAACACCTTTTCTCTGCCAGGCTTGTGTTTTAGATTTAGCTTTGTGGGCAGCAACTTTGCTGAGGGGTAGCTGGGCCCTCTGGTAGGTAGAAATCATATGCAAAGTAGAAAGAAAAGAAGGAGGAGAAGAGTGGTGAGCTGAGGTGTGAGTGAGTGTTGGAGGAGTGGTGGAGTGCACCGTGCCCCAGTGCCTTCCAGTACCATGGCTGCCCCAAAGCCAGCATGGGCCTGGCTTCCCATGAGTGAGGACTAGCACATCTGAGTGCCGAAGCCAAATGGGGTTGATTTTAGTGTGAAATAAACAGGGAGGCTCCTGTACTGCAGACGAGGTGTAATAGGCGGGTTTACATTAGGATGAAATTGTGGACTTCCTGACTGGAGTGCTCACTCGCGCTGAGGGCCACGTGGGTTCTGAGCCTCGGGATCAGGACGCTGAGAAGAAGAAGAAGCCTCGTGATGCCACGCGTCGAGACCTGGCCTTTGACGTCTCCGAGCGGGGCAGTCGACCTGCTTCCCCTGCCGCCAAGCTGCCCGCTTCACCCTCGGGCTCAGAGGTAGTGTGGGCAAGGGAGGAGGCTGGGAGGGAGTACTTTGGCTGGGGAATCTGAGCTGCGGAGTTGGTTCCTTAGTTTCTGCAGGTGCCTGTCTACGGTGTCAGTGCTGTAGGCCTGTGCGTCCCTGTCGGGGGGTTCCAGGGGAACGTGCTGACTGAAGTGTGACTCCAAATGACTGTCTCTTGTATCTTGACCTTTTTTCTCTACTTAGGATCTCTCCAGTGTGTCCAGCAGCCCCACCTCCAGTCCCAAGACCAAAGTGGCCACAGTCACCTCTGTCCAGAAGTCCAGTCAGATTGGCAGCTCTCAGCTGCTCAAGAGACATGTCCAGCGGACAGAAGCTGTGCTGACCCACAAACAAGCCCAAGGTAAAGGCCCCTGGTTCAGTGGTGCTCTTGGGTTCAGTCTCTGCAGTTGATGCCATGTAGCAGTTGGAATACATTGGCATCTGCAGCGCTCTCGGGGCTAAGAGGTACTTTTCCCCCATGTCTCTGTCCAGGCAAAGTTGGGTTGAATTAAGTCCCAAGAGCTCTGCATTAGTAGCGCTTTGTGCTTGCTAGTTCACAGCTTTTCTGTCTTGGTGTTCTGGAGAAGTTGAGCTTTATGAGCTGCCTACATGGGTATTGGCCTGACTACTAATTGGGGATGTTCTTTTTTTCTCTCAATCACTCTTGCAGTCAGGGAGCTCTCTGAAACAGGGTGATTGATTTTATCCATCAGATTCCAAGGCAGCTCAACTGGTATAATGCCCTTTCTTTGTCTTGCTCTTAGAAAGTAGATTCCCGGCTGGCGCCGCGGCTCACTTGGCTAATCCTTCATCTGCGGTGCAGCACTCCGGGTTCTAGTCCCAGTTGGGGTGCCGGATTCTGTCCCAGTTGCTTCTCTTTCAGTCCAGCTCTCTGCTGTGGCCTGGGAAAGCAGTGGAGAATGGCCCGAGTGCTTGGGCCCTGCACCCCATGGGAGACCAGGAGGAAGCACCTGGCTCTAGGCTTTGGATCGGTGCACTGGCCATGGTGGCCATTTGGGGGGGTGAACCAACACAAGGGAGACCTTTCTCTCCGTCTTTCTCTCTCTGTCCACTCTGCCTGTCAAAATAAAAAAAAAAGAAAGAAAGTAGGTTCCCGGGCTGGGACTGTCAGCAAAGTTTATAGTGATTCTCTGCAGATAGGTTTTAGAGGGGCAATAATATCTGTATAGTTGGAATTCATTTGAAGAGCTGCACATACTATATAAAGGTAGAATTCAGTAGGTAAGAAAATGAAGAAACAGTGACTTCTGCCTGCCCCTTCTTTCATCCAGTTGAATGGCCTTCCAGCAAGGCCTCTTGAACATCATTTTTTTTTTTAAATATTTATTTTTTATTTATTTGAAAGGCAGAGTTACAGAGAGACAGAGAGAGGTTGGTCCTCCATCCACTGGTTTACTCTCCATATGGCCACAACAGCCAGAGCTGGGCCTGTCCGAAGCCAGGAGCTTCTTGGTTTCCCACGAGGGTGCAGGAACCCAAAGACTTGGGCCATCTTCTGCTGCTTTCCCAGGTGCATTAACAGGGAGCTAGATTGGAAGTGGAGCAGCCTGGACTCGAATCAGCACCCATATGCAATGCCGGCACTGCAAGTGGCAGCTTTACCCACTATGCCACACCACCTGCCCTTGGTATCAGTTTATGATGGTACATTCAAGAACAAGTATTGCTGGAGTTCTTAGGAGTGCCTGGGAGGAGGAAGTAGGTGGAGCTGGCTGTAGAACAGGTGTGGAGGTGCGGATCTGCCAGCTTCTCCTGCTTTTAGAGTTCAAGTTCAGCTGAAACTCAGGTCTTGTGAGGTTGCTCATTACAGTGGTGCTAACAAAGTGTAAGTAGACAGATGAAGGCTAACAGGAAACCAGTGCCCTGCATCTGTATGGATGCTCCATGAACTGGATTTCTTGAGTGTTGGCCAAGTTCTGTGTGGGCAGTGTCCCCTTAGACTTTTGATAAACATAGAGCCTGCTGTGTATCTTGGGGGAGGATCAGTCAGAAATCTGAGTTCTGGAAGGCTGGCTGATGAGCTGGATTGGAAGCAGGACCCACAGCGTCCCAGTGAAAAGCAGCAAGCAAGGGCTAGTAGCAGCTAACTTACTGGCGTCCTTAACTCACTGTGCCCTCTTCTTGGGACTTGCTTGCCATGGCTAGTTGAGTCTGGACAGCAGCCACATGTTGCTACCTTCCGTTTATGGATGGTTCCTTGGAGCTACTCAACGACAGAGTCAGGTTTCAGACCCGGGCAGGAACAGAAAGAGCCCCTGTGACCAGTTTCTGGAACTTTTTCATCTTTTTCTCATTCCGTCTCTCTTTCTCCTTTTTCTGGCCGGCTGTGATTCTGTAATTCTTTCTGATTCATTCCAGCACAGTTTGCTGCTTTTCTGAAACAAAATATGCTGGTGAGGAAAGCTCTTCCTCCTGGCACCTCCTCCTGTCTCTTTGGTGAGTATTACTCTTTCTCTCACCTTTCTGCTTTATTCCCACCCCGCTTAATTCTATCCTGTCTGCTTCTCATCTGCCTCTCTCATCTGTTTGATTTCCTCCTGCTTGTTTCTCTGAGCTTTTCCCCACCTACAGATGCCTTGTCTTGTATCTCCATTCTCTGTTTGCTGCTGTGTGTTTCCTTTTTTGTCTTTCCTGTAGCTCCTCCACCTTCGTGTGCCTGTGGCCCATTGCCTGGGAGCCTGAGTTTCCCTGTGTGCTCCCTCCCTGCTTGTTTCCATGCTTCCATCCTGGCAGCTGCGGGCACACTCACCACTCACTCATCAGAAGAAACCTGCAGCTCCTGCACCCTCCCGTTCCTTTCTGCTGTGATTCAGCGAGTCCATTTGTCCTCTCCACAGTGCCATTCCACAGTAGCTGCCTGTGCCCTGGTCATGGCCCCATGCCAGGATCCCCCTCATGCTTGTGTGGCTGCCTTTCTCCCCACCTCCACCCCTGGCTGCCTGTGCAGAGAAGGACTGGGCGACTTCTGGGTTGAAAGCCAAGGACATTAGTGAGGAATCCTGAAGGATAACTTGCAAGTGCAAGAAGCTGGGCTGTGGGCATCATGATGTGTGAACAGATGGCCGTTCTCTGTACTTGTACAGATGTCCCGGGACCAGGAGCTGTGAGGCTGCCAGGGCTGTGAGCCTCCCTCCCCAGCCTGAAGTCCTGGAGGTTGTCCTCCTTGCCCCCATTTGGCAAGCACCCCTCAGCCCGGGCTCTAAGGACAGAGTGGGACTCCTCACAGTCTTGTGAAAACTCCCTGTTAGAAAGGACTGGGTGCTCCTCTGTGGGTTCTTCATGGAATGTTTATTGTCTCCTGGCTGAGTGATGACATGGGGGATGGCTTGGGGCAGGAGAGTGATCACACTGTATAGATATACTTTAATGAGTCCTCCAATTTTGTTCTTGCTGTGGCTTTTGCTAGACAGATGTCTTCTGTCTTGTTCCTACCATCTCTGGGCTTCTTCCCTTCCTTTCTTCAAAGGCAAGTGAGAGATGGGGATGGGGCCATTCTTTGAGAAGGGCAAGGTGGTCTTCAGCTCAGGCAGACCTCATTGAAGTGGACTGAAACGTGGGTCGTCCCTTGTGAAATGTGGCCTGTGGATGAGTTGATCTTCCTGTGTCTTCCCGTACTGACCTTGACAAACAGTGTCCACCAGGCTTTCTTGGACTGTGCAGAATCTCACCTGAGCTCCATCTCTTAGTTCCTATTTCATCAGAACCAACAGAGGAGGCAGAGAAAGAAGATCTTCGGGTCCAGCTGAAGCGACACCACCCCTCCAGTCCTCTGCCTGGCAGTAAGACCTCCAAGCGACCAAAAATCAAGGTGTCCCTTATTTCCCAAGGGGACACTGCTTCCCAAGGAGGAGGTGCTGAAGGTGAGTTTCTCGAGCCTATTTAAACCCAAATGGACCTGGCTCTCCCAGGACACAAAGTGTTGCTTCCTGGTTGCTTCTCTTGGAGCAGGCAGCTCAGCCTCTGCTTCAGTGTGAGAGAGACCTGGAGCAAAAATGGCACATTAATGGCAAGGGGACATTGACTTCAAGGGGACTGAGGATGCTGAGGGATCATTCTGAGCATGGCATATCAATATATATATATATTTGTTTTGAATAGAGAAAATATTCCAAAAAAGTTAGAAAATAGGAAAAGTTACCCTAATTCTCCCTCCTCTAACAAAGTTACTCTTTTTTCATCTTTAGTCTTGTCCACAGTATCTTGTATTTAGCCTGGGCTGTGGAACCTGGAAAGTTAGGGGCCAAATAGGTCCGAGTGGTGTCTCAGGGCTTTCTGTTTTGCAGCTTCAGGAGGGAAACCCATAACAATGACACTGGGGCAGTCTTCAGCAGGGACCAAGGAGCTCACCGGGCTCCTCACCACAACCAGGTGAGTGTGTTTCTCGGTTGCTGTCTCTGTTCCCTTCTTAGCTTCACTCCTTTTCTGTATTATATGGTACTGTGGAAAGATGATAGCTCCTGGATTGTGTCATTTGTGGAAATGCACCTTCTTTCTGTTTGTGGTTTTCGTCTTTCTTTTGGATCAGCTCTGAGTTCTCTTGGCTCTCGTCCTAAAGTCTTTACTCTAGGCCTGACTTTGAGGACGACTAGAGGCTGGGTTCAGGAGGTGGGACAAAGCTTGGATCCAGTTAAAGCTTTGTCAGGCCCCACTGTGGACCCTCCCTGTGTTGCTAGGATCTGTGGCCCCTGGCCATTGGATGAGGGAGCTCCTTTCTTTATCTTCAGGTCCAGTGCTTCTGAAGGTGGAGTCACAGCCGGCCCAGCCCCTTCGGTGGTCTCCAACAGTACCACACCCAGCACCTTGCACACACTCCAGAGCCGTTTGGTGGCCACTTCTCCAGGCAGCTCCCTCCCAGGTATCTTGTAACCCAGCATCTCCCCTCTCCCAGCAAACTCTTTTAGTCTGCTGCTGGGGGATAGTCCTGGGCAAACAATCCCTGGAGCTGGACAGTGCAACTGTGGGCCTTAAGACAGGCATAGAGGCTGACCTGGATCTGGAATTAGCTTGAGCAGGGGGATTCATTGGCCTTGATGACTGCAGTGAGTGGATGCCCCCAGTCTACAGGGTCTCTATGTTCTACTCTAAGGAGGGGAAGCAGTAGCTGGTGGGGAATGTATGTGCTGTGTTCCATTTGGTGTTTTAAATACATCTGACTGAAGGAAACTAGACATGGTGATGTACTGACATTAGCAAAGCAAGACTTTGTCCTTCCTGTGCTTGTTTCCTGCTTTCTACACCACCACCCCAGCACGCCCCATTGAAAGGCTCATTGCCTGAGCCAGCTGGGCCTGGCATCACAGATGATACCCTTCTGCAAGAGGCCCTTCCTCTTGGCTTTGAGGCCACTGGACTGTGTATAAGGTGAAGTAGAAGGCAGATATTTGGAATTCTTCTGGTTTACAGAGTCCTTCCTCTTCCCTAGAAATTAGGTGAGAATTTAGGTTTTTGAAAAGTGTGATTTGGGCTCTCTTTGGTTTTCCTAACACTGGTGCTTTGGAGCAGGTTGGGATGTGCAGAGTCAATCCTAAGGCAGTATCTGGCATCGTGCCTTTCCTCATAGGGCAACCAGTGTGTGTGCGCCTAGGAGACCTTCCTGGCATCTGAGCAGGGGTGTGTGTAGGAGCATTGGGGTTTTAGTTGGTAAGGGTGGACAAGCATGGCTGCTCTTGGGATACATGCTAGTGACTGAGCTTGTTATATCCTCTCCCAGGGGCCACATCAGCCAGCAGCCTCCTCCAAGGCCTCAGCTTCAGCTTGCAGGATATCAGCAGCAAGACATCTGGCCTCCCTGCAAATCCTTCCCCAGGGCCAGCTCCACAGGTGCACATCTGCCTTCCACAGGGCTGGGCTGGTGTAGGGAGGTGGCCTCCTCAGCTTAGCGGATTTTTGCTGGGAGACTGGGTCTGGAGTCATTGGGTCCATGGCAAACAGCCTTCTTAATTGCACAGCTAGGGAGCCGTCAAAGGATAAGGTCCATCACTTACTGTCTGACCTTGGGCAAGTTTCTTGACCTCTCTTTGTTTCCTTGTCTGTAAAGTAAGGTGATAATAGTATTTCCCTGATAGAATTGTGAGCATTTCCTAAGGTAATATATGCAAAATGCCTGGAAGAGTACTTTGCATGTAATAAGCAGTCAACACATGTTAGTCTTTAATAATATGCTATTGGGCCCTCCAAACTCAAACGTTGCTGTTGGGTGACAGACAGCTTCTGATCACCTGGGCTTGTGTGTCCCACAGGCCACCAGTGTGAAGTTGCCCACCCCCATGCAGAGCCTGGGTGCCATCACCACGGGCACCAGCACCATTGTCCGTACCATTCCTGTGGCCACCACTCTCTCCTCCTTGGGTGCCACTCCTGGTGGGAAGCCCACAGCCATCCACCAGCTGCTGACCAATGGGGGCCTCGCTAAGTTGGCAAGCAGCCTCCCTGGCCTGGCTCAGATCTCTAACCAAGCTTCAGGTGAGTCTCTCATGAGAACTGTGGGGACTCCCAGATCTGGGATCTTCCCCGAGGACCTTCCCATCTCACGTGGGCAAGGTCTGATGTTGAACCCAACCCCACAGGGTTCTGGCGTTGACTTTTGGATTCAGTTGTGCAGACCCGTCCCCCAGAGAGGTCGAGAGGACACAGGCTGTTTCCTGTTGCCTTTCAGATTAACTGATAGGGTATAGATGACCCAGCTGGGGAGGAGGCCAAGGCGGGTGTGTTGCGTGGGGGAAGAAAGTCTCCAGGAAAGGAGAGCCTCAGCAGAGAGGAGAGGCTGAGACCAGAGAACCTTGCTTGTCTGTCTCCCTCAGGCCTGAAGGTCCCCACCACCATCACTCTGACTCTGCGTGGCCAGCCGAGCAGAATCACCACGCTGAGCCCTATGGGCTCAGGAGCAGCCCTGTCTGAGGAGCCCACCTCCCAGGTGCCACCCTGCAGCTCCCAGGTGAGTCTGCCTGGAAAGACTGAGGACATGGGCTCCAGTGTTGGGAAGTTTGGGGCCAGCCAGCCAGCTGACAGAAGGAGCTGCTGCTGCACTGGATTTGGTTCACATCCAGTCTCTGGGGTCTTTAGCTTTGTTACCCTGAACAAGCCCTGGGCCTCTTTGAGTCTCCTCTTATGTAACACTCCCTGGATATTGTGAGGGTTAAAGTTGTAAGTGCATGTGTAAGTACGTTCCCGTGTGGAGCAGCACCTGGTATGTGATAGTTTTTCCCTCTCCTTTCCTTTCTCTTTCCTTTTTCTGTTTCATCACTCATAAGTCATAAGTGAAGCTCGTGGCTGATACTCTTTCTGTTACTTAACGGTTCTCCAGTACCGTGCCTTCCCAGGTCTTTGCTGTCTTTATAGCACAACTTGGTTTTTATACTCGTCACCATCAGGTCCTCTTAGCTTCTCTGGTTTCCATTGTGACCTTTCAGTTAAAGTGTAATCTTAAAACAGTGATCTGAGAAGCCACCCAAAGATGGAGATTAAATAAAAGAAGAACCTGAGTCCAATGTTGTTTACTTCTTCAGTACCCACTGTTTCAGCCAAGCCTTGCTGTGTGTGGCTAGTGCTGTGCAGCCTGTATGACTGAAGACCTTGCTGTCCCACCTCTCCTGGGAGTGGGATTGAGCTCTACTGCCAGGTGACAGTTCCTGAGCCATTCCAGATGTTCTCTTCCCCTTTAGGGGAAAATACTGCACAGACATTCATTAGGATCGTAAATACCCCGTTTTGCAGAGGGCTGGAAGACTATTTGCTTATTTTAAATTATTCTCACATTACAGAAATAACAGACTTCAGAAAGTGATGCTACTCCTTGAAATGATTTGGTTAATAGCTTGCTATGAATTCTCCCAGATTCTTCTTCCTATAAGAGTATATTTTTTATTTTGGACAAAAGTAGGATCACAGACTCTTTTGTAGCTAGACTTTTTTATAAATCATGCCATGATGTGTTTCCCTGTTGGTTGCATAGGGACCTGTCTCTCTTCTCAGAAGCTGCTGTGGGTGTGTGGAAGCCTGCAGAGCTGGGACGTGTTGTGGTTTTGATACTGTATGTGATGCTGTGGTGAACACCTCGTTTATGATTCTGTGTCCCTCTGGGCCAGAAACTAAGCAGTGGAAGGTGAAAGTGCCTGCTGATTGCTCTTCAAAAAAAGTTGTTATGTACAGTTCTTGCCACAGTGATGAGAATGCCTGTTTTCCTACACCTTTGTCAATTGTGAAACATCAGTATTTTTAATTTTGTTAATTTGATGGGTGAAAAATGAAATAGTGTTTCAATGTATGTTTTCCTGATTACTTAGGAAGCTGTATGTCTTACATGAATTGCCTGTCATGTTGTTTGTTTATTTGATTTGTAGCTGCTTTATATATTTAGATGTTAATCCTTTATGTGTTATACAAGTTACATATACTCTGTTCCGGTCAGTAGGTTATCTTTTTTCTTTCTTTTTTTTTTTCTGTTGAAGTATTTAGTGTTTGTCTTTTAACTTTTACTTTTGAATCTTTTTGTCATCAGGAAATGTAAATATTTTATATAATGAAATCTTCAACTACTTCTCTTTATGGCTCCAAGGTTTTGTGTCCTAAGAAAGCTGGTCCTATCACAAGAATATAAGCTGTTTTTTTTCTTTTTCTAATTTTCGTTGTGGTAGAACATTAGCATAGAATAAACTGTTTTGCTGATGCTCGGGCAAACAGCTCAGTAGCATTAAGTGCATTCACATCACTGTGCAGCCATCGTCACCATTCGTCTCCAGAGCTTCCCTGTCATCTCACACTGAGACTGCTCTTTATGTTTTCTTACAAAGCTTTTGTTTGTTTCCTTTAGTTCCTTAGTCCTTTTGGAGTTTATTTTTGTGTGCTAAGCGAGGTAAGGGTGAGTCCTTCCTCCATTGAAATTCCAGTAAAATTGAACTGTCTCTTCCCACACTAGCTTTCTATTGTTTGATAATGCTCATGTTAAGGAAATGTCAATTCTGTTTCTGGCTTGCCAAGATCACCTTTGTTATTTTTCTTTCTCTCGATAAATAATGTTTTTTGAGTTTGGTCCATTGACGTTTTATAATCAAATGAATTGAGTAAGCATTAATGTTTCCTTTGGTTCAGTTACAGAGGTGATTTACTTTGTAGATTTTCTAATATCAAACTGAATTCTAGGTGAAGGGACTTGTTCAGTATTTTCTGTTTTCTTTTTGTACATTACCTGATTTATTTGTATTTTGCAAGCAAAGGAAGCAAGAGCTATCAAAAGAGAGCAAGGGGCAGGTGTTTGGCCCAGGAGTAAAGATACCAGGTGAGACAGTCACAGACTTTATTGGAGTGTCTGGGGTCTAGTCCTGGATCTGCTCCTGGCTCTGTCTTCCTGCTAATGTACACCCTGGAAGGGAGCAGAGAGTAGTTAGGTCCCTGCCACCCACGTGAGAGACCTGGATTCAGTCCCCAGTTCCTGGCTCTGGCCTAAGCACAGCCCCTGCTGTCGCAGGCACTTGGGGAATGACCCAGCAAACGGGAGCATGCTCTGTGTCTCTGCTTCTCTAGTAAATAAATTATTGATTTATGTTTAGTTTGAAAAAGAAGGAAACCAAGTGTTTTGGAGGAGAAGCATGCCTTTTTAAAATCTGCTTGAATTTTATTTATGGTTTTGGCCTTTGTGTTTTGTTAGGAACATTGGTCTGGTTTTCCTCCCTCCATTCCGTGTGTGTGTGTGCGCGCGTGCGTATGCATGCACATGTGTGTGCACTTTCCTTGTTCAGTTGTGTAAAATGGTAGTTCAGTCCTTGCAGAATGGGATGGGAAGGAGTTTATTTTTCCTCATGCTCTGTAGTACAGGAATGATGGCTTCATTGGTGGTTTGATGGGCCTGTTTTAGGTAATCTTCACCTTTGCTGAGCCGTGCTATGACAACTAGAACTCAGAGCAGCCTGGCGCCTGCAGTGGGTGATCCTCCTCAGCTCCCTGTGGCCAAGGGGTACCAGGGTGGGAGGGAGCTGAGAGGAGGACAGAGGCCATCCAGAATCCTCCTTTTCCGTGACAAAATTGAAGCACAGAATGGAGTCCTAGCCTTCTGCCTGATGGTGTTCACGCCAGAGATTTGTTTTCACCTTGGAAAAGTGGGTCTGTGGTTACAAGGAGGGATCTAGGAGTGATTGCTGCTAGCAGGTGTTACTAGGTAAGGGCTTGCTGGCTCGAAAGCTGCTGATGGTTACCTCAGGGTTCAGACAGTGTGCTGCTGAGGAAAGAACAGTGACTGCAACTGGGCTCTTCAGTGAGCTGTGCAGTCCTGGCCAAATCACCTGACGGCTCTGGGCTTTGGTTCCCCTCAAGTCTGTAGAGGAAGTTGTAAGTTGGTGTTTTTGGTGGCAGAGGATCCATATCAGCAGGCTTTAGGAACATGAATTTTTAAATGTGGAGAAACCACCATTTTTGATATTTGTGAGACAGTTGGAAATTTGAACACTGACTACATAGTTTTTAGTATTAAGGAATTGTTCACTTTTTGTGTGTGATAATAGTATTTATGTTTAAAAAATACTCCTTTTTTTATTTTGGAGTACATGGTATAATATTTATGAATGAGATGAATTTTTTAAAAAAATTGTTATAAACATCAGCCAGACTTCCTAAAGCCTATGAAAGCACAGAAGTGTCTGTCTGTGTTGTCTCTGGCACTGATTAGTACTTACTGTGTGTTTTCCTCTTGGGAATGGACTTTTATGTTTCTCTACAAGAGAAAAACTGCCACAGGAAGGGGAGTGACACAGCCCATGTTCTGCCCTGCACCAGAGTCCTAAGAGTGGACTCCCTGCCCATGTCACAGCTCTCTGGCCTTCCTGTCCTGCTGGCCACACTGTGACCTTGGCAGGCTGGCAGGCAGGCAGGCAGGGGTCTGGCTGCAGCCCTGCAGCTGCCCTAGGACAGTGGACTGAGGCTCGAGGGCTGTCTGTGCACAGCCCGTCTTCATTGCTGCCTTCCTGCCCTGCTCCCTCTGCATTCGCAGAGGATGAAACCTGGACAGCTGGGGAGAGCGCTGCTGAGAAGATGCCACCCCTCTCTGACTTGCGTCTTTCTTCCTCAGCTGCAGTAGTCAGCAACTCTCGGCATCCTCCACACACCTACGAAACATCCAGGACCTTAGAACGTAAGTTGTTAGAACATCCTTTTCGGTTCTGTCACCCTTTCAGCTCATCTGTTTCTTGTTCTCTGCATCTCCTTCCTGTCCTGTGCATGCCGACCTTGTATTTGAGTGCACTCTGCATCCAGGTACTCTATCTGGGTCATGTCATTTAATCTTCACAACGGCCCTGGGAAGTAGATGTGTCTGCATCACACGGGTGAGGGAGAAGGCTGAGAGTCTAAGCTACTTGCTCTAAGAAGTGGTTAAGTGTCTGAGCCCACAGTCCACGTTCTGTTAACCACTTGACTGCAAGGACACACGTGTCCTTGTGCATCCAGCTTCTTTCCTGTTACGAGTGAATTCTTTGGAATAAATTCTTAGTAGTGGGGTGATGGGTCAGAGGGGCTGGATGTGACCTGGCAAAGCTTTGACCTTGTTCACTGCCTCTTCTGCCACAGCGCCTGCCTCCAGCACCCTGAAGATGCTGTGTGATATGTCCTCCTTACCGGTTGGTGATGGCGGCCTCATGGTGGGCCCTGGACACATAGGTGGTCCTGCTGAGCTGTCCAGGTGTCTGAAGACCTCTTTAAGACAGTCATTTTTGCTTTCTGCCAACTGTCTTCAGGCTGGGCCGCTGGGTCTTGTGGAACGTCGGGCTGAGAGATGTCGTGCCAGTCAGGGGAACGCCACCCTCCAGGATCTGCAAGTCTGGTTCCTTCAGTCTCCAGTGTCCTCAGTAGATCTGGCTATGTGTAGGTCACAGGCACATCTTCCCTCCGTCAGCTGTGATTTGACCCAAGTGTCACTGTTGGGCTGCACCTGATAACGGAGTGTCCTTTTGGAATGCTGTCCTGCTGCTGCACCCTGTTGGGAGGAGAGAGCCGCGTGGTCTGGGCCACAGGAGTAGTTATAATTGAGAACCGGGATCATCCGGGCCCACCAGCTGCTGGGTTTTGAACATCATCGTTGCCTTCACTGGCAGCCATGGGAAGCTCCCTCTTAGAAACCACGTCAGATGCTGAGTGGCCTGCTGCACCCTGGGAGCTCTCTGTCTCTGGCAGTTTTGTAATGAAAGCAAGGAGAACTGGACTGTCATCCTTCAGCCCTTTGGCCACTGTAGATGTGGCAAGCAGTGGTCACCAGGAGGTGAAAGTGGACCCCTTTCTGTTTTTCACCATGCTGTGGCAGTGCTGTGTCCCAGAGCCTGCAGGTCCAGAAGGGCTGAAGAGGAGGAGTGCCAGAGCAGAGGCAGTTGCTGGCAGATTGTGCCAAGGAGCCCTTGCTGGGAACACCTGGGGCGTGGGACTTGATTGTCGCACCTGAGGAACTGGTGAAGCTGGAAATGAGAAGTAGAGTTTTCCAAGTCAAAGGGAAGAAACTCCAACCCTCAAGTCCCGTCTCCAGGGCCTGGATGTAGAGCAGGGACAGACGGCTGAGCTAACGTCCTGGCTGGCTCAGGAGGCCGAGGGCATCCGGACAGAGGCTACACTTGGATGTTTCTGTTTGTATTCCGTGTAACTTTTTCTCTTCCTCTTTCAAAGTGGGAAGATTGTTGGCAATGACTCTACTATGTAGGGCTCTTGGTACCAGCCTAAGCCCTGTAAGTTACGGTGCCTGGAAGAGGGGTCACTGAGGAACCCTGACCCTGCCCCCTTACCTATTCACAATACTGTACACAAAGGTAGTTTTAGGTTTGCTTTGAGCCTGTCCCCTTGAGCACAGCCTCTTTCCTTCCATACTGAGAGTGTTTCCAGTTAAGGTGATAGGTAAAGCAGACCCGGTGTGGCTCTGTTTTCTACATGATGCAGGCCCACAGTATGGTTCAAATGGCAGTCCAGGGTTCTGACCCACAGTGCAGTGTATATCTACTTCAGGCTACCTGTGTGCAGCCCAGGGGCCTCACCTGTGGTCTGAGTGGCAGCTAGGAAGAAGGAATGAGCAGAGGAGTTTCAGGCAGGTCAGGGTGTGAGGGCCAGGTTGGGGATCTGTGTGATGGGATGGAGGGGGACTGGTACACCACACCTTCCCTTCCCGACCTTTAGAGCTGGTCTCTGCAGTGATTCACACAGAATTAGGCTGCATTTTTGAATTAGCTGGTAAGTAACTGCTTTCTGAAATTCAGGAGGCATTTAGTGAATTTGAGGAAGATATGAAATCTGAAAGAGACATCCAGGGCTCAAGGGTTTGATAGCTTTATAGGTAGGATCATAATAGCAGGTGAAAGTAGGCCTGTGAGGCTAGCTGAGCTTTTAGAAATCACAGAGGGCCCAGAACAACCCAGTCGGGATTTATGAGAGCAGCCCAGACAGTGCTAGAGGGGCTGCTCTGGAGAGATGCTGGGTCCAAAGGAAAACAAACATGTTATCCTGCTTTATGGCAAATGCTAGCTTGCTTCCGTGGGTGACTTGGGATGCACACCTTGGAGACTTCCGAAACTGGAGAAAGGGAGCTGTAAGAGCAATGGCGGCTCTTTACCATGGAGGGACAAGCTGTTGTCAGAGTCATGTTACCCAGTTCCCTTCTCAGCCACACATCTGACAGTGAAAGGAGCCTTTACCTATCATAGCAGACCTAGAATCCAACCTCAGAAGGTAATGCTGTTGGTGGAAAACGTAGAAGGATCAAGCAGGCTTTAAATTTTTGGACAAGAGAGCATGTTGGTGCCCATGGAAGATGTCCTTGAGATCTCCAAGAGGAAGACCTGCTGTTCATTCTTGGTCCCACCATAGAACAGTCTTGGGCTGGATGGGTTATAGAGCTGAGCTCCTGTACTGGTGGTTCTTAACGTTAGTAAAAATAAAAATTTGAAAAACCGAATCTTTGCATTGCTTCCATGTATTTTCCATTGACTTCTCATGTTTATTCTGGTAACCCGCACTCAATGAAATGGGCACAGAAAATGCAGCAACGGTGTGGTAATGGCGGTGATCATGTCTGATGCTGGGGGCTTTGAGGTGGGTACTGTAATTCCTTTTATACACGTTAGGAAACTGAGACATAAGAAGGCTCATAGCAGGAAGCAGAAGAGCAGGGCTGGAACCCAGTGTCTGTTCTACTCTGCACTGTGCTGGAAGACAGGAAGTGGAGATCAGCCCAGGAGATGAGATGTTAACTTGGTCTACATGTGACTTTTTACCTTGTTTTCTGCCAGGCTAAGAGTGAGTGAGTGAGGCTGCTCTGGTTGGTCCCTTGGCTGGGCCTGTGTTAGCAGGTGCAGTCCTTTGCGTTTGGTCCTGAGAGTTTAGTATCCTTTTACACATCCTGTTCCTTCTCCCTTGATAAGTAAATAAAGAGAGGAATGACTTCCAACATTCAGGTTATTTGTGAACTTGTATCCACAGGACCTTCTATCCTGTCCTTTAATTCCAGGTCCCTACACTTGGCATGAGAGCCCTGTGGTGGAGCCCATGTTCTGGTGGATTGCTGGGAGCATCCAGTTCAGCCAGGACTATTTCATAACCATCCCTAGTAGAGACCTGACAAGCTCTTTCCAGCTCTCTAGTCATTCCACTGAGTCAGATGAAGAAAGATTGGAGGATTTTGTTTTTGTTTTTGACAGGCAGAGTGGACAGTGAGAGAGAGAGAGAGAGAGAGAGAAAGGTCTTCCTTTTGCCGTTGGTTCACCCTCCAATGGCCGCTGCGCTGATCCGATGGCAGGAGCCAGGTACTTCTGGTCTCCCATGGGGTACAGGGCCCAAGCACTTGGGCCATCCTCCACTGCACTCCCTGGCCACAGCAGAGAGCTGGCCTGGAAGAGGGGCAACCGGGACAGAATCCGGCGCCCCGACTGGGACTAGAACCCCGTGTGCTGGCACCACAAGGTAAAGGATTAGCCTATTGAGCTGCGGCAGCGGCCAAGATTGGAGTTTAAATGACATCTGCTTTAAACCTTAGAAGGGAGAAGATAGCACATTGTGATGGAGGAAGTTTTTGTTAAGTTCTCAACTGCCTTTAAAAAAATATATTTATTTGAAAGGCAGTTACAGAGAGGCAGAGAGAGGTCTTCAATCCGCTGGTTCACTTCCCAGATGGCCGAAATGGCCAGAGCTGTGCTGATCCAAAGCCAGGAGCCAGGAGCTACTTCCAGGTCTCCCATGTGGTGGTGCAGGGGCCCAAGGACTTGGGCCATCTTCTACAGCCTTCCCAAGCCATAGCAGAGCTGGGTCAGAAGTAGAACAGCTGGGACTTGAACTGGCGCCCATATGGGATGCTGGCACTGCAGGCAGCAGCTTTACCCACTATACTGTAGTGCTGCCCCTCATGTTTTCTAAACGTAAGTTTTAGTTTAGTTGCAAGCAGCAACAACTGTGAAAGCAGATTTTTTAAAAAGATTAATTTTATTTTTTGAGAGTTACAGAGGGAGAGGCAGAGAGAGAGGTCTTCCATTGGTCACTCACCAAAAATACTGCAGCAGCCGGAGCTGTGCTGATCTGAAGCCAGGAACTTCTTCCCAGTCTTCCCACATGGGTGCAGGGGCCCAAGGACTTGGGCCATCTTCTGCTTTCCCAGGCCATAGCAGAGAGCTGGATTGGAAAAGGAGCAATCGGGGCTAGAACCGGCGTCCCTATGGGATGCTGGCGCCACAGGCGGAAGATTAACCTGCGCCACGGTACCAGCCCCTATGAAAGCAGATCTTCCCAGTGGGTGTTCTTACAGATAGCCTCACAGCGTTTGCTGCTGTTTCATGGCCTCAACTGACTTGGACTTCCTGGTTCTGTAGTTCTGACTGTGGTCACAGGAGTTTTCAACCGCGGAGTCCTTCGTGGGTGGCTGGTTTCTAATCTAGTTCAGATTCTGACAATGTAAGTGTGACTGGCTCAGCCCACTTCTGGGTTGGCTTTTGTCGCTTCCCACCCAGTGCAGTAGTAGTCATATTACTGCCTTCCTAGTAAGAGTAGGGTAAAAAGGTAAGTTAACACATGTTGTACTGTTAAGGTATGTGTGTGTTTTTAACTCAGGGGTGCTGTAGAGAGGTCTGTGCACCCTTCACCAAGTTTCCCCCACAGCGTGTGTCTCAGATAACTAGGACGATATCAAACCCAGGAAACTGCATGGGTACAATGAGTGTGTATAATTCTATGTCATTTTCTCTCTAAGCACAGTCAAAATACAGGACTTCCATCAGCACAGGGACCTCTGTTGTGAGAGTCTCAGCATCCTCATTCTCCACCAGATTTCCCAGCCCATAGAAACCACTGTTCTCTTCTGTCTCTGTAAGTGAATGATACATAAGTAGAGCCCTGCAGTGTGTAAGGTTTTTAAGACATCTTTTCTCCATTCAGTGTTGAGTCCCCTAGTGCCCATCCAAGTTGTGGCGAAGTCGTATTCTGTGGTATGGATATACAGCAGCTTATGTAACCATTTACCTACGGAGAGATTTTGTGTGTGTGTGTTCCTGGATGGGTACCGAGGGACATTTTGTTTTTCACAGTCTGGGGCTATGACACGTAAAGCTGCTCTGAGCAGTTGTGTGCAGCTTTCTGTGTCAATGTTCGTCTTCATCCCCCTGGGATAAACCTCCAGGAGTGAGTCACGTGGTAAATTTGTGATTTTTTAAGAATCTGCCTGTGACTGAACTTCCAACAACAGTGAGGGAGATTAGTTTCTCTGCATCCTTGCCAGGGTTTGATGTTGTCTCTGATTTTTTATCTTGGCTCTCCTAGGAGGTTTGTAGTGGTATCTCATTATGTATGGTCTCTGGAATTTGTTGAGATTGGTTGATGGTCAGAATATGATGATGTGTCCTGGCGTGTCTTCATGAGTGACTGAAAAACAGTCTATTCAGCTGTTGTTGGATGACATGTTCTGTGAATATGGTTAAAATTCTGTTGGGTGATGGTATGGTTGAGTTCCTGTATATCCTTACTAATTTTCTCTCTAAAGTCATTCTATTAGTTGTTGAGAAGGTGACGTTGAAATCTCTGTCATTGTAGAATCGTCTGTGTCTCCTTTCGGTTCTGTCAGTTTTTGCCTCACAGGGTAACTGTTCTGTTACTTTGTGTGCACTCAGAATTGCTGTGTTTCTAGGTGGGTTTCATTATATGATGTCTCTCTGTGTTCCTGCTCATTGTCTTTGTCTACTTCATCTAATGTTAACATAGCCACTCCTGCTTTCTTTTGATTAATGTTTGTATATTTTTCTCTTGCTTTCGGCCTTCCTATATCATTACATTTGAAGTGTCTTGTAGACAGGTTGCAGGAAGTGTGGCTTCCCACTGCTGACCTTCGTGTTTTAATTAGTGCTTTTAGACTGTTTCCGTTACATATAATTATAGATATTTTGGGGCCTAAGTCTGCCTTTTTATTTTTTGTTTTCTGTTTGTTCTGTTTTCTGTTTCTGTATTTTCTGTCTCCTGCCTTCAAGTGGATTACTTGAGCAGTTTTTAAAAATACAGTTTTGATTTTTCCATAGTGTTCTTGAATGGCTTTTGTATAGGTTATTTGAGTGGTTGCTCTAGGCCGTTACATTACAGGGGAAGGAAGCACCTGGCCCATGGGCCATGTAATGCCCTCGAGATCGCGTGATCCGGCCCTGCCAAGGCCACTGTAGGCAGGACTCAAAGCTTAATAAATCTATAGCGGGTTGATTTTTGAGTTGATAATTTTGTATGGTTCACAAGTGATGTTCTAAATATCCAGATGGCCCTTGGGGGGAAAAAGCCTCCCCCCCCCCCCCCCCCCGCGCGCGCATTGTATGTCTGTAACTCAACACGGTCTCCTGGTATCCTGAGTGAAGTGGGGAAGCCTTCCCTCCCTGTGTGCCCCTTGACTCTCCCACTTTGGAAATGATTGGCCAGGTTCCCTGAGAACTGTGTTTCATGACATCACAAGTTTTGCCTCAAGCGACTTAGAACTAACTCATGAAAAAGAACGTCCATCGAAGTTATCCACGTTTTTACCCCTCCTATTCTTCCTTCGTTATGTCTCAAGATTCCTTCTATCATCTCCTTTCTGTTCAGAGAACTTCCTTTAGCCCTCTTCCAGCGAAGTTCAGCTGGCAGTAAATTCGCTTAATTTCACTTTGAGAATGTCATAATTTCCAGTGTTGTGGCAGCTTAAGTTCAGTGCTAGCTAGCCCCTTGAAGGATATTTTTGTTAAATACAAAAGTCTGGGTTCACCATTCTTTTGTTCTGTCTTCAAGTTCACCAGTCCTTCCATCCGTCCCCTCTGTTCTGGTAAGCCCATCCATCTATTGAGTTTTTCATTTAAGCTATTTTTCAGTTCTAAAATTTGTTCTTTCTATCTTATATTTCTTTCCTGAGGATTTTTGTTTCTTTTCATTTCTCTCAGGTGTGTTTGTAATTACTCATTGGAACATTTTTTAATGGCTATTTGAAAATCCTTGTCAGATAATTTTTTTTTTTTGACAGGCAGAGTGGACAGTGAGAGAGAGAGAGACAGAGAGAAAGGTCTTCCTTTGCCATTGATTCACCCTCCAATGGCCACCGTGGGCGGCGCACTGCGGCCGGCACACAGCACTGATCCGATAGCAGGAGCCAGGTGCTTCTCCTGGTCTCCCATGGGGTGCAGGGCCCAAGCACCTGGGCCATCCTCCACTGCACTCCCTGGCCACAGCAGAGGGCTGGCCTGGAAGAGGGGCAACCGGGACAGAATCCGGTGCCCGGACCGGGACTAGAACTTGGTGTGCCGGTGCCGCAAGGCAGAAGATTAG
Organism: Sylvilagus floridanus; assembly: GCA_949820135.1. NCBI lineage: Eukaryota > Metazoa > Chordata > Mammalia > Lagomorpha > Leporidae > Sylvilagus > Sylvilagus floridanus. The sequence continues at coordinate 72,853,435 of OX463245.1, read as the reverse complement.
CCTATTGAGCCATGGCGCCGGCCGTCAGATAATTTTTTAAAAGATGTATTTAAAAGAGTTATAGAGTTCAGTGGGGGAGAAAGAGCGCTTCTATCCACTGGTTCACTCCCCAGATGGCTTCAACAGCCAGGCCAGAGCCAGGAGCTTCATCCAGGTTCCCCACATGGGTGCAAGGGCCCAAGGCCTTGGGGCATCTTCCACTGCTTTCCCAGGCCATTAGCAGGGAGCTGGATGGAAAGTGGAGCAGCCAGAGCTCATACAGGATGCCAGCATTGCAGGTGCTGGCTTTACCTGTTTTATGCCATGATGATGGCCCCTCAGACAGTTCTAATTTTGGTCATCTCAGTGTTAATATCCATCAATAATCTTTTTTTAAATTTTTAAAAATATATATAAAGAGAACAAATTTCACGTATTTATACAGTTCTAAGAGCATAATGAATTTTTTCCAAATTGAGATTTTCATAGTTCTAGAAATGCTCTCTGAGTGCTTTTGACTGAAAACTGAGCATTTTTGGTGTTTCCTGTGAGAATGTGTGTCCTGTTTAAAACTTGTGTTTCAGCAGGCCTCGTCTCACACATGTTGCAGGGTAGAAAGGGAACTGCTTTGTTGCTGGGTAGGGTGGAAGTCTGGGATCCCCACTTGGCTCTCGTTGGTACTGGCATGCGACAAGGACAACTCTCTACCCCTGGATAGAAGTGTGAATTTTGGTTCCCCACTGGGCCAGCCTGCTTAGAAAGAGTAGAGTGGGATGGGGAGTGCCTTGTTAGTCATCTTTTTCTTATTATTTTTAAGATTTATTAAAAAAAATCTATTTACTGTTTCACTCCCCAAGTGCCAGGGCTGATCAGCCAGGGCTGATCTAGGCCAAATCCGAGGGCCAAAACTCCCATCTTGTCCTCCCACATGGGTGGCTGGGACCCAGATATTTGGCCTGTCATCTGCCGCCTCCCCAGATGCATTGGCAGGAAGCTGGATCGTAAGTGAAGTAGTAGGACTTGAAGCAACACTCCAGTGTGATGTGCCAGCATCGCAAGCAGCAGCTTTAACCCACAGGGCCACAACGCCTGCCCCCAATTCCACATCTACAACAGCAGTTGGAGTTGGAGTCACCCTCTGCCAGATTTGTGAGAATCCAGTCATTGCCCGTGAACCAGCACATTTCTTCACAGCCTAGAAGTGAGTTAAATGGAGGTGTGGCAGGCATTGCCAGCCCTACCTCTTTCAAGCTTTGTTCATGGGTACTCTTCTGCCATCTCCCCCTGGGTGCAGTATCGCTACTCAGAAGCTTCCAGATTCAGGCAGTTGCCAAGTTTGTTCTAGTTAAGCCTTCAGAAATGAGCGTCGCAACCACAGGGATGGAGTATAGCTGTCCTGGGCCCCCTGTCATTCAAAATTGGGCTGCAGTTCGTAGGAAACATGGCAACAGGAAGCAGAAGCCAACAAGAAGTGGAGTAGCAGAGGCAAGTCCCTTTCGGGGAAGCCTGAGGCAGAGCCGAAAGATTTGCAGAGCTGTGGGCCCAGCATCACAAAAGGAATAGGGGGATAGATGTGGAGCAGGGATAGCTATATAGGAGAGAGCTATATAGGAGAGAGAGAGAAATACAGTACTGAGTAACTGGCACCTTTTCTCCTTGTTCCTCTAGCAAAAACTATTTTTTTGTTTTGTCAACTCTGCTGCATTAGACCAACAGGTGATAAGCATGGGAGGAAATCTAGCTGTGTTTTGGACAGCATGGCTGGCCTGCCAGAGCCTGGAATAGAAGGTTTCCTGGCTCTGCCCTCGCTGGGGTCCTCTGGGCCCATGCATGGGTGACACCGAGAGCTCCCCCGATTGAGCTTCTCCTTGTCCTCAGTGCCGGTGACTGGCGCACTCCTGGACTTCTGTTCCCCGCTCAGCCCTTCCCCCGCGGCCACCTTCAGCCTGCGGGCACTTGTTCTCCTCCTCCTCCTCCTCCTCCTCCTCCTCCTCCTCCTCCTCCCCGGCCTTTATCTCCTCCGCGACCGCCTCTTGCACTTCCAGGACTTCATCCTCAACAAATGCTGGGCGCCGTGCCAGCTCCCATGGCAGGAACAAAGGCACCAACGACGATTTCTGACCTCAAAGACCCCCACAGATAAAGCGGCTGTCCCTGCACTGACCGTGTTTCGCTCTCCAAAGCTATTTCCATCGTCTTCCTGGAACTGCCCCCTGGCCGTGACCACCTCCCTTTCTGCCCCCTGGATCGCTGATCCTAAAGAGAAGACTGAGTGCACCCCGGCTCCATCAGCACTGCACAGATCTCTGCCGGGCAGCGCCCTCCCTCTGCGTCTCCCGGATTCAGGGCCTCATTCCCCACATCCTTATTACTGCCACGCCCTGCGCTAATCTCCCCTCCGCCTGTAGTTGGTGGGGTGGTGCTGTTGTGTGTCATCTGCCCGAGACTTTCTTGGCCTTCGCCTTTCCACCGGTGCTTACCTGATCAGGTGTAGGCTTGGCCTCCTGGCATTGGATCTGAACCCTGAATGCTACCCTAATTCCCCACGAGACTTTTCTGCTAATTCTCTCCTTTATGGAACACGTGGCTTTCTGCCTCCTTGCATCTCCTTGCCCACTTCTTACCTCCTGAAATGTTCTTCTGTACCAGCCTTTTATTAAAGATTGAATGATTGGAAAGGCAGAGTTATAGAGAGAGGGAGAGAGAGAGAGATCTTGAATCCACTGGTTCACTCCCTAGATGGCCATGATGGCCAGGGCTGAGTTAGACTGAAGCCAGGAGCCAAGAGCTTCTTCCAGGTCTCCCACGTGGATGGCAGAGTCCCAAACACTTGGACCATCTTCTGCTCCTTTTTCCAGGCTATTAACAGGGAGCTGGATGGGAAGTGGAGCAGCTAGGACTTGAAACCAGCGCCCATATGGGATGCCGGCATTGTGGGCTGCAGCTTTACCCGCTACACCACAGCACCAGCCCCTTATACCAGCCTTTTATCTATTTCCCTTTCCAGTTCCCTGTGTGGCCTCCCTCACTCACAGTGAAATTCCATGGCAGTTCTCTCATGCTGGAAGATGATACTGTAGCTAACACAGCACTCAAATGTGTCCTATGATGTGTAATGTAATTATTTATGTCCATATCCCACTGATTCCCTTGGCTGTAGGCCCTTAAGGAAGATAAATAATTGTAAGTGTTTCTGGGTATCTTTTTTTTTTTTTTTTTTGGTCTCCCCGTAGCCTAGAAAAGTGTGTAAGGAAAGTGTATAAAACACAGAACATGTAGAAGGCTGGCAGGAAGACGATGCACTGGATAATTAGGGAGAAGCCCTCACTTAGTGGGGAAAATATTCGTTAATGAGAATGTCTTAAAGACAAGGAAGGAGACACGAGGTTTTATGGAGGCGCTCAGGCTGCGGAGCCATGTGAAAGGATGGAGACAGACTGGTCTTATCTTGGTCTGTGCCAGGCAGGGCAGTCTTTTACTGTGAGCTGTTTCCTGGAACACAAAAGGGTGGGGAGAATTCTGAACCATTACCGTGGCAGGGAGTGTGGGACTTAGAGCTCACCATTGTCAGTCCCGCTTTTGTTTAACATGTGTGTCATTCATCACCGAACACCCAGAGCTGATCAGAAACTTGTTGGGGGCAAACTTGCAGGGTCTAGGAAATGGTCTCTCAAGGAAAATCTGTTGAATCTGTTGAGATCACTGCAAAGATGGAGTCCTGGGATCAGCCGTCTTAAGAGACGGGTGACTGGGGCACAGCAGGTTAAGCCTCCGCCTACAGCAGCAGCATCCCGTGTGCCAGTTCAAGTCCCAGCTGCTCCACTTTCCATCCAGCTCTCTGCTGCTGTCTTGGGGAAAGCAGCAGAGGATGGCCCAAATGCTTGGGCCCCTGCATCCACGTGGGAGACCCAGAAGAGGCTCCTGGCTTTGGTATGGGCCAGCCCTGGCGTTTGTGACCATTTGGGGAGTGAACCAGCAGATGGAGGACTTTCTTTTCTCTTTCTCTCTTTCTCTAACTCTGCCTTTCAAATAAATAAGTAAATCTTATAAAAAAAAAAAAAAAAGACTACAAAGGCTAGGCTGGGCCGGGCTGAAGCCAGAATCCCAGAACACCATCCAGGTCTCCCACATGGTTGTAGGGCCCAAACACTTGGACCATCTTCTGGTACTTTTCCAGGCACATTAGCAGGGAGCTGGATGGGAAGTGGAGCAGCTGGGATGCTGGAGCCGCAGTTAGCAGCTTAACCTGCTGTACTACAATACTGGCTGTTGTCTGTTTCGATACTTTTTCTTTTTCCCTGAGAAGTTATTCTTGATAACAAATACAAAGCTGGTCTCATTAAATGAGATTATTTATTTATTTAATTTGAAAGGCAGAGTAACAAACATAGCACCTATATGCTGGTTTCACTCCCCAAGTGCCTGCAACAGCCAGGACTGGGAGAGAAGCCTGGAACTCCATCCAGGTCTCCCACATGGGTGGCAGGGACCCAAGTCTTCGAGCCATCCCATGCTGCCTCCCCAGATGTGCATACGCAGAAAGTTTAATCAGAAGCAGAGGATCTGGGACTGGAACCAGAGACTCCCCTGTGGGGTGCAGTGTCCAGGCAGCACCTTAACCACTACACCAAACACCCACCTCCGGTTCTGGTTCTAGGGGTTGCCCAATTCTGGAATCATTCTTTGTTCAATTAAATTACTAAATTTAGCTTGTTTTACATTTTTTCTTTAGCCATTCAGTATCATGTAAATGGCAAAGCTACATAAAATTACGCCCATAATTAATGTTTCAGTATTTGCTTAGAACTGATTTGAAAATGAAGTTCCATTTTCCCATGAACTCTGTGAGTTCCCTCAATTTAGAATCAGTACAAGGTTTTAAGTTACTTTAAAGTCTCAGAAGCTGGGGCCGGCGCTGTGGTATAGTGAGCTAAGCCTCCGCCTGTGGTGCCGGCATCCCTTATGGGCGCCAGTTTGTGTCCCGGCTGCTCTACTTCTGATCCAGCTCTCTGCTGTGGCCTGGGAAAGCAGTGGAGGATGGCCCATGTCCTTGGGCCCCTGCACCTGTGTGGGAGACTCAGAAGAATCTCCTGGTTCGTGGCTTCAGATTGGCACAGCTCCTGCCATTGTGGCCATTTGGGGAGTGAACCAGAGGGTGGGAGACCTTTCTCTCTCTCTCTCTCTCTGCTTCTGCTCTCCATACCTCTGCCTTTCAAACAAATAAATCTTAAAAAAAAAAAAAAAAAAAAAGGCAGTAGCATCTTTTAGAAAAAAAAAAAAGTACTTTGGGGCCGGCACCATGGCTCACTTGGCTAATCCTCCGCCTGCAGTGCCGGCATCTCATATGGGTGCTGGGTTCTAGTCCCAGTTGCTCCTCTTCCAGTCCAGCTCTCTGCTGTGGCCCTGGAAGGCAGTGGAGGATGGCCAAGTGCTTGGGTGCTGCACCCGCATGGGAGACCAGGAAGAAGCACCTGGCTCCTGGCTTCGGATCGATGTAGCTTTGGCCATAGCAGCCATTTGGGGGGTGAACTAACCGAAGAAAGACCTTCTCTCTGTCTCTCTCTCACTGCTAACTCTGTCAAATTAAAGAAAAAGGTACTTGGCATAGATAAGATATTATAGAAAAAAAGGCCACACACCATCACTTCTGCCCTTTTTTGTTATTTTATTCATTAGGTGAGTCACTAATTCCAGCCTACATTCCTGGGAGGGGAATTGGGTTCCACGATTTGAAAACTGCCCGCTGGCCACAAATTATTTACATTCATGCCATTAGTCTATTGCTACTATGATAAATGACCCTCAATTCAGTGGCTTAAAACAAGCACAGACGATTTGCTGCATTTCTGGAGGCCAGTATGCAGTGAGTCTCCCGGGGACTAGAATCTATGTCAGCAAGACTGTCCTTCTGGAGGTTCTAGCCAGGCTGTTTGCTTCCCTTTTCCTGCTTCTAACGGCCACCTGCACGCCTTGGCTTGTGGCTCCTTCCTTCCCCTTTAGAGCAGGCAGGAGGGCGGGCCTTTGGCTGCTAAGGATGCCTGCATCCCAAATTGAACTGCCTGGGATTGAGACCTGGCTCCACCTCCTATTTCCAGTTTCTTGCATATGCACACCCTGGGAGGCAGCGGGTGATGGCTCAAGTACTTGAATTCCTACCCCCCAGGTGCAAGACCTGGATGGAGTTCTCAGCTCCTGGCATCAGCCTGGCCTAGTCCCAGTGGTGGCCATCTGGGGAGGAAACCAGCAGGTGGAAGACTCTGTCTGCCTCTGTCTGTGTGTCTCTCTGCCTCTTCCCATAAATAAAGAAATCTTTAAAAAAAAAAAAAATTCCCCTGAAGTCACAACTCCCCGTAGAAATACGGGGACGTCATGAGAAGGAAGAGGGCAAGTAAGTCATCTTGTATTTGCTGTGAGAGCTGCACATTTTACACATGCTCACACACATGTGTGTGCATGCTCTTGCACACACCAGCAGTTTACTTCCCAGGGGACTGTGGACTCCCCCTGTAGGAGTAGAATCAAGGAAGCTGGACACCCTCCAGGGCAAGCAGTCCCTTCAGCAGATTTAAAGTGGAAGAGAGAGACTGGCACCGTGGCATAGTGGGTAAAGCTTCTGCCTGCTGTGCTGGCATCCCATGTGGGCACCGGTTCTTATCCCAGCTGCTCCACTTCCAGTCCCACTCCCTTCCAGGAAAAGCAGCAGAGAGTAGCCTAGATATTTGGGTCCCTGTGGCCCAGGTGGTTGACCCCCAAGAAGCTCCTGGCTTCAGCCTGGCTCAGCGCTGGTCATTGCAGCCACCTGGGGAGTGACCCAGCAGATGGAAGACCTCTCTCTGCCTCTGTAACTCTGACTTTATATATATATATATATATATATATATATATATATATATATAAAGATTTTATTTATTTTATTTGAGAAGTAAAGTTACAGACAGTGAGATGGAGAGAGCTGGACTGGAGTGGAGTGGCCGAGACTAGAACCGGCGCCCATATGGGATGCCTGCGCCGCAAGCAGAGTATTAACCTATGCGCCTGCCCCATGTTACTCTGACTTTTAAAAGTAATAATAAACTGAAGGAAAACAAAAAACTTCCGCTGAGGCAGCATTGTCCTCTAAATCCCTGTCTGGCTGCTGCTTGCTTATTTATTTATTTATTTATTAAGATTTATTTCTTTGAAAGGCGGCATTACAGAGAGGCAGAGAAGAGAGAGAAGTCTGCCATCCTCTGGTTCACTCCCCAAATGGCCACAACGGCTGGAGCTGGGCTGATCTGAATCCAGGAGCCAGGAGCTTCTTCTGGGTTTCCCACATGGGTGTAGGGGCCCAAGGACTTGGGCCATCTTCTACTGCTTTCCTAGGCCATAGCAAAGAGCTGGATCGGAAGTGGAGCAGCCAGGACTCAAACCGGCGCCCATATGGGATGCCAGCATTGCAGGTTGGGCCTCAGGCTCTGGGCAGGGATCAGCTGCTCCCTGAGCTGCCATCTATGACCTCGGGCGAGTCATTCTGTCCTTTAGCTTCATCTTGTGAAAGAACTCTCCTCAAAAGGAAGTGTGGGGCCTGCATGGTACCTAACCTGGAACAAAGTGCCTGGCAACTGCTGGGTGCTGACCTCACGGCCCTGCCTGCTGAGACGCCATTGTGTCCTGGAAACCAGTGTTTGCTGGGAGTGATAGTTTGCGTGCAGACACGTTGTCCCCTGAACACCATTATGTTCATCTCCCAGAGCCACCATTACCTCCAGCTCCGTGGTTTCAGACAAACAACAGAGCTCATCCTTTCCTGCTCCCGGAGGCTGGGGACCCAGATCGGGATGTCACAGGGCGCGTGCTCCTGGCAGGGGTCTGTCCTTGCCGCATCCTACCTCCTGGTGGTTTGCTGGCAACCCGTGGCACTCCCTTGCTTGTAGCTGTGTCACTCCAGTCCCCTGGGTCTGCGGCCTCACGGGGTTGTCTCACAAGGATGCCCTACTCCACCATGACCTCGTCTGAGCAGGTGTAATTATACACCTGCAACAACCCTGGTCCCCGTAAGACTCCGTTCTGAAGTTCCGGAGGTAGGACCTCAACACCTCTTTCCTGGGGCGACACAAGTCAGTCAAGCCGCTTTGATGGGTGCCTGGCTCTGGGCAGAAGTAAGCTTCAGAAGTTTTAGCCTCTGGGGGCTGGCCAGCATTGTGGCACATTGGCTAAAACTGCCTGTGGTGCAGGCATCCCGTGTGGGAACCAGCTGGAGTCCCTGCTGCTCTACTTCCAATCCAGCTCCCTGCTAGTACGCCTGGGAACGCAGCCGAAGATGACCCAAGTCCTTGGGCCCCTGCACCCACTTGGGGGACGTGGAAGAAGCTCCTGGCTTCCGTTGTGGCCATTTGAGGGAGTGAACCAGCAGATGGAAGATCTCTGCCTCTTCCTCTCTGTAACTCTGCCTTTCAAATAAATAAATAATAAAAATAAATAAATAAAAAATGAAAAACAGCAGGAGGTATGGGCTGTGTTGTGCTCCCTATTTGTGCAGAAAGCATGCAGAGTGGATGAGCACCGTCCCTTCTCACAGTCAGCTGGGTAAGGCTGCAGGAAGGGCTGCTCCTCTCCAAGGCCACCTGCACCCAGGTCCACGGGGTGGGAGGGAGCCCAGGACACCTCCTGAGCATGCAGGAGTCCCCAGGGACTGCTCAGGAGCAAGGGACGCATGGGAGCGCTTCTGACTCTTGGCTAAGGGGCACATGCACCATGATAATTTGGGTTAAAAAAAAAAAATGGGAAGGCCAGGATGGGAGCTGTGACACAGCAGGTATACTGCTGCTTGGTGCTCCCACGTTCCACATCCAAGTGTTGGTTTGAGTCTTGGCTATACCACTTCCAATCCAGCTTCCTGCTAATGCTCCTGGGAAGGCAGCGGATGGGGCCCCAGGTGGTTGGGCCCCTGCATGCACATGGGAGACCTGGATGGAGCGAGTGAACCAGCACATGGAAGCTCTCGCTCGCTCTCTCCCTCTTTCTGTCACTCTTACAGTGGGAGGAGCGAGTCTCAGATGATGCTGGGTGCTGTGGGAGCACGTGGGGTGGGCACCCAGGCCACGAAGGCTTCCTGGAGGACGAGTGGAGAGAATGTGTTCCAGGATGCCTCGGGGCTCTGCCCAGACAGAGGCCACAGGAGGCAGGGGGCAGTGGTGAGCCAGGAGCCTGTGAGAAGCTTCCAGACGGAGACATTGGGCTGTGGGGAGCCGTGGGCTAGGTTTATGCAGGGGGTGGGCCGACCCTGGCATGATTCTTCCGGTTTGTCATCTGCTGCTCACCTCACCCACGGCCCCCAGCCCTGCCTCTGCAGCACCGCGCTCACTGTGACACTGTTGGTGTAGTGCACAGGTGACCCCTCTTCACCCAGCCTCTGTGCAAGCTCTTCTCCTCTCCTCTCCTCTCCCCGCACCTCTCTTCTCTTCCTCCCTTCCTTTCTTTCCCAGGGGCTGGAAGGTAGAGAGGAGGAAACAGCCCAACTGGACTTCTCCCAAGAGGCTGCTTCTCTGCTTACTGCTCAGGCATCCCACTGGGCAGCTCATGGGTGAGAGATGTGGTGCCCAGCCCCAGCCTGTTCACGGGCGAGGGCTGTGGGGCGGCCGTGAGGTCGAGGACCTGTGCTTGACAGCCCATTGTCATCACGCGCTGGTTAGATCATCGCTGCCTGCAGATGGAGGGGGCACCCATGTGGCAGGTGAGCCTCCACACCCCTTCCTGTGGCCGTGGCAGACATTACTAATCACTTGCATCACTCTCAACACTGAGCCATCCAAAAGCTGCAGACAACCACAGTCAGAACTGGTACCTGGGGGGAATTCTTGACCCAGACACAGACAGGATGCGTGGAGGTCAGGGAGCCTGTGAGTCAGAAGCCGGGCAGGAGGGTGGTGGTCAGCACAGGCAGGCAGGCATGCCAAAGGGGATGAGGTAGCAGGCAGGGCACGGGAGGGCCACGGGCAGGCGGGAGGAAGGGGATGACTCACCTTCGCTCGGACTTCAGTTTACAAAGCACTTTCACTAAATGCCCACAGGGCTTTAAGTCGCAGTGACTCACTTCCAGAGAACAGCTGAGGGCCTGGATGTGCCTGGTTGCACCCAGACACACACACACTCTCTCACAGAGCCGAGTCCTCTGGGCATGGCCTGCTGCAGGATGTCTGTGCTGGCCTTAGGGACAGCGACTAGGGAGGGGTCCTGAGAGTGCCACTTGCTGACTCGGGGGTGGCCTGATGTCAGTTGGAAGCAGAGAAGGCAAGAGAGGATGCCTGGCTGGCAGAGCCGGGGTGAGGAGAGGGCGGGGGGGGGGGGGGGGGGCGGTGCCCCTGCCCTGCCTGGCTGTTCATTTCTCCCCGCTGTCCCTCCAGCACGCAGCTCCTTTTCTCCTGCGGGCAGGTGAAGTCGGCCTTCCAGGGCCTCTGCCCCTGGCGGGACTGGGGGTGTGTTCGGGGAACACCTGCCCTTCGCCAGCGTCACACCTGGCGGCTCGCTCTAGGTCACGCACGCTGGAAGTGACCGCGCTCGTTTCGCAGGTGCATTATGGAGGGGCCTGCGCCCCTTGCCGACTCCGCCCCAGTGCCGCTCACAGCCCACCCCGCAGTGACCCTACTGCATCCCGTTGCTTCACAGAGTCGTTCGCTTTAGGCGACGGCCTGAGCCGATCTGGCGGTAGCAAAGAGCCGCAGCGCCGCCTAGCGTCCGAGTACCGGCAGGACCCGGGCAAGGCAGAGGGCGGGTCCCTCAGGCCTGGGGCCCAGAGGGCACGTGGGGCCTTGGGGAATGGACAAACACCCTGTCCCAGGGGCAGCAGCCATTGCTCAGCTCCAGGAAGTGGCCCCTGTACCAGAAATTCCAGTTTTTAAAGAAAATTCCCCTGTCCCAATTTTAATATGAAACCCGATTCTTCAACGCTGGAAGCTAAATTAAAAATATTTAAGCCTATGATCATTGGTAGCCTCTGCCCTTGCTGAAACGGTGGAACTGTCTCCCTTACCTCCTGGGCTCCCAGCTGCCCTTCTAGTGCCTTCTCTGCCAGCTGTTCCTGCCACATCGGGCCCCTGCAGCCCCTCCAGCGTGGCCCCCTTGGAGGCTATACTTCCCCGAGGGGGTTCCTGCTGCAGACCCCAGCCCTGGCCCACCGTGCTTGCCCAACACTGCTGCTGTCCTCGTTTGTGGTGACTTCAGGGCCCCCCAAGCCCCTGCTCTCTGCCTCATCAGACTGCCCCGGCTGAATCCAGCTATCCCTTATTCCAGCTCTGCACCGGCTAGTGGCCTGGTCTCACCGAAACACGTGCCACCAACCTCAAGTGGCACCTGCTGGCACACCCCAGGGCACGGTCTTGTGTGGCCGCGTTCCACTGACATCACTGCTCCCCCCTGCTCCCTCCTCAAGCCCCCCCCAAGTCCCCACCTCCCTCTCTGAGCACCAAAAAAAGCTGCATGGACCAGAGACTTCCACAGCCCATCCATCCCAGACCTGTGCCCAGACTACACTGCCGTCCCTCTGTCTCCACCTATGGCTGCCTGCTGCCCCAGTTCCCGGGAACATCTCATTCTACCATGCCCGAGCCACCTCTGTCCACCATCCTCCCAGTCTTTCAGTTCCCTGGGCCTGGTCGCTGGCAGCCACCTTGAGTCTCCATCCTCACTGTTCCCTCTGCCTTCCCCCCCAGCCATGGCTCAACGCCACCTTCCAGGGGCCTCGCCGACCACTCTGTTTTAAACCGTGCACCTGGAAGAGGGTGGCGAGGAGGTTGCCTGACATTGTGAATGTGCATCGAATGCCACTGAACTGTAAACTTGGAGATGGTTAAACAGGGGTCTGATGCTGCTGGGAACGCCCATATCCCGTATCAGGATGCCTGGGTTCAAGTCCAGACTCAGCTTGCTGCTGAAGTCCATGCTGGGAGGCAGCCCAGGATGGCTCAAGTGGTTGGGTCCCTGCTACCCACCTGGAAGACCCAGATAAAGCTCCCAACTCTTAGTTTTGGCCTGGCCCAGCCCCAGCTGTTGCTGGCATTGGGAAATAAACCAGCAGACGAGAGATCTCTCTGTCTTGCAAATAAAATTTTTAAATGCAAACACATGTTGACCTCCAACACTGGTTCACTCCCCAAATGGCTGCAATGGTCAATCTGGAGCCAGGAGCTTCATCCGTTCTCCCACAAGGGTACAGGAGCCCAAGGACCAGCTCCAGGAGGGCAAGCTCTCGAGCCTCTGTTCACAGCTGTATCCAGCTCGCTCCCTAAAACAGCAGCTGGGACGCCCAGGGCGTAGGAAATGAGAGTGCTCAGAATTCCCTGGAAGATGTGTCTTCTCAAAAACCAAGTGGGGATTTCCAAATTCCTTGCGCCAAAAAAAAAAAAAAAAAAAAAACCTCTTTTCATTCCATTGTCCATGAGTCCTTGCTGGACACGCACTTGGTAGCCGCCTGGGGCATGGCCTCCTTGAAGCTGTCACCAGGACAAGGCGCTGGGAGCACGCAGAGCCTCATGGTCGCCCCTCCCACTGCCACCAGCAGCTCCAAGGCCACAAGGGGTCCCACAGGCAGCCCTGAATCACAGCTCATGCCCCAAGCGTAGGTGCCCAGTGCAGCGTGTCGGGGGTGGGCAGGCGCCCCTAAAGGAAGGATATGAGAAGCAAGACTGCATGCGTGAGGAAGCAGGGAGCCGGGAGCCTGTGAGATGCGCACTAGCACCCGGCCAGCCAGGCCATCCTGGTCATGATCTTGGCGCAATGGCACCTCACCCAGCTGTGTCCTCACTTGTACTTGGGCAGGGCACCTGTCCCCCGGGGAGGTGAGGGGCGAGTGGGAAGAATCGTGTAGGGTCACCAGCGCACTGGAGCTGCAGGACCCAGCTCCAACAGCTTTCCAGGAACCGCGTGCAGGACTTGCAGCCCAACGCAAGGTGTTTCCTAAGCCAGGCCTCCAGAGGGCGCCACCACCACAGCGCTGAGCCAGGTCCTGCCATCCGGCCACCTTTACTTTGCAGATGCAGGAACCCCAGCTACCCTGCTCCACCTGAGGCAAGATCTAGCTCACAACAGGTAGCTCTCACCCCCATCCCCCCTTAGAGGGGATCTGACTTCATGACCTACAGCCCAGTGGCTGGGGCATCGGCCTGGAGAGCAGCCAGGGCTCAGCCCTCCCCCGCCCCACCCCCTGCTTTGTCAACCATGGAGCCTCCAGCAGGTCAGGGAGTCGGGTGGGATGTGGCTGCATGGAGAGTCGGCAGCTCAGGCTGGCACCGCCCAGGAGGGAGCGGGGACTCAGGGGGTGCTGTTGCTGAGCCTGAGTGCCCACACGGTGGTGACTGCCACCCTGTCGCCACCCCATCGCTGGCGTCCCCCCAAGGGCGCCTGTGCCTGAGCTCCCCTCATAGGCACAGGAGGAGGAGGTAGATGGGATGCCCTGGGACTAACCGGGTGAAGGCATATTGCCTCTCCCAGGCCTCGACAGCCTGGGCACTGGGCGGGGGGGGGGGGGGGGTTTCCAGTGGTGCAGGTCAAAGGCCACCTGCCGACCTGCCTCTTTCCTGCCCTCTCCCCGGCCCCCAACCCCATCTCGACACACACACACCTGCCACTCCGACATCCACTTGGCCAAGAGCGGCACAGCTTTCCCAGGACCAGGTGTGAAGCTCTTCTGACAACCAGCTGCTGGGGAGGTGAGGGGACAGGCAGCTCTGAAAGGCACCCCGCTCCCCACCCGGCACCCACAGGAAGGGGGCTGCTAGGCTGCAAAGGGCCCCCTGTGGCCCTGCTGGGAAGACCCCCGCAGCTCACTGACAACAGATACCCGGGTCAGGCCTGGCTCCCTCACTGCCCTCTTCCCTCTAGGCACCTGCAGCTGTGTCAGCCCAGCACAGCAGCCACGCCAGGGTGGGGGCAGGGGCAGAGGGCAGCGGGCAGCACCAGGGCAGACCAACCCAGACTTCCCGGCCAGCCTCGGCCCCTGGGGAGTGCTGCCAACAGCCACCTGGAGGCCCCAGGCTCCTGCGGCTCAGCTCAGTGTTGGGGTCATAGCAAACGCACGGCCCTGTCCTGCTGCTCACGCGCCCAGGGCAAGTCCCTGAGCTACCCGGAGCCTCGGATCCACAGCAAAGCCCCCTCAGGAGGCCAGTGGAGGCTCCGGGGCTGCTCTTGGGCGTGCTGGTGGCACCTCGTCTCTCGTGCCTGCTCTGGCCAAGGGCCACACCTGAGGCTGGGCAGAAGCACACTCGTGTGTTTTTATTGCGTTTTTCTAGAGGCAGCCTGGATGCCCCAGCTGCTGCCCGGCTCCGTGGACCCTCACCCCACCCCCGTCCCCACTTCTGCTGCTCTGGGGCCGCCAGCTGTGAGCTGCCAACTCCGTGCCAGCCCCCTGGGCTTGCGCCACTTCGCTGAGCCCAAGTCAGCTTTCCCAGTGTCTCCCTGGCTGCCAGCGTCCTACCAGCCCAGAGCGCTCAGGGCAGGCCAGGAGGTGCTCAGCGCAGCCCGCGGGCTCTGACCTAGAGTTTGGTGTTGAGGTGGAAGAAGTGGGGCGCAGCGTAGGTGGCCACGGGAGGCACGGGCCAGGCAGCCGGAGCCGGGCCCAGTCTGTGGCGGAGAGCACCGTCCAGGGCTGCAGGCGGAAAAGGCATCAGGCCAGTAGCCATGGGCGAGGGGCCCGCCGTGGCCAGGAAGTGGGCTGGGAAGGCCGGGATGACCAGGGGGCTGAAGGGCAGGGCGAGCTGGCCCTTCACGGGGTCTGGGGCGCAGGCAAAGCTGAGCGGGCAGCGCAGCGCGGCGCCCCTGTAGGCCTCCGAGGGCGCAGGCCCTAGGGCGGGGCCCAGCAGGCAGGAGACGGCCACGCCCCCAGCGGGCTTGGCCCCTCCCTCTTTGGCGTCCGCCTCGTTCTGGAAGGGAGACACTGCCCGCAGTTTCTTGCCAGCGCGGGTGAAGCCCTCGTCCTCCAGGCTGCGCTTGCTGCCAAGGCCTGGGCTGCCGCGCGGGGCGGGCGGGGGCGCGGGGCTCTCTGCGGGCGCCTTGGCCATGGGGGACACCCAGCAGGCTTTGGGCTTGGGGTAGAAGCTGCCCCTTGCGGAGCCGCCTCTGTGGAACGCCGAGGGCCGGCTGGCATCCCCGCCCCACATGGGCCGAGGCTCTCTGGCCGGCGGCCCCTCCTCTTGGCCCGGAGGCCCCAGCAGCAGCCCGGGATCCTTGAGGCTGGCGAAGAAGTCTTTGGGATGCTGGCTGACGGGCTTCAGCACCTCGGCGGGGTAGGCGTGGAAACAGCCCGTGACCACCGGGCCCGCCTGCGCCTCCTCCCCGGGGCTGCCTCCAGGGGCCTGCGGTCCCTCCTGCGGGCTCAGCCGATGGCCGGAGTTCTCAGGCGGCCTGCTCGGGCTCCGGGGACTCTCGGAGAGACGGAAGGCTGGGGTCCCCTGGGGCTCCCCGCTGGGGACCCCGGCGCCGTGACGGCAGCCTTCCTCCTGGCACTGCAAGGCCCCCGCCTTGCTCACCTGGGCCAGGAGCTTCTTTTTGGCCAGCGGTGACATGATGCCGTGTGTCCCTTTGCAGTAGAAGCTGGACAAGAGTCGCTTGTAGGCCTCAGGGCAGCTGCTGGCACCCACATAGGGCAGAGTGGGCCCCGAGGCTGGGCCCAGCTGTTCCGTGCTGTCCCTGGGAGGCTCCTGGCTGGGGAAGCCTGCCAGCTCAGTGGCATCGGCCTTGGTCTTTCCTGGCATCACCTGCAAGAAAAACAAGCCATGCTTCAGGTCTGGGCGTGGGCTATACTCGCCAGAAGCAGCAGGGTCTCATTGGGCCACCCAGGGGCCCCTGCTAGCCCTTGGAGCACCTGTGTACAGTTTCCAGTGGGGCCCTGTTGCCCGAGTGGACACGGCAGTGTTGAGACACAGGACTGGCGGGTTGGCTGCTGGCGGGACCCCAGACCCCACAGCACAACCCTCTGCAGGATACCTGGAGCCCCTCCAGGTCCTGCCCTCACACCTGGTGTTCCAAGCAGGGAGCTATGCATCCCCTCCACTAGGGGGAGCTATAAGAGGCTGGGCACAGGGTGGCCCGTGTTGGCTCACCAGGGGCTCACCTGGTCCACCTGCCTCTCTGCCACTGCCGCCGCTGCCGCCGCCTTCTTCGGCCTCTCTGGGGCCCTGTCACCGCCCCGCGACTCCTTGGCCACCTTGTACTGTTTCCTGGGCTCGGAGGAAGGCAGCGGCTTGTCATCCTCGCCTTTCAGGTGTCTCACGTAAGGCAGGACCAGCCTGGGGAGGAGCCAGGGGTGTCCACCGGGAGACCAGGGCCCCTGCCGGGCTTCCTCCAGGGCCCCTGGCTGCCCCGCTGCCGCTTAGAGGAGCGTGCCCGCCCTGACCGCACACAGCCAACCTGTGGGCTCCCTCACCTTGCGCAGGAGGCTTCCGGCGCATGCGCACGCCACACCCTGCTCCGGGTGATGGGGAGAGGGGGACGGGCATATCCAGCCGCACAACCGCAAGGCGTGACCAGCCCCGCCTCGCGCTCTGGCCGCACCAGGGGTCCCGCAGCGACCGCCCCCGCCCCGGCGTACCTCTCGTAGTGGCGGCGCGTGCACGTGGCGGCGCTGGTGCTGCCCGGACTGCCCCCCAGCTCGTCGTACACGTTCTTCCAGAGGCGGCGGCCAGTCACCTGCAGGGGCAACTTGTGAGGGTGCGGCGGATGCCCCCTGGCGGCGGGTGCCCCCCACCCTCGCTCACAGACAGGAGTGTGGCAGCTGCTTCTCCAGCCCCGGAAGGCGGGCCAGAGGGGTTCGCCTGGCACCCGTCCCTTGTCCCTCCCAGGGGCCACCCGGCTGCTGGTCCGAGCACGGGAGGGCAGAGCAGATGGGCGAGAGGGGAACTAGCCTGGAGCAGCGAAGTCCCCGCGGCTAGCAGGGATGGGATTTGGGATCCTGGCTCTTGCTCCCTCCTGGAGGCAGGGTCAGCTCTGCCCAGCGCACCCCCTTCCCCAGCCCCAGAGACACCGCATGGGGTGGCCTGCGGTGCCTCCCTTACCAGCTCATACGCCCCCAGCTTCTCCACTGCCTTGTAGATCTTCCACAGGTTGACTGGAGGTTAGAGAGGGGCAAGCCGGTCAGTCTCCAGCCTGCAGCCGCAGCGGTCACCCCGGTCAGCACGCACCAGACCCAGGCTCCGCCACGGAGGGCAGGCTGCGCCCTGGGCACCGATGGCTGTGGCCAGCAAGGCTGGACATCCAGACCCCCCACTGTCAGCCCTGAGTCTGAAGGCTGCACTTTCTACTTGCAATCCCTGTGGGCTGGCAACATCCCAGGTCGCCCGGGAGTGGGGAGGTACCTGCCTGCTTGGGTGGGGTCTCCTGCTGGGCCCCCCTCCCTGCCTGCACCCCAGGGACGCACTCTGCTTGAAGCCAAGATGGGGCACCCTCTCGATGGGCGTGTGTCGCTCCTTCATGAACTTGTAGAGGCTGACCAGGAAGGCCTGTTCCTCCTCCCGCTCCCCGCCTGTCTCGGGGGAGTCCTGGGGAAAGAACAGGAGGCAATGGGGTGGGGGGTGGCTGGGGATGTGCGGAGACCGCTGGCCGTGGGAGGAATCCACTGTCTGGCCCCCAACCCCAGGCTGCTCTGAAGCACCCAGCCTGCTTCTGGCTCGGGCAGGCATGGGTGGCAGCTTCCGTGTCTGGGGCCCCAGGACAGGGGCTGGAGGCCTGGACCTCCAGAGAGGCCTGGCAGCCCAGGGCAGCGGGCTGCCGCAGACACGGCCGCTGCCTTCTCCCGGCCTCTCCGGGCCAGGATTGCATCCTTAGCTTGCTCTTGACATGTCACACCTGACTGTGGGTTCCTGGAAGACAGCCCAGCGCCCCCAGGCCCCTGTGGCAAAGCTGAAGGGGCGAAGGTGCCCCGTGCTTCCTGGACTGGGGATGGCGGGAAGATGCCAGGGGAGTCCCCCAACTCACCTCCAGTCCGACAGGGCTCTGGCTCCTGCTGTGTTCACCACAGGGCTTAGGGGACACAGGTGGGTCTAGGGGGTCCCCTTCCTCTGACTGCTTCCTTTTCCCTTTGACAGGGGGCGCTGCTAGGAGACAGGGAAGAGAGGAAAGGGGAGACAGAGAGACCGCACGTGAGATGCAGGCAGGAGGAACAGGTGGCCCAGGAGAGATCCCCACCCGAGACTGGCCAGGGGAGGGGTAGCTCCATGCCTGCCTCCTGCACGCGTCCTCCGCCCACTGTTCTTGGCTGCACGTGGGCTGTGTCCCAGCACCAACCACACCCACAGACTCACCTTGGCTGGGACCCTCCTCTCCCCTCACCCCTGACTCCACCTGGGGTCCAGCTGGGGGAGGCTAGGGTCGGGCCATGGTGCTTGGGGAGAGGATCCGCAGCCGCTCAGCTGCCCCGTGGGGTTGGGGCTGCCTGGATGGTGGCTCCTCCAGGGACAATGCAGGCACGAATCCCAGTCCAGCTGTCCCCTGAGTTCTAACTGCCCCTAATTGGGCTCCATGCTCCCCCTACCTGCAGGGGTCCTGGGGACCCTTGATGTCTCTGCTGACAAGTCCCTTCTGCGGGGTGGCCTTTGCCAGCCCCAGCTGGGCACAGACCCCTGCCCTCCCTCATCCCCTCAGCTCCTGGAGAGCCCGCTGAGGCCGCCAAGCTCCCACGCACACGGCAGGTGCCAGGTAGGCTAGAACCCTGCATGAAGGGCAGCAGGAGCCAGCGGCTCTGTGCTGCTGATGGTTGCAAAAACGCAACTACTGGAAACCGCCTAGGGCTACGCTCAGCTGGCAGCAGATCTGAGACCAGGAAAACACCTCTTTCCACAAGCTTTCTTCCTTTCTTTGTTAATCTAGCGTGAACTGTTCCATACCGCTCATTCCATCCAGCTCAGGACATCCTTGTTGCCGGGAACCTGTGAGACATCCCCTCCACTCCAGCCGGGAAAAGGACAGGAACAGCAGCCCTGAACCGGCCCTAGGCGACCCTGGGGAGGCTGTTGGGATACACACTCCCGCCCTGCGGTCCTGGGCTGTCACGTCTGTTCTTCACTTAGTCCCAGAAGACACTAACGCCAGAGAGGTTGAGCTGCTAGTCTCCCCTGGGGAGCAGGACCCCACTCCAGGTCTGTCTGAGCAGTCCAGGGGCTGCTGAGACCATTGTGCACAAACCTCAGGAGCTCCCACGGGCCCAATGAGACATGACAGCCCAAGGCTATTAAAGAGAAGGAGCCACAGGCCACCCTCCGGGGCTGGCTTCTGACCATTTGTGACCCGGCCAGCCTCCAGAAACCCCCAGTGCAACTGACCCACCACACTTAGCGGCCTTTCCAACCAAGTCTTCGGGTGTCTTTGCCTCAATCTTCCCTTCTGTGAAATGGGAGGCCCTGGAGTCTCGGTGAACTGTGAAATCCTGAGGTCTTCCGTTTGCCAGAGCACTCTCCCTGCCAGCTCTCCTTTGCCTGCCCGCCTGCTTTGCACAGCCTCCTTCCCTTCCCTTCCCTCCGGCTGCCCCAGAGCCCCTGCATGCAAGGGCTCCCTCCGTCAGCTCCCGAGTGGGACCAGGCTCACTGCAGCCCTCCTGCAAACCTGCCGGCAAGCTGCTGCCTCTTCGGCTTCCGAAAAATAAGTTGGCTGGACCAAGGCCCATTAGGATCACCCAGGGGTGGCCAGGCCGAGGGCCGAGGGCCCGGAGGCTCTCTGGTTCCTTGCACTCTCAGGCACACCTCCCGGAGTCAGGCACTTGGGTTCCCTGGAAAGGAGGTCACCCATCGCAGCTGTTTAACCCCAGATGGGAAAGGGACCAGAGCCTGTGCCCGCAGCCACAAAGGGAGGCACTCTCTCGCGCGCGCTCTCTCCTGGAGTCCCCAGATGAACTCAGCCTCCATTGTCCCCTGGCCAGGACTAAAGCTCTCTACCCTGCATGGCCTCTGCACTGCAGGCCTTCGGCCCACTGTCACAGTGTGCGGCGAGGGGGGTCCGCCCCTCCTCCCAGCTCCCCTCTGTCCTGTCCGTGGCTGCCCCCCATCTCTCCCTGCCCCCATTAATGATACGAACAGACTTCAAAAAGTTCATGGAAGGTGAGATTCAAAGACAAATTTACATCGGTACAAAAACAACTTTGAAACTTACGCCTAGGTTTTTCCGAATACACATTTTTTATGATTTCTTTAAAATGCACAGATTCCAAAGTTTTTTTTTTTTACAACAAACACATTATTTTTCAATTCCATTTGCCATGAATATTTTAACGTGCCCCATACATTAGGCTCCAGATAATTCCAGTGCCAATCATAATCCCATATAAAAAAATCAAATATTGAAATCCCCAAAGCTTAAACCTAAAGTCACAATCCCCAAAAGACTAAAATCCCAAAGGTTGGAATCCCGAAAGTCCAATTTCCCTTTTAGTGTTTTTCCTTTTTTTCTCTTTTTCAAGCGTTTCCCCACTATTTTAAATGGCCACATTAGTTTTGTGCATTCACTGTGCTATGTTTTATCTTTGCATGGTGCCCACTACTGATGGTGCAAATGGTAGAAAGACAGAGTTCTGCCGGCGCCGTGGCTCAACAGGCTAGTCCTCCGCCTTGCGGCGCCGGCACACCGGGTTCTAGTCCCGGTCGGGGCGCCGGATTCTGTCCCGGTTGCCCCTCTTCCAGGCCAGCTCTCTGCGGTGGCCCGGGAGTGCAGTGGAGGATGGCCCAAGTGCTTGGGCCCTGCACCCCTTGGGAGACCAGGAAAAAGCACCTGGCACCTGGCTCCTGCCATCGGATCAGCGCAATGCGCCGGCCGCAGCGCAGCAGCTGCGGCGGCCATTGAAGGGTGAACCAATGGCAAAGGAAGACCTTTCTCTCTGTCTCTCTCTCTCACTGTCCACTCTGCCTGTCAAAAAAAAAAAAAAAGACAGAGTTCTAATTTGTTTCATGCATTTTTTTGCAAAGTTGTCTCGGTGAAAGCATTATCATAACAGTGGCTTTGTGTGTGAGCATCATACAAGCAGGCAAAAATCATGAACCTCTGGGCAGATGTTTGGCTTGGGACACCCGCATCCCATATCAGAGCGGCTGAGTTCAGGTCCTAGCTCCACTTCCAGTCCAGCTCCCTGCTAACAGACACCCCAGGAGGCAGGAAGCGATGGCTGAAGTACCTGGTCCCTACATCTACCTGGGAAACCTGATTGAATTCCTGGCCGCTGGCTTTGGCCTGGCCCCACCCTCGCTGTTATAGACATCTGGGGGAAGTGAACCAGCAGATGGAAGACCTCTCTCTCCCTCTCTCTTTCTACTTTTCAATTAAAATAAATAAATAACTTTAGAATTTGGTAAAGTATCCTCAATAAATAACTTCCTTCTACATCTGCCTTTGGAAAATTTCTTGAGATTTTAGCTCTTTGGGCATCTGCCTTTATGGTGTGGGCCCATGGAAATTTGTTTTAGTTTTTTAAAGCTTGATTTATTTGAAAGGTATGGTGACGGAGAGTGACAGACAGAGAGATCTTCCATCTGCTGGTTTACTCTCTAGATGCCTGCTTCATGGCCAAAGCCAGACGCCAGGAACTCCATCCAGAACTCCTCAACATTTGTGCCCTCTGGACACACGGCAGGGAGCTGGACTGGAAGCGGAGAAGCCAGGACTCGATCCCAGGCACTGTGGCCTGGGACGTGGGTGTCCCACGCAGTGGCCTACCTCACTGCGCCACAGTGGCCATCCCACATTGCAGGTCTGGATGGCTCATGTCAAGGACTCGCAAATACCTACCGTTAGAAAGCTGGGTGCACGCAATCACCACCACAGTAATGCGTGCGTCACACATTGCACCATTTTTTTCTTACATGTAAAAAAAAAAAAAAATTGAGAGAGAACTACTGGTTCACTCCCCAAATGCCAGGACTGAGCTGAAGCCAAGAACCAGGAACTCAATCCAGGCCTCCCACCGGGTGGCAGGAACCCCACTACTGGAACCACCCAGGGTCTACACTAGCAGGAAGCTGGAGTCAGGATTCAGAGCTGGGTGTGGAACCCAGATGGTCTGATGTGGTACACAGGTGTCTGTAACCACAAAGTTAAATGTCTACCCCAGGTTCCACTTTTTAACTTTTATCTTTATGAATATGGTTTATCTGCCGTTTAAAATACCAGACAACTGTCACAAGTAGACATGTTTATGCTTACAAAAATATTATTGTATTGCCTTTGTTACTGCGTAAAGTGGTCGGTGAAGGGTTCTGTCATTTTTATGTTTCTCAAATAAACTTGCTCTAAAAATATATAAATAAACGTCATTAAATTTTTTTTGTAGAACTATATTTTCAGGATTTTGACTTTAAGAAATTTAGACCTTAGGGATTTTGATTGTGGAGATTTCCATATTTGGAATCGTGTCTGTCTGTTGGGATAGTGGCCTAAACCCTAGGGAAATCCTCATTTGTAAAAAGAGGTCTACCAGGGCTGGTGCTATGGCATAGCAGGTAAAGCCTCTGCTATGGCCTGGGAAAGCAGTGGAGGATGGCCCAAGTCCTTGGGCCCCTGCACCCGCATGGGAGACCTGGAAGAAGCTCCTGGCTCCTGGCTTCGGATCAGTGCAGCTCCAGCAGTTGCAGGCATCTGGGGAGTGAACCAGTGGATGGAAGACCTCTCTCTGCCTCTGCCTCTCTGTAACTCTTTCAAACAAAATAAATCTTTTTAAAAAGGGGGGGGGAGTCTACCACAAAAAATAAGCTTGAAACAGGCTGCCACGGATATGAGGTGAGCCTTCCAGCTGTCTGGCTTCCAGCTCTCGCACCGCTTGACTTGGGGCTCAAGTGGCAGGGCTGGGGCCCTCTCCAGGTTCTGCAGGCAAGGGGAGGGGCTGATGGAGCTGGCGACCCCAGTCTAACCCCCCCCGCGCCCACCCCCCCCCCACCTTGCCCCACTTGGCTGTTGCTGCCTTGGAGCCACCGAGTTGCTGTGTCTTCCAGTCTTCCAGTCTGTGGGTCGGAATCCCTTCCTGCACTGCACGCTGCCTGGGATGTCCTACCTGGAGGACCAGTTTTACGAGACAAAGTCTGCTCCCTGCCAGAAAATCATTCAGACACGGGCTTCCCTATCCCTGCAACAGTGCCGATGCCAAAGCGAGGACTGGCCCGTTGCTGGCTCTGACATCCCTGGATCTGCTCTGGTGGAATGCATGGAACAGGGGTCCACTGAGAGGTTCTGGCCCCTTGGTGAGGTGACCCCAGTGACTGGAAGTGTGACCTACCCACGTCTCAGTGCTCACGGGGACAGAGCTGACTTCCTGCTCTGTTGCACTGTGGAAGGCTGGGGTCCACGCGCACTGTTCCCATGCTGTGGCTTTGTGAAACTGTTCATTACCCTTCTTGTTCAACTATGCCGGCTGAACTTTTTTGTCATATTCTCTTTAAAAAAAAAAAATGCCACTCAGGTTCTGATCGAATTGTGTGTACATTTAGAAAAATACTTGGAGGGGGCTAGAGCTGTGGCGTAGCAGGTAAAGCCACCGCCTACAGTGCCAGCACCCCATAAGGGTGCCGGTTCGAGTCCCGGCTGCTCCACTTCCCATCCAGCTCTCTGCTATGGCCTGGGGAAGCAGTGGAAGATGGCCCAAGTGCTTGGGCCCCTGCACCCACGTGGGAAGACTGGGAAGAAGCTCCTGGATCCTGGCTTCGAATCGGCGCATCTCCAACCATTGTGGCTATTTGGGGAGTGAACCAGCGGATGGAAGACCTCTCTCTCTCTCTCTTTCTGCCTCTGCCTCTCTGTAATTCTGCCTTTCAAAGAAATAAATAAAACTTTTACAAAAAAAGAAAAATACTTGGAGGAGAGATGGCAGCTGTGTTTTCAGGGCCACCTGCCCCCGAGGAGTCAGGTCCCCCCTGCAACCTCAGAGGCTCCTTCTTGAAGCCCCTGTGCAGCTCACAGACGGGCTTAGCGGTCAGACTTCACGCCATGGATCCCCTGCGATTCTCTCCTTTCGCCACTAGGAAGAGGCCCAAGGGAGCTGGGCGTCTGGGCCAGGAGAGGAGGTCTCCCCGCTCCCCAGGCAGTGAGTGGGCGTGGCTACGGGCTCTGGGCCAAGGATGGACCCAGGTCCTCCTCATGTTATGAATCTTTTTTTTTTTTTTTGACAGGCAGAGTGGACAGTGAGAGAAAGAGACAGAGAGAAAGGTCTTCCTTTGCCGTTGGTTCACCCTCCAATGGCCGCCGCAGACGGCGCGCTGCGGCCGGCGCACCGCGCTCATCCGATGGCAGGAGCCAGGTGCCAGGTGCTTTTCCTGGTCTCCCATGGGGTGCAGGGCCCAAGCACCTGGGCCATCCTCCACTGCACTCCTGGGCCACAGCAGAGGGCTGGCCTGGAAGAGGGGCAACCGGGACAGAATCCGGCGCCCCTACCGGGACTAGAACCCGGTGTGCCGGTGCCGCAAGGCGGAGGACTAGCCTGTTGAGCCACAGCGCCGGCCCTCATGTTATGAATCTTAATCTCTGTTCAGCTTCATGGCTTGTGCCTGAATCCAGCTCAACCCCTGGACCCTAAAACCACAGCAGTGGGGAGGTCCGTTTGGGACCCCCAGATGTGCCTGAAAGTCATCTGGGTCTCAGGCTGCTCTCAGCTTTGCTGTGCATGCCACCTGATCCAACAGCTCCCAGACTCAGCCCCCACCCCCCCCCCCGGCACTCTGGCTGGCCTCTGGGCGGGCACCTTGCCCCCCCCCCCCCGCCTTCCTGGATCTTCGCAGCCACCCAGGGGCTGTTATTCCCTCTTTAACAGATGTCGCACCGGAGCCTAAGACAGGTTCAGGAACTTGCCTAAGGTCACACAGCCCACCAGTGTTAGGGCTGCAATTCAGCACCGGAACCCTCTGCTCCAAGACATCCTAAGATCTAGGGTTGTTGGCCGGCGCCGTGGCTCAACAGGCTAATCCTCCGCCTTGCGGCGCTGGCACACCGGGTTCTAGTCCCGGTCGGGGCACCGGATTCTGTCCCGGTTGCCCTTCTTCCAGGCCAGCCCTCTGCTGTGGCCCGGGAGTGCAGTGGAGGATGGCCCAGGTGCTTGGGCCCTGCGCCCCATGGAGAGACCAGGAAAAGCACCTGGCTCCTGGCTCCTGCCATCGGACGAGAGCGGCCGCAGCGCGCCGTCTGCGGCAGCCATTGGAGGGTGAACCAACGGCAAAAGGAAGACCTTTCTCTCTCTGTCTCTCTCTCTCACTGTCCACTCTGCCTGTCAAAAAAAAAAAAAAAAAAGATCTAGGGTTGTTTTGGCTTCTTTTTTTTGGGGGGGGGGATTGGCGAGACCCCAAGTTTCTAGCTCAGAGGGCAGAAACTTGCCCGCTGTCCCCAAGTGGATCTGGTCTGTGTCCCCAAGAGCTGGTCTGTGTCGACTGCTAAGTGAGCCAAGTGGTGGGATGTGAGGCGGCAGGCTGCCCTGGCCCCGAGGTCCCCACCATCTTTGCATAGGAGGTGTTCTCTTCACAGACTCGAGGGAGGAAGAACTGCTGATGTCTACTGAGATTTCTTTAGCAAACCACTTGCTACCTGTCGCCTGAAAGAGCCGGGGGCCGGCCCCTGGCCAGGGCTCAGCCTGCCTGGGAGGAAGGTAAACGAAGTAGGGCGGGGCGGGGGGGTTCCCAGAGGAGGAGCTTAGCTGGGGTAAGACGGGTGGGTACAGGGCATGGGGCAGTCGGTGGCCTAGGAGCCTGCCCTCTGTCCACCCTGCCAGACAACAGCTGGGATCCAGTGAGAGTGGGGCAGGAGGGGGATTTGGAGAGGCCCTAGCACCACACAGCTGCAACTTGAACCAGTAACTACTTTTGTATCTCGGTCTCCCCATCTGTGAGCTGGGTGTGCTACGCTCAATGGGCCAAGGCTCTAAGCAGAAGAAAGCGAGAAAAGAGGCTTCACCACAAACCACAGCCCAGCCTGCACGCACACACCCCTGGGTGAGACTGACGCCTGCTGTCCTGCCCGCTGCCCACCTCGGCAGGTGCTCCTGAAACCTTGGCCTGTGCCCAAGGTACCCCTGATGCCCAGGCAAGAAGTGTGACACACCCCTTGCCCTCCCCCCCCCCCCCGCCCGCCCCACTTACCCCCTGGGCATTCTGGGAAGGAAATGCCACTTCCTTTCATGAAAAGTCACGGACTGGGAACACTGCGTCCGTTATGACAATAATGGTAACAGCGGCCTCAATAACAACCAGCAGACACAGCCCCGCCCCC
Source organism: Sylvilagus floridanus (assembly GCA_949820135.1). Lineage (NCBI taxonomy): Eukaryota > Metazoa > Chordata > Mammalia > Lagomorpha > Leporidae > Sylvilagus > Sylvilagus floridanus. The sequence continues at coordinate 72,827,272 of OX463245.1, read as the reverse complement.
CTCACCCCCACCCCCCCCCACCCCCAGGTTGCTGGCCTCGGTTTCTTAGAGCTGGAGCCGAAACAAAGACAGCCTTAGAAGCGGCCGGTACACCCCGTGGCTGGGAGCCGGCTGCCTGGCGGTTGCCACTCGAACCTTGCTCCAGGGAGCCAGTGTTGAGGATGGACGAGCTGCACGTGGGATTCCTCCACAGCCCAGCCCCTCAACACCTCCGCTCACAGCGGGAAAGGGACAGGGTTTGGGGGCAGCTGGGGCCAAGAGCCTTGAGAGGGTACAGACAGATGGGGGTGTTGCCGGGGGCAACCAAGTAGGGGGCTCCCTGGCTCTCTCTAATTAGCTCTGGAGTGTCCTTAAGGAACTGAGTCCAGGACAGAGTGGCCCCACTGCCCTCCCTGCCCACAGTAGCAGCTCCCACCCTGACTTGTTTCCTACGTGTCCGTCCCATCCATGGAGAAAGATGTTAAGTGACCTGTCCGAAATGGCACCGCGCGGGCAAAAAGGAGCTAAGGAGGAGAGGGGAGGGATCTTGGAGGCTTTCCACTGCCAGACCCACGCTGGTCTCCCGGGCTAAGTTCTTTCTCTGTCCTAGCGCTACCTGCAGGCACAACCATCCCCCCCCCGCCCCGCGCCCGACACCCATTCGTGGACTGGCTCCCAGCAGTGCAGCTCGCTTGCAAGCAACAAGCACCTGTTACACTCCCCCGGGTCCCGCAGACCCCTCCTTGCCGGCACCAGCAACGGTGAGCCGGGAGCTCTCAGGGGTCTGCGCCCGCGGGGGGGAGGGCAGCGAGCCCTAGACCATGCGGAGGCGAGCCCTAAACCACGCGGAGGCGAGCCCTAGACCGTGCGGAGGCGCCCGGGTTGCGCCCGACTCCGGTTGAGCGCAAAACGGAGCCCGCCTCCTTCCCTGCGCGCTCGCAGCCTGCGCGCCGGCCCTCTCCGCCCCTCTGGCTCCCCGCCGCCACCCCCCTTCCCTTCTGGGGACTCAAGGGAAGAGAAGAGGAGACAGAGGCGCTGGGGAGGGAGCCCGGAGTCCACACGGGCGGTGGCAGCACGCCCCTCCGCCACTGATCTTCCCCGCGCGCTCGAGCGAGTTCTTGAAAACCCGCGCGGCCACTTTCAGGAACCGGCGGCCGCGCAGGACGCGCCTTTCTCGGCGGCGCGGGCGGTTCTGAGAACCGCCGGCCGGCGCGGGGGCGGGGGCCGCGACGGCGCTGCTGACAGCTGTCACAACAAATGAGCGGACCCGCTAGAGATTGAAACCGCAGCAGGAAGTGGGGCGGCAGAACCCTCCGGGGTTGGTACGTCTCGGCCCTGGGACGGCGGCAGGAGTTTCGAGATCATCGCCCGGGAAGCCCCCCCGGCCGCCAAAACTTTTAGTCTTTCCCTTGCCCGAAGAGCGCGCGTAGGCACCCCTGGCCTCCCACATGCCGCGATGGGCTTGGGGACGCCGGCGCCCGGACGGCGCTCGCTATCCCGCGCCCTCGGCCCCGCAGCCGCCCCGGGCCCCCGCTGCGCCCCTCCAGAGCCACACCGGCGGCCACGAGAGCCGGCGTCCCCCCACGCGGGGCCGCCGAGCCCCGGTCCGACCGGGTCGCAGGGCCGCTTACCCATGGCAGGGCGAGGTCCCGCGGCGCCCGCCCGGGACCCTCTCCGCGCGCGCGGCTCTCCGCACCCCGAGCTCCTGCTAGACTGCCCGCGGAGCCGCTCGCCCGCCGCCTCCCCGCAGCCACGCCCCGCTATGGCACCGCCTCCGCCCCACTCTGGGCTCCCATTGGCGGGTCCAGTTTTTTAGCCACAGGCAGGGGCCGCCCCCTGTACTCGAAGATTTCTGGGAGTTGTAGTGCGCACCTCCCTCTTCCCGGGGTAACGACCAGGACACCAGGAATGGACTAGACGCCTCACCCAGGGAAGCTGAGGCAGGAAACCAAGAATCATTGCTGCCTTGTGCCTTGGTTTTCCTCTAATTAAAACTAGAGTCTTGGAAAAATCCTTGCTCTCAGCAGAGCCTTGAGAACTTGGTGGGGTGAGCAAAGTGTGCCTGCCTTTGACTTGAAAGTGGCTTTGGGCACTCCTACAGCACAGCATAGGAGGAGAGGAGGTTGGCTCCGTGGCCAGTGTCCACACAGGTCACATGGACAGGATGGCAGCTCCAGGCTGAGCCGGTCCAAATAGGTGAGGATGAGGCTTAGGGTGGGTGGAGGCAAAGAGGCACGGAGCCAGCAGTAGCTTAAACCTCTGCAGACCACAGAGGAGAAATGTGAGGTTCAGGGCGTAAACTTGTAGCCAGCTGGGACCTGAACTCTGTTCCTTGCACGCAGACTTTTTGGATTATATTTTTAAAAGATTGATTTATTGGCCGGCGCCGCGGTTCAATAGGCTAATCCTCCGCCTGAGGCGCGGGCACCCCAGGTTCTAGTACCGATCGGGGCGCGAGATTCTGTCCTGGTTGCTCCTCTTCCAGTCCAGCTCTCTGCTGTGGCCTGGGAAGGCAGTGGAGGATGGCCCAGATGCACCCCATGGGAGACCAGGAGAAGCACCTGGGTCCTGCCTTCGGATTAGCACGGTGCGCCAGCCACAGCGCGCTGGCCGCGGCGGCCATTGGAGGGTGAACCAACGGTAAAGGAAGACCTTTCTCTCTGTCTCTCTCTCTCACTGTCCACTCTGCCTGTCAAAAAAAAAAAATTGATTGATTGATTTGAAAGGCAGAGCTGGAGAGAGCGAGAGAGGTCTTCCTTCCATTGGTTCACTTCCCTAAATGACCACAATGGCCAGAGCTGGCCTGATCCGAAGCCAGGAGCTTATTATGGGTCTCCCATGCAGGTGCAGGAGCCCAAGGACTTGGGCCACCTTCTACTGCTTTCCCAGCCCACAGCAGAGAGCTGGATGGGAAGTGGAGCAGCCGGCACTTGAACCAATGCCTATATGGGATGCTGGCATTGTACGCGGTGGCTTTACCTGCTACACCACAGTGCTGGCCCCTTGGATTATTTTTAATACTCATGACAGCTCTATGCCCTTCACACCATCATTGTTCTCTTTTCAGGATAAAACTGAGGGCTGAGAGATTAATGCAAATAAGATAGATGATAGGACGTGGAGCTAGAGTCAGACATGGGCCTCTGGGCCCGGAAGAGGAGCCCTTATACACAGATAGCCTGCACTTGTGGTCATACCCCGGCCTGCCCAGCCCCGATACAGATTACGGTTGCTCCCCTTGACACTAAACAAATCGACCAGGGCTGCAGTAGGTGTAGCTGACCCTCTGGCCTTACCCTTTAGCCCCAGGATGGCAGATGGCTGCAGGCTCAGCCCAGAGCAGACAGCACTGTGGACTGCACAGGATAAACCCCTCGTCAACTTCATAGTGGTCAGTTTGTAAGAGTGAGCTCTCCTAGATCTTGTAACACATACATCATAGTCAACATTTAGAACCACTTTTTTAAAAAATGTATTTTATTTGTGTGCAAGGCAGAGTGACAGGGAGAAAGGAAGAGACAAGGGAAAGAGATCTTCCATCCCCTGGTTCACTCCCAGCCAGAGCTGTGCCAGGCCGAAGTCAGGAGCCTGGAGCTCCATCTGGGTCTCTTACGTGGACGTCAGGGGCCCAAGCACTCGTGTCAGCTGCTGCTGCTTTCTCACGCACATTGGCGGGGAGCTGGCTTGGAATCAGAGCATCTGGGCCTGGAACAGTGCTCCACTATGGGATGTTGGCATCACAGGCAGCAGCTTAACCCACGATGCCACAATGCCGGCCCCCAAGGACAATGGTTGTAATGGTGATTAAAGCAGTGTACCCTTGGGACCAGTGCTGTGGCATAGCGGATAAAGCCCCCACCTGCAGTGCCGGCATCCCACATGGGTGCTGGTTCGAGTCTTGGCTGCTCTACTTCCCATCCAACTCTCTGCTATGGCCTGGGAAAGCAGTAGAAGATGGCCCAAGTCCTTGGGCACCTGTACCCGCCAGGAAGACGTTCCTGGCTCCTAGCTCCAGATCAGAACAGCTCCGACTGCTGTGGCCATTTGGGGAATGAACCAGTGAATGGAAGACTTTCTCTCTCTCTCCTTATACCTCTGTGTAACTTTGCCTTTCAAATAAATAAAATAAATCTTTAAAAAAAAAAAAAAACAGTGCACCCCATTCCCAGGCTTACCAGCCACTCTCCCCTCTAGGAGAGCTGAGACTGGCAGAGACACCGTGATGGAAGCTTCCCACGCTTCTGGTCCCACGCTCAGCCTTTCTCTACGGAGTGACTGGACCAGGCACTAGCGTGGTGATGGAGACTTGGATGCTGCCCTCAGGGTTGCAGTCTAAGCCAACCCTTCCGTCCTGGACTGGACACCCCTACCCACGAGGAACTCACTGTCCTACAAGGCAGGAGCTCATCCCACTGCGAGCCAGGGTGATTCCGCCATCCAGACAGGCAAGTGTAGTCTTACGGACAGGGCTGGTGTGCAAAGCCTCAGCAAGTCAGCACCTGCAGGTGCGAAACTGGAAACAATATGCTCTAAATTTAATTGCCTCCTGAGGCAACGATTTGCAGTAGAAAGTCATTTACATCAGCCCCTGGATCCTGCGGAGGAGGGAGCAGAGGAGCGCTATCTCTATTTGCCTCTGTAAGCATAAACAGTGCTGTTGGTCCAGCCTGTATCTCATACACCTCCAGCTCCGACCACAGGATCCCCCCAGGACAACCCCGGACGGGGAGGAGGTGCCTACCGCCTTAATGTCTCGGTGTCTCTCCACATGTCTCTGTTAAGAGCACCAAACCAACACTAATGAAGAAACACGTTCTTCCTGTAAAAACGTGAGAAATAAATCTGTCCTCTCCAACACTAGCCCGAATCCTGTTCCCTCTCTGCCCAGAGGTAAGGGCTGTTATCAGACCGGGTAAAGTCTTCTAGCACTTTCCCTACTCATTTTCGTAAATGTCTGCCTCTATGGTCTAGGAAAATACATAGTTTTTTCTTCTGTGGGTTTTTAAGTAAATGCTACAATTTTAATCATTTCATTCTACAACTTGTGTTTTTGAAAAAAAAATTTTTTTTTTTTTTAATTTGAAAGGCAGAGTTAAAGAGGGAGGGAGAGACTGAAAGAGAGGTCTTCCACCCGCTGGTTCACTCCCCTGATGGTCACAATGGCCAGGGCTGGACCAGGCCAAAACCAGGAGCCAGGAGTTTCTTCTGGATCTCCCACGTGGAAGCAGGGGCCCAAGCGCTTGGGCCATCTTCCACTGCCTTCCCAGGTGCATTAGCAGAGAGCTGGACCGGAAGTGAAGCAGCCGGGACTGTGCATTGGTGTCCATATGAGATGCCGGCCTTGCAGGCGGCAGCTCCACCAGCTACGCCACAGTGCCGACCCTACAACTCATGTTTTTGAGCAACACCAGATCCTGGAGACACTTCCACATTAGCACACAGATGGGCTCTTCTCATAACTGCAGGGCTGGGTGCCCTCGGTGCCCCTACTCCATTTATTTTTATTTTTATTTTAAAAATTATTTTTACTTGTTGGAGAGGCAGATAGAGAGAAATGTCCCATCTTCGGTTCGCTTCCTCATGGTGCCTTTATTTAATCACTGTCAGGTGTTTATCAACACGAGTCCCGCTGAGAACATTCTAGAGCCCCTTAAAACACTTTGAAGGCTCAGGAGGTGGCCAGAGTTCCCCGAGGCTCAGCTGGAAGCTGCTCCTAGCTTGAGCTGCTGTGTCTTAGCACCTCCTGTTGGTCCTGGCCCTGGGGGTGGTTCCTTCCTCCCTGATGTAGGTCTCTTTCCAGAGGAGAGGCCACCAGGCCCAGAGAGGTTAAGTGAGCTGTCCAAGGTCACACAGCAAAGTCAGTGCTGTCACTTCCTCTGGACCCGCACCAGCACCCAGCACCCTCAGGAAACAACACTCAGCCAGTTTTCTGCCGTGGGGGAAGCTCAGTTCCCAGGCTCCGCAGGCGCCACAGTTGCCAAAGGCCCCTGGGGCTTTGTTTTCAAAGGAGGAATGGAGCGGGAAGTATTTTGACTGCTGGCCCCTCCTTCTCCTGCCCGGCCCCCAAGCTAGCTGTCCAGGAAAGGCTACAGTGGCCTTTCAACTCATGGAAAACAACAAATGCCCGAAATAGACCATACCCAGGCTCAGGGATGGAAAAAACGGGCTCATGCTTTCAAATGCCTCTTTTAGAAAAAGACAAGAGTAGCTTTTGGCCTTTGGGAAGCTGCTGGGGGTGAGGGACCGGGGAGGAGGTGGGGCGGGCACAGAGACTGTGAGTCCCAGCCTCCTGTCACCTGCGCAATGCCGAGAGCCTTGGCCACGCTGGGAGCCACACTTGCACGGGCTGTAGGTTTCCCCCAGCCCCCCCTTGGCCTTGTCCTCCAGTGCTTCTGCAAAACCTCCTTTGCTGGGCCAGGGCTGGGCTGGGTGCCCCTCCCCACACCCCACTTCCCAGAGAGCTCCCAGCAGGGTGATACCCCAAGATGCTGACGGGTGAGAGTCAGATTCCCCTGGGAGAGGCGAGAGAAGGAGAGAGAGTTTGGGTTTTTCATCTCCACTTAGACACAGCTCAGCTTGTGGTCTCGGGCAAGTTTCAGAGGCCCGGGGGTCTTGTTTGGAATGCAGGGACAGGCTCCATTCATCCAGCACGTGTTATGTGGTCCTACTGTGTGCCAGAGCCGCAGCCAGAGCACAGTCCCCAAGCTGGCGGAGCAAGCTTGGAGGCCTTGCCAATCGCAAAGGCTGTAGCCCTCTCCTTCAGTTCCTGAGCCAAGGCCGGGCCGGGAGGGGTGGCCACACCTGGGACCAGCATTCCCTCCATCACACACTGCCCAGAGCCTCTCACCAGGATTATTTTATCCCCATACTACAGCTAAGAACACTGAGGATCGGAGGATCAGAGCCGTGCTGGACGGGCCCACGGCTCAGCCGCACACGGTGAGGATCAGGGAGGGCTGCCTGTGTGCCAGGGCCCTGGGGAGTTCTGGGGGAGGAGACAAGCACAGGTGAGCGCAGACTTAGGGGCGGTGGGCAGGGGCGCGCCTGGGGCCGGGCGAGAACTACAGCTCCCAGGTTGCTGTGCAACGGGGGTGTGGAGGGGGCGGGTCGCTGCACGCGCAAGGCTGTAATTTCTTGGTATTATTAAAAAAAAAAAAAAAAGCGGGGGGGGGGGGGCGAGTAGTGGGGACAGCCAGAGTAGAGAGAGCCTTGAGCGTCACGTCTAGGAATAGCTTCGGAGTCGGGCCAAGTCATTATAGACGATGAGTAATCCGGTTAAGTCATTTCTCTAAACACCATTCCTTGTAAGAGAATTAAAATATCAGCTTACATCAGAGCGGGAGGCGGGCTCCAGGGGCCGGGCGGGAGCGCGGCCAGGAGGGGGCGCGGCGGGCGCGCTCGCGCTCGGCCCTGCCCCGGGGCGGGGGCTGGCGACCAGCCAGCAGGGCAGGGGCGCGGCCCGCCGGGCCTCAGTTTACCCGGGTGTTGTGGGCCCTGGGGACGGTTTGAGGCCTCCTCCTTTCGGGACAGTCCGCGTCCCCTCGTGGGGGCGGCCCTCCGAGCTGCGAGGGAGCGCGGACTGGACCCAACGGAGCGGGAGTGCCCTTTTCTGGGTGTCAGCGCCTGCCTGCAGGGGCCCGCGGCAGAGTGAAGGCTGGGAGGAGAGACGGGGGTCCCCAAGCCTCCACCGAGATGGTCATTTCCCTCTGTGGTCGTCCTGAGAGGACCCGGGGAGAGAGGGCTGTGGGAGAAGCTGCCCCCCCCAGGGCCCCTAATGCCCTTCGAGGGACGACAGCATGCATTGGGTCCCAGCTGGGAGCAGCACAGCCATCAACTCACCCCTGGTGGGGAAGACCAGAGAGGCGGGGACTGACGTGCCAGCCGGTCCCAAGGCACGGGACTGAATCCTTGAGGCAGGACGATCAGCGATTTCAAGACTCCCTCTTTGCCCCAATAGCAGGTGGAAGCTCCCAGTGGCTCCCAGTGGCTCCCAGCTGCTCAGGGGACAGCAGGTGCTAGGACAGAGGCTCCCAGGTTCTGGAGCCTCCCTTGCTGGCCATGTGACCTTAACCAGCGACCCACCTTCTCCAGCCCTCAGTTTTCCCATGTGTAAAATGGGGTTCCCAAGACGCTGCTTGTCAGAGTACTGTGAGGGTGAGACACAGGCCTTCCACAAACGGCTGCTCCGTGGAGGTGGGGTTTTGTGAAGATGGCCTGTGGCCAGAGCTTTTGGAAGACCTGAGAAAAGCAATAAGGACTTAAACCCTCCATGGGACCCCAAAATCTCCTAGGGCAATGGGTCCCTTGCCTATCCCAGGGGAACCAGCCCTGGCCACATGGCTGCCCCTCCGCACAGCCCTGCCCTGTGACCGCACCCCCCACCCTGGGGTGAACTAGCCCCAGGACCTGGCCTTGGTGGCCTGGGTTTGGGGCCTGGACTTCTCCCTTCTCCCAGATTTCCCAGTTTTCAGGTGGTAAACTCAAGGTCCCCGGTGGAATCCTAGGATCTGTCTAGGATGCAGGAGTACAGGGAGGTGAGGGACTCATCCCCACCCTCGGTGGGCTCTATTAGCCCCTTCAGTCCTGGAAGCCCGGGTTTTGAGAGAGGGGCTGCTCTAATTCCTGCTCCCCAAACGAACACACGAGAGTTTGCACATAGGAAGACGAAAGCGTCAAGCTCAGAGGGGCCTGGGGTCCATAGCTCCGAGAACTCAGCATCCCGCAGAGCCCCGCGGCTCCCCGACACTCCATCCCAGACCTGAAGACAGGCCTGTTTCCCTCAGCCCCACTCCCTGCCATTGAAACAGACCCCAGCAGAGAGAACCCATGGCAAACCCAGGTCCACAGGGTCCTGTCTACACCCCAGTCCTCCGTCTTTCCCATTCTGCCCACAAAGAGCTCCCAGGCGCCGTACACCTGTTGTGTATCCTGTTGCTGCTGTGCGCCCAGGAACACAGGAGCCTGCCTACCTGTGCTCACATATCTGTGCATTTGCACATGTGTGTTGCATGCCCAGGAGCCCACAGCTCACACACACACACACACACACACACACACACACAAGCCAGCTGCCCACCAGCCCCTAAGGCTTCCGTCCCCACATCTGGAACACCACCCAGCCTACAGGAACCCTGATGTTGTCCAGTTCCCCTTTCTCTCTCCAGCTGTGCCCATCTGGTGGTATCTTCAGCCATGGCCTTGACCCAGGGGACTCTGTCAAAGCTGCCCCCTCTCCCTGTCTTGGCTTCAGTGGGCCCTTCCAGACCTGCCTGTGTGGTGCTGGCCATCTTCATGGGAGGCAGGGGAGTACACTGAGAGGGCTCTCTGGGTATCGGGGCTGGCGTGAGGACAGCTCTGGCCATGCAGGTGGCTTGGTGTCCACCCCTCCCTGATAAATCAGGTAACATGGTTGCACTGGGGGGGGGGGGGAGCTGTCCCTCCACTGCCCCTTGCTCTGGTCTTGACACTGAGTGTTTGCATCTGTTCTGTTGCAGGCTCTTCTGTGGTGTTCGGGCCCTGATGGCTGGCACCTCCTGCCCCGGGCTGGGTGACTCCAAAGCCTGGCGGTCACTCCTTCCCTCTGGCTACAGGCTGGCAGCTTGGGTCAGAGCCCCTTTGTTGGGTGTCTCTGCTGCTGCTGGACCCCAGGGGGAAGGAGGGGAGCAGGACCTGGGGTCTTGGACTCCATGCAGGGCAACTGAGTCCCTGACCGCTTGTCTCTGCAGCCTTATGCTGGCGGGTCTCGGAGCTGCCTCGGCAGAGCGGGGAAGTGATGGGCATCTTTCTCCACCAGGAAACCAGTGCCACCGATCAGGCAAGTTCGCCGAGCCCAGTCTCCTCACCTGGGAAGTGGGATACTAACGGCTCCCGGCACTTCTCATGCAGTTTTGTGCATTAGGGTTGAGAACAGCGCTGTTGATAGTAGCTCCTAGCCACAGCTCAGGGCGAAGCAGAAGGATGGAGTGGGCCAGGCCTGGGCAAAGGGGCTGGGGGTGAGAGACAGACCCCGACCCAGCAGATAGGTCCTTCGCTCCTGGAAGGTCCCTGCCCGCCCCACCTCCCTCCTGCTGCACCATGTGTCATATTTTGTTGGCTTTGGGGCTTTTTTATTTTAAATAAACAAGAGCTGCATGAAACCCCTAATATTCTGGGTAAGTTTTGAAACAGCTCAGAAATCCCCATCTCCCCTTTGAGTCAGTGGCAGCAGCGACAGCAGAAGTGCTAGGCTGCAGAGTGACAGCTGGGCAGCCTGGTGACCCCAGGGACTTGAGAGGGGGCTCGGAAATACGAGGGTGTTCCGGGGAGGTGGCGGGGCCTCAGGGCCCCAGGGAGCTGCGTGGGGGAGCGCTAGACCCCCCGAAAAACGACCACGATGTCCTCCCACCCCCTACCCCTGCACCACTGGAACTAAGAACCGGCCAGGTCGGTTGAATCCGTCCAAGCAACTCCAGGAAGACCTGCGCTTTTCCCGTAACGATCCAACGCTCGATGGGAACTAGAAAGTTCTTCCCAAGTCCGCACTTGGTGGGCCGATGCCCAGCCCCGTCAGCGACCCCCGCGGGCGCGATCCGGGAACCCGGCGCCCCCCGCGCGCAGCCCCTGTGCCCCGCTCGCGGCTTGGGGGACATCGCCGCTCGCGGCTTGGGGGACATCGCCGCCGGGGACAGCGCGCGCCCAAGCGTCTCCAGCCCCCACCCCCACCCCCCACCGGGGAGGACCGGGTGAGGGTTTCGGAAAGCGCTTTCCTCGCCCGGCCGGATCTGAGTCAAAAGCGGGAGCTGACTCAAACCGAAAGAAAAATTCGGTTAGCCAACGCCGCCGATATTTCTCCGGGACCCAGATGACTGCCAGGCAGGGAGCGCCAGGGCCCGAGTGTCGCCGGTCCCTCGAGCCTCGCCCAAAGCCCTGAGCCCCAAAAGGGCAGGGACAGAGAGGGCTGGCGGAGGGGAGTCGCCTCTGCCAGTCCCTCGGGCTCTGCCGGCGGCCCTGCGGATCCCCGGACCCTGCCTTGCTCATGCCCCTGTCCCCTCTGAGTCTGTCCTCTCTCCATCATCTTAGGAATCCTGCACAGCGTGGGGGGGTTCTCTGGAAATCAGGGGGGCTCTGTCCGATCTTGGAACTGGCCAGGGGGCCCCTTAGAAACCAGCTCAAACAAGTTGGACCTTGGCCCAAACTAACGGAAACACTAATGCATGCATTTTATTATTTTTTAATTTAGCCAGTTTTTGCGCCTGAACTCCAAAGAGAGGGCCAGGGGCCTCCCCAGTCTGAGGTCACCATAGTGGATTCTGCTCCCTGCAGACCCCAACTCCGCTGCAGGTTGCCCCCTCAGTTTTGAGGGACACCCCTGACTCTAGTTTTCTGGCCCACGCTGAGGCCAGGGGCCCCTGCTGGACGCAAGTTCGTTCTGACCTCAGGACAGGTGTGGGAAGGAGAAGCTGCTGGCTCATCTCCCTGGGCCGCCCAGAACACCTGGCCTGGCCCTGCTGTGTGGCCGCCTGGGCCCTGTGCGCTGTCTCAGCACAAAACCCGCCCCGTAAGCAGGACCGTATGCCGTCCCAGGCAGGGCCAGGCACACAGCTGCTCTGGCGTGGTGGAGTCCTACAGGCAGCGAGACGCTGGGACACGGTGTTGCATACAGGGCCCAGCTAGTGCACACCCACACAAGGACAAGCACAGAACATGGCCAAGGTCAGGGGCATGCAGGGTCAGATGGACCTGTGAGGAGGGCGCCTGCCTGCATCCCACGCCCCTACCTGGGGCTGCAGGGCAGTGTTATGGGGGGGGGCAGGCAGGGCAGCCTCTGACCTATTGGAAGAGCTGATGTTGCCCCCCCCTTAATTGCTATCTTGTGGATAACTCTGGGGGGGGGGTTTGCTCCACGGTATGGAGCCACTCTGGGGGTTACTGATACTGAAATCTGTCAACAGAGTAAGTGGTCGGACACAGGGGATGGGGAGAGGTGGTCCTGGCTCCCCGGGGATCATCTCCGGTTCAGGATGCTGGATAGGAACCTGCAGGCGGGACAGGAAGCAGAGGTGGTCCCTCTGCCCGATGGTGGCACAGTCTGAGGATGTACCTCTCTCGCATGGCTCCTAGACAGGGGTCTGTCGCTGAAGGGTGGCAAGCACGGCCCTCAAGGGTAGGTGCCTAGGGGTCCCCTTAGAGCCCAGGGCTAGTAGCTGGAGGAGGGGTCCTCTTGCACACTCTGGCAGGTGCACACTGATGAGCTGTCGGGGCTCACCTCCGTGTGGGACGGCATCCTTCCTCTTTGCTTAGCAGTCAGTTTTTTAAATTACATCTGGCCCTGTTAAAGGGAAGTAGGGAAACGGGTGGCTGAGATCCCCACTGCGTGACAGCGCAGGAAGCCTCGTGCGCGGAGGCGAGGTGGCTCCTGGCTCCCGCTGGACTCCACGGTCTTCAGCGGATCCCTTCCTGCTTCCCGCGAATGCCACCACCTGCTGTTTCCAAGGCCCAAGAGCTCTCTGGAGGGAGCAGCCTCCCAAGGAACGGCAGCCTGGAATCAACCAAGCCCATGAGATTTCTCCCTGGCCCTATGCATTTTGGCATCTGCAGTTTGCTGGGGAAACAGAGCCTGAGAGAAGGAAAGTGACCTGCTCCGGGCCCCACTGCAGGCAGGCGGCTGAGCACTGCCTGGGACCTCCCGGTCCTTGTGCTGCCCTCAGGGCGCAGTCAGTGGAGGGAGGGGGCTCCCCATGAGAGCGAGGGGTTGCAGGTGGGACCCAGGTGGGTGCCATGCTGCCGTGTGCCCCATCTCTGGCTCATTGCTCTGAAGGTTTATTTTGCTGCCCGGGGATCTCCAAGCACGCAGCAAATTCAAAGAATATGGTTGCTGATTTCTGAACCTTTTTTCTTCCTGTGGGCTGGCCTGTTTATCAAGAGCTCCGTTCGTCAGAACCCTCAAGTGCACGAACACAGGCGCACACAGGGCCTTCTGGGGAATTCTCTTTTTCTGGGTGATGGAGAGTTAACTGGAAACCCGTGTTCTTATGCCTTCTTGAAAATTTTCTACAAATGATGAGCATTTCCCCAACTTAGTATTTTGAAAAGTTCCACCACTTTCTAAATATGTGACCTTGGTCAATGTAGCTAACCTCAGTAACCTCAGTTTCCTTATCTGTAAAATGTGCACAGCGGGACCTCTCTGGGTCGAGAAACGAAACCGAGACGAGTGGTGCACAGCACCCAGGGTGTGCTTCAGCAAGGGAGCCATTGTCACTGCTGTGATTCCGCGGTCCCAGGACCCGGGGAGGTGACGGAGGAGGCTGGCAGGGATTTAGGGTCCCTGTGCGGACGTCACTACGGATGTGGTAGCGTTCACGGAGAGCTTGGGCGGTTTTCTGTCCCAGTTAGGTCCTCCCAAGGAGACGCTTGTGATGGGCTGCTCGCTTGCTCGAAAAAGTGGTGCGGTCGTCCAGGCTGCGTGCAGGAGGCACTGATCCTTGGTCTGGAGCCCAGCTCTTCTTTGCAGTGCATCCTCTGGCAAAGAGTCCACAAATGAGGGCTCAGCATGTCACTCCACTGCACTGCGTCTCGTGCCCCTGCACCCCAGGACTCACATGCCGTGCTGGGGGTCTGCTGGGGCAGAGACAAAGGGAGGGGCTGCTCTGCAAAGGCCAGAAGGGGACCCTGGTCCAGGGAGAAAAGCCAGACAGGCTCTGGGTCCCCAGCAAACTCCAGGGAGGTCGGGAGGAAGGAGGGGTTCAACTCTTGGTCTTGGACTGGTGCATTCCAGAAACCTCCCCCATTACTGAGCAGCCGGGAGCTGCCCTGAAGTGGGGAGCTGGGGGAGCCCTGAGATCTAGAAGCTGCTCCTATTGGCTATGGAGGGGTGGGGAGGGTGGCAGCTGCCTCCTCACCCTACCTGGCCGCCGCAGTGCCGCTTGCTCAGGGATGTGGCCAGGTCTGCCTTGTGCCACGAGTTAGAGGCCCAACCCTGAACTCCAGTGAAAGGGCATGGGGTTCAGAGACACATCCACTGCCAGCTCCGCCCCTTGCTGGTGATCTCACGCATGCCACTAGCTCTCTGGGCCTTGCTTTGCCTGATCTATCAAATGGGAGCGTGAAGATACAGTGAGATCCAAGCATGAGAATCAACCTGCTGGGGCCGGCCCTGTGGCATAGCAGGTAAAGCTGCAGTCTTCAGTGCCAGCATTCCATAGGGGCACCAGTTCGAGTCCCGACTGCTCCACTTCCGATCCAGCTCTCTGCTATGGCCTGGGAAAGCAGTGGAAGATGGCCCAGGTCTTTGGGCCCTTGCACCCGTGTGGGAGACCTGGAAGAAGCTCTTGGCTTTGGATTGGCCCAGCTTTAGCCATTGTGGTCCTTTGGAGGAGTGAACCAGCAGATGGAAGACCTCTCTCTCTCTCTCTGCTTCTGCCTCTCTGTAACTCTATCTTTCAAATAAATAAATAAATCTTAAAAAAAAAAAAAGGAAAGAAAATCAACCTGTTTGGGTCACTAGGCTTACTACCCATCCCTGCCTTCTTCTTGGGCTGCGGAGAGGGGCACAGAGCACAGACCAAGCGCTGAGCACCATGGGCCCTGGTGTCTGGGAAGCAGGGTGGAAGTTTTCTCCAGTCTCCATCTGCATTCATTTGCTTCTCACTCCCCCGCCAGGTCCATCTGTCCCTTCCTCCTTCCTTCTCTCCCTCTCCCTCCCACCCCCATAGCCCACTCCAGGCCCCCAGCCCTCATGCAGGGTCCTGCCAGGCTGGCACAGGGCCTGCAGTGGGATGAGGAAGTTCTCCCCTTACGCTTGCTGTTAGCCCCCTGGGGACAGCATCCCCAGGCACCCGGCTCGCCATGGCGCCCAAGCCCTTGTGCACACAGCAGGAGCTGGTGAGGGAGGAGGCGGGAAGGAGGGGGGTGGAGGCATGCAGCCATGTCGATCCACAGAACACACATGCACAAGACACAGTGCCACAGGGGTGTGTGTGTGTGTGTGTGTGTGTGTGCATGGGGGGGGCGCCTGGGTGAGATTGTTCAAAAAGCATTCTTGCTATTGATAATAACGCTACCACTTTACATATCCAGGCTGCCAGGAAACCCACACGCACTCTCCCATACCAGCTCTTTCTCATTCTTGCCACGAAAGTCCCCGACTTCAAACGGCTTGAAATTTGGCTACTAGAGAAAGTTGTGGAGGGCTGTGCCTCCACGCAGTGAGGGGAAACCCCCAACCTGGAAGCTTCCAGAGGTGCGGGCCTGTGCCAGCGTCCAAAAACGTGAGGCGCTTAGCCAAGGCAGCTTGGTTGGTCATGCATGGCATCTATGGCAGAACCTTATTTTGATGAGGTTGGCAAACACACAAAAAAAGATTTCCCAGCATCCCTCACAGCTGTGGGGTGGTCTTGGGATCCAGGGCTGGCCAATGAAACGTAAGTAGAAATCAGCTGGGAATTTGGGGGAGTTTGACGGTCCTGATGCAGGCTCCGCCCCTTCCTCTTTGTCACTTCCTCTTTTCTTCCTGCCTGGGAAGAGCAGGAGCGGGAGTGCAGGCACTAAGGCCCCTCGGCGACCTCCCAGCCTCAGGGTTCTGGGAACTCATGGTTTCTTACCTGTTAACCAGAGGTTGAAAGAAATAGCTTTTAAGATATTTTGTTCTCCTTTTTAAAAGATTTACTTTATTTATTCGAAAGGCAGAATGACAGAGAGAGAGAGAGAGAGAGAGAGAGAGAGAGATCTTCAGTGTACTGGCTCACTCCCCAAATGGCTGCAGAGCCAGGGCTGGGTCAGGCTGAAGCCACGATCCCAGAACTCCCTCTGGGTCTCCCACGTGGGTGGCCATGGCCCCAGCACATTAGCAGGGAGCTGGATGCAAAGTAGAGCAGCCGAGGCTCCGCCCAGTGCTCTGATGTGGGCGCAGGCAGCGGCTGAACCCACTGTGCCACAGCACTGGCCCCACACTTTTAAGGTTTTTTTTTTTTTTTTTAAAGCACTCTCCTTCACTGGTTTCTAACGTGCAATACACATGCAGCGTCTATGAGTGTGTGAGGAAGTAGGATTTTACTGACAAGTGCTCAGATTACTGCCCTCCGGGGTCTTGAGGAGCACAGCCACCCTGGGGGGAGTGGGTGCTCCCGCAGGGGGGGGTCAGAAAAATAGGTTCCCCAACCCCAAAAGGAAACCCGCCTAGGACAACTGCCACCCCTGGAGACTCGTTGCTGGGGCCGGCGCCATGGCACAGCGGGTGTAGCTGCCACCTCCAATGCCGGCATCCCATACGGGCGTGGGTTGGAGTCCCAGCCACTCTGCTTCAGATCCAGCTCCCTGTTAATGTGCCTGGAAAACAACGGAGGCTGAGCCGAGTGCTTGGGCCCTTGCACCCATGTGGGAGACCTGGAAGAAGCTCCTGGCTCCTGGCTTTGGTCTGGCCCAGCCCTGGTCGTTGCAGACATTTGGGGAGTGAACCAGCAGATGGAAGACCTCTCTCTCTGTCTCTCCCTCCCTCTTTCTTTCTATGACTCTGCCTTTCAAATAAATACAATAAATCAATAGAAGAATTTAAAAGCACTTTACAAAAATGGCTACGTTAGTACAAAGTACTGGCTGTGCAGTTGTGCCGCCTAACGGGGGTGCAGGTTTTCAGCCACTATGGGAGAAACCTCTGTTCTGCCACCTTCCGTTGGCACAGGAGCAGGTGAGGGAATGGCAGCCAGCGGAGCGCACATGAAAGCCAAGGTTGCAGTCTGGACGCATGTGCGTTCTAACCCTGGAGCCATGACGATGTCACCCTTTGCTTAAAATCTCGCACTAGGATTGTGGCTTTGCTGTGTGTGATTCTGCGAATACTTGCTACATATAATTTGCAGTCTGGTTCAAGGTTACTGTATGCTATTGGTGAATTATTTCTTTTATCATTATTTCATGATTCAATGACATTTTTCCCCAAGTGATGATTTTTGCTTTAAAGTCTGTTTTACCTATACTAATACTGCTACAGTATTTCTTTTTGTAGTATCTGCTTAGTATAGAAGTATTTCCAGTATTTCTGTTTTATTATGTTTTAGATGTATCTCTTAGAAATGGCAGATAGAGTTTTCCAAATATAACTTGTTTGCTAATTATCCCAATCTGAGCATTACATAGTGCATATATGGTACCCCATAAATAGATATAATTATTATGTAGTAATATATATATAATCTGAGAACTTCTGTTATTCAAGTAGAAGATTTAATCTATTTATATTTATTATTATTGATATATTTTATTTAATTGTTTTTATATTTGTCTTTCTGTTAAAGATTTATTTTATTGACTTGAAAGGCAGAGTTACAGAGGTAGAGAGAGAGAGAGAGAGAGAGAGATAGATAGAGAGAGAGAGAGATCTTCCATCCACTGGTTCACTCTGTAGATGGCCAAAATGGCCAGGGCTGGGCCGATCTGAACCCAGGAGCCAGGAGCTTCCTCCAGATCTCCCATGTGGGTGCAGGGTCCCAGGCACTTGGGCCATCCTCTACTGCTTTCCCAGGCGCATTAGCGGGGAGCTGGATCAGAAGTGAAGCAGCTGGGTCTCAAACCAGTGCCCATATGGGATGCTGGTTTCCCGGGCCACAGCTTTATCCACTATGCCTCAACACCAGCCCCCATCTATCTTTCTTTTTCTTTTCTTTTAAGAATTACTTATTTATTTATTTGAAAGAGAGATAGAGACAGAGAGACAGAGACAGACAGACAGAGGGAGAGAGATCTTCCATCCACTGGTTCACTCCCTAAATGGCCAGGGATCTGGCCTGGGCGGGCAGGCCGGAAGGACCAGCACGAATTTCCTTAGTGTCTGATGCTTTGCTGGCACGTTGGTCTTCCCCTCCTGCTGTGTGGCAGAGGATTTGGTGGACCGCAAAGTCGTCAGACTCGCGGCTGAAAACCGGGGATGCCGGTTCGCGCTGGCTGGGAACCAACCCATCTGGGACCGCTTGTCTCCAGGCGATCGGACCCGCAGTCAGTTCTGCTTGCTTCCACCAGGTGGCACTGCTAGCCAAGCCCTGAGGCTTTCAGGCTTGGTTTGTCCAGTTGCCACAGCGCCCTGTTCGGCCTTAGCTCACCACGGACTGTGCCTGCAGACCTGATGGTTCTAGGGGGCTGTTCTTCAGGCAGGGTAGGCCCTCTGCCCTCCGATTTCAGCCCGGTGGAGAACAGATAGAGTAGAGGCCCCAGTGAAGAGGACTCATGGGGCATCCCTGCACCCTGCAGTACCGATTTCAGCCAGCAGGGGCCGCCCCAGCCTGGAAGCTGCACCTGTCTTAAGGGGCCAGTCCGTCCGTTTCTGGAAGGCACATCTACAACCTCGGTTTGCCAGGCACCAAGCCCTGCGGTGTAGACAGCACTGGAGGGGAGGGAAAGTGCAGCCTCCCTTGCGCGGAGGCCTCCACCTTTCACTCACACAACCAGGCAGCACCCACAAAGCTCCTACTATGCATTAGCACGGTGCACTGGAGGAGAAATTAATCACTACTCAATACCTACAAGGGGGCCAGCACCCCAAGAGAGGAGTCACAGATGAACATAACACACCAATGAAGGCACAAGCTCGCAAGCCACAGGGCCGGGGCCACATGCTGGTTCTAGCACCTAACCGCCTTGCGGTCATGAAACAGCTGTTCATCCCTGTGTGCCTTCCTTCCCAGTCTGCAGCACAGGGTAGATTCAATCCCTTGAGAATACAAGCCAGAGCTTCCCTGAGGAGCTGCTGCAAGGATGGATGCCGTTGCACTTGGATCCCTGGTGTCTGGCGGAGAGCATGAGGTCTCTCTTTCCTCACTCGTCTGGAGACTGGCGGCTGAGACCCGGTCCATCACCAAAGCTGGACCAGAGAGAAGCCGACTCGGGTATGCGATAACGTGAGCTTCCCATGACCTGGGAGCCCTCGTAAACGAAGACCCCGAGAGACGGGGAGGTCTGGCTGTTCTGCTCTGGTTTGCTGAAGAGCGGTTAACGGTGTGTGATTGGACCCGGGACTGAGGCGGACGGATGGTGGCCAGGGCGGATGTGTGGTGCACGGCCTGTCTGTCCAGCGTCTTCTCTCTGTCCCTGTGTCTCCAGCGCTTACAGCGTGAACGAGGGCCTAGGACCTGCTTTAGGGAAGGGGAGCACGGGCTTCCTGCTTCAGCTGATTCTTACATGCCAAGGCGCCCTACTTGGGGGTAGCAGGTCCGTGTGTAACGTAAGTAAGTGGGAATGCGCGGTGGGGGTCTGCCTAGGTACTCCTATCCCCCAGAGTCAGGCCTGAGGCTGAGCTCAGGCCCCCAGAAGCCTACCCCCGCCAAGGCGGGATGTGCAGGTGGGACCACACACCTGGCCTGCTGGCCTTGGGCGGTTTCTGGTCAGGCTCGAGTGACCGGGGACTGGCCAACCCCTGAGCCTTCCAGAGCTGTGGCTCGGATCTCTGCTATGGGAATGTGGTTTGTCAGCAAGGAGCTCATGGAGCTGCCCACCAGGAATCCACCCCAGCCAGCCAGCCAGCACCGCGGTTGGAGCCGGGACAAGGAAGCGCAAGGAGGCACCCCTGGGCCCTGCGCTTCTTCCAGGCCAGGGGGACTGAGGGCACGAGGGGGTGCCCTGAGCCCCCTGACTTCACACCAGGGGTCCCTGGCCTCAGGCTGGGCCAGCTGGATCTGTTGACCCTGTTCTGACTCCTTGCCAGTTCGCCTTTGGCCCTTGAAATGTGAGTCTAGTGGAGAAACTGAGGCAGCCGGGAAGGGCTGTGCGAACGGTGGGGGAAAGTCTTTCAAAGTCAGCCAGGGAGGGGCTGCTCTCACCCCCATGACACTACCAAAGTCGTGTTGTATCGGGCCCTGCATCCTGGCTTCCTGTTTTACATGTGGGGGCTCTGGGGCCCGGGGAAGGCCCGGGAGCTGCCACAGATAACACAGAGGGGCAGAACCTAGGTCTCCAAACTTCCCATCCTCTCCCGCCCCATTCAGGCCGTTCCCCCCGCACCTGGCCAAGGGCACCCCCAGTCCCAGCTCCCCCAAGGCCATGCGTGGGGGTGTGTCAGCCCTCCCTCAACTGAGTCCAAAGCAGTCACTGCAGGTGGCCTTGACCTGGGCTCGTGGGAAAGCCTTAGTCTGGAGGTGGCTCCTGGACCCACAGCCTGCAAACCAGCCTGGGGTTTGGAGCTCCTGGCTCCTGACTCCGGACTGGCTCACCCCTGGCCATTGTGGCCATTTGGGGAATGAACCAGCGGATGGCAGATTCTCTGTCTCTGTCCCTGCCTCTTCTCCTTGCTCTTTCACTCTGGCTTTCAAGTAAATAAACAAATCTTTAAAAATGAAAAAGCAAACAACACTGATGCTCACGTCCCACCCCAAGCCAGTGGGGGGGGCAGGGTTGGGCATGGCTACTTATTAACACCCCATTGCAATTACAAGGTGCAGCCGGGTTGGCATTGGTCAGAAAGGGGTGAAGGCTGCATTGAGGCTGTCTCAGGCTGTGCCCAGGTCCCTACTTCCTCTTTGCAAGCCAGCCAGCTGCCGTGGGTCCGCGGCAAGCTGTGAGAAATCGTCAGGAAATTCCCTGGATATTATAACTCGTGACAGCAACATCTCATTAATCATCAACCCTGTAACGTGATCCTGGCCCATAAAAAAACCGAAACCTGCGGAATCTCTGCAAACCTGCTCACTGGCCCTTGCCTGACAATTCCTTCCAGACCCAGAGACCTGTGCCGGGGATCCCAGGCTGATGGGTGCCCAGCTCTGCTCCGAGCCCAGTAAGTAGGTCTCCTGCAGGCCCCAGGCGTGGCCCCTCCAGCAGGGATTCGAGGAGCGGGCTGCACGCTCCGAGGGGTGGAGGCGTGGTGGGTGTCATCTGGGCTCTGCTGCCCTGTGGAGGAGCCCAGCTGGGGCTGGGTGACCAGGTCCTGGGTCCCTGCCCAGACAAGATGACCTGCATAACCCATCTGCCTCTCAGAGCCTGTTGTGCAGAAAGAGTAGTGGCTGGGTGGACAACAGGGTACGGCTGTGGGGGCTTGGTGGGATACAGGGCCGAGCTGGGGGACGGTGGGCAGTTTGTCCCTGGGTCTGCTTCCTTGGCCAGCACAGCCCACCTGGCCAGCACACAGGGCTGCTGATGCACACATCACTAAGGTTCCGGGAGAGCCTCATCTACGGCCAAGGGCATCACTCAGCGGGGGGCCCTGGGCGGGCGGAGCTGGGAGTCTGGGGCTGCATCCCCTGAGATCAGGGCTAAGCATCTCTGGACCTGTCCTTGCCTTGCTAAAGAGCGGGAGCCTCCGCTCAGGGCCCTTAGCCCCGGATGGGCCTCGAAGGTTCATGCACTAGCCTCAGGCTGCACTTAGAGCCGGCTCTGTAGTGGACCATAAAGGAGGCAGCGCAGGGGTGCTGGGCCAGAAGCTGGGCCCGGGACCTGTCCACTTCTGGCCGTGAGGACCTGGACCGCTTGCACAGCCTCACGGTCTGAGTGCTTGGCCGCCAGGTGTGTGTTGGGGGAAGTACAAGAGTCTGTGTAGTGCGTGGCAGGTGCCTGGAGCCCCTGAAGTCTTAATGGCCCGAGGGGGTGCGGATGATGATGAGGAGGGCCCAGGGAAGCCTTCGCTGAGCCGGAGGCTGGCCCCGGCCACGCCTATTCCCAGAGCCTCACCGTGAAGTTCCTGTCATTTGTTTCTCCCTGTCCAGGGGCAGAGACATGCAGAGGCCGGCGCTGCCCTGAACTCTGGGCAGGTAGAGGATATCTTATCGTCCACCCAGACACACAGCCCCCCTCCTGCAGCAGTGGGAGCGCCAGGGGCAGCAGGGTATAATTGGGGAGGGTCCTCCGTGGACAGCGACGCCACTCGTCTGGGCTGTGGCATCCTGCCTGGAAACGGGCCCATAATAGGAACTACGCCCGTGGGCGTGAGGGTGCTCTGAGCCAGCGGCGACAGGCCTGCTTGGAGAGCCACACCTGACCCGGGAGTGGGGTGTGCAGGGTTGCCCGGGGCAAAGGGTGGGAGGAGCCAGGCAGGGTGGAGGTGGTGTTCACACCTTCCAGGACACTGTGACCCAGCTCCAAGCTCAGGTGCCGGAGTCACGCCAGCTCGTGCTGGCCTGCCAGGAGGGTGGCTGTCAGGCCCACTCCACCTGGACTTTGTGCAGTGAGCAACCAGCACAACTGTCCCAGAGAACGTGGGTGTGGGGAGCCAGGCCTCAGGGAGGCAGCCGCTCTGGGTGCACCAGGAGGAAGAGGCTTAAGCGCCCTGACCACTAGTTACCTGTGTCCACCTGGGTCCCCTCCTCTACACACGGGGACATGAGAGCGTGCCTCCCACAGGCTGCTGGGACCCATCCTGGGCAGGGGTGGAGTGAGCTTTGCAGATGGCCGAGTTCCCGTCCAGTGCCAGGCCTGCGTCTCCCTTGGTCCTCAGGGCCTCCTGCCCTGCCGAGGGACCCACGCGTCCACCGGGGCCATTCCCAGGGACTTCCCTTCTTCCCCAGACCCCTCCAGGGAGCCACACCCCCTCCCAGTGCCATCCTGCCCCCAGAACAGGTCCTGCCGGGAGCCAGCCTGTGTCCCTGGTACCTGGTGGGGGGGTGGGGAGAGAGGGAAGGGGGAGCGATGACTCCGCCCATAGTGGGGTGTGGTCTCCCTCTCTTGGGGTTTGGTGGGTTACACCAGGAAAATCCACCTGTTCTCAGGTACCCCCAGCCCCGTGCCTGGCCAGGCGGGCAGTGAACGCCCTGCACTCAACCCCCAGGCCTGGGCAGGGCAGGCCTGTCTGCCTTCTGTGGCGAGGGGCGGTGGGCCCAGCGGGCATGGCTAGATCAGTGGCGGGACCCGACTAGAGTCCGGAGTAGCCAGCTGCATCAGCACCTTAGCAATGGGCACAGCTCCGGCTCAGCAACATCCGCCCCCCCCCGTCTGGCCCCAGGTCACCGTGCGCACTTCCCCTGGCTTGGGTTCAGCTTCATGGAGCAAGGAGCCTGGGCACAGCTGAGATGGGTGGGAGAGCTGAGGCCACTCCAGGGAGGGTGACGGGCGGTGGACAAGCAGAGCCATTCAGAGGTCCCAAAGCTGGGGGACATTTGTCTCTGTAGCCTCTGGCATGGGCATTTTTTTTGCGGGGGGGGAGTGAGGGGTGGGAGCATCCCTTAGGCCTGTGGAGGATCAGGGACAGATTCCCAGTGACATCAGGGGGGGCTCTTGTGCCCGAGCAGAGTGAGCCTCCCTCCCGGGGCTCTGCAAGAATGTGGCAGGCATGCGTAAGGTCAGAGACTGTGCCAGGGGTTTGTGTCCCGATCGGGGTGGGGGGGTGGGGGGCTTGCCTCTCTAGCCTGGGGTCTGGCTCAGGTCCGGGTTGAATTCCTGACAGCAGTGAGCCAGCTTCTCTCCCCTGACCCAGTAAGAGCAGGGCCAGGGGAGAGTCAGGGGTGGGAGATGTGGCCTCAGGAGCTGGCTCTGGGCAGCTCTGGGCCAGGAAGCTCCACCAGCTTCCTCCGCAGGGGAGGGGTGGGGAGGGGGGGAGGGGGAGGGGCTGCCCGATAAGGAAGTTGCCCTGTGACTGCCAAGTGGAGTGATGCGGGAAGTCCCCTGCTTCCACGGCCCACTGCAGTCCTAGACCCAACCCGAGGTTTTGGGGGGCTCAGCCGGGACCCCACAATATAAAGATGGCACTCTCCCTGGGGGCCATGGGGTGCACACAGCTGATGCAGGTCCCCCACGCGACACTAATGTGTCAAACAGAGGGGGAAACAGCACCCCACCCCCACCCAGGGACCACGGCAGGTGGGGAGGCCCATCTCCTCTCGGGGCTATTTCGGAGCCGACACAGAACATACGCTGTAATAAACATATCATCTATCTGCCCAGCTGAACCTGCACTTTGTCTAGAAACAGAGAACAGCTGCTGCCCGCATTGAGCATGAGCAGACCCAGAACAGGCATTGTCACAGCATCCCTAGGGAGGTTCCTGGTGGGAACTCAGACCCCTGTCCAACAAAGTCATTTCCTCCCAGGCTCCAAGAGGGGCCCCAGGTGGTTCTTGGGGGTGGCGGTGGGGTTCAGGAGACCCTACTGGAGCTGGGGGACCGGAAATGGCCCCTCAGGGGAGGTCAAAGTGGACCTGGGCTGCTGGGGGGTGTTGAGGGGGTTCCCGGGGTGTATAAGGAGTTGTCAAGGTGACCCTAGGTGCGGAGGGTTCCCTGAGGACTGGTGGGCGTGGCCTGGCCACAGTCGACATCCTCCATTCCCGCCCCTGCCCCACAGATGCCATGGAGCCCCGAGAGGCCCTTCGCTTCCATGACAAGGCCAAGGGCGCGCAGGTGCGTCTGGACGCGCAGGGCTGCAGGGCGCGCAGGTGCGCCACGTTCCACGATGGCATCGTGTTCAGCCAGCGGCCGGTGCGGCCCAGCGAGCGGGTGGCGCTGCGCGTGCTGCAGCACGAGGACCGCTGGTGCGGCGGCCTCCGCGTGGGCTTTACGCGTCTGGACCCTGAGCGCCTGTGCGCAGCCAGCCTGCCGCCCTTTGTGTGCCCCGACCTGGTGGAGCAGAGCCCCACGTGGGCAGCCGTGCTGCCTGAAGGCAGCGCGCTTGCGGGGGACCTGGTCCGCTTCTGGGTGGACCCACGAGGGCGGCTCTTCGCCAAGACCAATGAGGGCCCAGGGTTCCTGCTGCGCAAGGACGTGCTCATGGGCGCCCCCCTCTGGGCCGTGATGGACGTGTACGGGACCACCAAGGCCATCGAGCTGCTGGGTGAGACAACGTGGGGACCCAGATCCTGTCCGGGGTGAGGGTGATGTTGGCTCAGATGGCACCCCCATGGGCATTCAGAGCCATCGGAAGACGGTTCATTTGTTCATTCTCTAATTCCATCGGTCCCTGCCCAGGGCCGGGAATGAGGATGGAGCAAGACCCCAGTCAGGGGGATGGCAGCATTGTCCCCAGAGAATCATAAGGAGCTACCATCAGGGGCCGCTGTTGTGGCTCAGCGGGTTCAGCCCCCGCTTGTAACTCCAGCATCCTATACGCCAGGGCCGGTAGGAGTCCCAGCTACTCTACTTCCCATCCAGTTTCCTGCTGATGTGCCTGGGAAGGCAGAGGAAGATGGCTCAAATACCTGGGCCTTCGCCACCCATGTGGGAGACCAGGATGGAGTTCCTGGCTGCTGGCTTCCGCCTGGCCCAGGTCTGGCTGTTGCAGCCATTTGGGGAGTGAATCATCAAATGGAAGATCTCTCTCTCCCTCCCTGTCTCTCTTTATCTTGCTCTGATTTAAAAATGAATAAATATTTTTTAAAAATTTAAGATTTAAGCCGGTGCCGTGGCTCAACAGGCTAATCCTCCGCCTTGCAGCGCCGGCACACCGGGTTCTAGTCCCGGTCGGGGCGCCGGATTCTGTCCCGGTTGCCCCTCTTCCAGGCCAGCCCTCTGCTGTGGCCCCGGAGTGCAGTGGAGGATGGCCCAAGTGCTTGGGCCCTGCACCCCATGGGAGACCAGGAAAAGCACCTAGCACCTGGCTCCTGCCATAGGATGAGCGCGCTGCGCCGGCCGCAGAACGCCATCCGCGGCAGCCATTGGAGGGTGAACCAACGGCAAAAGGAAGACCTTTCTCTCTGTCTCTCTCTCTCACTATCCACTCTGCCTGTCAAAAAAAAAAAATTTAAGATTTATTTATTTGAAAGGTGGAGTTACAGAGGCAGTGGCAGAGAAAGAGAGAGAGAGAGAGAGAGATGAGAGAGATGTCTTCCATCTGCTTGGTTCACTCCCCCAAATGCTTGCAATGGCCGGAGCTGGCTTGATTCAAAGCCAGGATCCAGGAGCGTCTTCGGGTCTCCCACGCGGGTGCAGGGGCCTAAGTACTTGCGCCATCTTCTACTGCTTTCCCAGGCCATAGCAGAGAGCTGGATCGGAAGTGGAGGAGCCAGGACTCAAACCAGCGTCCATATGAGATGCCAGCGCTGCAGGTGGTGGCTTTTTGTAGTTTTCATCATACAAATCAAACTGTGATGTCTTTTAGCGTGGCTGATGACAAATGTTTTTCCAGCCCCTGGGTGGTTTTGGTGCACCCTGGCTTGGGATGTGGGTGAGGCTGAGGAGGGGCTGAAGAAAGTGGGTCCAGGAGGAAGACTACAGCCACACAAGGTCAAGTTTGGGAGGGAATGCCAAGAGCCCAGCCTTTCACCCCAGGGAGGAAAGCAGATGGAGGCTTGGCTCCTCAGGCATGGGAGAGGGGGTGGGAGGTCACCCTGGGCTCTCTCGGGCCCTGAATTTTCCACTCTGCCTTAGATCCTACAGCCGGCTGGTGCCCCGCAGCCATGCCAGAGGCCCCCTGGGAGGAGGCGCTGCCTGAGCATGAAGGTGAGTGGTTTCTCTGAGTAGCAGCGACTCCCCGGTACTCCTGCACCTGGGGGTGGGAGTGGAAGCCGCGGCCCTGGCTGCTCCATCAAGTGTCTCTGAGCTTCCCCGGTCGAGGGTGGCACAGGCTGGGAGCCAGGGCACTTGGCTGTGCCTGCTGGAATCCTAAGGGCAATTGAACAGCTCTGCCGTCCAGAACATCGGCTGATTTTACAAGTCATCAGAGCACTTTCACAAGCAGATAATGTTATTTTGTTCTTGCTTTTAAACAGTAATCCACATTCATTGTAAAAGCTTTGCCAAATAGAAATAAAGATGAAAGGATAAATAAGGAACTTAAAAAAAAAAAAAACCACCATTACCTCGTGGGTAGATTTCTTCCCAGTGATTTTGTGCTTTTTATTTTTATTTTTAAATTTTTTTTTTAAGATTTACTTATTTGAGGGGCTGGCACTGTAGCGTGACAACTAAAGCTTCCGCATTCCATATGGGCGCCGGTTCAAGTCCCCATTGGTCCAGTCCAGCTCTCTGCTATGGCCTGGGAAAGCAGTAGAGGATGGCCCAAATGCTTGGGCCCCTGTACTCACACGGGAGACTCTTTTTAAAAAAAGATTTACTTATTTGATAGGCAGAGTGACAGAAAGGGAGAGACACAGATAGAGATCTTCAATCCACTGGTTTACTCCCCAGATGGCTACAAAGGCAGAGGCTGGGCCGGCCAAAGCCAGGAACCTGGAACTCCATCCAGGCTTTCCCAGGTGCATTAGCAGGGAGACAGATCAGAAGTGGAGTCTCCAGGACTCAGACTGGCACCCATACAGGATGCCAGTGTTGCAGGTGGCAGCTTAACCTGCTGAGCCACAATGCTGGGCCAATATTTTTATTTTTTAGTTTAGGTTTTTTTTTTTTTTTTTTTTTGAGACCCAGAGAGAGAGGAGAGAGAGCACTCCCATCCACTTGTTCACATCCCAAATGCCTGTGGTAGCCAGGTCTAGGCTGGGCTGAAGCCAGGAGCCCACACAGGTAGCAGGGACCCAAGTACTGGAGCCAGCACCTGCTGCCTCCCAGGGTCTGAGTTAGCAGGAAGCTGGAGTCGCGAGGTAGAGCTGGGAACGGGACGCAGGTGCTCTGATGTGGGGTGTAGACGTTTTACCAGGCAGACCAAACAGCCCACCTCTGCTCCCTGCTTCTCATGTGTGGGGAATTGTTGGTCCTTTGTTTTCCTTTTCTCCAGACTGGAATTTGAGGGCACATAAGGGCAGTAGTCCCCCTTACCCACGGAGGGTTCACCCCATGACGTTTTACTGCTGTGTGAAGTCATGGACAGTGCCAAACCCTAGGTGCACTGTGACTTTTTCCTAGTCCCACATACCTGTGAGACTTGAATATATACATAAGGCACAATAAGAGAAATAGCAACTAATAAGACAAAAGAACAGCTATAACGACGGGCTGATTAACAGTTATGCTAAACTTGTGGATTGTCTTTGGAATTCTTCCTCGAATAGGTTTAGATCGGGGTCACTGCAACCATGGGAAGTGGAGCTGGGGATGGGGGACCGGGTGAAGGGGTGGACGGGGAAAATTCATGGAAAATGGGATTCAACCATGAGTTAAAAGAACCCAAATAGGCACCAGGTATTTTGAAATCCATGCATAGTTTTTTCATAATGTGTATTTCCCATGAACTGTCTGAAGGCCCCAGGTCGGAACAGCCTGGTGGTCTTTAGTTGGTGACACTGCAAGCATGGGTCGCGAGGCCACCGTTTGCCCAGCACTGCCAAGCCCTCCGCCCTGACCCCTGCACCTCTGACCGTGTCTCTCCTCCCCCAGATGCAGCAGCGGAGGAGTGCGCCATCTGCTTCCACCACGCCGCCAACACCTGCCTGGTCCCCTGCGGCCACACGCACTTCTGCAGCCACTGTGCCTGGAGAGTCTTCAGGGACACGGCCAAGTGCCCCGTGTGTCGCTGGCACATCAGGGAGGTGGCCCCGGCAAGGGCCCTTCCTGCCCCAGGGACAGGATAGGCTCATGAGAGAGAAGATGGCGTCCTGGAGAACATAGCCGATGGGGCCTGGCTCTGAACGGAGGGGCGAGGTGGGGCCTGCCCTCTTTTTGGAAAAGGGTTGCGCTGGTCAGTGACGGGCAGCAGAGAGAGGAGCGAGGGGGTGTGGCTGCTCCCCCAGCCCCAGTGTTTCCCCCGCAGGGCGGGGGCTGGGGCCTGTGCAGCAAGGAGTGACACCATGGCAGCACTAACCCCGTGGGCAGGCCTTGTCCAGGCAGGGCACAGCCTGACCCCTCGCCTGGCAGCCGTGCAGGGTCTGCTGGGGGCACTGCACCCAAGGAGGCGTCCAGCCTTGGGGTGTGCAATCTTGCAGGGAAGCCGGGCCCCTCCCACGAGGGCTGGTGCAGTGACTCTGTCCTGGCCCGCCCAGCCTCCCGCTCGGGGCAGTCTCACCCCTGAAGCTGAGTCAGTGTGGAGTGCGATGCCGTCATCACAGGTGTTTCCTTGCCTGCTTCCGAGACGTGAAAATAAAGTTTCGGGCCGGTGCTGCAGCGCAGTGGGCTAAGCCTCCTCCTGTGGCGCCCACATCCCATATAGACACCAGTTCCTGTCCTGGCTGCTCCACTTCCGATTCAGCTCTTTGCTGTGGCCTGGAAAAGCAGTAGAGGATGGCCCAAGTGCTTGGGCCCTTGCACCCATGTGGGAGACCCAGAGGAAGCTCCTGACTCCTGGCTTCGGATCAGCTCAGCTCCGGCCATTGAGACCATCTGGGTAGTGAACCAGTGGATGGAAAATCTCTTTCTCTCTCTGTCTCTCCTTCTCTCTCTCTGTAACTCTGCCTCTCAAATAAATAATAAGTAAATCTTTATTTAAAAAAAAAAAAAAAGGAAACAAGAAGTCTGTAGTGGACTTCAAAAAGCTCTGTCCAGTCCTGGCTTAGTTGATCTTGTCAGATCAACTGTCGGTGTGCTGCTGCCCGGGAAAGACCCGAGAGGACCCCCGCCCCCCACTGCTGGCCCCTCCTGAGGCCCTTGGCAAGCAGGACATGAAGATTAAGGCGTTAAACCACCTGCTGGTTACAGGAGAGTCTCAGGCCAGGCACAGAGATCCCAGCAAAGGGCGGGAATTATTATTATTTTTTTTCTTATTTGAGAGGCAGAGTTACATAGAGAGGGAGAGGTCTTCCATCCGCTGGTTCACTCCTCAAATGGCCGCAACGGCTGGAGCTGGGTCAATCTGAAGCCAAGAGCCAGGAGTCCCGGCTGCTCCACTTCTGATCCAGCTCACTGCTAATGCAACTGGGAAAGCAGCAGAGGATGGCCCAAGTGCTTGGGCCTCTGCACCCATATTGGAGACCAGGATGGAGCTCCTGGCTCCTGGCTTCAGCCTGGCCCAGACCAGACTGTTGGGGAGTGAACCAGTGTGTGGAAGACCTCTGACTGTGCATCTCTCCCTGCTTCTGTCACTCTTCCTTTTAAATAAATCTTTCCAAGAAAAAAGACGATTCCTGAACTGGCAGTGGTCGACAGCAGATCCCAGCTGGCAGAAGCGTCAGTGAACTTGAAGGCTGGTTAATGGTTGATGGTAATTGAGTCTGAAGAAAGAGAAAACAAGAACAAAGACTGGGGCCGGCGCCGTGGTGCTTGGGAAAGCACTAGAAGATGGCCCAAGTCCTTGGGCCCCTGCACCTGCATGGAAGACTGGGAGGAAGCTCCTGGCTCCTGGCTTCGGATCGGCGCAGCTCCAGCCGTTGTGGCCATTGGGGAGTGAGCCAGCAGACAGAAGACCTTTCCTTCTGTCTCTCCCTCTCACTGTATGTAACTCAACCTCTCAAATAAAATAAATAAAAAATCTTTAATAAAAGAAAAGAACAAAGGCTGAGAGCTGTGGGAGCCACCAAGGGCAGCAGCGCACGTGGAGTGGGAATACATGAGGAGAAGAGGCAGAGAGCAGGAGTAGAGAAAAAATGCAAGAGTCCAGGAAGTTCCCAAATTTAATGAACAATATGAGTCCACAGCTCCAAGAAGCTCAACAAACTCAGAACAGGATAAAAAGAAAAAAGGGCATTAGATGAGCAGTCATAAAATGAAATATAGATAAAAATATGAAAAAATATTAAAAACAAAAAAATTATGGGGCCGGCGCCATGGCACAGTAGGTTATTCACTCTGCCTGCAGCTCCGGCATCCCATATGGGCACTGGTTCTAGTCCCGGCTGCCCCCTCTTCCAATTCAGCTCCCTGCTGTGGCCTGGGAAAGCAGTAGAAGATGGCACAGGTTCTTGGGCCCCTGTGCCCACATGGGAGACCAGGAGGAAGCACCTGGCTCCTGGCTTCAGATCGGCGCAGCTCTGGCTGTTGCGGCCATCTGGGAAATGAACCAACGGAAGGAAGACCTTTGTCTCTGTCTCTCCCTCTCACTGTCTGCAACTCTACTTCTTAAATAAATAAATAAAAATCTTAAAAAAAAAAACACAAAAAATTAAACGATAAAATAGACACTTTTAAAGAGATTTTTTTAAAAGTCAAAAAATCGGCCGGCGCCGTGGCTCAATAGGCTAATCCTCCGCCTTGCGGCGCTGGCACACCGGGTTCTAGTCCCGGTCGGGGCGCCAGATTCTGTCCCGGTTGCCCCTCTTCCAGGCCAGCTCTCTGCTGTGGCCAGGGAGTGCAGTGGAGGATGGCCCAAGTGCTTGGGCCCTGCACCCCATGGGAGACCAGGAGAAGCACCTGGTCCTGCCATCGGATCAGTGCATTGTGCTGGCCACGGCAGCCATTGGAGGGTGAACCAACGGCAAAGGAAGACCTTTCTCTCTGTCTCTTTCTCTCACTGTCCACTCTGCCTGTCAAAAAAAAAAAAAAGTTAAAAAATCAAAACTGAACCCAAGGCCCAGCCGTCTCCCTCCCACGTCCTCCAAGACTCGCAGGTCTGGCTGCTTTTATAATCTCTAAGCAAAGACTGAGAGAGACTCCCCTGGACATCTGACCAGTTCAGGGGAAAAGACACAAAAATACTGACATCAAGGTATTCCCCAAAGAGATGATGCTGCCAGTCCCTTAGAATCCAGGGACGCGCCTCACCTGTGGCTTCAGACCATGAAGGTGGGCGGGGGTGGCTAGCTTGGTGGCTATCAGAGCTCCTGGGTTTGAGTTCCAGCCCCAGCCCTGCCCCCATCTTCCAGCTAATGTGCACCCTGGCAAGCAAGGGGTGATGGCTCAGGTGGCTGAGTCCCCACCACCCACATGGGAGACCTGGATTGGGTATCTAGCTCCTGTATTTAGCCTGGCCCAACTCCACCTGTTGTGAGCCTTGGGGAGTGAACCAGTGGATGAGATCTCTCCCCTCTCCCCTCTCCCCTCTCTCTCTTTCCCTCTCTTCCTACCACCCCCACCTGTCTGCTTTTCAAATAAAATAAGTAAATAAAACATAAATTGAAATATTGTGCATGGGAGACCATTTGTATTCAGGAAATTTCAGAAAATTGAGGACAAAGGCAAGATCCTGCAGGTTTCCACTGAGATACAAAAGACCAAAGATACAAAGAAAGCCCAAATTTTTTTTCACACCTCAGGAGGGCAACAGTGGGGGCTAAACACTGGTGGGAAAAGTTCTTCACCTGCGGGCTCATCCCGCGGGGCCCCTGCACTGTCGGCATGGGTGGGGTGACGGTGCTCTCTGGCGAGAAGCGCTGGTGACAAGTTTCGGTGAACTTGTCTGCTTTATTAACAACCTCGCACATCTTTTAAAGGGCAGGCAGAGGGGGCGTAACCAATTCAGGGCAATACTCATTCTATAGGATGAAGCTGGTATTGGCACACCACTATGCCTCTCCTATCAGCTGGAAGGTCCTGTAGGCTACGTAGCCTTCCTGATGGGCCTGGGCCACACCAGGAGCAGTTTGCCTGATTGGCAGAAGGCCGGGGGTGGGGGAGATGTGCCTGGGGTTCCCGCCGCCTGCCGGTGATCAGGCTAACTGCGTGGGCTAGGCAGGCAGCTTCACGGGATCACCCCGTTCACAGTTCTGAGGGAAAGTTACTTACAGCTGGGATGTGGAACCCGGTTCCAGTGCCAATCAAGGAAAAGGCTAGGATGGGCATGTTGAGACAAAAACCTTTTCTTTTTTTCTTTTTTTTCACAGGCAGAGTGGACAGTGAGAGAGAGAGAGAGAGAGAGAGAGAGAGAGAGAGAGAGAGAAAGGTCTTCCTTTTTCTGTTGGTTCACCTTCCAATGGCTGCTGCGGCCGGTGCGCCGCGCTGATCCGATGGCAGGAGCCAGGTGCTTCTCCTGGTCTCCCATGGGGTGCAGGGCCCAAGCACTTGGGCCATCCTCCACTGCACTCCCGGGCCACAGCAGAGAGCTGGCCTGGAAGAGGGGCAACCGGGACAGAATTTGGCGCCCCGACCGGGACTAGAACCCGGTGTGCCAGCGCCGCAGGCAGAGGATTAACCTATTGAGCCATGGCGCCGGCCAAGACAAAAACCTTTTCAATAAGTTTACTTCACATAACGTTGGCCAAAAACAAACAAACAACTAAAGGAGTCTAATCTGGAGTCCAGGAAGCAGTAGCCAGGGTGAAGGGGGGATCCCAGGATGTTGACACGCAGAACATCCCAGATACAGCTGTCCAGCTGAGAGCAGATCAGAGATTTAGAAAAAATAAAATGATTTGAAAGTTCACTGACTCACTCCTCAAATACCCACGTCAGTGGAACTAGACCAGGCTGAAGCCAGCAGCCAGGAGCTCAAGCCAAGTCTCCCGTGTGGGTGGTAAGCACCCAACTATTTGAGCCATCACCACTGCCTCTCATCGTCTACACTGGCAAGAAGCTGGCGCCAGGAGCGAGTCAGGCTGGAGCCCAGGCACTCCACTCTGGGACTTGGGGCCTCTTATCCGTGTCTTCATCGCTAAAACAAATGTTCCCCCTCAGAGATGATGAGGTTTTTTTCCTCTGTGGCCAGCAGTAGTGGGGATCATGTGTCAGTTTGGCGTAATTTATCCAAACTTCAAATGCACAGACCCTTTAGCTGAAAAGTCTCACTTCTGAAAGTTCCTCTTGCAAAAAACCTTCCTGGCTTCGGATCGGCACAGCTCCGGCCGTTGAGCCCAACTAGGGAGTGCACCAGTGGATGGAAGACTTCTCTCTCTCTCTCTGCCTCTCCTTCTCTTCTTGTGTAACTCTGACTTTCAAATAAATAAATAAATCTTAAAATAAATAAATAAATAAAGCTGCACTGCATCCCTTCTCTGTTCCTATTTGATTTCTGAATCTGTCACCTCTTGTTTTTTAAAATGAAGATTTAGGGGCCAGTGCTGTGGTGCAGTGGGTTAATGCCCTGCCCTAAAGTGCCGGCATCCCACATGGGCGCTGGTTCGAGTCCCAGCTGCTCCACTTCTGATCCATCTCTCTGCTATGACCTGGGAAAGCAGTGGAAGATGACCCAAGTGCTTGAGCCCCTGCACCCATGCAGGAGACCCTAAGGAAGCTCCTGGCTCCTGGCTTTGGATCAGTGCAGCTCTGGCCATTGTGGCCAGTTGGGGAGTGAACCAGTGGATGGAAGACCTCTCTTTCTCTCTCTGCCTCTTCTCTCTCTGTGTAACTCTTTCAAATAAATAAAATCTTTTTTAAAAATGAAGATTTATTTATTTGTTTGAAAGGCAGAGTTACAGACAGAAGGAGAGAGATCCTCCACCTTCTGGTTCACTCCCCAGATAGTCACAATGTCCAGGAGCCTGGAATGCTGTCGGGGTCTCACACGTGCTTGGGCCATCCTCGCTGCTCTCCCGGGCACATTAGCAGGGAGCTGGATCAGAAGAGGAGCAGTCGGGACTCGAACCAGCATCCATATGGGATGCCGATTGCGGCAGGCCTCTGCCCTGCCCCGTCACCTTTTGAAAGGAAAGCAGGCATTACCTGTTCAGACTCATTGCATACACTAATTCTGTAAGTCTTGACCTGGGAGGGATTCCTTCAAGAGGAAGTCAGGACACCTGATGTGTGACGCTGACGGGGGGGGGGGGGGGGGGGGGCAGTCCGAGGGCAGTGTGGTGTAGAGTCTTCTAAAGGCAAGAAAAGGCAAAGCGAGTCAATTTTTAATTTTGGCAGGGGGCGTAATGCAGGAAAAGATCATTCATGGTATGCACATGTCTCAACTGTCCCAGGTACTTAAACAGTACTCATGGAAATGTGATTTGTGTCTCAGGAAAAAAAAAAAGGTTATTTTTAAGAAAATTCCAAAATTGATGAATCAAGAAAGACAAGCGGGAATGAAAGAGGAAGACAAGTGAGCCCGGGGAGCAGGGGAGAGGCAGTGGCGCTTGCACTGGTGTTTTGGTGCTGTCTGGACGCAGAGAGGAGGGAAGAGTTCCAGGGAGCAGGCGCAGCAGGTGCAAGGGGGGACAGTGTGGAGTGTGGTGGGGCACCCACAAGGAGGTCGGATTGGCCAGAGCAGAGGGACAGGATGGGGCTGGAGAGCTGGTGGCAGGGGCTGGGGGAGGTTTACCATGGGGGTCTGGCTGCAGGAGGGCTGGTGTGCCAGGGGCCAGCCCAGCCACTGCACTGTCCTTTCAGGCACATTGCAAGGGAGCCGGCCGCTGCTTGGGCTGGCTCTCCTAGAGGGCTGAATCTGCAGGCCCACAATGCTCAGCAGGTGGAGGAAGCCTGCAGTGAGTCATCTTCACGAGGGCACTCCCCACAGAGCGAAGGGAAAGTAAAACTGCAACCAAGGATCCTCAGGGATTGTTATCAGCAGGGAGCCAGCCTGGGCTGTGTCCAGGGACCAGCTACGGGGCTTTCCAAAAGGGAGCAAAAAATCCCCGTGCCCAGGTGACGTTCACATGGGGCTTCCTGTGGGGGGTGAGACAGGTCTGAGATAAAGTGCCCTCTCCCCGGGATCAGGGCCACTGTGGCACCTGCTGCCCCCTCTTGCCGCCTCTCTCTGTGTCTCAGGCTCACGTGCCCAGCCCCAGAGTGCTGTGAGCTAATGGCCACTCCGGCCTCCCAGCCCTGCCTGCGAGAGGTCTCCCTCCTGCTGCTCACAGGTTCCGTAGGAAATTCCATCTGGAAGAAGACCAGAGGCAAAGGCTGTGGGCGGGGGAGGACCATTCCCTAGCCCGGTGGCGGGGGAAGGGAGCCAGGCACTGGTCAGCGGCTGCTGCCCAACCCCGTTCTTTGCGGGAGGGGCAGGTGGGGAGTCCCCTGATGAGCCTGGACGGGGTTCTCTGTGCTCCTCTGGGACAGCCAGCGTCTCCCTCTCAGATCTGTATAAAGGGTAGGGGCGCACAGCAGGTAACAGTGTGCGCATTCAGAGCCAGGAAAGCAGGGGCCCAGAGCCTGCGTGTGGCTTGCCCCAGTCCACACTGCAGTCATGGTATTGCCAGGACTAGATCTGGATTCACTCTTAGCCAGGGCACCCATCAACCTCAAGCTGAGCTTCATGGTCCCCATCCCCCGCTCAAAGTTCCCAACCAAGGGGCCGGTGTTGTGGCATCAGGGATAAAGCCTCCTCCTTCAATGGCGGCATCCCATTTGGGAGCCCCCACTGCCCAACTTCTGATCCGGCTCCCTGTGAATGCGCCTGAGAGAGCAGCAGAGGATGGCCCAGTTGTTGCTGGGATTGGAGGAATGTAGGAACCCTCGGGCATTGCTGGGGAGAGTGTAGAGAGTCCCCAGGTTAGATAGGTCAGAGCAAGAGAAGCGGATCTTACAGACATGTGCCGAAGCAGAAAAATCAGCAGCAGAGTGAAATCCACAGTGTGATAGTATTCACACAAATTAAAGAGATCTGCGCTGGGGCCAGCGCTGTGGCGCAGTGGGTTAACGCCCTGGCCTGAAGTGCCGGCATCTCACGTGGGCGATGGTTCTAGTCCCGGCTGCTTCTCTTCCATCCAGCTCTCTGCTGTCACCTGGGTTAGCGGTGGAGGATGGCCCAAGTCCTTGGACCCTGCACCCGTGGGGGAGACCCAGAAGAAGCTCCTGACTCCTGGCTTTGGATCGGTGCAGCTCCAGCCATTGCGGCCACCTGGGGAGTAGACCAGATGGAAGACATCTCTCTCTATCTCTACCTCTCTCTGTAACTCTGCCTCACGTAAAAAAAAAAAAAAAAAAAAGGAGTAAGACCCGTTTTTCAATCAACAGAAAAAGATTCATTATTAATCTCTTTTCAAAGGTAACTCTTAACCCTCGACCATAATTTCAATGTGGGTAAAATAAAGGCTTAGCAAAAGAAATGGTACTGGCTAACAGGTTACAGAAAACTTTGCGTTTTGCAATTTAAATTGAGATGGTGATATATTTCATCCATTGATGATATCACTATATAATTAACACACCCAATATAAAAACGACACAGGATCTACAAGAGTAGGCAAATAATTTCTTTCTCGCAGAAATGTATGCAAACCTTTTTAAAAAAAAGATTTATTTTTTATATGAAAGGCAGAATTACAGACAGAGAGGGAGAGACAGAGAGAGGTCTTCCATCTGCTTGTTCACTCCCCACATAGCCCACAATGGCCAGGGCTGAGCCAGGCTTACGTCAGGAGCCAGGAGCTTCTCTGGGTCTCCCACATGGGTGCAGGGGCCCAAGGACCTGGGCCATATCTGCTGCTCTCCCAGGTGCACCAGCAGGGAGCTGGGTCGGAGGTGGAGCAGCTGAGACACCAGCTGGCGCCCATGTAGGATGCCAGCCTTGCAGGCAGCGACTTGACTTGGTTCATCACAATGTGGCCTCTCTGCAAAGTTTTACATCTTCTTTTTTTTAAAAGTTAATTTATTTATTTGAAAGGCAGAGTTACAGAGAGGCAGAGGCAGAGACAGAGAGAAAGAAATAAAGAGAGAGACAGAGACAGAGAGTCTTTCATCCACTGATTCTCTTCCCAGATGACCGCAATGGCCGGAGCTGCACCAATCCAAAGCCAGGAGCCAGAAGCTTCTTCTGGGTCTCCCACCTGGGTACAGGAGCTCAAGGACTTGGACCCTCCCCTACTGCTTTCCCAGGCCGTAGAAAAGAGTTGGATCAGCAGTAGAGCAGCCAGGTCTCAAACTGGTGCCCACATGGGATACTGGCACTGCAGGCAGCAGCTTTACCCACTACACCACAGTGTCGCCCCCTCTATGCAGACTTCTATAATATGTGACGCACACTGCAAAAAGCTCTGTCATGACACAGACAAGGTAATACAAAGGGCTTTTTTTCATTGTTAATGTTTTTATTTAAATGGTCAATTATGGATTTTAATGGAGTAAAAATATATGTAACATAAATCTACCATTTTTTTAAACAGATTTATTTATTTACTTGAAAGAGTGACAGAGAGAGAACCTTCCATCCGCTGGTCCACTCGTTCACCTCCCAAATGGCCACAATAGCCGGGGGTGGGGGTCTAGTAAAAACCAGGAGCCTTGAACTCCTGCATCTGGGTCTTCCATGTGGGTGGCAGGGAGCGCCTGGATCATCTTCTGCCTTCCCATCACATGGAGTGGCCAGGACACAAACCAGCACTCAGATATGGGGGGCTTTACCCATGGGACACGAGAGTGGGCACTGTTCCCCTAACTTTGTCATCACCCCAGCTGAAACCCCTGCACTTGTTAAATAACAATCCCCTAGTAACCCCCACCTTGGCCCTTGGGGGCCACAGTGTACATACCTGCTGTGAGTGGCATCACAGGACATCTGTCCTTCCATGTCTGCCTTTTTGCACTTAGCATACGGTCTTCCTGAATGACGCCCTATTGTGTGTGTTCGTACCTCCCACGTTCTGTGTAGCCACTCATCTTTTTTTTTTTTTTTTTTTTTGACAGGCAGAGTGGACAGAGAGAGAGAGAGACAGAGAGAAAGGTCTTCCTTTTGCCGTCGGTTCACCCTCCAATGGCCGCCGCAGCTGGTGCACCGCGCTGATCCGAAGCCAGGAGCCAGGTGCTTCTCCTGGTCTCCCATGGGGTGCAGGGCCCAAGGACTTGGGCCATCCTCCACTGCACTCCCGGGCCACAGCAGAGAGCTGGCCTGGAAGAGGGGCAACCAGGACAGAATCCGGCGCCCCGACCGGGACTAGAACCCGGTGTGCCGGCGCCGCAAGGCGGAGGGTTAGCCTAGTGAGCCATGGTGCCGGCTCACTCATCTTCTGATAGGCATTTAAGGTGCTGTCACCTCCCAGCTACTGCAACTGAGAATCGCGTGGCAATGGCTTAGACCTCACGCACTAAGAACGGACTGGAACTCCGGAAGTCGCTTTCCTGTCCGAGGCTGATTGACTACGGCGTCCACGAAGGTGTGCTGGGATGTGCCCAGCACGGTGCTGTACTCCGTGCGCGCGATCCCGCCTGGCCACTTCCCCTGCCCGCGAGAACAAGCCGCGGCGACCCTTTATGCGCATCGGCGCCCGCAGAGTCCCGGGGCCCCACGTACCCCGATTCCTGACGGAGAACTCCCAAGGGGGTGCCCCTGTGCCCTGTGCCGGGGCCTGGAGCAAGGGGAGCGGCTCCCCGTCTGCAGCCCTCTCTCGGCCTGGGAGGCAGTGACGGGTGGGCAGCCCGGGACTCGCAGGCCCGCAGACCCGTCTCGGGACCGCCCCCTGCCGGCGGGGCGCGGGGCGGCAGGCACCTCTGTCTCCACCTCCTTTCACACTCCTCCCGCCAGCCTGCGGGTCCCAGCTTGTGCAGAGGGGGACAGGGGAAGGAAGGGGCGCGCGGAGGGGGGGAGGTCCTCGTGCCTGCAGCTTTGAGCTCCCTCTGACATTTGTTGAACTGATTTCAGGAAAGAAGTGGCGCACAGGGAGGTTTTTTTTTTTTTTAAGGGAGGGGCCGCAGGAAGAAAAATGTAGAAATCAGTCTTGGGACATAAAAAAAAAAATTGAGCTGAAGGCACGTCGCGTTCTTTCACAGTGACATATTTACACGGATGAATAAACGACCGAGATCTGTGAGATAAGAATGAAAAAGAGCAGCCAGGTGGGGCTTGCCTTGTTAACCTGATTCCGATGAGAACATTTCCTAACCATTCAGTATCGTCGTATCTGTGTATGAAGAGATAAGTAGACTGCGGGAACCAATGATAATTCAGAAACAGATTCCAGTCCATGAGAAGTTCATGTGCTAAAAAGGAAGTGTGGGGCCGGTGCAGTGGTGCAACGGGTTACGCCACCGCCCGCAATGCCCACATCCCCGTGGACACCTGTTGGAATCCTGGCTGTTCCACTTCCCATCCAGCTCCTTGTTGACGCACCTGGGAAAGCAATGGAAGATGGCCAAGTGCTTGGGTCCCTGCCACCCCATGTGGGAGACCCAGATGGAGTTCCTGGTTCCTGGCTTCACCTGGCCCAGTCCCTGCCTTTGTGGCCAGTTGGGGAGAGACCCAGCAGACAGATCTCTGTCTCTCCCTGTTCCTCTGCCATTCAACTAAACAAATCTTTGAAATAAATGGGTGAATTGTATGGTGTGTGACTTATATCTCGATAAAATTATCAACATAGTTGTCATACCCAGGCAAAAGAACAGAAGCATAGTGATGTATGCAATAAGAAGAAGCAGTCCAATATGCACGTCAGTCAACTGGATACCGGGAGACGGTGGAAAGAGGCAGAATACATGTTTGAAGAAGAAATAATGGCTGAAATCTTCCAAACTTGGGCAGAAAACACGGTTGATCCTCAATCTTCATGGATTCCACATTTGCAATTGTACCTACTCCTTGGAGTTTATTTGCAGCCCCAATATCAGTCCTCAAAGCAGTATCACGGTTATCTGTGGACATGCAGAGTGTCATAAAGCTTGAGTCCCCGGATGCACACGTTCCCAGCTGAGCCTGGACCAAGCAGCACTCTCTGTGCTCAAGTACTGTAAACAAGCACCTTTCTGAGTTCTCTTTGGAGTCACATGGTTTGCATTTTTATTTTTACATGTCATTTGCATATTTGTTTTGCTGATTTTAGTGTTTGAAATGCGCACAGCTCTTTGTCTATCCTCTGCAACTCCAATGTCCAGCCCTACAGAGACCAAGCAGCGCTTTGAGTCCCCTGAAGTGCGCTGAAAGGGATGGGAACAGCTGCACTCTCTCCATGAGGGAGTCCCGAGCTTCACAGACACAAAACTGGCCGCCTTCAGCAGCGAGAAGGGCCCCAGGGTCCTAGACCATGCAGTGAAGACACTGGACTTCAACAGTCATAGGGATCTACGTTTGCAAGGATTTTATATACATATATATACATATGTATTTATTTATTTACAGAGAGGCAGAGGCAGACAGAGAGAGATGTCTTCCATCCACTCCCCAGATGGCTGTAGTGGCCAAAGCTGCGTTGATCTGAAGCCAGGAGCTGGGATTTTCTTCCAGGTCTCCCCTATGGGTGCAGGGGCCCAGGGACTTGGGCCATCTTCCACTGCTTTCTCAGGCCATAGCAGAGAGCTGGATCAGAAGTGGAGCAGCCAGGACTTGAACCGGCGCCCATATGGGATATTGGCAGTGCAGGAGGAAGCTTTACCCACTAATACCACAGCACTGGCCCAGAATTTTTTTTTCTTTTAAAGTTTATTTTAAAGGCAGAGTTACAGAGAATGAGAGGTAGAGGAAGGGGGAGTGAGAGAGATCAATCTTCCATCTGTTGGTTCACTCCCCAAATGGCTACACAGCCCGGTCTGAGCCAGGCTGGAGCCAGAAGCCAGGAGATTCTTTCAGGTTTCCCATGTGGTTGCAGGGTCCAAGCACTTGGGCCATCTTCTGCTGCTTTCCCAGATGCATTAGCAGGGAGCTGGACTGGAAGTGGAGCAGCCGGGACTCAAACTGGCTTCCATATGGGATGCTGGCTCTGCGGGCAGCAGCTTAACCTGCTGCACACATTCTGTGTCAGGTAGCAGACCTAATTTTGAGGATTACGTAAACAACTCCTCCAACCACTTTTGGGGGATGTTCTATATCTGGAGAGAAAGCAAGCAGGCCCCTCAAACCTGCACTTTCTAGCCTCCAGAACTGTGAGAAATTAATTTCTACTCATCATGAACTAGCCGACCTGTGGTATTTTGTTACAGCAGCACTTGTACTGCATACAATTATTTCTTTTCTTTTTTCTTTCTTTTTGACAGGCAGAGTTAGTGAGAGAGAGACAGAGAGAAAGGTCTTCCTTCCATTGGTTCACCCCTCAAATGGCCTCTACGGCCAGCGTGCTGCACCGATCCGAAGCCAGGAGCCAGGTACCTCCTCCTGGTCTCCCATGCAGGTGCAGGGCCCGAGGACTTGGGCCATCCTCCACTGCACTCCCGGGCCACAGCAGAGAGCTGGCCTGGAAGAGGAGCAACCAGGACTAGAACCCGGGGTGCTGGCGCCGCAGGCGGAGGATTAGCCTAGTGAGCTGCAGCGCTGGCCTGCATACAATTACTTCTAAGAACTATATATTAAATGTCTGTAAACAGAAACACAAGGCCATGTATTAACGAAAATGGATTTGACCAGAGGCTCATGGGAACCTAACCATGTTGCACCGAGTGCAACTGATACATTCATTCCACATATGCAGAGGTTTTACAGAGCACAGTTACCATGAAGAATGAGAACTATTAATTCACTGATGCAAGAAGCTCAACAAAGCCCAAGAAATAAGCACAAGGAAGATTGCTCGTAGATCCATCATAATCAAAACGATGAAAGCCACAGATAAAGACCTTGAAAGCAGCAGGGGGAGAATGAGTTTCACTCAGAAGGGAACAATAACAAGGGAACAACCCACCTTGCATCAGATACCGTGGAGGCCAGAAGACTGGGACTGCACATTCAGAGACACAGGGAAAAACCTACCCACCAAGGATTCGCAGGCCAAGGCTGGGCCTTCCTGCCCAGGGCTGAGCGGCTCACGGTGAGCATGAGTGGTTCTGTTTGTGACTCTGGGACAAGAAGCAGGTGCACAGAGGCTCCGAATCCTCCGGGTGTTGAGATGACTCAGTCTCCTGCTGCCAGGAAGGGGAACGATTCCCCCACTGAGCTTCCTCAGCCCCACACTGGCCCCCAGAGGGCTCACACACTAGGACAGCGGTCAGGCCAGGGGAGCGACCTGGCTGCTGCATCCCCGGCCTTGCCATTGAATTCAGTCTGTAACGCCTGGTTTCCTCCTCCTTTGGGAGCTCATTTTTCTCTGGGCCCCATAATCCTGCCTTCCTTAGTCGTGCTGATGAGGTAGTGTTAAAACTTCAATTGTGGGGGCTAGCACTGTGGTGCGGTAGGTTAACGCCGTGGCCTGAAGTGCCAGCATCCCATACGGGTGCCGGTTCTAGTGCTGGCTGCTCCACTTCTGATCCAGCTATCTGCTGTGGCCTGGGAAAGCAGTAGAAGATGGCCCAAGTGCCTGGGCCCCTGTACCCATGTGGGAGACCCAGCAGAAGCTCCTGGCTCCTGGCTTTGGATCAGCGCAACTTTGGCCCTTGTGGCCAATTGGGGAGCGAACCAGCAGATGGAAGACCTCTCTCTCTCTCTCTCTCTGCTTCTCCTCTGTGTAAATCTTTCAAATAAATAAATACATCTTAAAAAAAAACAAACTTCGGCCGGCGCCGTGGCTCAACAGGCTAATCCTCCGCCTTGCGGCGCCGGCACACCGGGTTCTAGTCCCGGTCGGGGCACCGGATTCTGTCCCGGTTGCCCCTCTTCCAGGCCAGCCCTCTGCTGTGGCCCAGGAGTGCAGTGGAGGATGGCCCAGGTGCTTGGGCCCTGCACCCCATGGGGAGACCAGGAAAAGCACCTGGCTCCTGGCTCCTGCCATCGGACGAGCGCGGTGCGCCGGCCGCAGCGCGCCGGCCGCGGCGGCCATTGGAGGGTGAACCAACGGCAAAAGGAAGACCTTTCTCTCTGTCTCTCTCTCTCACTGTCCACTCTGTCTGTAAAAAAAAAAAAAAAAACAACAAACTTCAATTGTGAACATGATTTATGTCATCTCAGGGGGAGGGGGCCCTCAATTTTTTCTTTTAGTAACAGAATCCAAATTCTCAGCAGAACACATTCCCAAAGACTGCATTATTCAGATATGGCCATATGATTGCTCTAGTTCATGTTCATCCCCAAGAAGTCAACTCAGTAGGGAAGCAGCAGTTCCCTTCTTCCCCCCAAGTGCCCCATCCCGCTGCTTAGAATACGGGTGGTGGATGGATCCGAGCAGTCACGCTGAAACACAGGATAAGGATGGTAGACAGGAGGGCTGGAAGGCTCCTTGGTCTCTGATGACTTCACAGAACTGCCACCCTCGCCCTGGACTACCTCCCAGTGTACGAGTATTTTATATGCAATAGCTCATCTTGCATACCCACCACCTTAGACCGGGTAGCTGAAACAAAGTGCCTTCAACTGAGTCATCTACACAGAGCTACTGCGGATGCTCGTACAGGCTGGGAGGTCCCAAACCAAGACAGCAGACTTGGCGTCTGGCG
The DNA here is from genome assembly GCA_949820135.1 of Sylvilagus floridanus. NCBI lineage: Eukaryota > Metazoa > Chordata > Mammalia > Lagomorpha > Leporidae > Sylvilagus > Sylvilagus floridanus. The sequence goes on along the minus strand of OX463245.1, from coordinate 72,783,572 downwards.
AGGGCTCATCCCACCTAGGTGGTGCTTCCCCACCACGTCCTCACGTGGCAGAAAGGTAAAAGGGACGAACAAGCTCCCTTGGTCCTCTTGTAAGGCCACTGATCCCAGCCACGAGGACACCACCACCATAACCTAATCCCCCAGGTCTCACCGCAGTGAGGATTAAACTTCAGCATACAACTTGTAGAGGGACACAGACATGAAGCCCATAGCACCCACCTGAGTTTTCTATCACATGCAGCCAAGAAAACTTGAATGGACGGTCAACAATAAGGAGGAGGGAGAAGCGGCCAAAGAGGGGCAGTATTCATTAAAGAAACTGGCTCCTACTTTCCACAGCTCTGTCCTAGCCCATCCGCGCCTAGAGATGTGTGATGGACCAAGAGGAGGGATGGGCGTGGCTAGTTCTCCTGAAGGAAAACAAGAGAAGCAGCATGGGGAGAGAATACAGGAGCTCCGGCCCCACAGCCTGGCAGTGGATTCTCACCCTACGGCACACTGCTGTTTCTGCTGAAGCATGTTCACATGTCCCTAACCCTCTCACCAGGACAGAGTGGGTACTATTTGGACACAATTAGGAAAGCACATTCCTGGAAGAGGGGGTGGTCTTTGGTTTCGTGTGGTTTTGGCTTGGACAAAGTTCTTATCAGGAGTAATGGCCAATGACACGCTTCACAGCTTCTGGCCCGTTACCCAAGATCTCCCCTAGGATAGGGACTCACGACAGATGCTCCGCAGAGACACAGGGCCTGCCAAAGAGGGGGTGACCCGGATCAGCAGAGACAACACTGTCTGAAATGGCAAACTGAGTTTGCTCCCCCAGTTCCTCGAGATGATGGAAAGAAACTGTACCTTTGGTGGGTGTGCCAAATTCTGTGGAGCTGGATGGATCTCAGTGGGCACTGTGTTCAGTCACTGCCTGTGATTTGAGCAGCCTACTGCACAGTGGGCACGGAAAAGACTCTGGGGGCAGATCACATAGTTCAGAGCCAAGCTCTTCACCTCTGAACACCTCACCCTCCAACAGGGGTGCGGTGAGGGGACACTCTTCGTGGAGCACTGGCAAGGCGGATGCAGCCCACAGAAGGCACTTAGACGCTTCATACACACTAGCAGCTGTTCCTACCCACCAGCCTCCAGCAGGACTCACAGGTATTTACAGGCCCACCTTGAAATACCAAGCTCCAGCCAGTGAGTTGTCTAGGCAGGCAAATCATCTTAGCCCTCAAGAGTGTCCTGGGTCTGACACCAACATCTGGTAGACACTTGAATATTTTGTCAATGGGGCCAGCACTGTGGCATAGCAGGCAGAGCCAATGCCTGCAGTACTGGCATCCCATATGGATGCCAGTTCAAGCCCCACCTGTCCTCTTCTGATCCAGCTCTATGCTGTGGCCTGGGAAATCAGCAGACGATGGCCCTAGTGTTTGGGCCCCTGCACCTGTGTGGGAGACCTGGAAGAACCTCCTGGCTCCTGGCTTCAGATCAGCTCAGCTCCAACCGTTGTGGCCATTTGGGGAGGGAACCAGTGGATGGAAGACCTCTCTCTCACACTCTCACTCTGTAACTCCGGCTTTCAAATAAATACATAAAAAATATTTTGTCAGACATATTCCTCAGAATGATTGTATTTTTAAGCATTTTATATACATCTGTAAGTGTACATATGATGAATTTTCTGTACATGGATTAAGTAGCTATTTAGGGCTAACATCAAGGACCTACTGGAAAATCTTTTCAACTCAAATGTGCGAAATAAGACACATCAACACAGGAAACAAAACCATGCACAGTCACAGAGGGCACAGTCTTCCTCCCTTTAGGTGGGTGCCCCAGTGCAGAGCACTTCCATCCGTCACGGGCGGAGCTGCAGGTGCCGGGGCCCGGCCCGTGTGCGTGCTGCTGGTGGCTGGCGCCTGGCTGCCAGCCCTGGCGTCGTCCTCCTCCCACGAAGACGCCCTGGCCACAGGAAAAGCAATGGGCCTCTTGCTGTCGACTCCTCCACAGTGGACTCACTCTCCTTGCCTCACAAGAACGTCAGAAAGATCTTCTGTTCCTTCCAGCTTGAGATTCTGGGGCACAATCAAAAACACACACGGACTTTGGTATAATGAGAACAGAAGATCATAAAACAATTCTCATCCGGGTAGTAAGGCAGTGACTGCGTCTCCCCTCACCCCAACTCTTCCCCAACCCTAGGATTCAACCCAATCCCAGGCAGCTGTTTCCCCAGGACTTCAATGGCAGCCCTCAAAGGCTTTCTGCAGCTCAGGGTCGGGGAGCTGCTTGGGTTCGGCATCGGGCGTACAGTGCAGAAGCACAGGGACACCGAGGCAGAGGGCCCTCACCCAGCGATGGATTCCCAGCCCCTCGCTGCTTAGCCGAGGAGGAAACTGTTACTTGAGCGGTGGGTGCACAGGGGCCAGGGAGAGCAACAGACTTGAGAGAAGGAAAGGCCAAAAAAGGCCACCCTCGGATCTCAAGTGTCTCAGAACATCTCTCTTGGGCGATGTAACTTCTGAGTTATCAAAGACCCACGCAGACGATCACAATGTCACGGCCTTGTTGCAAAGCCAGACTCAAACAGGAGTGCGTCCGTGCTCAGCCTAACAGGCCATGAACTGCAGCCACTACCCCACTCTTCAAATGCTGGGAGCTCTGGGCCCATATGAAGAGGCCTGATCGTGGCAAAGTGAACAGAGCCACATTGTCACTGCAGCCAGAGCAGGTAAACCTTATAGAAGCCACAGAGTCAGCAGCAAGCAACCAGGCAAGGGCCAGAGGACTGCTCCCTCACCAAGGAAAGGGAAAGGTGGGTTTCTGTGGACACACCCAGTCCAGGGCAGGGCTCTGATCCTCAGCTGAGGCGAATGAGGGCTCCAGAGCTGTGGAAGCTCCCTCTGCTCAGGAGCCTGCTGTCGGTGTGGGAACACCCCCAGCGGGGACATGCAGATGGAGTGAGAATGAGGTTCTAGGCTGCCCCAGCAGCTGAGTGGTGACACATGACATTCACTCAGACCCCTGCACCCACGTGGGAGACCCGGAAGAAGCTCCCGGCTTTGGCCTGGCCCAACTCTGGCGGTTGCAGTCATTTGGAGAGTGAACTAGCAGATGGAAGGTTGGTCGGTCTTTTTCTTCCTCTCTCTCTCTGTCCCCTTGTTCTCTCTGTACCTCTGCCTTACAAATTATTGAGTAAAAATAATAATAACAAAAGCCAGAAGTCCCATGTTAGCATGCAGCTCCTCCCACCACCATGTAACCCAACCACACCTCAAAGTCCAGCAGATCCACCCTGCAGGGCCCGCTGGGCAGAGCCACCAGCGGTGGTATGCGGGGTGGCTGCAGCCTGCACTAGGGGCAGTGCTCATTGCACCGCGGCGGCCTAGCCCAGCTCTGCGCTGGGGACCCTGAGGGACACCAGATGTTCAGCAGCACCCAGGCACAGGCTGACTGCTGGCTGCCCTCACTGCAGCGCGCCTGGACAGTGCCCCCGACTCCCGGGAAGATGGCCCCCCGAGCCGCTCAGCTATCTGCCTCTCTCCTTCCTGCGACACACGGTTCGAGTCCGAGACTTTGTCCACCGTCCTCGGCAGCCCCAGCGTCCTGGCCGCTGCCGTCCTGCTTCACTGCTCACTCCTCCTGTAGCAGCTTTCCCTCCCCGTCCCCCCTCTTTTCTCCGCCAGGACCCCACCTACCTTGACTCTGAACCCAATGAAGTAAAACATACTTTATGTTCTCAGGTCGGGGAACAGACTCATCATAACTTCACTGTCCAGAACTTTCCCCTATGGGTCCTCTTCACTAGCTTCACTGCTAATTAAACCTAGCGGCCTTTTCCAAAGTTACTTCTAGGTGCCTGGTTAACCCCTTGGGTTGCAGATACTACATGGTCACTGTATTTAAGATATCCTACAGGGGTCGGCCCTGTGGCGCTGTGGCTAAGCATCCACCTGTGGTGCCAGCATCCCATATGGGCACCGGTTCAAGTCCCAACTGCTCCTCTTCCAATCCAGCTCCCTGCTAACAGCCTGGGAAACCAGGGGAAGATGGCCCAAGTACTTGGGCTCCTGCACCCACGTGCGAGACCCAGAGAAACTCCTGGCTTCAGATCAGCCCAGCTCTGGCTATTGTGGCCATCTGGGGAGTGAACCAGTGGATGGAAGACCTTTCTACCTGTTTCTCCCTCTCTCTCTGTTTCTCTGTCTATAACTCTGCCTCTCAAATAAATAAATCTAAAAAAAAAAAAAAAAAAAAAAATCCCACAGTAGCCCATATTAAAAAAAAAGCTCGAATGAGTTGACACAGAGAACATTCAGATTTACACTGACGAGAATTACCTACCTTTTCATTGGCTAAATGCAGGAGGCAGGCAAAGGCCAGGGGAATGGAGAGGTTCTGAGCCATGAGTGGGGGCAGGCTGCAAACAAAGGCGCAAGTATTTAGCTGCGGCTCTGAAAACAAAGGCTCTTTCATCAAGTCTGAGTGATACACACACAACGACTCATGAGAAACAAGAAATACTTCAGATGCATTTTTGTCAGATTTTTCTAGTTTGTATTTAGGAATAATTATCTCCTTTTTCATTCCTGCCATTGGCACAGAAAAGTGCCTTTTACACATTGGCCTTTACTAACTTAATTATCAATGCAGGGAAGAGGCAGGAAAGCTGCTACAACTGTGCAAACAGCAGTGCACAGAGGGCCTGTCCCACTAACCCGCGGCTGAGCACTCGCAGCCAGGGCTCCCAGCCAGGGCTCCGAGCGCTGCCCTGGCGCCGGGCGGCACGCACCTCCTCTGCAGGTTCTGCGTGAGCCCGCTGAGCATCTTCTCGCCGGCCACCTCCGCCGGGGCCTCTTCCTTCCCAGGATCGTTGTGGTTGGCCTGACGGAAGAAGCACATGTGCAAGTCAGGCATCTAGGGGTAGTTCACTTTGGAGAGGGCAACCGAAACCTGTACAGTTGTATGCCCAGAAAAGCACAGTCCACCTCTGCATGGAACGAAAACAATTTCTGAGTTAAATCTGAAGAAAAAGTACCTGTAGGGGGAACCAGAGCCTCAGCCCTGGCCTACGACACTGACAGTCACTGAGCTACAGTAAACCAAGTGGCGATGGCGAGTGTGGTTCTGCAAAGGCCTAAACTGCATGGAAGCTTCTAGATCCTCCAAAAAAACAAAAAAAGCAAAAGCTAAGGTGATTTACAGCCTCCACTGGACAGCTGGACTACCCAGCTAAGGGCAGCACAACACAACTTGAGCTCTGCAGTGAGACCACAGGAAGAACAAGTAGCCTGCTATCTCTATGGAGACTGCACAACTGGGACTTGCACTAACATGAGATAGGTGCATGTGTGGGGCGTGGGAGGGACAGGACTGAGTACCAGTGCAGGAAAATGCAGTGAAATGTTGGCTAGCTTTTAGAAGTGGGGGTTCATTATATTAGTCTATTTTTCTCTACTTTTGTTTCTTTTTTTAAAAAAAGTATTATTCGAAAGTCAGAGTTACAGAGAAAGAGGGAGAGACACAGAGATCTTCCCTCCCCCCCCCCTTCCCCTCCCTTCCTTCCTTCCTGGCAGAGTGGACAGTGAGAGAGAGAGACAGAGACAGAGAGAAAGGTCTTCCTTTGCCGTTGGTTCACCCTCCACGGCCGCCACGGCCGGCACACTGCGACTGGCGCACGGCGCTGATCCGAAGGCAGGAGCCAGGTGCTTCTCCTGGTCTCTCATGGGGTGCAGGGCCCAAGGACTTGGGCCATCCTCCACTGCACTCCCAGGCCATAGCAGAGAGCTGGCCTGGAAGAGGGGCAACAGGGACAGAATCTGGCGCCCCAACCGGGACTAGAACCCCGTGTGCCAGCCCTGCAAGGCGGAGGATTAGCCAAGTGAGCCGCAGCGCCGGCCAGAGATCTTTCATCTGTTCATTCTCTCACCAGATGGCTGTAACAACCAACACTAAGCCAGACTGCAGCCAGAAGCCAGGAGCCAGGAGGACCTTCTTCCAGGTATCCCCTGTGGGTCACAGGGGTCCAAAGACTTGGGCCATCCTCCACTGCTTTCCCAAGCCAATAGCAGGGAGCTGGACGGGAAGTGGAGCAGGCAGGACTTTAACCAGAGACCACATGGATGCCAGCATTGCAGGCGGTGGCTTTACCTGCTACACCACATGTTTATTTTCTAACAGAAAAGTTTAAAAAAAGAATAAACTTACAATGAGGCAGAATTCCAGGTGGAGAGGGTATCAGCAGTCAATTAAAAGTTAAGCTGGGGCAGGTATGTGGCAAAGCAGTTAAGCTGCTTGAGGGGCTGGCGTTGTGGGGTAGCACGGTTAAGACACCACGTACAATGCCGGCACCCATATGAATGCCAACTAGAGTCCTGGCTGCTTTACTTCCGATCCAGCTCCCTGCTACGTGCCTGGGAAAGCAGCAGAGGACGGCCCAAGTCTTGGATCCCTGTGACCCACTGGGGAGACCTGGATGAAGCTCTTGGCTCCTGGCTTTGGCCTGGCCCCACCCCAGCTGTTGCAGCCAATTGGGGAATGAACCAGCAGATGGAAGATCTCTGTCTCTCTTTCTATAACTCTACCTTTCAAAGAAATAAATCTTTAAAAATAAAAAGCACATTTCTCTTACACTTGCATCCCACTCCGCTTTAACTGAGAAGTCCTGATGAATAAGTCTGTGGCTTCCTGATATGTCCATGACTACAGAGCTTAGACAGTGCAGCATCTGCATCCAAGTCATGAACTTCTACTCCTGGGCCAGCAGGGCGTCTAAGGGATTAGGCTGAGTGGGCAGTCCCTGAGCAGAATGTGTGTGGATTCCCGTCAACTGAGATGTTCAGTGACTGGGACTGAATTAATAAAGGCTTTACCTTGTTTAATAGAGAAAAATCCGACAGCATAATTTTTTACTAATTCCCTAATGAAAATACATTCCCCAAATCAGAATTACTGGATCTTACGGCACTTGAGATGTAGTGCATTCTAACTATCAACTTAAAACTGAAAGCAGCAACGAATAAGTACTCCAAATTTTCCTCAACTCAGAACAGGAAAACACTGTTTAGTTGCCAAACTGCTGTTGATTTAACGCAGCATGAAGACGCCTTCCTCTGTGTGTTCTGAGTGCCAGCAAGGCCGAGTGAGGTCCTATACACTAGTCTGCCACCTGCACCACCTCTGTGTGACCCACCCACTCGCTTCCCCGAGAGGTGCGATGTCTTCCTTATATTCGAAGGACTCCGTGCTGACCGTGAGGAGGCGTCTTCCGGCCATAGATGCCTGCCCCCCACTTCTCCCCACCCCCACCGCCCCCACACACGGCAGGAGCCCAGCAAGGACGCGGAGCGCTGCTACCTTTGTGTCTGCTTCCGTTCTGGAAATCTCTGTCAACAAATTCCACATGCTCTGCTTCAGCTTCTTCATGTCCATCTTCTTGGCAGTCTTGGCATATTGAATTTCAATTTTATTTACCTGAAATAAGTAGAAGACAGAGGAAAACTAAGCAGGAGAGAAAAAAAATCTACCACCAGCTTACTATAAAAATAAGTCTGGAGCTCAACTAAAAAAAGGAAATCCGTTTCACCAAGAGTTACAGAGCTTTGTTTTAGACAACTAGAGGCCCTTGTGTCAAGTCTAATTATGAAGAATCTACACTGACCTGCAATTTCAGTGTAAAAGAGGTAAGTGGATGACATATTAGCCAACATACCAAGCCTGCACCCTGGCGTGGAGTACACAGATGTTTAATGCATGCTAGATTAACATGAACTGAATGTGCCCAAGATTTCTCCGAGCCACGTGGGTAGCCAGCCTCATGGAGGCAGCACACACTCCGTCTTCCCTGCCTGTAGCCTCTGCCCACACCTTTTATTTGGGTGATCAGCTCTCCCCAAGTGGAGTGGGATAGATGGGCTGTTCCACACAAAGCTAACTAGCATCAGTTCACTTCCACAGCTCCAGTCAACGTTCATCCTCTGGCACACAATAGGTTAAAACTGAGGTGCAGGGTTGAGGGGGGGGGATCAAGCTCAGACCGGTGTGACAGAGGAGGCAAATGAAAGACTCCAGGCACTTAATGTAACTCACCTTCTGAGGCTCAGCCAGCAGATTGGAGTCCCCGTACGTGGTGATGTCTAATCGTGGGCCGTCAGGAGTGTGGCCATTCTCTTGTGTCGTCTGAGGATGAGCTGTCAGGTCAAGGTCTCCGCCTGGTCCCACAAAGTCATCCGACTCTTCATAATCACTGTCAGCAGCCTGGGCAAGGGAACAGCTCCAGTCTCGCAGAAGCTGCCAGAGGGGCTTCAAGACACCCCTGAGACAGACTCCGTGTTGACCACCCACACTTGTTAACTGAGTCCTGCCAGGGTGGACTCCCAGCCGCCAGTCACCTTCCTGTCCCACACACGCCCAGCTGGGAGGGATCTGTTATCTAAGACCCCTGGACCAAGGGTTAAAAGGAATTCAATAATCATAACTGCCAGTGTCCCCTGTGACTGCCACCCGACTTAGGGTTCAATTTTACTGAAGGCACTCCCAAACACCGGAGGAGTGAGCTGCATTCCTCACCCAGCACAAGCACTGGGCGTTGTGGGGCTGGACAGTCGGCAGCAAGCACACTCGCTACCTGGACTATGCCCAGAGTAAATGGATTAGTACTCGGGGTGGAGGTGGGGTGTGGGCAGGAGTTAATAAGCTTCCTGGGTGATTCTTATGCACAATAAAGCATCAGGGGCAAAGGTCAAGAGATCAGTCTGGGTTTTCACTAAAACATAGCAGCCTACCTCTCCTCCAGCTAAGAAGACAAGGTGAACACCTTCTGCGGTTCTTCTCCCCCTCCCCACATACCAGGCCTCAAATGAGCCTTACTATTTCCCCCTTTCTGTTAATTTTGCAATCCCATTAGCAGACTCACAGAAGGCAAATGGAAATGACTTGGCCCAAACCAAGATCTAAAAATGAGCAGCAGCTCGTACAAGTTCAAAGCGTGAGAACCAGGACGGGAGCTAGAAGTGTGGTCTCCTGAGACACACCCAGAGGCTTCCCTCTGCCCCACTAGCGCACATCACCTTTACACGTCTACATGTTTTGTCTGTCCAACTAAAACACTAGCGCCTGAGAGCAGGAGGAGTGTTCGTGTTTCTTTGAAAAAAATCCCCAAATAGCCCAGATCTCTCCACTGCTCCATCATTTGTAGACTCATTTACGGGAGTGTGTCCCCTTGCTTCCTGCATACAGGGCTTGCGGTAAGGCAGGCCAAGGCGGGGCCTGGTCCCTCAGCTCTGCTCAGTTCCTCCTTCTCAGCACAGACCCTGTATCTACAAAATTTCCATCAGATTCAGAATTTCCTACAGCTTCTGCTACGTAGACGCAGGGAACACAGCCCTTCTCCCCTTTACCTGTAACCCAGGGCAGAAGTTGGAGGTGTCGTTCGGGTTGTTGTAATCATAGTCTCCGAGTTCTTCATAATGTTCAGCCTTTGCCTCCTGGCCCTGGGCCACCTTAAGTAACTGGATTACAGGAAAGAACACATGCAGAAAGCAATGTCTAGACGATTTCTAGAAGAGCAGCTGCTAACTACGTTGGGGAAGACAGACTTCCGTTCCTATGCTTACTTGCTCCTAGAGTTAACTGTACCATTCAGGCAGAAAGGCCTGCCCAGTTGTCCAGCACCCAAGAACTCCCTAACGATGTGACCCCTGTACGTCACTGTACCCACCTTTTTTTCTTAAAGAGTTATTTATTTGAAAGGCAGACTTAAGAGAGAGAGAAAGCTCTTCCACTCACTGGCTCACTACTCAAATGGCTGCAATGGCTGGGGGTGGGCCAGGCCAAAGCCAAGAGCCTGGTACTCCATCCAGATCTCCCACATGGGTGGCAGGTACCCAAGCCCTTGGGCCATCTTCCTCTGCCTTTCCAGTCACATTGGCAGAGAGCTGGATCAGAAGTGGAGCAGCCAGGACTCAAACTGGTGCTCATGCGTGATGCTAGCTTTGCAGACTACAGCTTAACCCGCTACGATAGAACACCCCCACATGGCTTCTCTTCTATACCGATCATGAGCGAGGCAGTGTGAATGGCACAAAGCTCCACTGAGTGGTTCTACAACCCCCGTGAGAAAGAGTGTGAAGCAATGATGAAAATGTGTGACTCCCCCCAGAGGCCACATTTATCTCCCTGGCATTTCAGTGTGGAGGCGTTAGTGCCCGGCTTGGAGCCAGGTAAGGGATTTCTAAGTCTCTAGTGAGCACCTGTCCTACAACTTTCCCTTTAGCTTGGCCTGACCCATCTGCTCTCTGGCACATGTTCCTCCTTGTGCTCTTCTCTCCACCACCTGCCCGAGAGTCACATTACCAGCCACTTGGCACCACACGTGCTCGGCAACAAGAGGCTTAAAGGAACTGACGCACAGCCTTACCCTGGTGCCTGGTTTGAGATGAAGCTGCGCCAGAGTGTCAACCTCATAGTGGAAATCTGTAGGAAGAGTGGTAGCCTTGCAGTTCTGGTTCTCCAAAGTCGACTTGGTCAGAATAGTAGCAGCCTTTAAAAAAAAAAAAGTGCTGTTTAGGGATCTTTAGAGATAGACAACACATCTCATCTCTTGGAAAGGAGCCTGGGAAAGGTCTGGGCAGCTTAGTGTACTCTCAGGGTTCCCACAGGTCTGCGCGAAAAGGTGATTCTGCACTGTTCTCCGTATTCTAAATTTGGTTTTTTCTGCTACTGAGTTTGAGGCTATTTCTAAACAGTCCTTTAGAGAACAAGGGAGACTGAAGCCATGCATTTACTCTAAAGTTAAACTTAAAATGAAATTTTAAAAATCACATCTGAAAGGGAGAGGGGTGCAAAGAGTAATTTTAAAAAGCACAACTGCTAATAGATCCAGAACAAACCTTTGTTTTTCGAAAATACACATCAAAGTCAATATCATCTTCAAAGTCAATCTCAAAATCCTTCTTTGTACTCTTCTTTCTGTTCTCTGACTGAGAGGCAGAATCTTCTGCAGAGAAGAACACAGATGTCAACGCTGCTCGCTCTGTGGCCTACATGACAGCCTCATCAACCACAAGACAGCTTTTGTGTCTGAGCATTGTAACAGCAGGAATGTTACACCACACACCTCATTTTTGTCCTAAATGTATAATGTGTATTTTAACAAAACTTATCAAAAATGCATGCCAATGCCTTCCTTTGGAAGAGCAATACAAAGCTCACGATGCTGGCCCCGCTCTGCAGAGAGCAGGAGGGGGCTGCCTGTGCAGAAACTCGGGACGGGTGTCTCCAGAGCCCTGGGATCAATACCACCTAGGGCCACTGTCTAAAGTCATGGGGATACTAGGGAGCAGTGCAAGGTCCCGAGCCCAGTTCTCCTGACTCTTCCTGCTCAATTTTTTCACCCTCCAGTGGCTGCCGTGGCCGGCGCGCTGCAGCCGGCGTACCGCGCTCATCCGATGGCAGGAGCCAGGTGCTAGGTGCTTTTTCCTGGTCTCCCATGGGGTGCAGAGCCCAAGCACTTGGGCCATCCTCCACTGCACTCCCGGGCCAGGAAGAGGGGCAACCGGGACAGAATCCGGCCCCCCAACCGGGACTAGAACCTGGTGTGCCGGCGCCGCAAGGCGGAGGATTAGCCTGTTGAGCCACAGCGCCGGCCTTCTTCCTGCTCAATTTTAACTGCTTATCCAAGCAGGAGGCTGCCTCACCTTCAAAAAGTTCATGCAAATGCACATTATGGAAAAGTTAGGCATGGGGTTCAAATCTTGCATCCATATAAACTTCTTTCAATGCTATTTTTCCATAAACTTTTTGAAGTGCCCTGGAATGATTCATCAGTTTATCAGCAGTGCACAGGGCAAGACTGGCATTTCCCTTCCTCAGCTAACTGCTGACGGGTTGGTCATCTGCACTGCCTCTTCAAGTTCCACAAAGAAATACTTACGTTTGGGTCGAGGCCTAAAGCGCCAGTGATCTGGGCCAGCCCACATCTTCATGGTCCGGGGACTGAAATAGGAATATTCTCCAGGTTTCATTGACAGCAGGGGGCACATGGTCCTAATGTCTCCATCTCCAAGGGAAATCACTTCTTCCCTACAATGCACATGAAATCATATTTGTCTATGTACAATACAGTTGGGTATTTAAATGTAAAGAAGCACATATTGTCAACGGAAACTCTACCAAATTCCCCAAATGAATGGCATTTCTAAAAAGTCAGTCCAGTATTAATATTTCATCATTGACAATCCTTTAATTCTTACTTTTCAAGTGTTTTTGGTCTCTTCACAATATGGTCATATCTATATACAAGCACTCTGGATATTTCAATGAGCTTCATAAAACACTAGTCTACTCTTTGAGTGACAAGAAAACAGGCGTAGACATTAGGTTATTACATAAGGCTCCACAGCTGGTACAGTGCCAGAGCTGGGAGCCGGACACACTCCCGGAATCTCAGCCTCGTGGTACACAAGACTTTTGGACAGAATAATCCCTCCTTTTTTTTTTTTTTTTTTTTAAGATTTATTTTATTTATTTGAGGCAAGGTTACAGAAAGATCTTCCATCTGCTGGTTCACTCTACAAATGGCCAAAACAACTGGGGCTGGGCCAGGCTGAACCCAGGAGCCGGAAGCTTCTTCTTGGTCTCCCATGTGGTGCAGGGGCCATCTTCCACTGATTTTCCCAGTCACACTAGCAGGGAGCTACATTGGAAGTGGAGCAGCTGGGACTCGAACCAGCACCCATGTGGGACACAGGTGGCAGCTTTTCCCACTATGCCAGCCCCCACCTTCTTTATTTGCCATCCATCCATAAATGAGGGCTCCAATAGATAGTGTCACAGTTCTTAATGAAAGTGAGAAAGATGTTAATCCAACTTACACTTTTAGCTTTCAAAAGCTTTCAGAACTCTCAATCTGTTAAGTCACCATATTCTTTGCTGTGTGTGAAGCATCTAAGTGGCCAGTCCAGCAAGGCAGTTTTGGTTTAGTCTTTCACCCTTTCTACAAGGCGCTAAAACATGGGAGGTGGATTTTCCTAAAAGGTTTCAATGTGTAGAGAGCCAGTTAATGCTATACTGCCCCCTAAAGGTAAAAGGACAGGAAACCTCAGAGAATGCCTTCATATTGTATTGAGCCATACATACAAATGCCCTTTAAATCAAGCCCTACACAAGGAGACCTCAAAAAGTTCATAGAGGGGGCCGGTGCTGTGGTATAGTAGGCTAAGCCTCCTCCTGTGGCACCAGCATCCCATAATGGGCACCAGTTCGTGTCCAAGCTGCTCCTCTTCCGATCTAGCTCTCTATAGCTTATGGCCTGGGAGAACAATGGAAGACAGCCCAAGTGCTTGGGTCCCTGCACCCAGGTGAGACCCAAAAGAAACTCCTGGCCATTGCCACCATTCAGGGAGTGAACTAGTGGATGGAGGATCTCTCCGTCTCTCCCTCTGTCTGTAACTCTGCCTCTCAAATAAATAAATCTTAAAAAAAAAAAAAAGTTAAGAGTGGCAGGTGTTTGGCATAACAGTTATGGAATGCCAATCAGACAGTCTGGGTTTGCATTCCAGCTCTGCTCCCAATTCTAGCTTCCTGCTAAACAGAACCTGGGAGGCAACAGCAATGGTTCCAGTAGTAGCTTCTCTGTCGCCCAGGTGGGAGCCCTGGATTGCATTTCTGGGCCCCCGTTTTGTCCCGGCTCAGTCCTGGCTGTTGTGGGGATTTAAGGATTGAAGCAGCAGATGGAAGCTCTGTTTTTCTCTCTCTTTAAAAAAAAAAAGCAAAGCAAAGCAAAGCCCTTGAGTGTAATTGTGATGGTGGCCTGTGGCATGGACCACACACACACACAATCAATGGAGGCCCCTGGTATTTAAAAAAAAAAAAAGTTCTTGGAAAAATGGCATGAAAAATAAAATAAAAAATAGAAATTTACTTCTCATCATGAGCTCCGCCAAGCCTAGAAAACTTCTGTAAGTGATGTGCAGCCATTCAGTCCACCCCTGAAGAATGGAGCCTGGGAACTCTGATCACACCAGCCAGTCTTTCTCATGTGATTTTCTGAAGAAAAACAGGGGCCCTGCACACGTGCTTTCGGATCAGGAAACATAAAGGAGTCAGCAGGAGCCCCGCCAGGAGCAGCTCCCAGATCGCCCTTGCTGGCTTCGAGGAGCGGGCAGGGGTGCTGCTGTTGCTGCTGTGGTAGAGGAGAGCCTTGCTCTGGCGCTCTTGGTCTAAAGCTCTTGTGCCTGCGGCTGACGTGGGCACGACAGTTTTGGCCCCCACCGTGCACAAAGTTTTCTCAGCTTTCATTTTTAGCCGGAACTGTGTGAACTACACCAGGAGAGATGTGTATGGGTTTGGCTGCTGCTTCTGTTAACCAGCAATCTTCATCAGTTAAGATTAACTTCTCATGCAGTGCTATGGATAAGCTGCTTCTGGAAGCTGCATTTCAAAACTGTCCCATGACTTTTTTTTTTTTTTAATCTTTATTTATTGGGCTGGCACTGTGGCCCAGTGGGTTAAAGCTGGGGCCTGCAGCTCCAGAATCCCACATGGGTGCCAGCTGGAGACCTGGCTGCTCCATTTCCAATCCAGCTCCCTGCCAATGTGCCTGGGATAGCACTGGAGGATGGCTCGAGTGCTTGGGCCCCTGCACCCACATTGGCGACTGGAGCAAGCTTCTGGCTCCTGGCTTTGGCCTGGCCCAGCCCTGGATCAGAAGTGGAAGAGCTGGGTCTTTTTTTTTTTTTTTTTAAAGATTTATTTATTTATTTGAAAGTCAGAGTTACATAGAGAGATGAAGGGGAGAGAAAGAGAGGTCTTCTATCCATTGGTTCACTCCCCAGATGGCTCCAACGGCCAGAGCTGCGTCAATCTGAAGCCAGGAGCCAGGAGCTTCTTCCAGGTCTCCTACATGGGTGCAGAGGCCAAAGGACTTGGGCCATTTTCTACTGCTTTCTCAGGCCACAGCAGAGAGCTGGATTGGAAGTGGAGCAGCTGGGTCTCAAACCGGTGCCCATATGGGATGCCGGTGCTTTAGGCCAGGGCTTAACCCGCTGTGCCACAACGCTGGCCCCAAGAGCTGGGTCTTGAACCAGCACCCACATAGGATGCTGGTGTCATAGGTGCTGGCTACACTCCAATGCTGGCCCCAAAAGGGAGGACTTCTGCTCTACCCATGCAATCTTTTTTTAAAAAAACAAAAATGGGAAAGTATATTTATGTATTTCTATATAATGAAAATACTGTAGAAAAAGTATCACATTCATAGTCTCTAAGACCTTGCACTACAACAGAATCTGATACCCAGTCCAAGGACTGAGGAACAACGAATGTGCTACATTGTGAGTCCAAGGGAGTCAGAGGTGGCTTCAGTAGCACCCCGACTCAATTCTCAGGGATAGGGATATTTTTCTGTTGAAGCTTTACTGGTTGGGGTTGGCGCTGTGGTGTGGCAGGTTAACACCCTGGCCTGAAGTGCCGGCATCCCATATGGGCGCTGGTTCGAGTCCCGGCTGCTCCACTTCCGATCCAGTTCTCTGCTATGGCCTGGGAAAGCAGTAGAAGATGGCCCAACTCCTTGGGCCCCCGCACCCACGTGGGAAGCCCTGTGGAGGCTCCTGGCTCCGGATAGGTGCAGCTCCGGCCATTGCAGCCAATTGGAGAGTGAACCAGCGGATGGAGGATCTCTCTCTCTTTCTCTGCCTCTCCTCTCTATGTCTTTCAAATAAATAAATAATTTAAAAAAAAAAAAAAAAAAAAAGCTTTACTGGTTGGGTTGGAAATTTACAGGCAAAATACAGGGGCTGGCGTTGTGGTGCAGGGGATTAAGCTGCTTCGGTGACACTAGCATCTTGTACCAGTTTGAGCCCTGGCTCCTTCACTTCTGATCCAGCTCCTTGCTAATGCACCTGGGAAGGCAGTGGAAGAGGCCCAAGTGCTGGGACCCTTGCCACCTATGTGGAAGATCCTGATGGAGTTCCAGGCTCCTGGCTTCAACCTGGCCCTAACCCAAACCACGTGGCCACTTGGGAAATGAACTGGCAGATGGAAGATTTCTTTCTCTCTGTCCCTCCCTCTGTAACTCTGCCTTTCAAATGAATAATATGAAAAAAAAAATTATACAGTGGCTGTCCCTTGCACCCTCCAAGAACCTCAGCCTACCACCCAAAGTGCACTATGTATGGCCAGCGTTGGGTGACAACCAGCTTCACCCTCCGAGCCTGTCGCCTGTACCCTCATCTGTAGAATGGGGGTAGCAGAGTCTAGTTACAGCGTGGAGGAAGTATCAGTTACTTTTACGGGGCCAGCATTGCAGCGTAGCAGGCTGACTTGCCGCCCGCAGCGCTGGCATCCCATATGGGAACCAGTTTGAGTCCCAGCTGTTCTATTTCTGATCCAGTTCTCTGCTGGCGTGCCTGGGAAAACAGCAGAAGATGGCCCAAGTACTTGGGGCCACTGAACCATGTGGTAGACCCAGATGAAGCTCCTGGTTTCAGCCTGGCCCAGCCCTGGCCATTGCAGCTGTCTGGGAAGTGAACCAGTAGATGTAAAATCTCTTTGTAACTCTGACTTTCAAATAAATAAATCTTAAATAAATTAATGTAGTACATAAATTATGTGAAAAATGAACGCAAGGTAATTGGCACAGCGTCTGGCACAAAATTAGAACAATGAGCTCAATATCAGATACTACTATTTACATCTAGTCCCACTTCTTCCTATGGCAGAAACAAGCCCCCCCTCACCCCCAAAGCAATGACACTGCCCACATCTCACACCTCGCCACAGAAGGGTCAGGTGCAGTCCAGTTAAACACTGAGTTCTTGGGAAAGCCCAGAGTGATGCCAAGATGGGACTTAAGGATGCACAGAATCTTTGACTAGATCCACTGCCTCCTGCTCCTAATGCACCCAACAGGAGAAAGTCTAAGATTCTGTGTCATTTGGAACTGGGAAGAGAAATGAAGACATTGTTCAAAATTCTCAGCAGAAAACATTTTCAAAAAACAAACTGGAAGTCACTGAAGCCTCCTGTGACCATCAGACCCTCAGGTGTCACTTCACTATGATGTGAGGACACGTGACAGCTCTTTTCTGATACTTGAAAATGACATTAGAAGAGTTCATCCCAAGGCAGGAATTTGGTCTGGCAGTTAACCCACGATTTGGGATGTCAGCATCCACACTGAAGAGGCTGGGTGACGGCTCAAGTACTCAGATCCTGCCATCTACATGGGAGACCCAGAGGGAGTTCCTGGCTCTTGGCTTTGGCCTAGCCCAGCTACAGCTGTTGGAGGTATCTGGGAGTGAACCAGTGGATGGAAGATTGTTCTCTAACACTCCCTCTTTCTCTGTCATTCTGCCTTTCCAATAAATAAATAATAAATAAATAAATCTTTAAGAGAGAGAGAGAGAAAGGTGATGGAAAACTCCTCTGGACCCCGAGAGCCTTACTGGCAGCTCTGGACGTGGCAGGGCTCCTTCCAGCTCCTGAGCTCTGTCTGATCACCAGCAGCGCTGTGGTCGGGTTCATCATTGGCATCAAAGTCGTCCTCTGGGGGCCCATCAGGGAAGTCCTCGCAGTCACTCTCCTCCACCTCGGCGTTGATGTCGAACACCTGATCGTTCTTCTTAAACTTGTCCACCAGGGCCGACACAGACTGCAGAGGACACAGAGGGTTCTCCAGCTCTCCTCACTCCTGCGGTCACCCCAGTTCACCTTCCAGGGCCAGTTCCAGCCCTCTCCTTGCCCAGCCCCGCCTCCCAGGGCTAGCCTTCTCAGGACAATGACGCGCTGGCTGGGGAGGTTTACATTGTGTGGCACAGGATGGAGCTGTATTGTCATCAGACACATTTTGTAAAACATGCAACAGGAATCTGCATCCATTAACAACATGTTTATGGAAAACAATTTGCCATGGAGACCATTTGTTGTAGAGGTTGTAGTAAGTAGGCCAAAGGGGGCCGTGCTAAAAATACCCAGAGGAAAGCTTCACCCGGGACCATTTCTCAGGAAACTGTGTGCCAGGGGACGTAACCCCAAAGAGCAGGAAATTCTTTGAGCTTGACAGTAGCCTAAACACCAAAGGCCACTGGGGTAGCCACACTCAAGAGTAAATCTGATTGAAAAAAAACAGCATTCACACACGGACAGCAGGGCCGCCTCCCCCCAGGGAAGCAGAGGGGGCACGAG
Organism: Sylvilagus floridanus; assembly: GCA_949820135.1. NCBI lineage: Eukaryota > Metazoa > Chordata > Mammalia > Lagomorpha > Leporidae > Sylvilagus > Sylvilagus floridanus. Next base: position 72,765,392 of record OX463245.1, on the reverse strand, counting down.
GCTGATCCCAGAGTTCACACAGCAGCGTAATGGCCCTGCTGCCTCACAATCCTGCTCTTACCCCTGCCCAGCTCTGTATCCTGCAGATGCGCCAAGGGAAATATTTTTTGTTCTCCTGGTTAAATACAAACGATGCCACAGTTTTGGTTCCCACTGGGCAGAACTAATCTTGGGCGATCCAACTGAAACCATGAAGCACTGGAAAAATTCCCAGAGCCCTTATAAGTCCAAAAGTTGACCACACCTCATTATGGGTTTCACTGTCCCACTTAGTGAACTGGAAGCCGGCCAGGGAAGGGCAGATCTGGCGATCTTCCACACACTGCTGCAAGGGAGCTGGAGAGGACAGCAAGAGCACACATTAGACTGGGTCAAGTATGCTCCCTGTGCCTTTTCATGGAGATGAGAGGCACGCAGTCCCCTCAAGCGTCCTCCAGACTCAGTGTCAACACTGGCTGGCAGCTGCCCTCAGGAGTGAGCAGACGCACAGGCGCACACCCACACGGCAGTCAGCTGGCATGCTGCCATTTCAGAAACTGGTGAAATACCACAGGAGAAACCCGAGACACAAACAGCTGGTTCTGAAAGGAACCCTGCCCTGCACTATAGTTAAGAAATCAAAAACCCTTTCTCTTGGGGCAGGTGTTGTTAGGGAACAGGTGAATCCTAAATAGGAGTGCCTGGGTTCGAGTCCTGACACCAGCTTCCTGCTAATGTGCACCCTAGGAAGCAGCAGGTGAGGGCTCAAGCACTTGGGTTGCTGCACCCTATGTGGGAGACCTGGATTAAGTTAGCAGCTTGTGGCTCTGGCCTGTCCGGCACCACTGTCTGGGGAATGAACCAGCATATGGAAGATCTTTGTGTCTCTGTCTTTCAAATAAATGTGCTATAGTGTGTTAGGCAGCTTCTTGTGCCTGGTCCTCACACCTGCCTGCACCTTGCCACCACATCCCAAGTGCACAGCAGAGAGGAAGGAGGGCAGAGATGTGAGAACCTCTGCCAGGCCAGCATCAGGGGACTGGTAATAGGACAAGCCCCAGCAGACTAAAAACAGGGCACAGCGCCCTTCTCTCCTCGGGACGCCAGGTTGGCAGCACATAAGAACACGCCCTCTCCAGCCAGACTGAGGTCTCTTTAAGGCCTCTTCTCAAGTCCAAATGCTGGCATTACGGGTAAGCCCAGAGCTCGGGCACGTGAGGTCCACGGCACGTAAAACAAGGAGGGAATGGTTTAGTGTTCGGCTCCATGCTGCAGAGAGGAAAACATCAGCGGGCGGCGAGATACTGCCAAGATACTCAACTGGCACCGCAGAGACTTCTGGGCACTTGAAGCAGTGTTAATGGCAGAACGGATTTATCATACCCGACGGTTACACAGAAACTTTTCTGATGACAGAAAAGCCCCAGCAAAAGGCATTATTTGTACTTACCTTTTAAATCTGTCATTTCTACCCAACCCAAATCTGGGAAGTGGAGCGGCTCTCCTGTGGACAGGGTGTGGGCTTCGGAAGGGAAAAGCAGCTCACTCCTGTAGTCATGGCAGCAGAGGGTAGACAGAAAAACCCCTGCTGTGCTACACTCGTCAAACGAGGCCGCCGTCTTCTGGAACATGGGATCGACCTGGACCCGGACAGACAGAGGCGAAGAATCACCACACGCAGCCGAGGGAAACACTAGAGTGTGCTCTCCTGGATTAAAGTATCTCTGCCCATGATCAGGAGGAGGAACCTTCTAACTGCCCAAGTTTAAAACATAAAAGAAAAGCCCTATGTGGTCAGAGTGCGGATTACATGCACACTGTCCGGTAAGACAAAACATGGTGACCAGCATAAACTATGTCAACCTGTGTACAGTGTGCCCAACACGCCTCTGCTGGTCTGGCTTCTTCTTGGCTGAGTGAGCCCTGGCTGTTGTGGGCATTTGGGGAGAGAACATTATGAAAAGTGTCAGGCCTATAAGAATGTTGAGGGGCTGCCGCTGTGGCACAGCAGGTTAAGTCATGGCCTGCAGTGCTGGCATCCCATACGGGTGCTGGTTCAAGTCCTGGCTGCTCCACTTCCCATTGAGCTCCCTGCTGATGCACCTGGGAAAGCAGTGGAAGATGGCCCAAGTGCTTGGGCCCCTGCACCCATGTGGGAGACCCAGAAGAAGCTCCTGGCTTTGGTCTAACCTGGCCCAAGTCATTGTAGCCATCTGGAAAGTGAACCAGCAGATGGAAAAACAATCAATCTCTCTCTAACTCTGCCTTTCAAATAAATAAATCTTAAAAAAAAAAAAAGTCCAAAGAATAGTATACTCATCTCTGTGTGACTTTAACCTAAATTCCTCATGGCTAACAATCTGCATTTGCTCTCTAGATAAAGAGACAGACAGACACAGATAGAGCGAGTGCATGACACTTCCCCTGTCTGCCAGTTTGTGCCTTCTCTCCTCTGCTTAGTTGCTGACATCTTGGCTTTGCTAGCTAGTCCCTCCTGGGCTCTACCAATAGGGGGCACCAGAGGGAGACTGTAGGGCTTGCTCTTTGTCCAGGTTTCTTGGCTGTGGTGTGGGTCCAGCAGTGCTCCTTCACCACACGGCATCACAGCCCACCTGGAACTGCAGCTGAATCCGATTTGCCACTTTCCCCCCACTCCCTGAAGCAGTCTCACCGTGTGTCCCTCAGAGACACCAGCCAGCACGCCCCACTCAGAGGGCTCCTCCTCCAAGCTCAGGACACCAGCCCCAGCCAAGCAGCAGCCTCTCCCTGGAGGTTCAAGTGTCAGCTGCAGGGGGAACTCCTGCTCCACGTTCAGCAGCGGCCTCGGCTTCCCCTCCCTGAAACTCTTTCTCGTTTGGATACTGCACGCCCCTGGTTTAATTCAGCTCTCAGAACGCCTAAGATCAGGCAGCCAGGGCTCAGTCCTCCTCCACGTGCACTCACTCCCCGGGCGATCCACTCCACTCTGACATTAATGAACACTCCGGGGAACTGCAGACTTAAGGAAGTAATCTAGTCCATTGCTGGCAGAAAGTAAATAGGGAGAAACTTTTCTGAGAGCACTGCAGTTACACATCTCAAATTTTTCTCATAGACGTCAAGAAGCATGCAAAGATAATAGGTACAAGAACATTCAGTGAAATGCTTTGAACAGCAAAAAAAAAATTTTTTTTTTTTGATATCTTATTTACTTGAGAGGTAGAGTTAGAGAGAAACAGAGGGAGAGACAGAGAGAAAGGTCTTTCACCTGCTGGTTCACTCCTGAAAATAGCCACAGTGGCCAGAGCTGGGCCAATCCGAAGCCAGGAGCTTTGTCTGGGTACAGGGGCCCAAGTACTTGGGCCATCTTCTACAGCTTTCCCGGGCCATATCAGAGAGTTAGATCAGAAGAGGAGCAGCCAGGACTTGAACCAGCACCCATATGGGATGATGGCACCACAGGTGGAGGCTTAGCCCACTACGCCACAGCGACAGCCCCAACAGTGAAATTCTTAAAAGCTGTCACAACACTGGTTTGCTTTAAGGTAACTGTACCAATTACAAATGAGGCCTTCAGTACCATTTCTGTAAGTAGATTCCTTAGGATTTGCTATACGGTAAGGTCATCCAGAGGACACTTAGCTCCCAATCCTAGCCAGATCACTAGATGTGTCACCTTGGGCATGTTCGTGAACAGCCCTGGGCCTCGGATATTGCTTCAGCAAAGCAGAACAAAGGTTGTGAGGATTTCATGACTTAACATGGGCTGTAGGCACGCAGTGCATGTACAATAAAAGCTGGCTCTCCTCACCATTGCTCCATGTACTAGGAAATAAAATGAAACTTTGGAGTGAGAGTCCTCAGTAATTTGCGATCTCTTTCTGAAGCTCTGTGGGACTTCCTCCTTCAGTGCTCACTATACAGCTGAGAGCTGCAAATGCAGATGCCAGTTAAATGTTTCACTTCCTTGAGGCTCGGCAGGCACATCCCAGCAACGCAGACCTCGTCCTGCCCGGCTTCAGCCCTGCAGGCGTAGTCAGTCAGAAACCACGCTGCACAGTTCCTCACCTCGCACTTTCGATCTGCTTCAGAGACGTTGAGGTTGCTTATATTCTGCTCGATGGTTTTGTACGAATGCTTTTTCTTCGGCTTTGGAGGCTTTTTGGCTGTTCCTGTTTCGGTTGCACCACTATCTACAAAAAGGAATAGACTGTGTACTGCAAGGATGCCTCTGAAGCACATGAAACCCTCTTCAAAACCCTAGACAGCAGCCACAATTTAAATAGATGTGATTCTTTCAAACAACGGAATAGCTGATCTGCAGCTTAGGGAGAAACAAGCTACCAGAGCAAGTAATTGCCTTCCATACACGTCAACATCCAAAGCTCTCCCTCTCCCCAGGTCAGAGGCTCCCTTGTTGGTGCCATCTCTTTTTCATAGAAAGATAACTCTAGGGTTTGACTACTTTCTCATGCAAGGTCACACCTGATTGTGAAAATGTCCACGTCTTCAGTAAGATGACAACACTGATTTCTTCTCACCTTGCTCCAGCACATCACTCAAGCATGGTATGCTCTAAAAGAAACCCCATAACTCCAGAGCCCAACCCAGTACCTGTGGCGTGGTTCTCTCCTTCCTCAGCAGACGGCGCGTCTTTGCCCAGCCCTCCCAGGACTCTGTACACATCTGCATGGACCGCATCCACGCGCACAGCATAGATCTTGGTGCTGGCATCCAAGGTGCCAGCAGCCACCTAAACAAGCAGAGCTCTGTCCATGAAGATGCAGAGAAAAAACACCTTCGGAACAGGTAAAACTTAGCAAGCTTCAGAAAATACTTACTTGCCCCAAGGAAAAAAATTATTCCCTACAATTGGTAGGGAAAACATTTTGTAGTAGCTTCACTTGAATTTCCTGCTTTATAAACCAATTTTTCTACGTGTTATATGGCAGAACCCATGGACTGGCCTCTTTGGCACGGCCCACTTGGTTATTACTAATAAACTCATACTCTCCCAGTGGAAAAAATATATATAAGTAAAATAAAGCAAAATTCATAGGGGATAAAGACAGCATGTATCTCCTCTGCAATTCTTCAGTTCAGGAGAGAAAGTAAAGTAGCAACCACAATGTCTAAATGAGGGAGGTGCTCATGTATTTGCAGAATTCAACTGTGTTACACTAAGAGTCAGAAATAATTATCAACTCAGACGCAGGAGAAAGCAGACCCACTTCTTACTTTAAAGTTGGTTGGCTCGGTGTCTTTCTGCTTCAGGATCTCTGACATAAAATCAATCAGGTGCAAGCCGAAAGCATTCTTGGTAGTGATTTTCTGGAAACAGGAAATTGCAGAAAGAGTTGTTGGTTACAGCCGAGGCATGTGTGAATGACGCTACCCTGAAGACAGGAGGCCGAGTGTCTGTACAGGAACCCATGTCTCGCCACTGTTCTCATTTCCCACAAATGCTTGGAAATGGAGCCAAACGCCTCACTCTCAAGGCCCACAGAGGGGGAACACGACGCCCCAGTGCTCACTTCCTGTGGCACCTGCTCTGAGCATCATACACAAAGGGCCAACTCTACGAGGCAAACACCATCCGCAGCCCCACTTCCTGGGGAGGACTCTGCAGCAGAGCAGTGGGGTGACCCGGCAAGGTCACACAGCTTTTCAGTGCAGACTAGCTCCAGAACGCTACTGCCTCCCTGCTACCTAGCTCCGGAACGCTCACCACTGACCCCTAAGCCATGCTGCCTCTCCAGATACACTGCAGGTAGCTGCAACCTGTGAGCTCCACAGCACACAGGGAAACCGCGCTGAAAACACCGGCGTCACTGGGGAAGAAAGTAGCTGTCAAGGGGCACACGTTCTCTACAGACTCAGAAAGCTGTGTGATTCAATGACCAACCAGCTGATACTCACATTTTCAGTGGACAGCTTGATACAGGTGGAGTAATGCTCTGTAATCTGCGTGTTGGTGAACTTAGGGATCGTAGCTGACACATCAATACTCCTAAAGGGAAAACAAAAGCGAGAAACTCCAGCAAGGATCCTGATACTGTAGAATCCACGGGGTACCCACGGAGGAGAGCCAGCCCGGAAACACGCTCACCTGCTGGAGGGCGAGGCTAACAAGCGCGGCGAGTCTGTGCTGAACTGCAGGTCGAAGACCCTGGAGCGTCTCCGCTGCAAGCGCTCCTTCTCGTCGTCATTCTGAGGGAAGTCTTGAAGCACTGGGGTGCCAGGAGTGTTGAGAGAGGCCTTCTTGGGGAGCGACATGGAGAACGACCGCTCGGAAGGCGAGGAGACACTGAGGGGGTGTCCACGGATCTCTGAAGAAGAGTTAACTCGTTATGGCTGGCAGTGATGGAACAAAACACCTGCTCAAGAACCCTTTAACAGAACACTGCCTGCACCTAACAGGGACTCGGGACCGTGGGGGGGAGTTCACAGCACATCCCTACCAGGAGCTCCCCCAGCTCCATTACTGCACGCTGGAACCTTCACAGAGCAGTGATCTTGGGGGTGGGGGAGGACAGGACAAACATCCACTCTGCAGCTACGATGAATCTAAGGACTGGACAGGAGAAGACAGATCAGACAAAGCTGCTGTCTCAAACTCACAAACCGACGGGACAAGACACCTATGAGGTTCAAAAAGTTTGTGAGAAAATTAATTAGACATTTCTTGTGCAGGTGAGCCTTTGGCACAAGTGTTAAAATGCTCACACCCCCTAGTGGAGTGCCTGGATCTGAGTCCGGCTCTGCTTGATTCCAGCTTCCTGCTAAAGCAAAACCTGGGAGGCAGCAGGCGGCGGCTCAAGTATGTGCATCCCTCCCACAATGGTGGAAGACCCAGACTGAGACTGGGGTTCCTGGCTTCAGCCTGGCCTGCCCCCAGCTGTTGCACGTATTTGGGGAGTAAATCAGCAGAAGAAATCTTTCTCTGTGTCTCCTTCTCTGTCATCTTCCTTTCAAATAAAATGAAAATAAACAAATTTTTAAAAGTTCATTTTGGTAGGGCCAGCACTGTGGCACAGTAGGTAAAAGTCCTGGCCTGCAGCTCTGGCATTCCATATGGGCGCCAGTTCAAATCCTGGGTGCTTCATCTCCAATCCAGCTCCCTATTAATGCACCTGGGAAAGCAGCAGAGGACAGCCCAAGTGCTTGGGCCCCTGCACCCACATGGGAGACCCAGAAGACACTCCTGGTTCCTGGCTCCGGATCAGCTCAGCTCTAGCCATTGTGGCTATTTGGGGAGTGAACCAGTGGATGGAAGACCCCTCTCTCTGTCTCTCTCTCTCCATAACTGTCTTTCAAATAAATAAAATAAATCTTTAAAAAAAAAAGTACATTTTGGTGTAAAACATTTTTGAAACCTTGGGGCCAGCATTGTGGCACAGCAGTTAGACTGCCTGGTGCAACAGCAGCTGCTCTGCTTCTGATCCAGCTCCCTGTTAACCCATCTGAGAAAGCAGCAGAGAACGCCCAACTACTGAGGTCCCTGCCACGCACGTGGGGAACCCAAACGGGGCTCTTGAGTCCTGGCTTCAGCCTGGCCCAGCCCCAGACATTAAAGACAGACATTCGGGGAGTGAATCAGAGAATAGAAGACCTCTTTCTCTGTCTCTCCCTGTCTCTCGCCTTTCAAATAAATCAATCTTTTAAAAAATTAACTCGTGGCCGGCGCTGTGGCTCAACAGGCTAATCCTCCGCCTTGCGGCGCCGGCACACCGGGTTCTAGTCCTGGTCGGGGCACCGGATTCTGTCCCGGTTGCCCCTCTTCCAGGCCAGCCCTCTGCTGTGGCCCAGGAGTGCAGTGGAGGATGGCCCAGGTGCTTGGGCCCTGCACCCCATGGGGAGACCAGGAAAAGCACCTGGCTCCTGGCTCCTGCCATCGGACGAGCGCGGTGCGCCGGCCGCAGCGTGCCGTCCGCGGCGGCCATTGGAGGGTGAACCAACGGCAAAAGGAAGACCTTTCTCTCTGTCTCTCTCTCTCTCACTGTCCACTCTGCCTGTCAAAAAAAAAAAAAAATTAACTCGTGGAGTTTTTTTTAATAAAACTTTTATTAAAAACTTTTTGAAGACTCTGCTTATAATCCTTAGTGCCAGGTAAAGGAGAGACAGAAGCCAAGACAAGGTGAGGTTATGGGCTAGAGTCAGACAAGCTGGGTTCTCATCCCAGTTCCGGTGTGTCTTGGTAGGGAGATAGAAGCAGCATACATGTATAAACTAAACAACATTACAGAGAATCACCACAGATTACTCACTAACCGCAAATGCCTTTCAAAATGAAAGCTCTGGCAGTCACATTGACCAAGCAGTCAAATGCAGCCTCACTAAAAACGAGCCAACCTGAAGCTTACTCAGCTCCTAACATGACATTAGGTCTAACTTCCAGTTTGTACAAAAAAAGCAAGTAGCTGGGGGCCAGCACTGTGGTACAATTAGCTAACCTGCTACCTGCAGTGCCGGCATCCCATATGGAGTGCTGGTTCGAGTCCTGGCTGCTCCACTCTGATCCAGCGCCCCGCTAATGTACCTAAGGAAGCAGTGGAAGATGGCCCGAATACTTGGGCCCCAGACACCCACAAGGGAGACCTGAGTTCCAGGTTCCTGGTCTCAGACTGGTCCAGCCCTGGCCTTTGCAGCCATTTGGGGATCTCTCTCTCTCTCTGTGTTTCTGTATGTGTGTGTGTGTCTGTACTTTTCCTCTCTCTGAAGCTCTATCTTTTAAATAAAAAAAAAAAAAAAAAAAACAAAAAAAAAACACACCACCAAGGAGTTGAGAAACAGGCTAAATGATACCACAAGGAAACATTTAGACAAATTCATAATGTAGCTTAGTCTCTTAAAATACCAATGTTAAGGAGCTGGCACTGTGGCATAGCAGGTAAAGCCACTGCCTGCAGTGCCAGCATCCCATATGGGCGCCAATTTGAGTCCCAGCTGCTCCACTTCCGATCCAGCTCTCTGCTATGGCCTGAGAAAGTAGTGGAAGATAGCCCAAATCCTTGGGCCCCTGCAACCACATGGGAGACCTGGAAGAACCTCCTGGCTCCTGGTTTTGGATTGGTCCAGCTCTGGCTATTATGGCCATCTGGGAGTGAACCAGCAGATGCAAGACCACCCTACCTCTGCCTCTCTGTAGCTCTTTCAAATAAATAAATAAATAAATCTTAAAAAAAAAAAAAAGTCAATGTTAAAACAAAAAGACAAAGTAGAAGGACTGCTCTGGATTAAAAGGAACTAAAGAATCATTTAAACCAAAACAACATATGAGTTTTCGGCCAACTGTTGGTTAAAGAATTACTATAAACAACATTTGGGGGATGATTAGAGAAATGTGTAATACAGTCTAGACACAACATCAGCAAACTGATTTTTAAAATTTAATACTTCTTATATATATTTGTACAGTTACAACAAAATAATGCTCAAGGGGCCGGCGCTGTGGCGTTGCGGGTAAAGTTGCCACCTGCAGTGCTGGCATCCATATGGGCACAGGTTCGAGTCCCAGCTGCTCCACTTCTGATCCAGCTCTCTGCTATGGTCTGGGAAAGCAGTAGAAAATGATCCAAGTCCCTGGGCCCCTGCACCCACACAAGAGACCGAGAAGAAGTGCCTGGCTCCTGACTCTGGATCGGCGCAGCTCCAGCTGTTGCAGCCAACTGGGGAGTGAATGGAAGACCTTTCTCTCTCTTTCTGATTCTCCTTCTCTCTGTGCAACCCTGACTTTCAAGTAAATAAAAAAATATTAAAAATAACACTCAATAAGTTACATAGCTGATGTTTAAAAACACTGCAAAAAAGTAATGATAAAACAGTAGGAAAGCAAACTGATTTTTATTGTCTTAGGTGTGACAGCAATATTATGATTATGCAGAATGTTAGTAAATGCATAAGAAACAATTTAGGGGTGAAGTACAACTTACTTTTAACTGAATCAGTCAAAACTCACGCAAAGTAAAGATGGCAAAATGCTAACAATTGCTGGATCAGGCATCAGAGCAACAGGGTCTTATTGTATCAGTCTTTCAACTTCCCTGGATGCTTGAATATTTTTATAATAAGAAGTTAGAAAATATATGGCACAGAGCCAAATGCTATGAAGAAAAACAAAGTTTTTTTTTTTTTTTTTCAAAGCAGGAGGTGGGAGTCAGGAAAGGCTCTCTCTTGGGGAAACAGACATGTGGATGTTCTGGTTTGATCATTTTTTTTAAGATCTGACAGGCAGAGTGACGGAGAAACAGGGAGAGGGAGGGTTCATTCCCCAAATGGCCGCAACTGCTGGGGCTGGTCCAGACCCAATCAGGAGCCTGGAGCACCCACCCGGGGGTCCCCGCCATGGGTGGCAGGACCCAAGCACTTGGTCCATCGTCCTCTGCTTTTCCCCAGCACAGCAGCAGGCAGCTGAAGCGGAGCAGCTGGGACTCGAACTGTGTTCTAATATGGGATGCTGGCGTCAGAGTCAACAGCTTAACCCACTGTGCCACAACGATGGCCCTGCTTTCATTTACTCGGCAAATCAGAAGTAAACACACAGCACGAGCAGCTGAGGGGAGGGTGGGAGAGACGGTGTTAGAGAATCAAACAGGGAAGCAGCGCGGCTGCTGGGTAGCTCTAGGACCCCGAGACCACTCAGCGTGGCTGGTGCTTCTCTCTCACCATCATCAGGTGTGCGGGGCAGGCAAGGTCGGGATTAGCCAGGGTTGTGAGAGCCGTCAGTTATGAAGGAAGCCAGGAGGAAAGGGAGGGGTTATGCGGACTTAGCAGGGATGTAAGCCAAGATGGGACCAAGGATGTGTGAGCGGTGAGCGACAGGGAAAAGCAGAATATAGGTCTGCTGGATCACAATACTGTCAGAGCCAGAAAGACAAAGGTGGCACTGAGAGGCAGGGTATTGACAATTGAGATGGCGGAGTGATGGGCTATTGTTTAATGACAAGGTCTAGGGTGCGACTCTGGTAGTGAATGGCTACTACAGTGGAGCAAGAAACAGGATCCCTGGAAGACAGAAGGAAGACCTGAGAGACCGTGGGAGAGTTTGCAGATGAAGAGTCAGAGGACGTGGCTTCAAACCCAGCTGCTTCACCTACCGCTGGGGAAAGGTTAAGTTAATGCTCTAAGCACTTGCTGCTTCATCCTCCAAATGGGAATAAGGATAAGGATCCCAGCCGGTTCAGAATTGGTGATACAGAAGATACGCAAAATATATTTTATAGGAACATATTAAAAATGAAGTGACGGGGCAGCTATGAGTGGTTTGGCTGCTGGTTAGGACACCCACATCCCACACTGACGTGCCTAGGTTCAAGCCCTGGCTCCACTTGTGAGTCCAGCTTCCTGCTCACGTGGGCCCTGGGAGGCAGTGGCAGTGGTGGCTCAAGCAGCTGGCCTCCCTCTACCCATGTGGGAGACCTGGATTGTGTCCCCAGCTCCTGGTTTTGCTCTGGCCCAGTCCTGGCCATTGCAGTCATTTGGAGGGCAAACCAGCTGATGGGAGCTCTGTCTCTCAGATAAACAAAAATAAACATTTTAAAAGTGATACATTGGGGCTGGCGCCAGCGCTGTGGCATAGCAGGTAAAGCCGCCACCTGCCGTGCCAGCATCCCATATAGGCACTGATTCAAGTCCCAGCTGCTCCACTTCTGATCCACCTCTGTTGTGGCCTGGGAAAGCAGTAGAAGATGGCCCAAGTCCTTGGGTCCCTGTACCCACATGGGAGACCTGGAAGAAGCTCCTGGCTTCCGGCTTCAGATCAGCGCAGCTCTGGCCATTGCAGCCATTTGGGGAGTGAACCAGTGGATGGAAGACCTCCTCTGCTCCCACTTACCTTCTAACTCTGCCTTTGCCTTTCAAATAAATAAAGAAATTTTTAGAAAAACAAAAGTGATACATCAATGAAACAACAAATAGGAGTGGTGAACAAGGAAAAAACAGAATAAACAAAATACAAGAACCTCACATGTTCCCTGATGACAGAAGAGTATGACTAAGTAAACTCTCACCTGAGGTCAAAACAAACAAGAAGCCAAAACAGGAAAGAGGCAAGAGACATTTTTAGAAACAAAATCAAGAGGACTTGTGACCCTTTGGAGGCAGGCACTGTAGGGGGCTGGACCTTGGGACAAGAAACCGTAACAAACAGTACTGAAGGGAGCACCTGTCCCAGAGGGAAACAGTTGAGAACGAGAGGCAGGTCCCAGCTCCCCAGATCTTTCCCTGATTGCATCTCTGTCTGTCTGTCTGTCTGTCTCTCTCGCAGCATTTGAGACAGCTGCCGGCTCCTTCCTTTTCAGACCCACTCTTGGCTTCCGCAATACCTCTCCCCAGTTTTTTCTACCCGTTTCTAAATGCTGGTGCCGGGTGCACTCTGGCCCAGGTCTTCCTAGCGTTCTCAGCCGTCGCCATGGCTTTATGATCTAAATGACGATGACCACATGTCTCAGTCCACGGGCTTAAGGTTCTAAGAGGCCAGGGATTTTTAATCTGTTCTCCTCGTTACATGCATGCACGCTAAGCATACAGTGGTAACCACAGCCGTGCCGCCGCGCTGCAACTGACAGACTCTCTCCCGAGAAATTCGCCCGTTCAACGGCCAGACAGGCCAGCAGGGTGCGGGGCCGCGGGACGCAGGAGCCGGCCAGCCCCGCGCGCGCCCACCGCCCGCCGAGCCCTCGCCTCCCCGTCTCCGCGAACCGGGCCGCGCTCGGGACCGCTCTCCCCGCGCCCCGAGCACCGTGCCTCCCCGGGCCCCGGCCTCACCTGGGAAAGGAGGACCCATCTTGCCTTCGAGGGCTCCGAGACGCATTTAAATCGCGCGCGCCTGGACGCCCGGGCGGCGTAACGGCCGCGTGACGTCCCTCGTGGGCGGGGTCAGAGGTGCGCCTGCGCAGACTGCTCGCTCCGCTGGCCGCGTTCCTCCCGGTGCAGCCGCGGAAGGGAGGCGGCCTGGGCCGAGGGGCCGGGCCCTGGGGCGTCCTTCAGCGGAGGCCCTTGGTGTGGTGTCATGGTGTAGACGCCCCCTCCTTCTGAGCGCCAGGCGCGGAATTGTGCGCTGGGGACCGCGCGTCGATCTGGACAGCCGAGGGCTCTGCTTTCGCGGCATCCCTAACAGGGAGGCGGATCCCCGAGGAACCAGGTGTCGCTGGACCGGTACCTTGAGGGCCGCAAAGCGCTAAGGAGATGCTAAGACGGGGTGTGTGTGGGTTGGAAGCAGCGAGAGCGAGCCCGCTCCGGAATGAGGCACTTTGGGGAGGGGGCGGGGGAGGACGGGTGCAAAATCAACGTTGTGTACTTTTTAAAAATTATTTTTATAAGTGAAGGCCATCGTTTGCACTGATTCTTGTGAAAGTCTCCCTGGAAATGACTCCCTCCCCCCCTTCCAGTGAAAGGCTGGAGAAGTGAGGGGGGTGTAAGGTGCCCCCGTCCGTTCTGCTTCCCCTGGCCAAGGACTGTGTTTAGGGAAGAAAGGCCGGGGCGATTCCCCAGATAACCCTATAGCCTCTTGTAATTTTTTTTTTTTTTAAGATTTATTTGAAAGACAGTTACAGAGAGAGGTAGAGCCAGAGAGAGAGAAAGGTCTTACATTCCGCTGGTCCACTCCCCAAGTGACCACAACAGCTGGAGCTGAGCTGATCCGAAGCCAGGAATCAGGAGCTTCTTCCAGGTCCTCCACGCGGGTGCAGGGGCCCAAGCACTTGGGCCATCCTCCAGTGCTTTCCCAGGCCACAGCAGAGAGCTGGATGGGAAGTGGAGCAGCCAGGACTTGAACTGGCGCCCACAAGGGATGCCGGCGCTGCAGGCTGGAGCTTTAACCCACTGCCCTACAGCTCCGGCCTCCCTTCTATAATTTCTTGTCACACACATCTGGAGTCTTTTACAGTGTTTCTTCTCAAGCCTGCTGTTGGCATTCAGGGTGAAACAGTTCTTGACTGGAGGCTGGGGGGGTGGGGGAGGGCGGGGCTGTTGCCCTCTTTGTAGGATGCTGAACATCCCTGGGACTGTCTGCCCACCACGTGCCACCCGAGCCCCTCATTTTGGCAGCCAAAAGAGGACCACGCTTGGTTGGAAGCCACATCCCATCCCCCCACCCCCCAATTTTTATTGGAGAAAGAGCTTCCATCTGCTGGCTCACTCCCCAGATGCCAGCAGGGGTTGGGGCTGGGCTGGGCTGGGTGGACGCTGTGAACTGGGCACTCAGTAGAGGGCTCCCATGTGGGTGGCAGGAACTCTATCATTTGAGCCATTAGTAGGAAGCTGGAGTCAGGAGCCAGAGCCAGGCACACTGGTAGGGGGATGCAGGTTATCCCAACCGCAAGGCCAAACACAGCCTCAAAAACCACTTTTTAAACCTGTTTGTTGCATGAACTTGTTCTTGTGACCCCCTTCAAGTAAGGCAGTGTGGGATGGGAGAAAAACGGTGTTCACAGGGCTCTTTATCTTAGCCAGCGATACCACCAGCCCCCCGCCTGCCCCCGCCCCCGGAGCCCAAATCAGCATGCAGGAGTCATCCTGATGTCTCTCTCCCACTTTGTCCACACAATTCATTATGCACCAGTTTTTACCTCCTAAAAATCTCTTCAGCCCTGCCTCTCTCTGTCAGCCACATTACATTCTCACTGGCCTGCTCGCCCCTGTTTGCCAATCACACATCCAACCAGTCACCTCCACTGCTTCCTGGAAGGGACTCCAGAGCTCTTCAAAGGTTCCATTGTCCTGGGAATTTCTAAAGTGCCCCTGCAGGCTGTGGGCCCCCGCCTGCCTGGCTTCATCTTGCACTCTGCCCCTCTTTGCTCCCTACCCGCTGTCACTTGGGCCTTCTTTCAGACCCTCGCCAGGTCTTGAGACCCTGCTGCAACTTCAGGCCCTCTGCACCCGCACTCTGCTCTGTCTGGGATCATCTTCGCCCAGTTAGCTCCAGTTGGGTTTCAATTCCCATTACTTCTGGGATACGCTTGGGTCTCCTGGAAAGATCAGTAGAACTCAAAATTGTACATGTCTTGGGGATATTCATGTCCATCCCCTCCCATAGACAACAAATGCATGAAAACAAAGCTATTTCTGCACACCATTGTTTTCCAAGGGCCTGATGCCAGCCCTGAACTCAAAAACATATCAAATGGGATGGGGGCTGTGGTGCAGCAGGTAAAGCTGCCATCTGCTATGCCAGCATCCCATGTGGGCACCAGTTCATGTCCTGGCTGCTCCACTTCCAATCCAGCTCTCTGCTAATGGCCTGAGAAAAGCAGCAGAAGATGGCCCAAGTGTTTGAAACCCAACCACCCATGTGGGAGACCCAGAAGAAGCTCCTGGTTCCTGGCTTCAGCCTGACCCAGCTCTGGCCATCTGGGGTATTATCCAGAGGTTCAAAGATCTCTCTCCATCTCCCCCATCTCTGTGTGACTTTCAAATAAATAAATCCTAAAACAAAAAAATTGAATGAGTGAAGCTGGAAGGCAAGTTTAAACCCTGGGTTAGCGTGTTAACCTCTGAGCCTCATGTCTTCCCCATCTATAAAATGGGGATAACAATACCCCTCACTTTTTGAAGAATCAGTAATAGATTAAACTCCCTGAGAGCCCTGGGTCCCTGTCATCTCCCTGGCTGGTTGTCTCTGCCGAGTGCATTTGAAGGAGGACAAGTGGACACAGGTGATCCTCAGAACTGCCTGTGTGTTAGAAGCAGTGTGTTGGGAGGGTGGTAAGTGGCATGGAATCGGGACCCCTGGCAGAGGAAGGTGGGAGTTGAGCTTGTTCTGTGACAGTAACAGCCATTCCTGAGCCGACTGCTTGGGGCGCCCTGTGCACGGAAGCAGAGGCAGCTCCTAACCCAACGTCACTGTAGGCCAGGCCCGCCCAGTGCAGACAAGTCTTTCACCTCCTGCTCTGAATGCGCTCTTTGTTTCAGGGTTAGGTGGTGCCAAAGGATTAAATGATTTATCAGTGATATCAGTGGTATGCAAAGCTCAATTCCTCTGTACAGCACTAAAATAGTGGGGCCCCTCCCCCACTCCTAGGCAGCCAGAAAGCCAGTGCTGGAGCTGGAGCCAGTCCTCTGCATTTTACTCCTCACAGAAATTCTTCCCTCAAATAAACGGGAAACAGCCTCAGTTTAAACAGCAGTGTTATCAACTGACTGCTCGAGCAAACGGTCTTTTAGCTTCGAATTCACCCTGACCTCCCAGCAGGCAGCTGGCTTATATCATAATGCAGTTCCTGTTGTAAACCATCAAGTCACTGGGACTCCACAGGCTCCATACTGAAATGGCTTTGCATGCATTATGACCTCTGAGAAAATGCCTTAATTTTTGTATGGAATGTGAAATTCCTGACCTCCTAAAGACAGGGCTGAGAACCAACAATTTCTGTCTTGTAGAATTACCAAACAGCATACTACCCTTTATCTTGAAATTAACAGAGTGTTTTGCTAGGGCGGCTGACCTCCTTCCAGGCTCTGCCACTTCCTAGCTGTGTGACCTTGGAAAAGTTGCACAGCCTTTCTGTGCCTGTTCCCTCCTATGTACCAGGGATTAAATGAATTACCAGATGGACAGCTAAACAGTGCCTGGACCATTGGCAGTGTTCAGTGAACACCATGTACACATATTCCTATTACCATAGCTGCTGTTGCATCCTGGGGGCTAGCCAGGTTTTGTTTTCAAAGAAAACTCCGTTTCCTAAGCTGGAAGTTTTCCTCTTTAATTGTGAGAATATTCCCAGAGCACTGCAGGTCTGTTCTTTCCATTACTGCTTGGTGTTCTAGATCCTCTCTTGCACCCTCTGCCCCACCCAAGCTCTGCTGACTCTCCCCTCTGTAATCTTCTGCCTACTCACAACTTTACAGTTTCTTTCTTGTCCCCTATTAGACTAGAAACAACCATGCAGTCCTAGAAATCATACCACGTTCCCCCTTCCTCACCAGACATGTAGAGCTTATACATGTTGCTTGTAGCTACTGAGGGCCTTTCATTTGGTTGATATTTTGGTTTGGGCACCATGAGAATTAATAACCTTGACGTTCCTCAACATCTGAATTATTCTTTCCTGGCTACTGTCCATGCCACTGGAAAACCACAGGACAGACTGGTTTGAGATTCATTGAGAAACACCAGGATGTGCTGGATGAAACTACCAGGGTAACATGAACCTGTTGGGAACAAGTATGGAACACCCCGGAGTGTTATTACTGCACAGATTCCAAATTAAATAGAAAATAGCCTTTATTGATTTTAAATCAAAATACCAGCAAATGATTCTCTAAACAAGACGTAGGGGGAGTTTTTTAAAACACCAAACGCTCACCAGCATAGAACCGTCACCGCATATTACCTCAAAGGTAGTACCTGGGGGATGCCAGCAAGAGCCCCCGTGCTGACTGGCAACAGCTCCTGGGACACTTTACATTTTTAAATTGGATTGATTTTTTTGTTGAGGAGAGAATCTGAGTCCCACAACAAAAGCCCATAAAGGCCAGTATCTCACACCCCTCCAGGACCACCCCCCTCCCCGCCCTCCAGGTGGGGCCTCAAGTTACACGTGGGGCCAGGTTCTCCTCCCGAGCAGATCTTCCTGGCATGGCTGGGTAGAAACAGCACTCCAATTTCCAAAACAACCACGCCCAAGCCTGTTTCTTAACACCCCCCTCAGGACGCCCAAGGTTGGGAAGAAGGGGAACACACCAATCACATCCCAGGAACACAGCCTCGCTGGCGCTGGACTGATTCACAGTCCTTCCTGACCAGACCTGGCAATGGGCCTGGATTGTGATGAGGCCTCTTTTCAAAACCACAAACATAGCTCAAGTAATCCCTTTGTCATCTTGAAAAGACAATACAAAGACACCACCCGGCCGTGAAAAAACGCAGCCAAACATGTAGCCAAACCTTCTTTCCACTTAACAAACAAGTGGCTTCCACTCAGAAACAAAGGACTCGGCAACGCGGCGTCCCCAGCAAGCCCTGTCCTTGTGAAGGGCTTATAATGTTGCTCTAGGCACTCAGAAAGCTATCCGACAGCCGTTTCATTATAGGAAATGCATAGGAAACACTTTATCTCCATTATGGGACAAGTCACTATTGATTTAATGTTTGTTTATGAATCAGTGCTAGTAAATTATTTGGGTAGTACAAGAGTTTTTTTTAGATGTATAAAAAAATAGCAGTGTCATACAAAAATCAAGAAAATGTAAAATAAACATCTTGGTTACATTTTCCAAATAGTCAAAGGTCTGGAAAATTAGATCCAAAAATGTAAGAAGTTGCTGTCACAGTATTCGGGATTCAGTGGGAGTGCCATCAGCTTGGCTAGGAATGCAGCTGATAGTTAAACAAGGAAAGCAGTTCACAGGGAACACGTTGGGAATTGCCCACGGAAAGGAGTAAGCTGGGATGGAGGTATTCTCTGGTTCACTTTCACTTCCAGTGTTGATATAAAAACACAACATCCCAGGTCCCCGCAGGACCTCAACTCCTCAGGAGCAAGATCCTCCCCTAACATCCATTTCCCTGACCTGCTTTGGGTCATGATGAAAGTTAAGTCAGAAAAAGTAATCCTCAGATCCACTCCCTGCAGGCTTCATGCATCCTCATGAACTTCTCACGTACTCTGTAAAGTGGTTCCATCTAGCACAGCCCCCACTGGCAAGAGGAAGGTCACCTACACAGCTGATACATGTGAAAAACAAACTCTTGCAGCCTGAGAAATCAGAAATACCTTCTCCCATTGTGGGTGTGTGGTTTTTGTTTGTTTTTTAATGGTCTTTACATTAAGGTGCCCCAGCCAGTGGGGCACAGGGCAGGGTCTTCACCTGGGTCAGAAGGTTGTGGAACTCTTCCACTGCCTGTGAATGTGCTACGGGGTTTAGCACCAGGTGTTGGAAGAGATTGACAGGCTCAGCATTCCGGAATGTCTTTGGGATCGGGATGGTCAGGGGTAGGAAGCTGTTACCAATGAGGAAATGATGGAGGGATCGTTGCTGGAGGCCACGGCCCAGGAACCAAAGAATGTCCTGCAGCCGCTGAGAGAGCATGTTGTGCTGCCAGTCCGTGAGGGGTAACCGCAGCAGCAGGTGCATCAGGGCCGTCTTGAAGTGGTAGCAGGTGAGGATGGGGCGGGATGCCCCGGGAGGTAAGCTCTGATGATCCTGGAGACTCAAAATGATCTGGAGGCACTTGAGGTGACAGGTGTTCTCAGGGGCAAAGCGCCCTACCAGCTTCAGAAACAAGTGCTCACAGGCCGCGAAAGACTCAGGCCAGTCCACACTGGTGAGCTGGTCCTGGTCAGGGGCCTGACTCACCAGGTAGACCAAGGTGTCTTCCCGCTGCACCCCCAAGACCAGATGCATTGAGAGAACGCGGCCTGAGCGGTAGTCCAGCCTGAGCTTGCAGGAGGTGGTGGATGGAGGGAGACTGAGCTTGAAGTCATACTTGTGGGCCACGAGGGCCCAGGCATTGCCCACCATGTTGCGGAACCACTGCACGGTCTTGCACACATCCAGGTGGGAGCCGCTGCACAGAGCTGCCTTGATGGAGCTGCCACACTTCCCCACCCCCGCCGAGTGGTCCCTGTGGTGGTGCACGAGGCACAGCACGTCGCCCAGGAGCTTCTCCCGCTTGCACACGCACTCCGACTCCACCAGCACGCTGCCGCAGCGGTGGCCTAGGGCCGGATCCCTCATCTCCAGGACAAACATGGTGCCTTGCGGGGGGACAATGGGCACCAGGACATCAAATGTGTGGGTCTCGTGGAGGGTTCCCCATTTTTCAAAGGCAGCGCCAATGCCCAGGCAGTCCTCCAACTGTGGGTGAGCCTCCCTGCGGCTGAGCACCCTACAGGCCTCAATGAGATCATCCACAAAGCTCTCCACGAACTCACAGGTGCTCGGCAGGTCACGGATGGCGCTCTGGACGTAGTGTTTGTAAAAGGATTCCAGGGCCTCCTGCGAGGGGAAGTCGGTGAGCCAGTTGTAGGAGGTGACAGGCACTATCCGGACTTCCTCCTCTTCCTCCTCCTCACTGCTGGAATCAAAGGCCGGCTCATGCTGCATATTCTGCCGCAGGAGCTCGAAGATGAGGAACAGGCAAAAGAGGCCAGCGTTCCACGCGTTGCCCAGCATCCAGCCCAGCGGCCCCTCCTGGCTGTCGGCCCGGAACGGCCACCCCATGTCTTTCTTCCCCAGCACCAGATGGTCGTCGGAAGTGTCTCCTCTCCAGAAGTTCTCGGCCTTCTGCTTCTGCTCCGCTGCCCGCTTTCTCTCTTCAAACTCTGTCTCTAACTGGCGCATCTCCTCGCTCATCCGCTTCTCCAGCTGCCGACTTCTGGCTAACGTGTCCAGGTCCATCCGGTCACTGACCAACAGGGGGTGATGCACCACGTACATCACTGCCAAGAACAGCAGGCTTATCACAGCCATGGAAGCCTCTGCATCTGAGAAGTAGGAGGGTGGGAGTCAGTGATCTCCACGAATCCGCTCTCCAGTGCACGTGCCCCCGAGCCCTGGCACCCCAAGTCCTGGACGCCGACTACTCAGAGAGCTGCGCCCGGCCAGAGCAAGGAGGGTCTGCCAGGAGGAGGTCTGGGAGAAAGCGACAGCAGGAGGTGCCACATTCAGTCTCTGCACTGTTTTCCTCTGCATGGTGCGGGTGGTATTTAGGCTTCCAGAGGGCAGACATGGGACCGTACTGATTCCTGTGCAGGTGGGGAGGGGGCCCTTGCGGTGGGGTGGCCTCACCAACTCATCAGTCCACCAGGGGCACCTGATATGCCCTGCTGATCCCCAGCCTGCTCCCACGGGCAGAAAGCACTGAGCCGGCCTGAGCCGCACTTTTCCTGGCTCCAGGCAGCCAGTCCTAGGCCGCTGCTGTGGCATCCCACTTCCTCTGTGACTTCACAGTCCTCATTCTGCTCACCCAGTGTCATCACACCACTCACCCACCCCCATCCTCCCACCCCCACCCAGCGGGCGCCAGAACGGCGCAGCGCTGCCAGCTGCTTGCTCCCGTGCCCACTTGAGGACCCCAGGGGGCTGCTGGACGCCCTGGAAGTCCAGGTCCACTTCTAAGCCCTGGAAACTGCCTGCAGAACCAGTGCCCAGGGCCCACCTGACAGGGGCTAGCGGCTGCTTCCCCACCCACCACTGGAGCCTGAAGCTTCCAGCACTCACCCCAAAAGTTCTCAAGCTACCTGGCTTACCGAGACTCATGAAGGGCTGTTCCGTGTGGACACTGAAGCCAGGCGGGGATTCTCCTCCCTTTGGACCTCGGGCCTTGACAGGTGTCACCGCCCCCTCCAGGAGCCCTGTTAAAATGTGCAAGGTACCTGGGGGATCCCTCCCCGCGACCCTTCCACCTTTATAACTAACCCCAAATTCCAGAGAGTTATTACTCTCATTCTCCCACCCAAGCCAAATCAAGGACTCGGCCCCTCTCAGGGTTTCTTCCTCCCCGGCTGGGGGCAGGTTACTCACTGTTGGTGTCAGCAGGGTCACGGGCTTACAGAGACCGCGCGGCCTGACCGCCCCTGCCTCCTTCCCGGCGCGGTGGGGGCTCCCGGTTCATCGCCCGGACAGCCCACGGGAGTGGCCTCGGTCCTCTGTCCCAGGGCCCAGACCATGTCTGTAGGAGCGTCCGTGCTCAGCGAGGCCCCGGCGATCCCCACCACGCGGCGCGCGGTTCCGAGGGCGCCCGCCGGCCGCAGAGGCTCCCGCCGCCCGGGCCCCGCCCCGCCCGGCTCCACCCCGCAGGCTCCGCCCCACCCAGACCCCGGCGGCGCCGCGTGCGGCGGGAGCACCGCCCCGAGTCCGGGCCCCCGGGCCCCTGGCCCCTTGCAAAGCGCACGCGCCCTCTGCCCGCAGCCCGGGCACCCCGGGTTTGGGGTAGGGCCGAGGGGCGGCGGCCACACCCTGGCAGCAGCCGGGCCTCCCCGGGGTGGCACAAAGGGGCCGCTGCAGCGCCTGCTGTCAGCTGCACTGTCGGTTCGTGGGGGATCTAGTCACGGCGCGGCTCGAGGCGTGCGGGGACGGTGGCGAAACTAGGAACTGAGCAGGGGGACAGCCATTCTCACGTCAGGATGGCTCTGAGCAGAAACGGTTCAGAAGTGGTGTGTTTTCACAGCCCCAAATGTGCCTCACCCAGGGGTCTTTCCCCTTTCTCTCCTCAAAGGGACAATCAGGAGACGACCAGGCAGCACCCAAGACTGGGAGAAGTTGCCTGGCTTGCCAGTCTGCAGCCCACAGGGAGCCGCGCGGAAGACACGGAGTGCAACAGAGAACTTTACACCGCTGGACCGGCCTTGCCACGCCTCGAGAAATACCAAGAGAGTTTCCTGAAAGGGATCGAAAGAGCCTCGGAAAGAGCCCCGTGTCTTCCTGTCCCCCGGCAGCCAGGGGAGGAGAAAAGGAAGTGATGAACCCTAGATGCTGACTCACTACAGTCCTCCTCCAGGTGACGTTTCGAGTCCCCTACTGAGTGGGATGCAGAGGGAGCCCCCAACAACGGGGCAGAAACTTCCGGAAAGGCAAAGTCTCCTGCCTGACAGCGGCTGAGGTTCCAGGTACTTTTCAGAAACTCGGATGATGAGCAGTAGACCACAGGTTTATGAGCATTAGTACGATAATGAAGTCTTTTCATTCATGACATGACAATGTCAGCATGGGGGAAAATGCACTTTAGAGTGTGCAAAACCAACAGTGATTAAAGCCATGCGTTTAAAGGTGTTATGTTCACAGTCAAGTAAGGGTTTGCTTTGCAATTGGTTACTGGGACCAGCATTGTGGCACAGCTGGTTAAGCTGCTGCCTTACCATGCTGGCATCTCGTACGAGCACTTGTTCAAGTCCCGGCTGCTCCACTTCCAATCCAGCTCCCTGCTCACGTGCCTGGGAAAGCAGTAGAAGATGGCCCAAGTACTTAAGCTCCTGCCATCTACATGGGAGAATTCTGGCTGGAGTTCCAGGCTCTTGTCTTCAGCCTGGCTCAGCTCTGGTTGTTTCGGCCAGTGGGGGAGTGAACCAGTAGACGGAAAAATCTCTGTCTCTTTCTCTCTCCCTTTGTAACTCTGCCTTTTAAAATAAATCAAAATAATGCTTTTTAAATATTTACTTTTTATTTATTCGAAAAGCAGTTACAGAAAGAGGTGGAGAGTCAGAAGGAGAGATATCTTCCACTTGCTGGTTCACTCCCCAGATGGCCACAACGGCCAGGGCTGAGCCAGGCAGGAGCTAGGAGCTTTTTTGAGGTCTCCCATGTGGGTGCAGGGGCCCATGCACTTGGGCCATTTTTTACTGCTTTCCTAGTCGCATTAGCAGGGAGCTGAATCGCAAATGGAGCAACTGGGACTCGAACCAGCACCCATATGGGATCCTGGTGCTGCAGGCTACCAGCTATTAGGCTACCTGCTGTGGCCTTACCTGCTATGCTGGCTTCTAACACTTTTTTTTATTCTAACACTTCTACACTGGCTTCTAACACTTTTTTATTATCATTTTTATTTATTTATTTATTTTATTTACTTGAAAGAGCCACAGAGAGAGGTGGAGACAGAAAGAGAGGTCTTCCATCTGCTGGCTCACTTCCCAGATGGCCACAACAGCCGGAGCTGCACCTATCCAAAGCCAGGAGCCAGGAGCTGCACCTTTCCAAAGCCAGGAGCCAGGAGCCTCCTCTGGGTCTCCTACGCGGGTGCAGGAGGCCAAGCACTTGGGCCATCCTCCACTGCTTTCCCAGGCCACAGCAAACAGCTGGGACTAGAACTGGCGCCCATATGGGATGCCAACGCCTCAGACAAGGGCCTTAACCCACTGTACCACAGCGCTGGCCCCTAACACTTTTTTTTTTTTAATATTTATTTATTTATTTATTTATTGACAGGCAGAGTGGACAGTGAGAGAGAGAGGCAGAGAGAAAGGTCTTCCTTTGCCGTTGGTTCACCCTCCAATGGCTGCCGCGGCCGGCGCGCTGCGGCCGGCGCACCGCGCTCATCAGATGGCAGGAGCCAGGTGCCAGGTGCTTTTTCCTGGTCTCCCATGGGGTGCAGGGCCCAAGCACCTGGGCCATCCTCTACTGCACTCCCGGGCCACAGCAGAGGGCTGGCCTGGAAGAGGGGCAACCGGGACAGAATCTGGCACCCCGACCGGGACTAGAACCCGGCGTGCCAGCACCGCAAGGCAGAGGATTAGCCTGTTGAGCCACGGCGCCGGCCAAGATTTATTTTTTATTTATTTGAAAGGTAGAGTTAGTGACGAAGAGAGGGAGAGACGCTCACACACACACACACACAGAGAGAGAGAGAGAGAGATAGAGAGAAAGAGATCTTCCATCTGCTGGTTCACTTTACTCCCTAAGTGCTCTCAACAGCCAAAGCCAGGAGCCTGGAGCTTCTTGAGGTCTCCCATGTGCAGGGGCCCAAACTCATGGGTCATTTTCTGCTGCTTTCCCAGGCACGTTAGCAGGGAGCTGGACTGGAAGTAGAGCAGCCTGGAACTCGAAATGGGGCCTACATGAGATGCTAGCATTGCAGGGGGCAGCTTTACCCACTAGGCCACAATGCTGGCCCCAAAATAGTTCTATTAAATAAAATAAAGAAACCAGCATTGTGGTGTAGTGGGTTTAGCTGGTGCCTGCAATGCTGGCATCCCATATGAGTGCTGGTTTGAGTCCCAGGTGCTCTACTTCCGATCCAGCTCCCTGCTAATATGCCTGGGAAAGCAGCAGAAGATGGGCAAAGTGTTTGGGCCCCTGCACCTGGGAGACCTGAAGAAGCTCCTGGCTCCTGACTTCAGCTCTGCCCAGCCCTGGCTGTTGCAGCTAATTGGAGGGTGAACTAGCGGATGGAAGATCCGTGTGTGTGTGTGTGTGTGTGTGTGTGCATGTGTGTGTTAATTCTGCCTTTCAAGTAAATACATAAATCTTTAAAAGAAAAAAATTGAAATGTTTTTATAGAGGGTTAGAGGATGTTTATTAATTCATGGTCTGCACAGAAAGGGAGTTGGTTGCCACAAGGAATTAAAGACTCCAAGCTGATCTTAAGTCTTCAAGATCAGACTTAAATCCACAAAAAGCCTAGTGGTAACAAACATTTCTTGGCCTGTTTTCTGTTCTTTTTCAGCATGACAGGAAGTGATGGTTGGCTTAGGCAGAGAGATTAATAGGAAACCAAGTCATTTGGACACCTCATTCATGCTAATGAGTGATTATACACAATGACACGTGGAAGAAAACTGTGGTAGTCACATTTTAACAATTCAACTCTACTGTAGTGGGAACTTATCCTTGTTGAACAAGGAAACACGGTTGTTTGTCCCCCTCCCATATACTTAAAAAAGTCAGGACATTATAAAGTACATAGAGTTGATATCTGCATACTACCCTTGATTCTGCCACTTGACCAACAGAACCTAAAGCTTGCCTAAAACTATGAGCCTTTTGGTGACACTAGTGATCAAAGACTCCAGAATGTTGGCAGAAACACCAATAATCAATTTTTAAAAACAAGGCAAAATGATTTGGAGTGGTTTTCCATGGCTTTTGACTAATTGATGGGTATTATTGATACTGTTCACTGTTGCTATATATTGCAGGAGATAATGCAGAACTTCAGTTAATGAACCTTAGACATCAGAAATAGTGTGCATGAAGCAATTACAGGGAAGAATATTCAAAGGAGGTGGGAAAACAGGAATCAGTATAACCTGAACTTGAATCTGCTAAATGGGTTACAGTTTAAAAATATGTATGTAGCAGAAAAAGACTTAGATGGGAAAATTTACAAAGTTTGTGAAAATATGAGATTTAGTTTAAAGCCTAAAATTTTTCATTGTATTATTCATCAGTACATACCTTGTGGAAAATGTTTTAATCTATCATTTGTCAGTGAATCAATAATGTCAGTGAGGACCTTTGTTCTCTCCCATGGACCTAAGTTATGAATTCAAGGGCCAGCGCTGTGGTGTAGCAAGTAAAGCTGCTGCCTACAGTGCTGGCATCGCATATGGGTGCTGGTCATCCCTCTGCTGTGGCCTGGGAAAGCAGTGGAAGATGGCCTAACCCCTTGGGCCTCTGCATCTGCGTTGGAGGCCAGGAGAAAGCTCCTGGCTCCTGGCTTCAGATCGGCCCAGCTCTGGCCATTGCAGCCATCTGGGGAGTCAATCAGTGGATGGAAGATCGATCTCTCTCTCTCTCTCTCTCTCTCTCTCTTTCTCTTTCTCTGCCTCTCTGCAACTCTACCTTTCAAATAAATAAATAAATCTTTAAAAAGTCATTAATTCAGTGAGTTTTCTCAGGAATAGAAGTTAGATATCCTGACTTGCCCTATCACACCATCAGATCAGTGGCTTAGAAGTATTAACATTTCATTGTGATTTTTTTTTAAGCTAAGGGCTGAAATTCAAAGTTTTCTGAATTAGAACTGCTCTCAACCACTATTTTTTAAAAATTTATTTATTTATTTGAAAGGCAGAGTTACAGAGAGAGAGAGGGAGAGAGAGAGAGAGGTCTTCCATCTGCTGGTTCACTACCCAGATGGCTGTAATGGAGCTGCGCCGATCTGAAGCCAGGAGCCAGGAGCTTCTTCTGGGTCTCTGACATGGGTGCAGGGGCTCAAGGTCTTGGGCCATCTTCTAGTGCTTTCCCAAGCTATAGCAGAGAGCTGGATCGGAAGTGGAGCAGCTGGGACTAGAACCTGTGCCCATATGGGATGCTGGCACTGCAGGCAGCAGCTTCACCCGCTATGCCACAGTGCTGGCCCCTCAACTACTATTGCTTCTTAATGGATTTAATCTAAAACTTCAAGAAAAAAAAGTGTTATAAGTGAAATTTATCCTATGAAGTCATTTCTGCAACTAACTCTGAATCATAGGAAATACCAAGTCAAAAAAAGCAAGGCCTGCTAATGATGCTGAGAGACAGAGGTAATGGCTCAAGTACTGGGGTCCCTGCTACAAATGGGAAACCCAGATTGAGTTCCAGGCTCCTGGCTTTGGCTTGATCCAGGCCTGGCTATTGTGAACATTTGGGAAATGAACCAGCAGAAGGGAGATCTTTCTTTCTTTCTTTCTTTCTTTCTTTCTTTCTTTCTTTCTTTCTTTCTTTCTTTCTTTCTTTCTTTCTTTCTTTTTTGACACGCAGAGTGGACAGTGAGAGAGAGACAAAGAGAAAGGTCTTCCTTTTTCCGTTGGATCACCCCCCAAGTGGCTGCTACGGCCACCGTATTGTGGCCAGCACGCTGCACTGATCCAAAGCCAGGAGCCAGGTGCTTCCTCGTGGTCTCCCATGGGGTGCAGGGCCCAAGTACTTGGGCCATCCTCCACTGCCCTTCCGGGCCACAGCAGAGAGCTGGACTGGAAGAGGAGCAACCGGGACAGAATCTGGCGCCCTGACTGGGACTAGAACCCAGTGTGCCGGCACCGCAGGCAGAGGATTAGCCTATTGAGCTACGGCGGCGCCAGCCAGATTTATATTTCTCTCTCTCTCTCTTCCCTCTCCCTTTCTTCAACAAATAAAAATAAATTTAAAAAGAACTCCATCCCACATAAAATTACAACAGATACACTTTCTGAGTTCAAACTATACTTCTAGCAGAGTTTGTCAGACATCAGTGTTAGGACAAAGGAAGATCCTGTATTGCAAAGCTTATTTGGGGCCAGTGCTGTAGTGTAGCAGGTAAAACTGCCACCTGCAACGCTGGCATGCTATTTGGGTACCAGTTCATGTCCCTACTGCTCCACTTCCTATCCAGTTCCCTGCTAATGGTCTGGGAAAAGCAGCGGAAGATGGCCCAAGTATTTGGGCCTCTGCACCAAGGAGGGAGACCTGAAGAATCTCCTGGCTCCTAGCTTTAGCCTGACCTTGCTCTGGCTTTTGTAGCTATTTGGGGAGTGAAACAGCAGATGGGAGACCCCTGTCTCTCTCTCTCTCTCTCTCTCCCTTGCTCTCTGTAACTTTGACTTTCAAATAAATAAAATCTTTTTTCAAAAAGTTGATTTAACTTTGCAACTGAAGGCCTTCCATCTGACCTTCAATTATAAGTGATTAATCTGCAAATGTAATGCCACTCTAAAAGGTAAACCTAATTATAGAAACACTTTCCAAGCAATGAACATGCTCAATTAAAATCACATGCTCATGGACTAACTTCAGTATTTGGTGTACCTGTCTGTATGAAGACATTTTCAAGAAGAAATATGTAAAATCTCCTTAAAGATGAGCATTAACAGATGAATGTTCACAATCATTTTGGAATGACAGGAAACAATAACACTGAAGCCCAGTGAAGGGGCGGGCTTACAGCTCAGCAGTTAAGACCCCCACATCCCATTCAAAGTGCCTGGGTTTGAGTCCAGCTTCTGCTTCCCATCCAGCTCTCTGCTAACATACACTCTGGGAGGCAGCAGGTGACGGCTCATGTACCTGGATCCCTGCCACACATGTGGGAGACCCAGACTGAACTCCTGGCTCCTGGCTTCAGCATGGACTAGCCCTGGCTCTGTGGCTATTTGGTGAATGAACCAGTGGATGGCAGAGCTCACTCTATGTCCCTTTCTCGCTCTCACTCTGCCTTTCAAATACATTTAAAAATTTAAAAACGAACACAGTGACATGTTTTTTTTTTTCAAAGATTTATTTGTTTATTTGAAAGTCAGAGTTAGAGAGAAACAGACAGAGATAAAATAGAGATAGAGAGATAGATCTTCTATCTTCTGGTTCACTGCCCAAATGACTGCAATGACTGGTGCTGGACCAGGCCGTGGCAGGAGCCTGGACTCCTCCTGGTTCTCCCACATAAGAGGTAGAGGCCAAGCGCTTGGGCTGTCTTCTGCTGCCTTCCCAGCTGCATTAGCAGGGAGCTGGATTGGAAGCAGAGCAGCAGGACTCAAACCGGTGCTCATATGGGATGCTGGTATCACAAACAGCTTAATCCACCATGCCACAATGCTAGCACCTAAGTGACAAGTTACTTCCAAAAAAAAAGAATTCCATTCTTTTCATTAGTAGATCCATATTAAAAAACTGTACTCAAGGGGCTGATGCCGTGGCACAGTAGGTTAATCCTCCGCCTGTAGCACCAGCATCCCATATGGGTGCCGATTCTAGTCCCGGCTGCTCCTCTTCCAATCCAGCTCCCTGCTGTGGCCTGGGGAAGCAGTAGAGGATGGCCCAAGTCCTTGGGCCCCTGCACCCACATAGGAGACCAGGAAGAAGCTCCTGACTCCTGGCTCCTGGCTTTGGATCGGTGCAGTTCTGGCTGTTGCAGCCATTTGGGGAGTGAACTAGCAGATCAAAGACCTTTATTTCTGTCTCTCCCTCTCACTTCTGTAAATCTACCTCTCAAATTAATAAATAAAATATTAAAAAAGAACTGTACTCAAATGATTGTGTTCTGAATTTTGTAAAAGATTTTG
Organism: Sylvilagus floridanus; assembly: GCA_949820135.1. Lineage (NCBI taxonomy): Eukaryota > Metazoa > Chordata > Mammalia > Lagomorpha > Leporidae > Sylvilagus > Sylvilagus floridanus. The sequence goes on along the minus strand of OX463245.1, from coordinate 72,736,041 downwards.
TGGGGGCCAGCGCTGTGGCATAGTGGGTAAAGCTGCCCGACATCCCATATGGGTGCTGGTTCGAGACCGGCTGCTCCACTTCCAGTTGAACTCTCTGCTATGGCCTGGGAAAGCAGCAGAAGATAGCCCAAGTGCTTGGGCCCCTGTGCCTGCGTGGGAGACCTGGAAGAAGCTCCTGGCTCCTGGCTTTGGATCGGCACAGCTCCGGCCATTGCAGCCACTTGGGGCGTGAACCAACAGATGAAACACCTCTCTCTTTCTCACTCTCTCTCTGCCTCTGCCTCTCTGTAACCTCTGCCTTTCAAACAAATAAATAAATAAATAAATCTTTAAAAAAAAGGTTTTGTGGAAAGCTGTCTTCTCTTATTAACTGAGTGCATGCAGAAACTCCTTGATTCTGCCTCTTGGTTTGTGTTGGGGCTCAAAAAGGAATACCCCCGAGTATGGCACTTTGTCAGGCTGAGTTCTTTGACTCAAAGAAGGCCTCGGAAGCAGCCTCAGAACCAAGGTCTCCCTGACCTGCCATCTGCCTTACCCATTACATTATTCTCTCCCAAACAAGCCCTGGGAACCATGATTCCTCATCCCCAAGGCTGGTCATTATAAACAAGAACACGTTTTCTTTCCCCAAAGTAAGCCATCAAAACTAGAAGCATTACCATAACCTTCCCCCACTTTTCCATCTCAGAGTTATTTATTAAAAAAGTCTCTCGCCTACCATTGTCTGGTATTAGCTCATAAGACCCTTATTCCAGAGGTGTGTTGTCCCACACCCAGCAAGATCTACCACAAACAGGTTAAGAAGAATCCGAACAGACAGGCCCTGCTGGGTTTTTCCACTCAGCTTATCACCTTTCGATCATACCCTTCTTGTCCCCTCCCATTTCTACACGGCTGTCCCTGCTTCCTCAGGGAAGTACGCGTCAAGGAGACATTTCCCCTTGTGTTTCTGTGTCTTCACTTAAAGGCTCCAGGCTAAGCACTCACCTGGGAATCAAACCCAGGTACTCCACTGTGGGACATGCGCATCATAACTACAAGACTAACCACCTGCTCTTTAACATTTTAAAAGTTCGCCAGGGCAGTCATTTGGCACGGCAGCAAATACACCTCTTGGGACGCCTGCATCCCATGTCAGAGTGCCCAAGTTCAGGATCAGGGTCTGCTGTGGATTCCAGCTTTCTGGTCACGCGCACCCTGGGAGGCAGCAGCGATGGCTCAAGTACTTGGGTCCCTGCTACACACATGGGAGACCAGGACTGAGTTCTGAGCGCCTGGTTTCAGGTTGGCCCATTCACGGGTTGGCTTTTGGGAAGTGAACTGGTGGGTGGAAAACCAATCAATCAGGGCCATTGTTGTGGCACAGTAGGTTAAGCCTCCACCTGTGATGCCAGCATCCTATATCGGCACCGGTTCAGATCCCAGCTGCTCTACTTCCAATCCAGCTTCCTGCTAATGCACCTGGGAAAGCAGCAGAAAATGATCCAAGTGTTTGGGCCCCTGCACCCATGTAGGAGACCTGGAATAAATAAATAAAAAATCTTTTAAAAAATTATCCTTCACCCTGTTTTATCAGGATCCCCAGCACTAATGGACAGTATAACAAAGCTGGGAAACTGAATTAGATGTTGGAAGAATATGAAGAGGCCACTTGGAAGAGGAGACTCCCAGTGCTATTGAATGGTGCGATGCATGAGAAAGTAATAAAAATCACTGGGGTAAGCTCAGCCCCACAGGTCTCTGAAGATATTTTAAAATGATTCACAAATCATAAAATTTGTATAAAAGATTCTTGTGATGCACTCATGAGTTTTCAATATTTTTGCAATTAAGTCACTGCACACTTATCTCACACTTATGCTTTGGTATATTACACAATATATTTATAAAAACATAGGCATGCACTATAGATTATAGATCCTGTAATTAAATTTATTAACATAAGAAATAAATCATAGCCTGTTAAGTGGGAAAAAAGCAGGTTACAAAAAACATGCTATGACTTAATCTGTGTGTGTGTGTGTGTGTGTGTGTATGTGTGTGTTTTCTATGCCTAGGGCAAATTTTCAAAGGGCAGATCCCAAAATGTTTATAGCGATCTTCTGAGGGCGGCAGGATTGGTTTGCAGGTGACTTTTCTTAAAAAAAATAAATAAATAAAATAAATCTGGGGCCAGTGCTGTGGTACAGCAGGTTAAATTCCTGGTCTGAAGCGCCCACATCCCATATGGGTGCCAGTTCTAGTCCCAGCTGCTCCTCTTCTGGTCCAGCTCTCTGCTATGGCCTGGGAAAGCAGTAGAAGATGGCCCAATTCCTTGGGCTCCTGCACCCATGTGGTAGACCCAGAAGAAGCTCCTGGCTCCTGGTTTTGGGTTGGCACAGCTCCAGCCATTGCGGCCAACTGGGGAGTGAACCAGCAGATGAAAGACCTTTCTCTCTGTCTCTACCTCTCTCTATAACTCTATGTCAAATAAATTTAAAAAATCTTTTTTAAAAAATCTAAGCCTTTTTCCAACTGTCTATTTAGCAATGGGCAGGTACTCTTTATACATACAAAAATACAAATGTCCAGTTTGAACAGGCTAATTTTCCAAAGCCCTTTTGTACCTTTGTTGACTACAGCACAGAACACCTTTTCTAAAGGAACAGGTGCACTCACGATGGCGTGTTTAACCCACGGCCGCAGGACAGCTTTGTGCCCTGACCGCCTCTCCCCACCTGCTTTCTGGAGCCCGTGAGCTGCCTCGCCGCCTCTGCCCTCTCCACCTGGGACGACCTCACCACCTTCAGGAGTGGGACTCACTCAGGAAGCACCAGTCCCCGTAGCAGAGTTCGGGGAGTCTCAACGAGGCAGGAGCCCAGTTGCGATGTTGCAAAAGTTCAAGTGTTGGTGTTGCAGGAGCTCATCACCAAGAAATGTGGCAGATTCTTCTTCTTGCAGGATTCTTCAGACGTCTCCTCTCCCGTTGGGTTACACAAGTTCTCTGCGGGATTTGTCAAGTATTGCAGTCTTTTGTGTTACCGCTTCTCTGCTCTGGTCTGGTTCTTGTTCTCTTGACCATGAAGAATGACCAAGAGTAAACAAAGTGAAGGCTGCATGCTTATTCAGAGAGGCAGGGAAAGCAGCTGCAGCTGGAGACATTGCCCACTAAGGACTGCCCACCCTGAAGGGCTGCATCCATCACCTGCCTCTCAAGACTGCCTGGCTCCTATTTTTGTATGTTTCCAAAGGAGGAAGTTCCTCTGATTGGTCGAGGTCTACACTAATGAGGTATTCTACATGAATCAGCAAAGCCTGAATGTGATTGGCTCAGCCAGGAACCAATCAGCAGTGGCCTAACTTGGAGCTCACGTTTCACGGGGAAGTTAGGAGTGTGCTCAAACAGGTCCAGGATGATTGGTGGATGGAACACTGAACAGTATATTGTGTATGTTTCTCCCTTCTTCCTCCCATCCCAGGGCTCCTGGAGGATTACCTCATGTATCTTCTTCCTTGCCTTTCCAGGGGTCCCTGGAGGCTGAGATGCTGGTGACCTTCCCAAAAGAGACAGCTGGTGCCTGAGGATGCCAGCCAGCTCACCCACTCTGCTATACAGAGAAGCAGAGGAGTTGTGCCCAGGTGGAGCATTCGCGTGTGCCTGCCCTGGGCCCGACATGCTTTAGCTCTCATTTTTTGTGTTACAAAATGGATTGCCATTGGTGCGTTGGCTGTGTCATTTTTCCTAGTGGCAATGAGGGGTTCCTGGTTTGCAGGATAATCAGCTTCCGGCTTCACTGACTTGTTTTTTTTTTTTTTGTTTTTGTTTTTTGGTTTTTTTTTTTTTTTTTTTTTTTTTGACAGGCAGAGTGGACAGTGAGAGAGAGAGACAGAGAGAAATGTCTTCCTTTTGCCGTTGGTTCACCCTCCAATGGCTGCCGCGGTCGGCGCGCTGCGGCCGGCGCACCGCGCTCATCCGATGGCAGGAGCCAGGAGCCAGGTGCTTTTCCTGGTCTCCCATGGGGTGCAGGGCCCAAGCACTTGGGCCATCCTCCACTGCACTCCTGGGCCACAGCAGAGGGCTGGCCTGGAAGAGGGGCAACCGGGACAGAATCCGGCGCCCCGACCGGGACTAGAACCCGGTGTGCCGGCGCCGCAAGGCAGAGGATTAGCCTGTTGAGCCACGGCGCCGGCTCACTGACTTGTGATTAGGACAAGTAAAGGAGATAACAGGAAGGTGTAGTCCTGGAAAAGAAAGTGCCTCCCGGAGAAGCGGTTGGCCAGGCTGCTATAACAAGGGTTAGGGCACTGTCCGGGATGTAGCACAAGAGAAGGGGGAAGGCCCCTGCTGCCCATACTAGGCAAGCAACATACATCTTCATGCTTCTTCATACATGTGTGCCAGCACATGGCGGAAAGTCCCCTCCCCTGGGCACAGACTTTAGTATAAAGAGGAAGAAGCTCAGTATAGGCAGTAAAGATCTGACTCAGCCTGTTTCCTTGCAGTTTTAACAAGTCCTTGGGTTCCGGTGGCCTGGCCCCGCTGAGTACACTGTAGTAACATAAACTTTCAACATCCTCTGAAGACCAAGCTCAAGCCAAAAACAAAACAAACAAAATGGTTTCAGATTCTCTGCCTGTGTTCCTGTGCCCCTTTTTGCCTAACTCCTCCACTCTAGCTTACATTTTCAGGATGAAAAAGGAGATGGGGCGTCCGATGAGACCACTATTGCAGTCACAGCAAATTTCTTTACAGGTCCTTCTTCTGACCGTCCTGTCCCAGAAGGAACACTCTAGACTGGATGGACATGGAAATGAGTCTGTCTCAGGCAATAGACTGGGGCATGGGAAGCCCTGTGGGCAGAGTGAGGCCGGGAGGAGGGGTGACACAGCAAGGCGGTGGAGCCCCCTGTGTGGCTTCCTTCTCCCTCCCAGACCCCAGACCCTGGCAAGGGCTGGACCTCTCCATGCCATTGTGGCACCTTTGCTCAGAGCTCAGCGCATGCCCTACCCTTCCCTGGGGGGAGGGGGCGCTGAGAAGGCTCCTTTGCTGCCATCTACCTGCACAACCAGCTTCTTTGCCCGTGGGCCCAGCTTGGTCCAGGAAAGGAAAGGGGACCACAGGAGCTGGGTCTCACAGCTCTGTCTCGCTGCCTGCTAAGGGGACCACTAAGGCGCTGACCCTCCCGGAGCCTCAGCTTCCTCCCTGACAAGTAAAATGAAAAATGTCCTCCCGCTTTACAGTTGGTGCACAGGTTAAATGACCTTGTATGTGAGTATTTGCAGCGCCTGGCCCACGGATTAGTCACCCAAAGCCTCCCAGGCTCTCTGTGTCCAATGACCAAACGTAGCACTTAACTGCTTCAGCTGCATCCTCATCCGTGGTTATGTGTTGCTTTCAAATTCTGAGATCCTTAAGGACAAAGATAAAAATTAGATCTAGCGTAGGGGTTGGCATTGTGGCACAATGTGTTAAGCCTCTGCCTGCGATGTTCGCATCTCATAGCAGAGCACTGGTTAAAGTCCCAGCTACCTGCAATTCAGCTCCCAGCTAATGTGCCTGGGGAAGCAGCAGCGAACGGCCCAAGTACTTGGGGCCCTGCTACCCCATGGTAGACCTGGATGGAGCTCCAGGCTCCCGGATCCAGCTTGGCCCAGCCCTGGCCATTGCAACCATTTGGGGAGTGAACCAGCAGATGGAAGCTCACTCTCTCTCTCGCTCTCTCTCTCTTTTTCTGTGTAACTGTCATTTAAATAAATAAATATCTTTAAAAGAATAATGATTCATACGTTTAAAAAATTAGATCTAGCTTGGTTGCTGCTGTCTAACAGCTAAGTGTTTTTGAGGGAATGAAAGATGGCAGATGCTGCAGCCATGAGAAATGGGTGAGTCAGTGGGGTGGGGTAGGAACTACATCCCTTTTTTGTATAGGAAGTCAGCAGCTGCGTAGAACTTAGAGGAAGCAAGCCTAAGGTCCTCACAGAACCCTGACCAAAGTTTCAGAAATTGGGTGTGCAGCCAAAAGTCAGATAAGCAAATAAGCATTCCAATTTGAAGTGAAATGTTTGGGTTTGGGGTTAGAGATGGGAGATGCAAATAAACCAGGCAAAGTAACCAATATAGTAAAGAACTACATAACAAGCCACTTCTTCCAACAAATTTCAAAAAATGCTTTTCTCAACAACTTTAAGGATTTTATGAAATTAATTATTGTCGGGGCCGGTGCTGTGGTGTAGCGGGTAAAGCCGCCACCCGCAGTGCCAGCATCCCATATGGTTGCCGGTTTGAGTCCCAGCTGCTCCACTTCTGATCCAGCTCTCTGCTATGGCCTGGGAAAGCAGTAGAAGATGGCCCAAGTGCTTGGGCCTCTGCACCCTCATTGGAGACTTGGAGGAAGTTCCTAGCTCCTGGCTTTGGATTGGCACAGTTCTAGCCATTGCAGCCAATTGGGGAGTGAACCATCTGATGGAAGACCTCTCTCTCTCTCTCTCTCTCTCTCTCTCTCTCTCTGCCTCTCCTTTTCTCTGTGTAACTGACTTTCAAATAATTAAATAAATCTTGAAAGAAAGAAAGAAAGAGGCTGGCGCTGTGGCTCAATAGGCTAATCCTCTGCCTAGTGGCGCCTGCACACTGGGTTCTAGTCCCAGTCGGGGCACCGATTCTGTCCCGGTTGCCCCTCTTCCAGGCCAGCTCTCTGCTGTGGCCCAGGAGTGCAGTGGAGGATGGCCCAGGTGCTTGGGCCCTGCACCCGCATGGGAGACCAGGAGAAGCACCTGGCTCCTGGCTTTGGATCAGCGCAATGCGCCGGCTGCGGCGGCCATTGGAGGGTGAACAAGGGCAAAGGAAGACCTTTCTCTGTCTCTCTCTCTCTCACTGTCCACTCTGCCTGTCCAAAAAAAAAAAGACAGAAAGAAAGAAGAGAAAATGGATCTTAGTGGAGAATGGGACTGGGATGAGAGAGGGAGGAGGAGGAGGGGTGAATGTGGGTGAGAGGATAGGCATGGTGGGAAGAATCACTATATTCCTAATGTACTTTTGAAATGCATGAAGTCTGTATTCCTTAAATAAAAGGTTTCTTTGGGGAAAAAAGTCTGCCCTGAACACTTGTCCATTGATTAACAAGCATTTATTTGAACATTTTTATAATTATAAAATATATATTTATATTAAGTACAATGAGTATCTAGATGACAGACATGAAAAACTCTATAGAGAAACTGAAAGATAAAACTGGAGGTCCCGGAAAGAGAGAGAAGATGGAGAGGAGGCAGTCTTGTCAAGGAGAGGATAAAGCAAGTGTCCCATAATGGGAAGACATGATTTTCTATATTTAAATTGAATGTCCAGCACAAGGATGAAAGGAAACCCACAGCAGCAAACCACTCATGAAATGTCAGAATGCTTAGGACAAGCAGAGGTTTTATAAGCTTCTCAGGAGAAAAAAAAATCACATATATGGGATTAGAATAATGGTCTCAGAATTTTTTTAAAGATTTATTTATTTATTTATTTATTGACAGGCAGAGTGGACAGTGAGAGAGAGAGACAGAGAGAAAGGTCTTCCTTTGCCGTTGGTTCACCCTCCAATGGCTGCCGCGGTCGGCGCGCTGCGGCCGGCGCACCGCGCTCATCCGATGGCAGGAGCCAGGTGCTAGGTGCTTATCCTGGTCTCCCATGGGGTGCAGGGCCCAAGCACTTGGGCCATCCTCCACTGCACTCCTGGGCCACAGCAGAGGGCTGGCCTGGAAGAGGGGCAACCGGGACAGAATCCGGAGCCCCGACCGGGACTAGAACCCGGTGTGCCAGCGCCGCAAGGTGGAGGATTAGCCTGTTGAGCCACGGCGCCGGTCTAAAGATTTATTTTTCTCAGGGCTGGCACTATGGTGCAGCAGGTTAAAGCCCTGGCCTGAAGCGCTGGCATCTCATATGGGTGCCAGTTCCAGTCCTGGCTGCTCCTCTTCCTATCCAGCTCTCTGCTATGGCCTGGGAAAGCAGTAGAAGATGGCCCAAGTTCTTGGGCCTCTGCGCTCACGTGGGAGACCCAGAGGAAGCTCCTGGCTCCTACCTTTGGATAGGCACAGCTCCAGCCATTGCGGCCATTTGAGGAGGGAACCAACAAGTGGAAGACCTCTCTCTCTGTCTCTACCTTTCTCTGTAACTTGTCTTTCAAATAAATAAAATAAAAATATTTTAAAAAAACAACCAGTTTTATTAAAAAATTATTTTTCTTGGGGCTGGCACTGGAGCATAGGAGGCTAAGCCTCTGCCTGTGGCATCAGCATCCCATATGGGCGCCAGTTACTGTCCCAGCTGCTCCTCTTCAGATCTACCTCTCTGCTTATGGCCTGGGAAAGAAGTGGAAGATGACCCAGGTGGGCCCAGCACCCACATAGGAGAGTAGGAAGAAGCTCCTGGCTCCTGGCTTTGGATCGGCCCAGCTCTGGCCATAGCAGCCATTTGGGGAGCAAACCAGCAGATGGAAGACCTTTCTCTCTGTCTCTCCCTCTATCTGTAACTCTGCCTTTCAAATAAATAAATAAAAATGTTTTTTAAAAAGATTTATTTTTCCTGAAAGTTAGAGAGAGAGAGATGGAGAGAGAGAGATCTTCCATCTGTTGGTTCACTCCTCAGATGGCTGTAATTGTCAGTGCTGGGCCAGGCTGAAGCCAGGAGCCAGGAGCTTCATCCAGGTCTCCCATGTGGGTGGCAGGGGCCCAAGCTCTTGGGACATCTTTCACTGCTTTTCCCAGGCCTAATATTAACAAGGAGCTGATTCAGAAGTGGAGCATCCGGGACTCAAATAGGCATCCACAGGGCCTGCCGGCACTGCAGGTGTCAGCTTTAACCCGTGTAGCACACCATCAGCCCCAGGTATCAGAATTCTTAACACAGCATTAGAATCAGTAAGATGAAAGAGCAATGCCTTCAAAATTCTGAAGGAAAATGCTCTCCAGTCCAGAGTTTTCTGCCAATCCGAGACTCCCGTGTGGGTAGCAGAAAGCCAATGACTTACACTATCACTGCTGCCTCCCCAGGTCTACATTAGAAGGAAGCTGGAATCAGGAACCGGAGCCAGGTACAGAACCCAGGCACTCTAATGTGGGCATGGGTGTTTTAAGCACTAAGGCCAAATGCCTGTCCCTGATCTTAAAAGCTACACTCTGCTATAGAAACTGAGAGAGTGGGATGGTAGGGAAGGCAAAGCCTGAAGGGGGAGCTGCTTGCGACAAGTAGGAGACTCGGCTTATCACAGGAGATTGTTCTTTGTCTGTTCTCACAACTGTTAGTTGTTAGTTGTTAGTTGTTCTCACAACTCTTAGTCCATCTGTGCCTGGCTACAAATGGAATTCATCTTGGAATCAGTATGACCCACACCTTGATATATGGCTATTTTGTAAGGAGACTACCTATCATTCTTTTCTTTCTCATCTCTCTCTCAACAAGTATACAACAACCTGCATATCAAAATGAGTGCTCAGTCTCGGCAAATCAGACTGGTGAGGCAATAATAAAGCTAATAATGGGCCGGCGCCATGGCTCAATAGGCTAATCCTCCGCCTGTGGCGCCGGCACCCCGGGTTCTAGTCCCGGTCGGGCAACAGATTCTGTCCAGGCTGCCCCTCTTCCAGACCAGCTCTCTGCTGTGGCCGGGGAGTGCAGTGGAAGATGGCCCAGGTCCTTGGGCCCTGCACCCCATGGGAGACCAGGAGAAACACCAGGCTCCTGCCTTCAGATGAGTGCGGTGCGCCAGCCGCGGCGGCCATTGGGGGGGTGAACCTACAGAAAAGGAAGACCTTTCTTTCTGTCTCTCTCTCTCACTGTCCACTCTGCCTATCAAAAAATAAATAAATAAATAAATAAATAGCTAATAATGAAGCCAGGGCTCTGGGGGTGGCGCCCTGGTTCACTTGGTTAATCCTCCGCCTGTGGCACCAGCATCCCATATGGGTGCTGGGTTCTAGTCCTGGTTGCTCCTCTTCCAGTCCAGCTCTCTGCTGTGGCCTGGGAGGGCAGTGGAGGATGGCCCAAGTGCTTGGGCCCTGCACCCGCATGGGAGACCAGGAAGAAGCACCTGGCTCCTGGCTTCGGATCGGCACAGTGCACCAGCTGTAGCAGCCATTTGGGGGGGTGAACCAACGGAAGGAAGACTTCTCTCTGTCTCTCTCTCTCTGTCTATAACTCTACCTGTCAAATTAAAAAAATAATAAAATAATGAAGCCAGGGCTCACAGAATCCTGGGAAGAACCATCCATCCTACAGTCACTCTACTGAACACATCCAGTGCTGCTAATATGTAATCTTCTGTATAGGCCTGGGGTTTGTCCAGGAGTCATTCAAAACCAAGTTTGCTGGGTGAAAAGTCCATCAGGTTGGGTAAGACCACTGGGGTAAGGATAAACACCATACAGAATGAGGCCGCGTTCCTGTGTGACTCACTCTATGCCTCTAAGCACAGTGTTTCAGAAATGCAGCCCTGTTATTTGATACCTGAGACTCACTCTTTCCTGGCTTAGTTCTAGGAGCCAGGCAACTCTGTGGAGCAGGTAACACGATCTCTGTTAGGCACAGAGTAACTGACAACTATGATTACACAGCTGGTAAGGGGTGAAGCTGGGATCTGAACCCAGGCAGTCTGGCACAAGAGTCCATGCATCAGTCACCACATCACACTGCTGTTCCAGGGGGCCAGCACTGTGGCGCAGCGGGTTAAGCCGCTGCTTGCAATGCCTGCATCCCTTGTTGGAATCCAGTTCAAGTCCCACTGCTCTGCTTCAGATCCAGCTCTCTGCTAATGTGCCTGGAAAAGCAGTGGAGGATGGTTTAAGTGCCTGGGCTACTGCCACCCACTTTAGAGACGTGGATGGAGCCCCAGGCTCCTGGCTGTGGCCTGGACCAGCCCCAGCTGTGCAGCCATTTGAGAAGTGAACCAGCAGATGGAAGAGCTCTTTCCCCACTTCAGATAATAAATAAATCTTTAAAAAATATATTAAGATCTTGCAGTGGATTCGTTCTGAGAGGAGGAGCATGGTGGGGGCCAGAAGTGCGGAGTCACCACACAGACCCCAGGAGTCAGGTGAAAGCAGGCCAGAGGTGAGCAGTCCGCAGACTTGTTCATTTCAGTTGGTACAGCAGCTTAAATAGCCAAGGCAGCCAATCTGGTCAAGGGGCGGTCTATGCCCTAACCAATCACAGCCTGTTGCCAGTCAGGCTCCATTGTCATGTGGTTTCTGGAACCATTCAATCACAGCCTGTTGCCAGGCAATTTCCATTGCCAGCGGCCATCTTGGTGTGGCCTTCTCATTCCACCACATTTCCCCCTTTTCCTTTATTTTTGAGCAGCAGGAGGCATGATTCTTGGCTATACCATTGTTGACCCCGTTTCCATGCGGTCTCCGTATGTGGCTGTGCCTGTCTTAGGTTGTCCCCCAGAGGATCTTACCTGTCGTTGACTAACCAGAGCTCAAAACGGGGACCACAGGAGTGCTTGCTCAGCTGGGGGTAGGAATGAGGAACAATGGTAATCAGGAATGGCATGACCGCACACAGGCTGTGGGCCGTTTGGCATAATTCCAAAAAACAGTAGCGAGACAAACCAAGCAATCACAGTTTTTATCAGTTCTAAACAGGAGGTTCTCCAGCATTCTTTAACCATTTCCAGTTCAGATCTCGACACCTGGATAAAATGACAGGATCAAGTAACCCAGAAACCTGGCCAGATTTCTCATGCCTCCCTTTTGTAATCCTCAAGCTTCCAAAGCAAAACCTGCCAATTTTATCCCAGAAAAAAGGCTGCCTGTTTCTAGTTCCTGATTCTTTCCTGGTAGCATACCTCCTGTCCTGGCTTTCACTTGTAGCAACTTTTTTTTCTTAATATTTTATTTATTTGTAAGTAGTCAGAGTTACAGAGAGAGAAGGAGAGGCAGAGAGAGAGAGAGAGAGAGAGAGTGAGAGAGAGAGAGAGAGTCTTCAATCCACTGGTTCACTCTCCAGATGGCCACATTGGCCAGAGCTGCGCCGATCCAAAGCCAGGAGCCAGGAGCTTCCTCCAGGTCTCCTACATGGGTGCAGGGGCCCAAGGACTTGGGCCATCTTTCACTGCTTTTCCAGGCCATAGTAGAGAGCTGGATTGGAAGTGGAGCAGCTGGGACTCGAACCGGCACCCATATGGTATGCCAGCACTGCAGGCAGCAGCTTTACCCACCATGCCACAGCACTGGCCCCCACTTGTAGAAACTCTTAGGACATTTAGGAGAGAAACAATCATTACTCCATCTTTGATTTCATGAGGTGCTGGACAGAAAAGGTGCAGGTAACCACTTGACCAGTTCAATCTCTGAGTCGGGAATTCAGGATTTCCAAGCACCAAGCAAAACCTTCCATGCCAACAGGATGGAGCAACCACTACCCAAGAGCAAGTAAGCCCTGGACAAGCTGCTGCCACTGCCTGCTTCCCTCCTGCTTCCCAGTCACCCTCGTCCTACGCTAGGAGCAGTTCCACCTGAGCTTGTCAAGTTTGTTAGTCGGTGCAAGGGGTTTGTTTGCTTGGGGTATCACCAAATAACCAGCCTCAAGTGGGAGTTGTTCAAAGGAGAATTTTACCTGCGAGAAATAAAGGGGACGGTGGGAAGTTATAATTCCTAAAGAAACTGTTGCCCCAAGCAGCAGGCTGCCAGGGCTTTTAGCAAGGGCTAGGGGTGTGTACCGGGTGTAAAAACGGGGGAGTGGAGGGCCCTTCCTGCTTTCAACACACACCTTCATACGTTTATGTCTGACAGTCGGCCTCCAGCCGGTTTCTTGCATCTTGTCTCGTTTGTGGTGGTCTGGCCCCTCTGAGTCCAGGGTTGCAAGATGAGCCTTCCTGGAACATCCTCAGCAAACAGGCTCAAGTGAGCAAACTGTTTCAGATTCCCTGCTCTAGCTCCCAGGTCCACTGACCACCTAAATCCTACAGTCTCAGTTCCAGAGGCAAAAGACATAATTTTTGCAATTTGAAAGGAGAATGTGGCTCTCTGGGCTCAGGGCTAGATGGCAGCAATAAAGCTAAATACACCAAGAATATTTAGATCATAGATAGACATGGGACGGCTATGGTGCCTCCCTCTGGAAAGTGGTGAAGAAAATTGTGATCAGCCAGCGCGCCAACTATACTTGCTCCTTCTGTGGCAAAACTAAGATGAAGAGATGAGCTAAGGGATCTGGCGCTGTGGTTGCTGCAGGAGCTAGCGATGCCTGCACACACAGCACCACTCCCGGCGTCACAGTGAAGCCTGGGGTCAGAGACTGAAGGAATGGAAAGACCAGCAGAGGCACCATCATTTGAGACATCACTGGCCCATAGCTAATGGGTTAACGTATGTGACAACAACGACAAAAGCGGAATATGTTCAGTGTCACAAGGGATTAATGTATGCTAAAGCGGAACTTTGCAAAAATGCTTGCCACATAAAAAATGTACAGTTTAGCTTAATCTAAATGTTGGTCCCTCTAATCAAATATCTGCTATGAAGCTGTAAATAAAACACATTAAGTCCCTCAAACAAGAAATCTGCTATGGCTTTCTCTTATCACTGAACTAAAGTACAAACTCTTTTTTTCTTTTTCTTTCTTTCTTTTTTTTTTTTTTTTTTACAGGCAGAGTTAGTGAGAGAGAGAGAGAGAAAGGTCTACCTTCCATTGGTTCACTCCCCAAATGGCTGCTATGGCCGGCGTGCTGCACTGATCTGAAGCCAGCAGCCAGGTGCTTCCTCCTGGTCTCCCATGTGGGTGCAGGGCCCAAGCACTTGGGCCATCCTCCACTGCCCTCCCGGGCCACAGCAGAGAGCGGGACTGGAAGAGGAGCAACCGGGACAGAATCCAGCGCCCCAACCGGGACTAGAACCCGGAGTGCTGGCGCCACAGGCGGAGGATTAGCCTAAAGAGCCACAGCACCGGCCCAAACTCTTTTTTTTTTTTTTTTAAGATTTATTTATTTATATGAAAGTCAGAGTTACACACAGAGAGGAGAGGCAGAGAGAGAGAGAGAGAGGTCTTCTATCGCTGATTCACTCCCCAATTGACCACAATGGCCAAAGCTGCACCAATGCAAAGCCAGGAGCGGGGAGCTTCTTCCGGTCTCCCACACGGGTGCAAGGTCCCAGGACTTGGGCCATCTTCTACTGCTTTCCCAGGCCATAGCAAAGAGCTGAATCAGAAGTGGAGCAGCCAGGACTTGAACCAGTGCCCCTATAGGATGCCGGCACTGCAGGCGGTGGCTTTACTCACTATGCCACAGCCCCGGCCCCAGTACAAACTCTTAACAACAGCAATTTTTAAACAGATTCAGACTGTAGCCATCATCACATCGCTCATTCCTTGGAGTTGTCCCACACTCAGCTGACAGGTGCTTAGTGGTGCCTCTGTCTTCCCACTGTCATGCTTGCTTTTCCTGTGGACCTCTGGAATTCCCCTTCCTGTCCGTACTGAAACCCCAATTACCTTTTCCTTCACAACTTCACCCAGTCACCCAAAGCAAAAATGTGTCTCTGCTTTCCTACAATGCCCCCTAGTGGCACCAACAGCATTCTACTTTTTAATTGCCACCATTTATGCATTTTACTTTTCTAAGACTGTAACTTCTCAAGAGTCTATATTGTGTCTGACTTTTCTCCAGTCCCTAAAAGTGTTCACTTGGTTTAGAAATATTTGAGAGGTGAGGCCAGAGCTGTGGCTCAGCAGGTCAAGCAGTCTCTTGCAATGTCAGCATCCCATATCAAAGGGTCTGTTAGAGTCCCAGCTGTTCTGCTTCCAATCCAGCTTCCTGCTAATGCGCCAGGAAGGCATCAGATGATGGCCTAAGTGTTTCGGTTCCTGCCACCCATGTGAGAAACCCGGATGGAGTTCTGACTTCAGTTTGGCCCAGAGCTGACTGTTGTAACCATTTGGAAAGGACACCAGCAGGTGGAAGATCTTCTTCTGTACTGTCTCTGTGTCTCTCTGCCTTTCAAATACAGAAGTATAAATTTTTAAAAGTCATAATTATGAAGTTGCTTTAAAATGTACAGTTCAATTTTTTAAAAAATTATTCAAGCAGAGAGAGCGAGAGAGCGAGAGAGCGAGGGAGGGAAGGGAAGTGACAGCAAACAAGAGTCAGAGAGAGAGCTCCATTTCCTAGTTTATCCCCCAAATGCCTGCAACAGCCAGGACTGGGCTGACCTGAAGCCGGGAGCCAGGAACTCAGTCCTGGTCTCCCACATTGGTGGCAGGGACCCAAGTACTTGAAGCATCACCTGCTGCCTCCCATAGTCTGCACTGGCAGGAAGCTGGAATCAGGAGAAGGATCCATGAATCAAACTCAGGTATTCTAACAAGGGACACAAGCATCTTAACCTGCATCTTACCCACCAGGCCAAATGCCCACGCAGTTCAATGATTTTCAGGAAAATGCAGACCAAAACTACAACATGCATTGCTGGTGGGGATGTAAAACATTGCAACCACTTTGGAAAATACAAGACGTTAAACACAGAGGTGAGTGTTTGACCTACCTGTTTTAATTGAGATGTCACTTATCATTAATGTGTACCAATCTCATTATCTAATTTTAGAGCCCTTTCATCACCTCCAAAAGAAACTTGTTTCCAACAGTAGATACTCCTTCTCTCTCCTCCTCCACCTCCCACCCTAGGTAACCACCAGTTCTCTGTTTCCAAAGATTTACCTACTTTGGCCGTTTCATTTCATGGACTCTTACAATCTGTGGTCCTCTGTGATTGGATTCTTTCACTTTGTGTGCTTTTGAGATCCATCCATGTTGCATCATGCATCAGTACATCATTGCCTTCTGTGGTGGAATGATATTTCATTGTATGGATATTAAACTTTTTTTTATCCATTCACCAGGTAGATTCCTGGACATTTGGGTTGGTTCTTCTTTTTGGCTTTTGTGAATTCTGCTGATATGGACATATGTGTATGAGTTTTTGGGTAGACATATTGTCTTCTTTTTTTTTTAAAGATTTATTTTATTTATTTGAAAGTCAGAGTTACAGAGAGAGGTAGAGACACAGAGAGAGGTCTTCTATCTGCTGGTTCACTCCCCAGATGGCTGCAACGGCTGGAGCTGCGCCGATTCGAAGCCAGGGGCTAGGAGATTCTCCTGGGTCTTCCACATGGGTACAGGGGCCCAAGGACTTGGGCCATCTTCCAGTGCTATCCCAGGCCATGGCAGAGAGCTGGATCAGAAGAGGAGCAGGCCAACGCCGTGGCTCACTAGGCTAATCCTCCGCCTGAGGCGCCAGCACTCTGGGTTCTAGTCCCGGTTGGGGTGCAGGATTCTGTCCCAGTTGCTCCTCTTCCAGTCCAGCTCTCTGCTGTGGCCCAGGAAGGCAGTGGAGGATGGCCCAGGTGCTTGGGCCCTGCACTTGCATGGGAGACCAGGAGGAAGCACCTGGCTCCTGGCTTCAGATCAGCGCAGCGCGCCGGCCGGCCATGGCAGCCATTTGGATAGTGAACCAATGGAAGGAAGACCTTTCTCTCTCTCTCTCTCTCTCTCTCTCTCTCTGTGTCTAACTCTGCCTGTCAAATAAAAAAAAAAACTATTTATTTCAGGGGCTAGTGCTGTGGTGTAGTGAGTAAAGCTGTGCCTGCAGCACTGGCATCCCATAGGGGTGCCACTTCAAGTCTCAGCTGCTCCTCCTCCGAACCAGCTCTCTGCTAGTGACCTGGGCATGCAATGGAAGATGGCCCAAGTACTTGGGACCCTGAAGCCATGTGGGAGACCCAGAGGAAGCTACTGGCTCTTGTCTTCTGATCTGTCCAGCTCCAGCTCTTGTGGTCATTTGGGGGAATGAACCAGCAAATGGAAGGCTCTCGCTTTCTCTCCTTCTCTCTGTAACTCTAACTCTCAAATAAATAATTTTTTTAAAAAGCCTATTTATTTCAGAGAGAAATAGAGCTCACATCAACTAGTTCACTCCCCAAAAGCTTGCAAAGGTTGGGACAAGGCCAATGCCAAAGTCAGGAGCTGGGAACTCAATCCATTATCTTCCATGTGGGTGGCAGGAACTCAATCACTTGTCATCACCACTTTCTCTCAGGATCTTTGTTAGCAGAAAGCTGGGGTCATGAATCTGAGCCAGGAATCTAACACAGGTACTCCTACATGGATCACAGTTTCTATTTTTTTTGGGGGGGGGGCAGGCAGAGTTAGAGAGAGAGAGAGAAAGGTCTTCCTTCCATTGGTTCACCCCCTAAATGGCCACCACGGCCGGGGCGCTGCGCCGATCTGAAGCTAGGAACCAAGTGCTTCCTCCTGGTCTCCCCATGCGGGTGCAAGGCCCAAGCACTTGGGCCATCCTCCACTGCCCTCCCGGGCCACAGCAGAGAGTCCAGTCAAAGTTCTTAATATAGTCTAGTACTAGTTTGTTATAAGACACATGACTGGGTCAGCGCTGTGGCTCACTAGACTAATCCTCTGCCTGCGGCGCCAGCACCCCAGGTTCTAGTCCCGGTTGGGGCGCTGTCCTGGTCGCTCTTCTTCCTGTCCAGCTCTCTGCTGTGACCCGGGAAGGCAGTGGAGGATGGCCCAAGTGCTTGGGCCCCTGCACCCACGTGGGAGACCAGGAGAAACACCTGGCTCCTGGCTTTAGATGGGCACAGAACTGGCCATAGTGGCCATTTGGGGGGGTGAACCAACAGAAGGAAGACCTTTCTTTCTCTCTCTCTTTCTCATTAACTCTTCCCATCCAGAAAAAAAAAAAAAAAGACACATGACTGGCAAATATTTTCTTACGTCCTACTCATTCTTTCCACTTTCCAGATGGTCTCTAAAAGTACAAGCATTTAAAAATGTTAATGGATCTTAATGTTTTGTTACTTATTTTCACCCACTTGAGTCAAAGACAGAGTCATGCACACACGCATACACACAAACACACAGAAATGGAGAGAAGGGAGGGAGAGGGAATATCTATCATCCATCTGCTGGTTCACTTTTTTTTTTTTTTTTTTTGACAGGCAGAGTGG
Organism: Sylvilagus floridanus; assembly: GCA_949820135.1. Classification (NCBI taxonomy): domain Eukaryota; kingdom Metazoa; phylum Chordata; class Mammalia; order Lagomorpha; family Leporidae; genus Sylvilagus; species Sylvilagus floridanus. Next base: position 72,718,061 of record OX463245.1, on the reverse strand, counting down.
ACAATGAGAGAGAGAGAGAGAGAGACAGAGAGAAAGGTCTTCCTTTTTCCATTGGTTCACCCTCCAATGGCCGCTGCGGCCGGTGCACCACGCCAATCTGAAGCCAGGAGCCAGGTGCTTCTCCTGGTCTCCCATGGGGTGCAGGGCCCAAGCACTTGGGCCATCCTCCATTGCACTCTCACAGCAGAGAGCTGGACAGGAAGAGGAGCGACTGGGACAGAATCCAGTGCCCCGACTGGGACTAGAACTCGGGGTGCCGGCGCTGCGGGCAGAGGATTAGCCTATTTATCCATGGCGCCGGCCTGCTGGTTCACTTCTGAAATGCCCACAACAGCCAGGAGCCCAGAACTCCAGCTGAGTCTCCCATATGGGTAGCAGGGGCCTATGCACTGAGACATCTGCTGCCTTCCAGGGTACGCTTAGCAGAGAGCTGGATCAGTATTGGATGCAAATGTCCCATATCGGGGCTTAACTTTCTGCACTACAACACCCACCCTGTATTTTTAATTTTGATGAAGTCTAATTTCCCTAGTTTTTCTTTCATTGCTTGTGTTTTTGGTGTCAGAGCTAAGAAACCATTGCCCAATTTAAAGTCACGAAGATTTACCTCTGTCTTTTTTTTGTAAGGATTTTAGGGTTTTAGCTCCTCTATTTAGGTTACAGGCCACTCTGAGTTTTTGAGTGTGATGTGAGGTAAGGATGCATGTTCATTTCTTTGCCCATGAACATCTAATAGTTTCAGCACCATTTGAGGAAAAGAGTCTTCTTCCTTCATTGAAATATATTGGTATCCTTGTTATCACTTTTCCCATAAATGTTTGGGTTTATTTCCTGACTTTGGATTCTAATCCATTCACCTATGATCTTTCTACAAAATCTTACAATGGGTGGGCTCAAGCCTCATCCTCTGTGTTATGGGAATAAGCCAATCTCCTTACCACTGGGGGCCTGAGATTTTCCAAGGACATATTTTCCCTCTCATCTGCTGTTGTACCAGTTCCATGCCTTCACTGAATTCTCTCTATAACCTAAGTCTTCCCACTCCATTTCAACTCTCCCTGAACACCACCATGATGCTTTCATTTTCTAAACAGTGTGTGGTTAATTCTTACTCGGGATTTGAGGAAATGGATGAAAAACCCTGCAAATCTCCTATGGGCAGCAACTTTAAAACCATTTTAGGAGGGGCTGGCGTTGTGGCGTAGCAGGTGAAGCTGCTGCCTCTGAAGCTGGCATCCCATAGGGGGGCTGGTTTAAGACCCAGCTGCTCCACTGCTGATCCAGCTCCCTGCTAATGTGCCTGGGAAAGTAGTGGAAATGGCCCAAGTGCTTGGACTCCTGCAACCATGTGGGAGATCTAGAAGCAGCTCCTGGCTCCTGTTTTCAGACTGGCCCAACCCAGGCCATTGTGGCCATTTGGGGAGTGAACCAGTAGATGGAAGATCTCTCTCTCTCTCTCTCTGATTCTTCTTCTCTCCATGTGTAACTCTGACTTCCAAATAAACAAAATAAAAGAGAGCCCAGAGCTTCATCCAGGTCTTGCATGTGGGTGCAGGGGCCCAAGCACTTGGGCCAACCTCTGTTGCTTTCTCGGGCACATTAGCAGGGAGCTGGATTGGAAGTGGAGCAGGCAGACTCCACCTGGTACCCACATGGGATGGTGGCACTACAGATAGCAGCTTAACTTGCTGCACCACAGTACTGGCCTCTAAATAAGTAAATCTTTTTAAAAAATATTTTATTTATTTATTTGAGAGGCAGAGTTACAGATAGTGAGAGGTAGAGACAGAGAGAAAGGTCTTACTTCCATTGGTTCACTCCCTAGATGGCCGCAACAGCCGGAGCTGCGCTGATCTGAAGCCAGGAGCCAGGTGCCTCCTCCTGGTTTCCCATATGGGTGCAGGGGCCCAAGCACTTGGGACATCTTCTACTGCTTTCCCAAGCCATAGCAGAGAGCTGGATTGCAAGAGGAGCAGCCAGAACTAGAACCAGTGCCCATATGGGATGCCAGTGTCGCAGGCGGAAGATTAACCTACTGTGCCACAGAGCTGGCCCCTAAATAAGTAAATCTTAAAAAAAAAAAATTTAGGAGTGGATGTAGTGACTTAGGCTAATGCTTGGGACACTTGCGTCCCATCAAGCCCCTGCATCTTCACTTCTAATCCAGCTTCCGGATAATGCATACCCTGGGAGGCAGCAGATGATGGCTCAAGTGCTTCAGCCCTTGACACCCATGTGGGAGACCCTGGTGAAGTTCCCAGCTCCCAGGTTTGGCTGGTCCAGCCTTGCTTATAGGCGTCTGGGGAGTGAACCTGCAGACGGAAGATCTCTTCCTCGCTGACTCTCTCTCTGTCACTCTTTCAAGTAGATGAAAATAATTACATGAACATAAAAAATACCTTTTTAAAAAAAGTCACTATGTTGGGGCCGGTGCTGTGGCGCAGCAGGTTAACGCCCTGGCCTGAAGCATTGGTATCCCATATGGGCGCCGGTTCGAGGCCCAGCTGCTCCACTTCCAATGCAGCTCTCTGCTGTGGCCTGGGAAAGCAGTGGAAGATGGCCCAAGTCCTTGGGCCCCTGCACCCGTATGGGAGACCCAAAGATGCTCCTGGCTCCTGGTTTCAGATTGGCCCAGTTCTGGCCATTGCAGTCATCTGGGATGTGAACCAGCAGATGGAAGACCTCTTTCTCTCTCTGCCTCTGCCACTCAGCCTTTCAAATAAATAAATAATTAAATATTTTTAAAAAATGCATCAATAATCTCCATGATGGGAAATTTTTGTTTGTTTGTGGCTCCTGTAGGTCCCGGCAGACTGTGATCTTGAGTATTCTTTCCCCTCTCTCCACGCCAGTTCCAACTCTAACGCTTCTTCCCTTCCTTTGCTCGATTTGCCTTCACCATGCCTGCTCCTCTCTCCTTCAACAAGACGGCCTAGGCGGTTGCTGTGGGCCCTTCCCCCAGCAGCAGAACCATCTCCAAGGTCAGAGCTGCCTGTTCCCCTCAGGGTGGAAGCACAGCTGGCATTTGCTTTTCTATTTCAGTTACTTTGTCTTTGTCCCTGTGCATCAGGGCGACACCCCTCTCTGGGCTGCAGCCTCCCCGTGTAAGAAATATATGAGAACTGGACTACTCTACCTGCAACCTCCTTGCAGCAGAACAGCCTCGGAGGCTTCCAAATCCATCCAAATGACCAAGTGGAGGACCTGCATTGGGTAGAGTGTGCTTAGCGAGGATGAAGGGAAGATGGAGGAGGTTTTCTTCTTCCCTTACTTCACAGGTTTGTCATGTTTGAACATGAATGCGAGTGCCACTCTCTCAGAAACAGTACAACCCCTGAAATGCCTTCCAGAGCTTTCTGGGTCAAGTGAGTGAGCCATGTAGATCTGGAAGAAGTCAGCCCTAAGGATTTAAATGGGGCAGATTTAAATGGGGGCTGGTACCGCGGCTCAATAGGCTAATCTTCCGCCTCCGGTGCTGGCACACAGGGTTCTAGTCCCCGTCGGGATGCTGGATTCTGTCCCAGTTGCCCCTCTTTCAGGCCAGCTCTCTGCTGTGGCCAGGGAGTGCAGTGGAGGATGGCCCAAGTGCTTGGGCCCTGCACCCCATGGGAGACCAGGAGAAGCACCTGGCTCCTGCCTTTGGATCAGCGCGGTACGCCAGCCGCAGCATGCCGGCCGTGGCAGCCATTGGAGGGTGAACCAACGGCAAAGGAGGACCTTTCTCTCTGTCTCTCTCTCTCACTGTCCACTCTGCCTGTCAAAAAAAAAAAAAAAAAGATTTAAATGGGGTTGAGCAGCGGCCTGCTGCGTCGGCATCCCATATGGGCACCGGTTCAAGTTCCAACTGTTCCAATTCTGATCCAACTCCCTGAAAACACCTGGGAAGGCAGTGGAAGATCGCCCAAGTGCTTGGTCCCCTGCACTCATGTGGGAGACCCTGAAGATCTTGGCTCCTGGCTTTGGATAGGCCCAGCTCCTGCTGATGTGGCCATTTGGGGAATGAACCAGCAGATGGAAGACCTCCCTCTGTCTGTAACTCTGCCTCTCAAATAAACAAATAAATCTTAAGTAAATAATAATAATAATAATAATAAAGCGAAAGGCAAAGGTGGGACTCCATCTCAGGGACTCTGATTATGAGGTATGGGAATCCCAAGTGGCAGCTCAGCCAGTTGTGCCACAATACCGACCCCTGCCACGTGTTTTTAAACACACTATCTCATTAAATTACAACACTCCTATCAGGAAGGTTTTGTTGCCTCAATTTTGAGGAACTGAGGCTCACCCAGAAAAGAGCAGGTAGCTATCTCAAAGTCATATAGGAACCAAGGAGCAGCCTGTCCCTCGGAAGGCCAGTCATATATAAAACAAACAAGAACCGTGGGACAGGAATGCAAACTTCACGCCTACGGGGGCCAGGCAGGTAATGACTGTGAGTGGCCAGGTGTGAGAAAACAGGGACAGTGAGAAGGGTATGTGTGTCCTCTCACCTTCACACCTGCTGATGAGCACTGAGCAAACAACCATGTAGGAATGCAGGCATCAGGTGGACAGCTTTGCGATTCTGCCACTGATGGGGAAAAGCCAGATTTTGCAGGAATTATGCCAATTTTTAACTAATGAACCAACAGTGAGCCAAAAAAAAAAAAAAAAAAAAGCCACAAGTCTGGCCCAGCAGACTGCCAGTGAGAATGAATTCTTTTGACTTAATACCCATCCTTTTTTTTTTTTTTTTTTTTTTTGGACAGGTAGAGTTAGTGAGAAACAGAGACAGAGAGAAAGGTCTTCATTTTCCGTTGGTTCACCCCCAAATGGCCGCTACGGCTGGCACACTGCACCAATCCGAAGCCAGGAGCCAGGTGCTTCCTCCTGATCTCCCACGCGGTGCAAGGCTCAAGCACTTGGGTCACAGCAGAGAGCTGGACTGGAAGAGGAGCAACCGGGACAGAATCCGGCGCCCCAACGGGGACTAGAACCCGGAGTGCTGGCGCCGCAGGCGGAGGATTAGCCTAGTGAGCCGCAGCACCGGCCAATACCCATCCTTCTATTCAGTCATTTTTTCTTTTTCTTTCTTTCTTTCTTTCTTTCTTTTTTCTTTTTGACAGGCAGAGTGGACAGTGAGAGAGACAGAAAGGTCTTCATTTTCCGTTGGTTCACCCCCAAATGGCCGCTGCAGCCGGTGCACTGCACTGATCCGAAGCCAGGAGCCAGGCGCTTCTCCTGGTCTCCCATGGGGTGCAGGGCCAAGCACTTGGGCCATCCTCCACTGCACTCCCGGGCCACAGCAGAGAGCTGGCCTGGAAGAGGGGCAACCGGGACAGAATCCGGCGCCCCGACCGGGACTAGAACCCGGTGTGCCAGTGCCGCAAGGCGGAGGATTAGCCTAGTGAGCCGCGGAGCCGGCCAATTCAGTCATTTTTTCAGAAGCAAACATGCAAGCATTCACCTGTAAGCTGCCATTCCACCTGTGAGACATGGTGGGGGTGCGTGAGGGGGCGGTGCCTACCAGTCCCGGGCTTTGGGAAGCAACCGTTACTGTCCTCAAGGAGTTCCTCCCGCCAGGACGGCTGCCACCTTCACCCATGTTCCCTGCCACGGAATGTGACGCCTGAACAAAAAGATCTGGCCCTGTTCATTCCGCTGGGCCAGAACCAGGGCCTCGAGGGCATGGGGGTTAGTGGGATAGGTGGGGTCGGAGCTTTCTGTGTTGATCGGAAGAGAAACACACACGATTATATTGAGCTTCAGTTTCCTCTTCCAGAAATGGAAGGCTAACTGGCCTCTCCTTGCCGGGTGCCTTCCCAGGGCTGTTGCCAGAGTCAGCGGAAGCAGCTGGAGAAAAAGGCCGGGGCGGGGGAGGTGGGTAAAGCCGCACCTGCCACCCCGGCGCTGGTTCCTGTCCGGCTGCTCCTCTTCCGATCCAGCTTTCTGCTAGTGGCCTGGGAAAAGCACTGTCAGATGGCCTAATGTTTGGGTCCCTGCCACCCTGGAAGAAGCCCCTGGCTCCTGGCTTCAGCCTGACCCAGCCCTGGCCATTGCGACCACTTGGGGTTATCCAGCGGATGGGAGACTGCTCTGTTTTTCTAACTCTTTCAAATAAATAAATAAATAAATAAATAAATAAGAGGCTGCACATAGGATAGGCGCAAAGGAGGCGTGCATCCCGATACGGTGGAAGGTGCCTTGGCGGGGACCCGAGGCCGGACACCTAAGCACTGTGGCGCCCCTAGCTCTGAAGGGCCAAGACCCGGAAGCACAAGTCCCAGCCGCTCCACCCAGAAGGCAGCGGGAAGCCCCGCACTTCCGGCGCGCGACCCGGAAGCGGAAATCAGTCCGTCTCTTTCCCCTCCGTTGCGTCTCTCCTGCGTTGTTGAAGTCCTGAACCGAGAGCAGCGCGGTTTTCAGCGTGCGGCGAGGAGGAGTGATCTCTGAGGGCCAGGAGCGGCTGCCGCCATGGCGGACGTGACCGCCCGAAGCCTGCAGTACGAGTACAAGGCGGTGCGTATGGGCTTAGGGAGGACTCGGGGGAGGCAGTGTAGTGCGTAGGGGAGGCGGGAAGCTGCGGGAGGGAGGTTCAGTCTCCAGGCCTGCAGGAAAGCCACGAAATCTGAGGCGAAATCGGATCGGGGCGAAAGTTTGGGTATGCGACGATACGGATTATCGCACCGGGGACCGGGGCGGGCCGGACAAGGCGGAGAGCTCTGTGGGACCGGGCTACCAAGCCTTTCAGCGTTCAACCCGCCCCTTCACCTGTCCCTCTCCACTGGCTCAGTACTTCCCGCGTGTGGGTGGTTATGGTTAGAAGCCAGGATTATTCTGATAGATGGCACGTAGGGCTTATCAGCCCTGTGCTCGTGCTTAGCGTTATATGTTGCTATTTCTTTTCAAATTCTATACCTTTATATTCCGGCGAGTGGTTGTTAACGCTCATTGTGACTCTTGAGCTGGGATCAGGGTGCGGCAGGAACTGGCCTCGCGTGTGTCAAAGCTTCAGCAGTGGTCTGATCTTTTCAGAACTCGAATCTTGTGCTCCAAGCTGACCGGTCTCTCATTGACCGAACCCGCCGGGATGAACCCACGGGAGAGGTGCTGTCCCTGGTTGGGAAGCTGGAGGGCACCCGAATGGGAGATAAGGCACAACGGACCAAACCACAGATGCAGGAGGAAAGAAGAGCCAAGTAAGTACCAGTGGAGTCCTGTTTTTCTTCAGAACCGAAGTCCGTCTTTTCCTTAGCAGTTAGTAGTGTTTTTGTTGAAATGCATGGTGCAAGATTGGACAGCAGTGGCATTAAAACATTGGTGAAGGTAAAAGCTGAACTTGAGAGTTTGAAGATTCTTTGGCCTTAACAAATACACTTTGAGGGCTGGCGCTGTGGTGCAGTGGGTTAATCCTCCACCTGCTCTGCCAGCATCCCATTATGGGCCCTGGTTCTAGTCCCAGCTGCTCATCTTCTAGTCCAGCCCTCTGCTTTGGCCTGGAAAAGCAGTAGAAGATGGTTCAAGTCCCTGTACCCGAGCAGGAGACCTGGAAGAAGCTCCTGGCTCCTGGCTTCAGATAGGCATTAGCTCCAGCCATTGGGGCCATTTGGGGAGTGGACCAGTGAATGGAAGACCTTTCTGTCTGTCTCTCCCTCTCTATCTGTAACTCTGTCTCTCAGGTAAATAAATAAAATCTTAAAAAATAAATAAATAAAAGTACACCCAATTGGAAAATACTTACTGGTACCTTTTTCTAGCATATGTTTCTGGTCCACAAACATCTTAATTTTCTTGAGGGTATCTTTAAGACCTTTGATATTTCTTATCTCAGTAGGTTTTTAATTTTTAAGACATTTATTTTTGGGCCGGCGCTGCGGCTCACTAGGCTAATCCTCTGCCTTGCAGCGCTGGCACACTGGATTCTAGTCCCAGTCGGGGTGCCGGATTCTGTCCTGGTTACCCCTCTTCGAGGCCAGCTCTCTGCTGTGGCCCGCAAGTTCAGTGGAGGATGGCCCAAGTGCTTGGGCCCTGCACCCCACGGGAGACCAGGAGAAGCACCTGGCTCCTGCCATTGGATCAGCGCGGTGCACCGGCCGCAGTGCACCGGCTGCAGTGGCCATTGGAGGGTGAACCAACGGCAAAGGAAGACCTTTCTTTCTCTCTCTCTCTCTCTCACTCTCACTGTCCACTCTGCCTGTCAGAAAAAGCAAAAAAAAAAAAAAAGACATTTATTTTTGAAAAACAGTAACAGAAAGAGAGAGAAAGGGATTTTGCATCTGCTGGTTCCCTCCCTGAGTGGTTGCAACGGCTGGGGTTGGGCCAGGCTGAAACCTGGAGCCTGGAACTCCATTTGGGTCTTCATGTGGGTGGCAGGAACACAAGTACTTGGGGCCACTTTCCCCTGCTTTACCAGCACATTATCAGGGACCTGAATTGGAAGCAGAGTAACAGAGACTTGAATCATTGCTCTGATGGGAGATGCTGGCGTTACAGGCGGCAGCGTAACTGCTAGGCCACAGCACTGGCCCCTTTGTATTTTGAATTAGTTTCATCTGAGAGATAGAGACTGGCCGATTAGAGAACTCACATCTGCTCGTTCACTTCATAAATGCCCACGATCGCTGCAGCTGGTCCAGGCTGAGGCCAAGAGACTGGAAGGCAACCTGGGTTTCCTGTGTGGTGGCAAGGACCTACATACCTGAACCATCCCCTGCTGCCTCCCAGGATATGTGTGTGTTAGCAGGAAGCTGAAATTGGAAGTGGAGTTAGAATTGAAACCGGATGTTCCAGTATGGGCTGTGGATGTCCAAGTGGCATCTTACTAAGTGCTGCACTACATGCCTACTCGTGTTTTTGAATGAGTGATAACCCTGTCTTGTAACATTTAGTGAACTACTGAGAGTGTGAACACACTTCCTTTCTGTTACTGTGTCCTACAAAGAAATGCTTGTGCAAATGATTAAGGTGAAATGGGGCTCATTTGTTGTGGTGCATGTGTACGGTGATACTGAGGAGGGTGGGCTTGGTTCTCTTGTCTTGGGGAGGCAAGGTTCTCCTGTGGAACGTCACACTGTGTGTCCCTTAGGCGAAGAAAGCGTGACGAGGACCGGCATGACATCAACAAGATGAAGGGCTATACCCTGCTGTCGGAGGGCATTGACGAGATGGTGGGCATCATCTACAAGCCCAAAACCAAGGAGACCCGGGAGACGTATGAGGTGCTGCTCAGCTTCATCCAGGCTGCACTTGGGGACCAGGTGAGGCCACCAGAGAGTGAGTGCTGTGCTTGGGCAGGGAGGGGCGACGGCTGGGGCACCAGAAGAACCCTGTCCCTGAATTTCCCTGTGTGGCTCAGACCAACTTGCGGAAGTGACTAGTATTACAAAGTGGTTGAAGTGAAGTAATACTTTACATGTTTTTTTCCTCCTTTTACATCAACTCTGTGAATTGATGCTATTAAAAAAAATTGGTTCTTTTGGTCTACTTGAAAGGGAGAGTGACACAGAGCTATCAGTTGATTGGTCTTCCATCCACAGGTTCACTTCTCATGTGCCTGCAACATCCAGAGCTGGGCCAGGCCAAAGCCAGGAGCCTGAAACTCCATCGGGGTCTCTCGTGGGTGGAAGGGCCCAAACACTTGAGCCATCCTCTGCTGCAGGGTGCATTAGCAGGAAGCGGGAGCAGCAGCAGAGGTGCCAGGACCTTAACTGACACTTAGATATGCACAAGTGTACATCCCAAGCGTTGGCTTAACCTGCTTTGCCACAGTGCCCACCCCTAGGTGCTATGAATATTCATTTTCCATTTCATAAAGGGAGATGCAAGGCACACGGTAGTTATGTAATTTTGCTAAGTCACAGAAGTATTATTTGGCAGAGCCAGGCTGTGAATCCAAGTATCCCATCCCATCTGTGCTCTTAACTATTATATGTGTGAGAACAAATTAAGGCCTTTTCTGAGTCTGAGAGGTTCTAGTGGGATGGATTCTAGAGTATGTGAGGACAAATAATTACCAAAAACGTGGCAGGCTAGGGGAAGACTGCCAAGTTGTAGAAGCTCTGTCCTGTATCCTGTATCCCATATGGGCGCCGGGTTTTAGTCCCAGCTGCTCCTCTTCCAGTCCAGCTCTCTGCTGTGGCCCAGGAGGGCAGTGGAGGATGGCCCAAGTGCTTGGGCCCCTGCACCCAAGTGGGAGACCAGGAGAAGCACCTGGCTCCTGGCTTCAGATCGGCGCAGCACCAGCCATAGTGGCCATTTGGGGGATGAACCAACGGAAGGGAGATCTTTCTCTCTGTCTCTCTCTCACACTAACTCTACCTGTCAAATAAGTAAAATAAATAAATAAATAAAATAAAAATGCTGGTATATGGCAGGTTTTGAAGAGGTGTGGCTCTTCACATCCTAGTGCCACAAACAGCTGATTGGTAGGCTCCAGCACTGTGGCGTGGTGGGTAAAGCCTCTGCTTGCAGTGCCAGCATCCCATATGGGCTCTGGTTCTAGTCCCTGCTGCTCCACTTCTGATCCAGTTTCCTGCCATGGCCTGGGAAAGCAGTAGAAGATGGCCCAAGTGCTTGGGCCCCCGCATCCACGTGGGGGACCTTAGGGAAGCTCCTGGCTCCTGGCTTCAGCCTTGCCCAGTCCTGACCATTACAACCACCTGGGGAGTGAACTTGTACATGGAAGATACCCCCCACCACTCCCCGCCTCTCTTCCTTTCAATAATAATAATATAAAAAGCTGGTTGGTGCTGTTCTTTGTGTTGTTCTAAATGTTGCTGGTTTTTGCCACCAGCCTCGTGATATCCTTTGCGGGGCAGCAGATGAAGTTCTAGCTGTCCTGAAGAATGAAAAGCTGCGGGACAAGGAAAGACGGAAGGAGATTGACTTGCTGCTGGGTCAGACAGATGACACCAGATACCACGTGCTAGTGAACCTGGGCAAGAAGATCACAGACTATGGTGGAGACAAGGAAATCCAGAACATGGGTGACTGCGCTCTCTATGTCTTGGTCTTGTTTACTGGTTGTAGTTAACCCCTAAGTGGGCATCTTCTCGCGTCATTCATTAAAAATCTGAGTGTCAGTGGGCTCCCATCACCTACTCCGTGTTTACTGAGGGGTGAAGTTGATGGGTATCAGAATCCCAGATGCCCACAGTCATGTCTCACTCTGAGACCCTGTCACTGTGTAGAAGATGAGAGGAAACTTAGGCAGAGTGTGGGAGCTCAAGTGGTTTAGCAGGCACGGCAGGGCTGATTCCAGGGTTGGCGGGTCGGAGAAAGCCGTGGCAGTGGCAGCACAGGTGGCCCTGCGGTGTTTGCTGAGGAGAGACAAGGCGGGGCATTGCGGAGGAAGTGGCCCCCGAGCGCGCTCACTGCCCGCTGCATTCTTACTGTTCGCTCTTCCTTTCAGATGACAACATTGATGAGACGTACGGTGTGAATGTGCAATTCGAGTCTGACGAGGAGGTGAGTAATAAAGCAGAGACCCCATGTATTCTCGCTTTTTTTGAAATAAGGTGAAGGGGCCCTTTGAAGTTAATTTAAGAGGCCACTGAGCTTAAGCCAGAATAACTTTATGGTGTTATATAGGTGTCAGTAAGTGTAATTTTGCTAAAAAAATTGTTATAGTTACCTTTAAGTTTTTTAAAGCAAATTAATCTGACATAAAATTTTAAAATAAATCAAGCAAGGGCTAGTGCAGTAGCTTAGTGGGTAAAGCTGCCGTCTGCAGCTCCGCCATCCCAAATGGGCGCCGGTTCAAGTCCTGGCTGCTACACTTCGATCCAGGTCTCTGCTGTAGCCTGGGAAAGCAGTAGACGATGGCCTAAGTCCTTGGGCCCCTGCACCCATGTGGGAGACCTGGGAGAAGCTCCTGGCTTTGGATCAGCCCAACTACAGCTCTTGCGGCCATTTAGGTAGAGAACCAGCAGATGGAAGACCTCTCCCTCTCTCTGCCCCTGCCTCTCTGTAAATCTGCATTTCAAATAAATAAATAAATCCTTTCTTTTAAAGACTTATTTATTTATTTAATTGAAAGTCAAAGTTACACAGAGAGAGAAGAGGCAGAGAGAGAGAGGTCTTCCATCCAATGGTTCACTCCCCAATTGGCCGCAACGGTTGGAGCTGTGCTGATCCGAAGCCAGGAGCCAGGAGCTTCTTCTGGGTTTCCCATGCAGGTGCAGGGTCCCAAGGACTTGGGCCATCTTGTACTGCTTTCCCAGGTGATAGCAGAGAGCTGGATCAGAAGTGGAGCATCCGGGACTAGAACCAGCGCCCATATGGAATGCTGACGCTTTGGGCCAGGGTGTTAACCTGCTGCACCACAGCCAGCTCCAAAAAAATAAATCTTTAAAAAAATAAAATAAACCAAGCAGATCAGCAGAAAGACAAAAGATAAAGTACCATATATACCTTCATTGAGATTGTATTTTCCTTATGCTTTACTGCATTTTTGCCTGTATGTGCTAATTTTTTCATTACTGTGTCCTACTACCAGCTTCAAAAGGACACAGATTTGTTCAAATGTGTGGGCAAAATTTACACGTTTGCTTAAACAGTTGTAGCAGCCACTGGAGCTAATGTTTGCCATCTAATCAGAAATTCTTGAGTGTAACTCAATAGAATCAAGTAAGGTACCTGAAAAAAATTGCAGTGTTGTCTTAGTGTTCTCACTGGGTATGTTTGGCTCCTAAAAAAGGAAATTATGTATATATACCAGGACAGAAAGGAGGGGTAGCACAGGAGAGTTAGAGGGCAAAGCACTGAACTGGGAGCTGAGAGTGCTGAAGCTTGGCCCTTGGGCAAGTCATCTTGTCTCAATTTTTCCTCCCAAATGAAGTGATTGAAACAGATGACTTTCAAGTCCGCCTCCACGGTACGGTTAATTAAAATTTATGATTTTAAATCATAAATTAAACAACCTAGCAGAATGCTTTACTTACAGCAGTTGGTTTAGCAAATACTTATTAAGTATCTGCTTTGGATGTGAGGCTGCTGAGTACATTGTAAAAATCAGTACAGGGGGTGCACAAACTTAAATGTGGCCTCTATGTTTCTGATTTGTTACCTGCTTCCTATAAATGCTTCTTTATAGTTTTTCTTTCTTGTTAACTAATGATTCTTATTTCAAGTACTGAGTGTGTATGTATCAAAGAGAGACTGATCCATTTGGTCGTCATTATGGCAGCCTAAACAGAGGCAGAAGAGAGAACAGGGGTGTCTCAGGAACCTTTGCTAAGTGGTCATTCCGTTCGATGTGCTCTGGATTAAGGCTCCCCTGGGTTCCAGGAAGCCCTTGGTTTCATCCCAGAGCCATTGCTTTGATCCTGGAGCTCATTTAGAATGACTGAAGGAAGAGGTTCTGTGGTGACACAGCATCAGCTCCAGATCACGGTTGAGGTTGTGACCATTTCCACAGGAAGGTGATGAAGATGTGTATGGAGAGGTTCGAGAAGAGGCGTCGGATGATGACATGGAAGGGGATGAGGCTGTTGTGCGCTGCACCCTCTCTGCTAATGTAAGTGTGGTCTCTCTCCTATTATTGCAAGAACAGCTGATTGCATGATATAGCGCTCCTTGCCTAGGTCCTATTACAGATCACTTTCTGAGCCACCTTTTGAGAGGGTAAGCCATGGTAACAAACATTAGATGTCCTGATTCACTCAAGATTTTAGTCAGTTATTCCCTTTTCCACATTGAGATAGATCTTAGCGTGGTGTACTCCTGAACAATATAGCAGAATTTTGTTTTCCTCTGGGAACTTCTCTAAAGGAGCTGGTCTGTGTGATGGCAAGTCGCTTTGTGACAGAGTGGACAGAAGCAGCTGGGGCGAAGGAGGACCTGGTGAGCTAAGTGCCTGGTTGCTCTTGTAGCTTGTAGCCTCCGGAGAACTGATGAGTTCCAAGAAGAAGGACTTGCACCCTCGGGATATTGATGCATTTTGGCTACAGCGGCAGCTCAGTCGTTTTTATGACGATGCCATCGTGTCACAGAAAAAGGCAGATGAAGTGTTGGAGATTTTGAAGGTATTACCGAGATGATATTTCTGTGTTCAGCAGGTGGGTACCGTGTGTGAAGCGGCAGATGGTGATGTTGCCTTTCTTTTCTCTTCAGACTGCCAGCGATGATCGAGAGTGTGAGAACCAGCTGGTGCTGCTCCTTGGCTTCAACACCTTTGATTTTATTAAAGTACTGCGCCAGCACAGGATGATGAGTGAGTGTAGAGTGTGCTCTTTCTGTGGGCCATATGAGTGCAGGCCTGTGTGTGCCCGCATGTGATAGAGATTGTGTTGCTCTCATGGCATCAGTACTGATTTTTCTTTGTTCTCTACCCAGAGTCAAGGTTGATTTTTATCTTATTTCCTGACCACCCCCCCTTTCTTCTTTTGCTTTTTGTCAGTTTTATACTGTACCTTGTTGGCCAGTGCACAGAGTGAAGCGGAAAAGGAAAGGATCATGGGAAAGATGGAAGCTGATCCAGAGCTGTCCAAGTTCCTCTACCAGCTCCATGAAACAGAGAAGGAGGATCTGATCCGAGTAAGAGCGGTCTCACTCCTGATGGGGACTGTAGGCTGCAGAAAAGGGACATAGGCCAGAAGATTGCAGCATAAAAGAGGAGGTTGAAGTTCAAGTACTTTGCTCGGTGCTTTGTGTTGTGTTTGTCCTTGGATGTGGATTAGAATACACACGTTCACCTTGGGGTTATCTGGGGACCCCGATGGCTGCCGGCCTCACCAACACCTTGAGGACCTTCATTGCTATACATGGCGTTTACTGTACAGGGACAGAACATGTGTATTTGCTTAACGGAGCCTACATTTTTACCCGTTAGAGATAACCCTTAATGCTGAATTGTAAAAATTACTTCTGATATCAGCATTCTGTCTATCATCTCTTTGAAAGTGTTCATGCTTTAATCATTCTGGTGATCCCAGTGGCGGGTATCTGAATGTAAAATGCCATCTTTTCTATGGGAGGCCTTATGAGAGTGCTTCTAAAGATTCATGGAAAAGATGATTAAAAGGGAAGTTTAGAGGGCCCAGTGTTGTGGCCCATCATGTTGCAGTGCCAGCATCCCATATCAGACTGTCAGTCCCGCTGCTTACCTTCCCATCAGTTTCCTGCTAATGCACTTGGGAAGGTAGTGAGGATGGCCTACGTACTTGAGCCCCTGCCATCCATATGGGAGACCAGGATGATGTTCTTGGCTTTGGCCTGACCCAGACCTAGCTGTTACGGCCATTTGGGGCATGAACCAATGGGTGAAAGATTGATCTCTCTCTGTTGCTATTTATTTCTCCTTCTCGCTTTGTTGTTCTGCTTTGCATTTTTTTTTTTTTAAGTATAGAAGCAGATGTGTGGTGTAGCCTGTTAAGCCACTACTTGAGACGCCACATCCTTGCCTCTGCTTCTAATTCAGCTTTCTGCGGTCACACTCTGAGACGCAGCAAAGATGGCTCGAGTACTTGGGTGGTCCCTGCCACCCACATGGATAGAGTTCTGGGCTCCTGGCTTTGGGCTGGCCCAGTGCTGGCTGTTGTGGCCATCTGGGGAGTGAACAAGTGTTTGGAAGATCTCTTTCTCTTTGTTGCTCTGCTTTTAAGTAAATAATAAAAGAAAAATTCAATACATGATGTTAAAGAATTTATATTAGGGCAAAAAATTTTGAAATCCATACAGACAGGATCTTCAGAAAGTTCATGGAAAATGCATATTGTTATAAAACTGCATGGATTTCAATTTTTTTTTTGCGCCAAAATAACTCATAAACTTAAACTTTTAATTCCATTTTCTATGGAACTTTTTGAAGTGCCCTCATATGGGTGAACACGTGTGAGTCAAGCACAACCAGACAGAGACCACAAGGGTCAGAACGCAGGACAGTGATGAATTTGCATTGTACTTTTTACCTTTCTCCACCTGTAGGAGGAGAGGTCCCGGAGGGAGCGAGTGCGTCAGTCACGAATGGACACAGATCTGGAGACCATGGATCTGGACCAGGGTGGAGAGGTAGGTAGCGAGCCATTTCCCAGGCTGTGACAGATGGAAGACTTAACTTGCCAGCTCTCTGACTTCTTGATATTGCTTTTCGCATTCAAGGCACTGGCTCCACGGCAGGTTCTGGACTTGGAGGACCTGGTTTTTACCCAGGGGAGCCACTTCATGGCCAACAAACGCTGTCAGCTTCCTGACGGGTCCTTCCGTCGCCAGCGTAAGGGCTATGAAGAGGTGCATGTGCCTGCCCTGAAGCCCAAGCCCTTTGGCTCTGAAGAAGTGAGTGAATTACTTTTCTCAGTTCTCTGTTCAGGTCATCTCTTTCCTGTTTGGATTTCCCCCATTGCCCAGAAGGTAGCCTGCTCTCATAGTTACTTTGCTTCAAAAGTGGATGCTGGTGCAGAGTTTTCCCATCCTGGTTTCGAGCCCCGGGAATGATACTGACCTCTAAACTGGCCTTTAGTGGAGAGAGTTATGCAGGGAGGTTGCCAAGGAACGAAATCCTGGCAATGCCACAGAAACAGTTTGCTTACTCAAGGATGCTGCTAGCGTGTTGTGAATTGTGTTTTTTCTTTCTAGCAACTGCTCCCTGTGGAGAAGCTGCCGAAGTATGCCCAGGCTGGATTTGAGGGCTTCAAAACGCTGAATCGGATCCAGAGTAAGCTGTACCGTGCCGCCTTGGAAACAGATGAGAATCTGCTGCTGTGTGCTCCTACTGTAAGTGCTGCCCTGCCTGCTTTTCTGTCGTTTTGGTGGCAAGAGTGTTCTTCATCTTCACCCCTGTCCTCCAGTTCTTTATTCTTGAGTGGAACAAATGTTAAATGGTGGGTAAAATGCCCAGGACACGCGGTGTCCTGTGTTTTGGAGATAAGCCCATGGAAGTTGCAGGAGTGATCATTACCAGTAAGTAGGCCGTCTCATCCCTGACTGCTCTCGTAGGGTGCTGGGAAGACCAACGTGGCCCTAATGTGTATGCTCCGAGAGATAGGCAAACACATAAACATGGATGGCACTATCAATGTGGATGACTTCAAGATTATCTACATTGCTCCCATGCGGTCCTTGGTGCAGGAGATGGTGGGCAGTTTTGGAAAGGTAAGGGGGTAGAGCTTCCTCTGGTGAGTACTGGGTGCAGCTGTCAGTATCGTGAATAGTCCTGTGCCTCGCTGCTGCTTGTGTTAGGGCATCCCTGAAATGCCTCCTGTGGTGTTTTACATTTCAAAGGCAGAGAGGTTTCTGAAGCAAGAATATCCTAAACCATCTGTAACTAGGGTTTATTTGCCATTTTTCGTTCATGTTCTCCATGATGACTTTCTGTAGTTGTTCTCATTTGCGTCATTGAAGTGTTTATGAACTGGCACATGGATGTGGTTGACAGTAGACCTAGTGGTTTTATTCTGGGTCACATTAGCCACAAGTTTCCATTTTCTCCTTCTGTGTGCAGAACTCCCAGAGCTCCATTTCCCCCTATTGTGTGCTTCATTTGCCTGAGTGAAACTTAGGTTTGTTTTTGGAAAAGGAGTGATTGACTTGATAGTCACCTGCTCCCAGTACTCCACGCTCAGGTGTGGTATCTAGGCTGCTTCGTGCATGCTTGCCTGACATAGGTCTCTTCCGCCTAGCGCCTGGCCACTTACGGGATCACTGTTGCTGAGCTCACTGGAGACCATCAGCTATGCAAGGAAGAGATCAGTGCCACTCAGATCATTGTCTGCACCCCTGAGAAGTGGGACATCATCACCCGCAAGGGTGGGGAGCGCACCTACACCCAGCTGGTGCGGCTCATCATTCTGGTGAGTGGAGGCACTTTGGGGCTGCAGAGACCAGTCGTGATCGGGGAAGGTTTGCTGGGCTTCAGTGCTGAATGTTCCTTCAATGCCTTTCTATAGGCAATAAAGCTTTGCTGTTGGTGTTAAATGAGAATCTGCCCATAATAGGAAAATTTCCCAGTAGGTGCTTAGTGTTTGCCTTATTCTTTATATCTTTTATATGTCTAAAATATTTTGAAACAAGTGCAAATAGACTGACCACAAACTAATTCTGTCCTCTCAGAACAATGAATAAGTAATCCATTTTGCAAGGGAACAAGTAAAGAGTCCAGGATATTGTTCCAGAATCATCCAGACAGGAGGGCCTCTCAGTCTGATTGATGTTTCTTTGAGGTGTCTGACACAGTGCTGGTTTTCAGTGTGCTGGGACAGAGGTCAATGATCTGTGGCTGCTGGGTGTTGTTTTATTGGAATGTACCCGTGTCTCTAGGCTTATGTATTGTTTACAGCTGCATTTTTGCTGCAGTGGCAGAGTTGAGTATTTGTAATAGGAACTGCGTGGCCAACAAGTCTAGAATTTGACTTTCTGGCCTTTAAGAAAATGTTGGCAGCCCCTGCATTAGAGCCTGGCCACTTAAATCCTGATTGACCGGGGGACAGCAGCAGGTTGGGAGAGAGGCTTGTTAGAAATGCCCTGGCTCCACCCTGCACCTTCTGCAAAAAAATCTACATTTGAACAAGATCACTGTCTACTTTGGCTTGCTAAAATTTGAGAAGCAGGTGATATCTTGATATCTTTTTTTCTTGGTCAAAATACGTGACCAGGGGTGAAGCCTTATTTCATATAAATATCTGATCAGAAGCTTCATTTTTTTTATGCAGAAATTTACCTTTAAGTAAAGTTAGGAACTCATTTACTGAAATACCAGATTTTCTTGCTATTAACTGTAGCAGAGCATTTAATGGTGAATACTGTTTCATTTATGTTTCTCTGGCTTAGTTCTGCCCCCACCCTTTCTTATCTTTATTCTGCATATTAGGTTAGATGCCTACAAATCTCAGGGAAGGGGGCCACATTTCCTTAGTCCTGGAGGTAATTTGCTGCCCTCCCATTCTTTAGGATGAGATCCATCTTCTCCATGATGACAGAGGCCCTGTGTTAGAGGCGTTGGTGGCCAGGGCCATCCGAAACATTGAGATGACTCAAGAGGATGTCCGACTCATTGGTCTCAGTGCCACCCTCCCCAACTATGAAGATGTAGCCACTTTTCTACGTGTTGACCCCGCCAAGGGCCTCTTCTACTTTGACAACAGGTATAAGAAGATTGGGAAAACTGTAGCTAAGGTGACTTTCCCGCCGTCCTTCCCTTTTCCAAGGAGCACTCACTATTGGGTTGGGTTTTAGAACGCTCTTTGGGTTTTGGAGGGGTGAATCCAGAAAAAAGGATACTGCTTCTGGGCAGTGAGAAGGAGTGTTTATTCTCAGTAGTACCTGCCAAAAGCCTCAGTTTGTCTCACTGTTGAACTTTCAGCTTCCGCCCAGTGCCTCTGGAACAGACCTATGTGGGTATCACAGAGAAAAAAGCTATCAAGCGTTTCCAGATCATGAATGAAATAGTCTATGAGAAAATTATGGAGCATGCTGGGAAAAATCAGGTCTGTGCATGGTCAATTGTATTTTTCAACACTGTTCTTTTAAACTTTTTTTGTGTGTTTGATTTATTTATTTGAAAGGCAGTTACAGAGAGTGGTGTGAGACAGACAGAGATCTTCAATCCACTGATTGACTCCCTAGATGGCCACAATGGCCAGAGCTGGACCAGTCTGCAGCTAGGAGCCAGGATCTTCTCCTGGTCGCCTATGTGGATACAGGATCCCAAGCACTTGGGCCATCTTCTGCTGCTTTCCCAGGCCATTAGCAGGGAGCTGGATCAGAAATAGAGCAGCCGGGACTGGAACCGGCACCCATTTGGGATGCTGGCATTGCAGGCGGCAACTTCACCTGCTACAACGCCACCAAATAGAGAAGTCATCCTGGCACTAAATACTAGGACTATATTTCATATGAAATCTCACTAGTTTCAAACTTACTTCCTAAGCCCTTTTATAAATGATACAGAATTTTAGCTGTTATTTTGCAGAAACATATTCATGTAGCTTAGACTTGTTAGGTACCTTAACACAAATTCTGAATTGAGATTCCTGAATTTGCTCTCTAGTATGTTTCTGTTCAAGACAGGGTGTTAGGCTTATTTTAGTTTCCCAGCTCTAGGACTCTGTCCCTGTGCTTGGGGGTTCATTCCCTATGGTTCTTGCCAGCCCTACTTAGGCTTCTGCCCATTGTGTCCCCTACCAAGGCTGTGGCTTCTGGTTATAATGGTGTAGACTCTGCTTCATGCTGCTGGTGCTGAAGCTTTTGACTGTAGGAAATTGGTTTTGGTTTCTTTTTAGGTGCTGGTGTTTGTCCACTCCCGGAAGGAGACCGGAAAGACAGCCAGAGCCATCCGAGACATGTGCTTAGAGAAGGACACTCTGGGGCTGTTTCTCAGAGAGGGCTCAGCCTCCACGGAAGTCCTTAGGACAGAAGCTGAGCAGTGTAAGGTGAGAAGGGTCCAGCCTGGTTCTCTCATTTCTCCCTCATAACTGGATCCATCCGAGGTTAGTCCTGGCTCCTTTAGAACTGCCGCGTCAGTGCTGTTGTTTTACATTACTTAGGTGAACGTTGATTGGATATGGTTACGTGGGATGGGGTATGAGGGATAGCATCATAGGTGACACTGTTTCCTTGGTCCTTGGGAGAGTCGCACAGGAAGACTCACCTCATTCTCTGTTCTTTCTTGCACAGAACCTGGAGCTGAAGGATCTTCTGCCCTATGGCTTTGCTATTCATCACGCAGGCATGACCAGAGTTGACCGAACACTCGTGGAGGATCTTTTTGCTGATAAACATATTCAGGTGAGGGCGAGCAAAGGTCTTGGGGAGCAGGTGATGCAGACTTTGTGCCCTAAGTCTGTTCCTGGTCCAGTTAGCCCATTCAGAAGGTTGTGCTGAGTACCATAAATAAAACTTCATGCCCCCTCTCCTAGCACTTCCCACGCTGCCTCGTAAGGTCAGGACCCGGTTTGTTCCCTCTTTCAGGGCATCTTGTATCTTAGTGTTAGTCTTAAGTGATTAATGTAGGTCTGTACTTTTGACTCTTGTGTACCTCTGGAACCTTGAAAAGTTCTTGAATAGATAAGAAACCCTTTCCTCTTGATTCTGGTGTCAGAAGGGTAAATCCTTACCCCCACACCCCGTCCTTCAGTCCTGGCCCCATCCCCACCAGTCCTGTTAAAAGCTCTGAAGCAAGTTTCCTGGAGAAACCAAGGGGACCAACCCTCGGGTGCCCACATCTGTTTGCCTTAGTACTTTGCCTTGCTTTTGTAGGTTTTAGTTTCCACAGCAACTCTGGCTTGGGGTGTGAATCTTCCCGCACATACAGTCATCATCAAAGGGACCCAGGTGTACAGTCCAGAGAAGGGGCGCTGGACAGAACTGGGAGCACTGGACATTCTGCAGGTACCGAGCCTTTTGAGTTTACCCTCAGTGGGGAGAAGTATCGTGTGCTTGAATTGCCAGGATGCTGGAAGCACAGCAGTTCAGAGGCCAAGTTCTGTGGTGTAGAATCCCTGAATCAAAACCAGAAGAACTTTGTTCCTTTAAAAAGTTAATTTTATTTATTTGAAAGACAGAGTGACAGAAAGAGGGAGACAGGGGAAGAGATCCTCCACCTAGGGGTTCACTCCCTAAATGGCTGCGATGGCAGGGTGAAGCTGGGAGCCAGGGCCTCCATCTGGCACTAGCACAGGGGAAGCAGGGGCTGTGTACTTGCATCATCTTCCACTGCTTTCTCAGGCACATCACCTGGGAGCTGGATTGGAGGTAGAGCAGCTGGGACTCAAACTGGTGCTTCAGTGTGGAATACCAGCCCTTCAAATGGCAGCTTAACTCACTGCACCACAATGCCAGCCATGAGAGTTCTCTGCTTTTATTATTATTATTATTTTAAAGGAATAATTATTTATTTAAAAGGCACATTGACAGAGATCTTGCTATTAAACTTTTCATGTGCCCTCAACAGCCAGGGCTTGTCGAGCTGCAGCCAGGAGCCAGGAACTCCCACTTTGGTCTCCCTTGTGGATGGCAGGGGCCCAAGCACTTCAGCCACCATGGGTTGCCTCCCAGGTACATTAGCAGGAAGCTGGAATAGTGTGGAGTAGCTAGAACAGGAGTCAGCATTCTTTTGTTTTTCTTTTTTTTTTTTTTTTAAGATTTATTTTATTTATTTGAAAGAGTTACAGAGAGAGAGGTCTTCTATCCACTGGCTCACCCCCCCAAATGGCCTCAACGGCTGGAGCTGAGCTGATCCGGAGCCAGGAGCCAGGAGCTTCTGGGTCTCCCACGTGGGTGCAGGGGCTAAAGCACTTGGGCCATCCTCCACTGCTTTTCCAGGTGCATTAGCAGGGAGCTAGATCAGAAGTAGAGCAGATGGAACTTGAACCAGTGCCCATATGGGATACCAGTGCTACAGGCCAGGGCTTTAATTCACCACGCCACAGCGCCTGCCCCCATGAGTCAGCATTCTGATACGGGATGTGGGTGTTGTAGGTGGTGGCTTAATCCACTGTGCCACAATGCCTCTCCCTTTTAAAGTTTTTATTTCATTGAGAGGCAGAGAGAGACAGAGCTCACATCCATTGTTCACTCCCCAGATACCCACTGCAGCTCTTAACAAGAGCCACAGACTGGAGCTAGGAACTCAATCCAGGTTTCCAGTAGGCGTGGCAAGAAACCGATTACTTGAGCCACTATGTGCTGCTTCCTGAGACCTGCATTATCAGGAAGCTGGATCAGGAGTGAAGCCACATATCCAACCTGGGCGTTCAGAGTAGAATGTGGGCGTCTTAACAGCTAGGGCAAGCATCTTCAGCACCCCCACGCCACCCCTTATTTTTAATTTATTTAATTGTGAGACACTAAAACAGAATCTGTCTTGCTTTAGCATTCTTGGTTCTTGTCTCTGACTTAGATGCTGGGACGTGCTGGACGACCCCAGTATGACACCAAGGGTGAAGGCATACTCATCACGTCTCATGGCGAGCTGCAGTACTACCTGTCCCTCCTCAATCAGCAGCTTCCTATCGAGAGTCAGATGGTATCAAAGCTGCCGGATATGCTCAATGCAGAAATCGTGCTGGGAAATGTCCAGAATGCAAAGGTAGGAGAGAGCCCTTGGTGCTTCATAAATGCCTCCTGGAGACTGCGGTGCTGGGGGTGGATGTGCGTTATCATGTGCTTCAGGGCAGCAGTATCCAGGGCCTTCCACCGCCTGCCCCACATCTTCAGTGTAAGCTTCTCAGGTTTGTGAGACAGTTCTGTTACAAGATCTTAGAAAGGACTCTTGTCATTTAATGGTGACGTATTCTAAGTGTTCAGAAAGTGCTATACAACTTCGTAGTTGGGAATCTCTAAGCAATCCGTGGCATCTTTTCATTTGGACATCAGGAGTTGTCTATGGTAAAAACCGCAAGCTGTCTCTTATAGGATGCAGTGAACTGGCTGGGCTACGCCTACCTGTACATCCGAATGCTCCGATCCCCTACTCTCTATGGCATCTCTCATGATGACCTTAAGGGAGATCCCCTGCTGGACCAGCGCCGACTAGATCTGGTTCACACTGCTGCCTTGATGCTGGACAAAAACAACCTGGTCAAGTATGATAAGAAGACAGGCAACTTCCAGGTGAGTGGGGTGAGGGTTTTGAGAAGAAGGTCTCAGCAAAAGATGCAGGGTTTTCACATGCCCTCTCTGAGTTCTGCTTGGCAATGATGGGATTGGATTGTCATCTTTGAAACTAGGGACTTCTAAAATATGGCTTCTTTTCCCATAACTTGAGTTAGGTAGATAATTCAGCTATCTGGTTTGTATGACATCACTTCAATATAGGTCAGTTTATCATGCCGTCTTCATGTTCCTGGGCCAGGCACTTATACTGCCATGAGTTCATCCAGTTGTCCAATTAGAACAGTTACCTTTAAGACACTAACCTGCTGTCCACAGCTGGAGCTTGGAGTTCATTCATCATTGGTGTTTGATCAGGTCTCCCTTGTCTCCAGGTGACAGAACTGGGCCGGATAGCCAGCCACTATTACATTACCAATGATACAGTGCAGACCTACAACCAGTTGCTAAAACCTACCCTGAGTGAGATTGAACTTTTCAGAGTCTTCTCATTGTCTTCAGAGTTCAAGAACATCACCGTGCGAGAGGTGTGCCTATGCAGCATGCTGGAATGGGGAGTTGGGATTTGCTGACAAGGGTCTTGGATTCTCTCCTTGGCCGCTTGGCTGTTCCTTGACCAATTTGCTCCTTGTGGTAGGAGGAGAAGCTGGAGCTTCAGAAGTTGTTGGAGAGGGTGCCCATTCCTGTAAAGGAGAGCATCGAGGAGCCCAGTGCCAAGGTGAGCCCATCTGCTCTTTGCTTGGGATAAAGATCAGGTTATAAGGATCAGTTTGCATAATCTCCCAAAAGTTGAACCTTGAATTTGAGCTTGTGTCTGGTAACTGACTCAGTTCTCCCAGTTTTTGCATCTTTCTCACATTTTTATATGCAGTAACAGTTATTTCTTGTCTGTACATCAAGAGTTGTAGAAGATCTGACCTGGCATGGAGCCAGAGCAGAAAAGTAATTTGCTGTCATGGCTTATTTGTGATTGGCCTCCTGCTGGCCTCTTTGCTTCTTTCCAGATCAATGTGCTTCTCCAAGCCTTCATCTCACAGCTGAAACTGGAGGGCTTTGCTCTGATGGCTGACATGGTGTATGTCACCCAGGTAAGGGCAGAATTGTGCTGAGGCTGTGAGAATGGGGCAAACATTCTCAATCATTTGTGTGCTGTGGGTGTTGTGGGGAAGGGAAGCTGGGTGCTAGTGAGTTGAAGGAATGCTTTGCTCTGCCTGGACTGACTAGTTGGTTAATGCACATGTGGTATAGCTGCTCTGTTGCACTGATCCTGAACATGTGGGACAGGTTAGCTTCTCAGAGGGAACGCTAGGAGACTGCGTCTGCCTTCAGAAAGAGGAGGGTCCATAGGACACAATGTCCACTTCCAACAGGGAAGGGATTTGCCACTGTAGCTGCAGAGCTCATACATCAGACAATTTTCTTAGCTATCCTTTGTCTTTACCATTAAGGGTAGGTCACCAGTTCCTTCACTTACGTTGGAATCCTAAATGCTAAGTAAGTCAGAAGCCTTAAAATCATGCAGTGCATGTGAGATTAAGATGTGCTGTGACTTTGAGCTGCACTTTCTAACTGGTCTGCATTCAACAAGCATCTACCTTCTAGAAAGGAGAAAGCAGTGACTCCAGAGGGGCGAGTTTCTGGGCTGGTGTGAGTGATTGCATCAGAGCTGAAGGTGGTTGAACCATGGGTAGAGTAGTTTCACAGGCCCAGGGACGATGGAGACTTAACTGTGGAAATCTTCTTTCCCCAGTCGGCTGGCCGCTTGATGCGGGCGATTTTTGAAATTGTCCTGAACCGAGGTTGGGCACAGCTTACGGACAAGACTTTGAACCTCTGCAAGATGATTGACAAGCGCATGTAAGGGCCCAGTAAGCCTGAGGCTGATCACTGTTGGGGTCCCAGACTGAATGCATTGGAGTGCATCTGATCTCTAGTCCTGATACTTAAAGGGTGACGTGAACCCGGGTGAAAGTTAAGGAGAAGGAAAACCCTCTGGGGGGCTGGGTGTAGTGGGGACGGCGGTCACTGTTGACTCTCACGTCTCACTGCTGTCACACTTTCCAGTGTCTTTCTCTGATGAGAAAGTATCTTGTGAGGTTGGGGCTAACTTGTTGGAAATGACAATGAGGGCAATTTGCTATGGTTCTACAGAAGGGACCAACAGCTTTGTCGCCTTCCTGGACAGGTGGCAGTCGATGTGTCCTCTGCGCCAGTTCCGGAAACTCCCTGAGGAAGTAGTGAAGAAGATTGAGAAGAAAAACTTTCCCTTTGAGCGTCTGTATGACCTGAATCATAATGAGATAGGTATGTGAGAGGCTCTCATCCTCTGGTCCTCACAGCCCGGGCTTCTTTCTTAGCCTTCACTCTCCAGTTCCTGGGGCTTGGGCCAATGACCTGTGTTCATTTCCCACATCCCCTTGGACTATAGGCCAGCTCTTGGTCTTGGGACTTTGAATCCTTGGGCTCCACAGAGTAAAGGGGGTGAGCCTACCCTTTTCCCATAGTGGTCTTCAGCCTAGTTTATAGATAGGCTAGTATGGCTGGGTTGCAGCCCTTATTTCTCATTTCTTCCTAGGTGAGCTTATCCGCATGCCGAAGATGGGGAAGACCATCCACAAATACGTCCACCTGTTTCCCAAACTGGAGTTGTCAGTGCACTTGCAGCCCATCACACGTTCCACCCTGAAAGTGGAGCTGACCATCACACCAGATTTCCAGTGGGATGAAAAAGTAAGGCTTTGCTGGGAGGTGGGGAGGGGGAGGGACAGGGGCAGGGAGATGGTGAGGGAGCTGGATCCGAGGTGCTGAGGTCCCACCCAGGCTCATGTCCTTTTACCTGTTTGTGCTGGCAGGTCCACGGTTCGTCAGAGGCATTCTGGATTCTGGTGGAGGACGTGGACAGTGAGGTGATCCTGCACCATGAGTATTTTCTACTCAAGGCCAAGTATGCCCAGGACGAGCATCTCATTACGTTCTTCGTGCCTGTCTTTGAACCGTTGCCCCCTCAGTACTTCATCCGGGTGGTGTCTGACCGCTGGCTCTGTGAGTGTCCCCTAGGAACAGGCCCTCTGAGGACAAGAGGAGGTCTTGGACTTTGTGCCGGGCTTGCCCTTTTTTGAGAGCGATGTGTGTGCTGTCAAGGGTTTCTGCGTTCACAGGGGCGCTGGAGGGCTGTTGGGGAAAGACAGAATGCTTACTCTCCTTGCTGTTTCTTTCTGGCAGCTTGTGAGACGCAGCTGCCTGTGTCCTTCAGGCACCTGATCCTGCCAGAGAAGTACCCTCCTCCCACCGAGCTGTTGGACCTGCAGCCCTTGCCCGTGTCTGCTCTCAGAAACAGTGCCTTTGAGAGCCTTTACCAGGATAAATTTCCCTTCTTCAATCCCATCCAGACCCAAGGTGAGTGTTCTCATTCCCAGATAGTGGGTCCCCTGGGAGGCCTTTTTTCTTTTTCTTTTGTTTTAATTGAAAAAATTACTTGAGTGATAGAGAAACAGTTAGCATCTACCGGTTCACACCCAGATGCTTCCCACAGGTGGGGCTAGGCCAGGGCTGAAGGCAGGAGCTGAGAGCACAATGGAGGCCCCCCCTGTAGGGTGCTGGGGTCAGCAGCTCGGAGTTGATCCCAGGACCCCGGTGTGGGATGTGGGCATGTTTTCCTCTAGGCTAAGCCCCCACTCCTCTCAGAGGCGTTTGAAGAGTACCTGGGAGCAGGGTGTTCTGCAGCAGGCAGGAAACCAGGCGTTCAAGTTCTTGGTAGACTTGGCAATGCAGCAGCCTGTCAGGGACCACTAGGACCCTCTGTTTCCTGAAAACTCCTTGGCCCCTGTTGGATTTGCATTGCCACTCTGCATGGAGACTGAGGAGGGGGGAGGAACAAGGCCTTTCCATGTGTACTGTCATTTCTTAGGCTCAGGGTGTTAGATCCTGCCCCTGATGTTCAAGTACTGCACGAGGGCATGGGGCGTTGATGGAGGCTTCCTCTATCATGAGTAACAGTGTGTTCACACAGCATGCACTGTGCTCTGAGTACTTGGCTGAGTACAGCACCATTGTTTTCTCTGTTAGTCCTTCTACCTGTCCTTTGAGGGGTTTACCATCTGAGCTTCTGCCATTGGGGTCCCATTTTATAAATAGGCATGAACAGGTACCCCGAATAAACCAGTTAATACATAATGCAACTTTGAAAGGCAGAGTCATAGAGAGGCAGAAAGAGAGAGAGGTGTTCCATCTGCCAGTTCACTCCCCAGAAAGCCACAATGGCTGAAGCTGGGCCAATCCAAAACCAGGAGCCAGGAGCTTCTAGATCTCCTACATGGGTACAGGGGCCAAGCACTTGGGCCATCTTCCACTGCTGTCCCAGGCCATAGCAGAGAGCTGGATCAGAGGTGGAGCAGCCGGGACTTGAACTGGCACCCACATGGGATGCTAGCACTTCAGGCGGCAACTTCACCTACTATGCCACAGTGCCCGGTCCCATATTTTTTCTTTTTTTAAAGATTTTTTTTTTCTTTATTTGAAAGACAGAGTTACAGAGAGGCAGAAGCAGAGAGAGAGAGAGAGAGAGAGAGAGAGGTCTTTCATCCACTGGTTCACTCCCCAAATGCCTGCAATGGTTGGAGCTGGGTCGATCCAAAGCCAAGATCCAGGAGCTTTCTCCAGGTCTCCCATGCGGGTGCCGGGGCCCAAGGACTTAGGCCATCTTCCACTGCTTTCCCAGGGCATAGGAGAGAGCTGGATGGGAAGTGGAGCAGCCGGGACTCAAACCAGCACCCACATGGGATGTCAGCACTGCAGGCAATGGCTTTGCCTGCAATGCCACAGTGCCAGCCCCTTAATTTAGTCTTGATGCCAGGGTATAGAGTCTTCCCTTCCATGTTAGACTATTTGCAGGAAATGCAGGATAGTATTGAAGGCACAGAAGAAGCTAGCCCATTCCCTTTATTCTGCATCCTAGTCCCTGCGAAGCAAAGAAAGATACTTGGCTTCTTTTTGCTTTGGCTGTCCCACAAATCTCCAGGGGCCTTGAAGGGTTCAGAGGACATAGCGGGCTGAGCCTGCCTTGGAAGCGCCTGCGCCATCAGCCCTTTGTCTGCACCCCACAGCTGACTGACCTCGTCCCAGTCTGTCTCCTCTCCCGCTACTCACACTACTTCTCTGTCGTCCTCCAGTGTTTAACACTGTGTACAACAGTGACGACAACGTGTTTGTGGGGGCCCCCACGGGCAGTGGGAAGACCATCTGTGCGGAGTTTGCCATCCTGCGGATGCTGCTGCAGAACTCGGAGGGGCGCTGCGTCTACATTACCCCCATGGAGGCCCTGGCAGAACAGGTGTGTGGTGGGGTGCTCTGGCAGGTGCACTTCCCCAGAAGCCATGTTGTCCTGTTCCACACCACGGCTTTCTAGCCCTCATATAATCAGGGTGATTTCCAGAGTTGATGTTCTAAAGAGAGCCTGCCCCCCACTTCAAGGCTGGTCTGGGGTAGGAGAGCTGCGTGAGCGCTGCAGAGCAAGCCTCTCTGCTTAGCTTCGGGTGTACTTTGTAATAAGTGGAAGACGCCCGGTGTGACCTAATGTTCTTCTGCCCTGCTGCACCCCGCTCTCCAGGTGTACATGGACTGGTATGAGAAGTTTCAGGACAGGCTCAACAAGAAAGTGGTGCTGCTCACAGGGGAGACCAGCACGGACCTGAAGCTGCTGGGCAAAGGCAACATCATCATCAGCACCCCTGAGAAATGGGACATCCTCTCCCGGCGGTGGAAGCAGCGCAAGAACGTCCAGAACATCCACCTCTTCGTGGTGGATGAGGTCCACCTGATCGGGGGAGAGAATGGGGTAGGCCTGGGCCTTGCGCTGCAGGCGGGGCTGGGACTGACTGGGTGCACTGGGCCCTGTGTTTGTATCTGAGGCTGGAGACCAAGGATTCTGCCTGCAGCCCCTTTCCAAACGGCTGATGTGAGATTTCTTTGTAGAGCTCTTGGAAAGCAGCATGGCGTAGTGAATGTCGGCTCCTGTGGAGAAGGCGGGAGGCAGGGGAGCCCCTAGTTAGGAGGGAGACTTAGGAGATCACTTTGAGGCTGTTGGGTGATTTACTGAGGGGCACTAGGGGCAGAGTTTGGGGAACCTGGGTCTGGAGTGACATTCTGCTCCCTCTTTTCCAGCCTGTCTTAGAAGTTATCTGCTCCCGTATGCGCTACATCTCCTCCCAGATCGAGCGGCCTATTCGCATTGTGGCACTTAGCTCCTCGCTCTCGAATGCTAAGGACGTGGCCCACTGGCTGGGCTGCAGTGCCACCTCCACCTTCAACTTCCACCCTAACGTGCGCCCTGTGCCATTGGAGCTGCACATCCAGGTAGGACCCACTCTCCCCATCCTCCGTGGCCTCAGGCACCCCAGCTTACCCAGCTTTGGGAGCCTGTGTGAGTTGTTTCTTCCTTGGTCTCCAGGGCTTCAACATCAGCCACACACAGACTCGCCTCCTGTCCATGGCCAAGCCTGTGTACCACGCTATCACCAAGCACTCCCCCAAGAAGCCTGTCATTGTCTTTGTCCCATCGCGCAAGCAGACCCGCCTCACTGCAATCGACATCCTCACCACATGTGCAGCAGACATCCAGCGGCAGAGGTGGGCCCGGGCTGGGGGAGGATGAGGGTGAGGTTGAGGGAAGTTGGCCCACCATGAAGGGTGCGCTGTTGATGAGGGTCGGCGGTAGCCGCATCCTGCTTGGCTGGTCGGGTATCTGCCTCAGAACAGAGCCACTCTGAGCTGAGCCAGTGCTTACGCTACTCAGGTTCTTGCACTGCACGGAGAAGGATCTGATCCCGTACCTGGAGAAGCTAAGTGACAGCACACTCAAGGAAACACTGCTAAACGGCGTGGGCTACCTGCATGAGGGGCTCAGCCCCATGGAGCGACGCTTGGTGGAACAGCTCTTCAGTTCAGGTAAAAAACAAACCTCATGGCATGTGTCAGACTTCAGGGTGTGGGTGATGTTTCTCCGCAGCACACTCGTTTTCGAAGTCCTTTGGGATTATCCCATCACCTTATTTGATCCTCTCAAGAACCTTGTGGTATAGGGGGGACAAATATCCCTACTCTTTAGATGAGGAAACAGGCACATCTAAGGTGTTAAAGTCTAAGACTTTCAGCACTACCTGGTTTTCCATGGATACCTGACTCCTTAAGGTGGCTGGATCTCAGACATTAATATGCAGTAGAGCTTTGATTGTCCCTTCAGCAGTCTCTTGGTCACTGTCTCCTGTTTACCTATGGCGTTTCAGAGTGGTGCCACTTTGATACTGCCTGGTGGACCTGCAGTGGCCCTGCCAGAATCACTTACTGTCCCTCTTGCACACTGAGCCTGTCTAGCTTGGGGCATGCGCACGGTTAGTTCGATTTTGCTTGCTTGTGCTGAGCTAGCCTGTGGCAGAGTTGGTGTTAGTACTTGCACTGACGGGGCCAGTCCTTGCCACTGTAGTATAAGCCTTGCTTTCCCTAGCCTTTGGATTCTCTTCCAGGATAGCCTCATTTCCTCTGGGATGGTCCTTGGAGCAAGGCAGCAGTAGCAGGGTTACCTTTCATGTAGCGCTGTTAGGTCTCTGAGTTATGTCAGACCTCGATCCCCAGCAGCCTAGCTCTGAGTTCTGAAACAGCTGCCTGTGCATGAGACAGAGATCCTGATTTGTCCAGAGAGCCCTGCCTTGAGTCTGCCTTTCCCCTCTGCTGCTCAGGGGCTATCCAGGTGGTGGTGGCTTCTCGGAGTCTCTGCTGGGGCATGAGTGTGGCTGCCCACCTGGTGATCATCATGGACACCCAGTACTACAACGGCAAGATCCATGCGTGAGTATGGTTGGGCTCTGCATTAACAAACTTCCCTCCTGAAGTGAACTTAGTCTGCAGATGCAGAAATGAAGATACTATGAAGAAAAGGTGTAAGGGAAATAAACATGCAGCTGAAATTCTACCGCAGCCACGTGCTGTGAGGATTTTGTCTTGGGACTAGTTGCACATACGATTTTTAGTTATTGTCTTTTCGTATTTCAGCGTGTGGGAGAACCAGGAAGTTAGAGCCATGTATTAGCTTTATGCACTCGATTAGCTGTGTCTTACCTGAGAGAATCTGCTTATGAAGGAGGTTAATTTTTTTTTTTTTTAAGATTTATTTACTTAAGAAGCAGAGTTACAGATAGAGAGGTCTTCTATCTGCTGGTTTACTCCCCAAATGGCCACAAGGGCTGGAGCTGGGCCTCTCCGAAGCCAGGATCTTCTTCAGGGTCTCCCACATGGGTGTGGGGGCCCAAGCACTTGGGCCATCTCTCACTGCTTTAGCAGACCATTAGCAGGGAGCTGGATCAGAAATGCAGCAGCCAGGACTTGAACTGGCACCGGTATGGGATGCTGGTGCCACAGGCAGAGGCTTAACCTACAATGCCGCAGCGCTGACCCCAGGAAGTTAATTTTATTTAACAGTTTTGGAGGTTCACAGACCAAGATTGGGCAGCTCCTTTGGTCTGGTGTCTGATGGGCGTGAATGGTGTATAGAGGAAGGTTTACAACTTTGAGGATTAAACATCTGTGTGAGTTGCATAGGCAGATCTTACTCAAAGCAGAGCAAGCCAGGAGGAATGCTACGGGTTATGTTGTTAATCTGTGTTTTATAGGTTAGGAACTTCACAGACTTGGTCATGCCCACACCCTGTGTAGTGGCAAGTAGAAAGCTCAGTCTTTCTTAGAAAATGTCTGAATAATTTAATATTTTCCTTAAGATACAAATTATTTTATTTTATGGCATCATTTTTAATGCCTGAATCTGCTGCTAGGTTTGGGTTTAAGTCAGGTAGCTTGATAACTCAGAAAATACACAGCTATTGTGTTTGGAAACCTTGACTTGCACACTTAATCCTTCAGTGGGGAAATATTATGCTTTTTTTTTTTTTTTTTTTTTGAGATTTATTTATTTGAAAGGTAGAGTTACAGAGAGGGAGAGACAGATTTTTCCATCCACTAGTTCATTCCCCAAGTGGCTACAGTGGTTAGATCTAAGCTGATCCAAAGCGGAGTTTTTTCCAGGTCTCCCAAGTGATGCAGGAGCCCAAGGACTTGAGCCATCTTCTGCTGCTTTCCCAGGCACATTAGCAGAGAGCTAGATTGGAAATGGAGTAGCCGGGACTCAAACCAGTACCCGATTGGGATGCCGACGCCACAGGCAGCAACCCTACCCACTACGCCACAGCGCCTGCCCCATATTTTGCTTTTTGACATTAGATAGGTTTGTAGCTTTGGTTCAAGCAACAAATACATGACCCTCACACTTAAAAACTAAAATATCAAATAAAACTTATTTCATCCATAAAAAGTTCGTAAAGAGTCTTGCTGTAATTTGACCACATGTCCCCATGTTTGCACTCTGATGTGGAAGGCAGGCAGGCTTCTGAGGAGTCTCCCAGTGATGCATCTCTTCCTCTCCCCATCACAGCTACGTGGATTACCCCATATATGACGTGCTTCAGATGGTGGGCCACGCCAACCGCCCTCTGCAGGACGATGAGGGCCGCTGTGTTATCATGTGTCAGGGCTCCAAAAAGGTCAGTGCTGGCCTGGGCGACACCACCTTCACATGGATTCTGTCATAAGCCGCTCAGCCACATGGAACTCCGCTGCCTTTTAATTTGCTATTGCTGTTGCCTCTCTGTTGAAGTCTTTGCCCACTGGATGGCGCCATCTTTCCTCACACATTGCTTACTGTTCTGCCCATGTGACTTAGTGTGTCCCATTCCCGCTGTAGAGTATAGCCAGCAGTGCCACATTTTGGATGTGTTTCTCTTGTTTTTTGTTTTACTCATGTCTACACAAGAAGTGTTCTCTACTTACTTGCCTGAGGCTCTTCTCTGTGACCATGTTGTCACTATCTTTACTACGTCCCCTCCCCCAATCCAGGATTTCTTCAAGAAGTTCTTATACGAGCCATTGCCAGTGGAGTCTCACCTGGACCACTGTATGCACGACCACTTCAATGCGGAGATTGTCACTAAGACCATCGAGAACAAGCAGGACGCTGTGGACTACCTCACCTGGACCTTCCTGTACCGCCGCATGACGCAGAACCCCAATTACTACAACCTGCAGGGTCAGTGGAGCCTGGGTCAGACACATGCTGTGCTGGTTTTCCCAGCCCCGCTGGGCTTCTCCTAAATCTCCCGCCTTGCCTCTGACCTGCACAGGCATCTCCCATCGTCACTTGTCTGACCACTTGTCAGAACTGGTGGAGCAGACCCTGAGCGACCTGGAGCAGTCCAAGTGCATCAGCATCGAGGATGAGATGGACGTGGCGCCGCTGAACCTGGGCATGATCGCCGCCTACTACTATATCAACTACACCACCATTGGTGCGGGGCCTTGGCTGCTTGGGTCTGAGTCTGTGGGAGCCTTCTCCTGCCTGAGGGTTTGGAGCCTGCTGGGAGAAGAGATGTCAGGGCTCCCTGTGTGTCACAGGGGTGGTGTCGCAGGAGAGCGCAGCTCTGGCAGGAAACCCTCTCCTCCCTGCCCCTTTTCTGCCTGCCTTCGTCTTTTCCACAATTTCCCCTTTCTCCGTCAGAGCTCTTCAGCATGTCCCTGAATGCCAAGACCAAGGTGCGAGGGCTTATTGAGATCATCTCCAACGCAGCAGAGTATGAGAACATTCCCATCCGGCACCACGAGGACAACCTCCTGCGGCAGGTGAGGACGTCGGCTTTAGGAGAGCACCTTCGGAAGTCAGACTTGGCCGGTGTGCTCAGACCACACGGCATCTGTGCTACCAACACCCCTCTCTATGGCCCCCCACCTCTGTACGTCACTCCGCACAACTATCCACCATCTTCCTCCCACGTACTTCTGCGTATTGGGAGTTTGCGGGCCCGGGCCACGTGATGCTTTTGGCCTGAGCTGGTCTCACATAGGGTCATCTGTTCATCAGCAGCTATTTTTTTTCTTCTCATTTTCTAGTTGGCTCAGAAGGTTCCCCACAAGCTGAATAATCCCAAGTTCAATGATCCCCACGTCAAGACCAACCTGCTTCTGCAGGCTCACCTGTCGCGCATGCAGCTGAGTGCTGAGCTGCAGTCAGACACAGAGGAAATCCTCAGTAAGGTAGAGTGCAGGTGTGGAGTGGAGGCCTAGGACGCTTGGGGCCAGCCCTGCCTGCTCTCACCATCCTGTCCCCATTCAGGCTATCAGGCTCATCCAGGCCTGTGTGGATGTCCTCTCCAGCAATGGGTGGCTCAGCCCTGCTCTGGCAGCCATGGAACTGGCCCAGATGGTCACCCAGGCCATGTGGTCCAAGGACTCTTACCTGAAGCAGCTGCCACACTTCACCTCAGAGCATATCAAACGTTGCACAGACAAGGTGAACTGGGTGGGGACCAAGAGCCGAGTGTGCTGGATTGGGGGTGGTTGCGGGCTGAGTCCTAGTTGGGGAGACTTCTAGATCTGACCCTCTGCGGGCGTCCATGTTGAGGAGCTTCCAGCGGCACTGCTCTAGATGATGTCCCAGCATGGGAAGTCAGTGAGCAGCTCCGTGGGCCCTTGTCCTTTGCTCTTGGCCTGCATTCTCTTCTCTGACTTCTGATACCCCATGCAGGGCGTGGAGAGTGTTTTCGACA
Organism: Sylvilagus floridanus; assembly: GCA_949820135.1. Classification (NCBI taxonomy): domain Eukaryota; kingdom Metazoa; phylum Chordata; class Mammalia; order Lagomorpha; family Leporidae; genus Sylvilagus; species Sylvilagus floridanus. The sequence goes on along the minus strand of OX463245.1, from coordinate 72,682,899 downwards.
TCATGGAGATGGAGGATGAAGAACGAAATGCATTGCTTCAGCTGACTGACAGCCAGATCGCTGATGTGGCCCGCTTTTGCAACCGCTACCCTAACATTGAGCTGTCTTACGAAGTGGTGGATAAGGACAGCATCCGCAGGTGAGCCAGAGGCCCAGGCGGCCTGCCCAGGGTCCCTGCTGGGCAGAGCATGACCGTGTGCCTTGCTGATGTGCTGCCCACTTCTCCCTGTCCCCCCCAACAGTGGCGGACCGGTTGTGGTGCTGGTGCAGCTGGAGCGAGAGGAGGAAGTCACGGGCCCTGTTATCGCACCTCTCTTCCCACAGGTATGTCCTGGCAGCTGGCTTCCCCAGGTATTGACTTGAGGCCCTGTCCACTGGCTACCTGGGGATGAGGGCGCAGTGTCACTGGGGCATAGGAATTTAAAGTGATAGTGAACTCACAGGCTCAGAACTAATCTTGGAGCCATGAGTTGTTTTCTTTCTTTTCCTACATACCTTTAAAAAATTCAGATGATTGACCGTGTTCCACACATCAGTTGTGCTGTGTTGTCAGTCTGTATGATATGTGTGTATTCATTTGTCTTTAAATGTTTCTAGGACACTTGGGCTTTTCTAGTTGGTATTTCTTTCACACTCTGTTTCGCTCCGTGTAGAGACAGAGCTCCCTGCCACTGCTTTGCTCTAAACGCTCACCAAGGGCTGATACTGAGCTGGGCTGAAGTGGGAGCATGATCCAGGTCTCCCCTGTGGGTGGCAGGAACTGAATCACTTGGGCCATCGCCTTTGCCCCCACCTCTCCCCACCGTGTATTACTGTGTGTATTAGCAGGAAGCTGGAAACAGGAACTGGAGCCCAGAACAAGTTCAGCAGGCTCTGAGGAAAGAGTGTTTTACACTGGGAGACTTAGGCTTTATGACTGGAGTGGCCAGTAGAGGCAAGGCTTCAGTGAAATGAGCCCTCTGCAGGGCCCGCTTTGGACCCTCGGCTGCAGGCTCACCCCCATGGCAGGGAATCTTCTCATCAGGAACATAGGCCTGAGGAACTCGAAGCTGCCAGCACCAAGACTGTATCTGTAACAGTACAATCAGTGGCAAGTGCTAAATAGAAGTACCTTGGGACAAGGGCCAACAAATGAGTTGTTCCACCTCCCAAAAATTAGGGGGGCAGGCACATGCCTAGCAGTTAAGATGCGTGCATCCCATATTGGAGGGCCTGAGTTCAAGTCTTGGCTCTGCTCCTGGTTCTGGCTTCCCGCCAATGCATATCCTGGGGAGCAGCAGTGGGCCTGGTAGTTGGGTCATGGAGACCTGGACTGAGTCCCCAGTCCCAGGCATTTGGGGAGTGAGCCAGTGCATAGGAGCTCTTATTTCTCTGCCTGTCAAATAAATAACAATAAAAAATGTTTCAGTGGGTCCATTTGAGACATGTAGTTTCAAAATCTTAGGTATATCAAATTGTGTTTCAGGAAGAAAGGAATTCGGAAAGCTTTGTCTGGTCTTTGTTATTCTGCTTTTGTAACCGTTCTCACGGTCAGCTGTAGCCATCAAGTTTTACAAATTCTTGGTTTTTGGTCCCTGCAGAAACGTGAAGAGGGCTGGTGGGTAGTGATCGGAGATGCCAAGTCCAACAGCCTCATCTCCATCAAGAGGCTGACCCTGCAGCAGAAGGCCAAGGTGAGTGCGCTGGCCCAGCGTTTGTTCTCAGGCAGGGCAGGGTGAGAACTCCTCCCCTGGGTCCGTGGCATCTGATTTCTGCCTGCTCTCTCTAGGTGAAGCTGGACTTCGTGGCCCCCGCCACTGGGGCCCACAACTACACTTTGTACTTCATGAGTGACGCTTACATGGGCTGTGACCAGGAGTACAAATTCAGTGTGGATGTGAAAGAAGCCGAGACAGACAGCGACTCGGATTGAATCCCGAGGCATCAAGGATAGTTGAACGTGAACTAGGAACCCAGTTGTTGGGATCTTGGCCATGGAGATCAGATCTGTGGGCCTGGCACCGTTTCAGCCCACTCCCCCCTTTTTCCTTTTCACGAGCTCACAGTCCACACTGTGGACCTGGTGTCTGCAGGTGTCATGTGAAGCATAAACCGTGTACAGCATTTGTAGGCATGTTCTTCCAATTTGTCAGACATTCTAATAAAATGACTTGGAGAAACCATTTGTCTTCGTATTAGTCCATTCAGAAGATTCTTCTTCCAGCATGAGGCCTTGCCACAGACATTTGTTATGTTAGCTACTGAACTTGCTTATAATCAGGCCCTTTGCGAACAAAACTGGGACTGCCACTTGTGCCCACCTCAGTCTGGAGGAGGAGATGGGTAGCGTCCCCTCCTAGAGGGAGGCAGCACAGAAGGGAGATGTGACCCATTCTTGGTAAACTGACTGTAATCTACATCTTTAGATTTTCTGTCTAAATTCCTACCTTCTGTTCTTTATGAATAACTGCACAAAACCAAAGATGATTCTGAAGGGCAGTTTCCCTAGGGTCCAAAGACCTCTTTCTACAAAATATTAAGAAGCCCAAAGAACCTTTAGGTTATGCCTCTTGGTATTTACTAAGAATAAAAACACCTTAAATTAAAATAACTGGGGCTGGTGCTGTGGGGTAGCCTGTAATGCTGCCTCCTGCAGTGCCAGCATCTCATTTGGGTGCCAGTTCGAGATCCAGCTGCTCCGCTTCCAATCCAGCTCTCTGCTGTGGCCTGGGAAAGCAGTAGAAGATGGGCAAAGTCCTTGGGCCCCTGCACCCACATGGGAGAACTGGAAGAAGCTCCTGGTTCCTGGCTTCAGATTGGCCCAGCTCCGGCTGTTGCAGCTAGTTGGGGAGTGAACCAGTGGATAGAAGATCTCTCTCTGCCTCTGCCTCTGCTTCTTTGTAACTCTGCCTTTCAAATAAATAAAGCCAAAAAAAATTGAAATAACTTATTTCACTCATTAGAAGTTAACTTCATTTTAAAATAATATGTTAGCTTTAAAGATGGACTTACTTATTCATTTATTTAAAAGAGCAACAAAGAGGGAGACAGAGATCTTCCATCATTCTCCAAATGGCTACAAGAGCCAGGGCTGGGACAGGCCAAAGCCAGGAGGCTGGAACTTATCCTGGTCTTCTACATGGGTGGTAGGATCCATCTGCTGTCTCCCCAGGCACATTTGCAGGAAGCTGGATCAGAAGTGGAGTAGCTGGAACTTGAACCGGCACTCTAACCTTAGATGTTGGCATTGAAGAGGTGACTTAATGCACTGTGTCACAAAACCAGCCACTATGTTTTATTAAAAATAACTTCCAAAACAAACCCAGGGAGAAGTGTGGAATGTATGGTTTTGTAAATCTCTCTAAGGTCTGGCTTAATGACCATTGGAGTCTGAACTGGTTCTATAGTCTTCTATGTGGTTTGAGGTGAAGCAAGCTGGCTTCACAAAGACATAGAGCTGGAAAAGGGAGGAGTTATTTTTTGTTTTGTTTTTAAGATTTATTTATTTAAAAGTCAGAGTTACACAGAGAGAGAAGGAGGGAGAGAGAGAGGTCTTCCATCTGATGGTTTACTCCCCAACTGGCCACAATGGCCAGAGCTGCACCGATCCAGAGCCAGGAGCCAGAGCCTTCTCCAGGTCTCCCACACGGGTGCAGGGGCCCAAGGACTTGGGCCATCTTCCACTGCTCTCCCAGGCCATAGCAGAGAGCTGGATTGGAAGTGGAGCAGCCGGGACTCAAACTGGCACCCACATGGGATGCTGGCACCTCAGGCCTGGGCGTTAACCTGCTGAGCCACAGTGCTGGCCCCAGAAGGAGTTTTAAAATAGTCTGTTCAGATAATTATGGCTATTCTTTTGATACTACATTAATATTCTTCAAGTAGTAACTTTATTTAGTCAGAGTTACACAGAAAGAGGAGAGGCAGAGAGAGAGAAGGCTCTCTTGGGCCATAGCAGAGAGCTGGATTGGAAGAGGAGCAGCTGGGACTTGAACCGGCGCCCATATGGGATGCTGGCACTTCAGGCCAGGGTGTTAACCCGCTGCGCCACAGCGCCAGCCCCAAGGTAGTTTCTTAAAGGCACTGTAGAATCTGAAACTTCACCCATTTCTTTCTTTGTTTTTAAAGATCTATTTACTTGAGATGCAGAGAGGAAGAGGAGAGACAAAGATATTCCATCTGCTGGTTCACTTCCGAGATGTCCACAAAAGCCCAGGGTGGGCCAGGCTGAAGCCAGGAGGTTTATTGTGGTCTCCCACGTGGGTGCAGGGAGCTGAGCATTTTGGCCATCTTCTACTGCTTTCCCAGGCGCATTAGTCAGGAGCAGGATAAGAAGCAGGACAGCCAGGACTGGAACTGGCACCTACCCGGGATGCTGGTGTTGCTGGCCATGGCTTAACCTGCTATACCATGATGCTGGCCCTGTTTACACTATGAGTGAATTTTACCCATGAATTGTAATGTCGTGCAGTGGTCATTTGGAAGATGTTGGATCATTGAAATACACACTTCTACGAAATGTGTATACATTTCACCGCCAATAAAGCTCATGGTAGAAATACAAGTTTTCAGAAATGCAAATTTTTGCTTGAGAGCTTTTATCAGTTATTTACTGGGAAGTAAAAGCTTTATTCCATTAATTTTTCAGAAAATGGTTTCAGAAAATGTGGCATAGCAGTTAGGGCCACCGTCTGCAGTGCCAGCATCCCATATGGGTGCCATGGCTCACTTGGCTAATCTTCCTCCTGTGGCGCCAGCACCCAGGGTTCTAGTCCCGGTTGCCCCTCTTCCAGTCCAGCTCTCTGCTGTGGCCCAGGAAGGCAGTGGAGGATGGCCCAGGTGCTTGAGTCCCTGCACCTGCATGGGAGACCAGGAGGCTTTGGACTGGTGTAGCGCCGGCCGTAGCGGCCATTTGGGGAGTGAACCAATGGAAGGAAGACCTTTCTCTCTGTCTCTCTCTCACTGTCTATAACTCTGTCTCCTTTCTCTCACTGCCTAACTGCCTGGAAAAAAAAAATTTCTTTAACACTGGTTGAACTTATTTTTAAGATTTTATCTGGGGTCAGCGCAGTGGGTTAAGCTGCCATCTGAAGTGCCAGCATCCCATATAGGGGCCAGTTCAAGTCCTGGTTGCTCCACTTCCCATCTAGCTATCTGCTATGGCCCAGGAAAACAAGAAAAGATAGCCCATGTCCTTGGGCCCCTGCACCTGCGAGGAAGGCTCAGAAGAAGCTCCTGGCCAGCCCAGCAAAGGCCATTGTGGGCATTTGAGGAGTGAACCAGCAGATGGAAGACTTCTCTAGCTCTTTCTGCCTCTGCCTCTAACTCTGTAGATCGGGGTCGGCATTGTAGCATAGTAGGTCAAGCTTTAGCCTGCAAGCCGGCATCCCATATGAGCTCCAGTTCAAGTTCTGGCTGCTTCACTTCCAATGCAGCTCCCTGCTAATGCGCCTAGGAAAGCAGTAGATGGCCCATGTGCTTGGGCCTCTGCATCCAGGTAGGAGACCTGGAACAAGCTCCTGGCCCTTGGTTGCAGCCTGGCCCAGCTCCAGCCCTTGCAGCCATTTGGGGAGTGAACCAGAGAAAGGAAGACCTTTCTTTCTGTCTCTCCCTCTTGAACAAATAAATAAATCTTAAAAAACAAAAACTGAGCCTCAAACCACCGCTCATATGTGATGCCAGTGTTGCAAGCGGTAGCCTGACCTGCTGCGCCACAATGCTGGCCCCTACTAGAATGTCTTAAATACAAAAATTTACCCAGAAACTGGGAAGGCAGAACCCATTTCAGACAAGGAATTACCACAGAAATTTATTTTTTTTTTTTTAAGATTTATGTATTTGAAAGAGAGGAGAGGCAGAGAGACAGAGAGGTCTTCTATCTGCTGGTTCACCCCTCAATTGGTCGTAACGGCCAGAGGTGAACTGATCTGAAGCCAGGAGCTGCTTCTTCTTTTTTTTTTTTGACAGGCAGAGTTAGACAGTGAGAGAGACAGAGAGAAAGGTCTTCCTTCTGTTGGTTCACCCCCAAATGGCTGCTAAGGCCGGCACACTGCACTGATCCAAAGCCAGGAGCCAGGTGCTTTCTCCTGGTCTCCCATGCGGATGCAGGCCCCAAGGACTTGGGCCATCCTCCACTGCCTTCCCGGGCCACAGCAGAGAGCTGGACTGGAAGAGGAGCAACCGGGACAGAATCCGGTGCACTGACCGGGACTAGAACCCATGGTGGCCGGTACCGCGGCTCAATAGGCTAATCCTCCGCCTAGCGGCGCTGGCACACCGGGTTCTAGTCCCGGTCAGGGCGCCAGATTCTGTCCCGGTTGCCCCTCTTCCAGGCCAGCTCTCTGCTGTGGCCCGCAAGTGCAGTGGAAGATGGCCCAAGTTCTTGGGCCCTGCACCCTATGGGACACCAGGAGAAGCACCTGGCTCCTGCCTTTGGATCAGCGCGGTGCGGCGGCCATTGGAGGGTGAACCAATGGCAAAGGAAGACCTTTCTCTCTGTCTCTCTCTCTCTCTCACTGTCCACTCTGCCTGTCAAAAATTAAAAAAAAGACCCATGGTTGCCAGCAGCACAGGCAGAGGATTAGCCTAGTGAGCCATGGCACTGGTGTCAGGAGCTTCTTGTAGGTCTTCCCCATGGGTACAGGGGCCCAAGGACTTGGGCCATCTTCCACTGCTTTCCCAGGCCACAGCAGAGAGCTAGATGGGAAGTAGAGCAGCCAGGTCTCAAACCGGCGCCCATATGGGATGTCGGCACTGCAAGTGGCAACTTTACCTGCTCTGCCACAGTGCCAGCCCCTACCACAGAATTTTTTTACATTGTGACTGTTCTTATAAGACTTTGGACTCACATGTGTTATTTTTGTAAAGTTTACAGCTTTGGAAAAGTCTGAGACAGACTCTCCCTTCTACATATATATGAGGGAACTTCAAAAAATAATTTTCATGGAAAATGGAATTAAAGATGTTTATTTTGGTGCAAAAATTTTTCTGAAACCCATGATCTTTTCACAATATACAATCTCTGGGAACTTTCTGACAAACCCTTGTATATATACACACACACGCACACACAAACAGTACACTCCCCACCCACCCAAATTTAACACTGTGTCCCAAAGCAAGCAAACTCTGTGAGATAACAAAAATGGACTGGGGTTCTGTAGCTCTTTACTGAGGGCCTCGTGTCAAAAGAGGGGAAAAGCCAGCCACTCTGCAGCTCCACGCCTCTACTTGAGTCTGCAGAGAAGCCAGCCGAGTTGAATCAAGGTCAAGGATGCTCCTCCAGGCCCTCCTGGGACTGGCAAAGTCTCAGCACACTTTCTCAGGAACCGTGACGCCGAAGTCGAGGCAGCTCAGAGGCCTTCAGGCTGCTGGTACTTCCAGAAGGCCAGCTCCCCGTCATCACTGCAGGAAGCCAGCAGCCCCCGCTCCTTGGGGTTCCAGGCCACGCAGTTGACATCCTGGGAATGGGCCTGGCGCAAATGGGCCGTCAGGGAGAAGGTGGGCTGCTGCGGGTCCGAGCCGGGGTCCTCCTCAAACACTCGGATGGCGTCGTCCCCACAAGCGGTAGCCAGGGCCCCGGTCAGCTGACACCTGGGAGAAACGTGCCATCAGGAGGTGTGCAGACGGCTCTTCCCTCCTCAGTCTGGCAAACTGGGCAAGAGAGAGATCTGTTCTGCAGTCCCTGCTTGTTCTCGTCCAAGCTGCAGGCCTCAGTTCAGTCTTACTGAGGAGTGTCCCTAAGACAGAGCCACGAGCAGCACCTCCTCGGTCTGCAGATGCCGCCATACTCCTTCCAGTAATAACTAACCTAAAAACCACAAGCAGCTCTGAACAGCACACTTCTCATTGAGCCTAAGCAGTTTCCCATGCTTTGAAGTCTTTTTTTAACTAATAGGCTACTGAGTTTTACTATTATTTGATTAAGTCTACTTTTTTTTGCAACATATTCATATACATTACTCCAAACTGTTTGCTAATACTAATTATGCTTGGATGCCTATGAACTTTTTCCATTGTTTAGCGTTAATTCTTAGGCCTCCCTCACTCTCAGGGCCAGAACGGTCTTCTGACTAACTCTCCCTTCGTGTTACCAAACCGTAACAACCCCAGCCACCGATCCACAGATTCAGTGCTGCTCTCTGGACGGAATGGTGCTGCGTGAATCCCGGGGCTGGTGCTGCCCTCAGAGCCTGCGCTCCTAACCAGGGCTCCTGGGTCTAAGGCCGAGTCCTGCCCCTGGGGCTCGCAGGCCAGCCGGCTCTAGCATGGTGGACAGGGGGGCCCCATCTACAGAAATGGGGCGGCTCTTCTCTTGTGCTCCGCAGGTAGCAGGGCAGAGGGTCACGATGTCTCTCAAATCCCTGCTTTACCGGGAGTGGGGTGGGGATGGAGGTCTTACCAGGCAATGTCGTAAATGGCCCTGGAGTGGAAGCCAGACAAAGTGCAGACACACTTCCAGCTGGGGGCAGAGCCGCTGCACACCAGCCCTGCAAGACAGACCGGTTCTGAGCTCGAGGCCTCGGCGGAGAACTGCGCACCACAAACCTCAGGCCATCCTGAGTCGCTGTGCCCACCCCCGGCGCCATCCTCACTGACCCGCAGCACACACTGTGGCCACACGGGTCCTCCTGGAGCAGAACTCCAAGGAGGAAATGCTCCCGTCCTGCCGCAGACTATCGCGGACCTACCTAGCAGCTCGCCTTCGAAGGCCACGCAACCAGCTGAGCCAACCCACCCGACTCCTCCCCACATCCTTTCCATCCTATGAATGCTCATTCACACAGCTTTCCCAACTCCTCTGAGTGTTCTCTCTGGAGCCCTCTCCTGGCACACGCTCCTTTCACTCCGGCGCGCCTCCATCAGGCATGTGTCCCAGCAGACCGCACGCCTCTCGTGTCTCCTGTAGTTCCACTACTGGACCCGCACCTTGTTCGTTGCCTGGCAGATACTGGCGCCAGATGCGCACGGTTCGGTCATCACTGCAGGACGCCAGGCGCTGGCCACTGGGGTCAAAGGCCAAGCTCCACACAGTAGACTCATGGCCCTCCAGGGTGGCGCAGCACACCCAGTCATCCTCTTCCTCCCGATACAGCTTCACTGTGTCGTCGTAGCTGGCAGAGGCTAACAGCTGGGGGGAGGGAGGGGAGACACCCAGGACTCATCTGTGTGGCCCAGGAAGTGCCTGTGAGCCAGGGTAGCACAGTCCCAGGGCTCAGACCAGGGTCTTCCGGTCACAGAGACCCCGTACTGGCAGGCTGAGGCTGAGGAGTGGAAAAAGGCTGGGCGCACACCTTCTCCCCAGGGTCCCCGCCCACCAGGAGCCCATGCTGGACAACGGTTACCTCCTGACTTGGGTGCCAAACCACGTGCTTGACATCCTGTGTATGGGAGTTGAGGACACTGACGCATTCATACTCATCCTCTTCGTCCACTGTGGGAGACAAAAGGAAGGGAAGCCAGACGCCCACCATGGAACGTCTGTCAGCTGGGTCCCGACTCCTGCAGGGACCCGGACTCACCTTCCCAGACCCACACACTCTTGTCTCGGCTGCAGGTGGCCAGGAGGTTGCCAGACGGGGCCCAAGCCACTGACTTGACCTCGTTTTCATGGCCCTCAAGAGTGGTTACACACTGCAAAGGGAGGAGGGTTGAGAAGGGTTGGCTGAGGTTCCTAAACTCGCCCTAAGGAGCAAGGTCCCCTCCAGCATGCTCACCTCAAAGTCATCCTGGTTCTTCTTCCAAATGCAGGTGGTAGCATCAAAGCTGGCAGAGGCCAGGTAGTTCCCACAGGGAGACCAGGCCACCTTCCGCACGGTGCGCTGGTGGCCTTCAGAAAGCACAGACTTGCAGACCCAGCTGTCACCTACGAGCAGAGGACAGGCCAGGCTCTGGAGCTGGGGTCAAAAGGAGGTGCAGAGGCATCACCAATGCCATCTGACAATGGGGCTAGGAGCGGGGCCAAGTTGTAGGGATAAGGCTCCATCAGTCTACTGAACAACATGCTCTTCTTTTTCTTCCTTCTTGTTAAAGAAGCTTATTTACTTATTTGAACATCAGAGCAGGGGCCGGCGCTGTAGCGTAGCAGGTAAAGCCACGGCCTGCAGTGCCAGCATCCCCTATGAGCACTGGTTCGAGTCCTGGCTGGTCCTCTTCCGATCCAGCTCTCTGCTGTGGCCTAGGAAAGCAGTAGAAGATGGCCCAAGTGCACCCGCATGGGAGATCTGGAAGAAGCTCCTGGCTCCGGACTAGCCCAGCTCCAGCTGTTGCGGCCAATTGGGAATGAACCAGCAGATGGAAGACCTCTCTCTCTCTCTCTCTGCCTCTGCTTCTCTCTAACTCTGCCTTTCAAATAAATAAATAAATCTTAAAAAAAAAAAAAAAAGAAAAGAAAAGAAAAGAAAAAATAAAACCAAGGCAACTCCTCAAATGTCCACAACAGCCAGGGCTAGGTCTGGCACTCCATCCCGGTCCCCAAGCACTTGGGCCATCGTCCGCTGCCCTCCCAGGAGCATCAGCCGGGAGCTGGACTAGAGGAGCAGCTGGGGCTCATCCGGGAGGCCGGTGTTAGCTGCGGCTTAACCCGCTGCACCACGACGCCCACCCTAAACAAGCTTCTTCAAAGAGTAACTGAATCCACTGCCCACGGAGTCACCACCCTGACTGACAACTGACAATGGCTCCCAAATGCCCTCGGGATAAAAGGCAAAGTTCACCTAGCGGGTGCCAGGGTTCCCGCGAGCTACTTTGCCGCCACCCCGTCTCCACATCCTGCTGCCCCCGCAACTGTTACCATTCCGCAAGAGTTCCAGCCTGTCTGTCGGCGTTTCGCGTCCAGCACTTGCTGACTCCTTTGCACGAAAAACCCTAACGCCTGACTCGGAGGTCGCCCATCCCGCGGTCTGTAATTCGTTCGGGGTCGGCCTCGTCGGTGCGCGCTCGGCGCAGGTCGCACAGGCAGGCCGGCCTTACCTTCGGTGCCCCAGATGCGGATTCTTCGGTCGCCACCGCACGAGGCCAGCAGAGTCCCTGCAGGGTTCCAGGCCAGGAACCAGCAGCGGGAGTCCGGGTGCGCCGAGACACGGCTCAGCAGCACCAGAGAATCCTTCATGGCGACAGGGCGCAAGGTTAGGAGGAGGTGGGCAGTCAGCCGCGCCGACCGCTGCTACAGGCGCGCCAGCCTCCGCGACGCCCACTCCAGCTCCCGCAGTCACCCACGGGTCCAGCTTCCGGCCGAGGACCCGGGCCGTGCCAGGAACTACAGCGCCCGCTGCGCGGCTGCATGGCCCTCTGGGAGTTGTAGTCGCTCTCCTCGCTCCTACCCCCGGAAACCATCGGGGGACCGCCCCGAACTACCAGTCCCATGAGGCCCTGCGCACAGAGCCGGCGGCGCGCCCGGGCCGTGACGCGCGCGGGGGCCGGGGCGGGGAGCCCGAGGAGGCGGAGGCAGAGGAGGAGGAAGCCGGAAGTGGATCGGCTGGGTCGGTCCGGGCGTTGCGGGATTGGGGCCTGGGATCGCTCGGCCCCGGGCAGCAGAGGAGCCCGTGACGGGGCGGAGCGGCGCCATCCCAGCCTTGAGGCCTGCTGATCGGTGAGGAACAGGGAGTCGCCTGGAGAGGGTCCTTCCTGTGCTCAGGTGGCACCCCAAAGTGCCGGTCCCAGATCCCCAGTCCCTGCGGCCCAGCCTGGTCCTCCGCCCCTTCCCAGCACCCTCTGGCCGAGACCCCGCGTCCGGGTCTTCTGCCTCCTCGTAGCCGAGCCCGGGTACCTCCTCCCCGTCACCGTAGTTTGCCAAGACCCAACCTGGTCGCTGGCCCTCTGCAGGTCCTCCTCCCACACCCCTGTTCCAAAGTCCTCTGTCCCCGCCCCCCAAATCGCCGCAGCCCTCCCCTCTCCTCTCCTCCCTGGTTCCACCCCCCATCCTCCCGGGTCGGCCCTGACAGCCCTCCGCCGGCTTCACCGGCTGCGAACCTAGCGCATTGCTCTTCCCGGGACAGGCAGGCTCTGCGCGCCCCGCGGAGGTCGGCGGCTACCAGCAGCGACCGCAGAGCGACGGCGGGCGGCCCCGGGCATGTACGCCCCCGGAGGCGCAGGGCTGCCCGGCGGGCGCCGGCGGAGGAGCCCAGGAGGCAGCTCTGTGCCCAAGCAGCCGGAGCGTAGCCTGGCCTCGGCCCTGCCTGGCGCCCTGTCCATCACCGCGCTGTGCACTGCTCTCGCCGAGCCCGCCTGGTTGCACATCCACGGAGGCACCTGTTCCCGCCAAGAGCTGGGGGTCTCGGATGTTCTGGGCTACGTGCACCCGGACCTGCTGAAAGGTGAGGGCGCTCCGGGCCTGGGTGGGGAGCGGAGCTGACCAGGGCCAGGCACTTGGTGGAGGGAAGCGGCCCCATTCCTGACTGGTGTTCCTGCCCACCAGGTGGCTCTGTTTGGGGTCCGGGCACCTCATTAAATCTGATGTTATTCAGCAATGCACCTTCTCACAGCCATGCTAATCCGGACTGCTGCTATTTTAGGCTTCTGCGGGAGGAAGGGCGCTGGGTATCACAACCAGCTGCTCCCTTCTAAGGAACCTGTGGGATACAGGAAAGCCGCTCTGGAGTGACTGATGGATGGAGACAAGGGAGCTTCCAGTATGAATAGGTTTAAAAAGATACTTTAGAGTTGTATGGTGATTGGATTTTTACTAGAGGAACAAGAGAGCCTGTGGCGTTTTAGGTCATCAGAACTCAATTCCGTTGCCAGCATCAGTAAGAGTTGGACCTGAGTCTTTGCAACCATTACAGGTGTGCCTGACTGTGGTCCTCCCTCTTCTCCACCAGGCAGGCAGAGGAAAGTGACTGTAGGGAGGCCAGTGCCTTCGGGAAGGTGATCCTTGGGAGCCCCCGAGCCCATCCTGCCCAGTCCCGCGTCGCTTGGTGAGGGTGAAGGCCGTGTGAGGGCAGGACGGCAGCACCTGGTTTTTATGTGAAAATGGTGCGTGCTCCCCAAACAGCCCCTAGTCGCAGCACAGTTCATCACCCCGAAGTCTTTTTGAGCCTTTCTTAGGCCTTCTTGCTTTCCACCTGTGCCGTCACTGGCGAGGAGGCATTCCAGATGCCGCTGCCCTGCATGTGGGAAGCCCTCCCTGTGAAATATCTACATGTTGCCTCTTGACGGGTCCAGGCACTGGAATTGGCAAAAAGGCCCCTGCGCCTCTCTGTGCCCTGGGTTATATCCCACCTCTCCAAGGTGAAGAGGCTGGAAAGCCTCATCTCCTTCCCCGTGCTGTCTGTCTCTGAGCCTTCTTTCAACGTTTTGCTTCTCTCTCGAGTTCTAAAAGCTTTAGGGTGATATAGAGCACAGGTCGGGAGCTTTTCTGGTTTGTTCCCAGATTTCACCTGGATGATACCATTGGCTGGATTGGCTCATGAAAGCCGAAATCAGGCCCGTGAAGGAGGCTTGGTGCTGGCAGCGTTTTCTCTGCCATGTAGCTGACGGCTTAAAGGCCATGGAGTTGGAGTGCGTCTGGTCGGCTTTCCCTCAGCACAGTTCCCTGCACTTGGCTTTCCCTGAAACACAGCTGCCACCGTCTGTTAATTCGGCATCGATCCTCTGGTGGTTCAGTGTTTGAGAGTTCAGTGTCACCCAGGAGCTGGGAGACCATTCACCATGCCCCTCCTTGGCAGATCATCCCTGGGAGTTTCTTGTGATGGAGCAAGAGGTGATCAGGGCTCATCATTATTTCTGAGATCTGGGGAGCTGGGGCTCAGAAAAGCAAAGTGATGCCCCCGGCCACCCAGCTGGGGTTGGTGTCGCTGGGGCTCCCTCGCATCTCTCATGCCAGCATGAAGTGCTGCTGGCTCACTTATGGTCCCTGTCCTTTGTTTTACCTCACCTGTCAGAAGAGTGAGCTCATGAGCATCCCACCTAGGTGTGCATGGGCATCCTTGTCAAAGCCATATTAAAAATAAAAATGAACTCTTGCTGCAGCCTCTCATTTGTTCACATATCTATATACCCTTTTCTAAGAAATTACTCAGGTTGGATTCTGTCTTTTCATAAAGCACGTGGCCTTAACCTTGACAGTACATTTGCTCACATTAGCCCTTGTGTAGTTTCTGCCTGGGCAGCTGTGGCCCTCTCCTAGGAACATTTGGTGCCCATTGATTAGAGAGTTGACCCTGGTGTCCCTCAAGCTATCACAGGAGAAGCTGGGGACCCAGGAGGTCCCTAACTGCTTCTCCTCCCCCTTGTCTCTTACTTGTTGGGTTTTGGGTGCCCAGGCATACAATCCTCAGACACGGGTGTCCTGTGTGCTGTGCTAATCTGCAGGGCCAAGAGATGTCCTGACCTGGAGGCCTGAGGGAGCAGAGCTGGGGGCACACGGCTCCTGCAGATGCTCCAGAGGGAGGGCAGGCTAGCCGGTCGCCGCTCAGCCCCTGCCTGAACGCCTGTGTTGACGTGATGTTGAGCACGCCTCCTGCCTGCTCTCTGTTGCTCCGACAGAACATCCTTACTTGGTAGCTGCTGTCTTCAGCTGTGCTTTGCGAAGGTCTTGGCTCAGGGAGCTCAGTAGCACACAACTGCTCTGAGGTCCGTCCCCTGACCGCCCTGCCAAGTGTGCTCCAGCTCCCTTTGCCCTTCCTGTAGAGCTGCCCGAGGCTCTTCATTTCTCTGTTCTCACTGAGCTTTTATCACAAGTCCAGCAGAAGCCGAGCCCAGTTTTATGGACGTGGCCTCCACGTTTGGGCTCAGATTGGTAATCTGGAGGCAGAGCCATTCACCCTCCCACTGTCATTCCCAGGCCTCCGAGGCTGTAGCAGACGCAGGCTGGCTTAAAAGACTCCGTTCTGAATTCTCCCTCTCCCCTAAAGGGGTGCTCGTGCCTCTCAGAGATCCTTCACCCCAGGCCAGGTCCGGAGACTTGCTGGGGTCTCCAGTGGTCCTGGGGAGGGGGAGCTCCACACCCTACCTGCTGCTCCAGTGTGGCTGGCAAATGACAGTGCCCCCAACAGCCTCAGGAAGCATCTCTGGACAATGAGGAAGTGCTGGATTTGAAGTTAGGTGACTCATGCCTGTCAGTAGCCGCTGGAAGATCAAGGGCCTTCCAGCGAGGGCCTGTGTGCCTGCAGGGTGGTGACAGGTGCAGCTGGCACTGCCAGGGCCTGCAAGGCCTGTCTCCAGATTAAGACCATGGGTGTCTGTGGGATTACGGAGCTGGCACCAGATGGCCCCGTTGGTGGCCTGTGTCAGAGGCCTGTCTGAAAGCTGGAGTCACAGCGGGAGGGCCGTGCAGGTGGGATGGATGAACAGAGAAGGCCTGGGGCAGTGGGGGAGCTCCTCTAACAGGGATCCCAGCAAGGAGTCAGGGAGATGGGACAGAAGCAGGAAGCTGGTCAGCAGCCACGTTTGCCTTCCTGCTGCAGCCTATGTGGGTCAGGCATGAGTTAGAGCAAGGGACAGGTAGACAGGAAGAGCCAGAGCCTTCAAAACAAACCCAGCCGGTGACTCACCAGTGACCTTGGGCAAAGTCAGTTCCTTGGGATCCTATTACACAGCAGCTGCCTTCTTCCCTGATGACTGGAGGGGACCGGCAGGCCATGTGCACCAAAATAAACAGGCCGGGGCACAACTGGAGGAGAGGGTGTGCCGTGTGTCCTGCCAAAGTGTTGTCCCCTGAACCACCGGGTCAAATTTACAGACCCAGCCCTGTGCACCATTCCTGTCCCACAAATAGTCACCCGTGCAGCACCTCTGGGGCTTTGTTGTCTAGCCGTGCTCTCAAGGGAGCTGGTGTTTGTGGCCGGCCCTGCTGTACTGCTGTCCAGGAAGGGAGGGGAGAAAGATGCCGAGCTGCTGAGCCCAGGGGACTGAGCTGCGTCCTGTACGCCCGGGGAACTGCCTGGCCTTCCTGGGTGCACAGAGATCCTTTGAGGAAAGCCTGCCTGTTAGCGGGCAGGCTCTGGGGCATCCATGAGCACCCCCAGAGGGAATTTCCTGTTTGCTTTCCCTGCTGAACCTGAGGGTTTGTTTAGTCACTGCTTTGGAACAGAGAAAAGCAGTTTAACGTTGAAACAAAATGTTGGAGTTTTGGGTCAAAAGTCCCTTTTTGGTACCCCATTTTCAGTCTGGTGGGCAGCCCCTGAGTCTGGCTTTGTGGGCTCCTTGTCTGGCCCACACTGATTGATGTGTGTCATTGAAGTTTTGGGGTAACAAGTAGAGGCACACCAGTGGCCGGGGCAGTCACAGTACAGGGGGCTGCTGTGTCACAGCATAGCGTCAGCTGACCCTCCCAGAAAGTGACCTGCTCAAGGTAACACATAGCCTGTGGCCAGCCGAGGACTTGGCTCCAGGTCCAGAGCTTTGCTGGTGTCCTGAGCAGGTTCCAGAGCTGGACTGGAGGGCCTGAGTGCTGCCTAGGCTTCAATACCACCCCAATAGGTTTTGTCCAGTAATTGCCCATGTGGACATTCTTTGTTGCACAGTGGCCCAGACCTTTCTTGCCCTTTTTTTTTTTTTTTTTTTGAGATTTCATAGCCCACACTGTACCTTTTGTAAGCTCAGCAGCTGCTGGCCTTGCGGGTTGCAGCTGCCTCTGACGGTATCAGCTTCTGGCTGTTCAAACACAGCTCTTGAGGACTTGATTGGTTATCTCCATCAGGGAAAACTAAAGCTGGCTCAGGTGCTGGGTGATTCTGAGCTGCTCAGTACAGGGGAGCCCTCACTGACATTTGTGTGACCTTGACAAAGTCAACCTAATCTCCTAGAGTCGACTTTCATTTGAGCTGTGTCATGAACCACACCCCACACCCCGCCCCGGCCAGAGTGGACAACAAGGATTCACAGAACTTAAAAAAAAAAAAAATTTATTTGTTTATTTGAAAGACTTACAGAAAGAGAGATCGATCTTCCATCTGCTGGTTCACTCCCCAAATGGCCACAACAGTCAGGAGCCTAGAATCCCATTTGTGTCTCCCACAAGGGTGCAGAGGCCCAAGCACTTGGGCCATGATCCACTGCTTTTCCAGGCCATTAACAGGGAGCTGGATTGTAAGTGGAGCAGCCAGTGCCCATATGGGATGTCAGTGTTGCAGGCAGCAGCTTAACCCACTATGCCACAATGCAGGCTCCGGGAACATTTTTTTTTAAATAGCATTTGTTAAAAGATTTATCTATTAATTTGAAGGACAGAATGACGCAGAGAGAGGGAGATACAGAGAAACAGATTTTCTGTCCACTGGTTCACTGCACAGATGCCCACAACAGCCAGGGGTAGGACAGGCTGAAGTCAGGAGCCAGGAACTCTACCCGGGTCTCCTGCGTGGGTGGCAGGAACCCGAGAATTTGGGCATCATCTGCTGCCTCCCAGGCACCTTAGCAGGAAGCTGCATTGCAGGTGTGGAGTGGCAGGACTTGAACCAGGCATTCTTCCTTGGGATGTGGTTGTCCCAAGCATAACCACTGCATCACAACATCCACCCCAAACTTTTGATGCATCTGTGTGTGCAAGGTAGCTCCATCAGTGTTTGTTCTGGGGTCAGGCAGAGGACATCTGGAAGGAGAGGGACATCACCTGTGAAGCTTTGTACCGTGTATCTGTCCTCCTCCACTGGAATAAGTATATTATTGGCCAGCATTGTGGAGAAACGGGCTAAGCTGCTGCTTGCAGTGCTGGCCCTCCCATATTGGAGCACCGGTTCCAGTCCTGGCTGCTTTGCTTCAGATCCAGCTTCCTGCTGATACACCTGGGAAGACAGCAGACGATGGCCCAAGTGCTCGGGCCCCTGCCACCCAGATGCGAGTCCAGGATGTTCCTGGCTCCTGACTTCTACCAGGCCCAGAGCTGGCTGCTGTGGCCTTTTTGGGGTTTGAACCAGTGGATGGAAGTTTCTCTCCCTCCCTCCCTCCTGCTCTCCTTCTCTCTCTCTCTCTCTCTCAGTCTTTCCCACTCTCTCTGTTGCTCTGAGGGTGGGAAATAATAAATTAATACATTTTAATAAAAATATAATAAGTGGCACAGTGTATATCATAAGTGTACATTTTTAAGGACACCAAAGACTTCCTGTGCTCACCATCTAGCAGAAGAATCCAAGGACAGGCCTTCTGACGTCCCACATGTTCCCATCATCAGAGTGCCAGGGGGCATTAAGCAAGGCAAGTGGCACCTCAGCCAGCTGCAGAGCAGCGTGTGACACGAGCCCGTACCCCTTGCCTCTGGCCGATCATGCTCAGAGGCACTAAGTGGACACTTCGGTTCTGTTGGTACCTGCCACATGCCACCTGGGCCCCAGGAAGAACTATCGCAGGGAGTTTTGAACAATATTCCAAGTAAAGCCAGGGGATAGTCCTGTCTCCTGGAGCTTTTCTTCCAGTGAGGACCTGTGGGTTTCTGGACTGCAGGTCCATAGCACTGGGGCTGTGCGGGTTAGATTAAACAAAGGCTGGTGCTCGTGCTGGCGGGGCTCCCGCACAGGCAAGCTTCCTGACAGTAGGCAGTCGCTCAGCCTGGATGCCTGGTCCCAAAACAGATGGTCCGTAGACGAGAATGGGGGACCTGATGCCAGACACAAGCATGAGGACCTTGTTTGAGTCCAGGCAGCATCTGCTGATGAATTTAACCCTGAGGCAGGCTCCACATGCTTGGGCACACAGTCCACGGGCTCCTCCCACTCAGGACACCATGGTGTTGAGTCTGCTTGCTTAGGTCTAGGTCCTCTGCCCAGGTTCTTGAACTTTACACCAGTCCATCTTTGGAGTCTGAGATCAGTGGGGCTGTTTTGTTTTGTTTGCTGTGTAAGGCTGGGACCACCTGCAGGGGATTACCTGGGCTGCATTTTGAACTCCAGATTCCAAGGCCCTGCTCCAGACCTACAGTCGGACTGTCTGGGGATCAGGGAACATGTCTTCAGCTGTCACCCCCATGATTCAGACGTGCACTGAACTCCTGATCACTGCCCCAACTGTTAGCCCAAGGTCAGGATTTGGGAAAGAAACCTGTAGTCCGAGTCTTGCCAGCCCTTTCCTGAGTTTCCTAAATCACTTGATGACCCACGGGCCTGAAAGAGAGGAGAGCTTGCCACAGGTTGGAAGACAGGAGGGAAGAAAATGAAGGCCCATTTCCTACTTTCATTAAGGCTTGAAATACTTAATCCTGGCCCGCTTTCTTTTTGGATCATCCTTATTGTAGACTTCTGGGAGCTGCAGCAATTTGCGTAACCATCAAAGGAGTCCAACAGTGTCTCCAACAAGACACACTGACTTGTTGAAATTACAAAAAAAAAAAAAAAAAAATCAGGGCTGGCGTGGTGGCGCAGTAGGTTAATCTTCCATCTGTGGCACCGGCATCCCATATGGCGCCGGTTCTAGTCCCGGTTGGTTGCTCCTCTTCCAATCCAGCTCTCTTCTGTGGCCCGGGAAGACAGTAGAAGATGGCCTAAGTTCTTGGGCTCCTGTACCCACATGGGAGACTGGAAGAAGTTCCTGGCTCCTAGCTTTTTGGATCAGCTCAGCTTTGGCTGTTGCAGCCATTTGGGGAGT
Organism: Sylvilagus floridanus; assembly: GCA_949820135.1. Taxonomy (NCBI): domain Eukaryota; kingdom Metazoa; phylum Chordata; class Mammalia; order Lagomorpha; family Leporidae; genus Sylvilagus; species Sylvilagus floridanus. The sequence continues at coordinate 72,663,405 of OX463245.1, read as the reverse complement.
GAACCAACGGACAGAAGACCTTTTTCTCTGTCTCTCCCTCTTACTGTCTATAACTCTATCTCTCAAATAAATAAATCTTTTAAAAAAAAAAATCAGGGCTGGTGCTGTGGCATAGTAGGTTAATTCTCTGCCTGCTGTGCCAGCATCCCATGTGGGTGCCATGTTCAATCTCAGCTGCTTCACTTCTGATCCAGCTCTCTGCTGTGGCCTGGGAAGGCAGTAGAGAATGGCCCAAGTCCTTGGGCACCTATACCCACATGGGAGACCCGAAAGAAGCTCCTGGCTCCTGGCTTTAGATTGGCCTGGCTCCAGCCATTGCAGCCATTTGGGGAGTGAACCAGCAGATCTCTCAGCCTCTATCTCTCCCTCTCTCTCAGTAACTGTACCTTTCGGAAAAAAAAAATTTTAAAAGATGCTGTTGAAGTACTGGAAAGGCAGGGAAGTTGCCCCGTGTGAAAGGTGTGTGTTTGCTGTCCTGGGGCTCTCCCTTCGCCTTGACCTTGGGGTACCTTGAATGGCGTGTCTTCTGCTTCTGGGTTTCCTTCCTGGTTTTGGTGGAGTGAGCACCCCCCAGTGCTGTCAGTTCCTGAGCCTTCTGGAGCTTTATGGTGCAAGCATAGTTGATGCTTTGCTTTTCCCCTGCTGGCTTTTTTCCTCACCTCTATCAAGTCTAGGTCTGTTCTCTCCAGTTTTCAGAATTTTGTTTTGTACCTCTTTTTCCTTTCATATGGGTTTATGCCTTTTCGTAATGTTCTTTTGGGGTCAATGCTGTGGCCCAGTGGTTCTCTACCCCCACCCTGTCCGTCTACCTTTCAATTAAATAAAATAATCCTTTTTAAAAAAAAAAATTATTTACTTGAAAGGCAGAGTTACAGAGAGAAAGCGGTAGAGAGAGAGGTCTTCCATCTGCTGGTTCACTCCCCAGATGGCCACAATGGCCAGAGCTGTGCCAGTCTGAAGCCAGGAGCTTCTTCCCAGTCTCCCACGTGGGTACAGGAGCCCAAGGACTTGGGGCATCTTGTACTGCTTTCCCAGGCCACAGCAGAGTATCGAATGGGAAGTGGAGCAGTTGGGACTCGAACCAGTGCCCATATGGCATGCCGGCACTGCAGGAAGCAGCTTGACCTGCGACGCCACAGTGCCAGCCCCATAAAATAATTCTTTAAGAAATTATTTTGTTCTAGTAGGGCTCAGGGAGAAAGTAAAAAGAAATGAGATGGTCCAATCTACCATCTTTCCTAATATATTTAATACGTTCCTGTAGGTACACATTTCTCGAAACCGCTTCAACTTTTTTTTTCATTTCTTTTTTTTTCTTTTTTTACCATGGTAAAGTATACATACCATTTACCATTTTAGCCATTGCAAGTGTCCAGTTCAGTGACATTAAGTGTGTTCACATTGTTGTACAACCATGGCCACCATCCATTTCCACAGTTTTTTATCATCCCAGACTGAAACTGTATCCCTTCAGTGATACCTCCCCAGGCCCTGCCAACCAGCATTCTACTTTCTGTCTCTATGAATTTGTTCTGGCTGGCTCATGAGTGGACTCATACAATATGGTCCCTTCTGAATTTGGTTTATTTTGCTTAACATAGTGTCAAGTTCAGCTTTCATTTTGGAGCAAAAAGGGAGTGAATGAGTGAATGGAGAATCAGCATTATTTGATTTCTGGCCATAGCCACCTCTGTCATGGCTTAGAAGTCAGTGAGCCTTTCGTGCCAGCCCAAAGCATCCTGGGGCAGAATGGGTTAACCTGCCTAGTTAATCCTCAGGATCTTTAAAAGTGTTTGGAAGAGCACAGTAGGCACAAGCAGGAGTCCTGCTTTAGACTGGTCTTGTCGCCTGAGAAAGCCTTGAGGTGGGTGGGGCTGCACCAAGGGTCCCTGCAGAGCAGCTGGGAGCAGGTGCTAGGAGAGTGCACTCCAGGACTCCCCAGCCCCCCAGGACTGTGCTGGGGGCCCCCAACCCCTGCCCAGGTGGGACTGCCTACATCAGGGTGTTACTTGAGGCCCTGAAGATTTGCTTCTCCCCCGCACAGATTTCTGCATGAATCCTCAGACAGTACTACTCCTGCGGGTCATTGCCGCCTTCTGCTTCCTGGGCATCCTGTGTAGTCTCTCTGCCTTCCTTCTGGATGTCTTTGGGCCCAAGCATCCAGCCTTGAAGATCACCCGTCGCTATGCCTTTGCCCATATCCTCACCGGTAAGCCTGGGGCCTGCCCGTAGTGGGGAGGAACTGCCTGGGAGGTGCACACTGGTGGGAGCAGCAGGCGGGACTCTGGTTTGTAGGAGCAGGCGGTAGCTTTTCACGGAGCCCCGGGGCTGTTGGCAGCCTGCTTCAGTCATTTGCTTGCACACTTGCCAGGATCACAAACGTATTCAGTTCAGCTGCGGAGAGGGGGGCGGTGTTAGAGTCCCACATGGAATCTCACAGCGCTCCAAACACGGTGTTCGCAGCTTAATTGAGCTCAGGCCCTGGAGTGAGGGAGGAGCCAGGCTGTCTCCCCTGGAGTACGTGGTTGGGTGGCTGCTCCCCTGGAAACCGGCCAACCATCTCCCTCATGACTGGGCTGGCATGTCCATCGGACTTGGGGTGGTGCCCAGTCCAGCTCCTGCACCTATGACCTTGTCCATTCCCTTTAAGTACCCAGGCATACCTGGAAGCCTTCATATCCCAGTTGCAAATTCTCAAGGCAGATGGGACAGGCCTGGTAGGGGCCTGCAGCTGTCTCCAGAGTCAGGTCAGGAGTCCCAAGGCTTCCTTCCAGGATCTAGAGCCAGGCAGGTTCTCTGAGAGTGGGGTTTGGGTAGAGAGGCTGAGAGCAAGCATCCCGGCTAAGGCTAACGCCCTCTGTGCTGTCGCTCCATCCCCTAGTCCTGCAGTGTGCCACCGTCATCGGCTTTTCTTACTGGGCTTCCGAACTCATCCTGGCCCAGCAGCAGCAACACAAGAAGTACCATGGCTCCCAGGTCTATGTCACCTTTGCTGTCAGCTTCTACCTGGTGGCAGGAGCTGGTGGAGCCTCAATCCTGGCCACAGCAGCCAACCTCCTGCGCCACTACCCTACAGAGGAAGAGGAGCAGGCGCTGGAGCTGCTCTCTGAGATGGAGGAGAATGAGCCCTACCCGGCGGAGTATGAGGTCATCAACCAATTCCAGCCGCCCCCAGCCTACACTCCCTAATGCCAACCAGAAGCTCTCTTCCGTGGCAGTCCCTCCCCCAACTCTAGCTCCTCCCATTCCCAGGGGAGCTCCTGTCCCAGCAGGCCTCACGGGTAGGATCCTGACCATCTCCACCACACCTTCCCCAGGAGAGACTTTGCCTTTAGGGTTGTCTATGTGTCCCTGCTCTTGAAACCTGGGATTCATCGATTTTATATAATGCACTGTTTCCCCTCCTACCACCCTCTGCTCCCGTCATGTTCACTAGTCATTACCAACCAGGCATAGTCCGACAAGTTTCCTCCCCTTGCAGGCCATATCAGGGGGGCCGAGACCCTCCTTGGGAAGCTGCTGATAGTAACACCCCAGAGAAAAGTGTCACCAGGGCCCAGGGGAAGGGGTACTTCCTTCACAAGGACCAGTGTTTGTTCCACAGCCGTAGCTCTGGGGTGACCCTGCTCTGTCCCCTGCTCCAGTCCCCCTGCCATTCCTTCTCTGTGTGCCCCAGTGCCAGGTTGCCCGTTCCTTGGAATTCTCTGCACTTTAGCCTTTGGACTTCTCCTCACAAGTGTTCTGGTTCTACGGGGAGAAGGGATTGCTATTGGGAAGCAGGGCAGTCGCTTGGTTTGCCCTGCCCTGCCCTTGGCATTGTGTGACTGGAGCCAGGCAGGAGAACCTGGTGGGAGACCGAGGCCTCCTGGTGCCTACACGTGACCAGAGCGAAGGGGACTTGATCTCCTCAGCCCCTTCGCCTTTTAAAATGTGAGTGGTTTTACAAGGAAACAAAACCAAGCAACAGCGACAATAATATTCTTTTTAAAATAGGGACAAGGCTGTTGTTTTCCACAAATGTGTCCCATTCCTTCTGGCTCTGCAGTATTTTGGGCCACGGCTCCTTTCCAGCCTGTAGTATTTCCTCCCCGAGTCTCTCCCAGCAGTGTGCGCCCTCCTCCCTGGTTCGTCCCTGCCCCCAACCCCGCAGTAACTGTGGCTCCCTGGGGCCTTCCTGTGGAACCCAGAGCCGCGTGGCCCCTGAGGGGCTGAGGACTGTGGCCTGGCTGGCCGGCCAGCGTGGTGCTCCTCAGAACTGCGGCACTGAGATGTAACCTGGCCTCAGTTCAGGAACAGGGGCCATGGCAGGGCAGGAACCCACCATTCTCCACATAGGAACCACAACCAGTGGGCCCCATCACATGAGGTGTCAGAACCACCCCGTCAGACAAGCAGGTGTGGCCGTAGCCTTCGGTCTCACACGTCCCCTGGACTGTGACGGGGGGCTACAGCTTGCTGCATGCCCCTCTCCCCACCTCGAATGTACTCTGGCCTAGCAGTGTGGAACTGGATCTGTTTTGCCCAGCCATCACTCTGGCTGTCCTGTAGCTCCAAGTCTGGCAGAATTCTCTGCCCTGACATTGGGACATACAGTGGGAGCAACTTGACAGACCTTCAGTATGGATCCAGATGGCCAAGCTGTCCTCGTTCAGTTACTGGCTTTGGGATCAGCGTCCAGTGCTGAGCTGAAAGGAGACAGATTCCAGTCTCCTCCAACCCTTGAGGCAACAGGCAGTTCAAGCAAGACTGGAGAATGGACACTGCTGTTGAGCTGTGACTGGAAAGGGACTGTCCCGCCCCTGTCTGTCTTTGGCCACGTGACAGGAGGTGTCTGGACAGATGCGCATGTGGGTGATGATGACCAGGTGTGCCCAAAGCGAGCGGCTGCCCAGAGTTCACTGCCGTGATGCCAAAGTGTGTCCCAAGGTGACTCTCTGCTCTTCCAGACTCTTCTGTCAGGCAAGGAACGCTGCCCTGTGATAGGCGCGCACAGAGCCACAGAGCTGAATGGAGTCTGATGTCCTGTGAAGGCCTGAGTTTGTCATTGGCAGATTCCTGAGGTGTGGCCAGCTCTCTCTGACTGTGGGCGTCTGAGTGGGCAGGCCAGGAGACCAGGCGCCAAACACGCATGCCAAAGTGACCCGGTCATCTCACGAGGACCTGGACATGACCCTGAGGACCGTTCCACGTGATTCAGAACCCAGTTTTTATTAGCCTCCCATGCCTCGGGCCTTCCTCTCTTCCCCAGCCATCCTGACACCGATAGTTTGTCATATAAATTCCCCTGGTTGTGTTTTTTTTTTTTTTCTAGGAAAAAAATTAAAAAGCAAAACAAAAACAGCAGAAACCACAAATGAGAATGTAAACTCCAATGGCTGTCTGTCATTTTTCTGTCATATCTCCTGATTTGGTTTGTTCTTTAACACTTAGACAAGCGGCTCGTGATTTAAAACACAATCAGCATGTACCTGTGCCTTCTCCGTGCGAGGCATTTACAGTTTTTTAGATTGAGAAACAGAGAGCACTCCCTTGTGCTGTTTCACTCCCCAAATACCTTCCGTGACTGGCGGCCTGAAGTGGAGAGCTGGGATTTCAGTCCAGCTCTCCCACACAGGTGGCAGGAAACCGATGGCTTGAGCCGTCACTGCTGCTTCCCAGGGTCTGCTTTAGCAGGAAGCTGGAGTCAGGAGCTGGTGCTGGGAGTCAAACCCAGGTCCTCAGATACGGGATATGCACCCTCCTCAACTCTTAACCACTAAACCAAACGCCTACCCCTCCGTGCATGCCAGTTTCACCTCCAGGAGTGCCCTGATCCCGACAGCTTCCAACAGCAAGTTTCTAGCACCCACAACTTAGTAGACTCTGCCCACGTTCTCAGCTTTAACCCCTGAGCGCCTCTGCATTCCCAGGTTAGCTGCAGGAGACCGCTGCTTTCAAACTGTAGCCATTGTGTGGGAGGCAGTAGACTTCAGGCTGTGCCTGGCGTCCAGCCCTTCTTTGAAACATTGGGAGTGGATACTGGGAAAGGCATGGGAGTGAAAACCGTTGTGGGAGTCTGATCTGTAGCAGAGCTCTTCCAGGGCAGCGTCAAACCTCAGTGGTTGGCCAGAATCTTCCCGGTCCCTCCCTCAAGCACTCGCCCCACACACCGAGCCTGTGGTGAAAGGGCTTAGGGCTCCTTTTTGGAAGCGGCACACTTTGGGATTCTTTTTCCACTCCTGGGACAATACACACATTTTGCAGGAGCCGGGAACGTGCCTGCTGTCACTGCAGGTCCGTTCGGACACTTGTGAAGGGCCCCTTTGGTTGTGCATAAAGCACTGTCAGTTTACCCCAAGAAAGACATGGCTGATGCGTGCCCTGTCTGTGAGGCTTTTATGGCCTGGGTCAGGAGGTGGACCTGTCTCTGGAGGCAGAGTGAAATGGGGAAGTGATGTGCTGCTTTTTTTTTTTTTTTTTTTTAATATTTATTTATTTGAAAGAGTTACACATAGAGGAGAGGCAGAGAGAGAGAGAGAGAGGGAGAGAGGTCTTCCATCCAATGGTTCACTCAATTGGCTGCAGTAGCCGGAGCTGGGCCGATCAGAAGCAGGGAGCCAGGAGTTTCTTCTGGGTCTCCCACATGGATACAGGAACCCAAGGACTTGGGCCATCCTCTCTGCTTTCCCAAGCCATAGCAGAGAGCTGGATCGGAAGTGGCGCAGCCGGGACACGAACCGGCACCCATATGTGATGCTGGCGCCCCAGGCCGGGGCGTTAACCTGCTGTCACAGTGCAGACCCCTGTGCTACTTCTGATCTGATTAGGAAAGGCTTCCCCGAGGGCTTGATGTGGAGGACTATTTGGGTGGGGAGGACCCACAGAGGTGATGGCAAAACAAAAGCACATTGGCCAGGATGGGGTTGAGGGAGGAGGTTACAAAGGTGAGGGAAGCCCTGGAAGGGTTTTGAGAAGGGAGAAGGGCTCAGCTTTTTTTTTTTTTTGACAGGCAGAGTGGACAGTGAGAGAGAGAGAGAGAGACAGAGAGAAAGGTCTAAAGGTCTTCCTTTGCCGTTGGTTCACCCTTCAATGGCCACCGCGGCCAGCACACCACGCTGATCTGAAGGCAGGAGCCAGGTGCTTCTCCTGGACTCCCATGGGGTGCAGGGCCCAAGCCCTTGGGCCATCCTCCACTGCACTCCCGGGCCACAGCAGAGAGCTGGCCTGGAAGAAGGGCAACCGGGACTAGAACTCACACTTGGCCCCCAAGGCCCAGTGTCTCTGCTGTATGCTGGCACCACACAACAGGTGTAAGGTGGAGTTAGCTGTGCAGGCCTAGGGTGGCTCCCACACTTGAAGCTGGGGGATGTGCAGGGCAGCAAGGGGAGGCCCTTGGGTAACAGGAGCATTGTGGGAGGTGGGAGGGTGGTCTCCACTGGATAATGAGGAAGGCTTCCACTGGCATCTCACCCACGGTGTCTGCACACTCAGCCGCCGCATACGGGGGACACGAGGATCTGTGTGGAGACCCCAGGGACAAGTGGAGCCTGTGGCCCTTGAGCTCTTTCCTCTGCCTCTGCATTTTTAGTGGGCATAGCCTTGTAATTGGGGTGGGGAGGTGTACAGGGGACAAAAAAATGTCTCCTCTAGTCACATGACATGAAGGCGCTGTATTAAGGACACTGGCTTGAGAGCTAAGACACCCGTTTTTCTCTGGAAGCTTTGGGGAAAATGCTAGGCTGTGTTGCTGCTAGAGGGAGAAATGTCACTGGACTCAGAGCTGAAGGATGTGATGGGCTGGGCTTGGGTGGGAGGGCGTTAGAGAGGGAGAGGCCCCTCTGCCCAACGATGCAACTAAGGAGTTCGACAATGGAAGAACTTTCAGGGACTGGCATTATGGTGCAGCGGTTAAGCCGCCGCCTGTGACACTGGCATCCCATATGAGCACCGGTGCAAGTCCCTGCTAATGCGCCCGGGAAAGCTGCGGAAGATGACCCAAGTGTTTGGGCCCCTGCCGTTCACATGAGTGACCTGGAAGGAGTTCCAGGCTCCTGGCCCAGCCTCAGGCATTGCGACCATTTGGGGAGTGACCCAGCAGATGGAAGATCTCTCTCCCTCTGTCTGTCCTCCTCTCCCTGTCACTCTGCCTTTCAAATAAATAGATTTTTCTAAAAGAAACTTGAGAGACAACTGTGCATCCATCTTGTTTCAGGGGTTGAGTGAGTCCCTGAGGATGCAACCCACGAGCAGCCCTGCTCAGAAGGTCCTGTCCTTACTTCTGTCTAGAAAATGGCGGCTAGCCCCGTAAAGGACCTTTCACTTCTTGGTGAGGTGCACCATGTAGCCCAGCAGCTTCCCTCGGGTTCACCTCCCAGAAGCGATGATGTGAAGTCCTGGGCTTGTGAAGCCACCGCATGCTCCCTCCCCTGCTCACTGCTCTTCAGCCTCCATTGGCACATGTCATATGGCGTCTCCCGAGTCTTCGAGATCTCAGCTGGCAAGGGAAGGGCATAAGGTGACTACCCAAATGGTGAAAACTCATACTAGGGATATACCACGAAATGCAATGGGATTCTAAGGGCAAGGCTGAAGGGGTCAGGAAAGCTATCCTGGGGTCTCTTTGAAGACCCTGAGAAGTAAAGGAGTGGCAGATGGGCTGGGTGGAGGCCCTGTCTTTAGGTCTGTCAGCTTGTGGGTTGCTCATACAGTCCTATCACAAGGCAGGCTAAGCCACTTCCCCCCTGCCCCCGCCCTCAGCATGACAGCACTTGACCAGAGGAAGTCTGACCTCTGCAGGACTGCACCCCCTATGCCAAGCAGTGGGATTCTGTTCCCTGCAGGTGGCCCACTCCCAAGGGGAAGGAGGGCTGGAGCTACCTGTCATGACCAGTCTCCCCCTCCCCACCTGCCTATCAGTGTAGTCATCTTTCGCTTTCCCTGGGCCAATCAAGGGATAGAGAGAAGACAGGGACATCACCCCTAGTGTAGCTCCCTGCATGTGGAAGGTGACCAGTACTGTTCCCGAGGGCTAGTGGTGTGGAGGGCCTGGGACCTGATAGAAGGGGAAGGTAGCCATTGGCCCCCAAGGCCCAGTGTTTCAGCCAGGTGTTGGGGAAGGGGCCCATCACACACAGCTGACCACTAGATGTTCTGGCCTGGGTCTGAGAGGAGTCGACCTGAGGTGTCTTTGGCCTTGCAGTTCATGTACAGCCTCATTCTTAATGACGAAAACAGAATCTTTCAAAAAGTTTTAGATTCTGAATTAGGAGCAAATTGCCTGCTCTGAGATTTCACATAGTGAGGAGAAGTGGATGAAGACTGTGAACACTTTCCATTATGAATAATAGATGGATAGAGCATTGGGTTGCATACACATTTTGAAGGAAAGAAAAGGCACTTATTACTGCCTTTTGGCCTAATAGTTGGAGACCAGGGGTTGCATCAGACTCAAACAACTTACTGTTGGAAAGGGACCAAGGCACAGACATCAGAGCTATGATAACTGAGAGCAGGTCCATTTAGCCCTTGGTGGAATGCCTGCCCTTGGGGGTAATGCCTGAGAAGTGATTTCTAGGCATGTTGCTGCCAAGACAATACATAGGTGCTTACTAACTGCCCGAGGCTCAAACTGGCAGACACGCTCTCTCGTCTGGGACCTGCAGGCCATGAGCAAGGGCAGGACAGTGGGCAGCAGCAAGGGACGCTGGAGAGGGAGTGTGCTGAGCCTCCCCACTGGCCAGGCAGAGGGTGCCCAGGATCAAGGGCTATGCTGGAGCTCTGGGACAGAGTGTTTCAGGCCGGGTCCTCCCTCCGGCAGCAGTCTTGGGTTGGAGACCAGCATGCAGGAAGTGCTCTCAAGTTCAACACCTGTGGCAGAAGGGAAGGAGGCAGCCGGGATTGGGAGGAGAAGTTGGTTTGAAGTGGACTTTCATAGCCACCTCAGCTGCCCTGTACAGAGCTCTGAAGCTGGGGTGGCCTTCAGAGTTGTCCTGGGTCCAAGCGAGGGGCCAGTCATTGTCCCCAGAGGGGAGGTGTGTGACCTTGGCTGAGTAAACCCACTGGGGTGCACTTCCCAAAGAGGGAGTTGGGCAGCGGTGCTTCCGTCACGAGGGGATGTGGGCGTTCACCACCATGTGCCATGCAGGTGCGCTCCTTGGCGCGAGTTCTGGGAGCAGCTCTGCTTTTCCTGGGGGAAAATGATGCGCATCAGATGAGCCAGTCTCCACCACCTCAGCTTTCTGGAGGCGGCAACAGAGCTCACCCTCTCCCTCGTCTGCCACCCGGTTTAGATCTCCCCACCCTCACTTACTCTCACTTCTGCTGAGCCCCTGGCCACCATCACCTTCTCAGGCCACAGCTGCGGCACTTGTCCATCGATCATCAAAATGGAGCAAGGGCGTACAAAAACACCTGGGTGAGTCAGGTGGGTGCCAAACAGTCCTTTTTGATTTCTTTGTATAATTGAAGCCCTGCCTTTTCGTGCTGATCAGAGTCAATTATTTCTTTTTTTATAGAGAGCTTTCCTTAATAAATATAAATTTCTTTTATTTATTTATTTATTTGAGAGGTAAGTTACAGACAGTAAGAAGGAAAGACAGAGAGAAAGGTCTTACTTCCATTGGTTCATTCCCCAATGAACCTCCTTCCGTTGGTTCATTCTAAATGGCTGCAAGGGCTGTAGCTGTGCCGATCCGAAGCCAGGAGCAGGAGTTTCCTCCTGGTCTCCCATGCGGGTACAGGGGCCCAAGCACTTGGGCCATCCTCCACTGCTTTCCCAGGCCACAGTAGAGAGCTGGATAGGAAGAAGAGCAGCCGGGACTAGAACTGGCAACCCTATGGGATGCCAGCGCCGCAGGTGGAGGATCAACCTAGTGTGCCATGGCACTGGCTCAGATATAAATTTCATAGGTACAACTTTTGAATTATAGCGGTTCTTCCCCCAACACCTGCCCTCCCACCCCCTAGAGTCAATTATTTCTGCCAAGGGTGGGTGTTGTGGCACAATGGGTTAAGCCACTGCTTGGAACACCAGCATTCTATATATGAGTGCTAGTTTGAATCCTGGCTCTGCCACTTCTGATCCAACTTCTTGCTAATGTGCCTGAGAAAGCAGGAGATGAAGGGTCAAGTACTTGGATGCCTGCCACCCATGTGGGAGAACTGGATGGAGCTCCAGGTACTGGCTATGGCCTGGTTCAGCCATGGCTGTTGCAACCATCTGGGGAATGAACCAGTGGTTGGAAAATCTCTGTCTCTTTCCCTCTCTCCCTGTCACTGTGCCTTTCAAACACATCTTATAAATAAATCTTTTAAAATTATTTATTTATTTGGAAGAGTTACAGAGAGGCAGACAGAGAGAGAGGTCTTCCATATGCTGGTTCACTCCCCAGATGGCTGCAACTGCCAGAGCTGGGCCAATCTGAAGCCAGGCATCAGGAACTTCTGGGTTTCCTTTGTGGGTGCAGGGGCCCAAGGACCTGCGCCATCTTCCACTGTTTTCCCAGGCTATAGCAGAGAGCTGGATTGGAAGTGGAGCAGCCGGGACTTGAACTGGTGCCCATATGGGATGCCAGCGCTGCAAGCAGCAGCTTTACCTGCTATGCCACAGCACTGGCCCCTAGATAATCTTTAAAACACATGACTCCTGCCAGGATGGTGACTCCTGTTTATTGGTCCCTTTGCATACTTCTGCTGTTTGGAGACCTTTGTCTCTCTCTCACTGTCTACTCTGCCTGTAAAAAAAAAAAAAAAAAAAAAAGATTCATCTATTTATTTGGAAGACAGAGTTACAGAGAGGCAGAGGCAGAGAGAGAGGGAAAAATCTTCCATCTGCTTGTTCACTCCCCCAAATGGCTGCAATAGCCAGAACTGTACCAATCCGAAGCCAGGAGCCAGGAGCTTCTTCCATCTGCTGGTTGACTCCCCAGACATGCACAACAGCCAGTGCTGGACCAGACCAAAGCCAGGAGCTTCATCCTACACGGGTGGTGGAGGCCTGAACACGTGGGCCATCTTCTGGCGCTTTTCCCAGGCCATCAGGAGGGAGCTGGATTTGACGACAGTCGAGCAGCTGGGATGCAGGCTGCGGCTTTACCCATCATGCCCCAATGCTGGCTCCTCCTATTGCTATGTAAATGAAGCATCCTCTAGGCCTTCCCACAGAACATAGTCATCCTGGGTTCCAATTAGGAGTAGAGGTAGGGGTGGGTGTTTGGTGCAGTGGTTAAGTAACTGCTTGGAATGCTCACATCCCACATTGGAATGTCTGGGTTTGAGTCCTCCCTCTGTTTCTGCAAATGTGCACCCTGGGAGGCAGCAGGTGATGGCTCAATTGCTTGGGTCCTTGCCACCCACGTGGAGATCAGGATTGAGTTTCTGAATCTTAGCTTTGGCCTGGCCTAGCCCTGGCTGTTGTGGGCATTTGGAGGGTGAATTGGCAAATGGAAGATCTCTCTAACAGAATAAATAAAAACATTTGAAGGGGCTGGTGGTGTGGCACAATGGGTAAAGCTACCACTTGGAATGTGAGCATCCCATATTGGAATGCCAGTTTGAGTCCTGACTCTTCTGCTTCCAATCTAGCTTCCTGCTCATGCACTAGGAAAGGCAGCAGCAGACGTCTCAAGTGCTCAGGGCCCTACCACCCATGTGAGGGTCTGGATGGAGTTCCTGGCTCATGGCTTTGGCCTGGCCCACATTCAGTTGTTGCAACCATTTGGGAAGTAAGACAGTGGATGCAAGATCTTTCTCCCTGTCTCCCTTCTCCCTGTCTCTCTCTTGCTCGCTCTTTCAAATAAATAAATATTTTAAAATGTTTCAAAAATTACCTAAAAAGAGGGTTTAGGTTATATAGCTTTAACAAAAAACAAAAAACACAGGTATATATTGGTAGATTTACTGGTGGGAAAATGAAGCAGTTCTTTACTGATTTTTCCTATTTTCTTATTTAAACAAGGCAGTCATCTGCTGAGAAATGGGTCTTTTTTTTTTTTTAAGATTTATTTTATTTATTTGAAAGACAGAGTTACAGAGAGAGGTAGAGACAGAGAGAGAGGTCTTCCATCTTCTGGTTCACTCCCCAGGTGGCCGCAACAGCCAGAGCTGTGCCGATCCGAAGCCAGGAGCCAGGAGCTTCCTCTGGGTCTCCCACATGGTTGCAGGGGCCCAAGAACCTGGACCATCTTCCACTGCTTTCCCAGGCCATAGCAGAAAGCTGGATTGGAAGAGGAGCAGCCGGGACTAGAACCGGCGCCCATATGGGATGCCGGTGCTTCAGGCAAGGGCTTTAACCCACTGTACCACAGTGCCGGTCCCAGGTCTTTTTTTTTTTCCTAATATATATTTTCTTTATTTAAAATTTTGTTTATGAGCTTCCTAACCACACAATGAATTCTATGCCAGTTACAATGTCCAAACCATTGTCTACATCCTTATTTTAACTTCCCACACCCAGACACACTGCACTAAGCACTGCAGGTGCTGAGAACTCTTCTTTGTGGTCATCGTCCCTTCTTGGTGCCGCTCTCAGTAACATTTGCTGAACAATTCAGACAGAAGGGCATCTCAGAAGGGGAACTCCGCTTTGTGGCCCATTTTTTTTTTTTTTTTAAATGAAGAAATCATGTACCCTTTTTTTTAAAGATTAATTTTATTTATTTGAAAGTTACAGAGAGAAGAGGAATGGGTCTTAATAATAATGTTTATGTTATGATTTCTGTCTCCTTGGCCATTTCTGCCACCGTCAGAGCAGGGATAGGCTCCCAATCCAAATGAGGACATTGCAGTTTTCCAAGCTTAAAAATCAGGATTCAAAGATATTAGTATCCCTTAGTGCTCAAACTGGGAGGATCTGTAAATTTAGAAACTGGGTCAGACATCTTTGTATGGATGAAAGAGCTCAGCAGACCAGGAAGGGGTTGGGTGAGTGAGGAATAAAGCAGAAAGCAGAAAAGTATAAAGAAAAGAGACAAGAGACGAGCTAGCCTGGGATTGTCAGATAGCAAAGGTCAGGGTTCCTGTGTTGGTTTGAATCATCTGAGGAGATGCCCAGACAGGATGGGATGTCCAAGCCATGTGCTGGCAAAACACAGAGGAAGGAACTATGGCGCCAGGAGAGCTTAGGAGAGCCGCGCTGCAGGCCTGACCCCGTGGAGCAGGCAGGCAGGAAGCGGCTGGTGAGGTCCGAGACTGCTGGGCAGAGCTGACGCCGAGCCAACGTCGGAGGAGTCCCTCACCTCCCAGTATCCCTGCCACAGCAGCCACTGGGCGGGAGCCGCCTGAGGGGAGGGGGGTCTCAGTGCCAGTGTGGCGATGGATTTCAGAGCCCGGCGGCTGGAGGCTGCAGCTTAACCATGCTCACCACAGCCAGAGATCTGAGAGGTACACTCAGCGCCACTATGGTCTTAATGCTTCTCCAGTTCCTGCTTCAGTGCCATGTGAAGTTCTAGTTCATTTTCAGCCCCGGAATCATGAGTTTCTTGAGACATTTCTGTGTGTTTCAGGTTCTGTTCCCTATTTATGCTTCAGCTACTCTGAGTGGATTCCAAGTACTTGCAACAAGAAAAGGCAATAAAAAGAATCCTGACTGAAATAGTAATGCGGGGATTATGACCTTAAGTTTTGTATGTAAGTGGGAGAGGAGAGGCAATAATAACGACAGCAATTATTCCTGACACCCTGTTGAGGGTTCTGCTGTTTACAACGTGGCTTTTGCAATCTCATGCCCGCCTTACAACAACCCTCAAGGCAGGCAGGGCTGGCGTCACTACCCACTTTACAGATGAGGAAGCGTAAGTTTCGGAAACAAGACAAACTGCTCAACTGGGAGAGAAACTGGAAAATGAAGGGTGGAAGAAGAGAACCCATCAACATCAGCCTCTGATTACCAAAACGGTAAACCCAAAGCAACGTGGCATGCCTTTTGGAGGACTGCCGACTCAGTGCCCCCACTAGTCACCGACCGGAAGGATTTCTACCACGTTCCCATTCGGCTTAGCTCCCTGGTCTGTGCAGACCCAAGAAGGCTCTTAGAGAGTGATGTGCATTACTCTATGCTTAATTAGGTTGTAACTCCAATTGCAGCTGCTGCTTCAGGTATGGTTTCATAGCTGGAACAAATCAATGCCTCCCTTGGAACAAAACATTCTGCTATTGATCTGATGAACATTTTTTCCCCTCGATGAGTTTCAGTAAAGACATCATAAGCTAGCCGGGCCAGTAACCCATGTTGCTTATCTAAATTTAGGACTGTATTCGCTCCCTGGTCACCTGTCATCATCTAGTCTGGTTCTCTTCTCACCCCACAGGGTACCACGCAGGTCTAATACACTGATGAGGTCATGCTGACTGGAAGGAATGGCTACTCTAGCCACCTTGATGAAGCAAACGTCTGCCAGGGAGTGGGTTATAAATCAGACACACATACACACGCTCAGTGAGATTTCTGGGGGTCACTCGGCCTGGGGCATGTCGGGCTATCTCTCTCAAGGTGAAGGAGAAGTGCAGCTGCCCCCTCCTGGCACTCAGAGAGAGGCAGTAGGTTCAGACACTGGAGGTGAGATCTCATGTGGATGTTCTTCTCTGACCCGTTTTCTGAATAAACTGAAAGGCTGTCAGTTTTGCACAGGGCCCAGAACAAAAGAAAGCAGTGCCGGGAGCTGTGCAGGCTCAGCAAGCTGCTCCGCACTTGGCCTATGACCCAGCAGAAGGGACAAAGCTGCAAGTGGCAGTGGTGGAGAGGAGGCTGTGTGACCACAGGGCAGGCTGTTAGGACTCTGAGCCAAGCTGTGCCGTCTCTGGTGAATGATTGGAATTTGGGGTTGCCCCGACATGCATTCTGAATACAAGTCAGCTCTGTCCCATCGCAGAAGAGGGCCCAGCACTCTACACACTTTCCGGCTTTCCATGGCCCCCCGGAGCTTTACTGTGCCTCCTCCAGGTACCTGCCTTGTCCTACCACCTGCTGGTGACCACTTCTCTATGGAACGCCTGGGTATCAGCTACCTGACCCTCTCAGCCTACAGAGTGCCAGCTGTGCTGCAGGCACCTCCACTTAGGCACTTGTGTCTGCTGGAAACCTTCCAATTACATCTCCCTTCACGAAACCTGCTTAGGTAATGCCCTGGGCACCAGTGAAGGTCTTGGCCCACTGGTCCCTTGGCCCTTCTCTTGTTCCCTGACGAGAGTGTGAATGTCTTGGATGGCTCTCCTTTCCCACTGGCCCAGGGAAGTCACACCTTTTTCTCTCCGGGATTTGTAAGAAATATACTGCTTCGCTTATTTCCTGCATTTTGTTGTGTCCCACTCGTATCCCACTTGACCAAGCTATCCTGGTAGGAATAAACCGGATGGAGGTGAGACAAGAGTTGGCAGGGCATCTGCCAGTATAACAAGTTTCTTGTGAGAGGCATATCTGGTCCCAAGTCAGACACGAAGGCATTAGGCTGTCCCTTAGGATAAGGGGCTGAGATCACACAGTGGGACAGGAAGCAGTGGTGACTCGGGCCAGGTTTGCTTTTTATAGTGATCCTTTCTCGAGCAACCTCGTGAGGGCCCATGAGGCCTGCATTGATCCTAAGAGCGGCAGCACCACAGCAGTAACCACTCTCTACTAGGCCCCACCTCTTCCAGGATCCACCACCTCACACTGCCCCGTTAGGGACCAGGCTTCCAGCACATGACCTCAAACCAACCACAGCACAATCAAAGGAAATCCTCCAGGGGGCAGACCTTGACGTAGGGCAGCTGGTTGTTACTTCTGTGTGGAAGGAGAGATGGCTAGAGTTGCAGACCTACAGTAAAGGAACATGACTGGAAAAGGGTAAAATATTGAATGCTTTCCCCTTTTCTTATTTTTATAAACTTTTTGAGTTTTAAAAATTTATTCTGGGGGTGGGGGAGAGAGAGTGTGAACACTCCCATCTACTATTTACTCTCTAAATACCCCAAACGGCCAGTACTGGGCAGGCTGACCGGCTGCAGCTGGGAGCCAGGAACTCATTCCAGGTTTCCCACATGGGTGGCAGGAATCCAGCTACTTGAATCATCACCTGCTGCCTTCCAGGACTGGCACTGGTAGGGAGCCAGACTCAAGAGCTAGAGCTGGGAATTGAACCTAGGCACTCAGATATGACTTGCAGGTGTCTAAACTGCTAAGCCAAATGCTCGCCCCAATGCTTGGTCTTTAAAACTGGGAACAAGGCCAGGGCGTCTGCTCACACTACTTCCATCTAACACTGTACTGGGTTTCTAGTCCGTGAAGTGAAGCAAGAAAAGGAAACAAGTACAGATTGGAAAGGATGAGGTAAAACTGTCTTTATTTGCATAAAACATGAGCTGTATGTATAAAGTTATAAGGAATCTACAAAAATAAGCTACAAGAATGAATAAGTAAGTTTAGCAATTGCAGGATACGAAGTCAACATAAAGACAAGCGTATTTCTATACACTAGAAATGAAGAATTAAAATTTGAAATTTAAAATAATTTGTAATAGCATTAAAAATTGGGTTATGTAGGGATAAATTTAACAAAATACTTACAAGGCCTGTAAATATTAAACATTGAAAGCTGAAAAACATTGCTATGAGACATGAAGTGGAGATTTAAGTAATTGAATAGAGAACTATATGCTGTTCATGGATTCTGAAGATTCCATATTGTTAAGATATCAATTCTCCCCAAATATTCAGAGTCAATGTATCCCAATCAAAATCCCATGAGGCATTTTTGTAGAAATTGACAAGGTGATTCTAAAATTTATATGGAAAGGCAGAGAACTCAGAATAACTAAAACAATCGGCATTGGTGCTATGGAGGTGAGCATAGCTGCCTTCCAGAATAACTAAAACAATTCTGCAAACTAGGAACCAAATTGGAAGACCTACACTTATGATTTCAACACTTAATTTATAGCTACATTAATCGAGTCTGTGTGGTACTAGCATAAGGACAGACGTATTGATCAATGAAATAGACTAGTGTATTGAAATAGGCCACACAGGTATGGGCAACTGATTTTTTTTTTTTTTTTTTTTTTGGACAGGCAGAGTGGACAGTGAGAGAGAGAGAGACAGAGAGAAAGGTCTTCCTTTGCCGTTGGTTCACTCTCTAATGGCCGCTGCGGCTGGCGTGCTGCGGCTGGCGCACCACGCTGATCCAATGGCAGGAGCCAGGAGCTTCATCCCAATCCTTACCTGACACCGTACACAAAAATTAACTCAAAGTGCACCATTGACATAAGCATGAAAGCGAAAACCGTAAAACTTCCAGATGAAATCTTTGTGACATTTGGATAAGCAAAGATTTCTTAGGCTACAAACCATTAAAAACTTGATACATTGGACTTTATCAAAATCAAGTACTTATGCTTTATAATCAGGAGAATGAAAAAGCAAGCCCAGAACTGTCCTGTCCCGCGGGACATCAACTGGGGCCAAGTACCTAGAATGGGGAATGAAAGGGACGGGAGACACAAAGATGGCAGCAAGACATGTCCTGATCAAGCTGCAAATTTTATTTTTCAACCACACACTTATATATCATAAAGGCAGGGTGTCGGGCGGGGGAAGGAGGGGCATTTAGGAGGGCAGGACGTTGGGCGGGGGAAGGAGGGAGAGCTTATCTTGTAGCTGCAATGATTGTGAAAGTAGGGGAAAGGTTACAAGTGCAAGTAGGGGAAAGGTTATAAGGTCTCAAGGCACAAGGTCACACAAGGTTGTGTTATCAGTACTCTCTGGTCTGGGCTGTTTTAGCCCTGCCTCAGTAGTTTTCCACTAAGAGGCCACATGCTGTGTGCCCCTCCCCCCCCCACCACAAGAATCAGAGAAAATATTTGCCAGATATTTACCTAACAAAAGGTGTGGATCCAGAATACAAAATTTAAATTACAAAATTTTGTTAAATTTTAAAATGGGCAAAATATTTCAACACACAAGTCACAAAAGACATACAAATGTTCAAATGTTCAGTAAGCACATGAAGAGATGCTAACATGACGTGTTAACAAGGAAGTGCAAATTAAAACCACAAGGAGCTACCACTATACACTTTGAGAATGGCTACACTGAGGCCTGGCAATACCAAGTACAGGCATACCTCAGGCACGGTGTGGGCTGGCTTCCAGATCGCTGCAAGAAAGTGAATATGGCAATAATGCAAGCTTCCCAGTGCCTATAAACGTGATGTTTACACTATACCACTTTCCTGGTCTGTTAAGTGTACAATATAGTATTATGTCTAAAACACAATGTATATACCTTAACTGAAAAACACTTTATTGCTGAATCATGCTGAAGATCATCTGGGCTGAGGGAAAAATGGTGCCCCTAGACAAGCTTGACACAAAGTTGCCCCAAACCTTCCATCGGTTATATTTGCCAAGCACAGTAAAGCGAGGTGTGCCTGTTCTGGCAAGAATCTGGAATAACCAGAGTTCTCATACGCGGCTGCTGCTGCTGCTGGGAATATAAAATGGTTCAACCACTTTGGACAACAGCAATATCCTCAAAGGTTCAACAAACACTTACACAATCTAGCAATTCCTCTTCTAGGTGTTTACTCCAAAGACTCCCATGGGAACATTTACAGCAGCCCAAACTGGAAACAACAGGAATATACATGCGAGGGATGCACACATGTCAGTGTATCCACTCAACAGAATACTAAGCAATAGAAGGAACAAGTTTCTGAAAAAGCGTTATTTCAAGAGGAAGGAGCCTGATATAACATACATCCTACATGATTTCATTCACATGGAGTTCAAAGCAAAGGTAAAACCACAGTGAGAAGCCAATCAGTGGTGCTTGGGAAAGGCACTGGCTGCGCAGGGGCCCAGGGCCCTGTCTGGAGTGATGGCAACAGAATGCCTAACAGCATGCCTGTGTCGGTGAACCTCTGCCCAGTGTGCTGCCTGGACAAACTGTCCACTCTGCAGCACGGGCAGGGGGACCCAAGGGGAGCCCAGCTGACTTCTTGAGCCGAGGACAAGGAGCTGGAAAGTCATGGGGAGCTGCGAGAATCTGTTGCATCTGCGGGTCTGCAGCCAGGTGCTGAGGCTGGGACCTTTGTTCTCATGAGAGCCATGGACAGGAGGAAGTCCTGGAAGCAGAGCGAAGGACAGTGAGAACAAGCTAGAACCCACCAGTTACTCTGTGTTTGCCTATCCCATCTGACCACAAAGTTTCAGAAGTAACGCTTCCCTCTGCCTCCCAAATCTCACACAAGACTTGTATTATATGGAAGGGAATTCTGGGTAATATGCAGCTTGACCAAGTTGACAACAGAACAATGTGCCACACGCACACAGAATTTAAAGAATCATCTTTCATTACCAACTATTTATTTAGGGGAGTGAGTTTTCTTGGTGCTACATCAATAAAAATGAAAAATTAGAAAAGATCTGGTGATTTACACTTTTTAGCCTAGATACAAGTAATATTCAACGGATATTAATTTAAAAGAACTATCAGTCCTTTCTATCTCATTATATGAAAATATCTAAGAAATTTTTATCCTTACTATTTACTGACATTTGATAAATGCATGTTACTGTTCTAATGTACACTAATAATGGAAAGGAAAACACAGTCCAGAAAAAATACTGAAAGAAAATAATGGGCCGACGCCACGGCTCACTTGGCCTGCGGCACCACCACCCCGGGTTCTAGTCCCAGTTGGGGCACTGGATTCTGTCCCGGTTGCTCCTCTTCCAGTCCAGCTCTCTGCTGTGGCCCGGGAAGGCGGTGGAGGATGACCCAAGTGCTTGGGCCCCTGTACCCCTTGGGAGACCAGGAGGAAGCACCTGGCTCCTGGCTTCAGATTGGCGCAGCGAACCGGCCGTAGCGGCCATTTAGGGGGTGAACCAAAGGAAGGAAGAAGTTTCTTCCTGTCTCTTTCTCTAACTCTGCCTGTCAAAAAAAAAAAAAGTAAAAAAAGAAACTAATGAACACGTTATCACAAACTTAGTTCACCAGTGTATCCCTAGAACAATGCTGAAAATTCTATTTACTCTTTTTTTTTTTTTAAAGATTTATTTATTTGACAGCCGGTGCTGTGGCTCAACAGGCTAATCCTCTGCCTTGCGGCGCCGGCACACCGGGTTCTAGTCCCAGTCGGGGCACCGGATTCTGTCCTGGTTGCCCCTCTTCCAGGCCAGCCTTCTGCTGTGGCCCGGGAGTGCAGTGGAGGATGGCCCAAGTGCTTGGGCCCTGCACCCCATGGGAGACCAGGAAAAGCACCTGGCACCTGGCTCCTGCCATCGGATGAGCGCAGTGTGCCGGCCGCAGCGCGCCATCCACGGCGGCCATTGGAGGGTGAACCAACGGCAAAGGAAGACCTTTCTCTCTCTCTCTCTCTCTCTCTCTCTCTCTCTCTCACTGTCCACTCTGCCTGTCAAAAATTTTAAAAAAATTAAAAAAAATAAAAAAAATTTAAAAAAAGATTTATTTATTTGAAAGGCAGAGAGAGCGAGCTTTCATCCACTGGTTCACTCCCCTAAATGGCTGGAATGACAGGGGCTGGACCAGGCCAAAACCAGGAGCCAGGAGCTTCTTCCTGGTCTCCAATGTGGGTGCAGGAGCCCTAGTACTTGCCCTACTGCTTTCCCAGGCACGTTGGCAGGCAGCTGGATGGGAAGTAGAGCAGCTGAGACTCAAACTGGTGCCCATATGGGATGCCAGCACTGCAGGCAGAGGCTTAACCTACGCCACAGTGCTGGTCACCAAAATAAATTATAAAAAAGTAGGAAATTTTATATTTTTCCCTTATTTGTCTATATCCCCACAAAACTTTGTCCTAATGAAATATGTTTACAGTATAAGCTCTTCTCTGTTATACCTTGATATACACAAAATAGAAATTTAAAACTTAAAAATTTCTAAGGATGTCATGCTAGAAGGCACTGTTAGGACCGGAAAAAATGAAGTGATAGAATGGCGTGAGAACTGAGATTTTAAATTGAAGGAGATCTCACAGGAATGCACAGAAACAGAATACTATTCTTTCAAAAACAAAATCTTAGCTGTGAAAGGACAGAGGAGGGAGGGCATCCGGAAGGAGGAAGAATGAGTGCTTCCCCCATGAAGCCACCTCCTGGTAGACAAATGGGAGGAACTGAGAGGCGCTCAGCGGGAGTTCCCGGGACTCATTTTGAAAAACAAAGAGACAAAGCAACTGCCAGACTGCCCACTCTTCTCTCTCTCTTTTTAAAAGTTTTATTTATTTATTTGAAAGTCAGAGTTAGAGAGAGGAGAGGCAGAGAGAGAGAGAGAGAGAGAGAGAGAGGTCTTCCATCCAATGGTTCACTCCCCAATTGGCCACAATGGCTGGAGTTGTGGCGATCCGAAGCCAGGAGCCAGGAGCTTCTTCCAGGTCTCCCATGTGGGCACAGGGGCCCAAGCACTTGGGCCCATAGCATATCCCAGGCCATAGCAGACAACTGGATTGGAAGTGGAGCAGCCAGTCTCGAACAGGCGCCCATATGGGACGCTGGTGCTTCAGGCCAGGGCATTAACCCACTGCACCACAGCGCCGCCGCCCCCCCCCCCCCCTTTTAAAGATTTTTTATTTATTTATTTATTTATTTGAGAGGTACAGTTACAGATAGTGAGGAGACAGAGAGAGAGTGGTCTTCCATTTGCTGGTTCACTCCCCAAATGGCTGCAATGGCCAGAGCTGGGCTGATCGGAAGCCAGGAACCAGAAGCTTCTTCCAGGTCTCCCACGCGGATGCAGGGGTTCAAGGACTTGGGGCATCCTCTACTGCTTTCTCAGGCCACAGCAGAGAGCTGGATCAGATGTGGTGCAACTGGACTAGAACCAGCGCCCATATGGGATGCCGGCACTGCAGGCAGAGGATTAACCCATGAGCCAGAGCGCTGGCACCCGCACACTTTTCTCTTCTTAATTCCCTTTTCACACGGAACCCAGGCTGAGTTCTGTAGGCAGGTTCTGGATTTCTAAGTTTCACCGTATTTGTCTCTGGACACCCTGGAACTCCAGCGACTGCCGAAGCCGATGTGTAGGAGGCTTTGTCAGAGAAGACAACTCTGTCTTCCCAGAGGACAAACCCTCCACTTTGCTCTATGAGGCGGATAGCAACCCCAAAGCACGGGTGGGCACGGGCTTGCGCAAGCCTCAATAGCTCTTTTAAACCCAGGGAAGAGGATGGGCAGGGAAGGTAAACCTCCCCACCAGGGGCCACCTCACCATCTTAGAAGAAAGCCTGGCTCAACAAAGTTGTCAGAAACCACTGTCACATTCCTCCTTACCTACTAAACACCAAAACCAACCTCTAATATGCAGGGCAGGAAAAAGCTAAATTTCAGCTCTCAGCAAAACAACATTGTTTTCTCTTTGGAGAAATATCTATTTTTATTAACAACATCTACACTTGCACAAACCTATAGGTACCATAAAATCCCCAAATACCTTGAAACAAGCACAGTCCCTTTCATACCAAGAAACCCTTTCTTACCATATTTTTTTCTTGTTTGTCAATATAATACTTAAATTACAAGTGTTAAAAAAAAAAACACAGGGAAACAATTTATTGCCAGGTTTTCGTTTTGGAAACCCAGTAGTTGTATTTCAACGTGGCTGGGTACAGAAGAGTAAAGTCAACACCCTTGGAAACCACTGGGCCAGTCTGCGCATGTGTGACTCCAGGCAAGTTTTAAGAAACTTGTTTACAGTCCTACGCTGTCACCTTGGGTCAGCAGGCGAGGGGCAGCCCCGATCCTCCTCCTGCCTGCCACCGGGCTCCACCGCATTTTCAAACTGCGCCAGGCCACCTGCCCTCGTGGCTGGCTGTGCCGTGTCCTGCGCCCTCAGGATGTGTCCGGTGCCCTCTCTGGCCGCGGGGTTCCAAGCGCTCAGAACCCCGATCCTCATCCTTCGGAACCATTGGCGCCGGGGATATTCCAGGCGGGGAGGCAGTGCCAGGTCTGATGCCAGCCCCCGCCAGGCCTGAGCGGGGTCCTCGGAGACGTCACCCCAGCCCGGGATGCTCCCAGCGCCCTGCAAGCGCCACCCCCACCTGGCCTCTCACTAGAAATTGGGGAGGCGGTCCCCAGCCCCTCAGAACAACTGAAGATTCTAGCAGGCACCTGTTCGCGCCCCTCCGAGGGGCGGGGTCGGGGCGGTCCGAAATGGCGGCGGCGGCGGCGGGGTCCGAGGGTCACTCTCCCAGGCGCCCTTGACTGCCTCTCGCCGCGGCGCCACCTACCTTGCTGGTGGGCGGCCCCAGCGCGCGGCGCGAAGGGGTGGGAGCGCGAGGTGACGAGCACTTGGAAGCGCCAATAAGCACTCGGGAGCACAGGCCGCGTCCAATCAGTGCCCGAGCAGCGGAGACCGAGAGTAGGTTGCGAGCTAGCGGCGCGTGTGGCGGACACGGAACGCCGCGGACCTTGCCTACTGCCCGGCTAGGGCCTCCCGCCTCGCCGCTTCCCGCGCGTCCTGCACCACGGCCCCAGATGTCCCCTGGGCGACGCTGAGGAGCCAGAGGGCTCCTCATGCAGCAGTCGCAGGGCCATCACCTGCAGCGGCTGCCCCGGGCCACTCTTCCTCCAGCGGTGGCTGCAGAGAGATGAGAGGCGGCTCCTGGCCTGGGGACCGTGAGACGCGCTCGGGGCCCGCTAGCTAGGGGGGCTCGGCGGACGGCTGCCTGTGCACGCCCGTGCTCCTGGCTCGCGGCGGACGGCGGGGCCGGCGACATGTTCCCGCGGAGGCCGCCGGCCTCCCTGGCGGCCTGGCTGGCGGGCGCGCGGGGCGGGGGCCTGCTGGGCCTGCTGGCCAATCAGTGCCGCTTCGTGACGGGCTTGCGCGTGCGGCGCGCGCAGCAGATCGCGCAGCTCTACGGCCGCCTCTACTCGGACAGCTCGCGCTGCGTCCTGCTCGGACGCCTGTGGCGCCGGCTGCGCGGCCGCCCCGGCCATGCCTCTGCCTTGATGGCGGCGCTCGCCGGTGTCTTCGTGTGGGACGAGGAGAGGATCCAGGAGGAGGAGTTGCAGAGGTGGGCCCGCCGGCGCGGTCGTTGGTGCCTGTGGGCGGTGGGGTTGGGGGTCGGTCGGCTGGGGCAGGGAGTTGGAACGTGTGAACCCTGGGGGCTGCCCTGTGGTCAGCGTCGCCCGATCCCTGTGGTCCTTTAAGTGGCGGTGCAGTAGGTTGAACCTGACTTAGCAAGGCGGGTTGTTTATTGCTTTGTCGAGGGTAGAAATACGAACTGGAAGCGTGGGCGAGGGTAGGAGGGAGACCTCAGTGGGGAGCGTGACACTTCCACGGAACGAGATTGCAATTCGCGACGGGAGGCAGCGAGGCCATTGTCCACAGGCGCAGATCCACAGCAGGTTTTCATCCCGATCCGCGGTGTAGGGCTGCAGTTTTGGAATGACTGCACTCCAGATGGGAGGCAGGCCTTGTGAGAAACGCCCGCAGAGCGCTCTGTCACTCTGCCGGTGAGACAGAATTAAGAGGCTGCGAAGGATTTTGTCCTGCTTGCACAGATCAGTAGCCTAGACCTTTTAAACTGTTAGGAATTAGGTCAGGTTAGTGCTGTTGTACCTGGAACTTTGGGGATTCTGTGTTAAGATTCTGAACTTGCTCTTGAAAAGCCCAGTATGGTTGATTGCATTTGTGAGCTAATCTCGTGGGGGAATTTTTGGTTGTTGTTGTTCTTTAGCTCTTGTTTTAAAATGTATTTTCTTTTTAACAGGCATCCTTAAACGGTGACTCCCTTCCACACAAACACTCCACCCTAATCTACAACTGTGATTTTAAGAATGAGGGACAGTCTCCTCCCCGAGATAGATCTCAAATGAGGCGGTCTGTTCTAGGTATTTCTTTAACAGGGAGACAACCTGTTAGTCCACATTTTTTGTTAGGTTAAAAATGGAAATACCTCAATAAAATTTATACCGTGGCCATGTGGGAAGTGCAGCAGCCAGATGCCAGCTGTGCAACGTTAGGAATTGTGGGTAAATACAAGTCTGTCCTGAGAACTGGGACTACCTCACCTAGCAAGAAAGGTGACTTGTGTAGAGGCAGTTTAAAATCATAACCACAAGCACCCTCGCTCATTAAAAAGGCAGGATATTAGAGCATGATAGTTACTCTGCCTAGTTTTTGTTAGCATTCTTCGCTACTTGGCCATTTGTTCTAATCAAATACTCCCAGATTGGAGAGCTTTTTTAATTTATTTTTATTTTTTAAAGATTTATTTGTCTGAAAGCTAGAGTGACAGAGAAAGAGGTTTTTCCGTCTGCTGGTTCATTCCTCAAATGACTGCAATGGCTGGGGCTGGGCCAGACCGAAGCCAGGAGCCAGAAACTCTCATTCAGCTCTCCAGTATGGGTGGCAAGGGCCCAAGTACTTGGACCATCTTTCTCTGCCTTCCCAAGCTCATTAGTAGGGAACTGAATTGGAAGCAGAGCAGCCCATACTTGGACCAGTGCTGTGATATGGGATGCCAGCGTCGATGTAAGCGGTGGGCTTACACAAAGCTGACCCTGGAAAGAAAACTTTTTTTTTTAACATTTATTTATTTGGGGGCTGGTGCTGTGGCATAGGGGGTAAAGCCGCCTCCTGTGGTGCTGGCATCCCATATGGGCACCAGTTCAAGTCCCGGATACTCCACTTCCGATCCAGCTCTCTGCTATGGCCTGGGAAAGCATTAGAAGATGGCCTGAGAACTTGGGCCCCTGCACCCATGTGGGGGACCTGGAAGACTCTCCAGCCTCCTGGCTTCAGATCAGCCCAGCTCTGGCTGTTGCAGCCATTTGGGGAGTGAACCAGAGGGTGGAAGACCTCTCTCTCACTCTCTGTGCCTCTGCCTCTCTGCAACTCTGCCTTTCAGATAAACAAATAAATCTTAATTTAAAAAAAAGATTTATTTTTTTGAAAGAGTTAACAGAGAGAGAAGGAGAGACATCTTCCACCCATTGGTTCATTCCCCAAATAGCTGCAAGGGCCAGGGCTGGGCCAAGCTGAAGCTGGGAGTTTCATCCATGTCTCTCACGTGGGTGGCAGGGGCCCAGACGCTTGGGCCATCTTCTGCTGCTTTTTCCAGGCCATTAACAGGGAGTTGGATCAGAGTGGAGCAGCTGAGACATGAACTGGCGCCTGTATGGGATGGTGGTGTCACAGGCAGAGGCTTAACCTGCCAAGCCACACGCTGGCCCCAGTACTCTTGGTTCTAAACCAACTAAAGAACCATTGTTCTGGGTTAAGCAGTTTTGGAATTTCCAAAGTTTAGATGAAGGTCAGTGAGAACACTGACAGCTGCCTCTTGACCTTCCTCGGGTTGTTAGAGTCAAGGCCTTCATTTGACACTCTGCTGTCCAGTTCATATACTTAAAATTTGATCAAATTGTCCATCTGGAAGATCTTAACCCATCTGTCACCTTGATAGGCAAGTCAGCCCTGAGGGATCTTCAAAAGTTCATGGAAAATGTGTTTTACAAAAAACTGCATGGATTTGAGAACTTTTTTGTTTGTTTTCTAAATTTGCTTATTTTCCAAATTCCATTTTCCGTGAACATTTCAAAGCTTCCTTATAGATCTTGGTTGTACTATAGTTCCTTAGGACTTTGTTTGATAGCTTGTCTTGTTTGTGTTTTATTGAGTAAAACATTCTGAGCACAGATTAAGTTTTTGCTTGGTGTTTAAGTATTCTGTTTGCTTAAACACTTCTGAGGTGGACACTTTAGAACATTACTGAATTTTATTTTATGAGATGATTTGGAGTAGCTTTGAGAATGGAGCACAGTTAGATGTGTGTCTCAGGTCAAATGCATTTTTGTCATTCTTGATGGAAGAAGAACATGATTGTCACGTGGCCCCTAAATCACAGCCTTTGGCTTATCTGCTGTTTCTGTACCCACTTGTCCTGGTGTCCTGGTTAGACAAGGGATGGAGTGTTCAGGGTATCTTCTTGAATGTATGCCTTAAAGTGGCTTGGGATTTTCTTATGTAAATAACACTCCAATAGAGTTTCCATTCAGAATGAAAAACAGTAACCTGGCTTTTTTGTAAGAACATCCCTACCAAATAGGATCTTACTGATCATGCAACAGCAAGAAAATCCAAGAGAAGTAGTTATCTGTACAAAGTGATTTTGACCTGCTGCTGAGGCCAGATGTAGAAACCAGATCTGTTAATACTTGCTCTAGTATTCTTACCAGTTGGCTTCAATTAAACAGTCAAACAAAATAGCTTCAATACTATTTTTGGTGCTTGTTGGCATTCTGTGAGCCCAAGGCAAATCTTATGGAAAAATACAGCAGTACAATTTGATTGCTTTGGAACAGTTGAAAAAAAAATTACAGGAACAAAAAGAGGAAGGATGTTAAGAAATAAAGGCTGGGAGAAAATGTTCCATTAACCTCTTCTTTTTTTTTTTTTTTTTTTTAAGTTACAGTTCATTGCTCTAGACATTGGAGTATGTGCCAATAAAGTTTCATAAGGAAAGCTGGCTTTTTTCCCATTTCTGTCTTCCAGGGTATTATTGCCACAAACTAGTTGGTGTTTCCAGGTGTGTTCTCTCTCAGTAGCACACAAGAATCCCTGACTGTGACGTCAGTTTGAAATTTGGGGGAGGGATGGGGGGAAGTGAGGCATTTGTCTTATTGAAATTCCTGGTTGTGGGAATGGCTTTATTTGAGTCATTTTGGAGCCTTATAGCAAGCCCTGTGCTGAGGGGCAGGACCCCTAGATGTGCTGAACACTGTCCTTTGTTGGGTGCCTCCAGTTTCCATATCCAATCCACCCTGTCTCAAATATTGTAATGATTTTCCTTTCAAAGAGAGGGAAGCACTGACTGTCTTTGCTTCATCCTTTTGCTAATCTGCTCATTTCATTACTATTTTGGGAATAATCTCTTTTGTCCTCCATTCCTCTCCTTGTTAGCTAAGTCTCTTAGTTGTGAAGGTTTCGTCACCCATGCCACCCAAACAAGATTTGGCACAGCAGGCTAAAGGGTGTATAGTGAGAGGCTCTGCTTGTCTCCACATAGATGATAATGAGTCACCATGTTCCTGTATACTAAACGTGTCTGTCATGTTAGCGTTTAGAAGTTGAGACCTTTCAAGGACGCTTAAACCTTGGGACAAAATAGCAGTATTGATCATTTACATTTTTGTGATGCAGTCTTGCTCCAGCATTTGTACTGTGCTGTTCAAGGAATGAATGTCATGCCTTCACAAATGATTATCCATCCCTCTTCAGGGACTTAGCCTCATAATTTTAATCAAAGCCACCTAGTGATCTTTAATTATATAGGAGAGCCTGATATAGGAGTAGGTCGGAAGCTCTGTGTCACCTTGGGTCTTAGAAGTTTGTCAATGATAGTCATTAATTTTCTTAAAACCTTACTGACTGTGTAATTTCTTGTATGAGCTGTGATTTTTTTTTTTACTTTTTTTTTTTTTTTGATAGAGTGGACAGTGAGAGAGAGAGAGACAGAGAGAAAGGTCTTCCTTTTGCCGTTGGTTCACCCTCCAATGGCCGCCGCGGCTGGCACGCTGCAGCCGGCACACCGCGCTGATCCAATGGCAGGAGCCAGGTGCTTCCCCTGGTCTCCCGTGGGGTGCAGGGCCCAAGCACTTGGGCCATCCTCCACTGCACTCCCTGGCCACAGCAGAGAGCTGGCCTGAAAGAGGGGCAACCGGGACAGAATCCAGTGCCCCGACCGGGACTAGAACCCGGTGTGCCAGCACCGCAAGGCGGAGGATTAGCCTAGTGAGCCGTGGCACTGGCCTGAGCTGTGATATTTTAAAAAAATATTTATTTATTTATTTGAAAGAGTTACACGGAGAGAGAAGGAGAGGCAGAGAGAGAGAGGTCTTCCATCCACTGGTTCACTCCCCAGTTGGCTGCAATGGCCAGAGCTGGGCCGATCTGAAGCCAGGAACCAGGAGCTTCTTCCAGGTCTCCCACGTGGGCGCAGGGGCCCAAGGACTTGGAGCATCTTCTACTGCTTTCCCAGGCCACAGCAGAGATCTGGATCAGAAGTGGAGCAGCCGGATCTCAAACCGGCATATGGGATGCCAGCACCTCAGGCCAGGACGTTAACCCACTGTGCCACAGTGCCGGCCCCTCTTTTATTTATTTATTTATTTATTTATTTGAGAGGCAGAGGCAGAAAGAGAGAGCGCGAGAGAGAGAAAAAAATCTTCAGCCACTGGTGTATTCCCTAAATGACCACAAAGGCCAGAGCTGGGCCAGTCCGAAGCCAGGAGCTTCTTCAGGGTCTCCCATGTGGATGCAGGGGCCCACACAATTGAGCCATTATCTACTGCTTTCCCAGGCCATGGCAGAGAGCTGGATTGGAAGTGGAGCCACTAGGTCTTGTACCATTGCCCATTTGGGATGATGGCGTCTTTGCCCCCTACACTACAGTGCTGGCCTCCCCCCCCCCCTTTAATTTAAAGATTTGCTTATTTTTTTGAAAGGCAGAGTTAGAGAGTGGAACACACAGAGATCTTCCATCCACTGGCTCACTCCAAATGGCTGCAACAGCTGGGCCAGGTCGAAGCCAGGAGCTTTTTCCAGGTCTCTCCCATGGGAACAGTGGCCTAAGCATTTGGGCCACCCTCTGCTCTTTGCCAGGCCTTCAGCAGGGAGCTGGATGGGAAGTGCAGCAGCCAGGACTGCCGGAGTTGCAGGTGGCAGCTTAACCTGCTGTGCCACAACACTGACCCTTAAAAGACTGAAAGAAATTAAAGAAGACATAGGTGAGGGCATTGTAGCTCACTGTTAACCCATAGCTTAGAATGCCTGCATCCCTTAGCAGAGTGCCAGCTGGAGTCCTACCTACTCTGGTTCTGATCCAACTTCCTGCAGTGGACCAGGGAAGCAGCAGATGACACCTCAAATACGCGAGTGCCTGCCACCCATATGAGAGACCCTGTGGAGTTTCTGGTTCCTGGCTTCAGCCTCGCTCAACCCCAGCTGTTAAAACCATTTGGGGGGGCCGGCGCTTTGGTGTAGCAAGTAAAGCCACCATCTGCAGTGCTGGCATCCCATATCTGTGCCGGTTTGAGTCCCAGCTGCTGCACTTCCTTTCTAGTTCTCTGCTATGGCCTGGGAAAGCAGTGGAAGATGGCCCAAGTCCTTGGACCTCTACACCTGCATGGAAGACCTGGAAGAAGCTCCTGGCTCCTGGCTTCAGATTGGTGCAGCTCCAGCCTTTGCAGCCAGTTGGGGAGTGAACCAGCGGATGGAAGACCTCTCTCTCTTTCTCTGTGTAACTCTGCCTTTCAAATAAATAAATAAATAAATAAATCTTTAAAAAGAAAAGAAAAACCATTTGGGGTGTGAACCAGCAGTCAGAAGATCTCTCTTTGTCATTCTGCCTTTCAAATCAATCAATAAATCTTTTTTACTGTAAATGAATCTTTAAAAAAAATAAAGTAGACTTAAACAAATGGGAAGACATGGTGTCCATGGATGGAACACTATTTTTTAAAGATTTATTTATTTATTTATTTGAAAGAGTTACAAAGGCAACCCAGAAACAGAGAAAGAGATCTTCCATCTGCTGGTTCATTGCCCAAATGGCTGTAGTGACCGGGGCTGCGCCATGCTGAAACCAGGAGCCAGCAGCTTCTTCTGGGTCTCCCACATGGGTATTGGTGCCCAAATACTTGGGCCATCTTCTGCTGCTTTCCCAAGTGCATTAGCATGGAGTGGGATTGGAAGTGGAACTGCCAGGACTCGAACCAGCACCCATATGGGATGTTGGATGATGCAGGCGGAGGCTTAAGCTTCTATGCCACAGCACCGGCCCCATATTGGAACACTTAATATTGTTAACTCATTTTATCTGCAAAATTCATTACGATTCTTATCAAAATCCTAGCAGGTTATTTTGCAGAAGAAAACAAACAGATTCTAATACTCAGAGATGAAAGAGACTCAGTATAATCCAAACAGTCTTGGTTGGAAAAGACCAAAACTGGAGGACTCACCATTCTTTTTTTTAAAAAGGTTTATTCATGTATTCAAAGACAGAACGATAGAGAGATACAGAGATACAGAGAGAGAGAGAGAGAGAGCGTGAGCGCAAGCTTCCATCTACTGGTGTACTCCCCAAGTGGTTGTAACAGTCAGGTCTGGGCCAGGCTGAAAGCAGGACCAGGAACTCCATCCTGGACTCGGACATGAGTGACAGGGGCCCAAGTACTTGGGCCATATTTTTCTGCCTTCCCAGGCACATTCCTTGTAAGATGGATCGGAAGCAGAGCAACCAGGACTTGAACACACTCTCCATACAGTGACTTAAGCTTACTGTGTACCACATCCCATGAAGACTCACCTTTCTTGATTAAAAGCTTATTGCAGGGGCAGGTGTTTGGCCGTTAAGACATTGCTTGGGGCATCCATATCCTATGTTGGAGTGGCTGGGTTTGAGTCCTGGTTTTGCTGATTCCAGCTTCCTACTAATGTGCACCCTAGGAATCAGCCAGTGATGGCTTAAGTAGTTGGGTCATTACTACTCATGTGGGAGACCTGGATTGACTTCCTAGCTCCTGGCTTCAGCGTGGCCTAGCCTGAACTGTTGGGGGCATTTCAGGAGTAAACTAGTGGAAGATCTGTCTCTGCCTTCCACTCCCTTCCTTCTTCCCCTCTCCCCCTACTCTGCTTTATAAATAAATAGTATAAATAATTAAACACTATGAGAGTCTGCTTTGTGGTGCAGTGGGTTAAATTGCTGCTTGTAATGCTGGCACTTGAGTCCTGGCTCCTCTATTTCCAATCCAACTTCCTACTAGGAAGACAGCAGAAGGTAGGTTAGGTACCTGGGCCCCTGCCTCCCATGTGGGAGACCAGGATGGAGTTTCTGGCTTCTGGTATTGGCCTAACCCAGATGTGGTTGTTGAGAACATTTGGGGAGTAAACCAGAAGGTGGAAGATCTCTGTCTCTCTGCCTTTCAAATAAATCTGTAAAAAAATATTATAGGGGCTGGTGCTGGGGCATAGAAGGTTAAGACTCTGCCTACAGTGTCAGCACTGGAATAAGTCCTCACTGTTGCACTTCTGATCTGGTTCCCTGGTGATGCACCTAGAAAGGCAGTGGAAAATGGCCAAGTAGTTGGGCCCTGCAACCACATGGGAGACCCAGAAGAAGCTCCTGGCTCCTAGCTGCAGCCTGGCCCATCCCTGACCGTTGTGGCCGTTTGGGGAGTGAACCAGCAGATGGGAGATTCTCTCTTTCTCTTTTTTTTTCCTTCTCTCTCCCCTCTCTGTATTTCTGCCTTTCAAATAAAAAAAATTACAAAGCTACAATAAGGAGGATGTCATGGTACTGGCATAAGGATGGGCATACAGATTCTTGGCATGAAATTGACAATCCAGAAATAAACTCCGAGATTTATTTTTTTTTAAGATTTATTTTAGTTATTTGAAAGAGTTACAGAGAGAGTTAGAGCCAGAGAGAGAGAGAGAGGGAGGGAGGGAAGAAGGGAGGGAGGGAGGGAGGGAGGAAGGGAGTCTTCTATCCACTGGTTCACTCCCCAAATGACCACAATGGCTAGAGCTAAGTGTATCTGAAGCCAGGAGCCAGGAGTTTCTTCCAGGTCTCCCACGCAGGTGCGGGGGCCCAAGGACTTGGGCCATCTTCCACTGCTTTCCCAGGCCATAGCAGAGAGCTGAATTGGAAGAGGAGCAGCTGGGACTAGAACCGGCGCCCATATGTGCTGGTGCCACAGGTGGAGGCTTAGCCTGCTAATCCCCATTTTATAGATCTATAAATAGAACTAGAGGCCGGCGCTGTGGCTTCATGGGTAAAGCTGCTGCCTGTGATACCTGCATTCCATGTGGGCACTGGTTCAAGATCTGGCCTCCACTTCCAATCCAGCTGTCTGCGTATGTGCCTGGGAAAGCAGCAGAAGATAGCCCAAGTACTTGGGCCCCCGCAACCACATGGGAGGCTTGGAGGAAGCTCCTGACTCCTGATTTTGACTTGACCCAGCCCTGGCCATTGTGGCCATTTGGGGAGTGAACCAGTAGATGGAAGACCTCTCTCTCTCTAACTCTGTATAGCTCTTTACTTTAAAATAAATAAATAAGTCTTTAAAAAAAAATGAAACTGTTTAAGGAATTTAAGATTCTAGTTAAAGATTGTTAGACTAGTATTTTAATTCCAGAAACTCAGTTTTTATTCACTACACTGAGTATAATTTTTTTCTTTTTTAAGATTTATTTATTTGGGCCGGCGCCGCGGCTCAATAGGCTAATCCTCCGCCTTCCGGCGGTGGCACACCGGGTTCTAGTCCCGGTCGGGCGCCGGATTCTGTCCCGGTTGCTCCTCTTCCAGGCCAGCTCTCTGCTGTGGCCCAGGAGTGCAGTGGAGGATGGCCCAAGTATTTGGGCCCTGCACCCCATGGGATACCAGGAGAAGCACCTGGCTCCTGCCTTTGGATCAGCACGGTGCGCCGGCCGCAGTGCACCGCCGTCTCTCTCACTGTCCACTCTGCCTGTCAAAAAAAAAAAAAAAAAAAAGATTTATTTATTTGAAAGACAGAGTTACAGAGGCAGAGAGGTCTCCCATCTGCTGGTTCATTCCCCAGATGGCTGCAACGGCTGGAGCTGGGCCAATACAAAACCAGCCAGGAGATTCTTCTGTGTCTCCCCTATGGGTGCATAGGCCCAGGGATTTGGGCCATCTTCCACTGTTTTCCCAAGCAGAGAGCTGGATCTGAAGAGAAGCAGCCAGGACATAAACTAGCACCCATATGGGATGCCAGTGCCACAGGCAGAGGCTTAGCCTACTATGCCACAACACCAGCCTCATAAATACATCTTTAAAAAAAAAGGTATTAGGCCGGCGCCGTGGCTCAACAGGCTAATCCTCCGCCTTGCGGCGCCGGCACACCAGGTTCTAGTCCCGGTCGGGGCGCCGGATTCTGTCCCTGTTGCCCCTCTTCCAGGCCAGCCCTCTGCTGTGGCCCAGGAGTGCAGTGGAGGATGGCCTAGGTGCTTGGGCCCTGCACCCCATGGGGAGACCAGGAAAAGCACCTGGCTCCTGGCTCCTGCCATCGGACGAGCGTGGTGCGCCGGCCGCAGCGCGCCGTCAGCGGCGGCCATTGGAGGGTGAACCAACGGCAACAGAAGACCTTTCTCTCTGTATCTCTCTCTCTCACTGTCCACTCTGCCTGTCAAAAAAAAAAAAAAAAGAAAAGAAAAGAAAAAAAAAAGGTATTGATTTATTTGCAAGGCAAAGAGAGATTCTTTCTTTCTGTCTGTCTTTCTGTCTTTCTGTCTTGACAGGCAGAGTGGACAGTGAGAGAGACAGAGAGAAAGGTCTTCCTTTTGCCGTTGGTTCACCCTCCAGTGGCCGCCGCGGCCATAGCACTGCAGCCGGTGCACCGTGCTAATCCGAAGCCAGGAGCCAGGTGTTTCTCCTGGTCTCCCATGGGGTGCAGGGCCCAAGCACTCCTCCACTGCACTTGGGGGCCACAGCAGAGAGCTGGCCTGGAAGAGGGACAACCGGAACAGAATCCTGCGCCCCAACCGGGACTAGAACCTGGTGTGCTGGCGCCGCAAGGCAGAGGATTAGCCTGTTGAGCCGCGGCACTGACCCCAAAGAGAGATTTCTTATCCGCTAGTTCACTTCCCAAAAGCCTGCAGCAGCTGTAGCTGCATTAGGCTGAAGCCAGAAGCCTGGAACGCAATCTGGATCTTTATGTGGGTGGCAGGGACCCAGCCACATGAGACATCATTTGCTGCCTCCCAGGGGTCACATCAGCAGGAAACTGGAATTGGAGCCATAGCCAGGCACTCAGCCTGGACCCTCAGAAGTAGAATACAGGTGTCCCAAGTGTTGTCCTTGCCACTGTGCCAAGCCTACCCCTGCCCTTGCCCCTGCCTTTAAAAATTTTGTTTTTTTGTGAATACTATTTTAAACCTATTCCAATTGTTATACAACTGTTTGTATGGATGCTTCATTTCACTGGGTTGATAGCTCTGTGCACCGTGTCTGTTCTTCTCTCAGGTCCATTAATGAGATGAAACGGTTGGAGGAAATGTCAAATGTATTTCAGAGTTCTGCAGTCGAGCGCCACCCTCCGGAATCGAAATCCCAAACAAGCGGGAATGAAGATTCGAAAGACAAAGAGCAACCCTGGGAGATGGTGATGGATAAGAAACATTTTAAGCTGTGGCGGCGCCCAATTACAGGCACGCACCTTTACCAGTACCGAGGTGAGCCTGGCGTGACTGCCTTTCAAGTGTGTTCCACGGTGCCCAGGCCCACAGGATGTCTTTTGCTCATACTTCTGGCTTCTCTAAACTGTTCTCGTTGTTGTTTCTCTTTCCCCAGAAGACAGACGTCTCTGTGTCTTCCTTGCTATTGATAATCTCTTAATCTCTTATTTTGCTGCCTCAGTATAACCTGCAGTTTCTGAACCTGCCTGTAGGATCTGTCAGTTCCTGAGAGTTGAACTGCAGTGAGGGGATAGGGACAGGTAGTCACAGGAGCGTGGCCAGCATCCCTTCTTTCTTGTCGTTCTAGTTTTCGGAACGTACACAGATGTGACGCCCCGGCAATTCTTCAATGTTCAGGTGAGTTAATTTTTCTCTCCAAATTTGAACCTCCTGGCAAGCCGGTTACCGCTGTCGTTGGAATAATTTCTCTGATTCAGATAACGTTGACTTCAGGACATCCTCTGTCTCCCAACCTGTCTTCTTGCATCATGTACCATCTGGGTAACCACATTTCATTATCTTTTCCATGGGAATGAGACTAATTCTAGCCCCTTCATAGGACTGTTGGGAAGGTCAGGCAGAGGAGTGTATTTTAACATTTTACTAATGTTTATTGAAAACAAATTTTAATGCAAGAGAGAAAGATGGAGACATTGTCACGTGCTGTTTCACTCATGTGGCCGTAAGAGGTAAAGCTGGAGCCAGGGACCAGAAACTCAGTCTTCCACATGGGTGGCAGGGACCCCACTACCCAAACCATCATTTGCTGCCCCCTCCTCCCGATCTGCCTGGGCAAGAGGCTGAAATTGGGAGCTAAACATCAAACCCAGGTACTCTGATGTGGGACACGAGTGTGGTGCCCAGCCTCTAAGGACTAGACCAATGCCTGCCCCTTCGCTGCATGAGGTATTACTGGTTTTTCCTGAACAGTTTGAGGGTAAGTTAATACATCATAGTCTTTTATTCCTAAATCCCTCAGTTTATATTACCTGAAACTAGACATAGTCTCTTAATGGTAACATTATCAAAGTTGTTTAATTGAACATTGATATAGTACTTGTGTGAAATATTTTCTTTGTATTCCAATTTTATCCATTGGCCCAATAGCATCTTTTATAGCATTTTCCTCTGGTAACAGATACCAATCTGGGTTATATTTAGTGGTCACATCTTTTTAACCTCTTTTGATCTGGAACATTTCGCTAGTGAAGGTATATATTTAATAAAGATGAAAAGTATCTGTTCAAAACTGCCTTCATCTTTGGAATAATGAGAAATGTTAAAACAAAAGTGAAAAAGGGAAGTGGACACAGAGTTCTACAAAAGTTTTTTCTTTACTAGAGTTTTCATTTGTTTTTTCAGACTTTTAGTAACTAGTAAAAATTGTTGATTGTAACACCTGGTGGTAATATGCAAGTGTGCTTTCCCCTAAGCACTGAATTTTATCAGTTTGTATTGAATTATTGTTGGTTTAGATGTTGGTCTTAATTTGAAGTCCCTCAGTTGCTAGTGATGCCAGAAACTTCAAAGAAAAATGTGTCTGGTTAATACTTTTTAGAATTTTCTCACCCTTATGTTATATCACTATATAAGAGTATTTTCCCCAGATGTGTCTATTACAATATTTTTTCTTACATACTTTGGCTTGCCTTTTCTTTTTTAAGAATGACTTTGAGTGTAGTGATACTAGCCAATATGAAGGGACTTTAGAAGAATAACCAGATATCAACAGCCCTGTTTTTCTCACTTTGGCACTGTTAGGTCAGATCACTTTGTTTGTGATCTTGGTCTTGTCTTTTTTCTTTGCACAGCTGGACACGGAGTACAGAAAAAAGTGGGATGCCCTGGTGATCAAGCTGGAGGTGATTGAGCGGGACGTGGTTAGTGGCTCTGAGGTTCTTCACTGGGTCACCCATTTTCCTGTGAGTACTTTCACTTCTAGATTTACTTCTGTCAGGTCCTGTGATGCAGAACCCTAATCCTGCCTCTCTGTTTCTTTAGTACCCAATGTACTCACGGGATTACGTTTACGTTCGGCGGTACAGTGTAGATGAGGAAAACAACGTGATGGTGTTGGTGTCACGGTATGTGTGGCTACCTGTGGCTCTGGCCGAATTCCTCAGCCGTGCCCTTCTCCCTTATGTGTCTGTCAGTTTGCATGTTCTCAGGCCCTGGTGAGTCCCCTAGGCTTCCGAGTGTCCAGCACCCATCTGTCCAGCCTTTGAAGATGAGGGGGCTCTGTCTCTGAATGTTGAAGAGAGGTGAACTTTTCAACAGGAACAATTGTTAAATAGTTTCCACTGGTTCCTTAATGTTGGTAATTTTAAAAAGAAGTGTTGTCTTTGACACAAAGCCTAATGAACTGTATGTGGCCAATACCAAAGGAACT
The DNA here is from genome assembly GCA_949820135.1 of Sylvilagus floridanus. Classification (NCBI taxonomy): domain Eukaryota; kingdom Metazoa; phylum Chordata; class Mammalia; order Lagomorpha; family Leporidae; genus Sylvilagus; species Sylvilagus floridanus. The sequence goes on along the minus strand of OX463245.1, from coordinate 72,624,841 downwards.
CACTTCACTTTTAGAAGTTTGTGTGCGTTCATCTCCGTGACTCCTCTATTCTGAGTACCTTTATAGTTGGAGCCACCTCTTCAGGACTCTCCTTCTCTGTTTCGTATCCAGATATCACTAAGAGTTTGCTTCCCCTTTCCCCCATCAGTGCTGTGGAGCACCCTAGTGTGCCAGAGTCTCCAGAATTTGTCAGGGTCAGATCGTACGAATCCCAGATGGTTATCCGTCCCCACAAGTCATTTGATGAGGTGAGTTTTACTTCATCCAAGAGATAATGTGCTCTTAGCTTTACGGTTATCTCAAGGAGTGCCTTTTACTGCAACTGGGGGGAGGGTACGGTATTATAAGGCAGAGGTTCTCAAACTTGGTGTGTCAGAATCAAGTGGAACTTGTTAGAATATATTGCTGGGCCCTAACCTGTTTTTGATTCAGCAGGTCTAGGATGTGGCTTAGAAATTTGCTTTTAAAACAATCCTCAGGGGGCCAGTGCTCTCATGCAGTAGGTTAAACCACCCACCTGCAGTGCTGGCATCCTGCATGAGGTCTGGTTTGAATCCTGGCTGCTCCATTTCTGATACAGCTCCCTGCTGATGTGCCTGAGAAAGTAGTGGAGAATGACCCAGGTCCCTGAGCCCCTGCCACCTACCTGGGAGACCCAGAAAAAGCTCCTGCCTCTTGGCTTCGGCCTGGCCCAGCCCCAATCATTTTGGCCATTTGGAGAGTGAACCAGTGGATGAAGATTTCTCTCTCTCCTCCCTCCCTCCCTTTCTCCCTCCTTTCCTTCCTTCCTTCCTTCTTGGTAACTCTGACTTTCAAATAAATAAATAAATCCTAAAAAAAATTTTCTACAGAGAGGCTAATGCTGCTAGTTTGGGAACCCTGTTTTGGAAACCCCTGCTTTGGAGATAGTATCTGGAGGATCCCCAAGGACAAAGAAGTGATGATCCATTGGGTCCCTTTTATCTGAGAGAATAGTTATTGGAAGATAATAGCCACTGACTCTTGAGTCTATACCCTTGGTATCCTTCAAGAACCAGAGTGAGTGCTGTTTGTCAGCATTTTATCACAGTGGGCAGAACACTGAACACCTTTTTGGATTTGTGCTTCTTGTCTGTGAAATTAGGGGGGTGAACTAATGCTTTCTGTCTTCTGGATATTTTGTGAACTTTCTTTGAAAAGAATATTTCTTTAAACTTAGTGCAATATTTTATTTTTATTTTAAATATTTTATTTATTTATTTGAGAGGTAGAGTTACAGACAGAGGGAGAGACAGAAAGGTCTTCTATCTGCTGGTTCATTCCCCACAAATGACCCCAATGGCTGGAGCTGAGCTGATCAGGAGCCTGGAGCTTCTTCCAGGTCTCCCATGTGGGTACAGGGGCCCAAGCACTTGGGCCATCCTCCACTGCCTTCCCAGGCCGTAGCAGAGAGCTGGATCAGAAGGAGAAGACTCGGGACTAGAACTGGCACTCCTGGGATGCGGGTGCCACAAGTAGAGGCTTAGCCTACTACGCCACAGTGCTGGCCCCGAGTTCAATGTTTTAATTGTGGGGGTTATAAACAGTTGAAAAAAAAAGAATAAATTTAAAAGAAACTGTGATGTGTTTCATGAAATTTTTAAAAAATAAACATAATAAGGTATTTCCATTTTAAAGATTTATTTATTTATTTGAAAGGCAGAGTTAGAGAGAGAGAAATCTTTCATCTTCTGGCTCACTCCCTAAATGACCACAGTGGTTAGGGCTAGGCCAATTTGAAACTGGAGCCAGGGGGCCAGCGCTGTGGTGCAGCAGGATAACACCCTGGCCTGAAGCGCTGGCATCCCATATGAGTGCTGGTTTGAGACCTGGCTGCTCTACTTCTGATCCAGCTCTCTGCTACGGCCTGGGAGAGCTGTGGAAGATGGCCCAAGTCCTTGGGCCCCTGCACCCGCGTGGAAGACCCGGAAGAAGCCCCTGCTCCTGGCTTCGGATCGGCGCAGCTCTGGCCATTACGGCCAAGTGGGGAATAAACCATCGGATGGAAGACCTTTGTCTCTCTCTCTCTCTCTCTCTCTCTGCCTCTCCTCTCTGGTAACTCTGACTTTCAAATAAAATAAATCTTTAAAAAAATAAAAAAAACTGGAGCCAGGAGCTTCATCTGGCTCTCCCATGTGGGTGGCAGGGACCCAAGCCCCTGAGCCATCTTCCACTGCTTTTACAGGCCATTAGGAGGGATCTGGATCAGAAGAGGAGTAGCCGAGGCACAGACTGGCACCCATATGGGGTGGCAGTGCCACAAGTGGAGGCTTAGCCCACTATGCCACAGTGTTGGCCCAAAATTCTTTTTTTTTTTTTTAAAGATGTCTTTGTATGCATTTATTTGAAAGGCAGAGTTAGAGAGGGAGAGAGAGAGAGAGATTGAGAAATTTTCCATCTGCTGTTTATTCCCCAAATGTCTGCAGTGGCCAGGGCTGGGGCAGGCCAAAGTCAGGAACCAGAACTCCATCATGGTCTTCGTGTGGGCGGCAGGGGCCCACATTCTAGGGCCATCTTCTGCTGTTTCCCTTGGTGCATTAGCAGGGAGCTGGATAGGAAATGGAGCAGCCAGGACTCAAATATGGGATTCTGGTGTCACAGGCGGCTGCTTAGCCTGCTGTGCTACAACTCTGGCCTAAAACTCTTGGTTACATAAGGATGTATGAATGTGTGTGTGTGTGTATATGTGAGAGAGAGAGAGAACGCACGTGCGCGCTAGGTTGCAATGTAGAAAGGGTTATCTGCAATTACAAATGCTTGCAGAGCCAGCGTGTTACAGCACAGTGGGTTAAGCTGCCACTTGCAGTGCCAGCCAGTATCCCGCATCAGAGTGCCAGTTTAAATGAATGGATGATCTCTGCCTCTCCCTCCCTCTCTGTCACTCAGCCTTTCAGATAAATAATCTTTTTAAAAAAAATACTCGCAAGTCCTTTGTTTTAGAAGATGGAAGTCAGCCTGCTGTCAAGTTAACTTTAGGAAAGAGAGACTGGGAGCAGTGTAGGAGGGAGACAGGCCCTGCTGTATTCCCTTATGTTGCTCTTGAAATTTGGGCTGTGTCTGTGTTTTTCTGTTTGAAAAAATGTGATTTGAGTTCCAACATTGTTGTCTTTAGAAACCATGACCCTGAGATAGCTAAGGCCCAATTTAGTACTTAACAGAGTGTGTTCTGTCTGGTAGGCACCCAATAAATATTTCTTCTAGTTGAGGTGGGAAAATGAAAAGAATTACCAAATAATTTTCTTCTGGTATATTTATGGCAAGCCTTATGAAAAAGGTAGGACTTCAGCTAATTTCTGTACAAATGCAGATTAAATAAATGGAAGAGAATAAGAAGGGCTCTGGGATAGAAGAAAAAATTCAAGCAGAGACAAAAGATTGAAATGAGCCAAGGATATGACTAGACTCAGGTGCTTGGAAAGGAAGGGTTTATCTCAAAAAGGAATTATTGAAAATATAGCTAGTATCATAATCGCATCCAGAATAACTGGTCATAGTCCTTACTATCAAGTTCAAATTTTCCTGATAAGCTACAAATTTTTTTAGTTGGTTTATTTGAATCAGGATCCAAATAATATCCAGGCATTGAGGTTCATTCATACTGCCTTTTTTTTTTTTTAAACGAGCCAGGAGCTTCATCTGGAAGGGGAGCCTTATGGGTTCAGGGTCCCAGGTACTTGGGCTATTCTCTGCTGCTTTCCCAGGTGCATTAGGAGGGAGCTAGATCAGAAGGGGAGCAACTGGGACTCAAACTGGTGCCCATATGGGATGCTGATGTTGCCTGTGTAGGCTTAACCTACTGTGCCACAACGCAGTCCCCAAATTAAGAACTTTAAATGGCAAACACTGGGGATGTGTGTTAAGGGTCCTCACGACTACCCTCATGTTTGAAGGTTTGCTGGGAGTACTGACAGGACTCTGCATGTAGTTACATTTTTCAGCCAGGATTTTTGACAATGGCATAGTAAAGCTACACAGCTGGATCAGAAGTAAAAAAGACTCAGGAGGAGGCTATGGGAGGCTTCCGTGCCTGGCAGCAAAATGCAGCAGCAGTACGTGTGCCATGTTTCTACCTGAGAAGGCCAGTTAGAGACTCAGCACCCAGAATTTTTATTGGGAGCTGGTCAGTAGCACTGTCTGCTTAGCACACAGCAAATTCCAGACGTCTGAAGGAAAACCTGTACTTAGCATAAACCACGTTGCTTGCGTAGTCTGGGCATGGGGAGCCACCGTTATCCGTTAACTGTTGACTGGGAGCCAGACGGGCCGAGGGTCAGCCTTGCAAGCAGGACTTTCCTGGAACAGCAGTCTCCCAGGTCTTCAGCGGGAACTGTTTCTGAGCAGGGTAAAGACTGGGCACTCCCTGCTTCAGAACTGGATCGTGATGATTCTGTAGGCCTGGACGTGGAGGTGGTGTGAATAATTTGAATAGCCTCATGTTGGCTGTTTTTCTTTTCCAGAATGGCTTCGACTACATGTTAACATACAGTGACAATCCCCAGACCGTGTTCCCTCGCTACTGTGTTAGTTGGATGGTTTCCAGTGGTGAGTAGTGACATTCACACAGGACCTGTAACCAGAGCTGAGCGTTTTGTTTTTCTCCATCTTAATGGCAGCACAAGGATTAATACTTGTCTTACTGGCACTCTGTTGAGGAAATTGACGGTGCCTCGCAATTCATTCTTTTTTTAAAGATTTATTTTATTTTTTTTAAAGATTTATTTATTTGAAAGTCAGAATTACATAGAGAGAAAGGAGAGGCAGAGAGAGAGAGAGAGAGAGAGGTCTTCCATCCAATGGTTCACTCTAATTGGCCACAATGGCCAGAGCTGTGCTGATCTGAAGCCAGGGGCCAGGAGCTTCTTCCACATCTCCTATGCAGTTGCAGGGGTCCAAGCACTTGGGCCATCCTCCACTGCTTTCCCAAGCCACAGCAGAGAGCTGGATCGGAAGTGGAGCAGCCAGGACCAGAATCAGCACACCCATATGGGATGCTGGTGCTTCAGACCAGGGCGTTAACCCACTGCACCACAGTGCCGGTCCCTAAAGATTTATTTTATTTATTTGAAAGAGTTACAGAGAGAGGTAGAGATAGAGAGGTCTTCCACCTGCTAGTTCACTCCCCAGCTGGCCACAACTGCTAGAGCTGCGCCAATCTGAAACCAGAAGCCAGGAGCTTCTTCTGGGTCTCCTATGTGGGTGCAGGGGCCCAAGGACTTGGGCCATCTTCTACTGCTTTCCCAGGCCACAGCAGAGAGCTGAATTGGAAGAGGAGCAGCCGGGAACTAGAACCATATGGGATGCCGTCGCTTCAGGCCAGGGCGTTAACCCACTGTGCCACAGCGCTGCCCCCCCCCCCCTTTTATTTGAAAAACAGAGTTAGAGAGGGAGATCAGAGAAGGGGCTTCCATATGCTGGTTCTCTTCCCAAATGGCCACAACAGCCAGGAATGGGCCAGGCTGAAGCCAGGAGCCAGGAGCTTTTTTTGGATCTCCCACATGGATTTAGGGGCCCTAGTACTTGGGCCATCCTCCACTGTTTTCCCAGGTGCATTAGCAGATAGCTGGATCATAAGTGGAGCAGCTAGGACTCAAGCTGGCACCCATAATGGGATGCTAGCACTGTAGGCGGCAGCTTAATCCACTGAACCACAATGCCATCCCCCTCAACTCATTCTTGAATACTACAAAGATGTCATGCCTCTGGGTGAGATTTTAAGGCATGAAAAGTACAGGGTTCTAGGATGGAGCTTGTGCCAGGAGGTTGGTCTCTCTCTCTTTCTCTCTCTTTTTTTTTTATTTCCCCCAAGATTTATTTATTTATTTTAAAAAGAGTTAGAGAGAAATCTTCCATCTGCTGGTTTACTCCCCAGATGGCTTCAAGTGCCAGGGCGGGGCCAGGCTGAAGCCAGGAGCTTGATCTGGATCTCCCACATAGCTGGCAGAAGCCCAAACACTTGGGCCATCTTCTGCTCTTCTTAGGTCATTAGCAGGGAGCTGGATGGAAGTTATGCAGCCAGGACTCGAACCGTTGCCCCTGTGGGATGCCAGTGTCATAGGTGGCAGCTTCACTTGGCATGCCACAGTGCTTCCACCCCACCCCCCCCAACACAGGAGGTATTAAAACATTTGCTTTGGTGCTTTAAATACAGGCTGTTTACATTGATAAATTTAAAACTGTTCTTTGACACTGTTTAAGATCTAGGGTGGAGAATGTGGTGATTGTAGGTCAATCACCTAGGAAAAGGGGCTCCCACCTATCTTTTTTTTTTTTTTTTGGACAGGCAGAGTGGACAGTGAGAGAGAGACAGAGAGAAAGGTCTTCCTTTTGCCGTTGGTTCACCCTCCAATGGCCGCTGTGGCCGGCGCACCACGCTGATCCAAAGCCAGGAGCCAGGTGCTTCCTCCTGGTCTCCCATGGGGTGCAGGGCCCAAGCACTTGGGCCATCCTCCACTGCACTCCCGGGCCACAGCAGAGAGCTGGCCTGGAAGAGGGGCAACCAGGACAGAATCTGGTGCCCTGACCGGGACTAGAACCTGGTGTGCTGGCGCCGCAAGGCAGAGGATTAGCCTGTTGAGCCGCAGCGCCAGCCTAATTCCCACCTATCTTAACAAAGGCTGTATGCCACAGCTGAACCTGCACCTTCCCCTTCCAATTCCTTGTCTTTAAAAGAACCCCCGTGGGATTTCCTTTCTACTCTATAGGCAGTTTCTTACACCTCAGGGGAGATGAGAGATTAATTAGTTTGGTTTGACATTTGTCTAAACAGCTAGACACTGTTGGGTCATTTTCATTGCCTGAAAGAGAGCCTTTTGGGGCCTCAATGGTCTGATCAGTATTCCTTTTCTCCTTTTCTCCTTTTTTTTTTTTAAGATTTATTTATTTGAAAAGTAGAGTTACAGAGAGGGAGAGACAGAGGCAGAGAGCAGTCTTCCATCTGCTGGTTCACTTCCCAAATGGCTGCAACGGCCAGAGGTGTGCCGATCTGAAGCCAGGAGCTTCTTCCAGGTCTCCCATGTGGATGCAGGGGCCCAAGGACTTGGGCCATACTTTGCTGCTTTCCCAGGTGTACCAGCAGGGAGCTGGATTGGAATTGGATCAGCTGGAACATGAACCAGTGCCCACATGGCATGCCGGCGCTGCAGGTGGCAGTTTAACCCACTACACCACAGCTCCAGCCCTAGTACCCCTTTTTCAAAGGATCATAGGTTACTGTTTCTGGAACACAGCTGTTGCTCAGAGTTGTCATTCAGGCTGGGGTCTCTATAAGAAGAAACTGGCTGTGTTTCATCAAAGACGTTGGGCCCTGATTTTGAGCCTACTGCTATTTTGCGTATTAGCGTAACCAGATTCCCCTGTCTCCTGACAGGCATGCCAGATTTCCTGGAGAAGCTGCACATGGCCACGCTGAAAGCCAAGAACATGGAGATCAAAGTGAAGGACTACATCTCTGCTAAACCTCTGGAAATGAGTAGTGAAGCCAAGTCCACGGCTCAGTCCCCCGAGCGGAAGAATGAGGGTAGTTGTGGCCCTGCTCGGATCGAGTATGCCTGAAGGGCTTTGGGCTGAGAAAGAACAGGCGCTTCTAGCCCTGTCTCAGTCCTCTGTCACTCTGCTACAGACTGCGGGCAAGCCGCGTCTAATAGAAGACATTTGCTGTAACCACCAGTGAGAGAGAATTTAACAACTGGTGTCTGATTTCCTTCGGAGACGTTGCTGCTCTTTATCAAAATGGAGAGAAGGCGGCAGCATCCAGGAAGGCGTTGTCACACTCTCAGGCCAACCATGTTGAAAGTCAGTATTTCACTGGGCTGATCTGGAACAAACCTCTCACCTCAGGCCGGAAGGGAACGCCTTGTCTCTGCTCCGAAGCTCCCGCGCTGACATTCCGAATCCCATCAGTTATGCGAGCTTGGATTGCCTTCAGTTCTGCGGGTGCACCTGGGAAGTGTAGCTGGCCAGGGATTGCTGGGGGTGCTCTTGGTAACAGTCTTAGTGTGAATGGGTGTGAGCGTTACTTGGGCTGTGTTAAGTGCCTTGTCTTTACCTTACTTTTGTTTTTAGGGACATGGAGTTTGTACAGAGAAATTTCTTTCCTGCCTGCAAAATTCTACCCCATTGTCTCATCTTACCCAAAGTAGTTTCCTTGGGGTCAGCGAGTTCCTCTGTGTCCGTGTCCTGTGTTCATGAGATCATTGCCCCTTTCCTCATCTCACTGTTTACCAAGAGCACTGGGGAGGAACCCTAGGGGACAGCAGCTTTCTATCTCATTAGTGTTTTGATAGGGTCGGTGGAGGGTCTCAAAACACACTAACATTTTAATCTTTTAAACTTGTGTCAAAAATGAGGCGTTGTGGAGCTGATAGGAATTTCTCCGTAGTCCCACTGTATATAAAGCACACTTTGATTCACTCATTGTTTTCCATACTTCAGGCTTGACTTGTCCTCTTGGGAAGACTAAAGGCAGAGGAATGGGGGCTGGGCCACCTGCTCCGAGTTCTCAGAACTGTAGACAAGCTGTGTGAACAAGTAGATGTAATCTTGCCCCAAATGCTGATATAGTGGGGATGCGGTTTAAATGACCCTCTTGTTCCTCTAAAATGGTTTTCATTGTCTCTTTCCAGCTGAAGTAAAAGCAGATCGTGCTATTCAGAAAAGCTCACGAACAGCCTGGCTGGGCTGGTTTTGCGTTGGTCATGCTGCAGCCTGTTGGGAGAATGGGGATCAAGTTTCACCATTTAAGTCTTCTTCCTCCCTGTTTCCTGGAGTGTAAATAGCTAAATTTTTCCATCTTTTTCCCCCTGCTTGCTCTCCTTTTGTGGTGTTAAAAGGGATCTAAACTTGAGACTAATTTAAACCCCACCTTGACCTTCTTCTTGCCTATTCAGTTTTGTGCCAAGGGAATAACTGCCCCGGGGTTTCATGACCTCTCTGAGGCATTGGCAGAACAGAGCTGCGTCGAGCAGTTCCAGCTCCAGCTCCTTTTCATTAATCATTTTCCCTTCTTCCCAGGACCCGACGTGCCAGGGAAGAGGCTCTCCCTGGTTTATGTCCGAACTTAGCACCTGTAATTGTGTATGGGTGTGTGCAGGAGAGAGGGTGTGTGTGTATTTGTGTGTCTGTATGCACAGGTGCTAAGGAATTGTGGCTCCATGTTCTGACTTAAAGGCAGTTTGACTCTGCACGGGGGGGTCTGTCTGTACAGTTCCTTACGTCATTGGAATTTCACTCCTAACTCTGACATTTTTATCAGGTGTGAATAAAATTACAAAGATTGATACAAAAGAGTGTTTTTGGACAAGTGGTGGTAGGAAAATCTTACTAGTGATAAAGAGCTTATCGTTTCTTCCTGATTGCAACGTTGAGAAGGAGCGTTCCTCTGAGAGTTGGCAGGGGGCAGCAGTGGGCTTGTGCTTCCTTGGTGGGTGGGGGCTGACACACACTGCCGCACTGTGAGCTCTTTGCAGGTAACTCGCAACTAAAAGTAAACCCTGTGTTTCCAGTTGTAGGTCTTTTGTTGTTATTGTTTAGATTTATTTATTGTTTATTTGAAAGGCAGAGTTACAGAGAGAGCAGAGACAGAGAGAGATCTTCCACCCATTGGTTCACTCCCCAAATGACCACAGTGGCTAGGACTGGGCCAGACTGAAGCCAGGACCTAGGAACTTCATCCAGGTTTCCCATGTCGGTGCAGGAGCCCAAGCACTTGGCCCATCTTCTGTTTTCCCAGGCACATTAGCAGGGAGCTGGATCAGAAGTGGGTTAACCGGAACTTGATAACCGCAACTTGAACTGTTTCCTGTATGGGATATGTTTTTTTTTTTTTTTAAATGTATTTATTTGAAAGAGTTACACACAGAAGGAGAGGCAGAGAGAGAGAGAGAGAGGTCCTCCATCCGCTGGTTCACTCCCCAGATGGCCACAATGTACGGAGCTGTGCCGATCAGGAGCCAGGAGCTTCTTCTGGGTCTCCCAGAAGAAGGGTTCAGGGGCCCAGGACTTGGGCTCTCTTCTGCTGCTTTCCCAGGCCACAGCAGAGATCTGGATAGGAAGTGGAGCAGACAGGATTCCAAACTGGTGATCATATGGGATGCTGGCACCGCAGGTGGCGGGTTTACCCGCTGTGCCACAGTGCTGGCCCCATGGGATGCAGGTGTTGCAGGCGGAAGCCTTACCCGCTACGCCACAGTGCTGGCTCCCTACTCGTGGGTTTTGATCTAATCCATATCCTTTGCTTCTAAAGAAGGATCCAGTTGTAGGAAACGGTGCTAGAGCTTTGTGGGAATGACCAAGGTGAGACAGGAAGGAGCAAGTGCAGTGTGTGGAGCCCAGGAGAGCCAGCTCAGCATCTGAGAGGCCTGGGAGGAGGGGGCCGCACATGGGCAGTTCTGCTAGATGCATTATCCCGAGAGGACTGACAGTAGAGAGTGCTCTGAGCATAGGCTGAGTTTTGAGCTTGTGTGTTTTGCCTGTGGGAAACACTGGACACAGAACAGCATACCTAGCTGAGCCAAGCCTCCCCTGAGGCACACACACCTTTATTCTGAGGTCAGGGAACCACCCCTCCATCACGGTTGCAGTCTTTCCAGTGACCCCAGTCCTGGGCCTGCCCTGCACCCCCTCCCTAGTCCCCTTTCTTCTCAGCCTGCTCAGATTTTCCACTCTGCACCTCTCACTTTGTCTCATCTCTCATTCTCTCCCTCACCACACAGGGTGGTGGGTGTGGGAGCCAAGGGGTGGGCCAGCAGTCTTGGGCAAGTGAACTGCAGGTGTTTTTCAAGGCAAAGTGCTTGCCTGTCGACTTCTCACCCATCTGACATACATGAAACTGCTACCCTCTTCATGTGTCACTAAGTTTGAATGTTGGGCACCTACGCCTTCTTCTCCACAAGCCCTGGGTGTGGTTTTTGTGGTGTGGCTTTTGTGTAGTGCAGTTACTTGGGAGCACGTGTCGTCTTCCAGCCTTGCCGCCCGTGCCATGAACAGGAGCACCGTGTGGCGGAAATGCAGGGTTGCTTTCAAGCCAGTGTGGGCTTAGCCATCACATAATTCAGCGTGGTGGCTGTGGGCTGACTGTTGCCATGGGGGTTTTGTTTGGATAAATTACCTATGTATTGAAAAGGTGAATTTTCAAAAGCTGCCCTGCCCTTACTGGTCAGTAACACTTTGGTGTGAGCTTTCTCTTTCTAGGTAAAACTTTTTCACGATCCTTGGAAAGTAAGTTTTAGCATCACTGTGTCTCACCTCCTCTAAACTCTGGAGCATACATTTTTTTGTTTGTTTGCTTCTAAGATTTATTTGTTTTAAAAGAGTTAGAGGGAGAGACCAATCTTCCCCTCTGGTTCACTCCCCAGATGGCCGCAACAGCAAGGGCTAAGCCAGGCCAAAGCCAGGAGCTTCATCCGGGTCTCCCACGTGGGTGGCAGAGGCTCAGACACCTGAGCCCTCTTCCTCTGCTTTTCTCAGATTATTAGAAGGGAGCTGGACAGGAAGCGGAGCAGTTGGGACACGAATTGGCCCCCACATGGGATGCTGGCATCACAGACAGTGGCTTAACCTGCTATGGCACAATGCCAGCCCCTGGAGCATAGCTTTGTTTTATAGATTTACTTATTTTACTTGAAAGGCAGAGTTAGGAAAACGCAGAGGGAGAGGTCTTCCATCCACTGGTTCAGTCCCCAAATGACCACAATTGCCAGAGCTGTGCGGATCTGAAGCCAGGAGCCAGGAGCTTCTTCCAGGTCTCCCATGCGGGCACAGGGACCCAAGGACTTGGGCCATCCTCCACTGCCTTTCCCAGGCCACAGCCGAGAGCTGGATTGGAAGTGGAGCAGCTGGGGCTTAAACTGGCCCCCATATGGGATGCTGGCACTGCAGGTGGTGGCTTTACCTGCTACACCAAAGCCCTAGCTCTAGCCCCAGTGCTGTTTTTTAAAATGTTTTCCTGCATGACCACAGTGCCACTAGTACACAAGATAAGTAACAATGTTACAGTGTCTGATAATGCCGTTCACCTGAATATTTCTCTTGTTGCCTCCCACATGACTTCCATAGTCCCCGCAAATCCAGGGTCCAATAATTACATGTTGTATGTTTTTGGCTTATTTTTGCTCAATATGTAGTTCATAGACATTCTTATGTGAAACAGCGCAGTATTTCAACACATAATATACAGCATAAACTGATCAAATCAGTTAATTAGCATTTTCATTTCCTTTTCTTTGAGTCTAGGAGCGCTTGTTCTATATAAATATAAACATTGTGAACTGTAGTTGGCCCACTCTGCTGTGGAACCCACTTGTATGTATTCGTAGTAAGAAAGAGCTGTCACCTGCAGCTTTATCACCTGAAATGCCTGTGATGCTGTGGGGAGCCTGGGGCAGAAGCTGAGAACTGGGAGCACAATCCAGGTTTCCCGCATGGGTGACAGGAACGCTGGCCTGAGTCATCACTTCTGCTTCCCTGAACCTGCGTTTGCAGAAAGCTGGGGTCAGGATGTGGCGTCGCAAGTGACGTGTTAACCGCTAGGCCAAACACCTGCCTGACTCTGACTAAACCTGGCCTGCCCTTTGTAACGCAGCTTCACCTGGGCTTCATACGATGTCCACATCGTCCAGTGGTTCTCAGACTGGGCTGTGCCTGGGAACATTGCACGTTCCCAAAGTGTGGTTACCCTCATTGGGCATTGGAGTTTTTTTGTGAAAAAAATTTCCATTTTTTAAAATTTATTTGAAACAGATCTTTGATCTGCTGGTTCACTTTCCAAATGCCTGCAACACACAGGATTGGACCAAGCTGAAAGGCAGAGATACAAAGAGGGAGACAGAGAGGTCTTCCATCTACTGGTTCACCCTCCGAATGAGCGCAATGGCTAGGGCTGGGCCAGCCAGGAGCTTCTTCCAGGTCTCCTATGTTGGTAGTAGGGGCCCAAGCACTTGGGTAATCTACTGGTTTCCCAGGGGCGTTACTGGGAAGCTGGGTTGGAGGAAGAACAGCTGGGACTCGAACCAGCGCCCAAAAGGGCCACAGCAGAGGGCTGGACTGGAAGAGGAGCAACCGGGTCTAGTACCTGGTGCCCCAACCGGGACTAGAACCCGGGGTGCCAGTGCTGCAGACAGAGGATTAGCCAAGTGAACCAGGATGCCTGCAGCGGAGGATGGTCCAGGTGGGAGACTGGGAGGAAGCACCCAGCTCCTGGCTTTGGATTGGTGCAGCGCCGGGCATAGTGGCTATTAGGGAAGTGAAGGAAGACCTCTCTCTCTCTCTCTCTTTCTTGCTGTCTATAACTCTGTCAAAGAAAAAAAAGTCTCCCATGTGATGGCAGGTACTCAGTATTTGAGCCACCATCTGTTTCCTCCCAGGTGCACTAGCAGGGAGCTGGATTGGAAGCAGAAGCAAGACTTCCAGGATGGGATGTGGGCATCCCCAGTGGCTGGGTACCCTGTGGCCCAACACCCACTGCCATCAGACTTGCTGAGGGATGAGTCACAGCACATGGTATGAAAGTGTTAGCTGTAGAATGTGATCGGAGGGAGACAGAGTGGAAGGGTGGCCGTCTCCTTAGAGGTGCAGAGCTTCCGTTGAGCTCAGGATTAGCCAATAATAGCCCTTGCAGAGCACTTGCGGACTGAGGTCCGTGCACTCATGTGACAGCCCGGTGGATGTGTGGCAGCTAGCCCTGTTTCACGGATGAGGGCATCAGAGGTGAAGACGTGTGCTTGCTCCAGCTCCACAGGAAGTGAACTAGGATGCAGGTCTAGCTTTAACCTCTCCCAAGGCACTTCATGGCATGGCTTACAGCTTCGGGTGGTGTCTCATAAACTCAATGCTGAACCCCTTCCCTTGGTGCAGTTGGCTTGTTCTCAAGCTCGGATCATAGACTTCATCCGTGTTAAATTTTACGTTTCTCCCCAGGAGGCCCCCACCCTCTAGACACACACCAGTGGTTGGCCAGTTGCTTGAACATCACTCTCATTTTCCCGCTGAAGACGGCAAGATGTACACCATTCCCAGGGACACATGGTTTCCTATAAAGGGATGTGGTTCTCGCTCTCTTCCCCCCCCCCCCCAGAATTAATTAATTTGAAAGCAGAGTGATGACAAATGGAGAAAGAACTTCGATTCTCTGGTTTACTCCCCAGATGGCTGCAACAGCCAGGGATGGATCAAGGCAAAACCATGAGCCAGAAACTCCATCCTGTCTCCCACACGGGTGGAAGGGGCTGTCCACTGCTTTCCCAGGCGTGTTAGCAGGGAGCTGGATTGGAAGTGGAGCAGCTTGGACTCAAACCTGCACTCTGATATGTAATACTGAGGTCACAAATGATAGCTTAACTTGTTGCACCATAATGCTGGCCCTGGGATGGGGTACTCTTGACATCCTGAGATAACATTCTTAAAAATTTATTGGGGCCGGCGCTGTGGTGCAGCGGGTTAATGCCCTAGCCTGAGGTGCCAGCATCCCATATGGGTGCCAGTTGGAGACCTGGCTGCTTCTCTTCTGATCCAGCTCTCTGCCATAGCCTAGGAAAGCAGTGGAGGATGGTCCAAGTCCTTGGGTACCTACGCCCGTGTGGGAGACCTGGAAGAAGCTTCTGGCTCCTGGCTTTGGATTGGCACAGCTCTGGCCATTGTGGCCAACTGGGGAGTGAACCAGCAGATGGAAGACTGACTCTCTCTCTCTCTCTGCGCCTCTCTGTGTGTAACTCTGACTCAAATAAATAAATCTTTAAAGAAAACTGAGAGGTAGTGACAAGGTCTTCCATCTGCTGTTTCACTCTCCAAATGGCTGTAACAGCCACACTTGAGCTGATCTGAAGCCCATCTTCCAGGTTTCCCACATGGGTACAGGGGCCACATCACTTAGACCATCTTCCACTGCTTTCCCAGGCCAGAACAGAAAGCTGGATCCAAAGTGGAGCAGCCAGGACTCGAACTGGCTCCCATATGAGATGCCGACCCTGCAGGTGGCAGCTTTACCCACTACACCATAGCACCGGCCCCCAACAATCTTTTTTTCAGAGATTTATTTACTTAGGGGCCAGCAATGTGGCACAGCAGGTTAAGTGGGAAAACAGATCTTCCATCTCTGGTTCACTCCCCAAATGGCTGCAACGGCCTGGTCTGGACCAGACCAAAGTCAGGAGCCAGGAGCTTCTTCCTGGTAGAAGTCGCCCATTTGGCGCTGGCATATCCGGTTGCTGGTCAAGCAGCACTTGACATCACTTTCTGCTCCTCGAGGCAAGTGGAGCAAGGGACGCAGCTGCCCAGGCCACTGCGGACTGCTGTGACCGTCCCGCATCACACTGGGGCTCACCCCAGCCCTGCAGGACAGGACTCAGGGGGCAGCTGGCTCTGCTTGGACACTGACTTTTACAGTCACCTTGGCCAGGGGCAGCAGCGGCTGGAAGAGTTTGGGCGGTGAGAGCAGGGATAAGGATACAGGAAATTCTGGTGTCAGCACCCAGTTGGGCTCTTTGTCCTCACCCAATAAGAGCGCCATTTTGGGATTTGATTTCCTCTTTTAAAATCTGTCCAGTTTTCCCTTTCCATCAGAAAACACAGAAAACATCAGAAACACAAGCTGTGTAGAAGTTTGGGGGCAGGTCTGGGGCCTGGCCGAGTGACTGCAGTGGCCAGCCCTGTGATTCCCATTTCACTGTGCAGTTTTTTGGCAAAGACTTTGAAGAAATCTTTAGGACTTATAATGTGCATGCTGGGAAACACTCCCCACTACCCTAAAAGAGCAGGTTAGACAAGGGGTGAGAACCAGCTGCTGTCATAAAGTACCAGAAGCTGCATGACTTGGGGTTGTATCACAGTTCTGGAGGCTGCAAGTCAGAGCAGAGCGTAGGCAGGGTGGCTTCCTCCTGAGGGCAGTGAGGAATGTTCCAGGCCTCCCCCCAGCTCCCGTGGCTGCCAATCTTCCTTAGCTTGGAGCTGCACCACCTGGCTCTGTGCCTTCGTTCCCCAGGTGTGTGCCTTGCCCAGGCTTCCCCTTTTGCAGGCCCCAGTCATATCGGGGCAGGGCCCACCCTCCTCCACTATGACCTTGTATTAATTAATTACATCTGCAATGACTGTCCCCAAGCAAGGCCATGTGCTGAGGTGCTGGGGGTTCGAATGTCTCCCTGTGGGGCCGGCGCCGCTGCTCACTTGGTTAATCCTCTGCCTGCCCTGCTGGCATCCCATATGGGCGCCGGTTCTAGTCCCGGCTGCTCCTCTTCCAGGCCAGCTCTCTGCTGTGGCCTGGGAGTGCAGTGGAGGATGGTCCAAGTGCTTGGGCCCTGCACCCCATGGGAGACCAGGAGAAGCACCTGGCACCTGGCTTCGAATTGGCGCAGCGCCAGCCTTAGCGGCCATTTGGGGGTGAACCAACGGCAAAGGAAGACCTTTCTCTCTGTCTCTGTCTTTCTCTCTCTATCTGTCTTAACTCTGCCTGTCAAAAAAAAAAAAAAAATGTCTCCCTGTGAAATTCAAACCATAGTGAGGCGAGAGCTGCAGAAAAAACCGAGCCTAAGAAGCGACTTTTCAACATAGTATGGGGAGGTCGCTGGCCCAGCCAGCGTCCAGTAAGAATTCCCAGCCCTGCCGCAGCTGCCTGTCTTGCAGCTTCAGGGTTGAGCAACAGAGGGCAGTGTTGTGCAGGCGGCCCTTGGGCTGGAAGGATTTTACAGCTCCAAGGAACTGACAGGTCAGTGTGGGCACCCCCATCCCCTCCAAGGCCTGATTTACATCAAGTCCTGTGAATAAATGAGAGGAAGTGGGCCAGACGACCACAGCCTGTGTGGGCGGATATAGTCGGTTGGTGGGAAGAGGGGTTTGTCCCTTTGGGCAACTGGAGGTTGGCAGATGCCAGCCTAACCAGGGGAGAGAGAGAGACAGACAGAGACGCTTAGTGCCTGCTTATTGCTTGCTCTCTCACTGCCTTTCTGCTCGGGGTGACCAGTCCAGTTTCCAGGCTTGGAAAGTGGGCCAGCTCCTCCACATCTAGCCAGGCGAGCAGGCCATAAGGAGGGCCCTGTGGTGGTCAACCAGCCCATTCCCGTATTGCAGCATCTCAGAGAGACAGCGTGATGAGGCAACAGTCAGCCGGGATTTCCTGCGGGCCACTGTGTGCCTGACAGCTTTCAAAAGAACCACAAAGCCGCTGGGGGGACAGCACCGAACTAGACAGAAGTAGATGAGCCCTGGGCCGGCGCCGCCTTGTCCTGCGTGGCAGGAATAGAGCAAGATGGCCCGAACCGCGACTCCACGTACCAGGCCTACAGACAGGTCCTTCTGGATCCCCAACAGCCTTTGAAATCCATGCCAGTGAAGTGTCTTCAAAAAGCTCCCAGGAAAAACGTGTTACCAAAAAATGAGCCCTAGGGGCTGGTGCTATGGTGTAGCAGGTAAAGCTGCTGCCTGCAGCGCCGGCACCCATGTGGGTGCTAGTTTGATCCCTGGTTGTTCCACTTCCGATCAGCTCTCTGCTAATGTGCTTGGGAAAGCAGTGGAAGATGGCCTAGTCCTTGGGCCCCAGCACCCATGGAGAGCTGGAAGAAGCTCCTGGCTCCTGGCTTTGGCTTGGCTAAGCCATGGCCATTGTGATCGTCTAGGGGCATGAACCAGCAGATGGAAGATCTCTCTCTGTGTCTCTCCCTCTCTGTAACTCTTTCAAATTAATAAATAAATCTTTTTAAAAAAATGACGCATGGACTACAAACATGTTTGCATCCAGATAAACTTCTCTGTCTTTAAAGATTTAGCCCTTTATTTGAAAGGCAGAGTTACAGAGAGGGAGGGAAAGGCCAAGGGAGAGAGCATCCATCCTCTGGTTTACTCCGTAAATGACCTCAATGACTGGGACTGGGCAGGATTAAGTGCAGGAGCCGGGAGCTTCATGCAGGTCTCCCACATGGCTGCAGGGGCCCAAGTACTGGGCCATCTTCTGCTGCTTTCCCAGGCACTTTAGCAGGAAGCTGGATTGGAAGTGGAGCAACTGGGATCCAAAATAGCTCTCATATGGGATGCTGACATTGCAGGTATTAGCTTAACCTGCTGTGCCACAGCACCAGCCCCTAAACCTCTTTTTAATGTCATTTTTCCATGGATGTTTTGAATTAACTTTGCATAACTAATGTCATGCTATCATGGTTTACCCTTCAGAACATTGGATGTTGCTTTCATATTCTTTTGTTTTCTGTGGTAATAATCAAGCCATTAAAAGGTAATGCACTTACGTATTTACTTTATACATAAAAAGGTAAAGAATTAGCTATCATCTGTACAACCCCCCAGACCAGAGATTTTTCTTTTTTTTTTTTTTTTGACAGGCAGAGTGGACAGTGAGAGAGAGAGACAGACAGAAAGGTCTTCCTTTTGCCGTTGGTTCACCCTCCAATGGCCGCCGCGGCCGGCGTGCTGCGGCCGGCGCACCGCGCTCCTCCGATGGCAGGAGCCTGGAGCCAGGTGCTTTTCCTGGTCTCCCCCTGGGGTGCAGGGCCCAAGCACCTGGGCCATCCTCCACTGCACTCCTGGGCCACAGCAGAGGGCTGGCCCGGAAGAGGGGCAACCGGGACAGAATTGGTGCCCCGACCGGGACTAGAACCCGGTGTGCCGGCGCCGCAAGGCGGAGGATTAGCCTGTTGAGCCACGGCGCCGGCCAGAGATTTTTCTAAACTTACATCTGTACATAGTATTTTTCTTTTTCCTTGTATCTCCTCCAGGTATTCAAGTTGGGTGGTTCAATAAATCAAGTAGCTGGGGCTGGCATTGTGGTACAGTGGGTTAAGCCAGTGCCTGCACTGCCAGCATCACATATGGGAGCTGGTTTGTGTCCCAGCTGCTCCACTTCCAACCCAGCTCCCTGCTAATACACCTGGCAGTGTAGCAGAAGATAGCCCAAGTGCTTGGGCCCTTGCGTTCCTGTGGGAGACGCGGCTGGAGCTCCAGGTTCCCGGATTTGGACTGGCCTAGCCCTGGCCATTGTGACCATTTAGGGAGTGAATCAGCAGATGGAAGGTGCCCCTCTCTTTCTGTTTCTCCCTTTCTTTGTAACTCTTTCAAATAATTAAATAAATAAACAATTTTAAAAAGAAATAGTTCTTACAAAGTCTGCCTCCTCTCCCCAGGGATGGCCAATTTTACTCTGCCGGTGGAGGATCTACTTCTAGGTCTCTACACTGCTACACCTTGCTGTGTCTCTTAGGCATTGTATGGAGATGTCTTTATTACCCCCTCTCTCCTCCCAACCCCTCCTTCTCCCAGAGTGGTTCTAGCCAATCAGTTCCGGGGTTATGTAGCATTGACATTGGGACTGGGATGAGCAGGGAGACGCTCCTCATAGACGAGGCAGGACACTGGACTGCTTTCTTGCACAACTCTTGTTTTCCTAGAGTGACTCCTTGGCTTTTCATCTGTCTATTTTGTTGTGTTCTTGTCACAAATCAGTCCCACCCCTTCTGCCAACTGAGCTCACTGTTCCCACACAGGCAGTGTTGTGATAACTCTCCCTGTCCACCTGGGATTCCTTCCTTCGTCATCCATGCTCTCCCCATGTCCTCCTTTCTTGTTTTTTTGCCAAAGGAGAGGTAATGTTACCAGAGGTAACATTTTAAAAAAGATTTATTTATGGGAGAGACAGAGATAGAACGAGACCTTCCATCTGCTGCGTCACTCCCCACCCAAATGGCCACCACAGCTGGGGCTGGGCCGAAGCCGGCAGCCAGGAACTTCATCCGGGTCTCCAGGGGCTCCAGCACTGGGGCCGTCTCCACTGCTTTCCCAGGCGCATTAGCAGGGTGGGGAGTGGAGCAGCCGGGACTCAAACCAGGGCCCATATGAGATGCTGGCGTCATAGTTGATTCCACAATGGGACCAAAGCCCGATGGGCTGTCTCAGCCTTTCGTGCAGCTGCCGAAGGTGCAGCGAAGCCTTTTGTAGACACGGGGACGCCCAGCTCCCACTGCAGGGTCGGAGAAAACGCGAGGGCCGGCGGCCCGCACCTTCCGCCTGGCCGCCATGAAGGCCGCTTGTTCTTGCTGACCCCACTTCTACCGGATGCCCTTCTTTACCAAGTGGTATAAGGGCCTCGGGCTTTGTGCTAAGTGTGGGATAAATGCTCTTCGATATCCCAACAAACCTACAGACTCCTGCAACTGCCTCACGGCCGCTGGGGTGGAGAAGGCCTGGATTTTGCCTCTAACTGCCTTCGCCTTAGCTGAACAGACAACTCCTAAGGCTTTGACAGAGCCCCTGTGCCTGCATTCTGGACTCATTGCCCAGCCGTGTGACTTTAGATGCCTCTGCAAAGTGGGCAGAGCAGCTTCCTAACCTGCTGGGGAGTCCCAGGTTAAAATCACAGCATCTCAGGGCCGGCGCTGTGCCGCAGTGGGTTAAAGCCCTGTCCTGAAGTGCCCGCATCCCATGTGGACGCCGGTTCTAGTACGAGCTGCTCCCCTTCCGATCCAGATCTTTGCTATGGCCTGGAAAAGCAGTAGAAGATGGCCCAAATGCTTGGGCACCTGCACTTGCGTGGGAGACCCTGAAGAAGCTCCTGGCTCCTGGCTTCGGATGAGCTCAGCTCTGGCCATTGCAGCCATTTGGGGAGTGAACCAGCAGAATGAAAGACCCCTCTCTCTGCCTCTCCTTCTCTCTGTGTGTAACTCTGACTTTCAAATAAATAAAAATAATTTCTTTTTAAAAAAGAAATATTTTTAGGGCAGGTGCCATGGTGCAGTAGATTAATCCTCCACCTGTGACACTGGCATCCCATATGGATGCTGGTTTGGGTCCCAGCTGCTTCACTTTCGATCCAGCTCTCTGCTATGGTCTGAGAAAGCAGTAGAAGATGGCCCACGTTGTTGGGCCCCTACACCTGCGTGGGAGACCTGGAAGAAGCTCCTGGATCCTGGCTTCAGATCAGCTCAGCCGTTGCAGTCATTTGGGTAGTGAACCAGCAGAATGGAAGACCTCTCTCTCTCTCTCTGCCTCTCCTTCTCTCTCTGTGTACCTCTGACTTTCAAATAAATAATTCTTTTAAAAAAAAGAAATATTTCAAAAATAAGTAAGTAAAAACCAGACTATACCAAGTGTTGGTTAAGGTGGAGGAAAGCAATGTGGCAACACTGAATCCAAAAAGGTACGCTGGCCACCTCCACGTTAACACAATCTTTCTGTGTCTTTACAGAGAACCGAACCAAACCAAAACCAAAACCAAAACCAAAATCAAAGCAAAAACAAACTTTCCTGTAAAGTGGAGGGGATAGGGTGAAGGGGTAGGGAGAAAGTGATGGCACTCTCATGTCTCACATGAGACACAGTGTGAACATACATAATAAAGGGAACAAAGCATAATTGAAAACCTCCTTAATGCCAATCCGGACCCTTACCTCACACCACATACAAAAATCCACTGGAACAGATTGCATATGTAAACATCGAAAACTATAAAGTGTATCAGGAGAAATTATGTACAGCCTTGAATTAGACAAAGTTTTCCTAGACCACAAAAAGCCTGAAACATAAAAATTAAAAAATGGATACAGTGGAATTCTTCAAATTAAAATCTTTTTCCCTTTGGTGTGGCAGTGGGTTAAGTCACCACTTGGGATGCCAGCATCGCACATCAGAGTCCCTCCTACTCTGCTTCCAGTCCCGCTCCCTGCTAATGTGCCTGGGACGCTGGGACTGCCTGTCCCCTCAAAGCTCAGCCCCGTTCCCAGCTGCAGCCCAGTTCAGACCTGATTGTTTCAGGTATTTGGGGAGTGAACCACCGGCTGGGAACTCTCTTTGTCTGTCTATCTGTCTCTTTGTCTTTCTGCCTTTCAAATAAATTAAAAAAATAAAATTAACCAAGGAATAGCAGGGGTATATAAAAATATTTGGCCATTCCATTCTTAGGTATGGGTGAGGGTAGGCATTGGGGTGCAGAAGATGAAGCCACGGCTCAGGACACCATGCACCGTATCGGAGCCCCTGTTACTCTGAACTTCTGATCCAATTTTCTGCTAATGCATCTGGGAGGCACAGATGACGGCCCAAGTACTTGGTTCCTGGACACATATGGGAGACCCAGATAGAACTGCTGGCTCATAGCTTCAGCCTGGCTCTTGTGAGCATCACTCTGCTTTTCAAATAAATATAGAAACAAATCTTTTGGGGGCTGGCACTGTGGCATAGTGGGTAAAGCCACCAACTGTGGTGCCGGCATCCCATATGGGTTTGAGTCCCGGCTGCTCCACTTCCGATCCAGCACCCTGCTAATGCATCTGGAAAAGCAGTAGAAGATGGCCCAAGTTCTTGGGCCCCTGCACCCACGTGGGAGACCCGGAAGAAGTTTCTGGTTCCTGGCTTTGATCAGGCCAGTTCCGGCTATTGCAGCCATTTGGAGAGTGAACCAGCAGTTGGAAGACCTCTCTCTCCCTCTCTGTAACTCTGCCTCTCAACTACATGACTAAATCATAGCACAGCAGGGGGCGAGAGCTAGGACAAGCATACGGGGCTTTTTCAGTGCCTCAGCCCGGAAGTGGCACCCGAGTGCAGGGTTCTGAGGAGGGCTGGCCTCAGCGCACGTGGCAGACCTGGGGTCTGGAAACCAGCAACCCCCAGGCAAGCCCTCCACAGGGTGTGTGTTGCTGTGCACCCCCTCCCCCCACTGCCCTGCCCTGGGGCATGCTGATGCAGGGGGAGCATGTAGGGTCCTGGGGGGCCACCTGAGGAGGGTCGGGGTATCCCATGCAGGGCCGGGGCCACCCCCCGGCACACAGCGGGCTGCTGACTTCCCATCCCGCCCTTGTGCTGAGTGCACCGGGGAGGGCTCACCCAGGAGAGGGTGTGAGCAGCGGGCGAGGCTGTGCCGTCCTGGGCCCTTCACTGTCCCTCTGCTGCTTGTCCCATACTCCCTTTGGGGTGGACAGGTCTCTGGGACAATCTGGGAAAGCAGCTGTCCTGAGCCAAGAGAATGGAGGGGGCAAGGGATGAGGCTCCTGTCCCGCGGGGGGTCTCTCACCCCGACTGGGGAACCTCAGGGCCTCTCTGGCCCATCCTGGGGCGTCCTGATTTCTGGCTCGTGCTGCAGTGGCAGCCCCTTCTGGTTAAGCCCTTGGTGGCTGAGATGGGCTCAGCGACCTGGGCTTGCCTGAGCTCACGGGATGGTGGAGACAGAAGCAGGTGCCAGCAGGCTCCCCACGCTGACCCCGACCTGGGCCTTGTTCCTTCTCCCCAGGCTGAGGCGGAGCCCCAGGGAACACACAGTAGGCAGCCCCCTTGCCCTTCAAGAGAGCAGACTTGGGTGTAAATTCATTCAACCACCAAAGAGCTAAAAATAAGAAGCGTGTGTGCCCCCAGAGTAACCCAGGAAAGGCCTTGTGAAAACCCAGCAGGTAGGGGCGGGAGCCCGGGGCTTGGGGCCCCTGGTGGTGTCAGGGGGTGGAAACAGGATGTGAGAGGAGGCCGTGAGAAGCAAGGTGGCTCCTGGCGGAGGCGGCCACCTGGTGCGGCGTGTTCTGAGCAGCGGAAAAAGACCCTGGGCTGCGTGGGAGTTGTCACATCCTGCTCGCAACCAGACCGCCCCCAGCCCTGCCGGCTCCCCGCCAGGCCATCGCGCACTCTGACCCCTGGGCTGTGGGCGGTGGGTGGCAGAGGACAGGATGTTGACTTCTGAGACAGGCACCTTGGATCTTCACGAGGGGCCCTGGCTCCCCAGAGGGCTCACCCCCAGATGAAGGAGGAACACAGCCATTAGCTCGCTGGCTGGCTGTCCATCCAACACTCATGTTAGACAGCCTGCTTGAGTAGGCTGGAACATCCCCTCCCCTACCCTGGCCTGCAAGGCCCACTCCCTGACTTCCAGGAGGCCCAGGTGTCTGGGTAGGGGTGGCTGTGCGGAGGCCTGTGAATGGCACAGGGTTAGCGGGAGCTCTGGGAGGCCCCGGGAGAGGCCCTTGCTCCAGCCTGCAGATCCCGGAAGGCTTCCTGGAGGCAGTGAGGCCCAATGGGAGTCTAGGAGGATGGCAGGTGAGGGGTGGAAGAAGTCACTCCCAGCGGAATCCGCCGAGAGATCTGCTGGTGGCTTCTCTGCCCACCTGGCCTGAGCCGCCTCCCTGGGCCTGCTGTTGATCTTTACGGCTGTGGCCATGTGGGGAGTGAACCGGCAGGTGGAAGATCTGGCTCTCTCTCTGTCTTTCCCTTTCTCCATGGCTGTGCCTTTTCAATAAATGTATTTTTTTCTTTTTTTGACAGGCAGAGTTAGACAGTGAGAGGGCGAGACAGAGAGAAAGGTCTTCCTTTTTCCGTTGGTTCACCCCCCAAGTGGCTGCTACGTTGCGGCCGGCGTGCTGCACGGATCTGAAGCCAGGAGCCAGGTGCTTCCTCCTGGTCTCCCATGGGGTGCAGGGCCCAAGCACTTGGGCTATCCTCCACTGCACTCCCGGGCCACAGCGGACAGCTGGCCTGGAAGAGGGGCAACCGGGACAAAATCCGGCGCCTCAACCGGGACTAGAACCCGGTATGCCGGCGCCGCAAGGCGGAGGGTTAGCCTAGTGAGCCACGGTGCCAGCCAATAAATATCTTTTTTAAAAATACCAATTTACACTCCCACCAAAAGGGCGTGTGTCCGCCCTTGCCAGCGCCCGCCGGAACACCTGCCACTCGCCCCATCACGCAGCTTGCGTGGCTGGCCCGGGGCTGCTGCGTGCCTGCTGGGCGTCTGCGAGCTGTGGCCGGCGAGTCGGTGTTGTGCGTCTGCCCGTTTTTCTGTCGTGCGTAGCTTTTTCTCTCTGGGGTCTGGATGGCCTCACACCGTTCCTCTTCTCCACAGTGTTGGCTCCCTGCGTGTTTGATTTTCCTCCGTGACACGTGTGTCTACCTCCTCACTGCCGGCTCCCCTGCCCCACTAGCGTGTCAGAGGCAGGACAGCAGGAGGCGTGTTGTGGCTTCCTGCTAAGCTTCGCAGCACCTGTGCCAGCGTGCAGCAGGCTCTCCTTGGCCCTCCCGCTCATTTCTAAAAGCTTCTGTGTTTTGGGTACTTCCTCCACATCCGGTGCTCACTCTGTCCCTCTGCTCAAGGCCAACTTGACCGGGCACTTGTCGTTGACAGAGGTCAAGTGTCTCAGTTCTTTCCCCACGTGACTTTGATGTTTTGTGCTGTGCCCGAGGAATGCCGTCTCTGCCCCCAAGCCATCGGCGACTTATAGTGTACATTCTCCCTGTCCTTGTGAGGTCTGGTCTTTTTTTCAATCAATTCAATCCACATGGAGAGTGCTTTTGTAAGTGATATAAAATATGGCTCAGATTTTATAAAAAGCCAATAGCAAGTTGTACTACTGCTGTGGATGGCAGAAGCCCGCGTCCACTCTGTGGGCCTGAACTGCTGCTCCTCTCCCTAACTGTGTGGTTGGACTTACGGACTGGTTCCGAGAATCCATTTTTCTATTCCCCTGCTAGAACTACCCTGCTAACATGACTTCACTCTCATCGTCTGTTTTTATACCAAGGGGAACGTGTCCCGCCTTCCTAGTCCTTAATCCTCCAAGCCCCACGCCAGCCCCATCTTCGTTGTTCTTTTCTTTTATATTTATTTATTTGTTTAAGAGGCAGAGAGAAAGATGGAGAGAGAGAGAAATAGGGGGAGAGAGAGAGAGAGAGAGAGAGAGAGAGAGATCCCACCCCCTGGTTCATTCCCCAGATGCCTTCAGGGACCCAAGACCTCGACCCAGATCTCCCACGTGGTGCAGGAAGCCCAATCACGTGGGTCATTCCTGCTGCCTCCCAGAGTCTGTGTTAACAGGAAGCTGGAGTCAGGCTGGGCTGGGTATGAAACCCAGGTACTCTTGATCCGGAATGCAGACGTCTCAACCAGCATTTAACTGCTGGGCTAAACGTTCTTTTTTGTTTTATTTATTTATTTATTTTAAAGATTTATTTGAAAGGCAGAATTACAGAGAGACAGAGGCAGAGAGAGCGAGAGCCTCCATCCACTAGTTCACTCGCCAGATAGCTGCAATGCTGGGCCTGGGACGATCCGAAGCCAGGAGCTAGGAGCTAGGAGCTAGGAGCTTCCTCCAGGTCTCCCATGCGGGTGCAGGGACCCAAGTGCTTGGGCCATCTTCTACTACTTTCCCAGGCCATAGCAGAGAGCTGGATCGGAAGAGGAGCAGCCAGGACTTGAACTGGTGCCCATATGAGATGCTGGCGCTGCAGGGGGCACCTTTACCAGCTACGCCACAGCGCTGCCCAACCCCCATCTTTGCTCTTAATTTAAAAGTGCATCTTCACTTGTTTTGTGGAGAGCCCCAGCTTGTCAGGGCCCATTAAAAAGTCTCGCAGTGGTAGATGTTTGGTGTGCTGGGTTAAGACGCTGGTGGGGATGCCTCTGCTCGCCTTGTAATCAGAGTGCCTGGGGTGGGTCCCATTCCCGCCAGTGTGCACCCTGGGAGACAGCAGGTGATGAAGGCTACAGTGGTTGGGTCCTTGCCACCCACACGAGAGGCCTCGGCTGAGTTCCCAGCTGCCTCTCTCTCTCTGACTCTCAAATAAGTTAAGTAAAAGCTCTGGTGTGTTTGATTGGGTTGGGATGCATCTGCAGATTCCGGGCAGGCAGGCCCACGTTGTGCACGTAAGGACGGTTTCTTCCTTCCTCCTGCGGCTCTTTCTTGCTCTCAGGGAAGGCCAGCACGCCCTCAATAAGGCGCAGCCGCCATCCCCGGTGCGTGCGTGCGTGCGTGCGTGCGTGCGTGGCTTGTTTGCCTTGTTGGGGCTCAGATACTCGCTGCCGTAAAGACAGGTTCTGTCTTTCTGTTTCCAGTGTTCCCAGAATTCCGCCTTCCCATTACCTTGCCTCAGTGTCAGATGGCATCAGATTTTTGACATGCTTGCTAGCTGTGGTAGAGACTGTGGAATTTCAGCCGGGCACGAAGCTGCCCAGAGTGACGGTCAGGTGTGGCTGGGTGACGTGTTCTGGCTGGCACAAAAAGGATGGTGCCACTTTCCGGAAGTGCCCTCCTTCCAGCTTTCTGCTGATTGGAATGTTGATGGGAAAGGGGGAGCTGGAGCAGCCACCCTGGAAATGGAGACTATAAACAGCGGAGCTACAGGATGAAGGAGTGGGATTCCTGGGTGCTTTGAAGATGGGGGCCTCCATGCCAGTTCTGAGCTCCTGCACACCCACTGAACCCTGAACCTCTGTTCCGCCAGCCAGGTTAAATTCCTGCTTGTACACCTGGGCGCTGGTGAAGAGTTTCTTGTAGGGTGTGCCGTGGTGTGGCGTGGGCAAGCCTATAGTTTAGGACATGCGCTCCTGGAGCCAGCGTTGTGGTGCAGCAGGTTAAATGCTGCCTGCGACACCGCATCTGGTTCCAGTCCTGGCGGTTCTGCTTCTGATCCAGCTCCCTGCTAATGCGCTTGAGAAAGCAGCAGAGGATGGCCCAAGTGCTTGGGCCCCTGCACCCACATGAATGAAGTTCTAGGCTCCTGGCTTCAGCCTGGCCCAGCTCTGGTCACTGGTGGCCATCTGGAGAGATGGCGTTTGGACATTCTCTCTCTCTCTCTCTCTCTCTCTCTCTCTCTCTCTCTCTCTCTCTCTCCCCCTCTCTCTCCCCCTCCCTCCCTCCCTCCCTCCCTCTTTCCCCCCCATCTGATGTTCTGCCTTTGAAATAAATAAATCAATAAATATATTTTTTAAAGTTCCTTCTAGCCACTACAGGGGGGGATCGAGTGGGGGGCCGTCAGCTGTTTCCAGCCCGAGACCACCAAGGAACACACTTGCCGTTGAGTACGTCAGGCTCAGCAGAGCACCCCCGAGTGTGGGAAAACGCAGTTGGGAGAGGGGTTTATGTTGGTGCAAACAGTTTTAGAAGCCCATGCACAGCTTCCCCGTGGTGTTGTGTTTTCTGTGAGCCTTTAAGGGCCCTGGAATTCGCACAGGAGAGAAGGGACGCCACAGAAGGCCCAGGTGTCGCCCTCAGAAACTCAGTAGCTGCTGCAGGGCCGGTGCTGACTACGTGTGGGGCGTTGGGCTCCACTCCCCGAGGGGCGCGACTTCTGTCCTCGCCCCCACAGCCACTGCCACGCTTAGCTGGAGGGACAAGGAGAGGGGAGGGCACCCTCAGAGCCCTGGAGTCCCACAGGCACCTGGCCTTGGCCCAGACCTTGAGGTCACTGCGCAGGGTGGTGGTGGGGAGCTGGGGCAGAGGTACCCGAGGTTCTCCCCTCTCTCCGCCTGCTGCTGGCTCCTGGCTGACCCCTCAGGAAGCCCAGGGTGCGGGAACCTGGAAGGCTGTGTCCACACAGAGCAGAGAGCGAGATGAGTGTGCAAGGGACCAGTGCAGCCCGGGCGTCCCCAGAGCCTGACGCCTGAGGCTTGCTCCTCAGACAGAGGACCCCACAGCCTGTGGCCCCCCCTACGGCATGCGCTACCCCTGGGGAGGCATCCGGGTGGATGCCAGACAAGTCTGCTGGAGGGGCAGGCTGGAAGTGGGTGGAGCCAGGCACAGAGGGGCATGACCCATCCTGCACAGCCATCCTGTGCCATTCTAATGCAGTCTTCATGGGCCTTCATCTCTGGGCCTGGCAGCCTCCTGCGAACCTGGAGCGGTGCCAGGTGTGCTGGGGCACCCCAGGTGGAGTGGCTGTCCCCTGAACGCCCCCCACTGTGGGGACCCATGGATAGGCTTGCCATGGGACCCCCCCCATGCTGGGCTTGGCTTATAGCAGTAATGCGGATGTAGCAGCTGATTGAACTTTTCATCTAGCTGAGGATCGTGGAAAACAAGATGGGCTGATGCCCTGCCTGCTGCGTGACTCCACAGCTGATCGTGATCAAGTGCCGGATTGGAGAGCTCTGTGCATGGACTGTGATTGATTGACTGTGATTGGTTGAATTCTGGATATAAGCAGACCGCGGGAGAAGGAAGGGGGCTCGCCAGCTTTCCCCCTTAAGGAACGTGCGTGCCATCTCTCCCCCTTCTCCCGGTTCCCCCACTCTCTTTCCCACTCCTTCTAAGTAAAAGTCTCTTGAAGACCGATTAACTGCAAGCAGCGCCGTGCCTTCTGCGGCCGAAGGATCGACAAGTGGTGCCGTGACTCGGATGGACAAGTGGTGCCATGACTCGGATCGTCGGACCGATTGCTGGAAGCAGGAAGTAAGAACAGGATAAACGTCCATACATGGGAATCTAGGCGGGTGAAGTAAAAAGCCTAGGATTATGACCGCGGTTCCGTTGCAAAGACAGGGAGTGTAACGCCAGAAAGGCGGGAGTAAACTGTCGACAAAAGACAGGGAATCTAGGTGGGTAAAGTGAAAAGCCTAGGATTATAGCCGAGGTTCCGTCGACAAAAGACGGGGAGTAGAGCGCCGGAAGACAGGCGGAAGTAAACCGTCGACAAAAGACGGGGAGTAAAATGCCGGAAAGGCGGGAGTAAACTGTCGACAAAAGACAGGGAATCTAGGCGGGTAAAAAGGCCTAGGATTATAACCGAGGGGAGTGGAGCGCCAGAAGACAGGCGGGAATGGACTGTCAACAAAAGACCGGGAGTAAAATGCCAGGAGAAAGGCGGAAGTGAATCGTTGTAAAGACCGGGAGTAAAACACCAGGAGAAAGGCGGGAGTACTGATTGTGATTGATCTTACCATATGTTTCATAAGCAATAGAGCCTGTTCGTCAGCGACATGGAGAAGCAAAAATCCTCCACTGTATGGATTTATATATTGGAAGCGGTGTTCATAACATTAAGCTCATGTCTGCAGGAGGCAGGAAAGGTTCAAAAAGATACTGTAGTTCGATATTTAGGACTTGGGCTTACACCAACAAATGCGGCCCCTTTGGAATTTGCCATTGCTACGACAGGACTAAAAACCTTAAATGACTTTCGAAAACTATGTGGAAATCTAAATTGGATACGGTTGTATTATAATGAGAGGAAGAAGCACAGGAAAAAAGGCCGTGATAAAGACTATAAAGACTCCATTACAGACACAGAGAATAGGGTTAAAAAAGACGAGCCATAAAACAGTTCATTAATGCTAATCGTGGTGAAAAGTGTCTGAACTACCCATTCTGTTTTTGTATTATGTACTAACTTTACCCCTATTATTGATGGGAATGCTTGAGCAGATTATGCTTGGTTTGCTTTATAAAAGAATGTAAATGTTTCAATTTACCTTTAAAATTGTTTGGCCATCTATGTCTTGTTAGTTTAGCTTTTGGTTTGCTGAAAGTATTGCTTGATCATTTATTGATTTGTAATTATGAAGTTTGTTAAGGGGTTTATGATTTTTTGTACTGAGTTTTGTCTGAGACTGATTTACATGAGAATTCTAATTGTACCCTAGTATTGGGACAGATGATCAATACCACATGGAACAGTAATTTGACGAGGTTGTACTTAACAATATAGGCCTCACCTTCCTCGCCAAGTGGGTGAAATGGGAGAATTTTGAGGTAACTAGTGTTTAAAGCATACAAGACATGTGGAGTGGTTGTCTGCATTCAGAACATGTGAAGAATAGTACCAATTAAGCATTTTACTTTGAACCAAGTATTTCTTTATAAGATGTATCCTTTGTGCCTAATTGCTAATGTGAAATTATGAAGGAATTTGTTAAAATTTATGTGTTGGATTTAAGTAGCAAGTAGTAAGAAAGCTGACCTAATTTGATTTGTTTTCTTAAATGTACTTAAGCTGTTAATTCATAATTTGATAAAACTGTTCTGGCTTTCAAAACCCCAATAGCCCAGAAGTTCTGATCAGAGCTGTAACACTCTGCCAGCAGCGTACCAACCTGGTAATTCAGCAGGCTATGCTAGCCACCTTGCACTCTTACCCCCATGGAGAAGTGTAGCTTAACATAATGGAATGGTAGCCAATAACGGGTAATCGCTGATGGGCGCACCTAGCAACCTAAGACAGAGGGTAGGACAAGCTTCCTATTACCTCCATGACGGGTAAGCAGGTTGCGCTCCATTGGGAACCCAAGACAGGCACGTTTCCATGCCACTTAATATAATAAAAACGGGGGAGATGTGGGGACCCATGGATAGGCTTGCCATGGGACCCCCCCCATGCTGGGCTTGGCTTATAGCAGTAATGCGGATGTAGCAGCTGATTGAACTTTTCATCTAGCTGAGGATCGTGGAAAACAAGATGGGCTGATGCCCTGCCTGCTGCGTGACTCCACAGCTGATCGTGATCAAGTGCCGGATTGGAGAGCTCTGTGCATGGACTGTGATTGATTGACTGTGATTGGTTGAATTCTGGATATAAGCAGACCGCGGGAGAAGGAAGGGGGCTCGCCAGCTTTCCCCCTTAAGGAACGTGCGTGCCATCTCTCCCCCTTCTCCCGGTTCCCCCACTCTCTTTCCCACTCCTTCTAAGTAAAAGTCTCTTGAAGACCGATTAACTGCAAGCAGCGCCGTGCCTTCTGCGGCCGAAGGATCGACACCCCACCCCAGTGCCCCCACGCCACCCTGCTCTGCAAGCCCTGATGTATGCTGTGCCTGAGCCCTGAGAGACCACCCCTCATCCCCACCCCGCCGGGGTACAGTCGACCAGAGCTTTTCTTTCTGGTCCCAGCCACTTCCGGGCCTGGGCTCACGGCGGGGGCCTTTGGTTGTGGCAGGAGAAGATGACTAGGAAGAGAAGTGCAGCTGGGCCGAGAGGCGGGGCCCGTGAGTGGGTGCTCCTCGGAAGGAAGGTGGCCACCCCATGAGCCAGTGTTGGGGGGATCCCAGGGCCAGGGACAGAGGGACATCAAGGAAAGGAGAGTCCCAAGGGTAAAGCTGGCCCTCTGCTGGGGGAGGAGTGGGCTCCTGATGCAGAAGCCCCCAGGGCAGCCCGGTGCCTGGGGAGGGAGTGGGCTGGGGCCCTGCGTGGGTGGCGGCTGCTCACCTCCCTGCACGGGTGGGTCTTGTTCCTCCATGACCTGGGCTCTTTACACATGGCCGGCCCCTCACAGTTTCCAAAATGCCTTCCCGGAGGCTGGCTCGCTTGCTTCCCCTCACAGCCGGGCAAGGCAGCGTGGCTCCGGCCGCTTCTCATGCGAGGAGGCCGAGGCGGGGCGGCCGTGACTCACAGCGGCGCAGGGGCCCCCCGGGCCTGCTGTGCTGGGAAGGGAAGGCGCCCGTGGTGGGGCATGAGCAGTTTCCGTTTCCCTCTGTAGGCTGGGCTGAGGTCCCTTCCTCCCAGGGAGCTGGCCCCTGGCTGGCCCCAGGCTGTGACGCTTCTACCAGCCCCCTGCAAGGTGCCGATGCAGCCCCCACCCAGGGCTTCCAGGCTGCTGGACATGCGCACTGGGCACTGCAGGCGATGGCTTTACCTGCTATGCCACACGCCGGCCCCCTGGGTGGTTCTTGTTTTCAGCTTGTATGAGGCCGGTAGCCAGTTAGTTACCTGTCGGAAAAGAGCAGAGAAAACACTTGGGCTGAGCCCAGGCAGCTGCAGCCAGGCCCCACACTTTTTTTCTTTTATTTGACAGATAGAGTTAGACAGTGAGAGAGAGAGACAGAGAGAAAGGTCCTCCCTCAGTTGGTTCACCCCCGAAATGGCCGCCACGGCCGGAGCTACCCGATCCGAAGCCAGGAGCCAGGTGCTTCCTTCTGGTCTCCCATTCGGGTGCAGGGGCCCAAGCACTTGGGCCATCCTCCACTGCCCTCCTGGGCCACAGCAGAGAGCTGGACTGGAAGAAGAGCAGCCGGGACTAGAACCAGCGCCCATATGGGATGCCGGCATGGCAGGCAGAGGATTAACCAAGTGAGCCACGGCACCGGCCCCCAGGCCCCACACTTCTTGTCAGGGCCACCGGGCCTCCAGGATCTGGGGGAATTGGAAGCTTCTAGGGGGCTGGACCTAATGTGGGCTGGAGTCACAGGGGCCTGGTGGGTGGTGTAGAGAGCAGGACGTGAAATTCTGCCACTTGGGAAGGCCACGGAAAACCTCGTTCTACCTGGCAAGCACCCTGGGCTGGAGGAGCTACACAGAGGTCATGCTGGCCATTCCCTTGCCTCCGAGAGGGGCTTCTGTCCTGGAGGAAATGGAAGAACTTCCCAGCCCTGGGATCTTTCTCTTGGGGTGGGGGTTGGGGGGTAGGGGGCAGTAGGGCCACCTTCAGCCTTGGTCCTTGGTCCTGTGAGCTTCCTCATGTCCTCTGCCCTGCTGGACAAGGCTCAGGCTGGGGGGACGCGTGGCTGCCCAGAGCTGTGGGGTTGGTGGGATCCGCCTGCAGGCTGCCCCCGGGGCAATGGTCGCCGGGGTGTGGCCCCCACTGGAGAGACAGCTGGGCAGGAGAAATCAGTGGGGCGAGGGCACACAGAGGGTGTCACGGCAGAGGTGTGGGAGCTGGGGTGCAGGGTGCGACAGGGGCCATGAGTTCTCACCAGGCTCTGCGCAGCCATCACGCGGGCTCTCTGGGCAGGGAAAGGTGGCTCTGCACTGGCTCGGTGTGGGCCAGGCTTCGAGTCCCCAGAGGAGGCTGATGTCCCGGGGGGGGGGTGCCCCACTGAGGCTGGGCCAGGGCGTCCCTGTCTCAAGTGACTGCTCAGCCCTCCCCCACCCCCGTGGTCTCCTCTGGCTGGGGCAGGGGGCTTCCTGAGGATGGAGGAGGGGGACAGGCTGGGGAGGACAGGAACCGAGGGAGAAGGGAAGAGGGCCAGGCCACCCCAGCTCAGGCCTCCGCAGGGCCCCACCCTCCTGTCCTTTGTGGGAACCTCCTCCACCCCTCTCTGGCCTTCTGCATCTGGCCTAATGACTGTTGTCTTTGGGGCTGCATCCTGGGGCCTGGCCTCCCGCCTCCCCTCACCTGGGCTCGCTCCTGGGTGCTCCTGCAGTGCAGCCAGCTGGGCCCCGTGATGGCTGGAATGCTGGGTGTGCCTGGCTCCTGGAGGCTGCAGGAAGCTGGGCCAGGATCACTACTGCTCTCACCCAGCCTAGTCTGGGAGGCTCAGGGTGGCCACTGGGAGCCACCCCTCCAGCAGACCTTCCTATCTCAGACTAAACCTGAATCCTGCCTTGCCCTTGGGGAAACTGAGGCAGGCACTCCTTGCCTGGACCAGACTCCAGTGTGACCAGCAGCTACACCCTGGGAGGGAGCAGGTCTCGGTGGGGCCATCTCTTCCTGGGGGTAAAGCTAGGGAGTGGTCGGCTGGGTGTGTGAAGAAGCAGGGTCCTGGGGCAGCGCCAGCCCAGGGACGGGGGTTTCTGACGTGGGCCAGTGGAGGGGCTTCCAGGATGTGTCAGTGGGATCGCAGCCCCTAGTGTCACACCCCTGGTGTTTTGATTTCTGCGAAATCAAAGACCGAAGCGCAGCACAGGTCGTCCTGTTCACTCCTGACTCTTCCCCAGGTGCCACACCTTCCCCAGCACCGCTGGTGCCCGCTTCCCCCTCGCAAGGTGAGCGTGTGCCTGTGTGTGTGGTTACGCTGTGCGCACCCGTGTGTGAGGGGAGGGCTCCCCGCTATCCAAGAGCCACTGCCTCCTGGGTAGCACAGGCGAGGGGGTGCTGGCACCTGAGATGTTTGTATGACAAGTGGACATGGGGACTTACACACACCAAGGCTATGTTCCACGTCCTCGGGGGGTAGGCTCTGGCTGGCGTCTCCAGGCTGCTGGTCAACTGGGAAGGTCTATGGGCTGCAGAGAGGTGGGTGGGGCCCATGTGAGCCATGTGTGCATGGGTCATGGGTGCAGGGACCACTGGGGCTGTGCCGGACTGCAGAGGGCTTCTGTGGGCTGTCCTGCTGCTAGGGCAGCCATATCGCATTGGATGTTCAAGTGCCCACGGTGTCTGTGCAGCACTGTGTGTCTGAGGACAGGTGGACAGGTGTGCAGGTATGAGTCTGTGTGTGCGCACACATGACGCCTCTGGGTGTCAGGGAGGGGGTGATTGCATGAGCAGCAATGGACTGGGCCGTCATCTTCCGGGGGAGCCTAATCCGATCTGTGGCCCTAATCCCTCCTGATCCCCCACAGGCACTTCCTGTCTGGTCCACCCCCGAACCATCTGTGCCTCTATCCCAGGCTTCGGCCCCCAGGTCCTGCCTGGCTCACTCACCCCCATCTTCTGCAACCCCCAGCTCGCTGGCCCCAGCACCGGCAGCCCCCACTCTCATTCATGTCAGATGACTCGGCAGCCAGTCCTGGGGTGGGGGGAGAGGGGGCCTGTAAGCAGCTGGCAGCCCTCTGCTGGCACCGAGTCCCCCGTCTCAGGGAGGAGGAGCCCCCGCAGAGAGGAGGGAAGGGCCGCACCCCATCCTTCCTCAGGAAACTGCCCACCCTCCACTCAGCCCAAACCTGGGTGCCGTCCCCCGCCCCTGGCTCTCACTGCCCACCCCGTCCTTCACTGTCTGCCCACCTTCCGGATGGCTCTGGCCCTCCTCGGCCTGATCTTTCCTCCATTGCCATCGCCACTTGCATCCAAGTCACTGACCAGCATCCCCTGCACCACTGCTTTTGTCCCTGACCTCACTCCATGGCCACTGTTGCTACCGCAGGTTTTCTCCATCACAGCCAAGTGCCGGCCTCATGGTCTCCACCCACCCCCATAAGAACCTGCCAAGGATTCCATCGCGTTGTTAACAGAATCAGACCGTCCCCAGGGCCTGCAGGCCCAGCCAGAGCGCTCCTACACACGACTTGGCTCCTGCCTCTTGGACTGTCTTACCCCTCCTGCCTCCAGGGCTGGCCAGTCCTGCTGGAGGCCACCTCCTCCCAGAGGCCTCCCCTGCGCTACCTCGTTGTCATTCACAGCACCTGCCGCTCTCTGCGCCCCCTCCTTTACTGATTCGCTATCAGCCTCCGGCTCCCGCAGCAAGGTCACCCCAGAGGACAGGAGCCCTGTCAGTCATGCCTGTGGCTGCACCCCCAGCAGCCAGAACAGAGCCTGGTGCTCAGTACGAGCTGGTGGGTGATGAGTGTTGTGCCACGCGGGGAGCTCAAAGCAGCCCCTGTGCCCAGGGCCACGCAGCTGTGAATGGCGGAGGATGTGTCCCTTCCCATGTACAGGACAGTGGGGCTCCTTCGTGGCCGTGCCCTGAGTGTCTACACTCAGCAACCAGTAGTTGCACCCAAAGACACTGCTTCTTCCCTGGAGCCTGGGTCATGGCAGGGCCCATTCTGACAAGGACCCATCCAATACGGTGGATTTTCAACTTGCTGGGTGATCAGCTCCTCCCCTGAGGGCTGCATAGAGACAGGTTCACATACCCGGAGGTGCAGGCGAGCCCCACTCTTAGCTGGGTGCTGTGCTGCTCTGCAGACACAGAGCGTGCAGAGCCCTGTGCATTGCAAATCCACAAGGGGCCCGTAGCGGAGCTGGGAAGACAGCACCAATGCCCTCGAGGGCAAGGAGGGCTGTGGGTTGGGGGAGGCGGATGGGGAGGGCACGGTGCAGGGGCCAAAGCGTTGGCCCCAATCGGAGCGTGCCAGCCTCTCTCCATGTCTTGGCTCCCCGATTTGTATTTGGGGCAAGCGCCTAGTCAGTGCCAGCTGCCGAGTGATCGTTACAGAGGACGAGGACGGACGCTGGGTACAGGGTGCAGGTGGGCCCACGTGGACCCTGCTCAGAGGCGGGCCAGGAGAGGGGGCTGCAGCCCAGGCTCCAGTCACAGTTCCCCCACTGCCATACCCGCTGCAAGGCCTTGGTCTGCCACCCACTGCTCGTGAGCCTCAGTGTCTGGCTTGGTCCGCTGTGGGCTGCGGGCACGGTATACACGAGGCTGGGGGATTTGTGAAGAACAGAAAATTATTTCTTACAGTGCTGGCTTCTGGGAAGTTCAAGATCAAGGACCAGCTTCCGGTGAGGGCCTTCTCGCTGCACCACCCCACCGTGGAAGGCAGAAGGACAAGAGAGGCAGAGGGGGGCCTGGACTCTCCCTGTTTATAAGGAGCCCACTCCCGAGCTGATGAAGCCATGATGGCCGGCCTGGGCTAATCAACTCGCTCCTGCCATGGTTGCCTTGGGAACTGCATTTCCCCATCTATGAGGCAGAGGGAATGATGTGGCTCCCCAGCCTGGCAGGCTTATGGACAGTAGTGTGCATAGGTCACCTAGTGTGATGCTAGTGAGTGCTCCTGTTCACTGGGCGCACAGAGAGGCTAAACCACTTGTTCAAAGTCACACAGCGAGGAAACAGCCCAGCTGTGTTTGCGCCAAGGCAGCTTGGCTCCAGAGTCCCCACAGCTAACATAGCTGTCACCATGACTACCATTGCTGCTGTTGGTTCCCTGGCCTGTGGGGGAGATGCATGGCACAGGACTGGGCCTTTTTTTTTTTTTTAAGTGCTTACTTATTTTCATCTACTTAAATGGCAGAATGAGAGACAGAGAAATCAGTCTTCCCAGCGCTGGTTCAGTCTCCAAATGCCCACAACAACTAGAGCCGAACCAAACCAAAGTCAGGACCCTAGAACTCCATCTAAGTCTCCCATGTGGGTGGCAGGGACCCAAGCATCTGAGCCACATCTGCTACCTCCCAGGGTGTATTGCAGGAAGCTGGATTGGAAGTGGGGTAGCCAGGACTCAAGCCAGCACTCTGATGCAAGATGGGGGCATCCCAAGCAGTGGCCCAGCCCACGGTGTCACATGTCAGCCCCATGGCCTGGTCTTTGGTGTGGAAGGGGTGGCAGTGGTGGCTGTGCAGAAAGGAGCAGTCGTGGCTGCTGTGGGCCTCCCCAGCCCACACAGGGCACTCAGCTCTGCTCAGGGGGGTGCCCCGAGCGAGCCCTCTTGTCACAGAGCCACTCACCCTGTGACTACAGTGTGGTCATTCTTCTCGGAGCCCTCGCCTCTTACCCAACCATCACCCCTGGCAATAGTTCTTCTTTAACAGCTGCCTCTCCACCCTCAGCGACAGGGCCTTGTCCACAGACGCTTCTGGCCTACAGGGTGGGAGTGGAGCCTGTTTCACTCTGAGGACCCCCAGGGGTTGGGGGCCGCGGGAGTGTTGGGGGAAAAGCCCAGGGAGGCAGGTGTCCCGCAGCCCCACGCCTGGGCACATCTGGGCTGCAGCTTTGATGGGCATGTCCACAGGGCAGAGGGGACCTGGGCCAGCCGC
The DNA here is from genome assembly GCA_949820135.1 of Sylvilagus floridanus. NCBI lineage: Eukaryota > Metazoa > Chordata > Mammalia > Lagomorpha > Leporidae > Sylvilagus > Sylvilagus floridanus. Next base: position 72,586,800 of record OX463245.1, on the reverse strand, counting down.
GTGGGCTCTGGCCTGGGCCACAGGATCTGCTTTCCCACACTCCCTTCCATCAGTGTCTCATGTTCCTCTCCCTGCGGCAGGAGGGAGAAGCTGCCTGCCCAGATCCCCTCGGCACCAGAGCTGGAAGGAGCTGTGGTGTCCTCCCCAGGACACAGGCCCTGCCTCTGGGGCCTCCCACCTGCACCCCACTTTTCAAGAGATCCGGGTACCCTCTGTGCTGTGGTTTGACTGTTAGGGTCGTCTTAAGTCAACACAGTTTTTACATATCTCAAGTGCATTATTCATTTATTTAAATTAATTAAATTAATGTCACATCACAGTATGTTTTAAACTCCTTTTCTGAATTCATTCACTTGTAAATTATCTGAAAGAGAGAGTGAGGGAACACCATCTCCAATCCACAGTTCACTCCCCACATGCCCACAACAACGGGGCCTGGGCCAGGCCAAAGCCAAGAGCCCAGAACTCAATCTGGTCTCCCATGTGAGTGGCAGGGACCCAAGGACTTGAGCCATCACCTGCTGACTCCCAGGGTGTCACCAGCAGGAAACTCAAATCAGAAGTGGAGCTGGGATCTGCTATGGCCAGGGGAAGCATTAGAAGATGGCCCAAGTCCTTGGGCCCCTGCACCCATGTGGGAGACCAGGAAGAAGCTCCTGGCTCCTAGCTTCTGATCGGCACAGTTCCGGCCATTGCAGCCATCTGGGGAGTGAACCAGTGGATGGAAGACCCCATATTCAGGCACTCTGATATGGGAAGTGAGCACTCCCGGGGATGTCTTAACAGCTATGCCAAGTGCTTGCTCCCTAAAGTTTATTTTTGAGTAGGAAAAGGTATCATTACTCTAGCAGGCATGGGGACCCTCCAGCCCACGGGCTGTGTAAGACCAGAGAAATCACTGGGTCTGGCCCTGCCGAGGCAGCCTCAAGCAGGACTCAAAATTCAAAGAAATGCGTTCAGGCTAATTTTTAAGTTGATAACTTTTAAAAAAAAAGACTAACTCAGGGGCCGGCATCCCATATGGGCACTGGTTCGAGTCCTGGCTGCTCCACTTCCAATCTAGCTCTCTGCTGTGGCCTGGGAAAGCAGTAGAAGATGACCCAAGTCCTTGGGCTCCTGCACCTGCATGGGAGACCTGGAAGAACCTCCTGGCTTCTGGCTTTGGATCAGCAAAGCTCAGACCGTTGCAGCTAACTGGGGAGTGAACCAGTGGATGGAGCCCCTCTCTCTCTGTGCCTCTGCTTCTCTGTAACTCTGCCTTTCAAATAAATAAATAACTTTGTTTTAAACAAATCTTTTCTTGTATGGGATAGAAGCAGTCCCTTCTGCCACGGGGGTCCCCCTGCTGAGCCAGTCCTGCTTCTGCTTCCTTGGGACGAGGCTGTGCTGAGCTTGGCTACCCAGGCTGACCCTCTCTGCCCCGCTCCCCACAGTGCCAGACAGGGCTATCATCATGGCGGGGCTGTCACTGAAGCCTGGGGCATGGGGTCTGGACCCGTGCCTGGTGGGACCCCTGGTAGGGGCAGCCAGCACACGGGAGTCCTTGTCAGAGGCCTGGCACAGGAAACATGGTGTTACCCGATCACTCTTCAGGCAGGGCCGGGGTGGCCCCTCGCTGTCACCTCTGTACCCACTGTGCCCCGAGCATTGGAGCCAAGATTCCTGTCTCTCTCCCTCACTGGACATTTTTTTTTTTTTTTTTTGGACAGGCAGAGTTAGACAGTGAGAGAGAGAGGCAGAGGGAAAGGTCTTCCTTCCGTTGGTTCACCCCCCAAATGGTTGCTACGACCAGCGCGCTACACCGATCCGAAGGCAGGAGCCAGGTGCTTCCTCCTGGTCTCCCATGCTGGTGCAGGGCCCAAGCACTTGGGCCATCCTCCACTGCCCTCTGTGGCCACAGCAGAGAGCTGGACTGGAAGAGGAGCAACCGGGACAGAATCCAGCACCCCAACCGGGACTAGAACCCGGGGTACTGGCGCCACAGGGGGAGGATTAGCCCAGTGAGCCATGGCGCCGGCCAACCCTCACTGGACACTTGCTCGGGGCGTGGGCTGGGAAGAAGGAAGAAGGGAAACGGCACCCATCTCAGCCCCGAGATCCTGAGTGTGGAAGGGAAAACCCTGTCTGTGTGAGGGCTGGGTAGACGTGGTGCTGAGAGTGGGGAAGACTGGGGATCCCAGTGACGCTCAGGCAGCCGTCAAAATAGATGGTTACAAAAAAGAATAACACAGAGAATCATTATTTGTCCCAGTTGAGTCGCACAGGTTTTTAATTAAAGCAAAAATGCTGAGCCCCAAACTTCCGTGACGGAGCCTGCGCTGTAACAGCCAGGCCAGGCAAAGACCAGAACCCAAGCAGAAAGAGCTGCAGGGATGGCACCCCCTCCCCAGGGTCCCCCCCAAGGGCGACAAGGAGCAGGGTCCTCCCTCCAGACCTGCGACCTGGGGGCACCCAGTCTGCCCCAGACCCCTCCTTCTGCCCAGCTCTGACAAACAGGGGTCCATGCGGAGGTGGCAGCGGTGAGGGAACAGACATCCTGCCCTGTGACTCACCCGCAGTCAGAGCAGAAGTGGGGGAGGCGCGTGGGCTTGTGAGACGCGTTCTCTACTCTTACCCCACCTCCTGCTCCCCCCAGGGCACCCCCCACCCCCCCCCCACTGTGGGCTCTGGCTGGGGGCTTGAAGGCTGGGGTTTCCCTCCCCCGGGGGAGGAAGGCCAAGGGGAGCCCTCTTTGGTGGCCAAGTCAGGCCTCACTGTGGGAGCTGGATAGGGGACAGCCCCCCAAACATCCATGCAGCCATCTCAGGCAGCGATCACTGGTCCTTGGCCAGAACGCCAGGGGCTGTGATGACAGCGAACCTGCCGCACAGCACTCCCACTCCCACCCCCACGCAGAACTTCCAGCTAGGTGCACGCCCTCCTCCCCAGGAGGAGACCGGAGCGTGGGAGTGCAGGACCAGGAGCCCCCTGCACATGGCAGAGCTGATTTCACTCCTGCCTCAGGGATGGCAGCTGCCTGGGCCCTCCCGCCCGCTCCCAGCATGGCAGGTGACGCCAGCCATACTGGTCAGCAAGACTGGCCCTGACTCCCCTCCTGCCTGCTCTGTAATTTGCTCCTGGAATCAGCCATTAACTCATCTGCCAGGCTGATGCCAAGGATAAGGGCCCATATCGGCTCCTGGGATCTGTGGCCCAGACTCCCCGGCTCTGCCGTGGGCTTTGCTCCATCAGCCTCCAGCCTGGCCTGCTGGGGGGGGGGCAGGGCCTCAGCTGCAGGAGTCCAGGCAGGGGCACAGCCTCCAACCCTTGGAACCAGTGTGGGTGGGCGCCGCTCCCATTTACAGATGGGGAAACTGAGGCACAAGAGGGGTGCCGTGGCCCCAGGTCTGTCTTGGAGTCCTTGGAGCTTCTCTCCCTGCCTCCCTTCTGCGTCCCAGCACGCACAAGCTCCGTGCTCCATCTCAAACACAGTGGAATTGCACACATGCTGGGCTCCAGGACACAACGTCCCTTGCATTCACTGGGCATGCGCACAAGTCCTACCTGTTCGAGACTCAGGGGGCTACAGAGGAGCCGGAAGCGCCTCACAGGGGGCACAGAAGAGTGACTTGGGAGAATGGGGGCCTGTCTGAGGCTTGGGTTCTGCGGACCCTCCGCCCACCTGAACCTCTCGGCCTAAGAGTGTCCCCCCGCCAGTGTTTCTTGCCCCCAGCCCAGAAGTGAGAGTCCTCACGCACACCTGAGCCTCCTCACAGCCGGCACCGGGGCTGTGGGTTACCCAGCACCCCCTTCCCGCTCAAGTGGTTCTGGGCCCCGGCGCTGCCCTCCAGGGGGAGTTTGTGGGTCTGAAGGCCAGGAAAGGATGGGGGGCAGGTTCTGTTGACGCCTCTCCCTCTTCCCCTTGAAATTCCCACGGGGCAAGGCCCGCAGAGAGTCCCGTCGCTTTCAGAGCTGCCCGGCTAACAGGGGAAATGCTCCCCTGGGGCCCCTGGGACTTTCTGGGGGCCTCGGCAGCAGCAGCTCTGCCCACTCCTAGCTGGAAACTCGTCACAGGCCCCTGTTGTTTCCCCCTTGAACAGCCCGCAGACCTGCCCCAGGCCCCTCACCGCCCAGGGACGGGGGCCCCACAAACTGTGTTCCGGCCTGGCTTGGCCACACACCAGCTACAGGACCCCGAGCAATGGGTCTTAGCTAGGGCCCCAACTCCCCTGTAACCAACCGCGGCAGCAGACGACTGCCAATTTTTTTGTTGTCACAAATTCCTGGGAGCAGACCCCAGGGAGAGGAAGCAGGAGCGAAGGGCCACCACCACTAGCCACAAAGTCCCCGAGGTCAGGAGTGTGTATTTGAGGAGCTGATCCCTAAGGACTGTGGGTCGGGCGCGCCCCGGCGCGCAAAGAGGAGGGGGACTCTGGGCACCTTCCCTTAGGAGCTGCTCCCCGGCTTCCTCCCCCTGGGAGCCCCCGGGCCCGCCCCGCTGCGCCCCACGTGAGGCCGCGGGGGCGGGCGCCGGCGCCTTCCTGTTCTGCCCTTGTATGGTAACCCGGGAGGCGGACCCGTGCGTACTTAAGCCCGAGAGCTGCCGAGGGCGCCCAGAGCCGACGGCTGGGAGCCCAGGAGCGCGGGGAAGAGGGCAAGAAGGGGCCGCCCGACACCGATCGCCAATGGGGCTGGAGGCAGCGCGCGAGCTGGAGTGCGCGGCGCTGGGCGCACTGCTGCGGGAGCCACGGGAGGCCGAGCGCACGCTGCTACTCGACTGCCGCCCCTTCCTGGCCTTCTGCCGCCGCCACGTGCGCGCCGCGCGGCCCGTGCCCTGGAACGCTCTGCTGCGGCGCCGTGTGCGCGGCCCGCCCGCCGCCGCCCTCGCCTGCCTGCTGCCCGACCGGGCGCTGCGGGCGCGCCTGGCCCGCGGGGAGCTGGCGCGCGCCGTGGTGCTGGACGAGGGCAGCGCCTCCGTGGCCGAGCTGCGGCCCGACGGCCCGGCCCACGTCCTGCTCGCCGCCCTGCTGCACGAGACCCGCAGCGGGCCGACCGCCGTGTGCTTCCTGCGAGGTGAGCCTCGGCCTGCGCGCAGCGCCCACCCGCGGTGGCCCCCTCTGCCAAGCCAACCCCAGCCGAGCCCTCCCGGCTAAGCGCGTGCCCTTGCCCTCCCCGCAGGAGGCTTCGACGGCTTCCAGGCCTGTTGTCCCGACCTGTGCACGGAGGCCCCCGCTCCAGCGCTGTCACCTGCAGGGCCCGAAAGCAGCAGCTCCAATCCCAGGGTCGCCTCCTATGACCAGGTTAGTTGGGACCAGAGCTCCGTGTTCCCCTGCCTGGGGTATGTGTGCGTGTGTGCGTGTGCGTGTGTGTATGTGTGTGTGTGTCCCTTTGTCTGGTCTCTGTCAGGAGTGCTGGTGGCGGGGTTCCACTGGACCAGGTGCTGGTGCGGGCACCATTCTCAGCACCGCCCCGTCTCCCCTCCAGGGTGGCCCTGTGGAGATCTTGCCCTACCTCTTCCTGGGCAGCTGCAGCCACTCCTCCGACCTGCAGGGGCTGCGGGCCTGCGGCATCACGGCTGTCCTCAACGTCTCCGCCAGCTGCCCCAACCACTTCGAGGGGCTTTTCTGCTACAAGAGCATCCCGGTGGAGGACAACCAGATGGTGGAGATCAGTGCCTGGTTCCAGGAGGCCATCGGCTTCATCGGTAAGGGGCCTGGAGCGACCGCGGGGGTGCGGGGTGGGGGTGTGTGTAGGGGCCGGGGGCACCTGTCTCCCTGCCTGTGCTCGTTCCTGTCTGACCACCCCCCACCTCCCTTGCAGACTCGGTGAAGAACAGCGGAGGCCGCGTGCTGGTGCACTGCCAGGCAGGCATCTCCCGCTCGGCCACCATCTGCCTGGCCTACTTGATGCAGAGCCGCCGCGTGCGGCTGGATGAGGCCTTTGCCTTTGTCAAACAGCGCCGGGGAGTCATCTCCCCCAACTTCGGGTTCATGGGGCAGCTGCTGCAGTTTGAGACGCAGGTGCTGTGTCACTGAGATGCGATGCCTGCTTCCCTGCTGAGTCTCACTGATTCCTGGGGCAAGTTGACCCTGACCGTGGACGAGCGGGTCACCTCCGGCCTCCTGGGAGTCGGAAAAGGCTTTCTGACCTGGTGCTCTTCTGCCAGGAGCATGAGGGCGGTGTCCCCGCCACCCCCACCCCTCGTTCAGAGGAGGAGCGTGGAGGGTGTGTTCTCGCCTCCACCCTCTGGCAGATACGAACTGGACGCTACAGCCCTGGACTTGGGTCCCACCACCGAGCTGAAGCCTGAGCGCTCCAAGCACAAGCTGTGATAACCAGGACCCCCGTGTAGGGGCCTGGAGCCCGGGCCCTGGGTGCGGGGGGCCCTCGGCGGGGATGCGTGTCGAGTGTGTGTGTGTGTGTGTGTGTGTGTGGGTGGGTGGGTGTTGTCGCCGAGGCGGCACTGGAACGTTGTGGGTGTTCAGCTGGCATTTAGCACCTCCTCCCCACTTCCTCCCAGCCCTGTGGGCGGGGGTTGGAAGCGTAGCACTTTATATTTATATGGAACATTGAGGACGTGTGAATAAAATATTGGTTTGTTTACAAACAGCTCCTCCGGTGTTTGGTGTTGGGTCCGCGCCCCCGGGTGCTCAGAAGCTGCCCTGCCCTTTGCGTGGCAGCTGGGGCCAGGGTTCTGTCCCAGAGTGCGGCCCTGCTCAGCCCTCGCTTCCTCTGTGGAACGTGGGGCGAGGGAGTGTGGGGCTCCCGTGGGAGTGGAGTGTGTGGGCTTCCTATGGGGATGTGAGTGTCCACGCTTGCGTTCTTATGGGACTGTGTGTGTGTCCTGTGTGTGTTGTGTTCCTATTGGGGGGGTCCACGTGTGATGTGGTTTTTTAAATATTTATTTATTTATTCGAAAGAGTTACACAGAGAGAGGAGAGGCAGGGAAAGAGAGAGGTCTTCCATCCAATGGTTACTCCCCAGTTGGCTGCAATGGCTGGAACTACGCCGATTCAAAGCCAGGAGCCAGGAGCTTCTTCTGGGTCTCCCATGCGGGTGCAGGGATTCAAGGACTTGGGCCATCTTCTACTGCTTTCCCAGGCCATAGGAGAGATCTGGATCAGAAGTGGAGCAGCCAGGACTCCAACAGGAGCCCATATGGGATACTGGCGCTGCTGGCGGCAGCTTTACCTGCTACGCCACAGCGCCGGCCCCGTGATGTGTTCTTATGAGGTTCTTATGTGTGGGTGTCCTGCGTGTGTGGTGTTCCTGTGGGGGTGGGGGTGTCCTGTGTGTGAGGGGTGTTCTATGAGACTGAGTGTGTCTCTCCCATAGCCAGGGCTGTGTGGCTGGCCCAGGCCTCTGCCTCCTCCCCAGAGGGCAGCAGGGTCCCTCATGTCCCCAGGCTGGGTCCTTGGGTGTCAGCCTCAGGGCTGATGCTGGCCCCATTCTAGAGCTGCTTCTTGTCCCCAAAGGCCTGCATGCCCGTGTCAGGTGCAGAGGCCTTGCTCTGCATGCCCGCCTGATGAGGCAGGCTTCGGTGGACATTGGCTGGGCACTCGGCACGGCCCGAACCAGAGCAGACGGGTTCCTTCTGTGGCTGCCAGAGAGGGTGCAGTGCTTGGCCCGACAGCCAGAAGCGCGGAGCCCTGGGCCCCTCCCTGGGACGTGTGCAGGTGCTCAGTGCATCTGGTGACTCCACTTTGCACACTCAGCTCCAGGGTCACCCCGCCAACGCCATCTCTTGGTCTTCCGTGAGCGGCAGGGTGTCCTGGCGGGGTGGTGCAGGCTGCTCTGTGTGAGTTTCCTTGTCGGTGAAGTGGGGCTTATCAGCAGCCCCCACATCCTAGGTGTGTAGCTTTATACAGTCCACGTGAGGGGCTTAGACCAGTGCCTGTGCATAGGCAGTCCTCGGCCTGGGCCTGGGAGCCGCTTGCTCCTGCTGTGCGGTGTGGCAGTGTGCATCTGGGCCAGGGCCTGTGGCCGGCCCAGCACTGGGGCTCTTGTTCCCCGAGGCCGAATGCAGGATGAACAGCTTGTCCTAGTGTCTGGTCCTCTGCTCTTTGGGGAGTAGGGTGGGGTCTCCTGGTGCAGGCTGGGCAGGGCCGGGCTCCTCAGGCCCAAGTGGGCTGCTTTTGGGGTGTGTCTGTAACTCTGGTGCTGGCCCGGGGTGGGTGGGGGACATCTGGGGTGCTGAGCGCCTGGGGGCTTCTCACCAGTCAGCCCATCTCACACCTCTGCTCACCCCAAACAGCCCACCTGACTCCACTCGTGGTTTTAGTAGTTTGTCTTCCAAACTGCCTTTCTCTCTTGCTCACTGTCTTTCCTTTGTCCCTTTCTTTCTCTTTTCTTCCTTCTCCTTTTCTCTTTTTCTTTCTCTATATTTGAAATTTTGGCAGTGGCCTTGTGGCACAGTAGGTGCAATGCAGCAATGCTGATGCCCCACACGAGCGCTGGTTCGAGTCTCAGCTGCTCTGTTTCTCATCCAGATATCTGATAATATGCCTGGGGGGAAAGCAGCAGAAGACGGCCCAAATGCTTGGGCCCCTGCCACTCATGTGGGAGACCCAGATGAAGCTCCTGGCTCCTGGTTTCACCTGGGGCCAGGCCTGGCCATTGTGGCCATTTGAGGAGTGACCCAGCAGATACAATCTCTCTCTTCTCTCTTTCTCCCCACCAACCCTGGAACTCTGCCTTTCAAATAAACTTTTTTTTTTTTTTAAGATTTATTTATTTATTTGAAAGTCAGAGTTACACAGAGAGAGGAGAGGCAGAGAGAGAGAGAGACAGAGAGAGGTCTTCCATCTGCTGGTTCACTCCTCCGTTGGTCGCAACGGCCAGAGCTGAGCCAATCCGAAGCCAGGAGCCAGGAGCTTCTTCCGGGTCTTCCATGTGGGTACAGGGGCCCAAGGATTTGGGCCATCTTCTACTGCTTTCCCAGACCACAGCAAAGAGCTGGACTAGAAGTAGGCAGCCGGGACTCGAATCAGCGCCCATATGGGATGCTGGCACTGCAGGCAGTAACTTTACCCGATATGCCACAACACTGGCCCCAAGAGAGAGAATTTTTAAAAATGTTTATTTATTTGAAAGTCATTGTTAGAGAGAGAGAGATCTTCCACCCACTGGTTTACTCCTCAAATGGCCACAACAACCAGGGTTGAACCAGGCTGAAGCCAGGAACCCAAGAGCTTCATCTGGGTCTCCTGGGGGTGTGGCAGGGGCCCAAGCACTTGGACTATCCTCTGCTAGCTGGATCAGAAGTAGAGCAGTCAGGACTCAAACTCGTGCCCATGTGGGCTGCTGTCACTGCAGTAGCAGCTTAACCCTCTGTGCCATAGCACTAGCCCCGAGAGATCAATCTTACATCTGCTGGTTCACCTGGGTCTCCCAGCTGGGTGCATTAACAGGGAGCTGGATCAGAAGTGGAGCCACACTCGTGGGCTGCCAGCGTCACAGGTGAGGCAGTATAACCAGCTGTCCCGCAACCCCATCTTCCCAACTCCACTGAGGGATCATCGACAAGCAAAATTCGATGTGTTTAAGGTGTCCAAGGTAGTGATTTGACATTTCTATCCACTGTGACACGATGAACACAGACAAGTGACGAACGTCATACATGTCATCTACCTTCCTCACGACCTCCCTGTGCTCTGATCTCTGTCTTGGGAAATGCCGCATTCCATGCATGGCAGCGCCTACACCCGGAGGTGGCAGCCTGGGCACTGGTGATGGGGGCTGGGTTCAAGCCTCTCTGGCACTGACATGTTCCTCCATCCTGGTTTCAGTCCAGGTGGGGCTGCCAGGTGACTGGGCTGTGAAGCCGAGAGGTAGTCTGAGGCGGAGGAAGATGGGTAAGGAGCTTTGGTTTCCGAGTCTGTGAAATGGGCATGAACCCTCACCGATCATGCCAAACTGCTGTGGGGACTGCAGGGGGCAGTGTCCTTGCGAGGGCCTGAGCACCCAGGATTGCCACCCTGCCCACACGGGAGGCTTCTCGAGGGTGCATTCAGTTTGTGAATGCCACAGAAACCTTCACCTGTGCTGGGCACTTTTCTGTATGCCTAGTGAAATAAAAACTGTTTAAAAGAACATTGTGGGGGCCGGTTCTGTGGCGCAGCGGGTTAACACCCTGGTCTGCAGTGCCGGCATCCCATATCGGCGCTGCTTCTAGTCCCGGCTGCTCCACTTCTGATCCAGCTCTCTGCCTTAGCCTGGGAAGGAAGGAGAAGATGGCCCAGGTCCTTGGGCCCCTGCACCCACATGGGAGACCTGGAAGAAGCTCCTGGCTCCTGGCTTTGGATCGGCACAGCTTCAGCCACTGCGGCCATCTGGAGAGTGAACCAGCAGATGGAAGACCTCTTTCTCTGGCTCTACCTCTCTGTAACTCTGTCTTTCAAATAAATAAAATAACTCTTAAAAAAAAAGAATCTGTGGAACTGGTGTTTGACTCAGCGGTTAAGACGCTGCTTGGAACGCCCGTGTCCCCTATCAGAGGGTCTGCTCTGAGTCCCAGCTGCTCAGCTTCTGCCCCAGCTCCCTGCTGATGTGCACCCTGGGGGCAGCAGGTGGTCACTCAGGTACTTGGGTCCCTGTCACCCACGTAGGAGACCTGGATGGGGTTCTGGGCTCCTGGCTTTGGCCTGGCCCAGCCCTGGCTGGTGTGGGCATTTGGGGAGTGGACCAGTGGCTAGGACATCTTTGTCTGTTTCTCTGTCTCCGTTCCTTTGTCTTTCCAATAAAATAAAAATATATAGAAAAAATTTAAAGATTTATTTATCTATTTGAAAGGCAGGCCCACTATCAGGGAGCTGGATCAGAAGTGGAGCGGCCAGGACTCTAACAGGTGCTCCTGTGGGATGCTGGTGCTGCAGACGGTGGCTTAACCTGCTGTGCCACAGCGCTGGCAATAAATAGCATTTTTTTTTTTTTTACAGGCAGAGTGGACAGTGAGAGAGAGAGAGACAGAGAGAAAGGTCTTCCTTTGCCGTTGGTTCACCCTCCAATGGCCGCCGCGGTCGGCGCGCTGTGGCCGGCGCACCGCGCTCATCCGATGGCAGGAGCCAGGTGCTTTTCCTGGTCTCCCATGGGGTGCAGGGCCCAAGCACCTGGGCCATCCTCCACTGCACTCCCGGGCCACTTAAAGACAGAAAATTCTGTGACGTTTCCCTTTCTATAGATACACTGGGGACAACTCAGGGTCTCAGGCAGCTTTTCCCATGTCTGAGTACAGGGCAGGCGCAGCAAAAGGGGTCTCCCCAGCTGAAGGATGAGATCCCAACGGTGCCTGCGCCTCGGCCAGCCAGGGGCGCTTTCTGCATCTTCTTCTGCCCCCTGGTGGCGAGAGGGGAGCTCACAGAGCCACACTTGCCAGTGTATCCCCTCGCCACCCTTTAATCGGCTTCAGCCTAAGAGGTGCCCGACTGAGGGCCAGGAAGCTCCGGCTGGGCTGGGCCAGGGCGGGGCTGCAGGTGGAGGTGGTTGGGGAAGGATTGCAGCTCCAGGTAGAGGCTGGAGGAGCTGGATTTCAAGGGGGCGGAGTTGGCGATGCTGAGCCTGCAATCAGGATGCCTTGCCTCACTGGGATCCGTCCTCCTCCGTGCTTGCCAGTCACCAGAGGGGCTCCACCATGCGAGCACAGGCGGCCTCTGGCCCAGGGTCTGGGCCTGCTCTCCTTGCCAGCTACGCTGGCTGCCGGCCCTCCTGCTGCCGGTTCCAGCCTCCAGAGTGCTAAGGAGAGGCCCAGAGGGTGTGGCTGGAGCCTGCGGGGATCTTCATGGAGATTAAAGGCACAGGCTGTCCGGGCAGTCAGCCTCTAGGGGCTGGGAGCAGAGGCCTGCCTGGCCTCCGTGTCCTGGGGTGGAGTAGGGGGACCGTAAGGCCCAGCCTTCTCGGGACTCACCTGTAGTTCATCACTTAATGCAATTAGGGCTAAGTCCTGGGGCCGGCACTGAGGCACAGCAGGTTAAAGCCCTGCCCTGAAGCGCTGGCATCCCATATGGGTGCCAGTTCTAGTCATGGCTACTTCTCTTCTGATCCAGCTCTCTGCTGTGGCCTGGGAAAGCAGTAGAAGATGGCCCAAGTCCTTGGGCCCCTGCACCCACATCAGAGACCTGGAAGAATCACTTGGCTCCTGGCTGCAGATCAGTGCAGTTCTGGCCATTGCAACCATCTGGGGACTGAACCAGCGGATGGAAGACCTCTCTTTCTGTCTATAGATGTCTTTCTGCAACTCTTTCAAATAAATAAAATAAATCTTTAAAAAAAAAATAAGGGGCAAGTCCCTGTATCAGTCCAGACCAAAGGATTGTCTTGTTTGTTTTTGTTTTGGAAGGTTTTATTTATTTGAAAGCCAGAGTGAAGAGAGAGGAAGAGAGGAGGAGAGAAGGATGGAGAGAAAGAGAGAGAGCAAGAGAGCATGTACTTCCATTCTTTGGTTCACTCCCTGAATGGCTGTAACACCCAGGGTTGGGCCAGGTCAAAGCCAGGAGCCTGAAACTCCATCCAGGTCTCCAGCATGGGTGCAGGGACTCAAGCACTTGGGTCATCTCCCACTGCCTTCTCAGGAGCATTAGCAGGGAGCTGGATGGGAAGAGGAGCAGCTGGGACTCAAAAGCTGCGCTCCTGTGGGATGCTGATGTTGGATGCTGATGTTGGAGGCGGCAGTTCAACTCACTGTGCACCCTAGGAGTGCGTCTGGTGTATGCCACAGCTGGCCTGCTCCTCCCTGCACTGCCATCCCGTTTGTAATGCTCCCCTCATCCTCGTGCACCCAGGTCCCACGTCTCATATCTCTCAGGTCTGGTGGCCTGGGGCACGGCTTCCTCGTGGGCACAAAGCCTGGGTGGCCTGAGTCCCAGGGCGCCCCTGAGCTGCCTTCTCCCCCAGAATCCCTTCCCACTGCTGCCAGCCACCTGCAACAAGTGGCCGAGGAGTGCTGATGGCCTGGGGCGGCCGCGTCCTGCTCTGTGGCCAGTACGGTGGGTGTGGTGTGCGGTGAGCGCAGGTGAGCGTGGCTCTGCCCCCTGGTGGGAAGAGCTGATGGGGATGGACAGGGGTATCTGGTGACTCTTTGGTGGCTCTCAGGAGCACAGGTGCAGAGCAGGGACCTGCTGGGGTCCGTCTGGAGCACAGCTTGGGTTGTGAGTTTGGAGGCCTGCCCTGGGGGCTCGGGGCTGGGGGCTGTCTAAGGGTTCAGCCAGGGGGTCTCCCCAGATGAGCCCAGCCACCTGGGCATCCAACAGGCATTTGCCGAGTGTGAACTTTTCTCACACAGCAGGTTTGTCCCTTAATGGGGCCGGGAGGACTGCACCTCCATCATCCCCATGCTCCTGGGGGAGGGGTGTCCCCTCTTGCTTCTGTGTTGAGCCCGGAATGAACTAGGCCATGATCTGAAACCCATTCTGGAGGCTGCCTTCCTGGGTCCGAAGTCCCCCTGGCCAGCCTGAGCTGAGCCGGCCATGTGGAAGGTGGAGGGGGGATGGGTGGGAATCGGGGCCTAGGGCCCCTTGTGTGAAGCCATCACCTCCTGGAAGGCCATGTGGTTTGGGGGTGAGTTCAGGGCCTTGGGCCCTGGGGGTTCAGGCATGTCCCCCAGCTACTGAGCCTCTTGTACCTTCTCTGCAAGGTGAAAGTAGCGCCAACGCCTCCTTCTTAGCTCGCTAGAGCCTCAGATGCTGTATATGGAAGCCTCGCATGAGGGCTGGCCACATGGGCCCATTCTCTTCCCGAGCGGCTCTGTGGCCCATTGTGAATGCTGGTTCCAGCCCAGGTTGGGAACGGCGTTCTATTAGTCCCAGTCCACAGAAGCCCGAAGTCAAGGGACCTGGGACCAGAGCCCAGGATGGGGACGGTCTGGTGCTTGTCCATCCCAGGACGTACAGGAGGGAAAGGGCCTGGGTCTGTGCTATCCACACTCTGGCTGCACCCACTTAGCTCACCCTGTGGCCTTCTCTGGCTTAGTATGCGGTGGAGGGCAGCAGGTGGGGTCCTTGGCACCCGCTGTCTCCAGAGAGCAAGGACATCATCCCGCGTGAGCTCCTTCATGTGCTGGGCTTCTGGCACGAGCCTCCCTGGACATCGTGTCACCTGGAATGAGAGCCTCCCGGGTAAGCAGGGTGCCGGGCAGGCCGGGCTGGCCTGGGGGTTCTGTTAGAGGCCCAAGGAGGAGAAGGAAGCGGCTCCTTTGGACGAAGTTGTTCGTCCTCTTTGTCACCTGCCTGTCCGCTGTGGGGAAGGGGGGCGTCCTACTCCTCTCTGGGACCTGGCTGGGGGCCCTGCTGCTGCAGTTCTGGGCTCCAAGCATTGGCCTGCCCACCCCCAGGCACACCTGGCGTCTCCTTTCTCATCACTGCCAGTCGCCTGAATATGGGCTGGCAGTGTCCTGGGACCCTTGATCTGATCGCTGGGGACTCCGATCTCGGGCCCTTGTGTTCCTCGTGCCCCAGATGCCATTGAGGGGGCTGGGGCTGCGCACCATGAGATGGGAGCTCTGGAGGGAGTAGGTTGCTTATGCCCAGGGCCAGGTGACAGGGCAGAGAGCAGGGCTGCAGGGCTGGGTGTGTCGCACGGGCACCCAGAACAGCCAAGGCATAGGGAGACCCCGGCGGGCACCCGGAACAGCCAAGGCATAGGGAGACCCTGGCAGTGGGAGCTGGGGCCGGTGGTGAGTTCGGTGGGAGAGGGGATGGCCCTCTACTCGGATGCCAGTGAGGAGCAGTTATGTGCTGGTGACCGAATGCCAGCGATGGGGGGACCCTTGCCCTGTGAGCCTTTATGGCCTGATTCAAGAGGCAAGAACAGGAAAGACAAGTGCCCTAGGAGGGAGGGGTGTGTGACCAGGAGTCTGGCTGGGGGAGCTTCCTGCAAGCAGAGGGCTTCTGGCCCAGGGGTCTCTTCTGGGGCACTGGCAAGGAAAATGGAGGTGACGGTGCCCAAGGCCCAAAGAGCAGCAGACGTGGGAGCCCTGGAGGAAGGGGTGCCTGGGGGCTCATGGCAGCACCTTGCAAAGGGGTGCAGATGGGGGCTGAAGGGGAGACGAGTGTGTATGTGGGGAGGTGACCTTGTTCCCTAAAAACAGGCTGTGATCCATTCCAGTGCTCATGGAATACTGGTGGAAATTTACCCTGTGTTAGCAAATGAAAAACTCCGGCAACTGGAAAAAGTGGAGTTGAAGGCGATGTCTTGGTCATGGTGAAAAGTAGGAAATAACACAAATCCAAACCTTGGGCTTCCCCGACTTGGAAATTAACACTGAAAACAAGAAACCTTTCTTTTAGCTCTTCAGTGATAGAAAATGCAGGAATTCGGCTGGCGCCGTGGCTCAACAGGCTAATCCTCCGCCTTGTGGTGCCGGCACACCAGGTTCTAGTCCCGGTTGGGGCGCCGGATTCTATCCCGGTTGCCCCTCTTCCAGGCTGGCTCTCTGCTGTGGCCCGGGAGTGCAGTGGAGGATGGCCCAAGTGCTTGGGCCCTGCACCCCATGGGAGACCAGGAAAAGCACCTGGCACCTGGCTCCTGCCATCGGATGAGCGCGGTGCGCTGGCCGCAGCGCGCTGACCGCGGCGGCCATTGGAGGGTGAACCAACGGCAAAGGAAGACCTTTCTCTCTGTCTCTCTCTCACTGTCTACTCTGCCTGTCAAAATAAATAAATAAATAAACAAACAAATAAATAAATAAAACAAGAAATTGCAGGAATTCTAGAGGAAAAAAGACTCATGAAATGCTGTATTAAAACCAGTGATTTCCAGGAAAAGCAGTGCTCGGAGACAATGTGTAGACTTAGGTGCTCTTATCTATAAAAATTGAGAACAAATAAATTAAGCACGTCAATACAAGTTAAAAAATACATGAAAGCAGGAGGGAATTAATAAAGGCAAAAGCAGAAATTAATGAGTTAGAAAACAGCTCTAATGAACTCGAGAAAGCTGTTTTTGTAACAACAAAGCAGGTTAAAACACCAGCCACCCTAATGGGGCAAAAAAATTGTTTCTCTAAAGAAGAGAAAAGCGAAAATATATTTGCATTTAGTTAATATGTGCAGAACAAACTCTGCCAGGATAACAAATTAATAACAGCAATCAGCTGCTGGGGGGCGGGGCTCAGAGGCAGGGGACGGAGTGGAGGCTTTTACTGCTTCTTTTTAAATCCTTGCCTTTTGCATTGGGGAATGCATTACCTGGTCAACATCATGTTTAATCACATGTGATCTTGTGTTGGGCAAATTCTTCTTAGACATGACACCAAGAGTACAGTGACAAGAGAACTAAGAGACTGGACTTCAAAGTTTCAAATGTTTGTGTTCAAAGCTCATCACCAATCATGAAGACTTCCTCCTCTGCCATCTTCTAAGAGTGTCCTAACTTCAGGTCATACGTTTAGGTCTCTGATCCACTCATGGTTAACTTGTGCATGGCAGAAGGAAGGAGTCTGAGTACAGTGGTCCAGTTGTCCTAGCACCATTTCTTTCTTTCTTTCTTTCTTTTTTTTAAATTTATTTGAAAGGCAGAGTTACAGACAGCCAGAGAGAGAGAGAGAGAGAGAGAGAGAGAGAGAGAGAGAGGTCTTCCATCCGCTGGTTCACTCCCCATATGGCCACAATGGCTGGAGCTGCACCAATCCAAAGCCAGGATCCAGGAGCTTCTTCCAGGTCTCCCACATGGGTGCAGGGGCCCAATGACTTGGACCATCTTCTACTGCTTTCCCAGGACATAGCAGAGAGCTGGATCAGAAGTGGAGCAGCCGGGACTTGAACCAGCGCCCATATGGGATGCTGGCACCGCAGAAGGCAGCTTTACCCGCTATGCCACAGCACCTGCCCCTCAGCACCATTTCTTAAAGGCCAATTCTTTTCCTTATAATCAAAGAGTCAGTATAGGCTCTGGTCTGTGTCCTGGCTGTGGCTCCCTGGCTCTGAGGATCCCTATTCTTAGGCAAGGAGGCTGGTGCTGGGGGTGGCGGCTGGAAACAGACCTGAGCAGCTGCCTAGGGGGCCTCCTGCTGCTCTCTTGGGGTTGGATGTGGCTGCAAGGGCAGGGACAGTTCTGGAAGGGGTTTCAGATACAAAGTGAGAGGGAGGTGTTGCTGTGGCCCATGGAGGGTTCTGGAAGGCGGGTGGTGTGTGTGTGTGTGTGTGTGTGTGTGTGTGTGTGTGGAAGTGCTGGCGCAGGTGTCCCAGCGGCCTGGGGGTTTGAGAGGGGAAGTGGTGGCAGGCCCCAGTGACTTGATCATTGCCTGGAGGTGGTGACCTTGGGGCTGAGGGAGGAGGCAGTGGGATGGATCTGTCGTCCTGGTCTTTTTGGTGCTAGTGGGGCAGGTTAGGTCTCACGAGCATCAGGCAGGGGTGTGGCGGGCCATCGGCTTGATGCCCAGAACAGAGAGGGAGCCAGCTCTAACCCTGTAGCTAGACTACTCTTCCCCCTGTGATTCTGCGATCTCAGCTTTTATCTTTCTTGCTCCAGGGTTCCAGGCCCATAGCCTGGAACTTTGCTCCTGCCTCCAGACCATACCTGTGGAAGCTTCTGGAAGTATCGTCAGTGGGACCCAGGAGCCAGACCCTTGTGGTTCCAGGGCTAAAAGCCAGCTTGTTGCTGGAGGATCCGGAGAGAGCCCACGTGCGTGGGAATCCCCTGCCCTGAGCAAGTTCAATGTGGAGGCCTTGGCAAGGCCAATTCAGACCCTAACTTTCTCCCTGAGGTCAGGGCCTAGAGCAGGTGCACCTGGTATTGCTCTGGAGTAGTCTGGGCTGGCCCAAGTGCACACTGTACCTCCAGCTCCCGTTCTGGAAGTCGGAGACCAGCCAGCACCTATCTGGATGAGCTCCGTTGTGCTGGGAGGCTGAGACCTGAGAGTCTCTTCTAGGGAAGGCCTGGAGAGAGCCTGGGGCAATGGCAGGCAGCAGGGTGATGCCACGTGGGGAGACCATCACCCAGAGGAGCCGGCTTCTCCATCTGTGGGCCCTTGGGGCAGCTCCTTCCCTGTTCCAGCCCCACTCTGGCCTCTCCGGCTGTCTTTTCCCATTATGTTCCTCCCAGGACTCTCAGGGACAGTGGTCCCCTCTAGGCCTGTCGTGGGAGAGTCCTGGCTCTGCCTGCTCCTGCCCTTCCCCGTTCCCTAGAGGCTGCTGGGAAGGGGAGGTGACATTCTCCACGTCAGGGCCCTGGGGTGGGGTGGGGGACATGGGGGAAGGCAGGTCCCGGTCCGTAAAGCCCCTGGGGGCCCTCCTGCAGCTGAGGTCCAGCTCCCAGGCATGGGCTAGCAGGTACTGCCCCCACCTCCACCTTGGCTGGCTTTGCCCTATGCCTGGGACCCTGGGATCTGCCTTCTGTCCCTGCTTTGGGGTTGGGGGGGGGCAGGAATGTTGTTCTGAGAGCCCAAGTCACGCCCCTGCAGAGCAGGAAGGCTCTGACCAAGGGGCGCTGCCAACAGGGAGCCCAGGAAGGGGCGGGGGAGGAGAGCCCTGCCGGGACTCACAGCAGGAACCTCAGCAAGCAGGAGGGGCCCTAACACCTTATCAGGAGCACGTCTCACCCCAGATGCTGCTTCCAGAACCGTGGTCCGTGGGACCCAGCCAGAGGCATCACTCCCTCGGACCTCCTTCAGCCAAGTTCCTGCCTTCTCTTTCGCAGCTCCGTTTCAGGAGGGACTGGGCTGGGCCAGGAGCCCCCCCAGTCCCCAGGCGTCCTGTTCCTGTGGCCTCGTCAGGGGGTCCAGGCAGCCCCGCTGGGGCTAGGAGGGGAGCAGGATGCATGAGAGCTTCAGCCCCCATGGCTGCCTGGGGAGGTGGCCATGCCCACTTTCCACAGGCGACAGGGGCCTTCGGGAAGCACATGGACTCCCTTAAGGTGCAGGCTGAAGCCTAAGCTGCGGGGAGCTTGGCCTTGACCAGCCCCGGCGGAGGGGCTGCATCAGGGGACGCTGGAGTCCCTGTCCTTCATCCAGCTTGGGTTTCAGTCCTGGGTCAGTCACTTTCTGAGACCGAACAGCCTTAGGGGGCATCAGGGTGAGAAACACTGGCCCTCTTCCCACCCCGGACCCTGGGGCAGGTGGGGTCTGAGTGTGAATGCAGTGAAGGTCCTGTGTGTGTGTGTGTGTGTGTGTGTGTGTGTGTGTGTTTCACCCCCTCCCTGCAACTCTTTCAAATAAGTAAATCTTAAGGGGCCCAAGCACTGGGACCATCTGCTGCTTTCCCAAGCACATTAGCAGGGAGCTGGCTGGGAAGCAGAGCAGCCAGGACTCCACCTGGTGCTCCTATGGGATGCCGATGCCGCAGGCGGCAGCTTACCCAGCTGTGCCACAAGGTCGGGGCCCACACTTAAGGTTTGAAGAAGTGTTCTGGATGTCCCATGGTCAATGGATTGGAAGCAGAACAGTTGGGGGGCCCCTGAGGTGTAGCAATTGGAGTGATGGGGCCACTGGAGCTGGACAGACAGGGGAGCTCCTGCAGGCTGTTTGCGGATGGAGGCAGCCCCGCCTGGAGACTGCATGTAGGGGGAGAGGGCACAGCACTGAGGGAGCTGGAGGGAGGGGGAAGGATGTGAAGTCCGAGGTGGCCATGAGCTCTCGCATATGGGCTTGGAGAAATGAAGATGCAAGCCCGGCTCTGGGTGGCATGGCGATGCTCACGACTACCAGGAGCAGCCAGCGGGCTGCGGATGGCGTGCCTGGCTGCAGACAGCAAAGCGGTGCCTGGGAGAGGCAGCAGCCACAGGGGACACGGGGTCTCTAAGGATCGAGCTGGCCCTGGAGCATGGGAGGCAGGGACTCTGCAGAAGGGACAACTGGAGGAGAGTCCTGGCTGAGGAGAGAGGAGCGAAGGTGGGGCGGTCTGGGGGTGGGGGATGCCTTCCATTCTCCTTTAAGTAGCAAAGTCACCGCCCTAGAGGTGCCAGGTGCTGCCTGGATGGAGGAGGGGAGAGGCTGTGATCTAAGGGGAGGGGAGGGAGCTCACCGGGGAGGCTGGAGACACGTGGTCATGAATTTACAGCAAGGCCAGTCGATGCAGTGGGTTTTGCTCCGGAAAAAAGCAGCTGCCGGGTCAAAGGCGGGGAGCTGGCAGACGGTTTGGGTCTGCCTGGGCCTGTGGTTTTGCAGGGCGGGTGGTGCAGGCGATGGGATGACTGATTTATGTTGTAGGAGGCACAGGGGCCTGGGGGCGGGGAGGCTCAGGCATGGGGTGGTCCAGGGACTGGAGAGCTGGGTGTGCGGCCTGATGGGGGGCCGGCTCCAGGGGAGGGAGGGCATCACCACCTCACCTCTCAGGCCTGGGGAGGAAGCGGCTCCAGGGTGTTGAACCAAGGTGTCGCACTTCTCCCTAGGCTCCCAGAGGCAGCCACAGGAGCACTGTAAGCCCCGCCCCTCTTCCCACGGACATCTTACTGGGGCACCTTCATGTGAGCACCGCCTGTCACACACTGACACCTGCAGCCACTGCCCCACGCCATCCAGTGACCGTGAGCCAGGTATGGGGGAGACAAGAGACACCCACTCTGACGGACAGCAGTGGTGTCGGAAACTCACCTGTCACCATCGAAGTGCAAGGTGCCGAGTGGGAAAGTGGCGTGGAGCGTGGGCATCAACGAACCACACCGGCTAGGGACAGGGGAGTGTACCTGGAAGGGTGGGCAGGGCCCACCAGGCACAGAAAGGGGAGGCAGGAGGGCGTCTCTGGCAGTGCAAACAGCATCTAGAAAGGACTGGAGGTGTGCAGGCGCATGGCATGTCTGGAGGGGCGGGGCCTGGTGCTGTGCCCTGACTGCCCACTCCACGCACCCTTCAGGCAGCTCCTGCCCTGGGCTGCCACAGGTCCGGCCTGGTGGGAGGGGATGGTAGCGCAAGGCCAGATTTATCGTGGGGGGTGCTAACAGGAGACTCGCTGTGGTCGGCCAGGCCCTGCTGCACCTGCTGCACCTGGCCGGGGGACAGTGCTGGGAGGAAACAAGCCTGAGCCACTGTCCCAGGCACGGACGCACATCCACCTGCCCAGACTTGGTCCCTGGTGTGCCCAACCGGGCTGGTTCCTGACTGGTCCAGGACAGGACGGTCCAGCAGGGTGTGGCCTCTGCAGTCCTGCAGCTGCCCCTCCCCACAGTGGGCACCTCTCGCTGGGGTCTTGAGGGGCGGGGAGGGCTCATGGACAACTGGCCTCAGTGCCGGCAGCATCCCAGAAGCATGGCTCTCTCAGGAAAATGGGTCAGAAGATGAAGCTGGGGAAGCTGGCCACAGTGTCCCGGGAGACACTGGGCCCCAGCCCGAGGCCGGCCGGAGCGGGTGGAGCTGTGGTCCCATCAGTGCCCACTTGGGGCAGGCAGCAATGGGACAGGCAGGGACTTTGCTAAATAGCTGCTTCCCAAGCCCCAGTGGTCACTCCCAAGCCCCTTCCCCAGCAAAGGGGCTCCTGGGGCCTCTCTCCCTAGAGACTGGGGACAAGGACCAGCCCATGAGTGGGAAGCACACACCCAAGGTTCCTGTCTCTGGAGGGCTCCACTGCACCTGGCCAACACACTCGCACCTGCCAGGGAGCTGGGTCATCAGGCAGGATGGAGGGACAGGCTGGGACGGGTGAAGAACGCACCTCCAGCACCCTCTACGGCCAGGGCGGATGGCCTGGGGAACGGCTCGTCTCCGCCTGGCTGTGGGGAGACAGAGATGACGCCCCCATCCACTGGTCCATCCTCCCAAATGCCTGCAACACCAGGGCTGGGTCCAGGTAAAGCCAAGAGCCAGGAGGGGAAACTCATCACCTGCTGGCCCCTAGGATGCGTTAGCAGGATGTGGATCCCGATCAGAGGTGGGACTTGAACAGAGGCAACACGAACCGCTTCTTTCCAGCTGCGCCAAACGCCCGCCCCCTCAGCCGCTGTTTGAAAGGGAGAGGGGGCGCGTTCTGACATTTCTTATCCCAGCTTTCCACCGAGACGTGCATATGGGGACTGGGGGGAGGAGGCATCAGCCTCCACCCCTGGGGTCTCCGCGGAGGTAAACGGAAGCCCCTTCCTCCACCGCTGCCCCTAGACCCGCTGCTGCTGCGCACTCCACGCAGGGGCAGGGACCCAGTCTTTCCCTGGGTCAAGGGGCTGGGGCCCCCTCACCCCCAGACACGCAGTCGGTAGCGCAAGTCGCAGTCGCTTTTGTGCGCCGAGGCCAAGCCAGTTCCCCGCGTACCTCCTTTGCCTTTAGTGGAGGAAACGGAGGAGACGGCCGCAGGAGAAACAGGAAAGCCGAAGCCACACACTGCCGGCTCTGAGCCCCGGACTCTTCACCGCCGGTCTCCAGCAGGTGCGGACGGCGCTCACCCGTGCGCGGCAGCAGGGGGCGCTCGCACCTCTGCGCCGCGCCCCGCTTTGCGCTCCGCAGGCCCGACGGAGCCGGGTCTCGGGTGGAGCAGCCCTTGGGGCAGGTTCAGGACCGGCGCCACCACGCCGTCGCTGGGTTTCTTCACTGTCAGGGGTCCGGCCAGGGCCTCGGCTTCTTCCGCTCCAGCTCCGTAACACACCCACCCCGCCTTCTCCTATGGCGGTTGGGCGGCGGGGGCAGGGGACGGCTCACGCCCACCGCCCTGGACTCGGATGCTCCGCCGCGGTCCCACCTCGGTGCCCTCCGCGCGCCCACCCCGCGTGCCCGCTCCCCGCACGCGCCGGACCTCCCGCTTTACCGCGCGTCCTCTGAGCCCCGCAGACCCCAGACGGGACTCCTGCTGGGTGCCGGGGCGGAGGCCGGGGCGCGGGGCGGCCGAGCGCGCCTTCAGCCCACCCTCGGTCCGGACGCGCGCCCCGCCTCCCTCCGCTCCTCCCGCCCCCGCCCCCGTCTCCTCCCTCCTGCAGCCGCGCTCGCTCCGTGCCCCACTCCGCTACCGCCGCTGGCTGCCTGCAGGCGCGGCTCCGGGCGACAGCCAGCGAGGGAGCCGGCGCCGGGCCTCGCGCCTTCTCCGGCCCCCGTGCGTCTGGCTGCTGTGTGGCTGGAGAGCGCCACGTTCCCCTGGTCCCCGGAGCGACGGGGCCAGCAGCGGGACAACTTGGAAAACTTCCCCGGGGCGGACGGCAGGGACGTGGGGCGCCAGTGGAAGAGGATGTAGGCGGGCCGGGACTGGCCACGGGTGTCCCGCCACCTTCCAGGCCCGGTTCGGCCAGGCCATGCGGCTGCGGCGCCGCCGAGGGACCGACCCTCTGGTCTAGCCGGGCCGGGGCAGTGCTCTCGCCCGCTGTGGCCGCGTCCGGCTCCGCCATGGACCATCAGGAGCCTTACTCCGTGCAGGCCACGGCGGCCATCGCGGCGGTCATCACCTTCCTCATCCTCTTCACCATCTTCGGCAACGCTCTGGTCATCCTGGCTGTGTTGACCAGCCGCTCGCTGCGTGCCCCGCAAAACCTGTTCCTGGTGTCGCTGGCCGCGGCCGACATCCTGGTGGCCACGCTCATCATCCCCTTCTCGCTGGCCAACGAGCTGCTGGGCTACTGGTACTTCCGGCGCACATGGTGCGAGGTGTACCTGGCGCTGGATGTGCTCTTCTGCACGTCGTCCATCGTGCACCTGTGCGCCATCAGCCTGGACCGCTACTGGGCCGTGAGCCGGGCCCTGGAGTACAACTGCAAACGCACCCCGCGGCGGATCAAGTGCATCATCCTCACCGTGTGGCTCATCGCCGCCGCCATCTCGCTGCCCCCCCTCATCTACAAGGGCGACCAGGGCCCCCAGCCCCACGGGCGCCCGCAGTGCAAGCTCAACCAAGAGGCCTGGTACATCTTGTCCTCCAGCTTCGGCTCCTTCTTTGTGCCCTGTCTCATCATGATCCTCGTCTACCTGCGCATCTACCTGATCGCCAAACGCAGCCACCGCAGAGGTCCCAGAGCCAAGGGGGGTCCCGGGGAGGGAGAGTCCAGGCAGACCCGCCCTGTCCCTGGGGGCCCTTCTGCCTCTGCCAAGCTGCCAACCCTGGCCACTCCTGTGGCATCTGCCAGCGAGGCTAATGGACCCTCCAGGCCTGCTGGGGAGAAGGAGGAAGGGGAGACCCTCGAAGACCCTGGGACCCAGGCCTTGCCGCCCGGCTGGGCCACCCTTCCCAACTCAGGCCAGGGCCAGAAAGAGGGCGTTTCGGGCGCATCTCTGGAGGAAGAAGCTGAAGAGGAGGAGGAGGAGGAGGAGGACGAGGACGAGCCTCAGGCAGTGCCAGTGTCTCCTGCCTCAGTGGGCGGCCCACCCTTGCAGCAGCCGCAGGGCTCCCGGGTGCTGGCCACCCTCCGTGGCCAGGTGCTCGTGGGCCGGGGCGTGGGTGCCGTGAGCGGGCAGTGGTGGCGTCGCCGGGCGCAGCTGAGCCGGGAGAAGCGTTTCACCTTCGTGCTGGCCGTGGTCATCGGCGTCTTTGTGCTCTGCTGGTTCCCCTTCTTCTTCAGCTACAGCCTGAGTGCCATCTGCCCGCAGCAGTGCCGGGTGCCCCACGGCCTCTTCCAGTTCTTCTTCTGGATCGGGTACTGCAACAGCTCCTTGAACCCCGTCATCTACACCATCTTCAACCAGGACTTCCGCCGCGCCTTCCGGAGGATCCTTTGCCGCCAGTGGACCCAGACAGCCTGGTGAGCCCACCTGCAGGCTGCCCGGGTGGGCTCGGTGCCAAGTGGCACTGGGACCTTGCTGCTTCTTGGTCTGCTTTTTGTGGCTGCCCCCCCCCCCCCCAATCCCGGCACTTTCTGGGATGCCGCAGGTCTCATCGAAAGAGCAGAGGGGCATGGGTGCTGTGCACTTGGGTCCTTTTAAAGCCTCCCCTTGCTGTCTCTGGTGCACAGGCAGGATGAGGCTCAGGTCTTCCTGAATGCAGCCGAGGTCAGGCAAGAACCCCAGACCCCTCCGGGCCAGTAGCGGACTTCCGTTTTGTGAGGACCTGGCATTCCGTGGCTTCCTGCTTCTTTTCCATCCCCGTTCCCCTCTGCCCAGCCTCATCCCCAGGAGCAGGATGCCAGCCAGGAGGGCAGATGAAGACTGTCCACCCACGTTGTCACCCCGCTGTCCCCATCAGGCGCTGGGAAGGGGCGAGGGTTCTTGCGACAGCCCTGTCTCTGGGCTCCGTCCTCTGCTTCTGGATCCTGAATCCTTGGCTCTTTTCTCGGCCAGACCCTGGATCAATTTCCTTACCCACAGCCCCTCTGAGAGGCGGGCCGGCACGTGGATGCCTCCATTGGGTGGTCTGGGGGCCTGGCCTCGGTCTCCACAGGAGATCCCCAGTCACGAAGCGTTCACCCCCTACAAAAACCAGGGCGACAATCGCTCGCCGCCTACTTGCTGCAGGGAGATGAAAGGCTTTGCAGAGAGCTTTGAGCTCGGTGGGGTAACGCACCCGAGAACCAGAAAATGTGATTATCCGGTGATACAAAAACCCCTCTCCTCTGTGTTTACCACCCCTGCTTCCGGGAGACTCTATGCCTGGGGTGTGTGAAGTCCTGCCTGAGCAGGCAGACTCACTGTTCCCAGTTAAAGGATTTCTTTGAGGCCGTGTTCTTGCACCTGCCGGGGTTGGAGTTCTCACGTTGCTTGAGGCTCCTTGACATTGCACCTGCTTGCCGCCCCCCACCCGCCTCGGGGGCGAGGGATCAGTCTTCTGTCATCAAGCAGGCAAGCAGGCAAATGGTTTCCCTGAGACAACCAAAAATACCCGCCCCTGGGGACCATCCGAGATGAGAGCCTTTGGCGGACAGAGCCCCCAGGTGGGGAACTGGGGCTGGAGCCAGTGAGCAGGGACCTGGAGGAGCCTCTGGCTGGAGTGCCCGGGGCGGAGGTTGGGGGGCTCCACACACTCGTGGGTCCTTGTGGGAGGGTGCTTGGCTGAGCTGCTCAGACCCAGCTATGGTGCTCCCCAGCTCCGGGGGGCCGCTCCCTCCTGGTTCTCTCACCCATGCTAGACCCTGGCACCCAGCACAATGGGAACTGTGTAGAGGACATGTCCTGGACCCCAGGGGGCCTGGCTTCACTGTTGGGCCAGCGAGCATCTTAGCTTGGGGTGGGGCTGGGTTGAGCCCCGCAGGCACTGTTGGCACCCTGATGGACCTGCCAGGTGCTGAGGGTGTGTTCTGGGGATAGAGAGAGTGGAAGGGAGGAGAGAGAGTCCCTCCTGGGGAGAGGTGGTGCGGGCTCCATCAGGGGCTTTGCCCTAGGTGCACGGCTGGGTGCAGGGGAGGGACTGATTTGTAGACCATCTGCGGCCTGACCTTGTGTGTGTCCCAAGGACCCCCATATTGCTGCCTAGGGCCCCTTTGTGACTTGCAGGTGTCTTTACAAAGTCTGAGCTATTTTATCAATAAAGAGTATTTTGTAATAAGCCAGCTGTGTCCTCACTGCCCAGGGCTGTCAGGAGTAGGTCTTCCTCAAGCAGCTTGCACTGCAGCTGCTGGCTGATGGCCTGGGGAGTGGGGCCCCTCCTAGGGTGCTTGCTCTCTCCTCCCCTGGGTGCCCCCGATCTGCCTGCCTTGCATTTGTTTGTTCAGCATCCTTAGGCTTCCTAAGCCGACTCGGCCAGAGGAGCCTCAGCCTGGCTGCCTGGGGACCGAGGGAGAGGAGGACTTCCCAGAGGAGGTGCCTTGGCGCTGGGTCCTAGTGGGAGAGTACAAGCAATCCAGAAGGCAAGGGAAAGGGGGAATCCAGAAGGCATTAGAAAGGGGGAATGACTCGTTTGAGGTCATCTGGGCCCAGGCTCCTTCTACTGGCCCGCACCATCTCCTCCTGCTCGAGGGTCTGCAAGGAGCAGGCCCTTGGGTGCAGAGCGCCCTGCCCCGACTCTGGAGATGGCTGGAGCGGGACAGTTTGCAAGCCCATGATGCCTGCAGTGTCTGTTTTAATCATCAGCCAACCATCAACCTTGCTGGGTGGGAGGGGTCATTTTACATAAGAGGAAACTTGACACTCAAGTCACCTAGCGGGGTGGTCCCAGGATCACAGCACAAAAAACAGGGACCCCACCCTTTGGGTCAGCCTCTCATTCAGTAGTGCTGACAGTCTAGAGATTCTGAGACCGTATCTGGTTGGATTCCATATGCAGCAGTGCTGTGGTTGATTGCTCATGTCTGTCACCACCACAGTGTAAGTGATGGTATGTATGTCCCAAGGTTTCCATTCCTGACAACTCAGCCCAATCCCTGAATTTTGTTAAGGAAGACAGAAGGCCTGGAAGGAGAAGCCGACATGCCTCGAGTGGTCTTGGGTGGACACCTGGTGGCAGAGCTGGATCTAGATCATGCCGTACTTGGTATGAATGAACCGCGTCACATCCAGGCCCACGTGCCGGAAGCCTCCGCTGGCAGCCCACTCTGTGCCTGCTCCTGGGCTGGGCTTGTCTCCATTTTCCTTACTCCCTTCTCAGATGACGGAGATGAGCCCTGGGCCTGAACCCCCTCCTTCCTGCGGGTCTCTGTCTGTAGGACGCATCTGAGTGGTGCTGAGTTGCTGGGGCAGGCTCAGAGCAGTAGAGAGGGAGGTCAGCGGGAGTGAAGTCCTCCTCCTCCGAGAAGCCCAGCAAGCCCAGGGAGATGAGGGGGGATGGGAGGTGAGCTGAGGCCTCTGCCATTCACCAGGCACAGCTGTCTGGGCCAATCGCCCGGCCTGCTGGAGACCTTTCTTAACATGGTCCTGACCTCAGGGAGGCCCCAACATGGAAGAAGTGGGGAGGGTAAGGGAGGTCCCACCGGCTTCGCTTGCTCCGTGCGAATCTGGGTCCTTAGATTCCAGGGGACATCCTTAAGAGGGCTTTCTGAGCTAGCCCCAGCCCTGGGGTTCTGC
The DNA here is from genome assembly GCA_949820135.1 of Sylvilagus floridanus. NCBI lineage: Eukaryota > Metazoa > Chordata > Mammalia > Lagomorpha > Leporidae > Sylvilagus > Sylvilagus floridanus. The sequence goes on along the minus strand of OX463245.1, from coordinate 72,559,064 downwards.
TGGGAATCTGGGGGCCTCAGAATGTGTTTTAAGATTTTATTTATTTATTTGAGAGGAAGAGTTGCAGACAGAGAGAGGAAGAGACAGAGAAAGGTCTTCTACCTGCTAGTTCACTCCCAAGATGGCCGCAATGGCTGGAGCTGTGCCGGTCTGAAGCCAAGAGCCAGGAGCTTCTTTCAGGTCTCCCATGTGGGTGCAGGGGCCCAAGCACTTGGACCATCTTCTACTGCTGTCTTAGGCCAAAAGTGGAGAGCTGGATCAGAAGAGGAGCAACCAGGACACAAACTGGTGCCCATACAGGATGCTGCTGTTGTAGGCAGAGGCTTAGCCTCCTACCACAGCACTAGGCCACTGAGAATTATTCTTTGGAGCACTGTGGTAGGAGGCACCCCTGGCCGCCTGCTCAGAAGGTACTTGGTGTGTGTGTGGGGGTTCCTACTCACCTCTGGCCAGGACTCAAAGAAGAGAGAAGCTCGTGGGTTAGTCAGGTCCTAGTCCTCACTCTCCACTCCTATCTTCTTCTTCTTTTTTTTTTTTAACTTTTATTTAATGAATATAAATTTCCAAAGTACAGCTTATGGATTACAATGGCTTCCCCCCCATAACTTCCCTCCCACCCGCAATCCTCCCCTTTCCCGCTCCCTCTCCCCTTCCATTCACATCAAGATTAATTTTTCCACTCCCATTTTCTATATAATCTCCATTGTGAGCATGTGTGAGTGTGTGTGACTGTGTGTATGTGGATGTGTATGTGTGAGTATATGTGAGTATGTGTGTGTGTATGTGAGTATGTGTGTGTGTATGTGAGTATGTGTGTGTGAGTGTGTGTGTGTGTGTAGGGTGCTGGGAGGGGATGTCAGGGAGACCTTGTCCAGCTGTTGCGTGCTGGCTGGGCCGAGCGCACCTGCCCAGCTGGACTCAGTCCTGGGCAAACTCCAGCCTCCCTGGTGCTGGCTGTGCGTCCTGCTCACAGGGCCAGGTGGCTGCTTCCATGCCCAGCTGCCCCGTGGAGATTCCTGGCATGAATCAGTTTTCCTAGGGCCAGGACTGTGGGCAGGGTTGGGGCTGTTTTCCTCACCTTTGAGCCTCAGTGCAGGATTGGGCACTGAGTCTGGAGCTTGGACCCTCTGAGATGTGCAGCGATGAGAATGATGACAGCCCTGAGCTCACAGGGCCAGGTGTGATTGTCATCCCCAGGGTACAGGCGAGGAAACTGAGGCCGAAGTCATCCACCATCAAGATGTGGGCCCATCCAATCTGACCTCAGCTGTGTCACTCCCTGGCTCTGCGGGGAGCAGGCCCCGGTGGGCTCCCAGCCCAGCCACACCCCTGTCCCTAGGTGAGCTCTTGGGGTCTGTCTTGCACAGGCCCGTGCACTCTGGGGGCAGCCCCCGTGCCTGCTTCTCCCCTTCAGAGTGGGAGCCCAGGCAGGGGGGCCTCTGGAGCTCTGCTCACTGCTAACAGGGGAGGAGGGGCGCTTTGGGTTAAAATTAGATTCTGAGATTCTTCTCGCTCCCGCATCCGTGCTTTCTTCCGCCCGGCTGGGGCAGCTGCTGTCAGAAGGCCAGAGCTGGAGGGAGCCTGGATGACAGCCCGCACCCTCCCCCCGGCTTGTGGGCTCCGATCATCTCACACCCTGGGCTGGCCCTGGGCCAGAGGCTCCTGCCCTTGGCTTGGCCTTGTGGTCATCTATTGATTAGCAGTGATTTCAAAGGGAGAGGCCCCTTTCCCGTGCATTCTGTACCCCTGGGATTCTAGTTCCCTCCGTCCTCTCCTGGGTCCTCCCTTCCTCCCCGCCCCCTTCCTGGCCCTTGGCACTCCTGGGTCCCTGGTGACCCATTACCCTTTCTCTGAACCTCGTACCGCCTCCTGCGGACCCTCTGACTTCCGCCTCGCCTGTGGGGTGGTCCCCTTTCCTTAGGCCTGCAGGCTTCTCTGGACCAGTGGTGGCTTTGAGGGTTGGGAATGCACTAGAAACCAACAAGGAGCTTCCTCCCCGGAAAGTCAAGGCTATTTCTGTCCCTGCTGCAGCCCTCCGGGGGCCCTGGCTCTCTGCCAGAGCAGGCAGGGGAGGGCTGGGCTGGGCTGAGGGTGCGAGGGTCCTGACCCTCCATTTCCCCAGTGGGAGGACAGGGCAGGCCCTTTTTGGAGCTGAGGGGCCGGTCCTCCAATCTCAGAACAGCCAGGGCTCAGATGGACCGCCCCTCTCCCCACTTCAGCTCTCATGGGGACCTGGGACCGTGGCGGTGGGACACCTGGGTCCCTTTCCCACCCCAGCTCAGCTGCAGCTGTGATGGGGGAGCGTGAGAGGCTGCCAAGACCTGCTGCCTGGACTGCCCGGCTGCTTGTGTGGTGGGGGCGGCTAAGGGTTAAACCCAGTGCAGGAGGGTGGGCGACAGTGGTCCCGGGCAGGAGGCTCTGCTGGGACTCCTGTGTGCTTTTCACCAGGTGCCGCTTGGACACAGCTGTCTCAGCTGCAAATCTGGGAGGGAAGTGGCCCCCACATCTGGCAGCTGGAGTCTGGTGGGTGCCCAGCATCCCTTGGCTGGCATCCAGGAGCTGGGGTCACGATCCTAGCAGGGCCACTAAATTGCTGGGTGACCTCACTTGCTTCACGTTACCCCTCGGCTTCAGGTTCATCATTGTCAGACTGGACCATGGGCTGCATGGTGTCCTGGGTGCTGCCCCAGGATCTGCTGGGCAGGGGTGGAAACCCAGGTCCTCTGCCTTCGCCTCACCCCTGCCTTCTCTGGCTGATCGGTCGTTCAGGCAGCAGCTCCCCATCCTTGCTCACCAGGCTTCCTCCTCTGCCCTCCTGCCTGCTACCCCATGACCTCCACCCCCCAGTCTACCCCCATCCCAGGTTCAGAAAACATCCCCATCACCTCCCCATCCTGCCCTTGACCCCAGGGCTCCTGGGAGATCTAGGTGACTGAGCTGCTGAAGGACTATCATAGAAAAGGTTATGCAAATACAAGCTCGTGGGACCGGGGGTGGCTGATGTGTCTCAAGCAGTGCTGAGAAGGGGAACTTGAGCTGGGGGTTGCAACAGAGTGGGAAGAGGGGCGAGACTCTTTAGGAGGGGGACGCTTGGGGACACCATGCTCCCATGAGGTCAGGGCTTAGAATGACATTGGGAGAAGATGCGGCTCCCGCCTTAGCCCCGCGTTCCCCCCAGCTGTGGGGACGGAGGGGCAGGTCAGAACAGGACCGTGCCCTGTGCTCAGGGCTTCCTTACAAGGACAGTGGAGGGAGCCGGGGCTGCCCTAGTCGTGATGTGCTCCTTGCCCTACAGCAGAGCCTGGCACGGAGCAGGTGGATTGGATGCGTGAGACTTTCCAGCAAACTGGAGCTGCTCTGGTGTGAGTCATCCCACGCTGGGGCCCCTGGGCTCTGGGAACATATCCGTGACTTGGGGATTTTGTCTTATGTTTTGTTTTGTATTGTCTGTAGTTTCCTAGGGAAATTCTGTTGGAAGAGTCCTTCTGGTCTTGGCTGAGCTGGAAGTGGGAGAACTGACCCCACAGAGCCAGGGAAGCTCCCGGGCATCGGGAGGAATGGTGGCCAAGACCACAGAGTGTGGAAGCATCAGACAGGGCTGGGCAGAGAGGGGACAGGCAGATACAAGGGGTCTTCCTGGTGGCAGCGTGGAAAGGATGCTGGTTTTGGAGTCAAAACTGGCTCTATTGCTGCTTGGCTGTGTGGCCCAGTGGAAGCACTTTGAACCTCAGTTCAGATGGCACTGGTGACTTGAAGAGGCGGACTGGGACATAGAGATGGACTATAAGATGTCCTTTTATTACCTGAGGTCATAGAGCTGGTGCTTGTGAATGGCAGAGCCATTGTGATCACTCCGAGACCGGCTGCTAGACCCCCAGTCCCAGGTATCCCCGGGCTCACTGCCCAGTGGCCTGATCGCTCTAGCCACGCTCCAGGGACTCCAAAACCTCTCCAGGGAGAGCTGCTGCAGGTTCTCACCAGCGTGCAGCCGAGAGGGGGAAGGGTCTCAGGCATATGTGTCGAGTGTGCCACTTCCATCCTTCAGGGAGTGCCCATGGCAGACATTAATAATGGATCCCAGAGCTCTCTCCAGGATCAGAGACAAGGCTGCAGGGAGTCCCAGGCAGGCATTTGCAAATGACCGCTGATGTAAAAGATGAAACGTATCAGGCCCTTAGGTCTGGGGAGAGTTGCAGCCTTATCCTTGGTGGTGTAGGAGAAAGGTTGAACGTCCTGTTGTGAGCAGAGCTGGGCCTGCAGACCTCTAGAATCTCTGCACTGCTATGTGACGAGGGCACCAGGGGTCCCCAGAGACGCTGAGAACAACCACATCTGGAGAGTCTGGGGGAGAGGCAGGCAGCCTGGGGGAGGCCAGGCAGTGTGGTGGGCAGTGGAGGCTCCTTGGGCCAGCCTTGACCTGGGCCAGAGCTGGGGGGGGAAGGGTGGAAACAAGGCAAGGCTGGTTTGAGAGCAGTCCCAGCCCACACGGCTCAGGAGCCTCTGTGCTGCCTGTGAGTGGCATCGCCTGGTCCGAGGGTACGCGGTGGGGCTCTCTGTGTCCCAGAGGGGACATTGAGCCCTGGCTCCCTCCACCTGCACGGTGCCCTCACCAACAGGTCCACCTGACAACATGGGGTCAAGATCTCTCTGTGCCTTGTTCACTTGTGTCTGGTCAGACAGTGCCCATGGCAGGGCTGCTCCTGACCCCAGCCTCTGAGGGGCGTGGCGAGGTGGAAAACCCTTTGTGTGAGAACTTCTCAGAGCAGAGGCGAGCAGCTGAAGCCTCCAGGGAGGGCACGGACAGCAGCGGCTGTGCGGTGTTTGGTGAGCGGGCCGGAGTCCCACACAGCACAGCTTTGGTTTGGCTGCATCCGGGGTGCAAGTTTCGGGGCTGGAGCGGAATTGCTAGGGACCTTGGTGTTGCACAGGGAGCAACTCCAGGCTGCAGTCGCAGGGTGGACAGCAAGTGCAGGATGGGCACAATTCGTAGGGCTCTGTGTTGGACCCCCTCTCCCAGACACCTGGGGCCCCTTCCTGCCCTGAGCTCCGTGCCAGGCTCAAAGTGCCACACACAGGACCACTGTGCATCCTGAGGCAGGGGGCAGGGAAGGACAGAGGCAGCAAAGCTGTGGAGCACACCCAAGCAGGGTGGGCCTCAGTGGGGCAGGCGCGTTGCTGGGGTCTATGGCAGGAGAGGCGACAGGGCGGGGAGCAGGGGACACGCTGTCCAGGCTGCGGCTTGGGCGTGGGCTTGCTCACGTTCTGAGCTGCCTTCTGGCGCCGGGCTGCCCCCCAAGGGGCAGGGGCCAGGGCTGGGTGAGGTCCAGGGCTGGGTGAGGTCCAGGGCGTGCAGCCCAGCTCCAGAGGCAGCTGAGTAAAGACCCGCAGGGATGTCAGGGTCCCCTGTCTCCAAGGAGTGAGGAGAGTGATGAGTGGCAGGAGCCACCCCACTGCAGAGGAGGCGGCAGAGGCGGGCGCGTTTGTTTATTTGCTTCTCTCGAGTTGACATCTCTCTGGCTGCTGCTCCCTGGCTCTGGCGAGGGGCACTGGCTCCAAGAGCCTGTGTGTGTCCCCAGAGTCTTCCTACATGCCCAGGGCCCCACTTCCTGGCCCCCTCAAAAATCCCACTGGTGGCAGAGAGGAGATGGGGATCCTGGTGAAGGGGTGCAAAATGGCCAGGTTTCAAAAGAAGAGAATCACCCTGACATCTAATGTCGTTTCCAGCCCTTCCGTCCACAGCAGGTGCCCAAAGCAGGCCTGAGCACTGGAGGGACTTGTCCCAGGCCCCTTAGCCTGAGTCCACCAGAGCCCCGGTGTCCAGACACCTAGGGCATGGCTCTGAGTGGGCTCAGCCCAGACGCGGCCCCTGCACTGCCCACCCTGCCCCTGGCCATGGGGGTTGGGGAGGGCGGTGTGCAGCTGGGGTGCAGGGGCAGGCTGGCCACTGTGGGGCACGTGGCATCGCCTCAGCCCACCTGCCAGGCATCCAGACACAGCTGGGGGAAGGTGTGGTGGGTTCCGGAGCATGGCTGGGGGGAGCCCAGCTGTCTTGTGGGCTGCAGAACCCACTGGAGTGATGGGGGCACTGGCCTTCCTCTCCTGACCCAGGCCCCTCCCCACGTACCAGCGATCCTGGGCCCAGCCCTACCTGGCCTGTGACCCGTGCCCCACTTGCCTCCCCCTACGCCCCATCGTCCACTCTTGGTGTTTGCTCAGAAGGGCCTCCACGAGTTAGACCCTGGCTGCCTGGGAGGCCACGGTCCGCTGGCTGCCCTGCAGTCTCGGGGCAGCTCTCACTGCTGTGAATGCCGGTCCCCGGTGGCCTGTGTCCTCTGACCACAGAACCTGGCCCCTGTGCCGCCCACCGCTGCAGGGGACAGCGAGGGATCCCAGCGCTGACAGCAGTCGGCCAGAGAGGAGACAGCTGGGCAGCACGGTCAGGCCCTCTTCTCCCTGTCGCTTCCTCCCCTCCTCTCTCCTGTTTTATTGAGTTTTCCATCGATGACTCTAGAAGCGCTCACCCAGCTCTGAGCTTCCCGAAGCCTCCCTCCCCTCCTCCCTTCTGCTCCCCCTTACCCCCCTCCCCGCGCTGTCTCTTCTCCCAGCTGGGTCACCCATCCCCCTGGCTGGTCTGGCCCATGCTGGGAGTTATTTCAGGAAGCCTCTTGGGGTGAGGGTCCAGGCTGGACTTGGGGGTGTCAAGAGGACCCTCTGTACCCTGAGGCCAGCCAGGCAGAGCTCCAGGCTCAGGGCATGGGGCCGTAGTCGGCTGGGGATGGGATCCAGCCACAAGCGTGTCCCTCACAACCCGCACTCAGCACTTCCTGGAGCTGGGCCATCCCATCAGCCCCTGGCCAGGCAGCCCTGAGTGCGTGTCTGGGCTGGGGGGGGGGGGAGTGGGCAGGCTGTGGGGCTGAGGCCAAAGATCCAGAGGCAGAATGGGCATCTGTGAGCACCTGAGCTTCATGGCTGGGACTACCCCAGGCTGGAGGGTACCAGATGAGAGTCTCGGCCTCTGAGGACCCGAAGCCCTCGGAACCAGGGAGCCCCAACAAACAGAGCCTAGGCCCCACAGCTACCCTGCAGACAAGCTCCCCATCCCCCAGATTCTGGAGCATCCACTGCGTTTGTCCAGGGTGTCAGGTCTGCAGAGTGCCAAGGGCACAGAAAAATTGCTGTCTCCCCTCCTCTTCTCACCCACGAGGGCTGCCTCTGAGCCTTGCCGGCAGGTGCTGGAGGGTGAAGTTTTCAAGAACAGCTGCCCAAGGTCAGCCCTTGGTCCTGGCCACCGCCTGGGAAGCAGCTGGGCAGAGCTGTGTTCAGATCCGGACTTACTTGCTGGGCGATCTCAGAGAAGTTACTCAGCTTCCCTGATTCTTGCATTCTCGTGTGCAAATGAGGCTCCTGCTCATCACTTAGACAGAGCCTGGGCTGGTTGTTGCCCTGGGCAGGGTGAAGAAGGGGAACGGGGCCTGCGGACAAGGCTGTGGCCCAGAAGCTCAGGGTGGGAGTGGATTCCTTGGACTGGGAAGTCCTGGCTAGGCTGGGTCTGGAATGTAGCAGGGGTGGGGGCCCGTGGGGCCAGGGGCTGCCTCCAGTCCCACTCCCTGGGCTGTAGCACCCACGGGGACTGCCCTCTCTTTTCTCTGTTGCTCACCAGTAATTACCCCAAATCTCTATGGCAGAGGTGGACCTGTTGTCATGACGACGGCTTTCCCATCCTCAAATAAAAGCCGGGCTTGGGGCCTGGCGCTGTGGTGTACCAGGTAAAGGCGCTGCCTGCGATGCCGGCATCTCGTATGGGCGCCGGTTTGTGTCCTACTTCCGATCCAACTCCCTGTTAATGGCCTGGGAAAAGCAGCAGGAGATGACCCACATGCTTGGGCCCCCGCCACCCACATGGGAGACTCAGAAGAAGCTCCTGGCTTCAGTCTGGCCCAATGTTGGCCCTTGCGGCCTTCTGGGGAGTGAACCAGCGGATGGAAGATCTCTCTCTCTCTCTCTGTAACTCTGACTTTCAAATTAAAGAAATCTTTACAAAAAGAAAATCCCTGCCTAGCGGGGAGGCGGGCCGTGGCCTCTGTCTCCCCCAGGGCCCCTGGCTGCTCCTCCCCTCCCACCCCCACTGAGTCTGGTCTGGGGGCTGCTCCTGCTTGCCAAAGGCCCAGTACTTTGCTGCTACGTTGGCTTCCTCGTCTCTGTTTCCCTGGGTCTCTCCCCCGCTGCTTCCCCTCTCTCTGTCTCTCCCTCCTGCTCCCCTCACCTTTGGGAGCTGTGGGATGACAGGAAGTTTGGGGGGCACTGTGTCTGCTCTGCAGGGGTGGGGCTTGCTAGCCAGGGGCCAGCTGAGCTCCCACTGGGCAGCCCGGAGGGCCTCCAGCCTCTGTGGTGTGCGGGCAGCCAGGAAGGGCTCCGCAGCTCAGGAGCAAGCATGCGTCAGAGGCACCGTCATGCCTCTCCGGCCTCTGGGGCTCTGGGTCTGGAATGCTCCCCTTCCCATAGGGCCTCCTCCTGAGAAGCCTTGCCATGGCCCCGGGAGGCTGGCCGCTTCGTTCTATTTCCTGGGCCAGGAAGTTAGGGCTCAGAAAGGTGGAGCAACTTGCTCAAGGCCGCACAGCTGGCCGATAGCAGAGGCGGGGCTTGAAATCCCCCCCCACCCCAGGCACCAGTGCGCAGGCCCATGGCACATGATAGGAAGCACATTCCTTATTAGCCCTGCTCAGCAAGGCTGCAAGGTTCGGACTTGGAACATCTATTTTATCAATGAGGGAATCCGCACACACGGAGGTTGTAGAATCGTCCAAGGTCACGTTGCAGTCAGGGCTGTGCTGGGATTTTTTTTTTTTTTAAGATTTATTTATTTATTTGAAAGGTAAAGCTACATAGAGGGATGGGGAGGTGGGGAGGGGGGGATCTTCCATCTGCAACGGCCAGGGCTGGGCCAGGCCAAAGCCAGGAGCCAGGAGCTTCTTCCAGGTCTCCCACATGGGTGCACGAGCCTAAGAATTTGGGCCATCTTTGCTGCTTCCCCAGGCATACTAGCAGGGAGCTGGATCAGAAGTGGAGCAGCCGGGATATGAACTGCCACCCATAGGGGGTGCTGGCATCACGGGTGGCGGCTTCACCTCTATGCCACAGCGCCGGCCCTGTGCCAGGATTTGAACCCAGGTCTTTCTGCCTCCTGTGCCTGGATGTCCTCTTCAGGTCACCAGGAGGGGCCCCCAACGTGTGCCATGAAGGCACCTGCAGCACCCAGGAGCCCCGGGCCCTGGTCATGGGCCCAACGCCCCTCTCCCCGGGCGGCAGGAGGATTGAGGTGTGGGCACGGAGCCTGGACCGGCCTCCCCAAGCCGGGAGCATCCACACCCTTCTTCCCCCCTCGCTCAGGTCCCTAGAGAGCCGCTTGGGCCCTGGAACACACTGTCCCGAGTGTGGCTGTCGGGATGATGGAAAGCGGGTTATTTTTAACAGCCAAGAGTCACGGACAAAAGCCTCTTCCAGGCCCAAAGGGGACAGCGGGGAGGGTGGGGGCCACGGCTCCAGGGCCTCCCACCCTCGCTCTGCCCTCGATTCTCCCTCCCTCCTGCTCCTCGGTCTCAGAGCTCTGCAGGCTTGGGCGGGCCCCGGGGTTGGTGGGGTCCGTGGCTGTCGGTTGGAGGTTGTTGCTGGCAGGTACCTCCGACGAGCCCCCATCTCCCCTCTAGAAGTTGCAGGCCTGGAGCAGATTAGGTGACGTGGTCACCCCGGGCCTGCAGGGACCCCCGGGCTGGAACTGGCCAGCTCTGGCCAGCCTGGACCACCCCTTCCTTCTCCTTCCAGCTCTTTCCGCTCCTCTGAGGGATGTGGCTCCCTCTCTGCTGCCGGGCCCTCCCAGCTTGAGCAGGGACCCAGGTCCCCTGGGTGATGAGTGGGGCTTCTTCAGACCCCTCAGCATTTGCTGCTTTGGTCCTTCCAGCACTTTCCAAAAACCCCGGGTCCCATGACTGCCCCGCAGCGTGGTGTCCTGCCCGTGGGGGTCTGGGCCCTGACTCTGCCCAGCTCTGCTGCCACCTGCTGTGGGACACTCCTGGGCTCCAGGCGTGGCCAGCCAGGCCTAGGGGTCAGGGGAGGCTGGATGGATGTGCCCGTGGTGCCCTCACTTCTGCCCGAGTCCCGCCCAAGCCCCTCTCCAGCCTGTACTCAGGGGACCCTCCCTCAATGAGTCCTGGGGTCCCCCAGTGGGCTGCATAGCCCTTGCTTGAGTGGACGGCTCCCAGAGCAAGGCAACGGGCCCTGCTTCTCAGTCAGTACACACCAGAGAGAACATCACTCTGACTTCGCCCACCATCGGTTAGTTTTGCCTGCGCTAGAACTTTCTAACAAGCATAATACAAACAGACTCTCTCGTGCCCACAGGAACCATCTGGGCTGTTTCAGTACGAGTTCATCCCTTTTCATTGCTGAGTAATACTCCATGGTCTGGATGTGCCACAGTTTATTTATCTGTTCCCCGCTGATGGACATTTGGATTGTTTGATTTTTGGCAAGAACAATATGAATATACATGAGTATGTATATGTAATTTGGTGGACACATCCATGCATTTCTTCTAGGTAAAACTCTAGAGAAGGAATTACTGGGTTATAAGCTAACAAACATTTAGCTTAGGTGAATGTCGCATCTTTCAAATGACACTGGCAGCATGCGGAGCTCCGGCTGCTCCGTGCCCCCACCATGCTCTTCTCCATCTTCCTGTCTTTAACCGTCCCAGCCATACTCCGGGGGGAGTATTCCATGGGGAGGGGGTAGTTTTTCCGAGTTTCCTAACAGTGCTGCAGTACGTGTAACGAAATTCGCCGTCTTAATCGTTTGCGAGTGTTCACTTCAGAGTGTCGTGTGTCCGTCCCCGTCATCCTCTCGCAGCTCTTCCTTTGGTAAAGCTGAACTCTGTAGGCATCAGATCCCGACTCCCGCTCCCCCCCCAACCCCCCCCCCCCCCCGCCCCGGGCCTGGCAGCTGCCATCCTGCATTCCATCTCTGTGAGTTCACTATTCCTGATGCTTCATAGGAGGGGAATCAGACCATGTTAGTCCTTCGGGCACTGGCTTCTTTTCTTATTTTATTTATTTATTTATTTATTTATATCTTAAATATTTATTTTTTTGTTTATTTGAAAGAGTTGCAGGGAGAGGTAGAGACACACACTATCAGCTGGTTCACTCCCCAAATGGCTGCAATGGCTGGAGATGCACTGATCCATAGTCAGGAGCCAGGAGCTTCTTCCTGGTCTCCCATGTGGGTGCAGGGGCCCAAGGACTTGGGCCATCTTCCACTGCTTTCCCACGCCATAGCAGAGAGCTGGATCAGAAGAGGAACAGCCGAGACTCAAACCAGCGCCCATATGGAATGCCGGCACTATAGGCGGTGGCTTTATCCAGTACGCCACAGCGCCGGCCCCTGGCTAGTTTTCACTAGCCTAGTCTTCAAGTTTCATCCATGCCGTAGCCTGTACCAGAATTCTCTCCTTTTTGAAGCTGAATAATAGTCCATGGCTTGTGTATGCCACACCACGGAACACGCCATTTTGTTTGGCCATTCTTCCATCGGCCAGTTTTGGCTGCCAGCAGTCACGCTGCTATGGTATAGGTGCACAGGGAGCTCTCGGGTGCACGCCAGAGCTGGAATTGTTGGGTCACAGGAGGATTCTAGCTCCATCCTTTCGAGGACCATAGTGCTGTCCGCAGAGGCTGTGCTGTTTTCTCTCCCGACCAACAAAGTTCCTCCACCTCCTCACCAACATTGTGATTTTTCTTTTTTTTTTTTAATAGTCATCCTAATGGGCTTTCGTTGGCATTTTCCTGATGACTTAAGATGTTGAGAATCTTTTTTTTTTAAAGATTTATTTTATTTATTTGAAAGGCAGAGTTATAAAGAGAAGGTGAGGAGCTGGTGCTGTGGTGTGGTAGGTAAAACCACTGCCTACAGTGCTGGCATCCCTTATGGGCAGCAGTTTGAGTCCTGGCTGCTCCACTTCCGATCCAGCTCTGCTGTGGCCTGGGAAAGCAGTAGAAGATGGCCCAAGTCCTTGGGCTCCTGCACCCTTGTGGGAAACCCAGAAGAACCTTCTGGCTCCTGGCTTCAGATTGGCACAGCTCCGGCTATTGCAGCCATCTGGGGAGTGAACCAGCAGATAGAAAATCTCTCTCTCTCTCTCTCTCTCTCTGCCTCTCTGTAACTCTGCCTTTCAAATAAATAAATAAATCTTTAAAAAAAATAAAGAGAAGATGAGACAGAGAAAGATTCTCCATCTATTGGTTTACTCCCCACATGGCCCAATGCCGGAGCTAGGTTAGCCTGAACTGGAGCCAGGAGCTTCATCTGGGTCTCCCATGTGAGTACAGGGGCTCAAGCACTTGGGCCACCTTCTGCTGCCTTCCCAGGGTAATAGCAGAGTTAGATTGAAAACTGAGCAGTCAAGAGTCTCTCTGATGTGGGACACCGGCATTTCAGGCGGGCTTAATCTGTGCCTCAAAACCAGCCCCAGGGGAGAATCTTTTCATGTGCCTATTGGCTGTTGGAACATCCTGTTGTAGGAAGTGCCTGTTCTAGTCTTTTATCAATTTAAAAAATTGCATTGTTTTTCTTACTGCTTTATAGAAGTTAGTAATGATGTGGCCGGCACTGTGGCTTAGAGAGTAAAGCTGCTGCCTACAGTGCTGGTATCCCCTATGGGGGCCGGTTTGAGTCCTGGCTGCTTTACTTCCCATCCAGCTCTCTGCTATGGCCTGGGAAAGCAGTGGAAGATGGCCCCAGTCCTTGGGCACTTGCACCCACACAGGAGACCTGGAAGAATCTCCTGGCTCCTGGCTTTGGATCAGTGCAGCTCCAGCTGTTGCAGCTAATTGGGAAGTGAACCAGCAGATGAAAGACCTCTCTCTCTCTCTCTGCCTCTCCTTCTCTCTGTGTGTAACTCTGACTTTCAAATAAATAAATAAATATTAAAAAATAAGTTAGTTATGAGCAGACAGAAAAAGTATTTTTTTTGACAGGCAGAGTGGACAATGAGAGAGAGAGACAGAAAGGTCTTCCTTTGCCGTTGGTTCATCCTCCAATGGCTGCCGCTGGCGGTGCGCTGCAGCCGGCGCACCGTGCTGATCCGAAGCCAGGAGCCAGGTGCTTCTCCAGCAGAGGGCTGGCCTGGAAGAAGAGCAACCGGGACAGAATCCGGTGCCCCGACAGGGACTAGAACCCAGTGTGCCAGCACCGCAAGGCGGAGGATTAGCCTATTGAGCGCGGCGCCGGCCTTTTTTTTTTTTTTTTCCAGAAAAAGTATTTTCAAAACTGAGGTAGAATGAACATTATCTAAAAACAGCCATTTAAAACTACACAACTCGGCAGCACTTAGTACCTTCACAATGGCGTGTGCCACCAGCCCCCCTCTCTTGTTCCCAAAAGAAAACTTCATTTCCACCAAGCGGAAGCAGTCACTCCCCGTTTCTTTTCTCTCCAGTCCCCGGCAACCACTGATCTGCAGTCTCTGTCTCTCTGTCTCTGTCTCTCTCTCTCTATCTCTCTCGCTACGTGGCCGGGGGTCGGGGAGTGGGGGGTTTCATAGCAGCGTGGCCTTTTGTGCCCGGCTCCTGTTTCTCCATGGGTCGATCTGTGTAACAGCAGGTGTAAGCGCTGCGCTCCTGTTTCCAGTTCACGAGTATCCCGCGACGTGGGGAGGCCACACCCCGTCTACCCGCTTGGCAGGTGGGCGACACATGGGCTCTTTCCCCCTTCTGGCTCGCCACAGACAGCAGTGTGCGAGGCTGGGGGCTGCTGGGTCACGTGGTAATCCTAGGGTTAGCTTTTTGAGGTGCTGCCAGACTGTTTTCCAAAGCTGCTGCCCTATTTTCTACTCCTAACAGCAAACAGACGAGGCTTCCAATCTCTCCACATCCTCAGCTGCACGATTTATTGTTTGTTTGCAAACATTCCAGTTCACTCGAGTGGTGCGAAGTGGTTTCTCACTGTAGCTTTGATTTGCAGTTCCCAGATGACCAGGGATGGCCAAAGTCTTCTTGGTGCCTTTTGGCCATTGGCATATCTTCTTTGAAGAACTGTCTATTCTTATCCTTGGGCCACATCTTTTAGTTGGGCTCTTTGTCTTTTGGTTACTGGATTGCGCTCTTTTTTTTTTTTATTATTTGACAGGCAGAGTTAGACAGTGAGAGAGAGACAGAGAGAAAGGTCTTTCTTCCGTTGGTTCACCCCAAATGGCTGCCACGGCCGGTGCGCTGTGCCGATCCGAAGCCAGGAGCCAGGTGCTTCCTCCTGGTCTCCCATGTGGGTGCAGGGCCCAAGCACCTGGGCCATAATCCACTGCCTTCCCAGGCCACAGCAGAGAGCTGGACTGGAAGAGGAGCAACTGGGACTAGAACCCAGCACCCGTATGGGATGCTGGCACCACAGGCAGAAGATTAACCAAGTGAGCCACGGCGCCGGCCATGAGTGCTCTTTATATATTCTGGATATTAGGCTTTCTCTATGACCAAATCCAAGAACATAAAGATTTACTCCTATGTTTTCTTCCAAAAGTTTTATATTTAAGTATTTACATTTTGCTGTCTAATCCACGTCTAGTTAGTTTTTGTGTGGGGTGTGAGGTCGGGGTCCACCTTCTTTTTTTTTTTTTAAGATTGATTTGTTTTACTTGAAAGTCAGAGTTACACAGAGAGAGAAGGAGTGGCAGAGAGAGAGAAGTCCTCCATTTTCTGGTTCACTCCCCAGTTGGCTGCAACAGCCGGAACTGCGCCAGTCTGAAGCCAGGAGCCAGGATCTTCCTCCGGGTCTTCCACGCTGGTGCAGGGGCCCAAGGACTTGGGCTATCCTCTACTGCTTTCCCAGGCCATAGTAGAGAGCTGGATCGGAAGTGGAGCAGCTGGGACTCGAACCGGCGCCCACGTGGGATGCCGGCACTGCAGGCGGCAGCCTTATCCACTGCGCCACAGTGCCGGCCTCCACCTTCATTCTTGACCTGTGGCTATCCAGTTGTCGGAACCATATGTCCCAGTGGTCATTCTCACTGAATGGTCCCGGCACCCCCGTGGAGAATCAATTGAGCATAGACACAGGGATCTATTTTTGGATTCTCAAATCTATGCTACTGGTCTATGTGTTTATCATTTTTCCAGTACCGCATTGTTTGGGTTATAAAATGTATTTCTGTTCCCTGGAGAAGCCAGGCCGTTTCTGTGCTCGTGGCTTCCTTGGTCAGGAATGCTGACCCTTCAGTTTCCCATGGTTCCTTTGGATCACGCAGACCATCCAGAAGCGCACCCTCGGAGGGGTGGTCCTGGCCGCCCCAGCCCAAGGACGTGCTTTCTGCTTTCTGCGTAGCACTCGTCATGCCTGAATTTGCAAACTGCCAGAGGCCCGAGGCTCCCAGCGACTGGGTGTCAGGAGCCTCAGCAGAACAGGCACTGCAAATGTCATTGTACAAACAGTCCCTGTTCCCTGGCCTCGGATGGCCTTTCTCACTTCCTGCCCTGTTACAGGCTCACCATCCAAACGTCACCTCTTCCCTGTGGGCCTCCGTGCTTCCTTTGTCGGCAGGGCTGCTGGCTTCCTCTCCTTTGAGACGGGGACGGCTGGACACTCAGCCTCCCTGCCCTTGGGTGGTAGCCCTGTGAGGGCCAGGACCCTACCCTTCGCTGTGAGCAGACTTTTGTGCTGGCTCTGGTCTGAGTGTGGAGGGCTGGGACAAATGCAGATTTGGATGAGGGGCTTACCTGAGCTTAATGACCACTTAACCCATGAGACAAACTCAAAGATTTCATTGCTTTTAACCTTAGCATCTGGGGATGATCGCCTTTCTCTAGTCAGAAATGTGGAAGTTCAGTCGGGGAGCTGGTGTGGGACCAAAAAATGAGTTCAGTTGGTCCAAACATGACTCTGAGGCCTTGGCGATGTGGGCAGGCAGACACGCCTCCCAGGCAGCCAGGACCCTGGCCATCGCGCTGGACGCTCCCAATGGCCGAGTGCCCAGGGCTGGAATGTGCCGTGCAGCCCGCCAGCCTCACAGGCACCTGCAAGTTGCACACGAGGAGACAGAAGCTCAGAGAGGGCTGAAACTTGCCCAGGGCACACAGCTGCTCACGTAGAGCGCAGGAGTGCAGAGCCAGCTCTTTGCCTCCGAGGCTGCCTGCCCCACCCTGCTCCTGTCCCAAGCAGGGCTACTGCTAGGGGGGTTACCTCTGCCAGAGAACTGCCTGGGACCTCTACTCCAGGGCGCCGCTGTGACAGGGAGAGGTGGAACTACAGTCCTGGGTACCCCCACAGAAGTGAAGGAATTCCAATGACTGTCATTTGCATTATGGGGGACAGGCTCCAAGATGGCACCTCCCTAGACCGAGTGGTTGAAGTGAGTGAAGATCCTTTCTCTGCCTCTTTGCTGTCTGACACACACACACACACACACACACACACAGCCTGCCTCGCTTTCCCCAGGTGCAGGACCCTGGTGGGGAGGGGGCGCCTGGCAGGAAGCCGCTCAGCTGCCAGCCTCCTTCCAGCATCCTCTCTGGCTCCTTCTGGCACTGGAAGGGGCATCTGGTCCCCCACTGTTCCCAGGAGGGGTGTGTGTGTGTGTGTGTTTGGGGGAGGGCGTGGCTATGGTATGGCCTCAGCTCCATGCCCCGACTCTTGGGCAGCTCCCTTAGGCAGAGGCGTGGTCTCCCAGGAGGGGCTCCTGCCTTCCCTTTGCTCCTGGGCCCTGGGCCGGAGCCCTGAAGCTGCCTGCCAGTCTCCGGTCTGAGCTCTGTCCACACACGTTGCTTGTATGACACAGCCTCAGAGCCTGGGTTTCCTTCCCAGGGGCGAGGGGGAGCAAAGGGGGTAGGGTGGGGATCTGAAGACAGAGAGGAGGGGCCAGAATGGAGGGAAGAGGGGGCAACTCATCTGGCTCTACTCTCTGGTGCTGTGTGACCTCAGGCAGGCTCCCTCCCCTCTCTGGGCAGCAGTCCATCACCTGTGGATTGGGGAGGGCACAGTGCTCATCAGGCTTCAGAAGATGAGGCGAGGGAGTGGAAACCAAGCCAGAGACCAGGCCTGTTCCCCGGCCAGCACTGGGGAGGGGGTGACTGGTAAGGGGGCCACTGGAGTTACCCGGGAGGCTGTGAAGGGAACAGGGGATCAGGGTGGGGAAGAGTCAGCAGCTCCATCATGGTCAGGTCTCTCCTGCTTCTCCTTGCAAAGCCTGGAAGGGTCTGGGGAGGACAGGGCAGGGGCCGGGGAGGCGTTGTCACAGGCAGCACTGGGCAGGGTGGGTGTGCAGAGGCTCACGGGAACCAGCAGGTGCCTGACTACCAGGCGGCCCCCACACATCAGGGAGCGCTGTGCTCTGCAGCCAGGAAGTGCTGAGATCTGGGGCCGGGTTCCCCGTCTGCATAGCCCTCCACCCCTAGGCCATGCTTCCCTCTGGGGAGGACACATCCCCTCGGCCCTTCCCAGTACCCTGGCAATGCCCGTGCCGGCCCTGGGTGAGGAGGGTGGACGGTCAGGGTGGTGAGAGTCAGAGCGCCAGGCTCCCAGACAGACTGCAGGCTTCCCACTGCCCAGCCTCCCAGACGACTCCACCAAGGTCCACCCCACGTCTCCCACTGCAAGGCCCTGCCCTGAGGTGGCTGCTGGGAGACGCTTTCCCCACGGGGCACACTCAGTCTAGGCTAATGGCTCCACGCCGGGCTGAGTGATGTCCCTGGCGCCTGCAATGAATGAAGTGTGGTTAAGCGGTCTCCTGCTCCTGCCCACTCCTGGACGCTGGCGATAGAATGGCAGCTCCGAGTTGGCCCTCCCCGCAGCCTCCCAGATCCAGTGTGGTCCTCCTCTCCCTGCCCTGGGGTGTGCCTCACACACCTGCAGAGGTGGATCCCACTTTTGTGATGGCTGGGGACAGAGGAGGATACGCCCAGAGAGGGCTCCAGAGACTCAGGCCTTGTGACCTCCTGTCCTGGTTTCCCCACCCCTGCCTCGCATGCTCTGCCCTCAGCAGCCTTATCTCTCTGCAGCCCAGGCTCGCCCACAGCGCTTTGTGCGTCTGACCTGCCAGTGGTTCCTTTGCTGCCCACAGAACAAAGTCCAGATGTCACGGCTGTCCTCTGCCAGGCCTCCGGGTGCCCAGTTCCTCTGTGGCATGGGGGAGGCCGTAGCCTCTGGCCAACAGCACATACTCAGGGCTACTTGCTCAAGGGTGAGTGTCCAGTGGCCACTGGCATTCTTGGGGTCCCTGTCTTCTGAGCACCCATTATGCTGCACTCCCCAGTCCCTGCCCCTCTTTTTTTCTTTTAAGATTTATTTATTTTAAAGTCAGAATTATAAAGAGGTAGAGGAAGAGAGAGAGAGAGGTCTTTCATCTGCTCGTTCACTCCCCAAATAGCCACAATGGTTGGAGCTGGGCCTATCCAAAGCCAGGAGCCAGGAGCTTCATCTGGGTCTCCCACATGAGTGCAGGGGCCCAAGGACTTGGGCCATCCTCTACTGCTTTCCCAGGCCATACCAGAGAGCTGGATCGGAAGTGGAGCAGCTGAGACTCGAACCAGCACCCATATGGGATGCCAGCACTGCAGGTGGCAGATTTACCTGCTACATCATAGTGCCGGCCCCCCTAACCCCCTTGATCCAGGTATGAGTTGGCAAGGAAAAGGGTGATGGGAGACACATGCCACGTGCCTCAGGCATGATCCTCCCTCAGTTTTCCTTTCACAGTGCTCTTGTAGGCCACTGGCTGAGAATGGTACCCCCAGAGGAAGGTGGTACCCCCAGAGGGAGAATGGAGCCTGGGTCCCTGTGTCCCCACCTGGACTCACCCTGGATGGTGCCGTGAGCAGGACACCAGCCTGTACTTGGCCACAGAGAGCAGTCGCCTACCCTGACCTACAGATCTCCTAGGAGTGTGTGTTGGTCAGTCATGCCAACATGAGACTCAGTTTTCTCACCTGGGAAATGAGACAATAGCACCCCAGCTCAGATCCTGGGAAAGGCAGAGTGAGGTGGCACCAGGGTCCCAGCAAGCTCTGGGTCCTGGGTGCTATCTTGCATGGACTCTAGTCCTCTGCCTGTGCCCCTCCCTGTGCTGAGCCTTTTCTTCCCTACACTCTCCCTTCTGGGCCTCTGTGGAGCCCCTACCCCGAGGGCATCAATGTCTGTGCCCTATGGCCTGAGGACACTGCTTGGCACGGCCCTGGATGCACTGTGCTCAGTTGTTTGTCCATCTGTCTGCCTCTCCCTGGACTGGACACCACCAGCAGCCAGCATAGAGGCTGAGCTGATCCAATGCCAGGAGCCAGGAGCCAGGAGCCAGGAGCCAGGAGCCAGGAGTTTCTTCCAGTCTCCCACGCAGGTGCAGGGGCCCAAGCACTTGGGCCATCCTCCACTGCTTTCTCAGGCCATCAGCAGGGAGTTGGATAAGAAGTGGTGTAGCTGGGACTTGAACCAGTGCCCATATGGGAAGCCAACATTGCAGGCAGCAGCTTAACCTGCTGCGCCACAATGCCAGTCCCCCAAGGGGTGTCCCAACCATTGCTCCAAACACCCATCCTGTGACCTCATTTTACATCAAAGTCACCTTTTTAAAGGTCCCATCTCTAAGTGCAATCACACTCGGAAGTACTCGTGGTGGGGGCAGGCTTAAGTCTGTACCATCTGAATTTTTGTGGGGAGCACAATTCAGCCCATAGCACTCTCCTGTTGCTAAATGTGATTCTCCTGCTTGCTTGTAATTGGAAAGAGGCCAATAAAAGCATCCACCAAGTACCACTCCACACCCAGAAAAGCAGCCCGAATAAGTCGGTATCACACTGTACCCAATAAATGTAGCATTAAACAAATAGAACGAAGAGCAACAAAAACCAAGGCTGGATAAAGCAATGGATGCCAAGAATGCTGAGCGAGGCAAGGATCTCCCGAACTGCAGATGGGGGTGTCCGTGGGTGCCTCACTCTGGAAGTACCTGACAGTCCCCGGGGTGAGGAGTCTGAGTAAATCCTCAACCTGCACGGTGCAATACACTGTGGGTACTTCCTCCAGGGTGTGCATTAGCAGGGAGCTGGAGGGAGGCGTGGGGCCAGGACTGCACGTGCACCTGTTAGCATGACCTCTGCCAGGATGTTCCTTGCAGGGTTGGGATGGAATTAGTGGTTTGGCATTTAGGAAAATGGAGGGGTTGTAGGCCACACAGCCATGAGAGGCCCTGAACAGTGCTGGTTGGAACATGGTGACACCTGGAGATCCTAACTGTACAGTGCTGATTGGAAAACAGCGTGGTGGACAGAGGCGACGCCCTGCACCCACTGTGTAAGCACAGGCACACACGGAACCACATTAGGGGGTTTTAAGGACACCTGTGTGTTTAAGGATCCCCACTGGGGATAGGTGGAGGAAGGTGAGGGAGGGGAAATGAAAGTAAAATCATGTCAATGGCACCTGCCAGGGCCCACAGGTCGTGGTGGCAGCAGACAGAGGTTTGTGGCTAACTCAGGCACGAGGAACAGAGCTGGCTGCAGACCGAGGCAGCGCCCCCCTCTCCTGGGGCCCCTGGAAGCCCAGCAGGCAGCAGCCTCCAGGGGCCAGCATCCGAACACGCGTGGCTCTGACTGTGCGTGTCTGAGACAGAGCTTGTAAGGCGTGGCCTGCCTTTGTGTGCCTCACTGTTGAGGTTGCGAGCGAGGCCAGGCCAGCCCGGCCTCCGGGGCCACCTCCGGCCAAGTGCAGAAGGCGGCCCTTCCCTGTGGAAGCGCGGGGGCCTTGGCCTCTAGAGTACATCAAGGGATGTGGACGCTCAGAAATGTGCAGACGTGAGCAGCTCCGTGGTCCCTGACCTCAGCCGGCCCCTCTCCTCCACACTGCCCCCCTCCCCGGAGGCCAATGGCCGGCCAGGCTTTGCCCTGGGATGAACTGGAGCAGCAAGGGACCCTGGGTGCAGAAGGGAAGGGGCACCTTCCAACTCCCCTGCTTCCTAATTAAAAAGATGTTTTACAGTGAGTGCCAAGTTCATCTGGGGTTGACCCCGGGATGTGGCGGCCTTGCCTAGGCTGGGGGAGGGAGCAGGTGGGCATCTCGTCTTCGTCCAGGCAACCCCAGAGCTACCCACCAGTGGGGTCTGAGGGAGGGAGGGCAGCTGCGTGAGGCCTACTGGGGTTCCCAGGGACTGGAGATGCGGGTGCCCATCCTTGCCTGCCTCTCTCCATTGGTGTGACCTGGGCAAGGGGTTTCCTTCTCGCCTGAGGAACGCACGGAGGGTGCGGAAGCCTCCTTGGTAAACTGCAAAGTGCAGCCGGGACAGGAGGTGAGGGCGAGAGCTGGCCTTGAACAGGGGATGGTGGGAAACTTCAGCGGGGCAATCAGAGGCCCAGGGGATAGGCAGGTGTGTGGGCTGTGGGGTGGGCCCTCTCTCTTCCTCCTCCCTGTCCCAACTACAGCGTGCAGCTGCGAGGGGTGAGTCAGAATCTGGCCAGGGCAGCTGTGTGGCGCCGAGAGGCTCAGTCAGTTTGCATTTTGCAAACAGGGACGGGAAGGCCATTACTATGACAAGACAGGTCTGATAACCCCGGGAGCAAACGCACAATGGGTGAACAGCCGGCGTCTCCAAACAGCAGGCGCGTGGTGTGAATCTCCCGGGAAGGCCGCTGGGTGGGTCGTGGGAGCCACAGGGGCCCACACTCTCACCAGCTCCTTGCCTGGAGAAGTAAGCCCTAGGTCACAGGGCTGGTCAGTGACAGTCCTGGCCAGGATCCCAGGTCTTGCGGCCCTGGGCAGCTGTCTGGGGCTGGGCGTTCCCTGCCTTTCAGTCCCTCGCAGTGCGACCTGGTTACGCAGCAGGAGGGGCTGACAGGAGCTCGGTGTCCCTCCCTCTGGGGAGTCCGGTGTGCCCCAACTCTGCATAGCAAAGCCACCTGGGCACCCAGGCTCTGCTCATCCTCCCGGCCACAAGGAGCTCACGGGCCCCCCACCCCAGCATTTGCAGGTGCAGGGACAGGAGGAGACACAGCAATGCATTCAAGGGCTGGCTCTGCCCTTGGCCTTGATGGGGAGCAGTGCCTTCCTTGATCCCCATCGCTGGGCAGTCTCGGGGCAAATGACCTCAGGCAGCCTCTGGAGCTGGACAGACGAGTCTAGTCCTACGTCTCCCAGGGTGTTTGAAGAAAGCCATCACGCAGGGCTCAGCCTCCTCTCCCTCCCCCCGTCCTTGCTTTTCCCAGAACTCACACCATCCGGACAGACTCCTTGGGGTAGATCCAGGCACTGCTGGTCGTCGGCTGTTCTCCCCGCAGGAAGTGGGACATCCACGTCCAGTAGAACCAAAGTGTGCCTTTGTGACTTGTGGTGGCCGATGATGATGCAGAGGCATCATCTAATCCTTTCAGACCCCTGTAAGAGCCAGCTTGTGCTTTGGGCTGGCACCGAGGCTCACTGGGCTAATCCTCTGCCTGCGGCACTGGCACACCGGGTTCTAGTCCCGGTCGGGGCGCTGGATTCTGTCCCGGTTGCCCCTCTTCCAGTCCAGCTCTCTGCTGTGGCCCGGGAGTGCAGTGGAGGATGGCCCAAGTGCTTGGGCCCTGCACCCCATGGGAGACCAGGAGAAGCACCTGGCTCCTGGCTTTGGATCGGTGCAGCGCGCTGGCTGCAATGTGCTGGCCGTAGCAGCCACTTGGGGGGTGATCCAATGGAAAAAGGAAGACCTTTCTCTCTCTCTCTCTCTCTCTCTCTCTCTCTCTCTCTCTTTCACTGTCTAACTCTGCCTGTCAAAAAATAATAATAAAAAAAATAATAAAGAGCCAGCTTGTGCTTAGCCATGTCTCTTTCCCCCTGCAGCTAGAATGTTCTAGATAAAAACTACGCTGTCAGCTTGGATCCCAGAGCAAACAGGAGAGCCACAGCCAATCCAGAGTGGATACGGAGCATGAGAGAGCAGTCTCTGAGATCTGGGGAGATTTTGTTACTGCAGTAAAACTCAGCCAATCCTCACTGATACACATTCGTTTTCCAGACTCCCTGAAAGTGGGACCTCTCGTTCTAGGAGGCGGTGGTGGAGTAGGAGGGAGTGCCCCATTTTCTGTCTTGGTATCATGGAAGCGCTCACTGATTCTGCATCTCTTGCAGCGGCAGCTCTTGACAAAACCTTAGGTGCAGCCATTTCTTAGGACCATGAACAGTTGGTACGAAATGACTTTCTCTGGGGCCGGCGCCGTGGTGTAGTAGGTTAAGCTGCTGCCTGCCATGCCGGCACCCCATATAGGCACTGATTTGTGTCCTGGCTGTTCTACTTCCGCTCCAGCCCCCTGCTAACGTGCCTGGGAAAAGCAGAGGAAGATAGCTTGAGTGCTTGGGGCCCCTGGAAGACCTGGGAGAGGCTCCTGGGTCTTGGCTTCAGCCTGGCCCAGCCCTGGTCATCGCAGCCATCTGGGGAGGGAACCAGCAGATGGAAGACCTCTCTCTCTGTCCCTGCCTCTCTGTAACTCTTTCAAATAAATAAATAAATCTTTAAAAAGAAATGACGGTCTCAACCTCTCCTTAAACAGAAGAGAACATACTCCTTGCCCCTCACTGGCATTGAGTTTTACCCTATTGGCTGTAACCTATATCCCTAGCCTGTTGGGCTACTTTCTGAACATTTTGTTTTGAGAATTTCAATTACACAAGCAAAGTTAAAAGAATAGTGCCAGGACTATATATATATCCACCACCTAGCTTCTACAATCTCTATTTTACTATACTTGCTTTGTCTCATATCTGTCAATCCATCTTACCTTTTGATGACCTTCAGAGTAAATTGGAGACATCTGTATACTTCGCCTAACCCGTCAAACATTCCAGCATGCACACACTGGTTAGACTTCAATACTTTTTTTAAAAAATTATTTATTTATTTATTTGAAAGGCAGAGATACAGAGAGGCAGAGGCAGAGGCAGAGAGAGAGAGAGGTCCTCCATCTGCTTGTTCACCCCCCAGATGATTGCAACAACTGGAGCTGGGCCGATCCGAAGCCAGGAGCCAGGAGATTCTTCCAGGTCTCCCACGTGGCTGCAGGGGCCCAAGGACTTGGGCCACCTACTAGTGCTTTCCCAGGCCATAGCAGAGAGCTGGATCGGAAGTGGAGCAGCCAGGACTCAATCCGGTGCCCATATGGGATGCCGGCACTGCAGGTGGTGGCTTTACCCGCTACGCCACAGCACCGACCCCTTCAATACTTTTTTATGTATGCACAGCGAGTGGAAAAAAAAAAAAAACTAGAAGTACTTTTGAAGTTCACAGTTCAAAGGCACGTGTTCACTAAAAGACGGATCACAGGACTCAAGAATCTCCCTGGAGCCAGTATTGTAGCACGGGAGGTGAAGCTGTCGCCTGCAAGGCCACCATCCCATATGAGCAACAGCTGGAGTCCTAGCTGCTCACTTCTGATCCAGCTCCCTCCTAATGCGCTTGGGAAAGCAGTGGAAGATGGCCCAAGTGCTTAGGCCTCTGCACTCGCGTGGGGGACCTGGATGGAATTCCGGGCTCCTGGCTTCTGCTTGGCCCAGCCTTGGTTATTGCAGCCATCTGGGGAGTGAACCAGTGGATGGAAGATCTCTCACTTTCTCTCTCTGCAAAACCTATAGATAGAACTGCAAGGAAAACTAGATCAATATGCTATAATACTTGGAGTCTTCACACCACTCCATCAGGAATAGATTTGTACACTAGGCATAAAATCAGTAAAAACATAGTTGGACTCAACAATACCATCAATAAATTGGGTATAATGGACATCTACAGATGACTTTGTCCAATAACATCAGAAACAAAATCTTTGCAAGTTCACATGAAATTTTCACCAACATAGACCACATAAAACAGATCTTAAAAATTTAATAGAACAGAAATCACAGAATGTCTGTCCTCAGATAATAATGGAATTAAACTAGAAATAAATAACAAGATGATAGATTGAAAATACCAAAATATTTGGAGGTTAAACAATATATTTCTAAATAATACATGGGTAAAAGAAAAATTTAGAGAAGTTAATGATATTTTGGAACAGATGAAAGTGATAATATAACATCAAAATTTGTAGGATGTAGCAAAAATAGTGAGCAGAGGGGAATTTATAGCAATAAATTAATGAAAATAATTATTAGATTACATATTAGAAAAGTAAGATCATCTAAATTTCTAATTTAGGAAACTAAAAAAAGTCACATTAAATCTAAAGCAGGAAGAAGAAAATAAAAATTAGAGCAGAAATCAAGGAAATTGAAAACAGGAAATGAGGCTGGCGCTGTGGCTCAACAGGCTAATCCTCCACTTTGCGGCACCGGCACACGGGGTTCTAGTCCTGGTCGGGGCGCCGGATTCTGTCCTGGTTGCTCCTCTTCCAGGCCAGCTCTCTGCTGTGGCCTGGGAGTGCAGTGAAGGATGGCCCAAGTGCTTGGGTCCTGTACCCCATGGGAGACCAGGAGAAGCACCTGGCTCCTGCCTTCGGATCAGCGCGGTGCGCTGACCGTGGCGGCCATTGGAGGGTGAACCAATGGCAAAGGAAGACCTTTCTCTCCGTCTCTCTCTCTCACTGTCCATTCTGCCTGTCAAAAAATAAAAATAAAAGAAAGAAAACAGGAAATGAATAGTAAAGAAAATCAACAAAATCGAGTCAGTTCTTTGAAAAGATCAATAGAACCTAAAAGTTCTACCCAGGCTAACCCCCACTCCCCACCAAAAAGAGGGAGCGAATTATTAGTACCAGAGATGAAGGCGACCATAGAGCCTACAGAATATCATGAAAATCCTATGCCTACAAATGTGATGACTCGGACAAAATGAATCAATTCCTTGAATATCAATATGTCAAAACTCACGCAAGAAGAAATAGACAGCTAGCAAGTGGCTCACTAGGCTAATCCTCTGCCTGCGGTGCTGGCACCCTGGGTTCTAGTCCTGGTTGGGGCACCGGTTCTGTCCCGGTCACTTCTCTTCCAGTCCAGCTCTCTGCTGTGGCCCGGGAGGGCAGTGGAGGATGGCCTAAGTGCTTGGGCCCTGAACCCCATGGGAGACCAGGAGAAGCACCTGGCTCCTGGCTTTGGTCGGTGCAGGGGCAGCAGGTGGGGGGGGGGGGGGTTTGAACCAACGGAAAGAAGCCCTTTCTGTCTCTGTCTCTCTCTCACTGTCTAACTCTGCCTGTCAAAAAAAAAAAATGGACAATATGAAGAGGTCTATCTCTTTTAAGAGATTTAAAAATCATAAATACCCATCTAAAACAGAAAGTACCCAGCCCAGTCAGGTTCACTAATGAGTTCTACCACACAGCCAAGGAAGAAGTTACGCCAAAATCCTATTAGCTCTTCCAGAAAACAAACAGAGGGGATACTGTTCCTCCTTGTCATGACGCCAGCACTATGATACCAAAACCAAAGACTTTGTAAGGAACCTATAGACCAATATTTTGTATGAACATAGATGAAAAACTCTCAACATCTATCAGTCAATAAAAACAAAACATGGGGGCCGGCGCTGTGGTGCAGCGGGTTAATGCCCTGGCCTGAAGCGCTAGCATCCTAAATGGGCGCCGGTTCGAGTTCCGGCTACTCCACTTCCGATCCAGCTCTCTGCTATGGTCTGGGAAAGCAGTGGAAGATGGCCCAAGTCCTTGGGCCCCTGCACCCACGTGGGAGACCTGGAAGAAGCTCTTGGCTCCTGGCTTTGGATTGGCACAGCTCCGGCCATTGTGGCCAACTGGGGAGTGAACCAGCGGATGGAAAACCTCTCTCTCTCTGGCTCTACCTCTCTCTGTAACTCTGACTTTCAAATAAATAAATAAATCTTTAAAAAAAAAAAAACAAAAAATGGTTACACATCAAGAACAAGTGGTATTCACCCCAGGTGTACAAGGCTGGTTCAACATTCAAAAATTGGGGTGGGCATATAGCCTAGTGGTTTAATATTCCAGTTAAGATGCCCACATCTTGAGGTAGGCATTGTGGCACAGTGTGTTAAGCTGCTGCTTGGGATACCCACATCCCATATCAGAGTACCTGGGATCAAGTCCCACCTCCACCCCTTCTTCCAATCCAACTCCCTACTAAAGTGCCTGGGAGGCAGCAGATGGGATGGCCCAAGTGCTGAGAGCCTGCCATTCACCTGGGAGCCCAAATGGAGCTCCTGGCTCCTGGCTTCAGCCTGGCCCAGCCCAGGTATGCTGCCTTCTGGGGGAGTGAGCCAGCGGATGGAAGATGTCTCTGCATGTAAAACTGTATTTAAAATAAATAAAAATGAATAAATGAACTTTTAAAAAATGCCCACATTTCATGTCGAAGTACCTGGCTCTGGTTCCTGATTCCAGTTTTCTACTAATGCAGGTCTTGGGAGGCACCAGTGACAGCTCAAGTAATTGGATTTCTGCCACCCACATGTGTGATTTGGATTGAGTTCCTGGCTCCTGGCTTGGGTCCAGCCTGGCTCTGGGACTGTAAGCATTTGGGAAGTGAACCAGTGGATGGGAGAGCTCCCCATGTCTCTCTCTCTCTCATCCCCTGCCTCCCACCCCCTCTCCCCTTTCTCCCCCCCCTCCACTTCCCCCCCTTCTTCCCCCCTCCCCCTCTCTGTCTCTCAAATGAATACATCTAAAATATTCAAATCATTTTATGTAATTCATTACTACCAACTGGAGGAAAACAAAATCATGTAATCATCGATTGATTGAAAAAACACGTTTGACAAAACCCGATACTCACTCATGATAAAAACCGTCAGTAAACTTAGAAGGAAATTTCCTTAACTTGGTCAATCATATCCACTGAAATCCTACAGCTAATGTTCTACTTTATGGTCAAATCTGGTTTTACTGTGAAGACCATGAACAAGGCAAGGATGCCCTATCTCTTTTCCAAAATTTGTACTGAATGCAATAGGCAAGAAAAGGAAATAAAAAGTATACTTGTTAGGTCTGGAATAGCTCGGGGTTCCGGTCTTTCGTACCCTCAGAAAGGAGAGACGGATAAAGGAGATGAAGGCCGAGACAGGTTGCTTTTTTGGAAGCAAAGAGGTTGGCAACTGTCTATTCCTGCATAGAGATTGCATCTGGGTGCATTTGAGACTCAGGTTTTTATCTGGGTTAGGAGGGAATTTGAGGAGGGAGGCAGCTGGGAGAGGAGTAGGGGCTCTTTGAAGTCTCCAGGAATTTCCCTTCTGTCTGCTTCATTGCTGCCCAGTTTTGCCATTGCATTGCAAGGAGTTGAGAAGGGTCGGGTCAGGCACCAAGGATCTAGATGAAAGGGAGGATGTGGGCGGGGATGGGGAAGGAGGAAGAACGGGAGGAGGGGAAAAGTGCCACAAGTCCTTTAGTACTGATTGTAAAGGAGGGAAATGTACTGTCTCTGTTTTCAGGCACTGTGTTTGTTTATGCAGAAAATGTGAAAGAATCAACACAAAAGTCATAAAACTAATAAGCAATGTTATCAAAGTTGTAGGATACAAGGTCAATACATAAAAGTCAATCACTGGCCGGCGCCGTGGCTCAACAGGCTAATCCTCCGCCTTGCGGTGCTGGCACACCAGGTTCTAGTCCCGGTCGGGGCACCGGATTCTGTCCCGGCTGCCCCTCTTCCAGGCCAGCCCTCTGCTGTGGCCCAGGAGTGCAGTGGAGGATGGCCCAAGTGCTTGGGCCCTGCACCCCATGGGAGACCAGGAAAAAGCACCTAGCACCTGGCTCCTGCCATCTGATGAGCGTGGTGCGCCGGCCGCAGCGCGCCGACCACGACAGCCATTGGAGGGTGAACTAAGGGCAAAAGGAAGACCTTTCTCTCTGTCTCTCTCTCTCACTGTCCACTTTGCCTGTCAAAAAAAAAAAAAAAAGTAAATCACTTTCCTATAACCTGCAATGGACAAGAGGAACTTGGACTTCAAAGCACAATTCCATTTACATTACAAAATAACAAGTACTTGAGTATAAATATAACAAAATGTGTGCAAAATCCGTATGAGGAAGCTACAAAACTCCAACAAAAGAAATCGAAGAGAAACTAAATAAATGGAGAGATATTCCATGCTCATGGGTAGGAAAACTCAATATTGTTGATGTCAGTTTTTTCCAATTTGGTCTTTTTTTTTTTTTTTTTGACAGGCACAGTGGACAGTGAGAGAGAGAGAGACAGAGAGAAAGGTCTTCCTTTGCCATTGGTTCACCCTCCAATGGCCGCCGGGGCTGGCGCACCACGCTGATCCGATGGCAGGAGCTAGGTGCTTCTCCTGGTCTCCCATGGGGTGCAGGGCCCAAGCACTTGGGCCATCCTTCACTGCACTCCCAGGCCACAGCAGAGAGCTGGGCTGGAAGAGGAGCAACTGGGACAGAATCTGGCGCCCCAACTGGGACTAGAACCTGGTGTGCCGGTGCCACAAGGCGGAGGATTAGCCTGTTGAGCCACAACACCGGCCCCAATTTGGTCTTTAGATAAAACATAATCCCAAGGCCGGCGCCGTGGCTCAACAGGCTAATCCTCCGCCTTGCGGCGCCGGCACACCGGGTTCTAGTCCCGGTCGGGGCACCGGATTCTGTCCCGGTTGCCCCTCTTCCAGGCCAGCCCTCTGCTGTGGCCCAGGAGTGCAGTGGAGGATGGCCCAGGTGCTTGGGCCCTGCACCCCATGGGGAGACCAGGAAAAGCACCTGGCTCCTGGCTCTTGCCATCGGACAAGCGCAGTGCGCCGGCCGCAGCGCGCCGACCGCGGCGGCCATTGGAGGGTGAACCAACGGCAAAGGAAGACCTTTCTCTCTGTCTCTCTCTCTCACTGTCCACTCTGCCTGTAAAAAAAAAAAAAAAAAAAAAAAAAAAAAACACATAATCCCAATCAGAATTTCACCAAGTTGTTTTGCAGATGTTGATACATTGATTCTAAAGTTTATGCAGAGAGGCAGGAGATCCAGAACAAGCAGCACAGTGGTGAAAAAGAGCAAAGTTGGAGGAGCAACACAGACACCACTCAATTCCTGACTTAAAATGCACCACTCAACTCCACACCTTACAATGCACCACTCAACTCCACACCTTACAATGCACCACTCAACTCCATGCCTTACAATACACCACTCAACTCCATGCCTTACAATAAAACCAGCGTCATTGCAGCAGTACAGCGTTGGGAAAGAACAGACAATAGTTCAATGGGGCAGGAGAGAAAGCCTAGAGTCAGATACCTAAAATACAGTTAGCCGACCTTCCATACAAAGCACAGAAGGCAATACCGTGGAGAAAAGTTCATATTTTCTAAAGTGGTGCTGGAAAAACTAGACATCCACATGCCGAAAACAAGCAAAGCAATTGGGCTCAAAGTTTAAATCCTTCGTAAAAATCAACCAAAATGCGGCCGGCACCGTGGCTCAACAGGCTAATCCTCCGCCTTGCGGCGCCGGCACACCAGGTCCTAGTCCCGGTCGGGGCGCCGGATTCTGTCCCAGTTGCCCCTCTTTCAGGCCAGCTCTCTGCTGTGGCCCAGGAGTGCAGTGGAGGATGGCCCAAGTGCTTGGGCCCTGCACCCCATGGGAGACCAGGAAAAGCACCTAGCACCTGGCTCCTGCCATCGGATGAGCGCGGTGTGCTGGTCGCAGTGCGCCGGCCGCGGCGACCATTGGAGGGTGAACCAACGGCAAAGGAAGACCTTTCTCTCTGTCTCTCTCTCACTGTCTACTCTGCCTGTCAAAAAAAAAAAAAAAATCAACTCAAAATGAATCAAATACCTAAATGTAAAATCAAAAGCTATAACACTCTGAAGATTGCATCGTATAAAATCTAGATAACCTTGCATAGGGTGATGACTTTTTTTTAAGATTTATGTATTTATTTAAAAAGCAGAGTGACAGAGAAGGAGAGTCAGAGAGAGGGAGAGAGAAGTCTTCCATTTACTGGCTCATGCCCCATATGCCTGTCAAAGCCAGGGCTGGGCCAGGCCAAAGCCAGGAGCCAGGAACTCCATCCTGCTCTCCCTGTGGGTGGCAGAAATCGAATAGTTGGGCCCGTGTTTGCCCCCTCCCCGGGCTTTAGAAGGAAGCCGGATCAGAACTGTGGACAGTGGGAACTTGAAGCGGGCTCTCTGAGAAGGGCTGTGGATGCTCCAAGCAGCAGCTTGGTCTGCCGTGACACACCTGCCTCTGGAATGGCTTGGTAAATACAGCATGATCCCTGAAACATTTGATAAGCTGGACTTCATTGAAATCAGAAACTTCCCTGTGACTCACACAGACTGGGAGAAAAGGAAGGACTTTCATCCAAAATACACAAAGAACTCTGAAAACTAAATGATTAAAAAAAAAAAAAAGAAACAATCCAATGAAAAAATGGGCCAAAGATCTGAACAGAATATCTCATCAAAAAAGATATATGGTGGCAAGAAAGCATAGAAAATCATGCTCGATATTGCATGTCAATAGGGAATTGCAAGTTAAAACAATGAGTTACTACTACATATGTATTAGAATAACCAAAATGCACAACACCGTCAACACCAAATACTGCTGGGGGTGTGGGCAGGAACTCCCACTCACTGCTGGTGGGAATGCAGAGTGTTACAGCCTCTTCTAAGCCAGTACGGCACTTTCTCACAACGCTAAACCAGCAACCGTGCTTTGTAGAATTTACCTAAATGAGTCCCAAACTCACGTCCATGTAAAAGCCTGCACACGATGCTTACAGTTGTTTTGTTCATAACTGTGGGGACTTAAAAACGACCGAGATTTCTTTCATTAGGTGAGCGAATAAATCAACAATGGTATATTCAGACAATGGAATATATTACTCAGTGCTAAAAAGAAATGAGCTGTCAAGGCCTGAAAAGACATAGAAGGAACTTAAATACACGTTACTAAGCGAGAGAAGCCGATCTGAAAAGGCTCTGTGATTCCAGCTATATGACATTCTGGAAAAGGCGAAACGACGGAGACAGTAGAAAGATCCGCGGAGGGCGGGGGTTTGGCACAGCAGTTAAGATGCCACTGGGACGCCTACGTCCCTTGTAGGAGTGCCTGCGCTCCAGGCTTGGCGGCGCACCACACCCCGGCTTCCCACTAATGCACACTCCAGGAAGCAACAGGTGATGGCTCATGGGCCTGAGTCCCTGCCCTGCGCATGGGAGACCCGGACTGAGATCCAGTCTCCTGGCTTCAGCCTGGTTCAGCCCTGATCGTTGCAGTCCAGGGCATGGACTAATGGATGGACCATCTCTCTGTCTCTGCTTCTCTGCCTTTCAGAAATAAAGAAGCTGAGAGGTTAGGAAGAAGGGAAGGGTGAACAAATGGAGGACAGGCTCCTTTAAGGCAATGAGCCCACTGTGTGATCCTATCACGGTGGGTACGTGTCATTACACGTTTATCAAAATCCACCGGGAGTTGGCCGGCGCCGTGGCTCAACAGGCTAATCCTCCGCCTTGCGGCGCCGGCACACCGGGTTCTAGTCCCGGTCGGGGCGCCGGATTCTGTCCCTGTTGCCCCTCTTTCAGTTCAGCTCTCTGCTGTGGCCCAGGAGTGCAGTGGAGGATGGCCCAAGTGCTTGGGCCCTGCACTCCATGGGAGACCAGGAAAAGCACCTAGCACCTGGCTCCTGCCATCGGACGAGTGCGGTGCGCCGGCCGCAGCGCGCCGGCCGCGGCAGCCATTGGAGGGTGAACCAACGGCAAAGGAAGACCTTTCTCTCTGTCTCTCTCTCTCTCACTGTCCACTCTGCCTGTCAAAAAAAAAAAAAATCCACCGGGAGTGAACTCCAACGGAAACAATGGACTTTGGGTGGTAGTCGTGTGAATGAGGGTTCATCAAATGTAACACAAGTTTACTCTGGGGGAAGACAGACATAAGGGGGAGGTTGGGCTGGCGGCCCACAGGAACACCACTTTAAGTCCTGGCTGCCCTGCTTCTGATTCAGCTTCCTGCTAATGCACCTGGGAAAGCAGCAGAAGATGCCCAAGTACTTGGTTCCTGCCATCCACATGTGAGACCCAGATGGAGTTCTTGGCTCCTGGCTTCAGCCTGGCCCAGCTCCAGCTATGGTGGACACTTGGGGAGAGAACCAACAGATGGAAGCTCCCCCCCTTTATTTATTTCAAATAAATAAATAAAACTTTAAAACAAAACAATCAATGAATAAAAATCTTAAAATAATGGAGGAGGCTGTGCACGCAGAGGAGTGGGGAGTATATGGGAATTCTCTTTACTTTCTGTTCAATTTTGCTATGAATCTAAAACTGCTCCAAAAAATAAAGTCTATTCAATAAGTGAGGAATAAACTTTAAAAAATCTTTGTATTCGTTTGCTTTTTGCTACTACAATGACACACCTGATGCGAGCGACTCATGAAGGAAGGTTTATTGTAGCTCATGGTTTTGGAGGTTCACAGTCCGAAATCGGGCAATTCTCACTGGTCCAGCACCTGGTGATGGCATTCTTGTTGGCAGAGATTTAAGGGGGCGCAGGGCCCCGCCCTTACAACCTTATCCAAACTAATGCTCCCGAGGGGGGCCACCTTCACACGCCATAACTGGGTCCAGTTCCCATTCTCTTAGTATCAGTAAGATAAGACTTTAGGGACCAAGACTTTAACATGTGGGCTTTTGAGGGTAAACTCAAACTAATATGCAAACCATAGAGCTACTAATTGGAAGTACACAGATGAAAACTCCAGAACTGGAAAATGCCATCTCTGAAATGAAGCATTCATTTACGAGCCCAGAAAACAGGATGGGGGGCTGGTGTTGTGGAGCAGTGGGTTAAGCCACTGCCTGCAAGGCCCGCGTCCCATGCTGGAACACCAGTTCGAGTCCTGGCTCCTCTGATCTAGCTCTCTGCTTATGGAGCCTGGGAAAGCAGCAGAAGCTGGGACATCATAATCAAACTAGAAAACAAAAGAGGAACTCTTTACTGATCTGGAAAATGCAGTTGTATCACAGAATGCTGACTTTCCATAACAAAAAAAAAAAAAAAAGTTAAAAGACAACTAAATTTTAACAGTCCAAAAGAAAAAAGTCTGTGACCTTAGATGTGTATACCCCAATAAAAAGATCCTTGAAAAGAAATGTCTGGGGCCAGCACCATGGCATAGCAGGTAAAGCTGCCACCTGCAGAGCCAGCATTCCATATGGGCGCCAGTTCAAGTCCTGGCTGCTCCACTTCTGATCCAGCTCTCTGTTATGGCCTGGGAAAGCAGTAGAAGATGGCCCAAGTCCTTGGGCACTTGCACCCACACAGGAGACCTGGAAGAAGCTCCTGGCTCCTGGCTTTGGATCAGCGCAGCTCCGGCTGTTGCGGTCAATTGGGGAGTGAACTAGCAGATGTAAGATCTCTCTCTTCTCTCTCTCTCTCTGCCTCTCCTCTCTCTCTCTGTGTAACTCTGACTTTCAAATAAATAAATAAATCTTAAAAAAAGAAGGAAAAAGAAAGAAAGGAAAGAGCAGAGAGAGGGACGACTGTGGCTCTGTTCACCCTGCTCAGCAAGGAGGAGCGGCTTAAATGGGACCCGGCAGCTGTTACAGTACCAAGAGGAGGCCTGGTTTCTGGCCTAGTTTCTAGAATCTATCCACTTGGAGCCCCAGATCCCACCCCTGTAAAATGGCAGCAGTGAATCAGAGGTCCCCAGTTGTCCCTACCACAGAGAGGGGGGTCCCGGAAAGGGGGTGGGCAGCTTGCAGCTCCCTGCTTCCAAGGCCAGGCCAGGAAGGACGGGCCTCAGGGCCCTGCATCTCATGGGCCAAGTCCTGCTCTGGCTCCCCATGCAGCCAGAGCTCCAGCAGGAGTGCAGAGCAGGAAGTGGGCTCAGGCTGCGCCCCAGCTCCAGTTCCTAACCGCTTTGGCCAAAGAGGAGGACTCGCTTCCTGTGATGAGCACGCCAAGATCTCCTGCACCTGGGAGCCTGCACAGCTTGGGGAGCTCTGTGGAGTCTGTCCCTGTCTCTCTTTGTAACAGTACCGTACTGATGGGCAGCATGATTAATATGCAACGAAGTGCACAAATCCTAAGTGCACAGCTTGATGAGTTCCTACAGCGACAACACACCCTGCAACCGCCACTCACAACTGGTGAATAAGAGCGTGTTAAACAGGCCCTTGCTGTGAGTGTTACTATACATTTCACATCTACATTTCTTTTTGTTGTTGTTGTTGACAGGCAGAGTGGACAGTGAGAGAGAGAGAGAGAGAGAGAGAGAGAGAGAGAGAGAGAGAGAGAGAGAGGTCTTCCTTTGCTGTTGGTTCACCCTCCAATGGCCACTGCGGCCGGCGCACTGTGGCCGGCGCAGCGCGCTGATCCGAAGCCAGGAGCCAGGTGCTTCTCCTGGTCTCCCATGGGGTGCAGGGCCCAAGCACTTGGGCCATCCTCCACTGCACTCCCTGGCCACAGCAGAGAGCTGGCCTGGAAAAGGGGCAACGGGGACAGAATCTGGCGCCCCAACCGGGACTAGAACCCCACAAGGCAGAGGATTAGCCTATTGAGCCACGGCACCGCTGGCACATCTACATTTCAATGATCTTTGTCTTCAAGGGTATTTTTGGTTATTTGTCAATTTTATTTATTCTTTGAAAGGCAGAGAAACAAAGCAGATAAACAGAGGTCTCCCATCTGCTGGTTCACGCCCCATAATGTCCACCACAGCAGCGGTTGGGCCAGGCGAGAGCCAGGAGCCAAGAACTCCATCCAAGTCTCCCAGGTGGATGGCAGGGACCCAGGCACTTGAGCCATCACCTGCTGCCTCCCAGGGTGCAGGAAGCAGCAGCCAGGAGCAGAACCCTCCTGCCAGGCACCCCAAACAGCACCTAATCACCACACCAAAGGCCCAGCCCTCAAATCGTTTTTTTTTTTAAAGTTAATTGAAATAAAATAAAATAGTCCTTGATGTCTGCCCATATATTTATAATTTCTAGTCCTCTCCAGTTCTGTCTGGTAGTCTGGGCTTCCATCTGGAACTCTTTCTCTTTAACCCGAAGAACTTAATTTTGAAATTTTTTATAACATAGGTCTCCCAGCAATGAATTCTCCACATTTTAATTTCTCTGAGATGCCTTTTTTATGATTTATTTATCTGTTTGAAAGGCAGAGTTATAGAGAGAGAGAGCAGGGGACAGAGAGAGAGAGAAATGGAGAGAGAGAGATCTTCCATCTGCTGGTTCACTTCCCTATTGACTTGGATAGCAGAGGCTGGGCCAGGCAGAAGTCAGGCCCACAGAGCTCCATCCAGGTCCCCCACGTGGTTGGTAGAGGCCCATCTTCTGCTGTTTTCCGGGGCACAATAGCAGGGAGCTGAATCTGAAACAAAGCAGCCAGAACTCAAACCAGCGCCCATCTCTGATGCTGGTGTCTCAGGAGGAGGCTTACCTGCTGAGCCACAACTGCGGCCCCCAAACCGCCTTAATTTGACCTTTCTTTTTCTTTTTTTTTAAAGACTTATTTATATCTTTGAAAGTCAGACAGAAAGAGAGAAGGAGAAGCAGAGAGAGTGAGAGAGAAAGAGAGAGAGAGAGAGAGAGAGGTCTTCCATCCACTGGTTCACTCCCCAATTGGCTGCAATGGCTGCAGCTGTCTCGATCCAGAGCCAGGAGCCAGGAGCTTCTTCCAGGTCTCCCACAGGTGCAGGGGTCCAAGGACTTGGGCCATCTTCTACTGCTTTCCCAGGCCACAGCAGAGGGCTGGATCAGAAGTGGAGCAGCCAGAACTCAGCCAGCACCTGTATAGGATGTTGGCATTTCAGGTGGCGGCTTTACCTGCTACACCACAGCCCTGGCCCATATCCTCATCTTACCTTGTTAACTCTGGGGAAAGCAGCTGGGAAAACTCATTCATACTAAGGTGTGGGTGACTGATGCCCATTTAAATTCTACCTAACAGGGCTTGCATATTAACTGTCTCTAAGACACCCTCCTAATGATGGGGTCCCAGTTAGCACAGAGAGGCAGAAAAATCAGCTCAAAGCCCAGCACTTGCCCTCACACCTCTGAACCTCACCTTACAGTATGGCCATAATACCCAGGGTTGGGCCAGGCTGAAGCCAGGAGCTTGGAACTCCATCAGGAATCCCACGTGGGTGGCAGGTGCCCAAGCACATGGACCACCTTCTGCTGCTTTCCCAGGAGCATTAGCAGGGAGCTGGATGGGAAGTGGAGCAGCTGGGACCCTAACTAGTGTTCATATGGGATGGCGGCATGGTAGGTGGTGGCTTAACCCACTGTGCCACAAAGTGCTGGCCTTATAGCATATGCTTTGAAGATGTGAGATAGCTAGGCAGTAAATGCGGAAGTTTAGACCAGATGTGCCTAGAACATAGAAGATGCTCAATTAATGACAATTCAACTGCTGGTGCTCCTGTGAAAGCTGACAGACCCCGGGCAGGCCCCTGAGCACCCTCACTTCACTCACGGTCAAGGCAACCAGCAGCCCAGCCCTGCCAGGCTGTCCCCTGGCCTGGTGAGGTTTTGGTTGCAGGTGCTTTGATGCCAATTATCACTGGGGCCAGAACCGGAGGGAGGAGGACTGGGTGGGCCCCCGAGACAGGAGGTCCACCTGGCTGTCCCCTCCCCTGCAGGAGCACCCTTGCTGCTCCTGGGCTGCTGGCTGCGTTTGCGGGGTGACACAGCAGATAGGAGCCTGGGGACAGAGAACCCGGGACCCAGGAGGACCTCCACCTGCCCCTGCTTCCTCCCCAAGCTGATGTGGTCCCTTGCTTGGGAGATTTAAAACTGCTTTATTTCCAAACTAAAGAGAACAAAGCCCCCCTAATGGCGATAATTATGCTGTAATAAAAGGCAGCTTAATGGGTTCTCATTAAGAGGTGCGCTCAGGGAATGAGACAGCTCTGACAGCTGTCAGTGTGGCTGTCACAGGGGTGGGGCAGGCGGCTGCTGCTTCCCCAGGGGCCAGGCTGAGAGGAGGGGAGGCGGCACCCGGCAGCATTCCTGCTCCAGGGCTGCAGTTTCTCCCCAAGTGGGGTTCCCAGCGGGAAGGGCCCGGGAGCAGTCCTCTGGGACCACCAGATTCTCATCTGGCTCTCAGCTGTGGTCTCGGGCCTGTCGCTGTGACTGTGGCACGAGCCACCTGACCAGAGAAGCAGGGGGAGTGGGGAGGGACGCATGCGGGGAAGGGTCCCCGAGGCCACCTGGAGCAGGAGCGTCAGATCCGCGTCGGTTTCCTGCCACCTCCGAGCCCATCACGCATCTGTTCTTCCTGAGTCTCCGGAGTTTTCCTGCCCTCCAGACTGCTGCGGCCAGGGCCTTGGGTGTGGAACCTGGCCTTGCATTTCTGACGAGTGCCTGTCCCTCATCACGGCATGGACCGCACCTTGAGCACAGGGAGGGCAGTGCGCGGGGGGAAGAGCTGCAGCCTGAGCCTCGTGCCTCTCCCGCTGGTGGGGTTGGACCTATTTCCTCTGCTCCCCGGTCCACAGGGCAAAACCTGTGTCCTGGCTGGGGGACTAGGGCTTTAACCTCCTCCTCCGAGCCCTCACGTCCTTCTGCTCAGGCGAGGAACTTGGAGCAGGCTCTCCGCACACAAGGTTCACGCATGCCCAGGTCAGCGTCAGCTGGAGGTCGGGGCTCCTGCTCTGCAAAAACCGAGCGGCCATGGCCCTGCTTTGTCTCTCCCACTCTGTCTTTCCTGCTAGATCTGGGGCCTCGACAGCACGCAGGTTTGCCCCATTTAGGTCCTGCAAATGGAAGCTGGCCGCTCAGTAGAGTTGATGGGGAATGGGGGGCGGGGCGAGCTTGGTCACTTGAGGTGGGTAATTGGGCCCCACGCGGATGTGTGCATGAGTGGTGCTGGAGGGTGTGGCTGAGCCAGGGATAGGCTGGTTTGCTTTGAGGCATGGCCCAGAGCTTGGGCCCCACGTGATGCATAGGGGAAGTGGCTTTGCTGCTCCCATGGAGGAGCGGAGGACAGACGTGGAGAACAGGACACAGGCACGCCACAGCCCACAAAACTTCCTCAAGCTCATTTACAGGTCTTCAGCTATGCCACTTGGACAGCTGCCCCCTGACCTCAGGAACAGGGCTGGCCAGGGGGAGGCAGCCTAAGCTGCACTTAGGGGAGGGTTTGCAACCCCACCCACCTGCCACCTCACCCCACCCCCAGTAGCCAAAGAAACAGGGACAGGGAGGGACTGCAGGCAGTCGGCAGGGCAGCGCTGAGAGCTCTGAGGGTCGAGGGCTGGGCAATGTCTGGGCTACACTTTGCTCATTCCATGGTGGCAAGGTGATGGAGTGAGGAGCGCTGGCTGAACTGCTGGCAGCCTCCTGGGGTCAAGGCCAACCTCTGCAGGCCGCCTTTTTTGGTTGAGCAGCGGCTGATGTGTGCAAGAAGACCCTTCCCTTATGCCAAAGAGTCCTGGGAACCTGAACCCTGAATTCATTGCTACGCTGTCTCCCGGGGGACCACTCAGCTAGGCTCCTTTGGTTTGGGCACCGTTCGCTGACCCAGCGATGGCACTGCCTGCAGAGGGAAGATGGGTGTATGCTGGCGGGTGGGAAACCGCCCTCGTTTAGATGGGACTGGGCGTTGTAGGGGGCAGGACTGGTTCTGGTCAGGGTCTCTTCTAAAGATTTCTGGAGGAGATGCAGCAGAGCAAGACGTCTGAACTTGGCCCACAGAGTGACCCTGAGCTGGATCGCAGCCGCCAGGGCGGATCTGACCTCCCTGCCGGTTTATCCTTTGGGCTTCCAGCCACTGGGCAGCTCCTCCTGACCCCGTGGACCCGTCCCTCCCCTGACCTCTGGGGAGCATGCTGTCGCTCAGAAATTCCAGCCATCCTTACAAACAAACAAGGCAAAGGCCGCACTTAGCAGAAGGCAACTTGAACTACCAGCAAAGCGCATGGAGAGCACATTCGGGAATGTACTTTAACCAGAGGCACCTCCTGGAAAAATACAATGAAAATACA
Source organism: Sylvilagus floridanus (assembly GCA_949820135.1). Taxonomy (NCBI): domain Eukaryota; kingdom Metazoa; phylum Chordata; class Mammalia; order Lagomorpha; family Leporidae; genus Sylvilagus; species Sylvilagus floridanus. The sequence goes on along the minus strand of OX463245.1, from coordinate 72,519,182 downwards.
AATTAGAAAAAAAAAATGCTCACCCCTGCCTCTGTCAAACTCAGTTCCAGCAGCTGCTGCCTCCTGTCTGGGGGCACCTACATCCCGGGAATAATACATTTTTTATTGTTTTTTTTTGGTGCAGAGGGAGCTTATTTTGTTTTTGGAGCCAGCAGCAGCAGCAGGAGAGGGAGAAGGCAGGAGGAGCACAAAGCCGACTGGAAGGTGTTCTGCCTGGGCGGGGAGGGTGGCAGGGGTAAGGGACACCTAGCCTCCTTCCCTGTGTAGGGGGGAACAGCAGTACGGAGAGTGAATGAAGTCAAGTGAGCACCCCCCCCCCCGCATGCCTTCAGTCAGTGGGGTCTGGAGACAAGCAGGGGAGGGGATGTGACCCCTGCCCATCCCCAGGGTCAGTCCTCCAGCTCTAGCCCCAGAAGGTGAGCTGAAGTCCCTGTTGAGCGCCACCCTGGGGCCAGAGGGGGCGGACGGGAGCAACAGACCAGAAAGGTCCCAGGCACCTGCCCCATCAGGGGTGTTAAATACAGCACAGGTGCAGGCAAGGTCTCCCCAAGGTGTGTGACAGTGCTGGGGGGGCTTCTTGAGGACCCCAAGAGGGAAGATCCACGCAGAGGATGGCCTCACCCGGATGGAACAACAGAGTCTGTGTTTTGTTGGTGCTTGTATGCGAATTGTTATTTTATTTTACTATTACTTTTTATTTGTTTGAAAGGCAGAGAGAGAGAGAGAGAGAGAGATCTTCCATTTGCTGGTTCACTCTGCAAACGTGCATGATGGTCAAAGCCGGCAGAAAGGAGCTCAGTGCAGGTCTCCCACTGGATGACAAGGACCCAGTCCATCAGCCATGACCAGCTGCCTTCCAGGGTGGACACTGGCAGGAAGCTGGAGTCAGGAGAGGTGCTGGGACTTGAACCCAGGCTCTCTGATATGGGATGCAGGTGTCCCAGTTGGCATTGCAACTACTGTGCCAAACGCCCACCTCTATCTGTAGATTTTGGAAGACCCAGAGGGATGCTCAAGACATTGTTAGTGAATATTTGGGGGAGAGAAACATTTTCTCCCAGGCATTTGATATTGCTTGAATTCGTTGCTATGTGTTATTTTTATTTAGAAATACTAGCTGAAGTAATTACCTTTAGGGACCAATTTGTTTTGGGGGAGGATGAGGTAGTTAAGAAACACATTAACATTGTCTGGAATATAAAAGATTTTTTTTTAAAACAAAGATGTTCCTGGGCAATTTTAAACAAATCTTTAGGGACCAGCATGGTGGTGCAATGGGTTAAGCCTCAGCTGGTGATGCCAGTATCCCCTATCAGAGCTCTGGTTCGAATCTCAGCTGCTCTGCTCCTGATGCAGCTCCCTGCTAATGGGGTGGAAAGGTAGCAGAAGATGGCCCAAGTGTTTGTGCTCCTGTGACCCATGTGGGTGACCCAGATGGCTTTGGGCTGGGCCAGCTCTGGCTGTTAGAGCCATTTGAAGAGTGAACCATTGTCTCTCTCTCACTGTCCACTCTGCCTGTCAAAAAAAAAAAAAAAAAAAGAGTGAACCAGTGGATGGAAGATCTCTCTCTCTCTCTCTTCCTGCCTGCCAAATAAATAAATAAATATTTCAAAACCAAAAAAAAACTTTAAAATCTAGTAAACTGGCCATTAATCAAACAAACCAAAGCCCCTGGGCTGCAGCTGCCTCCTCCCCTCCCCCTGCAGAACCCCCAGATGTCTACCTTGCTTGGAGATGCAGGTCTTAGGTGGGCAAATCTCTGTCTGGCCCTGGAGGAGACCTGCCCAGCCCTCCAGCAGCTCCGCATGCAGGAGCCCAGCTCCCGGGGGCGCTAGTGGGGCTGCGAGCTCACAGCTCTTGCCCAGTGTTGCTGTCAGTGGAGCCCTGCCCAGCGCCCCACACATGGAGGACCTCCTTGATATTGATCCCTGTCCAGCACATGGACAGGGATCCAGCCCAGCCCCCCAAGCCCCCCAGTCCCTGTCCTCACTGCGCTCCCAAAGGTGCCTTGGTGGACCCTGAGCTGTCTGCCCGAGGGTGAGGTTTGACCTGACTTTCTGGCTCCTTCCCCCGACTCATGGCTTTTTTGGTGTCCTGAGGCTGAGGACATGGGCTGGGGTGCGCATGTGCTTGGGGGAGGGGTCCCAGGCCAGGCCGGTTGCAGCACCAAACTCAGTGGCTGGCAGGTGGCACTGTTCAGCACCTGCCAACTCCCCGCCCCCTCCGCTCCTGCCGCCTTCCTTGTCATGCAATCCGGGAGCTGTCACGCCCGCTGTGAAGCACACCCAGTTCTCCCCCACTTGCTTCTGCAGCCTCTGCTCTCCCCCACGCAGCCTGGTGACCTGGGGTGTCCTTTTCTGCACCTGGACCTGGGAGTCCATGAGGGCCAGAGAGAGCTGGGACCGTGTGGCTCACGGGAGCCGATTCCCTGCCCAGCTGGGCAAGGACTCAGGCTGGCTGAGGGCAGGAGGAGGCGGCGGGAGCAGTCTCTCCAGTGATGCAACATTCGGCGTTTACCTGTGAGACACACAGGTACGACCCTAGGAGGGAGGAGGACCAAGGCCTCCACCACTCGCAGAGAGTGGGGTGGCCAGCTCACAAGAGAACTATGAAGACGTTTATAGCAGCAAGACAGAGCCTCAAGCTTTTCCCTGGGGGGAGTTCAGAAGGCTTTGCAGAGGAAAGGGCATTTGAGTTGGGCTTTGAAGGATAACTAGGAGTTCACCAGTTAGAGGGGACCACAGGAGCCTTGCAGTCAGTAGGCAAAGCAAAGTACGCTTCACCCAGAGATGTATCAGATGGGTGGCAGTGGAAAATGCCGGGAAGGTAGCTGGGCACCAAGTAGCACTGAGCCTGTGTACCAGGTAGGGTGCTTCGGGCTGTAAGTAAACAAACAGCCCGACCGAAGTGTGTACAACATTTTCTTATATCACGGAGCAGACAGGGACAGGGCCAGGACCAGTTAACCTGGCAGCTCAATGGTCAAGGACAACTTCCTCCTTGGGCTTGTCTCCTCATGGCTGCAAGACGGCTGCCACACCCCTGGGCTGCATGCCCTCAGAGATCCAGAGATCCAGAGACAGTAAAAGGGCTGTGTCCCCAGAAGTCAAAGCAGATGTCCACCTTCCATGTCCCTAAGCTGGGAATGGGTCGCATGACAATGCCCTGGTTGTAATCGAGGCTGGGAAGGCAAGCGGCCCGGCACCTTCTCTCTCCTGGAAGGCGGGGGGGGGGGGGGGGGCTCTGGCTGGAGGAGGCACTGATGTCTCCAATGGCTCCCAGCACCTCCTTTCAGCCCCTGATCCCCGCAGTCTGAGGATGGGCCAGTGCTGGGAGCGGGGCGGGGGGGCTTCCCCAGTACCTGAGGGGAAGCCACTGGCAGTGGCCTGCCCTTTGCAGCGTGGAGTAGCAGAGCTCGCTCAGGCAGGGAGAGGAGAGGAGAGGAGAGGAGAGGAGAGGAGAGGAGAGGAGAGGAGAAGAGAGGAGAGGAGAGGAGGCAGGCTCTGCACAGATGCTGAGCCAGGCGTGCTGCATGGTGGAGCTCACTTCACCCTCAAAGCACTGCAACTGTACCCACTATACAGACTGCTCCCAGCAGGCCCCAAGCTTTTACTCCTGACATTGACCGCTGGCTCCTCTCTTGGGCTCTGGTCCCCTGCTCCTGTGCCCTGGGGAGAACACTGATCCGAGAGAGAAGAATCGGGGCAGGTTACCCGGTCCTACCTTACCTCGTCATGTGGCCTTGAACAAGTCACACCTTCCCTGCCTCTGGGGCTCCCCTCCTGCAAGGCCAAGGATTCAGCCTGGATCACCCACAGTTGCCCACAGCACAAGGGCTGGTGGCTCGATTCCTATTCTCTAGAGGAAGAATTCATCATTCATTTGCCATTCAGCAAATATGAATTACCAATCAGCTTTGTGTCAGTGTCTAAGTACTTGGGATACCGCAGAGAACAAACCCAGCCGCCGTCCTTGCCCTGTGGAGTTGATGTTCCGAGGAGACTCACATGCAGAGGACCAGATGAAGGGTTGGATCCTCAGGCCTGAAGCAGGGGTGAGGGAGGGGCGGCCCCTCCCCCCCTTCCCCAGGAGCTGGCGCGAGGCGGTGGGGAGCTGCATCCGACAGCTGTGCAGATAATCGGCACTTCTCCATCGCTGCTAATGGCACGTTTAGCTTGCTAATGCCTCTGTTTGCCTGGCACCTCCCACGGGCCTAGAGCTGGGAGTCTGTCGGCTGCCTGGGCAGGGAGCTGTGGCAGAGGGACCCCTGATCCCCTGCTCTGCCCACAGCACAGCAGCTCCACCCAGGATCCTGGATGCAGGGCCTTCTTGAAATCCCTTACCTCCTCTCCTCCCAACCCCAGGGAGCTCCCTCTGGACCCTAGGACGTGGAAGAGGCTTGCTGTGAATCTTCCCCCTATATAGGGCCACGCCCACCTTAGGTTGGGTTCCCACCCCTCTCCCCAGCCCTTGCCTCCCTGGCCGCCACTGGATGTGACGTGTTTGCAGGTCTGCCCGTGCAGGGGCAGGATGGACCACCCCAGGCTCTCGGGTGCACTCACTCACTCCTGAGCACCCCTTGCCAGGTTAATGGAAAAGGCGGCTCACACTGTGAGGGTCTGCTTCTCCCCTGGTTCCTCCATGAACTCCAAGGGTTCCCGGGCTTCCTAAGAGCAGCCTGATCAATTTCCGGCCAATGGGAAGACCTATTGGCCTGGCAGGGCCCAATGGCATTGGTCGGGTGACTCCCTGCCTCACAGTGCCCCTGGCTTTGCTCCTGGTTCTTGTCCCTGTGTTAGGAACCCGTGGGCCTCTGCTGGACTCTGATGGAAACCATCAGCTGAGGCAGTGGAGCCACAGTGGGAATCGAGGGGCGGCCGAGGGCACAGAGGCCTCGTGGTCTGTCCAGCCCCCTGCCTTAGGGAAGGACTTAGCTGTTGTTTGACTGGTTGCTCACCATGGTGCTCTCCCCTGGAGCTCTCTCCATAAGGGCAGGGACTTGGTCCCTCTCACAGGGGTCTCTTCGGCACCTGGAGCAGGTGCAGTCACCATCCGCCACCCGTAAAGATAAGCACCAGTTCTCGTTCTCACCTCCCTTAACTGTATCCCACGAAGAATTTTCTGAGCTTGCCCGTTTTCCTTGGATGTGCAGTAAGCGTTCTGCTGTGTTGATATTCCAGCCCCCCTCCCCCCACTTGCAGATATTTTGGCTGGTCCCACTTTTTTACTATTATAAATAATGTTGCTATAAACAGTTGTGCATATAGAGCTATTTTTTCCTTTTGCAATTATGTCTTTGGGAGGAATTCCAAACAGTAGGATTACTGGGGCAAAGACCATCGCAAGTTTGCAGGCCTGGATGTGGTGGGACTGCCTGATTCTCAGCCCTTTCCCAAGGTTTGTCTCTGGGTGAACGCCCACAGAAGTCCTTGCCCTTGACATCTGAGACTAGTCCGGCGCCCAGAAATGCTCTCTCTGGCTCCTGACGTGTGGGCAGAGCTAGGCACACCCGCAACAGAGTGGGTAGGGGGAGGAGCTTGAGGGGGTCATGATGAGGGGGCTGTGGAAACGGCTGGGATGATAAGCCCCCTAGTTCCTGAGCGCAGGGAACCCCAATCTGGGACTGCAGTGAAGCCTCTGCCTCTCACGGACCCCGCCTTCTCCAGCATGCCCCTGTGCCCCGCACCACACCCCTCCAGCTGAGCCCCCCACAGCCTCTGGGAGAGCAGCACTGTTCACCCCGCAGGTATGTTTGGAAGGGAGGGGACCCCAGTGTCTTGGCTTGGTCCTGACTTTCTTCCAGCAGACCGTGGGTGGGGCGGGGCGGGGATGAGGCCTGGGGAGAAACAAGTGTAGCCAACGCCTGGAGGAAATGGATCTGGGACCTGCCTGCCTCCGCCTCCGCCCCTCACCTCCTTGGCTCCCAGAGCCCCCTTTCCTCACCGTCAGCCCCTAGATCTGTAGGCCTGGGTGGGAGATGGGGAGGGGTCCACACTAGCCCTTCTGGGCCCCTCCTCAGAACCTGCCTCCTACTGGGGGTCACCTCCCAGGCAAACTCTCCTGTCTTGGGGAGACTCCTTCACAGTGTGAAGGGCCTGCATCAGGGGGCTTGCTGCGAAGGCAGCACAGTGGGAGAGGCAGGAGTGACACCTAGTGCTGAGAGAGCTGAGGTGCCCCCCAGTGCCTTCAGCTTGCCCTTGGATCTGGCTCTCTCTGTACCCTCTTCCCTGGCCTTGCTCCCTTCCAGGCCTCTGGTGGCAAGGAGCACTGGGAAGCAGTGTGGAGAGAGTGTGGGCTCTCATCCAGGTTCCGCTCCCAGTGGGCTCTGGGACTCGGCCCTGCTTCAGTCCCCTGCTGGCACTCCGGGGCACCCATGCCCACCTGCTGCCTTGTGCGACTCCTGCAGCAGCCGGGGGTCAAGGTCTCACCAGGGTGGGCTGAATGGCCAACTGGACACAGTCCAGGCTTCTGAGCCATAAACTCTGCTGGAGCCCAGGTCAGGAGGGGGGTCAGGAAGGAGGCTGGCTCCTGTCCCCTGATGCCACCAGCCTCTGGCCTGGCTCTAGGAGACCCTCAGGGTGGGGATGCATCCCCTTCTGCTCGCACGCCTCTCTGCTGCTGTGCCGGCAGAGGAGGGAGATGATGACGAGGCTGGGAGACTTTGTGCCTTGTGTGATTTTCCGGGACAGGCAGGCGTGAGGGGGAGGAGGAATTATTCTGTCTACGATCACAGAAATGAGTTCTCTAGAGACGCCAGAGCGACTGTTTCACGACTGGGTGGGGAGACAGGAGGCAAGGCCGGCCATTCCCTGGGGCAGGTGCGAGGCCGTGCTGGACCAGTTTTGTAAGGATCCCAGGAAGGCCACAACTATGCAAAACATGACTTTCTGTGTTTGTCCAGGGCCACACGAACAGCCAGACTTCATAGAGTCCCAAGGTGCCACCAGAGGGGCAGACAGTGCAATCAGCCCAGTTTACAGATGAGAAGACTGAGGCTCTGTGGGGCTCACTACCTGCCAGGATCACAGAGTCAGCAAGGTAGTGCTAGCGCCAGGGCTTGAACCCAGGTCTCTGGGCGCTGGAGTTCATATCTTCCAGACACCTCTGCCGAAGCAACCCCATGGGAGTCCAGCCAGGGAGGGGACCGCCCAGGCAAACGGGCTGTGGTTCCTGTCCTGGACCGCCAGGCAGGATTGGTCCAAGGCCCTCTGCCCGCAGCTCACTGCCTGCTTTCCCCTCCATGAGCGCGTCTTCCACGCTGGAGCAGGGGCAGGGTTGGACTGGGGAGGAGGTGGCATCTGTTGGGATCTGCAGTCCTGGACTGGCCTTGGCAAGGCTCCAGGACTCATAGGGAGCCTCGAGGTGCCTGGTGGACTTCCAGCTCTCTCCCTGAGAGAGATCACAGGAAAGGAGCCAGCTAGCGATGGCTAGACCCTGAACCCGCCCCAGGGTCTCTACCTCCTTCCCTGGCGGCATTGCACTCCCACGGGGGACTCTGCAGTGACTGGCCAGTGAGAGCAGGGGCTCTCGGTGACGTGTCGTCATGGCACCCCTTGGAGCTGCTCAAAAACGTTCACATTTCTTTCACCCCAGGTTCATGGCAGGAGGTGACATTTCCATCTGCTTCAGATTTGTCGGGGCCTCAAGCCCGATGCCGCCCCCTGACCAGCAGCGACAGTGCAAGCACTCCCCAACAAGGCCAACGGGAGAGGTAAGGTCGACTCAACGACCCGTGAGTTCTGTCGAAGCAGGAACCGCTTTATTGAGGAAGCGTATGGGCTTATGAAGCTTAAGAAGGACATGCGCAGTAGGGGAGCCAATCAGTGAAAAGGTCACGCAGGCACGGGTGGACCACGCACAGGGGCATCTTAAGCAAAGTATAGGGATCATGCACTGTCCACGTGTCCGGAACTGACGGTGGTCTGATCTTAACCAAAGCAGCCGCAGACACGCCCCTCGAACATCCAGCAGGCGCCATATTGTAAAGGAGATTTTAGGCAATGCCCAACAAAGTTAGCAAGGCCAGGGGCCTTGTTCTGGTCAATAATGAACGGCAGGGATGTGGAAAGTCACTCTCAGGCACAAGCTTTAAGGGCCCTCATGGGGTCTGCTGACTTCTCTGTCTGTGTTTCCAAGGCCCTGGAGACACCTGCTGAGACGACATCTGTGTCGCACTGAGTCACCGTGTGACTCCGAGGCACAGGTCGCCCGGGGGACTCACAGTGGACATGTCACACAGGTGAAAAGTAAGCCTTAGTGTTCCAAGCCTGCATAGCCTGGGAGGGACTCCTGACCGGTACAGACACAATCTGACCAATAAAACCCCGGCCGAGGACTAGGACTTTAGAATTAGGGCCTCCCTGGGGCCAGCGCTGTGGCGTAGTGGGTAGAGCTGCTGCTCTGCAGTTTTGGCATCCCATATGGGTGCCAGTTTGAGTCCCGGCTGCTCCGTGTCTGATCCAACTCTCTGCTGTGGCCTGGGAAAGCAGCAGTAGATGGCCCCTGCACCCACGTGGGAGACCTGGAAGAAGCTCCTGGCTCCTGGCTTTGGATCAGCTCAGCTCCAGCCATTGGGGAATGAACCAGCAGATGGAAGACCTTTCTCACTCTCTCTCTCTGCGTCTGCCTCTCTGTAATTCTGCCTTTCAAACAAATAAATAAATCTTTAAAAAAAGTTAGGGCTTCCCTATCGGACTGGGCCTCTGAGATCCAAGCCTGGCTCTTATATTTTCCATGGGATTGTGGAAGCAGAGAAATCATTTTTCTTAAAAAAAAGTTTTTTCAAAATTATTTTTTTTTCAAAATTATTTTTCATTTACTTGAGAGGCAGACAGATGAAGCGGGCGGGGGGAGAGAGAAAAGCTGCCCATCTGCTGGGTTCACTCCCCAAATGCCAGCAGCTGCTAGGACTGGGCTGAGTCCCAAGCCAGGCGCTCACTTTGGGTCTCCCACGCGGGTGGCAGGAATCTAAGCACTTGAGCCATCACGCTGTCTCCCAGGGTCTGCATCTGGAGGAAGCTGGACGCGGAGCTGGGCACTGAACCCAGGCATTCCAATGTGGGATGGGGGCGTCTCAACTGTCAGGCTAAGCACCTGCTCCTCATTTTTCAGAGGGAAAGAAGAGAGCAGGCTCCTGAGAAGGAGACACAGAGACTTCCTCAGCATTCTATTTCCCGCCTAAAATCTGCATGCGTAAGAAGTCGGTGCCTGTTGAAACCTTGTTCCTTCCCATAACGCAGGCTTAGACTGGTGCGGGCTAATTGCAGCCGACCGTCCTAATACAAAGATGAAAGCGGACTCGGGACAAGCCCCCACTTTACAGACGAGGCAGGGGAGGCTCAGAGCGGGTCACATGACTTGTCCACGGGCATAGGGCCACTGAGGACAAATATTCACCTGCTCCCTTCCGTGGTAAGGTAATTCAAGCAGTAAAGATAAACTATGTCTTTCTCTCTTTCCCAACCCCAATGCCACAAAAGCGACTGCTCATCAGTTAGGTGGGTGCCTCACTCCCCTCCACACAAGGGGATTGTATGAGGAGGGGGGCCTTTGGAGGTGACAAGGTCATGAGCTCCATCACCCCATCATGAATGGGGTCAGCCCTTATCAAAGAGGCCCCAGCGTGGCGCAGACCGGGCGAGGGGGCGTGGCCTGTGAGGCAGGGGGCGGGCTCTCACCGGACATTGCTTCTGCTGGCGCCTTCATCTTGGACCGGCTGCCTCCAGAGCTGTGAGCCATAAATTCCATCGTTTATAAGACACCCGCTGTAAGGAATTCGTCAGAGCGGCCCAAACTGACTAAGACAGTGAGCAGTGCAGAGCCCTTTCCAAAAAATGTCTTTGTAACATAAATAGCATGCTCACAGAGTTGATTGGAAAAATGGGATTATGTTGTACCCGTTTTCCTGAAATTTATCTTCTTCACACATCGGAGTGCTGACACTGCCAAATCCCCTGGTCCCCACTCAGTCTGTGCCAGGGAGGGAGATGGGGGGGCAGGAGCCACCTGGAGCCCTGGGGTCAAGGGCAGAGCCTTCCAGAACTCTGGCTCAGTCTCTTCTGAGGGTCCCAACAGCCCCTCTGCCTGGTGCCAACCGGGAGGGGTTTGGCTTTTTGTTTCAAGGGAAATCTGTTCCCTGCTGAGTCCTCCTACTAGCCCAGCCCTTCCCCATTAATTCCTGGGGCAAATTGCTTTTAGTGCCTTCCTGCCTCCCACAACAGAGCAGGCAGGAGGGAGCCGCCTCTGCGGGCTGGGGGTGTAGCTCTCGGATTCCCACGGTTCCCAGTGGGGGCCTCAGCAGCCCCACCCACCAGCTCTGCAGAAGGCCAGCCACAAATGCCCTCACTGACCAGGAAGACCCCATAGGCAGAGACCCCAGGGCTGGGGGCATGGAGGGAACTGGGAGGAAGCCAAAACCGCCAGAGGCAGGCAGGCAATTAAAGGAGGGGGTTGAGCTTTTTCAATTAACACGCTCCTCCCCCGCTGCCAGAAGCAGATAATTAACGGATTAGCAAGGCTGTTAGCTGCCAGGGAGGATGGGGGCAGGCGGTGGGGGTGGGGGAGGCTCCGGGCTCCAGCATCCACAGGAATGAGAAAGAATCTTTGGGTTCCTGACCCGAGGCTGCCTGGTGGATTCCTGGTGGAATCCGGCAGAGACACAGTGTGCAGGCTGGAAGGGGTCGTGACAGCAGGCAGCTGAGGAGTGGATTTCTGGGGGTCATGGTGTTGATGTCCATGGAGTGTGCACATCACCGTGCAGTCCACAAGTTGGCACCATTGTTTTTGGGGAGGCTGCATAACACAGGGCTGAGAGCCAGGCCTCTCACATCAGACACCGAGTTCAAGTCCGATTCCCACTTCCCAGCCGTGGGGGCTCATCAGACACCCCAGTTGCTTTCCCGGACTTCTCAGCGCCTTTCTCCTTGAGCAGGGTCATGCCAAAGCACAAAAGAGCCAGTATGCAGCCTCCATTTGTTCTTCCCCTGCCAGGGAGTTTTGGAGGCCACCAGTCCAGAGGGCGGAGCTGTTAGCTGGCCTGAAGCCCTGAAGCCAGGAGCCACCCGCATGGGGCAGGGTCTCACGCCTGTCCCATGACACACGGGGAGGGAGCGAGCAGTGGGCTGCTGTTTCAGCAGTGTAACCAAACCTGCCCTATTGCATGGGATCCCTAGCCTCAGTCCTGTCATCTGTAAAGTGGGTAAGAAGGAGCCCCAGCTTGAACGATCACTGTTTAGCTAAGATCATATATATATATATATATGTATGTATATACGTTGACTAAAGGTTATGCTCTGCTCCTGGACCCCACACCCCCTCCACATAAGAGGACAGTTGCCCTGGGCCAAGGTCAGTGGCCAACGACGTTGGATTGGCTATGACTAGTGGGTGGAACTCTGATAGTGCTGATCCTGTTTCAGGGTTGAGCTCCTGTGGGCATGGGCAAGGTCCACAGGATGCTGGAGGCCTGGCCAGCTCTCTTGTGTCTGGAGAAAGGCTGAGGCCTGCACTTCCATCCAGGGAGGGCTGGCGGGGCCTCCGTGAGGTCTCCCTTTGGTTCTCGAAGGCCCCAGGCCAGAGGGGGTCCTGTGACCTCCTCGGCAGCACAAGCTGTCCCTCGGCTGGTGTCCATAGCAGGCTGTCTCAGCTAGGACTGAATCCTGTAAACTAAGTTGTAAAAGAGAAAGGTTTTTTTTTTTTTTAATTTATTTAAGAAAGAGAGAGGGAGAGAGAGAAATCCATCTCCCATCTGCTGGTTCATCCCCCAAATGCCCGCAGCAGCTGGGACTAGATCATGCCGAAGCCCAGAGCTTCGATCCAGGTCTCCCACAAAGGTGGCGAGGACCCAAGTACTTGAGCAGCCTCGCTCAAGTCTCTCTTGCTGTTATAAAGCCACAGGCCCAGGAGATTGGACCCTTGGGGCCTCATCTAATTTTAATCACCTCCAAACACTTCAGTCAGATGAAGTCCCCACCCCCTGGACACCTCGCAATGGGTACTCAGTTCCAATGTGAATCTTTGGGGGGACGTTCAAACCATGGCCCAGCCCATAGCTCTGCTTCCCTCTCAGCCACCCCCTTCCCAGGCGCAGCGCTGAGCCTGCACCCCTGAAAGAGGCCAGGGGGACAGCTGTGGCCAGGTGACTGTCCTCACGCCTGCCTTCCTCCAGTGGCCTGCTCCCTGCTGTTTCTGTTTGGCCTACAAGATCAAACAGATTTTTTTTTTTTTCTCTCTAGCTGATCTCATTTCTCCTGGAGTTTCTGATGCCCTGTGTGCGAAGCCTGAGCAACCGTTTTCTGTTCCCTTTCTGGATATGAAGGCTTCACATACTCGCTCTGTAGTTGGCTCCCTGCTCCGAGCTCACCTGATCCTTTAGAGGCAAAATGTTCTCGGCATCAGCTTTTAAAAATTCCCTTCTCAGCCTGTGCATAATCCATCAGACTCTGCCTGCGCCCTGCAGCCGGCAGCCTGAAGCTCGCTTTGTTCGAGCCCTGCCTGCCCCTCACGGCTGGGTCAACAGCTCTGGGCTTTGAGATTCAGAAATACAATGAGTGACCTCCTGTCCAGCGAGGATCCCTGGCTGGGGATGAGCAAGGGTTGGCAGCTTCTCCTGTCTGGGCCACAAAGGATTTCCTGTTCTGGCTAATGCCAAGGGGTTGCCACCCTCACAGTCAGAGGTGTCGCCACCAGGCCTGAGCTGTCCGGGTCACTGGCCACGTGTGGCTCTGCAGGGCTTCACGTGGGACCAGAACTACTGAGATGTGCTGTGAGTATGAAATGCACACTGGACTCTGAAGATGGTGTGCGAACACATGTGAAATATCTAATTGATGCTTTTACCTTGATTACCGGTGGAAATGATACTGTTTTGAATATAGTGAGTTAAGCAAAGGGTCTTCAAAAAGTTCGTGGAAAACGTGTATTATGAAAAACCTATGCATGGATTTCAAATACTCTCCCTTCTCTCCTTCCCTCCCTCCCTTCCAACTTGAGACACAGAGAGACCCTTCATCTGCTGGTTCACCCCCCAAATGCCCTCCATGGCCCCAGGCTGGGTAGAAACTGGGAGCTGGGAACTTAATTCAGGTCTCCCATGTGTGGGTGGCAGGGACCCAATTATTTGAGCCATCGCTGCCGCCTGCCGGGGTCTGCATCCGCAGGAACCAGGACACCAGACCTGGCACTCGGACAGGGGAGGCGGCCTCTTTGCTGGCATCCTCACCGCCATGCCAAATGCCCATGCCACCAAGCTTCTTTTCACTCCAGTTTTCTGCAAACTTACTGGAGCGCCTTGCAAGTTGGGAAATGTTCTACCACCTGAAATCAGAAGAGCCTTGAATAAGCCCCTCTTCCCACACCTGCCCCACGTGGAAGGGAAGGCTGAGCCGCCCCGGACCTGCAGGGGCCCTCTGGGAGGCGTCTTCCTCCCTCCCTCTGTGCCGGGCAGACAGCACGGCTGAGCTGGGAGTGCGCCCTGAGCTGCCCACGGTTACAGCAGGAGACAACACTGAGTCCCAGGTGGTCTGACCCGCGAGTCTCTGTCTACCCACAGTTCTCTCCCCTCCTCTCTCACAAAGCAAACCCTGACTACATAACCCCGTGGGACTGACGACAGACATCTTCTGAGCAGGGCTCCCAGGGTGCCCGCTGCCTTCCTGCTAGACCCAGGGGCTCCTCCTCTTTGCCCTTCCCCTTCCTCCCCGTGGCTGGAATCTCTGTGCGAAGGTGTGGCAGCCAACTTGTCACCCTGACGGCAGACACTCAGCTCCCCCTCCCCCCGAGACACCGTTGTGATTTGCACTCGTAACTCACCCTCACCTGTGTTCCCTGGGCGCTCTGGTCATGGATGGAGTTTTCCGATGAGTCGGGAAGGGCTCAGAGGTCTGTAAGTTCAGCATGCGGGCCGGGGTCCAGTCTCCTCTCAGGGTGGGAAGGGCAGAGGCAAGGTCAGCAGGAACCTGGCGTTGTCGGCATCGGGCGCAGTGGATTCTGGGTTCCTTTGTCAGAGAGGATGTGGGGAGGCTGGAAACCACTGGAGCCTTTCTTTTTTTAAAGAATTATCTTTTAAAAAAATATTTGACAGGTAGAGTTATAGACAGAGAGAGAGAGAGACAGAAAGAAAGGTCTTCCTTCCGTTGGTTCACTCCCCAAATGGCTGCTACAGCCGGTGCTGCGCCAATCCAAAGCCAGAAGTCAGGTGCCCTCTCCTGGTTTCCCATGTGGGTGCAGGGCCCAAGCACCTGGGCCATCCTCCACTGCCTTCCCAGGACGCAGCAGAGAGCTGGACTGGAAGAGGAGCAACTGGGACTAGAACCCGGTGCGGGCACCACAGGCAGAGGATTAGCCAAGTGAGCCATGGCGCCGGCCCTGGAATCTTTTTTTTTTAAAAAAGAATTATTGTATTTATTTGAAAAACAGAGTTAGAGAGGTAGAGAGAGAGAGAGGTCTTCGATTCTGCTGGTTCACTCCTCAAGTGACCGCAACGGCCACAGCTGAGCTGATCTGAAAGCCAGGAACCAGGAGCTTCTGAGTCTCCCACGTGGGTTCAGGGGCCCAAGGACTTGGGCCATCTTCCACTGCTTTCCCAGGCCATAGCAGAGAGCTGGATCAGAAGTGGAGCAGCCGGGTCTCAAACTGGCGTCCATATGGGATGCCGGCACTGCAGGTGGTGGCTTTACCCGCTACGCCACAGCGCCGGCCTGGCAGCCCTCTTGTAATCATGAGCGAGCTGGCCTGAGAACAGCACTGGCCCACGGAGGAGGCGGCGTGGAAAGTCAGGTGAAGACTTGCTGTCACGGCAGGATTGACCTAGCAGACCCGGCTGTCCCGTCTCGGGGCTGCGTGGTCCAGGAGCTCTGGTATTTAAGCCCTTTGACTTCAGCTTCCTATTTCTCACAGCTAAAAGTACTCCTACAAGCAACACGTTTCCTGCAGGTGCAGACCAGCACCAAGCAGCCTCCTGCTCAGGGGGAAAACAGCACGGCCCGCTCTTCATCCACACAGCCAGAGCTCAGCCTCGTGTGGCTGGGTGCTCACTACGCAGCCACGCTGCTCATCACAGCCACAGAGGCCAGGGACTACGTTCAGAACACCAGGCAACGGGGAGGCGAGCTTTGCAGAGGAGCGGCCGCGGGCACTGCATAAAAGGCGGCCATTCCTCGACTCTCAGAAACAGTGCTGCCCCCACCATGGTGCTGCCCGGGCCAGCTTCACCCCTAGTGTGCCCAGAGACAGTGACAGCAGCCACCCACCAGCTGCACAGGGGCCAGGCAGGGCGGGGAGGTTGGTGGTTGGTGCTGGAAAGGGCCCAGGCCTTGGGCCCAGGCCAGAAAGGGTTTTTGTTGAGGGCGTGTGACCATTCTCTCTCCCGCTGCTTGGTGCCTGGCGCAGGATGAATACCGGGCAGTTAAGTACTTTGCTGGCAGCCTGATTATATAGATTTGCTTCCGTGGGAGCTTGTTCTTGCAATGACCTGGGACCCCAGGAGGGCTCTTGCTCTCCCCAGTCATTTGTGTTGGAAACACTGAGCCCTCCAGCCTCCTCGCTCTCTGGCAGGGAGAAGGGTCTAGAAAGAGGCACTTCTGCAGGGGTTTCTTTCTCAGAGGATATGCTCCCCGCCAGGCCACCCACCACCAGCTGCACGTGGAGTCTGCCCATCACAGACCCCAGCCTGCCCCTGCTTGGCTCCCAGACACGATGGTCCCTGCTGGCCTTGACTGTCATGGGGGGTGCTGGGCAGCCTGGGAACTTGACCTGCTCGTCCAGCTTCATTCCCTGAGATGTCAAGGTCACGTGGCTGAGTTTTGCTGGGAGAGCCCTTTCCTGTCTGCAGGTGTCTGTAGGCCCTGGGCACATTGCGGGATTCTCTGGGCCAAAGAGGGTCAGTGTGTTATTCTATTCTTTGTTGCTGTAATGAAATACCTGAGGCAGGTGCAACTTCCAGGGGTCTCCTCTGGCCATGACCTTCTTGCTAGGAGAGTCCCTGCAGCGGCTCAGAGCAACACACGGCGAGAGCCAGCATGTTTGTGTGTGTGTGTGTGTGTGTGTGTCTGTCTGTCTGTCTCCCTCTGTCTATAAAACCACTAGGATTCGCTCAAGCTCCACCTTAAACACTGCAGCTGGGTAAAGTTCCCTCCCTCTTAATTCCATTAATCTATGACTGGGGATTAAACTCCTGCATGCGTTCATGGAGCAGAGAAGCCATGTTCAAGCCCAGGGGCTTTTGTGGAAACCTCTGGAAAGCAACTCCCCCTCCCTTTACATCTGCAGTTAGTTCGCTGGGAGAGCGTTCACCTGCCACTGCTGGGAGCCACCTTTGCTACTCCAGGACGTGAGCTGCAGAAGAGGGCCTGCACGGAGGACAGCAGGTGGGAAAGGCATAAGGGATACCAGATAACATTATCTGAGCACTTGCATCCATCTAAGCCTGCAATCTCACCTAACCCTGGATTTTTCAGTCACTTGAGTCAATACATTTTCCTTTAAAAAAAAAAAAAACTTGAATTCAGCTTTCTGTCACTCATAATCGAACAGTCATGATGTGAAAGCAGGCTTCCCTGTCAGTCTGAGCCAGTCCCTCCTTACTGCCCCCTCCAGGCTGCTCTCACTGCCCCACCCCTACTGTGTTAGCATTCACTGCTTATGCACCTGCGTGGAGGCCCTTCTAAAGCCAAAGCCAGGAGCCAGGAACTCCTACTGGGACTCCCATGTAGTTGTCAGGAACACAAGTACTTGGGCCAGCGTCTACTGCTTTCCCTGGAGCATCAGAAGGGAGCTAGGTTGGAAGTGGAGCAGCCTAGACTTGAACTCACACTCCCATGTGGGACGTTAGCATAGCAAGTGGTGGCTTAACCCGCTGTGCCACAATGCTGGACCTCCTTTTTCCCCTCTAAGTTTTATTTATTTGAAAAATGAAATGATAGAGATAGTTAGATAGAATATTCTATAAGCTTGTTCTCTCCTCAAATACCCACAAAGCTGGGACTGAGCCACACTGAAGCCAGGAGCCAGGAACTCCATCTGGGTCTCCCACATCCTCCTTACTTAGGCCACTGATTCAAATGCCAGTCTCCCCTGGATACCTCCTTATACACATTCCTGGAAATAATGTTTTACCAGCTATCTGGGTGTCCTTAACCTAGTCAGGTTGACACCTAAAATTAACCATTATGTCTCCCTTTCTCCGACTTCCCTTGTGATCGCCAGGGAGGGGGCCAGGAGCCCGTCTGCCTAGCTCAATGCCAGGTCCAGTCCGTCTCCAGATGCTGCACAGCAGGAAGGCCCACCATTGCATTCAGAGAGCGCCTTCCCCCAGCCACAGGGAGAGGCCTTTTGTCCCTCTGAGCCCAGGAGGCCAGTTATGCGCATCTGGACACTTTGGGGCACATGTTCTGGCCTGAGTCTGGGGTGGGGAACCCAACACCCAATTCAGATTGCGTGGGCCCCTGCCCGGTTGAGTTTCTGGTTCTCCCAGAGTCAACGTCAGTTAAAGTCAGTGGGCATAGCAGCTGTGACGTCACAGTCCTGCGTCTTGTGTGACTGCCTCAAGAAAAGCAACTGAGTTCTCAGAACCCTATGTAAGATCCAGCAGCAACAGCCACCACCACCCCCAGACACGTTTCTTCCAAGGAGCGCCATATCTGAGGCCAGGGCTCTGCTGGTGACCATGCTGGTCTCCTTGGTCAACAATGGGACACAAGGTGGACTCTGCAAATCCTAGGACTTAAAGTGAGTGGACCCAGATATGTAGCCTGCATCAGCACATAACGGTACAAAGAAGGGAGATGGCTACATCAGGAAACGCAGGCTCGGGGTAGTCACAGCAAGGGTGGTGAGTCAGAGAGAAGGCAGCCGCGTGAACCAGCTTCTGCTAGCGTGGGCCCAGCAGGGCTCACATATAGACTTTTGTTCCTGCAGTGTCACGAGGTTCTGAAACGATGGAATCTTCTGGCATGTCAGGTGGGCTCATTACATGGGCGGCAGTGCAAGGACAATGCAGAGTCATTCCCTCATTCTTTTATTCTGTACTGCATGCCTACCACTTGCCGGTCTCCTGCTGGGTGTTGGGAACAATCCAAAGATGAATGAACCTGGAAGGTCTCCGTTCACACGGTGCTTAGGGCTGAGACAGCAGCTGGGTATTAACCAATCATAAGAACGAACACTCTGTCACAGCCCCAGCCGAAACGCAGGCGCCTTGTGGGTGCAGGAGATCCCTGACTATGGTCTGGAGTTCTAATTAACAAGAGAGGTAACGCTGGGAAGCCTGGCTTGCTTTTTATGACTTCAAGCTGGGTCTAGCGGTCTTTTTTTTCTAAGCGTCCCCAACTCAGAATTTTCCTAAAGCCTAAACTCTAGCTTAGTGGTGTGTGGACCCTGGGAACCTCTTTCACGACAGCCTGGCAAACCACGAGGCCTTCTCCAGTTTCTGGGTACCCTGTGTTTCACCGAGGTGTCCTCACGGAATCAAACAGAACCACCCCAGGAATACGCCCACAACCCCAGCGGCCTGTTAGCGATGGCCACGGGTCCGCCCAGAGCACAGGTCACGTGGCCACAGGGAGTGCGGCAAGACGCACAGCGCGGGGGCGGGGCTTCGGTCCCATCGCGCATTCCAATTGGCTCTCAGAGCTGCCCTCGCGATCAGCCCGCCCGCCCCTTCCGGCCTCGCGAGGCTACACCTTTGGCGGGAGTCGGCGGTGGGTGTGAGGTGAGGCCCACGGTCTCCGGTCCCGGAATGTGTTAGGTCGCACTAGGCCCCCAGTTATTCAGGGGCCTTCCCACTTCGAGGGCTGGGCTGATGGGCCTTTCATTGGCTGCGGGGGGTTGGGCGGGTTGGTGCGTCGGCCGTGCGGGTCCTGTCGGGCAGATAAGCCCCTCTGAAGGACCCGGGTCTGTGAATAGTCTTGGGGAGCCCCGTTTCACATCGCCCATGGCCCCCCATCACCCTAGACCCAGAGAGGGACGCCCAGATGGGATGTTTGACCTTGGTCAGTGGAGGGGGCGCCCCTCGTCCATCTTGGGGGCTCCGGGAACACACACCAGGGGTCAAGCGAGGGACCTGACTTCTGAGGGGCAGGGACTGTGGGCTGCAGAGGCCGTGTGCAAGCTGAGCTCGAGAGCATGTGTTCTGTGGTTCTTTGTGGGGCAGGAGCGTTCCGGATCGGGGACCGGGTTTGGGTGTTATTCTCCGATCAAGGGCTGCACACGCAGACGTGCATGGGGCCCCCGACATCAAGTATAATCAACGCGGGGGCACGCAGGAGGGCTCCTGCCGCCTGGTTAAAGAGGCAGTGGCGGCCCCACTGCAGCCGGCTGAGGCCCTGTGGGGTGCGTGCTCCGAGGTGCCAGGGCTTGGATTTTCGTTTCAATAATAGCAGCTGGAAACTATTGTTGATTTTTTTTTTTTTATGTAACATGCCCTCTGGCTTTAAATGTTGGTCTTTAATTCATGAAATTTTAGCACATTGTATAGCTAAAGGATGGAGATGTATTTTTTATGAAGTGTGTCTGACCCTCGGGATGCCAGCTTGTAGTGGGTGCTGTGGATGTCCTGGGTGAGGAGCTACAGAATGACAGGTTCTGGGAACTTGGGTGCTAGAAAAGAAAGTTCCAGAACTGACTTCGGATTGTGAGAGCTGAGTCGCTGGCTTAATTGGAAGATGGAGAAGTCACCCGCTGCCCTATCTTTTACTCTGTCCCTTTAAGGCAAGCACAGATCTAGGGTGGCTGGCTTTGGGAACTGGCGGTGAGCTGCCTGTGGGGTGGGGCAGACACCTCCTAGCAAGCCAGGCAGGTTTGCAGCCCTGGCTTGGGGCCTCGCTCTGCCGAGTGTCTGAATGGGGCTCTGAGACATTTTCAGACCAGGCCTTTGGGATGGGCTCCTCAGAACCAGTGTCCTACAACAGACTTGTCTTATTGTTACTTGGTCTCATTGTTCTAAACTGTGCTGAGAAGAAGCAGAGAGGAGAGCCTGAGGAATTCTTTATTTTATATTTTATTAACGTGTAATACTTGTACGTCCTTACAGGGTACAGTGCAATATAGCAACATATGTACAGTGTGAAGTGATTGCTAGGTAACTAGCATCTCCATTTTCTGTATCGTGTCTTTAGCTTCGGAGCCTATAATGCGTTGCTGTGAACTAAAGTTGCCCCACTGTGCTGTGGAGCCCTAGAGCTTGTAACTTCTGTACGTGTCTGGTGCCCATTATCCAGCCTCCCTGTAGCCCCTCTCCCCAGTCCTTCCAGCCTCCGCTGACGCTCTTCTAAGTTCAGCTCGACTCTTGACAGAAGCTTCCACGTAGGAGAGAACAAACAGTAATTGTCTTTCTGTGTCTGGCTTTTTTTTTTTTTCTCTTAACATAATGATCTCCAGTTTATTCATTTTGCTGCAAATGTCAGAATTTCATTCCTCTTCATGGCTGAACAGTATTTTGTTTGCGTACACCATGTTTTCTTTTTTTTGACAGGCAGAGTTAGACAGTGAGAGAGAGACAGAGAGAAAGGTCTTTCTTCCGTTGGTTCACCCTCCAAATGGCCGCTATGACTGGCACTGCACCAATCTGAAGCCAGAAACCAGGTGCTTCCTCCTGGTCTCCCATGCAGGTGCAGGGCCCAAGGACTTGGGCCATCCTCCACTTTTTCCCAGGCCACAGCAGAGAGCTGGACTGGAAGAGGGGCAACTGGGACAGAATCCGGCACCCCAATCAGGACTAGAACTTGGAGTACCAGTGCCACAGGTGGAGGATTAACCTAGTGAGCTGTGGCGCTGGCCTCTTTTTTTTTTAATATTTATTTATTTGAAAGATAGAGTTATGGAGAGGCAGAGGCAAGGGGTGGGGGGGTCTTCCATCTGCTGGTTCACTCCCCAAATGGCTGCAGTGGCTGGAGCTGTGCCGATCTGAAGCCAGGAGCTTCTTTCGAGTCTCTCATGTGGGTACAGGGGCCCAAGGACTTGGGCCATCTTCTACTGCTTTCCCAGGCCACAGCAGAGAGCTGGATCAGAAGTGGAGCAGCCGGCACTTGAACCAGTGCCCATATGGGATGCCAGCACTGCAGGCAGAAGCTTCACCCACTACACCATAGTGCCGGCCGCACCATGTTTTCTTGATCCATTCATCTATCAGTAGACATCTAGATTGATTCCATATTTTAGATACTGTGAATAGTGCTGCAGCAAACATGGGAGTGCAGGTATCTCTTTTATATGCTGACTACATTTCCTCTGGGTAGCTGGGTCATGTGACAGACCTCTCTCTTGTTTTCTGAGAAACCTCCCTATTGTTCTCTGTAATGGCTGTCCTAGTTTGCATTCCCACAAACCGTATATAAGGGTTCCCTTTTCTCCACATCCTCACCAGCATTTGTTATTTTTTTATCTTTTTGATTATAGCCACTGTGATTGGAGTGTCTCATTGTGATTTTCATTTGCATTCACCTGATAGCTAGTAGTATTGCATAGGTATTCATGTATTTGTTAGTCATTTGTATTTCTTCTGTTTTGCAAAGGTTGTTTACTTTTATTTATTTGGAAGGCAAAGAGAGAGAGAGACAGACAGACAGACAGACAGACAATAGGAGCTGGATCAGAAGCAGTCAGGACTCAGGCACTCCGGAATGGGGTACAGGCACCCTGGCGACGTCTTAACTGCTGCACCGAATGCCCATCCCTGTATTTCTTCTTTTGAGAAATGTCTACTCAGATAATTTGCCCAATTCATAACTGGATTGTTATTTGAGTGCTTTATACATTGTAGATATTAGTCCCTTGTCAGATGAGTAGTCTGTAAATATTCCCTCCCATTCTGTCAGTCATGTCTTCACTCTGGTGATTATTTCCTTTGCTGTGCAGAAGCTTCTTAGTGTGAGATAGTCCCACTCATCTGTCTTGTTTCGCTTTTGTTGCTTGTGCTTTTGGGTCTTACCTAAACTATCATTGATCATGCCAATCGTATGATCATACCAATTATATTACACCAATGTCGTGAAGTGTTTCTGTTATGTTTTCTTTAAGTACTTTCACAGTTTCCGGTTTTACATTTTGCCTTTGATCTGTTTTGAGCTGATTTGTGCATCGATGAGAGTTTGGGATGGAGTGTCAGGCATTTGCGTAAAGGTATCCAGTTTTCTCAGCACCGTTTACTGAAGAGTCAGCGTTCGCCAGTGTGTGTCTTTGGTGCTGAGCCCGAGGAGTTCCTGGAAGTTAGAATCAGTCACCTGGCTATACAGTCCATGGATAGAGATGGTCAGCCACAGCCCTTGTCCTCAAGAGGCTTTCGGATGCTGTGGGGAGATGCAGTGTTAACCCTACAGGAGGGCTTCACATGGCTCCTTGCCCAGCAGACTTGGGCTGGAGAACCCCAGGAGGAGAGGGAGAACCTAGAAGGTATTCCAGAGGCCTTATGGACTGAGTCATTGGCAGGATTGATGGCTGGCCTGGAAAGGAGAAGGCATTCCGAGCTGGGCTTGTGTGGAGTATGGTGAGGGTGAGGAAGTGGCAAATAATTAGGCCAGCCCACCCAGGGACATGGTGAGAGATCAGAGCGGAGGGGTTTTTAGGGTGCAGTTTTGAGATTGGGGTGCTCAGTGCTGTTTTATGGAAGATAGCTTTTTGGCAGCTCAGTATTGTGATGGGGAGGAGGGGCTGACAAGATGCCAACCAGGTGTTGTGTTCTGTAGAGAGCTGCGTAAGAGGGAGCTGATTGTGGAGAAGTCTGTCCTGTCCCCAGCCAGATGAGAGTGCCTTGTGATACGTCTGCGTGGCACTTCTACGTGTTCTGACCCCGAGCTGCCTACATTCTTGTGATGATTGAATAGACAAAGGGCTGTGTTCTGGGCAAGGGAAGCGCAGGTGCGCAGGACCTGGTGACCGCATGGTCCCCATCCCCTTTGGCAGACTCCTGCCTCCTTGCTGCCAGTCCAGTCTGTGGCCTCTCCCTCTGCAAAGAAGGGTTCTGAGTCCCCAGTATGGCCCCATTTGTGCTGGGAGGTGGCAGGTGGGTGTCGATGGCAAGAGCCAGGTCCCCTCGTGGTGATGTGAGAAGTCCCCTGACCTGGACACTGTAGACCTTCTCAGGACAGCTGGCTGTCCGGCGCCGTTCTCGTCCCGCAAGAAACAGAAACCGAACACTACAGACAAGGGTTCCTTTATTGCCTGGCAAGCGGAGATCCAGCCTCGATCTCTGTGGGCAAATTCTGCCTTACATCCGGATTGCAGGGGTATATATACACAAAACACGTCATCAGTCGGGTGACAGGCAAAACGTATCGGGATTGGGCAGTAACGTGGTAGCGCGGGAAAACCCCAGGGCGAGGAAGAACCCGGAAGCAGGAAGTGAGCGCCATCTTAGGAGCGTGGTTCCTCCGGTCTGGCTCCCCACATCTCCCTCCTTTTTGTTTTTGCACAAATCACACCTCCGACGGCCCCAGTAGGCCAGGGCCGGAAACTGTTTGCTAGACAGAGAGTAGAGGTGCATACCCAGCGTGCCTGTGATCCGCTAATTTGTGAAACTGAGAGGGCCTGGCCACAACCCTCGCCGTTTGTTTAGGGATCCGTTCCCCTTTTGCTGGGACAGGCTGGGGCCAAACCTGTATGCATATGCATATGCTCTCCCAGGACCCCTGGAACTCCCAGGTGGGCTCCTGCTGCAGTGCCTTTGGCCTCGCATGTCTTAGCTTTGGTTTCCGGTCAGAGGTGGGTGCCAAAGTCCAATAGGGGAATCGGGAGCATAACAGACAACCTGAGGAAGGTAGTCATATAGTACGGGGGGCACAGATATCAGTTGGGAGGGGGCGTATCGAGGGTATGAACTCGGTCATAAGTTAGTCGAGATCCGGGTCACGGTGGTGGAGAGCAGCATATGCTGCCGCACGAAACTGATGTCCAATTTATTGTTGATGAAGGAGCTCACCCAACGCAGGATACAGGGACCTATGGACAACAATAAGAACAGAGATAATAATGGGCCTAATAGGGGGAGAAGATAAGGAAGGAAACCATTCCAAGCACTCCAGAGTGGATTTTCATATAACTTCTTGTACTGGAAAGGGAAGAGTAGCCGAACAGTTAGTGGTTGCGTTATTGACGAGGGAAGAGTTTAGAGATCGGGTTTGTGGATCCAGATCAACCAAGTGGGGTCGGGGCTTAACTAGCGGATGATACATTATGGGGGATGACTCAAAGAGGCTTTCCCAACGGCGCGACAACTGTTCTTGGCGATTTTGGTCCTGAGGACCCCCACCGTCAGAGATTTGTAGGGGCGCCGTCATATTCCAACAAACCGGATGCCCTACCCGGCCCACGCAAGAAGCCGAAAAAGGCTCGTGCCGGGCCTCCCGGGTCCTGAACGGGGGAGAGTGTAGTGGGAGGAGCCGTGGGCACTAGAGGGCGCGTGCTAGCGGCTTCTAGTTTTTGTCGCAGCTGTGTGTACGAAGGGGGCCGGGATTTAAGAGGAAAGTCCCCTTCTTCTCCCTCGGACTCTGAGGAGGCGGAGTTACACTCGGAGTCCACAGTCGGTAAAGAAGTTTGACATCCTGTTTCCTTAAAGTGCATGAGGTCCCGAGCAGTGTCTGAACTCTGGGAGCGAACCTCCTCGAGAACCTCACGGACCGCCGTAAGAGCCGGTTGATCCGTTCCCACCGACCTCTCCTCTAGAAGGCACGCCCGTATCAATTCCCATAAGGGGAGCACAATGGGGTCGAGGTCAGGCTCCCGGGGATCATCGGCTGTCCGCCGAAGATCTTTTCCTAGTTTTTCCCACGAAATAAGAGTCACTTGACCCGTATGAGCGAACCACGGCGCGAAGAAATCAACACATCCAAGAAACCTGACCAGCACGGATTTAGAAACCTTGATCTTTTTGGCACGTAACAGAGTTTTTAACGAATCGGCTAATGCCGAGTGACTGGGAGAGTTACCCATTAAGAGCCTAAAGCGGGAAAACACGTCCGCTATCGTAGGGTGCGTCCACCCTCTAACCGCGAGATATACCTCACCCGCGGGGCCCAAGTGGTAAGACTTACCTCGCCTACCACTCACTTACCGGCAAAGCAAAAGGAAGGTTCCCCGTACGGGCCACCAGCTGTCCGGCGCCGTTCTCGTCCCGCAAGAAACAGAAACCGAACACTACAGACAAGGGTTCCTTTATTGCCTGGCAAGCGGAGATCCAGCCTCGATCTCTGTGGGCAAATTCTGCCTTACATCCGGATTGCAGGGGTATATATACACAAAACACGTCATCAGTCGGGTGACAGGCAAAACGTATCGGGATTGGGCAGTAACGTGGTAGCGCGGGAAAACCCCAGGGCGAGGAAGAACCCGGAAGCAGGAAGTGAGCGCCATCTTAGGAGCGTGGTTCCTCCGGTCTGGCTCCCCACAGCTGGCTCCTTGCTGAGACAACTGGGTGCGGGGTGGACTTATATCTGAGCTACCCCCAGTTTCCAGCCAATGTTCTCTTTACCACTGCAGGTCTGGGGGATGTCTGTTCTGGGTCAGAGTGGGGTGGGGTTTGGGGTCACTCCAGGAACTCCTGAGAATGGCTCAAACTCCTTATGGCTGCTTCCTTCCACCTTTCCCAAGGTCAAGTTCCTGTGGAGAGAAATAGAAGGAGTCAGAGGTACCAGCGTCCCAGATTTTACAGACCTTCTTGGAAACCATGTTGGAAACCAGACCCCAAATCCAGCAGAGGAGCAGCCACAATGGCCAGGAGGTAGTGTGTGCCCTCCCATTCCGTCTCCGGTGCCCCTCACCCCTGAAGTCTCCCTCCTTCCACCAAGGACCTCTCGCCTCTCCCTGTGCCCTTTTCCAGACCAGCCTGTGGTCATCGGGTTTTGGGATGAAGCTGGAGGCTGTCACCCCATTCCTGGGGAAGTATCGCCCCTTTGTGGGTCGCTGCTGCCAGACCTGTACTCCTAAGAGCTGGGTAAGTGATGGCAGGGCTGAGCCCCACTCTGGGAAGCTTGGGGTAGCTTGGCTTTGGGGGCCACAGCTCTGTTCTTTTCGTGTCTTTCCAAGCCGGGCCCCTACCTGATCCCTGCCTCTAGTTTTGTCTTTGAGGGCAGAGGGTGTGCTGGGGTGGTTGTAGTCCTGGGGCTGCAGCGGTCTCCCAAGCCTGGGAGAGACAGGTGGGAAGCTCAGAGGGGCTCAGAGGAAGCGGGGCTGTGCCCAGAGAGCTGGTGTCTGGCCGGGCCTGAACGAGTCCTGTTCACTGTGGGGTTGCGCCCCTCCGGCTTCGCAGCACTCAGCACGTGCTTGGAGACCGCTTGTGTGTCCATGCCATGTGCAGATGCTGAGACTGAGTTTTGATGGACATCCAGGCTCTGTGTTCTCTGCTGTTGATGGCAGAACTTCTCTTCAAAGAGGTGATTCTGGACAGGGCGTAGCACTTCCCTTTTGAGCGTGGAACCTTTTTCCTGAGCAAGCACAGGCTCTGTGGTCAGACATCTTTGTGAAGTGTTGTGTGGTAGTCCTTTTTCCTGCTAGACTCACCAAGCCACTGGGCAAGGACCGGGGCGGGAGGTGGAGGGGAGGCAGGGCCTTTCCTTCACCAGTTTCCAAAGGCCCCCCAGGACATGCTGTCCATGCCTCGTCTCTGGCAGGAGTCCCTCTTCCACAGAAGCATCTCAGATCTGGGCTTCTGCAATGTGATCCTGGTGACGGAGGAGAACACCAGGTAGTGAGAGCGGGGCAGAGGGCTGCTGGGGCCCTGCCTCCTGCCGCGGGGGAGGAAGGGCCCTGTGCCCTGCTCCGCACAGCAGTGAGGAGAGGCGGGCTGTGGCTGCCCTCTCCTGCAGTTCCTCTGGGCATGAGGGACTGTCTGCTGTGTCTCAGGCCCTCAGCGGAGAGCCTGCTCAGCAGGGGGAGAGGTGGGACTGGGGCACAGAGCGGCAAGTGGTTCCTCTTCTGCTCCATTGACGAGCCAAGCTCAGGTGTTTTCTGGGACGTGGAATAGGGTGTAATCCCTGCCTGATGGAAAGTTCCCCGGGGGCCCCAGTTGGGGTGGACCTTCCCTGCGCCATCTTTCCCCATTCTGGGGCTGTGCCTAGGTTTCGGGGCTGGCTAGTTCGGAGACTCTGCTATTTCCTGTGGTCCCTGGAGCAGCACGTACCCCCCTGCCAGGACATCCCGCAGAAGATCATGGAAAGCGCTGGGTGAGGGGCAGGGACTGGGTCTAACTGGCATTCCTGGGGTCTGTAAAAGGATGATGAAAGCTCTAGGCAGGGGTGGCCGAGAAGCCTGCTGGGGCAGGGCTTCCAAAGTGTTAGCTTTGCCTGGGCCCTTCTCAAAGGAGGGTGAAGACGGGAGGCTGTGCCCTGGGAGAGCTTGGGCCAGTCCCAGCCTGACAGCAGCCTCCCACCCCAACCCCTACTGTCACAGGGTACAGAACCTCCTTGCAGGGAGGGCCGCTGGAGGGGCTGAGGAAGGCCAGGTGCCCAGTCATGTGAAGAAAGACGTGCAGCGCATCCTGGGCCACATCCAGGCCCCACCACGGCCTTTCCTGCTCAGGTAAAACTTGTCCCTGGGCCAGGTCCTGTGCCCTTCTGGAGAAGCTGGGCCTGGGGAAGAGCTGGACACACCTTCTGGGGAGCTGGACGATATCTACCAGAACAGGCCGCAGCCTGCTGTCACACCTGCCTCCCCGCCCCACCTCCCTGACCACAGAGCTGAGCACCTGTTAGACGCAGGTCCTGTTCTGGGGGTAGGGGTGACAGAGACACATGCCTATAAAAAGGAACAGGGTAACACTAAGGACAGCAATAGCGAAGGGAGAGGGAGTTCAACCAGGGCCAAGAGGAGCCAGGGTTGGCGGCACGAGAACCGCGGGGAGAGGAGGCAGCCTTAGCCTTGCTAGAAGGAGCAGCAGGAGCCGTGGCCCTGGGCAGGAAAGGGCTGTACGTTTAGAAGCTGGCAAGCGGGGCCGGCGCTGTGATGTGAAGCTGCTGCCTGTGGTGCTGGCACAGTGTGGACTCCGGTTCCAGTCCCAGCCCTGCCACTTCCATACCAGCTCCCTGCTGATGTGCCTGGGAAAGCAGCAGATGGTCCAAGGGCTCCCCGGCATGCACGTGGGAGACCCTGAAGAAGTTCTGGCTCCTGGCTTTGACCTGTCCCAGTCCTGTCCATTGCAGCCATTTGGGGAGTGAACCAGCGGATGGAAAATCGATTGGTATCTCTCTGTGCCTCTGCCTCTACTTCTCTAACTCTGATTTTCAAATAAATAAATCAGTCTTAAAAAAGCTGGCAAGTGAGGAAGATAGTTGCTAGAGATGAATTTTTAAAAGATATTTATTTATTTATTTGAAAGAGTTACAGAGAAGGAGAGGAAGAGGTAGAGACACAGAGAGAGAGATCTTCCATCTGCTGGTTCACTCTCCAAATGGCTGCAGTGGCTGGGGCTGGGCCGGGCCAAAGCTGGGAGCCGGAAGCTTCCTCCAGGTCTCCCATGTGGGTGCAGGGGCCCAAGGACTTGGAGCATCTTCCACTGCTTTCCCAAGCGCTTTAGCAGGGAGCTGGATCCCAAGTGAAGCAGCCAGGACTCTAAACCTGCACCCACATGGGATGCCTGTGCCGCAGGCAGTGGCATTACCTGCTATGCCACATCGCTGGCCCCATGGAGATGAATTTGAGAGGTAAAGGGGACCAGCTTATGGTGGGCCATAAAAGAAAGTGGGGTTGGATCTCTGAGGAAAGGGTTTTAAACAGGGAGTGACACTCTGGGGTCAGGTGAGAAATGACGCTGGACGGCCGTGCAGAAGAGCACGTGCAGGCATCGAGGAGCTGCCTTACTCACTGCTGGACCAGGTGGCAGGGCTGGGGTGGTAAGGGGAAAAGAAATCACAGGAAGCCCTGTTACAGCCTGTACCTGGTGGTATGTACAGAGGGGAGCGGGCTTGAGGAAAAGTGGGTTTGGTTTCGAAGGATGCTTTGGACATAAAAGAGTTTTCAGTACCTGCCACACTGTGGAGACAGTGAGGAGCAGTTGGGTGTAGGAGTCAAACTCAGAAGGGACAGATTTTGAGAAGCTTTAGCATATAGGTAGGGGTGTGTGTGTGTTAAAGATTGATTTAAAGAGAGAGATCTTCTATCTGCTGGTTTACTTCCCAAAATGGCCACAATGGCCAGGGCTGGCACAGGCTGAAGCCAGGGGCCAGGAACTTCATCTGGGTTCCTCATGTGGGTGCAGGGGCCCAACCATTTGGGCCATCTGCTGCTGCTTTCCCAGGCACATTAGCAGGGAGCTGGATCAGAGTGGAGCAGCCAGGACTCATATGGGCGATCGTAATGGGATGCCAGCATTGCAGGTGGGGGCTTAACTCTGCACCACAGCATCAGCCCCTAAGTGGTATTTGTAGCCAAAGGATGGAGGACCCAGGACTACACGTGTGAGGGACGGCTGGGATACTGATAGAAAGGACAGAAAGCAGAGGTTGCTGGTGACCTTGACCACGCCTCCTCTGTAGCATTCGTCAACTTTGTTGTGTGACTCCAGTCCCTAGACTTGACTACCTTTACACCAACTGTCAACCCCTCCCATCCTGCCCTCCCTCCTGGCCTAGCTTTGGTGCTGGGCTCATTGTGATGAAAACACATGGGAAAGTCTCTGGGTACAGCCCCCGCTGCCTGCCTGCTCTGTGCACCTAAGCAGCTGAATGGTGCTAGCCAACATACTGGGTGGATGGTCCCTGTAAGTGCAGCTCTCCCAGGGGCACATGGCGTTTGCCAAGCCCGTCCAGGCTGCTCCTTCTCTCGCTTACCCACTGATGCCACGTGTCATGCTTCGTGGAGATATAGAAGCCACCGGATGGAGACTTGCTGCTTGTTAACAATGCCCTGCTACCTGCATGTACACATCGGTCCTCAAGTAGAGCTGCCCCCCGACCCCTTCCCAGCCTCTACCAGGGACTTTGCCCCTCAATTATCCCCGTTCCCTCTTGTATCACTGACGCTTCCCTCGTATCCCATCTTCGCCAGTGGTTTGCTAAGACCAGGCTGAATTCTGCCTGGGGCGACTCTGGCGCTTCTAATCTCCCCTGGGGCGAATGGAGGCAGCTGCTCACAGAGGCCTTGGTGTGCCAGCACCACCCCTTCTCAACCTTCTCCACTATTAAGCACCTCTGTAGCCTGAGCCCCACTTCTCTCTTGTAAAATGGAGACAGTAATACCACCTGGCTCCGGGCGGTGCTGTGCAGCTGTTGAGGTGCTGGCGCTGAGTCTTACAGGCTGTGGGTCACCCTGGCTGCAGCTCAGACCCGACGTCACTCCCCAGGCTGTGCAGCTGGGTGTTCCTGCGGTTCTTGAACCGCCTCTTCCTGAATGTGCAGCTGCACAAGGGTCAGATGAAGATGGTCCACAAGGCAGCCCAGGCGGTAAGGCCCCTGTGCTGGGGTGGGGATGGCGGGGGAGAGTCTGGGGCCAAGCTCTTGAGTCAGGCCAGCCCCATCAGCTGGTGGGAAAAAATGCAGTGCTCTTGGGTGACCTTCTCTCCATGTCTCACGGCCCTGCTCCCACAGGGCTTCCACTAACATCTTTTCATCATGGCCCTCACAACCATGACGTCAGTGCATTACCTTAAAAGTTATCGGAAGGCTGCTCTACTCTGAGAAACATGCTCAGAGCAAGAAGTCTTCAGCTGAGCCCTCCCTCCCTCCCACCCCCTTCCCGTGTTGCTCTGGTCTGAAGGCACTGGGGTTTGCCTTCCTATGTGTTCAGGGTGGGGACAGGTTGGCACTCCCCTCTGGCTCTCCCTGGAGCAGGGCTTGCCGCTCGTCTTCCTCTCTACTCACAAGTCCCTCCTGGATGGGCTCCTGCTGCCCTTTGTGCTGCTCTCCCAGGGGCTGGGAGTGCTCCGTGTGGCTTGGGATCCCCGTACCTGCTCCCCTGCCCTCCGGTAAGAGCCTTGTGCCCCTGGACAGACATGGGAGGAGTTATAGGCTGGGAGGGGCCCTCTTCCTG
This sequence comes from Sylvilagus floridanus, assembly GCA_949820135.1. NCBI lineage: Eukaryota > Metazoa > Chordata > Mammalia > Lagomorpha > Leporidae > Sylvilagus > Sylvilagus floridanus. The sequence continues at coordinate 72,488,237 of OX463245.1, read as the reverse complement.
GCACCTCTGCTCCCAGCAGCATGGCAGCCTTGCCTGTGAGGCTCACAGGGAGTCAGCTGAGGGTCCCAGGGCTATGGCTGCAGGTGTTTAGGCAAGACACATGCTGGCCTTGGGGGCCTTAGGCTATCACTAGTCTCTGGCTCAGCCCCACTTCCAGAGCCCCCTCCCTCATCAGGCTCTACCCTGTGCCCCACAGAGCTCTGCTAAGGAAACTTGGGGGGATTTTCCTGCCCCCAGAGGCCAACCTCTCCCTGGACAGCCCCGAGGGGGTCTTGGCAAGGGCCGTGGTGCGTGCCGTAAGTACCCCCAGTAGCTTTGTGTGGGGCCAGGTCAAGGATACAGGGTCTGTTTCTGCTCTGGCCTTGAAACCTGCCCTCGCTTCCTCCCATTCCAGGCCACGGAGCAGCTGCTGGTCAGCGGACAGCCCTTGCTCATCTTCCTGGAGGAGCCCCCTGGAGTCTTGGGGCCTCGGCTGTCAGCCCTGGGCCAAGCCTGGCTAGGACTGGTGATGCAGACAGTCCAGTTGGGCATTATCCCAGATGCTATGCTGGTGCCAGTGGCCATCACCTATGACCTGGTTCCAGATGCACCATGTGACAGTTACCATGTGAGCCCTCCTGCCCCTGGGGATCCCAAATGGACACCAGCTGCAGACAGGAGGCAGTATTGTGTGGCTGGGCCACCCTAGGGCTGGGGTCAGAGTGTGGGTACGTGTGCACGTGTCTATGCAAAGGTATCTCCCTACATCTCCATCCTCACATTTCTTCCTCAAAAGACCCTGTGGGGAAGGGAGGGTTTCTCCTGTTTCATGGATGAGGAAATAGGACCTTGAGAGGACGCGGTCCTGCATCAGGTGGCCCTGAGATAAAACTGAGCAGGCGGCAGTGGGGGGTGCCTCTGGAGAGTGAGGTGGGCCCTGAGAGGAGTGAGACCTGAGAGCAGGCCCCCCTCCATGAGGAGCTGCACCTTTACCCTCCCCTCCCTCCAGACCTCGGCTCCCCTGGGGCTGTGGACAGTGGCTCTGGCTGTCCTGCAGAGCCTGTGTAGCTGCTGGGGCCGCCGTCGCCGGGTCTGCGTCCGGGTGCACCTAGCCCAGCCCTTCTCCCTGCAGGTATGGAGCGCACTGGGCAGGGCTGGGAGTGCCTGGGGATCTGTCCTGACAGCATGGCCCTCAAAGTCTCTGCAGAGACAGCTTTGCCTACCTTAGGTGGGCTTTATGCAGGGTTTCTGGCGGGCCAGAGTAGGCCGTCTAAGAGCCTTGTCCTGGACAGGAGTACATCATCAATGCCAGAAGCTGCTGGAGCAGCAGGCAGACCCTGGAACAGCTGTTGCAGCCCATCGTGCTGGGCCAGTGGTAAGGGCAGGGGAGTGCCTGGTCTCAGCCCTTTAGCACCTGCCTGTGTGGAGAATACGCCATCTTCCCCCAAACATACCAGCTTGCGGTGGGGTCGTCTTGAACAGTACCATGCCCTCGTCTTGCCTACAGTTTAAATGTGGGATAGGCACCCAGGCCTGCAAGGAGCTGAGGTGACATGAGCCACCCCTCCTCTGGGACTGGGAGGGAGAAACACCTTCACCTTGAGAAAGGCCCAGCCTGTTTTCAGGTTCGGTCCCTTCATCCTCTGATCTGTGTCTCTGTCCCAGTACTGTTGTCCCAGATACTGAAAAGGAGCAGGAGTGGACCCCAGTAACTGCGCCCCTCTTAGCCCTCAAGGAAGATGACCAGCACCTGGTCAGGAGACTGAGCCATCACATCCTAAGTGGTGAGACAGACTAGCCCTGGACTTTGGGGGTGGGTCGTGAGCAGTGCCTTCTCTCTGTGGCTCAGCAGTCAGGGCCCTGTGTTCCAAGTGTCTGCACCGACCTGCTCTCCCTTCATGGCACACTTGGGACGTCTGCAGGGTGGAACCTCTCCCACCCCTAGGAGCAGAGCACCCAGCAGGGCAGGAGGGAGCAGCTGAATGAGTACACCCAGATGGCTGCCTGGACAGTCGGACAACCGTGCTGAGGGCAGAGGCCAGCCCAGAGCCCCAGTCATAGCCAGCCCCATCCCACATCCTCATGTGGCCTCTCTGAGCCCGAGTCTCTTAGCTGCATATGGGGATGAGGGTCACAGGACGGAGGCTTGTAACCGGAGGGCTCTGGCAGAATTCTGTGATCTAGTGCCTCTTCTGGTGCAGACTGGGGGCTGGGTAGGCCCAACAAGATGAAAGGGAAGTCCCTGAGCTTCTGGCCTGTCAGAATCTACGTGCTGAATGCCAGCTCTCTGGGCTCTCCTGAGACCTCGCTGGGGTGGAGTTGGGGTTGGGCCATGTGGCGGGTGAGGCTTGGCCAGATGATGTGACCAACACTGCACTCCTGGCCCCAGCTGGCGTGGCAAGCTCAGCGGTGATGAGCACGGCCATCATGGCGACGCTGCTGCTGTTCAAGCACCAGAAGGTGAGGTATGGTGTGGTGGGGCCTGGGGAGGGGCGTGGCCCCGTGCTCAGCCCTGCTCTGCCCACCCAGGGCGTGGTCCTGTCACAGCTCCTGGGGGAGTTCTCCTGGCTGACGGAGGAGACGCTGCTGCGAGGCTTTGATGTGGGCTTCTCTGGGCAGCTGCGGTGCCTGGTGCAGCACACACTGAGCCTGCTGCAGGCGCACGTGGCCCTGCTGCGCATCCACCAGGGGGACTTGCTGGTGGTGCCCCGGCCCGGCCCTGGCCTCACGCACCTGGCACGTCTGAGCGCCGAGCTGCTACCTGCCTTCCTGAGTGAGGCTGTGGGGGGTGAGTCCCGAGGGCCAAGCTGGATGGGATTTGTGTGCAGAGATGAGGGGATTGGCTCCCCCTCATCCTCTCCCCCTTCCCACCTAGCCTGTGCTGTGCGGGGGCTGCTGGCCAGCAGAGTGCCACCAGAGGGACCCTGGGAGCTGCAAGGCATAGAGCTCCTGAGCCAGAAAGACCTGTATAGCCAGATCCTGCTGCTGCTGCACCTGCTGCCGCAGGACCTGCTGCTCCTGCAGGTCAGCCCCCCCCCCCCCCCCCGGCCCAGTGCGGCCTTGGGCCTGCCCTGACGCCCTCTGGGAGTGGGACAGGTTGTGCCCCGCTTCTGGTCAGCCCTTGCCTGTGGGCTTGGCTTTCTTGAGGCCACACAAGTGCTGCTTTCTCCCTAGCCGTGCCAGTCTTCCTACTGCTACTGCCAGGAGGTGCTGGACCGTCTGATCCAGTGCGGGCTCCTGGTCGCTGAGGAGGTAGGCCACGCAGTTGGAGACAAAGGCCCTGTCCGGGCCGAGCTTCCTGCAGCCTCCCCAGGCTCCCCTGCCCTGTGTGTGCTGTGGAGTGGGAGTCCCCTGGCTCGGTGGACAGGGAAACTTGGGTTGTATCTCTACCACTCCTGCCCCAGGAGATGACAGGATCTGCTCCCTATACTTCCTGCCCTCCACATTTCTGTCCAAAGGACTGTGGCCCATGAGAGGGGGAACCCATTTTCTGCAGCCCACAGACTGGCTGGGCTCCCTGGATCTGCTCTTACTGCTCTCACTTACACAGATCTGGTCTGGGGCCATAAGGCTAATCCCTAGCCAACGTGTCAGGGACCAGTGGCTCCTGTCACCTCCAGACCCCAGGTTCCAGGCCAGCCTGTGACACAGGGCGCCAGCGTTTGAGTGGAAAGCTGCTGTGGAGACCGAGTGGGGACTTCACCGACAGTGACAGTGATGACTTTGAGGAGGCCGAGGGCCGGTTTTTCAGGGTAGGTCGCGAGAAGACATCCCCAGAGGGAGGTGCTAGGGGGCATTGGGAGCTGCCCTCACCCTGCCTGTCCTCCTGCAGCTCAGCCAGCAGTCACGCTGCCCTGACTTTTTCCTCTTCCTCTGCCGCCTGCTCAGCCCACTGCTCAAGGCCTTTGCACAGGCGGCCGTCTTCCTGCACCAGGGCCAGCTGCCGGACACCGGTAAGACCCTCACCTCCTTCAGTCCTCAAGGTGGGGGCTCTGCCTGGGCTGGCCATGGGCCTGGGCTAGGTCTCCTCTCCCCTGCAGAGTCAGGCTACACAGAGCAGCTGCTTCAGTTCCTGCAGGCCACCGCCAGGGAGGAAGGGATCTTTGGTGAGTCCCAAGCAGCCAGCCCTGGCTCCTAGAAGTTTGCTGGTGGCTGCTGCCCCCTGCTGGGCAGTGGCAGCCCAACCCCAGGAAAGTGTGCGGCACAGTGACTCAGCCTTGGGTCCTGTCTGAGTGCTGTCCCTGGGTTGTTCCTTCCATACACAAGAGGATGAAAAGCCTGCGCCCAGTGGCTCCCAGCCCTCCCTCCCTCAAACGTTCACTTCTCTTCCCTCCAGAGTGTGTGGACCCCAATCTCGCCGTGAGTGCCATCTGGACCTTCAGAGACCTGGGGGTGAGTGACTGTCACATCAACCTGTCCCCCTGCTCTCACCCCCAGAGCAAGTTGCCCAGAGAAACCCACGTGTGCTCCCCCCCGCCAGGGCTGGCCTTGGTGATGCCTCATTGAGATGCAGGGATTTACCTGGTGTCTCCCCAGAACAGATGCGGGGATAGGAGACTGTAGATGGGAGGGGTTTCCTGTCCCTCGTGGTCTCTCAAACCACTGGCTCCTCCTGCTCCCAGGTGGGGTACTGAGTTTGGTTTGAGATGGGGCAGTGTCTGCACACAGACACAGACCTAAGGAGCCAGACTGCAGAGTTCTGGGATGTGGGCTTGGTCCCTGTGTGCGCAGTCCCCACAGCAAGGGTGCTCAGTCCGTTTCTACTGCCCAGGTGCTGCAGCAGACGCCCAGTCCCACAGGCCCCAGGCTCCACCTGTCCCCTACATTTGCATGCCGGGACAATCAAGACAAGCTGGAACAGTTCATTCGGCAGTTCGTCTGCAACTAGACCCGGGGAACAGAGCCTGCGCTGACTTTGCAGCCATGTCTCGGAGCCAGACGACAGACGAGGCTGCAAACCCTTAGCTGGGCTACAAAATCTTTGCTGTTTGACTGTTGCGCATCCCTTGCTGTCTCCATCCTTTGCTGTGATAAACAAGGGGACAGAGCAAGTTCTCTTCCCAAACCCAACTGTTGCTTTTGGTGTGCCTGTGTAGGTAGCTGCGTCTCCTTCCCCATCTCCCCCACCAGACCAGCCCTGAGAGAAGACAGAGCACATGGACCCAGCGGCCACTGTGGCAGGACAGATTTATTGAGAGCTCGACCTTCCTCCTTTCCACCTAGCGCCTTGAGGCAGCTGGCAGGAGCCCACGGCTGGCGCTGGGGTTTCCCCGGTGCTGTGCCGAGTGGCAGTGGAAGCCCCGTCCTGTGTGCCCCATCACACCACCTTGTTGACAATGACGCCAAGTCCTTCAATCTCACACCGGACTTCGTCTCCCTTCTGTAACAGAGTGGGCCCCAAGGGTTTCGGCCTCGGTCCAGACTCACGCGTGCACACACACAGGCCTGCTGGGTCCCTTCCTTGCTCCCTTTCCTCCTACCTTGAGAAAGACGGGAGGCTTCCTGAACACACCAACACCTGGGGGGGTCCCGGTCAGGATGACGTCCCCTGGATAAAGAGTGACGAACCTGGGGCAAAGCAAGAGGACCAGAGGGCTCAGCTCAGCTTGCAAGTGTGTGGGCAGGGGGTGGGGCTGGCCGCACAGGCTCCACACTCACTGGGAGACCCAGGCTATCAGCTCTTCCGTCTTAAACACCATCTGGCTGGTGCTGCTGCTCTGGACCACCTCCCCATTGACTCGGCAGCTGATCTTCAAGTTGTGTGGATCTGAAACCGAAGCACGGAGGGTCACCCCTCTGCCACACGGAGGGAGGCTGTGTGAGCTGCCACGTGTGAGAGCATCATCTGTGGCCCCCTTGGCTCAGCATTACCTGGGAACTTCCACAGACACTGTCCCCTTGTGCCCCCTGCCTCCCCCACCACAGTCACTTGGGTGAGTGACAGAAGGGCAGTCCAGACTCAAGTGGGGAGAAAAAGGCTAGGGTTTTTGCCCTACAAGATGGACAGCTGTCCACAGCAGAGGCTAACAACTGTAAATAGGAAAATGACCCTACATCCACAGAGCACGAGGGCGACAGCATGAGCAGGGACAGTGAGGCCCCCGTGTCTGATGTAGGCAGGCCCGGCCCACCTGTGACAGCGTCCTGGCGGACTCGCACTTTGCATATTCTTGTGACGGCGTTCACGCTCTGAGCACTGCCTGCTTTACTGCACAGGTGCTGGGAGGCCCTGGTGCACTGGGCGTCTCTGTGGCTCTGGCCCTGCCGGTGTTTTCAGTGACTGTGCTATACCTTCTTGGCCAGTGGCCCCCTCCTGGCTCTCACGGTGTCCTTGCTGTTCTGGTCACACAGGGCTGACCTCTCCATCACTGTGGAAAACGCACAGGCTCCGAGACAGCCACTCACACCAACGCTCAAGGGCCAGTGTTGCTTCCTTCCAACTGTGGCAGCTGGGGGAAGGCTGGCCCAGGCGTCAGTGCGGCACTGACCTTGGTAATCAGCTTCATGAATGCAGTCTCACCACCTCTGCAGTTGCGTCCCCTAGGGGACTTGGGGCTGCAGAACTCAGCACTGAGGCTGAGACCCACCCTCTATAGAAGCCGCAAGAAAAGGGCCGTGGGAAGGGAGGGGCTCTGAATGTAGCTGGACTCCCTCTCCAGTGCCTGGAATGCTGCTTTGTCCCCACACAGGTACCTGCAAGGATAGGTACAAATGGCAAGGACCAGGGACCTACCTGCCACACTGTCCTTGGTCACCAAGGCAGGGCCGAGGGGGCAGAAGGTGTCAAAGGTTTTTCCCAATAGCCACTGCTTTCCGTTGCGTCTCATTTGCCAGTCACGAGCACTCACATCTTGAGCCACGGTGAAGCCGGCCACGTAAGCCATAGCATCCGTGGCCTGTAAGGGCAGACAGGTTACATCACAGGTGACACTAATCCCTGCAAAGGATCCTAAAGCCTGTATCTCACAGGAGCCACCAGAGCCAGCCAAAGGTTGTGGGTGAGAGCAAGGGGCAAGGCAGACGGGGGCTGGCCACTTCCCGGGGCCGGGGACAGCTGGCATCACTGTGAGGAGGCAGGAGCAGGGTCTGGGGGCCCATCCCTTCCACCTCACCTTGATGTGTTTGCCTTTCTTCCCAATGATCACGGCCAGCTCCACCTCCCAGTCCACCTCCTGTTGAGTGGGAGAGCAGCGAGCTGCAGCGGCCATTCCTGCATGCGGAGGCCGCACACCAGGCCTCAAGGCCAGGCCTCACACCTGCCACGAAGCAGAGCTCATGGCCAGCTGCAGGATGTGCACATCCCTAAGTGCTGGGTAGTGGCAGGCAGCACTGCTAGAGGAAGGCACAGCTCCACACTGACCACAACACCAACAAGTCTGGGAAGTTTAGTTCAGAAGTCAACTCTTGGGGCCAGTGTAGTGGCATAGTGGGTTAAGCTGCTGGCTGCGGCACTGACATCCCCCATATGGCTGCTGGTTCAAGTCCTGGCGGCTCCACTTCCAATCCAGCTCCCTGCTAATGCACCTGGGAAGGCAGCAGAGGATGGCCCAAGTGCTTGGGCCCCTGCACTCCCCCTGCAGCATGAGAGACCCGGAAGAAGCTCCTGGCTACTGGCTCCTGGCTCCTGGCTTCTGCCTGGCCCAGGCCATCTGGGGAGTGAACCAGCAGACGGAAGACCTCTCTCTATCCCTCCTCCTCTCTGTGTAACTCTGCCTTTCAAATAAGCACAATTTTTTTTTAAAAAAAAGAAAAAGTCACTTTTGATAGCTGCAATAAAGACTGAATGCCAAGCAATGACAGCTACCAACAGTTAGCCCCACAGTGTGCCCAGTACTGCTCAAGTGCTGTGACCCATTAACTCATTTTAATGATAACAGATCAGCATCACAAAGGTAAGTGTGGGCACAAAGGTAAGTGTGGGCAAACGACTTAATAAGCAATGCATAAAGAGGAAATAACCCATGGCCACAAACAATGAAAAAATGCTCGTTCTCCTCATCATCAAAATGCAACTTGGCCCTTCAGACTGGCGGCTGTTTCTAACGGTAGTAACTAGAACTGGTGTAAGAACATAGACACCTAGATGCTGGTCTCTTCTACAACTAGAAGAAACAAGATCCCAGGAAGCCGTTAATTCCAGGTCCAAGACGAGTACAAGATGAGCCTGGCGTGTCCTGGCTAGAAAGCAAGGAGGTACTCAAGTGATGGGGCCGGGAACCAATGGGAAAGCCCCCTCCCCCCACAACTGGCCAAGCTGAGGTCAGAGTGCATGGAGATGGGGGTGGAGTCTGCAGTGCGGTGCAGCACACCTGCACTCTCACACTGGAGTCCTGCCTTTGATTCCTGGCTCTGCTGCTGACCCAGCTTCGTGCTATGCAGACCCTAGGAGGGAGCAGGTGGCAGGCCGAGTACTTGGGTCCCTGCCATCCAGTGTGAGGAGAACTCGACTGAATTTCGGCTTTCTGGTTTTAGCTTGGCCCAGCCCCAACCACCACGGTATTTTAGGAGTGAATCAGAGGCTGGAGGATCTCTGACCTTTTGTCTTTCAAATAAACAAGTAATTTTTTAAAAAGGTAAATGATGAATTACAGGTAAATTACAAGTAAATGATAAATTACAGGTAAATGATGAAAAAAATAAAAATAAGAAATTTCAGGATACCAAAGGTGTGCAGTAAACAAAGGGAGGGAGACAGCATTTCTTCACAGAATGCCAGTGATCAAAGTATAAGGTCCAATAGAAAAGCCATGTGTCCCCACCTCGCAGTGCACTAAGTCAGGGGGGGAGGAAAAGCCGATAGGCAGTAAGACAGAGTCCCCAGCTCCCACCATGGCCCACTTACTAGTCGCAAGGATGAGAGCACACCTTCCCAATCGGGAGATCTAGTGAGCATCAACTACACCAACCAGCTAAACTTTAGGTCCAGCCGACATGAGCCTCCTCACCACGGGAGCACACAGCACCACCTGTGGGAAACTCCAGACCAAAGTGCGTAACCTGAACCTCATCATGAGGACACGAGGTAAATCCAGACTATGGAACATGTGGGCAGGGAACCCGGCTAGGGTCTTCCCAAGGTCAGCGTCACAACAGACAAGGGCGGGCAGACCGACCGAGAGCGGAGGGCAAACCATGGCCAGCTTAGGGGCTGTGTTTCTGTTTGTTTATCCCAGGGGCAGAGAGAGAGGTCAGTCATATCCGCTGGTTTACTCTCCAAATGCCCGCACAGGCTGGGGCTGGGGCTGGGCCTGCGGGCGCTGGCATCAGGGACTCAGTCCAGGTTTCTCGCGTGGGTCCCAGGGACAGCACCTGGGCCATCGCTGCTGCTTCTCGGGTCCACATTAGCTGGAACCAGGAGCCGGAGCTGGGAACCCAACCCGGAAGTCTGACGTGGGGCATGGGAACTGCAACCTTGGGAACTGCCCAGCACCTGCACCTGCCTGCCTGTTTGTGCAAATAAGTCAGGTCTTCCCGCACCACCACCGTGCTCACTCACGTGTCACGACACTGGGACAGCAGAGCTGCACTGCCGTAACACAGCCCACACTGCGATCAAGGCCCAACATTCATTAACTGGGTTTTAAGAATAAGTCAGTGGAGTCCTGATCAAAACCTCTTAAGAGACATAACCAATATGTGTGTGGCCTTGAGTAATCCTAGATCCACCAAAAACAAACAAACAAACAAAACAACCAAATTCGGAGTCACCTTCGGTCAGCTCTGAGCGTTCCCAGTTGGGAATGGGGCCAGCTGGACTATGGATTAGATATTATTCACATTCGTTTTATTAGTGGTAACCATGGTATGGTCATGCAGGCCACTGTCCCTATTAGGAGATACATGCTTAAGTTTTTTATGAGTGAATTGTTTTAGTATTTGCAACTTTCAAAGGTTCTCACCCCAAAAATATATACATTCAGATGAGGAAGGAGGGAGGGGAGAGACAGAAAAAATATGGCGAGATAAACCAGGTGGAGTCTGAGTGTTCATTATCACTTTGTTTTCAACTTTACTATAATTTCCAAAACATCCCCCCGTTCCTTTGCTTTTAAAGATTTATTTATTTGAAAAGCAGAGTGACAGAGAGGGAGAGACACAGAGAGAGATTGCCCATTGTTGGCTCAGTCCCCCAGTGGCTGCAATGGCCAGGGCTGGGCCAGGCTGAAGCCAGGAGCCGAGAACTCCATCGTGGTCTCCCACATGGGCAACAGGGCCCCAGCACTTGGGCCATCCTCTGCTGCCTTCCCAGGTGCATCAGCTGGAAGCTGGATAGGAAGTGGCACAGCCAGGACTCAAACCAGTGCTGATACAGGATGCTGGCGTGGGAAGGAGCAGCTTAACCCACTGCACCACCATGCCAGCCCTTCCAAAACATATTTCTAAAATAAAAAAAGGAGAGGAAACTAACTAGTGTTAGTAACGGCCCAAACACTGCTGGTGGATGTGTGAAACTGTTTTTACAACTTCTCTGACGGTCAGTTGGGCAGAATTTCTCAAGCGTTTTAAAATGCTGCCTGTACTTTGACACATTCAAATTCTAGGAGCTTATCCAAAGGAAATAATTAAGTATTAATAGATGTACAAAGTCTTTTCTAGGCAAGCCTGGTCATTGCAACATTATTTATAAAAGTCAAAACTGGAAACAACTTAAGTCCAGCACCAGGGAACTCCTGAGGAAGTTATGGCTGTTGGTACAACAGAAATTCTTAGCCAATCTAAAATCCGGCAGGAAAACGGCTCAGTAGTCTGAAAAATGCTCCTGATGGAGTCTTCAGTAAAATGTCAGTGCAGGTGGAGTATAAATACACACGGAATAAAATAACACTGGGAAGTTATGCAGCAAATACTAATACTACAAACTCCGGGCAGTACGAACATGGATGGCTGTGCACTGTCCTGTTGATTGGTCGTCATCATTGATTTTCTTTTTTTTTTTTTTTTTTTTTTGATAGGCAGAGTTAGTGAGAGAGAGACAGAGACAGAGAGAAAAGTCTTCCTTCCGTTGGTTCACCCCGAAAATGGCTGCTATGGCTGGCCAGCGCGCTGCGCCGATCCGAAGGCAGGAGCCAGGTGCTTCTCCTGGTCTCCCTTGGGGTACAGGGCCCAAGCACTTGGGCCATCCTCCACTGCACTCCCGGGCCACAGCAGAGAGCTGGCCTGGAAGAAGGGCAACCAGGACAGAACTGGCGCCCCAACCAGGGCTAGAACCTGGGGTGCTGGCGTCGCAGGCAGAGGATTAGCCTAGTGAGCTGTGGTGCTGGCCTCGTCATTGATTTTCTACAGAAGGTCCGTGACTTTTGTAATCAGGGAAAGATGGGCTTGCTTTTTTTCTGAGGCCACTGCTATCAGCGTGCGATCCCCTGCAGTCTCCACTCCCTGTGACGGGGTCTCCTGCAGCCTGAAGGCCGGGCTCCGGGCGCCCTGTGGGGGCCGCAGCGGGCAGGCACCCACCTGGCTCTCGGGCGGGAGCACGACCTCGTCGTAGGGCCCCACGATGGAGCTGCCGAACTTGCTGAAGATGATGGGCTCCTTGGGCACAGGCACGTTCTGTTCTTTGCAGTGATCCACGTAATTCATGCCCACACACACCACTTTGTCTGGCCTTGTGACGGGGGCCAGGAAGGTCACCTCTGACCGCGGCAGGACTGGCAGCGGGGCAGCCAGGGCTCTGCAGAGAGCAATCAGGGGAGAGGGGCTGGTTGGGAGCAGGCTGGCCATCCTGGGGCATGCTGAGGAAATCCTGCAGCAGCTACAATGTTTGCTTTTTATACTTTCTAACTTTCAATTTATCTTCATTTTATTTGAAAGGCAGAGACAGAGAGAGAGAGTCCGTCTGCTGGTTCATTCCTCAAATGCCCACAACAGCCAGGGCTAGGCCAGGCTGAAGCCAGGAGCCAGGAACTTAATCCAGGTCTCCCACGTGGGTGGCAGGGGTGCGAATACTTCCATCAGCACCTGCTTCCTCCCTGGGAGCACATTAGCAGGCAGCTGGATGAGAAGCAGAGGAGGCTGCCCCTGAACTTGGCACTCTATATGGGATGTGGGCATTCACAGCAGCATCTCACTGCTGTGCCAAGCACCCGCCCCCGGTTTGCTTTGTCAAACAGAGTGTGGAACCTGCTTTCAAAGGCGCCCTTTGGAGATTTATAGCATCATTCCCCGGCCACACAAAGTCACCAACTCAAAGAGGAGCCTGCGACAGACTTACTGAATCCCAAGTCCCCACTGTGGTTGCTTTGGCAGGGCCGCAGCAAATGATTCCCCCACCCCTGCTCCAGATCAGCCCAGCAGGGTCAGTGTGAAAATCAAGCCCCGCTACTGCCCTTGGCCATGAAGCACTATTTGCTCTTTCATCCAGTGTTAATTCTCGTCCCCCAGTGGATAATTCAGGTCCAGGTAAGAGGATTCAAAGGGGCCTGCCATCCCTCTGGTCACCCTGTCCCCCACCCTGGAGACCACCATCTGTGTAGCTCCTCAAAGCTCCCCCCACCACACTTTTATATGCACATGATAGCACCCCAGGCTCCCATACACCCTTCTTTTCTTTTTTTTTTCTTTTTATTTTTTTGACAGGCAAAGTTAGACAGTGAGAGACAGAGAGAAAGGTCTTCCTTCCGTTGGTTCACCCCGAAAATGGCTGCTATAGCCAGTGCGCTACGCTGATCCGAAGCCAGGAGCCAGGTGCTTCTCCTGGTCTCCCATGCGGGTGCAGGGCCCAAGCACTTGGGCCATCCTCCAGTGCCCTCCGGGGCCACAGCAGAGAGCTGGACTGGAAGAGGAGCAACCGGGACAGAACTGGCTCCCCAACCGGGACTAGAACCTGGAGTACCGGCACCGCAGGCGGAGGATTAGCCTAGTGAGCTGCGGCACCAGCCTCTCCTTTTTCTAACTTAGTATTTTCCAGCGATCTCTCCATAGAGAGCAGCCACTTTTTTCTCCACAGCTCTGGTTACCGCTCATGTCACTACACCCCACTCCCTAATGAGGGGCATGGAAGTTGTTTCCAACCTTGGGAACACGGTGTCAAGGACTCCGGGTGCTCTCAAACATTTCTGTTTCCTGAACACGATAAGGTGGAGTAGTTTGAACTGACTGCTCACCAACCCCCCGGGACAGATTCCACAGGGCTCCTGGCTTCGGGGCCACCCCACCCAATCCAGCCCAAACTTGGCAGCTGTCCTGGAGAGACTGCTGCTGAAGTCCTCTCTCCTCTAAAGAGCCAAGGGTCCACATGGTTCTTCGGCTTCCCAAGCTGCCTCGCAGGTCCCCTGGCCCCGGACCCTGCAGGCAGGTGGGGGCTTAATCCCATGGGACAAGCAGCACTGGCTCCACTACCCAGAGGGGGCCTCGGGAGAGCTGACCACCCTCTCAGGGCCTCCTAACGAGAACAGGTAAGTAAGGAAAGGTGAGAGGTTCACCTGCTGGCTGTTTCCCAGGGCGGGGGCTCCAGGCGACACTGCCTTACCTTCTTGCCGCCGACAGGGTGGCCTCTCCCTGCTCCAGGAACTGCATCATGGTCTTGGGGAGCGTGGGGTCAAAGGCGTTGAGGTCGATGACTCCCCCCCCACTCTCTGGCTCCAGGCCTAGGTGAGGCCCTTCCAGGTGAGGGGCCTGGAACTGCACCAGTCTCATGTCTCTGGAGGGTTGCAGGGGCCGCTTGTGAGCCTGCAGCAGAGCCCTGAGCAGCCTGCTCCCAGCAGACACCAGCATCAGCGCCTCCGGAGGGCAAGAGCAGGACCTGGAGGACAGAGAGGCCCCGGGAGCTCCAGCCGCGGCCCGGCCCCTCGCCCCACCGCGATCCAGAATCATCTCACCCTGCCTGCCACCATGTCATGCCATACACACCAAGCCAGTCCCGGGAATGCCAGTGTTTCTGGAAAGTTGACGCTGTGCCTGGCACACAGCAGCCCTGGGGAAACCAGCCGACGGACTCAGCCCTGCCATCCTGCGTGAACAGCTGACGTGAGCCGCGCTACCGGGACCAGTGCCGTGGAGGTGACCAGGGGTCTGCCTTTTATCTGGCGCTGTGAGGTCGAGGACGTGATGGGGCTGAGCTGAGCACACACAGGCAGCAGTTGCCAGGGTGGCAGCCCAGCACGGGTAAGCGGCCACTGCCGAAACTGGCTTCCTAGCTGCCCAGCCATTGTCAAATGCTAACTTGACTGTGTTACATTCTTTGTTTTTTTAAATTTTTATTTATTTGAAAGACAGAGTTACAGAGAGAGGTAGAGACAGAGAGAGAGGTTTTCCATCCGCTGGTTCACTCCCCAGATGGCCACAACAGCCTGAGTTGTGCTGATCCAAAGCCAGGAACCAGGAGCTTCCTCCGGGTCTCCCACATGGGTGCAGGGGCCCAAGGACTTGGGCTATCTTCTACTGCTTTCCCAGGCCACAGCAGAGAGCAGGATCGGAAGTGGAATAGCTGGGATTAGAACTGGCACCCGTAGGGGATGCCGGTGCTTCAGGCCAGGGCTTTAACCTGCTGCGCCACAGCGCCAGCCCTGACTGTGTTACCTTCTTACTTAAGATGCTTCCCACTGCTGCCACCCTCAAGCCAAGAGCCTCTACCAGGCTGCCCTGGCCTCCTGGAACAGCTCTGCGCCTGCCCCTCTGCCTCTCAGTGACTTGTCCCCGCTGCTGGAGCACAGGCTGCCCGAGGCGAGAGTCTGCACACAAGCAGCTGGGCCTGACGAGGACCACCGAGCTGCCTCCCCCAGTGCGGGGGCCAGGGCTGCTGAACCCACAGTGCCTGGTGCCCAGAAAGCTCTCTCCACTCTCTGCTGAGTGAGCAACTGACAGAAGCAAGGACTCGGCTTCTCACTGCGTGGGAAAGCCTGGTGACTGTCAACCTTGGGAGGCATGGTTGTGCCTTCCCTCCTTGAATTACCTGGAAAGAGTTTGGGTCCTGCCGACAAGCCCCACTGTCGTGTCCTGTTTTAATCTAAGTCTGGCCTCCCTTGTACCACGGAGACTTCCCCCTGGATGGCTCTTTGCTTTCAAAAATACCCCTTTACGGGCCAGCACTGTGGTGTAGTGGGCTAACCTTCTGCCTGAGGTGCTGGTTCCCGTCTCAGCTGCTGTGGCTGGGAAAGCAGTGGAAGATGGCCCAAGTCCTTGGGCCCCTGCACCCGTGTGGGAGACCAGGAAGAATCTCCAGGCTCCTGGCTTCAGATCAGTGCAGCTCCGGCTGTTGTGGTTATGTGGGGAGTAAACCAGTGGATGGAAGACCTCTCTCTGTCTCTCCCTGTCTCTGTCTGTAACTGCAATTCAAATAAATAAATACATCTAAAAAAAAAAAAAAACACAGCCCTTTATGCCACAAGTATGTGAGGTACCTGTCTTAACAGAGCCCTAGACTCCTGGTCTTCACCCAGATGAATTAACCTGTTCAGTTAAAGATTCATTAGTCTCAGGTCACCACTGTGCTGGCCCTCAAAGTCCAACCAGGAAACCAGGGGCTTCAATTCCCCCGCTCCACTGTCTTCCACAATTACCAACTGTGCTATGGTCAGAGGGCGGCTCCAACCAAAGGGCCTGTGTTCAGGCTCGCTGTGTGCTGCGCTAGGAGTCCTGACCCCACTGCACACCAGCTATCACCCACAACCTCTCATTTAATTCTCTTGACAACAGTGGTGGAAAGGGGCTGTTAGCCCCTCCTTACAGATGAAAAAATAAGGCTTGGAGGGGTTAAAGGGATTTGTCCATTGGGCTAGAAGGAGAAAGAGCTGGGATTTGAATCCAAGTCCAAGTGACATTGAAATCCTTGGAAGACAACCCAGCTACAATGTCCCCTCCCCTCCCCTCCCCCGGGGCACTTTAACCCAGAGCCTATCGGAGAAGGAAGGACCTCCACCAGGAGTCCCTCCAAAGCCCCTAACTACCAAAAGCCACGCCTGAGAAAACACCGCCAGCTGGCGACCGCGCCTGCGCTGTTCTCCCGTGACGGGCACCTGCAGATCGGTCCACCACTACAGCCACGCCCCTCAAGTAGAGCTCTCCTGGGGCTGAGAGGTGCAGTCCCCTGCCCAGGCCCCAGTCGGAAAGTGGTCCCTGTGCTTCCGCAGTAACCGCCAGGCAGAGCAGCCGGAGACCCACCCAGCGCTGCGAAAGGGGCGGCGGCACGAGGTGGGATCACAACAAACTTCATTCTGCGCAGCGGGGTTGCACGTGGGGCCCACACCCACCACGTCTGAAACCTAGGTCGGCCCCTCAGTCTCCCTCCGTGTCCTGATTCGTCCCCTGCAGTCAGGGGGACCGCGCCACCCTGTCCATGGCTTCGTGAGCAGCTCGGGGACCCAGGTCCAGTCCCGCCCTCTGCACGAGACCCGGGCGGCGGACACCCTCCCCGCCTAGCCCAGACCCAGTCTACCTGGCCTCGGCCGGCGGTGCTGCCAGGCGCCCCGCGCCGCAGGGCTAAGGCTCAAGGGCTGGAGGTGAAGGGCGAAGGGCGCCTGGGCACCAGCACCAGTCACCGCTGGCGCCAGCGACCCCGCCAGCCGCGGCGCTACACTGACAGCTGAGTGGCGTGGCGTCCCGGGAATCACGCTGGGGATCCCGGGCGCGCCCCGTTGACGTCACGGAGCCAGGGCCAATAGGGCGCCTCTTTCGCCCCGGAAGGCCAATCCCGAGGGCGGGCCCAGCGCTCATGGGCGGGTCGTCCGGGACGTTCCTTCCGGCCTCCGGTCCTGACGCCAGCGCCTGGGCGCCCTGGGCTAACCCGTACCCGAGCCGGAGGGCGTCCGAAATGGAGCGTCCCGGACGCCTCGCTGACCGGCCCCAGCCCCGGCCCTGCTTCTGGGCCAGGCAAGAGATGGTAGCGCGCTGATTGACAAACGCGAGTGTTCTCCTCTTCTGGCCGTGACTATCACTGACCCTAGATGGCGCAGGCAGTGAGCCGCGAAGCAGGTGCAGCCCAGCTCGCCAGGCCTCTGACATGTGAAGACAGAGGAGGGGCCTGGGCAAGAGGTCCCCACGTTATTCAAGGGCCGGATCATTGAGGACTTTACCCGTCCCACAGAGTTCGGCTCTGAGTGCACGGGAGGGAGAGTGACTGGGTTTGGGTCCCCGCTCCGCACACGCAGCAGGTGATGGCTCAAGTAGTCGGGTCCCTTGCCACCCAGGCGGGAGACCTGCATTGCCGGTTGCCGGCTTCTGCCGGGTGCAGGCATCTGGGGAAAGAAGGGGACGATGGAAAAATCTCTCTTCGTCCCTCCCTCCGTCCCTAGCCTTCGCCTCCCCCACTACACCCCACCCCCTCCTTCAAACAAATAAACTAAACGTAAGGGAGACCTGCGTTTGAAAGGTTTGGCTCTGGCCCTGCCTCCAAGGGTGAGTGGTGCTGGGCGCACACGGTGAGCGCCCAGAGATACTCAGGGGGAAGCACTGACAGCCGGCATTGATGACAGCAGGCGGCCAGAGAGGGGAGGAGGTGCAAGGCTCGCCCCAGGTCTCTGGGTAGGGAGCAGACCCCTTCCTGGGGACAGGGCCATAGATCTGCCAAAGAAAGCTAGTTACACCAAGCAGTGGCAAGGGTGTGGAGGGACAGCACGGCCACCCATTGCTGGTGGGATTATAAAGCAGTGCGACCACGTTCAAAACCATTCTGGCAGCACTTTAAAACACTTCAACATTCACTTAGCATACAACGCAGCCTTTCACGCCTGGATATGGCAATATTGCGTTTTCAGCTCTGCTCTGTGCTCCTAGAAAGAGTGATGAAATCCAGGAAAGGGGCCGGCACTGTGGCGTAGCGGGTAAAGCCGCCACCCGCGGCATTGGCATCCCATACGGGCAGCGGTTCGAGTCCTGGCTGCTCCTCTTCCCATCCAGCTCTCTGCTGTGGCCTGGGAAAGCAGTAGAGGATGGCCCAAGTGCTTGGGTCCCTGCACCCATGTGGGAGACCTGGAAGAGGCTCCTGGCTCCAGGCTTCAGGTCAGCCCAGCTCTGGCCATTGCGGCCATTTGGGGAGTGAACCAGCAGATAGAAGACCTTTCTCTCTCTCTCTCTCTCGCTCTTTCTCTCTCTGTAACTCTGCCTTTCAAATAAATAAATAAATCTTAAAGAAGGAAATCCAGGGAGCAACTTACTGAAAAGGACCACTCTTTCCCATATGACTTGGATTTTTTTTTTTAAAATGTTTTATTTATTTATTTGAGAGAGAGGCAGAGACAGAGAGAGAAATCCTCTGGGTCACTCCCCAAATGGCCAAACTGCCAGAGCAGGCTGAGCCGGAGCCAGGACCCGGGTCTCCCTCAAGGGTTTGCCTCTGTGCCGCTGTCCCAGTCCCGTTCCCTGGTACAGAGCGGCGAGCACAAGGACGTTTACCTTCGTCTTCTCTGAATGGATGAGTGGATGAGTGAAGCAGTGGGCTGGGGGCAGGATGGATGGATGCTGGAGTGGAGATGCCCCCCCCCCCCACAACCCCGTGTCTCCTGGCTTTTCCACATATGTGGGGCGGGGGACGGGATGGCCTGAGGCTGGGGTGGAGGACAGGGGTGAGACCAGCATCCCTCCCTTTGGGCCCATGGACTGTGGTCAGCAGCAACTTGGACACTGGCCCCAGAAGTTTGTCAACAAAGCCGGGGACCTGGGGACTTCCTGGCCCCGGCCGGCTGGCAGGAAGTGACACACGGCCTGCGCTCTGGGGCTTCATTTTTAGTTTCTGCATGTTTTACTGTATTTGCTGATTCTTCAAAACTGGAGAAATTGTAGCCCACTGGTGTGTGCCAGAAGAGCTCAAGGAAGAAAGCAGGTGGGGCAGAGGCTGGCGGGAAGCGGGGAGGATGGGAGGATGGGGTTGGCGGCTCAGGTCCAGGTGGGCTGCCCAGAGGAGATGAAGGACTTTGATCCCCATGTGGCTAGGGAGCTGGGCCTATGACCAGGTACACTCAGGGCGCTGTGGCCCGGCCTCACCCTGCGAACTCTGCCCAGGCCGCGCTGCTCACACCCCTCAGTCAGCAGTATTTACTGACTGCTCCCCCCTGCATTGCGCCAGCCGCCCTGCCTGCTCTGGGGCCCTGGGGTGGCAGCCATAGTTCCTGCTCGGGGAGACGACGCTGGGCATGGCAGCCTCGGGCCCCTGCCTCCAGGGCGCACAGGAGTCTGGAAGCACGTTCGCAGCCCCACAGCCCCCCTTGAAGTGAGGGCCCACGACAGTTGAGAATCTCCAGCTACGTGTGCAGAGCACCCCGGTCCAAGCGGCTTAAGGGGTGGGGTGGGTGTAGGTGGAGGATGGCCTGAAGGGGCTCGTCTAAATGAAAAGTGCAGAGATTGGAAGGGGCTTTGCTCGAGGTGCGGTTTGACTTTGAGCTTAGGCCCCGATGCTCCTCCCTTCTCCCTATTGTTTTGTCTCTCTTCAACCCTCAGCGAGGGCTGCTTCTGCCCCAGCTTCATTCTCATGGCTCCTCACGGTGACAAAATGGCAGCAATAGCTCCAGCCCTTCCACCCCATCATCATCAGAGATTGAGGAGAGGAGGTGGGAGCTTCTTTGCTCAGCATTTCCAGCCGAGGTCTCCCTGGGCTATCATCAGGCCAAGTGCTCACCCCAGTCCATTAGGATGACCCGGAACAGGAACACACCATTGGCTCAGGCCAGGCTTTGCTGTCTCTCCCTGACCCCAGTCTTCCTTAGTGGAGGAGGGATCTCCAGGCAAGACTGGGGAGTTACTGCCGGGAGAGGGGGGCGGATGCAATCGGCTGACTTCCCTCATCACCCTCAGGTGGCCCAGGGACATCGGGGAGGGCCTTTTACTGAAGGGGTGGGGCACGGGGAAGGCACAGATGCCGCAGGCCAGGGGCCGCTCTGAGCCAGAGGGCCAGGAGCGGAGGCAGGCGCGGCCCAGCAGGAGATGAGAGCGCAGCTGGGGCTCCTGCAGGAGGAACAGCAGAGCGACCAGGAACACAGCCACCAGCGGGGAGCTCAGGCTGAGACTGAGGCTGGGCGGCCGCTGGGGAGGGAGGTTTGTGGCCTGCCGATCCTCGCATGGCCACCAGGAGGGCGCTGTGCTCCGGTGCCTGCCTGGCCCACTCCCTGTTCCCTGCCCAATCTCTGGGACCTCGCCGCTCTGGCCAGGGCCACGTTGCCCCATATCTTCCCTCTCCAGACACGAGATGGGCGTGTGGGTGGGTGTGGATGGGGTGGGGGCAGGTTCTTTTAGATGCCCTCATCTTGGCCCTACCTGGGCACGGGCGGCCCCTGGCTGGGCGGGCTCTGGCACTTCCCTGTGCAGACGGGACCCCACTGCCACCCGGCCTGGGAGCCCCGTGGTGCTCACTCACGTCGTGGGCAGTTAGACTCTGCACATTCCTTTTACAATCTGCTGCTTCAGACAATGTGCAGGCAACTGAGGCTGGCCCACGCGTAGCACGGACTTGCTGCCCCATCACCCAAAGGGCTGGGGACCGGGCAAAGGGGCCGGGACGATCGCCCCGCCCCTGGAATAACAGCAAACATGGACCTGGGGCTTGACCAGGGTGGAGGAGGTTGCTGGGCGCCATGGAAAGAACAAGCAGCCATGGGGGTCTCCGAGCTGCCCGGGACCCAGCAGTGCAGCTCCTGGCTGGATGGGTCCAACAGGGAGGACTGGGGGGAGGGAAGAGGGTGGGGCTCCCCAGTGCTGTCACTGCTCACCACAGCCCTGGCAACCATCAGTAGGGCTCCTGAGTGCCACACAGCCAGCCTCCCGACCCGTGTGTTTTACTCCTGGTTCCGTGGGACATCCAAGTCCTCCCGGCAGAGAGGGAACCGGCAGAGTGGCCGCCTGGTGTGCAGGACGGGGCAGAACCCCACCCCAAGCGGACTGGAACGATTGGACGCCCAGGGAGTGCCGATGGCCCTGCACCTTAGGGGCCCCCGAGAGAGAGACGTGTGAGGACTTGAAGGATGGGCACGTGGCTGTTCCTGGAAGGCTCCGGGCCCCAGAATAAAGGTTGGAGCCTCGAGCAAGCTGAGGGATTGCTATAGTCAAGGTTGGTCCCTGGGGCTTGCCCAGGCTGGCCTCACAGAAACCACGGCTGGGGTGCCCGGGCCACCATCCCCGGCTCCCGCCCCTGACTCCAGCTTCCTGCTAAACACACACCTGGAGAGGCAGCAGTGAGGGCCCAAATGCCTGGGGCCCTACCACCCACCTGGGAGACCTGGATGGAGTGCCTGGCTCTCAGCTTCAGCCTGGTCCAACCCTCTCTGCCTATGAAATAAATAAGTAGACAAACTTTGTTTTTTTTTTTTGAAAATGAAGTGCCCCTATGAGAAGCACCCCCAGAGCTGTGGGAAGCCCTCTGTGGAGCAGGCATCGCTCCCAGGGCCTGGTGACCCTGTCTCCTCTGCTTGCAGCCCTCTGTGACACCAAGAGGTGAGGAGGCTGGTGTGCGGCTCAGCTGCCCTCTGGTGGTCATCCCGGGACACAGCAGGTGCTGGAGCTGTGAGGCGGAGCCCAGCAGGGCAGGGTGTGGGCACCTTAGCCAATGTCCCAGACCTCAGTTTCCCCCTTGATGTGCTATCGGAGTGACAAGGGAAGCCTCCTCGACAGGATGCATAATTTATTTATTTATCTTTTAAAATATTTATTTATTAGAAAGGCGGAGTTACAGAGAGGCAGAGAGAAAGAGAGAGAGAGAGAGAGAGAGGTCTTCTATCTGCTGGTTCACTCCCCAGATGGCCACAACAGCTGGAGCTTTGCTGAGGCAGTACTGATCTGAAGCCAGGAGCCAGGGGCCAGGAGCTTCTTCCAGGTCTCCCATGTGGGTGCAGGAGCCCAAGGACTTGGGCCATCTTCTACTGCTTTCCCAGGCCACAGCAGAGAGCTGGACCGGAAGTGGAGAAGCCAGGACTCGAAACAGAGCCCATATGGGATGCTGGCACTGTAGCTTTACCTGCTACACCACAGCGCCGACACTTCCCATGCCTAATTCAAACACCATTAGTAGGGACCGGCTGGCTAAGACTCTTGTGTCCCATATTGGAGTGGGAGGATCCAGCTCGCAGCTCGGACTCCTGACCACAGCTTCCTGCTAAAGCAGACCCAGTGACAGTTCAAGTCCACCCACGTGGGAGACCTCCTGTACTCCCAGCTTTGGGCTTGCTTAGCCCCAGCTGTTGTGTGCATTTGCGGAATGAACCAGCAGATGGGCCTCTCTGTCTTTCAAATAGATACATAATTTAAAAAAAATCACAACTGCTAAGACTAAAGAAAGGGAAGAAGGTGAGACAGCGTCCGAGTTCTGTGGTGCTCGTCCGTGCGGAGTCCAAGTTCAATGGTGCTCGTCCGTGTCAGAGCCCGAGTTCTATGGTGCTCATCCATGTCTACGTCCCATCCATCACTCTGGAACCCACCACCCCACTTGGCACAGAGTTTGGGGTCTGCTGGCACTGTGTGAGCTCCCTCTTGTCACTCCGGTCTTGGTTAAGGCCGCCTACAGCTATGGGCACCATTGCCGCTGCTGACCAGCGCCTGGCAGGAAGGGGCACTGCCTAATGTATGGTGTGTGCTGCGGGGACCCTTGATCAGCTCAGAGCCACGCGCTCCTCTTCCTGTTTTTTTTTTTTTATTATTCCAAATGGATGTTTAATGTTTTTAATGCTTTCTCTGTATCTAATGAGATGATCATAAGGTTTCATCATTTAATTTGTTGCTCCAGTATCTACTAGGAAAAACCATTGCAAAGCACAGTGGCTGAAAACCACAATAACACTTATTTGTGAATCCATCTGCAAGTGGAGTGGGAGCGGGTGGGGAGAGTGGAGCTCTGTTCGTTCAGCAGCAGCTGGGACAGCTCAGAGCCAGGGCGCAGGGATGGCCGAAGTCTCCCTCCTCACCCGCTCACTCACACGCGAGAGGGTTACCGCTGCTGGCTGGGAGCGGGGACATCTGTCGGCCTCCCCATGTGGCGGGGGCTTCCTCACAGCATGCCGGCTGAATTCCCACAGGCAAGGGTCCCGAGAGAATCAGGCAGGAGCCGCTGATGGCCTCGCCCTGGAAGTCACTTTTACCACATTCCGCTCACCAGTTCATACACGGGGCTACTGAGGTTTGTCCTGGAAAACAGACTCTATTGCTTTTTAAAATATTGATTTAATTTATTTATTTGAAAGGCAGAGAGAGAAACAGAGGGAGAGAAAGAGAGAAAATTTCTATCCACCGATTCATTCCCCAACTGGCTGCAATGGCCAGGGCTGAGCCAGGACAAAGCCAGGAGCTAGGAGCTCCATCCAGCTCCCTGCTAATGTGTCTGGGAAGGCGTGGATGATGGCCCCAGTGCTTGGGCCCCTGCACCCATGGGGGAAGCCTGGATTGAGCTCCAGGCTTCTGGCTTTGGCCTGGCCCAGACCTGGCCAAAGTGGCCATCTGGGGAGTGAACCAGCAGATGGCAGATTCTGTTTCTTCCCCTCTCTGTAACTGTGCATTTCAAATAAACAGACTTAAAAAAACCAAAAACCCAGAATGACTTCCTGGAAGTGGACAAGAGAAATGACCTGGGGAGGAAATACAGAGAGTGGCTCCGGAAGTACCCCTACCCCACCTACGGCTGAAGCTTGCGTGCCCCACCCCCAGCCTCTGCCAAGTGACATCACACTGGGAGCTTGAGACTCTGGGGAGCTCCACCCCCCAGAGCCAGCACAGCCAGGCAGCAGTCACAGCTAATAGCAGCAGGGCTGGCAGGGGCTGGATCCAAGTTCAGAGCCGAGAGAAAGTGAACACGAGTCCCTCTCCTTTGTCAAGTTTATTTTATTAAAATATACAGGACTGAAGATTGGTGGGTGCTGAGAACAGGGACCACCCTGCAGGCCGTGCCCTGCCATACAGGCGTGTGGCCAGTCCGCGCCCTGGGCAGGAGGCAGACCTCTCCTGGTGGACTGAGGGGCGGGGCATGGTGGTGACCCTCTCCCGTGGCCTGGGCCCCTTGGGAGCATGTGGTGACACCAGATGGGAGGGCCAGGCTGGGGCAGGGGTGGGGGGCAGGGAGGAGATCCCTGAGCCAGGGAAAGCCGAAACCCTCCTGAAAGGAGGGAGAGGGGGGACCCCCATAAGACTGGAGATGGGGTTCAGCCAATCTGCGTGAGGGCTCTAGGGGGCCCCACAGCCTCTGTCATCCCACCTTGCCTCCTGAGGCCCTGCTCACCCTGGGTCCAGCCTCCTGGGGGCGTCCATGGCCAGGCCTGCGCGGAGACGGGGCAGCAGCGGATGGAATGTATGTGTGGGAATGTTCCTCGCAGGGGCCCAGGCTGCTGGCCACAGGGCTCTTCCCAGGAGGCGCCGGCAGGTGCGAGCCCAGAGCTGTCTCCTGGAGGGATCTCTGGACCTGCTGCCCAGCCGGGGCCCTGCAGCCCTTCCTGCTGGCTCTGGCTTTGGGCATTGTCAGCCTCCATCCCCCCAGGGCAGAGCCCAGCTGAGCAGAGCCCCCGGGTTTGTGCTTTTGAATGTTGGGGAATAGGCCGAGCTAGAGCTGGGCATTGAACCCCCGTGGCTCTGAGGCACACGGTGGACCTCCGAGCTTCCTCCCCAGGGCCTCCCGGAACGGGGCTGCCGGGCTCCCGGTCCCGGGCCACCAGGAGGGCCTTGCTCTGGAAAGCAGAGCGGCCCTGGCTCTCCTTGTGGGCCGTTGCCAGCTGCTGTGGTGTTGTGCTTTTAGTCCCGGGTGGGGGTGCCCACGCGGCTACAGGATGGGGCTCAGCCACGCTGCTGAGCCAAGGGAGGCTGATGGGGCTGCAGGCCAAGAGGGAGAGGGAGGCGCTGGCCCAGGCCCCCCTCGCACTCGCCCTGGGGTTCCTAGGCTGCCAGTCCCTGAGCCGTGTTACCTCCTCCTAAGAGGACCTTAGGGAGAACAGTGTGGTGCTGGAGGGTGAGGGTGGCCCCAGCCCCCTGCCAGAATTGGGGCAGGAGAAGACTTCTGCCCACTGGAGGTGGCCGAGAGCCCCCTCCGATGCAACACCGAGAGACCCGATCCCCCCGCTGCAGAGGGCGCCCCCTCCCCCAGTAGCCGAGGATGCAGCGAGAACACAGCCCAGGGCTCTCGCAACGCCCAAGCTCTTGGGTAGAGCACAGAAGGTCGGAGTCCTCCTGACCCAGCTGGCCCTGCCGGCTCCTGCACTTAGGGGCCCTGGGAGTACAGGCTGGGGACAGGCCAGAGCAGCCGGGCGCTTGGCCCCTGCGTGGGACAGGAGGGTGAGGAGTGAAGGGGCTCACCAGGAAGGACCCACCCCCAAGGGGTGCTTGAGCTACTTCCTGCTAGCATCCAGCGCCAGGCCAGCAGCCTGCCACTCTGCCCAGCACAGCCCGGTGGCACCCTGGCCCTGCCAACCCCGGGGGTGGGGGGTGGGGCGGCCGGGGTGATGCGGCTTTTGTCATCTGGGCCTGGCTCCCAGCCAGACTCAGACCTCCCCAGCCTCAGGTCCCCTCTGCCAGCCCGCAGCAACAGGGTGGTGTGTGTGTGTGTGTGTGTGTGTGTGTGTAGCAAACTGCTCACTTTTTGCAAATCTATTAGAAAAAGTTTCTCTTGGAGGCTGCTCCAGGCAGGACGGAGGCTCCGCCTAGGGCTAAGTGGCAGTGGCCCACCAGGGTCCTCCCGTGCCCTAGATGACATTCTCGAACAGCTGCATGGAGCTCATAATGTTCTCATCCTGTGTGGAGAGAGGTGGGGAGAGGCCCGGTCAGACGCAGGCTGGACAGGGACGGCGAGTGGTGCCCCCCCACCCAGGCCCCAGATGGAGGAGCCGAGAGGAGGCCAGCAGCAGTGCTGGGGGCTCTAGGCACCTTTCCCCCAGCATGTCTGTGTCCTATCACCCCCTGTGGGCCCCAATCTGTCCCAACCACACCCCTGCCCCCAGAGCCCCCACTGCCACCTACCTTCTGACAGGTCTCCAGAAACTCGTCCATGGTCACCACTCCATCGTGATTCCGGTCCATTTTCTGCAACCCAAGCCACGCCCAAGGTGAGACTGCCCACCAGGGACACCCCTGACTCCAGCCTGAGGACACGGCAGTGGGTGGGTGAGCGCCCCCCACCCTGGATGCAGGCTGCACAGAGTGGCCTCCGCGCCCCCCCCTCCGCCCCACAGCTGACCTGCCCAGCATGGCCCAGGCCAGTCCCACTCCCCACTGCCATGATGATCCACTCGTGCTCACACCTCCCAGGGTCTGTCCCCATGACCTCCTGACCCCTGGCCTCCCTGACAGGCAGCTGGGGCAGACAGAGCGACTGAGGCACAGGGTGGCCACAGGTCTGGAGGGGCCCCGGCGAGCAGGAGCTGGAGCCTTCAGTCCCTTCACCTGCTGTGGGCACAAAGGTGACCCCAAAGCTACCGCCCATGCACAGCTGCGCTGGTGGGGCTGGGAAAGCTCCAGGCCAGTGCCCGGAGGGGGAGGGCTGTCAGCTGTCCACACCTGCTGACAAGCCCGCACATGCCCCGAGAGGAGGTGCAGCAGAGTGGGTGGGGCCTGATTTTTTAAAAATTTTGTTTGAAAGGCAGGCATACACACACACACACACACACACACACACCTGCTGTCTACTGGTTTACTCCCCAAATGCCTGCAACAGCCAGGGCTGGGCCAGGAGTCCTGAACTCAGCCCAGGCAGGGACCCCACTCTGTGAGCATTCACTGCTGCCTCCCAGGGCTCGCGTTAACAGGAAGCTGGGGCTGAAAGCAAGGCTGGCACTCAAACCCAGGCCCCCCCGAGGTGGGACGCAGGCGGCCCAAGCAGCATGCTAACTGTTGCACCAAACTGCAAACACGCCGGGCCCAGGTTCTAGTTTGCTCCTCCTGGGAGCCTGAGCGGTAGCCCTCTTCCTGGGTGTGGCGAGGCTCAGACAGCGAGGAGGTGGCTTTCCCAGGGCCTCTGCAGGAGCAGGAGCCTCTGCTCTGCCTGGCTCCCGGCTCCAGCGCGGGGCTGGGACCCACTCACCTGGAAGAAGCGCTCCACGTGTTCCCGAGGCGCATCTTCCCGCAGGACGGGGTAGGTGTGGCGGCCCATCATGTCGTAGATGGACTTCATGATGGCCAGCATCTCCTGGGAGAGCAGGCAGCGTGAGCCCCGCACCCCTGCATGGTCATCTGGGGGTTCCACCAAAGGGTGGGGGGGCTCCTCTGGGCGGTGGTGAGCGCCACAGCAGCCAGGGTGGGGGCCAGCTCATTCCTTCTCTGGCCCACCCAGCGCGAGCTTGGGCCCCTCCGAGAGAGAAGCTGGGGAGAAATTTTTTTTAAAAAATGGGCTAATCCTCAAAATTGGAAGCCATGGCTACTAGTTCAGACGCACACAGAAAGTGTGGACCAAACAGAACCTGCGTGCGGGCCTCCTTGTCCTCAGGGGTGATACTGCCCGCTTGGGGTGGCAGGGGCTGAGGCCAGCGTCCTCTCCACTGTGTCTTCCCCAGGCCCCTTCTAGAAAGAGCCGGGTGGCCACGTGTGGTGAGGGCACACACAAAGCCACGCCCTCAGCGCAGAGGATGCCCCAGTGGCTGATGTGCCCCAGGGCGGGCAGCCAGGAGAGCCAGGTGGGAGCAGGGTGGGAAGGGGCAGAGGGGTGCAGGCCCTCCCGGCCGCCCACTACCTCTTTGGTGATGTAGCCATCTTTGTTGATGTCGTAGAGGTTGAAGGCCCACTTGAGCTTCTCGTGGACTGTCCCCCGCAGCAGGATGGAGAGCCCGACCACAAAGTCCTGGGGAGGATAGGGAGGGTGAGGAGGTGGCAGTGGCCCGCCCAGCTGCCTGGGGGGCTTCCAAGGAAAAGTAGCCTGTAACTGCAGATGGAGTCCACTGAGGCCCCCACGACACAAGGGTGCACCTGCTGTGTGTTCGTGTGCTCGTATGTGGGTGGGTGCATGCGTGTGTGTGTGTGTGTGTGTGTGTGTGTGTGTGTGTGGCAGGGATGGCTTGGTAGCTGATACTGATCTCAGATATATGGTGTCTTGGACATGGGCTGGGAGAGAAGACCCGGGAGTTGCTCTTTAAGAACGGGGCTCTGCTTTGAGCTTACCGGGAATTTGCACATCAAAGATGCTTGCAGAAGTCCAGCTTAAAAGTTTTAAAAAAATTCCTTCTTTTCTTTTTAAAATTTTTATTTAGTTACTTGAAGGCAGAGTTATACAGAGAGAAGGGGGAGAGAGACAGAGGGCGACATCTTCCACCTGCTGGTTCCCAAATGGCTGCAACAGCCAGGGCTGGGCCAGGCGGAAGCCAGAAGCCAGGAGCTCCATCTGGGTCTCTCACATGGGTGGCAGAGGCCTGATGACCTGACTCATTCTCCATTGCCTTCCCAGGTGCACGCACCGTCAGCGAGCTGGATTGGAAGCAGAGCAGCTGGGACTTGAACAAGCATTCCAACATGATGCCGGCGTCACAAACATTGGCTTAACGCAGAGCACCACAATGCTGGCCCCTTAAAAAGTTTTGAACCAATGGAGCTCAGCTCTTGAGCCATGACACCCTGGGGTGCTGCCATCCCCTCTGGCTGTGACAGACACTGCACATAGCTAATGTGACCAGGCATGACCGTCCACATGGTTTCCTTGTGCAAACTTCAGCTGTTGGCTGTAACAGCAGGTGGAGGCAAATCTTTCTCCCCCACCTTCTGGACGGTCTAAAGTGTAAGTCTTCCCTGCTCCTGAGTTCCTCCTGGCCTACTCCGAAAGAAAGGTGGCAGGAAAGGGCTGTGGGTGGAGAGGCAGGGTGGAGGCTGACTGACTGTAGGGGGACAGGGCCAGGCACCAGGCTTAGTCCCCACTCAGAGACAGCCATGTGCTGCCGAGCGACATTTCCGACAAAGACTGCAAATACCACAGCAGTCTACACAGTTATAAAGGAGCTGGAAAAGTCCTATTGCCTAGTGACCCTGTAGCTGCTGTAACTTTGTAGTGTGATGCACTACTATGTGCTGGGGTGACACTGGTGCAAGGCACCCTCCTGTGCCCCCGTGGTATAAAAGTACGGGCATTTGGGACAGTGGTTAAGACGCCACTTCAGACACGCACATGCTATCACAGAGTGCCTGGGTTCAAGACTTGGCCCCCCTTCCTATTCTAGCCACCTCTAAATGCATGCCCTGAGAGGCAGCAGGTGACAGCCCATTTAGGTCCCTGCCACCCATGCAGAAGACTGAGAATCCCAAAGCTCCTGGCTTTGGCCTTGGCCTAACCCTAGCTGTTAGGGGCGTTTGGAAAGTGAATCAGCAAATGGAAGATCTCTGTCTGCCTTTCCAAAATAAAGTGTAGCACGTACAATAACGTGCAGTACATAACACTCGATACTGGTAAGAAACGCGCATGGTTCTGGTTTATGGGTTTGCTGCGCTATTCTTTTTGTCACGATTTTAGGGAGGCCAGCAGCAGCCTCAGACGTCGCGTGCTTGTAGCATCTCTTGGTTGCATCCAGAGGCCGCATCAAGTGTCTGACCTGCACCACCCAGGCTCGCGCAGGGGCACTCCCTGGGGTTCCCACCACGACGAAACTGCCTCGGAGCACAAGCCTGCCACTCAGGGGCGCATGGCTGTATTAGGTTTTCTGGATCTGCAGAAATTTGCACTGTGAGAAAGATGGAAAACAGAGAAGAGAAATCTGGAAGAAACCAAAATTATTCAAGGAGGAAAACTTTGACAAAAATGGTTAAACGATTCAATTCAGAGATTACAAATGTTGCCTCTCTGAAAGAAAAGGATCCTAATTGAAAATTAAAAATTAAGAAAGAGCTCCTAGGAATTAAAAATAAGTACATAGGGACTGGGGCTGTGGCGCACGAGGTAAAGCTGCCGCCTGCAACACCACCATCCCATATGGACGCCAGTTCGAGTCCCGGCTGCTCCACTTCCGATCCAGCTGCCTGCTAATGCACATGGGAAAAGCAGCAGAAGATGGACTAAGTCCTTGGGCCCCTGCACACATGTGGGAGACCTGGAAAAAGCTCTTGGCTTCTGGCTTTGGCCTGGGCCAGCCCTGGCTGTTGCAGCCATCTGTGGAGTGAACCAGTGGATGGAAGACCTCCCTCTCTCTGTGTCTTTCCCTCTCTGTGTGTAACCCTTTTTAAAAAATGGTTGCTGGATCCGGGGTGGAGATCTGGTATACTTATAGCCCCATGGGTGGTCTCTAGGTGCCAGGGGCATCGCCCTCAAGGTGGTTTGCATAAGCAGAGTGTGTTTCTTGCTTCTCTCTCTTTCTCGGCTCTCCGTGTGATCTGCCGATCTCATCAGACACCAGACTCCTCGAGCTACCCGATCTTGGACTGTGAACCTCCAAAACTTTCAACTGAAATAAACTTTCTTCCAAGTAGCTGCTTTCAGATATTTTAGTGAAAGTAAGGACAATCTCGGGAGAATGAGTTGAATCTTCCAGAAAGAAAAAGGAGAGGGTAGAAAAGAACGGGAAGATAGTAGTGAAAAGAGGAGAGCGAGAGGTCCATTCCAGAGAGGCCATTGCTGGACATCAGGAGTTACGGGGAGAGCTGGAGCAAAGGGAGTAACGTGTATCAAAGAAATCGTGAAAGGAGACCACTGGCACAGTGCAACTTAGCCTGCAGAGGGAGTCCTGGGGGAACTTCAGAGGACTGGTGCTCAGAGGATCCTGCAAGTGTCCAGAGAGAAAAGTAAAGCAAGACAGGGAAAAAAAAAAGGCAAGTCCTACACACAAGACCCCAACCGCAGACAGAGCTCCACGCCAGTGTGGGCAGGCAGCTGATGGAACGGCACCACCACGGTCCGGAAGGAGATCAACTCCACATGGGCGTTCTCATCCATGCCCCACACAAGTGAGGACAGAAAAGACACTTCCAGACACCCAAGGCTCACAAGGTTCCTCCCACACACTCCTCCCCAGGAAGCTGCTGGAGGCCACCCCTGCAGAGAGAGAGAAAAGGAGAGAAAGATGATTCTAGAACTTGGAGACACCACCCAGGAGAGAGGGAAGAGGGCAACGAGGGTCCTAGGACCTGCTGGAGGATGGAGCAGGGGAGGCCAGGCAGGAGGTGCAGACCACTGGTGGGAAGGCCTGGGTTTGAATAAATGCTGAGGGCACAGAAAACCAGGCAAGTGGAAGGTCAGGGCCACGGTTTACTGCAGAGAAAAGGAATGTGTGTGCAGGAGTGGAAAACAAATCAGTTTATTGCAAGGCTCAACTAGGGATAGTGTTCACATCATCAGAGCAAAGCGAGTCCCTATCCAATCCAGTTCCTGGACAGATGCCTCTGCTTACACAGTCCACTGCTGAAAATGCATGGATCCACCTCATCCACCCAGCATTGACCTGAGCAGCCCGGTGCATGCAGGGCACGGGATGTGTCCCCTCCTGATCCCACGGCTGACTCAGGGTTGCAGCTGCGTCTGCCCACATCGTGAGAGGAACCAGCCACACAGTACTATCCTGGGTTAAGGTCAAACTCAAAACTCGAAGCACAGTTTCTACTGACTGTGTGTCGCTTTTGCACCATCATAAAGTCGAACGTCCATTAGGTGGAAGCACTGGGGGCCAGGGAAGGGGACAGGTGTGTTGGGGAGAGGCCTCAACCCTCCTCATCCACAGCAGAGGGCCAGTACGCCAGGTCTAAGACCAGGCAGCAGGAGGCGCTGACGCGGAGCTGCACATGGGTGCAGGGGCCCAGCAGACACGGACCCAAACCCCTACGGAGGGCTGAACCCAGACAAGTGCCCCACTGCTATTTTCCAAAGCACACCCTGTGAAACCATTGGATCCTTGAAGCAATGTGTGAGGAAGTGCAGGAAGGAAAATCTAGACTTTCTTTTTTAATAAAGGAGGAACAATGTCGCATTTCCTGTAAGCCCGAATTGGGGGACTGTATGGTGACACAGCAGTGAAGATCCAAGTGGTCCCCGCATGCAGCTCTTTCCCTCTTTCCTGTGGTGGGAGAAGCGTCCCCAGCAGGAGGCTGAAGCGTGGAGTCCTGCTCTGGGCTCACAGGTGTGGGGTGACCAAGGGTGTCCCCACTCTGACCTGTGTTCAGAGACGGCATCTTCAGCTGACACAGGCCTGGCAGGTGGCTGGTCTCAGCTCAGCTCCAGAGCCTGCTTCTAGCACCAGAGGAGTATCGCCAGTGTCCCTAAGTGAGTGTGCTGGGGGTGGGTGGAGAGATGGAGCGCCAGTGCTAGCAGACAGTGAGGCCCCTGGCCAGTCCTCGTTTGTAAAGGGAACACACAGAAGACCCATGTCCAAGTACATGCTTGTTCCAAACTCCCGTATCACACAGCATGGCTTCCTCTGCACCCATCACTGGCCCTAACTCCTTGCTTTTAACTCCAAGGTGCAGCCCCCCAGCTCTGTGGCTGTCCCTGTGACAGTGCTTGGAGAGGGTCTGGGGTGGCCCTAGTGGCACAGCAGACTCCACTTTCTAGGCTGAGACCCCCCCGAAGGTGCACTTGAACGGTGCCCAGCAGAACCCTGAGTAGGTGCTCAGCAGGTGGGGTGGGAACCGGGGGTGTTGAGTCGTGGGGTTACAGGTGGGTCCTCTGGTAGCTGCACTTGGCCAACAGCACATGGGGGAGGGGGAGG
This sequence comes from Sylvilagus floridanus, assembly GCA_949820135.1. NCBI lineage: Eukaryota > Metazoa > Chordata > Mammalia > Lagomorpha > Leporidae > Sylvilagus > Sylvilagus floridanus. The sequence continues at coordinate 72,455,772 of OX463245.1, read as the reverse complement.
GCAGGCAGTGGAGAGGTGGCCACACCCTCCAGACAGGTGCCCTGCTGTCACTTTCCAAAAGAGCACCTTGACCCGTGTCACTTCCAACCCAGGCTGCCTGATTCTATCCTGGGTGTTGAAAAGGCACCCACAGTCTACAGGCTCCTTCAGAAAGCGCTGCCACCACTCGGAAGATGAATGAGCTGATGTACGGTGTCAAGGTGCATCTGGGTGTGGTTGCGCCCTGTCCAGAGCTGGGCAAGCCGACACCAGGCTCCCTCCCATGGGCGGATCTCAGAGGAGCCAGGAGGACAGGGGCAGGAGCCAGATCCTGGGGCACGACTGGTGTGGGAACGTAGCTGGCTAGGGGAAGAGCCGAGGTCTGACAGCTCCCTGATGGTTCCGGCCAAACCGCTGTTGACAGCTCCTCAATGACCCGGGACCGGTGGGGACCAGCAGGGACCAGTGATTGACAGCCCTAGCCCGTCCATGTTTTGACAGTCATAGCCGACCCACTGCAGGACAGTGGTGGCTGGTCCATGTGACAGCCAGCCCTGGCCCGTGACAAATCTCCTTCTGTGTACCTTCCAAACTCTCTTCTGTTTCTGCACACAACCCAAGCCTCCCTGTCTATGCCCCACGCAGGCCTCCTCCCACGCACCAGCAAGCCCCCAACCCTCTCCCAGTAGTGGAAACCATAAGTTCCACAATATTGTCAATTTGCAACTGTTGCTAACTGGAAATACCCATTGTGGCTGCAGGATGTGTGCTTCCAGGACTTTCAGGTCATCAAAATATAATTATAATAAAATTACCATAGGGGCATGCCCACTCCCATCATGCACCTTAACTCCATGACACTTTCAATATTTCCTAAAGAGGGCATGGAAATGGGTGGTACTTGAGTCTGCCCTAAACCCCGCCCTATTTGAATATTCAATGAGCACCACCCCAGACACCCCCTCCCCCATGCCTCTGGAGGGTATAAAGGGAAGAGGGACAGCCTGGCCTTTTCCTTTGTCAGGGGCTTTTTTTTTTTTTTTTTTTTTTAAGAGGGGAGGGCTTTTCACTGCTGTAAGTTTTCCCCTGGAGAAGGTTTTCTCTTGGTTTGGGGCCTTTTCCCACTTTTTTGTTCGGCTTGGTTCTTGAGCGTGTGCTTCAGTTTGCTGCAGATAAATCCTGCTCTCCCGGGCATCTTTGTGCCTCCATGTTTGAATCCTTCCACGCGTGGAGGGAGGACCTGCCAGGAGCCTGGCCGGGAGCCCCCCAGCCCACAGTGGGATGCAGCACTGCTGAGGCTGGTCTGTCCTGGAGGGCTTTTTTCTCTTTTGGGGGGAGAGGAGACAGTTAGAATAGGTGGGTGTCTTATGGCTTAGACTATACAGAAAGAAGTGGGGTCATGGTCAGGATCCACAGGCCAACTTGATCTGGACGGTTCTGAGGCCTGGCAGTGAGGAGGGCGGAGCCCCAGATCCTGTAGCCGCTCCCCCATGCCCAGGGATCCTTTCTGAGCCCTGGGATTCCAGTCGGTGGTGCACCAAGGATGGGGCTTTGGAGATCTGTGCCCCTCGCCCCGCCCTGTGTCCTGCTAAAGGTTTCTGCGATGGAGAAGCTCCAGGAGAGAAACACGCATGTGTGAGACCAGCGGAGCCAGCCTCCTGTGCGGAGTGGCACGCGGGTGGCAGGGACGAGTGACCTCACAGAGGGCACACCGCACCCCTGCTGTGCTTGGCGGTGGGGGGGAGGTCCCAAGGGCCAGAGTGCTGCAGATTGACCCTGTTTGTAATGATCCTGGGGGAGGTCGTTAGAAGGCGGGGCCTGGCGGGAGTGATGGGGCACCACCCACAGCAGGGGTTAGCCTAGCTGTCACAGGGCCAGGCTAGGTCCTGTCATAAAGCAAGGCGCTCGGCCCCTTCCGCGTCGTCGGGCGGTTTCCCTTCCTGTTTCTCTGCCTCGCTGCGCGGGAGCTGGGCAGGGTCCTCTGCAGACGCCAGCTCATGCTGGCTGTGCTTCCCAGAGAGCAGAATTGGGAGCCAGATAAACCCCTTTCCTTTGCAAACCGCCCAGTTTGGTTACGACAACAGTGCAAAGCAGACTCAGGCAGCCTCTAACTCAGCCACAGAGACCCCCCACCCCCACCTGCCACCTTGGACCACAGGAACCCTTGCCCTGAGGAGCTGACGGGGGGATGGGGGGCTGCCGAGCCCTTGGGCCATCTCATTCTGAACAAGAAAAGCTGTCCCAAGCTGCCCTGGCTGGACCCCGGAATCCCTTCTCCCAGGCCATCCCCACAAGCCTCAAGCTGAGGGGCAGAGGGGAGGCCCACACATTCTGCACGCTCTGGATTTTTCCCAGCGGTCTGGCCTGGGGCATTTCAGATGTTACTGGAAATAGAGAAGACGTGCTTACAGAGCGGTCCTCCCGAGTGAGGTCCTGGGGAGGGGCTGCTGCGGTCGCCCCCCCCCCCCCCGCCCCGCTGGCCCCATCCTGTGTGTCCCCATGCAGGCAGGCTCGCTCACTCGCTGTGTAAAAATAACCCTGACCGCGAGAGCGCCGAGTTATTACCCTGTGTGTCGGGGCTTCCTGAGCCCTGTCTGTGCTCCTGCCGCCTGCCCGCCCGCCCGCCGGCCGCCCCTGGGCCCCGCACACCAAGCTGGGCAGGTTATCGACCAGGCCTGCCTCTCCGCAAGGTTTTCCTCTCCGAAGAGGTTTCAGGTTTTCGCCTGCAGCTATTTTTAGGGGCTTGGGCTCCACAGAGGGGGCCTTTCTCAGATGCTCCTGTGTGGCCAGGGCTGCCAGTGCAGAGCCTGGGCAAGGCGCCCCGTGCGGAGGCTGGGGGAGGGGGCAGTGGGGCAGGCAGCTCACTCCGGACAGTGGGGAGCACCGGGCTTCATGTCCAGTGCCCAGCTGGGATGACCCCCAAGAGCGCGCTCAGGCTGGGGGTTTTCTGGATGCTTCTGGCCTGTTTGCTGGGTGACAAGTAAAAGCTCTGGGAGGTAGCAAAATCCACTTCCCCAGCTCCCCGGGGGCCAAGGGACAGCCATCACGGCCCACCAGGTCGCGGGGGACATGCTGGACTGTTTCCACCCACAGTCACATCTCAGCCTCCCCACGACCTTGGGAGGGGAGCCCGGGGCAGGGAGCCCACCCACAGGGCACAGGGGAAGGGTCCTTGGGCACCTACCTCAAAGCGGATGGATCCGTTCCCGTCGGCATCGAAGGCGTTGAAGAGGAAGTGTGCGTAGGTGGTGGCGTCTGGGGAGAGCCAGGAGAAGGCTGCGGTGTGCGGGCAGGGGGCCGCCTGGCAGCCGCCCCTACCCCAGGCATCCCCACTTCCCAGCGGGTTAAAGGCCCCGGGCAGGCGGGGGAGTCGGGGAGGCACAGTGCTGGGCGGTAACAGAGCCCTTGGTGAAGGGGTTGGGGTGGGGGCGGGGGCTCTGCAGGGGTGGCAAGGGGCCTGCTCGGGACCCGCTCTCACCTCCCTGAGGGAAGAACTGCGAGTAAATGAGCTTGAAGGTGTCTTCGTCCACCAGGCCCGTGGGACACTCCTGCGGCGGGAAGTCAGCCCCTCAGTGCCTTGGCCACGCCCAGCTCCACGGCCCAGGCTGGGAAAAGCCTGGGTCTGGGTGAGCGAGAGGCAGGCAGGGGTGGCCGGTGGCCTCACGCCAAGCTGCCCCCATACGCTCTTTCTGGTACCAGCATCGGAGACACGGAGTGAGGGTCTTCACAGCACGGACACTGCGCCCCCCCCCCCCACATCCTGCCAGCTCTCCCACAAAACCGGAGCCCCACAAAGGTCCCCGTGATGTGGAGACATTTCTAGAAGGTTCTGTGAGTCAGGGACAGGGAGGGCTGGGCGGGGCGGGGAACCCAGGGGCACTCACGTTCTTGAAGCCCCTGTAGAGGGACTGCAGCTCCTTCTTGGTGAATTTGGTCTGCGCCTGCAGCTGGTCCAGCCCCTCGGGCTGGTGGCGCACCGCGGACAGCTCCAGCTCACTGTCGCTGCTGTCTGCAGGACACAGACCCAGGAGGTGAGACCTGAGGCCCTGCTCCTCCATCTGTCCCCAGCGTGGCACTGAGTGGGGGTGCAGAGACCCTCTCTGCAAGCCCAGCCATGTGCACAGGCTGGGCACTGCACACACTAAGGGCTAGGACCAAGGGGGCACGTTCACGGCCACTCTGCTGCCTTGCTGTCCACTCACAGAGGCCTCCCTTGACTGCCTGGCCCCTGTTGCCACAAGGGGAAAGGGGCCGTTCTTGTCCTGGAGAGACACAGCACAAGAGCAAACAGGAGGGAAAAAGACAGCGAGACCCAATTGGTATACCACTGCCTCCATGCAGCCCTCCCTGACTTCTAGGCTAAGAAGAATGTTCCTCTTGACCCCTGCTGCCTAACAAGATACGGCTCAGTTACATCTGGTGCTGGGGTCGGATACGCGTTTGGGTAGCAGTGCAGACCCGCAGGGTTGGAAGGGCAAGGACCAAACTTTCTCTTTAAAAACAACACAGCAAAATGTGAGCTATTTCAGCTCCCTCTGGGAGGAGGTGGGGTGTCAGATGACCCTTGCCTTCCTATTCATGATTTTTAAAACATATTCCCCACCTCTCCTGTAGAATGATGTCTCATGCTTCCTTTTACATACGCAATAAAGCTGGGGATGCAGGAGCCGGGGCAGGCCACCTGGCTGGCCGCATGCCCACGTCATCAGAGCTGCAGCCTCCCACTGACAGGGCGTGTCCAGGCCCCACCCCGCCCGCATGGCCACGCCCACCTCCCCCGGATTGCACTCGGGACGCTAGCTGCCAGTGCCCCTCCCCAGCACGGCTCGGCTGGTCCTGTGCCCGCGGGGCCTCCAGGGTGCCGGGTACAAGCGCTGGGCGGATCCCCTCCACACTCGGCCTGTGGGCAAGGCACACGGCGTCCCCACTGCGCACTCTCGCTAACAAGACGGCCTGCAAGCTGCCCAGCGTCTGATCCGTGCGTCTCCCGGTGTCCCCGACGACGCTGTCATACCTTCCTGCCCTTTTCGCTTCCAGCACCTCCTCCGCCATGTTCAACCTCCGCGGCTTTCGGCGTCACGGCGAAGGCAGAAGCCACGGAGGGAATTTTCACCCCACACCTGCCCTCCCACGGGCACGCGGCCCGGACATTTGCTTTCCCTCCTTCTCTGTGCCTGTTCCTGGTTGCTGGCAACCTCTCCACGTGGGCAGTGGCCCCAGCCCTCTCACCTATTCAAGCTCGTGGCTCTAGCAATTCTCGTTGGCTTTTCCCTCCCTTCTGGAACATTCCCATCCTCCCCTCAGCCGGTGACGCCCCTCCAGGCAGCATGCCATGTACTTCCCTCTGACAGCAGCAATACTTTTGGGGGCGTGGGGGGAGCACTGGGTACATCTCGGGGGTGCAAGGCATGGAGGTTGGTCAGCAGGGACAAGGACACAGTGGGTCAGACGGGCACACACAGCAGTGTGGGCAGATGTCACAAACCAGGTCTTCCTTCAGTTATAAGGTAGACTTCAGACTGGAGAGAAAAGCAAGGCTTAACCATATGTTATTTAGGCCGGCGCCGTGGCACAGTGGGTAAAGCTGCTGCCTGTAGTGCTGTCATCCCATATGGGTGCCAGTTCCGTATGGGCTGCTCTCAGCCGATATGCCTAAAAGGACACTGTTAATGGGGCCGGCACGGTGGCGTAGCGGGTAAAGCCGCCGCCTGCAGTGCCGGCATCCCTTATGGGCACTGGTTTGAGTCCCGGCTGCTCCACTTCCTATCTAGCTAGCTCTCTGCTGTGGCCTGGGAAAGCAGTAGAAGATGGCCCAAGTGCTTGGGCCCCTGCCCCCATGTGGGAGACCTGGATGGAGTGCCAGGCTCCTGGCTTCAACCTGGCCCAGCCCTGGTCATTGTGGCCATTTGGAGAGTGAACCAGTAGATTTCCTTCTCTTTCTGTGTCTCTCCCCTCTATCTGTCCCTCTTTCAAAGAAATAAAGATCTTTTAAAAAATGGTACAACTAAAGGGAAAAATAGAAAATCACTTTTACCTTTTCAAATAAATGGTACAGTGAAAACAAAAGATTTGGCAAATGCTGTTAATTAATTTGATCCAATTAATATTTATTTAGCACTATATAGTAACTGTAGAATATGCATTCTTTTCTTTTTTTAATTAACTATTTATTTGGAAGGCAGAGTTACAGAGAGAGAGAAGGAAAGACAGAGAAATCTTCCATCCATTGGTTCACTCCCCAAATGGTTGCAACAGCCAGGGCTGGACAGATCTGAAGCCAGGAGCCTCTTCTGGGTCTCCCATGTGGGTGCAGGGGCCCAAGGACTTGGGCCATCTTCCACTGCTTTCCCAAGCCATAGCAGAGAGCTGATGGGAAGTGGAGCAGGTGGTACTCTAATGGCCGCCCATATGGGATGCTGGCATTGTAGTTGACAGCTTAACCCGCTATGCCCCAAGCATACACGTTCTTTCCAACAGCACATCCCGTGATTACCAAGATTTCCCAGACACGGGAACTTAAAATAGACTCTGGCCACAATGGCACTAAAATTCAAAGCATGATATCTAGAAAATCTCAGATACTTGCAAATTCACAATATACTTGATTAACCCTCTGGCCAGAGAAATTTCGAGGTGAAGTTTGAACTGACTGATGATGAAAACACAATGCATCAACATTTGCTGGATGCAGGTAAAACTGTGGAGAGAGGGAAATGTATAGCTTTGAATTTCTTTATTAGAAAAGAAGGTAGGTATGACACTAATGATGAGAGCGTCTAGATCTAGGCTTCTCAGAATCTAGGAAAAGCAGGGCAACTTCATCTCGAAGGAACTAGAAGAAAGGACACAAAAATAAGAGAAGAAACCAATGAGAAAGAAAAAACTAAACAGAAACACCAATGGGGTCATTAAGAAACTCAGTAGCAGCCGGCGCCATGGCTCAACAGGCTAATCCTCCGCCTTGCGGCGCCGGCACACCGGGTTCTAGTCCCGGTCGGGGCGCCAGATTCTGTCCCTGTTGCCCCTCTTCCAGGCCAGCTCTCTGCTGTGGCCCAGGAGTGCAGTGGAGGATGGCCCAAGTGCTTGGGCCCTGCACCCCACGGGAGACCAGGAAAAGCACCTGGCACCTGGCTCCTGCCATTGGATGAGCTTGGTGTGCCGGCCGCAGCGCACCGGCCGCGGCGGCCATTGGAGGGTGAACCAACGGCAAAGGAAGACCTTTCTTTCTCTCTCTCTCTCACTGTCCACTCTGCCTGTCAAAAAAAAAAAAAAAAAACTCAGTAGCAAATGACAGGCTGAGAAACCTATCTTGAGTATGTGTATCTAACAACAGACTCATTTCCAGAACTGACAGTGAACTTCCACAACTCAATAATAAGACTAATAATTTTTTAAACAGGCAAAAGACCAGGATTCTTCACAAAGAAGATATATAAATGGTCAGTAAGCACAAGAAATAAGCACATTAATCATCAAAGACATGCCTAGTGGGGTCCGGTGCTGTGGTGAAGTGGGCTAAGCCTACACCTGCAGTAAAGGCATCCCATATAGCGCCAGTTCGAGTCCTGGCTGCTCCACTTCCGATCCAGCTCTCTGCTTGTGGCCTGGGAGTGCAGTGGAGGATGGCCCAGATGCTTGGGCCCTGCACCCATGGGGAGAATTGGAAGAAGCTCCTGGCTCCTAGCTTTGGAACAGCCAACCTCCAGCTGTTGCAGCCACTTGGGGAGTGAACCAGCAGATAGAAGACCTTTCTCTCTCTATCTCTCTCTCTCTGTCTGTAACTCTACCTCTCAAATAAATAAATAAATATTTTTTAAAAAAGACATGCAAGTGATCCAATGCAAAGTGAAAAATACCCAATCATCTATCATTTCAAAAAGACCTACGATATCAAATGTTGATGAGGATGTGGAACAACAGAGATTGTCATATATTACTGGTGGGCACGTGAAATAGTCACTCTGCTTGGCAGTTCCTTACAGAGTGAAAACATAAATCAACCCTGTGACTTCTATGCCCAGAATAAATGAAGAGTTATGTCCACAGAATCACTTGTCTAAGAGTATTCATGTGGACTTTACTCATAATATTCCCAGGCTGGAAACCACCCAATTCAATGCAAGCATGCACCTGCCATGCACTTGCATAGTGAAGTGCTACCCTCTGTTAAAAGAAGAATGAACTCCTGGATATGTAACCACACAGACGCACTTCAAATATATGCCAATCAAAAATGCCAGATATACACGCACGGGTTTATACTAGATGATTCTACTTATGCAGCGTTCTGAATAGGCAGCACTAATGCATTGTGATAGAAAGCAGGACCCAGGAGGTGGTGGCTGTGAGAGTTGTACAGTTGTCAGAGCTCACCGACCCAAACGCTGAACATCTGTGCGTTTCGTTGTATGTGAGCTATACCCCAGGAAACACAAGGAAAGCACACGGACTAGACTGCTGCTGTCAGTCATGGCGTGGGATGACTCATCCCACTGCAAACAACTTGAAGGGGACTTGGGACAAGTGCTTTCAGGCTTTGAGCCACGTCACACGGCCACAGCCATGGAGGGCAAGGAGACGGAGCTGTGCTCCACATTCAGCCTAGAGACACTTTCCAGACCAGGGACACAGCAAGGGGCACGCTGGCCTGGGAGCGCATTCTTCCTGCTGAGCTGGCAAGGCAGACGTCTTGGTGTGAGGCTGCTGGGGCAGGTGGAATTTTCAAAGCAGGGTCCTGGAGAGGAAGTAGCTGCACAGTCTTTGGGGGTTTTCCTTGGGGCTATGGCCAAGGTCTGCACTACTTATGCTCAGCGTGAGACTCCATGAGGTCCAGAGAAGCACAGCTGATAGCAGACATGGGCCGACATGGAGACGGACACCCAGAATTCACACAGGGATGGGGAAAGTCAGAGCCTTGGCTCAGCCCAAACAGAGCATCCACAGAGTCTAGTGGAAACTCAGTAATACACCAGATCCAGTGGGGTTTCCAGAAATGTGAGACTGATTCAGCATTTGAAAATAAATCAACATAATCTATCATACTACATATCTAAAGAAGAAAAAACACACCATCCTATCAATTGATAAAAAAAGAAGCATTTGACAATATTCAGCGTCCATTCACTAAAAAAAAAAAAAAAAAGTGTCAGTAAACTAGAAACGGAAGAGCACTTCCTCAACTTGCTTAAGTGCATCTATAAAGAAGTCTACAGTTAGCACCAAACTTAGTGCTGAAGAACTGAACGTTTCCCCCTAAGAGTAGGAACAGGCAAGAGTAATGGTCATCTGCAGTTCTATTCAACATCACACTGAAAGTCCTAGCTAGTGCAATGAGAGAGAGAGAGAGAGAGAGAGAGAGAGAGAGAGAGAGAGAGAGAGAACAAGAGTGTGAGCACAGATTCATCTATGTGGACATCCCCAGGAATCTACCAAAACAAAAAAAAGTTGTCTGAGAAGTGAGTTTGGCAAGACCACAAGAAACGAGGTCAACACACCAAAGCCAGTCACGTCACTATAAACCAGCAGAAGTGTGCAGTTAGAGGCCAAATCCAGGCAAACGAGTCTCCTGAATTGCAGTGGTGACAAGACCAGAGAATCTCATTCCTGTTTCTAAATCAGCTTTTTAAAAATATTTATTTATTTATTTGAAAATCAGAATTATAAAGAGAGAGAGGGAGAGACAGAGATATACATAGAGAGATCTTCCATCTACTGGTTCACTGGGTCAGGACGGGGCCAGGCCGAAGCCAGGAGTCAGGAGCTTCTTCCGGGTCTCCCATGTGGGTGCAGGGGCCCAAGGACTTGGGTCATCATTTGCTGCTTTCCAGGCCATTAGCAGAGAGCTGGATCGCAAGTTGAGCAGCCTGGACTTGAACCAGTGCCCTTATGGGATGTCGGCACTATGGTCAGCAGCTTTACACACACGCTATGCCACAGCACCAGCCCCTAATCAGTCAGAACTTTGGTCAGTACCTGAGGGCTCCAAGTGTGGACTTTCCCACAAGGCACATGGGAAACGTGACCAAAGCAAAAGTGCAGAAAATGAAGGAATAAAATGGGGAATAAACAAAGCAAGAAGGAGGTTTTATTTATTTTTAAAGATTTATTTATTTGTCTGAAAGGCTGAGAGATGTCCTCCACCTATTGGTCACTCCCTAAATGACTGCAACAGCTTGAGCTGGGCCAGGCCAAAGCTAGGAGCCTGACACTCCATCCAGGTCTTCCCCATGGGTGCAGGAGCCCGAGCACTTGGGCTGTCCTCTGCTGCTTTCCCAGGTGCATTAGCAGGGAGCCAGGCTGGAAGTGGAGCAGCCGGGACTTGGGCCAGGGCTATGATACAGGGTGCGGGTTCACAAGCAGTGGCTCCACGCCGGGAGTCCCAGTGCTGACATCCAGCACAGTGAGTTTGACCCCAAATCACTTAAGGGCATTGTAAGAACAGAACTCACAAGCACATTGCATTTTTGGACACAAGTACAAAGGCCAAAACCAAATGTTAGCTAAAGGATCCAAGCGCATTTTTTCAAAGTATATAATGCTCAAGAGGGTTTTCTCTGGAAGGGTAGAAGGACAGAAAGTCATGGACGTTTCGGTGCAGAAAGGCATGTGGTACGCTCCCACATCTATTCATAAGTGACGTACAGAAACAAAGAATCTCAGCAAATTAGAAATCGGATGCAACTTCTTTGGTTTGATGATGTATACTTTCAAATCACAGGTCTGTTTACAGGAGAATTTACGGAAAATGTTCGATATAAAGGCAAAAGCTCAGTCACATTTCCTTTACGATCAAGACAAGACAATCACCACTAATAGTGTCCTGTCAACGCTGTAAGGAAATTTAGGAGAAGAAATAAATAATGTAAGAATGGGAAGAGGCCAGCGCTGTGGCACAGCGGGTTAAGCTGCTGCCTGCGATGCCTGTACCCAGTAACAGTCTGCCAGCTCCAGCCCCGGCTTCAAATTCCAATCCAGCTCTGCTATGGTCTGGGAAAGCAGTGGAGGATGGCCCAAGTCCTTGGGCCCCTGCACCCACGTGGGAGACCTGGAAGAAGCTCCTGGCTCCTGGCTTTGGATTGGTGTAGCTCCAGCCGTTGCAACCATTTGGGGAGTGAACCAGCAGATGGAAAACTGTTCTCTGCCTCTCAAATAAATAAACAAATAAATATTTTTTTAAAAAAATACAATAAAAATCAATTACTACTGCTAATAAAGCTAAAAAGTATCTAGTATTAACCCAAACTCCAAGGACCCTATGGAGAAAAAGAATCTGAAAAAATGAGGCACTCCACCCTAGAGAAGGCCATGCAATATCATGAAGACGCCATCTCCTCAAAGTAATCTCTAAATAAATTCAGGGCAATCTCAATTTTTTAAAAAAATCAAACTGGAAGTTTTTCAGAACCTTGGTAAATTAACTCTGAAGTATATGAGGGGGTCTTCAAAAAGTTCAGGGAAAACATGTATGAAAAAAACTGTACATAGATTTCTAAACTTCTTCACACCAAAATAAACTTATATTTTAATTCCATTTTTCCATGATATTTTTTGAAGCACCTTTAGACATGTAGGAATAAAAATCCACATAAAAACCTGGACAGAGGGGCCAGTTCCGTGGTGCAGGTTAATCCTCTGCCTGCAGCGCTGGCATCCCATGTAGGCACTGATTCTATTCCCGGCTGCTCCTCTTCCAGTCCAGCTCTCTGCTGTGGCCTGGGAAGGCAGTGGAAGATGGCCCAAGTCCTTAGGCCCCTGCACCCACATGGGAAACTAGGACGAAGTTCCTGGCTCCTGGCGTCGGATTGGCACAGCCAATCTTGGGGGTGTGAACCAATAGATGGAAAATCCTCTCCTCTCCTCTCCTCTCCTCTCCTCTTCTCTCCTCTCCTCTCCTCTCCTCTCCTCTCCTCTCCTCCCCTCCCCTCCCCTTCCCTCCTCTCCCCTCCCCTCCCCTCTCCTCTCCTCTCCTCTCCTCTCCTCTCCTCTCCTCTCCTCTTCCTGTAATTCTGACTTTCAAATAAATAAATAAATCTTTTTTTTTTTTTAATTTATGTGTTTGAGGAGGAAAAAGACAGAGAAAGGTAAGAAAGCACGCATCTGCTGGTTCACTGCCCAGCTGCCTGCAACAGATGGGGCTGGGTCAGGGCTGAATCTGGGAACTGGTTCTACAGTCCAGGTTGCTCACACGAGTGGCAGGGACCCAATGACTTGAGGCAGGAGCTGGCACTGTGGCGCAGCAGGTTAAAGCCCTGGCCTGAAGCACCAGCATCCCATATGGGTGCTGGTTCTAGTCCTGGCTGCTCCACTTCTGATCCAGCTCTCTGCTATGGCCTGGGAAAGCAGTGGAAGATGGCCCAAGTCCTTGGAGCCCTGCACCTTCATGGGAGACCTGGAGGAAGCTCCTGGCTCCTGACTGAATCAGCACAGCTCTGGCCATTGAGGCCATCTGGGGAGTGAACCCAGCAGATGGAAGACCTCTTTCTCTGTCTCTACCTCTCTCTGTAACTCTTTCAAATAAATAAAATAAACCTTTAAAAAAAAAAAAAACCACCGATGACTTGAGCCATCACCACTGCCTCTCAGGGTCTCGTTGGCCAGAAGCTGGGGTCAGAAGCCAGAGCCGGACATCAAACCCTGGCACTCCAACATGGAACATAAGCATCTTTTTTAAAAAGATTCATTTATTTATTTGAAAGTCAGAGTTACACAAGAGAGAAGGGGAGGGAGAGAGAGAGAGACAGAGAGACAGAGAAAGAAAAGTCTTCTATCCACTGGTTTACTCCCCAGATGGTTGCAATGGCCAGAGCTTCACTGATCTGAAGCCAGGAGCCAGGAGTTTCTTCCAGGTCTCCCACGCAGGTGCAGGGACCCTAGCACCTGGGCCATCTTCCACTGCTTTCCCAGGCCATAGCAGAGAGCTGGATCCGAACTGGAGCAGCCTGGACTAGTACTGCAGGTGGCGGCTTTACCCGTTATGCCACAGCACTGGCCCTACATGAGCTTGTTAACTGCTAAGCTAAACACCTGCTCCCTAAAAATACGAGTCAAGGTGCAAACTGGTACAACCATCGTGGAAACGATTCTCATGTTTTGTACTAATGATGCACAAGTTGTACAAAATTAACAATTTGAAAGTATCACTGGGCCTAGGATCCAGCCACCCTCTCCGAGGCGCACATGCTAAATCCAGGTTCTCAGGAGACTTGTACAAGAGTTGTCACTGGAGCACCCTCTGCAGTAGCAACAGCTTGCATCCATCAAATACTCACTGACAATCAAGCAGACAAATGCATGGTGGGGTATGCACCTGACGAAATACCACACAGCAGTGAAGATGGGTTCGCTGTAACAACACCCAGCTAGATGGACAGGTTTGAGAAACTCACTGCTGAACAAGAAGCCAGTCCTAGGAAGCCAGTATGACTCCATTTTTTAATACATTTTATAGCCATAGTAACTTGACAATGTGTTTGTCGCTATAGGTAGGTTCACTAGTGTCCACTATATCATTTTTTATAACTTATGAGATACATAAAATATATATTTGCATTTATTAGCAGCTAATTGAAGTGTTTAAAGAGAAACTGAGATAGACAGAAGTGAGGGGGGCTGGATTAAACATTGGATGCTTAGAAAACAAGAAGAGGCAGCAGGGCCAAGAGAAATAGCCAAAGGATAGGAGCAGTCTAGGGATGAGCAGGCAACAAGCTAATAAGTGCAGATGGAGGTGTGGGAGTCACTCGTATGCAAAGTGCACATGAGGAGACTGAGAGCAAATACTCCACCTGCGAGATGTGAAGCCTGCTGCTGAAGCCTTGGCCGGAGAGGTGGGCGCACCTGTCCCCCGAGCTCCACACACCTGTCCGCTTGTCATCTGCCCTTGGCTGCCTGGGAAGTGTCCACGAGGACATGTCCAGACTGAGCTGCTGGGCTTCCCGCACCGAGCTGCCCACTCCCCGCCTCCCGCCCTGAGTTGATGGCAACTCCGTCCTGCTGGGTGCTCGGGTCAATGTCCTGGGCAGCTGCCTCCCTCCCCACCGCTCACCTCCGACTCCTTCTCCTACCTCCACTGCCCCATCCAGACCCAAGACCCTGTTCCTCGCCAGTCTCTCTGCCTCTGCCTTGGTGCCTGCCAGCCCTTCTCTTCAAGTAGTGCCTGTATGGTTTGAATGAGACTGGGTTTTTAGGGGGTAATTAAGATGAGATAGAGGGGTCAGCGTCGTGGCAGTGGGTTAAGCCTCCGCCTGTGATGCAGGCATCCTGTAAGGGCACCGGTTCATGTCCCCGCTGCTCCACTTCTAATATAGCTCCCTGTTAATTTGCCTGAGAAAGCAGCGGAAGATTGCCTAAGTGCTTGGGTCCCTGCACCCACACAGGAGACTCGGATGAAGTTCCTGGCTCCTGGCTTTGGACTGGCCCAACCCATGCCCTTGTGGCCATTTGGGGAGTGAACCAACATTGCATTAGAGCATCTACAGGAACTTCGACTATTTACTGATGATTGAGATGCAGGCTCTGTACATTCTGATGTCAACTTGTAGAGGAATGCTCAGGGCAAAACTGTGATGTCATCATGTGGCAATCATCTTGCTGGGCTTGGCTCTCCTCCCACTTCTCCAGGAGCTACTTCTGGGCAATTCTCGCCCTATCAAAACGTCCACTGATAACTGAGGGTCAGCCATGAAGATTTTTTTTAAAAATATTTATTTATTTGGAAGGCAGAGTTATAGAGAGGCAGAGGCAGAGACAGAGAGAGAGAGGTCTTCTATTTGCTGGTTCACTCCCCAGACGGCCACAACAGCTGGATCTGTGCCCATTGAAAGCCAGGAGCCAGAACCTTCTTCCAGGTCCCCGACATGAGTGCAGAGGCCCAAGGACTTGGGCCATCTTCTGCTGCTTTCTCAGGCCATAGCAGCGAGCTGGATGGGAAGTGGAGCAGCTGGGACTCGAACCAGTACCCATATGGGATGCTGGCACTGTAGGCAGCAGCTTTTACCTGCTATGCCACAGTGGGTAAAGTAAAGATTTAATCCCTTCTCCAACAAGCATTTTGCTAAAGAAATGAAAGGTTAACATTCTTGATTAAGAAAAAAAAACTATTTGAGAGACAGAAAGAGATCTTCCATCCACTGGCTTCTCCTCTAATGCCCACAACATCTGGGGATGGGCCACACCAAAGTCAAGAGTCCAGATCTCGATCTGGGCCTCCCATGTGAGTGACAGGGATCCAGGTACTTGAGCCATCACCTGCTGCCTCCGAGAGCCCCTATCTGGCATGTTCACGTCCATATTGTAGTGACTAGTTCAAGTCCTGGTTACTCCACTTCCAACCCAGCTTCCTGCTAATGTGCATCCTGGGGGCACATGCAGCACACTGCAGAAAGCTGGAATTGGGAGTGGAGCCAGGAGCTTCTTCTGGGTCTCTCAGGTGAGTGCAGGGTCCCAAGAACATGGGCCACCTTCTGCTGCTTTCCCAGGTGTATTAGCAGGGAGCTGGATCAGAAGCAGAGCAAGCCAGGACCCCAACTGGTGCCCATATGGGATGCCAGCCTCACAGGCAGCAGCTTTACCTGCTATGCCACAGCTCCAGCCCTTGAAAAAAACATTTTAAAGGAAGTCTCCATGGGACTGGCCTGTGGCACAGCAAGCGAAGCTGCTGCCTGCAGCGCTGGGATCCCCTGTCAGAATGCTGGTTCAAGCCCTGGCTGCTTTGCTTGCAATCCAGCTCCCTACAAATGCACCTGGGAAAGAAGCAGAAGATGTACAAGTACCTGGGCCCCAGCCATCCACATGGGAGACTCAAATGGAGGTCCAGGCTCCTGGCTTTGGCCTGGCCCAGTCCCAGCTGTTGTAGTCATTTGGGGAGTAAACCAGTGAATGGAAGACCTTTCTCTTTCTCTCCTCCAAATAACTAAATAAAGGTCCAAAAAAAAAAAGTCTCCAGCCTCTGCCAGATGTCCACTGCTGGGGTGGGGGGTGTGGGAGGAGGGGGCACTGGACAGAAAAATCACCCCCACTAGTCTAGACTTAGGCTATCAGAGAAAAGCAGCAGCCAAAGCCAAGCCCTGGGCAGCCGATGTGGATAGCACAGCCTGGCACTCAGGCAATGCCAACCCCACAAAGAGAAGCATAGCCCAGATGCACTCTGCTCTGCCTCCCCTTAGGAGCTCATAGGATGGGAGCTCCTCTTCTGACTTTTGCCAAGTGGTTCTGGCTCCCTCCAGAGCTGCAAAATGAACAGGTGGAAACACCCTGTTTCTCTTATCTAACCGATAAGGAAAGCGAGGCTCAAGGTTAAGGCGCCACAGTGGTCCAGGAAGCTAAGGGCCAGGCCACACTGGAACAGCGAGGAGCGTGGGATCATAAGCCTAGTGGGGTCAGGACATCAGGGGCCAGTGTCTGCCCAGCTGGCACAAGCTTCATGCCTTCTCTGGGCCTCTGAACCCACTTCTGACCCTGAAAGCTCTCACGGCCCCACCCATGGGGGACCTGGTGTCCACGCCTCTGTCTCTCTCGGGGTCAGTTCTGCCTGGAGTTCCCCTTTTCCTGTGCTCAGGACTGGCAGACCCGACTCCCTCGTGGTCTGGATGATGGATGGTTCACTCATTTTTTATTTTTTTGACAGGCAGAGTTAGACAGTGAGAAAGACAGAGAGAAAGGTCTTCCTTCCGTTGGTTCACCCCCCAAATGGCCGCTACGGCTGGCGCACTGCGCCGATCCAAAGCCAGGAGCCAGGTGCTTCCTCCTGGTCTCCCATGTGGGTGCAGGGCCCAAGCACTTGGGCCATCCTCCGCTGCCCTCCTGGGCCACAGCAGAGAGCTGGACTGGAAGAGCAGCAACCAGGACTAGAACCCGGAGTGCCGGCGCCACAGACAGAGGATTAGCCAAGTGAGCCATGGCGCCGACCAAGCCCACATGCTTTCTGCAGTACCAGCAGGCAGAACCCACTTCTCCCCTCCCCCGAGTGTCCCCCACTTCGGGATGGCTACAGGTGCCTTCAGCAGGACCTCGTGCCTCCTCGGCCGCCTCCCACTCCCCACTGCCCACAAGCTGGTGGAGCCCTGTGGAGATCCAGGTCCACCTCACTCTTCAGCTCAGAACCTTCCCGGGGCTCAGGATTCCTCCGTGAGTGACAGCCAATGTCCTCACAGAGGCTGGGCCTAGACAGGGCAGTGGTCTAGGGCTTGTGTGTGCCCGGTCATGCCTGGAGCTGGTTAACAGCCAGGCTGCTGACCCCATGGCCAGAGTTTCTGACCCTGTAGGTTTGGGGCACAAGCAATCTGCACATTTCTAACAAGCTCCTTTGTGATGCTGACCTGCTGGTCCTCAAAACCCATCCGGGAAACCAGTCCTCCAAGGCCTTACAGACAGTCTCCCCACAAGCTCCTAGGAGTTGCAGTGTCAGGCCGGCATTGGGGCACAGTCACTTGTGATGCCAGCATCCCATATCAGGGTGCCAGCTCCAGGCCCGGCTGTTCTGCTTCCGATCCAGCCCCCTGCATGAGGGAGGCCAGGATGGAGCTCCTGGCTCCTGGCTTCCGCCAGGCCCACACCCCGGCTGTTGCAGTCATTTGGGGAGTGAACCAGTGAATGGAGAGCTTTCTGTCCCTCTCCCTCCATGTCCTTGCTCTGCCTTTCAAATAAGTAAATAAAATTAAAAAAAAAAAAAAAAACTCCATGTTTGGATTTTACCCACAGACTCAGGGTTCAAGGTCTGGGGGTGGGCGGGGCACCCCCCAGTGATGAGAACATGGCCTGGTGAGGACTCACAGCCCCCACAACCCAGCAGGCGGCCACCTCCCTGGCTGCAGCTCTTCACTCACTCTGCCCAGCCACCCATAGCCCTGCCCACCACCCACCCCCACCTCTCAGCTTCTGCACTTGACTGCTCTTTCTCTGTCCCATCTTGTCAGCGGCTCTCACAGGACCTGGCCCCAGGCTCAGCAAGGGCTGGGGCAGGACGGGTGGGAGGCAGCTCCAGTTCTCCCTCCATGCAAGCAAGCTCCTCTCTCGAACTCAACAAACCCTTCCTGGGCTGCAGGCACACTGCTCCAGACCCCGGCGGCGGGGAGTTGGGGGGCGTGGTACCACAGTCAGCCCAACAAAGTCCCTGCCCCTGGGTGGCTGGTATCTGGCAGCGGCTGGTTGCAGTCTGAGAATGCAACCAAGACATCCAGTGCTTTAGCAGAGACGGAGCTGTGGGGGAAAACTCAAGTGGGGGCCGTGGTGGCACAGAGTTAGGCCCCCACCAACGACACCAGCATTCCTTAGCAGAACACTTGTTTGAGTCCCAGAGGCTCCACTTCTCATCCAGCTCCTTGCTAGTGCACCGGGAAGGCAGCAGAAGATGGCCCAAGTACCTGGGCTCCTGCCACCCATGTGAGAACTGGGTGGAGATCCAGGCTCCTGGCTTCAGCCTGGCCCAGCCCCAGCCATTGCAGCCACTTGAGGAGTGAACAAATGGATCGCAGGTCTGTCTCTCCCCACCTCTCAAATAAATAAATCTTTAAAATTTTAGAAAACTCAAGGGCTGGTGCTGTGGCACAGTGGGTTAAAGCCACCACCTGCAGTACCAGCATACTGTATGGCCACTAGTTCGAGTCCTGGCTGCTCCACTTCTGATCCAGCTCCCTGCTAATGCACCTGGGAAAGCAGTAGAGGATGGCCCAAGTGCTTGGGCCCCTGCACCCCACATGGGAGTCCTCGATGAAGCTCTTGCTCCTGACTTGAGCTTGGCCCAGCCTGGTCATTGCAGCCACTTGGGGAGTGAACCAGCAAATGGAAGATCTCTGTCTCTCTTTCTCTCTCTCTGTAACTCTGCCTTTGAAATAAATAAGTAAATATTAAAAAAAAAAAAAAGCTGCCGCCTGCAACCCAGCATCCCATATGAAAAAAGAGAAGAAAACTCAAGTGTGCAGGGTGAGTATGGATGATGAAGACCTTGCTGGGGCATAGCACCTGCCACCACGGCTCAGTGGGGAGTCTCAGAGGGCGCCTTGGAGCTTTGGGGAACACAACCCCCCTGGAGAATCATGTTTCAGGATTGCAGGCAAAACTACACTCAGTCTTGCCTAGGATTTCAGGGTCTCCATGGAGACTCCATTGTCAAATGCTGAATGTCACATGCCACTCAGAGAAGCCACAGTCCTGGGATGCAGACCCCGTCCCCTGGCCCAGCTGCCAGGGATCCAGGTCCCAAAGCCACGATGGCATCCCTCTGAGAGCCCCCTGGGCTGTCCCTCTGGCACCAGGCTCTTGTGCCTTTGCCATACAAGGCAAGCAGACACCCAGTGGCTCCTTCCCCCCCCCCCCCGATACCCCATGGGGCACAGGGACGGAGACATCCCAGCTAAACAGACAGGCTGAGCCCCAGCTCCACCACCTGCAGTCAGAGGGGCTGGCCTTGGCCTGAGCCCTGGCGGTCAGTGCGCCCCGGCTTGGCCTCCTCGTGTGTGGAGTAAGGGCTGGGGGTCCTGCTCCTGGAAAGTGAGATGGTGACCCCTCCCACAGAGTCTAGCAGAGACAGATGGGCAGGAGCCCCGGGCAGGGAGGCAGGCCTTCTGACTTCCGCATCTCCTCCGAGAAGGCTGCATCTCTAGAACCCAGATCCATTAGTCCCTAACAATGCCCAGGGGATCCGAGCTCTGGTCTCTCCCAGATGAGAACTCTGTGAACACAGTGCCTCTCGCACCCCCAGCAGCACGGAAGATGCTCATCTGAGCATCTCTGAGACACCACGGCCCAGCCAACAGGCACTTCAGGCCCTTGGAGGGCTCCACTCCCCACCAACACCAGCATCTGGAACCTACAGCTTCCCGCGCTGACCCAAGCAGGAGCAGGGGGTGGGGCTGGGGGCGGGGCCGTGTGTTATGTTTCCAAATATGGTGTGGTCGTGCTGTCAGGAGTAGCCCCCCAGGACTAGCTGTTGGTGACAGCCATCAGCAACGGCACGCATCGTCTGCACAGGCGTTACCCACTAAGCATGGTGCTGGGGCAATTCAAGAGCCCCACGGATTGGCTCAAGTCAGCCACGGCCCTAGGGCAGGAGTGACCCTTAGCCCCACTTATGGAGGGTGACCCTGAGACTCAGAACAGTTAAGGGGGCTTTACAGGCCATTTGGGAGGGTACCAGCATCCCAGGTCAGATGTGGCTGACTCACCCCTAACTGTTTCAAGAGCCTTGAACTCCAAGGGGCACAAATGGGCACAAATATCAGAAACAAGGAACCGTCTGTTGTCTTGGGCACTCTCCACCTTGTAAGGAAATCCTTTTTTAGAAATCACTAAGGGGGCTGGCACTGTGGCACGGTTGGTTAATCCTCCCCCTGCGGTGCCAGCATCCCATACGGACGCCGATTCGAGGCCCAGCTGTTCCACTTCCCTTCCAGGCTCTCTGCTAATGGCCTGTGAAAGCAGTGGAAGATGGTGCAAGGACCCTGCACCTGTTCAGGAGACCTGGAAGAAGCTCCTGGCTCAGCTCCGGCTGTTGCAGCTATCTGGAGAGTGAACCAGCGGATGGAAGACCTTTTTTTCTGTCTCTCCCTGTCTGTCTGTAACTCTAACTCTCAAATAAATAAATAAAATCTTTTTAAAAAATTACAAAGGCAAACCCCAGGCTTCCCCACACCTGTGAGTTCGGCTCAGTTAGGAAGATTTCTCAGCCTAAATAAAGTGCACCTGGACAGTGCTCTGGGGAGCCCAGGAAAATGAAGAACAATGGACAGGGCATGGCTGCCTTGGCACCAACAACCAACCCCCTATGCCCATTCCAGGCTCCAGACAGGGGAAGGATGAGCAGGGGTAGGAGGCAGAGGCCCTGTAGGAGGCACGGGCCTTGGAGCACAACAGTATGGAGCGCTGGTCCCTTCCCACCCCACCCCTGTCCCAGGCACCTGTCATGGATTCCCCACTGAGCCCAGTGGAGGCCTGGCTGGGGCAATTTTGCTCCCCCATGTGAAATGGAACGTTTGGGGTAACAGCCCTGGGGAAGCACCATGAGCAAAGCACCACGGGCCTCACAAACACACTTAGAAAAAATGCTGTACAGGAACCCGGTGGGGCAGGTGGCCATGGACTTCAGGTGACAGCCGGCACGAGCGCTAGAGGCAGAATGAGGGAGGGCTATCTTCCTTGCCCTGTACCCCTTCCCGCCCCCAGCAGCCCTGAACACGCTGGTGCCCGGGGAGCCACTGGGCTCTCCTTCTCCCCTCCCTAGTCCCCTGAGTTTCAATCCCAAGAACTGAAGCCTGGCAAGATCAGCACAGTGCAGGCAGCAGGCAGGATGCCCAAGCAACCTGAGAGAGGGCAGCAGAGGCGCCCAGAGTCAGGGCCCCTTCTCCACAGTGCAGAGGCACAGGGGGGCACAGGAGGGAGGGGAAGTGACATCCCTGGTGGTCAAGGGCCCCTTCAGAAGCAAGTGTGCCACGGAGGGGCCCCTCCTCCTAACCTGCCCAGAAGCAGCAGAATGGGACCAACCGGCTGGGAAGCAGCGACAAGGGCACCTGCCAGGAGTCCCAGGAGCCCTTCAGCTCTGGTTTAAGAGGTCGTCTGCGTGCTCAGTTAATATTTTATTCCATTGGAAATGTGGCGACCGAGGATTTGGTTACGGAGCCCACAGGCCAGAACCTTCTCTGCAGAGGGGAAGTAGATATGGGATGAGGGTCGAAGGGGGAGGCACCAGCACTCTGCACGGGCTCAAATCACTCCCAGCCACCGCGCACCCTGGGCTCAGGGTCCCTCCAGTCATTGTCACACTGCACCATCTCCTATGAGCCTGCGGCCCAAGGCCCCTGTACTCACCAGGGACTCCCGGGCCTATGATGGCCAGGGACGCTGTTCAAGGTGTTACCAAACACCTCGCTCCCAGCCACCCTGAGAGCCAGCTCCGTCCCCTCTACCCCCTGAGACCCCGGCTAAGAGCTCCAGCGCAGGACGGTGCGGCGTGAGCCCCCGGGGCCGCACCTCGCCAGACCCCGCGGACCGGGTCCAGCTGCTCCCTCCCCGCCGACCGCCAGCCCTCGGCGGGGGGCAGGTGGTCCCGCATTACCTTCCATGGACATGGGCTCCAGGATACCGAACTGCTTGAGCACGGCGATGAACAGCAGCACGACCACGGCCATGGCACACAACTCCATGCCCTGGATGCCCATGGCTACCCGGCTGCCTGGGGCCGGGGCGCGCCCCTCGCCCGATCGCAGGCTGCCACGAGAGGCGGCGGGGCCGGTGGAGCCCGCCCGGCCTCTGGGGGAGGCGGTGGCTCACATGCCCCCGGCAGGCGGGGCTGCGGGTGCTGGCGGAGCCGGGACCCCGCGGTGGGCGGCGGCGGCGGCGGCGGCGGTGGCAGCGAGCAGGACAGTCTCGGAGGCCGGACGCGGCGCGGGGGCCAAGCGCGGGCGCAACTTTCCGAGTCAGCCGGCAAACTTCGCAGCGCAGCAGTGGCGGCGGGGGGCGCAGCTCGGGCTGCCAGCGTGGGCCAGCGGCGCCTCCATGCCCTCGCGCCCGCGCCGCGCCTTTGTCACCCCTTCTGCCCCGAGGGCGCGGGGGCGCGGGGGCACGGCGGCGGCAGGGGTCCCAGGCGCTCCCGGCAGCCCCAGCCTCCATCGCGGTTGCCCGCGCGCTCATTGGCCTAGGCTCAGCGACCACTCGGGGAGGCGTCCCCTGCGCGCCCCCCTCCCCCGCGCCCGCCGGGGAAGGGGCGGAGGGAGCGGCCCCGCCCCGCACGGTCCGGCCCGGGACGGAGCCTGGCGCTCCGCCACCGCTCCCCACGCAGCCCCCGGGAGGCCGCGCGCTCGGCGGTGTTGCCGAACTGCCCTGGCACGGTAGGGACCGAGTGTGGGGAGGGGGCTGGGGGCTCGGGGTCGGGGAGAGGGCGGGAGGCGCGGCTGCGCTCCCCGCGGGGAGTCGGGGCTCCACCCTCCCGCGCTAGGAAGCCGAGCCCGGCCGCCGCCCGCTGCGCACACTTGGCTGCGGAGCTCCGGGGAGTCCTCGCCCCAGGGTTTCCCGCGACCCTCCGTTCCCGGTCAGAGATTAAACTTGTCTTTCTAGCCTGGCCCCACCCCTTGCCAGGGGAGAAGTTGGTAACCCAAGTTCTCCAGTTCTGACAGGTTGCGTGCGCTCGAGGCTCTGGGAGGCCGTGCAGGCTTTGGCATTAGGGTCTACGGGACGGAGTTCTAGCGCTGACTTTGCTGCGTGACCTTGCTGGAGTCACGGACCTCCGTGAAGAAGGTTCGACGCCTGCCTTTCCGGCCGTGCGGACGAGCTGCGCGGCTGCAGAGTGCCCGGCGCGGGCAGGCCAAGGGCGTGCTAATTAGCCTGCGGGCGGCTGTCTTCCTGCCTGGGGCTCTGGGCAGAGGAAGGGAAGCCACTGGGAGGAAGGCGAGTGGAGGGGTGGAGCAGGGGGAGGAGGAGGAGAGGAACGGGGCGTGGCAGGGCGGAGTCCGGGATCCTCCCAGCCGCCGAGTCTGGGGAGCGGAGAGCGGGCACCCAGCCTCTGCCGCCCTCCAGCGGGCGCCTCGCCCTGCGGAGTCCCTGCCCCGCAGGGATTCCGAGCGCGGGAAGCCTGCGCTGCTGCGCGCCCCAACCCCGCCCAGCCTTAGGGAAGGCGGAATCCAGCCGCGCCCCGCGTTTGGACCCAGGGCCTGAACAGATCGCAGCTTCCACCAGCGGAGCTATTCATTCACCAAAAGCCGAGCATATTTTTCGTGCAGGGCGCAGAGCTGGAGGCCGGCTGGGGCGGGGAACCGCAGCACGGGGCTGCCGCGTGCTCGCAGGTGCGTGCCAAGCTTTGGGGTTTGCATTTGATCTTTAAAGGCCCGTCGCTCCTCCCCGCCACACCTTGGCCGTTCCTCCTCTCCCGTTTTACAGATGGGGAGAGGAATCCCATAGGACGAATTACGCAAGGGGGCACAGACGCAAGCCAAGCCTCTGGACGCCGGGACGCCCAACTATTTCCAACCTCAGTATTTCACACGACTGGTTAAAGGTCTGACTTGTGGGTGATGTTTGTCAAGAACAAGCGCACAGCTTTTAATCCCAGTTCATTGGGCTGCGGTGAGTCTCCGCTGACCATAGTCAGGCCGGAGAAAATGCTGTTAGAAAATGGAGAAAACTCGCCGGCGCCGCGGCTCTCTAGGCTAATCCTCCGGCTGCGGCGCCGACACCCCGGTTCTAGTCCCGGTCGGGGCGCCGGATTCTGTCCCAGTCGCTCCTCTTCCAGTCCAGCTCTCTGCTATGGCCCGGAAGTGCAGTGAAGGATGGCCCAGGTTTCTGGGCCCTGCACCCACATGGGAGACCAGGAGAAGCACCTGGCTCCTGGCTTCAGATCAGTGGCCATTGGAGGGTGAACCAACGGAAAAGAAAGACCTCTCTCTCTCACTGTCCACTCTGCCTGTCAAAAAAATAAAAGAAAGAAAATGGAGAAAACTCAGATGGCTCATCTACTTTACGACACTTCACAGCTGAGCAAGTCTACCTGTGGCCCAGGTAGTTACAGCAAAACCTAAATCTGTGGCCTGGTTGAGAGCCACTGGTGCACAGCCTCTCCAAACCTCGGTTTTCTCATCCATGGAATGGGAGTGATAAGCAGACCTCTCCAGAGGCTTCTGCAGAATTGACTGAGACAAGGGTTGGCCCCTGGCAGGGGTTTTGATGGTCCCTGGTGATACCCTCAGGGCTGGGTGTGCAAAGCTGTGCAAGGTGACCAACCCCAGCGAGCAGAGGAAGCTGGTGGTGTTCCGAGGCCGGCCCCCACCCTGGCTCCCCTGCCTCAGTTTCCCCAGCTCCTCCCACGCGTCTTCCCAGTTCCCAGTGAAAGCTTTAATGACATAAACATTGAGCTATAAACAAGACATCGATCCCCTGGCTATGCGGTGTAAAATATTAACGATGCCTAAGTGGATGCCAGGCCTGAGAGCAGAACGTCCAATTGGTATTAGCAGCCTGGGCCGTGGGCCTAATGCATGGGAGGCTGACTCCTGCTTGCTCACTAGCCTGGGACCTGTCAGCTCTGGGGCCTGTCCAGGTCCACTGAGGCTGGGCTGTTGGCCCTGCCACACTCCCTTCCTTGGGACCTGGACCAGGAAGCCAGCACACAAGCCCCCAGGCTCTACTTCTCTATAAAGTGCCAGACCAGCCCTCTCCAGCCCCCTCTGGCTCCCCTCCCCGACAACCCCCATGCTTCTGGCCCTTGGTGCCGAGGGAGAAGGGACAAGCCTGGGGGTGGGGCACATACAGAGTACTTCAAAAAGTGCATGGAAAGTGGAATTTTAAAGTGAGTTTATTTTTGTTTGATTATAATCAAAATCTGTGCGTTTAGGGTGGTCTGCAAAAAGTTCATGGAAAATGCATATGATATAAAAAGTACCCGTGGATTTCAATGCTTTTTGCACCACAACAAATGTATCTTTTAGTTTCATTTTTTTTGGGGGGAGGGGGAGGGAGGCATCATGGCACAGCAGGGTTGAGCTTGTGAGCACTGTGTTGAGTCCCAGCAGCTCCACCTCTGATACAGCTCCCTGCAAATGCACCTGGGAAAGCAGCGGCCCTCCTGGGAAGACCTCAGCTTGTCTGGGAGGCTCATCGATGCCCCTCCTGTTCCCATCTAGTTTAGAAAGTATTCTGCGGCAGCGGGTTAAAGCCCCGGCCTACAGTGCCAGCATCCCATATGGGCGCCAGTTTGAGTCCCAGCTGCTCCACTTCTGATCCATTTCCCTGCTCATGCACTTGAGAAAGCAGTGGAGGATGACCCAAGCCCTTGGGCCCCTGCACCCACGTGGGAGACCCCGAAAAAGCTCCTTGCTCGTGGCTTCGGATCAGCTCGGCTCTGGCTGTCACAGCCATTTGGGGAGTGAACCAGCAGATGATGGACCTTTCTCTCTGTCTCTACCTCTGTCTATAACTCTGTCTTTCAAATAAATAAAATCTTTAAAAAAAATGTATTCCAAGAAAACAGCTTGGGGGTGGGGTCAGGGGTCAGGGGTCCCTTAGTCATGGGCCTTGCTTGTCTGGAATATTCCTGCCTCCAGGAGGTCAACCCAGATGCTACCAGCCCTGCTCACCCAGCTCCTCTGAACCCCCAGGGCCTCTGCCACCTGCCTTTTGGCGACTGTCCTGTCTTCTCCCACGTGGCCCTTGCCCTTCTCACCACAGCTACACTGTCAGTTCCCAGGGCCTGGGACCCTGTGGCTTTCACCGATATTCTAACACTTGATCTTAGCCAAAAGGCCAAGAAATGATATTTGACCAATAATCTTTGTATACCTGCCCCGCGCCCCACCAGGTCTCCTGCTCTTGTCCCCTGACCCCTACCCCAGCACTGCACGAGGTCTTCTGGATCCTGGGGGGGGGGGGGGCTCGGGCGGGACACAGGCTGGTGGAGGAAGCTGTTCCCTATAGCAGCACAGCAAGATGGTGCAGCCCCATCCCTCCTGGGGGAGGGGGTAGGGGAGAGCAGGCCTCCTTTTGTTCTAGTGTGTTCTGCCAGGAAAAACAGACATGAGAGCGCCCAGGAGTGGGACTCCACATTCCAAAGAAACGCCTCCTCCCTGTGGTTATCCCAAAGGCTCCGCAAACTCAGCCCCATCCACAGCTGACCTCCATGCTCCCCCAGACCAGGCCATCCTCCGGGCTCCTGCTCTCAGCTGCCCAAGCTACAACCTGGGCCCTCACTCTAGAATCCACCTGTCCTACCGCACCAAGCTCTCGTGCGATGCTCCCCCGTCACCGGCTCTACCGTCGCGGGCCACCCGCACCGGTGTCCCTCTCCCCTGGCATCGATCTCACCTCGCATCGCCACCTTCACGGCCCTTCAAGGAGGGACCTTTCAAGGAAGATCAGGCCCTGTGTAAAGCCTCCCACAGTGGTTGGTGAGGGGCCTCACGGTTTGGACGCTGCATCCCACACAGGACCGTCTGGCTTCCATCCCCGGCTCTGGCTCCTGACTTGGAGCCTTAGTCTAGGACTAAGGCCACCTGCCACCATGTGGGAACAGTGAGCCTGAGACTTCGGTCAGCTTCGGAGAAAACAGCAAAAGTAGAAAGACTGAGTTAGCAGTGCTGAGTTCCTGGATCCCACTGTGCCTGATGCCATACGTGAGTCTCCATCTCTCAGTTATTTCCGCCAGCAAATTCCCCTTTGTTGCTTAAGCCAATGTGAGCTGAGTTGCCATCCCTTGCAACCGAGAGGCTGCTCATTAATGTGCTGCCCACTGTGAAAGGCCCGGCATACAACAGCTCCTGCCTGCTTAGCCCTTGCTGCAAACCCAGCATTGCCACACGATTCGTTCATTCACTCCCCACAGCTCCCCGTCAGATCGGGCTCCGCGAAAGGTAGAAGTTACAAGATAAAGCACAAATGCTCATGCCTTGCTTTAAGAGCATACGGCTGATGAACCAGAGCCAGAACTCGCACCCAGCACTCCGGCCCCAGGGCCTGTGACTCCAATTCCACACTGCCCTGCACCTCTACACCTGTGTGTTCTGCCGCTCCCTCTGCCTTACTCACAGTGCCCCAGCCTCCCTTGCAACTGCCTGGGTCACTGCCTCACCTCGGGGACTCTGCAGGTGCTGTCCCTGCAGCCACACACACTCCTCCTCCCCCTCCTCCTCCGCCTCCTCCTCCCCCTGCCCTTGGCCTCCTCCTCCTCCACACAGCTTTGGGCCTCAGCTTCCACGTCACTTCTGCAGAGGCCCCGCCCTGTCCCTCACAGGTGAACTTAGACATGAACCTGTGTGCCCTGCGCTTGGCTGTGAGCCTCCTGGGGGGGGGGGGGGCTGCTACTCTCCTGTACAACGATTCATGCTGCCTCTTCCCGGTTACTTCAGCAGAGGCTGCCCTGGTGTCACCATAATGGGACGGGGAGTCCAGCGGCACCCAGGGCAGGGGCCCCACTTCTAACTCTGGTCTGTTCGTGGACTTGCCTTGGCACACCGCCTCTCTGAGCCTTCTTCTCCTCTTGTAAACTGGAGTCACGCAGCGACATCACCTGCCTGTTACATGGTGGGCTCTGGATGGATGTGAAAGCGTCTCCAGCCGCACACAGGATTCCCCTCGCAGGCAGAGCCTGCCGCCTCAGCGCTAGGACCCCCAGGAAGTGACGCTCAGGGGGTCTGGCTCTCAACCTCAGGGCATTGCCCAGCTTTGCAATCAGACCTCCCACGAACGCATCCACCCAGCCTCTGCTCCAACCCAACTTCCGGTGAATGCTACAGGTAGCAGAAAACCCCCATTCCTTTGGTGTAAGCCATAAGGAAATGTCCCACATCACACACACACGGTCTGGCAGGAGAGTGGCTCCTGAAGCAGTCAGCTTGGGTGCATGTACCTTCGCTGCAGCCACAGAGCACATACGTTATCCACAGCCTGTTCCTTCAGTAAAAATCAAATACATGAGTAAAAAGCCTTAGCTAGGCCTGTGGCTGCTCTTCCTTGTGCTAGTGGGAGTGATGGTGGGGCTTGGGAGAAGGGAGTCTGAGCAGCAGGTGCATCTCCCACTCATTCTGGCTTCCCTTTGCCCACTGCTGGGACCCAGGCATGCTGCTGAGCAGCTGCAGCCATGCAGATCACAATGGGGCCTTGGGTGGAGGGAGGAGGGAGCCACAGGTACAAAGGCCCTGCGCCCGTGAGGCTGCCTGGGACAGACCCCTCCCCATCACCCATCTCGGACGCCCACCGGAGCTACTAGGGAAATAAACTCTTTATATCCTCAGGAAAGAGCTGAGATCAGAGGAGGACTATCTTGTTCGAAGACAGGAGATACCAGTTACTGAAAGCCTCTTCACTGTCTTGGAAAAGCAAATGGCTTTTTTGGACAGAACAGACGTGAGTGTTGCAGAAAGCGTTTTTTAAAGATCCCTCAAGATTTCCCAGGCAAACACTGAGTCGAACGTGGCCTTGAAGTGCTGGGTAGCATCAGGAAGCCAAGAGACAGAGCAGCTGGGGCCGGCGCTGTGGCGTAGTGGGTAAAGCCACCAACTGCAGTGTTGTTGCGGCCAACTGGGGAGTGAACCAGCAGATGGAAGATCTCTCTCGCTCGTTCTCGCTCTCGCTCTCGCTCTGCTTCTCCTTCTCTCTGTGTGTAACTCTGACTTTCAAATCAATAAAATTTTTTTTTAAAAAAAGGCTTTGGTTAATTCGGACTGGAATGTGCCTCTGAGACCTCCCAACTTGCAGCAGCAGGAGATGGAGGCCGCCTGCAGCCCCCAAGGAGCACGGGCTTCCCAACACCTGCTTCTGGGGCCACACAGGTGAGGACAGCCGACAGGCGAGGTCCTCCGAGCGCAAAACAGAGGTGGCCCACGGTGATTTCTCATTCCATCGCCAGGGGTTCCAAGGACCCTCACTCACTGCCCCAAGACCACGTGTTCCTGGGTTCAGAGCAGAGAGTTACTTCAGTGCCTTTGGGTCTGGTGTAATGTCATACGTGATCCAAATCCATCCTGAGAACCGTGGGAGTTTATGAAGAAAAGGGATCTCAAAAGGTGACCAGAGGGGGCTGGGCTGTGGTGCAGTGGGTTAAACATCCACCTGCAGCGCCAGCATCCCACATGGGCGCTGGTTCATGTCCCGGCTGCTCTACTTCCTATCCAGCTCTCTGCTATGGCCTGGGAAAGCAGTAGAAGATGGCCCAAGTCCTTGGGCCCCTGCACTTATGTGGGAGACCTGGAAGAAGCTCCTGGCTCCTGACTTCAGATCGGCCCAGCTCTGGCTGTTGTGGCCATTTGGGGAGTGAACCAGTGAATAAAAGACTGACCTCTCTCTCTCTCTCTGTAACTCTGCCTCTTAAGTAAATAAATAAATATATTTTTTAAATGTTACTGAATATAATTAATTCCTAAGTTCAGATATGAGGGGTTCTGATAGCGATGGTATTTCCCTTTGCCATCTCTGACCTATGCTGATGCCTGAATTTCAGAATACTTTTGCACCAAAATAAACTTATCTTTTAACTCAATTTCTCGCAAACATTTTGAAATACCCTCGCGTGTGGAAGATGGATATGCACAGATGTGTGCTGGTGAGCAGTGAGAGAGACCACCACATGGCCACGAAAATCCCTTGCCCCCTTCCTCTGTGTGAGGGGTAGAAGTGTCCCTGGGCAGGTGTAGCCTGGAGGCCCCGCTTCCAACCCTCCGTGGCGTGGGAATGTGAGCAGGCGCGGTGTGTGCTCCCTCTGGGAGGAGCCCTATGGCATGATGGCGTGCCACATGGCCTCAACCTTCTGTTCCCACAGCAGGAGGAAGGGCCATGTCTGAAATAGGAGCTGGAAAGAGAGGAGGAAAGGGACAGATAGATGCAGCAGCTGTGCCTGCACCTTACTCGCTCAGGGCGTGTGGGCACGAAGCCCCAAAAACTCCTTCCTACACCCAGTGATGTGCAAGTTAAGCCACTGCCTGAGAAGCCTGCGTCCCATATCGGAGTGTTGGTTCAAGTCCCAGCTAATGCTCCTGGGAGGTGCTGGATGATGGTCCGGGGACTTGCGTCTCGGCCGCCGACATGGGAGATGCAGGTGGAGCCCTTGGCTCCAGGCTTCAGCCTGGTCCAGGCCTATTAGGGCATTCGAGAGTGAACGAGCAGGTGGAAGTTCTCTCTCTCTTTCTGACTTTGTCTTTCACACAAACAAATATATCAAGTAAAGAGTGTCAGTTCCCTCTGAGGCTGGGCCTTTAAAACCCCTCTGTCTGTCCCATCGCCTCTACTAGTGGGCTTCTCCTCGGCTGTGTTTGCTGGCAGGTGGCCTTGGTGAGCAGCCCATGGAGGGGCCAGCCTCCCGAAAATATCCCTCAAATTCGCGAATGCTTGTGGTCGTTGCTGAGCCGGGTCCCTGCGAGGAGTTTTACAAGAATACCCCATTTCATCCTCACATCAAGCCTGACGGTGAGGGATCTGGCAAAGATTCCTGGTGGCACAGACTGAAGGTCTCCTCATCCTTTCTTTGGGCAACAATGTGTTTTGCTATAAAACTACATTTCCCAGCTTTCTTTGTGCCTAGCAATGGCCACATGATATAGACTGGGCCAATGGGATGTAGACAGGAGTCACCGGGTAGGACTTCTAGGAAACCACGCCTACGGGAGACTCACTTGGCCTTTTCACGCCTTTTGTTTGTCTCTTCTGCTTTGTGGGATGGGGCTGTGACCTCTGGACCTGAGCCGTCAGAGAAGGACACAGGTGCCTGGGCTCTGATGACTCGAGCTGCCAAGCTACCCCTAACAATCATCCAGCTCTGGATTTCTCACGCCTTGAGAACGCAAAGCCTCTGTCTCCTGTGGGTCAGCATTTCTTAGGTTTTCTGTTCTGTGACGCTCACGTTGATCTCCAGTGCATCTGAAGGTAGACAAATAGGTTTAAGACAGGTGCCCAAGTGCCTCTGGCTAAAAAGAGGAAGAGCTGGGCTTTGAATTCACCCTGAAGGCAGTGCTGCAGAGAGATGGACTCGGGGTTCCTGACTCTCTGTCCACCTCCTGCCCTGGCCACGCTGGCTCCTTGGGGCCTCTGCCTTGCCTGCTGTCTACCTGTTCCTTGCTGGTTGCCAGTCTTGGGAATCTTCCAGGGGTTCAGTCCCCAACTGAAGGGCTCAGCTGTTTGTCCTGCCATCCCCCTTACCGCCTCCAGTTGCCCTACACTGTGGCTCAAGAGCTGGGTTTGGGTATTCTTGGCCTCCATTCTCATCATCACCCCCTGTCTTCTGTGGCCTGCTTCTCAGAGATGTCTAGAGGCAGGGAAGCCCTTGGCAAAGACAAAGAAGCGCTGGGGTGAAAGACCGGGGTGGCCTGGGCTAAGACAGAGGCAGAACTGGAGAGGAGAGAACATCCTCAGAGAAATCGATGAAGCCAGCAGAGCCTGAACCTCTCAGTGCAGCCTGGGAGAAGAGCTGGAGCTTTCAAGACTCTGCTGAATCAGTGATTTCCTCGTACCTTATATTTATAACAAAACTGTAAGCAGATTGAGATCCTTTTTAAATGGCCGCGTCGTGTGGTGTGCATAGCGCAGGCTTGGCAAGTCAGCCTGCCTGGGTTCCAGTGTTGATTTTTCCACTTGGGATTTACGTGACATTGGCCAAGTCACTTAACCCAGGCATGACTCAAGTTTCTGCAGCTACAGCTACAAAAGGGGACTGAATAGAGCAGGTGTCAGAGCGAGAAGGTGAAACAAACAAGTGCTCGTCCAAAAGTTCCTGCGAGATGTGTTTATGAAAAGAAATGCATGGACTTCAAAAGCGTCTGCACCAACAAATGGAATTCCATTTTCCACTGAACTTTTTAAGATGGCCCTTGTGTGTGTAAAACAATTCAGAAAAACACAGTGGCCCCATCTGAGGTCCTCAGCAAGGGCTGTAGCCTCTGTGGTTACTACAGAGAAAAGATGCATTGTTTATCCTCGGGACACACTCAGAGACCAAGCAGGGATATGGATGAGTTTGGATAAATTTGTACTTTTAACCATACAAGCATCATTCCCTCTCTCACCTACCCTGAATTCAGGGGGAGAAAGTTCCAACCATGATTGGGTAGCTGGCGTCAGACTTCTGTCACTCTTATAAAACAATGATGAAACCTAGACAAAATAGGGAAGCAGGCAGATGAGGGCACAAGACAGCGATGAACACAGGGCACTGATCTCTGGGTCAAGGGAGGAAGCGCACCTTGCATTCATGTCTTCTTTATCCCTGCACATATCTTCCAAAACGCTGGGCTTCAAACCCTCCTAGTACTGCTGGCCACATTGGATGGAGGAGACAGAGATCGGAATTCAGGACCCGTAAGGTGGCTGTGATTTGAAGAGACATGGGTCTGGAAAGAAGGGAGTCCCTGAGAAGGAGAACCCCAAATGTCCTTTGGGTTCTTGGTCAATTCCTAGGCTGTGCCTGAGCAGAGACACATTCTGGAAGGGCTTGGCAGAAAATAGTTCCTGGGGGTGCTGAGAGCAGAGCAAGACTTAGGAGGATACCTGGCTGTGGGGAGAAAGGAAGGGTCCCGCTCAGCTAGAACGGAGGACACTGGAGAACAGCCTGGGCTCCCGCAGGGACCCCAGGAAGACCACCCTCTAGGATTCAGGGCATGTCTTAAGCGAAGACTACAGGGGCCTGCAGCACCGGCATCCCATATGGGCACCGGTTCAAGACCCAACTGCTCCACTTACAATCTAGCTCTCTGCTATGGCCTGGGAAAGCAGTGGAAGATGGCCCAAGTCCTTGGGCCCCTGCGCCCACGTGGGAGACACGGAAGAAGCTCCTGGCTCCGGATTGGCTCAGCTCTGGCTGCTGCAGCCATCTGGGGAGTGAACCAGTGGATGGAGGACCTCTCTCTCTCTCTCTCTCTCTCTCTGCCTCTCCTTTTCTCTGTGTAACTCTTTCAAATAAATAAATAAATTTTAAAGAGAGAGAGAGAGAGAGAGAGAGAGAGAGAGAGAGAGAGAGAGAGAGACTACACTCTGTGAACAAGCAAACGCTGCACTAGACCTGCCCTGGCAAGGGTGACAGGCGAACTTCTACAGGGTGAGTGTGATTTGCCAGAAATTACAGCTCCTGCCAACTCAACTTGGGTAGGAGACAAGCTAAACCAGAGCACAATGTCCAGAATGTAATTTAAAGACGTGCTAGACAGGGGGAGAAGGGAAAGGTGGCTGATTGTGAAGTCAAAAGACGCAGAATGCAGCATGACTCAGGTGTTGGAGTTGCAGACAAGGACTTCAAAATAACAACGATCAACATGTTTGTTTTTTAAGTATGTGTGTGTGCGCATGCACGTATGTATTTGAGAAGGAGAGAGAGAGAGAATTTTCATCTGCTGGTTCATTCCCCAAATGTCCACAATAGCTGGGGCTGGGACAGGAGGAAGCTGAGAGCTGGGAACTCCATCTAGGTCTCCCATGAGGGTGGCAGGAATCCAACCACTCGAGCCATCACCTGCTGCCTCCCAGGGTGCACGTTAGCCAGTAGCTAGAATCAAGAATCGACCAGGCACCCTGAGACGAGATGCAGGTGTTCCAAGTGACAGCTTGACTTCTAGGCCAGAGACCCATCTGCTTTTATTTATTTATTTGAAAGGCAGAGTTAGAGAAGGAAAGACCGAGACAGAGACAGAAGAGAAAGAGTGTGTCTATCCACTGGTTCACTCCCTAAATGGCCACAATGACTAGAGCTGGGCTAGGCCAAAGCCAGGGGCCAGGAGTTTTACCTGGGTCTCCCACATGGGTGCAGGGTTCCAAGCACTTGGGCCATCTTTCACTGCTTCCCCAGGCGCATTAGCAGGGAGCTGGGTAGGAAGTGGAGTAGCCAGGACTCTAACCAATGCCTATATGGGATGCCAGTGTTGCATACCATGGCCTAATGTGCTGTGCCACAATACTGGCCCTCCCTACTGTGTTATTAAAAATATATAAAAAGAAAGGTGAAAAGATGGAGTATATGTTTTAAGAAAGAATTTGGAGCCTGTGTCAGTAAAGGCTTGATCAGGGAAGCAGAACTGCTATGCATGGTATGGGATCTAGGCATTACCATGAGAATGAGACCTATCCTAGTCTAAGAAGAGACAGAGCTGGAGAGAGTCTACTGAAGGCTGTTGCCTCTGCATGTGCCTAAGGTTGTCATAGGTCAACAAGGCCAAAGGACAGGAGAAAAGCAAGGACATAAAGAACAAGGAGGAAAGCAAACTGGAACTCAAAATGGCAAACCGGAATCCACCCCCGCCTCTTATTGCATCCGACTCTGTCAACACAGGCGCCCTGCAGAAGAAGCTGACGCACCTGCCACAGGGCTGCTCGTGTGCCTGACCCATATGCAGAAAGAAATGGCAAGAAGCACAGATGTGTGAACACAGCAGATGGCAGTAAAGGAGGAACAGAGGGACAAAAGTGGCAGGAGACAGCTAGAAAGCAAGGAGCCAAGTGGCAGACACGGATCCAATCTTGTCGGTAACCACAGTCAGCGTTGTGGGAGTGGCAGGGGCGTTTGGTGTGGCAGTGCAGATGCCACATGGGACTCCACGCCCCTTACCAGAGTGCCCCTACTTCACTTTTTTTTTAAGATTTGTTTTATTTATTATTTGAAAGACAGAGTTACAGAGAGAGGCAGAGACACAGAGAGAGAGAGGTCTTCCATCTGCTGGTTCACTCCCCAGACGGCTACAAGAGCCAGAGCTAAGCTGATCTGAAGTCAGGAGCCAGGAGCCTCTTCCAGGTCTCCCACGTGGGTGCAGGGGTCCAAGGACTCGGGTCATCCTCCACTGCCATCCCAGGCCACAGCAGAGAGCTGGATCGGAAGAGGAGCAGCTGGGACTAGAACTGGCACCCATATGGGATGCCGGCGCCTCAGGCCAGGGCTTCAACCCACTGCGCCACAGCACCGCCCCCACCCCGTTTCACTTTCCTGCTAATGTGCACCCGGAGAGGCAGCAGCTGATGACCCAAGTACTTGGCTTCCTGCCACTCAAGTGGGAGATCTGACCTGAGTTCCAGGCTCCTGGCCTCAGCTTGGCCCAGCCCCAGCTGTGGTGGGCATTTGGGCATTGCCTCTGTTTCTGTCTCTCTGCCTTTCAAATTAAATTAATTAATTAAAAAACAATATGAATAGAAGGAAAAAAACAGAAGAGAATGTAAGGAAGATGTGGGATAAAGTAAAAAAAAAAAAAAAATCTAACAAATGTGCACTTGGAGTCCCAGAAGAAAAAAAGAAAGAGAAAAGGACAGAATTAGAACCAGAAAAAATATTTGAAGAAATTCTGGTAAAAAAAAAAAAACTAATCTGTAGACAATTACAAAAATTTGAAGAAATTTCCAAAACTGATGAAAGATCAAACAGATTCAGTAGGATGAACAAATCCTAGGCAGGATAATACAAAGAAAACTGAGTTCGTCACAGCAAAGTCTAGAAGTGAAGAGAAAGCCTTGGAGCCTCATGGGAACAGCAATAAAGGGATAGTAGACTTTGCAACAAAACCACAGAAGCTAGAATGCAATTGATCAACATTGTCTCAAGAGCCCAAAGAGAAATGACTGACAACCTAGAATTTTATACCCAGCAAAAATGTTACAAGGGTAACTTGTAGCATTCTGAGTTCACAGAAGCCAAGGGTTTATCATCAGTAGAACCCATTCTTCAGGAAACACAACACAAGGGACATTTGCCACGTTCAAAGCAGGTCCAGGAAATGAGTCTTCGTGGACCATGGGAGTTGGAATCATGCCAGGGAGCCTTCACCACCTCGGGCTGGAATCAAGACCAATGGCTTCCGGAAGGAATGGACCTTCACCACCTTCAGCTAAGTGGCCCTGGCTCCCATGGGAGGCATGAGAGGAACCAAGCTACTTGGCCATGTGGCCACACCCCCAGGTGTCACTGTGGTAGCTGGCCCCTCGCTGCCCACTATGGGAAAACAGCCCTGTAACTGTCCAGTGACCATCTGAGACCTCCCCTCCAGCCCGGTCAGGAGGAGGGGCTCTCTCTCTGTGTCTCCCTCCCCATGCAAGGCACACCCAAATCCTTTCTATCATCCCTGGGACTTCCAAGGCTCTAAGTGAATGGACAGTGGAGGGAGGGACCCTGGAGAGCCCCCTCGCTGCTCCCTGGTTAGCTGTGATGTGGGAGTCCCACTCCCTCTCTCACCCAGAGGATGTCTCACCCCTTCTCATGTCCTTCTCACCCCCGCCCAGGTCCAGTCCGGAGAAGCTAACCAGCTCCGGAGCCGCAGGCCTGGGTAGAGCCCACTGTGTCTCGTTGGGCAACTCCCCTACAGACCCTGTTTGGGCCACGCCCATCACGTCGGCTGGTGGATTTCTCCAGGGACTTTTGTGACTTCCCCACCTCTCTGTGCAAGAGGACTGCGTAGGGATGAGTCGGGACACCCAAGGCTGTGTCTCTAAACTATGCCACTTCTCAACTCTTGAACACCAGGTTCCTCATCTCCAAAGCCGGCGAAGCCCCCAGCCTGCACCTTGCCCAGACCTGTGGGGGCTGCTCCAGGCCCCTGCTGGCTGGGGTGGTGCTGCTCTGCCCCTGCTGCACGTGGGCAGGAAGCAGCCCCGTGGCTCGCCCTGCTTGCTCCCGTCTGCCTGGCCCTCGCCCCAGTCCCACGCAGCCATCCATCCTGACCGTGACGCAAAGTGCTCTCAAGTCACATCTTAGTTGCTGATCTGGGAAGATACCTTGACAGCATTTCCCTGTTTGAACGCAAGCCGAGGGCCCACGGGTGGCTTGGGGAATTTCCATCGGGGATGCCTGGTGCCAGCACCTCAACTGCCGGCTCGGGGCGGGGTGGGGGGGCGTGTTTGCCGCAGACGGCCTGCGTCCCTGGGATGGAGATGAGTGACGCGGGCTCTCCGGCAGGAAACAACAGCAGGGGAGCACTGGGAGTTGGAAGCCTCGGACCAGCTGGTGGCCGCGGGGGCTGGGGGGCTCAGCCTTTCCCTCTGGGCTCCGACAGTGAGGAGATTGGGGAATGATGTGATGGTGATGACGATGATGACGGCAGCTCCAGCTGGTGAGTGCTCACCGTGTACCAGGCACGCCTAGGCCCTCACTCACCCGGTATCGTATCGGGTAATCCTCAGCCACCCCTGTAAGGCAGGCACTCCCCACACTCCTGTTCACAGCTGTGTCCCGCGGAGGCCCCAGACTACACCCGTCACCCTCCTTCACAGAGGGCCGGCCACGTAGGTGTTAGCCAGCCCCACATGGGGAAGATGGGAGAGGCTGGATTTCAGCACTGGATGAAGACCAAGCTCCTACACTAATTCATTCAACAAACCAACAAAAAGTGTCGACTGCACGCAGCAGACGTGACCCCCAGCCTCCAGGAGCACCAGGCGTCCAGGGGGAGACAGACAAACAGCCAGAAGCGTGTGTGGCAAAGACCGGGACGGGAGAAACAGGCCAGAAGCACCACCGCCCCGGAGGAGGGCTCCTGGTTCTTTTCCCCGGTGAGGGCTGAAGGTGGAGAGGAGCGAGCGCTGGGTCCCAGCACACCAGGCGGATAGAGGATGCTGTGCGAGCCGAGAGGTCGGCCATGGCCCATGGGAGCAGGCAGGGGGGCAGCGCCGGGCAGGCACCAGGCCAGGAGGCCAGAGCTTTCGTCCTAGCATTGGTTGGCTTCCTAACAACTCCCCCCAACCCCTCACTGCTCAACCCCCACCAGATGGAGGGGCGGGACAGGCTGCCCCCCTTTCCTCCCAACTCCCATTATACAGATGAGACAAACGAGGCCCAGTCCGAGCTGCGAAGTCATACAGTGGTTTGGCCAGGGCTCCTTCCTCAGCCTTCATCTCACCCTAAGAGCACACATGGCAGCTCGTGGCCGGTGGCGCCCAGCAGCAGGAGGGGCGGGGCCTTGGTGGCCACGCGGGTGCAAGGACTGCATGTCTTACAGAGACCCTGTGGAAACAGCCCATGCTCTGGAGTCAGCCAGGCCCAGAGCAGATGCTCCTCCTGCCTTGCGGAAGTCCCCTCTCCTTCCTCCGCCCGGTTTTCCATCTATGGCGGGCGGCTTCCTTACAGCTACTGGGGACTACGTCATGCCATGACACCCACGTTTGGTCTCGTACCGAGTCTCCTCCTCTCTGTTCTGTCACCTGCTTCCTGGACCTCCTCCTCCTCCTCCTTCTGCTTCTTCTTCTTTTTAAAGATTTATTTATTTATTAGAAAGGCAGAGTTACAGAGAGGTAGAAGGAGAGGGAGAGAGAGAGAATCTTCCATCTGCTGGTTCACTCCCCAGATGTCCACAATGGCTGGAGCTGGGCCAGTCCAAAGCCAGGAGCCAGGGATTTCTTCCAGGTCTCCCACATGGGTGCAGGGGCCCAGGGACTTGGGCCATCTTCTGCTGTTTTCCCGGGCACATTAGCAGGGAGCTGGATCGGAAGTGGAGCAGCCAGGACTTGAACCAGCACCCATATGGGATGTCGGCACTGCAGGTGCCGGCTTTACCCACTATGCCACAGCGCCAGTCCCCTGGACCTTCTTTCAGATGAAAGTTTAGAATGCTAAAGTCTTCTCAGTGACTCCCAAATTCTTGCTCCTATTTCGTCTCCGTCTTCTCGTATAGAACCTGATAGAAGTTCTAGGCCACTTAGCCAAGCAGGTGACCGCTTCTGTAACTCGGCCCATGCCTAAAATGTTCCGCATTTCAACACTTCCCGTTTCACTGCCAAGATCGTTGACGCTTGTATGCGTATAAATAAGGTCCTCTCATGTGTCTTAGAATGCTAATTATACCAT
Organism: Sylvilagus floridanus; assembly: GCA_949820135.1. Taxonomy (NCBI): domain Eukaryota; kingdom Metazoa; phylum Chordata; class Mammalia; order Lagomorpha; family Leporidae; genus Sylvilagus; species Sylvilagus floridanus. The sequence continues at coordinate 72,416,591 of OX463245.1, read as the reverse complement.
TCCAGCCTGTACTTGACCTTGTTAGTGTAGAAACTCCGTTTACCTGTGCAGCTCCTCTCTCTGTCCTCCCCCTCCGTTGGCTCAGAGGCTGGGAGAGGGCTCCTGTGATGGGATTTCCCAGGCAAACAAACCGATGGGCCCTTAAACCACACCGCAGGAAGGGGGCTCAAGCTGGACACGGCTCTTCCCGCTCGCTGCTCTCCGCAGCCAGCTCCACTCTGCCCAGAGGGTTTCTTCCACGTGGCTGGAGGCTTGGCTGCTGGACACCCACAGTGCAAAGATCTGGGAAGGGGCGTGGCTAAGACGGCTCGTCCCGTGTCACAGTGCTTGAGTTCAGGGCGCGCCTCCAGCTCCTGGCTCCAGCTTCCTGGCAAGGCAGACCCCGGGAGGCAGCGGTGACAGCTCAGGGAGCTGAGTCCCTGCCACCTGGCTGCCAGCTCCAGTCACGTAGGCATTTGAGGAGTTAACCAGCAGATAGGCGCTCGCTCTCCCTGTCTGTCTGTCTGTCTGCATCATAGATTGATTGATTGACCGATAGATAGATAGATAGATAGATAGATAGATAGATAGATAGACAGACAGATAGATAACCTTGGAAGGGATCACTTTGGTCCAGCCGGGTCAGGTGCTCACCTCGGACAATGGGTATTCCCGCTACCTTTGGTTTGGCTGGATCATGTGAGAAGCTGGGAGCCCTGGTGGCTACCAATGGTTAGAACAAGATGAGGTCATGTTTTAGAATACGGAGAAGGGGCTGGCGCTGTGGCGTAGCAGGTAAAGCTGCCACCTGCAGTGCCTGCATCCCATATGGGTGCTGGTTCAAGTCCCAGCTGCTCCACTTCCAATCCAGCTCTCTGCTATGGCTTGGGAAAGCAATAGAAGATGGCCCAAGTCCTTGGGCCCCTGCATCCACGTGGGAGACCTGGAAGAGGTTCCTGGCTTCGAATGAGCGCAGCTCCAGCCATTGCGGCCAATTGGGCAGTGAACCAGTGGATGGAAGACCTCTCTCTCTCTCTCTCTCTCTCTGCCTCTCCTTCTCTCTCTGTGTAACTATTTCAAATACATAAATAAATCTTAAAAAACAAAAAAGGAACATGGAGAAGTGTTTTTCTGGGCATAAAAACCCATAGATGCCTTATGCAGGTGTCAAGGGCTAGACAGTGGAGCTGAGTCCCTGCAGGGGAGCCGGGGCTTTGAACATTGGTTACCTGGCAGGGTGCTGACACTGCTCAGCTCCTGCCTTCAGACCCTGTCTGTGGGCCGCTCACTCCCAGCGCTGGCCTCCGGCCTCAGGCTCACATGAGGCCCGGCCCGCCTGCCTCCCTGGGCCCACCTCGATGTCCTCAGGTGTCTCAGATGTCACGGCTCCCCCAGGCTCCCACCCCGGCCCCAGGCCAGCCACTCCTCTCCTCCCCACCACCATAAGTCATCGTTCCACTCTCCCTGCTGCTCAGAACTCAAACCTGGACTGGGTCCGGTGTCCTGACCCCACACTCTCGTGTTCACTACATCCTGTCCATCATCACCAAACCCTTTCAGTCCCAAACCACCTGCTCCCTCCACCTCCCACAACTCCACCCTGCCCCAGCCTGCAGAGCCTTCACCCCTAAGGCTTATTCTTATCCAGTGGCATTAGGGGGTCCAGCGCTCAGCCGGTTCCCCACCTCTAGGCTTTGGCCCCTGCAGACTCTCTGCACAGCCAGCTCAGCCTTCGGCCCTCCTCTCCCCGTCGGCTCTTCATTCAATTGCCATGGTCCCTTCAAGCCCTCCCCCAGGCACCCCAGTCCTGGCTGGGCCTTGAGGGAGAGGAAGTGGGGCTCAGAACCGGTGCTCTGGTAACCCCTGGTCGCTCTGTGCAGTGCCCCAGGCTCCCTGTCATATGGAGATGGCCTTCAGAGGGCGCTCTTGAGAGCCGCTGGCCGGGAGATCTCCGTTCCAGGAGTGCCTGTGGATACTCTGATTTCACCAGCACCCTTGAGGTCGTGGTAGGCATGGGCTCCTACTGAGGTCTGTCAGGGACCCAGGCAGGAGCAGCCTCCCCTTGTCACCCTCAGATGCCCCTATCCCCTGGGGCTGTGGCCAGCCCCCTGACTCCATCACTCTGGGCGCCCTCCCCTGCTACAAGCAGCTTGGAGGCAGCCATGGCTGCGGCCAGAGGTGAGGGAGGCGGGAGCTCCCCCAGGCCCCCAATGTTTGGTTGCAGCGGCCGCAGGCAGGACAGAGGGGCCGGGGTCTGCAGCAGACAAGGGCCGAGGAGCCCCCCACAGGGGAGGCAGGGGAGCAGTGGGGCGGGGACAAAGGCCCTGAGTTGGCATTTTCAGGTTTGCATCTGGAGACAATTAGGCGCTGAATTATTAAAGAGGCCGCGGGGAAGAAGCTGTTTTTAAGAAGCCATGAGTAAGCAGGCTAGCTCACGGCGGCGCGGGATCGAAGGCGATCAATCACCGGGGTGGCTGCCAAGATTCACTCAGCTCAGCTGTGAACCTGTACACCTAGCCGGCCCCTCCCTGGGCCCCGCCTCCCCCAGCTCCCCAGCAGCACAGACCCCACTAGGACACGGGCTCTGGAGCCCATGCAGCTGGGCCCCTCGGCTTCCCTGGCGCTCAGGAGGCATCTGTGAAATGGGCTGAGTGCGTCCACCTGGCACCTGTGAGCACATCAGGACGGAGCCCAGGGTGGTCGACACGCAGCCAGTCTCGTCCTTTTGGCCCCATGAGGCCAGAGCGGGAGACAGATGTCCGGGCTCTGGTTTCTACCCAAGACCCCTGGCTCAGTGAAAATACAGGATCTACTGAAGTCTCAGAGTGGGGTGCCCTCAGGAGGCACCCCAGAAATGCAAGATGGGTGGGGTGCAGGGTATCTTGGAGGCTCAGCCCTGAGCTGGGAGCCATGTCTTTTACCAGGCGCTCACTGAGCGCCAAGTCCTCCTGGGCTCAGTGCGGTGTCTTAGTTAATCCTTCTTCCACCCTCACTCCCCATATTGGAGAAACAGAAGTTCAGAGAGGTGGAGGGACCTGCCCAGGGTCACACAGCTGGGCGGAGCAGAACCTGGCCCCTCCAACCCTTTCCGGGGCTACAGTGAGACCTGTGCATCCTCTGCCCTCCCACCTCTGCAACCCCCCTCTTCCCTCCAGGGGTCCCTTAGAGCTGCCCCTGGCCTCCAGCCAGCAGCCCCCGTGCCCACAGGGCATGTCCAAGGGCTGGCAGAGGCTGGAGCCAAAGGGGAGCCTCAACTCTGGGTGTTGTTGCAAAGTGTGAGCCACAGCAGGCAGACCCCAGGATCAAAGGGTGACACAGGGGGGCCGGCGCTGTGGCATGGCGGGTAAAGCCACCACCTGCAGTGCCGGCATCCCATATCGGCACCGGTTCAAGTCCCGGCTAATCCACTTCTGATCCAGCTCTCTGCTATGGTCTGGGAAAGCAGTAGAAGATGGTCCAAGTGCTTGGGCTCCTATTCCCGCGTGAGAGACCCCGAAGACGCTCCTGGTCCCTGGCTTTGGATCGGTGCTGCTCCAGCTGTTGCAGCCATTCTGGGAAGTGAACCAGCGGATGGAAGACCTCTCTCTCCCAATCTCTCTGCCCCTGCCTCTCTGTGACTCCCCAAGGACTCTGATCACAGACTGAGAATATGGCTGTGAGGACAGCAGCTGGTCCCTCCCGAGCACAGGGGCACATGGAGCACAGAGGACCTGAAGATGGTGAACACGGACACACACATGTACACACCCATACACACATGTGCACACACGTGTGCCCACATACACACACACACATGCACACACATGCACACAGAGCGAGGCCGGCACACAGTGGCTTCCATCCCCCACCCTCCACAGACTCCCTACACCGCTGCTTCGTGAGATCAGTGCTTGGAAATAGCTCAGCCGCCCACAGCACTCCCCACACCCTCCTCTGAGCCCTGGCACAGGCCCCAGCCTCTGGGTCTGGGCCCCTCCTCTCTCCCACCCCAAGAGGCTCAGAGGGCTGGAGAGAGCCGTGAAAGAGCACTGTGCCACGAGTCCCCAGACCTGCACGACCTCAGACAGCTCCCGTTCTCTTTCCAGGCCTCAGTTTCCCTGTTCGTGCCCGGAGAACTCGAGACACAGGCCTGAGGGGTTGGGAGTGGGGTCCGCCATCATGTTTGTCCATTGTCCTGAACTGGGGGAGGAGGGCGCTGAGTGAGTTTGAGACACTTGTGGGGGGGGCACAGGGATAAAGGGCGCCCAGGGTCAGCCCAGCACAGCCAGCAGCAGGTGCCCAGACACCCAGCACAGGCCTGGCCCTGACAGCCCGACCACAGCAGGTGCCCACGCTCGGGGTGAGAGTGTGGGGCTTGGGCGGGGCCTGCACGATGTCCTGGGGGAGAGGGTGGTGGCTTCTCACGAGGGCCCTGCCCACGATCACTGCTCCCAGTGAGCCAGACCCCGGGCCCCCTGCACAGGCTTCCTCACTGCCCTCCTGTGCCGCGGTTTCGCTGCCCTCACCCCTGCCGGTGGGCACTGGAGTCACACCCCCAGCCCTCGCCCCACCCCAGCCCTTGCTCCTTTCCCTCCCGCCCTGGTTGGCTCCCTCTCTCGTCCTGTGCCGGCTCTGTCGCTGTGCCCTGGGCCCAGCACCCTGCTCACCGCGCAGCCTCAAGTCTTAGCTCGTCCTCCTCCGTGAGGGCCAGTTCTCGTTCCCCCGGGGGCCCCCACCCTTGTGGCTGGGCCTTGCTCTGAAGGGAGGCAGGGGAGACGGGTCCCCCACACCGCGACCTGGCCGGGACACGCCTCCTTGTCCTCAGCCTCTGCCCGCCGCCCAGCCTGCACAGAGCCGCCCTTCAGCCCCCCAGGCCAGCCTCAGCTGGGCAGGGGGTGCTGCTCAGGCTCTCATAGGCCCCTCACGTCCCCCTCCCCCAAGGGAAATGGCCATGAAGCTGTCACTTTCTACCAGAAGGGCACAACAAACATTTTTTATAAGAAAATGCAGCTGCTTGCAATCTTTATTATTTCAAGAGAGGATGAAGAGCTGACCCTTTGAAAAGGAAGGCATTTCGGGGCCCCTGTGGTGTAGTGGCAAAAGCCCCAGCCTGCAGCGCCAGCATCCGGTATGGGTGCTGGTTCGAGTCCCGGCTGCTCCACTTCCCATCCAACTCCCTGCTAATGTGCCTGGGAAAGCAGTGGAAGATGGTACAAGTGCTTGGGCTCCTGTACCCATGTGGGAGACCCAGATGAGGCTCTTGGCTTCTGGCTTCAGTCTGGCTGGGAGTGAAGCAGCAGATGGAAGTTCTCTCTCTTTCCCCCTCTCTCTGTAACTCTCAGATAAGTAAATCTTTAAAAAAAAAAAAAAAAGAAAATGAAAACATTTCACTTGCTGACAAAGCCTGTTGGTTGTCCATCTTTTCTCATTTCATCTCAGAAACTGCTAAGCACTGGGGGTCAGGACAAACGCCAGTGGCCAGGTGGGTGCTGTCCCACGTCAGCACGTCCGTGTGGCGATGGCGAGGTGGCCCTGTCTCTCTGACACCCGGCCCACCTTCCTGAGGTCTCAGGGGAGATGCGGGAAGGGGTCGCTGCCCCTCACTGTCACTCCAAGCCATGGGGATCCCTGGTGACCCAGCAGGGACTTCGTGGCCAGCTAGGGAGGGGAGGCCTGCTGTGCCTGACTCAGGGGTCCAGGCCGAGATGTGTCCTGGAAGAGGGACGAAAGCCCAAGAATTCCAAACCCGCATGTCCTCCAGGGGTAGGTTGGGGACAGAGTGGAAGATGCAGAACCTGGGACTTTAGAGAGAGCCAGGGCAGAGGACCTGCTGGTGCCTGCTGCCCCCTGGTGGGGAGATGGGGGAGTGCATGCCTGGGGCTCCTTTGGCAGGAAGGGAGGGAGGCCTGGAGGGCTTGGGAGTGCTGTCCCGAGAGTCCAGCCTCTGCCCAGAGTCCCCAGAGGACAAGAAGACTTGATCCCCGCGGTTGCAAGGACAGCCTCCATCTGCCCCATACACATATACAATGCTGGGGGAGGGGCCTGGTGCCAGGAAGGTGGCCGTGGGCCCAGGGCCCCGGAGCTGGGGCTGGCGACGCCAGCACATTCTCCCACAGGCTTCACCTGCGCCCCCCACCCTCAGGCAGTACCCAGCACACCCTTCCCATTGGCCCTCCCGCTGGACAACAAGATAGACCTCAGCCCGAGAAACTGGGGATCCGTGTGTGGTCGGACGAGGGGAGAGATGCTGGCCTCGGTAGCAGACTGGCGGGGTGTGGAGACCGAAAGCCTTGCCCTTTGATAACCGTGTCAGTGGGTTCCAGCGGGCAGCCTAGGGGAGTCTTCCCCACCCTGCACCAGGGCTATGGGGTCCAGCGCCACTGTGTTGAGAACCTCCTGGGAGGAGCCCAGCACTTGCACAGCCAGAGAGCAGTTCCCCAGAAGAGGGAGTAGGAAGAGAACCGGAGGAACCATACCCACATCATACAAACCCCGGTGCAAAGCAAACTGGGTGCTCAGTGTGTTCCCCCGACACCTGACTGCTCTACCGGGTGTGTTCTCCCCGTGAAACTTTGCTGCGTTGCCTACCACTTACTCCAGATCTCGTATCTGGATTCTCTCCTTGGGGAAAGCAAGATTCTCCCATCAGCCATCTCTGCTAAAACTCCCATCCTCTCCAGTCCAACAGCAGCAGGGGCGTGGCCTACAGCAGCAGGGGCGGGGCTCACAGCGCTGGGGCGGGGACCAAAGCATCGAGGTCCTTGACCCTGAAAATCACCCCCTCCAGCCTTCATTTCAAAGACAAGGACACTGAGACCCAGGAAGGGGAAGCCAGTTCCTGTCGTTGCCGGCTCTGCCACTGTGGCTAGCAGCGGTCCCATTGCTCCGGCCCTTAATAGATGCTGGTAGACGCCTCGAGATCACCCTCTGTTGTGCCCATCTGACAGATGGGGAGACTGAGGCTCAGAGAGACCAGAAGCAATTTTCTCTGCACAGAGCTGTGGCAGAGATGAGACTCTGTTAAAAAATTGTGGAGATAAAGCCTCAGAGCACTGGTGCCCTTGGGGGTTCCTCCAAGACATTGGCCAGCACACCTGTCGGGGTGGGGGTGGGGGTGGGGGTGCGGGTGCGGGTGCGGGTGCGGGTGGGGTCTGGCTCTCCATGGGAGCAGAAGTGAGTGGCAGTGTCCATTCAAGCCTGCCCAGCCAGTAAGGTGCAGTGACTTCCCCTCGGGCAGGCTCCATCAATGTGGACCCTCTCGGCTGCCCCTCAAGTCTGAAAAACTGCGCGGTCACAGCGCCCCCTGCTGGCACCCTCTCGCCAAGCCCCCGTGTTTCTTGGTCTTTTGACGCAGCTCTGCCACTCTGCTGTCCCCTCACTCAAGAGCTCAGCAGAGCCTGGACACACACTCCGGTCCATTTGTGGGAGGCTGATGGGAGGGCACAATGATGCTCTCGCCATTCCAGCCAGATGTGCCCAGCCTCGGGGGCCATCTGCGGCGTCGGCGGCTGCCTCGGTGGGTGACCAGGGCCTCCTCCCTATTGAGCCTCCTCCAATTGAGGGGCTTCTCAGAAGCCCGTGGTGATCTGAACTTGTCCCCTGGGACAGGGAGGGTGTGCCTCCCACCTGTAATCTATGGCCCCTGGCTGGAGGCAGCCAGGCTGAGGAGAGTGAATGGGCACAGCCCCACCCCACGACCATCACGGAGACAGATGGGGTGAGTCTGCAGGACCCCTGTGGACCCTGAGCAGGACAGCAGGGGCCCCACCTGCAGAGCCCTGGTCTCCCCTGTAAAAGGCCACCTGGAGAGAGGAAGGCTGGGCACCCGGGAGTCGGTGCTAACAGGCATCACAGAAGGCGGCCTTGGCCTTGGCCATGGGAACTACACGACGAATGTGGGGAGAAACCAGGACACCGCCTGCTGCCCCCTGCCCCTTACGCCCATCTGGCTGAGGCACACAGGGAGGGAGTCCTGCTGTGAGGGAGGATCAGACAGGCCCCCTGAGTGCCTGCAAACATGTGCAGCGTGGGGTGCACGAAATTTCATCGGAAGGCAGGCAGAGCCGTCGCCTGGCATGGGGGATGGGCCCAGAGGTGCTGGCGAGCACCACGGGGCTCACACCCAGCGTGTTCTCAGCACCCCCTTTGGATGCTCCCAGACAGCTCCTCCCCACCTTGCTGGCAGTCCCAGAATCAGCACCACTCAGACCTGGGAGGAGCTTAGGGGAGACCAGCAAACCTAAGCCTTGGGGTTTTAGAGCAGGCCCAGGAGACCCACAGACCTGCTTTTCCCCCCTCCCCTCCTCTCCTTCTAACCATCCTGGCCTCACAGTCAGCTTTGTCCCAGTGTCCCTAAGGGAGACACTGACGGAGGCAGACGGGTGCAGAGGGAGCGAGCCTGCACGAGGATTAGGTGGGTAGAAAGGGGGGAAATGTGCCCGGAGCTGGCCAGCAGTAGGGAGTCCTGTTAGCTGCAATGCCATGCTGACAGCCCACTGCCTCGGCCACACTGGGCAGCAGGTACTGCTCTGTGCACCTTCATCAGACGGCTGAGAACCCAAGGGCAAGGGCAGCCGCAGAGATGCTCAAGTTAAACATCGAGGACAGCAAGATGGCCCAGCTGGAGGAGCCACTGGCAGGGTCACCACTGGGCCTGGCCCCCAGTCTCTCCCTGCACTGAGAGGCCCCGGGATGGCCATCTACACGGACCTAGCCGCTGGTGGCATCAGGAGCAGCCGTAGGAGTCCCCTGTGGTTTGAAAAACTGGAAGGCCTGGCAGCCCTGCGCCCCCACGCAGAGCCACGTGCACTTGCCCGGCTGGCCTAGACTCAGCTCCCTCTGCAAACCCTGGGCACCGCAGGACAGAGTCTTCTCATCCCTAGAGACTGAGGGTTGCTCTCCCGTGTTTAAACCTCTCTCGTTCTACTGATTAGGAGATGATTGATTCTAGGCTTAATCTTATGTTTTTATTCTTCTTAAACTGTTATTCATTCATCTGACAGGTGTTTAATGTTCCTGGCTCCACGCTGGTGCTCAGGGCAGGGCAGGGAACAAGATGGGGGTCAGGTGGGGACACGGACCCCCTGCCCCTGGAGAGGGGACGAAGGTCTGGCCCTTCCAGCCTGGTCCCAGTGGTGTTGGCTCCCAGCATCTCTGAATGCCTGGAGCAGCGTGAGCCTCTTGTAGTTTTGGTCTTGGGACTGACGTGTCACGTGTCTACACTGCATCTCTATTAGTGATCTTGGGATTTCTTGGGGCGACTTCCCTTCCCACCCCTCCAATAACAGAAAGGGACAAAGACCCCGCAAGCCCTCCCCCTGCCTTCCAGGCTGCTGCCGCCGCCCCTGCCAGGGTCCTGCCCAGGAACGCCGGGGCTCCAAGCAGAGCGGCCCTCCCCTGCGCTCACCTGGGGGCTTGGTGCTGCCGAGTGGAGGAGGCAGGGCAGCAGGGAGCGGGAGAGGAGCTGGTTCGGTGTGGAGGCTCCTTCCCAGGCTGCGCCCCAGAGGCCCCCCCCACCGTCTCTGCCAGGCTCCCCGGTTGGTTTGTACAGATTTGGAAAGGCGGCTACTGACTGAGCCCTGTCCACATGTGGGTCTTGGCTCACCCCGGCTTGTTGTCATCAACGTTCATTCCAGACACCAGGTCTGTCTGCCATGGATGGAGCTGAGGGGCCCCGTGAGGGTGTGGGGGAGGAGGGAAGGGGAGGCTGAACATGCAGGGTGGGGAGGGCTGCCCCACCCCCTGCGCGCCCTGGCTGCACCTGGGTCTGCACGCCGCAGAGAAGAGCCTGGTCCCTGCCCACCTCCTTTCCCTCCCGGGCCCCTCCCCACCTCCTTTCCCTCCCCAGGCCCCTGGGCTTGGTGTGCCCTGGCTGGCCACTGCCACCGCAGGCCACCGTGGTGGGGGCCCTTCCCAAGCCTGCTGCCAGCCTCCCAGCACTGTCCCGGCCCCCCAGCCCCCGATGAGGCAGGCACAGTCCCCGGCCCGGAGCAGCCCTTCCTGCACCCCGTTCCCCGGTCCCACCAAGCAGTCCTCACCTCGAGCCAGGTTCCCGGAGATGAAGCGGAAGAAGAAGGTGAGGCCACTGTCCAGGTGCCTCCTGCAGCCGAGCTGGCACTCCCGCAGCCCGGGGCCGGGGGGCTCGCCCCGCCCCGCCATCCTCACCCCCCCCCCCCCCAGAGCCTTGCTCTTTCTAGAACGTTCCCTCCTCCCCTGCTCCTGGCCTGTCTGCCTTGGTCTTTCCTCTCTGGCCCTGCCCTGCCCTCCCCTGTTCTGTCCTGACCCCTGCTCTCTGGGCTTTTCCAGGGCCCCTCAGCCTTCACGCCAGAGCCCCCCCCCCCACTGGCCAGAGCGCCTCCCTCGCACCCGACTCCTCCGCCTCCAGGACCCCGCGGCTGCCTGGGCTGGGAGGGGTCAGGCCGGGGGTGGGCACTGCTCCTGCGCGCCCGGCGCCCTTGGAAGAGGTGCCACTGGCGTGATTCTCGACTGGGGGTGTGATCTCACTGCAGCGCGCCCCACTCCACCCCGGGGTTTCTCTGCTCTCACTCACTCCCCTGCCTTTGAGGCCAGGGGTTGGTGTGGCCATGGGCTTTGGCTGCCTTTTGACCTCTGACCTCTACCCCCTGGCCATCCCCAGGCCCTGCTGCCCCTCTCTAGCATGGAGAGTGGGGAGGTGGGAAGGGAGACAAGAGGAAGCCAGGGTGGCCCAGAGGCAGCTCCACCCTCGGAACCTACAGAACCCAGACTCTGCTGGAGGTGGAAACGTACCTGCCAAGAAAGCTCCCCACCCCCACCATCCTGCAGCCAGGGTGGCTCGGCTCTGGTCCATGACACAGAAACCTTCCAGAGATTTCTGTGAGTGCTGTTTTGCCAACACAGGCACCACTACTCCCCTCCTCCCCTTCCACCCCATCTCTCCTTCCTCTTGCCTGGAACAAGGCCAAGACGACCGGAGCCAAAGCAACCACCTTGCAACCTCGAGGGAAAGGTCAAAAGAACCATACTTAGACCCTGATATCTCCAAGCTGCCAAGCCAATGCCAACCAGCCACAGCCTGGCCCAGACTTCTCATGCAGGAGACAATCACGCCTCTGTCTTGCCTAAGCCACCGTTACCTGGAATTTCTGTTAAACACAAGTGCAGACAAGGCAAAAGGTCCTCCACCCCACCCCCCAAGAATGGGACAGGCATGTTGCACCTCATGCTCCGCGTTTGGCAGGCCTTCCCGGGCAGCACAGCTAAGCAGCTCGGGAGTGGGCTCCGCTGCAGAACACCTGCCCCTCCCCAGCCAAGCGGACCCGTGGCAGCGGCCGCTCACCCAGCCCCCCGCGCCCACTCACGGGGGTTTTGCCTCTCATCTCCTCTGCTCTGGGCTTCCTTAGGGGAGACCCCAGCGAATGAGCCGCCCACACCACTCCCAGCAAGGGGTCAGCCAGGGCGTTGGCCAGGGGCGCGATCAGGCTGCGCAGCGAAGGCCTGGCAGCCCTGCAGCTGTGAACAAGGAGCCCCATGTCTCAGATCCAGGACTTCTCCAGGGGGGCTCAGGCGAGGGTTTGGACGGCTCCCCTGAAGCCGTTGTGGTTCTGAACCGAAGACGGCCCGAGTGTCACACCCCAACCCCCAGAGAGGAAGGGTCCAGTCACCCTCTCCTGGAATCCAGACTGACCCCACGATTGGTTCTGGCCAACAGCGCCATGAGAGGCATCCTGTGCCAGTGTTAGGGTCCAGGCCCCAGAGCCCTAGCAGCTACCACCCCTATCCCTTGGAAGCTAGCCATCGGGAGAGGGCTCTGAGTCCCTGGGAACGCCACGCTGGGAGGAGGCCAAGCAGCCGTGCAGAGAGACCAGTGCTGGGACAGCTGATGCTGCTTGTGCCAGCCCCGCCCCGCCACCTGCTCAGCTGGGGCCAGTGAATTCTCACCTCTGATCCAAGCCCAGCGAGAACCATCTGGGTGAGGCCTGCCCAACACCCGTGGGGTTGAGAGAAAGAAAATCATGGCTCCTTCGAGACACGATTTTGGGGGGGGGTATTTTGTTAGATAGTAACAGGTTACCCAAATATTCCCCTTCTACTTGGAGGTCACGTTCGGCACACTTCTCCCCAGGGAAATCCTTTCTCCAGGTGCCAGCTATTCAGCTTGCTTGCTTGCTAGATTAATTATTTATTTGAAAGGCAGAGTTACAGAGAGAGAGAGAGAGAGAGAGAGAGAGAGAATGATTTTCCATCCGCTGGTTCACTCCCCTAACGGCCACAACAGTCAGGGCTGGGCCAGGCGAAGCCAGGAGCTGGGAGCTTCGTCCATGTCTCCCGTGTGGGTGGCAGGGCCCAAGCACTTGGGCCACCTTCTGCTGCTTTTCCCAGGCCATTAACAGGGAGCTTGATCAGAAGTGGAGCAGCCGGGACACGAATCAGCGTCCACGTGGTATGCTGGTGTCACTGGCGGTGGCTTGACCCGCTATGCCACAGGGCCGGCCCTTGGCTGTTGAGTTTCCTATACTCCTGGTAAGGGTGAGGCTTCAAGAGCCATGCAACCAGCGTTCACATAAACCCTTGAAAGTCTGAGTCTGGCCTGACAGTTCCCTGGGAAACATGACGTTGGCTGCATGCTGGTATCTCCAGCGCATCACAATTCTGTTAGTGCAATCAGCCCTCAGGGGCTCAAGGGGTTGGTGCCAGGACCCCACAGCTCCAGTCCCTTATGTAAAGTGGTATATGGGGTGGCCATTTGGCCCAGCTGTTGGGATGGCCTCACCCCATTCTGAGAGCCTGGGTTCCAGGTCTGGTTCCTTCTGCTCTGGAAAACAGCAGAGTTGAGCTCCTGCCACCCACGTGGGGAAACCTGGATTGAGTTTCTGGCTCCCAGCTTTGGCCCAAGCCCAGCCCCGGCTGTTGCAGGCATTCGGGGAGTAAACCAGCAGATGGGAGCTCTCTCCATCTGCTTCTTTGTTTCTGTCTGCCGCTCAAGTACATTTAAAAAAAATTTTTTTATTTATTTGACAGGTAGAGATATAGATAGTGAGAGAGAGAGACAGAGAGAAAGGTCTTCCTTCCAATGGTTCACCCCCTAAATGGCCACTATGGCCGGTGCTGCACTGATCCGAAGCCAGGAACCAGGTGCTTCTCCTGGTCTCCCATGGGGTGCAGGGCCCAAGCACTTGGGCCATCCTCCACTGCCCTCCCGGGCCACAGCAGAGAGCTGGACTGGAAGAGGAGCAACCTGGACAGAATCCGGTACCCATATGGGATGCTGGCACCGCAGGCGGAGGATTAACCAAGTGAGCCACGGCGCTGGCCCCAGTACATTTTTTTTTTTAAGGCGTAGTATTTTTGTTTAAGCTATTCAATGCTCCCATATACCTGAAATCAACTCTAGATGACTTGTGATGCCTGAATCAATATAAATCCTACACACAGAGCTGTAATACTTTAGAGGAAAATAGCAAGAAAAAGGTCTGCCTGGTGGGTACAGGTGCAACATTTTTTCGAATAGTTTTGATCCCCAGCTGGTTGAATCCATGGGTGCAGAACCTGCCTGTATGACCTCATGTATCCAAGTTCACTCCCCACCACCCCTCGGCCACGGCTTCTATCAGGTGCGCTGGTGGTGTGAGTCCCCAGGAGGCTCAGGGAAGAATGCATAGCCCCAGGGGCGGGGTCCTGGGCTTCCACTTTGGGGAAGGGGTGGGAATAGGTCCCTTGAGTGAGGAATGGTGACTTTGCGTCACACAGAACACACAGCTGCTGTCCCAGTGTCCCTGCTGGAACAGCTAGGAGGCGAGGCACTCCCCACATGGCAGGGGCAACCCAGGCTTTGTCACACCCAGGCCTTCTTCTTCACTCGTCCCCAGGTTCTGTAAACTCCCCAGAGCCTAGAGCCACTGCGTCTCTACTTAGACTGGCCAGCCAGGACTATGTGGTCAGCAGCCAAGACCCCAGGTTATTTGGGGGTGACATTACTCCAGTTTGACAGTTGGAGAAACTTATGTCTCACAGTCCCAGTGAGGAGGCGGACTGGAGAAACAGGTGGGTCGGATCAAAGCTTTAGCCGTGCCCCTGTACAGGCGTCCAGCCAGGGGGGCCTGAGATGCTAGGCACGAGGTACAGCTTAGAGTCTCAACTTGCGGGTCACTTAGGAGGGTCTCCCAAGCTTCTAGTCTGAAGAGGGGGCTCCTGCTGAGTGGGAGGAGACCACACCACCTCCCCACCTCCTGGGCCCACCCATCCTGCTGTCCACCTCCTGATTCCATGCTGGGGTCTCCACAGTCCAGCACACACCCCAGCTGGCCCAGCCCTCACTCTGCCATTTCAAGCCTTGCCAAGTTTCCATCTGGCTCACAGAGACTGCTGGGCCTTGGCTTCCTAGCTGGCCCAGATGTCTGTCTCTCTGGCCCCGCACCTGCTGCATGGAAAAATCCCAACAACAAGGCGCAGTGTATGGGCTGCCCAGCTGTCACAGCTCCCGGCGGGCACTCAGGGTGCCGCATTGGGCTTGCTGGGCACAGGGACGGAGCTGCACTGAAGGGCACCCATTGTCTCCTGCACCACAGCCTCCGGAGGCTCTGAGCATTTCCTGCTCACACAAACCCTGGAGAGGCTGCCCCGCCTCCTCAAGGGGCACCCATGGGACTGGCTGGACGGAGACAGGGCCTGGCAGCAAGGCCGAGGGAGATGGGGGCCTCACTCTGGGCTCCTCGGACGATGAGGTCCCGGGGCTCCCTCAGCACCTGTGGAAGGCACAGGCCAGGGGTCTCACTGTCCCATCCTGCATGTCTCCAGTGCCTGCATGGAGTCTGGTGACCCTGCCCACCCTGGAGCCTGTCATCGTAGTCCTGGCCCAGTCCCCTCCCATGCTACTGCATGCCTTTGACGAGTCATTTAGCAAACATGGCAGTGACCGCCTGGCGTGGGACCATTGTGGCGAGGCCTCACCGTCCAGCAAGCCACCCGGAGCCGGGCAGCGCGCATGGGGTGCACGCCAACCCTTTGAGGCTGCTGTGAACACCCCAAGCCTGCTCCAGGCTCACTTTCCCATCGGCCCCAGCATGACAGCTGCTGTCTCAGGTGTGCAGCAAGCCAGGGTACAGGGGCACACCACAGCCCTGGCCTGAGCCACTGCTCTCTGCCCTACAGGGAGACACAGAGCACCTGCAGGACCCATGGGAGGAGCAGGGGCAGGGGGTGTCTCTTCCAGATTCCCCTCGAATACTTGCCACCACCAGGAAGGCCCAGGAAGACTGAGGCGGGGAGGGGATCTGCCCCGTGATCCACCTGTGCTCTGGGCTCCCCCGCTGATAACGGACACAGAACGGCAGCACTGCCACAGAGCCCCCTCCCAGCTAAGTTGTTTGCCTGTGCACTCAATGGCCTCCTTACATTTCTGCCACCTGCAATGCCTATGCCCTGCGACGTCGGACGCGTGGGGGACCCCACAGGTGTATCCACAGCTGCTAGTGCTTCCGTGGGAAAGTGAGGGGCAGAGGCAGAGCAGGGGAACTGGTCCAGGATAGGAACACCCAGGGTTGGGGCTGGCAGGTAAAGGACAGGAACCCAGTGGCAGCAGCCGAGGCCCCTGGGCCGCTGGGGGGTGACCACCAGCTCCTGGGCCCACTGCTTGCCCTGGCCACTCAGGCAGTGTCCTCCAGGCATGACACCTTGGTGAGCTGGGGCCCTGACTGCCCATTCTCCAGTTGGGGAGACTGAGATTCCCCGGAAGTTCCACAGCCAGGCAGTGTCCAAAGCAAAAACACCAGATGCAGTGGTCAAGGTCAAGTTTGCACCTTAAGGTCCAAGAGGCAGATGCTCAGCAGCAGTCATCAGCCCCTACCTGAGCTGCCTGCCCACTGCTTCCCGTGGTGTGTTCAAGAAATCTACCTCCGGGGCCAGCCCTGTGGTGCAGCGGCTTAAAGCTGCCAAGAGCAGGCGTGGGGCAGCCACTTCTGCCAGTCCCTCCATGAACACCCTCAAGTGCCAGTACTGACCCCGGGAGAGGATGGCGGCAGGGCCTCCTGGTTCCCAGGCTCCTGCCCACGTCACATCCATCTTCAGGTGTGCCTTGGGCAGGGAGGTCCTGGCCCCTCTTTGTACAGAGGACTTCAAAAAGGATGCATGAGATGCCCAAGGTCACCCTGCAGCCTGGCGCTGGCCTCCCAGCTACCCCCTCCCCAGAACACCCCAGTGTGGTCCCCACCCCCTATCCTCACCTCTGCAAGGCGCGCCAGGAGCTGCGTGGTCTGCAGGAGCTCAGGGAGTGGGAGGAGGGGTGTGAGCAGACGGAGACCCATCTCTTAACAAAGGCAGAGGTGGGGTGGCCCGGGCTGGGGCCTCTGAGCCCTCGGAATAGGCCTCCCCTCCCCCAACACACACACACACCCCGCAGCCCCTACCTGAACCCTGTGGAGCCGCACTGGACAGGATCCACTTGACCAAGCAGCACCGCATCAGGGCCTGGCGCGTGAGCCGCGGCCTCTGCCACTTCACTCCTTCCTTCTTCCGCAGCGGCCTGCGTCCAGGGTCACCCAGGAGGCTGCCGTCTGACGTCTTCATGGCCTCCTGCAGCGGGAACAGGCAGAGCCGCCCTGACATCCAGCCTTAACCCACCAGGGGTGGGGGAGGGGCTCACCTTCCAGGGGTGCTGGCCAGGAGCCCTAGTCCTGGCTGGGGGAGTCCCCAGGGCTCGGCAGCCCTGAGGGACCTCCTGTTGTCCCCTGCACAGGTCATCCCTGCTGAGCCTCGGTGGGTTTCTCTTGTTCTGCACCCAACTCTGGCTTATGACGGGGCCCTTGGAAGGGGGGTGAGGGTAGGGTCAGAGGTGAGCAGGACTTGCTCACTGATCCTCCCCCCCCACCCCCTACTCCATCCTGGAACGGGACAGCTTGTCTTAGTAGATCGGTCCTTACCAGCGACCATCTAACCCTTCAGTTGATTGAAGCCCAGAGAGGGAGTAGACAAGCACAGGGTCACACAGCAGAGCTGGGCTTCCTCCCCGCACCCTGTGCCCCTGCCCTGTTTCCAACCTTAGGAAACCTGCGGATGAATGAAAGGCTGGGTGCCCCCCCGCAGGAGGGGCACAGTGATGGAAGCCACAGCTGTAAGGACTGATGGGGGAAATGGTGGTGGAGTGAGCCCTGAACGGGGGTTGATAGGAAATGGGAGCTTGGGCCAGGGTGGATCAGGAGGGGAGAGTCTGGGGTTACAGCAGTGGCCCCAGAGCAGTGAGCTTTGTTCTCCTACAACAGGGTTTGGAGCACCCACTCCTGGCTCCCAAGCAGCCCACCAACCTCCATTCCTGAGCTGGTGCCAGGGTTGCCCCTTGCTGGCCTGAAGGAGGGTGGTGGCATGACCTGCCATGGGCCCTGGCGGCCCCTAGGAGCCTCCACTGAGTCTGGTTTCTCGCCCCTGGGCCCTGCCCCAGGTACGGACCAATGGATTGGTCCCAGCCCATTAGCAGCCCCCAAGCTCATTCTGTGCCTGGCGCAGAGTTCCAGCTGAGGGAGGGGCCTGCATTCCCGTAGGGGCGTCCTTCTGAATGGTTGGGCTGGCTGGCCAAGAATGAGGGCCACTGCAGACACAGCCCCGCCCCCCACCGCCCCAGGGCAGCCAGGGCCACCCTGCCTCCATCAGAGACTGACCCACGTGGATTCCATCAGAGCAGGAATGATCAGCACGGAGTCAGGATCAGTACCACCTCCTGGGCAGGATGGGGAGCCAGGCTCAGGAGGCAGAGCAGAGAATGGACAGGCAGAACAGGCTCTTGTGGGTCCCTTGTCACTGCTGAGTGACACTGGTTCCGATCCCAGGGGCACTGGGCCTGGGACCCCCACAGGCCCCATGAGACCCTGCTGGTCCCCTGGAACCTGGAAGCTGCTCTGTAGCATCAATGGCTTCAGGTTCAAAGCCAAAGTCTCGGCCACACACCTGCTCCCTGGCAGCCGGAGGAAGGCGCTTGGCCTGGGGGCTCTGTCATGCACTGTGGGGGAGTTCCTGCCTGAGGATTGGCAGAAACCCTGCAAATGTCCCCCAAGAGTGGGGCTGCTGCTCCCTGCAGCCGCTCGTTGCGGGGCAGAACCCTGCGGGTGCTTCATGGGCTCATGGCCCTACAGAGCCCCTTCCTATCTGGGGTGGAACAGTCTCTTGGTCAGCAGTGCCCCAGCTGAGTCCCTGCTGTCACCTCCCTCCCCAACACACTCCCTCAGCACCACCCCCACAATCCTCCTCTTCTCCAAGGCTCCCCCCAGCGATGAGGGGCCACTGGTGCCCAGAGCAACTGCAAGGGGAGGGACAGAAAGGGGGCAGAGCTGGGGGTGGGCAGGATGCCAGGGAGGTTGAGGGAAGCACCCCCCCACACACACACACGCTGTGCCCATGCACACATACACATGTGTACACACGTGTACATGCACACATGCACACATCCCGCCAGGCTGGGTCAGAGAGACGCCTTCTCCATTATTAAAGATCCTATTCTGGAGAGAAAGGGCCTGGATGAATAAAACCTTTATTTTGGGCAAGGAGTGGGGAGGTGAGTGGCGGGCAGCTGGGGCTTCTGGCTCTGCTCCTTGGGAGAGCGGACACGGCAGAAGGAGCCCCTGAAACAGGCCCGGGAGCCCCTGACAGGTGCTGCTTGTCGGGAGCCCGCCCCTCCTCTGGTTGCAGGAGTCGCCTATGTGGGCGCCATGGTTCCAGGCTGGTGTGGGAGCAACCCCACAGGCGAGACCCCGGGTTCTTCCTGCCAGAGGGCCCGTCTGCCTGGGAGGGCTGGGAGCTGCCGGAGGGCCTGTGCATTTGGGACCACAAGCCCTTAACCCCAGAAGGCGACCGTGTCACAGGTGATGGCACCGTGTCCCTGAGGAGCCTGGGGGCCACACATGCATGTGGTCCTCTGAGCAGAACGTGCAGGAGGTGTGAGTCCTGGGGCAGCCCTGGGCCCTGGCACGGAAGAGAAGTAGGAGCATGGGTGGGAGGGGGCGTCTCCATACCCCATAACCATGCCAACACTCTTTCAAAAGCAACCATTGACCTGTGGCCTCATGGGCAACAGGGTTTTGGTGTGTACTTTCTCCCTGGTGGAGAAGCAAGGTGGAAGCCCTGGGCCGGGTGCCTCTACCTGGGTGAGGGTCCAGGATCCCACCTGTGACAGCCTCCCTGTGAGGGGTAGGCCTGGGTGCTGACAAGCAGCCAAGGGAGGCCACAGCAGCTGAGCTGGGCCAGGCAGGGCCCTCCCGAGGGCCCATCAGACCGTGGGGAAGGCGGGGCGGGGCGGTGGAGGGGTGGCCGACCGGTCACGCTCATGAATAATTGACAGTTGTCTGTCTGGGAGAGGGTCTGACTGAGCTGTCAGGCAGTGTTAAATAGCACCCGCACCGAGGGGAAGGAGCCGACCGAGGCGGCCCCATCGGAGGGGCCTGGGTGCTGAGTGACCCAGTGGAGACCCAGCCCCCTCTTGCCCACCCTGCACCCACCAAGCCACACTCCCTGGCTGGTGCCCACAGCACCCTCGGGTGCCTGCTGCTCCCCCTGGACCCCCTGGCCATGCAAAATGATCAACTTAATAACAAGCCAGCTGTAGATGGACTGAATTTCGAGTCCCGTCTGTGGATGTCCTGACAGGGCCAGACCCGTTGAGTTTGCAAGGTTTCCATGACCTGGGAGGTTCCTCACCCTGTTTGCTTGGGGCGGTGGGGGGAAGGGGTCATGGGGGGGCAGTTCCTGAGAGCCCTTTCCTCTTCCCAGGCCCCCTCCCCTGCTTGCGTCTCAGCACCCACTGTTCCTCTGTCCCTGAGCTTGGCACCCAAGATACCCTCACTTCCAAACTCGGCAGGACACGAGCAAACCACGCAGTTAGAAAGCAGGTAAAAGACCCACGCAGACCTGTTACCAACCAGGTGACAAACAGGCACATGAAAAAACGCTCAACCCATCAGCCACCGGGGTGTGCGAACGAGACCCGCAGAGAGATACTGCGACTTTTCCATCCACCCAGCGACAGCACCGAAGCGGGATCCCCGTCCTTGTCAGTGGGAATGCAAAACGCTGCAGCCACGCACGAGAACAGCTTGGGAGCTCCCTACAAAACGAAACACGCGACTGCACACTGCTGGGCAACAGCACTCGTGGGCATTTAGCCCAGAGAAGCGAAAAGTCACATTTGCAAGACAGCTTGGTGGAAAGGGTGCCTCGCCCCAGCTGGAAACACCCCCGGGGCCCTTCTCCGGGTGACTGGTTAAGCAAACTGCTACGGAATTCCGAGCAATTAAAGGAAACAAACAACTGACAAGACCTGCGAGGCTCTCCAGAGAATTCTGCAGTCCCCAGAGGCCACACGCCCTGTGACTCAGTTTATAGAACCTTCGAGAAGGACAGCATTTCAGAAGTGGGGAACAGATCACAGGGCCAGGGATGAAGGGGGGGAGGGAAGGATGGTTATGAAAGAACAGGGGGCAGGGTTTTGGCCCAGCAGTTAAACCGCCGGCTAGGACGCCGCATCTCGCTCTGGCTCCTGACTCCCGCTTCCTACTGGTGCAGACACTGAGGGGGCAGCAACGGTGGCTGACGTAGTTGGCTCCTTGGATTGAGTTCTTGGCGCCTGCCTCCAGCCCCCGGCCCAGAGCCATTGCAGACACTTGGGGTGTGAGCCGGTAGATGGCACCTCTTTCACTTTCTCTCTTTCACGCACACAAACAACTAAAAAAATTTTTTTTAGGGAACTGTGCTGTGGCATAGCGGGTAAAACCTCTTCCTGCAGTGCCGGCATCCCATATGGGCGCCAGTTTGAGTCCCGGCTGCTCCACTTCCAATCCAGCTCTCTGCTATGGCCTGGGAAAGCAGTAGAAGATGGCCCAAGTGCTTGGGCCCCTGCACCTGCGTGGGAAGAACCTGGAAGAAGCTCCTGGCTCCTGGCTTCTGATTGGCCTGCTCCCCCGGTGCAGCCTTTTGGGGAGTGAACCAGCAGATGGAAGATCTCTCTCTCTCTCTCTCTTTCTGCCTCTTTGTAACTCTGCCTTTCAAATAAATAAATAAATATTAAAAAAAAATCTACACACACACACATACAAGGCCCTGCTCTGTCTGTTTTACCTGAGAACTTCCTGGCTCTGGTCTCTGATGCTGGCTTCATTTTAATGGACGACATCCCCTGTTGGATGGCCAGGGTTGGGACAGAGACCAGTGAAGCCAGAGAGCTGGGCTCTGGGGTCACACCTGGTGGAGTGGACATTCTAGGCCGTGTCCCCAGGATGGCCCTAGACTGGCCCCAGGAAACTCCGGCCTCCTCCGAATTCACAGGTTCCCCATGCTATGAGCAGCCCCTCACTCACCAGGAGGAGCCCCCAGGAGGTCAGCATCAGGGTGTCCTGGCGGCCTCGGGCCTGAGGTCACTGGCCCCAGGGAGACAGTTTTATGTGTTAGAAGTCATTGAGACTGTGGCTGCCCCCAGCACTGCTTAACTCCCCATGATCCTGTGCTCTTGGACATGGAGAGGGCGTGGCCTGTGCGCAGAGCCCTGGGCTGGGAACAGTGGGGGATGGGAATACTGTTGTTTTGTTTTCAGGACTCTGTTGTGGTTACAGTTAATAACTCCCCTTTACAAACTGGCTTTGAGAGTCCCCTTTGGGGGGCAGGGTGTGCTGTGGCATAGTGGGTAAAGCAGCCGCCTGAGGCACCGGCGCCCTATATGGGCACCTGTTCATCCTGGCTGCTTCTCTTCTGATCCAGCTCTCTGCTATGGCCTGGGAGAGCAGTGGAAGATAGCCCAAGTCCTTGGGCCCCTGCACCCGCGTGGGAGACCTGGAAGAAGCTCCTGGCTTCGGATCAGCGCAGCTCCAGCCAGTGTGGCCATTTGGGAAGTTAACCAGAAGATAGAAGACCTCTCTCTCTCTCTCTCTCTCTCTCTCTCTCTGCCTCTGCCTCTCTGTAGCTCTACCTTTCAAATAAATAAATAAATCTTTATTTAAAAAAAAAATTCCTCTTTCAATGAATTGATGAAAATACAAAATGTGAGCTAATTTAAAGAAAACGTTAAAACCAACAGCACGGGTTGATGCACATAAAGCAAAAAAACAAAACGCCGGTGAAGGTGGAGCGCTCACAGGCCAGGAAGCTGGCGCTTCTCTCCCGAGGCACCTGCTCCACCCAGCCTGAGTGGTCACTCCCACCTGTGGCTGCTGAGCCCGTGACCTGAGACCACTCCAAGCTGAGCTGTCCACGTGAAAACACACTGGGCCTCACACCTCTGCTTACTAGAATGTCAAATAGCGGTTTCACCCTTTTTACGTGGATAACACACCGAAGTGATAAGAATGACATCGGACTAAATAAATTTGTTAAAACATAATTTCGCTTTGCTTTCTATTTTCTTTGAGCGTTGTAAATGATGTCAGTGCCCCCTTGGCATTTCCATGAGACCACCTTGTTCTGGATGGCTCTCCGCTTGCTGGCTGGCTGGGTTCGCCTGGCCTCCTCCTGCTTGGGCACACAGTGCCCCCAGCAGCTCTGTCCCCCAACCCAGATCCCCAGCCAGAGGTCAGTCAGAGGGGTTTTAGGAAGGAGGTCGGGGCCTGTGCTGTGGTGTAGCCCGGTAAAGCTGCCGCTTGCAGTGCCGCCATCCCATATGGGCACCATTCCTGTCCCGGCTGCTCCATTTCCAGTCCAGCTCTCTGCTGTGGCCTGGGAAAGCAGAAGATGGCCCAAGTCCTTGGGCCCTAGCACCCATGTGAGAGACTGGAGGAGCCTCCTGGCTCTTGGCTTTGGATCAGCGCAGCTCCGACTGTTGTAGCCAACTAGGGAGTGAACCTGCGAAAGGAAGACCTCTCTCTCTCTCTCTCTCTGCCTCTCCTTTTCTCTTTGTGTAACTCTGACTTTCAAATAAATAAATAAATCTTTAAAAAGAAGAAAGGAGGTGAGATGGCGTGTGGAGAATGAGCTGGGGACAACAGGACAAGAAGCCACCAAGGGAAGGGGTGGAGGGGAGAATGCCAAAGTGCAGCCCATGGGAGGTGCGGCAGAGGCGCCTGGCAAACCTGTGCTAAAGCATCCGCGCTCTGCCCTAAGAGTGCCTGCACAGGCGGAAATGCACTGCTCCCGGCTCCCGAATGTGCTCAGACGTTGTGAATGGAGAACACGACGAATGGTTTCCTAAGAGCCGCTGAGATGCCCTGGCCGCTGGCATGGGGACACAACTGGCCAGAGAACAGACTGGGGAGGCCTCAGGCAGATGGACACAGCTTGAGGCAGCCAAGGACAGTGCGGAGAACCCTGTGGTGGATCAGATAGAGACTTTGCAACACTGCACAAAGTCCTTGACCTCTCAGAACCTTGCGTTCCTCATCGGCACAATGGCCATAACAGTGTCCACTTGCAGAGTCGGGGGAGGGTGTTGGGAGCTGGTGGGCACAGAGCTCCAGGGAGATGATCTCTGTTCATCCCCCCACTGGTCCTGAGAAAAGGCCTGTCTGGCGCAGGAGCCAGGCCCAAGGTCATGGCCAGCAACGTCTAGCAGGGAGAGCCTCTCACGATGGCCAGCTGGCGACAGCTTGGGGTCACCTGGGAGATTTCCCACAATCCGCCTGCCTGGGGGCTCGATTCTGAGGTGTAGGTGCTCAGCCCACCGGACAGAAGACCCTGGGCCTTGTCTGTAGGGGAAGGCGTGCCCAGATTCTCAACCCCTTCCCTTCCAGGGATAGCGGGGGACACCCACAGCTGCTGGGACGCGAGTCTATCCCCCGAGTCTCATGTTGCAGCGCGGGCTGGCTCACCCAGCACCCACGTGCCGTCGCTCTATTTCCATCACTTGGGACAGATGGCAGGAAGCGGTGGTGGGCGTTGTGTCGTGCGGGCCCCAGAGTTTCAGATGGGGAGGTTTTTGGGGGCCTGGATTCTCCACTTACCTCTGATGTGGAGAAGACAGACGTGGGCCAGGGAGCAAAGCTTGTGGGGGGAACCCTGCAGATCCCAGCACACACACACATACACAAACATACATATATACACACACACACACATGCCAGGGGCCAGGTAAAGTGGACCAACATAGGATCTCATTTGTCTAGGAGACGGGATGCTTCCCCCAGGGGAATAAGAAAACTATGGCACAGAGGAGCCAGGTAACTTGTCTGACGTCACACAGCTGATGTAGGGAAGGGGCTGGGGCTGATCCCAGATCTGCCTGACGCAGAGCGAGGGCCAACATCTGACAAGGCGCCGCTGTGACACCTCCCCAGGGCACTCCCCTTCCTGACCAGGGCATACACCAGGAGCTGCAATGGGTCAGAGGGGTGTGTGTGTGTGTGTGTGTGAGTGTGTGTGTTGTGGGGTGGGAAACAGGGCAGAGAGCTGCATTGTTGCACTTTGGGGGGTGGCCTCCACCTTGACCCATGCCCGCACCTCCACTGTACCTCCCCGCACTGGTCAGCACAAGGCCCTAAGCCTAGGTGGTGACCTAGCAGAGGCTGTGCACAGGCCCTGAAGGAGAAACTGAGACTGAGAGCGAGGCCAGGCCCTGTTCAGATCGAGTTAATAGGGGGAAGCTTAGTGGGGCTCCAACTCGGCTGTCTGGGACCACTGCCGGAGCGCCCGTCCTGAGAGAGGGTCTCACAGCAGGACATGGCACCAACGTCAAGGACGCTTGGCTCTCACGCCTCAGCTGCCCCCGAGGCCTGCCTGCTGCCAGTGCTGGCGATGAGGCTGGCAGGGCAGCTGCTTTGCCTGGCTGAGCACGGCTGCTGGAGGGGGCAGCTGGAATGACATATGAGGCAGCAGATCCCGGGGGGAGGCTGGGCCAACCGAGGTGCGGGACAGGGCCCCTCTCGGCTGGCCTCCTGCTTCAGCTCGGATCAGCTCACCCCCAGCCCCCTGTGGGTCTCTGTGGTTCTCCCCCTGTCACGTGGCTGCCCTGTGACATGCTAGGACGTGGGCTGATCCCAGCTGACAGATGCACCTGTTCAAGGGAAACATCACTCAGCTGGGGCCAGGGATCTGGGGGGCAGGGACAGCACAGTGACTCATTCCTCCTGCTCCGTCTCCTCCTGCTGCGGCCTGGAGCACCAGGAAAGGCAGACGCACCTGCCTCTCTCCTCTGCTCTTTCTTTGCCTGTGAAACCAAGGGTGCCCTTCTCCCTTCCACACGCCAATGTGGGGCCCTGCAGTTACTCCTGGGGATCCCCAGAGAGGCCTGGGGCTGGGCTGGAGACAACCTGGATTTAAAACCCTGGGGGTCTTTCCTCCATACCCTGTCTGCAGCCCAGAAGGGGGAGATAGCTGGCTCAAGGTCAGTGCTGATGCAGGGGGCACGCCATGGGGGTGGGGTCTGACTTGGGTGCACTCACTAGTAGGGTCGAAGTGTACAGCAGCACAAGGCCCATGGACCTGGTTAGGACAGTCCCTTCTCCGGGGCCGACGCTGTGGCATGAGTTGAGCCCTGGCCTGCAATGTTGGCATCCCATGTGAGGCCAGTGTCAGTCCCGCTGCTCCACTTCCCATCCAGCTCCCTGCTAATGGGCCTGGGAAAGCAGCAGAGGATGGCCCAAGTGCTTGGGCCCCTGCACCCACGTGGGAGTCCTGGAAAAACTCCTGGCTCCTGGCTTCAGCCTGGCCAGATCGAGGTCTATGTGGCCATCTGGGGAGTGAACCAGCAGATGGAAGACCTCTCTCTGTCTCTCTATCTCTGTACTCTGATTTTCAAATAAATAAAATAAATCTTAAAAAAAAAATTCCTTTATCCCACTGTGCTCTTCTCTCATGACCCCCACTTGACCTTGAAATAAGACAACAGGGTTCAAATCCCAGCTATAAGAGCTTGTGGTTTATAATCTATAAGCCTCGGGGTTGGCACTGGCGTGGTGGGTAAAGCTGCTGCCTGCAGTGCCAGCATCCCACATGGGCGTCGGTTTGAGTCCTGGCTGTTCCTCTTCTGATCCAGCTCCCTGCTATGGCCTGGGAAAGCAGTGGAAAACGGTCTAAGTGCTTGGGCCCCTGCACCTGCATGGTAGACCCAAAAGAAGCTCCTGGTTCCTGACTTCGGATCAGCACAGCTCTGGCTGTTGCGGCCATCTGGGGAGTGAACCAGAGGACGGAAGACCTCTCTCGGTCTCTGCCTCTGCCTCTCTGTAACTCTTTCAAACAAATAAAAATAAATCTTCAAAAAAAGAAAAACAATGTATGTAATCTATAAGCGTCTTTCTTCATATATAAAGTGGGGACAACATCAAGTGGGTTGCATGAAGGTCCCAGGAGATGATGGCGGCAGGAACAGTGGCACAGATGGGCTCCGGCCCCTGGGCCCTGGCCTTGTCCCAGACTCCACCCAGAGAGCAGAGCCACTTCCCTCTCCACTCCAGGCTCCCAGTCACTCTGGAAATGAAGGTCCAGTTAGGACCCATTGGCCCCAAGCGCCCTGCGGGAAGGCTGGAAGTGGGGCCGAAGTCCCCAGCGCATCTGCTGAGCAGTGAAGACCTGCATCCCTGAAGTCCCCTGGGACAGCAGAGAGCCCGGGGTGCCGTTGTCTCTGGTCACCTAAGAGCTCATGGGATTCAAGTGTGTGGAGGCCTGGAGCTCTGGCCAGCTGACTCCCTGACCCCCTGTTTGGGTCTCAGTGTCTGTAAATGGGAGTGGCAGTGTCTGCCCCCCAGGGACAATTGAGGGTTAGCAAATGACCGGGGCGTGTGGAGGGAAGGCTGAGGGGACATAGGGTGTTACTGGGGGGGCCGGCGCTGTGGAGTAGAAGGCTAAGCCTCCACCTGCAGTGCCAGCATCCCACATGGGCACCAGTTCGAGTCCTGGCTGCTCCATTTTCGATCCAGCTCCTTGCTAATGCACCTGGGAAAGCAGTAGAAGATGGCCCAGATACTGAGACCCCAGCCACCCATGTGGGAGACCCCGAAGAAGCTCTTGGCTCTTGGCTTTAGCCTGGCCCAGCTCTGGTCATTGTGGGGAATGAACCAGCAGATGGAAGACCTCTCTCTCTCTCTCTGCCTTTCGAATACATAAGTAAATATTTTTTCAAAAAAAAAAAAAAATAGGATGTTCATGGGGGGCAGGCCCCGACCGTGATGGTGAGCTGACCAACTCACTGTCAGCATGATCGCTATGCCTGCAGGAGGCAGGAAGTTTATGTCCATAGGCTCCTGCTGGCCTATGGTGGCTTCCCCTAGAACCTCTTTCCCTGCAGGGCCAGTCACAGGAAGGACCCTGGCAGGCATAAGGATAGCTAGGTCCACTGGGACAGAGGAAATGGTCAGGGAGGGCGGCTGGGGTCACGACGGCCAAGGGGAGACCAGATACACCTGTGGGGCTCCGGCCCTTCACCCCACCCACCTGGGAGGGGCAAGGGGTCTAGTCCCCAGAGTGACTTCCTGCAGTTAGAGCCAGCAGAGGAGGGGCCAGGGAGGGAGAATTGGCCTCCGCTGGTGGACGGAGCTGGGTGTGCTGGTCTACGTGCAGTCTAAGTACAGAAATCACTGTCTCTGTGACCAGGCAGGTGCAAGGCAGGGCTGCCCATGGCCAGTGCACGTGGACTGACCATGCAGGACGCGTTCAGGCGGATGCCCATGGATGCCCACGGCCTGCGCTGCGTGTGCTGTGTGTGTGCAGGGACAGAGTGAGCCCAGGACAAGGCAGAGTTTCTCTGCTTCTGCCCTGGCTGCCCTGGCAATTCCGGGGACGACCCTGTGAGATGCAGCCCAATGTCCATCGTTTCTTACTCTCGACACCCTGACCTTATTTGGCTCCTTCTGCCCTTCCTTCTTTCTCCCTGCTGCTGGCAGGTGCTGGCTGGAGCTCCAGCAGCCATGTTGGGCTTTAAGAAGAACTCAAGGCTGGAGACCAATGAGACAGAGAGAGCTTGAGTCCCAGTTAGCCAGGGCCTCCCCTGGGATGGCTCCATGGGAGAGAAACACAGCCGGCTTTGTCCCCACCCCTGGGAATTGGGCCGCATCTTCCTGTCCCGGACAGCAGGCCAGACTTTCCGAGGGTTAACTCCACACTGGCCAGGAGGGGCTCAGCTGCTGTCCTTCCCCTCAGCCCTCCTCCCCGACTTCTACTCCCCCTACCCCTCCCACAGCCACCGTGTCTTTAACTCTGTGCCAGGCGCTTCCTTCGCATCCTGTCTGACCTCTCAGCAGCCCTGCGGGGAGGGGACTGTTAACAAGTGTCCTTGTTAGGGCTCTCCCAGGCCTCTTAGAAGGAGGCCTTCATCAACTACTTGGAGGATTCATGAAAAGACGCATTCACGGACCAGCCACTGAGCGGAAGACACCTGCTCCCTAGTACGGCCCCCTCCTCCAGCCCGAGGGGGGTGGGGCCCAGACTCAGGGTCAGCTGCCCCGGCACCTATGCCAGGACCTAACTGCGCAGGACCTGCCTCCAGGCTGGCCTCCGAGCCCCTCCTCTGCCTGGCTTGTCTTCTGCAAACACCTAAAACCTCTTGCATCCAAAAGCGACTGGCTCCCGGCCAGGACATCCCAACACTCACTTTCCCCAGAGCAGCCTTATACGGGCAGCAGGAAAAGGGTCAAAGGAAGCAGGACGAGCCTCCCTGGTCCAGAGCAATCTCTGGAGGGTTTTGCTCCCGGCCAGCAGGAGAGCCCCGACCCCACCAGCACCTACCTGGGCCCGCTGCATCCTGGGTGCTGGAGGAAACTGTTGCCGGCCGCTCCGCTTCGCAGCCCAGGCGAGTGGGACTGCCCAGCCCGGCTGGCAGCTGCCTCATGTTTGCCTGGACCCAGACGTAATTGTCACCGCGGCTGCTCACCCGCCCCCTGCCCACCCCTCTCCCTCCCTCCCTGCCTGCCTGCTTCCACCGCTCCACCCCTTCTGCTGGGTGCCTCTCTCTCTCTCTCTCTCTCTCTCTCTCTCTCTCACGCGCGCGCACACACACACACACACACACACACTCTCTCTCTCACGTCTCTCTTGCATATTTTTGTTCCCCTCTCCCAGGCTCACTGTCTGCCTGGTGCCCAGTCCTGGCCTGTCAGCCTGTCCCCCTCTCCTGCCCTGCCGCAGGGTCTCTCTGCCTCCCCTGCTATGTGCCTCTTTCTCTCACAGGCACTCCCTGTTTCTCTCTGTTCTCGGTTTTGGGGAAGGGTGGGGGCTAGAGGGTGCAGGAGCTGGGGCCAGAGCGAAGGGAGCTCCAGGAGCGGCCACCCAGATCGAGGGGGCAATAGGAGCCCCTCTCCTCCCTGCTACCCTGCCCCTCTCTTTCTGACCCCCCCAAACACTGGCAAGCCTCTGATGACCTTGGCCTGAAGCGCCCCAGGACGGCTAGGAGCTGTCCCAGGGGAAGTGCCTGCCCTCGATCTGCAGCATCCTCCCTTGGGGACTACACCCAAGGTGCTGGTCTGCAACCGACTAGGACAGAGGGAAAGCCACTGGTGTCATATCACCGGTGACACCCAGAGCTGCTGCCCCCTCTTTCTTCTGTCTTGCCAGGCCCTACATAGCTTGCTTAGACCCCTCAACAGGCCTGGCAGTATGATCCCCTTGTACTCCCCAAGTGTCACCATCCCTGTCTGGGTCTGAGGCTGGGACCACATTCAGGGTGGCCGTGGGGTCCCACCTGATCTCCCCAGGGAACGGAGAGGGTGGGGATGAGGTCCCCGAGGCACTCCTGGGAGAGGGGAGCATCTGTTCAGCCCCCAGGGAAGCCACCCAGGAGCCAGGTGCCTGGACCCTATGCCAAGTTTCCCTTTTTGGAGCCTGGAGGAGCCAGCCGGTGCAAGTGGTTCCCATGGAAACAGAGCCCTGAGACAACCCCCTCCTTTGCCACGTGCAGGAGAGCACTTGCTCGCTCCCGTGTGCACGCTCTCTCTCTCTCTCTCTCTTCCCCCCCCCCCCTCTGGAGCCCAGCTGAGTGGCCCCAACTTTTAGACCTCCGAGGTGGAAGACCACGCCCTGAGCCCTAGACATACGGAGGCTCTGGGCACTGTTCCCCAAGCAGACCAGGTGCCAGGTCCCAGCAGGCATCAGGGCAGGCCGGCTTGCACACTGGGTGAAGGGCTTGGCAGATCTGGATCCCAAGCCCACGGCACACCCTGGAAGTAGGGGTGGGTGAGCTCCTGCACTGCGTCAGATCAGGCCCAGCTCCCTGGGCACCCCACTGCCTGTCACCCCAGGCCTGCTCCTGTGGCTCTGAGCCTGCATCCCCCCACTTCCACAAGCAGGGGCACGCTGAACGTTCTGAGCTCAGTAAAGTTAAAGATTTGCCCAGGTCACAAGGTGTGGTCCTTCCATCCCCACGTGAGCACTGGGCGTAGGACCCTCCACGCCCATATTTCACACATCAGCTTGGAAACTTGCTGGTTGCCCTGCCAGGAACAGGCCTGGCCTCACTTACAGTAACAGGACCAGAGATGCCCACCCCTGGGCAGCAACCAAGGCACTGTGCGGCACCCTTGAAGGTCCAGGACCACTGCCCTCCCCTGCTAGGCCACCACCCACCCTCAGGCCTCGGGAACCACGGGTTAAGGCTGCCCGCCCAGCAGGTGCCCCTCGGAAAACACAGACGCAGGCCTGTGTGTCCCGATCCAATCCTCCCACCTCCCCGTGCCCCTTTCCACTCTGGGCGTCCTCAGGGGCCTTCCCGTGGCCCTGAACTTCCAGCTGGGTCCCTCCCAGGGCCTGGGGGAAAGAGCAGGAGGGGACAGCAGAGGCCGGCAGTGGTCTGGGCACCGGGGCATCAGCAAACACCCCCAAGAGAGAGGCCTGGAGTTTCTGAGGGTTCTCTGGCCAGGTGGCAGACCCAGAAGGGGTAAGGCAGCCTGCGGGAGGCCCACAGTGTTTCAGCTGCCCTCTTCCCCTCTGGGCCAGGTAGGAGGGAGGCCGGGAGCCCGGGGCGGGAGGCTGGGCTGTCTTCTGTGCCATCCACGTGGGGCTCTTGCACCACACCCACACGTCTTGGGGTCTCGGGACCCTCCTTGCCTGCTGCTCCTGGTCATCACCTCCCTGCTCCAGGCTCAAGTTCAAATCTCTCCTCCCTAGGGCCCCCAGCCACTCCCCCTTTCTTTTCCTTAGAGGAAGAGGGAGAGAGACAGAGAGAGGGAGGAAGAGTCTCTTGGGACTTGGGCCTCTCGCCTGGGAGCAAGGCCTCCTGGGAGGGGAGCTGCCCTTACCCACCGTGTAGCCCCCTCTTTACAGGAGCTCCTTAAGTCCTGTTGCCCCCCACAAAGCCTTCCTCAGGATGCCACGGGACTCGGGGGTGTCACACAGCTGTGGCATTGGAAGCTACCTGAAGCAGTTCCACTTGGCTCTTCCTGGCTCCCTGGCAGGCCGAGTGTGCAGCTTCCCCCAGAGCCTGCGCCGCAGAGGTCCAGGCTGGAGTGTGGTTACCTCGGCCCACCTGCCCGGGGGCTGGGCTGCTCCACCCACCCCCCCCCCCCCCCCCCCGGTGTGTGACAAATGACAGGAAGCGCTCGGTGGCAAGGACTGGGTCCACAGCCTGTTGCTGTATGGCCCAGACCACAAGCCCTGAATGCAGTCCTTGGCCTCTAGGCCTGGAGAGACAGGGCTCTGGGAGGGTGGGGGAGACAGGGCTTCAAGCTGTTCCCAGGCCTGAAATGTCACCAGCATCCGGTGGCCCTGTGGGGAAACACTGCCCTTTCTGCTTAGTCCACGTCCGGTCTCTGTGTCTCAGTTTGTTAACCATAGGTAAATAACAATGCGACCTCTTACACAACTCACACAAAGTGCTCGGCACACTTCCTGGTTCATACTCACAGCCTGGTAAACAGATGCTAACTCACAGGCTGGGCCCCAGGTGGCCTGGCCAGCCTCTGGCCTCGGCCACCTGGGTCCTCAGATGCCCTGGCCCAGGTAGCATTTCGCTGGCAGAATCCATCACGGGGCCTTTCTGGGTGGCCAGGCTGGAGCATCTGGCAGAAGTCCCAGGGCCCCCAATCTGTCATCCCTCCCATCACAGCCACAGCAAGGACACTTGGAGCAAATCTCCTTGGCGACGGGGACTCTGTCCCACGCACCCACAGGGACTGGGGCCTGGCAGCACATCCCAAGAAGGCGTCCAGGCCGTGACCAGGGCACCTGAATCCAAAGCCTGCCTGGGTTTCCGCCTTATGAGACCCTGAACCATCCGGGGCACTGCCTGGGGCAGCCTCTGCTCCCCAAGGGATGAGAATCCACCCCCCTCCCCAGAAGAGGACAGATGCAACTGTGACCAGGGCTTTGTTTCACGGATGAAGTAGCATTAGCATTTTAGGATCCCAGCGTTTTAAAACCACGGAAGTAGGTAATCTCTGTCTCTCTGTGGCTATTTCTGTCTCTTTGCCAATGGCCGAGTGCCGGCCCCCTCTCTAGGTGACCTCTGTCTACAGCGATGCTCCCCCTGGACAAAGCTCTCGTGCTAAACCAGTGTCCAGCTGGCTGGGCCCAGGTCTCTGGACATGAAGTTCAGAGCAACAGCACCCAGTTCACAGCACATCCTGAGATGTTAGCGCCACTACGGCTGGTAACGGTCGGCTGGGTAATTTGGACCAGATTCCCAGCCGATGATAACTATACACGTTGTATTTGATGTGTATATGCTATGTAGCATACATTGAGTAATGTAAATACACGCAGGTGCACACTAACCGTGGAGCACCAACCACGGGGCAGGCTCACGGGGCCAAGACCCAGGAAAAGGAAACCCAGAGGTCCGGCACCTGGCATCTGGAGCTACTTTCTCCTGGGTGGTCTGCTGAGTCCAGAAAGTCCAGCAGGGACCCTGAAAAGAGCTTTCACAACTCCTGGGACCAATCCCCAGGCCCACCCAGGAGAGGGAACGCCTGGAAAATCTTTCTTGCTTTGGGTTGGGACCTCGGAAGTTGTCATCCAGGAACACGAATCAGATGTAAGCAGGTCAGCCGTCCAAGGGGGCTCCTGCCTTGCGGGTGGACTGAAGGGCTCCTGCTCCACTGGTCCCAACCTCTCAGGTGTGACCTCCTCTTGCAGGGGCTACCTTCACACTAGGCCCCAAATTACTCCCCGCAGGTTTTCAGGTACAGCCTGCGGTGCTCAGTCAAAAACTGCTGCGTGCAGACACAAGACAAAAACTCACAAAAACCAAGAGAAACAACAGACACTAGAAATAGACACGTGTAGGAGCAAAACTGAACTTTAAAATAACTCTGCTTAATATGCTCAAATATACATAAAAGACAAGACAGGCAGCTGGGCAGGCAACTGGAGTGATACTTTAATTATTTCTATTTCATTCGTTTTCATCTCATCAATTGCATTTTTTAAAAAATACAGGGTACTGATTCCCCTGTCCAGGTCAACAGATGAATAACAGGGGGTAAAAAAACAAAACAACAACAACTCAGGGAAAAGCCAAAAAGATGTAACTGCCAAGTTCAAGGTTGCTTGTTTGAGAATGAGCCTGCAGTAGTGACAATACTGTGTAGGCACTGTCCTAATTTCTAGTAGAAATTTGTTGCTGATTTACCAAATGCAATTAAACACGATCTTTGAGGGATTTCTGCCTGTGACAGGGTCCCATCTGCCTCTCCCCGCGGGCCTGCCCAGTTCCCAGTTGTACCCCCGGCGCAGAGCTGTCGTGACACGAAACAGCGGCTCCCAGCCAGGGAGCATCTGCACCAGGGCCCTGCCGAGGGCTCTACACACTGTCACATGGAATTTCCACCACCCTAGGAAGAGGCTGGGACTATTTGCCCCATATACCTACTGGGAACCTATGCGAAGTGTTCACGGTACCCCAGCAAATAAGCATCTGCTGTAACTCAGGTGTAACCCAGGCTGCAAACCCAGGTGTGCTGCTCCTCAGGGTGTGCTCCCAGGGAGGCCCCACTCTCCAGGGGCTGGTTGCTGCAATGATCCCTGGATGCCTGCATCCAGGAGGCCTCAGGGTTCTCCTCTCCATGAATGCTCGCTAAGCACCTACTGTATACAGGGCCCCAGTGTGGGAGGCCTGTTCTAAAGACCCAGACCCAAGGCTTAGGGAGGCGTGAACTTTCAACATGCCTGAGGTCCCTCCACTTCCTCTTCTCTCCCCTTCCTCTTCCTCATTTCTGGAACTTGGGGTCCAACAGGCAGGGACAACACAGGAATAGGAGCGGGTAAGCCTGGGCCACATGCACAGAAAGGAAGGGGGAGTGCAAAATCCTAGGATGTCTGGGTGGGGCCATGGAAAAGGCTAGCTCCCAGGACCAAGGGGAAGCCACCCACCCACTATGGCCCAGGTGCCAGATCCCTGTCTGTTAGCTCAGGGTGCAGGAGGGGAGGCTCAGCCATCAGACAGGCACCCCCCACTACCACCACTGGGGGCAACAAATCCAGGCTCTGGGGTAGTAGAAGGCTTGGGGGCCATCGGAGCCCACTACCAGTCCATGGTGCCCCTGCCTGCTTGGGGAAAATTCACCTGATTAGTGTGGCTTGGGCAGGAGGAGTCTCTGGGAAGCTGGGTGGGGGGAGGGGCAAGGAGGAAATGACTTCCCTGGCCGGCAAAGGGCTGGGGAGGCTGGCGGAGAAGGTACAAGGAGCCTGGAGTGAAAGGGTGGGAGGGCAGATGGGGATGTCCTAGATGGCTTTGGACATGGCCTCTATCCCTGGAGCTGACACAGTGCAGCACGGAGGATGCGGGGTAGACCCTGGGAAGAACCTGCCGGCTCTGTGGCTCAACAGAAGTTAGGCATGACTGTGACGACAATGAAGGCGATCATGCGCAGAAAGGGATGGGAAGGAAGAGGCAGGAGGGAGCCAGGCAGGCTGCAGGTCAGGCCCGGCTCTGGGTCACAAGCTACCGCAGTCCTCTGGTCCAGGCGGGTCAGCGGCGGAGCACGGGCAGCCCTGGGAATCACCTTGCCCTGTCGTGGGTTGGGAAGGAAATAGGTGAGGTGGGGGGCAGGGCTCAAGCCTGTCAGTCCCCTGCTGGGAGGGCCACCCCTGGTACCCAGACGCCACCAATCTCTGAACCGTCCTGCCCTCCTGGGCCCTGGCAGTCCCAGATCCCAGCACCTCCCTCCCCAGGACGGAGGAATCCAGAGGATGGGGAAACTCACCCAGGGGGTCCTACAGCTTCAGGGAGGTGACCCGGGGGATGTGGAAGAGCTGCGTCTCCTCGGAGCTGGTGGAGCTGTGGCAGCCCCGAGGGAGAGTGAGAGAGCCCCCAGCACAGAGGCAAAGGCGGAGCCCTGTGGGTCCCACCCCAGGGAATAGGAAGAGTCCCAAGAAGTGATGCCGTCTTGGTGACTGTGTTGCAGTGAGAAGGATGAGGGGCAGACACATGGAAGAACTTCCTGGGCCTGCAGCTGCTCAGATTGTGTGGCTCTTCAGGGCCAGGCCACCACACCCCAGGCTAGAAAGGGTGTAGCAGGGGGCCACAGAAAGACTTCTTCCCTGGTCCCTGGTGCCCCTGCAGGGTCTTGGCAGCCCTCACCTGAGGCGTTTCCGGATAGGACGGAAGTATTTGGAGGTCTTGACAGCGAAGATGATGCTGGGGATGAGGAAGAAGGTGCACCAGGCCAGGCAGAACCAGAAGGCATTCTGGAACAGGTGCGCAAGGTCAGCTCATCTGGCGGGGCCACCTGGCATCCCAGCCTCCCCCACTGCCTCAGCGAAGGGCAGAAGCAGCAGTCGGCAGAGCTGAGGGCAAGGGCTGCCCCTCCCGTGGGGACTCGATGTCCCCAAGCCCTGCTGGGCTGGGGCACTCACCCAGGGGTCAGCCATCATGTCGCACAGAATCACATGGCTGTTGTCCAGGGCTGCAGAGAGGGGCTGGCAGGTGGCGATGTGCTGCGTCACCTGTGTTGACAACACGGGGCAGGTGCATGGGGACACCCCGACCCATGCAGTCAGAGAGGGAGGCTGCCAGGGACTGGGGAGTCCCCAGCACACAGCTGAGGGGCCACCACGCCCTTGTTCACAGATGCACAGGTGCAGCTGCAGAGATGGGGACACTGGGCAGGCTCCCCACGCAGCTCTCGCCCTTGGCATCCACTCACCAGCCTGTGGGAAGGCCCTACTGTGTGCCTGGCTCTGGGCTCAAGGCTAGGATCTCACAGGAGAGGGGACATATGTGTTGTCACAGGCTCACCCAAGCACACACAGACATGCTCACAGAGGAGCCAGGCCCCCTGCCGGCCTCGTGTGGGTGTGCAGACAAAGGCTGTGGGTAGCAAGATCCACAGGAGGAGGTGGGCCTGGGGGGGCGGCTGTGGACAAGCTGGGCACAGAGGCTGGCCCAAAGAAGGGCATGGGGACACGGTGCGGATGGCATATTCTAGAAACGGCCACTGTGGCTCCCACTCAGGCCTCAGGGCTGAGCAGAGAGGGGGCAGGCAAAGCCCGGCTGCCTGGCAGGGTGCGGATGCCAGGTTTGGGAGGCTGAGTTCAAACCTGAGGACCCATACCTTCCCCAGGGGGTGCCAGGGAGCAGTGGAAGGAGAGCAGAGCAAGGCGAGCTGCTGTGGTACCAGTTTTTGTGAGCAGGTGGGCTCCCACTCACCTCCTCTTTCACCCAGGCCAGGTACTGGGAGAAGTAGCCCATCTCCCGGGCCAGGAAGCATTCACTCACCTGCAGGGAAGACAGGCCTCTGGGTGGGCGGGGGTCCCAGCAGCCCCCTCCCCTCGCCTGACACTGTTAGGACAGGAGGAGCCCATGTGCGCTGGGTCCTGGGGCAGCCCTCTCTCCCCCACTCACATTCCTCAGCATGTGGTTGACCTGAGCAGGGAGCTCTGTTTTGAGGCGAGTGATATTGGCGAGGACTTCTGTAGTCTGCAGCTGGAGGTCGGGAGAGCCTGCACTCAGGGCCCTGCCTGTTCCCTCCCCCATTCCCTCCCTCAGTCATCTATTCAACCAATATACAGCACACCACGTCGCCAAGCCCTGAGGACACAGAATGCCCAAGTGGCGGTCCTCAAGGGCCTGCCCACCCACTCACTCCCATCTTCTCCCATCCCCACCCTCAACTCCGGTGGGGCCAGCACAGCAGGTGCGCTCCCCAGCTGGCTGGAGTCCACTTCCTCCCTCTGCTGCCCTCCTGCCCCACCCCCACGGCTACCTGGAGCTCCAGAGCAGAGGATTCCAGGGCCCTCATACTTCGGTTGAGCTTGGCCTGCAGAGAAGAGACAAGGGATGGATGGGGAGAGAGGGAGTGGTCCCAGCGTCTCTCTCCTCTCCCCTGCCTCCTCCTCACCTCCCTTCTCCCCCCAGGCCCAGGCTCCCTTACCATGAGGTTCTGCTGGGTGCTGACCCTCTCCTGGTAGAGGTTTCTGAGCCCTTGGGCCTCCTCCTGCAGCTGCTGCCCCAGCACAGGATTGCCCTGGGGGGAGACACGGGTGAGCACGGCCCCTGTCGGGGGGCAGGACAGGCTTGGCCAAGGGATTCTTGACCTAGCCCTTGAACTGGACATGCTGAGGCTGGCGGGGAGTTTCTGGGCTTGGAGGCAGCAAGCCAAGGCTTCCTTAAGCTCCAGGACCTGACCTTGGTCAAGGTCAAGTTCTCAGTCTGCCCCTCACTTGCTGGGTGCCCTGAGGATTGCTCTCTGCTCCTTCCACCACTCAGGGGTGCTGTGGGGTCCGCGAGATGTCTTGAAGAGAGGTCTGGAAACTCTGTGAATGTTTAGGAACAAGCAACGCTGCTCTTCCCAGGCAAGCAAATGTCAGGGTGTCTGATTCATTGTGAGTCCTCACCGCACCTGGCCCAGAAGATCTCATGGCAGGCGGGGGGGGGTGGGGGGTGGGCGCACAGCCACTTGCCCAGCTGTGTGACGTCAGGCTGCGACAGCGGTCACGGCCACAATAGCATCGCAGGACACGGTTCTCACCACGAACACAAGGCGGTGGATTTCTGCAGGCCACGGCAATACCCTCCCCAGCTCTGGCCAAATGAAGTTTTGCCAGCCACAGAGCCCTACACCAAGAGTTACGTTTCGAGTCTGGGTGGTTGGCTCTCCCTTTCGTCCATGCTGTGCGCATGTGTTAACTTCCCTCTGGGCTTCACCAGCCAGAGCAGAGCAGCTCCGCCAGGGGTGGGGTTCCTCTCTGCCCCTGCAGAGGGCCCCAAGGACTGAGCGGAGATGTGGTCGCAAACTCGGTGCCGGGCTTTGGTTTTGGCCAAAGCTACCTGGAGGAAGTGCCGTTCCTCCCGCAGGCTCTGTGAAGCCAGCCCCTGCCCCTTCTCAGCAGCTCCATAAAATCCCCAGGGCACCCCACTGAGCAGAGCTGTAGGGCTCGAGAGTGCTGGGCTGCAGCTGGCCCCGTCTGCTCAGACTAAACCGCCTCTTTCCCTCACCCTCCAGCCTCATCCCGGTTCTTTAGATTTGGCGCTGAGGACGGGGACCCAAGGCCAGTGACTTCCTCAGCTATGAGATGGGCAGTCCACTCTGCAGACGAAGAAGCTGAGGCCCAGAGATGCCAAATGACTCACCCGAGGCCACACAGCCAATCTGCTGCAGAGCTTAAGTCACAAGTGGATCTGCAAAACTCTCAAGCCCAGCTGGCCCTGGAGCCAAGGGAGGCTTCCTGTCTCTGAGTCCAGGAGGGATTTAGGAGCCTCAGACCTCCCTAGAGAGCGTCCTCAACCCGGTCTCTACCCTCACCCCCTCCCAGTCCAAGCACTCTCCACCACCCCAGTCCCGCCTCCCAGGCCTCCCTGGCCTGGTCTCTGCCCCCTTCTCACTTGGGCCTGGGCCAGTCCCTCCAGCTGCTGGGCCAGCTGCTCCACGTCGGCCTTCACCACGGGCTTCTGGATCTAGGGGCAGATGGCAGACGATGGCTCTAGGTGCCCCCAGCGCCCACCCACCCACGGCCCCAGCCTCTCAATTCCTAATCTTGCTAAATGTTCTCTGCACCTGCTAAGTCTATTTGAACGCATGCATCACTCACCTGTGGAATCTTTAATTTTCCAACAGGATAGAAGAAAGCACAACAGGAAAATGAGATGCCCTTCGTTATACTCAAGGAAGAGGCTACCTCCCCCCAGTGTTCCGGCAGCAGTGGGTTCAGGACCGTGAACAGCGACCCACTGGTTTGGGGGTGGAGCAGTCACACTGCGAGGCCTGGGTGGTGGCACCTGGATAAGCCAGGGACACAGGCTCCTGGGACACTCTCTCCAGACAGAGGCCCCAGGAGGTGTGAAAGAAGGCAGAGGACGGGGACCAGGTCTCTCCCCAGCTCCTCTGTGGGGCCTCTGTTTGCATGACCCTGCGGGGGGCACCTAGGGTACCCACTGCTCACCTGCACGAGCAAGTCACGGTAGGTGATGTTCTCGATGCCACTGCTCCTCAGGGCCTCTAGGTCACGGTGCGCAGCTGGGGTCAGCAGATCCAGGTTCTGCATGTCCATTTTGAGACTCTGCACCTCCCACTGCAGCTTGTGGGTGAACTGGGAGGGGGGGAGGGGACATGAGCAGGTGCTAAGCTGGCACTCCAGACAGCTCCCCCTGCCCTGGGCACACCCCAGCTTGCTCCTTCTGCCTATGCTGGAGACCCAGCCTACTGCCAGACGTCCCCTGGCCACCTGCTAGCAATCAGCTTTTCTGCCCACTTCACCATATCACCTGTGTTAAAGTCTCCACAGCACTTGTTGCTCTGAAACCCTTTACAGCCATTAGCTCCCTGACAATGGGGCCTTGTCTGCCTATTCTGTCCCAAACCCTCAGTGTCTAGAGCAGAGACCCCGCGTGGTAGATGAAGACAAATCTGTGGCCTATGTGAATGGACGGATCAATGGATGGATGGACACAACTGTGTTTCCAGGAAAGACCCCTGGCATTTCCCAATGATCCCTGGAGGAGACTGAGGGGTCCTGAAATCCAGCCCCAGGGTTAACAGGCGAGAAACTGAGGTCGGAGGGGGGCGTTTACCAGCCAGTGGTCACACAGCAAGTTAGAGGATGCAGTCCAGTCCCACTCATACCTCCTTACCCCTAGGCTGCCTTCCCTAGCGGGAGGAAAAGGCCTAACCCACTCAGGGCAGCATTCTGGGCATCGCTGACAGCAGGGATGGGAGGGGCACTCTGGGAAGCACACCTTGTCCTAGTCACCTGCCACAATCACATGGCTACTATCGCCTTTAAGGACGAATATTCTTTTTTTATTTTTAAAGATTGTATTTGGAAGTCAAAGAGAGAGAGAGAGAGAGAGAGAGAGAGAGAGAGAGAAAATCTCCAATCTGCTGGTTCACTGCCCAAATGGCTGCATCAGCTGGGGTTGGAGCAGGCTGAGGACAGGAGCTAGGTCTCCCACATGGGTGCCCCAGGGACTTAGGGCATTTTCTGCTGTTTCCCAGGTACATTAGCAGAGAGCTGGAACAGAAGAGGAGGGGCTGGCGCTGTGGTACAGCGGGGTTAAAGACCCTGGCACCTGCAGTGCCTGCATCCCATATTACTGCAAGTTCGAGTCCTGGCTGCTCCACTTCAAGCCAGCTCTCTGTAATGGCCTGGAAAAACATTGGAAGATGGCCCAAATGCTTGGGCCCCTGCACCCATGTGGGAGACCCAGAAGTTCCTGGCTCCTGGCTTTCAATCAGCTCAGTTCTGTCCATTGTGGCCATTTGGGGAATGAACCAGAGTATGGAAGATCTCTATTCTTCTTTCACTACCTTTCTCTGTAACTCTGTCTTTTGAATAAATAAAATAAATATTTTAAAAAAAGATTTATTTAAAAAAAGTGGAGCAACTAAGACTTGAACTGGCACCCATATGGGATCTAGCATTGCAGGCAGTAGCTTAACCTACTATGCCACAATGTCAGCCCGACATATAATTTTTTTTCAATTAAAAAAAAATGTTGGGGGCCAACGCTGTGGCACAGCGGGTTAAAGCCCTGGCCTGAAGCGTTGGCATCCCGTATGGGTGCTGGTTCTAGTCCCGGCTGCTCCTCTTCCGATCCAGCTCTCTGCTATGGCCTGGGAAAGCAGTGGAAGATGGCCCAAGTCCTTGGGCCCCTGCAGCAGCATGGGAGACCCAGAAGAAGCTCCTGGCTCCTGGCTGCGGATCAGCTCAGCTCCAACTGTTGTTGCCATTTGGGGAGTGAACCAGCGGATGGGAGACCTCTCCTTCTGTTTCCCTCTCTGTGTCTGTAACTCTACCTCTCAAATAAATAATCTTTAAAAAGAAAAATAGAAAGAAAGGAAGGAAGCGAGGGAGAAAGGAAGGGAGGGAGGGAGGGAGGGAGGGAGGAAAAGAGCAAACCCCAGCCCCAACAGCTGCTGGTGCCCCAAGTCCTTCCTGTCAGCAGCCAGCTCCTCTGGTTCTTGAGCATGTACATTACATTGTCTTAATAAAGTTTTGCTGCCTTTAAAAAAACAACACAAAGGTCAGATCTGATATGTTGCCAGTCAGTTTCCAAAGACTGTCCAGCCCACGGAAACCTCAAATCCTGTCTGTCCAGATTGCTCTGTGAGCTGGACCCTTCCCCTCCATGGGCCAGGGCTGAGACCCTCCCACCTGGGAGCTACGACATCCAGCCAGCGGGGGGCCTGGGAGGGGCCCTCTGCCCAGGGCCCATGCTGCAGCCCTCCCCTGCCGCCTTCATCCACAGGGCAGTGTCTGCCCTGGCGCCGGTATATTGCCCTGACTGTGGACCTGCCGTCTGGCTATAGATGTTGACGGAGTGAGCTAAGGAGATAAGCAGGTGGTCCCAGGTTATAGTTTAAGGCATGGGGTTGAACTCGACCACATGGCTGTGCTCCCAGTGGGTGATGGATCCAAGAGGAGTTAGGTTTCTCGGGACCACTCAGAATCAGGAGTTAGGGGCCAATGCTGTGGCGGGGTGGGGGGTGAAGCTCCCACCTTCCACGCTGACAACCCATAACAGAACAATGGTTAGAGTTCGGGTGCTCCACTTCTCATTCAGCTCCCTGTTAATGCACCTGGGAAGGCAACAGAGGACCCAAGTCCTTGGGCCCCTGCCACCCATGTGGGAGACTCAGGTGGAGCTCTGGCTCCTGGCTTTGGCCTGACTCGGCCCCAGCTGTTGCAGCCATTTGGGGAATGAACCAACAGATGGAAGATCTCTCTCTCTCTCTGTACCTCTGACTTTCAATTAAATTAAAAAAAAAAAAAAAAGACAGGAGTTAGGATGCTCTGCGGGGAGGGGATGCAGGCAGGGGGAGGGAGGCTGTAATGTTCTGGATGTGTTCAGGAATGGCTCCCAGGGGCCTGCAGGTCAAGCCCCGCCCCTCACGCGTGCAGTAAGTGGGGGGAGGGGTGCCTTACAGATCCTGGACACCTCTAGCAGAACCATGCTCTCGCGAAGTAACCTGTCCTCTGCTTTGTTCTAGAACTGTCTCTTGCCAGTGGGGACGGGGGCCTCCCCTTCTACCCACCATGTCCCAGGAAAGCCCAGGGATGGCAGGAAGAGGCTTGGGAGACAGGAAGTCAGGCTGGGGACAGGGTCCCTGCCGCCGCCACCTGCTGACCCTGAGCCCTCCAGCAGCGTCACCAGGCTTCATCCCTGACACTCTCCGCACAGCCCCGCAATGGAGCGTCCCAACCAGTGTGTGTCCTCGGTCGGGACACACGCACGCCCTCGCCCTCCTGCTGCAGCCTCAGCTGCGTTCGCTTGTCCAGGAGCACAGCGCTCGGAGCTGGCCGCAGCCTCCAGGTTCTCACACACCTAACCACACGCCTTGAACCTTCCCAGGCTCTAGCCCTGACTGTGCACCTGCAGCCTCCACCCCGAGAGCATCAACAGTTGTTCCTACAGGGACCAAAGGAGGGGGACTATGCAGGAGGGGGC
Source organism: Sylvilagus floridanus (assembly GCA_949820135.1). NCBI lineage: Eukaryota > Metazoa > Chordata > Mammalia > Lagomorpha > Leporidae > Sylvilagus > Sylvilagus floridanus. The sequence continues at coordinate 72,373,951 of OX463245.1, read as the reverse complement.
CCAGAACCTTCCAGAACTTTCTCTTACCTGACTGATGTCCAGGTGCTGCTCCAGGTTGAAGGAGTCATTGAGCTGCAGAACCTTCCAGAGTGCAGCCCCTTCTTTGCACTGCCTGGGAGGGGACAACGGGCATCAAGAGTGAGTGACACTGATGGCACCCCAATGGGACACCCCCTCTGCCCCTTCCCCCAGACCCGTCCTGGTACGCACACCCTTCTGCAGCCCAAGGCTATGCACTCACTGATAGGCCAGGAGGACACTGATGTTCTTCCGCAGGCCAAGGAGATGGGACAAGTTCATGGACGGTGGCAGGTTCCCTGGTGTGTCTACAAACTGGTCACAGGCAGGGAGAGCTGCAGCATAGCAAGGGCTGGGGGCAAGACCACACCAGCCCCCAGCACCTGGCGCTGGTGTAGCAGAGATGGGGGGGGCACCCGAGAGACTCCAGCTCAGACATGGCCTCTCGCTCCAGTTACCCCCGGGGGCCCTAAGTTCTCCCAGGGACTCTGCCCACAAACTCCCAGAGCAGCTCAGCTCACCCACTAGAAAGCACAGTGGACACGGGGCTAAGGAGAAGAGAGGGGCTCAGATCTGGGTGCACCCCCAGGGGTCCCCATCTGGGGGCCTGGGCAGCTTTCTGGGACTCACAGGTCCCCTCCTCCCCTGGCTCCCACCCCATCCACTGGTGGTTTTCCCCTGGCCCTCTGTCCCCCCCTCACTGGCCCCTCTGGCTCCCCCTTCCTCCGAGCCCTGGTTCTGCCTCACCTCCCCCCACCTGCACGCCGGCCCACCTCAAACAGCTCTCCGCTCTCCCAGCTCCGGCACACCAGGGTCTGCACGTTGCCGCCCACCAGGAAGGTGGCAAAGACCAGGAGGATGAGGGGCGCGGCGAAGAGGAAGCTGAAGCCCACGCCGCTGGGAAAGGTGAGAGGCGTGTCACCTGTCGCGTGTCACATGTCACGGGAGAGGGGACACCAGCTCCTCCCCTACACCCTCCGGGGCCAGCAGGGCCAGCGAGATGGCCCCAGGGCCTTCCTGAGCAGCAGTTGGAGTCAGAACTCTGGCCCAGCCCCCTCGCATCCTCAGCCCGTGCCACCCTATCACTGAGGGCTGCTGGCTCTGACAGCTGGGGAGCGGGGGGGGGGGGGTGAAGCAGTTGGGCAGCTGTTCTGTTGCTTTGTTCTTTATTGGAGAGGCAGAGACACACAGAGGGACAGACAAACAGAGAGTTCCCATATGCTGCTCTGCTCCCCCAGACGCACACAATGGCTGGGGCTCAGACCTGCGTGGATGGCAGGGACCCAAGCCCTGGAGCCATGGCCGGCTACCTTGCAGGGTATGTGTTAGGAGGAACCCGGAATCGGGAGTGGAGGGGACTTGAACCCAGGCACTCTGATGCAGGATGCCTGGCATCTTAACCACTAGTCAAATGCCCACCCCCGGGACATTCGTTTGGAGACTAGTCAAGACTGCCAGCCTCTGGGGGCAGGGCCCAGGGTAGTGACCTGCTCAGAGCCCAGCCCTCCAAGCGGTCCCCGGCCTGACCAGGCATGATCCGCCAGCAGGGGCAGCATCCTAGCAAGTCTGAGCAATAAAGACCCTTAGATCAGGTGCCACGGATTTGTGGGACTTCTTGTGAGCTTGTTGAATGTGCAGCCTGCACAACTGTGTATGGCAGCCCTGGCCCTAAAGTCTAGGGATGGTAAACAAACCCTATTTCGTGTGCTGCCACATTTTGGTGGCGGTAGCTGCCTGGGAGGTGGGTTAAGAAGGATTCTGAGGCTTTTGCCTGGAGTCAGTGAGAAAGTGCCCACAGGGTACCGGGGTTGTCACCAGCACAGGTAGGCAAGTGCTTCTTATTGGCCATTCCTGTGCTAGCCCATCCCCTCATCCAGGTGAGGCTGCTGAGGCCCAGAGGGGTTAGCAAGCTGCCCAGGGTCACCCAGGGAGCAGGTGCCAGGCCTGATCCCAGGACTTGGCTCCTGCAGCCCCGCCAGGAGCCATCCACAGGAGCGAGGGGAATTCAGCCGGCCCATACCTCCCACTGCCCCAGCCCTGTCTTACGCCATGAGGAAGCGGGCTCCGGCCTCGCCCCTGGCTTCCGAGTGGCTGGGGTCCTCCCGGGCAGACAGCCCCCAGATGCCCAGGTTGAGGCCCAGCAGGTTACAAATCACCACAAGCAGGACGGTGGAGCACAGCACGCAGCCCAGGAGCCACCTGCCAGACAGGGGGTGGGGTCACGGAGGCGGGAGGCGGCTGGGCCAGTGAGGGGCCCCTAGCCCCAAGGCTGGGGCTTTAGAAGTGTAGGTGTGCACCCTTCCTGAGGGTCCCGGGGTCACACAGCCGGGCGTAGAGATGGAGACCCGAGGAGTCTGCAATCCCAGCTTCAAAGAAGGCCAAGGCTTGGTACAGCCAGGGGCCGAGGGGGCCTGGCAATGAGGCTCAGAGGAGGCGGGCGCCCAGCACACCCTCGCCCAAGCACCTGTACGTCTCGTATCTCTGCACCTCCTGCAGGTATGGACGGCTGCTCCGTTCCAGCTCCTCGAGGGCCTGGCTCCAGCGGGAGGCTACCTCTAAGCCTGGGAACCCTTCGGCCAGGGTCCTCAGCCCTTTGGGCTCCTGGGCCACCATCTCCTTCAGATCTGCTCAAAGCAGTGGGGAGGGGGGGGCTTGAGGAATGGGGAGGGCACCCAGGGGCCAGGAGGAGGAACATCTGATACCCCGCTGAGATTCCACTCTCTAGGGGCCCAGCCAAGGAGGACAACCTTCCCCCGCCTCCCCCTCCCCGCCCCACTGATTGGAGCTCTTTGGTGGGGGTGCACTGGGGATGGCGCCCCGGGCAGGGCCTCACCTCTGATCGTGCTGGCCATCTGCATGGCAGCCAGGAGCGGGAGGGCATTGAAGGTGTTGTTGTCCTGCGGGAACCAAGAGGGTTCGTGCGCCCACCTTCCATCCCAGCACCCCAAAGTCATCAGCCCAGTAGGAAGCTTCCCTTGTTCTCTTGGCTACTGCCTCCCCCATCCCCACCCAGGGCTGACCTGACTCCCCCGATTGCTCCGCGCAGACCCCCTTAATCCTCCCCAGCCCCTATCCTACATCACCGCCCTCAACTCCGCCGTGCCCTCACACCCTTGTGTCTCCCACGCTTCCCACACATGACCACCAGCCCCGTCTCCAGCAGGCAGCTCCTGCCCCCACCCCCCTCCGGCCTCTGGAGCCTCCTGTTCCAGCTACCCAGCACAGCTGACTCACCCTTATTCCCACTCAAGGCCCTGGGTCACAGGCGCTGACTCACACGGCACCCTCTCCGTGGCCCACCCCCAACCCCCAGCTGCAGGGCGCTGGCTCCCTTGCCACCGCCAGCCTCCCCTCCCTTGAGGGTCCCAGCTCTTCTGAGCTCCAGGCCACCTGCCCTGGTAAGCAAGGGCACCTCCAGCCCAGGACACAGAGTGGTTAGGTGAGGCCCCACTGGGCTCCCACCCCCAAAAGGGAACTGTAGGGTCCTTCACTTGTTGGGGAGGAGGTGGGTAGCCTGGATGGGTACTCACCTCTTCGATCATGCTGGAGAAGTTGGCCTCCGGGACGCCCTGCAGCTGTCTTACGACAGCATCCACAGAATGCACCTGCCATGGGGGAGGGGATGACGTCATCACCTAGAATGGCCTGAGAAGGCTCCTGGGGGAGGGTGGGGAGGAGGGGGCAGATGTCCTCTTGTGTGTAATGGGGACCACCTTGGCCGTGACCGCCCCAGGCAACAGGAGAAAGGGAGTTAATGTGTGTGAAGCCCAGGAGCCACAACGGAGAACGAATGGGGAGAGCAACACCAGGATCATGCAGGTGCCCGGGGATTCTTGGGCCAGCAGACAGGGCGGCCCTTCTTAGTGCCCTCGAAGCCTCTGTCCTGGGCCCGCACCTGAGTGAAGTCAGCGCTCAGCTCCAGGGCTCGGGCCCAGCTCAGGGCCCCGGAGCAGTCGCCCTGGCACCCGGGCTGCTGCAGCAGGGTGAGCAGGCGTTCCCGGCGCTCGCGGACAGCCGGCTCCAGGTGCTCCTGCCGCACCTGCAGCTCCGCCACGGTGGCGTTCAGGGCTCGGAGGTGGTCCACGAAGACCTGCAGGGCTGAGAGAGAGGGCCACACCTGGCCTGAGCAATGGCCACAGCTCCCGGCATCCTCAGAGTCTGTGCGGGAAGCAGAGATCTCCCTTCCCCCAGCCAAAGGGACCTGAAGTCCTAACCTCCTTGGCTTCAGTGGAAACTGCCCCAGGGCATCCGGAGCCAGGAAGTGGGCAGGGTTGGGGATCTTGGGATATTGCATGCCATGGAAAAGGCCTGGGTGGGGCTGAATCGGCCCAAGAAATCCAGGGCTGGGTGAGGCTGGGCGGGCCCCAGAGGACACCTGCTGGGCCCCTCCCCCACAGAGCGCTGGTCCCGCTCACCTTGGCCCAGGCTGTGCAGTGAGGCCAGGGCCAAGTACACCATGCTGCTGAGCTGGCTATGGATCACGTTCCCGATGACCAATCCGACACCTGGAGAGCACAGGGTGTCTGCAGCTGGGCGCCCTGCAGCCCAGGGGCCCTTCCTGCCCATCCACCCTGCCCTCCTGCAGCAGAGGGAAGGTCCTCCCAGGCCTGGGGCGGGGTGCGCGGGGGCCCTGTGCCGACCAGGCTGCCAGGCAGCTGTTGACCCTCACCATCCAGATCCTTCAGGACTCGCCCCTGAGGCAGAGAGAACTGCTGTGCCACGGCCTGCAGCTCCTAGGACAGACGGCGTGAGTCACTCTCCAGGCCACCAGCAGCCCCTGGGAGCCCCAGGTCGCCTTAGATGCCGGGATGCACCACAACGACTCTCCAGCAGGGGGCAGCAGGGTGCACAGAGGAAAGGGCTTCCTTTCCGATTTGCCGGCTCTGGGCCGTGGAGGACCCTCTCAGCCCCATCCTGCCTGGGCCTGGTGCTCACCTGGGGCACATTGGAGACCAGGCCCCGCAGGCTGCGCAGCGTCTCCGGCACGGCCTCCACACTAGGGCCTGTGTGCTCATGCGTGCGCTGGTTGGTGACAAAGGCACAGACCAGTCCGACCCTGGGAGGAAGGGGAGGAGGAACACGGGGGGCTTGCTGGGTGCTGAGGGAAGGGGCCACCGCCCAGCCTCCCGCCTGGCCTGGGCGGCCCCTCACAGCAGCACGAGGGTGGTCAGCAGCAGGAAGGCCATGAGGGTGCCGCGCTCACAGGCCAGGGCCTTGTGCTCAGTCTTCACTCGGCCCCCGCAGCGCCGGCGGCAGCGGAACCACCCGAAACACAGCCCGGTGGTGGGGACGGCCAGGAGGTAGAGGCCGGCGATCACAGCACACACCACGTAGCCTGCCTGGTACCGCACCACCTGCACGAGGGCAGCAAGGCGTCAGGGCCCGCCCGGACCCGCAGCCCCCAGCCCTGGCTCCTGCCCGACTGCAGAGGCCTGCGGTGCACGGTGTCCTCGCCAACACCCATCATCTCCCCAGGGAGGAAGCTGAAGTGCAGAGGGGTTCAAGCTCACTGCAAACCTGGCTGCCGCTACTGGGCAGAGCTGTGATTTGAACTCAGAACTGGTGGAAGAGGGAGGGCAATGCTGGAGACCCCCCACCCAGCAGCCCCCCCCCCCCCCCCCCCCCCCGCGCAGAGCTGAGCTGGGGAGCTTTTCTCCTGCTCACCCTCCCCCGCACCCCCTCCCCCCCACTGCCTCCCCTGGGTTCTCACCTCGTCCACTTTCACCGATGATGGGTCGTTCAGCAGGGTCTTTACCAACTCTAGTGGAAAGAGCCAAGCTGGGGGTTTGGGGACAGCCACTGGTGCGCCCCTGTATCCAATCCCTCCTCACCGCCAGGCCAAGGGGAGCCCCAAGGCTCCTTCCACCACCGTGACACCTCGGGAGAAGGCGGGACCCTTCCCTGGGCCCCACAGCCTGGGAAAAGGGATGGGGGGCACAGGCTGGGAGAGTGCTGCATCCCCCTGGCCGTCCTGACCTGTCTGAGCCAGGCTAATATAAGGTGTTTCTAATACAACCTCCTGCCCTTGATGGTCGGAGAAGGAGGCTCAGGAGGAGAGGGGGCTTGTCCATGGACGGTCACATGGAAGGTTCCAGAATCTTCTCCAGATGCTGCTCTTCCCCACCCGGGAAGGAAGAGGGTGGTGGGGGAATGCTGGGGTCCCCGCCCTCCGAGCGCCTGCTGATGGGCTGGGCACACCCCGCGGTCCACAGGGGATAGAGGAAGGCTGCCCAGGAACCCACTACCGGCCGAGACCCGCCCCGGTCGGGGGACGCACGCGGTCGGAGGACGCACGCGCTCACCTGAAGGGAACGGGTTGAGCTGCACCGCGGAGAGGAAGCGGCGCACGGTGCCGTAGAGGTGATCCAGGGGCCCCGGCGCCCGCACGCGAGGGGCCAGCCAGCGGGTCCTGGCCACTGTGGTGAATGTCAGGCGCTCCGCTTGGCCGAGGAACTCGCAGTCGGCGGCCGCCGTCCCCGACAGGCTCAGGACTAGTCCCAGCCCCAGGCCCACCAGGGGCGCCGTGAGGCCCGGCGCGCGCGTCATGGGGTCGGTCGGGTGGGCAGCTGGGCAGGCTCAGGCGGCGTAGGGTGCAGGCGAGCACGGGGCAGGACGTGCATCCTTCCCCAGCCTGCCTCTCTCGGTCCCCGCGGCTCTTCTCAAAACCGGTCCGACAGGTTTGAGCTCCCCAGCTACCCCGTCGCCTGCCGCCCGCCCAGAGCGCAGGAAGGGCAGGGGCGGAGGCCTGGGCTGGGGGGGGGGGGGGGCAGGGCCGGAGCGACCGCTCTTGGCGGTCCGTGGCGGGGGGCCTTGCTCGCTCTCCCACTCCCACCCCCAGCACCTCCCAGGCAAGTTCCCAGCTGGTCCAGGAGGCATAACCGTAGCTGTGGCTTATCCGGAGCTGCCCAAGTTCAAATATTCTATTCCATGCCCAGCCCCTGCAGAATCAACTGGTGGGCTGCAAGCGGTCCTAATACCAGGCACACAGACCCAGGAACCAGGCTGTCTCCCCACTTCCTCTGGGGCCTACCATGTCCCCAGGGGTCATGCCTGGTGCCCACTGCCAGGCCAGTGGAGAGCAGCGGACCCTGATGGGCACAGCTTTGGGAGGTGACCCCAGCAGAGGCGTGCCCTTTGATCCAGCCATGCCTCCCTCCAGCTGGAAGAACTAATCAAGGATCCGCCCGGATATGTGCCTACACAGGCCCCTGGTTTGTAAAGGTCTATATGCCCAGTGCCCAGAAAGTCACCTGGATCTAAGCACGTGGAAGAGAGTGCTGGATGGGTGATGCTGGCAGAACCAGTCCCCAAGGCTAGCCCCAGGGAGCTGGTGAAAGGAGCAGCTCACAGGACACACTGGGCAGCCACCAAGGATCCTCATGACGCATTGCTCAGCACCGGTAGGGTAGAAGATCCCAGAGTGGGCCACAGAGGCAGGTGCAACACAGACACCACCTGTGGCCATCCGCTCATGGAAAATGCATATTAGGAAAAATCATGCATGGATTTAAAAAAAAAATGCTTCACACCAAAATAAATTTAGCTTTTAATTCCATTTTCCCATTTCACTTTTGAAGTATCCACATGCGTCCTAAGTGTTGTGCAGTACGTATGCATTCTAGTGTTCACAGAAGTCATAGAAGCTTGTGTTTCCATGTCTGCCTCCCTCCACCCCCTGGCCAGGTCTGTGGTTCCCGGGGCCCCTAAGCTGAGCCCAGGGCAGTAGGCCAGTATGGGGCTGTGGGCTTTGGGCTGCTCATGATAATAAAGATTTGAGGGTTGAGGGTTTGGCACGGCAGTTACTGCTTGGTAAGTTCCCACTTGGGATGCCGGCATCCTCTATTGGAGTGCCTGGATTCCTGTCCTGGCTCCACTCTGATTCCAGCTTCCTACTAAGGTACACCCTGTGGGCTGCTGCCACGCACGTGGGAGACCTGGACTGAGCTCTGGGTTCCTGGCTTTGGCCAGGCCCAGCCCTAGCTATTACAGGCATTTGGGAAATGGACCAGTGGGTAGAAGAGTCTCTCTCTCTCTCTCCCCCCCCCCTCCCCCTCTCTCCCTCTCTCCCCCTGCCTTTCAAATGAAAATGAAAGCAAATCAATTGATTAAAAATAAAAGAGATTAGAGTCCAGGCTGATTTTCAGAGCAGCTCTTCCCTTCCCATTGATGCCTCCCCACTTTTCTCCGAGCCCAAGGACGCAGGTGCACAGCTGCAGAGGCACAGTCCAGTGAATAAGAAGGAACAGGCTCTCCTCAAAGGGTGATTCAGAGATGAGGATCAGGGCTGCCCTGAGGGATGGCCAGCCAGCCCCCCCACCCAGCTAGTTTGTGGAGCGAGGCCCCTGCCTGCTGTGCGTGTGAATGCGGGTGCCCCCACCTCCCCCCTCACAGCCTTCCGCCCTGTCTCACCTGAGCAGGCATCTGTGTCAGGCTTCTGACCCCATGGGAGGCCACCCTCAGGAAGGGCTGTCCCTCCATGGCCTGCCTGCTCCTCCTCCTCTCTTCCTCCTCTTGGTGGGGGTTGTTAGAAAGAATTACTCCCAGGCTTAAGTATCCACCTGCAGTGCTGGCATCCCATATGGGTGCTGGTTCGAGTCCCAGCTGCTCCTCTTCTGATCCAGCTATCTGCTATGGCCTGGGACAGCAGTAGAAGATGGCCCAAGTCCTTGGGCCCCTGCACCTGTGTGGGAGACCCGGAGGAAGCTCCTGGCTCCTGGCCTTGGATCGGCCCAGCACCAGCCATTGCGGTCATTTGGGGAATGAACCAGCAGATGGAAGACCTCTTTCTGCCTCTACCTCTCTCTGTCTGTGACTCTGTCTCCAAGTAAATAAATTAATCTTGAAAAGAAAGAAAAAAGAAAGAAATTCATCCTCTAGTGATCATTTTCTAACTCTGGCCGGGTCATGGAAACCGCCCTTTCCCGCCTGTTACCACTGGCTAAGGGGTGATCAAGACGCTGACTTCTAGGCACTTTTGTGTTGCTGACTTGGTGCGCTCACCGGGGGTGGGAGAATTTAGGTCCCAGCTCCCCAGGGAGGACCAGCAGCCCTTGGGGACTTGGGAAATAAGCAGGTGTTTCACTACCCACTCCCTCTCCCTCTTCTCAATTATTGTAATTAAGCCAGTCCGTGGCAGCTGCTATTGTTTTCATAAACATTTACAATAAAAACACTGTCCTTTGAAGGTAAAATTTCCCCAAGAATAAACAAAATGCTTCAAGCTTCTTCCTCAGCCAGGGGTTGTGGGAGAGTTGCTGAGGATAGCAAATCTACCCATTTGACAGGTGGAAAAGTTGAGGCCCGAAGAAATGTGTGTGAGTCAGTGGCCACGCCCAGGTCTCCTTCCGCAGTGGGCTCCAGATGGAACAATCTACCATCAGACAGGCGGGTCACTAGCAGCCCCACCCAGCAGAGCAGATGGCACAGGGCAGGGGAGGGAGTAGAGCTTTCACTATAGCTGGACTGTAGCAGGGAAGCCTGCCACTTGGGTCCATGGAAGAATCTGGAAAGTGAGAGTTGATTCCAGAGGTGCAGGAACATTTAGGAGGTCCAGGGGGCCTCAGGAGGGCTCTGAGCCCAGAATAAGAAATTGATCAGGGGTGCACAGCCCTAGCAGGGGAGGCTCCTCCCACCATGGCTGCCCTGCCTGCCCAGGCGGCACACCACCAGGCCACACTCTAAACTCCGGCAAGAAGAGATGGGGGCTCCCACCAAAGGCAGCGTCCCTCAGTCCACCACGGACAGTCACCTGCCATGGCACCTGCATGTCGGACAAGCATGGCTGCTGCGCCCCGGGTTGCAGCAGGCAGTGCGTGTGCCGGAGCAGGCCTGGGAACAGGAAGTGGCGTCCAAAGGTGCTCGTCACAGTCATGGAAGCAGAACCCTTGTGGGAACATTTTGGAGGGTTTCCATCACTTGGCTGGGCTTCTCTCGTCCCGCCTTCCTGCCTCCGGCCACCTCGGCCTCCTCGGAGCGCTTCTCCCTGGTTTCACACACTCCAATGGCTGCAGGCACCAGCCTGAGGACAACAGTGTGGGTCCGGTGACCTCTCTCCCCAGCCCCTTGGCTGCTGGAGCTCTCCTCCGTTCACCTGCTGCTTCCGGGACGGCTCGCGCTCATTGCCACGCGCACCTCCATCCCTTCTTGACCTCCCCCTCTACTTTCACCCACTTTCTGCCCATGTGTTCAGGCCAGCCTCAACAGTTACCTCCTCCAGGGCCCCGAGCTGCAGGAGGGGGACCTCTCAGGGGCCCTTGACTGTGGAACTCTGCTCCTGTTCACCAGTCTGTGCCCCCACACAGATATCACCGTCACACCTCCCCCAGCCCTGAGCACAGAGCCCAGCATACAGCGTGTTCTCCATGGTTGCTTTCTCTGACCTTGGGGAAACAGATTCTAATCTACACCGGAATGGCTGAACGTCATAGCCTAGACCAGCCTGCCTTAAAAGAGCCCAGAACACGCACGTTAGCCTGTGATGAAGTGTTGACTATCATGGGATTTACCGAGTACTGTCCTGGAAAGGGAACACAGGCTGGTTGGCTGGATGGCTACGTTTTCCTACCATTGTCAAGTTGAAAACTCACCCGGCTGAGCTGTTTGTGAATCAGAGGTGATCAGGATGGAGAGGGCGGGGTACAGGCAGGGGGAGCTCAGTGTAGATCAGTCTTCCAGGAGGCCTTGCTATAGGGACCTGGAGCTGACCAGAAGGCCGGTCCTTGCAAGCCACACCCCCTGGGGAGGCTCTGCACCCACTGCATGAACAAGTTTGTCCTCTTGGATCAGAGTCACCGTGGCCTCTAGACATGCTGGTCTCCGTGTCAGGTGGGACGACAGCATCTTTCCCCCTGAGCCAGATCTCAGAGCTACCTGGGCTGCAAGTGCCTCTGCTTCCCCAGTAATCAGAGCCCCCCTCTGCCCTTCGCTCCAAGGTCAAGGGCTTGTGTAAAGATCAGGGCTGAGTGACAGCTGACTCTGATGTGGGCTCCCTCCACTCCCTGTGGCACAACAGCCATGGCCCCTCGGGAGAAGATAGAGACAGAGTCTGGGGTGCAGAACCTCAAAGCACGGGGGGGCTGCGTGTTATCCAGCCACATCACAGGAGCCCGCGAGCACCTGACCCACGGAGGCAATGGACACGCAGTAGGGAGGGGCTGCCGGTCCCCTGGCCCATTCCCTGCTGCTATGACAGAACATCTAAACGCTGGAGAATTTCTCAAGAGCACAGATTTCTCTGGCTCACAATTCTAGAGGGTTCCGGGCAGCTAGGCTGGCTCTGGCCAGGGCCTCGTGGCAGATGGCATCACAGTGGCAGGAGCGTGTGTGCAGATCACACGGAGACAGGAAGCCAGAGCCCCAGGAGGGCTCAGTCTTGCTCTTTTATAATCGCTTGCTCTCTAGAGAACAGTGAGAATTCCTGCTGGGGAGAGTGCCCCCAAAGACCTAACCGTCTCCCCCAGGCCCCACATCTTGAAGTCCCAGCAGCTCAGTGCATCCCCACCCTTGGGGCCGGGAATTAAGCACAGCCAAGCCACATCCAACCCACAGCACGCCCCTACCCCTGTCTCTTCCACTTACCATCAGTGCAAGGAAAGACAGCTGATGCCTCCTCTTGGGAGCTTCCAGGTGGCCGTGGTCCCCTCTTGGGGGTTATGACATCACTGTCTCCGACTCTCAGGAGCTCAGTCCAAGCCCCTGAGTCTCCTGGGCCTGTCCACACCAGTGGTCTTAAAGGGGCGGAACTTATATTGTAGCAGGAAAGTGTGGCCCCGCTCTGTGTCCCTGGAGACAGCTCTGGGAGGACACAAGACGGAGGAGCCAAGGCTCCAAGGCGCAAGGCCCTGGCGGCAGAGTGAGGACTGGAAGGAATCCCGGCCGACTGGAAAGAGGGGTTCCAACCAAGCAGGGAGTGGAGGCAGGACAGGAGCAGCAGCCAGTGCACTGGCTGCCAGCTGCTTGTGGAAACCACAAGACCTAATGGATTAGCTGACCACAGGTCAGACACCTACGATGCTTTGTTGGGCTACATGCTGCGAGCGATCAAAGGTCATGGGCTTGTCATTGTCTGGCACGCTCAGCCCTGCCCTGTCACTGTGGCTCCCTCCAGGGACAGAGGCTATAGAACAGGGCTGAGTTCCAGGCAAGGCTGGGAAGGATTCCTGTGCTGAGCACAGGAGCCATCTTCAGGGCCAGAAGCAGGGACAGGAAGGACAAGGAAAAGATGACATTTGCTTCCTGTTTTCCACACAGGAAGGCGTCAAGAGACCTGACCCCACCGGTTCCTTAAAAAAAAAAAAAAAACAGGGCTTTCAATAACAGCTAACTTAGATAGTCCTGCACCTATCTGGACAGGTCCTCACTGAGGACTTAAAGGGCCTATCTCTTGAGGGGGGTGCACAATAATTGAAAATGTAGATGGTGAAATGTAAATAATTTGTGGGGCTGGCGCCATGGCTCACTAGGCTAATCCTCCGCCTGCAGCGCCAGCATCTGATATAGGCACCAGGTTCTAGTCCTGGTTGCTCCTCTTCCAGTCCAGCTCTCTGCTGTGGCCCAAGAAGGTGATGGAGGATGGCCCGGGTGCTTGAGCCCTGTACCCACGTGGGATACCAGGAGGGGGCACCTGGCTCCTGGCTTCGGATCGGTGCAGTGGCATTTGGGGGGTGAACTAATGGAAGGAGACCTTTCTCTCTCTCTCACTGTCTAACTCAACCTGTCAAATAAATTTTTTTAAAAATGTAAATAATTTGTTAGCCTGTTTCTTTCCCATCCTGAGACTCCAGTCTTGTACACTGGCTTAACTTCCTAGCAAAACTAGCTACTAGATATCCAGAAGGAAAAAAAGCATTGCTAGTCCATCTGAGTGTTAATTATTTAACCCTTGTCCTCACCCCTGGGGAGAGAAAACCAGCCCCAGAGAGGATATGGGTCATGCAGCAGATTCCTACTTCTGCAAACGTCAGGCAGTCCCAGCTTTTCTCTATCGGGCTACAGGTTCCTAGATACAGGGAAATAGCACAGTTCCTAAACCAGGCTCTAGACAGGGCGCCAAAGCAGAGCCCCCTCCTTTGTAATAAAGAGCAAACTACAGCTTTTGCTCAGCTAAAGGTGCTATGACTAAAAGCCCTGTGTTAGGACTGCCAAACCCAGAGAGACCTTCCCAGCTGTATGTCACTGGGAGGCAGGGAATCGCCTGAGGAGTGCCAACTCAGGATCTGGGACCTGTTAAGCGACCTGTGGGCTACTTTTCTAGAACCTTAGACATGGTTGCACAAGGATGGCCCCACTGCCTAAGGGTGATGGCAGCAGCTGCCTTGCTGACAGAGGAGGTATCTAGAATTACAGTGGGGCAAGATATCGCCCTTTATACCTCACATCAAATAAATTCTCTCTTAGAGCAAAAGGGCTCTCACTGGCTCACAGATAGTAGGATACTAATGTATCAGGTCCTCCTTCTAGAAAACCCTCAGGTAAAAATAAGGCATTGCTCTACTCTAAACCCAGCTACCTTAATGCCAGTTCCAGGGGAAAATGGTCCCTCCACTCCTGTACTGAGACTATAGACTTGATCTATGCCAGCAGAAGGGACCTTAGAGACAGCCCCCTGACTAACGCAGATGAAGTTTGGTTCACAGACGGAAGAGGCTTTGTCAGACGGGACCTGCTTCTCAGGGTATGTGATAGTCACGGCACAGCATGTTACTGGAGCTCGTGCCCTGCCCCTAGGAACTTCTGCTCAGTTTGCAGAACTGATCGTCTTAACCAGAGCTCTAGAACTAGGTAAGGACAAGAAAAAAATAACTCCTAGGGGTCTTGACTTCCGCCTTTAATTATCGGGTAGAAGGAGCAGGGCAGGATGCGAACACTGGGCTGCCCCTGAAACATTACTGGGATGACTTTGAGATGCAGGTGCTGCACATAGATGTCTTTTCTCTAGGCCTTAGTCACACACACATAAGCTCATATCTGACTTCCTACCTAACACTTTCCACTACTTTCTGCCTCACGCCTGAACTCTTTCTTGCATGAAGACAAGAACCCTGTCATTCACCGGCAACAGAGGGAGACGTGGGTGCTTGGGACGTGGGTGCTTGACAGCCAACAGGTCCCAAGCTCTCCTGCACCGCGCACCACAGACCCCTCAGAAGCATACCCTTGTGGCATCCCCTAAAGGGTTTTTCTTCTGAACCTCCTTGAAAGGGGGGTGTTAGATCTGGAATAGCTCAGGGTTCTGGCCTTTCATCCCCCCAGAAAGGAGAGACAGACAAAGGAGACCTCAATGGAGACAGGTTGCATTATTGGAAACTAACAGATTGGCAACAGTCTGTTCCCATGGAGGGACTCAGGAGGGAATTTGCAGGGGTGGGGTATGGGGAGGGGGTGGAGCCAGTGTGGAAGGCAGCAGGGGGAGCTCTTTGAAGTCTCCAGGGAATTTCCCTCTAATCTGTCTCAGAGCTGCCCAGTGCAGCTTATCTGTTTTGTCATTTGCATTGCAAGGAGTTGAGAAGGGTCGGTCAAGACTCCAGGGATCTCAACTAGAGGGAGTAAGTAGAGCAGGGAGGGAGGGAAGAGGAAGAAAGGGAGGAGGGAAAGGTGCAACAAGTCCTTTAGGGGGGCTTCCTTCTGGGGTGGCCTGCAAAGGGAGCCCCCGTCGTCCGACTCATGGTCAGCGGGAAATCCAGAGTCCTCCTGTGACAGCCGTGCCTTTACGGACCCATAATCTCTGCTCCTGTGAGCATCTCAAAGCACAAAGAGTGGGCACACCCCCTCGGGAGTGACAGTGTGGTGGTGCGAATTGTGCCTCGGCCTGGGTCCCCCAAATGTGAGGTACCCCAGGAAACTGTGGGGGAAGTGCCAGCTGTTGAGGGATGGGGACAGAGCGAGTCCTGTCCCAGCGGACCACACAAGCCTCCCCTCACATCCTCAGTTGGCAGGCCTGGTTTTTGGGGGGCTGGAAGGAAGCTGCCATCTAAGCAGGAGTGTGTGGTTTGGTCGGCTCCTTAGGGCAGAGCAAGGCGTCAGGGGAGAAGGCCCTGGCCAGCTGAAGCCACCTGCAGAGCCACCCTGAGCGAACCTCCAGGGGTGGGGCTCAGGGTTTGTGGGATGCTGGAGACAATGAGCTAGGGCCATCCTTACCTCCTGCACCCATGAAGTTCCAGTGTGTATGGGGAGGGATGTCAGGTCCACTCCTGCCTGTGTCTGTCTTGTGCTCACCTTCCCACCCCCTACAGGTGGCCTTTCCCTTAAGAATAAATAGCCTAGGGCCAGGCTTTGGGGACCAGCACCTGGGCAGTGGCAGCTCAGGGAGGGTGTGAGGCAGAGGGGAGGGTGTGGGGCAGAGGCAGCTGGTGGCTGGGAGGCGCCTGCTTCACGTGGTCTCCAGGAGCGCCTTCAGTGGCTGTGTGAGCCACCTGCCTCCACGTGTTTGCAGATACAGAGACCTCTGCCCTGCTGGGAGCACAGAAGATCAGTGATGTCTGGCAGCGTGGCCCCTCCCTTCCCCCCATGCAGAGGACAGCAGCCCAAGCACCTCCCCAGCGCAGTGGGGAGTCCAGCAGTCCTCTGAGCGCACAGTAGAGGGCAAAGGGCCCTTCCCAAGGTGGAGAAGAGTGGAGCAGTGCATTCGAAAGGCAGGAACAGTGGAGTAATTCCTTTCAGAAGCAGAGGACTGTGGGACAGAGGCTCCCAAGCACAGGCCCCTGCTGCTGTGCCTTCAAACCTCGCCAGACACTGGAGCCGTCACTCCAAAAGGAAGGTGGGAAAGCAGCAGTGACATCCGGGTACAACAGGGAGCCCTGCTCTGAGGACACAGTGTGGGTCAGTGCCTTCCAGTGCGGAGCAGAGAGAAAGTTGACAGCTTTGGAGCAGTGGCGTCCAAAACAGTTGTGGTTGGAGCCGTAGCTGTGAAATATACAAGGCTGTGGAGCGGCAGGAGACGGGGCGGGGGAGACTGAGGCAGGAAACAGCACATTGGTGGCTGCAGATGAAGCTTGCCCGAGGGGCGGTGCCTTGTAAAGCAGAAGCCAACAGAACGGTGCCTTCTAAACCCACAGAACAATGGAACAAGGCCAGAAACCACACGGGACTTGTACCATGCCATGCAGAGGGTGAGCAGTGAGGTCCAAATGCAGAACACGGAGGAATGGTGCCCCCGAGGGCAGGGGCAACACAACAGTGCCCTCCCACCATACAGTGCAGAGGGTCGATGGCTGCCAGAAGAAGACTGTGGAGCTGAGCTTTGTGAATGCAGAACCATGTGGTTCCGATGCCCCTGAGTCCAGGGGCCACTGCCTCGGTGATGGCCAGAGGCAGAGGCCATGGGGACCCTCCACTGAGTTCTGTAACCAGCCAAACTGTCATTGAAGTGCATCAGGGTGACAATTTTGTATTTTTCAAATTATTTTTTAAAGATTTATTTATTTATTTGAAAGTCAGAGTTACACAGAGAAAGGAGAGGCAGAGAGAGAGAGATGTCTTCCATCTGCTGGTTTACTCCCCAATTGGCTGCAACGGCCGGAACTGTGCCGATCCGAAGCCAGGAGCCAGAAGCTTCTTCTGGGTCTCTCACATGGGTGCAGGGGCCCAAGCACTTGGGCCATCTTCTGCTTTCCCAGGCCACAGCAGAGAGATGGATCAGAAGTGGAGCAGCCGGGTCTCGAACCAGCACCCATATGGGATGCCAGCAAGTCAGGTCAGGGTGTTGACCTGCTGTGCCACAGCACCGGCCCCAAGGGTGACAATTTTACACTAAGATGTCCAAGCATTTAGACCCAAAGGACTTGAGACATTCATATAGATTGTTTCCTTTCTCTGGAACTCGGTAGAGAATACGCTCCCCTAAAATGACAGCAATGAACGAGACAGCCAAGAACGAGACAAACAGCAATCGGGAAACAGTGGCGCCATCCCACAAGACAGGCAAAGAGAAGGCTCAGAGTGACAGCTGCTCAAACGACCTGGAGTCTCCCCAGGCCAGATTAGAGTAGAAGAGGGGTGTGTGAGTGTGTGTGTGCGCACATGCGTGTAGGAGAGAGAGGGGGACTTGGGGGACAGTTTCTAGGATGAGGGCAAACCCTGCTATGGTTTGGCTGTGGTTTGTCCCCCAAGGGTTCACACTGGAAACTTAGTTCAAGGGGGCTGGTGTTGAGAGGTGGTGTGCCAACTTGAAGAGGCCGGTCTAGCGGGAGCACGGGACATTGCAGCACCTTCGGAAAGTATGGAGGCAGCTCTCACGGACCCCTGAGCTCTCCCAGAAAAGCAAGTTGTTAGAAGAGTGAGCCTTAGCCCGCGTCCCCCTGGATTCCTGCTTCAGATGCAAACTCTTCTCCCCACAGGCATTCCTGTCACAGGGACACCGTGCCCCCCCCCCCCCCCCCCCGTCCCACCTCCGCCATTAGGATGCCTGTGGGTTTTGAACTTCAGCCTCCAACTGTGAGCTAAATAAACTTATTATTTATTTATTTATTTTATTTTTGAAAGGCAGAGCAACAGCGAGAAAGAGAGAGATCTTCTATCCCCAGTTTACTTCCCAAATCCCTCAACAGCTAGGGCTGGGCCAGGCGGAAGCCATGAGCCAGGAACTCCATCCGGGTCTCCCATTTCGGTGGCGAGGACTTGAACCGTGACCTGCTGCCTTTCTTGGTGGGCATTAGCAGGAATCAGACCAGAGCTCAAGGCGCAGGAGTGTGGGCCTGACGCTGTGCTGTGGGGCGCAGGCCTCCCAAGCCCTGCACCACAAGGTGTGCCCCTGTCTCTTTGCTTTTGATAGTTTCCCTGCCTCAGCGATTTCGTTATAGCAACCAAAACCAGACAGATACAATGCCCGGTGGAGTATTTGGAAATACAAGTATGTGCCTGGTAAACGCTGCAGGTTCTCACACCTGGGAAATTTGCTATCTTGGACCAAGCATTGTGGATAAAGCCTCTGCCTGCAGCGCCGGCATCCCATAGGGGTACCGGTTCGAGTCCCAGCTGCTCCTCTTATGATTTAGCTCTCTGCTATGGTCTGGGAAAGCAGTAGAAGATGGCCCAAGTGCTTGGGCCCTGCACCCACGTGGGAGAGCTGGAAGAAGCTCCTGGCTCCAGGCCTGGGGTAAGAGCCCCGTGTTCATCTCTCCTATTGGAAAGTTAACAAGCCAGGTCTACGCTCAGCAAGGTAGACACAGCCACCCAAGCGCGTTACTGAGAAACACAGAGATAATGTCAGAATCTCAAAAGGAGGGTTCGTTTAGCTTCTAGCTTTGGCGGTTGAGACCATGCGATCCAGCAGTTGGTGGGGGCCTCATGGCTCCTGCAGAAGGGAGAAAGCACGTGGTGAGAGAGGAAGTGGAGAGAGAGACCAAGGAGTCGCAGCTCCTCTTTCTAACACCTGGCTCCCTGGAGAGCCCGCTCCCTCCCATGCCACTGTCAATCCTTCCCCAGGAACAAGCCAGGTCAACTCCCACTGGGCCCCGCCTCTTAAAGGCCCCACCACCTCTCAGCTTGGCCACGCTGTGAATAAGCCTCCAGCACATGAACCTTAGCCAAACACTTCTCCAGCACCCTTAAGCCATGCCCAAACCGCATCAGCTCTCAAAGCCAGTTCATTAGAAGCCTCAATTATTTCTGCAAAGTCCATCCCAGTAGGACTTTGAATAAGCAAAGGACAGAAATCTTCAAGGGACAACTTGAGGACTTTGCCTACAATGTTTTTTTTTTATTATAAAGCTTCCCACTGCCGTTAATTTGGTTATGACTCTGCCAGAAAGGGGTCTTCTGTGTCAGATATTATGTATATTAGGTTCAGTTGAATATTTCAGGAAACTCAAAATAAAACTGGGGTGGCTGGCGCTCTGGCATAGCTGGTAAAGCTGCCGCCTGCACTGCCGGCATCCCATATGGGCACTGGTTCGAGACCCGGCTGCTCTTCTTCTCATCCATCTCCCTGCTAATGCACCTTGGAAAGCAGAAGATGGTCCAAGTCCTTGGGCCCCTGCACCCACATGGGAGTCCCAGAAAAAGCTCCCGGTTCCTGGCTTTGGATCCGCCCAGCTGCAGCTCTTGTGGTCCTTTGGGGAGTGAACTAGCGGATGGAAGACCTTTCTCTCTGTCTCTCCCTCTCACTGTCTGTAACTGTACCTCTCAAATAAATAAAATCTTAAATAAAAAATGCCACTTTACAGGGCCAGCGCTGTGGTGTAGCAGGTAAAGCCGCTGCCTACAGTGCTAGTATGGACGCAAGTTCGAGCCCCGACTGCTCCACTTCCAATCAAGCTCCCTGCTATGGCCTGGGATAGCAGCAGAAGATGGCCCAAGTCCTTGGACCCTTGTACCCATGTGGGAGCTCCTGGCTCCTGGCTTTAGATTGGCTCAGTTCCAGCCATTGCAGTCATTTGGGGAGTGAACCAGCAGATGGAAGACTTCTCTCTCTTCCTGTCTCTGCCTCTCTGTAACTCTGCCTTTCAAATAATAAATTAATCTCTGTGTTTTTTTAAACAGCACATTACATGGTGCTGAAGAAAATCAAAACACGCAGCTCGTGCCCGCCCCACTCACACTGCCTAATCCGCACTTTCTCTTTCCCCTCTCGCTCACGTTTCATTCTACCGACACTCAGACGCGGCCCAGCACACGTGTAACCCTTGAAGAGCAAGGGAGCCGTGAGTCCTTACGCTGGGGTCCACTCCCACCAGTGAAGCCGATGCTTGACCAGACACAGGTGAGCGACCCCTAGGACTTCCGCCTGGAGGGGTCTCCAGGTCCTCCTCGCCTCCCACCTCCAGGTCAGCGCCTCCACCCCAGGCCCACACTGTCCCTCTCCACCTCCTTCAAGGCCGCTTCCTGTATTGGAGACCAGGGCACAGGCGAGGACCATACGCCAGTCACAGCCTGGAATCCAGAGAGCAGGTCCTTTCCCTTCAGCCCTGGATGCCCACCAGAGGAACCCCGCCAGGGTCCTTGACAGAGGTTACAGCAAGGGGAAGGCAGCTGCCACCAAGGAAGGACATCCACTGGACCTGGATGCCACTCGTCCCACTCCTCGCGACCCCATAGGCAGTCCGTCCAGGACTCCGGCTGCCTGCAAGCCCTCCCCCTGGCCGTGCTGTCCCCTCACTCCCTCTGCACCACTCCAACAAGCGGCTGGTGACTTCAAGGGTGCAGAATTGCTTCCCCACCATCCTGGAGGCTGGGAAGTGCAAGTTCAAGGTGCTGGCCTCCTGGGCTTTCTTGCTGCCCCATCACGTAGGAATGGACGCTGCGTCCCCCCTGGCAGAAGGGTGGGAGACAGCAAACCCAGTGGGAAGCCCCTAATGCATTCCCAAGGGAGGAGGCCCCAGGACTGGAGCACCGCAAAGCCCCACTCCACCCCACGCCCTCCTTGGTGCCAGCACCTTGGCCACTGAGTTCCCACCCCTGAATTTTAGAGAAAAGACATTCGAACCAGTTAAGCCTCCCTCCTGTTTTAGATCCTGGAGTTGGAAACCCAATGAGGACACCCTGTAGGCGTTCTGTTTGGGGCTGGACGGTGAGCCCCCTCCCTGTGCACGGCCCTTTGCTGGGAGGGAATGCTTCAAGGACAGGGAGACAGAAAGGAATGCCCCGGGCTTCAGATAGGGTCATCTCCAACAACCACAGTCTCCTCAGGGCCTTGCTGATCTCTGAGGCTGACCCCTGTTTCGCAGATGGACCGCTGGTTTCCAGGGTTGGATCACAAAGCCAAATTCCCACAGGCAGGAAGGAGTCCTGCACCAGAGAGCAGAGCCTAGACAGTGGCAGCCTAGGCGCTGGTTCCCCAGGGCTGGGGGAGATAGGGCAAGCTCTCTAACCTTGTGGCCAGGGCTGGCTTCAATGTCAGAGGTCCACGGAGGGCCGCCAGGGGTGGATGCCCATGACCCAGTGGGACTGGAGACTGGCTGGCTGCAGCCTCTGGAGCAGACTGCCCCAGGGTGGCCAGGACTGTGCGGCTGGAATGGAGCCGCGCCTGAAAAGGGGGTGTGACAAAGTGGGGATGATGAGTGTGGGATTGAGGATGTCCACTACATCAGAGCAGGTGGGCATCGGGAGGCCAGACACTCTCTCCATGTCAGTGTGGAGCTAAGGTGCGGCAACCAGAGGGTGGCCAGGAGCCTGGCACGGAGGGCTGGCAACGGCCTGAAGCCAGCAGGAACTGGATCAGCAGGGACCAAGGCTCGCGGCAAGTCAACACAAGTCCCGGCAGGCTGTGGGAGGCTGGGAGCAGCTGCAGGAGCCCAGGACTGGGAGGAATGCAGGAGGCAGGGCCCGGAAGGAGGAAGCCCGAGCTCAGCCCCAACCCAGAGCTCAGCCCCAACCCGCGTCAGGATCTGGGCTCAAACTCTGGGGGCAGAACCTCCCTGGTCAGCTTTGGGATTCCAGGTTCTCCCAAACCAGGGTCAGACGTGGCCTTTGTTTCCCGTGGGGGAGGGAAGTGGAGGCCACTCTCTGGAGCAGCTGGAGCAGTCCCCTGCCAGCGGGGAAAGGCAGGGAACTGACTGTCCGTCCTGAAGGCTAAATGCTCAAGTTCTGTCCTTAACACCACGAACAAGGGCCCTGGGGCAGCCACTGGTCATAACATTCCCCAAATACTAACTACGTGGTCACTCTGCCTCCACAGTCAAGTTCTGTCTCAAAGGTCTTGACCCCCAGGACCCAGCCACGTTCCGTTTGCCTCTCCTGGTTGCTGGGGAGGACTCCACACCCAGCCTCCGTGGTAGCTGGCTGGGGGTCGTATGGCTAACTCTGATGTGACATGGCTTACTTCCTGGCTAAAGCAGGACACAGCAGGCTGGGGACCCCGTGGCGCCCTTCCCTAGCAGGGGCTCGGAAGCTGTGCCTAGATGCTGATGCGGGCCCCGCCACCTCACATGCCCGCATCAGCATGCATCCGTGGGTCTTGGCAGAGCTTCCAACCCAACCCCTCCCCCGCCACACACCAATCTCGATGAAAGGTGGCAAAATATGCCATCTTAGGGCCGGCACTGCAGCACAGTGGGGTAAGCCACCACTTGTGATGCTGGCGTCCCACATCAGCACCAGTCTGGCCCATTTGCGGAGTCAACCAGTAGATGGAAGATCTCTCTCTCTCTCTTTCTGTCTCTGTAACTCTGCCTTTGAAATAAATAAATAAGTCTTACTCTTTTTTTTTTTTACACTTGATCTTAGCCAAAAGGCCCAGAGGCGATTCTCTCTCTCTCTCTCTCTTTAAAAAAGATTTATTTATTTGAGAGGCAGAGCCAGAGAGAGAGCGAGATCTTCCATCTGCTGGTTCACTCCCCAAATGGCCGCAATGACCAGAGCTGGGCCAATGCAAAGCCAGAAGCTAGGAGCCAGGTCTCCCATGTGGATTCAGGAGCCTAAGTGCTTGGGCCATCCTCCACTGCTTTCCCAGGCCACAGCAGAGCTGGACTGGAAGAGGAGCATCCAGAACACAAAACGGCACCCATATGGGATGCCAGCACTGCAGGTGGAGGTCTAACCCATTATGCCACAGTGCTGGTCCCAAATAAATCTTAAAAAGAAACACAATGTCACCTTGTCACCAGTATTACCTTGAGCTAAAGACGACTGGAAAAACAGCAGGTGCAAGAAGGAAATTCGAATCTCTCCATTTCTCCCTGACAACAGGAGGGAAAACTCCCAGGGGAGGGAGGCCCCCTTAGGGGAGCACCGTTTATGGGGGTCATGGTCCAGGGACTTCTGCAGGGCCACTGCTTGTGGGAGAAGGCGTCTCCGCCTGTGGCCTGGGCACACGGCTTATTTTCCCACCATTGCTTCTTCTGCCCTAGCTAACACAGAAGCGTGTGGGTTTTTGCCAGCTCTTTGGGGCTGGATTTTGTCCCCAAGGCGCCCATGTCACATCAAACTCACATTAAGTTTGGGTTCTGTTTGCCTTTTGACTATCTCTGTCCACTAATTTCTAGCCAGAACCCTGAGGGCAGAGAAGTTTCACCTCGGTTACACCTCGGCTTCACTACGGATCAGAGCGAAAACAAATCCTTGTTGGATGAAGGCTGAAGTCAGGAGTCCGGCGGTCCCCAAAGCAGAACCCAGGCCACTCCAACAGACCACAGGTTAGGGGCAGGCTCTCTCAAGGCCTCCTCGCACACTGGCCAAACCTCGCACAACCTGCCGTCAGCTGCTATCTCCAGAGTCATCTGCCGCAGGGCTCTGCCCCCGGCCAGACACGGTCCCTCCTGCGTCCATCTCTCTGCCTTGAACATGCCGTTCCCTGAGCCCAGCGCCCCTTCGCGACTCTCCATTAGCTAAGCCTCCGACCGCACTGTCAGCCTGGGGCTGCGGCCGGTGGAGGTCTGTCGGCAGGGCTGCACCTCTCCACTGAAGGGGGTTTGGGGGTGGTTTCTGTCCACCGTCTCCATGAGGCCAAGTCCCTGGAGGAGCACTGAGTAGGCACCACAGGATGCGGCTCAGAGCAGGTTTCCAGAGTGAAGGCCTGGCTTGGGACAGGACAACCTGGAGGGCACGTCTCCAGGCAAGGGGGCTCAGGAGTTGCAGCCAGAAGGAAGGGGGGGTGGTCCCTAGAGACTCCCACAGCCCCTTCCCCAGGCACCTTCTAGGAGGGGCCCCTTCCTCGCCTCTGACAGGTGGGGGTCACCACCACCTCCCACCCCCAGTTTTGACCTGCCTCTGCCTTCCTGAAGCCAGCCCCTGCTCGTTTCTGTGGTAACACCTTTATATCCTGGCACCTAGGGAACTGGACAGTGGGCTGGTGTGGCGGCTGCTGGTCCCATCTGGGCTCAGGCTAGGGGCTTAAGGAGCAGGTAGCAGCGATGTCAGTAGGGGGCAGTCCACCTGGAGCCGAGCAAATGTGTGTATGGAGAAGAGAAAGAAATAGTTGTGTGTGTGTGTGTGTGTGTGTGTGTGTGTGTGTAAGCTACCATGAAGAGCTATGGAGTCCTTATAAGAAACCCCGGCAAAAGGCCCACCGTCCAGTGATTCCAGACAATAAAACCAGAGGCCCAGAATGTGACTCAATCTCACCCCTAAGGAAAGCGTGTCTTTCAGAAACAATTAGCCTAGCAGGAAACGGGACGTCCCACAAAATGAGGCTAACTAGAATTAGAGGGCTAGAAATAATTTCAGGTGTGTTTTGCCAAGAACTCGACAGGCCACTCATCCCACACACCTGCTCCTGGCACCCACTGTGCTGCAGGCACGTCTTTGCAACTCTGTTCCCCGAGTATAGGAAAGGAGCAGCCTAAATCCGCAGGCCATGGAAGGGGCCAGGGTACACACATGTGCTAAGTGATGACAAGGAAGTGTAATCGCTTTCCCGTTGTTTTCTCCCAACAAAGTTTCTCTTTGTGGGCAGATAGACTGGTAGCCCTAGCTCAGACGTCCTGCAAACACATGGGATGTGCTAAGAAGAACATCAAACTCTGGATCCACCCAGGAGCTCTGAAGGATTGGAAAGGTGTGCCAGAATACATATTCTATTGTTTGGCTCAGCCAACTAGGCTAGGGATGTGCCAGGAGCATTCTGGAATTCCAGGTTCCCTGGAGTCCCACTGCCAAGGTCAAGCAGATAGTCATGACCATGGCCAAGGCCATGGCCCACTAGCCCTGGGATGTCACAGAGCCCCAGTTATCCGGGAGATTGACAGGCAAGAATGACGCCAGGTAGACAGCGCCTGCAGCGGGGTCGGTGCCCAGCAGATGCTAAGGATTCTCAGTCAGGCAGGGGTGCCATGGCAGAGGTTGGTGGAAACCCATGCCCACTCCTCCAAGCCCTCCACCTGGGGCTGTGCTGCACCCCGCCCACCGCTCTGCGAGAAGATTCCATCGCAGTCTGCTACCGGGGATGCTGGCTCTGCCCGGCTTCCTATAGGGCCTTGAAGTACCTGCGTGGGGGGTACATTTTCCCCCTAGATACGCAGGTAACAGTCGTTTCCAGCTGAGCCTGGCAGGGGAGCGGTAATGGCTGCTCGGAAAGACTGATGCTGCATCACGCATCCCGCTCTGCCCAGCGGCGCCCCGCAGCGCAGGGACCTCCTGGGAGCTGACTCCCGCTGGCCGCGCTGACTGATGCGCCACTGCCACCTGCTGGCGCTGCAGGGAACTGCAGGGCGTTTCTCAAAAGGTGAACAGGCGCAAATCGAAAGGTTCCCCCAGCAAGAAATGAATCCAGTCTTCTCAGTTAACTCTCAGTTTTTGCCGGGCAAAGATAGTTTCATATTTCCTTTTAAATTTCTTCTTGAACCCAAGATGCATAAGTCACACACACACATACTGATGTGTATTTTAGGAAAATTTTCTAGATTTGCCCGCATAGATCCTAGCTGGGCAGTTGTGACCAACAGAGCCGCAGTCCCAGAGCCTGGACAAGACAGATCTTTGTCACCACCCTGGAAACGTTCCCTGTGTCCCTTCTCTAAGCAGGGGCTCTTCTCCTGCCACCGCGGATCGGGCTGTCTTTTCCGGAGCTGCAAATTCTGGGAGCAGCATAGACGTTGTCCCCTGAAAACTTTTGCAATTCCACGCAGATGGGCAGCTTGTCCTTCCTGTTGCTGGGACGACACCGCATCCGGCATTCTGTTGTGCTGCTCTCTCCAGCGTGGGCTCCTGTGGGCAGTTCAACGAGAGCCAGGCGTGAAGCTGTGTTCTGATGACACAGGTTTTCCTTTCTCTCGGGCCAACGTCCAGCAGTCAGACGGCCAGGTCACCGGGTGCCGCAGTAAGAAACTGCCAACCTCTTTCTCAAAGTGGCACCGAGATTTTTAGTTTCCTTCTGTTGTTCAGGCTGGGGAGAGCCCAGTACGACCTCAATGGCAAAGTAAGGACGGTCCACGTGCAGGATTCGCTGCAGTAGGTGCTCTCTATGGCTCGTCACGCTGTGAAATGGAAACGGTGGATCAAATATAAGAAAGCAGCTCGTGAAACCATCAGTGACCCCCGGAGGTCAACAAACAAACAAACAAACAAACAAACAAATAAATCAGCCCTCACTGGAAGGAACCATGGATTCTGGGAACATAGCTGGTTCCAGATGTGGGTAAAAGAAAGAACAGAAGTGAGTGTGCAGCCCCCATTATATCAGACCCCAGGCAAAGGGTGGGGGAGCTGGAGCCTGGGGCTCCACCGCTGGGTTTCATTCATGCACATGCCCACTAGGATGTTCACAGCGGTTATAGTCATACATTTTTAAAGGTTGATTTATTTATTTGAAAGGCAGAGTTAGAGAGAGAGAGAGAGAGAGAGAGAGAGAGAGAGAGAGAGAGAGAGGTCTTCCATGCACTGGTTCACTCCCCAAATGGTTACAATGGCCAGAGCTGGACCTAAACGAAGCCAGGAGCCAAGAGCTTCTTCCTTGTCTCCCACATGGGTGCAGGGACCCAAGCTCATAGGCCATCCTCCGCTGCTTTCTCAGATGCCCTCGCAGGGAACTGGCATGGACGTGGAGCAGCCGGGACTCGAACCGGCACCTATATGGGATGCCGGCACTGCAGGCAGCGGCTTTTCCTGCTACAGCACAGCGCCAGCCCCTATCGTCATAATTTGAGATTTCTAAAAGTTTGTGGAAGGTGGAATCAAAAGACGAGTTTGTTTCAGGGTGAAAAACTTTTAAGTCCATGCAAACAAGAAGATTTCAAAAAAGTTCATGGAAAAAGCCTATCATGAAAACCTGCGTGGATTTCATATTTTTATACTCAAATAATTATCTTTTAATTCCATTTTCCATGAGTGTTTTGAAGTCCCCTCATATCTTCAAACTCAAAACAACTCACTTATTTATCAACTCACAATGTATAAACAAACTTCAGTATATTTGTGCACTGACATACTACCACACCATCCATGACAAGAACAGCTGAGTCGGGCAAAATTGTTTACTCACGCAAAATAAGAGATGTTTTTGCAAAGTTCATAGCAAATTAATGTTCTGAAAAAAACTATGTGTAGGTTTCAATTTTGTTTGCACCAAAATAAACTCATCCCAATGTCTTACAATATGTCCAAACAAGATGCAGTTGAAGACACTAGGAAGGGTAAGAGAGTCCCTGTCAGCAAGATGAGCTCTGGTAAAATGGAAGCAAGAATAAGCATGGAGCTTCCAGTGAGTCTTACAGGGAGGAACGGCAAAGCCATGCATATTTATGAAAAGTTTATGGGGACAAAGCGCCAAAGAAATCAACAGTTTAGGCCGGCGCTGCAGCTCACTAGGCTAATCCTCCACCTGCGGCGCCGGCACCCCGGGTTCTAGTCCCGGTTGGGGTGCCGGTTCTGTTCCAGCTGCCCCTCTTCCAGTACAGCTCTCTGCTGTGGCCCGGGAGGGCAGTGGAGGATGGCCCAAGTGCTTGGGCCCTGCACCCCATGGGAGACCAGGAGGAAAGCACCTGGCTCCTGCCTTCGGATCAGCGCAGCATGCCGGCCGTAGCAGTCACTTGGGGGTGAACCAACGGAAGGAAGACCTTTCTCTCTAACTCTCTCTCTCTGGAATTACTCTTGTTCACGTCCTAATTTAGGGGAAGAGTGTGCACAATAGCATAAACAGTAGCCAACATGGTAGACATTTCAGCTGGTTCAGCTCAAATAATTCCGACTAAAAAATTAAAGTGGAGCAAACTTTCTTTCAACGGTGAGCAAACTGTTGAATCCAGAGCAGCCGTAGCCAAGAGCAGAACTTTCTTTTTTTTTTTTTTTTTTTTTTTTTTTTACAGGCAGAGTGGACAGTGAGAGAGAGAGACAGAGAGAAAGGTCTTCCTTTGCCGTTGGTTCACCCTCCAATGGCCGCCGCGGTCAGTGCGCTGCGGCCGGCACACCGCGCTCATCCGATGGCAGGAGCCAGGAGCCAGGTGCTTCTCCTGGTCTCCCCATGGGGTGCAGGGCCCAAGCACCTGGGCCATCCTCCACTGTACTCCCGGGCCACAGCAGAGAGCTGGCCTGAAGAGGTGCAACCGGGACAGAATCCGGTGCCCCGACCGGGACTAGAACCCCGTGTGCCGGCGCCGCAAGGCGGAGGATTAGCCTGTTGAGCCACGGCGCCGGCCAAGAGCAGAACTTTCAATGGACATTCCAAACAAGCGGCTCAAGATCCTGAAAGGGCGGCCGGTGAAGCCGCCACCTGCAAGGCTGGCCCCTCAAAGTAACTTTAAGAAAGAAATCCATGACTCCATAGAGCTTTATTTAAAAACGGGCAGGAGGGGCTGGCGCTGTGGCGTAGCGGGTAAAGCCACTGCCTGCATTGCTGGCATCCCACATGGGCACTGGTTCGAGTCCTGACTGCTCTACTTCCAATCCAGCTCTCTGCTATGGCCTGAGAAAGTAGTGGAGGATGGATCAAGTGCTTGGGCCCCTGCACCCACATGTGAGACCCGGAAGAAGCTCCTGGCTCCTGACTTTGGATCGGCCCCGGCTCTAGCCATTGCAGCCAACTGGGGAGTGAACCAGTGGAAGGAAGACTTCTCTCTTTCTGCCTCTCCTTCTCTCTCTGTGTAACTCTGACTTTCAAATAAAGGAAGAAATATTTTAAAAAAATGGCAGGAGATGGAGATGGAAAGCCATCCTGTTTTTGTAAGAACACCAACTGCTAAGTGTAGAAGGGAAAACAGAATTAGGAAAACAGCATTTGTAAGCACCAATGTAGTAATGATTCAGGCAAGGATCATCAACAGAGACCCAAAACACGAGGTGAAATGTGGTTGCAAAACAAGTTATTCATGGGTTACTTATTAAGTACAGAGAGAGAGGTTATTAGTTACAAGAGTATTTGGACAACGTGTGAACAAAGCAATAAAACTTGACGCTGGGAAGGACAAATTGGTATCTTGAGCCCCTTGATGTGATTCTACGCGAATGTTACTGCATCTGTGCAGATTTCTTGCCCAAAATCTGGATCTAATCATGAAAAATGTCAGAAAATACAGATTGTCAGACATTCCTCAAAACAACTGGTCTACTGTTCTCCAGACAGGCTGCTGTTCTCTCTGTGCATGGGGAGGCAGCCTGTTGGGTTTCCCTGACCTGACAATAAACAAACAAAAAACAGCTCTTTTAGATGCCTCAAACTATTAAAAAAAAAAAAAAAAAGAGCAGTGGAGCCTGAAGGAGGCTAAAGAGGCAGGACATGGGCCAATGCTGTCGGACAGCAGGTTAGGCTACTGCCTATAGATGCTGGCATTCTCTATGGGCACTGGTTCAAGTCCTAGCTGCCCCAGTTTGTTTGTTTTAATATTTATTTATTTATTTGAAAAGCAGAGCTACAGAGAAGCAGAGGCAGACAGAGAGAGAGAGAGAGAAAGAGAGAGAGAGAAAGAGAGAGAGGTCTATCCGCTGGTTCACTCCCCAGTTGGCTGCAATGGTCAGAGCTGCGCCAATCTGAACCCAGGAGCCAAGAGCCTCTTCTGGGTCTCCCATGCAGGTGCAAGGGCCCAAGAACTTGGGCCATCTTGTAGTGCTTTCCCAGGCCACAGCAGAGAGCTGGACTGGAAGTGGAGCAGCCAGGTCTCGAAACAGCACCCATATAGGATGCCAGCACTGCAGGTGCAAGCCCCAACCCCTGCCCCACTTCTGATCCAGTTCCCTGCTAATACTCCTGAGAAAGGAGTGGAGAATGGCCCAAGTACTCAGGCCCCTGCCACCCACATGGGAGACCCAGATAGAGATGCAGGCTCCTGGCTTCCACCTGGCCTCAGCTGTTGAGGCCATTTGAGGAGTGAACCAGCAGATGAAAGATTCTCTCTTCTCTCTTTCTCTCCCTCCCTCTCTCTGTAACTCTGACTTTCAAATCAATAAGCAAATCTTGTTTTTTGAAAAACAAAGAAAGAAGCAAGACATGTGATGCAATGTTTTCCCAATGAGTGGGAACTGGACAGAGAAGTTGTAAATGACAGTTTGTGATAACTGTGGATAAATTAAAATGGACTGCATGATAGGTAATATTCTGGGGTCAGTGTGAGTTTTCTTGGGTTGAATAATGGTATTGTAGTGGCTGGCGCCATGGTGCAGCAGGTTAACGCCTTGGCCTGAAGCGCCGGCATCCCATATGGGTGCCGGTTCTAGTCCTGGCTGCTCCACTTCTGACCCAGCTCTCTGCTATGGCCTGGGAAAGCAGTAGAAGATGGCTCAAGTCCTTGGGCCCCTGCACCCGCGTGGGAGACCCGGAAGAGGCTCCTGGCTCCTGGCTTCGGATCAGCGCAGCTCTGACCATTGCGGCCAGTTGGGGAGTGAACCATCGGATGGAAGACCTCTCTTTCTCTCTGCCTCTCCTCTCTCTGTGTAGCTCTGACTTTCAAATAAATAAATAAATAAATCTTTTTAAAAAGTGGTATTGTAATTATGTTGGAGAATATGTGTGCTCATAAAAAAATACATGCTGGTACAAGGGTACTTCAAAATTTGAGGAAAATGGCAATTAAAAGGTAATTTTATTTTGGTGCAAAAACATTTTTAAATGCATGCATAACTTTTTTGGAATATGTATTTGCCAGGAACTTTTTGCATGGATTTCAAAATTTTAAAGGCCAAAATTAATTTAGCCTTTAATCCTATTTTTCCATTAATTTGTTTGAAGTCGCTTCAGACACATTTTTCTTTTTTCTTTTTTTTTAAATATTTATTTGTTTGAAGAGTTACAGAGAGGCAGAGGCAGAGAGAGGTCTTCCATCCGCTGGTTCACTCCCCAGATGGGCACAATGGCCGGAGCTGTGTTGATCTGAAGCCAGGAGCTTCCTCTGGGTCTCTCATGTGGGTGCAGGGGCCCAAGTGTCTGGGCCATCCTCCACTGCTTTCCCAGGCCATAGCAGAGAGCTGGATCGGAAGTGGAGCAGCCAGGACTTGAACCGGCACCCATTTGGGATGCCAGCACTGAAGGTGGCAGCTTTACCCACTATGCCACAGCGCTGGCCCCAGACACATTCTTCTAAGACCCATTATATCAGGCTTAGTAAGCTATGGTATCATTAATTCTGTTCCAATTAGTTCAGCAAAGGAAAATAGGCACTGACAAAGTTAAAGCAAATGTGGAAGAAGGGACACAGAGAAACAAGGAAAAGAAAGGCCTAGAAATAAACCCTCATCTCTATGGAGAAATGACAAGGACACACACTGGTCAGTGCGGTGTTGGGAAAACTGGACATTGACTTCCAAAGGAGTGAAGTGGGACCCTTACCTTCTAACATGCAAAAAATTATCTCAAAATAGATTAAAAAAAACAAAATGCGAGAACAGAAACTGTAAACTTCTAGAAGAAAACACAGGTGAAGCCCTCATGACATTGGATATGGCAGTGAGTGACTCCATGGATATGATCCCAAAAGCACAGGAAATAGAGGTAAAAATAGACCAATGGGAATATATTGAACTTTACAACTTCTGCGTCACAAAGGAAAAAAAAAAATCAACAGAATATCCTAGATATTCACCCTGGAGAAATGAAATTTTCACAGAAAACCTTATATACAAATGTCTTCCGTGGTTTTATTAACAATCACCAAAAATTAGAAACAACACAAATGTTCTTCAGTGGATGGATTAAAAAACTATTGTGGTATATAAAGTGAAAAAGTACTCAGAGATAAAAGAGAGCACATGCCCGCGCTGTGGCGCAGCGGGTAAAGCCATCGCCTGCAGTGCCGGCATCCATATGGGCACAGGTTTGAGTCCCGGCTGCTCCTCTTCCAGTCCAGCTCTCTGCTGTGGCCTGGGAGGGCAGTAGAAGATGGCCAAGTCCTTGGGCCCCTGCACCCATATGGGAGACCCAGGGGAAACTCCTGGCTCCTGGCTTTGGATCAGCTTGTCTCTTGCCATTGCAGCCAACTGGGAGTCAACCAGTGGATGGAAGACCTCTTTCTCTGTCTCTCCCTTTCACTGTCTATAACTCTACCTCTCAAGTAAATGAATAAAATCTTAAAATAAAAAGAGAGAGAGAGAATACAAAGAGGTAATTATTAGGAAGGAAAGAGGGGCATTACTAGAGATAAAACAAGGACCTAACAAAACATGTTTTGAGAAATTTAATAACAAAATATAAATGTTTAGAAAGATCTACCAGCACTGTGGCATAGTGGGAAAAAGCTGCTGCATCCAGTGCTGGCATCCCATATGGGCACCAGTTCAAGTCCTGACTGCTCCGTTTCCAATACAGCTCTCTATCATGGCCTGGGAAAGCAGTGGAGGATGACCCAAGCCATTGGGCCTCTGCACCCGTGTGGGAGACCCGGAGGAAGCTCTTGGCTCCTGGCTTCGGATCAGCAAAGCTCTGGCCACTGCGGTCAACAGGGGAGTGAACCAGTGGATGGAAGACCTCTCTCTCTGCCTCTCTTCCTTTCTCTGTGTAACTCACTGACTTTCAAATAAACAAATAAATCTTTAAAAAAAAAAACACCACACTATACGAATAATATTAATGCAACAAAATATTCAAAGAATATGAAGTTCTAGGGATGGGAGAAAAAAATCACGAAATTGGGTAAATCCCAGGAATGCAGGAATTTGATCGATGTGATACACTGCATTAATAGATCAAGGAAAACCATACGATCATCTCAAAAGATGCCACTATTACTACTGTTAAGGAAAGTTTATATTTAAAAAGACCCATTGTATTCAGTTGATTTTTATTGGGCTATACCATCAGAGGGTATACATGATGGACACGTCATACATACGACTATATCAGTGATACCTAATAGTTCTATGCAGTTGACAAATCACCTTTGCAGCTTACAAATCACCTTTGCATCCGTTTTCTACCTAATTCTAACCTCTCTCAAGTACAAGTAAACAGATTTCAAAGGACTAAGTGATTTCTTCCAAATCCCAAATATCTTCATCCTGGATTTTTTTTTTTCTGATTTCATATGCTACATATCAAATTAAAATGAACAGTTAGCCACATACAGATAATACATAATTGGAAAAAAATCCAAAAATCATGAATCCAATTCATTCTCACATACTTTTGGCACAAAGATACAAACAAAAAATGCTAACGCTGTGGCTTTATAGTCTTTGTCATGTCAATCTTTCCTTCTCAAGGTTGTAATCTGCAACTGAACAGTGGCATTTTCCCAACTTAACAACTGTAGCTCTGTCAAAGCTAAATGAAGCAGCCTGGTGGCTTCTACTTATCAACTTGGCAGCTTGTCTTTGGGGAACCAGTGACCGTTCCCTTTGATACTTATTTCTAACTGGTTACAAATGATTTACCTATGCCATAACAATTTGGGTTGTTCTCAGCACAACTCAATGAGCCTTCTCAGTGTCAAATAAAAGGCTGTTATGGGAGAGATACAGTAGTGCTTTCCCTTATCTTTCTTGCTACATACAGCTAAAAAATCCTAGGTCTTGTATGTAAAACGAGCATACCAAGATTTCAAAAGGTAGAGAGAGTGCGGACCAGTTAAGGACCTACCAACCTGAGGAACAACAGAGCAGTTTCTTGGGTTCTCTTTTTGCCTTATCTTTCCCAGACCGGGTTCTGGAAAAACTGGCAACCCAGAAATGCCAATAGGTATAGACCCCAAACAAACAAACAAAGAACAAACAGCACAAGAAAAATCTGTTCCTTCTAGCCAAAGGACTTTGAAGGGAGCCACCTAGCAAGACAGTAGACTTAGACAACTGCCCTCTTCAACCAAAGATCCCAAGAGGCAAAAATCTGCAGCCCCATTCCCAGGGGCTGAGTGGGGAGCCTGAATCTGCACCCTCACTAGGCTGTAATGAGGCTCCGCCAGCCTCCACCCTCACCCCAAGGTGCTGTCAGAGAAGGCCAAGTTAGTGGGCCGCTTTTTGGAAGCCATCCTTGCCCTGACCTCCCCGTGGCAGAAGCAGTGGAGGCCACGGTCAGTGGGGGAGACTAGGCCTCCAACTCTACCCAGAGACAAGACATTTCCCCTCCTAACTGGTCTGGTGTCAGAGGAGGAGAGTGAACATCAGGAGGTGCACCCCTGCCCCACCCCATGGGACCAGTGGGAGCCATGTGGAGAGCGGTAACGACACACTCCCTGACCCTGAAGGCCTAGTTGACCAGCAGTATCGAGGCTCCCTATCAGTGAGGCACCCCAATGATGAACTGCAGTAACAAAGCAATGTCCTGTTAACTCTCCACCAGGACACTGTCACGGGAGGCCTGCCAAGACAGACTGAAGCAGGATCCTGAGTCTCAGATCGTAATCCTCACAGCGCCCAGATGTCACACTAAGTCATTCAAGACCCAAGAGAATCTCAACTGGACTGAGAAGATAATCCGCACAGAGCAACGCCGAGCTGACACAGATGTGACAGCAGCCATCATAAGAATGCCTCGAGGAGTAATTGCAAATACATTTGACACAAATACAAGAACAGAAAGTCTCAACAGAGATAGAACAAGGAATACAGTAGAACCAAAAAAAAAAAAACCCGAAAACCCAGCAACTTAAATAAAACTCAATGATGGGCTCAGCAGCAGAAGGGAAGTGACACAGAGAAGAAACAATAAACTTGAAGATAGAACTAAAAATAATCTCAACAGAGAAAATGACTATGGACTAGATTAGGTACCCCTAACATTCATTGTTGGGATCCTTACCCCCATTGTTACCATATTTGGAAATGGGCTTTTAGGAGGTAATTAAGGTTAAAAGAGGTCATAAGGGGAGGTCCTAATCCAACAAGATCAGGGCTGGATAAGAAGGAACTCACGCCCTCCCTCTCCACACACGGCTACTGTGAGAAGCCCACGTGCGGACATCGTGTAACAGCAACCATCTACAAGAAAGAAAAAGAGCCCTCACCAGAGCTGGACCCTGCTCAAGCCCAGTTGGAAGGCCAGCCCTTAGGACTTTCAGAAATAAGCCTCCAGTTTTAGAGGCACCTGTCGCTGGTGTTTTATTATGCAGCCTGAACATACTCAGGTTTTGGTACCGTGAAGTTGCATGCTGCTGTGACAAATACTGGAAATGTGGAAGCAGCTTTGGACTGAGTAATGGGCAACCTCAGCAGAGACACAGAAGGGAAGACGGGAATGCTACTCCAGTGGGTCCAGAAGGCGGAGCACAGACTGGAGAGGGTCACTCTGAAGTAGTAAGGTCTCCTGGAATCCGCCAGATCCGGCGCTTCCTAGGAACCCATCGCCCTTTCTCCCTCCTATTTTTCCCCCTTCAGAACAGGAATGTTTACCCCATGCCTGTAAAACGATTGTATTTTGGAAGGAAGGAAGCTGTCAGATTTCACAGGTTTCCACCTGGAGATGAACCTTGCCTCAGGATGAACTGTATTCTCATCTATGTGATCTAGATGGTTCTTAGGTGAAACTGTAAACTTTAGACTTCAAAACTGATGTGTGGAGATGATGCAAGACTTTGGCGACTATTGGGGTACAAGCAATAAGTTTTCCATGAAAGCATGCCGATCTGGGGGCAGGGAGAGGGGCTGGGGTGGAATGTTACAGACTGAACTACTGTCTCCCTGAATTTCAGGTGGGTGACTCCATTTGGAAACAGGGTTTTTAGGAGGTGCTTAAGGTTCAATGAGGCCAATAGGACTGGGGCCTTACAAGAGGGAGACAGCCTTCTCACCTTGTGCACACACTGGGAAAAGCCCACCTGGGGACAGTGTGAAGGCAGTAATCTGCAAGCCAGGAAGAGACTCCTAACCAGAAACTGAGCCCTTGGACTTCCCAGCCTCCAGAGCCGTGAGAAGTAACAATTCTCTGAGCCAACCAATCTATGGTTATCTGTTAGAGCAGATCAAGCAGACTAAGACAACATAGACTGAAAAAAGTTAACAGAGGGGCTGGCGCTGCTGTACAGCCTCTGTCTGTGGCACCAGCATCATCCCATATGGCTGCCAGTTCAAGTCCCAGCTGCTCCACTTTTGATCCAGCTCCCTGCTAATCTGCCTGGGAAAGCAGCAGAATATGGTCAAGTCCTTAGGCCCCTGCACCCACATGGGAGACCCAGAAGCTCCTGGCTCCTGGCTTCTGATCAGCCCAGTTCTGGCCACTGCAGTCATTTGGAGAGTGAACCAACTGATAGAAGACCCTTCTCTCTGTCTGTAGCTCTACCTTGCAAATAAATAAATAACATCTTAAAAAAAAAAAAAGTTAACAGAGCCACAGGAACTTTTGTGATTATAACCAAAGATCTAGCATTTCTGTTATCAAAGTCTCAGAATGAGGGAAGAAGGGGTGGGGTAGGATAAAAATGTGTTTGCAGGCATGACAGTTGAAAATTCCCCAAAGTTGGCAAAAGACAAAAATCTATAGATGGAAGAAACTCAGCAATCTTCAAATAAACGAAAAGAAATCAACACAAAGACACGTCACGGTGAGACTGCTAAAAATTAAAAAATATTGCATGAAAAAATTCTCTAGTAATAATCTTCAAAATTTCAACAAAAAAGAGATGTTAGCTGCCTCTCCCCAAGAGTAAAATGGTAGAAGGCAAGTATTTAAAAATCCTTTCAAGATTTTACAATCTAATACATAATGTCAGTGCAAGTCTACAGCTCAATTTTACTATGGAATGAAAAAAAAAAAACAACTAAGTTACAAACTACACAAAACTGAGGTAAACCTTTATAAATAAGCACATTTCCAGGTAACATTAATAGCTTAAAACAGACTGAACTCATCAGAGGTCTCTCGTGTACTCTCCCTTTTCTAAGCTATAGCTCTTGATCTTCGAAATTAACGTGACTCTGGGTAGGCGGTGTCTAATAAGCTAGGTTCCCACTCAGCCCTGCGGGCTGACGTTCCTCAGCTTCAGGGGAGGCCGCCCTCACGGGAGCCTGGCAGCTGGCCCACTGACAAGTCTGGACCTTCCCCAGCTGTGAATGTTCAGTTGTGTAGCTGTCACTATCAACCAACCCATTTTTCTATCCGTCCCATCTACCACTTACGCGCTCATGTACTTACACTAAAGGACAACTTGCCTTCCTCGACCAAATCCGACCCTGGATTCTGGACCCTGTGAACTCCTAATTCCTTATTTTTTCCCTTGCCATTTCCCTAAAAGGCCCACTCTTCTCTTTAAAACTTTATCCCCCTTAGCATTGTACTATCCAGCCCAGCCAAGACATGTCAGCTTCCACCACGGCAAACTCTTACTTCACTCTCGAGGATTTGCTAGCTTACATACACATTAGGGTGCAAGAATTTCCCCGGGGAAATCACTGTCCTATATTAGTCCATTTTTAAAAATGCAGCCCTCCCCCCTTTCACAGCCTAAGTACGTTATGCTCCACGTCAACAACGACTTCCTAGCACTTATTTTGTAGCGAAGCCTTCAATTTCTCTATAGCCTCCTCAATACGGTAAGTACTCAGTAAATGCACTCTAATGCACCCTGTTTATCCAGTATGGATTCTCTTCTGTTGGCCGAAGGCTGAATGCTCACTCAAGACTTGTCCGTACTCCTTGGTTTTCCCTCCAGGGTGAGTTTTCTGATGTTGAGAAAGGGATGAACTCTGGCTGAAGGCTTTCCCGCAGTCCTTACACTTGTACGGTCTTTCTCCAGTGTGAGTTTTCTGATGTTTCGTAAGAGATGAGCTCTGGCTGAAGGCTTTCCCGCAGTCCTTACACTTGTAAGGCTTCTCCCCGGTGTGTGTCCTCTGATGACGAATCAGGGCTGAGCGGTCACTAAAGGCCTTGGCACAATCGCTGCACGTGTAGGGCTTCTCCCCAGTGTGCGTCCTCTGGTGCTGAGTCAGGGCTGAGCAGTAGCCAAAGGCCTTCCCACACTCGTGGCACTCGTACGGCCTCTCTCCAGTATGCGTTCTCTGATGCTGAATGAGGCCCGAGCGGTCACTAAAGGCTTTGCCGCATTCATTGCACTTGTAGGGTTTCTCTCCAGTGTGGATGACCTGATGCTGGGTGAGGAATGTGCTCTGGCTGAACGCCTTGCCACACTCGCTGCACTCATAAGGTTTCTCTCCAGTGTGAATTCGCTGGTGCTGAGTGAGATATGAGCTCTGGTTAAAGGCCTTCCCACACTCATTGCACTCATAGGGTTTCTCTCCAGTGTGGATTATGTGATGGCGAATAAGGGCCGAGCGGTGACTGAAGGCCTTCCCGCAGTCATGACATTCGTAGGGCTTCTCCCCAGTATGAATTCTCTGGTGCAGGGTAAGGTGTATGCTCTGGCTAAAGGCTTTGCCACATTCCTTGCATTCGTAGGGTTTCTCTCCCGTGTGTATCCTCTGATGCAAGACAAAAGCTGAGTAGTAGCTGAAGGCCTTTTCACACTCATTACACTTCCAAGGTTTCTTTCCCGCATACGTTCGCGCATGCCTGCTTACGTCTGAATTCTGTTTCAATTTCTGTTTAAAAGAATCACAATCCCGTAGCCTCTCTCCTTGTTGCTGACCTAGTAATGACCTCCGACTACAATTCCTTTTACAGTCATCCCGACGGTGACTTCTCTCCCCAGGTTGCTTCTGAGTAACAGCTTCCTGCATCAAATGTTTCTCGAGGTTTTGCTGCTGGGCCTCTAGAGGAGCCTCCCCTCCCCTGGGACTTCCCTCTGGGAATCTTTCCAGTAGCGCCCCAGGGGCTGATTCCTCCTTGGCGAGGTCCTCCAGGTTTAGCATCTTGCTTTCTGGTGTTCTTGCCCAGTCTGAAAGAAGCAAATATACAGGTATCATTTCTCACGTGCGGAGAAAAACAACTGCCGTCGTGGGAAAATAATGAAACAAAAAAATGTTCCCAGGAGACACATGACCTTGACAGCTCTCGCAAATAGCTGTGCACTCTAGAGAGGACACGAGCAAAGAAAAGATAACTGGGCAAAGAAGCCAGCTGCACAAAAGGAGAGGGTGAGCAGGTACTCAACACTCCCCCATGCAACACGGTGGCAAACGAGAGAGGACAGCAGAACACGACTAAACAGAGGTGGCGCCAGTGTCATGGTGCAGCCAGTTAGGCCACTGCTCGGGACGCCGGCACCCCCCATCAGAGTACCTTGCTCTGCTTCCAGCTCAGCTCCCTACTAATGCACCTCAGTAAGCAGTAGCAGATGCCCCACCCACGTGGGAGACCTGGACGGAGTTCCCAGCTCCTGGATTCCACCAGCTCCAGCCATGGCCACTGTGGTCATTTGGAGAGTGACCCAGTGGATGGAAGACTCTCTCTCTCTCACTTTTACTTTCTCTGTCACTATGCCTTTCAAATTAAACAAAAAATATCTTAACAAAAAACCTAGAAGAGGTGATGGGGGAAATTGGCAGACAAAAACAGAAAGCCCAGAATACTCATGAGAGCACATAGTCGGTAGAGGACAGGAAGGAACTGGCCTGTCTGGTGGTAAAGGTTCAAGCTGGAGAACAGAGAAGGCAAAAAGGTTAGGCAGGTGGATTAAAAAAGGCCTAGAAAGTGGGCAGAAGACTGGAAGCACTGGCAGAGTAAGGAGCTCGCTGGGGAATCTCGTAGTGTTACTCTGCCTCAGTTACTCACCAATATGGTTAGAAAAGGTACAATTATGTGGTAGGCTAATATGATAATCCAGTTTAAGTGACAAGGTGACAAGATCAAATTCACTTCTTTCAAAACATTACAAGGACTTAAAGAGATAGCCATTGTCTACAGCTAGAAAACATTCTATTTTTTTTTTTTTGACAGGCAGAGTGGACAGTGAGAGAGAGAGACAGAGAGAAAGGTCTTCCTTTTGCCGTTGGTTCACCCTCCGGCGCACGGCGCTCATCCGATGGCAGGAGCCAGGTGCCAGGTGCTTCTCCTGGTCTCCCATGGGGTGCAGGGCCCAAGCACTCGGACCATCCTCCACTGCACTCCCGGGCCACAGCAGAGAGCTGGCCTGGAAGAGGGGCAACCGGGACAGAATCTGGTGCCCCAACTGGGACTAGAACCCGGTGTGCCGGCGCCGCAAGGCGGAGGATTAGCCTGTTGAGCCACGGCGCCGGCCTGAAAACATTCTTTTTTAAAATAAAAAAAAAAAAAGATTTTATTTATTTGAAAGGCAGAGTTAGAGAGGCAGAGAGAGAGAGAGAGAGAGAGAGAGAGAGAGAGAGGTCTTCCATCCGTTGGTTCATACCCCAGATGGCCAGAGCTGCGCCAATCCAAAGCCAGGAGCCAGGAGCTTCTTCCAGGTCTCCCATGCGGGAGCAGAGGCCCAAGGACTTGGGTCATCCTCAGCTGTTTTTCCAGGTCAAAGCAGAGAGCTGGATTGGAAGTGGAGCAGCTGGGACTTGAACCAGCGTCCATATGGGATGCTGGCACTGCAGCCGGTGGTCTTACCCGCTCTTCCACCACGCCGGCCCCCAGATACTATTCTAAACATTTCTCTTGGATTTGTCCATTTCATCTGTGAGTGAAGTATTATCATGATCTCCATTTTACAGTTGGGGATTTGAGTCACAGAGATGAAAAGTCACTTGTTAAAGGTCACAGAGCTAGTAAGTAGCTAAGACACAGAGAGACCGATCCCAAAACCTCTCTCTCTCTCTTTTTTTTTTTAAACAAGATTTGTTTGTTTATTTGAAAAACAGAGTTACATGGAGAGAGGGACAGACAGATAAATCTTCTGTCTGCTGGTTCACTCCCCAGATAGTTTCTGTGGCCAGCACTGGGCCAGGCCAAAGCCAGGAGCCAGGAGCTTCTTCCAGGTCTGCCACATGGGTACCAGGGGCCCAAGCACTTGGACTATGTTCCACTGCTTTTCCCAGGCCACGAGCAGGGAGCTGGATTGGAAGTGGAGCAGCTAGGACTTGAACTGGTGCCCGTAGGGGATGCTGGCATTGCAGGCAGCCCCCATAGCCACTATGCCAC
Source organism: Sylvilagus floridanus (assembly GCA_949820135.1). Lineage (NCBI taxonomy): Eukaryota > Metazoa > Chordata > Mammalia > Lagomorpha > Leporidae > Sylvilagus > Sylvilagus floridanus. Next base: position 72,333,219 of record OX463245.1, on the reverse strand, counting down.
AATGCCCGCCCCCTAAAATCTGTGCTTTTAACCTCATAGGCTATGCTGCCGCTGCTTAGAGACTAAGGCAAAAATCAGCTTATAAAGTTAAAATAATAAAATACACAAAATTACTAAAATATAACAATTTTGTGATGTAAAAAATTGCCTTATCCTGCAAATGCGGGAAAGTCTAGTTTAAAGCTTTGCTTGCAAGCAAGTCATACAACAAACATTGAAATATTGGTTTCATTTCATCTTATTCTGGAAAAAGAATTGGTTTGAAAATGTGAAAAGTATTTACCCCGTAACAATACGAGACTCTGACTATAAACAGACCATCCTCCACAGAGCTGGTGTGGCCAGGACAGGTCAGAACTTCAGCCTCCTCCTGGGCCTACTGGAACCTGCAAGAGGCCCCTTCACCACATTTCCAGGACCCTCGGGGCTGTGTTCTCGCTGCTTCCGGCAAGCACTCACCCGCACCGGCTGCTTTCGAGACTTCTGCCCCCAGCTCCTCCCCACGCTCCAGCTGAGAGATTACATCAGGCGTGGAAATTGGAAGCCCTGTCCACGGAAGGGAAAAAGAGTCTGGTAAAGAGCTCAGTGTAAGCTCCTGGGTCTTGAGGGATAAGTGTGCGTGTGTGCGTGTGTGTGTGAGCACATGTGTGTGTGGGGGTATCAGTTCTGATTCCTTTCTCAACAGTGCTCTGAAGGGAGGAAGATCGATTGGGGTTTGGAGTTCAGAAGAATTAAGTTGCATGTTTTTACCTTTCCCTATCAAAAGAAGAAGCACCCACTCTCTAAACTGTTGTTTCCATTAGAACGTTGTCTCAGTATCCTTGGTGAAGGAGTAGAGAATGCTACAGGCCCATAAGATAAAGGTGCTCACTTTTAATGCCAGGAGTATCAAACTCCATCTGAGGAGGGAGGAGCAGAAATTACCTGTCTCGGGCTTAACAGGAATGAAGCATCTTTGAGTCTAAGGATCCCACAGCTCCGAGGCACTGGCAAAGCGAAGGTACCACACTGGGACACTCCCAGGAAGTGGGGGGGAGGGGGTCGTCCTTACCCAGCAAGACCAGATTCCGGTGCTTCTCTGGCTCATCGTCCTGAGGCTGATCCAGCTGCCCCCACTGGGTCAGAGTCTCCGCCATGCCCCTGACCAGAGCGTCCTGAAAGCCAAACACAACAGTGCTCACCACTGGGCCTCCTCCCAGAGGCCTCTGGCAAGGACTAAAACTGTCCCAGAGGAGGACAGGAAGGAGAGGTGCAGGATGAACGACCTCTGACCTCCCCTCTCACACTAAGAGGCTCTTGTGTATTTTATAGTCCACTCTGCCCCCTGCATCAGAACTGCATGATGCCACGGGTAGGAAGGAAAGCACTTGCAACGGAAAACCTGAAGCTGTGAGTTCTTAGTTTATGTATCAATAGATTCAGTTATAGAACTACAGAATTCCTTACTAATTATATATGAGAAAATACATTGATAAGAATAATATTTTCTGGGCTGGCACTGTGGCGTAGCAGGTAAAGCCACTGCCTGCAGTGCCGGCATCCTATATGGGTGCCAGCTTAAGTCCCAGCTGCTCCTCTTCCAATCCAGCTCTCTGCTGTGGCCTGGGAAAGCAGTAGAAGATGGCCCAAGTCCTTGGGCCCCTGCACCTGCAGGGGAGACCCGGAAGAAGCAGCTCCTGGCTCCTGGCTTCAGATTGGTGCAGCTCCAGCCATTGTGGCCAATTGGGGAGTGAACCAGTGGATGGAAGACCTCTCTCTCTCTCTCTCTCTCTCTCTCTCTCTCTCTCTCTTTGCCTCTGCTTCTCTGTAACTCTGCCTTTCAAAATAAATCTTTTAAAAAAATTAAGATGTTTGCTATACATGCCACAGAATATGCATTTATTCAGCTTCAAATCCTTATGCAAGCTGCTCATGTGTCCTGTCACTTCTCACAACAGCCCTGCCCGGCCCCGCATCTACTCCACCTCACAAGTCCCTCCCTTCTCACTCTCCGCCCAGGCAACACCCGCTCCCGGCAGCTGGAGACACGTGCCTGCTTGCCTTCTGCTCCTGTCGCCTGCACCATTTCCTGCTCCTGCGTGGCACCCCTCCAGTGGGTGCTTTCACTTACATCGTCCCACACACCTCCCAGCTCAGGTTCCGCCTCGGGACTCTGGTGGCTGCGCAGTGCCCTGTGCTTTCTTTGCTCTTTGGTTACACACACTGAGGGGCTTGGTGATCAATGTCTTTCTGTCCCCATGACCACACAAAGCCCACGAGAGCCTAGACCAGCTCTGCTTTCGCTCAGTGAGTACCACACACAGAGCAGGAACTCCGTAAACATCCATCTTTTAGGGGAATGAATGAATGAAGTAATGAATGAAAATTAGGAGAAACAAGTCTAAAAGGCCTGTTCCAGAAAAAGTGTGCACGGGAACAGAAATGTACCAAACAGTGAAAACATGGCAGGAGTGGTAATTCTAGCGGAACCGTGATCTAGAACAGGGGCACAAAGCTTTGTTTACTGAGAGGTGGGTGGAGGGAGCAAGATATACAATGCTCTTCTGACTGTGTTTACTGCTGATAAGAAAAATGCTTTATTTTCTAATTTTATAAAACATTTCAATGCAAATGCAATTTAATTGAGACACAATAAAATAGACCAGACTCTGGGTTACAAGCAAATCAGCGTGACCCCTCCTTGAGCTACCTTTCTGCTGTAGCTCTCCAATCATATCTATGAATACAAGGGCTAATTCTGTTCATAGACATCATTTTAATGTATATGATACAGCCCTCCAAAAACAAAGGGTAAAACAATGCATATAATGAAATACAGTTTAAAAACTATCTATATGGAAATTCCCAGCCCCAAATAAACTTTATTCTAACACTTGATGTATGAAATAGTTATTTTTTTATTTAAGTTTATGGTCCCTTAAGTATATATGCCTTACATATGATTAATACAATATAAACATAGACAGTTGTCTTTCTTTACAAACAATGATAATGCTAATACATTAACTGGCAGTTCCTTTCAGATTGTAGTTTCCTAAGGGAACCTCTGCCATTGGACTCACTCAAGGCTAGGGGTAGAAGGCAGACACACCAATCAGACCTTGTCCAACAGACGCCGGCGACTTTCTCATTTCTCTTTCCTTCTCTCTGAAAGTGATCACATTTAGTCCTGGAGGTTTTTTCCCATGGTTGTACAGGAGTCGTTGGCACCTGTATGCTGAGAGACCTGGTCTGATGTAGGCCAGAGGATCTGCTGCTGCTCTCCCAGGGTCCTAGTCAGGGCCCCCAGAAACAGCTCTTCCAAACCGTCTCTCCTGTCAGTTACGACAAACTGCATCTTGCGGAGCCTCTGAACACCTCCACGGGGCCTATCAGCCGATGGAAGAGGTCTCTGCAGACTTCCCTGCATTCTGGCTACAACGGCTTGCCCCACAGTGACTGCAGCCGCCTTGAAGCTCTCCAGCGCTTTCAGCACTTGGAGACTTTCCCCGAAAGCTGTCCTCCCCGGAACAATGCTGCACTCTGCTCTCTAACTACTCCATTTCTCTTGGTTTTCACAGCGCGGTTTTTATCCTAAACCTTTCCCTTATACTCTAGATGACGACCACTCTCTTGAAGGGTCTTCTGTGATTTGTCTATATCAGTCGTTTTTGCATTAAAAAATATTCCTTGTGCTGTTCAACTATTTTATTTATCTATATCTTGTCTTAGTAAACGCCATCATTCAAGGGCAAGCGCTTTCATGATGTTCCATCTCAGCACAAACCCAGTCACGGTACTGAATGGCTAGTAAGTGTGCAGCAAACGCTCACTGGGTTAAAAGCAGCAGCGCTGGGCAAGGAGGAGTGTGTCCTGTGAGGTCGGTATCAGCGTATCCGGATGAACCCAGCCCTCTAGCAATCAGCACTTGGCAACTCCGTAACAAAGGAAGAAAATACAACTACGTCTAAGAACGGAAGAAAAGAAAAAAACAACAAGAAGAACAAACCAATCTAAACTTACCTGGGAACCAGGGGGCAGCACTACAGGGGTCATGCCATTTTCCTTGGGATTTCCAGCCCCGGAAAGGTTTGAGTGCCCGGAAGGTGATCCTAGAAGTGGAGACAGGAGCCATGCCGGATTACTCTGGCCTTGCAGTAGACTCGGACAACTGGCCACTCACCAGCTACTTGGCATCTACAGGGGGTCAACACAGGGAACCAGAGGACAGTCTCACAACGTCTTCGCATCAGACCAGTTCCTGTGCTTCTGCACCCTTTAACCCTAGAACTGAGCTATAAGAATCTGGATCTGTAACTCGGACAAGTATTGCTACTCTCATCTGCTGAGTGGCGCAAGGCAAACTCACCGTTCCTGCGTATCAACCACGTGCCATCTCTGCAGCATTCCAGGCTCAGGGGATGAAGACTAAACCAGTTACAATATTTTTGCATACCGGCTTTTCAGATGCAATACTGGCTGTCTCTGAAAAATGAGTCTGTGGGAAAACCACCACCAAAACCCACACAGAAACACCAGGATTCTCTAATCTCATGACTTCTCCAATCCTACCTTTCCCTATCTGCCCAGTAGGTGAGATCGTCTCCCAGAACTGCCTTATGGGGCTCCTGTGAGGACAAAAGGAAGCCTGACTGTCAGACCTGTTGATCCCGGGAGTGGGGGCGAGAGGGACTCCATCACCCCGCGAGCAGGTGGGCATGGAGGTAGCCGGCTCCCTCAAAGCCGCAGAGGACTCTGCGCGCCCCAGCCAGAGGGCAGCCTTTCTCCTCTGCTCGCTCCCTAGCGGGCACCGCGCCCGCGTCACTCCCAAGTCTCACCTCTGCCCCGGGGCTCCATGGCGCCTCCCTCCTCCGGCCGGGCCGGAGACGACAGCCGCGGGGGCCCACCCCGAGACCCGGGAACGCGCGCCCCTCGCCGGGCGGCCCAGCGCCCTGCCACTCGGGGACCCCCCCCCCCCGCCTTCTGTCCGTGCACTCAGACTTGGAAGGACCGGCCCTCCGCCCTCCTCCACCTCTGGCCGGACACAGAAGTAGGGGACTGCCAACAATGGCATCTAAGAGGCACCCAGGCCCAGTGGTTCCGGCAGACCACGAGAATAAACTACAACTCCCAGAATCCTCCGCGGGGCGCGCCCCACGCCCCTTCCCAGAGGCCCCTGCGGCGCGCCCGCTTTTCGGGCAGCTCTTCTCCTTGTCACCTGTCAGGTGGGTGGGTTCGGTTCCAGGCAAGTGCGTGTGCCTGGGTCTCGAAGAGTCTCCGCTTCCCTAGATGCCGACGCCGAGCGCGGGCCGCGCCAGACCCCGCCTCGCGTGGAGCATCCTGCTTCCCGCAACTGTAGCCGCCCAGGACGGCGCCGCGACCACGCGGGATGCCTCTCTGACCGCTGTGTTCCCCCGGGGGGAAGCGCCCGCGGCCCGAGGGCTGCTTCTCCCACCTGCGTCGTCTTCTGCTGCCGTCCCTCCCTTTGTGGCCCAGGTTACCCCAGTTTACCGCAAGTAAGCAGGGATGTTTGTTGCAGGCTGCACCTCGAAATAAGGGAGTGGGATTTCGGTCCCGAAGATCACCTCTACCAGGAAGAGCCAGACCCTAAGAACCTCAAGGAGACTGGGACGGAAAGCCTTGCAGACTGCCCGGGAGCTCCAGGAGTCGGTGGTCCGCGGCCTGGTGCAAGTTCGTGCTGATCATCCCGAGATAAAGCAGCCAATTTTCTGTCCAGTTCACAGTCCCAGAAGAGACACCTGATTAGTTTAACCATGTCTGGGATCGAGCCACAAAGTCCGATGGCCTCTTCTCCAGTAGAATATCCAACCCCAAGGAAAGATTCCACGTCTCGGCATTGTTGCCTCTTGCCAGGGCACTGAGTCGAAGTGGTTATTACGGGAAAGAGAAAAGCTTTTGTCCCCTCCTCCCCGCTGGCTGGGACACAGGTAGTAAGTCATCGTGGAAAGCTGAACCCCGGGGGAATGGCCAGCCAACGAGGCAGAAGGAACTCGGCTCCTGACAGTTTATTGGAAAGGGGCCTGGGCTTTCACAGAGCGTAGTTGGGGCTCCCGTCGGCAGCGCATATACTAAAATTGGGATATAGCATGGTAAACTCCGATTTTGTGTAAGTCGCTATTGCTCGGGGTTTCCACTTGTCAGGGAGCCACACTCATCTCCTAATCTGTAGACTGGCGAAGGTTGGAAGGAGAGGGAGTGTGTGAGAGAGGCACTTTCCTGCCAGCTCAGCCAGCCAGTCTCCCCACCCTGTCAGTCAGCAGGACACGGGTGGGCAGCTTTTGGTAGAAGATGGTGTGTGTGGAGGGAGCCACTGGCTGATGTGTATGAGACCCCAGGAAATGCCTTTCTTGTTAATCGTCCCCATCACAACATCTCCTTTAGTTACCAAATCACCAGCTCTCAGTGTTCATGTCCCGTCACTTCTGGAGAGCAGTCAGTGTAACTTGACTTTGCTCTGGGAAACAGCCCAGACTTGCCTCCTTGACTGGCCACTCCTCGCCCCCCTTAGTCTCTTCACCAGTCTCTAAACTAGTTGCATGACGTTGAAACTATATGGTGGGAGCCAGCACTGTAGTACAGCAGGTTAATGCCCTGGCCTGAAGCGCCGGCATCCCATAGGGGCACCTGTTTGATTCCTGGCTGCTCCACTTCTGATCCAGCTCTCTGCTGTGGCTTGGGAAAGCAGTGGAAGATGGCCCAAGTCCTTGGGCCCCTGCACTCATGTGAGAGACCCGGAAGAAGCTCCTGGCTCCTGACTTCAGATTGGCACAGCTCTGGCCGTTGTGACCAAATGGGGAGTGGACCATTGGATGGAAGACCTCTTCTCTCTCCCTCTCTCTCTCTCTCTCTCTCTCTCTCTCTGTCTCTCTCTCTGCCTCTCCTCTCTCTGTGTAACTCTGACTTTCGAATAAATTAAAAAAAAAAAACAAAACTATGTGGTGAGCAGAGTTACCTGGAAGACGTGTTAACACAGTCCTGGACCGCACTCCCGTTCAGGCCATCTGAGGTGGGCCTGAGAACTTTGATTTCCAGCAAGTTTCCTGGATGCACAAGTTGCTCATCTGGGCATCAACTAAATGTCAGAATGCCCCTGAGTTCAAACTTGGGGCCTGTCTTCTTTCCCATCATTACTCCTTAGGTCATCTTTTTAAGTTTATTTTTAATTTTTTAAAGACGTATTTATTTATTTGAAAGTCAGAGATACGGGACAGAGATCTTCCATCCAGCCAGGGGCTTCATCTGAGTCTCCCACGTGAGTGGCAGAGGCCCAAGCACTTAGGCCATCTTCTGCTGCTTTCCCAGGCCCTTAGCAGGAAGCTGGATTGGAAATAGAGCCGTGGGACTCATGTGGGATGCAGCGACTTCACCCGCCACACAACACCAACGCCTCTTGCTCAGTTTCCATGCTCTAAATATCATCCAGTTCTGGTCAACTCCTGATGTACATCTCCAGTCTTGAGCCGCCCCTGTCTCTTTATTTGGTGTTTAAGAAAGATCTCTGGCCGGCGCCATGGCTCGCTAGGCTAATTCTCCGCCTGTGGCACCGGTACCCTGGTTTCTAGTCCTGGTTGGGGTACTGATTTTTGTCCCGGTTGCTCCTCTTCCAGTCCAGCTCTCTGCTGTGGCCCGGGAAGGCAGTGGAGGATGGCCCAAGTGCTTGGGCCCTGTACCTGCATGGGAGACCAGGAGAAGTGCCTGGCTCCAGATCATTGTAGCACGCCAGCCGTGGCAGCCATTTGGGGGGTGAACCAACGGAAGGAAGACCTTTCTCTCTCACTGTCTAACTCTGCCTGTCAAAAAAATAAAATAAAATAAATAAAAATAAAAAAAGGTCTCTAATGTAGTTACAGTCAGAACTGAACTGCTGACCCTCCTCTCCCACCATACCTCTTCCACCTGTCATTTTTCCCCACATCAATAAACGCCAGCTATATCCTTCTAGTTACTGGGTCTACACACCTTGAAATCATCATTCCTGTCTTTATCTCATACCACCCCCCAATTCCTCAGCAAATCCTGCAGAACCTGACCACTCCTCATTGCTTTAACCACCACCACCCTGTTCCAGGCTCCATCTGCAGATGCTGGCTGCAAGGCCCACTCCTCCATTCTTGCCCTGTACATTGTAGTCTCAACATAATCCCTCCCCAGTCTGACAAAAGCCAGGCTTTCAGGGGGCCCACAGCCCCTTCATACTCTGTGTCCCCATAGCTCTCTGATCTCATCCCCTACAGCTCTCCCCTCACTTGTTCTACAGCAGCCACACTAGCCTCCTGGTCATTCTCAATCAAGTGACACATGCGTCCACCATGGAGGCTTTGTGCTTGTCCCCTCTGCCTTGCTGTCGCCCCTCCTCCAAGCCTTTGTTCCCCTTCTCTGAGGCCAGCTCTGAACATTCAACTTTGGCTGTGTGTCTTCTGTATCATTGTATTTTGTTTGTTGGGTGTCCTTCCACACACACCAGAGATCAAGCTTTATGGGTCAAGGCGCAGCCCTAGAATATTATTTTGGTGGTCAGAACTGCATGACAACATACTTTTCTCTGTTCTTTGTAGAGAAATTAAAAAGACCTGAAATTAAAATGGCTCTCATTACTTTTCTTGGCTTTCCTTTGAGTGCCAAGCAGCCAAATATCTGCACACCTTACTTGTAAAAGACACACAACAACTGTGTTTCCTTCACAGCTCTGCTGTTATCTCAGAGGCTCTACTTCAAAATAATGTGGCCCTGAAAACCGGCAGCCACCTCTCCTCCAAGCACATAAATCAGGAGCCCTTGGCATAGAAACCCATTGGTCCCTAATGAGTCCCCACTCTCTCTTGCAGGTGCGCTGTCCTTGAGTTCTACATTTAGCGAAGACATCTTTTCTTCTCGTCTGTCTTTGCCTAACATCATGTCAGGAAAGCATCCTTTGGTGTGACAGTTGATATTAAACAAAGCAAATGAGGAGTCTCTTAATACATAAAAAGAATACAAAACCAAAAACGTACAGGAAAGATTTTGGTGGCAAACAGGTGAAAGTTTGCGGGACATGGGATTCCACAGGAGAGAGAGGTGCTGAAAATGCCAGGTAGCGAGAGGAAGTCAGACTTGGAGTGAGGTCATATAGAGGCTACGTCAGGCACGCGTGTCATCCCTATAGGTGTCAGCTCAGGCCTCTGCGAGACCCTCAGTGTGTTCCACCTCAGCTGTGTGCACCTCCCGTGGCCCGATCTGCCCCTCCTTAACTGCCGCGGGCCAGACAGCTGCACAGCTCATGTGTCTATCTCTTCTTGCCACTTTCAGGCTTGTTGAGTGTCACACATGGGTCATGGGACCTGTCTTCCCTATGAGTGATTGGGTAATGCAACCTAAAGGAAGGTGGGTGAGGAAGAGCGAGGGATCCAATCAGATAAATTCCTTACGCTTCCCTTTGCACATCTGTTGCTCTAAGACATGGTTTCTCCACATAGGATGTTTGAGGACTTCATGCAGAACCAGGTAGATGCATTTGCTGAATAACCTCATAGCAGCTCAGGAAGTAAAGCCCAGTGAACAGCAGTTCACCCACTCCTCCCTGCTTCACGTCCTTTTCCTCACCTTTGCTACCTTAGGTCTGCACCTCTCAAAGCTCTTTATCCTTGCCTCAAGCAAGGCCTATTCTGGGAGTATGGCTCTCTGTGGCCCTGTTGCCTACATTGGTTCAAGAACAGTGGGTCATGAACAGGACACATGGTGGAACCAGGAGCAGTGTTGACCAGGCAATGAGGGCAGAGCACAGACCTGGATCAAGTGCAGAGGAGCCTGGAGAAGCCATTGAGAGAGAAAATTATAGAGGGTCTCTGGTCCAAGCACCAAAACTTTCAAGGAAGAAAATGCATTAGTGCCTTTGTGAGCCTCAAGAATCCTTAGGATCTGTGGCCAGGTCCTTAAAGAACTCTAACATATTAGAATAGGAGAGATGGGCATGGGACATTTCTGGCCACATCGGAATGAAGGAGTCCCAGTGATGGTAGAAGGGCTGTTACCAACAGCAGTCCAGAAAAATCCATGGAATGATGCCAGGGTGGCTGCTGACTTCATAAGCAACACCCCGGGTGGACTTCTGGAACCCGGCAAATGCCGTTCTAGTACTTTGTCTGCATTTGGGAGCGGCACCTGTGAAGAATGAAGACTATGAAGGATCTGGGGCATGGAGACATAGCCCAGCAGTTTCTGTGGAGCCAGGGGATGCAGTGGTCTGCATCTTGTTCCTCCAGACGCTCGGAGGCAATGGTGGGAAAGAAGGGGAATTACTGGCCTAACCAAAATATGCAAAATTTAAGCCGTGACAATGGCTCTTGCTGTCAATCAAATTTGAGGTGCTTATTTATTTCCCTAGCCTCTAAGTGCCAGGTTCTGGCGTGTCAGGTATGGACAGAAGCGACAGAAGCCTGACCCTTAAGAATATCTCACAAATTCCTCTAGCTCCCTATTCTTCCTTGACGGTGACTTTGGAAGCTAACTGTTCTGAGTGATGAGGATGAAGACAGACTGGCTAGCACCAGAGTTTCTGTGAGACACAGGTGTTACTTGGGGGGCATGTTTGTTACTGTACAGCAGACTCTTCTTCGATAATGAAGGATGAGGATCTTGCTGTCGTGGGAGCCTGGCATAACAAAGGTGTGGGCAGGGCTGTGGAAATTCAGAGAAAGGGTGTGAGTCCAAGAGGTGTTTTGAATGGTGAGAACTTTGTAAACAAAAAACTCACTCATTCAGATAAATATTTATTGAGCACCTATTATTTGCAAGGCACTGTGTGCGATACAAAGACCTGCAAGTCACACCTCCAAGCGCTTACAATCTAGTTGAGGAGAGAATACGTGTACATAAACTATGAAATGAGCAAACGCTGCAGCATAAAGGTAGAGAATATACTTTGAAGGTAGAGCTGTATTCCAGACCTGGCTCTACCTTCTTCTAGCAGTGTCACCTTGGGCAAGGTATTTAATCTCGCTAACCTCAGTGTGTCATCTGTAAGAGCGGAGTGACAGCACTCCCTTCACAGCACTGGTGAGGGACTTGATCTGTTCCTCGGAGGACTCCGCTGAGTGTTGACCCCATGGTCAGTGCTCAACAAGTGCTAGCTATTAGTAGTAGTACGAGGAGATCTAAGCGCTGGGACAGTGCCCAGAAAAGCTCCAAGAGAGAGGAACTAGCAGCTATCAAAACAACTGTTCTGAGAAAACAAAGCAAACAGCGCTGCTCTGAGGTCATTCTGCCTTGCCTCTCCTGGTGCAGCCGTCAGCTGTGTAAAGTGCTGCGTGATACCTGGGACCTGGGTTCCCAGACCCACAGTGTGTCTGAGGCTCTCCTCCTAACATCTACCCTACTGCCAGACAAACGCCTCCAAAACTTCCAATCTTTAGTTTCCTACCTTGCGGCAGCCTACGTCAGCTCTGTAACACAGCAGACTACAGTGTTATTCAGAACTGTGAAGCGGAGCCCAGCAGCCAGAATGGCTCGGATGCGCTCACGACGTCCTTGTTGAAGACGGGGAAGAGTTGAGTTTTCGTGGAGGTCCTCTGTTTGACTCAGTCTATGCCCTGCTTGGCGTAACGCCGCTGATGCTGAATCACGGACGACTTTGAGCTGAAAACCTTCCCACACACGCTGCACTCAAAGGGCTTCTCTCCCGTGTGGACTCTCTGATGCCGCGTGAGCCGGCACCTCTGGCTGAAGGCTTTGCCACACTCGCTGCACTCGTACGGCTTGTCCCCGCTGTGGATCTTCTGATGCTGCGTAAGCGAGGAGCGGTCGAAGAAAGCTTTGGCACACTCGCTGCACTGGTAGCGCGGCTCCCCGGCGTGCGCCTTCTGGTGCCTGTTCAGCGACGAGACACCGTAGAAGGCTTTGCCGCACTCAGCGCACTCATGGGGCTTCCTGCCGGTGTGGATGAGCTGGTGGCGGGTGAGAATGCTCTTCTGGCTGAAGGCTTTCCCACACTCGCGGCATTCGTAGGGGCTTTCCCCGGTGTGGATCCTCCGGTGCCGCGTGAGCGATGAGCGGTCGAAGAAGGCCTTCCCACACTCGCTGCACTTGAAGGGCTTCTCGCCCGTGTGAATGCGCTGATGCACGGTCAGGGATGAGCGGTCAAAGAAGGCCTTCCCGCAGGCGCTGCACTCGTAGGGGCTCGCGCCGGTGTGCGACAGGAGGTGCCTGCTGAGGCTGCTCCTGTGGCTGAAGGCCTTC